>JAQPPZ010001340.1:0-4800000 GCA_028583015.1 Wollemia nobilis
GGCATGCAATGGGAAATCCTGTTCCTTCCAATCATTTTTAAAAGAAATACCAGCCCTAGCATGCACGCTCCGTGATGAACCTGATGCCATCACTACATTCCTCCAGTTGTTCATACCTCCTCCAGAAACTGCTGCCATCCCCGCAGAGCCCACCAGATAGGTCTCAAAAAAATTCCAGCCACATAGTACTTCTTACCAAGCCTAAGTGAATTAGTTTTCTATTAGGAATACATTAATATTTTAAATTGTGACAAATTTTTTCTAAAGACGATTTTTTTTTTAGGAATCATTTTGTGCAAAATTTGAAAAGCTTTGAAATGAGGGGTCATTCGAAAGAATCCAAACAAAGAGATATGACCATGTGAAGTCAACCGTTCAAAACTAGGGCAATGTTAGGGCAATTTTTTCTTGAAAAATGTCTCATCTTTTAGGAGTCATTTTTTTGCGAAGGGTTGTTTTATTAAAATGATTCTTAGATCAATTTGTGCAGAATTTGAAGAGTTTTAAAATGAGTGGTCATATGAAGGAATCTAAGAGGTGTAAAGGGAGATATGACCATGTGAAGTCAGCCATCCAAAACAAGGGCAATCGGAGAAAACAAAATTGCAAATATCTGTCAAGTTCTGATGATGGGAGGAGTAACAGAGGGCTAGGGCATCAACAAAACATGGCGTTCTATCTAGGCGTAGAATTTTTCAGCTAAGTTTCTTTTTCCTTGCATGCAAATTATTATAGGTTTATTTTCAAATAATATAATCGCTATAGGATATACTTGTAAATTTCAATAGATTTTGAGTTATAGTTTCCTTCCCATGGACCGATTTATATCTAAATCCTTATAATAATCCCTAGTAGTAGAGGTTAGTTTGGATGTCATAAAGAAGCAATTATTATTGCTCAAATGTAGGGTAGTTATTGGTAAATATAATGGGTCTTGGTCAAGGGCTTCGACCTTGAGAAAATGAATTGAAAGGAGTTGATAGTCTCCAAGAGTGAGTTTATCATTTCTTCCCAAAGGTTTCTTCCTAGCCATTTCTTGTTCCAAGGATGAAAAAGATAGGATCCTAAAAGGGGGTCCTTGGTTTATGGGAACAACAAGACATTTCCTTACCCACTAGTATGAGGCTTTGCACTTGAAAACTTAAATCTATCCCTCGTACCAGTCTAGGTTAGGATTTATGTGTTGCCCATTGAATTCTGAGAAATGGATAATTTCAAGGTAATAAGCAACACTCTGGGAGAATTGAGATTTCAAAAACTACAAAAATGGATTATTGGCTATTTATGCTTGAATATTGGTCATGATTGATATAAATAAACCCTTACTAAAATCAATTATTCTTAAGTATGAGGGTAAGTTGTGGATCCATATCATAGATTATAAAACATATTTTTTAGATGCAGAAGATGTCATTAGGTGGGGCATATTGAGATATCATGCCTTAACAAGATTACAACAAAAACATATGTAGAAAACCACAAGATAAACTTACAAATGCATATTGATGAGGATTTTCAACTTCCAAAAAATAGATTCAAATACATGAAAGTAAATAAACATTGGAGACCAGTAAGGAAGAAAATACCAATTATTTTGAAGCTTTAGCCTATGAAGAAAAAGTAGACCAGAGCTTAGAGGACACGTTACAACAAGATCAAAATATTAATAAAAAACTGTCTATTTAGTATGATCATGATTTAAGGAAAAACAATCCCATTGAACCTAAGGAATGTGCCTCATCAAATTTTGAATACTCTCTTGAAGAACCATGCATCATTTAGGAAAAGAAAAGTGGTAGAGATAATGTAGTGTTAGATATTAATAACTCTACTATTAATAAGGAAATACTAGAAAATGAGTAGGACAAGTCAAAAGCTTTCATAGCAGACCTAGGAATGGATAAATCTAAGGAAAATAAAAGTTGTGAAAGAATATTGAATAACAAAATAATAAGACCTACTCCTAATACATACAAGGCAAAAAGAGAAAAACTCTCAAATTATCATGCGAGAGCTAGGCAAGCAAGAGCAAACATAGAGAAAGGAACACAATCTAAGTTGGTTGAACTTCTCTTACCAAACAACAAAATGATATTGGTAATTCGCAGGTAGGGCCAGTAACCCCTAATGAGATATGATTACCATCTCATGGAATATAAGGGGTGTTAATACCCCCTCAAAGCGTATGTGTATCAGAGACCTTTGTTTAAGTAATAAGCTTAATATTTTTTGTATCCAAGAAACTAAAATGACAAAGGAAGAAGTTTCCAAAACTATGAAAGTAGTATGGGAAAGATGTGAATTGGATGTTGTGGATTTTGAAGGAGCGGCAGGGGTAATTCTAATATGTTGGAATCTTGTTAGAACCTCCTATGCAACCATTCATAAAATTAGGTATTGGATAGCCTCATTAGTCACATGCTACTTTGCAAATATTTGTTTCATCCTTATTAATGTCTATGGACCTACAACTCAATCAAGCATATTAGAAGTATGGAGTGGGATTGAAGCCTTTATGAGAAGTAAAGACCAAGAAACACGATTCATGATAATAAGATATTTTAATGTTATAACCAAGCTGGATGAAATTTTAGGGGAAATAGGAAAATAACCCAAAGTATGAGATATTTCTCAGCTTTTATTCAAAATAATAGTCTATGAGAGGTTGAGTTTAAAGAGGACAACTATACATGGACCAACAACAGGAGAGGCTAGAACCGAATAGAAAAAACTTGGATAAATGCATACTCTCAAATCATTGGCTAGATGAAGGGACTTGTACTAAAATTAATACCTTGATAAGGATTGGTTCAAATCATTGGCCAATAAGAGTTAAAATGGTGGTAAGTGAATTAGAACAAATCATATTTTAAAACTGAGTAGATGTGGGAAGACCATCCCCAATTTGTTGATATGATAGCACAAATGTAGAATTCTTTAGGAAATGATGGGTTGTATACATTTCCAAAACAAATTAAATCAATGACATCTTGGTCAAAAGAACGAAACAAGAACACTTTTAAATTTTTTTTTGAGAAAAATAACTAAAAGAGAAACTTTCAAAATTCCAAAAAGGTGAGCATAATAATCCAAGCTCAAAGGAAATGGAGTTGCTTAGTGAATATCATAATATTTTGAGTAAGGAAGAGAAATTTTGGAGATTAAAATTGAGACAAACTTGGTTAAAAGGAGATAAAGACACATTTTTTTCATAAGATGATATAATTAAAACAATAGAAGGGGTTTAGGTTGAAGACCAGAGTGAAATCAGAAAGGAGGTAAGGTTTTTTACCAAAATATTCTAAAATCATAGGAGTTTGAAGTTCTTAATGATAAACTACTACCCAAGTGTTGTAGGTGAGTTGGAGAGGAGAGGGCAATCCTCCAAGGGAGGTCCCAGGTTCGAATCTCCACCCTACCAAAAAGCTGAATTGGGTACCCAAAATCCAATTGATAATTTGGTCAAGCGGTGGGTGCAACCCCCGGGTGACTTTGACAGTGTAGAACCCCATGTTCGTGGTCTCTTAGACCAAGGTGACCCCGCAAGAGGTTTTTCCCTAAAAAAAAAAATGATAAACTACTACAAGAAGTACCTTCAATTTTAATAGATGAAGACAATAGGAAACTGATGAAACCTATTACTTTGGAAGAAGTTCATAGCTCTTTTCTCTTTTGATAAGGATAAATCCCCAAGTCTTGATGGGCTCTCTACAAAATTCTATTAGCATAATTGGGATATAGTGAATTCTTTATTGGTGGTTGTAGAATAGTCTAGGGTAAAACTATATATACTTTATAAAATAAACCCAACATATCTTACCTTGATTCCAAAAAAGAAGGATGCAAATTTATTTGATTCATTTAAGCTCATAAGCCTATGTAATATGACATATAAGAGAATATCCAAAGTGATAGCAATTTAGTTAAGACCACTATTACACGAAATTATTTCAAAACAAGGAGGATTTGGAAAGGGAGAAAGATTATGGACTGGATCATAGTAGAAAAGAGAGAAATTATCTTAAAACTTGATATGAGTAAAGCCTATGATAGGGTTAAATGGGATTTCTTTTTAAAGTATTAAAAAAGTTTGGATTTGGAAAGAAATGAGTCAAATGGATTAAATATTGTGCTTATGTAGTATCATAATCAGTGTTGGTCAATGGGTTAGTAACATAATCATTTAAAGCCCAGAGAGATCTTAGACAAGGATATCCTTTATCACCATATTTGTTCATTATTATGCAAGAGGTATTAGGTAGGAACTTGAAGAAGGCAAATAAAGATGGGATAATAAGTGGACTTAAGGCTAGTAATAACATTGACAACATAACCCACTTTTAAGGAGGGCAGGGATAAACAAGGCCAAAGCTTTGAATAAGTTATTAAAGGAATATGAAAGATCATCAAGGTAGAAATTTAATAGGACAAGATTCAAAATTTACTTCCTAAACACTCCAGTTAGAATCAAAGTAGGGATATACAGGTTACTTCAAATGGAGGGGGCATATTTTCCTACAACTTATCTAGGGATGCCCTTATTTGAGGGAAGAATGAGGATAGAATTGTGAAATCTAGTTATAAGTAAAGTTTAGAATAAACTACTAACATGGAAAGGCAGATGGTTATCATTAGCAAAAAGAATGTAGCTGATTAAATTAGTCTTATAGACCATTCCAACATATTATGTGTCTTTGTATACTATACCAAAATCGATAGAAAAATGTTAAATCTAATTATGTAGTCATTTTTGTGGTCAAGATTACATGATAAAAGAAAATTTCCTTTGGTGAAATGGAGCAAGGCATGTGATGATAAAACTAGGGAGGTCTCTGTTTAAGTGTTCTAACAGATGCAAACTTAGCTCTTAGGGGAGAAGTAATTTGGAGATTGTACAAAGATAGTTAAAGACAATGGGAAATAATTATTCTAAGTACATTGATTCCAAAGACCCAAGCTTAATATTTACTATATTTTCAATACTAGATGGTTTTGCACTATGGAACAATTTTAAAAAATCAATTGATCTAGTGATTAAAGGTCTAAGATGGATGGTGGAAACTAGAGAAAAATTTCTATTTGTATGGATACTTTGTGTGATAAAAAACCATTCAATCTAGATCCAATTTTGGAAACCATAAATGAGATTACTTCAAGACAAATATATTTATAGGGTTTCAAACATTATGTACAAGGATCAGGAAGGAATATACAAATGGAAAGCATATATTTTTTACAAGTATACAATACATTGATGCTAGGAGGCAATTGAGCAGAAAGATAACAACAATGATTATTTTGAGGGGAGCCAAGGATAAGCTAATTTGAAAGTTGAATAGCTTAGGAGAATACACATCAAGAAGTGGATATAATATAAAGAACCAACAAGATATGAATGCCATAAGAATATGGAGAGATATGGGATAGCTTGAGCATTCTTGAAGTTAAAATGTTTGTTTGGCTAGTAGGTCATAGAAGAATTTTATTCCAAGATAACCTCATAAAAAAAGTTTTCATGGCCCCTCACAATGTGTTCTATGTAAAAAGGAAGAGGAGAGTATAGGCCATCTCTTGGGATACTACTCAATAGTCTGGAAACTATGGTAATGGATTCTTGAATGTTTGGTAAATGCATGGTGATGAATGACAAAATTGAAGAATAGTTAAAGCAATAGTAAAAATATTTTAAAAGTGAGGCTTTATAAACAATCTAGGATAATCAAAAGATACAATACTTTGGATTGTATGGCTGGAAAGGAATAGAAAAATATTTAAATAAAAGGAAAGCAATTTAGAGGTAATAAAAAGGAAGATTTTTTTAGCCATAGAGGAGTCTAAATTAATCCTATCAACTCACCCAATCCCTAATCTTGAAGCAAAGAGCCTTGATAGATGGATTCAAATCATCAAATGGAATTATGATGTTGGGTACAAGAGAAACAAAAAGAAGGCAAAGAATATAAAGTGGAGACCACCAAAAATGGTGTTGGTCAAATTGAATTTTTATGGAGCATTTAAAGGAAATATGGGACCAACCAAAGGAGGAGGAATAATTAGAAATAATAGGAGAGAGATTTTGTCTCATTACACTTTCCATAGTGGATTTAAGACAAATAATGAATTTGAAGCTTGGACGATGTAGATAAATAAAATGGAATAGAGTATGGATGGAAGGTGATTCACTAATAGTAATAAATGTAATTTTGAGGAAAGAAAAGGCTTTATAAAACATACAAGAGATAATTGTGGAGATACAAGACCTTGCTATAGATTTTGAAGAAATTAGGTCTACTCATACGTTAAGGGAAGGAAACAAATATGCAGATAGTATAGCCAATAGAGGGATTTTAATTGAGGATCATGAAGTTAAATTCTCTTTTACATGGTTAGAGGAAGTAGTAAGTTTAACTAAAATTGACAAGAAAATGTTGGCGGCTTAAATTAAATAATGATTAAGTTTTACTTTAATGTCTCCCATTAGTGATATTTACTTTATTTTATGATATTAACGTGTTTTTATATCAACTATTTATTACAATTCTTGTGGTTTCACTTATGCTTTTGGAAGAAAACTAGAAACTAATCCAGATCTTGTAAAGTGGGCTATGATAGCGCAAAGTTTTGGAAATATTACTTGACTAAGATGTAATGCATAAACAATAGAGGGGAGTTTTGGTATTGTGAATATTGATGTAGGATAATGTCAAGAAGGATGTTGGATTATGAAATATTTGTATTCACACAAAAATTTAAGAAGATCCAGAAAATGAAAATCAAGAATTTGAACTTTTTATGAAAAATGATGTAGGTATCTAGCTATAGCAACTCGATTGATATGAGAATTGAATTTATTTGTAAAATATCAAGCTCTAAAGGAGAGAAATATGATTTTTCAAGGGTGGGGGACCCTAGTACAATCCTTTGCTTTCTAGCAAAAAAAAAAATTGAGATTTTGATTTCTTTCCTTGGTAGTTTAGGTTGGTTACTTTGATTTTATGGAGAGCTAGTGCAACGTTTCTCATGGACTAGCCACATAATATAGCACCACAATGTATAATAGGGAATAACACTAGTTCATCCTCCATAGTCTAACAAGAACAATAACATATTGGTGATGAACAAACTGTATGAACTACTATATGATTAAAAATAAAAGATAAAAGATTTTGAATCTAGCATAACCAATTGATCTCTAAAGTCTAGACTCTTTAACCTATTATTCATAACAAGGTAGGCATAAAGTTAGAAACCTCATAGTTTTAGTGACAAGAATTGCATTTTGTTCTTTTTCCAAGTAGCATTATTTTAAATATGTATGGAAAAGGTAGAAACAAGAAAACCAGGGAATAAGCAAGAAAAATAATGGTAGCATTATACTATTTAAATAGAAGGAGACTTCACCTACCACAATATGAAGTAATAATAAGATGAAAAATACTATATGTATTCCTAGAAAGTTTTCTTCTGTTTTTAAATCACATATGCATTTAGTAGCCTCATTAGCCTTTGGATAATTATTTTGTTTACTTTTAGGAGTATGCACATTGAACATCATATTATATTTTTGGTTTATTTATTTATTTTATCATTTTAGATGCACAACATAGCTTTAGAGATATTTTTAGTTATTAGAGGTTTATAAACAAAATCTTTTAATTTTAATGTTGCTCATTTTAAATTAATTCTTTTCTTTTATTGATCACTTTGTGTAAATATGTAATGCTTCTTGAGGTTCTAAAACAAGTTGTTAACATGGATAGATATATTAGTTCTAAGGTGCTTTTCAAACCTTGAATTATAATATACACAATGGATTCTTCATATGTTTAATAAACCTAAAGCAATAGCTAATTCTATCTCTAATTTAACAAGGGTCTAAATTTTTGGATTGGAGTCTTATCTTATTCTTTAACATAGGTTCAAATTTGAAAAGGTTAGGGTAGGTGTTGTATCTAGTAGTATGATATTATACCTTCTCATTTAAAGTAGGCATATGGGCAGTATTATATAGTTACATATGATGAAGTGTCATGTATGTTATAAGTATATATTTATTCTTAATCCCTCGTGTACTTGTTGCTTTATTTTATATGTAAGTAATAATTTTAAATTAATAATATATATATTTCTTAAAGAATATTTTACAATATTGGAGATTAAATTTTTTCAATTAACAATTCTTTTAATGGTGTCAACTGTTAAACTTTAAACATGAATTTTTATATCACCTCATCAAACCTCAGATCTATACTCATATAAATACATACAAATACATGACTCTTGGTTGTCTCAAGAGACACTTGATATTTTACCTTCATCTAAATGTTCAACTTCTCTCAACCTCTCATGAGGTGTAACTATTAAGCTTCTCTCAACCTCTCATGAGGTATAGTTTAATAATAATAATTATTATCAAATAATGTAATAAGTATCTAACATTTAATGCTCTAAAAATATGAAAACTTAATGAGCAAGAAGAGATATTAGATCAATATTTAACCATGTAAATTCATTCTACCCATTTAATTTACCTATCATCTTTGTAGACTTTTAGATGTACTTAAAAATATGTGTTAACTAGTTATATTTAGCCATTGTTTTATAGGTGACATGCAAGACTTATAGTAATTGATGTTTCTGTAAGGTGAAATAATTCTAACTTATTACTTTAGGTAAACATTTTGTTATGGTCATATATATATTTTTAGCATATACTTAAAACAAGGTAAATCCTTCTTAGATTTGGTTGATATAATTTTGACATAGTTTGTTAAATTGTATAATGAATGTTTTGTTGTACCCTTTTGATTAGTAGTCATATAATGAAATTCATTGATGTCAATTTATAATTTTTACTTGGGACATTAAGTGGTTGAAGGATGTAATGTATTTTTTTTAAGCAAAAAACCCCTTGCGGGGCTGCCTTGGTCTAAGAGACCATGACCAGGGAGTTCTACATCGTCAAAGTCACCCCAGAGTCATGCCCGACCCTGCCCACACCAAAATTATCAATTGGATTTTGGATACCCAATTCAACTTTTTAGTAGGGTGGAGATTCGAACCTGGGACCTCCCTTGGAGGATTGTCCTCTTATCTCCAACTCACCTACAACACCTGGGTAGAAGTAATACAATTTTCACTTTCAATATTATTTTCCAATTCCAAATTACTATTGCCAAGAATATCATTAAAAATGCTTATAAAGAATTTTATAAATAGTTGAAGAAAGTTTTGCTTAAGGCTTGCACAATAGTGACAAATTATATAATCCTGATAATATGACCTTGAATTCATAATGCCCATGATGTATTTGAAAATGTCACTTTTAAATAATCTTCTTGTTGCACGAGGACTTGACATTAATATGAGCATGGCTTATTTTTTAAATATATCTTTGCTTCATATAATACAATTGTTGGGTCACAATTCTTGGAGTTGGAAATCCATTTTGTGTTGTTACTTAGTTTTAACTTTTTGAAGTGGAGATATACTAATATAATCACAGTTGCTTATAGTTTTAATTTTCATATTTACATCATGATCCAACAAATCTTCCAATAGCCTTTCTAGTTTTAGCTTATGGTTAAAGTTTTTTTCAATTGGTTATGCAGGATTGAAACATGCCCCACCTATATTACATCATCACCACATAGTGATATTACAACAAAGCTTGGATATTACCCATGCATTGCTTGGCAAGATTTGAACCTTAGGCTCCTCCTTGAATGTTAAGGAATCTAACCAATTGAGCTAATGCCATTTGATACCTTATGGTTAAAGTTATAATGACACTATTTGATCATTATTCAATGCTTTGATAGGATCCATTATTATGCAATGCTCCTTGCAATAGGTATGGAAATACAATTGATTTGTTTTTTAATTGTTTATATTCACATTTAATTGGATTATAATATTTAGTTAAAATGAATTTGTGTTATATATTACCCAAGGCTAGTGGCTACATATGATTATTTTTTCTTCATAGTCCAAAGTGATATTTGCACAAAATCTTTCTCATTTTTTTTAGGGTCAACTATTTTGTTGCAAGCTTGACATCTATAATAGTATGTTTCTTAATTTTGGCTTAACTATATTATAAATTTTGGTATGATTTGAAATGTTGGGTTCTAGGGAAATAAGTCATCAAACACTAAGAATTACATTGAAACCTATAATTTCAATGATAAATGATTCATTCATTTTTTTTATTACAAACTTTTAATTCCAAATACCTTACTACTATTATACATTGAACATGGTTAGCATTTTGGAAATTTGCTTGATTTGTACTCTTAGACTTCAAACTACTAATTTTTCTATAATATTAAGAGAGCTCCATAGTTTAATCAACATAAGTACTTTTTATTCCCTATTGATATGTAGGTTTAAGAATAACAAGTTTTCTTAGGTCCATTATGGCTACTTGTTGACTTAGTTTGTTATCATTGTTGTCATCTTTAATCCCACTATCAAATTTGATTTCCTTATTTCCTCCTTCAATGTTAAAAGAATATATAATATTCTCTTGCTCACCTCTTTCATCTTCTTCATAATAAGTCTTTTTTATTTGTTTTTATGCTTATGCATAAGGGGTTCATTCCACTTAAATTAGGTTTTGAAGATTGTTGTGAAATTGATACTTGTGATTTTTCCTTTTGAATAATCACTTTGGTCCAACCTTTATGAAATGTAAATATCTATCATTTAGAACTTTGAATTTTATCCTCAATTAGAGAAACATGGTTAATGGTCTTCTCATGTGTTATGAGAAGAATCATTTAAACTTTGTTTTAATTTCTAGTCATATATTTTATATTTATATCTATATTACTTTCTTTGGATCTAATTATATAAATTTAAATCTATTGTTATATCTATATGATCTTGGATTGAAAAATTAGTTTGAAAACAATGTGCTAATTGAAATTTATATTGATTGCCCTAATTTCAATTAGCTCTTTTATAGAAATTGATAAAGAATTTCTCAAATGCATTAACAATTATTGTTTTTATGCTAGTCCTTGTTGGAATATGTGTACTTTCTTATTGGCTATTTAACAACTTTGATTAAGTTTAGTTTTAGTCATTGGCAATATTTTATCATGTGTTGGTGAGAATAAAATTTGCATGCCTCACCACCTTTATCCTATATAAATGCATATCATTTATTCATGGTAAATACTTTATCAATATTTTTCTATCTTCATATTGATGTCTCTTTAACAAAAGTTAGGATCTTGAGCTTGTTTGCTTTTGTATGTAACTTGTAGAAGACTTTCAACAAAGTGAGAAGACAATGGAATCATCCTTAGCATCTCAAATATTTTTTTGAAGAAGATTAAAGATTCATTTTCAATTTGGAGAAGTGTTTCAACATCCCACTAGATAAGAAAACCAAAATAACAATTATTTTGTTATATTTGGTGACAAGTCAAAACTCAAGAAGCTTTGATTAAAATAAGAACTTATAATTGTCCTTAATATAGAGATATTGCATATTTTCTAATTTGTGAGAGAAAAGACATATCTTCAAAACCAAACTAAAATTGTGAAGTCTAATTACAAACCTAAAGTTTATGCAAAAAATTAGTACAATCATTGTTTTGTGTTATTTTCATATTTCACCATCTATGCGCTGAAAATTATGATCAAAGTTTGCTCAAATCGTCCATATTTTGGTGTCCACAATTAATCATGCACAATAATTATGCACAGAAATAGACACAAATATAGATAATACCCTTGAGGCAGGGATACATAAATAATAATCCTTAAAGAAGGAATTACTCCACATTCGCTCCATGAGTCAAGATTGTTACAAATAATACTTGGTATGAAATGTTTGATTACAATGACCATATTCCTTCATTATATACCCATATTTCTAAACCCTTATCCCATTCATTATCATAATATAACCAAGCTTGGGTTATGTGTGGCCCATGCCAAAAATCTATAGTATATTATTATATCCCCATATTCCTATCCAAAGGTATCTCACATTCCACCCCCCTTACAACTATTGCATCCTCAAGATATAAGAAGAAACTATATAAAATGATTTTCTAAGCAATATTAGCAATTGGTACCAATCTTGATCATCTCGCTTCTAAGTGAAATATTTATTGGTGGTGGTCTATGATGATGTCAAACTGTCAGTGTGCCTCCATAACTGCTCTATTGACTCCATATTTTTGTTGCTCTACTTTGATATTTTGAATGATCAATATTATTATTCCTTGATGCTTGTGCACCACTCAGAGATCCATAAGCACTATACTTTTTCTAACACACTTTACCATACTTGATATTTTCTAACTCCATGAAGATCCATAATAATTTTGATACCCTAAACCATACCTCCAAGATAGTCGATCATAATGGTGGGGGTGACAATATGCTACAACCTTAACTTGATGTTCTATTACCTTTGATTCTTTAGCATTAGGTTCTTCTCTTTTAATTTTTTTCTCAGGTTCTCTTCTCTCTTGTTCCCTTCTTTTGGTGCATCCTTATGTTCTTCTAACAAAGCTTCCTTAAACTTGTCAAAGAATAGGAAGAGACATCGCATTGTCTACACAGATTGATGTCATAAATAGAAGAAAAAAAGAGTCATGCAACATATTTTGAAGTGCACACAATGTGAAGAAGACAACAGTGGTAGTGAAAGAAATCTCAATGATGTTGTGGTCAGACATGCGCTTAAAAGACTTACACAGTGACAAAACATAGAGGTATATTATTGTTTTATCCATTTGCATATACATTATATACATTAACGTGTAGTGGAAGTGTTGGCATCGGTAGAGGAAATACACAGTAAGACACAAAGGTACAATATTGGATGCAAGGTATTAAAACCCTAAACCAATGAGTCATAACATCAATGCAAGTGTTAGCTATGTAAAAAATTGAAGCGAGAAGTGTGTGAAAGAAAAAGGGAGCAACAACGTTGAGTTTGAATTCTACTAGGGTTACATTTTTGGATTGAAGAATGATGACCACATCTTCAAATTAAGGGTTGTGGAACCACCTTCCATCAGGCGGTGTAGATGAAGTGGTTCATTTCTAGCAGATAAGAATTATGGATGAAAGACTAGGGTTTGAGTTTTACCACAAGAAAAAATATTTTGGAAGATAAGTGTGCTTTTAATTATATCTGGGAATGAAATTTATTATAAAGTATTGATGAGAAATTATGTATGAAATTTTTCTTCAAAAGGCAAAATAAAGGAGAATGAGAAATTATTAATGCACCAAGGGTTTTATGAATGAAAGTTTCCTTTTGATAGAATAAGAGAATAGTGCATAATATTTTGGTAAGGTGTGGTAGTAAAAATTCCTAAGACAAAGTGTTTTATGTGGGAAGCCATGAAAGCATTATAAAATATGATTATGATTTGTTAGATTGGAGAGCATTATTTTGTTAAGATAGTTTGGAGGGCATTATTTATATTGAGATGGTTTGGAGAGCATTGTTTTATTGAGATAGATTAGAGTGCATCATTTATGTTGAAATAGATTTTGAATACACATAGAAAAGAAAGGACAATACTTTTGTTGAGACAAATTTTCAAGTGTCACATAGTGCAAGGATAGTGTGAAAGGATTCAATTGAAAATAAGGTATTTTTTAGCCACCTAAAAAAGGGAAGGAAAGGTGTAATTCAACAATTACAAGGTCAGTTATCAAGTGCTATACTAGAGCTACCTTTAAAATATAATATATATGAGACATGTGAAAGCAATAGAATTAATGAATGTGAAGAACATATTGGGCAGTTGTTGGTGCATATCATTCTCTATATGTTCATGAAGATAAAATAATTATGGGTAGAATATGTCTGAATTGCTTTAGTTAAGGAAAGCACATTGAAGAATAGATGAAGAACTTGATGACATCAATATGTAATATTTGGGAATAGATGAGCATTGTATGTATGCAATATTTGGGTGTAGATGAACTATGTTTGTAAGCAGGTGTTGGATCAGATCATTGAGAACTTTTGTGGGTAGATGTGAGTAGGTTTAGTAAGAATATTTGAGTAGGTTTTATGATCAGGTTATGGAGTTTTTTTGTGCAGATTTGAAGACAGATTTTGGGTAGAGTTGAAGATAGAGTTTGAGATAAGTTTGAGCAGAGTTGAATATAAATTTTTAGTAGAGTTGAAGATAGATCTTGAGCTGAGTTGAAGATAGAGTTTGAAAATATTTGAAGATAGATTTTGAGCAGAGTTTAGGACAAGAACCAGAGTAGAGGGTATTGATGTCTCTTATGGAGTGGTGTCCATAAAACCAGAGTAGAGGGGATTGGTGTCTCCTATGGAGTGGTGTCCAAAAAACCAAAGCAGAGGGGATTGGTGTATCCTATGGAGTGGTGTCCACAAAACCAAAGCAGAGGGGATTGGTGTCTCATGTGGAGTAGTGTCCATGAAATTGAGAGGGTATTGGTGTCTCCTATGGATTGGTATCCATGAACATTGTAATAGGGGATTGGTGTCTCCTGTGGGTTGGTGCCCACAAAATTTGTTGAGAAATTTATAAGCAATATTTCTTCATGGATGTAGCCCATATTGGGTGAACCACATTAAATTTGTATCTCTCATATGCGTGATGATTTGTGCATTGTTTCATTATTGCATTGATATTATTGTTGTTATCATTTGGATTAAAAAGTGGAAAGTTTTATCTTATAGTGTTCACCCCCCTCTCAGTATAAGCTTGTGTTCTTCACACTTCTAAAGGATAAAATGACTCTCCTTTTATGATAAGATAAAGAATGGATGTATGAGGTTTTATTTTGATGTTTTGAATGAATGATTTATGAACAAATGCATTGAGTAGTTTGTATAGTTGCAATTTGGTATCCAATTATAATTGCACCTATTTCATAAGTCATTTAGTAGATGCATTTAGTTGCATGCTTCATAAGATCCATGAGCTGTCCTGATCCATTACCACCATAAATTAAGTGATGGAGAAATGAGAAGGACCAAAGAGAACACTGGATCCAAGACTTGTCCTTTGACATATTATAGTGAGGAATTTGTGTGAAAAATTACCAAGGAGTAATATTCTAGTTGGATAATATTGTAAATACCTTATTATTTTAAAGTATGGAAGTACTTTTTCCATACTTGAGTTATGTAATTATTTAATATATAAATGAAATATGTATCTCTTGTATTTTTAAAGAATCTATGATGTAGTAATTTCATAAAATATTCTATTTTGTTGTTGTTTTAGTAGAATATTGACATATTATTTATGTATTTTCCCTCGATTTTTATAGATGTTATCCAATGCTTAAAATAAGTAGATAGATTTAATCATATTCTTCTAAATAAAGATATATTAGAAGATCTCAAATGATTTAATGTAGTTAGATGATTAGAATTATTATCTAAATAGGATTATACCTATGTATTAGAAGTAGAGAGAGAAACCTTGAAGAACACAAGCTTATAGTGAGAGGGGGGTGAACAGTATAAGATAAAACTTTTACTTTTCGTTCCAAAGTAATAAATTCAAATATCATAAATTGTAATAATGAAACAATGTACAAATCACCACACACATAAAAGACACATATTTAACATGGTTCACCCAATATGGGCTACATCCACGGAGAAATATTGCTTATAAATTTCTCAAAAAATTTTATGGGCACCAACCCACAGGAGACAAAAATCTCCTATTACAATGTTCATGGACACCAATCCACATGAGACACCAATCCCCTCTCAAGTTCATGGACACCACTCCACAGGAGACCCCAATACCCTTTACTCTAATTTTGTGTAAACCACTCCATAGGAGACACCAATCCCATTTGCTCTAGTTTTGTGAACACCAGTACATAAGAGACACTAATCCTCTCTGCTCTAGTTTTGTGGAAACCACTCCACAAGAGACACAAATCCTCTCTACTCTGGTTTTGTGGACACCACTATACATGAGACACCAATCCCCTATGCTATGGTTTTATGGACACCACTGCACATGAGACACTAATTCCATTTGCTCTGGTTTTATGGATACCACTCCACAAGAGACACCAATCCCATCTGCTCTAGTTTTGTGGACACCACTCCACAGGAGACACCAATCCCCTCTACTTTGGTTTTGTGGATACCACTCCATAGAAGACACCAATCCCCTCTACTATGGTTTTATGGACACCACTCCACAGGAGACACCAATCCCCTCTGCTATGGTTTTGTGGACACCAATCCACAAGATACACCAATCCCCTTTGCTCTAGTTTTTTGGACACACTTCATAGGAGGCACCAATCCCCTCTATTCTAAATACTGCTCAAATCTACTCTCAAAACTGATCACAATACTGCTTACAACTCTTAATCAACTCAACTTCAAAATCTACTCAAATTAGATCCATAATCTACTCATAAATCTTACTCACAAATCTGCTCAAATCAGCTCTCAAATTTACTCACATCTTCTCAAATTTGATCACAAAACCTTCTAAAATATACTCATAAAACCTGCTCACAAAAGTGCTCAATACTACTTAAAATCCTGCTCAAATTGGCTCCCATAACCTACTCATAAAAGTGCTCAACACTGATCCAACACCTTCTCACAAATTTTCTCAATAATATGATCCAAAACTTACTTACAAACACTGCTTATCTACTCCCAAATCTTGCATAATGATGTCATCAAGTTCTTCATGTATTCTTCAATGTGCTTTCCTCAACTAAAGCAATTCAGACATATTCTACCCATAATTTTTTTATCTTCATGAACATATAGAGAATGATATGCACTAAAAAATGTGAGAATGGTAGCAAAAATTCTGCAAATTCCCTGAGCTTCAACTGGAACAGGTGAACACTATAGAGGTCGAAAATGACCCAAAACCTCTAAAATTACCCGCTCTGATACCAATGATATGGAATTCTGAAGCTAAATATTATTGAAAACTTAGGACGTTAAATAAGTCCAATAATCTCAACTCTTTGAGGGTTTCTTGGGAGGGTGGGGATGATGGTGGGCGGGAAGGCTGTTCTGGGAGAGCACGGGAGCGTCGGCAGGGTGGAGGGAGGGCAAACAGAGTCTGGGGACGCCGAGAAGTCCTTGCCAAGTCGCGGCAAGGATCCGCCAGACAAACGGGGAGATGGACCTCGGAAGTCATATGCTTTGGCAGCGGCCTCTGAAACCCTAAGCGGGCTCTTCTCCAAGGAGTTATTTCCATCCGGGGACGAGTTGGACATCCCGACGGAAATTCTCTCAAGCTTTGTGGATTTCGAAAAATTTACCCTCATCGATAAGTTTATTGGTGGTCGTCCCGACATGGAGACCATTCGCAAGTGGGCGTCTGGCAAATGGCGGACCTCTGGTCACTTAGAGCTGGCTGCCCTAACCCGAGGTTTTTTCATGATTAGGCTGAGCAACAAGGAGGACTACTGTAAAATCTCGGGCTGGAGGGCCTTGGTTCTTGGGCCGTAGGAGTCTCTTTCTAAGGAAGTGGGGTTTGGACTTTAACCCCGATACCCAGAATATCAACATTGCTCTAATATGGGTTAGGCTCCCGAGTCTTCCCCTTTTTTGCTGGCATGAAAATGTAATCAAAGGTATTGCTTGGTCCATCGGGGAGCTAATCACTTTAGACTCTCCCACCAGAGCTCGAACTAGATTTGTCCAAGCTCGATTCTGTGTTTTGGCGGACTTGGAGACGGACCTCCCATCCTCCATTACTCTGCGGTCTGGGGGTACTTTTCTACACAAGCAAGCTATTGTTTATGAGAACAGGCCAGCTTTCTGCCCTCAGTGTAGTTCTCAAGGGCATCTTCAGTCCAATTGTCCTCTCCAAAAGCCGAGGAAGAAGGAGTGAGATCCCTGCAACCATTTAGAGCATGGTGAAGGTCAGACGAAGCACCATTTTGCGAAAGGCCATGAATCTCCAGGTCCATCCAGGGACCATATCGAATCCTTCTTACCAGAAGAGGAAATCACCACCCATCCGGACTCTGAGCAGTGTGGTGGGCGCCCCCAACTAGGACCACAGGAGGAAAATGAACAGCCCCCCCTTATCACCACACAGGCGATTCATCCAAAATTTATGACCGGAACTCTCCCGAGGCACAAAAGATATTGGAAGACTACTTGCTGGGAAGAAGAGGTTACCAGCCTGGTAATATTAGCCCTCGGATTATGAGGAGTCAAAAGCGAGGGGTGGATTTTGGTAGTGAAAGGAAGCAGGGTCGTCCCCCCAACAAGGAAAAGAGAGACAAAGAAACTGCGGCTGATGTTGCAAATGGAACCCAACGGTTGTTGTTTCAGGATGACTCCGATTCTTTGATGGGTGACGCGCTTATCCCAAAACCTCCCTTCCAGCAAGGAAAGGGAAGTAAGAAGAACCTCAAATCGCACGGATGAAATCTTGGATGTGAGAAGACTAAACGGAGTGGCCATTTGGGCCAGGGTAAAATTTTCCAGCAAGATTTTCAACGGTTTTTTTCAGTCCAGTCATTTTTCTTGGATCCTATCCAACATGTATGCTTCGAATTCTGCCTCCGGGAAAGCAGAAATGTGGAAAGTTATTTCCCGGGTATGGGAGAATTTTTTGTAGTTTTCTTGGTTGTCTTCTTCTGCTTTCGATGGTCCAGCTTCTCCGGCTAGTTTTTGTTTTCCCAATTATAATGGCCATGGTTTCCAGGATAATCAGGAAAAAATGCCTTACTTGTAGCCCTCGGGCAATTAGTAGCTTTTTGTTTTTTTTGCATACAGGTTTATTCTTCCAGCCAAGAGGCATGAAGCACTATTTAGCAAGGCTGATTTTGTATATAAGGTTTTGGGATCCTCTATAAAACCCACTGTTAATCTATTATAATAATTACCAAAAAAAAAAAAAAAAATGCCCAATATGTTCTTCACATTCATTAAGTCTATCACTTTCACATGTCTCACATTTATTACATGAAAAGGTAACTTTACTCTAGCACTTGATAACTGACCTGGTAATTGTTGATTTCCACTTTCACTTCAAACCAATAATAGTGCACAAATTTGTCCTTTTCATCTTGTCACAACCTGTTACCCTCGAACCCTACCAATGGGACATTAATTGGTCTTGTGATCAATTAATGTTCACTTTCACATGTCTCACATTTATTACATCAAAAGGTAGCTTTACTCTAGCACTTGATAACTGACCTGGTAATTGTTGATTTCCGCTTTCACTTCAAACCAATAATAGTGCACAAATTTGTCCTTTTCATCTTGTCACAACCCGTTGCCCTTGAAACCTACCAATGGGACATTAATTGGTCTTGTGATCAATTAATGTTCCACAAAAAGGGGGTCTAGACCCTAAAGAATCCTAAAAAAAATTCTAATAAAAGAATTTTATGAAGGATAGGAAAATATTAATTATCTTTTAGAGAAGATAATTAATTAGAAACTAATTATGAGGTCTTATGAAAGATAAATTTGAGGAATTATAATTATCTTTTGCAAAATTATAACAATATAGTAAATTATGTGTAAAAAACCTAGTGGGCCCAATTTAGATGGGACTTAAAAGGACTATAGGATTGTTAAATATTATATGAACTATCCTACCCATTGGGAAATACCCATATGGCTTCCCTATATTGGTGGAAATTAAAAGGGAGATCTCTTATCCTATCAAAAATAGTTCTAGTTTTGTATCCATTCTATGCCTTAATAGTATTAGTTTTATATTTGTCCCCATGAAAAAAAGAATCAAAACAAAAATAAGGACACTCACCTTACCTCTAGTGGACCCTTTTTCTACTCTTGGTTATACTTTACAGGACATGTTAAGTCACAATGGGTCCAAGGAATCTTTTTAATAATATTATAATATGGCCACTATTTTGGCCCATGAGTGGATAAGTGTCCTATAAATAGAGGATATTTTGTGAAGAAAGGGCATTTAGGATGAAATATGGATGGTCTAGGGAGTATGCTCTCCACCCATGGATGGATCAGAAACCATAAGACCTAAAAGGTTTTCTAGTTATAGTAAGGAGCAAGCCTGGAAGGTTAGAAGGAGTAAGCCAAGAAGGAAGGAGCTCAAGGGAGACCAACCTTGCAGAAGTTTTAGGTTGGTGGTTTCTTTCTCTCTTGACAAAAAATTGCTCCATTTGAATGAATCTCAATGCTAGCCAAAGCTCCATTTATAGTTTCATTTTTATTTATTTAAGGGGTCATCACTCCTACATTAAAAACTTGTCGATAAACTTATTATCATAAAATTTATATTTGATTTTCCTTAAAAATAAACTATGTTCCCTTGTTTTAAATATGTACATTGTAAGTATTCATTGTTAGAATACTTACCTATGATGTAGGTCCTTGTAATTGTATTGAACCTTGGTGATTAATGTTAAAAAAAAATGTAACATTGGAGCTAATCTAGTTCCATGTATTTTATAAGCCCTACAAAGGTTAAAAATGACCTTTTATCTAAGTAAAACTCCTAAATTGACTCAAAATGTCTCTAGAGAAAACTAGGGTTATATTAAAGCTAGCACCTTCCCCACCAACAGTACCATTATAGCCATCACCCGGTGACTTCTCTTCTTATGAGACATGGGTAATCTTATTTCGCATTGGGATTGTAATACTGTAGATGTGGGATGTTATTCCCTTCGAATCTCGATGTTGACCTACGTCGTCATCAATTCCATTATAGGTTTATTCGTACGATAGCGGATGCCCAAGCTTGAAAAACTCTACAAATTTAAATTGGAAACAATTCACCCCTGTTATGTGCTATTTATAGGAACATTGACCATAAATCGTTCGATTACCCATAATAACTCGAAGTAATTATAACCTGAAGAAACTCTCACCAATGCCATTAAAGGATATGGTTTGGTTTTATAACCCCATATCCTTTTGTTAGCTCTTTGTTTGACGGTCTAAACAATCATACCCGATGTGTCTCAAATCTCCTTCTGCAATGTTCGAACTGATAACCAATTCGGCATGCACCCTAGCAATTTGGAGATCTTGTTGGGTTTAATAGAGTGTATACCTTTAGCCTACGTTGTTTTCAGCATGCCATACTACCCAATCTCTCCATGTGAAACCAAATGGAGGCCATCATGCTTAAATTGTCTTCTTATACCCATGATTGACCATATGTTGTTGACATAATTTTTAGAATTTACTCCATTGATTCGCTCTCGATTCATGTTTGAATCAATATGAGGGTTTGGACATCTTTAGTATAGCCTCAAATCAACTCCATTTGTTATCTGTTTTGGTGGATCCATATGGAAAAGAATGGTGTTTAAGGGCGAATGACTCCTAAATCATCGTAAACTCAATGGCTAACTTCTAGAGCCAAGCTTCGATGTTGCAGATTACGCGGGTTCGACTTGAATTCAGGTTATCATCGATCGGTTCGACCTCGCTTATGCTACCACATAGTTTCATGATAACCTCACCGGCTTGCCTTAGGGATACTTACCATTCGTTGATTTTTACCTAAACATTCTAAACACCTTTACTTCATCTGTGAGCTCCATATACCCCACATGGCTTCTATCACAAGGATTATGATGTAGATGATAGGTGTCAATTATTTTACTACTAGGAGACTCTGGTTAGGTGTCAAATAAGGACACGTGTGGCTTGATTGCCCTTGCTGCAATGTGATTGTGGACTGTTGTATGCACCCTATAGGATCGCATGCCAAACTATTGGAAATATATTATGATGTCATCATAGTGAAGTGACTTGATTGCTCCTCAAAAATTACAGTATGATGCCAACTGTTGGGCAAAGTTGAAAATTTTGCTGGATCTGAAATACCATACGCAACAAGTAAAAATTATTAAGAGGTGGTACCTCTAAAATCCTTTTTTATTTAAGAATTTGTTTCGTAGGTATGGGGACCTTGAGTAAATCCACCTTCAATATTTGATTTTGGATACATGATTATCTTAACATAAGGAAATGTTGACATTAGCTTATGATTAGGAAATGATATGTTAAAAATTTGATCATATTGGACATATTAGACTGATATGATATGATATGATATGCTAACTTTATGGAACCAGATCTAATGGGAATCATATACTCTTTGGAGAAATCAATAATGAGAAATCTGTTAATTTGTCCATTCATAAATTATGAGAACATTGGATAAAATTATAGAGTAAAGTAGACCTAAGTGTATACTTTGGAAAGAAACATTGTGTAGAAAAGGGTATTTGGAACAAAAGGGAGTTTCAAATTATATCAATTTAGAATTGAAGGTTTTTGGTAAATTAAGTTGGATAATAGGGATTCATTCATGATTCAAAAATGGTTTGTTAGAATTGATTTAATAGCTGAGATTAAAAGGGAAATTAACTTACATTATTCAATAAGGAAGGAATATTTGTTTAATGCATTAAAAAGTTAGAGCCAAGTACGATTTAAATTCTTTTAGAGACTTAACTATTTAGTGGTGGATATACTGGTTTATTTAAGTTTTGAATATAATAAGCATTAAGGAGATAATTTTAATCGCTTTACAAAATTTAGCAATTGATGATGGAAGTAGATTTTTATACTATCAATATGTTCATTTCATGAATTAGAGGAATGGGAATCTAATTCGTTAGATAATTTTAAGTCAATTTTAAAGAATGAAATTGAAATCCAATATGAGGGAATTCATGAAACCCCCTCTAACATCAATACTATTTCTCCAAAATATATTTCTAAGGATTATTATAATCACATATGAGATGTTATATATCCTTAGGATGGCTTAGAGAAAGGAATCAACATATTCCTTAATTGCATCTTGAATTGTGAAGGAATAAATGGATTCCTTATGGGTATGAAAAGTACCTTCATGTTATGATGATGAATTAGAGAATGGAATTGGTAAATTCCTTAATTGCATTATGAACTTATAAAGGGATGGTTGTATCCCTTGAATAGCTACTGGAAGCACTGCTTGCTTCTTCAACATAAAAACACTTCTTGTATCTTTGAAAGATTTTTTTCTCATGTTTGCCTTGGTCGTCCCTGTTTTTCTTTTT
The DNA here is from genome assembly GCA_028583015.1 of Wollemia nobilis. Classification (NCBI taxonomy): domain Eukaryota; kingdom Viridiplantae; phylum Streptophyta; class Pinopsida; order Araucariales; family Araucariaceae; genus Wollemia; species Wollemia nobilis. Next base: position 23,044 of record JAQPPZ010001340.1, read on the forward strand.
ATGATAAAATTTTCTTTATTTTTCTTGTATTCCTTTTCTTATTCATTGCTACTACTTCTAGACTGTGGATAATTAGATGCATAGTTACCAAGGTTACCACAGTTAAAATATTTCACAAACTACATACCTTTGTGTTTTCTTGGACTCTTCTTATTCCTTCACACACAATTAGCTTCTTCTTCACTACTTGATTCTTCGCTTGATTCTAGTTATTTATTCTTTGCCTTCTTTGAAGCTTTGAATGCTGCCTCTCATTTGGATGTTTGATCTTTTTCTATATTCATCTAATAGGTTGTGAGAATCCTATGTAACTCATCCATGATCAAAGTTTTGAGATACTTCATTTCTTAAATTTCTGAAACCTTTGCATCAAACCTCATGGGAAGTGACCAAAATATTTTCAAAATAATATTAGTCTTCAATAATTTCTCCAAGTCCACGAATGGTGTTGACAATCTCATCAACACAAAGTAGATACCTAGAAATATCTTCCTCATCTTTCATATTCAAGTCTTCAAACTTTCTCTTGTGGGTTTGAAGTTTTACCATCTTAACCTTGTCATATCCTTTATATATTCTATGTAACTTGTTCCATATTTGTTTTGTCTTCATCCTTATGCTCCAGAAAACATAGTTAGTCTAATAAAAAATAAATCCATTTGTGTTCCTGTAAGATCTTCCTTCAAGATGTTAGGCTTTCATGAAGGAACCCACTCTAATACAAATTGAAGAACACATGCTTATACTAAGGTGGGTGAACAGTATAAGATACAACTTTTACTTTTCGTTCCAAATAAATAACTTCAAATATCATCAATTGCAACAATAAAACAATGCACAAATCACCACACACATAAGAGACACAGATTCAACATGGTTGACCAAATATAGGCTACATCCACACAAAAATATTGCGTATAAATTTCTCAACAAATTTTATGGGCACCAACCCACAGGAGACACCAATCCCCTATTATAATGTTTGTGGACATCAATCCGCAGGAGACACCAATTCCCTCTCAAGTTCGTGGACACCACTCCACAGGAGACACCAATCTCCTCTGCTTTGGTTTTATGAACACCACTCCACATGAGACATGAATACCCTCTTATCTGGTTTTGTGGACACCACTCCATATGAGACATCAATCCCCTCTACTCTTTTTTTGTGGATACCACTCCATAGGAGACACCAATCCCCTTTAATTTGGTTTTATGGACACCACTCCATAGGAGACATCGATCCCCTCTACTCTAGTTTTGTGGACACCACTCCATAGGAGACATCGATCCCTCTGCTTTGGTTTTGTGGATACCACTCCATAGGAGACACCAATTCCCTCTACTCTAGTTTTGTGGGCACCACTCCATAGGAGACACCAATTCCCTCTATTCTGGTTTTGTGGACACCACTCCACAGGAGACACCAATCTCCTATATTCTAAATACTGCTCAAATTTTCTCTCAAACCTGATCATAATACTGCTCAAAACTCTTTCTCAACTTAGCTCTAAAATTTTCTCATAATACTTCTCACAACTCTACTCAGCTTAGTTCCATAACCTACTCACAAATCCTGCTCACAACTCTGCTTAAATCAGCTCTCAAATATACTCACAACATATTCTAAAATTTACTCATAAAACCTGCTCAAATCTGCTCACAAAACCTGCTCAAATATTCTCACAAAACCTGCTCAAATATGCTCACAAAACCTGCTCACAAAAGTTCTCAATACTACTCAAAAACCTGCTCAAATATGCTCCCATAACCTGCTCACAAAAGTGCTCAACACTGATCCAAAACTTGCTCACAAATTTGCTCAACAATATGATCCAAAACCTGATTACAAACACTGCTCATCTACTCTCAAATATTACATATAAAATAATGCTCATCTATTCCCAAATCTTGCATAATGATATCATCAAGTTCTTCATGTATTCTTCAATGTGCTTTCCTCAACTAAAGCAATTTAGACATATTCTACCAGAATTATTTTATCTTCATGAACATATATAGAACGATATGCACTAAAAAAACCCAATATGTTCTTCACATTCACTAAGTTTGTCGCTTTCACATGTCTCACATTTATTACATCAAAAGGTAGATTTAGTCTAGCACTTGATAACTGACCTGGTAATTGTTGATTTCCACTTTCACTTCAAAACCAATCATATTACACAGATCTATCCTTTTCATCTACTCCCAAAATCAATCATGAATAATGCACAAATTTGTTCTCAAATCTGATCTATAACCCTTGCACATTTACTCACACAATCAAATATAATGCACAAATTTACTCTAAAATATAATCTATAATCCTTGCACATTTATTTCCAATTTCAAGCAAAAACAATGCACATCCAATAATTCCTTATACCTCCCACTATATGAAAAAATATTTTCCTCAAATTGATTAAGCCATTTTGATAAAGGAATTAAATCACCATACCTCTAAATCTACCTCAATGATGGTTATGATCTTTTTGCATGATCTTTCCAAACTTGCATTGAAAAAATGATTTTCCTTTTGTTTGTGCCTTCAAAAACTGGTTAGCAATTCTCTTTTTCCTTTCTTTATTAAATATCAAATCATCCACTCAAAAACTCTTTTAAAAAACATACACAATAAAGCTTAAAAATAATTCTTTATATTTCCCTTTTGAAACTCACAATATAAAGCTTTTTTTAACAACAAGAATCCTTATTTATCCTTTTGCAAAAATTAAATCACATTTATCATTTACAAACATTATATCCCATTTATTATTTGTAAATATTAATCACCACACTATACCTTATAACTCCGTATTCCAAAAATTAAATCACACTCCTATACCTTATAACTCCCTTTTATCATTTCCAATATTAAATTGCAAAACTATACCTTATAGCTCCTCATATATCAAATTTAATAACATAAAATATAAATACCTCTCACTGTCGTTGATGGGATTCAATCCCTTAACCTTGAGAGGTACAACACCCTAACACATGCCCTTTAACTAACTACGCTATCACAACGCATGGAACCTCAAGGTGCAAAAATGATTTTATTACCTTCATAGCTTTGTCTTCAGCAAAAGGATATCGAAGGATTTCGATCCCTCAACCTCCTACCTAACAATGCTCCACGTGAGCTTGGTAACCAGCTGGGCTACCCTAGTGGTTGAAACTAATGAGGCACGATATCAGATTTAAACTTTTTTTTTCTATCGCCAAAAATTCTCCACTCTCCTTCGTCTTTTGCTCACCACCACTCCGTTCGATCGATATGTTTTTTGCAAACCTTTTCATTGTCAAAATTAATTTTAAAGCATGTATTTATATGCTTTGTCCTTTGGTTCCAAATTAAGTCAGCTCAACCATTATGTGCTTTGTCCTTTGGTGCCCAAACATTTGAATTTTTTAATTGTCAAAATTTTCAATCTTTTGCAAGGTCGTCCAAGGTTTTAAATATTTAAACTTTTAAACTATTAAACTATATTTAAATCCTCTAATTTAAATATGAACCTCCTTATTTAATATTTAAATATTATTTAAATATTAAAACATCCTTGAAGATATCTACCTTGCACTTAGTGATAACTCAATATTTCATCCTTGGAGATATTTCTGCCTTTGACATCAACATTTCATCCTTGAAGATATTTCTACCTTTGACATCAATGAAAAATCGATATTTCTAACAAACCTAAGGGATTATGGGATCCCTTAGGAAGAAACTTTGGATAACCTTGATTAAATATTTCTTCTAAAACCTAAACTAGATATATTTGCAAAGCATCAAGTAGATTTAAACAAACTTGGTTGTTACTAGGAGTGGTGAAAGGAGTAAGTTATAGCTTATTTTTCATTACAATTAGTACACCTACATAGATAGACTTATGTATGATGTAGTGATAGGCATACCCTTTTGATAAGTAAAAAAGGATATGTTAGCTCATATGTGGGATGAGACTGATAGCTTATTCACAATAAACTTAGTATACCTACATATGGGTGTATCCTTTAGCAAATTAAGGAAGGAGATAAGTTGATCCATTGTGAATATGAAATAGACAACTTGTAAATACTAGATTAAGACTTAGATAACTCTATATATTGAAATACACTGGTTAGGGATGTGTAACTCCCTATCGAGTATATGCTTTTTTAATTTTTTAATTTTTTGTAGTTAGCTAATTAGATTTTTGGATCATTACACATCACCATGCACTTACCAAACATATTAAGAATCCATTGCCATAGTTTCCAAACTATTGAGTAATATTTTCAAGATATGATCTATACTCTCCTCCTTATTTTTACAAAGAACACATTGAGAGGGGCCATGAAAACGCCTTTTGACAAGGTTATCCCAAGATAAAAAATTTCTATGACCTACTAGCCAAAAAAATATTTTAACTTTAGGAATTCTTGGGCTATCCCAAATGTCTCTCCATATTTTAGTGTTATTACTATTTTGTTGGTGTTGTACATTAAATCCACTTCTTGTTGTGTAGTCTCTTGATCTAATCAACTCTTGGATCAATTTATCCTTGGCTCCCCTTGGAATAATCATAGTTATTATCTTTCTACTCAATTGCCTCCTAGCATCAATGTCTCGTATACTTGTAAAAATATTTTATTTCCATTTGTATATTCCTTCTTGATCCTTGTACAAATTTTTTGAAACCCTATCACCATATTTGTCTTGAAGCAATATCATCCAAGGTTTCAAAATTGGATCTAAATTGAGTGGTTTTTTTATCACACCAAGTATCCATCCAAATAGAATTTTTTTCTCTAGTTCCCACCACCCATCTTAAAAATTTAATATTTATATCAATACATTTTATTAAACCATTTTAAAGAGCAAAATCATTTGGTAGAGAGAATGCAGTAAATATTAAACTTGGGTCATTGGGCTCAACATACTTAGAATAAACCATTGTCCTTGAATTTATTTGTACAATCTCCATATTACTTTTATTTTAAGAGCTAAGTTTGCATCTGTAAGAAATATTAAACCAAGACCTCCCCTAGTTTTATCATCACAAACCTTACTCCATTTCACCAAAGGAAATTTCCTTTTATTATGTAAACCTGACCATAAAAAAGATTGCATAATATAGATTAAACTTTTTTCAACTAATTTTGGCACAAAATACAATGAGATATAATATGTTGGAATGGCCTATAAGACTGGCTTAATTAACTGCACTCTTCTTGCTAATGATAACCATCTACCTTTTCAAGATGGTAGTTTATTCTAAACATTACTAATAACTATATTCCACAATTCTATCCTCATTATCCCCTCAAATAAAGGCATCCCTAGATAAGTTGTTGGAAAATTTTCCTCCTCCATTTGAAGTAACTTGTAAATTATTGATTTGATATTAGTTGGAGTGTTAAGGAAGTAAATTTTAGATTTTATCCTATTAAATTTTTGTCTTGATGCTCTTTTGTATTCCTTTAAAAACTTATTCAAAGCTTTGGCCTCATTTATTCTTGCCATTCCAAAAAGTGTTGTATCATCTACAAATTATTGATAGGTGATGTTCTTGATGTTATTACTAACCTTAAGTCCACTTATAAGCCCATATTTGCAAGCCTTCTTTAAGTTCCTACTCAAAACCTCTACCATAATAACGGACAAATAAGGAAATAGAGGATCTCCTTGTCTAAGGCCTATCTTGGATTTAAAAGATTATATTACTAACCCATTGACCAACATTGAATAAGAAATTGTAGAGACATGAGCTTTAATCCATCTAACCCATTTCTTCCCTAATACAAACTTTTCTAAAACTGTAAAAAGCAAATCTTATTTAACTCTATCATAAGATTTACTCATATCAAGTTTTAATATCATTGCTTTATCTTTTCTTGAAGCTACTGAAAGTATAACTTCATGAGCTACTATGATCCTATCCAAAATTATCTCTATTTCACATATCCTCCTTGCTCTTATGAAATAATTTTGTCTAATAATGGCCTTAATTTTTTCATGATAACTTTGGAGATAATATTATATGCAATATTACAAAGGCTTATGGGTTTAAAAGAATAAAATAATTCAACATCCTTTTTTTTAGAATTAGGGTAAGATATGTTACATTCATTTTATAAGGGTATGTATTATTTTACCCTAGATTTGTTCTACTACCACCAATAAAGAATCCTTTACTATATCCCAATTATGTTGGTAAAAAGCTATAGAGAGCCCATATGGACCTAGGTATTTATTATTATTAAAAGAGAAAAGAGTTAAATAATCTTCTTCTAGAGTTATAGGCTCCATCAATTTTCTATTGTCTTCATTTGTTATAACTAAAGGAACATCTTGAAGAATTTTATCATTAAGAACTTTAGTCTCATTTGATCCTAGAATATTTTGATAAAAAGACTTTGTCTATTTTCTAATATCACTATAATATTCAATCCAAACCCCTTCTATTGATTTAATTATACTAATTTTGGATGTTGATCTCTATACTATAGCCATCATATGAAAAAACTTTGTAATTTTATCTCCTTTTAACCAATTTTGTCTTGATTTTAATCTCCAAAATTTCTCTTCCTTGCTCAAAATATTATGATATTAACTAAGCAATCCCTTTCCTATGAGCTTGGATTATTATGATAACCTTTTTAAAAATTTGAAAGTTTATCTTTTAGTTCTTCTTTCTTCTAATTTTTTTTGAAAGTTTTATTTTTCCATTCTTTTAATCTAAATGTCATAGACTTAATTTGATTTGGAAGAGCATACAACCCACCATTACCTGAAAAATTCCATGTTTGAGATATCATATCAAAAAATTGAGGATGGTCTTCCCACATCTACTCACACTTAAAATATATATGTTTTTTGAATTCACTTACCACCATTTAAACTTTTATTGGCTAGTGATATGAACCAATCCTTGTTAAGGTATTAATTTTAGCACAAGTTCCTTCATCTAACCAATGATCCAAGAGAATGCATCTGTCTAATGTTTCTACTATTAGGTTTTGGTATCTCTTGTTATTAGTCCAAGTATATTTGTCTTCTTCAAACTCAACCTCCCACAGATTATTGTTTTGAATAAAATCTAAGAAATCTCTCATAATTTGGGTTAATTTTATAATTCCCCCAAAACTTTCATCCAACTTGGTTATGGCATTAAAGTCTCTTATGATCATGAATTGGGTTTCTTGGTATTTACTTCCTATAAAGGCTTCAATCCCACTCTAAACTTCTAATCTACCTGACTGAGTAGTAGGTCCATAGACATTGATAAGGATGAAATGAGTATATGCAAAGTAGTAAGTGAATAAAGAGGCTATCCAATGGTTAGTTTTATGAATGGTTACATAAGAGGTTATAGAAGAATTCCAACAAGTTAGAATTCTCCCTACCACTCCTTTAGAATCCATAGCATCCCATTCACATCTTTCTCATACTGCTTTCATAGTTTTTGAAACTTCTTTTGTCATTTTAGTTTCCTAGATACAAAGAATATTAGGCTTATTACTTAAACATAGGTCCCTGATACACCTCTGCTTTGAGGGGGAATTAGCACCCCTTAAATTCCATGAGATGATAATCATATCTCATGAGGGATTTTGGCCCCACCTACGTATTATCAACATCATTTTGTTGTTTGGTAAAGAGAAGTTCAACCAACTTAATTTGTGTTCCTTTCTCTATGTTTGCTCTTGCTTCCCTAAATCTTGCTTGATAATTTGAGGGTTTTCTCTATTTTCCTTGCCTATATCAAGAGTACGTCTTATTATTCTATTCCTCAATATTCTTTCATAATTTTATTTTTCATCATATTTATCCTCTCCTGGCTCTACTACAAAATATTTTGACTTGTCTTGCTCATTTTATGGTATTTCCTTATTAATGGCAAAGGTATTAACTTCTAAAACTGCATTTTATTTACCAATTTTTTCTCCTAAATGGTGCATGGTACTTCAAGAGAGTCTTAAAAATTTGATGAAATACATTCCTTAGGTTCAACAAAAATGTTCTTCCTTAAATCATGATCATACTAAATAGATGATTCCTTGTTAATATGTTGAAATTATTGTATTGTGTCCTCTAAGTTTTGATATACTTTTTCTTCATAGGCTAAAGCCTCAAAAGAGTTGGTATTTCTTCCAATATCCTTCCTTATTTGTCTCCACTATTTATTTTCTTTCTTTTTTCTAGATCTATTTTTGGAAGTTGAAAACCATCTTCATCCATAACCATTTGTAAGTTTCTCTTGTGGTTTTTACATATGATTTTGTTGGGCTCTTCTTAGGGCATGATCTCTCAATATTCTCCACCTCATGACATATTTTACATATATAAGATATATTTTCAAAATCTATGGTTTGGATCCACATATTATACCCAAACTTAGGTAAAGCTTTACTTATATCAATCATGACCAATATCTAATTATAAATAGCTAGGAATCCATCTTTCATAGTATCTAAAATCTCAAGGAAATATCTTGGAGTGTTGCCTATTACCTTGAAGGTATCTATTTCTTAAAATTCAATGGGTAACCCAAAAATCCTAACCCATACTAGTACTAGGGATAGATTTACATTTTTAGGTGAAAAGCCTTCATACTAGTAGGTAAGGAAGAGTCATACTCTTCCTATAAATCAAGGACCGCCTTTCAAGAATTTTTATTTCTTCCCTAGAACAAAAAATAGCTAGGAAGAAACCTTTGGAAAGAAATGATATAATCACTCTTGGAGACTTACAACTCCTATCAATCCAAATTCTCAAGGCTTAAGCCCTTGGCCAATACCTATTAAATTTACCAAAAACCACTTTATCTTGGAGTAAAAAGGATCTCTCTGAGGTGCACTCACTAACCTCTACTACTAGAGATGATTCTAAGGATTTAATTACAAATTGATCCATTTAAAGGAAATTAAAAATCCAAAATCTATTAAAATTTATCAAAATATCCTATAGCAAATATATATTTGATAAAAACTTTATAATAATTTTGCATGCAAAATTTTTAAGATAAAGAAGGAAAAAAACTTAGCTAAAAAATTCTATGTCCAAATATAATGTCTTGCCTCACTAAAGTCCTAGCCCTTCATTGCTCTTCCCATCATCCAAACCCTAGCTAACAAATATTTATAATTTCAGTTTTTACGACTTGAAAAATTATCACTGCCCTTGTTCTGGATGGTTGACTTCATAGGGCTATATCTCCCTCAAGTGGAACTAATAAAGTGTTTTTGCAAAAATAAAAAGATATCTATAAGCATAAATTCATTAATAAAATATCCTACAGTTATTATGCTCACAAAAAAATAACACTTAGACATGTAGGAAAGAAAGAATATACAATTTATCCAAGAATAAAATACAAGTTAGAATCAAAAGGATATAATCAATGCTAGAATCAGAGCTAGAAAGAATGCAAGAGCTAATGACACTACCAAAGTCAGAGCAAGAAGACCAATACCATAATGAAATATTGAAAGTATACCAAATAATGTAATATGAGGGATGTTGGAGTTTATTACAATATTTTATACCTTGCAAATACATTGCAAAAACCTCTGTAAATATGTGGTGCGAAAAGATTCTTATAAATGTTAGTTGAGTTTGTCATTTATTAATCATTAGAGATTTTTTCATTATTAGAGAGTCAATAAAATATATTTCTCTTATGATAAATATGAAGAGTCATATCTCCTAGATGTTTGAGGAGATGAACAATTTGTTGAAGTTGAAATGTCAAGAGTATTTGTAAAGGCTATATGAAGAGAAAGCATAAGAGATGTATGTAATGAAGACTTTCAATAATTCATTAGTACTAGAATACTAAGTTTATGATTAGTAAGAATCTAGTAGGTTTATCTATTTGCTTGAACACTTGTATATATCATTGTGTGAGAATTGTTATATTTTATTAAGAGAAAATAACTTATAAACTAACAGAGAGTTGCAAGCTTACTGCAGTGGTAAGGACTTTGGTCTCTCTTTGAGAGGTCCAAGTTTCAAACTCCACTCAGTATGAGGGGACTGGGACCCCTCATAAAAACCTTGTGTACACTCATTGAAAAAACTTATATGCTAACATATTCTTACAACAAGAGCTCACCACTTATCCAATAAATTAGCAAAGATTTTATCTTTGGCCTATTTTAATTAATAAAGGTCATAAATAGTGATTTTTTCTTCAATGTATACTAAAACTTTTTTAACAAATGCTTCCATAATTTTCCTAAAGCTTTTGATAGAACATAGAGGTATTTGAAAATAATATTTTATGGCTAAATTGGTAAGGCTTTTGGGAAAGAGCCTAAGGAGAAGCATTTCATCATGAGTTATATCACTACAAGCAATTTAGAATAATCTAAGATGATTAACAAGGTCTTGTTTGCCATCATACATTTGAAATTTTGGTGTTTTAAAATTTGGTGGAAATGGATGGCTAGTTACTATAGGATCTAATGGTTGACTATAAAATTCATCATAAGAATACTTTTTTCTGATTGAGACCCATTGGAGAGATCTTATTTGTTGCTCTAGATCTAATTTGGAGTCTCATTTCTCAATGTGTTCTAATTTGGCTTTTATACTTTAAATTCAAGGGAAGGTTGATTTGAGAGTATTATGACAACACCAATGGGGGTTGAGAGTTGACACAAGAGTAGTTTTGAGATACTTTACTAAGTGATACTAATGGTGGTACTATTTGATTGTATGGTAAAGGCACATAATTAATCTCTAAATAATTTGACATGAAAGTGCCAATAGATAGGATTTGGAAGAGGTTTGAAAGAAGGAATAAAAGTATATATCTTTGCTAAGGATAATGGAACATTTTAAATCCTATGGGAGACTAGTTGAATAAAAAATATGGGCTATAGATATATTACACCTAAGGTGCTTACTTGATTTTCATTTAGTTGGGTAGCATTAGATTGGCCATTTGAATGTTCAATATTTTATTTCTTGGATTGGAATTAGAGGATTCCTCCCTTTATTTATTTTCAAGTTCTTCTCTAAGGATGTCTTAAAAGATATTTTAATTTCATATTACATACTCTCTTAAATGATATATAGAATCAAATTTTACTTTCTCTAGAACATGTTCTTCCACTTCATAATTAGGGTTTATCCATGGATTTTCTTATTCCTAGGCATTTGGAAAAGGAGGGTAGGAGAACGATTCTAGTCCCCTACTATATATATTATACTGATGTTTGACCATAGATAAAGGTTAGGAAGAGGGAATTGATTAATTAATTAGGTCTTGATTAAGATATATAGAAAATGCTAATATACCAAACTAGATGATATACCTTATGATAGTCTCCCTATATAATTGAACCTATTTGATATACCTACCCTTTTGAGATATTCATCGGTATGTGGAAGAATACCGGTTCTCCTAATGTACCTATTTGTACATAAGGGAAAACCTTGAGGTATGTTAATAAGAAACCGTATAAGGATCAACCATACCTAGATACATGACTCAATATTGATACTTACATACCGATAAAAAGATGCAAATTAACTCTTCATATTCCTTTATTAAATAATTAATCTCACATATTGCATAATGACAAAGTATCTCAAGATTACATGTAACTCCCTACCTTTAAAATTGACACATCACACTCTTAATTCTTACCTACATACAAGACACCTCATACAACTCTTCACTTACACACAACACTTTTCACTCATAAATCACATTTGATTACATGACACTTAAACACACTTAACAAATTGACATATACTATTGATTCAAATAATAAATAGAAATCCTAATCTAAACATTTACAAAGGTACTCAAGGTACCAAATAATATAATACCTCCAACACCCCCTACATTACATTATTTGGTGTGAAGGCCTTTTGCCTTCAATCTTTGACTCTTGTATTTTTTCTTCGATCCTTTGCTTTATGATTTTTTTTTGTCTTGGTATTCTTCTTCTGTTTCTTTGAGATATTACTTTATCCTATTACATTCCTCAATAAATCATCATAATAATATGATTAATATTTTTCATCATTATTGTCTCTACTGCTGTCTAATTTGTTATTAGATTTAGAATATAAAAATTCACTATTTTAACATTCATTGTCAATTGATTTTGTTATCATGATACTTTTTGCTACTTGAAGACTTCATATCTTTTGTATATTTTCCTTCAATATTCAAGTCCTTTTTGTCATCGTTTTCTTGATCAGAATTTTTGATATTCAACTATTCTTTTTTCCTTTTATGAGCTTCTAGAGAGTAATGTCATATAAATTTTCTTATATCAATAGGTACTATAATAGTACCTTTGGGGTATTCACTTGCTTCAGCTAATTTTGTGCTTATATAATCTTTAAATGTTACAAATAGTTCATCTTTGGCTTCTATAAAATTTATTTGTAAGACCCTCTTTAATTTTATTGATACATCTTATTGTTCATCAATATTCTCTATCAGATATTGTGTGTAAAGTTTTAGATATTTCAATCTCTCTTTACTTTCTACATTTTGAATATCTTCTTCCATGGTAATAAATCCATTTCACCTTAATTATATATCAATTCATTTTTTTGTTTGCTATAAAATTCCTTATTGCTTCCAAATTAACAATTTCAATTCAATTTTCTTTTAATTCTACACACATCGATTTTCTTTACTTCATTCAATTATTTCTTTGAATTTTTCATAATCTTCTTCTTCTTTCAAATTTCAATATTTCATTCAAATTCAATATTTCTTAATCCTCTTATATCTCCCTGATTTTAATCAATTTAAATTTCCTCCTCCAAACTTTAATTAATTCCATGTTCACATATTTAATTTCATTACCTTACAACTCTCATCTAGTTCATGCTTTAAATTATTTCAAATACCTTATATCTCCCAAACAAAAAATCTCGAATTAAACTCTTAAAAGAAATGTGCCATATTTCCTCAACCAACACAAAATTTAATAGATACCTCAATGTGCACCACATTCACTAAAATACCTCAATCATGCATTGAAATATCGCCACATTTACTACATTTGGTATCTAGATAAAATGCTATTCTAAGCATTATAAAATTTTACTTCTAATTTTAATTTCATTGATTTCCAAGAATTATTATTAAACTATAACTCAACCGTTCTTAGGCTTAGTCCAACGCTTCAAGTCTTTGGCACTCTTTTGCTCTCAGGTCTTCTCTTAATGTCTTCCTAGTCCTAGGCTTCAACATTGTCTAGTCTCTATTTACCACCATTGTTGGTGACCTTAGAGTTTTCTTATAAATTTCCAATATTTTTTTCTTCCTTTAAATATAGATTATTTTAAACATATCTTGCACATAGACATTCAAAATATCTACACACTTGCCTTTGGACGTAGCTCTACAACTTACACTCTTCTGCTCACTTCTCTATAGAATGTAGCCTTCCCTCTCAAATTAGACCACCAATCCTTTTATCCTATCTTGGACCACTAGTCCTTCAACTCTTAGATCTTCCTCTAAATGTAGCTTCTCAATTTGAACCATGAGTCCTTCCCTCTAAAACCCCATTCATCATCTCTTCTCTAAATTTATTGTCATCATCTCTCCTTGAAAATCACACCAAAATTGGTACTAGCTATCTTCCACTCATTCTCTAATATCTTTTCATATTATTATCCTTTCAATATTCTCCACTCTCTAAGATAATCACATCAATCTTCTCTCCTTCAATGTTCCTTTAGAATCACTTGTTTTTTCAATGAGTTTACACAAGCTTTTTATGAGGGGTCCCAGTCCCCTCATACTGAGTGGGGTTTGAACCTTGGATCTCTCAAAGAGAGGCCAAAGCCCTCTTTAGAATCACTTGTTCATTTTTTCCTTCAATATTTCATTCTTCCAATCCATTTTCTCTCCTTTCACCTAAGATAGCTAATGTGGTTCTCACCAATGTAGCTCTGATACCACTGTTAGAAAATGGGCTCAAATATAACATGTCTATAATTTTTAGGATAATATAATCTCACACATAATCTCATTAAATAATAATAATATTACATAAAAAAATTAATTGATAAATCATCATTCTTTCTTGTTTTATAACATAGATCTTTGTCGTCAATATATAGCCTTACATGAGACTCTTCAATGCACCTGGCTCTTGATATTTTCTCTCCTCAAAATCATAGGATATGCATAACTATTCATATTACTTTCTTACATAAATAGTCTCACATATTACATATCATGATTACACATAACTCCTTACCTCTAAACTTGACATGTCACACTCAAAATTCACTTACATATAAGACACCTCACACAACTTTTCACTTACACAAATGAAACCTTTCATTCATAGCTTACATTCAATTACATGACACATAAACACACTTCAAAACTTGACACATACTATTGAATTAAATAATAAACACACACCCTGATCTAAATATTTACAAAGGTTCTCAAGGTACCAAATAATATAATACCTCCAACAAAGAGGACCTTAAAAATCATGCAGGTTGGTCTACCTCAATATGTTTTATGTACATGTTTTATGTTTTACACAAATATTGTATGTGCAAGTTTTACAAAACACCTAAGGTTGCAAAATCTAGCCCTAAACCTCTTAAGGAGAAATCTAAAATAAAAAATTAAATGATGCAATAATACAAATATACAACAAATAATGGTCATAAGCTACATGCTCTTTCGATTATAATGATTATTGTAGACACCTAAAAGTGTCAAATAAGTATTTACCTAAAACCATGTTAATTAAATTCTCAAATAACCCCCAAAAATCCTAAAATACCATATTTACAAAAATTAAATAAATACTAATAATAAAATATAATAATAATTATCTTTAGTCACCATGCAACTTCCCCATTCGTTGTTATCCTACGTGCATACCTCAATCTCAACTAACTAATATCTCACTTGTCATAACTCCCCTAATCACTCTAACATATCACTGTCCATATCTCATACATCCTTATCACTTAGCTATCCTAACTTGCCAAGTCACCCCAACTTCACTAACCCTCTCCACCTCCTAATACATTTATAAAAGCATCCCCTCACTCCTTCATTTGGGGGGAAAGAATATGAAACTTATCGAATCACTATTAAAATTCCTATTTTTCTACATTTCATCCATGAATGCATGCATTTTATCTCTAAAGACTCCTTATGCATGTATTTTATTTCTAAATCCATTCATAGTCAAGATATCATATCGACTCCAAATTGCTATCGAACATCATTCATACCTTGTAGAAGAGCCTCAACAAATTCCATCCTATTTTAAGCAACAGAGGTCGAGGTAACCACACCCCTAGTGGTTAATATTCAAGGTTGCCACACACTTGGCAGTTAAAAACCAAGACGACAAACCCCTTGGTGGTTAATAGTTGAGGCTGCCACACCCCTAGTGGTTAATATTCAAGACCATAAACCCCTTGGAAGTTCCATTACAAAAGCTACTACAACCACCCAATTAGTAAAAATCAAGATCAGACAAATAGTAGAAGGTAAGGTAAATTTTATTTATATTCTATAATATTTCTTATGTCATATTATCATTTTGATTATTTTTTAAATTCTTTTGTTATTTATTTGCATATTTTTGTGAAATTTGGGCCTAACCAAGGTAGGTCTAGAAAATTCTATTGATTATTTATGTATTATTATGTGCAATAACTCATAGGAGCACATGCAATTTAGGATGGTCTAGCCTTTGAACAAAGAAAGAGACCCATCCACACTCTGAGGTGGTTTGGAGAACATTTGAGCACTATTTATTACATTTTGTAAAGAGGGCTCTTTCCTCTCTAGAAATCCCCTATTTGTAAGCCCACAATGGTAAAATTTATAAAATATTATAATCATTTGTAAATATTTTGTAATCAATGCAAATAGCTTCTTTTCCTCTCTACATTTTGGCTATCACAGTGGGACTGTAAACCATGACCACTCTTGCCATATTCAGTGCTATAGGTAGTAAAATTAGTCTTTTCTTTGTTGTCTTTTATTTTTATTATATGCCTTGTTTGATATTTAAATATTTTATGTGCTACTCACTTTCTATATTCTATCTATCTTATAGGCCTTAAAATAATATAGAAACTATCTTGAACTAGCCAGAATGAGATCCAACCAAGTTAGTCTCTTGCTATCTACAGTCCAGATCCTAACTGCCACACCCTTGGAAATTTATAGTCCTAACCACCACACCCTTGGTGGTTTATAGTCCTGAATACCACACCCTTTGTGGTTCCAATATAGCACGTTGTTGCTCTCAGTTAGACCCAATATTCATTCCTAGATTCTTACTATACATCACAACAACATCAGAGTCAATTTTGGTCCATCAAAAAATAGATTCAAGGGCATTTAAGGTAAGTTACCTTTCCTCTTTTCATTATCTTTTTCCTTAGTTGTTTACATTTCATTTTTCTATCAATAGTTAAGTTTTGCTTCCATGCAATAGTTTACAAGTAATTATTTTGTTTTTTTTGATCATTTAGTTTCAAACATCATTAGCATTATCATATTTTGCATGGTTGGTTAGAATAAATTTTATTTTATTATCTTTTTCGAATAGTATTCCAATTCTCTTATTTACAAGATAGCCTAGATATTTCTTATTGTTTTCCATATTTAGCATAGTATTCTCTTCTTTCTTAGTTATTTAGGAAGTCTTTCATTTTCCTTGATTCTTATATTAGGTTTTCTTTTTTCTAGGACATTTTTCTAGATAGTTGCATTTTCTTTGCTTGTCTTGCATAGATTAGTTGTTTTTCATAAGTTTATTTTCTTTGTATTGTAGATAAATAACAAGCATTGTATAATTAGTATTCTCCTTATTTGTAGGTAGCATAGGCAATAGTTGCATTTTGATTTCTTATGTTAGTTTGATTTTGTGCATCTTAGTTAGGTATTTAAAAAAAAAAACACAAACAAAATAAAAACCTAAAAATCAAACACAAATTGCATGATATTTTGCATGTTTTGTAAATAAATAAATCAGTGATATTGTTTTTCATCACCAACCATTGGTTGCAATCAACAACATTGGATTCCATATCCAACCATTAATTGACCCCCTAGACACCATAACAACTTTTATATAGTTTCTTGGACTTCATCACTAGAAAATTCACTACCCTTGGGATTATGTCGAGGTAGCCTAGGTTAGATGCCCTTGCTCACAAGGCTAAATAATTAGTGGGTGTGCATGTGTCATTCTTTATTGAGCCTACCCAAGGGTGAAGTGGAAGCTCAATTGGCCTACTCAAGTTTTAGAGAATACCTCCTCCTATACCCCCTAAAAATGGTATTGGAGGTCTTTTACCCCCTTATGATACCTTGATCCAAACCTACCATAGGAAGCTTTCTCAATCATTTGTGTGTTGCATCTCCCCACATAATTTTGGGTATAAAGGGAATTGTGCATAAACACATATTATAGGTCAAACCAATCCACATTTTGTATATATTAGGTGTAGATCAAATCAAAACACACATAAAACCCACAACCATAAAAAAACCTATAAAAAGACCAAAAATAGAAAATACCAAAAAGATTAAACACCTAGATATTGACCTACCTTGGTTTATTTTCCACATTTTGTTTGTTTCTTAGTTGTTTATAGTCAAGATAAAAATTCAACCTAGAGCTCAGGCATGCCATTCTATGGAGTATTTTGAGAAAATTTCCCATCCTTAAGACACTCCTCCAACCCATCCAAAGGATGTGCCACGTACCCCCTTGGTAACCTATCCAATAAGGGTATTCATCACATTCCCTATCCACCTAAGCTAAACCAATTTGGAAACTCATACTATGAGCTAGACCTAATGTATCTCATCACCCATTATGCCTTCCTTGACACCCCTAGAAATGAGACTTCATATTCTTCAAACCCCAACATATTTCATTATGACTATAAAGCATTTCATGCCTACACTACCTATCTCCTTAAATATTTATCTCCAACATCTCATGGTTCATAGTATAATTTTTTGCCACACCAACATCCACTTGATTCACCACAACTCACTCTCTCTTGACTATGAATCCCTGAGCAATAATTTCCATTTTTTTCCTAAGAGAAATTCCATTCTCAATCACATATCCCATCCATATCTACTTATTCTAATTCTACCCAAACTATGGGAATTGTGTTGATTGTCATCGATATTATCATCCTTATTTTTATCTTTCTTCTTCCTCTCAAAATTCTCTCATTTCTACACCTCCTTCATATGTCTTTTTAGAGTTCAATACCTTCCTAAATCCTTGATTAAATGCTATTTCATATTCTATTTTACCTACTTCTTAACTACTATTCCATCTCCCTACCCCACCTCTCATTACCACTCCCTCTTTTTCAAATTTCTCTCCTCATACCAATCTTCCTTCTTCCAGTGCACATGTTGCTTCTTCTACTCTTCCTTATCCCCCATTTCTTCTACTCTTACCTTTCAATATTATTTTTACCCTTATTATCCTCTTCAAGAAAATTTTACTCTTCAATATCCTTATCAATCTACTTCCTCACAACATGTGCATGCTATAAATTCTCATCAACATCATCCTATTCATTTTCATATTTCTTCCCAACCTCTATATTCACTTCTTGTTTCTATTCCTCCTCTCAATCCACCTCCTTCTCACCATGCTTCCTTCTTCATGCAACCTTCTTCTTGGACTCCTTCCCAACATACAACACCATCATCACCTCCTCCTCCAACTTCTCATTAGTGGTAGTCTACACAATCCCAAATCTCAACCTACACCATCCATACTTACCATAAAACCACTTTCCATAAATCTCATGTGATGAATGTACCACCAACATATCCATCTAATCCTACCTCTCAAGTACTCCAACCTCCATCCCATTACCCACCACCTACCTCATTGCATGTATCCCATGTGTCTTATGCCACAAAACCCTCTCACCCATATTATCCCTCTCATCCTCACTATTCTTATGCATCCATGTACTATTACCCTCTTGAAGTCACCCATTTTTCCCTATCGGTTGAGCCTCCTTAGGCATCCCTAGATTCACAAAGTGAGATTTAGAGGTTGATGAATCATGTCCATAGTTTATAATTACAATACGATGCTTTGGGTCATAAAAAACCCACCCTTAGTCAATTGTGCAATCATCCCATACATCCATAAATCCATCAACTTCCCTATCCTTTTCATTTTGAGATATCTAAGTTCAAAAAAATAAAAGGAAAAGAGGATCCTAAAGAGCACCAACAAAACTACATTAATGCTTGTTATCTTATTAATGAAAATGATTCGATCATGTTGTGAAATTTTCCCTTGTCCTTTTGGGATAAGCTTTATATTGGTATAATCATTTGCCACAACATAGCCTTTCCTCCTTCGAACAAATGGTAAACCTCTTCTTGGAGAACTTTTCAATCAACATTAAGAAGAGGACTTCTTTGTCAGACCTCTATAGTATTTGCCAATTTGAGAATGAACCAATTAATGATTATGTTGCTTGATGGAGGAATGTCATCAATGAGTTGAAATTCTCAATCCCTTCCACCAAGTTGGTAAAATTATTTGATTGAAGTTATCCCAAACATATCTTGATATCATTACAAATGCAACAACCTTGTAGTTTCGAGGAAGCTATATCTTAGGCTAAACTCATTGAAGAAATCAAAGTGCAAGAAGGGGAAATTAAACTCAAGAAAAAGGAGTACCTCAAAAAGTATAATAAAGGAAACAATAACAACCAATCCAAATCACCCCAAGTGAACCAAGTTGTGTTGAGCACCCCTACAATTCCTACACAAGTGAGTGCTCAACCCTTGCAACTTACTTATCGGGCTCAACCGCAAACCCCACAACTCACTAATATCCCCATTTCTTCCCAACCTTCCACTCATCACCCACCTTGTCCTACCCATAATTATACCCCTCTTTCAGAGCCTTTGTCCATAATATTCCAAAAATTATATGAGGCACATGTGAATTCCTTACCAAAAATTTGACTTAAATATCCAAATAAACCTAAAACAAAATGGTACAAGGAACATCACTTTGTGTTTATCATCACCCAAGAGGTCATGATATAAATTATTGCAAAACTCCTAAGAACCTCATACAAGATATGATAGACTAAGGGGACATCACAATTGATAATCCTTCGTAGACTCCCTAATCTTATTTAAAGGTCAAAAACCTTGGCATATATCATAATTCTTTACCACAACATGGGATAACACAATAATATAGTGGCACCTAAACTTTTCTAATGGTGTCTAATCAAATCAATAATGTAAAAAAACCACCTTACCAATGTTTTGTGGGAATGATAAGTATTATCACTAGGAATCAGTGCTACCCTACTCAACAACCACAACTAGATGATCCTCAAAGCATGTCTTCATCATTGACTATACCACCTCTGCCAATGCACACCATGCCTCCAACAAAATTTGTCCTACATTTAAAAATTTAAATTACTCATAGTCTAAAAATGGCATCCACTAAGCTATCAATCCATGAACTTGCCCAAAAATCTCCTCTATATTGGGAGGCTCTCATGGATATATTGAAGTCTATATATTTTCAAACGCAATATCCTAATACCTTTGCCAGTTTTGTGGGTAATGTAAGGACATGCATGTCACCTTCCATCGTATTTTATGACTAAGATACTAATACTATTACAATTGAAGGACCCGATACCCCAATACACATTGTAGCATGTGTGGATAACAAAATGTTTAATCATGTTCTTATTGACATAGGCTCTTCAAAAAATATCATCTCATCGACTACCCTTCATATCAACCTTTCTATATCACATATTGCAACTCCAATCTTCAAATTTCTTCCCAACCTCTATTTTCACTTCTTGTTTCTATTCCTCCTCTCAATCCACATCCTTCTCACCATGCTTCCTTCTTCATGCAACCTTCTTCTTGGACTCCTTCCCAACATACAACACCATCATCACCTCCTCCTCCAACTTCTCATTAGTGGTAGTCAACACAATCCCAAATCTCAACCTACACCATCCATACTTACCATAAAACCACTTTCCATAAATCTCATGTGATGAATGTACCACCAACATATCCACCTACTCCTACCACTCAAGTACTCCAACCTACATCCCATTACCCACCAACTACCTCATTGCATGTATCCCATGTGTCTTATGCCACAAAACCCTCTCACCCATATTATACCTCTTATACTCACTATTCGTATGCATTCATGTACTATTACCCTCTTGAAGTCACCCATTTTACCCTATCGGTTGAGCCTCCTTAGGCATACCTAGATTCACAAAGTGATATTCAAAGATTGATGAACCATATCCATAGTTTAGAATTACAATCCGATGCTTTGGATCATAAAAAACCTACCCTTATCCAATTGTGCAATCATCCCATACATCCATAAATCCCTCAACTTCCCTATCCATTTCATTTTGAGATATCTAAGTTCAAAAAATTTAAAGGAAAAGAGGATCCTAAAGAGAACCTACAAAACTACATTAATGCTTGTTATCTTATTAATGAAAATGACCCGATCATGTTGTGAAATTTCCCCTTGTCCTTTGGGGATAAGCTTTATATTGGTATAATCATTTGCCACAACATAGCCTTTCCTCCTTCGAACAAATGGTAAACCTCTTCTTGGAGAACTTTTCAATCAGCATTAAGAAGATGACTTCTTTGTCAGACCTCTATAGTATTTGCCAATTTGAGGATGAACCAATAAATGATTATGTTGCTTGATGGAGGAATGTCATCAATGAGTTGAAATTCTCAATCCCTTCCACTAAGTTGGTAAAATTATTTTCTTGAAGTTATCCTAAACATATCCTGATATCATTACAAATGCAACAATATTGTAGTTTCGAGGAAGCTATATCTCAAGCTAAACTCATTGAAGAAATCAAAGTGCAAGAAGGGGAAATTAAACTCAAGAAAAAGAAGTACCCCAAAAAGTATAATAAAGGAAATAATAACAACCAATCCAAATCACCCCAAGTGAACCAAGTTGTGTTGAGAAACCCTACAATTCCTACACAACTGAGTGCTCAACCCTTGCAACTTACTTATCGGGCTCAACCGCCAACCCCACAACTCACTAATATCCCCACTTCTTCCCAACCTTCCACTCATCACCCACCTTGTCCTCCCCATAATTATACCCCTCTTTTAGAGCCTTTGTCCATAATATTCCAAAAATTATATGAGGCACACGTGATTTCCTTACCAAAAATTTGAATTAAATATCCAAATAAACCTAAACCAAAATGGGACAAGGAACATCACTTTGTGTTTATCATCACCGAAGAGGTCGTGACATAAATGATTACAAAACTCCTAGGAACCTCATACATGATATGATAGATTGAGGGGACATCACAATTGATAATCCTTCATAGACTCCCTAACCTTATTTAAAGGTCAAAAACCTTGGCATTTATCAAAATACTTTACCACAACATGGGATAACACAATAATATAGTGGCACCTAAACTTTTCTAATGGTGTCTAATCAAATAAATAATGTAAATAAACCACCTTACCAATGTTTTGTGGGAATGATAAGTATTATCACTAGGAATCAGTGCTACCCTACTCAACAACCACAACTAGATGACCCTCAAAGCATGTCTTCATCATTGACTATACCACCTCTTCCAATGCACACCATGCCTCCTCAAACAAAATTTGTCCTACATTTAAAAAGTTAACTTACTCATAGTCTAAAAATGGCATCCACTAAGCTATCAATCTATGAACTTGCCCAAAAATCTCCTCTATATTGGGAGGCTCTCATGGATATATTGAAGTCTATATATTTGCAAACCCAATATCCTAATACCTTTTTCAGTTTTGTGGGTAATGTAAGGACATGCATGTCACCTTCCATCACATTTTATGACTAAGATACTAATACTCTTCCAATTGAGGGACCTGATCCCCCAATACACATTCTAGCATGTGTGGATAAAAAAATGTTTAAGCATGTTCTTATTAACATAAGCTCTTCAAAAAATATCATCTCGTCTACTACCCTTCATCTCAACCTTTATCTATCACATATTGCAACTTCAACCTTCATATTTCTTTCCAACCTCTATATTCACTTCTTGTTTCTATTCCTCCTCTCAATCCACCTCCTTCTCACCATGCTTCCCTCTTCATGCAACCTTCTTCTTGGACTCCTTCCCAACATACAACACCACCATCACCTCCTCTTCCAACTTCTCATTAGTTGTAGTCTACACAATACCAAATATCAACCTACACCATCTATACTTACCATAAAACCACTTTCCATAAATCTCATGTGATGAATGTACCACCAAAATATCCACCTACTCCTACCTCTCAAGTACTCCAACCTCCATCCCATTACCCACCACCTACCTCATTGAATGTATCCCATGTGCCTTATGCCACAAAACCCTCTCACCCATGTTATCCCTCTCATCCTCACTATTCTTATGCATCCATGTACTATTACCCTCTTGAAGTCACCCATTTTTCCCTATCGGTTGAGCCTCCTTAGGAATCCCTAGATTCACAATGTAAGATTTAGAGGTTGATGAATCATATCCATAGTTTATAATTACAATCCAATTCTTTGGGATATAAAAAACCTCCCCTTAGCCAATTTTGCAATAATCATTTACATCCATAAATCCCTCAACTTCCCTATCCCTTTCATTTTGAGATATCTGAGTTCAAAAAATTTAAAGGAAAAGAGGATCCTAAAGAGCACCTACAAAACTACATTAATGCTTGTTATATTATTAATGAAAATGATCTGATTATGTTGTGAAATTTCCCCTTGTCCTTTGGGGATAATCTTTATATTGGTATAATCATTTGCCACAACATAGCCTTTCCTCCTTCGAACAAATGGTAAACCTCTTCTTGGAGAAATTTTCAATCAACATTAGGAAGAGGACTTCTTTGTCAGACCTCTATAGTATTTTCCAATTTGAGGATGAACCAATTAATGATTATGTTTCTTGATGGAGGAATGTCATCAATGAGTTGAAATTCTCAATCCCTTCCGCAAAGTTGGTAAAATTATTTGCTTGAAGTTATCCCAAACATATCTTTATATCATTACAAATGCAACAACCTTGTAGTTTCAAGGAAGTTATATCTCAGGCTAAACTCATTGAAGAAATCAAAGTGCAATAAGGGAAAATTAAACTCAAGAAAAAGGAGTACCCCAAAAAGTATAATAAAGGAAACAATAACAACCAATCCAAATCACCCCAAGTGAACCAAGTTGTGTTGAGCACCCCTAAAACTCCTTCACAACTGAGTTCTCAACCCTTGCAACTTACTTATCGGGCTCAACTACCAACCCCACAACTCACTAATATCCCCACTTCTTCCCAACCATCCACTCATCACCCACCTTGTCCTCCCCATAATTATACCCCTCTTTCAAAGCCTTTGTCCACAATATTCCAAAAATTATATGAGGCACACATGATTTCCTTACCAAAAATTTGACTTAAATATCCAAATAAACCTAAACCAAAATGGTACAAGGAAAATCACTTTGTGTTTATCATCACCCAAGAGGTCATGATATAAATGATTGCAAAACTCCTAAGAACCTAATACAAAATATGATAGACTGGGGGGACATCACAACTGATAATCCTTCGTAGAATCCCTAACCTTATTTAAATGTCAAAAACCTTGGCATATATCAAAATACTTTACCACAACATGGGATAACACAATAATATAGTGGCACCTAAACTTTTCTAATGGTGTCTAATCAAATAAATAATGTAAAAAAACCACCTTACCAAGGTTTTGTGGGAATGATAAGTATTATCACTAGGAATCAGTGCTACCATATTCAACAACCACAACCAGATGACCCTCAAAGGATGTCTTCATCATTGACTATACCAACTCTGCCAATGCACACCATTCCTCCTCCAAAAAAATTTGTCCTACATTTAAAAAGTTAACTTACTCATAGTCTAAAAATGGCATCCACTAAGCTATCAATCTATGAACTTTCCCAACAATCTCCTCTATATTGGGAGGCTCTCATGGATATATTGAAGTCTATAGATTTGCAAAACCAATAACCTAATACCTTTGCCAGTTTTGTGGGTAATGTAAGGACATCAATGCCATCTTCCATCACATTTTATGACTAAGATACTAAGACTCTTCCAATTGAGGGACCTGATCCCCCAATACACATTCTAGCATGTGTGGATAACAAAATGTTTAAGCATGTTCTTATTGACATAGGATCTTCAAACAATATCATCTCATCTACTACCCTTCATCTCAACCTTTCTCTATCACATATTGCAACTACAACCTTCATATTTCTTCCCAACCTCTATATTAACTTCTTGTTTCTATTCCTCCTCTCAATCCACCTCCTTCTCACCATGCTTCCTTCTTCATGCAAACTTCTTCTTGGAATCCTTCCCAATATACAACACCATCATCACATCCTCATCCAACTTCTCATTAGTGTTAGTCTACACAATCCCAAATCTCAACCTACACCATCCATACTTACCATAAAACCACTTTCCATAAATCTCATGTGATGAATGTACCACCAACATATCCACCTACTCCTACCTCTCAAGTACTCCAACCTACATCCCATTACCCACCACCTACCTCATTGAATGTATCTCATGTGTCTTATGCCAAAAAATCCTCTTACCCATGTTATCCCTCTCATCCTCACTATTCTTATGCATACATGTACTATTACCCTCTTGAAGTCACACATTTTGCCCTATCGGTTGAGCCTCCTTAGGCATCCCTAGATTCACAAAGTGATATTCAGAGGTTGATTAATCATTTCCATAGTTTAGAATTACAATCCGATGCTTTGGGTCATAAAAAACCTACCCTTAGCCAATTGTGAAATCATCCCATACATCCATAAATCCCTCAACTTCCCTATCCATTTCATTTTGAGATATCTAAGTTCAAAAAATTTAAAGGAAACGAGGATCCTAAAGAGCACCTACAAAACTACATTAATGCTTGTTATCTTATTAATGAAAATGATCCGATCATGTTGTGAAATTTCCCCTTGTCCTTTGGGGATAAGCTTTATATTGGTATAATATTTTGCCACAATATAGCCTTTCCTCCTTCGAACAAATGGTAAACCTCTTCTTGGAGAACTTTTCAATCAACATTAAGAAGATGACTTCTTTGTCAAACCTCTATAGTATTTGCCAATTTGAGGATGAACCAATTAATGATTATGTTGCTTGATGGAGGAATGTCATCAATGAGTTGAAATTCTCAATCCGTTCCACCAAGTTGGTAAAATTATTTGATTGAAGTTATCCCAAACATATCTTGATATCATTACAAATGCAACAACCTTGTAGTTTCGAGGAAGCTATATCTTAGGCTAAACTCATTGAAGAAATCAAAGTGCAAGAAGGGGAAATTAAACTGAAGAAAAAAGAGTACCCTAAAAATTATAATAAAGCAAACAATAACAACCAATCCAAATCACCCCAAGTGAACCAAGTTGTGTTGAGAACCCCTAAAA
The DNA here is from genome assembly GCA_028583015.1 of Wollemia nobilis. Lineage (NCBI taxonomy): Eukaryota > Viridiplantae > Streptophyta > Pinopsida > Araucariales > Araucariaceae > Wollemia > Wollemia nobilis. The sequence continues at coordinate 49,612 of JAQPPZ010001340.1, forward strand.
TTCCTACACAAGTGAGTGCTCAACCCTTGCAACTTACTTATCGGGCTCAACCGCCAACCCCACAATTCACTAATATCCCCACTTCTTCCCAACCTTCCACTCATCACCCACCTTGTCCTCCCCATAATTATACCCCTCTTTCGGAGCCTTTGTCCACAATATTCCAAAAATTATATGAGGCACACATGATTTCCTTACCAAAAATTTGACTTAATATCCAAATAAACCTAAACGAAAATGGGACAAGGAACATCACTTTATTTTTATCATCACCCAAGATGTTTGATATAAATGATTAAAAAACTCCTAAGAACCTCATACAAATATGATATACTGAGGTGACATCACAATTGATAATCCTTCATAGACTCCCTAACCTTATTTAAAGGTCAAAAACCTTGGCATATATCAAAATCCTTTACCACAACATGGGATAACACAATAATATAGTGGCACCTAAACTTTTATAATGGTGTCTAATAAAATAAATAATGTAAAAAAAACACCTTACCAAGGTTTTGTGGGAATGATAAGTATTATCACTAGGAATTAGGGCTACCCTACTCACCAACCATAACCAGATGACCCTCAAAGCATGTCTTCATCATTGAATATACCACCTATGCCAATGCACACCATACCTCCTCCAAAAAAAATTGTCCTACATTTAAAAATTTAACTTAATCATAGTCTAAAAATAGCATCCACTAAGCTATCAATCTATGAACTTGCCCAACAATCTCTTCTATATTGGGAGGCTCTCATGGATATATTGAAGTCTATAGATTTACAAAACCAATATCCTAATACCTTTGTCAGTTTTGTGGGTAAAGTAAGGACATGCATGTCACCTTCCATCACATTTTATGACTAAGATACTAAGACTCTTACAATTGAGGGACCCGATCCCCCAATACACATTCTAGCATGTGTGGATGACAAAATGTTTAAGCATGTTCTTATTGACATAGGCTCTTCAAACAATATCATATCATCTACTACCCTTCATCTCAACCTTTCTCTATCACATATTGCAACTCCAAACTTCATATTTCTTCCCAACCTCTATATTCACTTCTTATTTCTATTCCTCCTCTCAATCCAACTCCTTCTCACCATGCTTCCTTCTTCATGCAAACTTCTTCTTGGAATCCTTCCCAACATACAACACCATCATCACCTCCTCCTCCAACTTCTCATTAGTGGTAGTCTACACAATCCCAAATCTCAAACTACACCATCCATACTTACCATTAAATCACTTTCCATAAATCTCATGTCATGAATGTACCACCAACATATCCTCCTACTCCTACCTCTCAAGTACTCCAACCTCGATCCCATTACCCACAACCTACCTCATTGCATGTATCCCATGTGTATTATGACACAAAACCCTCTCACTCACATTATCCCTCTCATCCTCACTATTATTATGCATCCATGTACTATTACCCTCTTGAAGTCACCCATTTTGCCCTATCGGTTGAGCCTCCTTAGGCATCCCTAGATTCACAAAGTGGGATTCAAAGGTTGATGAATCATGTCCATAGTTTAGAATTACAATCCGATGCTTTGGGTCATAAAAAACCTACCCTTAGCCTATTGTGCAATCATCCCATACATCCATAAATCCCTCAACTTCCCTATCCCTTTCATTTTGAGATATCTAAGTTCAAAAAATTTAAAGGAAAAGAGGATCCTAAAGAGCACCTACAAAACTACATTAATGCTTGTTATCTTATTAATGAAAATGATCTAATCATGTTGTGAAATTTTCCCTTGTCCTTTGGGGATAAGCTTTATATTGGTATAATCATTTGCCACAACATAGCCTTTCCTCCTTCGAACAAATGGTAAACCTCTTCTTGGAGAACTTTTCAATCAACATTAAGAAGAGGACTTCTTTGTCAGACCTCTATAGTATTTTCCAATTTGAGGATGAACCAATTAATGATTATGTTGCTTGATGGAGGAATGTCATCAATGAGTTGAAATTCTCAATCCCTTCCACCAAGTTGGTAAAATTATTTGATTAAGTTATCCCAAACATATCTTGATACCATTACAAATACAACAACCTTGTAGTTCCAAGGAAGCTATATCTCAGGCTAAACTCATTGAAGAAATCAAAGTGCAAGAAGGGGAAATTAAACTCAAGAAAAAGGAGTACCCCAAAAAGTATAATAAAGGAAACAATAACAACCAATCCAAATCACCCCAAGTGAATCAAGTTGTGTTGAGCACCTCTACAATTCCTACACAACTGAGTTCTCAACCCTTGCAACTTACTTATCAGGCTCAACCACCAGCCCCACAACTCACTAATATCCCCACTTCTTCCCAACCTTCCACTCATCACCCACCTTGTCCTCCCCATAATTATACCCCTCTTTCAGAGCCTTTGTCCACAATATTCCAAAAATTATATTAGGCACACGTGATTTCCTTACCAAAAATTTGACTTAAATATCCAAATAAACCTAAACCAAAATGGTACAAGGAACATCACTTTGTGTTTATCATCACCCAAGAGGTCATGATATAAATCATTGCAAAACTCCTAAGAACCTCATACAAGATATGATAGACTGAGGGGACATCACAATTGATAATCCTTTGTATAATCCCTAACCTTATTTAAAGGTAAAAAACCTTGGCATATATCATAATTATTTACCACAACATGGGATAACACAATAATATAGTGGCACCTAAAATTTTCTAATGGTGTCTAATCAAATAAATAATGTAAATAAACCACCTTACCAAGGTTTTGTGGGAATGATAAGTATTATCACTAGGAATTAGTGCTACCCTACTCAACAACCACAACTAGATGATTCTCAAAGCATATCTTCATCATTGACTATACCACCTCTGCCAATGCACACCATGCCTCCTCAAACAAAATTTGTCCTACATTTAAAAAGTTAACTTACTCATAGTCTATAAATGGCATCCACTAAGCTATCAATCTATGAACTTGCCCAACAATCTCTTCTATATTGGGAGGATCTCATGGATATATTGAAGTCTATAGATTTGCAAACCCAATATCCTAATACCTTTTATAGTTTTGTGGGTAATGTAAGGACATGCATGTCATATTCCATCATATTTTTTGACTAAGATACTAAGACTCTTCCAGTTGAGGGACCCGATCCCCCAATACACATTCTAGCATATGTGGATAACAAAATGTTTAAGCATGTTATTATTGACATAGGCTCTTCAAAAAATATCATCTCATATACTACCCTTCATACCAACCTTTCTCTATCACATATTGCAACTCCAAACTTCATATTTCTTCCCAACCTCTATATTCATTTCTTGTTTCTATTCCTCCTCTCAATCCACCTCCTTCTCACCATGCTTCCTTCTTTATGCAACCTTCTTCTTGGAATCCTTCCCAACATACAACACTATCATCACCTCCTCCTCAAACTTCTCATTACTTGTAGTCTACACAATCCCAAATCTCAACCTACACCATCCATACTTACCATAAAACCACTTTCTATAAATCTCATGTGATGAATGTACCACCAACATATCCACCTACTCCTACCTCTCAAGTACTCCAAACTCCATCCCATTACCCACCACCTACCTCATTGCATGTATCCCATGTGTCTTATGCCACAAAACCCTCTCACCCATATTATCCCTCTCATCTTCACTATTCTTATGCATCCATGTACTATTACCCTCTTGAAATCACCCATTTTTCCCTATCGGTTGAGCCTCCTTAGGCATCCCTAGATTCACAAAGTGAGATTCAGAGGTTGATGAATCATTTCCATAGTTTAGAATTACAATCCGATGCTTTGGTTCATAAAAAACCTACCCTTAGCCTATTGTGAAATCATCCCATACATCCATAAATCCCTCAACTTCCCTATCCCTTTCATTTTGAGATATCTAAGTTCAAAAAATTTAAAGGAAAAGAGGATCCTAAAGAGCACGTACAAAACTACATTAATGCTTGTTATCTTATTAATGAAAATGATCTAATCATGTTGTGAAATTTTCCCTTGTCCTTTGGGCATAAGCTTTATATTGGTATAATCATTTGCCACAACATAGCCTTTCCTCCTTCGAACAAATGGTAAACCTCTTCTTGGAGAACTTTTCAATCAACATTAAGAAGAGGACTTCTTTGTCAGACCTCTATAGTATTTGCCAATTTGAGGATGAACCAATTAATGATTATGTTGCTTGATGGAGGAATGTCATCAATGAGTTGAAATTCTCAATCCTTTCCACCAAGTTGGTAAAATTATTTGATTGAAGTTATCCCAAACATATCTTGATATCATTACAAATGCAACAACCTTGTAGTTTCGAGGAAGCTATATCTCAGGCTAAACTCATTGAAGAAATCAAAGTGCAAGAAGGGGAAATTAAACTCAAGAAAAAGGAGTACCTCAAAAAGTATAATAAAGGAAACAATAACAACCAATCCAAATCACCCCAAGTGAACCAAGTTGTGTTGAGCACCCGTACAATTCCTACACAAGTGAGTGCTCAACCCTTGCAACTTACTTATCGGGCTCAACCGCCAACCCCACAACTCACTAATATCCCCATTTCTTCCCAACCTTCCACTCATCACCCACCTTGTCCTACCCATAATTATACCCCTCTTTCAGAGCCTTTGTCCACAATATTCCAAAAATTATATGAGGTACACGTGATTTCCTTACCAAAAATTTGACTTAAATATCCAAATAAACCTAAACCAAAATGGTACAAGGAACATCACTTTGTGTTTATCATCACCCAAGAGGTCATGATATAAATGATTACAAAACTCGTAATAACCTCATATAAGATATGATAGACTAAGGGGACATCACAATTGATAATCCTTCGTAGACTCCCTAACCTTATTTAAAGGTCAAAAACCTTTGCATATATCAAAATCCTTTACCACAACATGGGATAACACAATAATATAGTGGCACCTAAACTTTTCTAATGGTGTCTAATCAAATAAATAATGTAAAAAAACCACCTTACCAAGGTTTTGTGGGAATGATAAGTATTATCACTAGGAATCAGTGCTACCCTACTCAACAACCACAACTAGATGACCCTCAAAGCATGTCTTCATCATTGAATATACCACCTCTGCCAATGCACACCATGCCTCCAACAAAATTTGTCCTAAATTTAAAAAGTTAACTTACTCATAGTCTAAAAATGGTTCCACTAAGCTATCAATCTATGAACTTGCCCAACAATCTCATCTATATTGGGAGGATCTCATGGATATATTGAAGTCTATAGATTTGTAAACCCAATATCCTAACACCTTTGTCAGTTTTATGGGTAATGTAAGGACATGCATGTCACCTTCCATCACATTTTATGACTAAGATACTAAGACTCTTCCAATTGAGGGACCCGATCCCCCAATACACATTCTATCATGTGTGGATAACAAAATGTTTAAGCATGTTCTTATTGACATAGGCTCTTCAAAAAATATCATCTTATCTACTACCCTTCATCTCAACCTTTATCTATCACATATTGCAACTCCAACCTTCATCTTGTAGGTCTTTAATGATGCATTATGCTCCATTCTTGGTACAATCATCCTCCCAATCAAGATGAGCATGAAATTCATCCATAATGTATGTCATGTCATTGAGGTTGAGATGCAATATAACCTACTTCTCAGGTAACCTTTGATCTGGGATATGCACTGTGTACTAAGTACTTTACATCATTGCCTTAAGTATGTCCATGGTGGATGCATGCACTACATTCTCGCTGTTGTTAAACCATTCAAATATTACAATATGGTTTCCCTACTATAAGGGCCTACCTTACTGTAACAACCCTCTGTTAGTTAACCATTTGGTTGCTTGCTTCCTTTGCAAGAATATGGTACTGCTGATCTTCTTGTGATTGCAGGTGCAGGTGTCTCTGGTTCGAAAGAGAGGGAGAGTAAAAGTATACCTCCTCTTGATGGTAGAAAAAGAGCACCAATGGTAAGGTTAGTGGAGAAAGTGATGAGCGATGGGGTATTCATGATTGTTAGGGTCTAAATTTCCTATCAGAAGTACATCAACCAGTGGTTCATGTAGATGCATTCTAGGAATGTTGTGTGTTTTATTTATAGACTTTGTTTTAAAAAAAATATATAAAATAATAATAATAACATTTAAAAAAAAAATATATTAAATAAAATTAAAATTATCAAAATGAATAAATATATATAAGAAAATAAGCATAAAAAAATGTATAAATAAAAAAATAGGGTATATTAATTACTAAGTAAATAAAGTAAAAAATAATAATAATGTATTAGTAAATTAGCTCGACACGTTCGTATAAAACATGGCCAAATTTTGGTTAAAATATCTGCATGGGAATTATAGGTGTAGTTCACAATGTTGTCTTTCCTCTTCTAGAAAACAAAATAGAAAACTAAACTAAGGGGCATTGTGATATCAGTGGCAATTGTTGATATCGTACTACTAGTGACAAGTGAAGAATCACAACGACAAGAAGATTTGTGTGAGGCAATTTAGGCCTGGTAATATTACCCTATGAGATATTTTTTAAAGAAATGATATAAATGAGAATATGTTGAATTTAATTATTGTCTCTAAGCTATTTAAAATACTAAAATTTAAGGTATTTATATTGTTTAAAATGTTTATATGGAATATAATAAACAAGACTAGAAGTGAAGAAAATTTGTGTGATACTTGCATTGTTGGGTGCATTTTAGTAGTAGATGCATTTGCATTGTAGAATACCACTCCGATTCCCTATATGAGAGCCTTTGGGATTGTATTGATTTTTGGCATCGTGTGCAAAATGGGATAAGGAGGAGTTTGTGTTGTAGGTAAATACATGATAATGAATTAAAACTTGGTATTAATGTAGAAGCTTGGAGTAAGTTTAGCACCATATGATGAGTGAACTCGTCAATTACAGTCCTTATCTCTCTTCAGCTATGTAAAATAAGTTTGAAAATAGTAAGTTTGACCTATTATGATATGTAATTTAAGTTGTATATGCTTTTGATTTTGTTTCATAATATAGAGGAATTGAATGAACTTGATGTTTAATGAAGGCTTTTGTTTCCTGTTATGTCTGTGAAAGACTCTTTTATCAAACATATTGTATAATACATCGTGCTTGCTTAATGATAATGCTACTTTGTGCTTTTAAAAGATTTTTTTTTTATGTTTTGGGAAAAATTATATTTAGAACTTGAAATAAAATAGGTCTTATTATTCTGAGAATATAGTGTGTAATGGTGGAAGGTTTCCAAATCGACCATGCTTTTAAACTCATTTATTTTGTATTTTATGCATAGAAAATCTGCCCAGGGCACGTTCTATGGGTTGTATTTGGGATGGAGCAAGCCATTGTGTGAGTTGGGGCGAGGAATTCTTTTATGGGAAGAAAAGATGTAGGTAAATGTTATCAACGTCTTATATGTGTTGAATGCTTATGAGCTGACACCCTGATTTCCATAAGGAATACACCCGATTCTTTTTGTCTTGGAAAATGGGTTTGGAATTTGTATCCCATAAGCATTAACACAGTGTTGTCACCAATTACGATAGGGTCATACATTTTTATCAAGCGATTCCTCTTGACACTTTCTTGGTGAGACATCATTTGGGTATACTGGAAGCGGGTCAGGGTTAAATTGAATTTTTGTATGTGCAAGAACCTCTTCATATTGAGAAGTCTATCATTATATATCGAAGATTATTATTTTAAAATTGTAGCAGTGGAGTCATCAAAATTAGTTTCACTTAGGGACCTAATCATATATAAAAATAGAATCTGCCTATGGATGCGTTCAAAAATTTGGTCTAAGTTGTTTACACACTTAATGGTTAGGTACTACACATAAACCAATGGAAGACCCTTAATGTGCTTGAAGGACTCATTTGCTACTTCATTAAGATGAAATCACCTAATTTAAACTATAGAAAACTAGCAAACAAGAAACTTGATAGAGTGTTTTAAATAAACAACATTAAATAGATCATTCAAAATAGGTATTTTTCTTAATATTGTGAAGTAAAATTATCATTCTCAAAGTGCTATGATATTTGAATTAAATACTTATATTCTCAATAACCTCTTTAAATACTCTCAAATGATTTCCATATGATAAATGGTTAGTTGGATATTTTGAATACGAATTCTTCTTTGTTAAAAATATATATACTCTAAGAACTATGAAAACTTATATTTTAGTTAACCAAATAATAAATATAGTTGTTTTTATTTAATATATAGAAATTTTTTGAATAGTTATTTCTTTCATTTAGATAATGAAACTAAAACCTGACAAAAAATTTCTACAAATGTTCAATAATTTATATGTTTATTACCTTACATGTTTAACATTTCATGATAGAATGTGAAGCTTTTTAGGTTGTGGTATTTATCAAAACATTAACACAAATACGGGTTGAGCAAGTAATTTTAAACTATAAGTTAAACCTATGTTATAGGAAATCCAAGATCTCAATTCATAATTAAATATTTTAGAATATATTTGCTTTTCAAGAATAGTTTATATCAACTTATATAATAGATTATGATAATTCAGATAGATAGACTAAGAAAATACCTTTATAAAGTTTCAAAAATATAAATATGGTGAAAATATTGGTTATAAAGAATAAATTAACCATCATTCTAGAGAAAGAACAATAGAACCTATTTTGCCAATTTATGTTATCCATCAGGTTGGATGGAAATGAGAGTTAATCATAGCATCAGTAATTGAAGGAAGGTTAATTAATGATAGTAGGGGTGTCTACATTCCTAACAGGAAGGTTCAGGATGGGAGGTAAAGGAGGATTAAATGGGCATCACTCTTAGGTCACCACCTATAGTATAGTGAAGGGTTACCTAATTTTGGAATGATTATTGCTCAACAATGAGATGGAATGGGACATCTTGCCGCTAATCATGATGGATCAAGTGACTCTTGGTCCATAGGTCAAGGTGATGATGGACCCTAGATGGTTTATAGGTAAGGAGTAACTCCATATAGCATTTGGCATGTGTACGCTATTAGGGAAATATGCGTCTAACCTCTAGGTGAAATTGGCCCTAGAGGAGAAACCCCTGCCTAAACTTAGGATCTCGAGATGAGAGTGAAGTTCATCTATGGAAACAAATGGTAGGACGTGGCCTGTATCGATCTCTTGGGTATTTTGACTATAGAATAATGGACACCCATGAAGATTTAACATGCCTCGTACTAATATATTTATTTGATCTTCATTAAAGGACAACCAAACAAGTAGGACTTGGGTAGGACTTAGGTTGTTACACTTACTGTCTACACATATTGCCCTCACAAGTGTGCAATCTACAACTCTTATCAAACCAACCCATTTATCTTCCATCCCATACATCCTATTACTGGCCAATCCTTCATCCTCCATCCAACCAAATCATCCTCTTTCTTCATCAACTCCATCACCACAACCTACCTTTTATCCACCTTATTATGGATATCATCCTCCTTTGCAATTCATTTATCATCCCTTAATTTCTATCGCTAAAATACCCTCCTCCATATTATGGTTCTCTCCCTCCTATATTTCTTCCATCCATAGCCAACATATACTCTTTTTCATGTCATCCTCCTCTTTTACCTACACCTCCTTACATCTCACTTTTTCCATGACTTACACCTAGTCTTGTGTTCCATATCTTTTATTCTCCTTTCATCCCCTTGAATACTCCTCAAGAGTATCAATCTTAGGAGCAATGTGCTACCCAGTATGAATCTCAACTAGAAAGTATTACTCCATCTACTTTCACCTTAGCTAATGGATAGACTACAATATCTTCCCCACATACCTTTTCCACTACCCTTGCTACATCATCATCTCATATTGGCTCCTCTCTTTAGGCCATTTCAATGGCCTCTCACATTGCTACATCATCTTATCAACCTGCTTCATCCTCTTCCTCGCTTATTTCTAAGCCACCACCCTCTTCCATTGAGCCCTCCACTTTTTCCAATTTGTCTATCATGGAGTTGTCCCTCCAATCATCCAACCTTGGGTTATCTCATGTTATTGTATAGATGTCTTGTCCTAGTCTGAGGGAGTATCTTGTACATAATGTCACCTTATCTCCCCTAATATAGAGATAATTAAGGATTTTGGTCACCCTTATGACATCCCCTTCACTGTCAACATTGTCATCCCCATTGGTTCTTTGACTAATCATACCAATTTTTTCTATGGGGGCCTCAATGATTCCTTTGAACAACTCATTTATAAAGAGTCTACAACACATTTTTTTGCAACATAACTATTTGTCCAATCTATCTTTTGCCATGTAATATTTACAAAATTTTAAATGGTATAGTTTTGGCCTAGTTCAATATGAGTAAGGCCCATTCTCAATCGTTGAACCTCCCTATCAGCTATCCAAAGATAAATTTGATATAGGATATAACAAAGACTCATTTTTGGCCTTCTTGAAAAAGATATTCAATGATTTATTCTTGAACTTGAGAAGGAGGATTTTGATGAATACATAGACCCTAAATATGCTCATTTAATTCCTCTCAATTTTTTCCAAGTTGTAATGATCTATGTCATTTTACCTCACATCTCCAATGATGAACTTGAAGAACAAGTTGATACCATTTCAATTACTTTTTATAGCTCTAAATAAGTGTCTACCCCTATCGTACCCATATTTATTTGTTAAATGATGATAATTTTTTTTTTACCAATTTCCTATTCCACTACCTATCCTTTTGGGATTTCTATTTCGAGAGAATCATACAAGTTTACCCCTTCCTTATCCCCCTTTCATATTGCCTCTACAACCACTCGCTAATCCTCATACTTCTCCTCCCATCCATATTTAATGTTTTCCTCTAAATAATGCATATAAAATCCCATCCTCTTGTAATATTCATCATCCCATCATCCAACCATCAACATGGACTCTATAGACTTCTTTGCTCTACTTTGTCATGTAATTAATCCTCCCCAACTTAGGATAGATCCATGTGCCATAAAATTTGAATGGATTTCTTCCCCTACCTCTACTTATGATTTCCTTCCAACTATGTAATTGATTCAACAATCCAATGCCTACCTTCTTTTTTCTTCCTTTGTTTTCCAAATTAAAGTCAATGATGATGTGACCATCTATCCTAAGAATGTGACAGATGACCTGCATCTCATCCCCACATCCTATTAGCTAGAGTATGGTTCCCATATGCTCATCAAGGAAACTATAATTATCGCCATCAGCCCTGATCCTACAAATTCTCGTATTATTAAGCTTAGAGAAAGTTTATCTTCTATAGAAAAAGAGTGTTTTATAGTCCTCCTAATAGAATACAAAGATGTCTTTGCATGGTGCTATAAATATATGCCAATTTTAGATCCAAATATAATGTTCCACAACCTTATCCTTAGTCCTAATGTTAATTTGGTTAAATAAAAATTATACAAACTACATCCCACAATTGCCTTGATGGTGAAGAAAGAACTGCAAAACAATTTATATGTGGGACTCATCCAACCCATAGACTATCTAGAGTGGATATCCAATATGTCATACATCAAAAATCCCAATGGGGGGATATGTATTTGTACTAAATTTTGAGATCTTAACAAAGCATGTACTAAGGATGATTTTTGCTCCCAAACATTGACACTCTCATAGATTCTACCACTGGCCATGAAATGTTTTCCATCATGGATAATTTTTTGGATACAATCAAATCCGCATTGAACATATTTCAAAACACCATGGGAGATATTTTGTTACAAGGTCATGCCATTTGATCTTAAAATTTCTTAATCCACATACCAACATGCGATGACCTATATCTTCCATGATTACATGCATAAAATCATAAAAGCCTATGTCGATGATTTATTGGCCAAATATAACATGTACCATGAGCATACCAATGGTTTGCAAAAAGTCTTCAATAAAATTTTAGATCATAATTTTAGACTCAACCCCAAGAAATATGTCTTTGGTGTCACCTTGGGCAAACTTCTTGGGTTCATTGTCTCCCAAAGGGGGTATCAAAGTGGACCCTAACAAATTGAAGGCTATTATTTAAATACCTCCTCCATGCAATCTAAAGGAGTTGTGAATCTTGCAAGGTAATATCTAGAAAATTTATCACTTTATCGCCCAACTATTAGATAAGTTCAAGCCTTTCAACCATATTCTACAAAAGAGGATCACTTTCAACTGGACCACTGAATGTCAAGAGGCTTTTGAGACCATCAAGCAATATCTTGCTTCCCCACTAGTCTTGGTTCTGCCTAGGCCAAACATCCCATTCCATCTATATAAATCTACCACTAAATTTTCCATTGAGACCATGCTAGCCCAAACCAATGAAGCTCATCATGAGCAAGCCATATATTATATCAGTCGTACCTTGGTTAGTTATGAAACCAAACATGCCTATATGGAGAAGCTTTTTTTTACCATAGTTTTTGCTACCAATAAGCTTTACCACTACATACTTAACCATACCATCTACATTATTACGAGGGAAAACCCCTTATGTTATATTATGAGTCATACCTATCATAACAACTGAAACACCAAATGGATTATGCTCCTCATAGAATTTGATGTAGAATTCATTAGCCAAAAATCCATTAAAGGTCAGGTCTTTGTGGATCAACTTGCAGAAGCTCCTCTCATTGATGATCAACCTCTTATCATTGAGCTTCTTAATGCTTTTATATTTTATATCACTGAGCTCAAATAATTTTTTAAGCCTAAGGATAAAGTGGATATTATGCTCTATTTTGATTGTTCCAAATGTGAACAAGAGGGAGGCACAAGAGTCATATTTTTCACATTGTAAGAGGATCCTATCCTCTACTCCTTTAAACTTGACTTCCCTTGCACTAATAATAATGCCAAATACAAACCCCTCATCCTTGGATTAAAAACTATCATTGCTATGTGTATCAAGCACATTAAAATTATTGGCTATTCCTTCCTCATTTTCAATCAATTCAAGAGGATTTAATAGTGCAAATGCCCCATATTGAAGGTATACAAATAGATTGTTGATGAATTATTTATGCATTTTGAGTGGTATGACATTGAATCTTCTCCAAGGTGAAAAAATTATTTTACAAATACCATGGATTCTCTTGGTTATCTCATCCTATATAATCCCTTTGATGATGTTACCCATTTATATATTACTACGCTTTCTTAGTCAACTCTTTCTGGCAACTCATTCAATAATGAAACAACCATTAATATTATCCATGAAGAGCCTCCCAATTCTTGGTTTTTTTAGGTCAAAGATTATCTAAAGCTTGGTGTTCTCCTTGCTAATTTATCCTTAGTTTCTAGATGCACTTTTAAATAGAAATTTGTAAGGTATACTCTTTGGGGGATATTCTATATTATCATAGTTATGATGGTATCCTTATTAGATGCCTTATATAATGTAAAGCTAACTAGGTCATCTCTGAGGCTCATGATAGTACTTATGGTGGTAATTTTAATGGGATGACCATCACAAAGCACATTATATATATGGGTATTATTGGCCCATTATGGAACATGATTATTATGCATATGTTAAGACATGTCTCAAATGCCAACACCATGCCAACTTATCCCATGTGACCTCCCAAGCCTTACAACCTATCCAGTAAGTGTGGCATTTATTATAGTGGGGTTTTGACCTTGTTGGTAAAATCTCCCCTCCTTAATCTAGATAACACACTTTCATCATCGCGATATCGTGACATGTTGGAAAAAGGGTCACGATTTCGTGAAAGGTTGAGCAAGAAAGGAAGAGTATCGCGATATCGCGACATTTAGAGCCAGTAAGGAAAAGTGTCGCAATGTCACGACATGCTAGAAAGAGTGTCGTGATATCGCGACATGGAAAAAGTGTCATGATATCGTGACATGTCGCGTTGTCACAATCAAAAGAAAAGAGAAAAAGCATGAGGGAAAAAGTGTTGCAATATCGCGACATGATGAGCAAAAATGTAAGTGTCACGATTTTGCGACATGTTGAGCAAGAAGGAAAAAGTGTCACTTTCTGGAGATAAGTTAAGCTTGAAGGAAGAAGGGTCGCTCTTTGGTGATAAGTTAAGCTTGAAGGACGAAGTGTCACGATTTCATGAATTGTCGTATTATCATGACCAAAGAAGAAGAGAAAGAGCAAGTGGGAAAAAGTGTCACGATATCGCGACATGTTTTTTCGTGACTACAAGAGAAGAGAAAGAGCAAGAAATAAAAAGTGTCACGATTTCGTGACATGTCATCTTTTCAAGGTCAAAATAGAAGACCAAGTGCAAGAAGGAAAAGTGGTGCGATATCGCGACACGTCACATTCTCATGACCAAAAAAGAAGTGAAAGAGGAGGAAGGAAAAAGTGTCGCAATATCACAACATGTTGAGCATGAAATAAAAAGAGTCACGATATCGCGACATGGAAATAGTGTCACGATTTCACGACATGGAAATAGTGTCGCGATATCACAACATGTCGCATTCTCGTGACCAAAATAAAAGAGAAAGAGCAAGAAAGAAAAAGTGTCACGATATGGCAACATGCAAGAAAGAGTGTTGCGATTTCGTGACATGGTGAGCAAGAAGGAAATAGTGTTGCTCTTTGGCGCTGTGTTGATGATGAATGAAAAATTTTCACGATTTCGCGACATGTCGGATTTTCGCGTCCAAAAGAGAAGAGAAAGAGCAAGAAGGAAAAAGTGTCACGATTTCGTGACATGTCGATTTATCACGACCAAAAGAGATGAGCAAGAGCAAGATGGAAAAAGGGTCATGATTTCGCAACATGTCATCCTATCGCAACCAAAAGAGAAGAGAAAGAGCAAGAAGGATAAGTTTCGCGATATCGCTACATGTCACATTATCATGACCAAAAGAGAAGAGAAAAAGGAAAGAAAAAGTGTCACGATATCGTGACATGTCGCTTTTTTGCGACAAAAAGTGAAGAGAATGAGCAAGAGGGAAAAAGTGTCGCGATATCGCGACATGTCATTTTCTCGTGACCAAAAGAGAAGAGAAAGAGCGGAAAGGAAAAGTGTCATGATTTCATGACATGTCGCTTTTTTGTGACCAAAAGAGAAAAGAAAGAGGAGGAAGGAAAAGTGTCACGATATCACGACATGTCGCAGTTTCATGACCAAAAGAAAAGAGAAAGTGTTAGAAGGTGATAGTGTCGATGCCTGTGTTCTAAAGTGTGTGTAATCCTTTGTAAGGGAGTTGCTATTTGTTGGTTGTGTGACCTCAGTAGGGGGCTAAGGATAGACTTTCCCTATTGAGATCATGGCTCGTTTCAGCGTTGTGCTATTTTTGTAATAGGTTTTGGGTCAACCTGTAAAACCCGGTTGTAATGATTATGTACCTTAATTACCAAAAAAAAAAAAACACACTTTCATCATCACTACCACTAAATATTTCACAAAGTGAATCAAAGTAATTCCTCTAGCCAAAACGTTCGATCCTAAAATCACGGAGTTTATTCTCCAAAATATTATTTATCATTTTGGCATCCCTTCCAAAATTATTTTTTATAATGGTCTGCTATTCAAGAATAAGGATGTTCAAATGCATTGTGATAAGTATCATTTCCAACATACATTTTTGATGCCCTATTATCCTTAGGGTAATTTCCAATCTAAAGCAACAAATAAAACTATTTATGCAATCTTATGCAAAATGATGAAAAAATCATAAGGATTGGCACATTCAACTTCCTTTAGCACTTTGGACTTATTGCATGACCATTCACACTCCTAATAGGGCAATACCATTTTCTTTAATTTACAGTGCTAAGGCTATTATGCCCCTTGAACTCAAAATTTTATCCTTGCAAATCTCACTTCAAGAGTTCATCGATGATGACAATGCATGACAAGCTCAACTGGACCAACTTACTCTTCTAGATGAACATTGAATTAATACCCTTAACCATCTTCATGTTTATCAATATTGCATTAAATGAGCCTATGACAATAAGGTCAATCAATATGAACTTAAATTCAGTGACCTTGTGTTAAAGGAGAATCAATAAAACTCCAACCTCCCTAGTCATCTACATGATAAATTTATTGCCAATTGGCTTGGCCCATTTATTGTCAAACAAACATTTGGTTTTGCACTTACAAATGGGATAATATTGAAGGGATAGAGGAACCTAAGCCTATAAATATACTACACCTACATGCATTCTATGCCTAGTTGCTCTTATTTTTTTCTCTTTCATTTTGCTATATTTTTTCCCCCCCAAAAAAACAAAACAAAACAATATTATCAAAATCATTTACCCTTGCACAAAAATCGATCTTACCATCAATGACTAATTGTTTGATTCAATGATTTCATTTTTACACTTATATAGATGGATCCTTGAATGATTACTTGATTTTCTTTTGAATTTTTGGATATGTGTCTCCTAATATTGATTAGTTTTCTTAATCCATGACTTTACACAATTTTTTGTGTTTGTCTATCAAGTCTCCATTTGTGTATGTCTATCATGTTTACTTTGCTTTTATCCATTTAGGATTTATTTCCCTGTACATACCAACATTTGGTTTGTCATATTTCATGTTTATTATATATATTTTCCATGTCTTTCTCACCTCCCTTGTCCTCCTATCTTAGGTGCTTTGGACATAGATGATTTTTTGGTTATTTAAACACACCTAGTATGCCCATCAACCTTTATCAAACATTTTCATGTTCTAAGGTAATTTTAGCCTTCCCTATATTAATTAATTTTATCATGCACATATCACATATATTAATTAAATTTTAGGTTTAGGTAATATGAAACCATGTGTAACCCTTGCCATAAAGTGAATTATTTTCCCTGCTCATCCTATCATGCACATAATCTAAACTTGAGGATCCAATGTACATGTTTTAAATTTCATAAAAAAAAAAGCAAAAGTAATTTAATTGGTTTCTCAAGCATTTTATATGTCTCCACTAGGGCTATAGATGCTCGATCAGTAGTGGAGCAACACCGAAGTATTATGGGGATAATCTCCATTGGGACTATGGATACATGACTGATAGTGGAGTATACCCTCTATGTGGCAACATGTCCATCAAATTAGCAATCTTATTTTGTACAAACCTCTAACCTCTTATGGATGAGCTAGCTTATATCAACTTGTACTACAATTGGTTAGTCCAACCTTACTCAACATTTGGAAATGAATCACATTGCACCCAAATTGGTCCATGATTGGCTTACCCTTTTTAGGATGGCCTTGGTATTTAAGGGATATTGATTGGCTATTAGATGAGTTTGATTGGTTTACTAGGGTGTTTGAGTTTCCTGAAATCCTTCTAGGTTTTGCAACCCCTAAGGCATTTAGGATACTACACATATTTTTCCTATTTTTATCCATCTCATTATAGGCCATTGTTCCTTGTGTCTACAGGTAATCTACTTTACCTTTTATTTTATGTTCTCTTACTGTCTCTATGTGCCTGTGCGTATGTCAGATTAATTAAATTCATTGTGATTAGTATCCTACATAACACATTTTCAACATGCAATCACATAAGCATCTATGTGTATACATCATCATATCATCTATATCATTCATTACAATGTAATCTATCTATGCCTATGTCATCACATATCCTATACATATCATCAAAAGCATCCCATCTAAGTATTATCCATCATACACATCTACACTACATTCAATATTTTTTCATATGCATACAATTCAATATTAAATCATAAATCATCTGTATATCTCTATATCATAGCATGAGTAAAGCATAATATACAATAATCAATGCTTGTAGGTAGTATCAACAGTGCCCTTAGGCATATCATCACAAAAAATGATCACCATATGAATAAAATTAGTGACTTCTCTAGCCACAACAAAAAATATTCTCACTACCGTCCACTTGCTATCTCCCACTCCCCTCTACACTACCCTATTAGTCATATCCTCTTGTTGTCTCCCATATAATATGCCTAATATCACCACTCTTGTGTTGCACATCATCTCCTTGTGATGATCCTATGATTGAAATCTATAATATGGTAGGCTCTATAAACTGGGACACTAAGGGCACAATTGATGGTGTACTCCTATGGCTCCACCATGACTATGAGGGTATTGTTATGCATGCTCTAATCAAGTCCTTCTACAACACACATATTATATCCTTCTCTCATCATCAATTTTCTAGTGTATGCTCATGCCCCTACTATAAATCTATGCTCTCTACCCATAAAGCCAACACTTTGGTATCACTTATTATTGTAGGTGGTTATATCCTCATCTACTCCATATCCTATAAAAGTCTATTCCTCTTGGTTGTCAATACTTCCAACTATCCTTTCCATTGAGTCATCTCTCTCTAGTTGTTGCTCCTCCTCTACTATCTCCACCAATAACCTCTCTCTGCTTTCAATCCCTCCATACAATCTCACAACTCATATTGCTCTGCAACCATGGCATCTTTGTCCTCCTTCACAATGTACCATTATACTTGCAACATATCTTGATCCTCTTGCCACATCTACATCTTGGCCTGTCACTCATCCCTCTCCACCATAAAGGTAGTATACTACTTTATCCTCTAGGTCTGTAGTATCTATACCCACTCCTCCATCATGGCCATCTATCCCTAGTATCCATAAACTACCCATAATCAAAGTTGTTATCTCTCTCAGGTACCTCACTACTCTTCCTATCTATATTTAGAGAGCATGTCATCATCACCTATGAGAATCCTACCCCACTATCCACATGGTGTCACACATGCCATCTGAAAGGTACCTCATATTGCTTCTGCTCCTATTACTCATCCCCTTCAATGTTTACCTCAACCTCATACTCATATCTATATCTGGACTCCCAAGCTTAATTAATTGGTTATATCTGCTATGCTACCCACCATGCATCATATTTTGGTGTGGTACCTATATAATCTACATCTAGCACTATAATAACCTCATATATCTTGGCACTCACTACCTCTACTCATGGTGATGGTATAATCTCATTACCTCTTCTCCTGTAAATAACTAGTGGATTAGGTATACCCTATTGGATCCCAAACTATCTTAGAACTCATGAGCATTAAAAATACTAACACTATGTGATCTACATCCCTGCGAACCATCTCGTTCATTGTATATGAGCTAATTACACTTTGTCCTCATCCCATGAAAGTCCTCCCCTCCATGGCCTCCAAATTATGTTCTTTGACCTTAATCCTACCCACATCACCCGATAATGCTCTTCATATCTTGCATAAAACCTACTTGTTCAAATATCTCTATCATGGTATCACTTCATAATATATGGTAGATCTAGTCCCATTTCTCTATGTGCATCAAAGGGTAAGCTTCAAGGTTTGCCCACCTAGAAATTCTCCTAAGCCCATACCTATAGTAGAAAACTACAGCCTATCCCCACTTGCCATCACCTCCATACCTTGTATAGCTCCCTGTATGTTTGGGCCAATAATGTCGAAGCCCATGCATATACTACCAATATCTCTACCAAGCACATTGCCAATCCCAATAGGTTTTAGGGTAACCATATGCCTGAAGAGTTTGGTAAGATGACATTGAAAATCAATACCATCAAGATAATATGTCATCATATAATGATCTCATACTCATAATGCAACTCAAAGTACATCACCACTATCAGTTCTAATATGCTCATATATATCCCCATATACTCTCTACATAATTACATTCTTTTTTGATATGTCTACAACATAGATAGGAATACCTTCCATTGGAAAACAAAATATTTGATATACATCCTCTAGGACGATGGTCATTTATCCCATTGGCAAGTGAAATGTTCTTGTGTTGAGATCTCATATCTCTACTAATACAAATATGTACCAATGATCTGAGTGTACTGGGTTCCTTTGTGTCACCCCTCCAACACAATAGCCCTTAACCAATCCCAGTTTGTAGGTGTTAGTTGTTATTTTACCCAACAAAATACCTTTTGCATCTATGTCATGGTCTTGTTGGTCAAAAATCATCACCTAATGGAAAGGCAACAGAATTTGAAGTTTTGTGCGCCCTATGAACCTTGACCAATATTGAATGGTCATAAAGTTGGACCCGTGGTTGATCTTCGAAGAAGGTCAATTCTTTAAGTCCTAACTACAAATTCCTAGAAGGAAAAAGGGGAAGGGAAAGCAATAAAAGGAGGCCATAGCCAAAACTCATAAGGATGGGTTATAGCCACATCAAGACACGTGTAGGACAAGCAGGTGCCCTTGCTAAAAACACAAGCCTACACCTAACAAATTAGTCAATATTACCCTCAATCACACTTCATCATACTAGCTACAAGAAAATTCCAAAACTTATGAATAAAAAGTAGGAAATCTAGATATCAAAATTAATTGCATATTCATTCAATAAGCATTAGCAAAAATAAACCCACAACATACATACATACATTCAAGAGTTAATTTAGAGACCAAAAAGTAATAAAATTGTATTAACATAATGGAAAATACCTTACACATGAATTGTAATAGCTAAAGATCCACCTTTTGGTATGCCTAACATCCCAGTATTTATAGATATTTTTATAGTAAATTTGAATACAAGAATTAATGGTACTATATGGAGAAACATTGTTGAAGTAGATAATCCTTTGATTGGCACTGGATCCCTTGGAAGAATGGTGTTTTTTCGAAAGGATTTGGCACTTATGCATAAATTTGAGCCCTTGATCATTCTAACATTCCTATCATTCTATAAATATCCATCTATTGTACCCCTTCATTTAGATAGTGGGTTAGGATTTATTGCCTTTGGAGCTATATATTTTGAATTACCACCTTCATGCCCATTGTCCCTCTGTACCTTGGTATCTGCAATCATTAATACTCTTCCTAGAAATCCTGATGTTCTCCTTTGATAGGTGGTAATCCTAGTATGGGGTAGATGATCAGGTTCATTCTCTTTCTTGTTAGCCTCCCAATTTTTTTCCCAACCTGACATTGTCAAAAGGGTGGGTAATCAGTATTGAATCTTAGTTTATACCTTCCAAAAATTCTACCTAGCCTACCACCCTAACAATGGTGGGTATTTGGGCATAGACCATCCCATGATAACTCCCAGAACTTCCACCCTAGCTAGGGTAGGTCTTTTGTGTGGTCTCATGAATAATTCTAGAGTCCCTTCTATCTTCCTGGGTGAAACTTGAGGAGATCCAATGCTATTTACTTAGAACGACAATGGGGAGGAAGAAAACATTGTATTGCCATTCCATTTTCCACTTGCATACTAGGAAAATATTTGGTATCTCATTCTTCCTCTTAGATGTCAGGTTGGGGATTCAGAATTTGCTTTGAGTATTTGCCTACTCAATTGTCTGCCCGACCTTAGACTTAATTAGATTTTAATTTCCAAGGTCATTTATCACTCTAAGGCCTCTTGTGGCATTTTCAAAGTATAGGGTTTTGGGATTGCTCCCCACTTAGATATAATTGGATCATCCACCCATTCAAAATTTGCTTTCACCAACTACATTCAACATGAATGCCATCTGCCTTTAACTTCTAGGTCTACCTCCATCATTAATGTAAGAGCTCATCAACCAGTCCTAAAAAATTATCCATATTTATGGATAATCATCATGTACCCCAAAAATGTAGGAGTGGGTGAAGGGATGCAAAAGTGGAAACAACAAGCGAAACTAGGAAAATAAAATAAGAGGGTGTGAGGGGAAGGAGGGAGACACAGGAAATAGCAGAGGTAAGAAGACGATGACCACTAACCAAAGAGGTTAATGATAAAAAACTAGAGAGGAGGATGGAGGGAAGATAAGGATGCAAAAAAGAAATGAAATAAAAGGGAAGTTAATCCATGGGACACTCCCATAGATTAAATTCTCATAAAAATACCCCACTAAAGACCAATACCCATTCAAGAATAGACAAAATATCAAAGACATTTGTTAGTTTTTATGCAACTCTTTTTTTTTCTAGCAAGAATAGAATTTGCTCATCACTACTTCTTTCGAGAAGACTCAAATGCATCAACACTTTTACATACATTGTGTCTAACCAGTTATTGCTACTATGCACCAGGATATATTTATAGAGCAATTTCCTTCCAACTGAATGGATGGTATTATTTTTGAAGAGCAAGGTGATGTTATTCTTTCTTTGTATGACAATATCCTTTCTAGAGATTGTGCAAAAGATCTTTGTGCTTGCTACATTCATCCATTGGTATATGGGATCATGACACATTCAAAAATAGAAAAAGAGGCACAACATCAAATGAAGGAAAAGTGCTTCAAAATCAAAATGCTTATGGAATCCCTAGTTACCAAATCACCTAGGTAAAATATGGTGCTAGCCAATGCATGACCATGTGCTTTATGCACCTTTATTTATTTGTTGACTATTTACATAAAATCACAACGTGATTGGCATACCGAAACCATTGGTTCAATTTGGAATCATCCTATGAACCTATAGTGATTGGAACAAATTCCATTGAATTTAAGGTTTTTTTCGTAGTTAGGTTGGCAATGCCCCCAAAAATTTCAAGTTGCAATAAAACCACAACTTGATGGGTTATCTAGCCTAAGAATTCCTATGCTCAGGCCAAGAAAAATCAATGTGACAACTAAACTTACCACATGGGATATATCTCCTGATATTGGTTAACATGGCAACGAGTCCCAAAGCTACCACTTTTCAAGATCTACCTAATATGTGATACTTATGACATGCTCTTCTATAATTCCTACTATTTTAAAAAAATTTATGCATCTCTTATTTGGGCATGTCACAGAGACAAATGTTAAATTAGTAGGAGATGTCCATGCAAAATAGACACAACAAGTTTCCATATAGGATGGCCTTGCTACCAACATATCTTTAGAGTGTATCACCTAGTTGATAATTTTGTCTAGGACATAACTTGGATCATACTTGGTGCATTCTTAAATACAAAAAGGGTGCAATTCTATACCCTTCTTGTCAATGGGATCCACCATCTAATCTAGACCTTCATGATATTTTTGGAAGGTGCATGTAATCATATTGTTCACTATAAGGGATGGGTGTGCATCTTGTGCAAATCCAAAGGTTAATCACCTTTCCATTCTCAACTCTCACTAGGTTGTGGTCCTTGCCTTATCACAACTTCAGGTAGCTGCCATGGTGGATACTGTGTAAGTGGTTCTCATCAAGCAACCCCTCCAACTAGCCCATAAGACTTTGTGGTTAGTTTATGCTGAGTGGGAATTTGAAAATTACTATAAGAGCCACCCCATTTTGTTAAATATGAGATAGCCACCAATGGTGGAATGGTCATATAAAGGAGAAATAAATTATCATGGCCTCTTGAAGGTAAAGCCTATTAAAATATTTGAGGGAATCTATTTTCCATAAATTAATGAAGGATAAGGCTTATATCTAGGCTAAAATATCAAGCATAATAGAGGTGTGCTTGGGTAGGGGATGACTGGTACTCAAGGGGAATTCTCTTCCAGATCCTCCTGAATCGGATATTGAAATCTATGATTTTATCAAGAGAAAATTTTTTATGAATGAGAATTGCATATTCAACTAGAAGGGGTCCCAGGGGCCATTAAATGTGTCAACAAGAGTTGCCACCAAGTCATCCCATGAGAAAATACTTCTTTGTTACAAATATTTATACTATATTGATACCCTTTCTTTGAGAGATAGGACTAGTAATCTGATCATGACATTTATGTGTATGATACCATGGGGAGATTCCTGAGTAGAAACATCTTCAGGGTGCTCGAGGGTAGCTCCTTTAGTGCCATTATACCTTGGTAGGGTCTTTAGAGCACTTTTAGGAATATTATGTTGGCATTGAAGATTAAGTAGGCAAGGATCATCCCATTGGGGTCAGCACTACTGAGCCATTAATATGTTGGTCTTCAAATATTTGGGATCCTTACTTGGATTTAGATTCACCATATGAGCATACTCTCTCCACTAGTGAGGTTAGGTCTACTAATCAAACCCTTATTCCTTTGATATGTTCAGATATTTCAAAGCATTAAAGAGACAATTGATCTTAGAATGAAGATATTTTCTCTCAAAGGAGTCACAAGGTTATTTGACTAAATTTGGATAAACCGAAGTATCACCAAACTCTAATTTTATTTAAACAATGGAGACTTTTTGGTCCCCTAGTAGAATCACCAAAAACTATTGGTCAAAAATCCACACCTAATAGAAAGGTAAAATAATTTGAAGGTTTGCATGCCTTGTAAACCTTGATCAACATTGAACAACTGTGAAGCTAAAGGACCCAAAGTCGATCTCCAAATAAGACCAGTTCCTTAAGTCCTAACTACAAATACCTAGAAGGTAAAATGGGAATGGAAAGCAATAAAAGGAGGCCATAGACAAAACTCACAAGGATGGGTTATAGCCAAAATCTATAATAATCAGTGCCCTATGATTTATTTTACCCATAAATATCAAATTTATGGGAAATAAAATTAATTATTTCTTTACCTTCCATTCACGCCCTTCAACTCCCATTGGTATGCCACTCAGAGCCATATCATCCTTTTGTACTCTCAAACTACAAGCTCTTTGCTTCACAAATTGTCTCACACCTCTCTCTATCACTCTTATCCATCACAATACACAACACAAATGAGTGCTTGTGCTTGGTGGTAGCCCATTTATAGTTGAGCACATCCGACCATCCTTGATGACTTACAGTTATTTGGGATGACCGCCTGGTGGTTTCTAGGGATAATTTGGAGCCACAAGACACTTGAAAACCCTAGAATTTCCTCAACACTATCATCCCAACTTGCATATTTTATATTCTTACCAAATTCCTTATAATTTTGCAACTACCCATCCACTATTTTGTCAAGCATTTCATCATTTTCATATTCATATTTCTCCATCAAATCACTACTTTAGGGGGTAGAAAATGTCCATAAAATTTTATCTCAAAATTGGTCCAATACCTAAAAATTCAATTTAGAAATTACAATTGTCCAAGAATATTTGTCGGAAGCCATCATTAGCACTCCTCTAATGGGGCAAAAGCATACCTTATTTTCTCAACTCAAATTCCAACTCAATCAACTTGGTACACTCCATTCCAGTTATTGTATGGTTACTCACACATCATGCTTCGATAATTTGATTGAAGTGTCATGAGGATACCTACAAATTTATTTATCAACTTACCATGTAAAACGATCTCATAAATATGCTAAAGGTAAATATTTTCAAGAATATTTGTCCATTCCATGATTGGGGCATTCTACATTATACATAATTTGAGGTAATTTAACATCTCTTTCTTCAAGTTGTCATTATGGCACACCAAAATCCATGGTCATCCACCAATATTCATCATCATACTTCATCGCAAATCCAACTAATTGGTTGGATTGCATTATGTTTGCTTGCAATGTAATACAAAAAATGGTAAATGTAGACACCTAAAAAGTGTCAAATAAATATTTACCTAAACCCATTTTAATTAAATTCTCAAATAACCTCCAAAAATCCTAAAATCCCATCCTTACAAAAGTTAAATAAATAATAATAAAATATAATAATAATTATCTTTAGTCACCATGTAACTTCCCCATTCCTCCTTATCCTAGGTGCATACCTCACTCTCACTTAACTAACACCTCACTTGCCATATCTCCCCTAATCACTCTAACATATCACTGGCCATATCTCATGCATCCTTATCACTTGGCTATCTTGACTTGCCAAGTCACCCCCACTTCACTAACCTTATCCACCTTCCAATATGTCTATAAAACCATCCCCTCACTCCATTTAGGATGAAGAAATCTAGAAATTATCAAAGCACTACTAAAATTACTATCTTCCTACATTTCATCAATGCATGCATGTATTTTATCTCTAAATCCTCCTCATGTATACATTTTATTTCTGAATTTTCTCGTAGTCAAGAGATCAGATCAACTCCAAATTGCTATCAGAAATCATTCATACCTTGTAGAATATCCTCAACAAATTTCATCCTAATTTGAGTAGCAAAGATCAAGTCTACCACACCCTTGGTTGTTAATAGTCAAGGCCATCACACCTCTAGTGGTTAATTCTCAATACTGCCAACCCCTTGGTGGTTCCATTACATAAGCTGCTATAGCCACCCAATTAGCAATAATCAAGAGTAGATAGATAGAAGAAGTTAAGGTAATTTTTGCTTATATTTTGTAATATTTCTTATGCCATATTATCATTTTGATTTTTTTTTAATGCTTTTGTTATCTATTTGCATATTTTTATGAAATTTGAGACTAAAAAAGGTAGGCCTAGCAGATGTTATTAATTAT
Source organism: Wollemia nobilis (assembly GCA_028583015.1). Lineage (NCBI taxonomy): Eukaryota > Viridiplantae > Streptophyta > Pinopsida > Araucariales > Araucariaceae > Wollemia > Wollemia nobilis. The sequence goes on from JAQPPZ010001340.1 coordinate 75,996, forward strand.
TTTTGTATGATTGTGTGCAATAACTCACAAGAGTGCATATTTTCAAGGATGGTCCAACCTTCGAGCAAAGTAGAAAATATATCCACACTCTGAGGTGGTCTGGAGAACATTTGGGCACTATTTATTACATTTTGTAAAGAGGCTTCTTTCCTCTTGGGAAATCCCCTATTTGTAAACCCACAATGACAAACATTGTAAAAGATTATAACCATTTATAAATCTTTGGTAATCAATGTAAATAGCTCATTTTCCTCTCTACAATTACAAGGAAAGTAAAGATTCATTTTATTGCAAGAGCAAACAAGAGATTATGCAGGCATACAAAACTAGCCTAGATGCAACTATATGCAGTTATGATTCCTTACCTAGAATGAATTATTAGAATAAATCAATCTAAAATTTGTTATTTTTTATTATGATGAAATTATTAAGAAAAAAATAATAAATTATAATAGAGGTAAAATAGTAAGAATCAAGTCATAGAAACCAAAAAAATAGAACCAAATACTATAGCACCCAATTCTAATATCTATGTAGAAGCACCGACTTTTAGCAAAAGTGCTACCCTAGAGCTATCATAGATTTCCAACACTATCATGACAATACATACAAAACAAAAAAAAAATGCAACTAAAAATATGTTTAAGGGGTATGTCTAATCATAGAGAAGCAAATTATTATTAGGTCAGACTAATTAGTCCCCCATTTTCATATGACAAAAAAATTAATGCCTAAAAATAAAAGGAGCATACAACCTCTATAGAAATATTGATATTCAACAATAGTGCTATAGTAGTGCAGTCATTGAGATTCAGTGCTATCATTTTGTGATAGATAGAGAGTCAAAATCATGGGGTTCTATAGATTATCAATGCTATTATTTCTATAACTAAAAAATAGAGGTTTATGGCTATGACAAGCTTGTAAAAGTGTGCCTAAAGACTGATTGATCTGAGGATATCTCAAGATAACATACCTAGGTGTAGATTGAACTTAGAAACTATCAAGCAAAGGGATAAAACAACCAAGATTTAATATACATTGAGAGGAAGGACCAAGTATATCAAGAATGAAACTACATTCACAAGATAGATGAAATATTAAGGTAAAGAATAAGTGTAAATGCTTATTTTATAGATTTTGGAAGAGCAATTTTTTGAGGGAAGAAGGGGTCAAAGATGCTTTTTAGATAAGTAAGAGAATTCAAACTTTGTAGACTTAGGGGATTGTAGTTAGCACATATTATTAGGGTCAAGAGTGGAAGAAGGAATCCACATGTTGAAGGCTTGTGTTGCAAGGATTCCACTCATGATAATGCAATAGCGTTGGTGTAGTGTTATCACTTTAGATCAAATTTTTTTGCTATTTTTTTATTGTTGGAGGGTCAAAATATGATAGTGTCATATTTTTGTAATAGTGTTGGTGTAGTGCTTTCACTTAAAACTAGTGTTATTTCCTAGGGACAAGAAACTTGTATTAGCTTGGTTGACTAAAGATCAATTACTGGGTTCCATGACTGAAGTGATGGTTGGTGAGGTGCATCAAAATTGGACATCTACACATAGGTTATAGCCATGTATTTAATAAGTGTGTAATTAGTTCTATAATGGGAACCTATGTAGGTTAAATTGGAAATACAATTTAAATGTTCTAAAGAAATTTAATCATGCTTATAAATTTATATTCAATAATTTTATTTTTGAATGTTGTCCATATTATGTTGGCTAAATTATCTAAGACCATGAGAATATTGCTTTGCCAAAGCATAAAACAAAAACTCTAGGAATGGAGCTAAGTCATGGATCATAGAAATGATGAAGTGTTTTGAGTTTCATGATATTAATGAGACAAAAGCACTATGGGTTGCATATTAGTTAACTGGTAAAATGATCTCCTAGTGGGAAAAATTGAAAGAGGCTTTGAATATAAAAATTTTCATATAGAATTAGTTTGTCACACTCTTTCATCACTTGTGATTGTTGTAGTTATAATTTTATAAGAAAATTATAAAATTTTAAAACCTTGGAGTAATTTGATAATGACACAATATTGGGAAATTTTCACTAAGTTTCTCAAGTATGCTTCAAAATATCAACAAGATAAACAATTCAAAATCCAAAATCTCATCATGGGATTAAATATAAAAATTGGTGTTGATGTTGATATCCATAGTTATTTGACTATAGAACAAGTCTCTATAAAAGTGATAAAACAAGAACAAAAAATATAGGTAATATTTGCTTATCACATGCAAATAAAGAAAAATAATAAAACACCTTAGTAACCAACATCTTCCTTTAAGAAATTCTTAAAAGGTAAACATTACAATGAAGAACACAGGCTTATACCGAGAGGGGGGTGAACAGTATAAGATCAACTTTTACTTTTCTTTCCCAAACAATATTATCCAATATTATCAATGGCAATATCAATAGCAATAATCAAAGCAATGCACAAATCATCACACACATGAGAGACACAAATTTAACGTGGTTCACCCAATGTGGGTTACGTCCACGAAGAAAATATTTCTTCTAAATTTTCTCAACAAATCTCTTGGGAATCAATTCCCTATTACAATGTTTATGGACCTCTATCCAAAGGAGACACCAATCCCCTATGCTCTAATTTGTGGATCTCTCTCCATAGGAGAACTCTATCCCCTTTGCTCTGGTTCGTGGATCTCTCTCCATAGGAGAACTCTTTCCCCTCTACTTTGGTTCATGGAACTTGATCCAGGAGAACTCTTTCTCCTCAACTGGTTTGTGGATCTCTCTCCATAGAAGAAATCTATCTTCCCAACTGGTTCATGGATCTCTTTCCATAGGAGAACTCTATCCCCTCTACTCTGGATGGTGAACTTCTAGAAGACTTCTACCCCCATTGCTCTAGCTTGTGGATCTCTCTCCATAGGAGACCTCTGTTCCCACTGCACTGGATGATGGACCTCTATCCACTGGAGACCTCTGTCCTCTTTACTCTATCACCTCCAAAGCCTGCTCTCAAATCTATCTCAAATCTGCACCAAACTCTATCCCAAGTCTAGCACAAATCTGCTCTAACTTGCTCACAAATCTGCACCAAACTCTATCCACAAATCTACACCAAACTCTATCCTAATTCTAGCACAAATTTGCTCTTAATTCTATCTCAAATCTTCCCCAAGCCTTAACACAAAGCTTGAACAAATCAGCAATCAAACCTGCTCTCAATTTTATTTCAAATCTATCCTCAAGCCTTCTCAAAAGACTTGCTCAAAACTACCTTAAAGCCTTCTCAAAATGCTTGCTCAAATATGCCCTCAAGCCTTCTCAAAAGACTTGCTCAAATATGCCTTCAAGCCTTCTCAAAAGACTTGCTCAAATATACCCTCAAGCCTTCTCAAAATACTTGCTCAAATCTGCCTTAATGCTGCTCACTAAACCTGCTCAAATATTTCCAAACCTTGCATACAAACAAAGCTTATATCTTTTTTAGAAATGCTTTCTTCAAATAGATATATTCTACTCAGAATTCATTTAACCTCTGGAACATATAGAGAATGATGTACACTATCAAAATCCCAATATGTTCTTCACATTCACAAATATTGCATTCAACTAATCCAATATTTATCTCTTGCAAAATCCTTTTCAAAACAAATCAACACAGTATATATCTTGCTTCACAAAACTGGTCTATATTTCTTGTAAATTTTCTCTCAAAGATCAATCACACTCATGCACAATTTCCCTTCACAAAATTGATCTCAACTACTTCCACAATTGCAATCAATATCTCTCAAACCAATGTTTAAAATATTTCACAAAGATGCACTAACTTGTCTTCAACCCTAGCACAAGTAGTTCACAATATCTAGCACAAATGTCTTAACCTCTTTCAATAATAGAAGCACAAATTGTTCTCAAATTCTATCCCAAATGTTTCCAAAATATTCAACAATGAAGCACAAATCCTAACTCAAATATTTCCAACAATGCTTATCAAACAATCCTTTTCACTCCACCTTATGTTCCAAAACATTCACTTCAACAAACACTTTAAACAAGGAGTGATGTGCCCATACCTCTTAATTGCTTTGAAGATAATATGACCTTAAACCCTATTTCACAATCAACCAATCCTGCTTGTGCCTCTTCTAGAGTTAGAAACCAAATATACCAATCAAGCCTTTTAACTCCACCTCAAAACTATATTCTCAAAACATAACCACCATACCTCAAAATGCTTGATGAAGAAGTGCCCTCAAATACCTGTCTCAAAAATAATATCTTTGCAACTTCAAAAAGGATTAGCACAACACCTTCTATTATTGGAAACCCTTCTCAACAAGTGTGCACAATTAAATTCCAAACCAACTCTCTTGGTTTCTCAAAATAGAGCATTAAATCATAAAACCAAGCCCTTCAAAATGAAGTAAAAATACAAGCAATAAAAGTACTTCATACACCTTTTAACTCCCTCTTAATTTCAAAAAAAAACATTCATAAAAGAATTATCAAAAGTCCTTATTACTCCACAAAATCACTTTTCAGCAAAAATACATTTTCATAATATTTTTCTCCAAAAGAAATTGCAAGAAATAATTAAAAATTATTTCCCCTTATACCTCCCTAAGTCAACGATGCTCAAATAATCAAACACACCTCATGCGCCTAACCCTCAACCTTAGGCAATTAAAATTTTAATCAATGCTTACCAAAACTACCAGGGAGAGATTCGAACACAACACCTCCTGCCTGCCAGTGCGCTCATGCTGCTTGGGCTGCCGCTAGGCCAACCACCCACATGAAAATAAATGTGCACAACTTACACCTTATCCTCCACGAATTTTCCTTTCCAAAAGAAAACTGATCAAAACTATCATCGCCCAGATTCGAACACACGAACTACTATCTACCCTGCACCTTAACACTGCCCAGTCTATCGCTAGGCCAACTGCCTAGCTGGAGATAAGATCGCACGATCTTATATTTCAATCACCCAAAGCCCTTCCTTTGCTTTAAAAAAATTGTCTTCTTCTTCTTACGACATGCATACAGGAAACTCGAATTATTCGCTTGAAACGCGCATCGAACACACAACCTTAGGGCACAAAACTTTATCCATATTAATATGGATTTACCACCATGCTAAGGACGTTGATGCTTAGGAATTTTAAAAAATAAACTTTTGAATGATGGTGCCAAAACCCACTTTGGGTTATAAAATAATATAATATAAAATATTATAATTATTTTATAATTTAACCTTAGGCTTTAACCTTTTAACTTTAATATTATAATATTATTTTCTTTTTGAGCCTTAGTCACTTGCTTCCTTCAATATTTTTAAACTAGGGCCTTCAACCTTTTAACCAAACACTTGGAACTTTGTCCCAAACCTCTTGGGCTTAAAATATAAAAATTATAACCCTCTTTTTATCAATTTCCTTGCACTGAGAATGATCTTTGCCTTGCATTTTAACCAACTTATAGACCTTGTCTTTTTTCCATGTCGAGATATCAATTGCAACCAATGTCATCAACCTATGACCTCAAAAATTTGACATCAATGACAACAATATACTCAAAATTTCCAACAATCTCCCCCTTTGTCATTGATGGCAACCCTTTCTAAAAAAATTTCCTTACCATTGGATTCCAAAATAGCTCCCCCTGATTCTGCTCTCTCTGAGAAGTTGCTCCCCCTAACTGAATGCTCTCCCCCTTACTCAAATCTCTCCCCCTTTGACATCAATGGAAAAGGGACTCCTTTGGGGCTAAATATAAGACTCTTAGCTCAGCCCCCTTCCCACCTCCTCTCCTTGAGGTGATTAATTTTGGGGTGGGAGTATTTCTACTCCCAGCATACAATGCTCTTTTTCTTTGTCAACCTTCTTTCTCAACATACCCTTTTGATCCTTTTGAGTGTCCCTATTCTTGCTTATCTCTGGAAGCTCTGGAAACTCTATTCTACACCACTTGGCCTTATGCCCTAGATTATTGCACTTGTAACACTTAATGTTGTAGTTCTTGGAAGGTGCAAATATCTTGAAGTTCCTCCTAGTGAAGCCATAATCATTTCTATCATGAACCCTATAGTGGATTGCTTTATGACCAAATTGATTACAAGAGTAGCAATACCCTTGAAGAAATATCCATCTTTGAAATATTTGAAGTTCCTCTTAGTAAAACCATACTCCTTCTTTCCATGAGTCCTGCAATGCATAGCCTTGTGACCAAACTGATTACATGAAAAACAATATCCTTTGAAGAAATATTTTCTTGAACCCTCTGGTCTCTTAGTCCTTTCTTCTTTGTGATGATCCATATTCCTTGTTTGTGCATTGTTTCCTTTCTTAGTGAAGCTTCTATTCTTCAACTTATCCTCATAAGTCTCAATTTCTTCTTCACTCTCTTCCTCTAAAACTTCCTCTTCTTTTGAGCTTGAGCTTGACCCTTCTTCTTGTTTCCCTTGTCCTTCTTCAAAACCAAGTCTTGTTTTGATAGATGAAGATCTTTGTGCATTGATAATATTATCCAAAGTCTTTGAAATTTTCCCAAACTTGTGTAGCTTGTCCTTAGAATATTTTACTTCCATCCTTAGTGAAATTATCTCATGTTCTAATCTTTCACATTCTGACTCTTTTGCTTCTAACTTTTCACTCATGACCTCTTTAAGTCTCCTTGCCTTAGCTATTGAGTTTGTCAGGTCTTGTATAAGATTTCCTTTTTCTTCCTCACATTCTTGAACTTGAGTCTTTAGTCTTGAATTCTACTTTCTAACCTTTTTCAATTCTCTAAGAGCAACAATAAGTTCTGCTTCTAGATCTATTGTGCCTTCTTCTTCATTTTCTGAATCTTTCTCTACTTCTTGGTCTTCAAGAGCATCTTCATACTTTTCAACCTTATCTTCAATAGGAGCATTTTCTTCCTCTTCTATTGCCAAAAATAGAATCTCTTCTTCTTCACTATCTAAGGGTCTTTCATCACTATCACTTGAAGTCTTGCTTCCCTTGTTAACATAGAAACTCTTCTTGTGCCTTTGAAAGAATTTCTTTTCATGCTTGCCTTGACCATACCTATTTTTCTTTTCATACCTGGATTTTCCTCCTTCCTTTTTCTTATGATCCTGTTTCTCTTCATTGCTACTACTTCTAGCTTCTGGACAATTAGATGCATAGTGACCAAAATTACCATAGTTAAAACATTTCACTATTTTCATACCTTTGTGCTTTCTTGAGTCTTTCTTGTTTCTTCTACCATAGTTAGCTTCTTCATCACTACTTGACTCACCACTTGATTCTGGTTTCTTATATTTTGTCTTCTTTGATGCTTTGAAAGCTACCTCTTTCTTGGAGTTGGGATCCTTTACTATTCTCATCTCATAAGCTGTGAGAATTCCATGTAACTCATCCATAGTCAATTTTTCAATATCTCTCATCTCTTCTATAGCTAAAACCTTTCCATCATACCTCATAGGAAGTGACCTTAGTACTTTCTGAGCAACACTGGAGTCTTCAATTTTGAATCCAAGTCCACGCATGGTATTTACAACTTCATCCACATGAAGCAAGTATGTAGCAATATCTTCCTCATATTCCATATTCAAATCTTCAAACCTTTTCTTGTGGTTTTGTAGTTTTGCCATCTTGAACTTTTTATCTCCCTATATTTCTGCTTCAATTTTTCCCATATCTCTTTTGCTAATTTACAATGCATATAACTTTCACAAATTATGCTTCACGTAATCCACTTAAGATTCCATTCATAGCCTTGGCATTATTCACATGTAACATCTTACCATATTTATCTCGTGGGAGGAGTAGTTGTAGGTGTGAACCCATCCTCAATGGATTGCCATGTCTCATATCCTTGTGCCATCAAGTAAGTCTTCATTCTTATGCTCCAGAAAGCATAATTGTTCCCATAGAACAATGGTGCCTTATTTTATGAAGATCCATTCTGAGATGCCATCTGTGTTCCTGTAATATCTTCCTTCAAGTTGTTAGACTTTTTCGAAGGAACCCGTTCTGATACCAATTGAAGAACACAAGCTTATACTGAGAGGGAGGGTGAACAATATAAGACCAAATTTTACTTTTCTTTCCCAAATAATATTATCCAATATTATCAATGGCAATATCAATAGCAGTAATCAAAGCAATGCACAAATCATCACACACATGAGAGACACAAATTTAATGTGGTTCACCCAATGTGGGTTACATCCATAGAGAAAATATTTCTTCTAAATTTTCTCAACAAATCTCTTGGGAATCAATTCCCTATTACAATGTTTATGGACCTCTATCCAAAGGAGACACCAATCCCCTATGCTCTTATTTGTGGATCTCTCTCCATAGGAGAACTCTATCCCCTTTGCTCTGGTTCATGGATCTCTCTCCACAGGAGAACTCTTTCCCCTCTACTTTGGTTCATGGAACTTGATCCAGGAGAACTCTTTCTCCTCAACTAGTTTATGGATCTCTCTCCATAGAATAACTCTATCTTCCTAGCTGGTTCATGGATCTCTATCCATAGGAGAACTCTATCCCCTCTACTCTAGATGGTGAACTTCTAGAAGACTTCTACTCCCACTACTTTAGCTTGTGGATCTCTCTCCACAGGAGACATCTATCCCCACTACACTAGCTGATGGACCTCTATCCACTAGAGACCTCTGTCCTCTCTACTCTATCACCTCCAAATATTACTCTCAAATCTATCTCAAATATGCACCAAACTCTATCCCAAGTCTAGCACAAATATACTCTAACTATGCTCACAAATATACACCAAACTCTATCCACAAATCTGCACCAAAATCTATCCTAAGTCTAGCACAAATATACTCTAAATCTACTCATAAATCTACTCTTAATTCTATCTCAAATCTACCCCAAGCCTTAACACAAAGCTTGAAAAAATCAGTAATCAAACTTACTCTCAATTCTATTTCAAATTTATCCTCAAGCCTTCTCAAAATACTTGCTCAAATCTGCCTTCAAGCCTTCTCAAAAGACTTTCTCAAATCTGCCCTCAAGCCTTCTCAAAAGACTTGCTCAAATCTACCTTAATGCTGCTCACTAAACCTACTCAAATATTTCCAAACATTGCATACAAACAAAGCTTATATATTTTTCAGAAATGCTTTCTTCAAACAGATATATTCTACTCAGAATTCGTTTAACCTCTGGAACATATAGAGAATGATGTACACTATCAAAATCCCAATATGTTCTTCACATTCACAAATCTTGCATTCAACTAATCCAATCTTTATCTCTTGCAAAATCCTTTTCAAAACAAATCAACACAGTATATATCTTGCTTCACAAAATTGATCTATATTTCTTGCAAATTTTCTCTCAAAGATCAATCACACTCATGCACAATTTCCCTTCACAAAATTGATCTCAACTACTTCCACAATTGCAATCAATATCTCTCAAACCAATGTTTAAAATATTTCACAAAGATGCACTAACTTGTCTTCAACCCTAGCACAAGTAGTTCACAATCTCTAGCACAAATGTCTTAACCTCTTTCAATAATAGAAGCACAGATTGTTCTCAAATTCTATCCCAAATATTTCCAAAACATTCAACAATGAAGCACAAATCCTAACTCAAATATTTCCAACAATGCTTATCAAACAATCCTTTTCACTCCACCTTATGTTCCAAAATATTCACTTCAACAAACACTTTAAACAAGGAGTGATGTGCCCATACCTCTTAATTGCTTTGAAGATAATATGACCTTAAACCCTGTTTCACAATCAACCAATCCTGCTTGTGCCTCTTCTAGAGTTAGAAACCAAATATACCAATCAAGCCTTTTAACTCCACCTCAAAACTATATTCTCAAAACATAACCACCATACCTCAAAATGCTTGATGAAAAAATACCCTCAAATACCTATCTCAAAAATAATATCTTTGCAACTTCAAAAAGGATTAGCACAACACCTTCTATTATTGGAAACCCTTCTCAACAAGTGTGCACAATTAAATTCCAAACCAACTCTCTTGGTTTCTCAAAATAGAGCATTAAATCATAAAACCAAGCCCTTCAAAATGAAGTAAAAATACAAGCAATAAAAGTACTTCATACACCTTTTAACTCCCTCTTAATTTCAAAAAAAAAAATTCATAAAAGAATTATCAAAAGTCCTTATTACTCCACAAAATCACTTTTCAGCAAAAATACATTTTCATAATATTTTTCTCCAAAATAAATTGCAAGAAATAATTAAAAATTATTTCCCCTTATACCTCCCTAAGTCAACGATGCTCAAATAATCAAACACACCTCATGCACCTAACCCTCAACCTTAGGCAATTAAAATTTTAATCAATGCTTACCAAAACTACCGTGGAGAGATTCAAACACAACACCTCCTACCTGCCAGTGTGCTCACGCTACTTGGGCTGTCGCTAGGCCAACCGCCCACATGAAAATAAATATGCACAACTTACACCTTATCCTCCACAAATTTTCCTTGCCAAAAGAAAACTGATCAAAACTATCATCGCTCGGATTCGAACACATGACCTACTGTCTGCCCTATGCCTTAACACTGCCTAGTCTACCGCTAGGTCAACTTCCTAGCTGGAGATAAGATCACATGATCTTATATTTCAATTGCCCAAAGCCCTTCCTTTGCTTAAAAAAAATTATCTTCTTCTTCTTACGACGTGCACGCAGGAAACTTGAATTATTCGCTTGAAACGTGCATCGAACACACAACCTTAGGGCACAAAACTTTATCCATATTAATATGGATTTACCACCATGCTAAGGATGTCGATGCTTAGGAATTTTAAAAAATAAACTTTTGAATGATGGCGCCAAAACCCACTTTGGGTTATAAAATAATATAATATAAAATATTATAATTATTTTATAATTTAACCTTAGGCTTTAACCTTTTAACTTTAATATTATAATATTATAATATTATTTCCTTTTTGAGCCTTAGTCACTTGATTCCTTCAGGATTTTTAAACCAGGGCCTTCAACCTTTTAACCAAACACTTGGAGCTTTGTCCCAAACCTCTTGGGCTTAAAATATAAAAATTATAACCCTCTTTTTATCAATTTCCTTGCACTAAGAATGATCTTTGCCTTGCATTTTAACCAACTTATAGACCTTGTATTTTTTCCATGCCGAGATATCAATTGCAACCAATGTCATCAACCTATGACCTCAAAACTTTGACATCAATGACAACAATATACTCAAAATTTCCAACATACACTAGGAACAAAGGAAGGTTTATTAAGAAAAAATTAAAAAATCAAAACCAAAGTCAAGAGAGTTTTCATGAAAAGGAACAAAGTGAATATAAAAGTTGTAGGGTTAATTAAAGGAAAAGTTTCAAGGGTGGGTGTTTTACACATGGAAAATACATTACAATGGTTAGTATTTTAAACAAAGTGTGTGATCAAGTATTATCAACTACAACCTAATTATTAGTCCCATCACATTCACATAGTAGTTGATAAGTGCCAAGCCAAACATCAAAATGCACCCATTCAAATATCATGTAAGCTATTTGGACATCCTTTTACCATTTTAATAGACACAAGGAAAAATGAGTGCTTTGCATTTCTTCATATTTTAAGTAAAATAAGTAGAAGAGTTGGTTTATGAGAAATACTTGGACTATTTAGTATGAAAGTTGAGTAGAGATAAGGGTAGAACAATGTTCAACTATAGTTGAGTTAGAATTTTCTAACTTTAGCGTTGAAGTAAATCTTCATGTGGCCTCTATCTTCATATTATCAGATAATTGAAATCAAATGACTTTGAAAACATAGATCTAAAGTTAATTGTTATGCTAAAGTTGTAGAATCTCTTCATGATTTAGAATATAATACAACTATTAAGGAGGTTTTGAGACCCATTAGTTTGAGGTAGATATAAATAATATGGTTCAGGAAAGCCCAAAGAAAGGGATGTATTATTTTGTATGATGCATATTGATGAGTTAGAAGAGGAGAAAGAAGATGAAGTATGCTAAAAAGAACAAACTCCCTTAAAATAAAATATGACATTGAAATGTAGCAAATCTAAGTAGAACCATACAAACAAATAACAAGATAAAGAAATGATTAGACGGTGCCACTTTATTAAGAATGCTTTTTTATTTCCAATAATATTACAAGAAAATACCTCTTAGGGATTGCTACCATTATTGATACAATGAAATACAATTATAGCCATTTTGGGTGTAATTCGTAGGATTTCCTTTGCATCCTCATAAACAAATTAGGGACATGTTTCCTGTGACTGTCGCAATGTAGGATGGTAAGGTGTGAGTCTTTAAACCATTTTCTCCATATGAATAATTTTAATCTACACACAAGAAAACTTAAAAAGCATTAATAGAATATGAAGAGCCTTTCAAGATAAGGCCCATATCCATGATAAAGAAAATGGTAAAGAAGCTGAAATATGACAATTAAATGCATGAAAATGAAATCTAACTATGCTAGGAAGTAATTAAAATGCTTCTAAATCTAATGAAAGCAAGCAAATAGGGAGAATATATCTCTATCAGGACGCCATATCTATGTGGGATGGTCTTGCATGCTAGTACTATCGGGCTAAGATGGTCATGCTTGCGGGTCGTCTTGGGGAAATACAACCATTGAACTGCGAGTGAATTCCTTATGGTTGATGCAAGGCGATGCCAGGTTTTGATCCATAGGATTGATGTTCAAGGGTGCACTCATGAATAATGACTTGATGGTGGGATTTGACATGAATCAAGAGCCTTGGATGGTGTAAGAAGTATGAATTTAATCTTCAACCTTTGAAATGGTCCATTGACATGCTTTGAAGCTCCATGGTTGAATTTTGGTAGCACTTCATTACTTTTGGGAGTGAGATATCTTTAGTTACTTAATTTGATAGCACTTCAATGCATAAAACTTGGATATCTTCAATGGAGTCTAGGTTCCTTTAAAAATACTTCCCAATGGGAGTCCAAGGCTTGCTAGAGAAGCCAAAAAATGATTGAAATCAAGAAACCGTTATGCTTGGTTGGTGTGTAACCATTTGAACTGTAGCGTGGGAACTTGCTTTTGGTGTAACCATCTTGGGGTGGGATAGTCGTGACTGTGGGCCATCTCAAGGTGAGAAAGTCTCTGTTACAAATGGAAATATGTCCTTGTTTGAGTGGTAAGAACCACTGTTAAGCCCTAGGGTTTTCCAAGGTGGGTCATATGGCATAAAAGGTATCCATATAAGTAGTTTTCTCAATATGACATGTTTTATGTATCTACCAAAACCCATTTATGGGATGTATTGTGTGATAGCACAATGTAGAGCAAAAAGAGATGACCTATATTCAAATTGAGGATTGATGGTGTTCATTGATCTGATCAATGTTAGATACCCCAATCATGGAAAGAGTGGAAGTCATATAATCATTACTTCCAACTTTTCAGCCATGGATATATATTATTAGTCTGCAAGCAATGGCAATAGACTTATTAACCATGGGCAAAAAAAAATTAATCCACAGATGATGAATTTAAGCATAAAAAATAGTTTTGTTTGAGTTGGTTTTTTCTTGTTGTCTACCCAAAGCAAGGGCATGATTGTCTTTGAAAATGATTCTTAGATGAACACAACTTGCATGATTGAGTATTTGATTATTAACTTTGATTATAAATTCTATGGTGTATGACTACCCCCTCAAGCGATGAGTCGATGAGGAGATGGAAAGTGATGAAAGTGATGATTTGCTTGACCAAGATGACTTGCTTAGGTTTTGTAGGAATTTAACAAAAGTGAAAGGGGGAAAATCCTATTACAACTATGATTTCGACCATTATTGGTTATTGCACATCTCTATCTCTTGAAGTAGTCTAGACACATGGCCTTCTTAGGGAGTTAAGATGATAGCAATTCAATTTGTTCCAAAGGTAAATCACTATATACAAGGATCACTTGAGGTTGAGTGGAAGAGAAAATATACATCTCTATCCCTTGGAGTAGTCTAGCTGATGGCCTTCTTAGGGAGTTGAGATGATAACACTTCGATTCATTTGGAAGCCTTTTGAAATATTTTTGACCAAAGGAATTGGGGTACCTTTGGATATTTTTATTGTTCTTTTTTTTTCTAGTGGCCCTATGGTAATGTACTCATATTACTTGATTACATGGATAGCCAATCGCTGCAACCACCAAGTGACTAGAGTAGATCACTAGATACGAGGTTCACTCGAGATTTTTGAGTGAATGGTTTTTATGTATGTTTTTTGGAGTTTTATATTATTTTTTGGTTTTATGTTTACTTTTTTTTGTGGGGTTGTCCCATAGAGAGATGGTTGCATTTTATAATATTTTGTGGAGGATTTATGCACTACAGTAGAGTATGATACCTAGTGGATGACTCGGCTATGGTAGGGAGGTGGTCCTATGGGTAGGCCAACTAGGGTGGAATAAGAGGAGGGCTTAGGATATGAGGTCAACGAGGGAGGATGATGAGTGCATCACTGGATGGAGAGGAAGTGGGACCAGGCCACAAATGTGGTGGAGGAGCTAGAGGATCAGGCTAGGGATGATGATGACCCATAGGATGGGCATGCTTAGCTTAGGATACAAATGTAGTCTCTCTAGGTGTAGTGGGCTAAGAGGGATACTACTATTGTTGTACTATAGATCCAATTGTCCAAAGAGTAACAAAGGGATAAGGGATTCTCTAAGGAGAAGAACATTTTGATAGCTTAACTATAGAGTTCCTAGGAGGAGGTGGATAGGATTTAGGTATTATTGGTAGATTTTACTATAGCTCAGGAGTAGGAAGAGTTAGGTGGATATGTTACAGGGGATGTTGTAGGGTTACAGGCTAAGGTGGGCTGGCTATGGACACTGTTGGGTGATTATTAGGCTTGATTTCAATCTGATATGGCTTACATCCTATATTTGGAAGGTCAGGTAGGGATACTTGGCATTCATCTACCTCAACAATCTTTGATAGGAGGATCTCATCTGAGTTGGCATAGTGAGTTGGGATGGTCATTAGTGAGGTAGAGTCATAGGTCATCATCTAGACCAGAGAGATCACTGACCAGTGGATCTAGATAACCTCGTAGAGATGAGGTAGAGGGTAGAGGTGACTCTGGGGGTGTAGGCCCCGCATGACTTATGTCTATGTATTGGTTTCTTTTTGGGTGTAAGGTCCGAGGACCTACATGATTGTAGCCTATGAGTAATTTTATACCATGATGTATTATACATTTACCATATATATGACATATATCTTATTTATGGCCTATCATGTGTTTATGTCATGTTTTGATTTTACATATGGATGCAATTATGGATGATGGATGTATACCTAGACATTGTAGTATATATGTATAGATGTATGTCTAGATATGTGTATGTATGGATGTGATATCTAATTTTTTTAATTTACATGGTGGAATCGATAGCCATCATGAATCTGGGTAGGTTGTTTGGCTTTTATGATCACCACATTATTCTACGTTGTTCATCCCAGAAGCTGCCACATTGCATTGTATTAGATGCATATTTTAGATTTGTTTATTTGATTATGAATGTGAATTCATGTTGTTGTTGTAACAAATCTAGTTTGTATGAGATGCATTAGATTTTATATGGATGTTCTAATGTAAATTGTGGATGTATATTTTAATTACTTAGAACATAATAAATGAATCAAAATGTGTTTAAAAAACTAATGGTAGATACCACAAAATGTATAAAAGTCATGAACTAAAATGTTAACCTTATCACAAAATTTATACATTTGGATGTGAATGTGTGAGATGAGATATGTGTGGTATGTGAGAGTTTTTCCTATGCTCTTTTGCAAACTAAAAGGTGTGCACAAAGTAGTTAGTGGTCATATAAATATCATTTTTGATATTCATTCGATATCTATCCTATCTTGCGAGGACCCCTTAATTATAAAAAACTCATGAGGAAAACTACAAATGATGATGATATAGTTAGGTGCTATGAGGAAACTTTAATGTTTTCCATGGGACTCAAACACGCTAGTTGATTGAGAAAAAGTTGTATACTAGCTACACAAGACTCTAAAAGCTATAAGTCTATTATAAAGATCTAGATATTCAATATCCTAGTGTGTGTAAAGTGAATATATTAGATGATGCATAGGACTACCTCATTGTCAAGCGAGTTTCATGCAACCCATTTTTGCAATAAGGATCACTCTATGGTCATCTTATCCTGAGTTTGGATGTAGTTGGACTAGACTACTAGGCAATAAAAGCCACCAAAAGCTAGCTCAACCATAAGCCAACATTGGTATGTACAAAAGAAGTTCACTAATGTAAGGCTACTCCATTTCCAGGTGGGTTTATTTCAACCCATTATTGTAATGGAGATTGTCCCATGGTTTTTGAATAACTAAGGATTCCAGAAATTCAAGCTCATTATATCCTTTTATTTTCATTGCTTGGGATACTTGCTTAGTTTCGTGGTGAATTTCTTTTTATATTAGTGGTGAAAACCACTATTTTTAGAGCAAGGGGTTTTTATTAGTGGTAAAACCACTTTTTTTTTGTGGGGGGGGAAATTGCTCATTTTGTGGAAGAGAAAGGGGATTTCTTGGGTAGGGAGGAGCTTGTCGTTTTATCAATTCTTAGAATCCTAGACCATGCGCATAATAGGATGAGCAATGGAAACCTTTCACTCAAGGTGATAAGGACTACATTGCAGTATCATCTTTCCTTGTTTAAAACTCTAATTTAAATTTGTGAAATTGTGTTGGGATTTTGACCTATGCAAGGTACTATCAAAGCAAAACCTTACTTTATAAAAGCTAAAATAGCTTTATAAAAAATATAAAAAGAGAACTAGGGGTGGCTTGATTACTGAAAACCCCTAGTGAACACCCTATAGCGACTTATAGGTTGTTTTTAAAAACATAGTTACTCACAAAGAGGAATATAGATGGTAGTGTTATGTGTTATGTGGGTGTTTTTCCTATGCTATTTTGAAAACTAAAGGGTGTGCATAAAATATTTAGGGGTTTTCTGAACATCATTGTTGATATTCATCCGATATCTAACCTAACGAGGACCCCTTAATAAGCAAAATATCATAAGAAAAACTGCAAATGATGATGATGGATAAGGTTGATTTAAGGCTCATGATTGACATACAGACATGGTGTCATTTGTAGGAATGTAAACACAACTTGTCCTAGTGCAAGTGCAATGTATGAATATGCTTAATGCAACTAATAAATGCATGCAATAGAATGCATGATGATGTAATGCAAATATTTTTATATTTTTGTTGTTTTGTATTGTTTTTTATGTTTTCTGATTTTTTTTTAATTTTTGCTAATTTTTGTTGTTTTTGTGTTTTTATGATTTTGAATTTGTTTTTTTTCAATTTTTTCCTTTTTTATGCATTATGTGTTATTAATGAAATACCCACAAATGTATAATATTAATATATTCAGGTTCCTCAACACCCTCGAGAGAAGCAAGACAGTAAGTCCCTAGCCCTATCTTCTGTGTGATGATAAAAGGGCCTAACCAGTTTACCACAAATTTGTCTCGCAAGTATGACAATAACTGGTTGTAGTTACTCCCCACCCTCGCCCTGAAGTTTTGTTGATTTTATTTGAGCGTAAGGTCTCCAAATTTGAACTCCCTTAGGTGGACCTTCATATTGTAAGCTTGTTTAAGGCAATCATGATAAATGTGAAGGTGCTTGGGAGTATTAACCCATCGTTCATCAAGAAGGGTCAATTGGTCAATGTGAGCTTTTCACTAAATATTATCATCGATGAACTCTTGCAATGATATATGCAATGAGGAAATTTCCAAATATAAGGGTATAATGGCCTCATTGCTATAGACTAGCAAAAATGGGGTTGCCCTAGTGGGTGTCCAAATGCTAGTGCGATAAGCCCATAATGTTAAAGGAAGTTGAAGATGCCAATCTTTGTGGTTTTCCTTGACAGTTTTCTTAAGGATGTCAACTACAATTTTATTGGATGCCTCTATTTTTACATTTGCTTATGAATAATATGTTGTGGAAATATTGTGCTAAATATTATATTTGGAAGTTAGAGCATGCACATATTTGTTTTTGAATGGGGTCCATTATCCGAGATAATACTGAATGGAATACCAAAATGATATTATAGAGTATGAACTCCATAATATGAGATCCAGTCATGGTGGTAAGAGGGATATCTTCCACCCACTTGGTGAAGTACTCTATGGCCATTAAGATAAGCTTGTGATGAACCTCAGATGAGGGTGACATTTTTCCAATTAAATCAAAGCCCCACTATGAAAAAAGTATCGATTGAATCGATTGTAAGGACTGAGAAGGTAAGTTTAAAATATTAGCAATGTGTTGGCATTTGACACACTTCTTGATGTTATCGTAATAGTCATTCTCCATAGTGGGCCAATAATAACCTATTTATAGGATGCACTTAGTGATGGCCATGCCATTGAAATGGTCATCGTACCTATCATCGTGAGCTTGTGAGATTGCTGAAGCAGATTCTTGGGGCTCTAGACAATGAAGAAGAAGGCCATCATAGCTTTAACAATATAGGATATCTCCTAACAGGACATATTTGGTCAATTTTTTCTTGAACATTTATTTTTCAGTATGTAACAATCCCAAAGGAATACTACCAAGTTTTAAGAAATATTTTAACTAAGTGAGCTAATCTTGAAAATCTTGGGTCTTGACTGAATGAACAAATTGCTCCTATTGTGATTCATCGCACACAAATTCAGATTGGGAGACAAATTTTAAAATTAATGGTTGTGCCATTATAAAAATGACCCTATGGGATTAAGGACCTCTAGGATGCTTGTTTCAAAAAATCATGTACCTAAGAGAACCGATCTTAATTCGGTTCAATCTAGATCATGTGGACAACTTCATCATTTGAAGCTTCATGTGAAATCACATATTGTGAAAGCATTTTAAAATAGATGGTTGTGATATTGTCAAAATGGTTCTATGAAATTAAAGACCCTAAAGAGGCCATTGTATCTACAAAATGATTATACGATCGAGGGACTACTTCGATGTTGTACCATTATAATTTGGCCAATAGCTTATCCACAAGATCCTTGTAGGATTTCAATATTAGACATTAGCATTGATCGATTTTATTGACTTGGTTGACTATGAGCAAGGAGTCACCAAAGATATTAAGCTTCTTGATTTTCATGGCAATATTTATTTGGAGACCCAAGAGGAGAGCCTCATATTTAATATTATTATTGGTGCATGGGAAGTCAAGTTTGAATGATAGGGGTATGGGAACCCCTTACGATGTGAAAAAAACGACTCCTGCACCACCCTCTTTCTCACATTTAGAACTATCAAAGAAAAAAGTCATGTCAACTTTATTTTCAGGTTCTTCAGGTTTTGGTGAGTCAAATAATGCAAATACTGCATCATCAGGAAACTCAATAGTGAGAGGCTTATCATCCTAGAGAGGAGCCTCTGCTAGTTGATCTACAATAACTTGACCCTTAATAGATTTTTGACTTATAAACTCAAGGTCAAATTTGGTCAGCAACATAATCCATTTTTTGGTATGGCTATTATGGTACGTGCAACTCATCATGTACCACAAAGGATTCTATTTGGAAATGATATATGTCATATGATTCAACATGTAATATCAAAACTTCTTGGTGGTGAATACCAATTCTAGGAAAATCTTCTCAATGTATGTGTATTTGAGCTCATAGCTCACCACGGTGTGACTAATGTAATATATAGCTTATTCCTTATTTACCTTGTTCTTTTGGGCCAACATGGTCCCTAAGGCAAAGTCGATGGCTAAAATGTATAGCAAAAATGGTACACCTGGTCTAGGTGGAGCTAAAACTAGCAATGATTCTAGATATTGCTTTATATCATCAAAGGCATTTTTGCACTCCTCATCCCAATGGAACGGGACCCCCTTTTATATCATTTGATTCATGGGTCAACATTTATCCGAAAGTTGTGTTATGAAGCATTGGAAATATGCTACTTTTCCTTGTAAGCTGCAAATCTACTTAAGGTTGGTAGGAGGGAGAATTTCAAGTATTACTTTGACCTCGGTAGGATAAAATTCGATCCATAACTTGGAGACTATGAAGCCTAAATTTTTTCTATATGTGACCCCAAAGACACACTTTTTGGGATTAAGTCTGACATTATGCTCAATAAGGCGATAAAAGACCTTTGTTAGAACATCAACATGCTCATGATGCAATAGAGATTTGTCTAGTAAATCATCTATATAATCCTTAAGGTTTTTATGCATGTAGTCATGAAATATATGTCATGGCCCACTAATATGTAGCACCAATATTTTTAATACCAAATGTTATTACCTTGTAGAAATTTTTTTTCCAAGGGGTGGTGAAGGTTGTCTTTGGTTGATCTTCAAGCTTAACTTGGATTTGGTTATAGCTTGAAAAACCATCCATGAGGGACAACATCTAATGACCTACGGTGGTGTTAACTAGTTCATCAATGCTCAGAATGGGAAATTCATCCTTGGGAGTTGCTTTGTTAAGATCTCAAAAGCCTATACACATGCAAATCCTCCCATCAAGTTTTCCTATGGGTACCATATTGGGAATCCATTCTAGATAATCGATTGGATGAATCCAACATCCAACAATTTTTATAATTCATATATTACCATCAAGGCTATTATTGGATGCATTTTATGAAGTCTTTTCTTGACCGGTTTTATGTTTGGATCTAGCGTAAGATTATGCATGACCGATTGTGGATCAAGACTAGGTATGTATTTGTACAACCAAGTAAAAATTTCTATCTTTTTTGTCAATAGAGGTATGTAAATGGCTCACTCTTCAAGGGATAAAATTTATCCCAATTTTACATTTTTGGGAGCCTCAGGATCGATGCCAATGTCTACATCATTCATTTCTTCTAATAACATGTGAGATCCCTCCTCAAGTTGATGAGGTATAGGAATCAAGTGGATATCATCAATTGGGTTTAGAGATTCAATCATATCTAGCTCTATATTAACTTGATAAATATCCTCAGATGGCCCTTGAGAGAAATGAAATGGTTGTAGCATTTCTTCACAAGAGAAGAACTCTTCAAGTGAGGGAAGTGATATGGTATGATAAAAATCAATGACATCATGGTTGAGGTGCAAATATTTTGAGGGGTTACTGGGTTTTTGGAGTGGTGTGGTTAAATCAATGGAAACTATATTGATGGATGAATAGTTTCCATTCATAGGTGGAGGACCATCAAAAGTGGGAGTCCCTAGATATGTTGGAGGTGACTGCGGTGGTAGTGGGATGAATGTATGCAACCTAGGAGGGGCCAATATGATTCGGTCTTATAAAGCCATCAGGTCCCTCTAGGGGATTTTATGGAGAAAAATCCCTATGATAGAGCTCATCTAGGTTTATGAGGTTGAATTCAATTCTCTTACTGTTAGTTCACTGAAGGTGGCTAGGATCTTAATAAACCATTTTGGTTTTATCCTTGTATTCTTTGGGTGCCTCACTGACTGGTTCAAGAGGCTATCACATATAGAAAGGATCAAGGTAAGTGAGTTCTATTTCATCCTTGTATTCATCTATTGCCTCATTGACGAAGTCAGGAGGCTATCAACTATTGTGAGAACTGAGGTATGTTATTTTTGTCTCATCCTCATGCTATTCTAATGTCTCATTGAGGGAATCCGATGGTTCAACAGAAATAATCATAATGGGGAAATGATATCTCAGTAGATGAAAATAGTTAGGGTTGATGTAATCATTCTCATCAATTTCTTTCCCAAATCCTATGGTTAGGTATTAGAGATAATCTACAAGGAGTTCATCTGGCATATGTATGGAATACCCTAAACCAAATTTATCTATCAAAAGTTGATATTGTGGTTGATAGGGTGTGCGAAGACCCTACTCATATTGGCCTAATCCATTTTCGTGCCAATGGCAATAGTAAAAGTATCATAAAATGAACTCTATGTTTGACATATACCCAATGTTTTTTGAGAAAGATTCATCATCATGTTTTATCGCAAAAAACTAATCTATAGAGTCATCCAAGCCTCCATAAATATTTTTTTTTGATTCGGAGGGACCCCCAAGGGTACAATGGTGCCAATAGGTAAATACGACACATTAGGTCTACCCATGTCTTGAGTGGACTCGATGAGTGGTGTGAATGTGACATTTTGTACCAAGTACTAAACAAGATTGGGGTTAGCCAAGTGGACTATGATTTATGGTGAATATGGTGGGGGTGATGGAGGTGAAAGAGGTGTGGTGTGAGATGGTTCATCTACTATAGTAGCTAATTCATCTTCCTCCATGGGAATTGAAATCTCTATTATGGAGATAGTGGGGATGAATGATTAGGTTTTCTCGATTGGTACCTTCAACTCCTTATCATTTGAAGGACCTGATGATGAGGAAGGGATTTTAGGTAAGGAAAATAACAAGGGCTGATATGGAGGTGACAATATGGGTGGATTGATGTGCAGGGGTGATGATTTTTATGAGGGTTTTGGATGTTTAATAGGGACATCAAGCTGAATATCCAGATGCATGGATGCAAAGACTAATTCTTGCAGGTTACTGACTAGATTAATGTATTTAAAAGGTTCATCATCTGAAGGGACTACATAAAATTGTCCCTCATGGATGTATTTGATGCACTGGTGTAGTATAGATGGGATGCACTTTATATTTCTAATCTCATGTCGTTCAAGAAATATGTTGTATTACATCACACCTTCTATAATGTGGCATAATACTAGAATCATCTTGAGTCCAACCTAGATAGGAAGGACTATGGTGTCAACCATAGAGCAAAGAGTATCGTTGAATGCTTATAAAGTGAAGGTGGATGCCACAATATGTGCTAACGGAAATCTAAGATGATTTAGTGTAGCTATGGTGATGATGTTTATAGAAGAACCCATGTCAATAAACACCCGCTTATAAGGAATCCTATTTATGCACACAATGATGTGCAATGGAGGATCAACTATGTTGGTAGGTACTGGTTTGATCTCATGATCTTAGAAGGTTATAACTGGATCCTTAAATTTTTGAATATACCCCATAAAATTGGTAAATGTATTAGGATCTCCAGGCTGGAATTCAATTGATCTCAAAATATCCATTAGATATTCTCTGTGTCTTGGAGATTTCTATATTAGCTCATATATGGATATTTTATCTGATGTCATATGTAGGCTTTGAGTAAGCCTACTTTTGATTGTTACCACCAATTGAGGTGGTGGACCTTGGATAGGATTTTGAGATGGAAAAGGTTGTGATGTAGAGGGAATGTTAATAAAAGGTACAAGTGGTGCAACTTCCTCATATCTTTGATTCCTCATCACAATATTGATCATTCCAATGAACCTTTGATCTGGCGGGGTCGTATGGTCTTCATTTATTGGTAAGGGATATTTGAAGATACCCATGTATTGGTTATTTGGTGCAAGAGGATTACCAATTTGTAATTTATTTTTATCGAGCATGTCATGTACAATGTTTTTGAATGTGTAACAGGGCTGGATATCATGGCCATTCTATCAATAATATACATAGTACAAGTCCTCCCTATGCCCTTTATATTTTGGGTGATTATGATCTAGGGAGTGAATCTCTATCAAGGTGATAGCCGTAGCTTTGCACAATTGGTTAAAGAGCATCGCCAAATACTCATGCAATGGTGCATAAGTGCAAGGTGGGTGATGTTGTCTATTTTGTTCCTAATTTTGCTGATGTTGGTTGTTGTATTGTTCAGGAGGGGGTTGATCTTGATAATTAGGTTGTTGTGGTGTTGCTTGCTTTTTAGGCCTAGGAACACTTAGGACAACTTGATTGACTGAAGTTAGTATTTATTGTGTATTTTTACCTCTATAGTTTTTGTTCCACTCTTTCTTTTGGATTTTAATGTCTCCCTCTTGGACTTTAATGTCCTCTATGACTTTGACCTGTGCCAAAGCCTCATCGAGTATCTAATATTGTTATAATTGTAGGAGAAGAAAAATTTGCTTTGAGCAACTTCTCATGAATATTCAAGTTAATTATATTATAGGCAAAGTGAAAGGCAATTTGGACATCACTTTTCTCCACCTATTGCCATAGTCTATGATTGGTTCATCATCAAATTATCTAAGGTTAGACAAGTGAGTCAAATTGGCTTTCTTCTCAACATCGAATAAAAATTATTCTAGGAAGGCATTTGTGAGCTACTCAAAACTATAGATGCTATACCTTGGTAAATGATTATACCACTCTAATGCTAAGCCAAAGAGTGTTATCAAGAAAATCCTTAACACCAAGGTATCATCTTCTTGAAGTTGGAAATAAAGGTTCATGAAGCTAGTCACGTGTTCTTGTGCATCCTCATCCCCTTTGAATTTATCCAATCTTGGTATTTTGAAATGATCTAGATATGAAGGACATGGTATTGAAGGATGGAGTGGTTGGCTGAAAAAATGACACAATGTGGGCTTTTGATATCCCATCCCTTGTTTTTCCAATGATTTTATGCACTTTGTGAGCACCTTGTAGGCTTGAGATGAGATTATCTCATTTTCTTGTATTGGTGCTCACGGAGGTGGAGGTAGAAGGTTTCTGTTAGGATGATATGTTTGAACATAATAATCATCTATTACCTCATAGAGCATCTCAAGATACCCTAGATCCTGATATTGTAGTTCTAGATCTTCATAGACCTCATACTCAGGTTGATAATTTTGACATTATAAAGACCAAAGATTTTTTGTGAACACACAAGGAGGGTGATTAGGCCTAGGAGGTAGGTCATAGTGTTGCACATCATACCTTTGGTAGGTTACCTACCTATAGGTCTTAGGCATAATAAATTTCACATGAGCTTCTTGTTGTACTCTTTATTGGTGCAAATGTTGTTGATGCAACCATTGTTGATGCACCCTATGTTGTTCTAATTTGGCACAATCTAGGCATTCTTGATTCTTTTGCAACCTATCTAGCCATAGATAGTTTGTTTTTTTCCTAAGTAGTGGATCAATTATGTGAGTCTTGTGAGCCCTTGCATCAATGTGAAGGGACTTTACTTGTTTTGTGTGCCCGAGTTGGCTACCTATTTCCCTGATCGAGGGAAGCTACGTTAACCTAGTGTTCAAGTTTAAAGTTTAAGTATTCATACTAAGATGGTGTAAAGACACAATGTTCTTGCATGGAATAGTCTCCAGAGTAAAAATTAGGATGGTTTGTGCCTTCCTCTTCCTCATATTCAAGATAAAGGTGAGTGGATGAGGCTACATTCCTTTCTTGATGATGAGGATCATATCTATTTAAGTGAGTAAATTTTTGGCTTATCCATGGTCGACCAAGTGAAGTGTCCCACTCATCCAGGCTATGTGTTGGCATATAATCTCACTCATACTTAGCATGGTGTATGGATCGATCCAAGATGTGAATCTATGACACTACCCTATTGGGCCCCTCGATGGGCAGGTTATGTCTAGTAGTGGTATGATATCATATTTAACCAAGAAGTTCATCTTCTCAATCATATTGGAGATATAAAAATACCCCCTAGATTAGGACATCCTGAAGGTTTGATTCCCTATAATAAGTATTAACATTACAACGTATACCGGGATACCATATGGGAATGACCAAGTCCTCGAGATTGAATCAGAGGCGTTCTATGCCTCCTTGTTATTTTTTTGCATTGTTGGCTCGTTATTGAGCTTGGTTGCATGTAGTTACCATGATATTGATTACATGAATAGTAAATAAATAAAAAAAGTATACAATGTGATTATCTCTTTTAATTTTTCTTTGTGAATCCCTATACTGTTTTGTGCATTTTGATGTTGAAAAACCCTTATTTCTATAAAACTAAGGGTAAAAAAATAGAAAACACTAGAAGGTAATTC
This sequence comes from Wollemia nobilis, assembly GCA_028583015.1. Classification (NCBI taxonomy): domain Eukaryota; kingdom Viridiplantae; phylum Streptophyta; class Pinopsida; order Araucariales; family Araucariaceae; genus Wollemia; species Wollemia nobilis. Next base: position 101,926 of record JAQPPZ010001340.1, read on the forward strand.
GAGCACAACCCCCTAAAAGGAATGTATACAAATGGTAAAGAGTGATTTCCTATTGGATTTTGGATTAGGGTAACCTAAGAAATTAAAATCATCCCATTAGGAAGGCCCCACTGTCTAAGTCTTGCTACTAGCCCAACAAGGAGTTCACTTCAGCACTCAGGCATGTCTTAGACAAAAATAATAGCTACATTCCACTAATTATTTTACCCCATGGTAAAAGAGCACTACTAATCCTTTCTACTTTGGGTGCACCCAAGAGTAGGGGACCTTATGGTGATGAAGTCCAGAAAAGCCACTCACTTTGGCCAACTAGGTTGCTAGGGTGTGAGCCAATGGATGGAGATGAAGCCCACTATCACTGGTATCAATTAATAGTTGGGGATGAAGTCCAACTCATTAATGTTAAATTAGTACATGGTGTGTGGGGTTCTTTTTATTTTATGCAAAAGAAAATAAAAGCAAGAAGCATTCCATGATCTTTCACTAATGCATAAAAATAACATTTCAAATTTAGATTTCTAAATAATGAATGTTTTAATTTTAGAAACCTATTAAATGCAGAACCCTACATGAATAGCCTTTAAGTAGGAAATAAGCATTTAGACCATAATAGCAATAAAATAGAGGTCGTCTCTATGAGGGATGGTCAAAAATAGGGGTCATTTGGGATAGGGATGACCAAAGATAGAGGTTGTCTAACCTAGAGATGGTCACAGATAGATTATAGTAAAAATGAAAGATCTTTTGTAATTCCTCTACTTAAGCATGAAAATTTTAATTTTTCTTACTGAAAGGAGAAAAGGAAGGACAAAATAACTCACAAGTGTAGCAAGTCTTTTGTAGACGTTGTTTCTAATTTTTTCTAACTTCTACCCTGAGGTCATCTATAGGAGGGATGGTGGCACCTACTAGCTATCTTAGGGTGAGACGATTGCACCTACTAATCATTTATATTAGGTATGATGGTACCTAAAAATCAAAAACACCAAGAAATATAGCAATTAGCAATGAATTTGTGAAATGTGGACAAATTCTAGTTGTGATCACCACTAAAGTATGCTAAAAATATCGTACACCCCTAAAATAAAAGATAATATTGAAATGTAGAAAATATAAGTATAACCATACGAATAAAGAACAAGATAAATAAATTATTGGATGATACCCCTTTATTAATAATGTTTTTTATTTCCAAGAAGATTACAAGAAAATCCCTCTTAGGGATTGCTACCAATCTTGATACAATGAAATACAATTATAGCTATTTTGGATGTACTTCGTAGGATCTCCTTTGCATCCTTACAAATTTATTAGGGATAGGTTTCCCATGACTGCCACAATGTAGGATGGTAAGGTGTGAGTATTTATGCCATTTTCTCCATATGAAGACCTATAATCTACACACAAGAAAATTTAAAAAGCATTAATAGCATATGAAGAGCCTTTCAAGATAAGGTCCATATCCATGATAAAGAAAATGATAAAGAAGCTGAAATATGACAAATAAATGCATGAAAATGAAATATAACTATGCTAAGAAGTAATTAAAATGTTGCTAAATCTAATGAAATAAAGAAAATAGGGAGAACAAATCTCTATCGGGAGGTCATCTTTGTGCGGGATATTCTTGCCTACTGGCTATCTTAGGGTGAGACGGTCATGCCTGTGGGCCATCTCAAGGTGAGAAAACCATTGAACTATGAGTGAATTCCTTATGATCGATGTGAGACAACATTAGGTTTTATTCCATGGGATTGATGTTCAAGGGTGTGCTCATGAAGAATGACTTGATGGCAGGATTTGACACGAAGCAAGAGCATTGGATGGTGCAAAAAGTACAAATTCAATATTCAACCTTTGAAATGATCCATTGACATGCTTTGAAGCTCCATGGTTGAATTTTGGTAGCACTTCATTGCTTTCGAGAGTGAGATCTCTTTAGTTACTTAATTCAACACCACTTCAATACATAAAACTTGGATATCTTCAATGGAGGCTATGCACCTTTAAATAGACTTCCCAATGGGAGTCCAAGGCTTGCTAGAGAAGCCAAGAAATGGTTGAAATCAAGAAACCATTATCAAAAAATCATTGTACTTTGCTGGCATGTAACCGTTTGAACTTTAGCATGGGAACTTGCTTTTGGCACGACCACCTTAGGGTTGTACGGTCATGATTGTAAGTCATATCTAGGTGAGACGGTCATAGTTAGGGGTGGTCTCAAGGTGAGATGATATCTGCTACAAAGGGAAATTTATCCTTATTTGAGTGGCGAGAACCACTGTTAAGCCCTAGGGCTACCCAAGGTGGGTCAAATGGACTGAAAATGTGTCCATATAGGTAGTTTCATCAATATGACATGTTTTAGGTGTCTATAGAAATAACCTTTGAGGAATATCCATTCTTAAATGGGTATTAATATGTGTTTCCCAAAGAGCTTCTTGGACTTTCTCCTCAATGGAAGTTTGATTTTTCAATAGACCGTCTAGGAATAGAGTAGTACTAAATTGTTTAAACTTAGAACTCAAATATCTATTGAATGAACTATTGTCTAAATATTTAATTTGATATAGTGTATCACTATTGGGTACACTAGTTATATTTTAAAAAAGGATGGTATTTGATTCTGCATTGATTATAAATGTTGAATAAAGTAATCATAAAGAATCAATATTCCATTCCTAATATAGATGACTTGTTTGATGAGATGAGGGATACCATCATATTTTTAAATATTATTATCTTATTTAGATATCATTAGTTGAGAATCAAAGAATATCTTTAAAAAACTTATAATCTTGATATGGGAAATACAAGTTCATAATGGTTCCTTTTGGACTCACTAATGCACTAACAACCTTTATGATTATTATTTTTTAAGATTACCTTGATTGGTTTGTATTTATTTTAATCGATCATATATTTATTTACTTTTATAAGGAGGATAAGCATCATGATCATCTCAAATTAGTTATGCAAAATCTAGGGAACATTAGTTAAATAAGAAATTATCTAAGTATTCTTCCTTTCAAAAGAAGATTAATTATTTAAGGTATATCATATCAACTATATACATTACTATGGTTCTAGCCAAGGTGAAGGCTATACTAGTGTGATGAGCACATATGAATGTCCATGAAGTTCATAAATTTATGGGGTTAGAGGCTATTATAGAAAATGTGGAAGAATTCTCTAAAGTAGCCAGTCTAGTAATATTTATTCAAAGAAAGAGGAGAAAGTGTGAATAGATAGATAAATGTGAAAAAGGATTTTTATATTCTAAAGTAAAAATTAACAATTCATATATTTAAGGTTTATGATCCAAAAGGCAACTTTTCTAAAATAATAGATGCTTCAAGAGAAGGATTGGTAGGTGTATTAAAGTAGGATGGGAAAGTATTATCCTATGAATATCACAAGGTTAAGTTGTATGAGTATAATTATGCACCTCATGGATTAGAGTTGGTTGCAATTATGCATGTGATCTAGATAAAGAGGCATTATCTAATGGAAAATCCATTTGAGCTTAAAACTCACTGTCAAGGGATTAAGTGCATATTTACTTAGGCTATTATAAATTATTGGATAAGATGGTTACAATTTTGTGAGAATATGAATTTGATGTCAGTAATGTAAAAGGAAGAGATAATAAGTAGCTCATTCCCTTGGTCAAATAAGTCACAATTATGTTATTACAACCATAAAAATAACTTTTATAGAGAACATTTTGAGAAAGTTGAGTGAGGATGGGCAATACTGAAGAATATGTTCTGCTTTAGAGGAAGATGCTTATGATCATAAGTATGATGGTTATCAAATAGATTCAAATAAAATTCTAAGCTTCAAAAAATATATCTTTGTTTTAGATATGGAAAATTTAAATACTGTAGTGTTAGAGGAGGTATATTGTGCCCCATATTTAGGTCATTTAGGAGTGACCAAATTAGTGGTAGACTTGAGGAAGTTATATTTGTAACCCAATTTTAAGAAGGATGTAGTAACATTAGTGGGAAAATATTTATAATGTTATCAATTTAAAGTTGAACATATGCACCACATAATATTATTATATCATCATGATGTACGTGAATAGAGGTGGTAGATAATTAGCTTGGATATTGTGCTAGGGTTGTTGATGTTAAAGAATAAAATTAATGTTATCTTAGTGATGGTAGGTATTTGGTATAAGTTTGTGTAAGGGTTTTCAATCTCCAAGAATAGACATGATGCTATCTTAGTGGTGGTTGACAAAATGGCTAAGGTGGCCCACTTCGTTCTTGGAAATATTAAAGAAGATAATCTTATTTTAACAAGAAGGTTTATATAAGAAGTTATTAGGTTAAATGGAGTAAGAGAGAATCATATTTAATAGATCTACAAGAGTAAATTTAAGGTTTTGGGAAACCTTAGAAGATACCTTAGGAACAAAGTTGAACATCAATATCTCCTACCATATTGAGATAGATGGTCAATATGAGAGAGTAAATCAAATTTTGAAAGACTTTCTAAGAATGTAGTACATAAACTAATAGTATAGGTGGGAAGAGTACTTATGATTGGTGGATTTTAGATATAATCCCTACCAATGTATTTTTAGGTATGATACCCTTTGAGTCTATTTATGGTAGGAAATGTCATAACCCCTAAACTAGGTTAGAATTGAAGACGTTGATTTTAAAAACTAATATGATAAAAGAAATGGAAGATTAGTTAAGATTAGTAAAAATACCTATAGGAAGCTATAGATAGACAAATATTATGCTAATAAAAATAAAATCCCAAGGTAGTATATTATTGGTGATAAGACTTTCCTTAGAGTTAAACCATAGAAAATTTCAATTAAGTTTGGTAAATTTGACAAACTTAGATATTTGAAAGCATCTAAGATACCGAAAGTGGTTAACCCAGTTGATTATAGACTTGAATTAAATCCTAATATCTAAGATCCATAATGTCTTTTATGTCTCATTGCTAAAACCTTATCATGTTGATGCATCAAATATTTTGGAATCGTAGTCTTTGTAGGTTTAGGACCGAGACATGCTTCTAGTTAAGCAAATAAAAATTCTAGATAGTTGCAAATGATAAGTGCATAACTAGAAAGTATATTTGTGTAATATTTAGTGAGAACAATATATTGAAGATATTAAAACTAGGGAGGATGTTGGAGAGTTTTAAAAACTTTTTTTTATCATTTTTTATATAATTATAATATATTCCAACATTATTATTTTACTATTATTTTTGTGCAAAGCTTAAATTCTATATTTATGTTTTTTAGGAAAAGTAATATGTATGGAATTTATTTTATCTTTTAATTTTAATAGCAATAGCCATGTAGGCTTTATTATGGGTTTTGTATTAGTACTAACATTATATAAGACCATAGTTGAAAAAACTATAATTGGATCAGAATTCACATGGAAAAAGAATCGAGAAAACTAGGAAATGACAAAAAAAGGAAAAAAATCTACCAAAAAATCCAAAGAAAATGCAAATTTTCATTCAAATTTATTTTCATGCATATCACAATTTTTTGGAATTTTTTTGGCAAAAATTGCTGATTTTTTCAAAAATCAAGATTTTGATGCGATTGGAATCAACCCTAATGAATAAAAAAAAATCAAATTAGATTGGGATTAAATTAGGATTTTCATAATTATGTGTAAGACTATATTGTATTGTAGTATTCTATTTTTAGTATTGTCATAGGTTGGATTATATTAGTCAGTAGAACAATGATTTTCTTGAGGACAATTATGTCACATCTAAAATTTTCAAAATCATTTATATTAAAAATGTATGGTCTTAAATCGATGAATGGTTGACATGAATTTGATGACTCGTCATATTATGCCTAGGAGGATAATGCATTAGATATGCTGATTTAAGCATGATTATATATTTTTAATTATATGATGGCTAATTTATAAAAATTGACTATCATTTACATGATTTGAGTGTTGATAGGTTTAGCTCTTAATAGACAAAGCAAGGGAGGGTATCGATAGGAAGAGGGTTTTAGATAGATAAAAATGATACAAATAGAAACAAAAACTAAAATTCACACACCATTTATGATAATTGTTGTGTTTCATTTAGCATAGCAATGATGTAGTTTGAAAATGCATTGCATGATAATTGTTTATTGCATGAACTTAACTAGTTGTTATGATAATTTAGTTTGTAAAAATGGAGTTTACCTTAACAATATGATTTGAGAAATCATAAACTTGATAAGGGTTAAACATATTTTTATTTGCTATGCATAGAATAATTTAAAAATTAATTATCTTTTTAAATGAACCTACAAAAAGTGGTGTGGTTTGGGTTTATGGACTCCACTTTTTATTTTAAGGGGATGACCACCATGTTAATATTATTATTGTTTTACCTTGATATTAGAAGGTGAATGTAGGTGTGGGATACCCATTTAAGTTTTGTTGTATTTGCCATTTTTGGCATATATAAGCATAAATATTTAAAACCACCCTCATTTGGTAAGTTAAGATTAAGGTTTTAGAGAAAGAGGAGGATGTGAGTATTGAGTTATGAATTCTTTTATTTGTTCCTAAGAATGAAGGAACTTAGTGGTGGTCGTGCATGAACTTTATTCTTTTAAGAATGCCCTAAATATTGGATACTTTGTTGGGGGTAGGGGATGGAGGGAACTCTTACTTGCTATTAATGGTTATATTATGGGAAGAAATGGTAACATCAAGGCATTCTTGGAGGGAAGATAATGGATCTTAAAACATGGAAAATGTTTGAGAAGCAATTTGTATTTCTACTGGAGATTCATCAATTATACCTTATTTATCTTTTGCATGTTTAAATGTTTTTTTTACTAAGATAAAATCAAAGATATGAGAATTTTTCTTATTTCCTTGAAAATTTATGAGAAACCATTTTATGGAATGAGTTATATATGCTTTGCTTATTTTGGAATGTGGAAAAATCATTAAAGAAAATTGTGTTGGCAACATGTAAGCAAATAAACACTTGTCTTTCTCTTGGTCAAAATTTTATTGTTTTGTATCCTTTTAAAATTACAAATTCTAACATAAATACATGTCATTATATTTCTAGAAACTTTATAGGGTGGCAAGCTCAATTGGTGAGACATCATAAATCCTACATTTATTATTAGGCATAGATTCTATAAAATTGAAATCCTTACTACAAAAATATCAAGTTTTTGGTTATTCCACTCTATATTTTATGGTAGAAACCCTCATATATTCTACCATTTCTAATCCTCTAACAACTAAATTGATCAGGAATTGAAAAACCTGAATGATATTTTATTAATTTTACAACCTTAAGTAGGCACACGAGATGCCAAATACAGTCTATAACAAATCTAACAAACTAAAAAATAGTTTGTTGACAATAACAATAATAATCTAAATATTCTATGCCTATGAATATCCATATCATCCCTCCCAACCATATAAGCATTGGACTCCAATGCTTTTACAAGTGGAGAAGTGCCCCAAAAGAATGAATTCCTCCAAAGTGGTTCAAAAAAGAAGAGAGATAGACTATGTTCAAGAGCCCCAAAAATGATCACCACTACTCCATCAAAGGGAGCTACAATGAGCAATGCTCAAAAAGGGTCCATTTCAAAATCCCTTGTGGGATCTCGAGGTTTGTTGCCTCTTGGGTCAACCTCTAGCATGTAGGAGTCACTACTATGCCTAAAAAGGGTCTTATATGGCTTCCTTTTGCCACCTGGCTACCCAACATTGAAGATCACAACTATTGTATTTTGTTGTGATTTTTCATCATCATCCAACTACTGTGAAGGATAAAAATCCAACTACTACATGGATATGGATAAAAAAATAGGTTATAGTATGATTTGATCACCACACAGGGGAGGGCCAAGCAACTTAAGTACTATATCAAGAACTGCGAGATGTCCATTGATGCGGGCCACGTGGAGGAAGCACGACATGTATGTAGTTAGACTTAAGTCAAATGGAGAATGGATAATGGCCATGTGGAAGCCTAAAAACCCTAGGAATGAAAGACAATAATTATGTGATATCATTTTATTCCATCAACGACTTCCCAAAATAGGCAATGGGGACACCACGCTCATCGATTCCAACTATATGCTTTCTCTTAGCAATTTTCCATTGCCCAAACCATAGATAGAAATACTATGGTGATGCACAACTATGGTGATGTGATGAGTTGATATGGGTCTGGCAGGTTTGGTCTGCAATAGGCATAAAACCGATCAGGAGGTCGCTTCAGCCATGAATCTATTGGTTTCAACAACTAGATCCACCACGAGCACCAAGGAATTGAATCGAGTGCTCTTCTCTATCATAAATTATTTTTCGAGAGTGATTTATGTTTTAGGCAGCCAACATTGGGAGTTATCACAAAAACTAGAGGAGAAAAATATGGAAATAAGCACCACATTAAGAAGGTCAATTCTTTCTCCATGCAAACAGGCACTGATTTATCTGGAAAAAAATAAGATGGTTGTCCACTTGTCCCTTGCTTCCTGGTGGTTTGTTGATGCCAAATTCATGGATATTCACCTCGTAAATGTTATCATATTAGTATTGTTGTATCTAACAGGATATTCACTAGTTTTGAAATGAGCAACGATCACTGCAGACTTCCTCTCTAACAATTCCATTGAGAAAGTACCTTTGTCTTACCCTACTTTGGGTTTTCTCTCTCGAATATCGGTCATCTATTGAGAACCCTTCGATGGCTCTCACATTCATTGCAAGTCAAAATCACGACCAGGTTTACAAGTGGTAGCACAAGTAGAATATTTTTAGGTGGAGAGGGCCATGTGTGGTAGTGGTTCATGATGGGGACTACATGATTTATGTACGTGGCATTGACAATCTCCAAATATCATAGTGGTAATCAGGCTTGGACTGCAAAGATTCTACTAAATTGATATTACAGACAGATGCAATAGGACATCAAAGGTAAATGATGCCATCATAGTCAATAAACGATATCAAAATTATTGTCCCATGAATTACCAATAATACGATGCCCTGATTTGTTTAATTGTAATCCTCTTAAAACTATCAAATCAAATTCTACAAAAATTTAGAAGTAGTAGAACAGAGAGAAAGAAAACAGAGAGGAATTTGTGGAAGTGGGAGAGGAAATTTCCCAAGGGAAATTCTCCCTCACAAGTCAGGAGCCACGAGGTTCTGATACCAGTGATCGTGAATCGAAAAACCTAAATGATATTTTATTAATTTTACAACCTTAAGTAGGCATATGAGATGCCAAATACAATCTATAACAAATATAACAAACTAAAAAATAGTTTTTCGACAATAACAATAATAATCTAAATATTCTATGCCTATGAATATCCATATCATAAATGGAGGTTATGTCCTTAGCTTCTCCAGTTAGATCTCCATTAGATTTTTAGTTATCCTATCCTACTTACCCTTGAGTTCTTGTAGATTGGAATAGAAGGGCTCCAAATTCTTGTAGATCTCAAATACATATCTAGAATCATCCTAATCATTCTTCTCTTCATATATTACAATAATGATGTCATCATCGATGAGTTTTATCTATAGATCAATAATAACTGGCAATCTAGCAACAAGTGGCCCTTGAATCTCCTTGATCATTTCTTACACTAGGGATTTTAGAGATGTCAAAGTATCTTTGTAGGCCTTTAGGTATTTCTATGTATTTGAGATCTTCTTGAGCCTCTTGAACATGTATTTCCTATCTATCCCTAATTTTTACACTTGTGATAATAACATTGTAAACACGAGCTTGAGTACCTCTTCAAATATTTCTCTTGCATCCAAACATTCCTCAATATTTCTAGTGATTTCAATGATATGATTAGGCTATCTTTCATATAGGTTATGAAGTAGAAGTATCCTTGGGAATTTATTACTTATACCTTAATTTTTTCCAAAGGGATTTTACCTACTAAATATTAAAGGTTTTTTTGAGATTTTTATTTATCTCTATGTCCTTTTGTACTACCAATTTTTTAAAAACTAATCAATTCTTTGATATTTTGCTTGTTGGGCTTATTGAAGCCATCTAACCTAATCTTTTAATTAGACATTTTCTTGGTCATTTTATTCCTTCAACTAGATTTACCCCTGCATAAGCTATAATGAGAGACCCTCTAGCTATTAATTGTTCTTATTAGCCTCATCAAGCTAGGATTTGAGGTCCTCAACTTGCTTCTTCAATTTATCTCATTTGAAGGCATATTTCTTTAGTGCCTCACTTTCCAGCTAGAGTTGTTCTTTTTTATTTTAATTGTGCCACTTTTACCTTGATTTCTTCTTTCTTCTTTTCAAATACCTCATCCCTTACTACTATTTGTCTAAAATTCATGGCCATACCAATAGAGAGATGGTTTATGATATGAATCATTTTATAAGGGTCTATTTTACTCAAATCTAGCTTGAATACTCTAGAAACAAAGTTGGTAAGGGATGTTGTAGTCTTGGACATGTCACATTCTAATGCCTTTGTCATGATGATCTTATATCCCTTAATTATCAGTTTTGACTACAATAATACTAGATCCCTAGAGTTTTTATCTATTATCCATTTGTATCCCTTTTACAATTTCTTCTTCTTTATTATGAGTGTATCAAACATTTTTTGGATATCTATTTCTTCAGGCTTACAGATGACATTCCATATAAAGGCCTAGATTGGCCCTATAAATGAATTATATTTATGGGTACTTATATAGACTTTATCATGGTGGATGGAGTGAATGACATCATTGCCTATAGTAGGAGTAGCCTAGTCTAGGATGGTGGGTGATGTGACTGGGATAAAATGGTAGGTGGAGCAAATTGAGTGGATATAACTATGAATGTAGTGGCATGTAAGGTGTTGGTCTTGAAGATAACTATACCAATATTTATATTAGAAAGAGACCATTGATAAAAAGGTAGACAATGGTGAAGGATATAATGCATATGATAATAGTAAATATGTAGTAGATAGTTGGTTATATGGTGATAGAATAAGGTGACTAAAGTGGTACGTAGGGTGATAAAGACAATTGAATATGAGGTGACTTTAGGAGAACCATGAGCTACACTAGTATGCAGTGAAGGAAGTGTAACAAAATAAGGGATACAAGAAGAGTAGTAAGTAGTAATAGAAGAAACAAGAGTAGATAAATAAGTGAGAGTGGTGGAGAGTGGAATAAAAGTGGAAATAGGTGTAGTTGTATCCATAGTTTTGGTTGTTTTTAATTTGGAAGGGGTTTGTTCTTGAGGGATTTCTTCCTCCTCAAGATGAGTTATTTTATGTTGTTTTTCTTGGGCTATGGCCACATTTTCAAATATCAAATCATATATTTCAAACCTCTATTTCTTTTTGTTTTTGTCATGTACCCAATTTTTGAGATAACAACTACCAATTTTAGTGTAATGAAAATAAGAATTTTTGGCACAAAGGATCATTGTAGAATTTATGGGCTTGATGATCCCTCTAAATATTTATATATTGTCATAATATTCTTGGAAATTCTTGGATGCTTTCATTTCTAGATAATATAATTTGGTTATCGAATGGACCTTCTCATTTTGGCCTCATTGAAGTCCTTGTTTTTTATTGCATCTTTTTCCAAGCTAGAATATTTAGGTCTAAATACCCCAACTTCCTCATGGCCCCTATATTTTTATGGTTCATATTGATGTATGGGTTAAAGTTATAATTAGCATTGGTGTAAGAGTTCCATTCAAGAATATTATTATACCATCCCTATATTTTGTCTTCATAGCCATGTGTACTTCCAAGGGTGGCAAGAGCTAGCTCTTCACTAGGGTTGGCTTCCTTATAAATACTATACATCTTTTCATGTGTGAAGAAATTATCCAAACCCTTGGATTTAATATTATCTCTAAAATATGTTATTATACCATAGGAACACTTATATTTGAGTTGTTATAGCTTCATACCCCTTAGTTTATTCTCCATTACTTGGTGAAATCATTATATCATAGAAGTGATTTTCATGATCGTCTGATTGAGTTAGTAGAAGGTGGTTTTACTCCAACCATTAAATATCTTAGGTCCTCTTAGTCCAATTGGCTAGAATACCCAAGATTGAACATGTATTCAAGTACAAATGTTGGCAACTCAAAGGGTATGGTAGAAAACCTATAGAGACATAAAATAATGGGTCCTCCCTAGAAAGAAATCTCCATTTGGTCATTCGTAAGACTACATTAGCTATCTAGCTTCATTTAAAATCCTTGGTACCTTTCCCATAATTTTCTCCATGATCATCATATATACTTTATCATAGAAGTAGTGAGTTCTTGTCTAGTTTTCATCAAGGTGCTTTTTTATATTCCATAAAGGTGATGGGTCCTCCATTTTCTCTAGCTATAGGGTTGGGAACTAATATTTATTTTATATATAGCTATCCAATATAGGTAGGAAGTATATGTGACCTTCCTATCCTTCTTTAATACCTTAATTTGACTGTCCATTTGATCTGTAATGTACTTTGCATAGTTAATCATTAGGGAGTACCCTAGATATGTCTAAACTACATGCAACAGGGCAATGTAATATCCATACATATTTACATCTAACCTTTTTCAAAGCATGGCAACTATCCCATACAACACCATTTGAAGATCTTACTTAAAGAGCTTTAACTCTAATGGAAAGCTAAAGTCAACTATATTATTGGGGTTATTCATGTATGGGATTAGGAAGTCTCTGCAATAGTTGATAGAGCACCTATAATAAAATTCCTTTTTATTTTTTAGTATTACATGTGACCCATATTACTAGGTCATTGGTGGCCTTCAACATTTTCCTAATGTATCCTTCCTAGATATAAAATGATTCTTCACTCCATTGAGGAGGCTTTATTCTCCTTCCTAAGGGTTATATATTTTTGTGAATGCTTCCATTGCTTTAGCATCGCTTAATACCTAGCTGATCAAGTTCATGGCTAGGCTTGAGGTCTAAATTCTACTTACACTCCATGAATTAATATGAGAACCTAGGTTGTACCTCCTTAAGACCTCTTTCCTTACTGGCCCAATGAAGTGTTCATTTTTCCTCTTATATAATTTTTTATGAATAATAAAAGAGCTCTTTAGGCCTTTGAGGAGGAGGGGAGGGTTGTCTCTTTATCTTTTCCCTTTTATTTTTCCCTTTATCCTTTGATTATTATGTTTTATACAATAGGATTTAAACTGGTACTGGTAAAGTGGACATGGGTGGGTCGGCAATAAAAAAGGGTAAAGACATGGGGTCAGCCTCAAGTATGGCTAGAATTTTGAAGGTAGAAGAGGTATCCATACTAATTATAATAAAAAAATATGAGTTTTAGGAGCTTAGTAAAATATTTACCAAGTTTAAATATAGGGAGTGATTTTCTTGACTTGGTGAGCAATTCACTTATAAAATTAAGTGACTCACTACCTAAAAGGGACATCAAAATAATGAGGGAATTGCTTGTGAAATTGAGTGGTTTGCTAAAAAATTAAAGTGATTCACTATATAAGTAATACTTGGAAGAATTATTAGGAAATATGAGTGACTCACTTGAGAACTAGATCAATTTTCTCACTTGAAGGAACTTACAGAGTTTTGGGTTGAATTGTTATGATGTGAGTGACTCATTTGTTTTTACAACACTAGTTCTTCATTTTTAAAAAACTTGAGGTAAAACAAGGCTTGTTGAGTGACTTAGATATTTTTTCAAGGAAACTATTGGTTGGTATAGGGAGCCCCAGTATGCTTCAACCTAAACAATCATGCATTTTGTTTCTTATGGCCTAGTCAATCCTTTGCTATAGGAGATTCATATTTTGCATGTGAATCAAGGTGGTTCACATGGGTTGTTTGCATTAGTAGGAAAATATATTAAAGGTAAACTGGGTGAATGATTGACAAAGGTAATAGTCACACACTTATAGAATAAATGGTGGTTCCTACAATGAAGGGATTTATAGCCCCCACTTTCTATGGGCTTGCACCTACCTATGTCTAGCACACAAATTATTTAGGCAGTTTAGTTGGACTTCTTGGGCTAATTTTCTTGCTTGGATATATTGCATATTGGATTGGCCCCTTATGATCAATTTTATCACAAGGGGAAGTGACTCATTCTCAATGCCTTAGATTTTTTTGAAAAAAATAGAAAAAAAACATAATATCATACTTATGTTGTGATGATATGAACCTACTAATAGGATGAATTAAATATTTTTCTTGTAGAAGAAGAAATATAGAGAGAAGAAAAATACAAGAGAGAGAGGAGGATAGGGAATGAGATTGAACAAAAGAAATCAAAAGACAAGGAATAAATATTTGTCAAAAATAAGAAAAGACATGTAATATTTATAATTTATTTTGGTGAGTCTATACTAGATAGGTGAGAGGTGTTGCTTATTCACTAATATTGGAAACAACCTCCTATTTTTGGAGGTAATATTATAGGCATTTGGATTCATGATTTGGAGGATTTGGTAGGCCTCGCTCTAGAGAAAATTTAACATTTGGTGACTTATAGGTTTTGTTTGGTCCTTGTTCCATTTAAACCTAAGATCACCTTATTTATAGTCTATTTTGATTTCTAATTAATCAAATTACCTTTTGAAAACTTCTTGATGTTGGATCATCCTCTTGAATGCTTTATTTCTTTCTTCTTTAATATCCAATAGAGCATACAATCTTACTTGTAAGTATTCGATATTAGTGTTTTCAAGCTCTCACTTTTGTGACATTTAGATAAAAGGAAGCTCTATATTTATTGAAATTATAACCTATTTTATATAGATAAAGTTGCAAGGATATGACTCTATAGATGCTTTAGGTGCAAATAACCTTTCATAGTTTGGTATATTAATCCCCTTGCAATTTTATGATGATTTTATCTAGGGTCCTTGTTATGTTCTTATTGGTGGACTCTACTACTCCATTATCCTAGGGGTAGTAATTGAAGGATATCTTAAGATAAAATCCATATTCTAGGAAATATTTCATAACTTTGGTCCCTTTGAAATAATGTTATTATTGATTACTTGTGGATGGAATCCCAAATTTGGTGATGATTTCTTCCAATAACTAGATTATTGTATCATAATTAGATGTTTTAATAGACACTACCTCGACCCATTAGTGACATAATCTATCATGGTGAGGATCCATCCACTTAGTGATGTATTCTATCATGGTGAGGATCCATCCACTTAGTGATGTAGTCTATCATGGTGAGGATCCATCCATTTAGTGACAGTCTATCATGGTGAGGATCCATCCACTTAGTGATGTAGTCTATCATGGTGAGGATCCATCTATGTCCTAGAGGACTTATCTTGTCAATGAATTCTAGGCCCTATTATTGAAATGGTTTTATAATTATAACATACTTTAGGGGAATTGGCACTTTTCTTCTCTTTCCCATGAACATACAATAAGATTTATAATTCTTAACCTACTAGAAGCAGTAAAAATGATGTTAGGCCAATACTAACCTATCCTTGGTATGTATCATGGTTGGTATAAAATAATTCTCTCATTCATTTTGATACTCCTTGATTAGGATTTTTTCTTTCCTGTTCAATGCACCTAAAAAAATACCATCATATCCCTTTTTAAATAGAACACTTTCTAACCATATATAATGTGTTGCCTTCTATCTAAATCAAACCCTTTTCCTAGTTGTCATGCCTTTGGGGACATATATAATGGACATGTATCTACTCCTCCACCCATATTGTTTTCTCATCAAGCTCTATTTATTCTACTAGGATAGTTTGATCTTGTGGAATAGATATTGCTAGGTTTTCACATAAGGTTGTCCCCCTAATAAGTTTGGTGGTTTTGATATCTATATCAAATTATTGAATCTTATTTATCCACTCAATTTTATTTTTCTTAATTCACCATGAAGCACAAAATATTGGACATCAGAATGGACTATGAAGATGGTGGACTTAATTTATGATAGGTAATACCTAAAATTTATCTTTCATGTTATCAAACACCTCATCTTCAATAAAGGTATATTTTTCCTCTTAGTTATGAAGGATCTAACTCATGAAAACGATAGGGTGTTCTTCATCCTTGTCATTTTCTATGTCAAAACCCTTAATATATTGGAAGGCCTTCTTACCCTTATAATTCTAGGATAGGGTTACATATTATTTCAATATTTTTGTGATTGGTATGACCAGTTGAGAGAAATTGGTTAAAATTTTAGTGATAAACTATATTTAACCTAGGAAGGACCAAATTTCTTTGACTAATGTGGGTAATGGGAGGTCTTGAATGGACTTTATCATATTAGGGTCTATGGATAAACTATATTTTGACACCACATTACCTAATACCTTAGACCATAAATTGTAGGTATTTAATGCACTTATTCTTATATTTAGAATACATAGTCAAATCATCCAGATATATGATAATGATCTCACTAACTAGTGTTGTAAATAAAATGTCCATATCCTATCAAAAGATGGCTTTTCATTTGATATCCCAAAAGGCATAGGAAAAATTTATCCATTTGATGGTGAAAACTATCTTATGTTGATCATAATATTTAACCTAAATCTAATTATAACTTGAGAAATATTTCAAGAGTAACATTTAAGAGCCTATTACATTTTCTAATATCTGATCTATAGCAGGAGGGGATGTTTATCCATTAATGATGCTTTATTTAGATTTTGAAACTTTATGCATAGCCTTATATCACTATTTTTATTATGCACAGGTACCAAATTAGAAACCCAAGTAGAATGTTTTATGGGATATATAACTTGAGCTTGTAAGAGCTTCAAGAGCTCTTTTTCATCACCACCTCAATTTTGGGGTTTAGTGGTCACTATTTCTATTGAATAGGATTTGCATATAGATCTAATTTGGTGATATGCTTTATGATACTTCTATCACATACCTTTAGATATTCATAGGACCAAGTAATGATATCTCCATATTTTCCATAGAGCTCCTTGAAGAGGCCAATTTCTTCTTCCATGTGTTCTTTCCAAATTAACAAATTATTCCTTTTAAAATCAATGATAAGTGGTAAGTGTTGGCAATTTGAGTTATTTTGTGTTGTCATTGATGTCACATGGATCACATTGAGTTTTGGTGGCAAAAGCACTTCATAAATAATCATTTATGATATTTTGGAGAGCATGGATATATACAAGGTTTTGTGGCACAAGAGGCATATAATATTTAATTTTTTAAATATTATATTAATGGTTTTTATTAAAACCAATGGTAAAGGTTTTTATTAAAACCAATGGCAAGGGTTTTTATTAAAACCGATGGAAGGGTTTTTTATTAAAACCAATGGAAAGGGTTTTCATTAAAACCATTGGAAAGGGTTTTTCATTAAAACCACTATGCTAAGACTTCTCCAAATTATGATGGATGAAAAGGTTTTCCAATAAAACCTAGGTGCAAAAAGTTTCATGACGAAATTCAAAAGAATGAAGGAGATATCCCAATTCAAAGTTAAAAGGTGAATTATTAAATTTTTATTTAATAATTCTAAGGTCTAAGGTTGTATTATATTATCCGCCGACGTGCAAAGGTTGGGGAGATAAATAAAGATTCATCGACGTCATTCGAAGGCATGGAGGTGCATATAAATAAAAGGTAAAAACCTTTGATTATTTAAGACTAGACATAGCGCATGAGAGAGAGTCGTCGAAAGGGGAGCAACGAAGAAAGAAGGATAAATAACTTTTGATTTGAGAGCAAGGTCAAGTAAATAGCATGGGAAAGTGACATCATGGAGGACTCCTTAGCATAGTTGGTAGCGCACAAACTTTGCACAAGGTAGGTTCGTTGTTCGAATCCCGCCAAGGGCAAAGTGTTTTGCTAAGAAAGGCAATTTAGATTTTTAGATTCAAAGCACAGGACAAGTTGGGTGTTTGGGATTAAAATCCCAACGTGGGCTGATGCCCACGTGGTAAGCGCTTCACAGCGCTAAGCGAGAGGAACGGAGTTTGACTCCCGCGAAGGTGTGAAGGTGCATTGATTTTTGGCAAGGCATTGACGATTTCGAAGGTGTGAAGGCGAGATTTTTGGCAAAGGAATTATCGATTTCAAAGGTTGTGAAGGCAACAAATTTTGAATAAAGGTATTTATCTCCAGCGCATGGTAATATTTGTTATTACCAAAGTTTTGGTGCATTAAAATTATTTCTGTGATAACTAGGGAGTCATAAGGAGTTTAGGGAAATAAATGCTTGTTGTATGTGTTAATGTGCTTAGGGAGTTATAAGGTGTAGAATTAAATATTTGTTATTGTTGTGTGTGATTAGGGAGATATAAGGTGTGGAAATAAATATTTGTGATTGTTGTATGTGGAGTTATAAGGTGTGGAATTAAAAATAAAAGCATAGGTGCTTGTTGTATGTGTTAATGAAATTAGGGAGTCATAAGGTTGAAAAGTGTTGAACTTGTTATATGTCCTAGTGCATGATTTAATTATGAAATTAAACTAGGAACTTGAGACCTAGTTAATTGCTACCTTGAGTTAGAAGACATGCACATGAGTTAGGGTTTGAAGTTGAAGACAAATTGCTTGATTATGTGCCTTGGCTATTGAGAGGAAGTGGATGGATTAGAAAATCAATTTTATGGATAAAATTGATGCTTGAGTTCCATGATTGCTTTAGTGGAGTTCATTGAGAGTATTGCCATTATTGAGGAGGTCTTTGCTATTGCTTTGAGGAGATTATTGTTGGTTACTTGTTGAGTCCATTGCCACTATTTGAGACCATTGAGGAGATCATTTGCTAGTCACTTGTGGATACATTTGTCTTTCATTTTGAGGAGATCATTGTTGGCTATTTGAGAGCTCTTTGCTTGAGGGAGTTGTGCTTGTTTCTTGAGAGCTTATTGACATTGCATGAGGAAGATATTATTGAGAACCTATTGCTATCACTTGTGGAGATTGTCCTTGGTTGGTTGAAGTCCTCATTGTTATTGCTTGGAGAGGTTTCCATTTGAGAGATCATTTGTCATCCATTTGAGAGTACATTGTTGAGCATTGTTGTCATCCATTTGAGAGATCATTTGTCATACATTGTTGAGATCATTGTGGATCATTGTTGTCATCCATTGAAGAGTACATTTCCATTCATTTTTGAGCACATTGTTGAGTATTGTCATCATTCATTTGTTATCCATTATTGAGTTCATCATTGAGCCTTGCCTTCATTGATTTGTGGTTGAGATTTGAGTGCTACTTGAGAGTCATTGGTTGAGCCTTTGGGAAGGCTTTTGGGACAGAATTTATAGACATATTTGAGACAAATTTTATGCATGATTGATTGAGCCTTTGAGAAGGCTTTTGGGATAGAATTTCTGGATAGATTTGAGACAACTTTTGTGCATGATTGGTTGAGCCTTTGAGAAGGCTTTTGGGATAGATTTGTGGATAGATTTGGGACAGCATTTGAGCAGGATTGTTTGAGCCTTTTGTGAAGGCTTTGAGAATATATTTGGGATAGCATTTGAGCAGGATTGTTTGAGCCTTATGAGAAGGCATTGAGGCAGATTTGTGAGTAGTGAAAGAGATAGGACAAAAATAGAAAACACATCAACACCAGTTGCCTAGATGAGAAGATCAATGGATAGCCTAGTTGAGCAGATCAGTGGATAGCCTAGTTGAGCAGATCAATGGATAGCCTAGCTGAGTAGATTAGTGGAGAGCCTAGTTGAGAAGATCAATGGATAGCCTAGCTGAGCAGATCAATGGATAGCCTAGCTGAGCAGATCAATGGAGAGCCTAGCTGAGCAGATCAGTGGAGCCCACTTGAGCAGATCAGGACAGCCTAGCTTTGAGAAGATCAAAGTAATCATTTGTATTGGGATAAGGATCCCTATTTCTTTATGAAATATTATAAGGAGATTATCTTGTGGACTACCCCACATTAGGGGAACCATGTTAAATCTTGTGTCTCAATTGTGTGTGATGATTTGTGCACTTGCTTACTATTGCTATCTATGTTATTAATGCACACTACTATATTTGGTTATTGCAATTGAGGACACTAATTGATATTGGTTTGGAAAGAAAGTAAAAAGTGGGTGCTATACTGTTCACCCCCCTCTTAGTATAAGCTTGTGTTCTTCAATTGGTATCAGAGAAGGTTCCTTCAAAAATACTAACAAGCTTGAAGGTAGATTCTATTAGGTTACATGATGGACAGATGGTATATTGATAGTGGGTGCTCTAGTCATATGACTAGGTATAAGAATAAATTCATTTCTCTAAGAGAGAACAATAGTGGATCAGTGAGATTTGGTGATAATGCTTCAGCTAAGATCAAAGGGAGAGGAACTTTAAGTTTGGATGATGGAAAGACTACTACACAGGGTGTACTCTATGTTGAGGGTCTAAAACACAATCTACTAAGTGTAAGTCAGCTTTGTGACCGAGGGTACACAATTACTTTTTCCTCTACAGGATGCAAAATCAGGGAAACAAAAATAGGGAAGCTTGTTGCAAATGCAGGAAGAACCAATAACAATCTCTACATGCTCAGAGAAATAAAAAGGGAAAAATATCTTCTATCTCGAGAAGAAGAAAGTTGGTTATGGCATAAAAGGTTGTGTCATTTGAACTTCGACAACATAGTAAGGATAAGCAACAAACAGATTGTCAGAGATCTACCAAAGATAAAGAGACCTTCAAATACAATTTGTGCACAGTGTCAGTATGGAAAGCAGACAAGATCAAGTTTCAAGGCAAAAGAATATTCCTCTTCCAAGGTTCTAGAATTGATTCATACTGATTTATGTGGTCCTATGAGAACCAAAATCTTGCAAGGTGAAAGCTACTTCATGTTGTTCATAGATGATTATTCTAGAATGACTTGGGTCATTTTTCTGAAAGAGAAATCAGAGGCATTTGAGCATTTCAAAGTATTCAAAGAAATGGTAGAAAATGAAATAGGAAAGAAGATCAAGTGTTTGTGATCAGATAGAGGAGGAGAATTCATATCTACAGAGTTCATTGAGTTTTGTGTAGAACATGGAATCAGAAGAGAATACTCAGCAGCAAGGACTCCTCAAAAAAATGGAGTAGTAGAAAGAAAGAATAGAACTCTTGAGAATATGGCTAGAGCAATGCTAAATGAATCAAGAATCTCAGATGGGTTTTGGAAGGAAGCAATCAATACAACAGTCTATGTTATGAATAGAGCTCAAGTTAGAATGAAGCATCATAAGACTCCATATGAGTTTTGGAAAGGAAGACCTCCCATGGTAAACTACTTCAAAAATTTTGGAAGTAAATGCTATATCAAAAGAGAGGATAAGGACTTGGGCAAGTTTGATCCTAGATGCGATGAAGGTATTTTTCTTGGATACTCTACAAAGAGTAAGGCCTATAGATGCTACAATAAAAGAACACACACCATGGTGGAAAGTATAAATGTTAGAGTTGATGAAAGAACAGGAATAAATGAGCCATCTCAAGAAGATATTCTTGAAGAAGAAGAAAGTTGTCAGGAAGAAATGGGTGAAGATTCAGATGAAGAAGATTTGTAGAATATACCTTCCAAAACTTCATCAAGATATATTTAAAAAAATCATCTAGAGGACTTGATCATTGGTAGCCCTGATGTAATATGGACAAGAAGAGGAATCATAGGCTCAACAGAACAAGCAAATGTTTCACTACTATCCAAGATAGAACCAAAGGATTTCAGAGAGGTAGAAAGTGATGAATGTTGGATTAAAGCAATGAAGGAAGAACTAGATCAGATTGAAAAAAGTAAGACTTGGGAACTAGTTCCACGACCAAAAGGAAAAAATGTAATTGGTACTAAATGGGTCTACAAGAACAAACTGAATGAAGATGGTCAAGTCATCAGAAACAAGGCAATATTGGTGTGTAAAGGATATGCACAAGTAGAGGGAATTGATTTTGATGAGACCTTTGCACCAATTGCAATATTGGAAGCTATACGGATGTTTCTAGCACTTTCAAGTTACAGGAATTTCAAGGTATATCAGATGGATGTCAAATCAACATTTCTGAATGGTCACTTAGAAGAAGAAGTTTACATTGAACAACCAGATGGGTTTGATCAAGCAGATAAGCTAGATTATGTATGCAGATTGAAAAAGGCTCTTTATGGCTTAAAGCAAGCTCCTAGAGCATGGTATTCAAGATTGGATAAATATCTTCAAGAGCAAGGTTTCAGAAAGGGAACAATTGATAGCAATATATATATTAAAAATAAAGGAAATGATTTGATGATTGTGGAAGTTTATGTGGATGATATTATATTTGGGGGTAGCAATGACAAAATGTGTCAAGAATTTGCAAGAAACATGACTAATGAGTTTGAGATGTCCATGCTTGGTGAATTAACATTTTTTCTTGGACTACAGATTTCACAATTAGAAGAAGGGATATTTCTTTCACAAACAAAGTATATAAAAGAGATGTTGAAGAAATTCAAAATGGAAGATAGTAAGCCAGTTAGTACTCCAATGGTTACAGGGTGCAAGTTAAGCAAAGATGATGAATCTCCTGATGCAAATCAAACTCTATACAGATCTATGATTGGTAGCCTATTATATGTTACAACTACAAGACCAGATATAATGCAGGCAGTTGGTTTAGTGGGAAGGTTTCAAGAAGCTCCAAAAGAATCACATGTGATAGCAATGAAAAGAATACTCAGATATCTCAAAGGAACAATGGAGTATGGTCTATGGTATCCTAGAAGTAGTAAGTTCACTCTCACAGCATATACAGATGCAGATTGGGTAGGAAGTATTGATGATAGAAAAAGCACAAGCGGAGGAGCATTCTTTCTTGGTGATTGCCTAGTTTCATGGCTAAGCAAGAAACAACCATCAGTATCACTTTCCACAAGAGAGGTAGAATATATTGTAGTGATAGCATGTTGTTCACAGGTGTTATGGATGAAACAAAATCTCAAATATTTTAGTATAGAACATGATCATCCCATTCCTATTATATGTGATAATACTAGTGCTATAAGTATCTCGAAGAATCCAGTAATGCATGCCAGAACAAAGCACATTCCAATCAAGTATCACTTTTTGAGAGAGTAGGTTACAGAGCAACAAGTAAGATTGGAATATGTTCCTACAAAATATCAGATTGCAGACATATTTACAAAACCATTACCAAGAGAAACGTTTGAGCGTTTGAGAGAACAGTTGGGAGTAAAAGTACTCCCACCCCAAAATTAATCACCTCAAGAGAGAAGGTGGTGGGGGGCTAAGCTTAAGAGTCATATATTTTAGCCCCATAGGTGTCCCTTTTGCCATTGATGTCAAAGGGGAGAGATTTGAGTAAGGGGAAGAGTATTGAGTTAGGGGGAGCAGCCTCCAAAGAGAACATTGAGATAGGGGGAGCAGCCTCCATAGAGAGTATTGAGTCAGGGGGAGCAACTTTGATTTTCAGAAATGGCTTTTGCAATGATTGTGGTGATTTGCATTAGAGGTGTTGCCATCAATGACAAAGGGGAGATATTGTTGGCAATTTGAGTTATTTTGTGTTGTCATTGATGTCACATGGATCACATTGAGTTTTGGTGGCAAAAGCACTTCATAAATAATCATTTATGATATTTTGGAGAGCAAGGATATATACAGGGTTTTGTGGCACAAGAGGCATATAATATTTAATTTTTTAAATATTATATTAATGGTTTTTATTAAAACCAATGGTAAAGGTTTTTATTAAAACCAATGGCAAGGGTTTTTATTAAAATCGATGGAAGGGTTTTTTATTAAAACCAATGGAAAGGGTTTTCATTAAAACCATTGGAAAGGGTTTTTCATTAAAACCACTATGCTAAGACTTCTCCAAATTATGATGGATGAAAAGGTTTTCCAATAAAACCTAGGTGCAAAAAGTTTCATGATGAAATTCAAAAGAATGAAGGAGATATCCCAATTCAAAGTTAAAAGGTGAATTATTAAATTTTTATTTAATAATTCTAAGGTCTAAGGTTGTATTATATTATCCTATCGACGTGCAAAGGTTGGGGAGATAAATAAATATTCACAGATGTCATTCGAAGGCATGGAGGTGCATATAAATAAAAGGTAAAAACCTTTGTTTATTTAAGACTTGACATAGCGCATGAGAGAGAGTCGTCGAAAGGGGAGCAACGAAGAAAGAAGGATAAATAACTTTTGATTTGAGAGCAAGGTCAAGTAAACAACATGGGAAAGTGACGTCACAGAGGACTCCTTAGCACAGTTGGTAGTGCACAAACTTTGCACAAGGTAGGTTCATTGTTCGAATCCCGCTAGGGGCAAAGTATTTTGCTGAGAAAGGCAATTCAGGTTTTTAGATTCGAAGCATAGGACAAGCTGGGTGTTTGGGATTAATATCCCAATGTGGGCTGACGCCCATGTGGTAAGCGCCTCATAGTGCTAGGCGAGAGGAATAGAGTTTGACTCCCATGAAGGTGTGAAGGTGCATTGATTTTTGGCAAGGCATTGACAATTTTGAAGGTGTGAAGGCAATGATTTTTGGCAAAGGAATTATCGATTTCAAAGGTTATGAAGGCAACAAATTTCATATAAAGGTATTTATCTCCAGTGCATGGTAATATTTGTTATTACCAAAGTTTTGGTGCATTAAAATTATTTCTATGATAACTAGGGAGTCATAAGGAGTTTAGGGAAATAAATGCTTGTTGTATGTGTTAATGTGCTTAGGGAGTTATAAGGTGTAGAATTAAATATTTGTTATTGTTGTGTGTGATTAGGGAGATATAAGGTGTGGAAATAAATATTTGTGATTGTTGTATGTGGAGTTATAAGGTGTGGAATTAAAAATAAAAGCATAGGTGCTTGTTGTATGTGTTAATGAAATTAGGGAGTCATAAGGTTGAAAAGTGTTGAACTTGTTATATGTCCTAGTGCATGATTTAATTATGAAATTAAACTAGGAACTTGAGACCTAGTTAATTGCTACCTTGAGTTAGAAGACATGCACATGAGTTAGGGTTTGAAGTTGAAGACAAATTGCTTGATTATGTGCCTTGGCTATTGAGAGGAAGTGGATGGATTAGAAAATCAATTTTATGGATAAAATTGATGCTTGAGTTCCATGATTGCTTTAGTGGAGTTCATTGAGAGTATTGCCATTATTGAGGAGGTCTTTGCTATTGCTTTGAGGAGATTATTGTTGGTTACTTGTTGAGTACATTGCCATTATTTGAGACCATTGAGGAGATCATTTTCTAGTCACTTGTGGATACATTTGTCTTTCATTTTGAGGAGATCATTGTTGGCTATTTGAGAGCTCTTTGCTTGAGGGAGTTGTGCTTGTTTCTTGAGAGCTTATTGACATTGCATGAGGAAGATATTATTGAGAACCTATTGCTATCACTTGTGGAGATTGTCCTTGGTTGGTTGAAGTCCTCATTGTTATTTCTTGGAGAGGTTTCCATTTGAGATATTGTCTTTTGAGAACTGTTTTGATTTTTCCATTGTTGTCATCCATTTGAGAGATCATTTGTCATACATTGTTGAGATCATTGTGGATCATTGTTGTCATCCATTGAAGAGTACATTTCCATTCATTGTTGAGCACATTGTTGAGTATTGTCATCATTCATTTGTTATCCATTGTTGAGTTCATCATTGAGCCTTACCTTCATTGATTTGTGGTTGAGATTTGAGTGCTACTTGAGAGTCATTGGTTGAGCCTTTGGGAAGGCTTTTGGGATAAAATTTTTAGATAGATTTGAGAAAAATTTTATGCATGATTGGTTGAGCCTTTGGGAAGGCTTTTGGGATAGAATTTTTGGATATATTTGAGATAACTTTTGTGCATGATTGGTTGAGCCTTTGAGAAGGCTTTTGGGATAGATTTGTGGATAGATTTGGGACAACATTTGAGCAGGATTGTTTGAGCCTTTTGTGAAGGCTTTGAGGACAGATTTGGGACAACATTTGAGCAGGATTGTTTGAGCCTTGTGAGAAGGCATTGAGGTAGATTTATGAGTAGTGAAAGAGATAGGACAGAAATAGAAAACACATCAACACCAATTGCCTAGATGAGTAGATCAGTGGATAGCCTAGCTGAGCAGATCAATGGATAGCCTAGCTGAGCAGATCAATGGATAGCCTAGCTGAGAAGATCAATGGAGAGCCTAGTTGAGAAGATCAGTGGATAGCCTAGATGAGCAGATCAGTGGATAGCCTAGCTAAGCAGATCAGTGGAGAGCCTAGTTGAGCAGATCAGTGGAGCCCACCTGAGCAGATCAAGATAGCCTAGCTTTGAGCAGATCAAAGTAATCATTTGTATTGGGATAAGGATCCCTATTTCTTTATGAAATATTATAAGGAGATTATCTTGTGGACTACCCCACATTGGGGGAACCATGTTAAATCTTGTGTCTCAATTGTGTGTGATGATTTGTGCACTTGCTTACTATTGCTATCTATGTTATTAATGCACACTACTATATTTGGTTATTGCAATTGAGGACACTAATTGATATTGGTTTGGAAAGAAAGTAAAAAGTGGGTGCTATACTATTCACCCCCTCTCTCAGTATAAGCTTGTGTTCTTCAATTGGTATCAGAGCAGGTTCCTTCGAAAAGACTAACAAGCTTGAAGGTAGATTCTACTAGGTTACAGGATGGACAGATGGTATATTGATAGTGGGTGCTCTAGTCATATGACTGGGTATAAGAATAAATTCATTTCTCTAAGAGAGAACAATAGTGGATCAGTGAGATTTGGTGATAATGCTTCAACTAAGATCAAAGGGAGAGGAACTTTAAGTTTGGATGATGGAAAGACTACTACATAGGGTGTACTCTATGTTGAGGGTCTAAAACACAATCTACTAAGTGTAAGTCAACTTTGTGACCGAGGGTACATAGTTACTTTTTCCTCTACAGGATGCAAAATCAGGGAAATAAAAATAGGGAAGCTTGTTGCAAATGCAGGAAGAACCAATAACAATCTCTACATGCTCAGAGAAATAAAAAGGGAAAAATGTCTTCTATCTCAAGAAGAAGAAAGTTGGTTATGGCATAAAAGGTTGTGTCATTTGAACTTCGACAACATAGTAAGGATAAGCAACAAATATATTGTCAGAGATCTACCGAAGATAAAGAGACCTTCAAATACAATTTGTGCACAGTGTCAGTATGGAAAGCAGACAAGATCAAGTTTCAAGGCAAAAGAATATTCCTCTTCCAAGGTTCTAGAATTGATTCATACTGATTTATGTGGTCCTATGAGAACCAAAATCTTGCA
The DNA here is from genome assembly GCA_028583015.1 of Wollemia nobilis. Taxonomy (NCBI): domain Eukaryota; kingdom Viridiplantae; phylum Streptophyta; class Pinopsida; order Araucariales; family Araucariaceae; genus Wollemia; species Wollemia nobilis. The sequence continues at coordinate 129,202 of JAQPPZ010001340.1, forward strand.
AGGTGAAAGCTACTTCATGTTGTTCATAGATGATTATTCTAGAATGACTTGGGTCATTTTTTTGAAAGAGAAATCAGAGGCATTTGAGCATTTCAAAGTATTCAAAGAAATGGTAGAAAATGAAACAGGAAAGAAGATCAAGTGTTTGCGATCAGATAGAGGAGGAGAATTCATCTCTACAGAGTTCATTGAGTTTTGTGCAGAACATGGAATCAGAAGAGAATACTCAGCAACAAGGACTCCTCAAAAAAATGGAGTAGTAGAAAGAAAGAATAGAACTCTTGAGAATATGGCCAGAGCAATGCTAAATGAATCAAGAATCTCATATGGGTTTTGGAAGGAAGCAATCAATACAACAGTCTATGTTATGAATAGAGCTCAAGTTAGAATGAAGCATCATAAGACTCCATATGAGTTTTGGAAAGGAAGACCTCCCACGGTAAACTACTTCAAAATTTTTGGAAGTAAATGCTATATCAAAAGAGAGGATAAGGACTTGGGCAAGTTTGATCCTAGATGCGATGAAGGTATTTTTCTTGGATACTCTACAAAGAGTAAGGCCTACAGATGCTACAATAAAAGAACACACACCATGGTGGAAAGTATAAATGTCAGAGTTGATGAAAGAATAGGAATAAATGAGCCATCTCAGGAAGATATTCTTGAAGAAGAAGAAAGTTGTCAGGAAGAAATGGGTGAAGATTCAGATGAAGAAGATTTGCAGAATATACCTTCCAAAACTTCATCAAGATATATTCAGAAAAATCATCCAGAGGACTTGATCATTGGCAGCCCTGATGTAAGACGGACAAGAAGAGGAATCATAGGCTCAACAGAACAAGCAAATGTTTCACTACTATCCAAGATAGAACCAAAGGATTTTAGAGAGGCAGAAAGTGATGAATGTTGGATTAAAGCAATGAAGGAAGAACTAGATCAGATTGAAAAAAGTAAGACTTGGGAACTAGTTCCACGACCAAAAGGAAAAAATGTAATTGGTACTAAATGGGTCTACAGGAACAAACTGAATGAAGATGGTCAAGTCATCAGAAACAAGGCAAGATTGGTGTGTAAAGGATATGCACAAGTAGAGGGAATTTATTTTGATGAGACCTTTGCACCAGTTGCAATATTGGAAGCTATACGGATGTTTCTGGCACTTTCAAGTTACAAGAATTTCAAGGTATATCAGATGGATGTCAAATCAGCATTTCTGAATGGTCACTTAGAAGAAGTTTACATTGAACAACCAGATGGGTTTGATCAAGCAGATAAGCTAGATTATGTATGCAGATTGAAAAAGGCTCTTTATGGCTTAAAGCAAGCTCCTAGAGCATGGTATTCAAGATTGGATAAATATCTTCGAGAGCAAGGTTTCAGAAAGGGAATAGTTGATAGCAATATGTATATTAAAAATAAGGGAAATGATTTGATGATTGTGGAAGTTTATGTGGATGATATTATCTTTGGGGGTAGCAATGACAAAATGTGTCAAGAATTTGCAAGAAACATGACTAATGAGTTTGAGATGTCCATGCTTGGTGAATTAACCTTTTTTCTCGGACTACAGATTTCACAATTAGAAGAAGGGATATTTCTTTCACAAACAAAGTATATAAAAGAGATGTTGAAGAAATTCAAAATGGAAGATAGTAAGCCAGTTAGTACTCCAATGGTTACAGGGTGCAAGTTAAGCAAATATGATGAATCTCCTGATGCAAATCAAACTCTATACAGATCTATGATTGGTAGCCTATTATATGTTACAGCTACAAGACCAGATATAATGCAGGCAATTGGTTTAGTGGGAAGGTTTCAAGCAGCTCCAAAAGAATCACATGTGACAGCAGTGAAAAGAATACTCAGATATCTCAAAGGAACAATGGAGTATGGTCTATGGTATCCTAGAAGTAGTAAGTTCACTCTCACAGCATATATAGATGCAGATTGGGTAGGAAGTATTGATGATAGAAAAAGCACAAGCGGAGGAGCATTCTTTCTTGGTGATTGCCTAGTTTCCTGGCTAAGCAAGAAACAACCATCAGTATCACTTTCCACAGTAGAGGCAGAATATATTGCAATGGTAACATGTTGTTCACAGGTGTTATGGATGAAACAGACTCTCAAATATTTTAGTATAGAACATGATCATCCCATTCCTATTCTATGTGATAATACTAGTGCTATAAGTATCTCGAAGAATCCAGTAATGCATGCCAGAACAAAGCACATTCCAATCAAGTATCACTTTTTGAGAGAGCAGGTTATAGAGCAACAAGTAATATTGGAATATGTTCCTACAAAATATCAGATTGCAGATATATTTACAAAACCATTACCAAGAGAAACGTTTGAGCATTTGAGAGAACAGTTGGGAGTAAAAGTACTCCCACCCCAAAATTAATCACCTCAAGAGAGAAGGTGGTGGGGGGCTAAGCTTAAGAGTCATATATTTTAGCCCCATAGGTGTCCCTTTTGCCATTGATGTCAAAGGGGGAGATATTTGAGTAAGGGGGAGAGCATTGAGTTAGGGGGAGCAGCCTCCAAAGAGAACATTGAGATAGGGGGAGCAGCCTCCATAGAGAGTATTGAGTCAGGGGGAGCAACTTTGATTTTCAGAAATGGCTTTTGCAATGATTGTGGTGATTTGCATTAGAGGTGTTGCCATCAATGACAAAGGGGGAGATTGTTGGCAATTTGAGTTATTTTGTGTTGTCATTGATGTCACATGGATCACATTGAGTTTTGGTGGCAAAAGCACTTCATAAATAATCATTTATGATATTTTGGAGAGCATGGATATATACAGGGTTTTGTGGCACAAGAGGCATATAATATTTAATTTTTTAAATATTATATTAATGGTTTTTATTAAAACCAATGGTAAAGGTTTTTATTAAAACCAATGGCAAGGGTTTTTATTAAAACCGATGGAAGGGTTTTTTATTAAAACCAATGGAAAGGGTTTTCATTAAAACCATTGGAAAGGGTTTTTCATTAAAACCACTATGCTAAGACTTCTCCAAATTATGATGGATGAAAAGGTTTTCCAATAAAACCTAGGTGCAAAAAGTTTCATGAAGAAATTCAAAAGAATGAAGGAGATATCCCAATTCAAAGTTAAAAGGTGAATTATTAAATTTTTATTTAATAATTCTAAGGTCTAAGGTTGTATTATATTATCCGCCGACGTGCAAAGGTTGGGGAGATAAATAAATATTCATCGACGTCATTCGAAGGCATGGAGGTGCATATAAATAAAAGGTAAAAACCTTTGATTATTTAAGACTTGACATAGCGCATGAGAGAGAGTCGTCGAAAGGGGAGCAACGAAGAAAGAAGGATAAATAAATTTTGATTTGAGAGCAAGGTCAAGTAAACAGCATGGGAAAGTGATGTCACGGAGGACTCCTATAGCGCAGTTGGTAGCACACGAACTTTGCACAAGGCAGGTTCACTATTCGAATCCCACTAGGGGCAAAGTGTTTTGCTAAGAAAGGCAATTCGAGTTTTCAGATTCGAAGCGTAGGACAAGCTGGGTGTTTGGGATTAAAATCCCAACATGGGCTGATGCCCATGTGGTAAGTGCCTCACAGTGCTAGGTGAGAGGAACAGAGTTCGACTCCCACGAAGGTGTGAAGGCGCATTAATTTTTGGCAAAGGAATTATCGATTTCGAAGGTTGTGAAGGCAAAGAATTTCATATAAAGGTATTTATCTCCAGTGCATGGTAATATTTGTTATTACCAAAGTTTTGGTGCATTAAAATTATTTCTATGATAACTAGGGAGTCATAAGGAGTTTAGGGAAATAAATTCTTGTTGTATGTGTTAATGTGCTTAGGGAGTTATAAGGTGTAGAATTAAATATTTGTTATTGTTGTGTGTGATTAGGGAGATATAAGGTGTGGAAATAAATATTTGTGATTGTTGTATATGGAGTTATAAGGTGTGGAATTAAAAATAAAAGCATAGGTGCTTGTTGTATGTGTTAATGAAATTAGGGAGTCATAAGGTTGAAAAGTGTTGAACTTGTTATATGTCCTAGTGCATGATTTAATTATGAAATTAAACTAGGAACTTGAGACCTAGTTAATTGCTACCTTGAGTTAGAAGACATGCACATGAGTTAGGGTTTGAAGTTGAAGACAAATTGCTTGATTATGTGCCTTGGCTATTGAGAGGAAGTGGATGGATTAGAAAATCAATTTTATGGATAAAATTGATGCTTGAGTTTCATGATTGCTTTAGTGGAGTTCATTGAGAGTATTGCCATTATTGAGGAGATCTTTGCTATTGCCTTGAGAAGCATATTGTTGGTTACTTGTTGAGTACATTGCCATTAGTTGAGACCATTGAGGAGATCATTTTCTAGTCACTTGTGGATACATTTGTCTTTCATTTTGAGGAGATCATTGTTGGCTATTTGAGAGCTCTTTGCTTGAGGGAGTTGTGCTTGTTTCTTGAGAGCTTATTGACATTGCATGAGGAAGATATTATTGAGAACCTATTGCTATCACTTGTGGAGATTATCCTTGGTTGGTTGAAGTCCTCATTGTTATTTCTTGGAGAGGTTTCCATTTGAGAGATCATTTTCTCATTTGAGAGTACATTGTTGATCATTGTTGTCATCCATTTGAGAGATCATTTGTCATACATTGTTGAGATCATTGTGGATCATTGTTGTCATCCATTGAAGAGTACATTGCCATTCATTGTTGAGCACATTGTTGAGTATTGTCATCATTCATTTGTTATCCATTGTTGAGTTCATCATTGAGCCTTGCCTTCATTGATTTGTGGTTGAGATTTGAGTGCTACTTGAGAGTCATTGGTTGAGCCTTTGGGAAGGATTTTGGGATAAAATTTTTGGATAGATTTGAGACAAATTTTGTGCATGATTGGTTGAGACTTTGGGAAGGCTTTTGGGATAGAATTTTTGGATAGATTTGAGACAACTTTTGTGCATGATTGGTTGAGCCTTTGAGAAGGCTTTTGGGATAGATTTGTGGACATATTTGGGACAACATTTGAGCAGGATTGTTTGAGCCTTTTGTGAAGGCTTTGAGAATAGATTTGGGACAACATTTGAGCAGGATTATTTGAGCCTTATGAGAAGGCATTGAGGTATATTTATGAGTAGTGAAAGAGATAGGACAGAAATAGAAAATACATCAACACCAGTTTCCTAGTTGAGTAGATCAATGGATAGCCTAGTTGAGCAGATCAATGGATAGCCTAGCTAAGTAGATCAATGGATAGCCTAGCTAAGAAGATCAGTGGAGAGCCTAGCTGAGGAGATCAGTGGATAGCCTAGCTGAGTAGATCAGTGGATAGCCTAGCTACGTAGATCAATGGAGAGCCTAGCTGAGCAGATCAGTGGAGCCCACCTGAGCAGATCAGGATAGCCTAGCTTTGAGCAGATCAAAGTAATCATTTGTATTGGGATAAGGATCCCTATTTCTTTGTGAAATATTATAAGGAGAATATCTTGTGGACTACCCCACATTGGGGGAACCACGTTAAATCTTGTGTCTCAATTGTGTGTGATGATTTGTGCACTTGCTTACTATTGCTATCTATGTTATTAATGCACACTGCTATATTTGGTTATTGTAATTGAAGACACTAATTGATATTGGTTTGGAAAGAAAGTAAAAAGTGGGTGCTATACTATTCACCCCCCTCTCTTAGTATATGTTAGGACTAATTATGGAATGAACAAGATGAGATAATATTATACATGAAATGAGTTACATATATAGGCAGAAGGCCTATATGATAAAATGACAAGTGTCAAGAGAATATGACAAGTGTCATGAAGGCATAGTGCACATTACATTAATTCTAACATTCCCCCTTAATGTACACTATCCTAACTATATTTGGGAAAAAAAAAGTCAAAAATAGGTAACATCACTGTAAATATTAGGCAACAGACCTAGAATTGGCTGACCCTGAGGCACCCATGATGACCCTGAGGCACTTAGACGGCTGACCCAGTGGCAATAGAAATGTGAAAGTGGCTGAACCTAAGGCAAAAGACCGAGATGTATACACAGTTCATCTAGCATTATTCATAGTTGGAGATCCAAGCGCAAAGAGCACGAGCCTAGACCAAATCAGCAATAAAAAAGGATGATAGGTTGCTTTTAGAGAAGTCAACATTAAGGGGGAATGTTACCTAATGTTGACTTGTTTTTTCTTTAGTTAGGATATGTGGTACCACTTGGGGGAACCATGTTAGAATTAATGTAATGTGCACTATGCTTTCATGACACTTGTCAGTTTATCATATAGGCCTTCTGCCTATATATGTAACTCATTTCATGTATAATATTATCTCATCTTGTTCATTCCATAATTAGTCCTAACAGTATAAGCTTATGTTATTCAATTGGTATCAGAGCAGGTTCCTTCAAAAAGACTAACAAGCTTGAAGGTAGATTCTATTGGGTTACTGGATGGACAAATGGTATATTGATAGTGGGTGCTCTAGTCATATGACTAGGTATAAGAATAAATTCATTTCTCTAAGAGAGAACAATAGTGGATAAGTGAGATTTGGTGATAATGCTTCAGCTAAGATCAAAGGGAGAGGAACTTTAGGTTTGGATGATGGAAAGACTACTACACATGGTGTAATCTATGTTTAGGGTCTAAAACACAATATACTAAGTGTAAGTAAGTTTTGTGACCAAGGGTACACAGTTAATTTTTCCTCTATAGGATGAAAAATCAGGAAAACAAAAATTGGGAAGCTGGTTGCAAATGCAGGAAGAACCAATAACAATATCTACATGCTCATAGAAATAAAAAAGGAAAAATGTCTTCTATCTCGAGAAGAAGAAAGTTGGTTATGGCATAAAAGGTTGTGTCATTTGAAATTTGAAAACATAGTAAGGATAAGAAACAAAAATATTGTCAGAGATCTACCGAAGATAAAGAGACCTTCAAATACAATTTGTGCATAGTGTCAGTATGGAAAGCAGACAAGATCAAGTTTCAAGGCAAAATAATATTCCTCTTCCAAGGTTCTAGAATTGATTCATACTAATTTATGTGGTCCTATGAGAACCAAAATCTTGCAAGGTGAAAGCTACTTCATGTTGTTCATATATGATTATTCTAGAATGACTTGGGTCATTTTTCTGAAAGAGAAATCAGAGGCATTTGAGCATTTCAAAATATTAAAATAAATGGTAGAAATTGAAACAAGAAATAAGATCAAGTGTTTACGATTAGATAGAGGAGGAGAATTCATATCTACAGAGTTCATTGAGTTTTGTGCAAAACATGGAATAAGAAGAGAATATTCAGCAACAAGGACTCCTCAGAAAACTGGAGTAGTAGAAATAAATAATAGAACTCTTGAGAATATGGCCAGAGCAATGCTAAATGAATCAAGAATCTCATATGGGTTTTTTAAGGAAGCAATCAATACAACAGTCTATGTTATGAATAGAGCTCAAGTTAGAACGAAGCATCATAAGACTCCATATGAGTTTTGGAAAGGTAGGCCTCCCATGGTAAACTACTTCAGAATTTTTGGAAGTAAATGCTATATCAAAATAGAGGATAAGGACTTGGGCAAGTTTAATCCTAGATGCGATGAAGGTATTTTCTTGGATACTCTACAAAGAGTAAGGCCTACAGATGCTACAATAAAAGAACACACACCATGGTGGAAAGTATAAATATTAGAGTTGATGAAAGAATAGGAATAAATGAGCCATCTCAGGAAGATATTCTTGAAGAAGAAGAAAGTTTTTAGGAAGAAAAGGGTGAAGATTTAGATGAAGAAGATTTGCAGAATATACCTTCCAAAACATCATCAAGATATATTTAGAAAAATCATTCAGAGGACTTGATCATTGGCAGCCCTGATGTAAGATAGACAAGAAGAGGAATCATAGGCTCAACAGAAGAAGCAAATGTTTCACTACTATCCAAGATAGAACCAAATGATTTCAGAGAGGTAAAAAGTGATGAATGTTGGATTAAAGAAATGAAGGAAGAACTAGATCATATTAAAAAAAGTAAGACTTGGGAACTAGTTCCATGACCAAAAGGAAAAAATATAATTGGTACTAAATGGGTCTACAGGAACAAATTGAATGAAGATGGTCAAGTCATCAAAAACAAGGAAATATTGGTGTGTAAAGGATATGCACAAGTAGAGGGAATTGATTTTGATGAGACATTTGCACCAGTTGTAATATTAGAAGCTATACGGATGTTCTTGGAACTTTCAAGTTACAAGAATTTCAAGGTATATCAGATGGATGTCAAATCAACATTTTTGAATGGTCACATAGAAGAAGAAGTTTACATTGAACAACCATATGGGTTTGATCAAGCGGATAAGCTAGATTATGTATGCATATTGAAAAAGGATCTTTATGTCTTAAAGCAAGCTCCTAGAGCATGGTATTCAAGATTGGATAAATATCTTTGAGAGCAAGGTTTCATAAAGGGAACAGTTGATAGCAATCTGTATATTAAAAATAAGGGAAATGATTTGATGATTGTGGAAGTTTATGTGGATGATATTATATTTGGGGGTAGCAATAACAAAATGTGTCAAGAATTTGCAAGAAACATGACTAATGAGTTTGAGATGTCCATGCTTGGTGAATTAACATTTTTTCTCGGACTACAGATTTCACAATTAGAAGAAGGGATATTTCTTTCACAAACAAAGTATATAAAAGAGATGTTGAAGAAATTCAAAATGGAATATAGTAATCCAGTTGGTAATCCAATGGTTACAGAGTGCAAGTTAAGCAAATATGATGAATCTCCTTATGCAAGTCAAACTCTATACATATCTATGATTGGTATCCTGTTATATGTTACAGCTAGAAGACCATATATAATGCAGGCAATTGGTTTAGTGGGAAGGTTTCAAGCAGCTCCAAAAGAATCACATGTGACAACAATGAAAATAATACTCAAATATATCAAAGGAACAATGGAGTATGGTCTATGGTATCCTAGAAGTAGTAAGTTCACTCTCACAACATATACAGATGCAGATTTGGTAGGAAGTATTGATGATAGAAAAAGCACAAGTGGAGGAGCATTCTTTCTTGGTGATTGCCTAGTTTCCTAGCTAAGCAAGAAACAACCATCAGTATCACTTTCCACAACAGAGGCAAAATATATTACAGTGGTATCATGTTGTTCACAAGTGTTATGGATGAAATAGACTCTCAAATATTTCAGTATAGAACATGATCATCCCATTCCTATTCTATGTGATAATACTAGTGCTATAAGTATCTCGAAGAATCTAGTAATGCATGCCAGAACAAATCACATTCCAATCAAGTATCACTTTTTGAGAGAGTAGGTTATAGAGAAACAAGTAATATTTTAATATGTTCCTACAAAATATCAGATTGTAGACATATTTATAAAACCATTACCCAAAGAAACGTTTGAGCGTTTGAGAGAATAGTTGGGAGTAAAAGTACCTCCACCCCAAAATTAATCACCTCAAGAGAGAAGGTGGTAGGGGGGCTAAGATTAAGATTCATATATTTTAGCCGCATAGGTGTCCCTTTTGCCATTGATGTCAAAGGGGAAGAGATTTGAGTAAGGGGAAGAGTATTGAGTTAGGGGGAGTAGCCTCCAAAGAGAACATTGAGATAGGGGGAGCAACCTCCATAGAGAGTATTGAGTTAGGGGGAGCAGCTTTAATTTTTAGAAATGGTTTTGCAGTGATTGTGGTGATTTGCATTATAGGTGTTGCAATCAATGACAAAGGCGGAGATTGGTGAAAATTTGAGTTATTTTGTGTTTTCATTGATGTCACATGGATAACATTGAGTTTTGGTGGCAAAAGCACTTCATAAATAATCATCTATGATATTTTGGAGAGCATGGATATTTACAGGGTTTTGTGGCACAAGAGGCATATAATATTTAATTTCTTAAATATTATATTAATGGTTTTATGGTAAAGGTTTTTTTTAAAACCAATGGCAAGGGTTTTTATTAAAATCGATGGAAGGTTTTTTTATTAAAACCAACGGAAAGGGTTTTCATTAAAACCATTGGAAAGGGTTTTTCATTAAAACCACTATGCTAGGACTTCTCCAAATTATGATGGATGAAAAGGTTTTCCAATAAAACCTAGGTGCAAAAAGTTTCATGACGAAATTCAAAACAATGAAGGAGATATCCCAATTCAAAATTAAAAGGTGAATTATTAATTTTTTATTTAATAATTCGAAGGTCTAATGTTATATTATATTATTCATTGACGTGCAAATGTTGGCGAGATAAATAAATATTCATCAATGTCATTTGAAGTCATGGAGGTGCATATAAATATCAGGTAAAAACCTTTGATTATTTAAGACTAGACATAGCGCATGAGAGAGAGTCTTCGAAAGGGGAGCAGCGAAGAAAGAAGGATAAATAAATTTTTATTTGAGAGCAAGGTAAAGTAAACAACATGGAAAAGTGACATCACAGAGGACTCCTTAGCACAACTGGTAGCGTAGAAAATTTGCATAAGGCAGGTTCGCTGTTCGAATCCTACTAGGGGCAAAGTATTTTGTTGAGAAAGGCAATTCAGGTTTTCAGATTCGAAGCGTAGGACTAGCTGGGTGTTTGGGATTAAATCCCAACATGGGATGACACCCATGTGGTAAGTGCCTCATAGTGCTAGGTGAGAGGAACAGAGTTCAACTCCCACGAAGGTGTGAAGGCGCATTGATTTTTGGCAAGGCATTGACGATTTCAAAGGTGTGAAGGCGCATTGATTTTTGGCAAAGGAATTATCGATTTCAAAGGTTGTGAAGGCAGCAAATTTCGAATAAAGGTATTTATCTCCAGTGCATGGTAATATTTGTTATTACCAAATTTTTGGTGCATTAAAGTTATTTCTATGATAACTAGGGAGTCATAAGGAGTTTAGGGAAATAAATGCTTGTTATATGTGTTAATGTGCTTAGGGAGTTATAAGGTGTAAAATTAAATATTTTTTATTGTTGTGTGTGATTAGGGAGATATACGATGTGGAAATAAATATTTGTGATTGTTGTATGTGGAGTTATAAGGTGTGTAATTAAAAATAAAAGCATAGATGCTTGATGTATGTGTTAATGAAATTAGGGAGTCATAAGGTTGGAACGTGTTGAACTTGTTATATGTCCTAGTGCCTAATTTAATAATGAAATTAAAATAGGAACTTGAGACCTAGTTAATTGCTACCTTGAGTTAGAAGACATTCACATGAGTTAGGGTTTGAAGTTTAAGAAAAATTGCTTGATTATGAGCCTTGGCTATTGAGATGAAGTGGATGTATTAGAAAATCAATTTTATGGATAAAATTGATGCTTGAGTTTCATGATTGCTTTAGTGGAGTTCACTAAGAGTATTGCCATTATTGAGGAGATATTTGCTATTGCATTTATAAGAATATTGTTGGTTACTTTTTGAGTACATTTTCATTAGTTGAGACCATTGAGGAGATAATTTTCTAGTCACTTGTGGATACTTGTTTCTTTCATTTTAAGGAGATCATTGTTAGCTATTTGAGAGATCTTTGCTTGAGGGAGTTGTGCTTGTTTCTTGAGAGCTTATTCATATTGCATGAGGAATATATTATTGAGAACCTAGTGCTATCACTTGTGGATATTATCCTTGGTTGGTTTAAATCCTCATTGTTATTTCTTGGAGAGGTTTCAATTTGAGAGATCATTTGTCATACATTTGAGAGTACATTTTTGAGCATTGTTGTTATCCATTTGAGAGTACATTGTTGAGCATTGATTTTATTGATTTGAGAATAAATTTTAGAGCTTTGTCTTCCTCCTTTTAAGAAAATTGTAGCATTTTTGTCATCCATTTGAGAGATCATTTGTCATACATTGTTGAGATAATTGTGGATCATTATTGTCATTCATTGAAGAGTACATTTGCCATTCATTGTTGAGCACATTGTTGAGTATTATCATCATTCATTTGTTATCCATTTTTTAGTTCATCATTGAGCCTTGAATTTTTTGATTTGTGGTTGAGATTTGAGTGCTACTTGAGATTCATTGGTTGAGCCTTTGGGAAGGTTTTTGGGATAAAATTTTTAGATATATTTGAGATAAATTTTGTGCATGATTGGTTGAGCCTTTGGGAATGTTTTTGAGATAGAATTTTTGGACAAATTTGAGATAAATTTTGTGCATGATTGGTTGAGCCTTTGGGAAGGATTTTGGGATAGATTTGTGGACAGATTTGGGACATCATTTGAGCAGGATTGTTTGAGCCTTTTGTGAATGCTTTGAGAATATATTTAGGAAAAAATTTGAGCAGGATTGTTTGAGCCTTGTGAGAAGGCATTGAGGTATATTTGTGAGTAGTGAAAGATATGGGACAAAAATAGAAAATACAGCAACACCAGTTGCCTAGTTGAGTAGATAAGTGGATAGCCCAGTTGAGCAGATCAATGGATAGTATAGCTGAGTAGATCAGTAGATTTCCTAGCTGAGTAGGTTAGTGGAGAGCCTAGATGAGCAGAATAGTGGATATCCTAGCTAAGCAGATTAGTGGATAGCCTAGCTAGGCAGATCAATGGAGAGCCTAGATGAGTAGATTAGTGGAGCCTACCTGAGAAAATCATGATAGCCTAGCTTTGAGCAGATCAAAGTAATCATTTGTATTGGGATAAGGATCCCTATTTATTTATAAAATATTATAAGGATATTATTTTGTGGACTACCCCATATTGGGGGAACCACGTTAAATCTTGTGACTCAATTGTGTGATGATTTGTGCACTTGCTTACTATTGCTATCTATGTTATTAATGCACACTGCTATATTTGGTTATTGCAATTGAAGACACTAATTGATATTGGTTTGGAAAGAAAGTAAAAAGTGGGCGCTATACTGTTCACCCCCTCTCTTAGTATAAGCTTATGTTAATCAATTGGTATCAGAGCAAGTTCCTTCGAAAAGACTAACTTGAATGTAGATTCTACTAGGTTACAAGATGGACAAATGGTATATTGATAGTGGGTGCTCTAGTCATATGACTAGGTATAAGAATAAATTCATTTCTCTAAGAGAGAACAATAGTGGATCAGTGAGATTTGGTGATAATGCTTCAACTAAGATCAAAGGGAGAGGAAATTTAAGTTTGGATGATGGAAATACTACTACACAAGGTGTACTCTATGTTGAGGGTCTAAAACACAATATACTAAGTGTAAGTAAGCTTTGTGACCGAGGGTACATAGTTACTTTTTCCTCTACAGGATGCAAAATTAGGAAAATAAAAATAGGGAAGCTTGTTGCAAATGCAGGATGAACCAATAACAATATCTACATGCTCATAGAAATAAAAAAGGAAAAATGTCTTCTATTTTGAGAAGAAGAAATTTGGTTATGGCATAAAATGTTGTGTCATTTGAAATTTGACAACATAGTAAGGATAAGCAACAAACAGATTGTCAAAAATCTACCAAATATAAAGAGACCTTCAAATATAATTTGTGCACTGTGTCAGTATGGAAAGCAGACAAGATCAAGTTTCAAGGCAAAATAATATTCCTATTCCAAGGTTCTAGAATTGATTCATATTGATTTATGTGGTCCTATGAGAACCAAAAGCTTGCAAGGTGAAAGCTACTTCATGTTGTTCATAGATGATTGTTCTAGAATGACTTAGGTCATTTTTCTGAAAGAGAAATCAGAGGCATTTGATCATTTCAAAATATTAAAATAAATGGTAGAAAATGAAACAGGAAAGAAGATCAAGTGTTTACAATCAGATGGAGGAAGAGAATTCATATCTATAGAGTTCATTCAATTTTATGCAAAACATGGAATAAGAAGAGAATACTCAGCAGCAAGGACTCCTCAGCAAAATGGAGTAGTAGAAATAAAGAATAGAACTCTTGAGAATATGGCCAGAGCAATGCTAAATGAATCAAGAATCTCATATGGATTTTTGAAGGAAGCAATCAATACAAAAGTCTATGTTATGAACAGATCTCAAGTTATAATGAAGCATCATAAGACTCCATATGAGTTTTGGAAAGGAAGACCTCCCACGGTAAACTACTTTAGAATTTTTGGAAGTAAATGCTATATCAAAAGAGAGGATAAGGACTTGGGAAAGTTTTATCCTAGATGCGATGAAGGTATTTTCTTGGATACTCTACAAAGAGTAAGGCCTACAAATACTACAATAAAAGAACACACACCATGGTGGAAAGTATAAATATTAGAGTTTATGAAAGAATAGGAATAAATGAGCCATCTCAGGAAGATATTCTTGAAGAAGAAGAAAGTTTTTAGGAAGAAAAGGGTGAAGATTAATATGAAGAAGATTTTTAGAATATACCTTCAAAAACATCATCAAGATATATTCATAAAAATAATCCAAAAGACTTGATCATTGGCAGCCCTAATGTAAGATGGACAAGAAGAGGAATCATAGGCTCAACAGAACAAGCAAAATTTTCACTACTATCCAAGATGGAACCAAAGGATTTCAAAGAGGCAAAAAGTGATGAATGTTGGATTAAAGCAATGAAGGAAGAACTAGATCAGATTAAAAAAAGTAAGACTTGGGAATTAGTTCCATGACCAAAAGGAAAAAATGTAATTGGTACTAAATGGGTCTACAAGAAAAAATTGAATGAAGATGGTCAAGTCATCAGAAATAAGGAAATATTGGTGTGTAAATGATATGCACAAGTATAGGGAATTGATTTTGATGAGACCTTTGCACCAGTTGCAATATTGGAAGATATACAGATGTTCCTGGCACTTTCAAGTTACAAGAATTTCAAGGAATATCAGATCGATGTCAAATCAACATTTTTGAATGGTCACATAGAAGAAGAAGTTTACATTGAACAACCATATGGGTTTGATCAAGCAGATAAGCTAGATTATGTATGCAGATTAAAAAAGTCTCTTTATGGCTTAAAGCAAGTTCCCATAGCATGGTATACAATATTGGATAAATATCTTCGAGAGCAAGGTTTCATAAAGGGAACAATTGATAGCAATATGTATATTAAAAATAATGGAAATGATTTGATGATTCTGGAAGTTTATGTGGATGATATTATATTTGGGGGTAACAATGACAAAATGTGTCAAGAATTTGAAAGAAACGTGACTAATGAGATTGAGATGTCCATGCTTGGTGAATTAACCTTTTTTCTTAGACTACAGATTTCACAATTAGAAGAAGGGATATTTCTTTCACAAACAAAGTATATAAAAGATATGTTGAAGAAATTCAAAATGGAATATAGTAATCCAGTTGGTAATCCAATGGTTACAGAGTGTAAGTTAAGCAAAGATGATGAATCTCCTTATGCAAGTCAAACTCTATACAGATCTATGATTGGTATCCTGTTATATGTTACAGCTAGAAGACCATATATAATGCAGGCAATTGGTTTAGTGGGAAGGTTTCAAGTAGCTCCAAAAGAATCACATGTGACATCAATGAAAATAATACTAAATTATCTTAAAGGAACAATGGAGTATGGTCTATGGTATCCTAGAAGTAGTAAGTTCACTCTCACAACATATACAGATGCATATTAGGTAGGAAGTATTGGTGATAGAAAAAGCACAAGTGGAGGAGCATTCTTTCTTGGTGATTGCCTAGTTTCCTGGCTAAGCAAGAAACAACCATCAGTATCACTTTCCACAATAGAGGTAAAATATATTGCAACGGTAGCATGTTGTTCATAGGTGTTATGGATGAAAAAGACTCTCAAATATTTTAGTATAGAACATGATCATCCCATTCCTATTATGTGTGATAATACTAGTGCTATAAGTATCTCGAAGAATCTAGTAATGCATGCCAGAACAAAGCACATTCCAATCAAGTATCACTTTTTGAGAGAGCAGGTTACATAGCAACAAGTAATATTGGAATATGTTCCTACAAAATATCATATTGCAGACATATTTACAAAACCATTACCAAGAGAAACGTTTGCACGTTTGAGATAACAGTTGGGAGTAAAAGTACTTCCACCCCAAAAATAATCACCTAAATAGAGAAGGTGGTAGGTGGGCTAAGCTTAAGATTCATATCTTTTAGCCCCATAGGTGTCCCTTTTGCCATTGATGTCAAAGGGGGAGAGTATTGAGTTAGGGGGAGAAGCCTCCAAAGAGAACATTGAGATAGGGGGAGTAGCCTCTATAGAGAGTATTGAATCGAGAGGAGCAGCTTTGATTTTTAGAAATGGATTTTGCAGTGATTGTGGTGATTTGCATTAGAGGTGTTGCCATCAATGACAAATGGGGAGATTGGTGGAAATATGAGTTATTTTGTGTTTTCATTGATGTCACATGGATCACATTGATTTTTGGTGGCAAAAGCACTTCATAAATAATCATTTATGATATTTTTGAGAGCATGGATATTTACAGGTTTTTGTGGCACAAGAGGCATATAATATTTAATTTTTTAAATAT
The DNA here is from genome assembly GCA_028583015.1 of Wollemia nobilis. Lineage (NCBI taxonomy): Eukaryota > Viridiplantae > Streptophyta > Pinopsida > Araucariales > Araucariaceae > Wollemia > Wollemia nobilis. The sequence goes on from JAQPPZ010001340.1 coordinate 145,666, forward strand.
TCTATTAATGGTTTTATGGTAAAGGTTTTTATTAAAACCAATGGCAAGGGTTTTTATTAAAATCGATGGAAGGGTTTTTTATTAAAACCAAAGGAAAGGGTTTTTATTAAAACCATTGGAAAGGGTTTTTCATTAAAACCACTATGCTAAGACTTCTCCAAATTATGATGGATGAAAAGGTTTTCCAATAAAACCTAGGTGCAAAAAGTTTCATGACAAAATTCAAAAGAATGAAGGAGATATCCCAATTCAAAGTTAAAAGGTGAATTATTAAATTTTTATTTAATAATTCTAAGGTGTAAGGTTGTATTATATTATTCACGAACGTGCAAAGGTTAGGGAGATAAATAAATATTCATCAATGTCATTCGAAGGCATGGAGGTGCATATAAATAAAAGGTAAAAACCTTTGATTATTTAAGACTAGACATAGCGCATGAGAGAGAGTCTTCGAAAGGGGAGTAATGAAGAAAGAAGGATAAATAAATTTTGATTTGAGAGCAAGGTAAAGTAAACAACATGGGAAAGTGATGTCATGGAGGACTCCTTAGCATAGTTGGCAGTGCATGAACTTTGCACAAGGCAGGTTCGTTGTTCGAATCCTACTAGGGGCAAAGTATTTTGTTGAGAAAGGCAATTCGGGTTTTCAAATTCGAAGCGTAGGACAAGCTGGGTGTTTGGGATAAAATCCCAACATGGGTTGATGCCCATGTGGTAAGTGCCTCATAGTTCTAGGTGATAGGAACAAAGTTCGACTCCCACAAAGGTGTGAAGGTGCATTGATTTTTGGCAATGGAAATATCTATTTCAAAGGTTTTTAAGGAAACAAATTTTGAATAAAGGTATTAATCTCCAATGCATGGTAATATTTGTTATTACCAAATTTTTGGTGCATTAAAGTTATTTCGATGATAACTAGGGAGTCATAAGGAGTTTAGGGAAATAAATGCTTGCTATATGTGTTAATGTGCTTAGGGAGTTATAAGGTGTAGAATTATTTATTTGTTATTGTTGTGTGTGATTAGGGAGATATAAGGCATGGAAATAAATATTTGTGATTGTTGTATGTGGAGTTATAATGTGTGAAATTAAAAATAAAAGCATAGGTTCTTGATGTATGTGTTAATGAATTAGGGAGCCATAAGGTTGGAAAGTGTTGGAACTTGTTATATGTCCTAGTGCATAATTTAATTATGAAATTAAACTAGGAACTTGAGACCTAGTTAATTGCTATCTTGAGTTAGAAGACATGCACATGAGTTAGGGTTTGAAGTTTAAAACAAATTTCTTGATTATGTGCCTTGGCTATTGAGATGAAGTGGATGGATTAGAAAATCAATTTTATGGATAAAATTGATGCTTGAGTTTCATGATTGCTTTAGTGGAGTTCATTGAGAGTATTGCCATTATTGAGATCTTTGCTATTGCCTTGAGAAGCATATTGTTGGTTACTTGTTGAGTACATTGCCATTAGTTGAGACCATTGAGGAGATCATTTTATAGTCACTTGTGGATACATTTTTCTTTCATTTTGAGGAGATCATTGTTGGCTATTTGAGAGCTCTTTGCTTGAGGGAGTTGTGCTTGTTTCTTGAGATCTTATTGACATTGCATGAGAAAGATATTATTGAGAACCTAGTGCTATCACTTATGGATATTATCCTTGGTTGGTTTAAGTCCTCATTGTTATTGCTTGGAGAGGTTTCCATTTGAGATATCATTTGTCATCCATTTGAGAGATCATTTGTCATACATTGTTGAGATCATTGTGGATCATTGTTGTCATCCATTGAAGAGTACATTTCCATTCATTGTTGAGCACATTATTGAGTATTGTCATCATTCATTTGTTATCCATTGTTGAGTTCATCATTGAGCCTTGAATTTGCTGATTTGTGGTTGATATTTGAGTGCTACTTGAGAGTCATTGGTTGAGCCTTTGGGAAGGCTTTTGGGATAAAATTTTTGGATAGATTTGAGACAGCTTTTGTGCATGATTGGTTGATCCTTTGGGAAGGCTTTTGGGACAAAATTTTTGGATAAATTTGAGACAACTTTTGTGCATGATTGGTTGAGCCTTTGAGAAGGCTTTTGGGATAGATTTGGGATAGCATTTGAGTAGGATTGTTTGAGCCTTTTGTGAAGGCTTTGAGAACATATTTGGGATAGCATTTGAGCAGGATTGTTTGAGCCTTGTGAGAAGGCATTGAGGCAGATTTGTGAGTAGTGAAAGAGATGGGACAAAAATAGAAAACACATCAAAACCAGTTGCCTAATTAAGCATATTAGTGGATAGCCTAGTTGAGCAGATTAGTGGATAGCCTACCTGAGTAGATCAGTGGAGAGCCTAGCTGAGCAGATTAGTGGATATCCTAGTTGAGTAGATTAGTGGATATCCTATCTGGGCAGATTAGTGGAGCTCACCTGAGCAGATCAGGACAACCTAGCTTTGAGAAGATCAAAGTAATAATTTGTATTGGGATAAGGATCTCTATTTATTTATGAAATATTATAAGGAGATTATCTTGTGGACTACCCCACATTGAGGGAACCACGTTAAATCTTGTGTCTCAATTACATGTGATGATTTGTGCACTTGCTTACTATTGCTATCTACGTTATTAATGCACACTGCTATATTTGGTTATTGCAATTGAGGATACTAATTGATATTGGTTTGGAAAGAAAGTAAAAAGTGGTTGCTATACTGTTCACCCCCCCTCTCAGTATAAGCTTGTGTTCTTCAGTAAGGAGAGGCTTTGATATTTATGCTATATTTATTCATGCTATTGTATAAATTGAATAGGATTCCAAAGATGTTAACCCCTTTAGTAGTTTGTTTTTTTAGTTGAATTAACCCATGTTTGATATCACCCTCATTCATTTTTATCTTTAGCATGTTGAGCTTCTTTGATAAGAAATTCAATGATCTACTCGTCATTGTCAATTATTTACATTATAAAGAATGATTGATTTGAAGACCAATTATAACTCCTTTGGATTATCCCAAATATTGTTGGTGGTATTAAATTTGTTTGCTATTGTTGCTAGTTCATATATCTTAGCATTCAACTCCCTAAGGTCTATCTTAATTTTATATGTATTAAAGCTTTCTTATAAATCCTAAACCTAGTGTTTGTACATTATTAATTGTTTGTTTTTAGTGGCACATTAGAAATAAACCTATTTTAGGACTAGTTCAAAGTCACCAAATATTTGTATGTTCTTAATTCCCATGTTTTCTACTTACCTCAAGTTGATGCACAAAACCTCATATTCAATCATATTGTGTGTTCTTTGCTAGTGAGAGAATGATATTTTAGATATATCTTTGCCTCATTTTGATGTTGGTCCCTTTCATTATCATTCCTTATTTTTATAGAATTGTATTTTCCTCCTTTTAGTTTTTGGTTCTTTCTTTTTATATGTTTGTTTGATTTTACTAGTCTATACATCTATTTGGGTTGTATCTACAACACTCTCCTTAATGTTTTATTTTTTTATTTTTCTTGCTACACAACTACAAACCCTTTATTTTCCAAGTGCAATTATGATCTTTGTATCCTAAGAAATTTAGTGCCTTTGTTTTATTTGGCCTATTTTTGGGCTAAGAATTGTTCCTTGAATTATTTTCTCTTACCCCTAGTTCCAATCCCTTTTTGATTTATGCAAATAACATCATCTTCATGTAGACACCTAAAAAATATCATGTTGAGGATACTACCTATATGGACTCATTTAAGGCCATATGACCCACCTTGGGCAGCCCTAGGGATTAATAGTGGTTTTCACCACTCAAATAGGGAGGAATTTCCCTTTGTAGCCATGACTGTCTTACCCCGATATGACCTCCAATCATGATCATATCACCCCAATATGGACCACAATCATGACTATCTCACCCCAAGATGGCTACACCAAAAGAAAATTCTTTTGTTACAATTTAAATAGTTACATGTGCCAGTTGGATAACAGAGTTGGTTGTATAATGGTTATTAAGAAATAGTTATGTTTCTTGATCCCAACTACTTCTTGGATTCTCTTAAAATATTTGGACTCCAGTTTGGAAGTCTATTTAAATGTGCTTATCCTTCATTGATAATATTAAAATTTCATTCATCGAAGTATTATCGAATTGAAGAATCAAAGAGCTCCTATTCTCAAAGCAATGAAGTGCTACCAAAATTCAACCATGGGGCTTCCAAGCATACCAATGGATCATCTCAAAGGTTGAAGATTGGATTTGTGCTTCTTGTATCATCCAACACCCTTGCTTAAGTGTCAGATTCCACCCTAATTCATTCCTCACAAGCATACCAAGAACATTAATTAATCCACGAATCAAACCCAGTGTTGATTCACATTGACCACAAGGAATTTACTCATAGTTTAGTGGTTGTCTCACTCAAAGACGGCCCATAGGCATGATCATATCACCCTGAGATGGCCGCAAGCAAGACCATCCTGCACAGATACGGCCTCCTGGCAGAGATATGTTTTCCCTATTTTCTTGCTTTCATTAGATTTAGCAACATTTTAATTACTTCTTAGCATAGTTAGATTTCATTTTCATGCATCTATTTGTCATATTTTAGCTTCTTTATCACTTTATTTATCATTATTATGGGATTTATCTTGGAAGGCTCTTCATATGCTTTTGATTCTATTTTAGATTCTCTTGTGTGCAAATTATAGGTCTTTACAATGGAGAAAATGGCATAAAGATTCATATTACGTTATCCTACATCGTGACAGTCACAAGAAACTTGTCCCTAATTAGTTTGTGAGGGTGCAAGAAAGATTTTCTGAGATACACCTGGATTAATTTCTTATTGTAAATATTTGTATCAAATTGGTAGCAAATCCCTCAACGAGATCTTATTGTAACCTCTTTTGAAGGAAAAAACTAATATTGATAAAAAAGGCATCATTATTTCATATATTGTTTTGTCATCATGGTTACATAGTTTGCTATCTAGTCTATTATTTATTTCATTGCATAGGTGTACGATATTTTTAGCATTTTTACTTCAAATGTGGAATCCTCATCTATTTTAGTAGTGCTATTGTTGACAAAATTTGCATTATTGGATTTTGGCAAGGCAAGGACTGATTACTGTGTTTGAGGTTATGGATATGTGGGTTGATTCATTAGGTTCCATTCAACCCAAGATGGTGGCTTGTTTAGCCTAACACTATTGGTCATATTGATTAGTTTAAGATTATTTGATGGCTACTTTTCAGTTCATAATATCATGCTCTATATTACATGGAAAACACCAAAGTGTATTTATCTTTGAATTGATATTTATCATGTTATTCTAAACTTTATTAGCACCTTTATTGTAACCTTATTGAGGCATATAATATTTAGTAAGATAGGGATATTTTGTAGTGCTAGTTGTATGGTTATTGTCATTACCTCTTTTTAGTGTTATTTTGATTTATTATGGTTCGCATTACTTCCAACATTTTTACATCTCAAGATTAATAGAGGGATCATCATTAGATTTTGGTGGAGTGAGAAGAGTTGGAAATTATGGCTAAAATAAAACAATCATGTGATTTTTCTAGGGTGTGTAATGATGTATGGAGAATGAAATGGGTTAGTAACAACTTGAGTGCTTAGTATGAGTGATATGAAGGGTGTAGATCTAATATTTTATGGGTTTTTGGCCACATGGGTAATAGAGGCCATAGGTGAAGTAGGTTGTAATTTTTCTACCCCAAATAGAACATCTTCTACATGAGTTGATTCTTAAAAATTTACATCAAGAATATTGTGTTTAGCATTACAAACCATCAAAGCCAAGTTATATTATAAACCTTTGATATAATATGATAATGCTTGTTCTTCATTTGAGCTAATATTTTGTGGAATTAAATTTAAAGTCCCTAAGAATCTAATATTACAGTCACATATATTTTCCTAAGGGGTGTGTTTACATTGCATTAAATTAAAATAGAGCAAAAAACACATTACTCATATTACCAAATCTATACACAAACAATTTGATAATTATTAGGTAAACTTTTATACCACATTGCAACTTTATCACGTAGGAAATATATCAGTAAGTGTATGATAATGTCCTATTGAATATGGTGAATTAATTTGAGCATAAATTTGCAAAGATTTCATAGTGGTAGGTGGGATAGGGGAGTAAATCCTAGGTTCAATGACCCTTGATAGGTCCAATTTGGAAGATGGTTCTAAGGTCTAGGTTGAGGTACTAGATTATTCAATGGAGAAGGTTAAACAAATTATTATTATTTTGGTAGATCGGGATATACTACATAACCTTGAGGTATTTTTGGAGGTATTTGGGGATACTAGTATGGAGTGTAGTAGGAAAAAGGATAAGAAGGATTTCACATTTACAAAGGAGGGGGAAATGGATTTTGATAAGCCTATTGCTAATTTTATTAACTTGCATATTTATAAATGGAAGAGGGTACTACAAGAATTATGGAGGAACCTATTGGTTTGGAGGAGGTGTAAATTATTGTGGTTCGTCATATCTAAAAAATACATGATAATGTTGGTCCTTAGGAGTTTCCTTGGGTTCTTTGCATCCTTACTTGTCTAGTTGACATTTGAAATTATTGATAAAATTCCTAAGCTCTTATTAGGAATGAATTGTCCCAAAGATCCTACATTTAGAGATACTTATTGTCCAGAAAAACTATTAGATGTGTTGGACACGCTAGATTAAAATGGACTTTGAGATGAAGTCATACTAGGAGGAGGTGTGATTTGAGTAGTAGATGTTGGAGGTTGGTTTGTAGTAAGTGCATTATAGAATATAATAAAATATGGATTATTCATGGTATTGTTTACATTGAAGGTCACTCTATAAAAAGGATTTATATGAATTAAGGTAGGACTTGTAGACACGAAAAATTGACCCACTTTCAGTGGGCAATCTTCCTTAGAGCCCCTAAGAGGTCCCTAACCCTTGCCCTAGGCAAGGGTAAGCCTCTTTTCCCCCTACCTTGCCTTCTTTAGCCTTTTTAGCGAAATCGCACCCGGTTGCGATGGGGCATGACTTTGCGAAAGCGATATCGCACCCCGTCGGCATGGGGCACGATTTTGCTATTTTAGGGTTTTAATTATTAAAACCTGGGTTTAACCTTTTTAGCGTGCTTTTGCATCGGCTTGTGTTGTTTTCTCGCTCTTTTTACCCTGATCTTCATCTATAAAAGGAGGGGTTAATCTCACTCTTTCATACAAAATGAATGATTTCTGGATACACGATTAAGCTCAAAATTCTTATGATTGACTTGTGCTCGCATTTTTACTTTTGCTCTGCTTCTTGTTTCTTCTACAAGCTAACCTTGAAGTGTGAATTTTGGATTTGATCTTCTACTGCATTGATTTGGATTGTTGTGTGGTTTGGTGGATTCGTGTTGTGGTTTGGAGAGAAAGAGAGTGCCCGTTTGGATACCTCGATCTCTTCTGTCTACTTCTACGCCATCCATCAGGTTCTGTGTACTTTGTTTTTTGCATTTATTTATGTTTTGCATCTATCTTTTATTTTTTGTGTGTCTGAAGTGAAATTGTACCCTGTCCCAGTGAGGCATAACTTTGCTAACCCTAATTTAGGGTTTTTGCTCACAGAAGTGAAATCGTGCCCCATTATGATGGAGCATGACTTTGCCTATAGCGTTATCGCACCCGCTATCTGCGAGGTATGATTTTTCCTAGGACTTAACTAGGGGTATCTATCAAATTTTGATTGCATGAGTATTTTCTAAATTACATCTAGGGCATGATAGCATAATCTGTTTTCTATTTCTCTATTGTTGCATTGTTGTTTTATGATTAATTCTCCAAAGGTCAATTTTTGCTTTTGTTTTCAAAGGTCATCTAAAAGGACCTAGGGGGCTTGATTGTTGTACCTCCAAGCATTGTTGTACAATGGCCTAAGCAGGCCCCCTAATGCTAATCCCATTTTCAAGTGTTTCATAAGTTATCTTGCAGAAATAGGTATTTTTGATATCATTGGACAAGAGGCAGAAAAGGTTAGATCAACCACCGGTCAAGATAAGTGTTCTATTTGTCCTATTGATTATAAATCTGATTTGGATATCCATTATAGGCATCTAAAAAGTGAAAAGCATATAGTGTGCATCTAGGGTTAATATTGTGCATTTACCTTGTGCCCTTGCTTTAAAGATTTTTTGGATAAAACCCTAGGTTAGCAAGCATTCAAAGGAAGAATCATATTAGGTTAGCTCTTGTATTCTTGCATTCTATTTTCTGCATTGTCCTTTATCTTTCATAGCATAGATCTAGAAAGGCCAAACTTAGGTGATTGCTTGAAACTGAATACATCAAACTATCCCAAAATCCTGAGGACTTGGAGTGAGTCCTTAAACCATTCCTGGTGAACCCTTCCCCCTAGCACCGAGTGTAGAGAACAACATAGCCCCCATGGTTCACCCCATAAGGCTTTCTATCTTTGTGGATCCAGCCTTTTTGGGAATTGTACGTGGTAGGGCAGTTTTCCCCTCTACATATTTGGTGAACCCGACGTGAACACCTCCTTTCTTTTGAAAACTCTAAGCAAGATCATTAATTCTATTTGAAAACTTTTAATAAGATTAAAATCTATGTGTTAGTGTTTTCCCCTAGTTGTTTTCCACTACTACTAATGGCTCCCTTTCGTAGAAGTTAGAGGAAACAATTAGAATCTGATTATGTTCCTTTGGAAGATGATCAGATTGATAGGGAAGACCCTAATGTAGGTCCAGAAGAGCAAGAAGAGGTAGATATGGAAACTGAAACTAATCTTGATCCTTATGTTGGACCTAATGGTAGCTTTGTCTTCTCATCATTTGATCATATTTGGGAATTCATGAAAGCTCATAAGGAGAAGCTATTGGAATATGTAGAATGAGAAGCTCATCTTGAAAAAGAGGATGCTACTCCTTCTCCTCCCATTAGGTCTCCTATGCTTAATCATGATAATCCCACATCTCAACCTGTGCATCTCAGTAATATGAAGAACCAAGTGACTTGTGCTACTACTAATACCACCAATGTTGGATGGAATCCACCTGTTCCTCTAACTAGTAGTGGCACTCAAAATTATTTTCAATTTCCTCCTTCATCTTCTAATGTCAACACTATTGCCTCTATTCCACCACAAGTTAATCTTCCATTCTCACAAGGAACCACATATAACAATAACCTTCTCATGTCCAACCTAAGTCAAGGGAATATTGGAAACACACATAATCCAGAAATGCAAAACTTGGAAAATATAGTGAATCAGTTGGTTTCAAGGATGGATATGATTCAACCTTCAGGGTTTACATATAATTATAAGGAAATGTGTAGTCAACCATTGGATCCTATTGTTGTTGCTAGACCTTATCCTAAGCATTTTCCTATGCCAATTTTACCAATCTATAAAGGGATGGAAGATCCAATAGAGCATCTAAGAGGATTCAGGATAGCTTGCCATGATCTTGTTTATGATGATATGCTTCTATTAAAAACATTTCCAAAGAGTCTTTCTGGAGTTGCATTAGAATGGTATTATCGATTGCCCAACTATTCTTTAAAGAGCTTTGAGAAGACTGCAGAGATGTTTGTCCATCAATTTAGTGCTTATATTGAAAAAGAAGTGACAATGAGAGATCTATATGATCTAAAGCAAAGTAAAGAAGAAATTTTTTCAGAATTCTTAGCTCATTGGAGAAGTTTAGTTGGCCGATTAAGACAACTTATGTCTCAGAAAGATATGCTTGATATATTCATTAGTAATTTGCAAGAACAAATATCTTATGCACTAGAAACTACTACTGTCACATCTCTTGATCAAGCAATTGAGTTAGCAAGAAAAGTGGAACAAGCTCTCATTAGAAGAGGTCAACTTAAGACTAAAGAAGAAAATCCTACTAAGTCTCAACATAAGAATAAGCATACAGGAGGTGATAATGATAGTAGGCCTGTTAATAATGTCACTAATAGCCTACAAAATATTGTACTTCAAAAACCTCCTCAAAGGAATTTTACCAGACTTAATATACCTATGGAAGCAGTTTTGAAGCAACTATTAGAAGCTAAGGCAATTGAACTACCTCCTATAAGACAACCAGATACTACAGCTCATTGGTATAAGGTAGGTCAATATTGCACATATCACAGAGTAGAAGGACATTGGACAAACTCTTGTAAGAAGTTGAAGCATGTGGTTCAAGATTTGATTGATGCAGGATGCATTGATTTAAGAAATTCCCAAACTCCAAGTAATCAAGTTCCTACTCAACAAGCTCCAACAACAAATCAAGATATGGGGATATTCAAGGATCCATTACCAAAGCATGATCAACAAGCAGCCAATCAGGTGGCTCATCAAGATGATTCCCTATGCCATAGTAATGTGGTTGGTATGGTTGGGGTAACTACAAGGAAACAAGCTCAAAATTAGTAGAATCAGCAAGGATAGAGTTCAACACCACAACCTAGTTCAGTTTTAAAGGAGAATCAGAGAAAATATTCAGCTACAAGAATTCCACCTATAGTGTTGAGACCACATAGCATATTTCATTTGATCTTCAGAAGTAGCTAGCTAATACTCCAACAAAAATATTAATTTTAGAACTTTTGTAGACTTCTCCTAATCATAGAAATGCTTTAATGGAATTCTTAAAACAACAATCAGTTTCTTCAGACATTGCCCCTGATGCCATAGTTGATGCCATAGGTTCTTTTGGGATACATCATGTCTCATTCTCAGATGATGATAAACCTTCCTCAAACTTACATGGAGATTCATCACTTTACATCACTGCACTTATTGGGGATACCCTTATCAAGCGAGTTTTGGTTGATAATGGCTCATCCCTCAACTTGTGTACATATCAATTCTTTCAAAAATTTGGATTAAAAGAGGAAGATTTAACAAAATTTGATATCATTATTAAAGCTTTCAACAATAAGTCCCAAGAGGCCTGTGGTGTCATATCTCTTCCATTAAAAGTGGGGCCCAGAATATTGGATACTTTGTTTTATGTGGTTCATTGTCCTACATCCTTTAATCTTCTTCTTGGGTGACCTTGGATTCATGCAATGAAGGTCATCCCTTCTACTTTTCATCAATGTCTCAAATTTGAATTCAAGAATCAAGTTGTCACCATTCTAGGTGATCCTCGACCATTTGAATTCTGTTCAAATATAGAGTTAGCTCAATATGAATCTTATTTTTGTCCTTCTATCTCTTCAACAATTTCTCCATGTTCCTCATCTCAAATTTTAGAGCATCTTCAAAGTTTAAAAGTGAGTGAGGAACCTCTAATCAAAGTTTCATCATGGGATCAAGATAATCTATTTCTTCAAGAGCCTCTTCTAGATCTAGCCAAGCTACCACCATCACCTCGAACTATGGGTTTGCCCCATAGGAAGGGTGATGTTGTACACATTGGCACGTGTACCTTTGTCTTCGGAGGGACTACCTTCAAAGAAAATATTCATGGTAGCAACCCATCTCCTAGTGAGCACTCTTTTGCTTAATGTTATCTCACTAATGATTATCCCCTTCCTAAGAAGATCCTATCTAGTATGGGATATGCAAGTAAAGGATTGGGACCACAATAAAAAGGTATTCAAGAACCTTTGGATGTTGATATTTGGCCTGGGAGATGTGGTATAGGTTTTATACCTAATAAAAATCAACCTTTGCCTTTTGAGGATGATGACCATCTTATGACTTATGCAGAATATATAGAATATCAAAAGATGATAATAGTTGAAAATAAAAGTGTTAATTTTGCTTCTCCTCCAAAGCTAATGTCTTGTAATATGATTGATTATATTTGTTCTAAATATGACATTACTTCTGTGCGAGAGAGTGATGGATCTTTATATAATGTTTGTTTTACTAAAAAGAATGGTGTTGTTAGAAAATGTAGTGATTATCATGCCATGGATGTCCAAAGAAGGGCCCTAGAGGAACTTTCCCATGATTTTTATCATCGAGAAAATGCACTCCTTGGGGATATCTTCGATCCGACACCCCATGGCACACTCATTTATTTTAATAAGATGAATGGTGCATTTAGAGTTTGCATTGATTTCAATTATGTATAAATAATAAAAAAAATCATGTAGTTGCATTTGCATTTCCATTGCATCCACCTGTTTGCTCATATTGCATTATTTCTTGTCATCCTTGCATGATTTCTTGACATCTAAAGAACACCTTGCATGTTTTCCTATCATAATTGCATGATTGATTGTTCATGATTGCTTGCTCATATAGATTTTTAGGGATTTTGTGACAATGGCATGTGATGATACCTAGTTAGGTCATAGCTCACATGCATTGCACTTCTCACTAGGACTCTGATGCCTAGCAAGATCCCCCTAGGGATTTTTTTCCTTCTTTCTTCTTATGATTGCTTCTTCTCCTTCTCTCAATTTCTTTATCATGATAATGCTTTCATTCACAAAGTCTTTTTAAGATCCCTATCTGGGATAGCACTTGCATACTATTTATCTACATATTACACCCCACATGGGATACTTATACATCCTAGAGGGTATTACATTGTCTATGATCTTCTATCGGGTCATACTCTCTTTTGACTCAGTAGGCTTAACACCCCATTATAGGATAAGCTCCTTGGTCAGTTCAGTAGACCTTAGCATACATCCTAGCGGGTAAACGCCTCATAGCAGTCAATAAGGGAGCAACCACCCATAGCGGGTCAGACTCCACACATATTTTTACACTACTGCAAGTGCTAAACCTATAGCGGGTCTAGCTCTCTTTTTGAAATGATCTATGGTATCTAACTACACTGGTTCCTCGCAACCTACGCTAGTTCCATACTATGGGTCATTAGTTCTTCTCCTTTTCAGATGGTTGACCTTTGGATTTTCTTCTTCTTCTTCTTCTCTTCTTTTCTTCTTCTTCTCCTTCTTCTTCTTCCTCTTCTTCTTCTCTCTCTTTTTCTCTCTTCTTTCTTCTCCTTCTTTCTTTTTTTTTATTGTCTCCTTCATCCTTCTCCTTCTTCTCCTTTCTTTCCTTTTGCATCCATTCATTTTCATATAGTTTGCATACATGAAAACACATAAATAAAAACATATTACACATACAATAAAACAACAAAAGTAGCTATATATTACTCGAGAGAACAAGAGTACATCATCCCCATGTCAGGTTGGTGTACCACAATCCAGACTCGGTACACTCAACCTAGGGATGCACACCACAATCCAAAAATTGGTGCATCATCCCGATCCCTAGTCCTCTCTCTCTCCTAGCTCCGAGAGCCAGCTCCCTCTAGTCCACCCTGAGGAGGAGGCAACCTAGGCTATGACACAGACTATCATGATACCGATGTCATCCATGATCGAGACCATGATCTGCTCACTGACTATAGGGATGGAGGAAGTGGCATCCTCTAACCTGGTGGGATAGCTGTATAGTAAGCCATCTCATAAAACATAGCCCACTGAAGGGCTGTCTCCAACCTCTCTCCCATCCACTATCGCTCTGCCTAAAGAAGCTGCACCGCACCTCCTACCTAGCTGCTCTCAACAATAGCCATCCCCTCTACCCTGGCTCTCTAGCACTCTCCATCTAGATGAGCCATCTCTCCTTAGAATTGGCTAGCCTCTACTCAAGCTACATCCCTCTCAGCCTCTACGATGCTCAATAAACTCCGTAGTTCCCCTAACCTCTTGGCCCTATCCTCCTAGACCTAGGCCATCTAGATCTATAGAGAGGCTACCTATGCTCATAGCTCCTCTATCTCCCTCCTCTCCTAGCTCTTACTAACTACTACTATAGATGTGGAGGCCTCTCTAGGATCTTTGATCTATAGCCTCCCTATCTGTGGGGGCATACCTCACCTCCCTCTCCTATCCCTACCACCTAGATGGCCTCCTCTACCACCAAGATCTGAACATGAGTTGATCTCTATCTCAGAGTGGTGGGAGTCTATTGTGCCCTCTCTATGGCTCGATGAGCTACCTCTCAGAATGCTCATTGCATGCCCGGGTCCATCACCTAGCACCTCTATATCGATACTAGCAGGGAGATCCTTTGGGGCACAACTCCTCTATACCATCACCTATACTCGATAGCCACTCCTACATTATCTACCCTCAGGTCGACATAAGGAGGATCATCTATATCCTCCTTGACCCATCTAGTGAGGTCTGGCTCACCTCCAACCCCTGTTAGGTCTCGGGTCACCCTTCGGTACCAGTAGTCCCCCAGGTCTGGGACTCCCTATAAAATCCTATGCTATCAAAGGACTTGATCAAATCTGAAGACCTTTAGCTCCCCCTTCTCTGATCTATAGCCACCTGATCCTTCGTACCCTAGCTAGCTCTATCCTATCCTCAGCCCACCTAGGGTGAAGCTGCCATGGCCTCCAGATGATCTTTACCTCCCAAAGCTCATCAATCACCTACCTCGCTAGTGGTAGGTTCCCTACATAGGCCCTCATGGTCCTCTCTAGGGACCTTGACCACTTGTATGTTGTTGGCCACTTCAAAGATGGGTAGTGGGCCTAGTAGTGCCTCCAGTATCTGTACCACGATGTGCTCCCAGCACCACACCTAGAGCAATATCGTACATACCAATCCTATACACCGCTTATACATGATATTGTACAACATCCTGTATAGGTGGGCCAACACATATGGGTCCCATGTGAATCAAACCTCCTGATCATGCATGTCTACCACTACTCCCACCATCACCCATGGTAAGTGCCTACCTACTAGTATGGCACATCAGTAGCCCAGCCACAACCCCACAAAGCATGACGATCAGAGGATCTACCCCATAATAGCCCACTAGATCATCGACTAATATGGTGCTCTCTTACACCTAGTGGGTAAAACCTATCGAGAACCATTGTAGTGTGGCCACTCATCCTTATGCTCCATAAAATACTATCCCTCTGATAGGGATCCACAAGATCTACCACACATCCTCCAGTGTGATGGTGAGCTCTCCTATGGGTAACCAAAAAGTAGAGGACTTTGAGTACCACCTCTCTACTAGGGCTGTCAGCATAGCCCTATCTATCTCAATGTGAGGCATCCTCACTAGGTGGTCTAGCCCCACCACCTCTAGCCGATCCCTCCCCACCTATCCTAGTGCATTCAGCTCTACCGCTAGAGCTCCTACCCTCCACTCTCGACTCTCGAGGATACCTAGCTGCATCCATAGATAAATAAAATCAAATCAGTTTCATAAATTAAAATAAAAATAATAAAATCTATAATTTCAAGTCAAAACACAAAGTTGATCACAATTTTGAAATTCGTACTTCATAGTTGTTTGTCCTTTCCTCTTTCTCCTCCTGTGTTTGTTTTTGCTTTTCTTTTCTTTTTTTTTTTAGTTTTTGGTGAAATTATGCCCTCCATTTTAG
This sequence comes from Wollemia nobilis, assembly GCA_028583015.1. Classification (NCBI taxonomy): domain Eukaryota; kingdom Viridiplantae; phylum Streptophyta; class Pinopsida; order Araucariales; family Araucariaceae; genus Wollemia; species Wollemia nobilis. The sequence continues at coordinate 161,071 of JAQPPZ010001340.1, forward strand.
GAGGTATGATTTCATGAAATCGCACTCAGTTTTATCCGGGCATGATTTTTTCACACTCCATCTAGAGAAAAATCATGGTCAAGCCACAAAATCGTGCCCAAGTTGAGCACAAATTTCACCATAAAAAATGATGAAATTCCCTAGATTCTACCCTCAAAATTCATAAAAAATAGAGAAAATTTGCATCATAGGGGAGGAATTTGGTACTTACCCGCTCTCGTGTCCTAGACTTCACCCCTCGTGATTACTGCTCGATGAACTAGTAATACCATTTCTTTTTCTCCTCAAAGCCCTTTCTCTATCAATGCATGGTGAAAATGAATTAGGGTTTTACCCTTTTTCACCCTTTTTAAACTCTGTTTGTTACCCTTGTTTTCTCTAGTTTTCATTCTTTCTCTCTCTTTCTTCTTCTGCATCAGTTCTTTTGAGTTTTTATGAGATATGTCATCTTCATAAAAACTCGAGGGGGCACCCTAGCCTACAGAGGCATTAATGTCCCTAATGCCTCGATTTGCATGTAAAACAAGAAAGTGTCTAGAATGACACCATTTTTGCACCACCCCTTTCTTCTAAACTGGCCATCCCATTTTTGCTTGTCTTCTTCCAGTGAGTGTGCCTACATCCTTTCTTACATTTACTTGCCTTAAAATAAAGGGGAAAAAAAAAAAAAAAACCCCTTTCTCCCCCCCCCCCCCCCCCCCCCCCCCCCCCTAACCCCCCCCCCCCCCCCCCCCCCCCCTTCTTAAAAACACCCTTTATCCCCCCCCCCCCCCCCCCCCCCCCCCCCCCCCCCCCTTTAATTATTAAAACATGGGTTTAACCTTTTTAGTATGCTTTTGCATCGGCCTGTGTTGTTTTCCCACTCTTTTCACCTCGATCTTCATCTATAAAAGGAGGGGTTAATCTCACTCTTTCATACATAATGGATGATTTTTGGATACACGATTAAGCTCAAAATTCTTATGATTGACTTGTGCTCACATTTTTACTTTCTCTCTGCTTCTTGTTTCTTCTACAAGCTAACCCCAAAGTGCAAATTTTGGATTTGATCTTCTATTGCATTGATTTGGATTGTTGTGTGGTTTGGTGGATTCGTGTTGTGGTTCAAAGGGAAAGAGAGTGCCCATTTGGATACCTCGATCTCTTCTATCTACTTCTGTGCCATCCATCAGGTTCTGCATACTTTGTTTTCTATATTTATTTACGTTCTACATCTATATTTTATTTTTTGTGTGTCTAAAGTGAAATCGTGCCCTATCCTAGTGAGGCGCGACTTTGCTAACCCTAATTTAGGGTTTTTGCTCATAGAAGTGAAATAGTGCCCCTTTCTGATGGAGCATGATTTCACTTGTAGCGTTATCGCACCTGCTATCTACGAGGCACGATTTTGCCTAGGACTGAACTGGGGGTATTTGTCAAATTCTGATTGCATGAGTATTTTCTAAATTGCATCTAGGGCATGATAGCATAATATGTTTTCTATTTCTTTATTGTTGCATTGTTGTTTTATGATTAATTCTCCAAAGGTCAATTTTTGCTTTTATTTTCAAAGGTCATCTAAAAGGACCTAGGGGGCTTGACTATTGCACCTCCAAGCATTATTGTACAGTGGCCTAAGCAGGCCCCCTAATGCTAATCCTATTTTCAAGTGTTTCATAAGTTATCTTGCAGAAATAGGTATTTTTGATATCATTGGACAAGAGGCAGAAAAGGTTAGATCAACCACCGATCAAGATAAGTATTCTATTTGTCCTATTGATTATAAATATGATTTGGATATCCATTATAGGCATCTAAAAAGTGAAAAGCATATAGTGTGCATCTAGGGTTAATATTGTGCATTTACCTTGTGCCCTTGCTTTAAAGGTTTTATGGATAAAAACCCTAGGTTAGCAAGCATTCAAAGAAAGAATCATATTAGGTTAGCTCTTGTATTCTTGCATTCTGTTTTCTACATTGTCCTTTATATTTCATAGCATAGATCTAGAAAGGCCAAACTTAGGTGATTGCTTGAAACTGAATACATCAAACTATCCTCAAAATCCCGAGGACTTGGAGTGAGTCCTTAAACCATTCCTGGTGAACCCTTCCCCCTAGCACCGAGTGTAGAGAACAACACAACCCCGTGGTTCACCCCATAAGGCTTTCTATATTTGTGGATCCAACCTTTTTGGGAATTATACGTGGTAGGGCAGTTTTCCCCCTCTACAGGACCAATAGTTACCTAATTTTAATTTGTGAGAGAGGATGAATAACTCATTTGATAGCCTAGGAAATGAATATCTTGAGATGTAGGGATTTGACTAATGGAATTGGCCATTGGGAATTTTCCTTTTGGAAAAAAAATATTAGATGTAGAAATTTTCTCAAACACATTGTCTTGATGTAACCATGTGATAACTTGTTCTTTTCTTTTCTCTTTCATGTTCTTTTTTTGGTATGTGATTAGATTAACTGATTAATTTTATTCATATTATATTTATTCCCTAGATAATGCATTCATACTCTTGATTTTATGCACACATGTACCTTCAATAATAGAGTTTTGAGATCAAAACCTACAACTTTGTAAAATTTGATCTATAGAGTGATTTGCTAGTAAATTGGAACAAATCACTAGTAGATAGAAGTAACTACGTAGAAGAACTTAAACTTTGAAAAATTAGACAAGTATGGGTCCAAGTGAATCACTTAATTTCTAGAGAGAATCACTCTCCTAGGGGTATTTAGGAATAATATGTCTTTTTGAATCACTTTACATAATTTTTGTGAATCACTCTTTAGATTCAACTATGGAAATTTTCACTATTCTAGAGTGAATCATTTGTTGATTTGAGTAAATCACTAACTAATTTGATCTTTGGAAATTTTTCTTAGAATCTAACCCAAATGGTTTCTACCTATGGTATATGCATAATTGGAATTATACTTGAGGTAACTTGTAGGTTTGATGGTGTTTTGATTGCTTGCTTGGCAAAAAATTTTATGATTATGAAGTTTGTACTGGAGTTTCCATTTGTAAATAACATGAATAATTATACATAAATAATGTAAAAATATGAAACTTGAGGTCAATTTGAGACTAGTCCTAATACATCAAGTCCCTAGCCTCAAAAAATTGATCTAGATTTAAGTTATGGAATTTTGATAGACTTGGAGCAAATCACTAATAGTATTGAGTGAATCATCTCTAAAATGGACTTAGGATGATTTTCAATAAATTAGCTCAACTGAAGTGAATTGTTCTAGATTTGGTGCAAGTTTCTTCCTATGTTCATACTTGGAAAAATATCCTTTAAATTTTTAACCAATTTCTTCACCCATGGTGAATGCCAATTTAGCGCCAAAATCAAGAAATTTAGCCAAAATATGAGCTAAAAGGCTAGGGTCCCATTGGGCATGCCAAAAAAAATGTTAAACTAGGTTATATTTTGACTTATAATTTGACTAATAATGCACCCCAATTCTAGCATATCAAAAATTTATTGGATGGAAGGATTTATGGCATCTTCCAACATCTAGATTTAAGTTGTCTCCCTAATATCTTTACTAGTTTCTAATGTAACCTACTATAATTACATGGAATCAAAGTGCAAAAATTAAAATGCATGAAAAATAAAATTTAGAATTTAGGGTGTGAGGGATTGAAATTAAAATATGACAATAATTATATTAAGGAAGTGTTTGATCAATCAACACATAAGAATTTGAATAACAACAATTTTCCCATTTGAATGATTTGAGATGGTAAGGTAAATGAGAAGATGGAAAAAGGGCTATGTTTAAATCTCTATGCATTTTTGCAATCCAAGAGGGTAGTGTTACTAATGGAAAGCAAAAGAATAATTATTTTTGTACCAATTTTAGGATTTACAAAGCACAATGTGGATTTTATAGAGTGTAGCTCTAAATTATCCTGGACAAAAGATATTTACAATAGAGTTTATGGCTCCTATTTATAGTAAGAGTTTACCCCTGAGTTACTTGGGGTGAGAAACTACTAATCCTAGCAAAAGTACAACTTTAGAGGCATCTCTAACAAAATTATACAACTAAAAGTGTTACATACCTCTAAATATACCTCTAATAGGATTAGAAGGCTTCTGAAATAAGTTATAGTGCTACTACATACCAAAATATTACTTTTCAAAGATTCTCCTTGGGATTCACGTTATTTTTACCCCTTCCTTTTGATGAATGGTTCACTCTAGGAAGTCAGTAAATCATTTGAATTTGCTAGCTAACCCCAATAACTTCACTCCTTTGAACCAATTAGGCCATTTTGTAAGTGGATTACTTTTAAATCAATTAACACTAATTGAGAAAATTGATAATTGTCTTTCATTTGATCAAAATTTTGAGGGGTTTTGGAAGTCATTGATTGGATGATTTCATTATTTTTATCCTTCTAAAATTATGAATTCTAAGGTAGTAATGTGTCACTACAATAACTAAAAATTAATGCCTTTATGTTTATTCTATGTACTTATGATTCTATATGTAGAATGTATATTGCTTGCTAGTAGAAATTTTCAAAAAAGGAAAATGGAGTTTTGTTGCTTGATATTTTGGTCGCATTCAAATATTATGGAGGTTTGATATTAAAAATATTTATTATGCATGATATATTTTAGGAATACAAAATTAGGGTTTCCATGAATAATATATTCCTCGTATTTGAAAATTATTTTCTCTTGAATTCAAAGATGGGTATATTGCATGCATTATTTTATGCATGATTCTTGCTTGAAAACATTGTGAGTATTCCTAAAATTTGAAAATGTTTATTGTAGACACCTAAAACATGTCATTTGGAGAAGACTGCCTATATGAACAACTTTTTAGGCCATATGAACCCCCTGGGGCAGTCTCAGAGCTTAATAGTGATTTTTATCACTTTAACAAGAAGGATTCCTCCTTTGCAACCTAGAACATCATACCTAGGGATGGCCTCCAAAGGTTGTTGTACCTTGTGACGACCAATAAACATGGTAACTCTACCCTATTATGGTCACACCTATAATAAACTCAAAACTAGTGCCATGGGCAAAATAGTTTCAATAGCCAACCAAGCTCAACAAAAATTGCAATCAGTTGTAGGAAGCTTCTAGAATGGTCTATTGCCCTTCTTGACCGTAATCACTTCTTGGCTTCTCAAGGAAGCCAATATTATCATTTGGGGAATCTATAAGAAGACCCCTTGGCCTTCATTAAACATATTTCAATCTCATGCAATGAAGTGCTATCAGTTTGTGTAATAGAGAGAACATCCTCTTATAAGCAATGGAGTGCTGCCCAAATCCAGCTATGAAGCTTGCATTTGCATCAATGGAGTCCATTGGAGCTTGAAGATCAAATTCAACCATATTTTTCCATCAAGTGATCTCATTTTGAGATATTTTTTGCAATTCAATCATGCTTCAAATGGCTGACCCTTGAACCATAAATTCAATAGACCAAACTAGGTGACTTCCCGCATTGGTCATGAAGGAATAGTCTTCTATTTAGCAATCTCTTCACCCTGGAGTGGCCCACAGGCATCACCACCCTACCTTGGGATGGAAAATTTTCTTGAACTTTTTACCCCATGATGGCCTCTCGATGAAATTTACTTTTTATTGTTTTCTTAGTTACAGTAGCTTTAGCAACATATCATTTCTATTCTAGCATAGTTTTATTCAATTTTCATGCATTTTTATATCATTTTCAACATCTTTCTTTCAATTTATTATCATGGACATGAGCCTCATCATGAGAGGTTCCTCATTTGCTATTAAAATTTTGTAAGTGTTCTTGTGTGCAGGTTTTAGATCTTATCAAGAGCTCTTCAACATAAATATCCTTCAATATTTATCTCATCATGTGAAGGTCGCAAAGAAACCCTCCTATAATCATTTTTGAGAGAGCAAAGACTCTACAAGTTACACCTACTTGTGGTTATATGTTGTAATTTGTATCAAATTAGTATTTATCCCTAAGAGAGATATCTTTGTAACTACCTTATGAAGGAAATATTGAAATATCAATGAGAAGGACACCATTTTGTATATTTCTTTATCATTGGATGGTTATATGATTTGCATTTGTCAAGTTGATTTCATAAATTTTTAGGTGTACAATTTATGGTACTCCATAGTTGTACAAAAATATATTTTGTGAAATAACTTAGGGTTTCATTTTAAATTGAGAATTAAATAACACTTGTCTTATGGGTATTAGTTTCGAGCAATGGAAAATTCTTTTGTTTGTACATATCTAGAGACAAAGCCTTAATTAATTATATATCTATCTATTTATATAATCATACAAATTTAAGGTCAAGGTGCTTTTATTTGCTTCGGATCCTATACTCATATTATATATATTTAATGGAATATGATTGAAGGAAAATATTGTATCTATAACTAGGCCAACATACTTTATCAAGTGTCTTGAAGCATAAATGTAGTGCTTTTAGATGTTTAAATAAAATGTGAAAAATTTCTTATGTGTATCCCATGTCATGTTGAGGAGATATTATGTAGACCTAGAAAATTGACCCATCAAAATGAGTCAATTCTTCCTTAGACCCCTAGCTAGCCATCCAAACTTGCTAAGTGTAAATTTAGGGCCCTTTTGCCTCCCTCCTTTACCTTGTTTCCTTAGCTTTACCAAATTTATGCTCATTCTATATGAGGCATGAATTTGGCTTACTATATTCATGACCTATAATTACGAGACACGAATTTTGTATTCTAGTTGTTTTTCTCACTAAAACCCCTTCCCTTGTTGGCCTGTTTTGGGGTCAACCTTTACTCGTGGTGAAATTTCATTTTCCCACCTATTTTGCCCTTCAAACCTCTTATAAATAAGGGTTTGGATTCCCTAATCTTGTCTAACAATTTCTAAGGAGATTCTAACTATTGACTCACTCATTTGCTTATGCTATCAAGTGCTCTTATGTTGTAAGTTGTTTTGTTGTTTTGTGCTTCAGTGATTGTTACCCTTGGGGATTTAGTGGAGAGTCTTGATGATTAGATAGATAAAAAAATTTGGAGTGATTCTTCCACCTCTTCATTACTCCTTGCTCTCTCCATTAGCTTATCGTGTTTTACATTTACTTTAGTTTTCTATGCAAGTCTATGTTCATTGTTTTATGTTTAGTTTTTTGTTGTTTTGAGGTCTGAAACGAGAATTTGAACCAAATTCATGCCCTGCTCATACAGGGCACTAATTTGGTAAGAAAATTTTTTACTTCCTATTTATTGGGTATGAATTTGATAAATTAGGGCTTGGGGGTAAGTTTCACATCCAAACCCCTAATTTACATTGTGTATTTTAGCATTCTATTATGTCCATATTGTATGCATTTTATTTAACTATTACATATCTATTTCACTCTATTTGTGCATGTTCCAAAGGTCAAAGATCAAATTTACTTTCAAGAGATCATATAAAAGGACCGAGGGGGCTTGATTGCTATGCCTCCAAGCTTAATATTATAGTGGTCTAAGCAGGCCCCAAAATGTTGATCAAAATTTCTAGAGTTTGTGGAGTTATTTTATAGGTCTAAATCCATTAGATATTTAGGATGCAAGATAAATCTTGGATCAACCGTTGGATCAAATAAGTACCCTAATAGATATTTAGGCTATTTTGTGTTTTCTTTCTATTCATTTTTTCTCAAAACCTAGATTATAAGTAAATGAAAAACATTTGATCAAATTTCTAGGTATTAGAAAGAATAAAAGCATATAGTGTGCATCTAGGGTTTTAATCTTGTTTGTGCATTCCCTTGGACCCTTGATCAAAGGCTTTATTTCACAATATTAGGGTTAGACATAATTGATTTTTAGAACCATACTAGGGTTATTTCTTGTCTTCTTGCATCTTGTTTATCTTGCATTTTTCTTTCATTTTCATACTTTAATTTAGAAAGGCCAAACAATAGGTTTATGCTTAATTTACACATCAAACACCTCCACCCCAAACTTGGATTGAGTCCTAAAACCATTTCTAGCTTCTCCTTCAATGGTTATATCCCTAGTGTTGTACATTTTAAGTCTCCTCATTCTCGAGGATACCTTATTCCTCTATATTATAGAGACCTTGTGAAGTTGGGGACTGATCCCCCTTTCATAAAAAATGATGGTATAGTCAGATTTTTAAACTAAATTTCATGCAACATCTTTTGGAGAATGTACTATGAGAGATTTTCTTCATGATGAGAATCATGAAGATATCCTCCATAATAGTATTTTATTTTATGGGTCAGATCCTTGCACCACCATCATGTTTATTAAAATAGGCGACACACACAAAATTTGTGCCAACTTTAAAAATTAATGAATATAATTTGATCTTCCAAAAAAAACAACAAAAATTGTGCATGGTGTTGCATTTTAATCTAGCCTACATTTGGTTTGCTTTGTCATACTACATGAATTTTGATCATATTTTGCATGATTTTCTTGACATTCTATTCCTTGTATTTTGCTTGTCATACAATTGCATTGTTGTTTGTTCATATTTGCATGACTACTTAATCATATAGATTTTTAGGGATTTTGTGACAATGGCAAGTGATGACACCTAGTTAGGTCATAGCTTACATGCATTGAATTCTAACTAGGGCTCTGATACCTATAAAATCCCAAACCTAGGGCCCATCATGCATTTTCTCATGTTGTTCTATATCCCTTGATCTTGAAAGTTTTCATTGCTTATATCTCTCCAAGTCAAGGGATATGGTTCTTGTTTTGCTTCATTGGCTTTGTCTATACACTTTATCATACATACCACATCCCTATTGGATAGTACTAACTTTGGCACATCATTTTAGCACCTCATAGTGGATAGCTTCATGGTCACAAGCGAGGGGTAACCTCCACTCAACCATTTGCGAGCATCCATCCCAACGGGTATATCTCTTCTTTTCTCTAGCCATTAGCGAGCACTACACCCATAGCAGGTAAAAATCCACCTTGTTCATCCTTTTAATCTTGCAACCCTCATAGGATAGCTTCATGGCCACATATGAGGGGTATCCTTCATCTTTATCATTTGTGAGCATACATCCTCACAGGGTTTTGTTCTTTTCTTTTTCCTTTCGACATTTTTGGAGCTTTGTTTTCATTCACCCATGCATTTCATTTATATTTACATTTTAGCTACATTAAACTTAGATAGATTCATACCATTCCATCTCATTCATCTAGGATTCAGTAATTGCATCCATTATGTATGTGTTCATGCACACAAAATAAATAAATAAATAAATAATTTTTTATTTTTCTTTGTTTGTCACTTTCTATGTTCGTCCTTCTCAAGTTCCTATAGGAATTTTGTATTCCTTTCAAAAATCGAGGGGGAACCCTAGCCTTAAATATATTAAATATAGTAATGTCTTATTTTACATACAAATTTGTGATGTTTAGGTTAATATACCTTTTTGTACCACCCCTTTATCTAAACCTAGCCACCTTTTTTTGTGTTCGATTCTTTCATCCATAGGAGTCTACATCTTTCTTTGACACATTTAATTGGCCATAAATGCATCAAAGAGGGGGTAAAATGTAGACATGAAAATTTGATCCATCAAAATGAATCAATTCTTCCTTAGACCCCTAGCTAGCGACCCAAACTTACTAAGTGTAAATATGGGGCCCTTTTGCCTCCCCCCTTTTCCTTATTTCCTTATCTTTACCAAATTTGCACCCAGTCTATATGAGGTATGAATTTTTCTTACTATATTTATACCCTATAATTATGGGGCATTAATTTGGTATTCTAGGGATTTTTCTCACTAAAACCCCTCCCCTTGTCAACCCATTTTGGGGTCGGCCTTTGCCTGCGATGAAATTTCATTTTCCCACTTGTTTTTCTCTTAAAACCCCTTATAAATAAGGGTTTGGGTTCCCTAATCTTATCTAATTATTTCTAAATATATTCTAACTATTGACTCACTCATTTTCTCATGCTATCAAGTGCTCTTTTGGTACAAGTTACTATTTTGCAATTTTGTGCTTTGGTGATTACTACCATTGGGGATTGAGTGGAGGAATATTTATGATTGGATAGATCACCCTTCTTGGAGTGATTAATCCATATATTCATTGCTCCTTTCTTTCTCCATCAGCTCATCAGGTTCTACATTTACTTTAGTTTGCTTCGCAAGTCTGTGTTTGTTATTTTATGCTCAAATTTTTGTTGTTTTGAGGTCCAAAAAGGATATCTGAACCAAATTTGCACCTCGCTTATATAGGATGTGAATTTTGTAATACATATTCATGCTCCTTTTTTATAGGGTATGAATTTGGTAAATTAGGGCTTGGAAATAAGTTTTGTACCTAAAAATTATAATTTGCATTGTGCATTTTAGAATTCTATTGTGTCCATCCTATCTGCATTTTATTTTACTATTACATATATGTTTTGCTCTATTTTTACATTTTCCAAAGGTCAAAGATCAGTTTTTATTTTGAATAGTCATCTAAAAGGACCAAGAATTCTTGATTGCTATGCCTCCAAGCTTAATCTTATAGCAGCCTAAGCAGACCCCCAAATGTTGATCAAATTTTATAGAGTTTGTGGAGTTATTTTGTAGGTCTAAATCCATTGGATAAGTGCCCTAATAGATCTTCAGGCTATTTGGTATTTACTTTATATTTTTTTCTACTCAAAACCTAGATTATAAGTAAATGAAAAAAATTTGATCGAATTTCTAGGTATTTGAAAGAATAAAGCATATTGTGTGCATCTAGAGTTTTAATATTAGTTGTGCATTCCCTTAGACCCTTGATCAAAGGCTTTATTTCATAATCCTAGGGTTATATATCATTGAATTATATAATCATACTAGGGTTAGTTCTTTTCTTCTTACATCTTGCATGTCTTGCATTGTTCTTTCATTTTTATAGTTTAGTTTAGAAAGGTCAAACAATAGGTGTATGCTTAATTGACACATCAAACACTTCCACCCTAGACTTGGAGTGAGTTCTAAAACCATTCCTTGTGAACCCATCCTTTCATGTCCCCAAGTGTAGAGAATATAACACACCCTCATGGTTCACATTGGCTCCCAATGGATCCAGTCGAGAGTCATACACGACAGGGAAATTTTCCCCCTCTACATAGGTGAACCCAATGTGAAAACATGTCTTAGTGGCCAAGATAGGAAGCCTCTTCCTTTATGTTTTATTGAAAACCTTAAAAAATACCACTAATTCAATTTGTTCAAATCATAAAATATCTAAAATCATCCTAAGAATATTCATGTGTGTCTTTCCTTAGTTTTCTCCTCTATCCTTTCACTTCTTCTAATGGCCCCATTCCTTACAAGTCAGTGAAGGTGTCTAGAATCTGATCAAATTCCTCAAGAATATGATTAAGTTGGTAGGAGGAATCCTAACCTTGATGAAGAAGATCAAGAACATGTTAAAATTGATACTAACTATGATCTATTTGAGGGGCCTAATGGTGGATTCACTTTTATATTAGTTGATTATTTATGGGGTTTATAAAACACCATAAAGAGACTTTATCTAGAGTTATGGATGATGAGGCTTGACTCGAAAGAGGTGAGGTACCTCCTCATTTTACTATCTCTCCTAGGAATATTCATAACAACCCCTTTTTTGAATACTTACATCATGGTAATCCTTCTCATAAACCAACATATGCTACTACTATGACCACCAATATTGGACATGATTCAGTTGCCTAGTTTCACTTACAACTATAGATAAATATGCAACTAGCCATTATACCCTATCATTACCTCTAGGCCCTACCCTAAGAACTTTTTGATATCAATTTGACCTATCTATAAGGGAACAAAAGATCTATTTGAGCATTTAAGAATTTTTAGAACATACCATGATATCATATATGATAATATGTTGTTACTTAATACATTCTCTAAGAGCTTTGGTGGTATGACATTAGAGTGGTAATATCAATTGCCTAGTCATTCTATGAGGAATTTTGAAGAGATAGCTAAAATGGTTGTCCAAAAATTTGGTACTTATGTTGAAAAGAATGTTACTATGAAAGATGTCTATATGTTGAAATAAATTAAGGAAGAAATCTTTTCAAAATAATTGTCTCACTAGAGGAGTCTAGTTGGATGCTTTAGATACACCTTACCTCCTTGAGATATGATTGAGATATTTATTGGAAACTTACAAAAACAAATCTCTTATGAGTTGGAAACAACAACTATCACATATTTTGACCAAGCTATAGATATAGAAAGAAGGGTAGAGAAATCCTTTATAAAAAGAGGCCAACTTTAGATAAAAGAATATAGAACCATTACAAATCAATATAAGAACAAGCATGTGGTTGGTGATGAAGTAACAGATAGTAGGCATGTTAAAAATATTGTTAAAAACCTGTAGAATATGGTGCTTATTCAACCCTAAAAAACCTTATGAAGGAATTTTACAAGACTCAACACACCTATGAATGTGGTCCTACAACAAATTTTGAAAGCTAATATGATTGAGTTACCTCCTATAAGGCAACTTGATACCATGACTGATTGGTATAAGCTTGGTCAATATTGTGATTATCATAGAGTGGAGGAGCACTGGAAAAACTCTTGTAAGAGGTTGAAACATTTGGTTCAAGATATAATTGATGAAGGATGACTTATTATAAAAGGTTCTCGACCCAATCCTTCAACAAAAAATCAACCTCCTACTCAATAAGCATCCACAACTAATCAAGACATGGGAATCTTCCAAGATCCTCTCCTTAAGCATGGTCAACAGTAGCTAATCAAGTGTAATATCAAAATGTGCTACCTCCCAATGATAATGTGGTTGGTATGATAATAGAAACCATAAGGTAATAAGCAAAGAATCAACTGACTCAAAATTCTTAGCAGGATATGATTTCTTCATCCAACCCACCTTTGTTTTGAAGAATACCCAAAAAAGGAGCACGAGGGTAGAAATCCCACCTTTAGTGTTGAAGCCACAACCTAAAGTCTCCTTCAAAATTCAATAATAGTTAACTAGTACCCCAATCAAGATATCTCTCTTAGAACTTTTGCAAACTTCTCTAATTCATAGGGAAGCTTTGTTGAAACTTCTAATACGAAAATATATTCCTCAAGACATTTCCCCTAGTGCTATAGCTAATGTTTTAAGTTCTCTTGGGATACATCATATCACATTCTCGAATGATGATATGCCTTCCTCAAACTTATTGGGGATTCTTCCCTCTACATTATTGCATTTATTAAGGAAAATTTTATCAAACAGATTTTCATTGATAATGGTTCTTCCCTCAATTTATGCACTTATCAGTTCTTCCAAAAGTTTGGATAGTTTGACATCATCATCAAAGCTTTCAACAACAAGTCCCAAGAAGCTTAAAGTGTTATATCCCTTCCCCTTAGGGTTGATCCTAATATATTAGATACCTTGTTCTATGTGGTGTCTTACCATGCATATTTTAATATACTTCTTGGATGCCCTTGGATTCATGCGATGAGGGAGGTCCCTTTTAATTTTCATCAATGTTTGAAGTTTGAATCTAAGAATCAACTAGTCACCATTCTAGGTGATTCTCACCCAGATAAATTTTGTTTGATGGTCAAGCAAGCTCAATCTAATATTAATTTATGTCCATCAGTTTCCTCATCTCACATAACCAAGAAATTTTTAAATCTAAAGGTGAATGAGAAACCTCTCATCAATATTTCATCATGGGATCAAGTTAATTTATTTCTTCAAAAGCCTCTTCTGGATCTTGCCAAGCTACCACCTTCATTAAGGACTATAGGTTTGCCTAATAAGAATTGTGAAGTTATACACATTAGCATGTATACCTTTATATTTCCAGGTATGTCTCTCAAAGAAACAATCCATGGTAGAAACCCTTTTAGTGTTCTTTTGCCCATTGTTACCTATCCAATGATTACCCACTTCCCAATAAAATCATATCTAGTATGGGATATATAGGTAAAGGTTTGGGGCTATGATAGAAGGGTATTCAAGAACCCTTGAATGTTGATATTAGGCCTAGGATGTGTGGCATAGGCTACATTCCTAATAAAAACCAACCTTCACCCTTTGATAACAATGATCATCTTGTTACTTATGCTAAATATTTAGATCATCAATGCTCGGAGTGGAGTGATGAGTATGAGGGACCCCCTTATCCCTCAAATATTTTGTTTTAAAATATGGTAACAACTAGGCATCCTAAGTATAGTGTGGCCTCGAAGAAGAATACTAAAAGAAGTACCCTTGTGACATAGCTCATAAGGATATCTCCTAGAATGGATTCTCCTTTGATGGGTATGTCCCTGGTGTTGTGTATACTAAGTATCCTCATTATCAAGGAGACCTTGTTCCTCTATATTATAGATACCTTGTGAATTTAGGGATTTCTCCCTCTTTTGTCAAAAAGGATGGTACAATCAAATTTTGCACTAATTATTGTGCAGCACCTTCTAGATAATGTATTATGGGAGATTTCCTTCATGATGAGAATCATGAAGATATCCTCCATCATAGTATTTTATTTGATGGGTTATATCCTTGCACCACAATCATATTTGTTAAAATAGGTGGCACACTCAATTTGTGCCGATTTTAAAAATTAATGAATATAATTTAATATTCCAAAATAAAAAACAAACAAACATTGTGCATGGTGTTGCATTTTCATCTAGCATTCATTTGATTTTATTTGTCATATTGCATGACTGCTTGACATATTTTGCATAATTTTCTTGACATTTATTTCCTTGCATTTTGCTTATCATACAATTGCATTGTTGCTTGTTCATATTTGCATGACTACTTAATCATATATATTTTGGGGATTTTGCGATAATGGCAAGTGATGACATCTAGTTAGATCATAGGTCACATGCATTGAATTCTCACTAAGGCTCTGATGCCTAGAAAATACCCAATATAGGGCCCATCATGTATTTTCATCATTGCATTTGCTTATGTCATTCTATATCCCTTGACCTTGAAAGTTTTCGTTGCTTATATCTCTCCAAGTCAAGGGATATGGTTCTTGTTTTGCTCCATTGTCTTTGTCCATACACTTTCTCACACACCACATCCCTATTGGGTAGTACTCACTTTAGCATATTATTCACATAATTTTAGCACCCCATAGTAGAGAGCTTCATGGTCACGAGTGAGAGATAACCTCCATTTGACCATTTGAGAGCATACATACCAATGGGTATATCTCTTATTTTCACTAACCATTAGTGAGTGCTACACCCATAGCGGGTACAACTCCACTTGTTTCATCATTGCAAGCTTGCAACCCTCATAGGATAGCTTCATGGCCATACATGAGGGGTAGCCTCCATATTGGTCATTTTTGAGCATACATCCTCACAGGGTTTTATTATTTTCTTTTTTCTTTTGGTCTTTTGGAGCTTTGTTTTCATTCACCCATGAATTTCATTTAGGTTTGCATTTTAGCTATACTACACTTAGTTAGATTCATACCATTCCATATCATTCATATAGGAATCATTCATTGCATTCATTATGTCTATTTTCACCATGCACATAAAATAAATAAATAAATAAATGTGTCTTTTTCTTTGTTTATCACTTTCTATGTCCATCCTTTTCAATTTATCATAGGAATTTTGCATTCCTTCAAAAATGTGAGGGGTCACCCTAGCCTTAGAGACATTAATGGTAGTAATTTCTCATTTTTCATGTAAATTTACTATGTTTAGGTTAATAACCCTTTTTGCACCACCCCTCTATCCAAACCCAACCACCCCTTTTTGTGTTTGTTGCTTTCGCCCATAGGAGTCTACATCTTTCTTTGAGAAATTTTTTTGTTCATAAATGCATAAAAGAGGGGGAAGTTTGTAGACAAGGAAAATTGATCCATAAAAATGAGTCAATTCTTCCTTAGACCCCTAGCTAGCTACCTAACTTGCTAAGTGTAATTTTGGGACCCTTTTGCCTCCCCTCTTTGTCTTATTTCCTTAGCTTTACCAAATTTGCACCCAGTATATACGAGGCATGAATTTAGCTTACCAGATTTGCACCCTATAATGACGGGATATAAATTTGGCATTCTAGAATTTTTCTCACTAAAATCCCTCCCCTTGTTGACCCATTTTGGGGTTAGCCTTTTCCTACGGTGAAATTTTATTTTCCCACCTGTTTTACCCTCCAAACCCCTTATAAATAAGGGTTTGGATTCCCTAAGCTTGTCTAATGATTTATAAGGAGATTCTAATTATTGACTCACTCATTTGCTCATTCTAGCAAGTGCTCTTCTTTTGTAAGTTGTTTTATTATTTTGTGCTTTGGTGATTGCTACCCTTGGGGATTGAGTGGAGTCTTGATGATTGGAGTGTTTCTTCTAGATCTTCATTGCTTCTTGCTTTATCCATCAGCTCATCATATTCTATATTTACTTTATATTGCTTTGCAAGTCTGTGTTCACTATTTTATGCTTAGTTTTTTATTATTTTGAGGCCTAAAAAAGGCATCTAAACAAAAATTGCATCCCGCCCATACAAGGTGTGGATTTGGTAAGCCAAATTCATGCTTCCTATTTACATGGCATGAATTTTATAAATTAGGGCCTGGGGATAAGTTTCACACCCCAAAACCCTAATTTGCATTGTGCATTTTAGCATTCTATTGTGTCCATCCTATATGTATTTCATTTTATTGTTACATATATTTTTGCTCTATTTGTGCATGTTCCAAAGGTCAAAGATCAATTTTAATTTTGAATGGTCATCTAAAATGACCAAGGGGGCTTGAATATTGTGCCTCTAAGCTTAGTATTAAAGCAACCTTAGCAGACCCCCAAATGTTGACCAAATTTTCTAGGGTTTGTGGAGTTTTTTATAGGTCTGAAGCAATTAGATATTTTGGATGCAAGATGAAGCTTGGATCAATTTCTAGATCAGATAAGTACCCTAATATATCTTTAGGCTATTTGGTATTTTCTTTCTATTTATTTATACTCAAAACCTAGATTATAAGTCAATGAAAAAAAATTGATCAAATTTTTAGGTATTTGAAAGAATACAAGTATATAGTGTGCATCTAGGATTTTAATCTTATTTGTGCATTCCCTTAGACCCTTTATCAAAGGATTTATTTCACAATCCTAGGGTTATAAATCATTGAATTATAGAATCATACTAGGGTTAGTTCTTGTATTTTTGCATCTTGTGTGTCTTGTATTGTTATTTCCTTTTCATAGTTTAGTTTAGAAAGGCCAAAAAATAGGTGTATTCTTAATTGACACATCAAAAACCTCCATGCTAGACTTAGAGTGAGTCCTAAAACTATTCCTGGTGAACCCGTAATTTCATGTCCTTGAGAGTAGAGAATATCACACACCCCCATGGTTAACCTCGGCTCCTAGTGGATCCAACCAAGAATCATACACGGTAGGGCAATTTTCTCCCTCTACATATTGATATAGTAATACTTAAATAGAGAGTAATGTTGGCTTGCTTGGTAAAAATTGTAAATCTTGGAATATCATATGTAATATTGGCTTACTTAGTGAAAAGTGGAAGTTCTTGAATATCAAAGTCCTACTTGACCAACTTGTATACCTTCATTATATGTCAAAATATTCTACTATAGTATGAGCCTTGGGAGGGTTCTACATTGAATGCTTTAATGCTCTTTATTGTATATTTTTGTTGTAAATTTTAATACTTACACGTATTATCAATGGTAGTAATATTAATGCATTTTGTCATAAAGAACATATGGTAAATTTATATGCAGTTTCAAAAAGAAAATATCTTTTAACATTATATAATTAGTTGTGTTAATATGAGTTGGTTATTTATTGCTATGTTTTATTTACGTCATTATAATACAAGTTGAATATTTATCTATTGTATTGGTTTCTATAGTCATTATTGGAAAACAAGTATTATTGCATTCTATTTGCTATAATATATACTATTTTTTTTGTGTATACTAGAGGAATCAGTTACTTGTTAGATTTTTCATTGCCTCTTCATGGGTTTGAATCCTACTTCTTGTTGCCAGTGTAACCTCCAATTCAGGTAAACTTTTTAATGTAGCCAATAACGTTGGCGTGATATGCCCTCCAGTTCTGCAAGACCCTAATATTTTAATAGAGGTTACACACACCAAATGAGGTGCTTTACCAACTAACCAAACCCTCGGACCTACTATTATACATACTATAGAAACAAATCAATATACTATAGAAACAAATCAATATTGGATTTCTTTTAGTTTTTTTGCTTCTAATAGATATTATTAGAATCATGGAAGTGTTGCATGGATTTCCACTATGCTAATTTTAGTAAATGCATCATGAGCATGAGTGTATTTACTATGTACTCTATTATTATACTTGTATGTATTATAAAATATAGTTAAGTACATATGCATGAAGCTATTAATTCAAACCTATATACCTTATAAAACAAAATGAGAAATAAGTGCTTCATAAGAAGTCAGACTTGGATGTATTTTCCTTATTAAAATACTTAATATTTAGAACTAATTATTCATAATAGAATGGAAAAAATATGTAGGCATGCATGGATGAACATAAGGGATATACATGTTGACTAAATGCATACATCAATGGTGGCATTTAATAGATATTATCTAGTTGCACATTGGTGTATATTAATTGATGATGGATTATTATAGTGAATGCATAGTAGTTTTTACCTTAGGTAAATATTTTATCATTGTACAAAAATATTTGGCCAAGGCTATGATTGTGTGATCATATATTCATTGTGTATAGTTACATGCATATATGAATGCATGAAGATGGATTTATTCTCAAATGAACTCTCTCTATCTCATTGGTGTTACTCATATACACATTCATTGGAGGTTAAAGTTCTTGTAGAAGGATTTGAGGTAGGCATGTTAATTGGGTGAATAAATTCCTCAATGATACTTTACTAAAATAGTAGCAATAGATAATCTATGGGATGTCCTATAACTAGAAAACTTGATGATAATATTTATATGTACTCATCACTATATCAATTGTTATATCCTATTACTATGTATATATATATATATTAATAGGTTGAAAAATTAGGGGCACATTGGTAGCCATCATCCCCATTAATTGAACTTGAGTCTCTAGTAGGAGAATCCAATACATTTTCCATTACGGTGTCCTTGTCAGGACTAGCCTATTGTTATATTACCATTAAATTAAATACATTAATGTGTGTTATTTCCAAATGTGATCAAATTTTTTTTTGAAAGCATTGTAGGGATACATAATGGTATAGATTGAGTCTCAAATGCTTATTTTTTGTACAATGGATAATATGGACTATATTCCAAATGAAAGAAAGCACTTATTGGTAATTCTTTTGATAATATTCACTAGATCTAAAAATAAAAATACTGGTTAAATTTGTATTGTAAACCAAGTAGAATAGAAACATAGGGTTACTTGGTATGAATTGAAAATCAAACAATATTGTGGTATGAACTAAATATTATAAACAATGAAAATGGTTTATTGACAATGTTGAATACATTGATGGCACTAGTTTTAAGGAACTTTTTTAATAGTTTTATTTAACTTTTAATAAATATAACTTGTCGGTAGAGATATAGCTATACATAGACTAAAGCATGCACTTATATTATGAATTAATCATAGTAGTTTCAATAAAATATTTGTAATAGCCATTCTATAGGATGTCCTATAAATAGAAAATATTGATGATAATATTGATATGTACTCATCACTATATCAAATTTTATAACCTATTGCTATATTGGCATTAAATTAAATACCTTAATATGTGTTATTCTTAAATATAATAAAAATAGTTTTTTATAACATTGGATGGAAATGTAATGGTATATAAATACCTCAATGGTATTTTCCCTCTACTAAAATAGTAGCAATATGTTTAGATAGGTGATTGATTAACTATACTTCATCATAGTAAATACCTTAACACTAAATAATCCTAAATAAACTTCATCCTATATTGATAGAGAACTCTACAAATGATCAAATTTATGAAAGCCAAAAAAGTGGTTAATTATAAATAATTGCATACATGTTCACTACTATAAAGCATTGATGATTGTGTGATTACAAACTAGATTTATATAAGCATTGATGATTGTATGATTATATGTTACCTTTTGTATGTGTGTGGATGGTTATTATAATCCAATTGTTAAATAAAGTTATTAACTAGGATTAATAATGCTACTACAAGTGAAAATACTATTGATATTATATGAAAGTAAAATTTCATAGTTATATAAAATGACATTAGCTCAATTAGTTAAATTCCTCAAATTTCAAGGAAGAGACCAAAATTCAAATCTTACCAAGTAATACATGCATAATTGCCATGATTGTTGTTACTAACATGTGGTCATAATGTAGTATAGGTGGGGCCTATTTCAATAACATATAACCATTTCATAAAAAATATTCATAGTTATTTTTAGAAACTATAAATAATAGATTATTACATATGGTATTAGAATCTAACTTAAATATTAGGTCCTAACAAGCTTACTAGTATTAAACTACATAAATTGTTTGATTGAGCCAAGAAAATGGTTAAGTGGTGTATTGGATAATATGAATCAAATTGTGGGTTTGATGATGAAATGTAGGGTTAAATGATAAATTTTAAATAAATAGTTCAATAAATAAATAAGAGTAAAAGGATTATCATATTGAAGAAAAAATCCCTTTAAATGACTAGAATGTGAGAGGACATGGTCAAGGATCCATGTAACTAGAGTAAATCCATGGGGAAAACCATGTGCACATGAAGACCCATTTAATTGATGATAGGGAAACTAAGTGCTTTGTAGCTCCTCATATTTGAAGTAAATAAGAAGGTGACTTAGTTTTATAGGAAATACATAAACTATTTAGTATGAAAATTGAGAAAAAAGAAGGGTAGAATAATGTTTAGCTATACTTGAGTAAGTATTTTCTAACTTTACCACTAAAATATATCTTTATGTGGTACATTTGGGATCACATGATATGATCATTGGAACAAAAATATATGGGAAAATAGAGGTAAGTTTATTGTTATGCCAAAGTTCTAGAATATCTTGATGATTTAGAATATAACACAAGTATTTAAATATAATAGAGGTCAATTAGTTTGCAAGTATCAATAATGCAACTAAGAAAAGCCCAAATAAAAGGAAATATACTTTATGATATATATATTGATGAATTGGAGAAAGAGAAAGATCCAAATGTTGAAAAATATTATTTTTTTAATGAGTATCAAGAGGTGCTTTTCAAATCACTTCCTAGACTTCTTCCTTAATGGATGTTTAATTTTTTGATAGATATTCCTAGAAAAATGTGATAGTCAAAGACTCCCTATCGAATGAAAATGACTTAATTATTTCAAGTCAAATATTATTTGAAAAAATTATTGTCTAAGGGATTAAAATAGTTGAGTGTATCATCATGGGGAACACTAGTCATGTTCATAAATAAGGATGATAACTCTATATTTACATTGATTATTGAATACTAAATAAATGAACCATCAATAACCGATATCTCCTTAATAGGATAGATGACTTGTTTGATTAGATGAGCAATGTCACTATATTTTTTAAGATTGATATTTGATATAGATATCACCACCTAAGAATTAGAGAAGAGGATATTCTAAAAATATTCTTTAGAACTTAATATGGGAACTATGAGTTTATAGTGGTTCCTTTTCTATTTACTCATGCAAAAAACTTTATAAAATTTATGAAAAATGTTTGTTATAATTAGCTTGATTGATTTATATTAGGTTTTCTTGAAATATTATAATTTCCTCCTATAATGATGAGTGTCATTGTGAGCATCTTAGATTAGTCATGCAAGGGATGATTCAACATGAGTTACATGAGAAACTAAGTGTTATTGTTTTCAAGAGAAGGTACATTATTTAGTGCATACCATCTAATCTAAAGGTATTGTTTTAGAAATAGCCAAGATAAATCTATAGTAGAGTGGATAGCACCTAAGAATACCCACAAATTAGTTTTATGGAGTTAATAATATATTATAGAAAAATTGTAAAAGGATTATCTAAAATAACCATCCAATAACATATCTTCAAAGAAAAGAAAGGAGATATGAATAGGCAAATAAATGTGAAAAAAATATCAAGGATAAAATTAACAACCAACCCTATCCTTAAGGTACTAAATCCATATGGTTACTATTTAGTGATAATAAATGCATCAATAGAAGGATTATAAGGTGTATTAATATAGGATCAATCCAGAGTATCCTATGAATCTTGTAATCTTGATTCATATGTGCATAATTATGCACCTCATGACTTAGAGTTGGTATCAATTGTACATATGATAGATATATGGAGGCATTATCTAATTAGAATTTTATTTAAGCACTAAACATCAAGGGATTAAGTACACCATTTTTTTATTGTTATAATTTTGTGTGAATATAACTTGACATCAATTAAAAAAATAAAATAAAATAGAGTAGTTTATGCCCTTAATCATAAAATGTATTTTTCTACTATTACCACCATTAAAAAAACTTATAAAAAGTATATTTTGTGAAATTTGAATGAGGGTGGATATTAATAAAGAGTAAAGACTACTTTAGAGTTAGATGCTCTTGATCACCAATATGATGGAGACCAAATAAAATAAAATGGAATTACTAAGGTTAAAAGGATGTATCTATTAGTTGAATGTAGGAAACTTACATACCATAATATTTAAGGAGGCATATTATTCCCCATATTTATTTCATCCAAGAGTGAAAAAAATAGTCAAAGTCCTAAGAAAGTTATAATTTGACTAGGTGCCAAGAAGGATGTAATAATATTTATGAATTATTGTTCATAATATCAATGAATGCATTAAATAAGAATGTTGTATCCTCATAATGTACCTAAATGGAAGTAATAAGTAAATAGCATAGAAATTGTGTGAGGGTTTTCAATGTCCAAGAATAGACATGATGTTATCTTAGTGGTGGCTAGCAAACTAACTAAGGTGGATCACTTCATTCCTATAAATATCAAGGATCATATTATTTTTTAAAAAATAGGTTTGCATATAGGGTTTGTAGGTTATATGGAGTATAAGAGAAAATTATATTAGGTAGAGACACAAGATTTAATTCAATTTTTTGAAAAATATTGACTACTACCACATGAATAAAGTTAAACATTAGTTCCTTCTACAATCTTGAGATAAATTATCAAACAAAGAGAGTACATTATATTTTGGAAGAACTACTAAGAACGTACTAAATGGATCATTAGTACATATTTGACGAGTACTTTTCATTGTTGGAGTTTTTCAATAACATTTCCTACCACTCTAGTATAGGTATGAAATATTTTGAGTCTTCTTATGGTAGGACATATTGTACACTTCTTAGTTGGGATAAAATAGAAGATTGCATATTTTTAGGACCTAATATCCTAAAAGAAATGAAATACTAGGTGAAATTAGTAAGGCATAATCAAAGGAAGTAGTAAATCCATAAAAGAGTTATATTAGTAAAAATGAAATCCAAAGCTAATTTGTTATTGGTAATAAAGTTTTCCTTAGACTTAGACCAAAGAAAAATTTAGTTAAGTTTAGAAAATCTACCAAACTTGGACCTAGATATGTGAGATCATTTTGAGGTCTTGATCCTTTGATTCACCTAGGTATGGTATGTGTTCCCTAGACCAAATTCAAGATTGAATGATCCAAAAATAATTCTAGATCAACATCCAAAGAAGCCCCACTCCTTCATGATGCTTGAATATTAAAGAAAAAATGTGAAAGAGAAACAAGGATAGAAATAAGATTAAGGGTGAACATTCAACTAACAACAAGAATTTAGTATGGATGGACATAGATATTATATTACAATAAAATGCCTAATTGAAGTTCCCTCTATCAAATTGTAGACACTAAAATCTAGTCAATTCGATTAGGCAACCAAGACAAGGTCCAATTGACACCATATGGCCCCCTTGGGAAACCCTCAAAGGTTTAATAATGGTCCTAACCACTTTTGGGAGATTTTACCCCACTTTTGGGAAGTTTTGGGGCATGTAGGCATGGTCATCCCACCTAGGGACGACCATAGTTCATGGTCGTCCCACCTAGGGATGGCCATGTGTGGTCATCTCGGGGTGGGATGGCCATGAAATTTGACCCCTAAAAAGTTAAACTATGGATAAATGGCACCAAAAAATTGCTATTTGCTCCACCTATTCAAGCATGCAAGTCAGAGGATGCAATATCCTTATGACATGTTGCATGTAAAAGGACAAATAGGGAGATTATCTCCCCCCTCCAATGCATGCCATCTTGGTGGCCAAATGGTGCCTCTTGCCCTACATGCCCTTGCATGCCTTTTTACCTAAAGGCTTCCTTTGGCTATAAAGTGGATCATTTTTCCACCCAAAACATAGAGAGGAGTTTTTATACATAGCAATTAAATGCTACCAAGATTTCCCCTCACCTTTTTGTGCCCTTTTACCTTGAAATCTCTACCTAGCGAAGGAGGTATGCGAGTGATCTAGGAGGCATAATCTATTTATAAAATTGGATCAAACGAGTGAATTTCACTACCAATTTTTATTAAAATACTACTTAGGATGTTCCTAATCAATTAATAGAGAAATTGGTGACAAAATAAGTGTAAAATTGGTGGTCATACCACCCCAGAATGGTCCCTATTCTGTGACAATCCCAA
This sequence comes from Wollemia nobilis, assembly GCA_028583015.1. Lineage (NCBI taxonomy): Eukaryota > Viridiplantae > Streptophyta > Pinopsida > Araucariales > Araucariaceae > Wollemia > Wollemia nobilis. The sequence goes on from JAQPPZ010001340.1 coordinate 185,791, forward strand.
CCATCCCACCCTATGATGGTAGTAGATATATGCATTATTTATTTACTTTTATTTTTTATTTAGATTCTATATTATTATATGATCATGCTATCCAAATTGCATACAATTTGGAGCTATATTTAGCGAGATATCATCTTTGTAGTGTTTTGCAGGGTCTTATGCAGGTCTACAGATCTCATTTGGAGAAGCACATCAAAATATTATTGATTTTACAAATATGACCACATGGGTTGTTTTGAAATGTCATTTTATATATTCTGTCTAGGTTTCATGCATTTTGGACATGTTGAGGGGCAAAAATTTCTTACTTTGGTTTTTTTAGGCTTCGAAGTTCTACTGCAATTACGCCATGCCATAGGATGCAATTTTGGTTATGTTTTCAGTAATATATTGCCAAAAATATCTACTTTACATACCTCTAAAATTTTAAGTCATTTTGATTTGATTTAGATAGGCGTATTTTATATTCATGTTTTCTAGTTTTTAGTGCCTGTGGGGATTGCATGTCTTCACCATACACACTTGATATTTAATGATTTTGGTTTCCTTGTGTGTAGGTGAAGGTCCTAAAGTGTACAAGTAAGGAGTAAAATATCATAGAACAAAGTTGCGGTATCATAGGTTCACCCACTTCAATTATGGGTACGAGGAAAGACATTGGAAGTGCACATGAGTTACTTTGAGGATTTGATCATTGGGCACTAATTTGTAACAATTATATCAATCTAGAGCTCTCAAGGGGATGTATATGTAGCCATGGATTTTATCCATCAAATTAATAAGAAATAAGCTCCATTCATTTCATTTCTTGTGTTTTGGTCATATTTCCACGTTTACTTGCATGCTTCCGTTTTGATGTTCATTAGCTATTAGAGATAGATGCATATTGTTTATCTTCATTCGGTGCACCATTTTTCCCCTAATTCAGTGGTGATCATGGTGGTACCCTATACATATTGATTTTATAAAGGTTTAACCTCAGGATTTTCTTGGTTTTTGATGTAGGTACCAATTGTCCTGGCCTAAAATGACCCCTAGACTGCTCCTTATCTCACCCTGGGACGACCACACAACCATCCCACCCTGGGATGGCCATCAAACTAGAATCCATCCCAACCTAGTACGGCCACAAAATAGAGCCTCTTATGCTCAAATTTCCAAAAATAGTAGGTTTCTAGGCTGATAAGGTAGGTGCCTAAACCTTCTATTTTCTGTTACACAGTTAGATTTTGATGAAATTTGGTTTTTCTCGCATGTTTTATTTGTTAGAAAGGTAGAAATATAGTTTCCTTTTATTATAAATGAAAAAATAACAAAAAAATAAGAAAAAAAAAAAAGTTAAGTTATGATGCCCTTGTGTGGTTTTCTTACATGTAGGCCACCTAATGGGTAGGCCATTATTTAGGGTTTGTCATATTGTAGGTTTCTTTTTATCTAGCTTCTTCTGAAAGTAAAATGCACCTTTTGAATGCATTTAGTGAATGATCATAAAATGCTTTGTTGCTTATTTTCTTTTGGCTTAAAAATAACATGATTCACTTAAACGCTAGTGAGGTGGATTTCATCACCACCCACTAGTAGAGTTCAATGAGGTGGCTTTCATATCCATATGTTGGATCAAATCCCATGAACCTTGTTCTTTACCAAGGCCAATTCCAAGATCTTTCATAGCCTGTTGGTTATAGTGTTGGACATTTTGAGTCCCTAAGCTAAAATGTTGTCATTGATGTCAATAGAGCAATAAATGTCAAAAGGATCTATGAAGGGTTTTTGTGAAAACCAAGGTAGGTAAAATAAAAGTCTTATTTAAAACCATGGACAGTAAATTTGATATGGGTTTTTCTTAAAACCCACATTGGGCTTTCGTTTCATCGAAAAAGGTGCCTTGGTGATGGAGTTGTTTGAGTTTTAATGTTTGGTTTAAATTTTAATTATTTAAAATTTAAATTCAAATTTAAATGGAAAGTTTCCCGCTGACATCATCATGCAAATACAATTTTAATATTTCCGCCGATGTCTTCAAAGTGTTATTAAACACTATATAAAGGGATGGCAATTAAACCAAATAATCATTGTTGCGGGCCAAACAAGGTTAAATTTTTCCTACTTTTGTCACATGCCCGTGCATTTAATTATCAACCCAGGGAGCTTCATAAAATTGCGAAGGGTCTGAATAATATTTCTTACAATACCACTTGAGATGAGTCCGCTAATTCTACTATTGGTGGGTGTTTTCAAAATGGTTGTCAATCATTCATGCACTCCTTAATAATTTACGTAAGAAGAAAATAATTAAATCTAAGAAAATAAAACATTCACACATTCCTAAAAATGAATCTACTGCAAATACTGGAAATAGAAATGAAGGTAAATGACCCTATAAAAGCAATAAAATAATATAGAAAATAGAAGAAAAGTGGGGAAGAAATACTAGCTTGGAGTGGGCCAGGCTCCAACAGCTTCCTCCCAGCTGAACATGTCGTTAGAACTCTTAGAACAGTAATATATTTATCAAAGTGTTACAATATCTATCTGTCTTTGTATCTCTATATAAATATATATCAATCTATATATCTCATAATGGTCTGCATGTGTTTATATAACACACCCGTAGAAATTCTATTATAAAGAGGTTACAATAGTCGATTCATCCCAGACTAAATTAAGACAGTCTGGTGAATGCAATCGACGTTTGCTTAAAACTGGCATTTGGTTCTAATGGTAGTGTGTTCACTGATTGGTTCGTGCTTCACCTGGCATTGGTAAGACACTTTCATACGTTGGTGTGATCTCCAATTTAGCTCTACATGACGTAGAGTTGGAACTACACCAGCCACTGTTGTCCACATCGTGCAAACCTGGTCAATGGGCGAAGAACAGAGGTGCCTTCCCTATGAGGAAGGCACCTAAGTATATCGGGTGCCTTCCCTATATTGAAGGTATCTTACTGCCGTGGCACCTTCCTAGAAGAGGAAGGTGCTTACCTTCTGTTGGTGCCTTCCTATGGGAGGAAGGCGCTTGCCTTCTAGTGGTGCCTTCCTTATGGGAGGAAGGCGCTCGCCTTCTGTGAGAGGAAGGTGCTTGTCTTCTAGTGGCACCTTCCTTATGGGAGGAAGGCACTTTGCCTGTCATGGCGCCTTCCCGTTGGTGCCTTCCTTATGAGAGGAATGCGCTTCCTTCCCTTTGGCACCTTCCTAGAGGAGGAAGGCGCCTACTTACTCTTGGTGCCTTCCTGGAAGAGGAAGGTGCCTACTTTCTCTTGGCGCCTTCCTGGAAGAGGAAGGCTCCTATGTTCTCTCGCATTGATCCCAAAAGAAAAAAAGTGCCGGGTCCATCAAAAAGACCTCGACCGATCCAAATCTAACTAAACCAACTGCAATTCCACAAAACACACTGAAAACACACAAATTAGATAACACGCATAATTTCATCAAATATCTATATAATAATTTATAAAAGTATGCAATCCTTATTATACAACCGCATAATGATCAAGAAAATGTGTACAAAATATGAGCATTTTTGGTGCTCATCATCCCCCCACGCCTAACATATGCCACGCCCTCGTGGCATAAAAACTACAGGTAGCCCTGTTGACCCTTCATCATTGTCGTTTCTTGGAGGATTCGATTGCACCTACAGCCCGAGTCTGTCTCTTCTACATGCTGGCATCTGAAGGTGTGGCTCACCTTTTCCTATGCAGAACTAAGGGTACGGCTATTGAATGTCCTTTTCTCATTTTGGCCGCTACTGGTGGTGATCTAGCCAGTGTCATCTCTACTGACTAGAATGCAGCTTTGGTAGCTTGCCAGAGGTTAGCATCCGGAGGTCTGACCGCTGCCAGAGGGATATCTAAATTATCCCTCCTTGAAGGTACTACTTGGGCCTTGTATAATCTAGCTGCTTTAGGAGTAAGCCCTACGTTCTCCTTTGCAATGGCAATGGCCTCCAATTGGGGGCCATATACCCCCCATCATTCCAAATACCTCCTCATCATGGAGGGCCGTCCCCGGGATGAACCGTAAATATCCCAAAACTGGTTGTCCTCTATCGGATTGACGTAGATGCCAGAGTCTCCTCACATCCTCGAGGTTGCCTTCTTGGCCTCTTTGGTTGCTTTCATCTCCTTGAGCAGTCGTTCAAATTATTTTTACTTTCAATGAATGGCTGCATATCCCACTCGTCCTCTTCTGGCTCGACGAAGGTCACCTTCACCTTCTTTCGAGCCGTCCTGGGCATTTTTCCTCTAGCCTCTATGGAAAATGTGGTGGCTTGAATAGGGGTCTTCTATTTCTCCTTGGCAGACGTCTCCTCGTTCTTAGGGGCCTACTCTGGAGCGTTCTCTTCATTCTATGCTGCTATCTCTAGGGGTGATCCTTCGTTCTCCTATCTATCTAGTGTCGACCCCTCAGGCTCTTCTCCTTCTTCAGGTTTGGGGAGTTCCTCCTTATCCTCTGGTCCTGTCTACTACTGGAGGTCCTCGTCCTACTTTGTATCACTCAGGACGATGATAGGGGGTATTATGGGACTTCTCTCCCCTTCACTCCCAAAAACAGAGGAATTCTCCCCTGCCTCCGGGCTGCTTTGTCGAGCGTCTGATCGAATTTCCCCCAAAGAGAATACTCGTTCGGTAGATGTGGGAGAATTCATCGAGACTTATTTCACCCAATCAGTTTGGGTTGACGCATCCCTTATTTCCATTCTCCTATTCTGAAGCATCTGGTTTTCCTCCTGTAACTCCCAGACCAGCTGCTCGAGCTGGGCAATCCGTCTGTCTCGTTCCTTCAACTCCCCTGCATGCTTGTTCTGGCAGTCCTCCAAAATTTTCTAGGTCATAAAGAAATTGGTTTGCCATTCGAGTTCCTCCTCCAAGGCCACATCGACCTGGTCATTTTTCCCAGAAGTCCTTGCATCTTGTGGGCTTCTGTTTGTCAATTCCCAGAGTGTTTGGGCTACAATGTCTACTTTCGGGTTGCTCTGTTCTTCTTCTGCCGATAGGAGTCACCGTAGAAGTTTCCTCCTGGGGAATAGTTCAATTGGTCAAAACTTGTCCTCACAGCTAATAAGCGGTGCTCCTTCTTCCTCATGCTCGGGCACTAGGGAATGCCCTCTTTCCTCTGTGTTCTCGGGCACTGGTGACTGCCCTCTTTCCTTTGTGTTTTCGGGCACTGGTGACTGCCCTCTTTCCTCTATGAAATAGGGCAATGCCAATTGCCCGATACTTGTTATTTCCTCTGTAGGGCATCTCTCATCTTTCCCTACTTCAGAAATAGCATATTTTCACCTTTCTTGGCTGCCATCTCCCTCTACATCGGGGTTCTACCTCTGTGCTTCTGCATGGTGGGCCAGTGCCGATATCAGCCCATGGTGGGCTAAGGCGGACGGTGCCCCCTTCTGGTACCGAGCCACTTTGTCCTTCAGAGCATTTGCCAAGTAGAAGGGCACATTCAACTTCCTTCCATGCACCAGGTGATTGAGAAACTGCACATGATTAGCGTGCAGATGGGTATATTTCCTTATGCATGTGAAGAATCGAGCAACCTACTCGAATATCTTTCACAGATTCATGGGGAGGATATTTTTGGGTAACCCCTCCTTGTCTATCTGCACATTCTCCAATGGCAGCAGCACCTCAGCATACGGCTTCAATAGTCCACCCTTGTATACACATTCCCCTATGAGGGGCAATCCAGTCGCCTGTGAGATGAACTTGGGGGTGACTAGAATTTCTACCCCTCATACCTAGGCTACATCGCCCCTCAAGGAGGTAGTGAACTCCTTAGCTACCTCCATATCCTAGCCCTTACTGACCAGGGTACAGTATTCGAGCCATCCCTCGGCCTTGAACTGTCTTCACCGCTCCTATGATTTCATCCGTATCACCTGGTTCATTCTTCTTCACTGCGTGATTCTTAGACCTTCCTCCCATGGCACCTTCCCTTACTACTGCTATTTTTTTTTGTCCTTCCTTCCTTATGGAAGGTGCCATATCATTGGCACATGGTTCCGGCTATGGGGGGGATATGATATTTATGATGGTGGTATATTTTTCGGTACTGCATATTTTATAAATAATTATATAAAAATTTGAATTAACATGTGCATACCTGATTCGGTGTTTTAGGCATCATGAAGGCCGTTGATTCATTGATTTGTGACACGGGGGAGGGGTATGGTCATCTGGTGCTACTCATTCATGTGATGCTTCATTTCGCTCGGGGCATTCGAGAGGCATGAGTGCTGGCTGTATGCAGAAGGCGTTCTTTGGTACCTTCCCCATGTGGAAGGCATTGATGTGGAGCCTTCTCGATGTTGTCGGTGCTCTCTGAATGGATGCACCTTCCGATGATGGAAGGCACCTCTGATTGGATGTGTCGTCCGGTGGTGGAAGGCGCCTTCTTGATGATGGCGCCTTCCTGCTACGAAAGGTGCTCCTGATTGGGTGTGCCTTTCCGATGTGGAAGGTGCCTCGATCTGCATGCACCTTCCCGATGTGGAAGGCGCCTCTGGCTGGATGCACCTTCCCGATGTGGAAGGCACCTTGGGTTTTTTTTTAATGGTGCCTTCCACCATGGAAGGCACCTATATATATATATATATATATATATATATATATATATATATATATATATTTGTTTTCTTATTGAGCTGGGTGCCTTCTTTATAAGGAAGGCACCTTATTCTGGCGAGGCGCCTTCTGGATGTGGAAGGTGCCTTCTTCTAGCTAGACGCCTTCTTTATAAGGAAGGTGCCTTCTTCTTGCGGGGCACATTCTTTATAAGGAAGGCACCTTCTTTTGGCGGGGCACCTTTTGGATGTGGAAGGCACATTCTTTTGGCTGGGCACCTTCTTTATAAGGAAGGCACCTTCTTTTGGCTAGGTGCCTTCTTTATAAGGAATGCGCCTTCTTGCGGGGTGCCTTATTTATAAGGAATGCACCTTCTTCTGGCGGGGCACCTTCTGGATGTGGAAGGCACCTTCTTTTGGCTGGGTGCCTTCTTTATAAGGAAGGTGCCTTCTTCTGGGTGCCTTCTTCTGGCAGGGTGCCTTCTAGATGTGGAAGGTGCCTTCTTCTGGCTGGGTGCATTATTTATAAGGAAGGTGCCTTATTCTTAGAAATCATGTTGCGATTGACTGGGAAAGGGTGATCAAGCCTTCTTAGTCTTGCTTCATGCTGCCTTAGCTTCTACCTACGAGCCGGTGTCGGAATGCTGAGCCGAATCAGGCTCGGTTTCCCAGATACCTATTCCTCGTGTTGTCAGGTCCACCTACAAAAAGCAACCAAAAAAGAAATGAAAATAAAGGCAGTTAGATGCATTTTGTGCCTATTAGGCCTTGGGTTAGGATGCTTGTAGCTTGCATGCGGGCGTCGTCCCTGCAAAAACACACTATAAAAAAAAAACTACATTAACTAATTTTGGGTGAGCACTTCCATGCCCACCATTTCACCTGTGAGAGTTCGGTCTAGATCTAACAAGATGGGGTCTCCCCCATGCCTATTCTGGATTCTACCTGTAATGTTTTGGACGTGTTATAGGGGCGTAGTTGGTGGCCATTGACTGTGAACATGGTGTTGCTGCCATCAATTGTCTTAACGCGCACTGCCCCATTCTTGATGAGCTCTACCACCTCATACGGCCCCATCCATCTCTGCATTAATTTTCCTTTCCTCTCCTGGAACCGAGAATCATACAATAGTACCCATTCCCCTTCTTAGAACTGCTTCAGCTTAATGTGGCTATCATGCCACCGCTTTCTTTGCTTCTGTATAATTTTTGTTCTCTACAAAGCATCTAATCGGATTTCGTCCAGCTGATCTAGCTGTCGAATCCTTTGTTTTTGAGCTTCATCCAAGCTCAAGTTCAATTCTAAAGCCGTTCTTAGTGTCTTGATTTCAAATTCGATGGGCATCATCGCATTTTTCCCATAGACCAGTTGGAAAGGTGTAAAGCCTATGGTGGATTTCCACGTGGTGTTATATGCCCAGACTGCCTCCGACAACCGTGTAGCCCAATATTTCTTGTGTTGTTGCATGGTCTTCATCAAGATGTTCTCTATTTCTCTGTTTGTCACTTCCACTTGCCCGTTTGCCTATGGATGGTAGGGCGTAGTTTTATTGTGCCAAACTTTGTATTGCTCCATTAGCTCCTCGATCAACTTGGAGGTAAATTGAGGCCCTTGGTCTGTTGTTATCTCCCTAGGGACCCCAAATCATGTAAAAATATGGGCAAATAAGAAATTGGCAACTGTTCTTTCCTTTGAATCCCTCAATGCCTAAACTTCAACCCATTTGGTAACGTAATCCGTATAGACCAAAATAAACCTCCTCCCCATTGAAGGTGGATTAAACGGTCCCACGAAGTCCATGCCCCACTTGTCGAAAGGTTCCAGGTGTACCTGAGGCTGGAGGGGCATTTCATCTCGATGGGTTGGTCTGCCCATCCTTTGGCATTCATCACACTTGCTGGAGTATGTAGCCGCATCCTTAAATAGAGTGGGCCAAAAGTACCCAGCCTGTAGGATTTTGTAGGCAGTTCATTTCCCTACAAAGTGTCCTCTGCATGGTTCGTCGTGACATGCTTTGAGTACTTCTGAGAACTCCTGTTCTGCTATGCATCTTCTTATAATTTGGTCACATCCTATTTTAAATAGGAGGCCATCCATCCATAGGAATGATGCACTTTTCTCTATGACCACCTGCTTTTCTCAAAAAGAGAGAGCAGGTGAGGTCCTTCCGATGGCCAAGTAATTGGCTATATCTGCATACCACGGGGTTTGCTCACTAATAGTGAACAAATGTTCATCCAAAAATTGGTCTTCCACTTTTTGATGGTCTGTTGGTATCAATCTGGACAGAAAATCTGCCATGACGTTATCCTTGCTTGGTTTGTCGACTATGGTGATGTCGAATTCCTACAGTAGCAATAGCCATCTGATAATTCTTCCGCCAATGGTCGGCTTGCTCATTAGGTATCTGATAGCCACATGGTCCGTATGGACAAATACCTTATATCCGATGATATAGTGGTAGAATTTGTTTATAGCATGGACAACTATGAGGAACTCCTTCTCTATCACCGTGTAGTTGAGCTCTACTCCTACCAAGTTTTTACTGACATAATAAATGGCATAAAATTCTTTGCCATATTTTTGTTCGAGGACTGCTCCAATCGCACCGTTGGATGCATCACAATAGATATGGAATGGTATGGCCCAATTTGGTCCTCTTAAAACTGGTGTAGATATCATTTTCTCCTTAAGCAATTGGAATGCTTCTTCGCAGTCTTCCATCCAATTGAACTCCACATCCTTAGATAATAGAGTGTGCAGTGGTTTGGCAATTTTGCTAAATTCGGCGATAAATCACCGATAGTACCCGATTGATCCAAGAAAACTCCTTACCTCTTTCTGCATTCTGGGGCTGGGTAGGTCCCTGATGACCTCAATATTCCTTTTATCAACCTTTATTCCTTCTGCAGAGAGGTGGTGCCCCAGTACGATGCCTTCTTGCATCATCATAAAGCATTTTTTGTTACTTAGGGACAAATTATTTTTCTTGCTTCTATCGAGCACTCTTTCCAAGTTTGTCATTGCCTCCTCAAAGGTTTCTCCATAGATGGTGAAGTCATCCATGTATACCTTGACCCCGTCTCCCATCATGTCTGAGAATATGCTAAGCACCGCCCTTTGAAAGGTGGCAGGTGTGTTGCACAGTCCGAAAGGCAATACCCTATAGGCAAACGTTCCCCATGGGCAGGTGAACATTGTCTTATCTTGATCTTCTTCTCCTATCTGGATCTGGTTGTATCCATTGAATCCATCCAGAAAGGAGAAGTACTTCCTCCCCGAGAGTGTGTCCAAGACCTGATCAATGAACGGGAGCGGGAAGTGGTCTTTCTTGGTTGCTTTGTTCAATGCTCTATAGTCCACATAGATTCACCACTTCCCATTATTTTTAGGGACCACCACTAATGGTGATACCCACTCACTATCAAAAATCGGATATATGAATCCGATAGCCAAGAGTTTGTGCAGTTCTTCCTTGACAATGTCTTTCATTGTCGGGTTCATTCTTCTCTAACGACTGTTGGCTTGGAGTTGCCTGATCATCTAGATAAATCCGATGGGTATAGATCTCTGGGCTGATGCCCTGCATATCTGAGTAATCCCATGCAAATTCTTGTTGGTGCCTTACCAAGAGCTCTTCTAATTTTGTCAGTTGTGTGGGTGTCAACCTACTACTGACATTTAATGTTCTTCCTGGCCCAACATGTATCTACCGAACGTGGTGATCTTGGGCGCCAGTCAACGACGATCCAGGTGCAAAGATGGAGGGCTCTCCATGGAGAAACTCCACAATAGCACCATCTTCATCTTCTTCTATCAACTCCTCCAATGTCATCACCGGCTGGATCATGGACAACTCTGGATTTCCATGCTCGGTGAACATGGGTTCTCCTACTGAGTCGACAGACTATGCTGGGGGTGAAATGGTCAACCTTTTAACGTTTCACCCATCGGAGATGGTCATCAGCCCATCCCGAAATTGATGTAAGCGTCAACTTTTGCTAGCCATGGCCTCCCTAAGATGAGCGGGTAACCACCTAGCCTAGTTTTGGATTGCAAGACTAAAAATTCGGTTGGGTATTCCCATGCACTGACCATTACTATCACGTCTTCCAACATTCCTTCCGATGCTATGGTCAATCGATCGGCTAGCTATAGCACTATCGTGGTGGGTTTCAGGTTCATGAGCTGTAGCCTCTGCATGGTCTCCTGAGGCATTACGTTGATGGCTACTCCAAGATCGACCAACGTATTGGACAGGGAATGTCCCTCAATTTTTACAGTCAACATCGAGCTGCCTAGGTCTGCATACTTCGGATGGCATGTTTTGCCCATCATCAAATCCGCTAGTTTACCCATGACATTGATAGTCTAGGTTGCTCTTCATCTTGGCTTCCTCAGACACATCTCTTTGATTGCCTTGGTATATATTGGAACATCTCGGATTGCTTGAAATAATGGAATTGTCACTATGAGGTTCTTCAAGCTTGACAAGATGTCGAATTTCGGCTGCGTTACTTTTCTCTGTTCTTGCAACCGGTTGGGAAATGGAGCCTTCACTCTCTCAAGTGTTTCTTCCTCCTCTACCAAAGGTGTTTCTTCTACCTCTTCCTCCTCTTCTACCAGTGGAGGTGTTCCTACTCCTAGCTGCCTACCTGACCTAAGCTGAATATTGTACATAGGATACATCTCACCCTCCATGTTGTATGCTGGTTGGTTCACCCTATTATTTGGATTTGCCATCGGTTGTGCGGGTAGCTACATAGGTCTCACTACTGGAAATGCCGGTAAATTCTGTTGGGGGTGAGCAGGTGCTACGTTCTATGGAGCCTGATTCCATGCAGTGTGGCCTCTCCACTGTTGCCTAGGATATGGATATGGCATCCATGGCTGCTGGTTTGGGAATGCTGTTGGGGGTGCATTAGACCAGGGTGATGGCCCCCACCACCCCATGTTAGGTGGTTGAGGCGGTCCTTGGTGCATGTATGGCCCTCCCCCATATGGCAGAATTTTAGTTGGCATATTCCCCGTAGGGGGCTGTGGCCAACTCTTTCGATTGCCTATGAAATAGGCATCCATGCTTTCAACCTCCTCCTGATTACTGGGCAGTTGTGGGCACAATCGAGTTTTATGATTCAGCCTACAAACTGTGCATACTCTGACTTTGTTCTCTGGGCATGCATTCTTTGCATGCCTCCCTCTACATTTTGGATAGAAATAAGCCAATGTTGCATCATTTTCTTGCTTCTTTTTCTCTAATAGCAACGTATCCATCTACAATGCTAGAGATGAGAGCATTTCACTCTTTAAATCCTCCAGCATGTTACCTATTTCTATCTTTGTGACTAAAGCAGTCGCTTTCATGGTTCTGGAGGTGGCCTTGCCTCACCTTCTTGAGTAGTTCCAGCATAGTTGTCGGATGTCTTCCATAGCATGCTGGTAGACATCACCTCCGAAGATCATGTTAAGAGCCTCTAGTGATTCATTGGTAAGTCCTCTCAAAAAGATGCTTTTGAGGGACTTATCAGATAGTCTCGCATGAGGAGATCATTGAAGATTAAAGTTGAATCTCTCCCAGTACTCCTTGAGAGACTCATATTCTTTTTGTGTCATGCTCAGGACCTCCTCCCTGGAGTCTCTTGCTCTCCCAAAATCTTGGTATTGCTCTAAAAAGAGCCTCTTCATCTAGTCCCACGTGGCAATGTGTTTGTCTCCTAGACCGATGAACCACCGTAGAGCTACATCATCTAATGTAGAAGGAAAGAGTTTCAGCTTCTGCGTATCGGATTTGTAGTCCACAGACCTGCATAAGACATCAAACTTAAATAAAAATAGGTCAAGGTCCTCAGTTGGGTATCCTCTAAAGGTCGAAAGGTGAGCAGGGGATATGTTTTTCATTTTGGCATCTCCTACTCCTTCCTCTATCGAGAAACTAAATCCAGATGAGACTTCATCGTTATCATCCATTTTTTCAGGAAATGTGGTTTCTAATGCAGTGCTTATGGCCTTACGGTCATTTAAGACTTTCTGAGTCAAAGCTCTAAGGTTTTTTGGTGAGATCGTCCGATCTTCTATAGCTTTCCACAACAGGGCTTCCTCTAAGGGAGTCCTATTAAACAGGGGATTTATGATGATTCGTTCTTCCCCACATTGATGGGATGAGGAGGCACTTTGCACAAAGTGCGGTTCCTCACTCCAATGGATTGCTGGTGGGTCGAGCGAGTCTAATTCAAATTCAGAATGCTCGGCTGACTCTGGTTCTGATGGGTTGGTTCTTATAAACCGACCGTCCGGTCCTCTTCTTCTCGAAGAACTCATACAAGGTCAGATGGAAGGTTTTAGGGTATTGTAAATAATCTAGTTGAGACGCTTCCATGACAATGGCGCCAAAATGTTGCGGGCCAAACAAGGTTAACTTTTTCCTACTTTTGTCACATGCCCGTGCATTTAATTATCAACCTAGGGAGCTTCGTAAACTTGCGAAGGGTCTGAATAAGATTGCTTACAATACCACTTGAGATGAGTCCGCTAATTCTACTATTGGGGGGTGTTTTCAAAATGGTTGTCAATCATTCATGCACTCCTCAATAATTTATGTAAGAAGAAAATAATTAAATCTACAAAAATAAAACATTCACACATTCCTGAAAATGAATCTACTGCAAATACTGGAAATAGCAATGCGGTAAACGACCCTATAAAAGCAATAAACTAATCTAGAAAATAGAAGAAAAGTGGGGAAGAAATACTGGCTTGGAGTGGGCCTAGGCTCCAGCATCTTCCTCCCAACTGAACACGCGCTTAGAACTCTTAGAACTGTAATATATTTATCAAAGTGTTACAATATCTATCTGTCTCTGTATCTCTATATAAATCTATATCAATCTATATCTCTCAGAGTGGTCTGCATGTGTTTATATAACACACCCATAGAAATTTTGTTACAAAGAGGTTACAATAGTCGATTCATCCCAGACTAAATTAAGACAGTCTGGTGAATGCAATCGACGTCTGCTTAAAACTAGCATTTGGTTCTAATGGTGGTGTGTTCGTTGATTGGTTTGTGCTTCACCTGGCATTGGTAAGATGCTTTCATACATTGGTGCGATCTCCAATTTAGCTCTACATGATGTAGAGTTGGAACTGCACCAGCCGCTGCTGTCCACGTCATGCAAACTTGGTCAACGAGTGAAGAACAGAGGTGCCTTCCCTATGAGGAAGGCACCTAAGTATATCGGGCGCCTTCCCTATACGGAAGGTATCTTACTACCGTGGCGCCTTCCTGGAAGAGGAAGGCGCTTACCTTCTATTGGTACCTTCCTGTGGGAGGAAGGCGCTTGCCTTCTAGTGGTGCCTTCCTTATGGGAGGAAGGCGCTCGCCTTCTATGAGAGGAAGGCACTTGTCTTCTAGTGGCGCCTTCCTTATGGGAGGAAGGCACTTTGCCTATCGTGGCGCCTTCCCATCGGTGCCTTCCTTATGAGAGGAAGGTGCTTCCTTCCCTTTGGCACCTTCCTGGAGGAGGAAGGCACTTTTCTTTCCTTGGTGCCTTCCTGGAAGAGGAAGGCGCCTACTTACTCTTGGCACCTTCCTGGAAGAGGAAGGCGCCTACATTCTCTTGGCGCCTTCCTGGAAGAGGAAGGCACCTACTTTCTCTTGGTGCCTTCCTAGAAGAGGAAGGCGCCTATGTTCTCTGCATTGATCCCCAAAGAAACAAAGTGCTAGGTCCATCAAAAAGACCTCGACTGATCCAAATCTAACTAAACCAACTGCAATTCCACAAAACACACTGAAAACACACAAATTAGATAACACGCATAATTTCATCAAATATCTATATAATAATTTATAAAAGTATGCAATCCTTATTATACAGCCGCATAATGATCAAGAAAATATGTACAAAATATGAGCATTTCTGGTGCTCATCAATCATCCTTGTTCTCATGTGTTAATTACCTTGGAATTCGAAAGAGCTCGTGCGAATTGTTGAAAAGGAAGCAGCAAAGAAAGCACAACGATTTGGAAATATCAAACGTGGTATGAGGCATGGTGCATTGGCGTATAGATTTTGCTAATACTATGGGTAGCACAAATATCAGGGATCGAATCCCCTTGATGGCAGCGTGTGGGAAGCACTTTGGTGCTTTGTCCTTTGTGGTAGGTGGACAAATATTAAAGGCCCTTTTGGCCTTTGCTTTTCCAATGAGCACTGTGGCTCGGTTGGAATCTTAGCCACAACTAAGACACTCACAGTGTGTGGCAGATAGGGGTTCGAATCCCCTAGAGAGGTATTTACATTTTTTCCTTTAATAATTTTTATTAGCCCTAAAGTTTGGAGTTATAAGGTATTTAATGGGAATTAAATTTTATCATTAGGGCTGTGATTATTATTGTGAAAGCATAGTTGATTTATGTTTTATTTTGACGGAAATGGAAAATTGATTTTAGGAGAAATAATGAGTTGTTAAAGTGATTTTGAGAGATTTATTGTGGGTTATTCTTAATAAGGGTTTTTATTAAAATAGACTTTGGTGGATGTGTTTATGAAGTTGGAGTAAAAAGGGTGTAAATTAAGTTATGCTTTTATTGTGATTATTTAAAAGACCACTAACCCTTATTAATATTGAAAAGGAAAGTTGTGATTAACTGTGGCAGATTTTGTGGACAACTTATTGGAATCAAAAAGGTATGGGCACATTCTCCTATTAATTATTTGTGGTGGTTGATTTCTGAAATATCATTGGAGTGAAAAGGATTAATTGAAGTTTCCTTTGTGAAGATGGTTGGTTGAATGCTTCAAGGTTTTTTGATTTGTGAGTTATATTTAAAACTTGTTTCATTAGCATTGTTGTTGAAGTAAATTGATGATGAAATTAACTTGAACATGATCTAGAAAATAACATGATATCATTGTTATGTGAGACTTGAGATAAAGCATTGTTGGAAACATTTTTAGTTGGTTGATACATGCTTGAACTAGGGTTTGTGAGAAAGGGTTGTTCCTTGATGTGATTGGTTGAGTTGAGTTGGTTAAGCCTAGTCAAGTGGATGTGTGAAATAGTTGTTCAAGTTCCATAAAACAAACTATTCTATATTTTGATTTGAGTTGATATTGAGATTGAAGAATAGGACATATTGAGTCTCTAACAATTCTCTTTATGCTTCTATTGAGTTGAGATTGGGATTTGAGTATAAAACATATAGAGTCTCTAACAATTCTATTTATGCTTCTATGAGATTCATTTGAGTTGAGATTGAGATTTAAGAATAGGCATATTGAGTCTCTAACAATTCTCTTTATGTTTCTATTGAGTTGAGATTGGGATTTGAGTATAGAACATATAGAGTCTCTACCAATTCTCTTTATGCTTCTATGAGATTAAATTGAGATATTGATTGTACTTTGAGCTTAGAACATATTGAGTCTCTAAGAATTTTCTTTATGATTCTATGAGATTGAACAAGTTCTATGTAAGCTTGTTAAGTAGATTTGAGACAAGTCTTTGAGAAGGCTTGTGGACTATTTTGAGTTAAACTTTTGTGAAATCTTGCTAAAAAAAATTGAGAAAGTCCAAGAGAGGACTTATTGAGCAGATTTGAGCAAGTCCAAGAGATGACTTATTGAGAAGATTTGAGCAAGTCCAAGAAAGGACTTATTGAGCAGATTTGAGCAAGTCCAAGAGAGGAATTATTAAGCATATTTGAGCAAGTCCTAGAGAGGTGAATAGATTTAGATAGGTTTTGTGTGAACCTGTTAAGAATATTTAGACAAGTTTTGTGTGAACCTATTGAGCAGATTTGGACATGTTTTGTGTGAACCTGTTGAGCATATTTGAGTAGGTTCTGAGTGAACCTATTGACCAAAATTGTACTAGACCGATTGTACTGTGTTTAGTGCAAGATATTGAGCAAAACTGTGCTAGACCGACTGAACTATGTTTGGTATAGTATTGAGATAGATCTTTGGAGTGATAGATTATATAGGACAAAGTCTCAGTTGATAGAGATCTAATAGCCAGGACAATTGAAGACAAGATCTGAGTGATAAATCTTCAAGTGGAGAGAAATCCACCAGTTAGTGCAGCATAGAGACAAAGTCTTCTAGAATATCACTAGCTAGAGCAGAAAGAGAAATATTTATCCTGTGGAAGAGATCCATGAACTTGATATTATGGGATCAGCATCTCCTTTGGATCGAGGTCCATAAACATTGTAATTTGGGAAGGATTCCCAAGAGATAATTTGAGAAATATTTAGAAGAAATATTTTCTCTTTGGAGGTAGCCCACATTGGGTGAACCATGTTAAATCTATGTCTCTATTATGTGTGGCATTTTATGCATTACTTTAATTACTTCTATTGATACTGCTATGTATACACTGCATAATATTGATTTGAGAAGAAAAGTAAAAAGTGGTCTTATACTGTTCACCCCCCTCTCAGTATAAGATTGTGTTCTTCAATTGGTATCAGAGTGGGTTTCTTCAAAAGAGTTTGAAAACTTAAAGGAAAAGTAGTATAAGAACACAATGGATCAAAAGGATCAAAAGAATGAGGCCTTAAATAATACAGTACCAATATTTGATGGAAGTGACTTCTTATATTGGTGTGTGCTGATGAGATTTCACCTGATGGCACTTGGCAATGAAGTTTGGGATGCAGTGGAATTTGGGTACAATTCAAAAATTAATCCTCCTACAGATAAGGAAGGTAGGTTTCTCATGCATGCAATTCAAGATCTATGAATGCAATTATAAGAGGATTATGTAGATCAGAATCTATGAAGGTGATGGAATGCAAAATAGCAAAATATATGTGGGAACTCTTGCAAACCATATATGGAGATAAAAGTGTCAGGAAAGCAAAGATCAAAAATATCAATGGAGAACTTTAGAATCTAAGAATGAGGGATGATGAAATAATTCATGACTATCTCAACAAGGTTGATGAACTTATACATGAGATGAAAGGTCTTGAAATGAAGGTTGATGAATCTGATGCTTACGACAAGATCTTGAGGACTCTTCCAAAAAGGTATAGTGAAAAATTTTCTGCCATAGAAACATCAATTGATAGTGATAATCTAACAAGAAATTATTTGCTTGGCATGCTTACAAATTTTGAGATAAGAACAAAAGATTCTATTCCTCCAAAATAAGTTGCATTCAAAGTGGATAGTAAGAAAAATGGTAAGAATATAGAATCAAGCAATGAATCTTCTAGTTATGAAGAAGATAACTATGGTAGAAGAGATAAAGGGTTAAAAATACCAATAGATATGACATCTATTAAATGCTTTAATTATGGAAAGTTTGGAAATTTTGCAACAGAATGCAAAGAGCCAAAGATCAACAATGATGAAAAAAAATAGGATCACAAGTATAGGGAATATGAAAATTACAGGTACCAAAAGAAAAATAGGGATGGACAAAACATACAAGGGAAGAAGTTTTTCCAAAGGCAAAAGAGAAGCTACTATGTGGATAATCCAAGTAAGTACCAAATTTATAGTGATGCTAGCTTTTTAGACAATGATAGAGATGAAGTCTTGTTCATGGTTAAGGAAAAATATCAAGTTAAGAAAAAGACTCCAGTTATTCTCAAGTGTTTTAGATGTGGTAAATTTGTACACCCTGAAGATGATTGTTTATAGTTTTAGTGATGATTATTTTGAAGATGGACTTGATAGATCAAATGAGAATCTTCTAATGGCTTTAGAAGATAAAGAATTGAGTGATCCTATAGAAAGCAAGTCAAAAGAAAGAAATGATATGGACAAAGGCAAACAAATAGAGGACTACTCAACAGAGAATGGTTATGATCTCAAAGGTGAACTTATCTATGCTCTTGACATAGTGAATAAGGTAAGAAAGCAACACTCTAATCTTTAAATTCAATTTCAATAATGTTATGAAGAAATATTATTGCTCATAGAGGACTTAGAGAAGTTAAAGTCCAAGGCAAGTAAGTTTAGAGAAAATTTAGAAGCAAACATATTGGAATGTGAGAAGTTAGCACAAGAAGTGGCTACTCTAAAGAAACATTTACAGGACTCCAAAAT
Organism: Wollemia nobilis; assembly: GCA_028583015.1. Taxonomy (NCBI): domain Eukaryota; kingdom Viridiplantae; phylum Streptophyta; class Pinopsida; order Araucariales; family Araucariaceae; genus Wollemia; species Wollemia nobilis. The sequence continues at coordinate 204,420 of JAQPPZ010001340.1, forward strand.
CAAGATGAAGAGTTTCACAAATAGCTCTAAGAACTTGGATAAGTTCATTTGTGGACAACAAAGAACATCATGTTCAACAAGTCTAGTTTTTGGAAAGAAATAGAAAAAGACAAAGTCTACTTCAAGTCTTGAATAAGAAGAAACAACATCATAAGAAGATACTTAAGAAGAGGGATTCTCAGATGTAAGTGAAAGTGAAACTTCTAAGGATGAGTCAGATTGCAGTGAGTCCAACAAGGACAATGGGCAAAGAAGATACAGATGGAACAACAATTAGAACATGAGACCAATGAGGTCTAGACAAGGAAGATTCAATGGGAGATGCTTCTCATATCACAGGTTTGGGCACATGGCTTCACAATGTAGGACACATGAAAGATAGGTATATGGAAGAGAACAACTTTTCCAAGGATATTGTTATTCATGTAATGAGTTTGGTCATAAGGCAATAAATTGTAGGATTCATGATAGAAGATGATATGGCTTCACCAGGATAAATTTTAAGACTATTGCACATCCAAGGAATAATAACATTAAGTGTTATAAGTGCAATAATGATGGTCACATAGCAATATGGTGTAGAGAAAATATTCTAGAAATAGGTATGAACAAGAAAAGGAATATGAACATGAACAAGAATAGGAATATGAACATGAATAGGAACAAGAATATGAATAGGAACAGGAATAAGAACATGAACAGAAACAAGAAGATAAATACGAACAAAGACTTAGAAAAGAATGAGAAGAAGAACAAGTACAAGAACAAGAATATAGATGAAAATATGAATGGGAATAAGAACATGTACAAGAATATGAACATGGATGAGAACAAGAATAGGAATAAGAACATGGATGATGACTCAAAAAGAAACTGTGAGAGAATTCAGCAAAAAGAAAAAGGAAAAGACAAAGGCAGAGAACAGTACTTTCGGGGAGTAGAAATACTCCCACCCAAGAATTAACCACCTCATGTGGAGGTGGGGGAGGGGCTAAGATAAGAGGCTCAATTCTTAGCCCCGAGCCCCAAAGGTGACCCTTTGCCATTGATTTCAAAGGGGGAGAGATTTGTGTATTATGGGGAGAGTTTTTGGATATGAGGAGAGATTTTATATCTAAGAGAGCATTGAGCCAGGGGGAGCAAAGCCCTAGGGGGAGCTGACAAGAATGTCAGAATTTAGTAAAAGGTTTTGGGTTACCATCAATGACAAAGGGGGAGATTGTTTGACATTTTGAGTCCCTAAGCTGAAATGTAGTCATTGATGTCAATAGAGCAATAAATATCAAAAGGATCTATGAAGGGTTTTTGTGAAAACCAAGGCAGGTAAAATAAAAGGTTTTATTTAAAACCATGGATAATAGATTTGATTTGGGTTTTTCTTAAAACCCATGTTGGGCTTTCATTTCATTGAAAAAGGTGCCCCGATGATGGAGTTATTTGAGTTTTAATGTTTGGTTTAAATTTTAATTATTTAAAATTTAAATGGAAAGTTTCCCGTCAATGTCATCATGCAAATACAATTTTAATATTTCTGCCAATGTCTTCAAAGTGTTATTAAACACTATATAAAGGGGTGGCAATTAAACCAAATAATCATCCTTGATCTCGTGTGTTAATTGCCTTGGAATTTGAAAGAGCTCGTGCGAATTATTGAAAAGGAAGCAGTGAAGAAAGCGTAGCGATTTGGAAATCTCAAACATGGTATGAGGCATGGCACTTTGGTGTATCGATTTTGCTAAGACTATGGGCAGCGTAAATATCAGGGATCGAATCCCCTTGACGGAAGCATGTGGAAAGAACTTTGGCACTTTGTCCTTTGTGGTATGTGGAGGAAGATTAAAGGCCCTTTTAGCTTTTGCTTTTCCAACGAGTGCTTTAGTTTAGTTGGAATATTAGTCGCGGCTAAGATGCTCGCGGTTTGTGTTGGATAGGGGTTTGAATCCCCTTGAGATGTATTTACATTTTTACCCTTAATAATTTTTATTAGCCCTAAAGTTTGGAGTTATAAGGTATTTAATGGGAATTAAATTTTATCATTTGGGTTGTGATTATTATTGCAAAATCATAGTTGATTTATGTTTTATTTTGATGGAAATGGAGAATTGATTTTAGGAGAAATAAGGAGTTGTTGTTAAAGTGATTTTGAGAGATTTATTGTGGGTTATTCTTAATAAGGGTTTTTATTAAAATAGAATTTGGTGGATGTGTTTATGAAGTTGGAGTGAAAAGGGTGTAAATTAAGTTATGCTTTTATTGTGATTATTTAAAAGACCACTAACCCTTATTAATATTGAAAAGGAAAGTTGTGATTAAGTGTGGCAGATTTTGTGGACAACTTATTGACATCAAAAAGGTATGGGCACATTCTCCTATTGATTGTTTGTGGTGGTTGATTTATGAAATATCATTGGAGTGAAAAGGATTAATTGAAGTTTCCTTTGTGAATATTTTTGGTTGAATGCTTCAAGGTTTTTTGATTTGTGATTTGTAACTAAACCTTGTTTCATTAGCATTGTTGTTGAAGCCCATTGATGATGAAATGAACTTGAACATGATCTAGAAAAGAACATGAGTATCATTGTTATGTGAGACTTGAGATAAAGCATTGTTGGAAACATTTTGAGTTGGTTGATACATTCTTGAACTAGGGTTTGTGAGAAAGGGTTGTTCCTTGATGTGATTGGTTGAGTTGAGTTGGTTAAGCCTAGTCAAGTGGATGTGTGAAATGGTTGTTCAAGTTCCATAAAACAAACTATTCTATATTTTGATTTGAGTTGAGATTGAGATTGAATAATAGGACATATTGAGTCTCTAACAATTCTCTTTATACTTCTATTGAGTTGATATTGAGATTTGAGTATAAAACATATAGAGTCTCTAACAATTCTCTTTATGCTTCTATTGAGTTGAGATTGGGATTTGAGTATAGAATATATAGAGTCTCTAACAATTCTCTTTATGCTTCTATGAGATTGAATTGAGATATTGATTGTACTTTGAGCTTAGAACATATTGAGTCTCTAATAATTCTCTTTATGATTCTATGATATTGAACAAGTTCTGTGTAAGCTTGTTAAGTATATTTGAGATAAGTCTTTGAGAAGGCTTGTGGACTATTTTGAGTTAAGATTTTGTGAAAGCTTGCTAAACATATTATAGCAAGTCCAAGAGAGGACTTATTGAGCATATTTAAGCAAGTCCAAGAGAGGACTTATTGAGCAGATTTGAGCAAGTCCAAGAGAGGACTTATTGAGCAGATTTGAGCAAGTCCAAGAGAGGACTTATTGAGTAGATTTGAGCAAGTCCTAGAGAGGATTTGTTGAGTAGATTTAGACAAGTTTTGTGTGAACCTATTGAGCAGAGTTAGACAGGTTTTGTGTGAACCTGTTGAGTAAATTTGGACAAGTTTTGTGTGAACCTGTTGAGCAGGTTTTGAGTGAACCTATTGAGTAGAATTGTACTAGATCGACTGTACTGTGTTTAGTGCAAGATATTGAGCAGAACTATGCTAGACCGACTAAATTATGTTTGGTAAAGTATTAAGACAGAGCTTTGGAGGTGACAGAGTATAGAGGATAGAATCTCAGTGGATAGAGATCTAGCATCCAGGACAATTGAAGACAATATCTGAGTGAGAAGTCTTCAAGTGGAGAGAGATCCACCAGTCAATGCAGCATAGAGACAGAGTCTTCTAGAATATCACTAGCCAGAATAGAAGGAGAAATATTTCTCTTATGGAAGAAATCCACGAACTTGATATTAGGGGATCAACATCTTCTTTGGACCGAGGTCCATAAACATTGTAATTTGGGAAGGATTCCCAAGAGATAATTTGAGAAATATTTAGAAGAAATATTTTCTCTATGGAGGTAGCCCACATTGGGTGAACCATGTTAAATCTGTGTCTCTATTATGTGTGGTGTTTTGTGCATTGATTTAATTACTGCTATTGATATTGCTATCTATACACTACATAATATTGATTTGAAAAGAAAAGTAAAAAGTGGTCTTATATTGTTCACCCCCCTCTAAGTATAAGCTTGTGTTCTTCATATAGCACGTATCTCTCTTTGGAGAGGTATATCATAGACTATGGGTGAACTGGGTGAGGAACTGGTAGGACCTGTGCTCCCTGACCATGTGTGGACTTCATCACCACACATTATAGGTTGGATTACGTGACCATGACTTTCATTGCCGGTTGTTGAGCTATGAGCATACAGGTGAAATCCAATTAAACACAAGATTATCATCCAACAAGATTTCAAACACGTGACACAAGGTCATCCTTTACAAACAACACATCTGAAACACACAAAATAGTTTAGGGATTCACATCTAAAACTTAAAAGAGATAATCACTTGTTTTTATTGAGTGTTTCCTTTCTTGTGTGCTATTTCATTAAGAATTTGTAAAGGAGATAATCATCTAGGGTTTGGTAGAGAGTTACAATGGTGTGCACCCACAGCCAAGCCCAATCACGGGTGGAAGCTATGGAGAGTGGACTAGGAGACATGAGTCATCTCTGCTTTAGCCCCAAGGACTTGGTCATACCTCCTTGGTGAGCCTCTACTCACCCAAGTCCCAGAATAGTGGGACATGAACCACACCTACAAGGGAGCCCTATGTGGGACACCCCTATGGGTGATGGACCTTACCTGGGAGAGTGTTCCTAGTATGTAGACACATCACATGCCTTCTTTGATGAAAGGCAACAGTGCACTGAGGTGCAAGTAGATAGAGTGGTGCCATGCATCCATGTACCTGATAGGTCTGACATACCTATTTATGGGCCAGAGCATGACTTCACACATTGGGTAGAGCAGGTTGATCCTACCTTACCTCTACATCACCCTGATAGGGTCCAACAACCTAGGCAATAGGATGAGTATGATACTCATCGCTCAGGGTGAGCTAACTCTACCCTTCCCTTCCTCATCCATGAAGGAAGGCATGAGGAAATCCCTGATTATCCTCAAGAGTAGTATACCATGCAAGCACGATGTGCCTCTATGCCCACTGAGTACAATGAGCACATGCTCAGGCCCAAACCTCAAGTCAATGTGACTACCCTCGATCGAGGGAAGCGCATGATGGATATCATAGATTATCTTGAATGAGGTCGGCCTCAGGGTGAGACTCCTAGGCCTCCTAGGCCCCGCATAGTGGAATAGATCAATCAAGTGGTTGCAAGATATGCAGAATGCCAAGCATAGTTCAAGCAGCTTTGATGAGACAAAGAGCAACTAGACCGCTTGCATCAACTTGAGAAAGAAAGAATCGAATGGTAGACCAACGAGCTATTCCAAAAAACTTTACGTGAGAGGGTCCCTACCCCTAAGACATATAGATAGGAAGTCCACCTGAGGCAACCCACGCTCATTCGAGATAGGTCTCCTAGGCCTTATCCAATGTTGCCTCTATGACCTCCTAGGCCAGATCGGGACTTGCCTCCTAGGCCAAACATAGGGTGCCCACAGTAGGCAGCTACCCCTCTTTATAGACCAGCTCGAGAGATGCCCTATGGGGCTTACACCGAGCATGAGCTAGAGGTAGAATATTTGGAAATGCCTTACCAAGGTAGGGGGTGACATGCCACCACCCCAAAATAGGCCTGAGGATCCTCGACCTCCACCGTAGGATAGGAGCAAGGATGAGGAGATCAAATCCTCTGATGCATATAAGGTACTGCTAGAGCACCTAGAGTTAGTAGAGAACAAGACCTCTAGGTCTGGATCTCAAAAGCCCACTTTGCACTAGTTACATAGTCAGCCCCTTCATCCTTCGATTCCTACCCCTTCCTATCTAGAACAATTTAAGATGCCTCAGTTGGCTACCTTTAAGGGAGAGGAAGATGCGTAGGAACATGTTACCAAATTCTTAAGTCAATGCTTTGGCATCCAGGATAATGATGCTTTGCTTTTATGGACATTCATGACTACCCTCTCTAGCCCAACCATAGAGTGGTTTACCCAACTCCTAAAGCATAGCATCCATAATTTGGATCAACTTGTAGATGCATTCCTAGAATGCTTCACCTTCAATACCAAGAGGAAGGTGATGTTGGCTGATCTCGTTAGGTTGAAACAATATGATGATGAGTCAATAGAAAATTATGGCAATAGGTGGTGAGCATTGCTCGCCAAGCTACCATATCTACTCCCCATGTCGGAGTTGACTCAGATGTTTTCCAAGAGCTACCTAAAGCCGATCTCCTTGTTGTTGCAATTGCAACAATATTCGACTCTTGAAGATGCCCTAGCATAAGCTAGGACCATTGAAGACATCAAGATTCAAGAGGGAGAGATTGTGAAGCCTTGCAAGGAGTGGAACAAGAATTCTAAGAATACCCCAATGCAGCCTAAGCCAGTAATAGTGAATCAGGTTGCCATTAGTATCCTAGGGCCAGCACAAGCAATGCCACCTCAAAAGCCTAATTATCAGGCCACACCTAGGAACTATAACAAGGACAACCAGAATAGTCAAGGGAAAAATCAATAGTATCACCCCAAGTGATAGTTCATGCCCATTGTAGAGTCTATGGACTCATTGTTTGAGCACCTCTTAGTGGCTAATTCGATCAATCTGCCTGAGAGTCGACCTATCGACCCAAATGCACCGAAGCCCAAAGGATACAGAGAAGACCTATATTGCAAATTTCATAGGCAAAATGGGCATGACATGCAAATGTGCTATAAGTTCAAGCATTTGGTGCAAGACATGATCGATAGGAATGCCCTTCAGGTAGACAACCCTATCATGCCAAACAACCAATAGATGGAGGTGTTTAAAGACCCCTTGCTTGCCCATGTAGAGCAGGCCAAGCCAGTGCCCTAGGTAAATGAGGTTCATCATGCACCCCTAAGAAAGGGTATGTCAGCATGATCAACATTGTAATGAGGAATAGGTGGTACCCAAGTCCAGTCGCACCACCTACGGCTCAGAGTGATGTTCCTTCGATATCATAGCCTCCACTACCTCCTATGTCGAGCCTCCCACCTAGGCCTATGGTCACAATTAAGAGCAAGCTCGCTCAGAGCCTGAGAATGACATCTACCTGACTCTCCATCTATGAGCTCATTCAACAATCACCACCTCATAGAGAAGCTTTAATGGAGATCCTTAAGGTGATAGAGCTTCAGCCCTAGGAGTCTAACTCCTTCAACAATTTTGTGGGGCATGTGCGGCAATGCATAGAACCGATGATTACATTTCGAGAAGATGAACTTAAACTGGTTCCAAATGATATGGTGGATCCTCCCTTGCACATCGTCGCATGTGTAAATGGAACACCTTACAAGAGAGTGTTGATAGACACTGGGTCTTCTAGCAACATCATCACTACAATAGCTCTCAAGCATCTGAAGCTCCCAACATCCCATATTGTCATGTCTACCTACACCCTTCAAGCATTTAATGATGCCATATGCTCAATAGTTGGTACAATAGTCCTACCCATTCAGGTAGGACAAAAGACCATACCGACACTGTGCCACATCTTGGAGGGTGAGATGGCATACAATATCTTGCTAGGTAGACCTTGGATCAGGGACATGAAGTGTGTCCCTTCCATTGCTCACCAGTGCCTGAAATACACCTATGAAGGGCAAGTTCATGTCATCCCCATAGACCTAGAACCCTTCAAGTACTGCAACATGGTGCAGCAACTCCCTGAGTCTACCTTACCATCCACCCATCTAGATTTTCAACCGAATAAATCCAGCCAAGGTCTGACCATCACCTTCATTCAATCCATCATCATCTCATGCCATACCATCCTCATATTCAGCACCCCCAGATGTGCCTTCATCATCGATGAATCCTCCATCGAGAGACATGGGGAAGAGGCCTATTGATGAGAGCCCTCCGACCATATCCACCATCTCCACAAGTGAGACTCCTAGCCCAGTAGATGAGGAGCTACCTCATGAGGTAAACATTGAATCAATTCAAGCCTCACTCATCTCCTCCTTCTATAGCCATAGGTCACAGTGCATCTAGCTTCTACCGGTTTAGGAGAGTACATGGTTAGGAATGTCACAACCACTCCTACCATCGAGTCAGTGCAAGACATGGGTCGACCTCATCTTCCCATAGGTACTATCATGCCTCTTGGTCTTCCCCCTAATCAAACGAATTTCATCTATGGGGGTCTCGACTATGGCATCGAGCCTTACCAATAGTAGGAAGAGGATGAAGAGCCCTTTTTTGAGGACATCAACTACATGTCCAACCCTGAATTTGCCATGAAGTATCTTCATCTCTGTAATTGGCATGGTTATGGGTTGGGCTTGTATGAGCAAGGCACCCAAGTTCCTTATCAACCATAGTATCAAATACCTTATGACAAGTCTAGTTTGGGACACAACAAGCCTGTGCCCCTAGATGTCCTCATAGATAGCTTAGAGTGCATGACTCTAGAATTTAGGGATGAGCTTGCATGAGATCCTTATGCCAACCCCAATCACATCTACTCACTGGGGGACTACTTCCCTATACCCTTGGGAGATGATGACCCACCTCATGATGTCATCCAATCTTACGAGAGAGGTGAAGGTTCGCACACTCTTCCCCATGATAGTGAGGAAGAGGATCCAAGGTCCCCTTATGAGTGGACATCCGATGATGAGTCGGACTATGGAGTCGCATCGATTGAATCTGCTAGTTCTAATGGAGAATATGCATGGATCATCCCTATGGATGATGAGGATGAGTTCTATTTATGCATGTTCCCATTACATGATCCCATATAGTGACAACTTCTACCTTTAGAGGAGCAAGCTCACCCATAGCCACATCGACCACCTCCGATCATTCAGCCTCCACCGCAACCACCTCTAGAAGTCTTGCGACATCTTGATGTCCATGGACACCATCAACCACCTAGGGGAAATCATCCATCCATAAACATGATTTCCATAGACCTGTTTGAGCCCCTACGAGATCTGAATAACCCATTGAAGCCATTGCACCTCGACTTGGGGGTAATTGACTTTGATCGAGGAGATTCTCCCCCATCACCTTCTGAGTACTGGCCTTGCGATGAGATGCTACAACCATTTCATTTCTCTCCAAGGCCTACTCATGATGTCTTCCATGCTGAGGAGGAACCTGAGGTTCCAATTGATGATCTAAACCTAGCAGATGACATTCACCTGATCCCTACTCCTCACCAGTTGGAGGAGGGATCACATATGTCAATCGAGCCAATGATTGACAAAGATATCAGCTCAGATCCCAAGAATCCATAATATATCAAGTTAGGGGAAAGCCTATCCCTCGAAGAGCAAGCCGATTACATAGCCCTTCTCACAGAGAAGAAGGAGGCTTTTGCATGGTCCTACAAAGACATGTCAGGACTGGATCCAAATCTAGTCACCCATAATCTGATGCTTGACCCCAAGGCCAAGCGAGTTAAGCAAAAGCTAAGAAATATGCATCCGACAGTAGCCCTAATGGTCAAATATGAGCTACAAAAGTTGTTGGATGCTAAGTTTGTCATTTTTGTAGACTATCCACCATGGTTGTCCAACATGGTTCCCATCAAGAAGCTAGATGGGAGGATTCACATTTGCACCAACTTTCGAGACCTAAACAAAGTGAGTCCTAAGGATGATTTTCCTTTGTCAAGCATCGATGCCCTGGTAGATGCCATAATGGGCCATAAAATGTTATCCCTCATGGATGGTTTCTCTGGGTACAATCAGATTCATATCAATCCAGAAGACCAACTCAAAATGGCATTCACAATACCTTGGGGAACATTTTGCTATAAGGTCATGCCTTTTGGCCTTAAAAATATTGGTGCTACCTACCAGCGTGCCATGACATACATCTTCCATGACTACATGCATAATATTTTGGAATATTACATGGATGACTTACTAGCCAAATCTTTATTATGCCATGAGCATCTCGATGTCTTGCGCAAAGTCCTCGATCACCTTATTGAGCATAACGTGAGATTGAACCCCAAGAAGTGCATCTTTGGCATCACATCTAGAAAGCTCTTGGGATTTATAGTCTCTAAATGAGGCATCGAAGTGGACCCCAACAAGGTCAAGGTAATCCTTGAGATGCCTCCCCCAACTACCATTAAGCAGCTACTGAAGTGTCAACCCATGAACAAATTATTGCACAAGGGGGTCACATTCCATTGGGATGATGAGTGTCAAGCTACCTTTGATGCAATCAAACAATATCTAGCTTCACCACTAGTATTGGCTCCACCTAGACCAGGAGTGTCATTCCGCTTATACATCTCAGCCATTGAGATTGCATTGGGTACCATGTTAGCCTAAAACAATGAATTGCATAAGGAACAGGCTACTTACTATCTTAGTCACACCTTGGTCAGCTATGAAATCAAGTATGCATACATTGAGAAGTTATGCCTAGTGATGGTTTTTACCACCAAGAAGCTATGCCATTACATGCTTAGTCATACCATGTATGTTGTATCAAAAGAGAATCCATTGTGATACATGATGAGTCATACTTATCACAATAGTCGCACGATAAAATGGATCATGTTGTTGATGGAGTTTGACCTAGAATTTATTGAATAAAAATCAATTAAGGGTCAGGTCATCATCGATCAACTCGTAGAGGCTCCTCTCCAGGATGATCAACCTCTTAGCATGGAGCTTCCCGATGATGGAGTCTTCCAAATATCAGAATCACCTGATTCTGATGAGCCTGAGTCACAGGCCGATATGAATCTATTCTTTGATGGCTCCAAGTGTGAGCAAGGGGGTGGCATAGGGATCATGTTTTTCACACCTCAAGGGGCTCCCATACCCCTATCATTCAAACTTGATTTCCCATGCACCAACAACAATGTCGAGTATGAAGCCTTGCTCATAGGTCTTCAAATGACTATCGCCATGAGAATAACCAAGCTCAACATTTTTGGTGACTCCTTGCTCATTGTAAACTAGGTCAAAGGGATTTTCTAATGCAAGTGTCCAGTTCTGCAAGCCTATAAAGCCCTTGTGGATAAACTCCTAGAAAAGTTTGAATGGTATGACATCGAGGCACTCCCTCGATCATCTAATCATTTTGTGGATACAATGGCCTCCCTAGGGTCCTTGATCCCATAGAACCCTACTGATGAGATGACAACCATTCAGGTCAAAATGCTATCACAATATATGGTTGAGCATGAGAGCACTCAAGCCATGCCAGAGGTCCACTTGATTCAAATTGAACCTCATCAAGAGAGATTCTCACACATTCATGAGTACTTGAATCATGCCACTTGGGGGACTTTGTTCCCTCAAACCCCTTTTGATAGCAGTACAATGCTATTCTTACAAGTTCTTTCCCAATCAACATTCACTCGAGATGAACTTCAAGAGGGATAGGCAATTCATGCAATCGAGGCTTCCTCACAATAGGACTGGTCCACACAAATCAAGGAGTACCTAAAGCTTGGTAATCTCCCTCCTAGATTGTCGCATCCACCAAAAGGATATTTAAATGAAAGGCGGCAAAATATGTCTTGCTCGGAGATATTTTGTATCATCGAAGCTATGAAGGTATCCTCCTTCACTACTTAGAGCATCAAGAGTCAGTTTGGGCAATGGCCCAAGCACACGATGGTACATGTGGTGGCCATTTTAGTGGCATGGCCATCACTAAGTGCATTCTTTGCATGGGCTATTATTGGCCAACTTTAGAGTGAGATTGTTGTGCATATGTTAAGAAGTGCATAAAGTGTCAACACCATGCTAACTTGACACACGTACCTTCTCAAGCCTTACAACCGATTCAATCGGCTTGGTCATTCTCGCAATGGGGGTTGGATTTAATCGAGAAAATCTCACCTACCTCCTTGGGCCATCACACATTTATCATTATAGCTACCGAGTATTTCACAAAGTGGGTGGAAGCAATTCCCCTTACCACTATGATAGGACCCCGCATAGTGGAGTTCATATTGCATAATATCATTTGTCATTTTGGTATTCCATCCAAGATCATTTTCGATAATGGGACATCATTCAAGAATAAATATGTGCATGCTTTGATAACAAAGTATAATATCCAACATAACTTTTTGATGCCCTATTATCCACAAGCAAATGGGCAAGCAGAGGCATCAAACAAAATATTGATTGCCATTCTGAAGAAAATAGTTAAAGAAAATCACATCGATTGGCACACGCAAATACCCCTTGCTCTATGGGCCTACCACACTAGCATTCGGATGCCCACTAGGGCAACCCCATTTTCACTAGTGTATGGCATCGAGGTAGTCATACCTCTAGAGCTAGAAATCCCATCACTATGCATATCCATGCAGGAGTTCATCGATGATGACACCACATGATAGGCTCACCTAGATCAACTTACATTGCTTGATGAACATGCATCAATGCTCTTGAGCACCTATGCATTTATCAAGAGTGACTTAAGAGAGCCTACAATATGAAAGTCCATCCTAGAGACTTTCAAGTTGGTGACCTCATTCTGAAAGAGAACCAACAAAATTCTAATTTTCTACCCCATCTATGGGACAAGTTTATGGTAAACTAGTTAGGTCCCTTTGTCATCACTAGTCAGATCGGACCTAAAACTTATCACCTAGCCTCCCTTGAAGGAATCAAGGATCCTAAACCCTTGAACATCCTTCATTTGTGGCCTTTCCATGCCTAGAGTGTTGTGGCCCACCCCAAAATCTCCAAGGTGGTCTACTCACCCAAAATGCTCCAAGGGTGTCTACAACCTACTTGGTCAACCCAAAATGCTCCTAGGTGGTCTATGACCATCTAGGTCACCCCAAAATGCTCCAAGGGTATCTACAACCTACTTGGTCAACCCAAAATGCTCCTAGGTGGTCTATGACCATCTAGGTCACCCCAAAATGCTCCAAGGGTATCTACAACCCACTTGGTCAACCCAAAATGCTCCTAGGTAGTCTATGACCATCTAGGTCACCCCAAAATGCTCCAAGGGTGTCTACAACCTACTTGGTCAACCCAAAATACTCCTAGGTGGTCTATGACCATCTAGGTCACCCCAAAATGCTCCAAGGGTGTCTACAACCCACTTGGTCAACCCAAAATACTCCTAGGTAGTCTATGACCATCTAGGTCACCCCAAAATGCTCCAAGGGTGTCTACAACCCACTTGGTCAACCCAAAATGCTCCTAGGTGGTCTATGACCATCTAGGTCACCCCAAAAATCCCCAAAGGCATCCATAAGCCCTTTGGTCACCCCAAATGCCCCAATGGCCCCCAATAAGCCCATTGGTCACATGTACATACATATATATCAATCAAAAATTCAAAAACATCATCAAAACATCAAAAATACAAAAATATTGCATTTCATTACATTGCATACCATTGCATTATATCATCAATTGCATTAGGTATACTCATCATTGCACTTTGCATTTTAGAGTTGCTCATACATGTCTAGCACTAAGACTATACACTAGTCATCATTCAAAATCTATGTTGTTCAAGTCATCATTCACATCATTTCATATTTCACATATCATTTCCACCTACATTTCCCACTTTTCATATTTGTGTCCATTCCCTTCACCTAGCCATTTGTTCTAGAATGTCATTAGGGTTTTTGGTCACTCAACCATCTCTAGTTTTCTTTTCAGATTTTGTAGAAAGCTATCCTGATTTTTAGGAGGTAGAGTCTTGCTTAGATTGTACCTTGTATATTTCAAAATCCCAACACATTTTCACACTAATAAATCCAAGTTTTGCACAAGGAAATATGAAACCTACGAAGTGGTCTAGGTTACCTTAAGTGAAAATTTTATCCTGCTCATCCCCCTATGTGGATGGTTCAAGAATGTTGAGAATTGGCAAAAGGACAAGCTCCTCCTTACCCAATTCCCCAAAATAAATAGTGGTTTTCACCACTATCAAAATCAAAATCCCAAAAGCAAAAAATCAAAAGCAAAATAAATAGTGGTTATCACCACTCCCCAAATCCCTTGCTCAAAGAAAACAAAATACAAAATAAATAGTGATTTTCATCACTAAATATGAGAAAATATCCCTAAAATCAAATAAAAGAAAAGAAGGGAGTATTGAACTTGAATCCCTAGAATTCTCAGCATTCGACAAACCATTAGGTGATCCTCATTACAGGTTTGGTGGCATCAAGCCTTCTTGGCAATGGTGGTATCCTTACGCATGATGATATGTCTATCACATTAGCTTTTTGTGTGTGTAGACCAATGTTTGCATGTGGATGAGCTAGCTTTTGGTAGCCTATACTACCTAGTGGTCTAATCCAACTAAGTACAAAACCTAGGATCATGCTACTCATAGGGTGATCTTTAGTACAGATGGGTTGTTAATCCTATTTGGCACTAGGGTAATCTTATGCTTATCACAAAATGAACTCACTTGCACACACAGGGATATTGAGTATCTTGGTCATCCTAGAAGATTCATACCTTGTCAAAAAGTCTTGCATGGTTAGTATATAACTTTTGACCAGTTGACTAGAGTGTTTGAGTCTCATGAAAACCTCATAGACATCCTATAACATCCTATCATTCATTCCATTTTATCACATTTATGTCAGTTTACATTATTCACAAATCCATTACATAGTCTCATGACAACATTACACATGAATTGATGAATTCTATATAGTCTATGGTGCTAACATAGTATGTCATATAGTATATACATTTCATCATCTAGATCAATCAATCATCCATATCAATATGCATCCATGCAAATACATATCATCAAATCAAATCAAATACCAACATATGCATACATGATAGACATCCATCATCATATCATAAAGCAAATAAACACATTGCATACATCTCATAAAGCAATAAACACATGATGATAAACCACATAAAATCTCATATATATATGTGTATATGTATGGGGTAAAAATATACATCATACTACCCATAGGCTACAATAAAGTGAGTCCTCAGACCTCACACTGCTAAACATCCAAAAATCCAAAAAGAGTCACAAGAGCCTCAATCACCATGGTCACGTAGAACCGGTGCTACGGCTCACACTCCCACCCATAGTAGAGTCTGATGAACTCCCATACCTACTACCACCTACCCTATCAACCCTCATCTAGATCTAGGTGCCTCCATCCTAGCTGAAGACTACCCTATCCCACTCCATCAACTCTAGTGTGATCCACTCATAGCTGAATCATCTAGTAGGTGCCCTCCAAGGTGCACTACCTCATTCTCTAGCTCATCCATGTAGGTCCACCCCCATCGATACCACACCTGGTAGGTCTCCACTATAAAATGGAGTCATGTCACCTCCACCTATAGCCTAGCCACATCCTCACTACTAGATCCCTCCCACCTAGGAATGCTTATCAATATCTCTACCTAAGCATCCTATACCTATGTCCGAAGGAGATCTCTCTCCTACCTAACCCTGATCAGCTCATCCCATAGCTTAGTCTCTATGTCACCCTATGCCACCTATCCTACACCCCCTGATCCCTAGTATCATCATCCCCAAAGTCACCCTAATCTCCTAAGTCTAAGAGGTCTACCTACTCATATACCATGCACTCATGCCCATGCCACTCACCTACCTCGACCTGGTCCTCATCAGGAGCCTCCTGATGAGCCTCCCCTACCACCCCTATTGCACCACCCCCTAGTGGCCCCTCTCCTCACCACTAGTGCATCACCCACTAGGAGTCATACTCCTCTATAGTCCTAACATCATCCAAATCTAGAATGTCTACTATAGGATCTACATCCCTCCAACCACCTCCACCATCGACCACCTTAGTGTCCTCTCATCCCATAGTATCGATAAACCACTAGCTCACTAGGCAACCCCTATCATAGCTCAAACTACCACATAACCTAAGCATATGGAAATAACTCCCACTCTATCCCATGTCGACCAACCAACCATCTCCCTCACCTCACTCAGTGAAGTTGCACCTCAACCTCAGCCCATGCTGGGCAATCCCTATAGGGTCTCCAGAACACATCCACTACTCTAAGTCCTACAAAATACTAGGTATAATGACCCACATCACCTACCAAGCATCGAATCTATCCTACCTCCTAAGCCCACTACCATAGGATCCCATAGCCAATCTCTTGATCCACCAACTATCCCATGTCATCCATGGTAGTCCCTACGACCTATCCACCACTATATGCTACCATCCCCAAACCTATAGTAGAAATCTACACCCCAAGCCCTTCCACCCATAAGAGTAGATCTCATACAACTCATCATACAACTATTCCAGTAGTGTCATCCCCCATGCCATCACTAGTGGCTGCTCCACAGTGCACCCTACCAGAGTAAACACTAACTCCAAAAGGTTCCAAGGAAACCTAGCACCCGATGAGTCTGGTAGAAGCATATTAGAGATCAATGTCATTATAATGTGCCTCATACCCAATACCCTGGCCTCATACCAATACACCACCAGTATACCTCCACTAGAAGAGTCCCCTATCACCTCCTCCATAGCCCTACCAAAGTACCTCTCCATAACTACCTCTCTTGGTCTGATGAGTAGACACAATCGATCATCCCTCTATCAAAATGTATAATATCTAGTAGATATCCTCTAGCATCACCATCATCTCCCCTATCAATAGGTGGAAGGTGTTGGTGCATGGGTCCCATAGATCAATAAGAGTCGTCAAGTAAGCATGGTCACCCACCATAGGCTCTAACCGTGTCACCTACTTGAGGCCAATGGCATCAAGCCACTCCCAGTAATATCAATAAGTCTCTCATGGTATCAAAGAGGGTCAAAACTTGACATTGACTCTTCACCACCTGGCAGAGACAAGTCGATCAATAACAAGCTCCAAATAGGCTTCAAAATGCCTCAAAAACACTCAAAAAAAAAAAGGCCCTTTTTAGGCTAATTTGTGGCCATCCCACCCAGGGATGGCCCCTAAATAGCCCAGGCTGGCCATCCCACCCAGGGATGACCCCCAAATTGGGCAAAATTGGGCCTTCTAGGCCACCAAAAATAAAAAATAGCAAAATAAAGCAATAAAATTACATAAAAACACAAAAACAAGCATAAAACATTATAGGGCATCCCTAATTAGGTTCAATTACTAAGAATTTAGTGTGCTCTATCAAAAATAAAAATAAGCAATAATTCCAATTTTAATCTTAAGCATAGTGCAGTAAGAAATTCAAATTCTTACCCATCTCGCATCGGCTCCACCATTGGATGAGTCTACATGCTAGCTCATGGTGACTATAGGATGATTTTAGTAGCACTCCACTACTTATAATATTTCTTCTCCTCCTCACCTCTCAAGCTACAAAGTTCCAAATGCAAAAATGAGCCCAAATGACCCATTTTTGGCTTAAATAACCCTCCTAGGGCCTTGACCATCCCGGGGTGGGATGAGTAGCTAATTGGCTGATATCCCACCCTAGGATGGCCATAAAATATGCCACCATCCCACCCTAGGATGGCCACAAAAAAATTGCACAAAAATAACTTAAAATGCACCAAAAGGGTCCAAAACCCACCAAAAATAGCTCAAATTTGGTCAAATTTCACAAAGGATCAAAAGGAATCTAAATTTCTCATGGAGAAGTGGAAAATTCTTTACTTCACACCCTAATAAGGCCATTGTGTCTGGACCACCCCACGGGAATGAATTTTTCAGCTCCTTTCTTCCATACAACATCAACAAAATCACCAAAATCCTCTAAAAAATGCTCCATTTTTCAATGAGTAAAATCGAAGGAAACCCTAACAAAGTCATATGTGTCAAGTGACTCATCACTTTTATCACTGGTCATTCCCTCATAAACTCATCACTTGAGGGGGTAGTCATACTTAGCACATTCATAATCACAATCAACAATCACACACTCAATCATGCAAATTGCATTCATTCAATGAATCTTTGACAAAGACAATCACGCCCCTGCTTGGGGCAGCAAACAAGCACAAATTAAAAAATTCTTGGAATTATAGAATCATGAAGAAATAGGCCTCACCTCTTCATGAATGAAAAATGTCCAAGATCAAGTCAACCTAAAATGAAAGGTTGTACTTGAAGCAAGTTCCTTAGCTCGTCAGAAGCAAGGATTCAAGAATGCATGCTCTTTCCATGATTGGGGCATCAAAATTTGGTTAGGTTATTGAATAACCCTAATAATTTAGCATTTTAGTCATCTATTTTTGCTCAGCATTGTGTTGCACACAATGCATCTCAAAAAGGGGCATCTGTAGACACTAAAATCTGGTCAATCCGATTAGGCAATCAAGACAAGGTCTAATTGACACCATATGGCCCCCTTGGGCAACCCTCAGAGGTTTAATAGTGGTCCTAACCACTCTTGGAAGGCTCTACCCCACTTTTGGGAGCTTTTGGGCCATATAGGCATGATCATCCCACCCAGGATGACCATAGTTTATGGTCATCCCACCCAGGATGTGCAACTAGTCATCCCTGGGTGGGACGACCACAAGGTTTGACTCCCAAAAAGTCAAATTTGGACAAATGGCACCCATAAATTACCATTTTCCCTACCTATTCAAGCATGCAAGTTAGAGGATACAACATCCTTATGACATACTGCATGTAAGAGGCCAAATAGGGAGATTCTCTTCCCCTCCAATGCATGCCACCCTGTTGGCCAAATGGTGCCTCTTGCCCTGCATGCCCTCGCATGCCTTCTTGCCCAAAGGCTTCCTTTGGCTATAAAGTGGATCAATTTTCCACACAAAATATAGAGAGGAGTTTTGAGACATAGCAATGGAGTGCTGCCAAGATTTCCCCTCACCATTTTGTGCCTTTTTTCCTCGAAATCTCTACCTAGCGAAGGAGGTTTGTGAGTGATCTAGGAGGTGCAATTTATTTACAAAACTAAACCATATGAGTGAATTTTACCACAAAATTTGATGAAAACACTATTTAGGAGGTCCCTAACCAATTCATAGAGGAATTGGTGATAAAATAAGTGCAGAATTGGTGGTCATCCCACCCTAGGATGGTCCCCATTCTATGATAGTCCCAACCATCCCACCCAGGATGAGGATATATATATGCATTATTTCTTTAATATTATTTTTTAGTTATATTCTATATTAGTATATGAGCATGCTATCCAAATTTCATGCATTTTGGAGCTATATTGAGTGAGATATCACATTTTTAGTGTTTTGTAGGGTCTTATGCAGGTCTACGGAGGTCATCTGGAGATGCACATGAAAATGTTATTTATTTTGCAAATATGACCATATGGGTTGTCTTAAAATGTCATTTTATGTATTCTTTCCAAGTTTCATGTATTTTGGATATGTTTAGGGGTAGAAATTGCTTGCTTTGGGTTTTGTAGGTTGGAAAAGTGCACTGCGATTACGCCATGCCATCGAGTGCAATTTTGGTTCTATTTTTAGTGATATCTTCCCAAAACCATCTATTTTACATACCTCTACAATTTCAAGTCATTTGGAGTTGATTTAGATAGGCGTATTGCATATTCATGTTTTCTAGTCTTTTAGTGCCTGTGGGGATTGCATGTTTTCACCATACACACTTGCTATTTAATGATTCTGGTTTCCTTGTGTGTAGGTGCAGGTTCTATAGTGTACAAGGAAGGAGCACAAGATCATAGAACAAAGTGGCGGCATCATAGGTTCGCCCACCTCAATTGTGGGTACGAGGAAAGACATTGGAAGTGCACGCGAGTTACTTTGAGGATTTGATCCTTGGGCACCATTTTGTAACAATTGTATCAATATTGAGCCCTCAAGGGGACATCTATGTAACCATGGTTTTGAACCATCAAATTAATAGAAATAAACTTCCTTTTATTTCATTTCTTGCCTTTTTGTTATCTCTTCCACTTTTACTTGCATGCTTCCATTTTGATGCTCATAAGACATTAGAGATAGATGCATATTGTTTATCTTCATTAGGTGCACCATTTTTCCCCTACTTCATAAAGTGCATAAGGAAGCATCATAAGCACAAGAATTACAACATCCAATATTCCAAACATTCCAACTAAAATAATCCAAACAACTATTTCACCTAACAAAATTCACTCTAGTTGAAACTAACAAAAATATCTAAAAGTGCAATTATCACAACATTCAACACTCCAAACACTCTAATAGTAATAATCCAAACAACTTCAATCCTAACAATATTTACTCCATCCATCCTTTGAAATAAGGCAAATAAAATTGAGCCTAACATAATTCACTACCATTAAAGCTTAAAAGAAATGTTGAAAGTTCAATGTATCACTATAAATATTCCATGCACTTCAATAGAAAGAATCCAAACAACCCTTTTATTGATTTAGAATAGCTTAGAGAACCAAATTACAAAAAGAAAAACACATAATATCCAACTCTTACAAATGAGTAGTGCTGCTTCTTTTTTATAGCTTTCACTAGGTTAAAATAAAGCTAATTATTATGTATAATCATTGGATAAAATTGATCATGCATGATCCTAGGTTGAGCTGGCACCACTCATCCTATTCAAATTGCTTTACACATCTCTCATCAGATGGTTATGATCATAGGATTCCAACTATGCTTCATGGAAGTGGCTATCACTTTCTAGCTATAATATATGCTATGTGGTCAGGTTGCCCATTTTTGGAGTGCTAGGTGTTTTTACATTGAGTTCCTTGAGTCTGAGATGCTATTACTACACCTATTTTCTTTTAGAACCCCTTATTACTTGACTACATTATACCAAATATTAGGAAGAAACTTGCTAATGTTAATAATAAAATAATTCTGGCACACTCTCTTTTCTTAGCTTGATCTCTAGACTTATAAAGGCAAAATGTTATTGACCGCTTCTTGTCTTTGGCTTTATATTTGTCTGGAACTTTTGAAAAGCTAAGCTAATATTACTTCCAAGAAAATATGACTTGCTATCTCCTAGGGTGCTTAGTAGTATACATTATTTACCATATGATATCCTCACTTTACTAAATATTTTGAAGTACCTTGCTTATGTTATCTTAGTAAAATTTTGGCTTGCCTCTTTTGAGGTTCTAGCATCAAGCTAGTCTAGTAAAAATATTTCTAGAAAAAAAAAATTAAAAGAATTATACCTCCAAAAAATCTCTTCAGGATGGAATCTTCATTCTTTCCCCTATTTTTTTTTTTTTAGCGAAAAAACCCCTTACGGGGCTACCTTGGTCTGAGAGACCATGAACAGGGGGTTCTACACCATCAAAGTCACCCGGGAGTTGTACCCAACCCTACCCGTACCAACATTATCAATTGGATTTTGGGTACCCAATTCAAATTTTTTGTAGGGTGGATATTCAAACTTGGGACCTCCCTTGGAGGATTGCCCTCTCCTCTCCAACTCACCTGCAACACCTGGGTTTGCCCTGTTTTATTGATTGTGTTGCTTGTTTACTTTTTTGATGCTTTGGAAGTTTCCATGAGTCTTTGGTATGTCAATTGGATCAAATAGAAATTTGAGGCCATATTATTGTATTCTTACTTGAATAATTCATCCATTTTCTTTACAAAATATTCCAATAGTTAAACCCTTTTAGATACCATTGGAAATACTCTAAGGTTCCCATCGATGGCAAGGTTTGGATTATCTACCACCAAAAAGGCTATAAGTTATTATATTTTTGGTTTTGTGGGTTGAAATACCATTGTGGCATAGGGAGTTTCAAATATACTAGCAACTTTCTCTAAAGACCCTCCCTTGTTAGCATCTTTGGTATTTTCAACAATATTATCTATTTGATAGATTGATGGAGGTTTAGGTCCTCTCATCTTGTTCAAATCTAGGTGGTAATAGCTTCAACTTCCTTCCTCTAGTAGGATTTTCCTAATGTATTGAAGTTTCACTACAACTTGGTGACTGATAGGAGACTTTTTCTTACATAAGGTAAAGAACCTAGAAATAGAAGCCTTGTCTATTGGGCATGGATTATATGGAAGTAAATTATTGAATTTTTTAGAGCTAAAAATATAGGAGATAGATTTCTTCCTTGAAGAGTGGCTTGGCTTGGGTTTTATGAAATGACGAGAAGGGGGATCCTCCTTATATAGACTTCTTTGAATTGGAAATTCATTGAAGTCACATATCTAATCATCCCTCTTCTTCATCTAATCTTCTCTAGCAAGCTCATGGGAGATGATTTTTTAATATAGATGATCAACAAAAGGTATGATGATCTATTTTTTTAGTTGCCTTATTGTTTCTTGGACCTCTTGATACATGTAGACCTCATGTCTATGAATTTCCTGGTGCACTTTTCCAAAAAAAATCTTTGTTTGAGAACTATGTCATTGCCTACTCTAGCCAATGGTTATGCAACACTTAGCTTTTACCATATATACTTACATGTATAATTACACAAAAATTAGCAAGGTTTCCCATGATAGTTGTTTCTCATGTTGCCAATTCATTGAAATTGACAATTTTTGAACCAAAAAAACATAAACTTCTTCCACTTCCACCTATTTACTTTCTAAAATATATAACTTGTTACAATTGGTAGTTGATGTTAAGTTGAATCTAATATGTGATGAGTTCCTATGCTTGTATGAAAAATTGCAATGAAATTAAGAATATAAAACTAATCCTTCACCAATGACTCTTCTGTTAGCTTCTTCGAATCTTTGAGATGCATTTTCTAGAACATTTGACTGGTTGTAGCTAGAAATGGTTGGTTTATCAACTTTGGAATGTAAAAAGTTCCCATGTTTGCTTGGATTGCTACATTGAAATCAAGAATGGAAAACCCATATTCTATCAATGACTCTTATATAAGCTCCTTTGGGTCTTCTAGTTGGTTTTTTATCTCCACTTGAGGACCCTCTAAGGCATATTCAGTTAGATTAATTTTTTGCTCCTTATGCCTCTCTATGTAGTAGGGGCTAAGCTTTTCCACATAGATCAATATATTTCTTACCTTTTAGGGAATTACCATGTGAGTGCAATCTAATGATAGGTACCCACCAAGCTTTTCTATAAACTCCCTCAACAAGCATAATTTGAATAGTGATGGAAGGTCCACCACTATCAAATCCTATATTACTAAGATATTTAGAACCTTGTGCAACAACATTGGAATATCTTGTTGAGCAAGGTGTAGCAACAGTATTGTCATTGTTGTCAACACAGTCAGATAGATTTGTTGATGCAGTGGACAGGAAGTTCAAAAGCTATTCAGATGCAGAAGACAGGAGTTCAAAGGTTATTCGGAGTATGTACAGTGATTTTCCAAGAAGACCGAAGTGGCCCATATGCAAAAGATCAAAGAAAAAGACAAGTAAGAAAAGTGTCGCGATATCGCGACATATACAAAGGAGAAAAACCTGTCACGATTTCGCGACATGTTGGAAGAGAGAAAAAGAAGAAAAACTGTCACGATTTCGCGACATGTTGGAAGAGAGAGAAAAGAAGAAAACTCGTGATTTCGTGACATGTTGGAAGAGAGAAAAAGCAAGAAAACTGTCGCGATTTCGTGACATGTTGGAAGAGAGAGAAAAAGTGGAAAAACTGTCACGATTTCGCGACATGTTGGAAGAGAGAGAAAAAGAGGAAAACTGTCACGATTTCATGACATGTTGGAAGAGAAAAAGGCAAGTGGAAAAACTATCACGATTTCGCGACATGTTGGAAGAGAAAGAGAAAGCAGGAAAAAGTGTCACGATTTCATGACAAGTTCGAAGAAAGAGAACAAGTAAGAAAAGTGTCACGATTTCGTCATGTAAAGACATGTGACTAAAAAGAGAGAGAAAGTAAGTTGTTTGAAAAGTGTCACGATTTCTGACATGTCATGACTAAAAAAGAGAGAAAGGAAAAGTTGCAACATTGATTTTAGACTAAAAAGAGAGAAAGTAAGAAAAGTGTCACGATTTCGAGACATGTCGCATTTTCGTGACTAAAATAGGAGAGAGAAAGTAAGTTTGAAAAGTGTCACGATATCGTGACATGTCACATTTTCATGACAAAAGAAAGAGAGGAAGCGTACGAAGTGAACCGTCATGATTTCATGACAAAAGCGAAAGCAAGACTTCAAGAAGTGTCACGATTTCATATAAAAGCAAAGAAGTAAAGTACAATGTCACGATTTCATGACAAAAGAGAAGAAGACTTCAAGGCAAGTGTCACGATTTCATGACAAAAGCAAAGAAGCTAAGTACGAAAGTGAAGTGTCATGATTTCATGACAAAAGCTAAGTTGAAGACTACGGAGGAGAAGTGTCACGATATCATGACAAAAGCAAAGTCAAAGTCTATGGAAGGTAATGTCACGATATCATGACAAAAGCAAAGATCGAAGTATACAGAGGCAAAAATGTCATGATATCATGACAAAAGAAAAGATGAAGTCTAGAGAGGCAGAAATGTCATGATATCATGACAAAAGAATAGAGAAAGCGTACGGAGGTGAAAGTGTCACGATATCATGACATGTATTTTCATGGCAACAACAACAAAAGAAGCTACAGAGGTAGAAATGTCATGATTTCATGATAGGTCATAAATGCGCAAGTCAAGAAGGAGAACCCGACTAAAATGAGAAGTATGACAATGGACCGACATCACTACGACATTTACAGGGGATTATAGAGTGATTTCATACTACTAAAATACGAAGAGTGATCAAAAGTCAGTATGGCGGTTAAAGGTCTATCTAGAATGAAATCATCAAGCGATGGATAAACCGAACATCTTCTTGAGTTGAAGCCGATGAAGACCGATGACAACCGACTAAAATTAGGGTTTATAGTTGTTATGAAAGCCGACTAAGATTAGGATTTACAACCGACTAAGATTAGGGTTTTCATCATAAAAAATATTGTTATAAAAGGAGGGCTGTTTGGAGAATTGAAGGTAGTTGAATGTGTGTGAAATACGATCATTGTGCATAGAGAGCAAGTCATGTCGAATCATGCTAAGTGCAAAATTTACAAAGAGAGCAGAGTGCACAAAAGGGAGAAGATGATCATGAAGTTTGACTGTAACGAAGCAGAGTGTGCGAAGTGATTGCGTAGAGAGAGCAGAGTGCGTAGAGAACGCAAAGGTGAAGAAGACCAATCAGGGTCTTGCAAAAGCAAAGGTATCTTACTATCAAACTTATAGATTCAAATTGAAGTCCAAGTTGGTGCTTGGCATCAAGGGTTGGTGCTCCTTCCAATTGGTGCTAATAAATCAAGGGTTGGTGCTCCTTTCTATTGGTGTAGATAAATCAGGGGTTGGTGCTCCTTCCAGTTGGTGCTGGTAAATCAGGGGTTGGTGCTCCTTTCTATTAGTGCAGATAAATCAGGGGTTGGTGCTCCTTCCAATGGGTGCTAGTAAATTGATTGTAAAGTTGGTGCTTTGCAAAGGCTAGATTTGGATGGTAGTCCAAGCAATCAATTTTTGAGGAGTAGCCACATTGGTGAACCTCGTTAAATCTTGTGTTGTGTGATGCTCTTTTGTTATACTTGTTGTATCTAGTAATAAGTTTTAATTGTTACGGTATTAAGAGCTATAAATTCAAGTTTAAAGAGCTACACTGATTCACCCCCCCTCTCAGTGTCATTGTAAGACTAACAATTGGTATCAGAGCTAAGTTCCTATACAAGCTTAACCGACTAGGGTGATCTTGGAAGTAACACAATGGCAGGTGGTGAAGCTCTTTTCATGGCATTTGAAGAAGTAAAATCAGAAAAGGAAGGAGTGAACTCTGAAGTATGTGGTGAAAACCCTGAGGCTGAAGTAGATCTAGAAGGTGAGTTGATCTCTGCACTTGAAGAGTGGAAAATAGAGAAGAAAAAGAATAAGAAAATTTCAAAAAATCTTGAGGATGCAAATGAAATCATAACCAGTCTAAAAGTACAGATAGAAGAATACAAGAAAATATCTGAAGATCTTGAAGTACAAATTACCATGAAAATAGATTATTGCTGCAAACTAGAAGAAGAGAATGTTGGTTTACGGATGCAGATAGAAGAGATGAATCACAAAATTAGTTGCTATCACAAACGCGAAGAAAGTTCTATGAAGTTGGATAAGATTATAAATGACCAAAGGCCTACAGGCATCAAATTTGGTCTGGGTTTCATCGAAGGAGAATCATCAAATGGATCAAAGGCCAGAAATGTAGAATCCATAAAGAATGAAGATAAGAAACAGGTTGATCAAGGAAAAATGTCTCATGCAAAAGAAAGCAATAATGCCAGGCATGAAAGGAGAATTGACAATGATGGATTCACCAATGTCACACATCAAAGAAGAAGAAGACCTATGGCTCCTACGGCAACATGGCAAAGACCATCACCCAGGTTCAATTATCCCTTTTCTGGTTTCTATTTTAAATGCAATGGCTATGGACATAAAATCTCAGACTGCAAATATAATGTAAGACCAAGGAATTTCACCAAGTAGAAATGCTTTTTCTCCTTCGATGAATTATACAGTAGAATGTTATAACTGTCATAATTTTGGGCACATTGCAAGAAACTGTAGAAGTACATTTGCATCAAATCAGTTTCAGGGAAGAAAATTTCAACCAAATAGGATGAGACAAAATAGAAAACTTCTCGAAAAACATGCACAAGCTATTGATAAGGGAAAGGCAAAACAAGAGCCCAAAACTACTATCAAAACGGAGTGGAAAGAAAAAGAGTGACTTAAGGAAGAAAAGGAATCCTTAATCGTACAAACAACATTTAAAGCACAGAATAAATATGTACCATGGATACTTGATAGTGGATGCTCCAGTCATATGACAGGTGACAAACAAAAATTTGAGAAGTTACAGAAATATGAAGGTGGTTCAATAAAGTTTGGAAATAATGATGGAGCTAAGATAGTTGGCAAAGGTTCAGTTAAAATTAGTGATAGAAAAATTAAGTCAGAAGAAGTCTTGTTTGTGGATGGTTTGAAACATAACTTGTTGAGCGTAAGTCAGATTTGTGATAAAGGTCATGAAGTAGTTTTTAAGAAGCAGGGTTGTGAAGTCAGAAAAACAAACAGTGGAAAATTGATAGCAACTGGATCAAGGACATCTGGCAACCTGTACATGCTCTCAGAGACTTCAAAAGGAGCTTGTTTTATTGGACAGGAAGAAGAAAATTGGTTGTGGCACAAGAGACTCGGTCATATCAGTTTTGATAATCTAGTAAAAATCAACTCAAAAAGGGCAGTGAGAGATATTCCCACCATCAACAAACCTGCAAACAACATTTGTGCTTCATGCCAAAAGGGGAAGCAAACTAGAGTCACATTCAAAACAAAAGAGTACTACACAAGCAAACCTTTGGAACTAATACACACTGATTTATGTGGACCCATGAGAACACAAAGCATAAATGGTGACAAATATTTTATGTTGTGCATTGATGACTATTCTAGAATGACATGGATATTTTTCTTGAAGCATAAATCAGAAGCTTTTGAAATGTTCAAGACTTTCAAAAACCAAGTTGAGAATGAAACAGGAAAGAGGATCAAATGTTTAAGATCAGATAGAGGAGGAGAATTCATTTCAGAGGAGTTTACAGAGTACTATGAAAAATACGGTATTAGGAGACAGTTTTCAGCAGCCAGGACACCTCAGCAGAATGGAGTGGTAGAAAGAAAGAACAGGACAGTGCAGGAAATGGCACGGACTATGTTGGCTGAAAGCAGAGTAGCAGAAAGATTTTGGAAAGAAGCAGTCCATACTGCGGTGTATATCCAAAATAGGTACATGCTGAGAACACATGAAAGCAAAACTCCTTATGAGTTGTGGTTCGGTAAAAGGGCAACAACAAAATACCTCAAAGTTTTTGGCAAGCAAGTGCTACATCAAAAGAACTGAAGATAATCTTGGTAAGTTTGAAGATAGAGCGGATGAAGGTATTTTTGTTGGTTATTCATCAAAAAGCAAAGCTTACAAATGCTACAACAAGAGGCTAAAGAAAATTGTGGACAAGTGTCGATGT
The DNA here is from genome assembly GCA_028583015.1 of Wollemia nobilis. NCBI lineage: Eukaryota > Viridiplantae > Streptophyta > Pinopsida > Araucariales > Araucariaceae > Wollemia > Wollemia nobilis. The sequence continues at coordinate 232,336 of JAQPPZ010001340.1, forward strand.
TAAATTTGATGAAGGTAGAGAACGAGTAATTAGCTATGAAAAGAACTACCCAATTTATGAAGAGGTTATTGAAGGAGATGAGGAAAACGAAACGAAAAAGATACAAAAAATTGACTCAGATGATTTAAGTTGTGATTCAGAAGTGGAAGAAAATAAGAAATTCAAAACAGGCAGCTGGCAGAAAAATCATCCTAGAGAGCAAATAATTGGAGACCCCAAAGTTGGTGTTCAGACAAGAAGAAGAGTAGTAAGTAACTACTCTCTATTATCCAACATTGAGCCCAAAAATGTTGCTGACGCAAGCAAAGATGAAAGTTGGATGAAGGCAATAAATGAAGAATTAGATCAGATCGAGAAAAACGAAACTTGGGAGTTAGTACCTAGACCTGCAAATAAAAATATAATCGGGACTAAATGGATTTTTCGAAACAAATTGAATGAAGACGGACAGGTAGTCAGAAATAAAGCAAGATTGGTATGTAAGGGTTATGCACAAGTTGAAGGCATTGACTTTGAGGAAACTTTTGCACCAGTAGCTAGACTAGAGGCAATTAGAATGTTTCTGGCTTTAGCAGTCTACAAGAATTTCAAAGTTTATCAAATGGATGTGAAATCAGCGTTTTTGAATGGGAAACTTGAAGAAGAGGTTTATATTGAGCAACCAGATGGTTTCCAACTTGGTGATGATCCCAACTTGGTTTGCAAGTTGAAGAAAGCATTATATGGCTTAAAACAGGCACCCCGAGCATGGTATGCAAGGCTAGACAACTATCTCACTCAACAAGGGTTTAAGAAAGGTATGGTGGATAGTAATTTGTATGTCAAAATAGAAAATGGGCATCTTATTGTTCTTGTTGTATACGTAGATGATATCATATTTGGTAGCAGAAAAGATGAGTCATGTAAAGATTTAGCAAATAAGATGCAGAAAGAATTTGAAATGTCAATGATTGGTGAACTTTCGTATTTCCTCGGGTTGCAAGTTAATCAAAATAAGAAGGGCATATTTATTTCTCAAGTTAAATATGTGAAAGAGATGTTAAAAAGTTCACAATGGAGGATTGTAAGCCAGTTAGCACTCCCATGACGACAAGTTGCAAGTTGAGCAAGGATGACAAATCTCCACCTGTTGATCAAACCATGTACAGATCTATGATTGGGAGCTTATTGTACCTGACAGCTACCAGACCAGATATTTTGCAGGCAGTATGCATGGTAGCACGATTTCAGGCTAATCCCAAGGAGACTCATGTGACAAGCAGTGAAGAGGATTCTTCGGTACCTCAAGGGTACTATGGAGTATGGGTTATGGTATCCGAAAGGTAAAGACTTCACCCTTATTTTGTATTCAGATGCAGATTGGGCAGGAGGTGTCGATGACAGAAAGAGTACCAGTGGAGGTGCATTCTATCTTGGAGACAGATTGGTCACGTGGCACAATAAGAAACAAGAGTCAGTTTCTTTATCGATAGCAGAGGCAGAATATATTGCAGTGACAACATGTTGTACGCAGGTATTGTGGATGAAACAAACCCTGAAAGATCTTGGTATTAGCTTCAGTGAGCCAATATCAGTTAAGTGTGATAACACCAGTGCCATTAACATCTCCAAGAATCCGGTTATGCATTCACGCACAAAACACATTGCTATCAGTATCACTTTTTGAAGGAGAAAGTTGCGGAAGGTGAGGTTAAGTTGGATTTTGTTCCAACTACAGAGCAAGTAGCAGATATCTTCACAAAACCATTGCCCAAGGAAGTTTTTGAGTACCTTCGCAATAAATTGGGAGTGGTCACACTTCCCAAGAATTGACTAGCTACAGGGATCACATTCTCAGGGGGAGCATTTAAGTATTTGATTATCTTTTTGCTCATGTTCATGATTTTTGCTAAGTGTAATAAATTTTGCCTGAGAATGTTGTGCATGGACTCAGGGGGAGTCTGCAATAGCCCTTTGGTATTATTGTCAAAGGGGGAGAAGAGTTACAAGAAATTGCACATGTGTTGCCAACAATTCCAAAGGGGGAGATTGTTGAGCAAGGTGCAACAACAATATTGTCATTGTTGTCAACACAATCAGATAGATCTATTGATGCAGTGGACAGGAAGTTCAAAAGCTATTCAGATGCAGAAGACAGGAGTTCAAAGGTTATTCAGAGTATGTACAAGTGATTTTCCAAGAAGACCGAAGTGGCCCATATGCAAAAGATCAAAGAAAAAGACAAGTAAGAAAAGTGTCGCGATATCGCGACATATACAACAGGCAAGAAAAACTGTCACGATTTCGTGACATGTTGGAAGAGAGAAAAAGCAGGAAAAACTGTCGCGATTTCGTGACATGTTGGAAGAGAGAAAAAGCAGGAAAAACTGTCACGATTTCGCGACATGTTGGAAGAGAGAGAAAAAGCAGGAAAAACTGTCACGATTTTGCGACATGTTGGAAGAGAGAAAAAGAGGAAAAACTATCACGATTTCTGACATGTTGGAAGAGAGAAAAAAGAAAAACTCAGATTTCTGACATGTTGGAAGAGAAAAGGCAAGTGGAAAAACTGTCACGATTTCGTGACATGTTGGAAGAGAAAGAGAAAGAAGGAAAAAGTGTCACGATTTCATGACAAGTTCGAAGAAAGAGAACAAGTAAGAAAAGTGTCACGATTTCCTGACATGTCGCATTTTCGCGACTAAAATAGGAGAAAGTAGTTGGAAAAGTGTCACGATTGACATGTGCAAAATAGAGAGAAAGAAGGAAAAGTGTCACATTACAAAAAAAAGAGAGAAAGTAAGTTGTTGAAAAGTGTCACGATTTCGTGACATGTCGCATTTTCTGACAAAAAGGAGAGAGAAAGTAAGTTGTTGAAAAGTGTCACGATTTTTTGACATGTCGCATTTTTTTCGACTAAAATAGGAGAGAGAAAGTAAGTTTGAAAAGTGTCGACGATATCGCGACATGTCGCATTTTCACGACAAAAGAAAGAGAGGAAGCGTACGGAAGCAGAACTATCACGATTTCATGACAAAGAAAAGCAAGACTTAAAGAAAGTGTCACGATTTCATGACAAAAGCAAAGAAGTAAAATACAAAAGTGATTTCACAAACAGAGAAGAAGACTTCAAGGCAAGTGTCACGATTTCATGACAAAAGCAAAGAAGCTAAGTACGAAAGTGAAGTGTCATGATTTCATGACAAAAGCTAAGTTGAAGACTACGGAGGCAGAAGTGTCACGATATCATGACAAAAGCAAAGTCGAAGTCTATGGAAGTAGAAGTGTCATGATATCACGACAAAAGCAAAGACGAAGTATACGAAGGCAAAAATGTCATGATATCATGACAAAAGAAAAGACGAAGTCTACAGAGGCAAAAATGTCATGATATCATGACAAAATAATAGAGAAAGCGTACGAAGGTGAAAGTGTCACGATATCGTGACATGTTGTATTTTCATGGCAACAACAACAAAAGAAGCTACAGAGGCAGAAATGTCATGATTTCATGATAGGTCATAAATGCGCAAGTCAAGAAGGAGAACCCGACTGAAATGAGAAGTATGACAGTGGACCGACATCACTACGACATTTACAGGGGTAGTTATAGAGTGATTTCATACTGCTAAAATATGAAGAGTGATCAAAAGTTAGTATGGCGGTTACAGGGTCTATCTAGAATGAAATCATCAAGTGATGGATAAACCGAACATCTTCTTGAGTTGAAGCCGATGAAGACCGATGACAACCGACTAAAATTAGGGTTTACAATTGTTATGAAAGCCGACTAAGATTAGGATTTACAACCGACTAAGATTAGGGTTTTCATCATAAAAAATATTGTTATAAAAGGAGGGTTGTTTGGAGAATTGAAGTGTAGTTGAATGTGTGTGAAATACGGTCATTGTGCACAGAGAGCAAGTCGTGTCGAATCGTGCTAAGTGCAAAATTTGCAAAGAGAGCAGAGTGCACAAAAGGGAGAAGATGATCATGAAGTTCGACTGTAACGAAGTAGAGTGTGCGAAGTGATTGCACAGAGAGAGCAGAGTGCACAGAGAACGCAAAGGTGAAGAAGACCAGTCAGGGTCTTGCAAAAGCAAAGGTATCTTATTATCAAACTTATAGATTCAAATTGAAGTCCAAGTTGCAGCTTGGCATCAAGGGTTGGTGCTCCTTCCAGTTGGTGCTAGTAAATCAGGGGTTGGTGCTCCTTTCTATTGGTGCAGATAAATCAGGGGTTGGTGCTCCTTCTATTGGTGCAGATAAATCAGGGGTTGGTGCTCCTTTCTGTTGGTGCAGATAAATCAGGGGTTGGTGCTCCTTCCAGTGGGTGTTGGTAAATTGATTGTAAAGTTGGTGCTTTGCAAAGGCTGGATTTGGATGGTAGTCCAAGCAGTCAATTTTTGAGGAGTAGCCACATTGGTGAACCTCGTTAAATCTTGTGTTGTGTGATGCTCTTTTGTTATACTTGTTGTATCTAGTAATAAGTTTTAATTGTTGCGGTATTAAGAGCTATAAATTCAAGTTTAAAGAGCTACACTGATTCACCCCCCTCTCAGTGTCATTGTAAGACTAACATATCTTTAATAGCTCTAATTATCTAGATTAGTGTTTCATCTAGTTGCAACCCATGCGAGCTAGTTTGAGTGTATTCCTGTTGGAAATATGAGCAATTTTTGTTGTCATTGATGTCAAGGAAGATGAGGACCAAGTTTATTGTCATCCAAGTGTTTATGTCCAAGGTTTGATTGGCAAGGTTGATGTTCGAGTTTCATTAATATCCTCCGGTGGTTTTTTTAAAAAGGCAAAGAATAAGTATTAATATTATAATATTTAATATTATAATATTTAAGGATATAATGATTGGTTTATGAAAAATAAATGCAAGGAGTTGTCGCATTATAAGGCACCTAAAAAACCCATATGGCAGTTTAAGTGATTAAGGGTTTAATTATTTAATTTTAAATAATTTAACCTTAAGGTTAAAATTTAAAATAAAATAATAATGTTGAAAGGCCCTATCTTTAAAAATTATAATTCAAATTTTAAAAATTCAAATGTCACACCGACGTTGGAGAAAGGGCATTGAATTTTATATAAATATGCCAAAAACCTTTGGCAATAATCATCCTTGCAAATATACATTAATACCAAAATATTTCATGGGCCATAAGAGAGATTCACATGTGTTTAGAGTTCGTTGGGCATAGAAGGAAGAATAAGCATGAGTGGAGCATAGAAGATATCTCGAAGCAACCTGTAGCATAGTTGGCATCCAAGGGATGTGATAAGGTATTCTAGGAACGTGAGGCTAGGGTTCGAATCACACGAACATCATTTTGTTGAAGAGGAGGAAGTGTTTTAGTTTTCATGTTATGGAAGGCAAGAGGATAAAGGTGTTAGGGCACGCCTTTAGTTCACATGAGGGCACGTAGCCCAAATGGTGAATGTCTAAGCGCTAAGGTGCTTGGTGGAGGAGGGGTGGGAGTTCAAAACCTGTTGAGGATATTTTGCTAAGAAAAAAGGTGTGCAAATTGATTTGTAATTTTTGTTAAGGTTTTTGCTAGGTGAATTTTTTAGAACGTGCACTAAGGGATTATATTTAGTGCTAAGGTGGTTGGCAAGGAAATACAAAGTGAGGTATAAGGTTTTGGTTTAAAATTAAATTATCCTTTTATAAGGAGTAATAAGGGGATAATAGGAGCGATATTTTATTTTAAATATGAAGGTATTAATTAATTAATGGGATTAATAAGGTGATTAATGAAAATTTATTGTTGGAGTGATTTACTTAGTTTTTGCTAATATTTTAAAGTGTGGAGTTTATAAGGTGTAATTGAGATCTTATGCTATGTATGGTGAAATATTTTGAGGAATCATTTAAGTGAAATTTTGAGTGAATATTTTGTTACCTAACCTTTGAGAGTGGAAAAAATTTGATTGTGATTGAGACAGGTTTTGAGGCCAAGCTTCATCAAACAAAAGGTATGGGCATATCTTCCTTGTGAGTGAAATATTGTTGGATGTTATGAATGCTAAGTTGGAGTGAAAAGGATTGTTTGATAAGCATTGTTGAGTTTGGTTTTGAGAAATCCAATATTGATTGATGAGGTTTTTTTATGGAATGAAAGTTGATGCTAGAAACCTTGTTTGATAAGCATTGTTGGAAATATTGAGTAAGCTTTCATATGCTTGACTAGGGTTTGTGAAAGATCATGATTATCATTATTATGTGAGGTTTGTTTGATAAGCATTGTTGACTAAGATTTCATTTGAGTGATTGGTTGAGTGGATTTGATTGATCTTAGTTGATTGTGAGTGTTGAAGTGATAGTTCAATTTTTGTGAAACAAATTGTTCTATATTATGAATTGATTTGAGAAAGATATTAAAAGAGGTTTTCTGTGATAGATTGAGTTGAGTTGAGAAAGCTTTTGTGAAATCTTAAGGAAATATTAGTGTGATATTTTATGGAATTTTACAATGCATATTTGAGACAAGTCTTTGAGGAGACTTGTGAGCTGAGTTGATTGATTTATTTGTTCAAACCTTGAGTTAAGGTTTGGGAAAAATCTAGCAGATTTGATTAGTGATTTGATCAAGCTTTGTGTTAAGGCTTGAGGAAAGATTTGAGGATATAGTTTGGTGCAAATTTTAGGATAGATTTATGCCAGACCGAAGATGGATATTGAGAAAATTTATGCTAGACTGAAGGATTGTGTTTAGTGCAGATCAAAGATATAGAATAAGCAAATTTGTGTAGGGTAGAGGACAGTGTTTAGTATAGATCTAAGACAAAGATAGAGCAGAGTAAGAGCAAGCTTTGGAGGTGAAAGAGAAGAGGACAATAGTATCTAGTGGATAGAGTTTCATTAGCCAAGGTAGTGAGGATAGAGATCTTCTGAGTGAGGATAAAGTCTTCTGTGGATAGAGATCCACAAGCCAATGCAGTAGAGGCAGTAGTATTATAGAGGATCACCAGCTAGAGCAGAGGAGAAGAAGTTCTCCTATGGATAGAGATCCACAAACCAGCTGAGGGGATTTGTTTCTCCAATGGATAGAGATCCACAAAATTGATTAAGGGATTGGTGTCTCCTTTGGAAATAGGTCCATAAACATTGTAATAGGGAAGGATTCTCAAGAAATTTATTGAGAAAATTTAAGTGAAATATTTTCTTAGTGGACGTAGCCCACATTGGGTGAACCACGTTAAATCATGTCTCTCATGTGTGTGATGCTTTGTGTAATGATTTCCACTTTATTACTATTGATGTTATCATATGGATTGAGAAGTAAATTTTTTTATCTTATACTGTTTAGCCCCCCTCTCAGTATAAACACATGTTATTCAATTCCAATCACATTTCATCACAAAAAGCCTTTTGCATGACTATTGTGGTATCTCCAAAATCCATCGTGCAATTGTGTACTATCCAACCCTCTATGTATAAGGACATATTAAAGGGTAGAGGCTTGATCTTACCTATGCCAATATTTGGCTAATTTTGTGCTAGATTTAAGTCTAGGGTAGTGAGTCCACCTAATATTTAGCTTTTTAGAGCTACTTTTAGCAAATCAAAATATCTATGTATCAACAAAGCATCATACATACTGACTCTTGAGGGAGTCTTATTAAATTTTTCTATAATAATAAATCCATATGCTTTCAACAACATATCTTCCTTTAGGACTAGTTTTTGGAACCTCCTTTGATACTGCTAAGCCACTTTTTCTCTTTGGTTTATGGTCACCAAAGGATACTACAACTTTCTCAATACTTTCTCCCTTGGATATTCTTGTTTAAATTTTGGTGATTATGGCCTTTGGTTGATTTTTGGTGCTTTTAGATTGGCCTATTCCTTAGGTTACTCCCTCCTCTACTCTTTTCGAGGCTACAAGGCATTTTTTGGACCATTCAAATTCTAAGTATTTGACAGTAAAAGTCTTTTCCTAGCTCTGGTTAACATGTAGGTCAGATTAGAAGTTGAAGTCTCTTCAACAACAAGGTTTTGTTATGGATCCATTAGTATACCTATAAGTCCTTTTGATTGCCTTTCAATTTTATGGGCTATAGCCAACTAACACCGATGTTGATAAACCATGTAGGTGTTAACATCATGAGGATCATTGTATGCTAAGCACTAAAAGTTCTCCATAGTTGTGGATACTTCTTCTTCTTGATCTTCAACAATAGCCACTTGATTTCTGATAGAATTTCTATTTGAAGCCCTTTGATATTTTGATATGTAGAGGTATCTTCTTTGCTAAAATCCATCATACCTCCTTTCAACATTTTTCACTCTCTCATTGTGATTTTATTTTTTAGATTTATTATTATAATTTTCAACTCTGAGGTAGAAAGTACTAGCACTATGTATTCTAGACTAGTATGCTAAAGGTATAATTTGGGTGCATGAAGGTGGCCAGTGGAGGGTGATGAGCATCATAAATGCTCATATTTTTGTATGAGTTTCTAATGATTTTGTGCGGTAGTATTATAAGAGTTGTATATTTTTATGAAATTATATATATATATATATATATATATATATATATTATATATATATATATATATATATAATAAAATTATGTGCATTGCCTAACTTGTATGTGAAGTGTGTTTTGTGTAGATTTTTACTGATTTTATCATCTTCTGCTTAGTCAAGGTCCTACATGGACCTGGCATGTTCTACTTCAATGATCGCAAGGCATATATGAGAAGGCACCTTGATCTTCAAGAATGCACCTTGATCCCATGTATGGGAAGGCACCTTGATCCCATGTATGGGAAGGTACCTTGATCTACAAGAAGGCACCTTGATCCCATGTATGGGAAGGTGCCTTGATCTACAAGAAGGTGCCTTGATCCCATGTAATGGAAGGCACCTTGATCTACAATAAGGTGCCTTGATCTTCAAGTAGGCACCTTGATGTCATGCATCAAGGGTGCCTTGATATTCAAGTAGGTGCCTTGATGTCATGCATCAAGGGTGTCTTGATCTTCAATTAGGTGCCTTGATGTCATGCATCAAGGGCACCTTGATCTTCAAGTAGGTGCCTTGATGCCATATATCAAGGGCACCTTGATGTATAAGAAGGTGCATTGATCCTAAGCACCTTAAACTTATGATTGAAGGAGACCCTGTTGACCATGGTAGACCTTTAACTCCATGTCACACAAACCATATTTGGAGAGCTATCGAATGCATGAGTTGTCTCACTCGTATTGGAGGAAACGTACAACTACTTGATGAAGCAGAACACAAGCTACAAAGGAGCTAGACCAAAAAATCTACTATCCCCAAAAAAGGATAAAAGTTGTTGATTGTTTTTATCATGCATATTTTACTATAACTAAACTATATTAGTTTAAGTTGTAGCAATATTTTTCTATCATAACAACATTGTAATAGGAATCTTTGTGTGTATTATATAAATACACAGACTTCTCTGATGGATATATAGAGCGTATTATAAGATATTACCATTGATTCTTTTTATACTACAACCTTATCAATTAAAGTTTCACTCGAGAGTTCTCTTCATTCGCATTCAATATTTGTAAATTAGTCAGGCAGAAGCTACTAGAGCTTGGGCCCACTCCAAACTATCATTCCTCCCCTTATTTCTATTACTTCCTAGATTAGATCATTTATTTTTAGTGTGTTGTATTTTTATTTTTGCAATTCTATTTTTATTGCTATCCTTTATTTTCAGCATAGTGTGGTGTGATTTATTTTTCTATAATTTTATTTATGCAATATTTAATTGGTGTGTATGAATTAATGATATTTTACAAACACTCCCCCAATGATAGGCTTAGTGGAATCATCTCAAAATGGTGTTGTAATTAGTCTTAAACTTGGTACTTCACAAGCTTACAAGTTCCTTGGTTTGACAAATTAAATGAAAGGGCTGTGATAGAAATAGAACCATATTTAACCAATGTTTTTGGCCCCAACATTTTGGTATCATTTTTGGAGAAGTGCCAATGATATATCCTATTACAATACCTTAAACCTTCCACCTGAATTTGCATGAGTCCATTGAGGAAAAGAGGACCAAATGGTCATTTCATAAAGAAGAGTCCATAGGAAAATTCTTAGCCAACTAAGAATTCCAAACTCAAGTTAGAGTTCTCTCAATCACCACCAACAGTGCACTAGAGTGAACATCCAATCTTTGCATAAATCTCTTCCTAATCCTATTGGCCAAGAAAAGATTTAATTATACAAAATACTCTATTTAGGAGGACATCTTTCAAAGAGGATTTGCTATTGAAAGCCGTAGAGGATGAAACCATAACACCAAATGACCTGTAGGATCTTGTACAAAAAGTTCAAAATGATTGAAAGGTCATAAAAACTGCTTTAGAGAACACATTTCCTAAAAATATGGTTGAGGCAGAAGAGACTTCAACTAGGTTTAGCTTCCCAATAGAAGAAGGTGGGGGAGATACCAAAATGAAAAACATATCCCCTGCCCATCTTCCTACCTTCAGGGGATACCCAATAGAAGACCCTAATCTATTTTTATTTAAGTTTGATGTCTTATGTAGGTCTATAGATTATAAATTAGATGCCCAAAAGTTGAATCTCTTCCCTTAAACACTAGATGACTTAGCCCTATGTTGGTTCATCAGCTTGGGGTATAAAAATATCACTTATTGCAAGGATATGAAAAAGCTATTTCTAAAGCAATACCAAGATTTTGGTAGAGCACAAGATTCCAGGGAGGAGGTTCTGAGCATGAATCATAGAGAGGATGAATCCTTGGAGAAATACTAGGATAGATTCAATTTAAATTTGTAGATATCACCCCATACAAAGCTAGGTGACAAGTCCCTCATGAGTATTTTCTTGAGGGGAATTAAAAATGAGTCTCTCAAAGAACTCATCTAATTTCTTAAGGGGATATTTACTAGCATCCAATGGCAGACATCCAACAACTGTGTTGGAATTAATCATGAAGAAGAGGTAAACCAACCTCCAGGACCATGAAGGTAACCACTTTAGTCAAAAATATAGAAATAGGCAATATGCTGGAGGATTTGAAAAGCGATATGCTCTCCTCTCTAGCATTGTAGATGGACACACTCCTACTAGAGACGAAGAAATAAGAGAATGATGTTTCACTAGCCTACTTCTATCTAAAATGCAAAGGAAAACATGTAAGGAATGCATGTCCAAAAAATAAAGTTAGGGTGTGTGTTTTTTATCAGCAAAATAATAAGAGCCGACTGTATCCACAGCTACCAACTATCAAGGAAGATGTTGAAGTTTTTGAAGCTTATTTCATGGGTAACCGAAGAAACTAGCAAACATACCCTATGGGGAATATGCTAACTGGAATGTTGCAATATAGAGGAGGACCTTACATGTCAAAAGGGTAGGTACAATGATACAATATGGTATGGTGGGTACTTCCACCTTAGATGAACACTCCTCTAAGAGCCTCATTTTCCAACCAACATCCATGGATGCCATACCAACAATCTAGGCAGTAATGTAGAAATCACAAATCATGGAATTTAGCTCCATAGAATGTAGTGCAAGCACCACTATAGAAAATATTAATGGATCTCCATATAGTGAGACTTGCACAAATTCTAGAACAACCAATTATCAACTCGAATAACAAGGTAAATCAACCCGCGTACCAAATGGAAGGAGAGATGTTTCCAATGTACAATATTAGGAGTTGTAATCCAATTTAGCTTATATCAGGTAGACATATAGGAGTAGAGGTTCCTCCCTTGATATAAGAGGAGGAGAACATAGAAGAATCACCTCTAGTAGAAGAGTTTGAAGAAGGACCGATTACTAAGAAAATAGAAGCTTCTTTTCCCAAGAGGTTACAGGAGCAGAAGAAGCCAATACAACTTGAGTTTGACATCCTTTCAAGCTTGAGGAATTTAATAGTTACCATCCCACTCTTTCAAGCTATAATAGATGTTCCAATTTACACCAAGGTGATTAAAGAGCTATGTATAAGGAGGCTAGGATGTAGGACAACCCAAACCATAAACGTAGTGGGGAAGTTGGTCTATTTAATGCTAGGAAAAATATTACACCCCAAATATGTAGATCCAGGAAGTCTAGTTCTAATCATAAAAATAGGTGGTCACTTGTTGGACAATACCTTGGTTGATTTGGGCGCATCCATCAATGTCATACTGAAAGAAACCATGCAGAAGATGAGGCTCACATATTTGAAGTCCACCAAGACTGTGTTGTAGCTAGTCGATAGATCAACTATAGCACTAGAAGGGATGTTAGAAGATATCATTATGATGGTGGATGCATGGGAATATCCAATGGATTTCTTGGTCTTGTAGTCCAAATCAATATTGGGTGGCTACCCACTCATCCTGGGGAGGCCATGGCTAGCAACAACCGATGCTTACATAAGCTATCAAGATGGATAAATGACCATCTCATATGGTCAAAATGTCAAAATATTGACTATCTCTCCACCTGCATAGTCCGTAGACACATTAGGAGAGCCCATGTGGGACAACCAAGATGAAGGGATATTATCAATACTACAATTGATGATGGCACTGAAGGAATTGGAGGAAGAAGCTGACAAGGATGGCATTATTACAAGTTTCCTCTATGGAGAGTCCTCTCCTATTATTCTAGAATCACCATTGGTTGGTGCCCAAGATCACCACATCAGATAGATCAAAATAGAGTCTAAAAGGAAATTAAAAATTAGTAGTGGGTTGATGCCCACATAGCTGATTAAATTAAATGTGTTGACCAGGAATCAACAAGCTTTTGCTTGGGACTACTCAGATATGAAGGGAATCAACCCAAAAATTTGTACCCATTGAATTTATCTCAAATAGTAGGTGACTCCTATCAAACAACCATAAAGGATAATGAACCCTACCATGAAAGAGATATTCAAAGTTGAGTTATAGAAGATCTTGTCATCCAGATTCATCTATCCCATATCTGACATTGAATGGGTGTCAACACTAGTGGTGGTGCCCAAGAAAAATGGGAAATGGTGGATTTGTTTTGGCTACAAGTCACTGAACAAGACAACCAAGAAGGATCATTTCCCACTGCCTTTTTTTTATCAGGTTTTGGATACACTAGAAGGAAGGAAGTACTTTTCCTTTCTGGACGGATTTAGTGGATATAACCAAATACATATTGGAGAAGAGGACCAAGAAAAAACAAAATTCACTTGTCCATGGGGAACATCCACATATAAAGTCCTACCCTTCGTGTTATGCAATGCACCAACCACATTTTAGAGGGTGGTGTTGAGCATCTTCTTGAATATGATGGGAGAAGTAGTGGAGGTCTACATCGATGATTTCACCATTTATGGTGAGAGTTTTGATGAATTTATGACCAATTTAGAATGTGCACTCCAATTATGTGAGAAAATAAATTATCCCTTAGCAACAAGAAATGCTTCATGATGATGCAGGAAGTAATAGTGTTGGGACACCACATCTCATAATAAGGGATCAAGGTGGACAAAAATAAAATAAAATTTATTAAATATCTACCCAGTCCTAAGATGTAGAGAGATGTAAGGATATTTCTTGGCTTTGTTGGATACTACAGGAAATTCATAGCAGACTTCAGGAAAATCACTAAGTCCCTACACACACTACTCTCCAAAAATATGGGGTTCATCTAGATAGAATATTGTGAACGAGTCTTTAAAGCATTAAAAGAAATTTTGATTACTTCTCCAGTTCTACGAGACCAAAATTGGGCCATACCTCTCCATATTTACTATGATGCATCCAACAATGCGATTGGATCAGTCTTGGGATAGAAATATGGCAAATAATTCTACACCATCTATTACATCATCAAGAATCTAGCTAGATTTGAGCTTAATTACATAGTGATTGAGAAATAATTTCTTGCAATCGTTCATGTCATCAACAAATTATATCACTAAATTATGGGATACAAAGTTTTCATCCACACAGACTATGCAGCCATCCAATATTTAATGAGCAAATCCATAATTAGTGATAGAATAATTAGATGGCTCTTACTCCAACAAGATTTTGATATCACCATCGTGGGTAAACTAGGTAGAGACAACATGGTGGCGAACTTATTTTCTAGATTGATACCATCATATCACACAATCATAGAAGATCAATTCCTAGATGAACATATTTTCATCATTAGCGAGCAGACACCGTGGTATGTAGACATATCCAATTACTTAACCATCGATAGAACATCCCCTACTTTTTCACCTCATGAAAAGTAGATAATAATAGAAAAGAGTGCATCTTTATCATGGATTGATAGCCTCTTGTTCAAAATAGGACCTGATCAAATTATGAGGAGATGCATTGCTAAGCATGAGTTTCCATAAATTCTCAAAGCTTACCATAACGAACTGTGCGATGGATATTTTGCAAGGAAAATGACTACATACAAAGTCTTATAGACTGGATATTACTGGCTTACGTTGTTCAAAGATGCAACCAAATATACAAGCCAGTGTGATAAATGCCATAGGATGGGTAAACCAACCTCCAGGGATGAAATGCCTCTCCAACCACATGTTCACATTGAACCCTTCAACAAATGGGTGATGGACTTTGTGGGGTCAATCAACCCACCATCAGCTAGTAAAAGGTATATTATGGTTTGCACTGACTATGTAACCAAATAGGTTGAAGTGTAGGTACTAAGATATTCTAAAGAAGGAATGGTGGTATAATTCTTGTTTTCTCATATTTCCATGAGGTTTGTGGTACCAAGAGAAATTACAATGGATTAGGGGCCTTAATTCACCTCAAAATTAATTCAGGATTTGATGTAGCAATACAAGTTTTGGCACAACAAAACCACCCCCTACCATCTACAAGTGAATGAACAAGTAGAAGTGACCAACCAATAGCTATAAAACATCCTTACAAATACCGTGTAATAGCATAGGAAATATTAGGTTATGAGACTATCAAAGGTAGAATGGGTATACAAAACTGCATGGAAGACAACCACATGTTTTACTCCATTCTAATTGGTATACGAAAAGAGTGCAATGATGCCCATTGAGTTTGAAATAAAAACTCTTAGAACTACAATAGAAGTGAACCTAATTTTGGGTGATGCATAGAAGGAGAGGATTTAGTAGCTAAATCAGTTGGACGAATATTGATTTGATGCCCTACAAAGAATAGAAGTCATCCAAAGGCAAAGGAAATAGCGGCATGATCACCACATTAATATAAAGCAGTTCAAAGTAGGAGATTGAGTGTTACTGTATAATTCTAGATTCTAGGAATAGAAGGGCAAGCTAATGCAAATGTGGATAGGACCATATGAAGTGATCGAACTAATAAAAAATGGTGTAGTGTGTCAAGACAATTGATGGTAGGAACACCATATTGATAGTTAATGGTCATCGACTACATCCATATCACATATCTAAAAATAGGATGATGGAGTCCAAAATAGGCATGGAGGATACCCCATCCAACTAAAAACATTTTAACTTTTCAACAATACAGTGGACATGGGGTTGCCCACTTAAAACATTTTAGTTCTTAGTTTTTTTGCTTTCATTTTTTTGTGTGTTGCAGGTACAGTACCTACAAGCAATCTACAGGCATCCTGAGAGCTAAGGCCTAATAGGCATTGACTACACTAAACTACATTTTTGATTTTTCTCATTTTTTTGTAGGTGAAATGGCTTGATTGCATAAAATAAGCATCTTGGGAGACAAGGCCTAATCGGCACAACATCCATGAACTTGCACGTTTTTTTAGGAGGTAGGAAGTTGAATTTTTCCATCTGAAGGAGATAGTCCCCATATGGGCATGGACATGGGTGTTAATTTCCTCAAAAGGAAGATATACCCATATTTGTGATTGGATGAATCAAACGCTAATACATTACGAGAAAGAATAAATTGGAGGACCTGATCAACCTTGCAACAACAAACACATTAGCAACTATTGACTTTTCAACACCAAGAAAGTGCCTTGATGTCATGCATTCTTGGGTATCTTGATGTCCAAGAAGTTACCTTTGATGAGGCAAAAAAATGCCTCATTATTGCACAATTTTTGACTACCATATGATAAGTTAATTGCCAAATATTTGACTAAAATATACTATTTGTTAAATGTTTACATGATTTTATGTTAGGAATACTATATCTCTGTTTTTGACTATTTTCAGCATTTTGTGACTGATTTTGCTTGATTAAGTAGCAAGTAAGAACATGCATTTAAATTAACCAAATGTGGTATGCCGATATCCATTAACTTCTTAATGGTTTTTGAATGTTTTCCTACCCTTGAACTTGTTTCAAATCCACATTGAAGCCAAAATTTTAGGACTGTCATAAATCTGAAAATCTGAAAAAACAGCCATATAAAAATTAGCAAGCTGTTACTTTATAGGAACACCTTGAAGTTGTAAAGAAAAGCATGAGGATATGGATGGAATGAGTTCAGAAGGACTAAAGAAGACATATGACCTATTTAGAAGCATTCCCACATGGTCTAAATAGGTAGCAACAGGGTATAATAGAGCAGGGGCAATTGTGTAGCACTGTTGCACTATTTCAGCATGGTTACTTGGTGAATGAAGTGTATAAATTTAGTAGCAACTTGATGTACTCCTTCATGTTGATATTTGAATAATTTTTCCATGTTCTAATTTGTTTTAATTTGCAATAAATGCCAATATTTTACAACTGTGTAGCAGAACTGGAAAATGCAGTAATTTACCATTTAATTCTAGTAAGCTACAAATGAATGGCAAGGCATGGAATTCACACATGGAGAGGAATGAAGGCTATTGCAATCTGATCCTAAGAGCTAATCCACCTGAGAAATGCAACTAAAATCACTTGAAGAGCACACAATTGTTCATTTTGAAGATCTTCGAAATGAGCAGACATCTTTGGAATGAGAAATACAGTCTCTTCGGAATGAGTGGACATCTTCGGAATGAGAAATACAGTCTCTTCGAAATGAGCCACTTATCTTTGAAATGAGAACAGAAAAGTGATTTTTGAATTTTTGACTATTTTTTACAATGGAAAAAGGGAAAGAAGGTTGAAAATATTAAAGGAAAATATCTCCCATCTGACTTTGTCGTCCTTGCCATCCAAAGCCACCATTCATGAAAAATATCAATTTTGATTCTCTTCTAGGATAAACCTAGAAAAATTGTAGCATAATAGAAAGTTGTTTGCAAGATAGAAATGGCATATTCTGAAGTGGAGAAAGATGTGTAAGATATTTCTAGACTCCTCTCACGTACTTCCACCACTGAAGATGCTTTCTAAGGGCCAATGACTACTACTGCAACACAAACTGTCTAGATTTGCATTTATTTCAGATCCAGAATTATTGGAAAATCACTGTAAAGTAGCACATAGGCTGATTTGAGCATGGGATATGTTGTAAATATTTATATAAATAACACAGCTCCCTCCTTGGTTGAGCCAGTTAGTAATTAGAATAGAGGATAGTTTTCAATAACAACAATTAGGACTGTACAACAATTTTTTGTAACAGTTTTTAGCATGTTCTGTCATCAATAAAAGTGCAGCTATTTTATCATTTTCTGTTTCGAGTGTTAATTAGTTAAGGAGTGCTTTTCACCTCCTTCTAGATCAGGAAGTATGGGCCCACTTTCAGATCTAGAAGGAGAGATTTTATGGCAGGTTTTAATCTATAATTTTTTTGCAACAAAATTAATAGATTGCTTGCCAAATTTTATTTTCTTGTTTTTATTTTGTATTAAGTGATTTATGTATTTCTATTATGTTTGTGTACAAAAGTTGTGTGTATGTCAGCTGATGAGTTATATTAAGAATTTTTCCTTTGCTTTCCATGTTTTCCCTACTTTCTATTTTAGCAACTTTCCATTTCCAACATATTTCATTTTGCTGTCAATTCCTGTAGCAGAAGCTTGACGACATTTTGTGGCAGGGCATTGACAGGTGTTTCATTTCTAAGCATCACTTCCATTTTGCAAGAGTAAAATAGGTTTCAATTTTGCAAGTGTAATTTAGGATTTCATTTTAGCAACATTTCAATTTAGCAATTTCAATTCTATCATTTCAATTCTGCAAAAGTAGATTAGATTTCAATTTAGCAATTTCAATTCATGCAATTGTAGTTAATTCTTAAATTCTGCAATTTAGATTTAGTTTTCAATTCCTATAATTTATTTTAGTTTCCATTCTTCAGACTAGGTTTAGTGTGACACCAAAAGGCTAAACCAAAATCTGCTTCACCAATAAATGCTTGAAATATGAATGCTTGAATTGTACTCTGCCCTAGCCTTCTATCATAGACAGCCTTGGAAACCAAATTGATAAATCATTGAGATTAAATGATGAGACTCAATGACACTCATTATTTTGGCATCGTTTCCGGGGAACACGATGTTGTTAGAGGGTAAAAGTAGCCCAATAATTATTAATTATACTAAATTGTGAACTTTAGAGTAAAATCTGGATAAATGATTGGTATTAGTAACAATTTTTGGTAATTTGCTTTTTAGTCCATTTAGAAAACAAGCAACCACAGGGAGGTGATCTTCACACCTAGGGGTTAAATTGCTTATGTTTGAAATTCTTGATAAAAATTGAAAGAATTCATCATCCCCATTATCAAGAAACATAAGATCTCTTAGAGGAGACATCTACTAGTACTGCCATTTTTATAACAATATCATCAGGGTAGTATAAAAAAATTTGTATTAAGTGTTGGGAAGACATCATGGTAGATATACAAGACTATCCCTTAAACAAAATAGCCATATCAGCTACCTGTAGCATTTATTCATAGGGACATATAATTGATGAATGCCATTTATGTCCATAACTCAGAGATGTAAAATCTGTTGCCTAGTCTAAATTCTTCTCAAAGAGAGATCCCAACAACAAAAAATAGGGCAAGTAAATCAACCACCACCTTCAGCCCAACCTATGGCCAATATGAATAATACAGGATAGGAAACCCCTGTCCATGTAGCTGAATCTGTCAAAAAAAAAAACTGTAGGAAATGTTATTGACTACAACAACATCCAACTGTGCTCAAACAAGAACTTACCTGAGCTTGAAGAGACAAAAATCAATGGAGATACACAGAAAACCTTTAGTCAAAACACACAGAAATTAGCCTTGGATAAAGGAGAAAAACTAGAACTGCACATAGAAAATTTACTTCTATTGAACTCCTTAGTAAGAAATTACAAAGGGGTAAATTTTGTCCTCCTAGGAATGAAACAAATTGAAGTGTAGCCAAGAAAATTCTTGAACATTATTAGTTGGCTGACTTATAAACAAAAAGCAAAATTGTTGCTATTTTGAAACAATATTTCAATCCCTTTACATGGAATTACAAGGGTATATCAAGATTTTATCTTTATGTAAGCACTTAACATCTTTTGGGAATTGGTATTTAATTGTTTCACGTACAAATTGACAAGATTTTGTAGACTAGGAGGCATGGACAACACTTGATTGAAGAAGTTTTCATATATGGAGTAGTAATTCTTTCTCCCATTGGTAATTCATGGAGGATGTTAGTGGTGAATGGACATTGTCTTCGGGTATACCATGCACCATTAACTAAGGAGGAGTTCTTGAAGGAGATTCCATTGGATGTACACATAATGGAGGAGAATTTCTCTTCAATATCAGATTCAGAGTAATGATAAAAAGTTTGACAAAAAGAAAAATATACAAGAAAAGCAAAAAGAAGAATAGTCTTGTTTATGAACTTCCTTCTTGGGTACAAGCAAGACAAGAAAATTTGAAAAAAAAAAGATTTGCAGCAGAGGCATGTCCCACAAAATGGGGATACATGAGGACAAGCATCAATTTCAGCAAGGAAGAGGAACAATGAAGCCAATACTTCATTTCTAGCAATAAGGAGGCAATTATGATGTAAGAATATTCTTACTGCTCATTTAGAAAGGAAGGTTGCATCAATGTTGCAGGTTTCAACAGAAAGAGATGGTGTTTTCATACAATAATTGACATGTTTTTGTAGAATAAGGATTGGTCTTATCCAAATAAGAGTGAGAGATGTTCTCTCTCATTGAAGCACTTGAAAAAAAAAATATGATAGAAGTTGGTTGAAAACCAGAAATGGCAACCTCTTTTGATGAAAATTTTGAAAAAAAAAAGGATGAAAAAAAAAATGGAAAAAAAAAAGAGAAAAAATAAATTAAAAGAATGAATAATTTAGTAGTGAAATCCTTCTTGGAGGTGCTACTGAGTTGGCTTGCATGAAAACCAATTTTTTAGCATGCATTGTCTTGTTGATCTACCCATCATTGTTCCACCATTGTACAAATTTCACACTGCACATGTGTTATGTTTGTTTATGTTTTCAGATAGCCTGCTAACAATCATCAAAAGCAACTTGTAAGGTGCATGACCAATTTTCAGGACAGTAAGATATGTGTTTCTTGCATTTAATTCATAGTAAACATTTAACATTTAGTGTATGATAGTCGGTATTTGGCATAAACTATTCATACAATAGTGACAAGTTGAAAAAAAAAATATGTTCAAGATGTCAAGAAACACCCCCTTATGCCCTTAATTGCACGAAAATTCCAAAACTGTGCAAAAACCTGATTTTGGGACAGACATGGCAGCAATTCTATTTCAATTTGTAGGGAAAATTTTAGAAGGAGAACTGCAAGTTTATATCTCACAATTGTCTGATAAATTGAAGGAGGATAATCAACAAAATGCACTTGAAGGTTCTATTTTAGTACTCTGGAATAAAACAGCAACATACAAAACAAAGAATAACATATAAACAAAAGGATGAAGAAGGGATTTTTGATGTTATGGAAGGCTTATACACTCTAGAGATGGACCCATAATAGAATCTGTAGCTAACTTTTGCATAGGAGGTCATTTTTGCATTTTTTTTGAAGATCTTCGGAATGAGCAGACATCTTCGAAATGAGAAATATAGTCTCTTCGAAATGAGCAGACATCTTCGGAATGATTAATACAATATCTTCAAAATGATCAGACATCTTCAAAATGAGAAATACAGTCTCTTTGGAATGAGCAGACATCTTCGTAATGATAATACAGTCTCTTCGGAATGAGCAGGATATCTTTGGAATGAGCAGAAACTATACCAAAATTGTTGAAAATGCTACAAAATAGCAAAAAGAGTAGGGTACATAAAATATTGAGGTTTATAAGGCTCTACCACAAGTAAGTACATCTCTCAAGAATTTCAAATCAAAAAAAAATTATCAATTTTGTTCAAAAGGTGCAAACAACAAAAATAAGCATTTAGGCTGAAATGTTGTTAAAAACAAAAAATTCCATCAGAAGTAGTGTATCTGCCAAATACGGTTCCACAATAAGACTATTGCAAGATGAATCATATGATATCAAGCCTTTAAGAGGTACTTTGCAGCACTAAAAGTTGTAGAAAAATAGAAAAATAGTCATACATGTGCTTAATTGCAAAATACTTGATATAGTGCAACAAGGAGGAATTTTTTAGTTAGCAGGTAGCAAAGGATGTTGTTCACAAGAATAAAAGTTGCATATTACTATGGCCTACTAAGATGCATGAGGGCATGCATCAGTTTAAATTGGAGGGGATGATGAGGCCCAAAAATGCCTCATTATTGCATAATTTTTTACTACCATATGATAAGTTAATTGCCAAATAGTTGACTAAAATATACTATTTGTTAAGTGTTTACATGATTTTATGTTAGGAATACTATATCTCTGTTTTTGACTATTTTTAGCATTTTGTAACTGATTTTGCTTGATTAAGTATCAAGTAAGAACATTCATTTCAATTAAACAAATGTGGTATGTTGATATCCATTAACTTCTTAATGGTTTTTGAATGTTTTCCTGCCCTTCAACTTGTTTCAAATCCACATTGAAGCCAAAATTTTAGGATTGTCATAAATCTAAAAATCTAAAAAAACAGCCATATAAAAATCAGCAAGTTGTTACTTTATAAGAACACCTTGAAGTTGTCAAGAAAAGCATGAGGATATGGATGGAATGAGTTCATAAGGACTATAGAAAACATCTAAACTATTTAGAAGCATTCCCACATGGTCTAAATAGGCAGCAACAGGGTATAATAGAGCAGGGGCAATTGTGCAGCATTGTTGCACTATTTCAGCATGGTTACTTGGTGAATGAAGTGTATAAATTCAGTAGCAACTTGATGTACTCCTTAATTTTGATATTTGAATAATTTTTCCATGTTATAATTTGTTTAAATTTGTAAGAAATGCCAATATTTTACAACTGTGCAGTAGAACTAAAAAATGCAGTAATTTACCATGTAAATTCCAGCAAGCTACAAATGAATGGCAAGGCATGGAATTCACACATGGAGAGGAATGAAGGCTATTGCAATATGATCCTAAGAGCTAATCCACATGAGAAATGCAACTAAAATCACTTGAAGAGCACACAATTGTTCATTCTAAAGATATTCGAAATGAGCAGACATCTTCAGAATGAGAAATACAGTCTCTTCGAAATGAGCAGACATCTTCAGAATGAGAAATACAGTCTCTTCGGAATGAGCGGACATCTTCGGAATGAGAAATACAATCTCTTCGGAATGAGCCACTTATCTTTGGAATGAGAACAGAAAAGTGCTTTTTGAATTTTTGACTATTTTTGATGATGGAAAAATGGAAAGAAGGTTGAAAATATTAAAGGAAAATATCTCCCATCTGACTTTGCCATCCTTGCTGTCCAAAGCCACCATTCATGGAAAAGATCAATTTTGATTCTCTTCTAGGATAAACCTAGAAAAATTGCAGCATAATAGAAAGTTGTTTGCAAGATAGAAATGGCATATTCTGAAGTGGAGAAAGATGTGTGAGATATTTCTAGACTCCTCTCACGTACTCCCACCACTGAAGATTCTTTCTAAGGGCCAATGACTACTACTGCAACACAAATTGTCCAGATTTGAATTTATTTCAGATCCAAAATTATTGGCAAATCACTGTAAAGCAACACATAGGCTGATTTGAGCATGGGATATGTTGTAAATATTTATATAAATAACACATATCCCTCCTTGGTTAAGCCAGTTAGGAATTAGAATAGAGGATAGTTTTCAATAGCAACAATTAGGACTATACAACAATTTTTTGTAACAGTTTTCAGCATGTTCTGTCATTAATAAAAGTGGAGCTATTTTATCATTTTCTGTTCTGAGTGTTAATTAGTTAAGGAGTGCTTTTCACCTCCTTCTAGATCAGGAAGTATGGGCCCACTTTTAGATCTAGAAGGAGGGATTTTATGGCAGGTTTTAATCTATAATTTTGCTATAGCAGAATTAATAGATTGCTTACCAGATTTCATTTTCTTGTTTTTATTTTGTATTAAGTGATTTATGTATTTCTATTATGTTTGTGTACAACATTTGTGTGTATGTCAGCTGATAAATTATATTAAGCATTTTTCCTTTGCTTTCTATGTTTTCCCTGCTTTCTATTTTAGCAACTTTCCATTTCCAGCATATTTCATTTTGCTATCAATTCCTGTAGCAGAAGCTTGACGACTTTTTATGGCAGGGCATTGACAGGTGTTTCATTTCCAAGCATCACTTCCATTCTGCAAGAGTAAAATAGGTTTCAATTTTGCAAGTGTAATTTAGGATTTCATTTCAGCAACATTTCAATTTAGCAATTTCAATTCTGTCATTTCAATTCTGCAAAAGTAGATTAGATTTCAATTTAGCAATTTCAATTCATGCAATTGTAGTTAATTGTTAAATTTTGCAATTTAGATTTAGTTTTCAATTCCTATAATTTATTTTAGTTTCCATTCTTCAGACTAGGTTTAGTGTGACACAAAAAGGCTAAACCAAAATCTGTTTCACCAATAAATGCTTGAAATTTGAATGCCTGAATTGTACTCTGTCCTAGCCTTCTATCGTAGACAGCCTTGGACACCACCCCGGATTGATAAATCATTGTGATTAAATGATGATACTCAATGACACTCATCAACCTTGATGTCCAAGAATGCACCTTGATTTTGTGCATTCTTGGGCACCTTGATGTCCAAGAAGGCACCTTGATGTCCAATAACGCACCTTGATATCCAAGAAGACACCTTGATGTTGTACATTCTTGGGTACCTTGATGTCCAAGAAGGTGCCTTGATGTCATGCATTCTTGGGTGCCTTGATTTCCAAGAGGGCACCTTGATCTTATGTATTACTAGGAGTATTTATCTCATGTATTACTAGGCATATTGATCTCATGTATTACCAGGTGCCTTAATTCTCATCAATGGAGGCGCTTGACTTCTGTTGACACAAAAAAAATTGAATAAGTGACGAGGTGCCTTGATGCCATACAAAAGAGGCACCTTGATCATAAAAAAAATGATTAGGCACCTTGATGCCTTGGTCAAGGGCACCTTGATCCACAAGTAGACACCTTGATGCCATACATCAAGGGTGAATTGATCCACAAGTAGGCACCTTGATGCCATACATCAAGGGTGCCTTGATCCACAAGTAGGCACCTTTATCAAAGGCACCTTAATCGTCAAGAAGGCACCTTGATGCCATACATCAAGGGTGCCTTGATCCACAAGTAATAACCTTGATTCCATACATAAAGGGTGCCTTGATCTACCAACAAGTACCTTGATATCATACATTTTAGAGGTACCTTGATCCAATCGAAGCACCTGTATAATCTGATGGCAAAAGGGAGTGGCCAAAAGCCACATCATTACTTCACGTGATAAAAATTTGAAATCACCTAAAAATATTGAGGAATCATTTGGAAGAATTTTTGCACATCCCAAGGCCAATAAAAAAATATGGTATGTGTCCTATCATGTGAACCAACCAGATCTCCACATTTTTAGCACAAGATCTTGAGTAAATGAAGTTGCAGTATCCAAGACAAATTAATCAACCACATGGGGAATACGCCATCACCCTTATCATAGACTACCAAATTGGCATGCTCCAGAATATATGAACGACCAATAAGGTATGTGCATAATTTTTTTAAATACTTATATAATTTTCATAATTAAATACTTCTCTAAAAAATAATGCCATTGCAAGAATTCAACCAATCGTATTTGTCCCCCCATGTCTAATATGATGTGCTAAAAATCAATTTGGGTGGCGTATCCTGTCAACCCCAATGTAAAATTAATTTGTTGGATAGGTGCCTTGATCTATAAGAAGGTGCCTTCCTATGAAAGGACATTAAACCAGTTTAGAAAAAAAAGGGGGAATGAGCAAAGAATTCACAATAGGGGGAAAATCAAATAATCACATGTAGAAGAAGAGTGAACTCAGCCATGTTGAAGGAATCTATGGGGAAGTTCAGGACCAGTTTGAGGTTATCGGATGGAAGAATTATTACCTCTTAGTTAGCAAAAACTAGGACCTCGAAGTAGCAAAGGAATTTGCTACTACTATAAGAGGGGAGGTCGCTCAACTACATGGACTGGAAATCCCAATCACACTGGATTTCATCTTGACTATTACCGGTCTCTCCCTCATGGGATAATGCACCTACAAGGAGGGCATCCTAGCCCAGTACATAGAGAAGCTTCTAGGGAAAGTACACATCAAATTTGAGACCGTAGGGCTACCAAAATAGAGACTCCCAGAACACATGCAAAAACTCTTCAAGCAAGTGGTGAGATTCTTCACCTGCATAGAAAAATACTCCCACTTGAATGTAAATGACATGCAATTTCTAAATCATCTAGTGCATGGGAGGAAAATCAATTTCCCATTCTATCTGGTGAGTGTACTAAAGGATAAAGCTTACCAATATTAGGCAGGGGTAGTTACGGTCCTATCCCACCATGGGCTAATTACAACCCTGATTTAGTATGCCAAGGAGCATAGAGAGACCCTACCAGTAGACAGGACCGAAGATGTAGGTGCATAGATACAGTCAACTACCAAAGAGCCTGACTCCCCATGAAATAACATAGATGTTAGGTAGGATTTTCTTAATCCTAACCAAGTCATTGAACACTCTCTACGGTCTAGCAAGAAATTCAACATGAGAGAATCCAGCTCTGAATAGATGTCTCATTGTACAGAGTGCATAAGCAGGAGAAAACATTTGAGGTGATTAATTTTATCAAGTGAAGAAGAGGATACGAAAGCTAGGTTTGTAGCCCAGGAATTGTAGAATTTGGTTGCTAATATTTCACTAGACTAGCAACCTTCAGAAGACCTGTGAGGGTAGCTCGACTTAGTAATCAAAGAAGGCCTCACTTGGAAAAGTGAATTTTACAAAGTGCAAAAATCTTCAAATAATTTTGAGAGAGTGTTGCAAGGAAACAATGGAAGTATGAATTCATCGTATCTCGGCTGTAGCAGAGGGTTCAATGGCTCACTAAAAAAAATCAATAGCTAAAGGATAAGGTGGTAGAAAAAGTAGATGAAGGTACCCAAATATATTAGGCAATTGAAGTACCCACAAATTCCTTGACCTCTCTAGAAATATTTATCTCATTAGGGTAGTTTATATCAGATGTGAGAGATGAAGATAGATAAGCAAGGGATTTCTCATCCACTTCAGTTAGAGAAATCGGTGAATAGGGGAACTCTATTTTTCAAATAGAGCCCCCAATTATAGAGATACTTTATGATGAGGATAATCAACCAGGCAATAGCCAATGGCAAGACCCTAAACCCAATGCTAAGGAAAAACCTGAGGAGCAACAAGTATCCATAGTATGACCACCAGAATAGTCATCGAGCAAGCAAGGAATAGAGGAAGTCATTGTTATTGAATCAATGTTAGAGGGGCAGAGACCTGAGCCCTCTAAAGATAAAGGGAAAGTACCTATTATGGATAAGGATGACATCCCCACTCATTTTACCACAATAATAGTTCTAGTAAGGCTAAGAGGAAGGTGTATCAAGTACTATACAAGAGGTCCAAGAGCAAATCCGAAGTTACATTTGTAGAATTGACTGACCAATCATACAAGGAATAAATGAAAGGTATAAAGAGTTTTATTGAATGAAAGGACCAGTTCAAAAAACTCCAAAAAGAATGTGAGGTAGCAAATACAACAAGAAAATTTGCCAAGAAAACTGAAAGAGGGCCCAAAATTTGCATTAACCCAGCTTTAAAGAAGCAATTCTGGTGGATATATGGGTCAACTCGAGGATAGCCCTTTAGAATATAGAAATTCTTGGAGAGATATGGAGTATATGGGCCTGAATCTAAAGTTGCTATAATTTCTAAGGAGAATGCAAGCCTTACCCTTGAAGTGGCACATTTGTTAAAATCCAGGGTAGTAAAATGAGAGTGGGATGACTCAAATATCCCATTAGCAAAGTTAAGGCCTCAACATGTCCATCTATGATAGCAAGCAGAAGCCACATTCCAAAATGTAGAACCCACTGTAGCTACATTTCCTAGCATAGGTGCAAGGCCAAGTAGGACAAGGAAGCATAGCCAATGTAGTTGAAAGATACCACAGTAGACCAATGCCCCTCAGCAAAAATATAAACCCCAAAATAAAGGAAAAGCTAAGGTTGCCAACCGAAAGAGAATATAAAGAAATAAGGCCTACTAGGAAGGAGTTGACCAAAGCGAAGACTACCATTTTTAGGTGCCACAAGGGTGTGGCACACATTAGGCATAGGGATATGATGAGCATCAGAAATGCTCATATTTTTATATGAGTTTCTAACAATTTTGTATGGAAGTATTATAAGAGTTATATATTTTTATGAAATTATACATATATATATATTTAATGAAATTATGTGCATTGCCTAATTTGTGTGTGAAGTGTGTTTTGTGTAGATTTTTGCTGATTTTTCATCTTATGCTTAGTCAAGGTCCTACGTGGACCTAGCATGTTCTTCTTCAATGAGCAAAAGGTATATATGGGAAGGTGCCTTGATCTTCAAGAAGGTGCCTTGATCCCATGTATGGGAAGGTGCTTTGATCTACAAGAAGGCACCTTGATCCCATGTATGGGAAGGTGCCTTGATCTACAAGAAGGTTCCTTAATCCCATGTAAGGAAAGACACTTTGATCTACAATAAGGTGCCTTGATCCCATATATGGGAAGTGCCTTGATATTCAAGTATCCACCTTGATGTCATGCATCAAGGGTGCCTTAATCTCCAAGTAGGTACCTTGATTTCATGCATCAAGGATGCCTTGATCTTCAAGTAGGTTCCTTGATGCCATGCATCAAGCGTGACTTGATCTTAAAGTAGGTGCCTTGATGCCATACATCAAGGGTACATTGATGTACAAGAAGGTGCCTTGATCCTAAGCACCTTGACATTGCAACTAAAGGAGACCATGTTGACCATGGTAGACCTTTGACTCCATGTCACGTAGACCATATTTGGAGAGCTACCAAACGCATGAGATATCTCATTCACATTGGAGGAAATGTACAACTACTTGATGAAGCAGAACACTGGCTACAAATGAGCTAGACCAAAAAATCTACTATCCCCAAAAAAGGATAAAATTTGTTGATTGTTTTTATCATGCATCTGTTATTGTAACTAAACTATATTAGTTTAAGTTGTAGAAGGATTTTTCTATCATAACAACAATGTAATAGGAAGATTTTTGTGTATTATATAAACACGCGGACTTCTCTGAGGGAGATATAGAGTGTTTTATAAGAGATTACCATTGATTCTTTTTGCACTACAACTTTACCAATAAAAGTTTCACTCGAGAGTTCTCTTCATTCATGCTAGTGTTCATAAATTAGTCAGGTAGAATCTTTTGAAGCTTGGGTCCAATCCAAGCTAGCATTCCTCCCCTTCTTTCTATTACTTCCTAGATTAGATCATTTATTTTCAGTTTGTTGTTTTTTTATTTATGCAAGTGTGTTTTTATTGCTTTCTTTTATTTTTAGCACAATATGGTGTGATTTATTTTTTTGTAATTTTATTCATGCAAGATTTAATTGGTGTGGATGAATTAATGATATTTCACAAACACTCCCCCAATGATAGGCTTAGTGGACTCATCTCAAAATGGTGTTGTAATTAGTCTTAAACTTGGTACTTCACAAGCTTACGAGTTCCCTGGTTTGACAAATTAAATGAAAGGACTATGACAGAAATAGGACCATATTTAACCAATTGTTTTAGCCCCAACAAAGAGTTTGATAGAGATAGAAGTAAATCTTGTTTTCATAGGTGTTGCATCTCAAGAAAATATGACATTATAAATTTAGGAGAAATATTAACAACTAATATGAGTGCATTTATAGCTAAAACTACCTAGAATATTTGATGGAATCTCATCTCATTTATCAGATCTAAAGATCTAAGTCTTGAGTAAAAGAAAAAATATAGTAGATGTATGATTGGGCATGTGATGGATTTATATCCTAAGAAATTCTTCTCAAAATTTTGTTAAACTGGATATTGAAATCCATGATATTCTTATATTAATTCCTTTGAAAGGAATTTTATTGAGTGAGAAGAGAAAATGGGTCCCCTATATTATTGAATTCTAGGATAAAGGGTTCAACAATTTTAGTTGAAGTGCTAATGCTACCTTCATATAGTGAATGGTACCAGGCTAAGACCTTACCCCTAAAATATAAGGCTAATAATTTGATCATTATATCTTCATGAAAAATATTATGAATAATAGCTAAAGTGGCTATATCTTGGCAATGTTCATAGGCCATCTTTTCACTACCATCATTGGAGGGTAAAACTTCTAATGTAGACTAAGGAATATTATGGATATTTAAAATATTAAGGGGTCCAACACTATTCTAGCCTAAGTATATGCATCCAACCATAGTTCTAGGTGGGGATTTAGTAGATGATTGTGGATATATGGCTTGTAAAAGAGTGGGGCTTTGGATAAAAAAACATGGATGGGGGAAAGTGACTTACCTTTCCTATTTGTCTAATTAGTTGATAGTTTAATGAACTATATTGATTCTTTCAACTTCTTAGATTTTTATCTCATTAGCATAATATTATGGATCTATGTTATTCTAGCAAAGTCACCAATCTTAGGTCCTTTCAAAAATGGAGTCACTAGATGAATGTATATTATCTATTTTGAAAGACCAAGATATTCACCAAACTTGATCATCTAAAAATGTGGGTGTGCCAAATGCTCTTATTCATATGGTGGATCTTAATTTTAATTAGGATATCATTTTACTTTCATGTTGTTGATGAGTCTTTGTGAATACTTCTTGTTCATGGGATAAATTAATGAAATCATATCTCATCGAGCATGCTAAAAATTTTGGGTCTTCTAATCCTCTTAGGTATGAGATGTTCATCCTAGACTAGATTCAAGATTTTATGAACCCAAAATGCTTTTATATCAACCTTTAGAAAAGGTTGGCTCCTTGATGATGCTTGAATATTAAAGAAAAAAAGAGAAAATAGAGATGTAAATAGAAATAAGATTAACAATGGATAAAATATATCTAACAAGAATAATGCAGGCTAGACAGACATATTCTATCTATTACAATCAAATACCTAACATAATTTCCCTCTATCAAAGCACATAAGGAATCATCATAAGCACAAGAATTACAATATCCAATATTCCAAACATTCCAAATAAAATAATCCAAACAACTATTTCACCTAATAGAATTCACTTCAATTGAAACAAATAGAAATATTTGAAAGTGCAATTTTTGTAGCATTCAACACTCCAAACACTCTAAGATAAATAAAAAAAATATCTTCAAGCCTAACAATATTTACTCTAGCTCTTAGTTGAAATAAGGCAAACAACATTGAACCTAGCATAATTCACTACCATTAAAGCTTAAATGAAATGTTGAAAGTGCAATGTATCACTTTAAATATTCCATGCATTTCAATAAAAATAATATAAATAGCTCTTTGATTTCTTTATAATAGCTTAGAATACAAGCTTACAAAAATAAAAACAAAAAATATCCAACCCTTATAAATGATGAGTGTTGCTCCATTTATAGCTTTCACTAGGTTAAAATAAAGCTAACTATTATCTACAATAATTGGCCAAAATTGATCAAGCATGATCCTAGGTGGAACTAGCACCACTTAGCCTCTTAAACTAACTCTTCATATATCCTATTATATGGTTATGATAATAGGATTCCTATATATTCTTGATGGAAGTGACTATTAATTTCTAGCTCTGATAGATACTACTTGGTCTAACTACTCATTTCTAGAGTGCCAGGTGTTCTTTACATTGAAATCCTTAAATTTGAGGTGCTACTATACCTATTGCCTTTTTATATCCTTTCTTACTTGATTGCATTGTACCAAATATTTAGAACACCTTTTTTAATGTCAACAACAAAAATTATAGCACACTCCCTCTTCTTAGCTTGGTCTCTATACTTATAAAGGTAAAAAATTATTGATCACTTCCTGCCTTTGGCTTTATATTTGACTAGGAATTTTGAAAGCTAAGCTAATATTACTACCAAGAAAATATGGCTTGATATATCATAGGGTGCT
This sequence comes from Wollemia nobilis, assembly GCA_028583015.1. Lineage (NCBI taxonomy): Eukaryota > Viridiplantae > Streptophyta > Pinopsida > Araucariales > Araucariaceae > Wollemia > Wollemia nobilis. Next base: position 263,814 of record JAQPPZ010001340.1, read on the forward strand.
TAGTCTTATACATTCTTTACCTTATAGAATCCTTACTTTTCTAGAGCTTTTGAAGTACCTTGCTTATGTTAGCTTAGTAAAGTTCTAGCTTGCCTCCTTTGAGGATCTGAAATCAAGCTAGTATAGAAAAAAGCTTTCCAGAGATAAAATATTTTTAAGAATTATATCTCCAAAAAAAAAAATTCAAGATTGAATCTTCATTCTTTGCCCTTTTCTACTGACTTTTGTTGCTTGCTTGTTTTTTGATGTTTTTAAAGTTATCATGAGTATTTGGGATGTCACTTAGATGGACCAACAAGCTAAGATCATATTAATCAATCCTTAATTGACTCATATATACCTTTTATTTACAAATATTCCCAATAGTAGAACCTTTTATATATCATAAAAAAATCTCTAGGATTCCTATCTATGGTGAGGTTTGGCTTAGCTATCACTAGAAAGGCTATAAGTCATTATCTTTCTAGTTTGGTTTGTCAACATAGCATTGTGGTGCAGGGAGTTTCAACTCTACTAGTGAATTTCTCCAAAGACCTTCACTTATCAACATATTCAAAATTTTAACATCAACTATTTTATATATTGATGGAGGTTTAGGTCATCTCATCTTGTTCAACTCTGGGTTACAATTTAGTTCCAAATTTCTTCCTCTGGTAGGATTTGCTTAGTGCAGTCAAGTTTCACTACATGAGGTTCTAAAAGTGGTTAATCTAGTGGATTATATACTTGCTTTACCTTCTCTCTCTTGGATCCATAATGTATTTCATGTCTCATTGCTAGAACCTTATCATGTTGATGCATCACACATTTTGGATTGGTGGTCTTTGCAAGTTTAATACCTAAGCATGATTTTGGTTGATCCAATACTAATTTTATATACACATAGATTATAATTGCATAACATATAAGTATCTGAGTGTAAGATCTAGTAGGACCAATATACTAACGATAATTCCACTTGGGAGGATGTTGCAAAGTTTCAAAAAAAAAATTTCCTTTTTTTCTTTCTTAATTGCAATGTATTCCAACATTTTAATATTAGTATTGGTTTTGTGTATAGATTGAAAATATAATATGTATGAAATATGTTTTATATTTTTATTTCATTATTAAAACCATGTAATTTGTATTTTAGATTTTTATCTTAGTCCCCATTGCATCAGTTTTGACATTAAGTATGAAAATTATTTCTTTACCTGACTATTTGTGAATGTCCCTTGATGGCTAAGTTGTCCTACCTTGATCACTATGTATATATGCATGGATTACCTTTTTTTATCTTACTCCATTTATCAACATTCTATTTCTCCTCCACTAGTGCTTAACTATATGGATTAAGTTATTCAATGTCCAACTATTATGCTAATATAAAAGTGTCCAATAGAGGTGGATGATAGGGCTTGAGAACTTCAAAATTGGATATTAGATGCAAACCATGATAAGATGAAATATTCAATTCTGTTAGGACCCTCCTAACATAGTCTACTAATTATAATTATTTATATGCATTATATTCAAATTGTATATTTTATTGATGCCCTATTTGCAATCGTATTATTGCATTAAAATACCTACTCTAAAGGTGAGAGTGAAGGGTTGTAACCCTTCAAAATATAATTAATAAATAAATATAATTAGTAGACTATGTTAGGAGGGTCCTAACAAATTCAAAGGAATTTTCTCCTACCTTCTTGGTGATGGTGTAACATCCATACTAAAAAGGTATAATCTTCTCATGTGGTCCTACAAGTCTTACTTTTTGAAGATGTAATCATACCTTATATACAACCTTGAATTGATGTGGGACCCCATGGTTGTCATGGTGTTTCTTGTAATTTTTATTTATATTTTCCAATATTTCATGCACCTATTGTTAGATATGATGACTAAAAGACACATTGTTGGATATGCTAAATCTATTCCACAAACTAGACTACCTCTGTAACTTATTTCTATAATCTACTACTGAATTGACACTCCCTTTATTAAACATGCTGAACAAATAAAATGGCTATAGATATGTATCCCACTTTTGATTTATTTAATTCCTTAGCTTAGTTTGTGTCTAAATAAACTCTAAAGTATATGATTTATATGTATTATAGTTTCAAGATGTAACGATTTTACTATTTATATATTTAGACAATGATATAGAGCTATTTGTCATATATGGGATATTTTTGACTTGCTTTATTAAATGTCATTTTATTATAGGAAATTGAATGCCCATGTTATATGAGAAAAAATCCTAATATGCACTCTAATGCATCAGTATTATATCAAAAGGTTGATGTAGATCGGGTAGGGAAAGTATAGTATCTAAATACAATTAGTCCTTTAACCTCTTAATATCGTCTATGGTGTATATCCAAATGGAACTTGGATTTAACAACCTCCTTTGGTCATTTGGTGTAGTGTCCAAGAAATCTATAAGAACTCAATCAAATATTTGATAGAAATTAGCAAGACCTGAAAAGCTATAAATATTATTTAAAGTCTCTAGGATAGACCTCATAGAGTATATTACATCATTTGGGTTATGTAAATGTACTACCTTTGGTATATAATTAGAGTAGGAGTTTACTTTAGAGTAAATTTAGTTGATTACCTCAAGTATTGTAATAAATGCACAAGTGTCTATGTGCAAGTTGTAAATGTGCATGTAGTCCACATGTACATGTGTCTTAGGTAGAGTAAGGACCAAGGAACCTATCTTCCTATATAAATACCTCATAGTAAGTAGAATAGAAGGGGAACATAATTTATAGAGAGTGTGTGTTATAGTTTAGTAGGATGGTACAATGTAGTCTTTTCATATCCATTCATGGAGTGTTCATGTCCTCCATTATATAGCATTATACTATTTTTATCACTTTTATTAATGGCATATTATTGAGTTATTTGTAGATGTTCATTTCATTCTTTTCCTACATATTATTGTGCCATTAGTTTATAGTTGTCTCATATTAGTTATCCTATATCCCGTGGTTGTTCTTCTTGTAATATGGCCCATAAAAAGCTAATAGTGGTATCAAAGCACACAGTATATCAAATAGGAATTAAGGAGATTCACAAAGAGAGACTGAGATAAATTCAAAAATATTATTTCTAGAATTTTTGAGATTACAATTAGCTAGTCTTTCCATAGGGTTGTAGAAAAACTCATGAAGATTAAGACTCGATGTGGATTCCACTAGATTGATAAATTAACTAATTAATATTTATCATATCAATATTTAAGAAGTTTCTTTTATTACAATCCTAATACTTTTTTGCAGAGATTCAAAGTGAGTTGGGAAGCTTCCTACAAAAGATCTAGGAAGAATATCTTATTTAGAATCAATCCAAAACCAGAAGTAACAATCATAAGAACAGATATTTGAAGGCCTAATAAAATATCCCATTACTAGATATTGTAGACCTATGAATTGAAGAAGGAGAAAATTCCATAGGAGCCTTGTAAAAAATTCAAGGGAGAAAATAAGACTCCAGTGAAGAGTCCCGATGAAGATAGAATATTGGTGATCTCTAGTGTAGATTGAATCCTTCACCTTGAAGAAGCTATAGAGAACCTTAGAAGGTCTAGTTACAAAACTTCCAGATCTAGAATATTGGAGGTTGGTGATCTTCATTAAAGCCTATATATTGTATAAGGACTAGAAAGGTCCTATTACAGATTCTAGTAGCAACAGATTTGAGATATTTGAGAGGAAGATCTCATTACCAACACTTCCATAGTATAAGGTTGAAGGAAAGGTCTCATTTGGAAGATAATAAGAGCTACAATATTAAATAACTTGGTGAGGTCTCAAGGAGAAATAAGGAGGAGGCTTGGTGAACCACATTAAAGGAGATACATAGAAGACCATTAAAGGAGTTATTAGGAGAACTCATTGGAGAAATTTACCACCAAGAAGAAGTTCCTGATAAAGGAATTTTTCAGGACAAAAATTCACCACCTAAAAACAAGACAAAACTAAGATAGATTTGGCAAGAAGTTTGGCAATTATCAGAGGAGATTGGTGAAGACCTCAAGACTTTCAAATTCTTGAGAAGATGGCCTAGATCAAAGTTAAAATTTGACAAGGAGGAGAATCAAAATCACCTACTACAGTTTAAGGGTAGCAAGTTAGAGGTTTTTCAGAGCTACAAAAATGTGAGTTAGAGAGTTATTTTGGATAGCCAAGAATAGCTACAAAATCATCCAGTTAAAAGGCAACAATTTGGTGAATCAAATCACCAAGCAATCCTTCATCTACATAGATCATTAAGGTAAGAAAATTGGGTGCAATTAGGTTCATTAATTGAACTTTAAATTAATTCCATTAAGCACCATATTTAGAGTTTTAAGAAGTTGCAAAGAGAAGGTTACATATTATAGTCTTCAAAAGAGTGTAGAAGGAAGTTTCTTTTAAAGGTTAATACCTGCACATTAAAATATGAGTTAGGTATATTTCAACAGAAATAAAGTTATCATCTTCCTATTATCTAGTTATAGTAAAGAAGACTACATTGAGTTACAGAGATTATAGTCCTCTACAAGGAGCAATTACTAAGTGCATATTTTTAGTAATAAGGTGATATTAATATTGCACTAGTCTAGTTGTTATTTAGATGCACTAAGTACTTTTAGATTGCAATGAAAATTAGTGCATACTTCTAGTTATTTTAAGGATTATGTTATAGAAGCAATAAGGTGAAATTGCCATACTCCAATTATTCTTAAGAGCATCAAACCTAGATATATTATTGATGCTAGTTACCTTTAAGTTTTAAAGTGTATTAAGAGGTTATAAAAGGAAGTTTCAATGCACAAATTAGGGTAATATTGAAGTGTCTAAAGACACTATTAAGAATCCAAATTCTACTACATATCTTGGTGAAAGTAAATCACCAATAGAAGACATCATAAAAACAATATTACTATCAAGAAGTTGCCTCATCAAGAAGTTTAAAGGTCATAAATAGAAAGGAGCATATTAGGCCTACCATCCTAGTGTAAGTTAAGGTACTAAAACTTAACTATTATAGCAATATTTACATGCATGAGAAGCACCACTTTTGTCCCTTCAAACTTAGATAAGAAGGACAAAATATTTAACTTTACAAGGGCATGCAAATATGGTTATAAAATAGTCATTCTGACAAGGTAGAAGGGCAAAGTTTGAACAAGAGAAGAGAGACATCAAAAGGATCACATTACTCAAGAGGTAAGGTTCCTAAATTATAATGTATTCATCATCGAATTGAATGCCTATAGTAATCATCTACCTTGTAGCATCAAGCCAATACAAGGAGGTCATTATTGACTGTTATTTAAGCAAACAAGGAACAATGCTAAATACAAGCACAAATAGGTAAGTTACAAGGAGCTTTACCCATGATAGAGGAACCACCAATGAAAAAAAATCTCCCTTAGCCACCATTGGAGTGCCATAGAACCTCCATAAAAGCATTCCTCATCACCTTAGCTGGAGCCACCCACACAACATCTACGTTGGCTTGGAAAGAAGGTGTTGAAGATGAGATATCAAGAGTATTTATTGGAAATATATATACATGATATAATATATTGGATGGAAGGTCTACATGAAGAAAATATAAGCACCACTTATCACAATTATTCTAGGCATTCTCACATTTCTCAACATACATCCAGGAGAAGAGCACTCATGGAATAACTAACATCTATCTTTGAGAAATTACCAATGTCATTGGGAGGTTACTTACCATAGTCCTAATTGCAAGGAGGAATGAGAATTGGTCTCAAATGCTCATCTTTAACATAACTCCCAAGTGCCATTTGTCCAAATATAAAAGGTTTTCATGCTATTTAAAGTATTTGAATTTGGAGGAGAGAGAGAAATCAAGGCATGCAATCAACATTGAAGAGAGGAGTCAAAATTCTATTCCAAGAGGAGTGAAAGATGCTTATTTGTATTTAAGAGCCTCTATCATTCACATAAGCATATAGGAATTCAGAAATAACTCTGAACACCAATTCATGTGGGTGAAATACAAATAAAGGAGGATAGTCAAAGGTTTCCAACATTGGAGTGGAAGCATATCCAAGAGCACGTTAAATTGAGGTGCATTAAAGTTTCTTATAATAAGACATCCACAAGACCATCGATCTATAAAGGTATTTTATATGGTTTAATTATTATGCTTTCATGGGTAATAAGGGATAGCATAAGTTTGAAATCAATATTATCATTTGCATATGCAAAATCAACCTTAATCAATTGAAAGCATATAAAGGAATTCATAGTATTTCAAATAATTTAGTTGAAATACTTTAATATTTACAATTAAACACCATAGGAGAAATAAGGGCTACTACCTAGAAGATAATATTATTGTAAATATTATTATTATCATATTCCAATTTTGGGAGTTATAAGGTATACTACATCAAACATAGATTATTGGAATATTAAACTATTAAGGGGTGTAAAAGGAAGTTCATTATCTACTTAAAAGAGTTGTAATTATTTACTTACACTTGTCTCATACTCATACTAAAGAGACAAAAGAAATCCAACCATAGATAACTTCAAATTGATAAGTGCATAGTTCATTAGGAGAGATAAGGTAAAATAGAATTTGATTATTGATTTATAAAATATTACAAAATCAACTCAAAGGTGAACTATTACTTACTAAGCACTTTATCAAAACTCAAATCATTAGGGAGTCATATGGTAGACTACTTCAAAGGAACTACCCAACGTATTTAAAGAACCCTATCATACACCACAATGAATAAAGTAGGAAGAGAAACACATTGAAAAAGGACTCAAGACTAGAAGCCATCCAATATATCATATCATATATGCAAAATCACTTCAAATAATTTCATGGGTCAAAGCAAAAAGGACATTTGGTATATTGATTCAGGGGTAAGCCACCACATGACAAGAAATCTACATTGGTTTGATTGTCTTGAAGTCACCAATAGCTACAAGTTGAAAATTGTATATGGTAATAACTATCATATACATGGATATGGATGTGTGTCATCTAGTAAATTATTTCTAGAATTTTTGCTACATAATGTAATTTATGTTCTTGGATTAACATCTAATATCATTTTAGTATCCAAGTTAGTAGAAAGTAAAAGGGAGGTTGAATTTAGATACATGAATGGAGCTAATATGTGTCTTATCATACATCAAAATGAGATTTAAGCTACTATATCAATCCATAGAAATATATATTTCTCTAGATTCTCTCAAAACTACAAGATATTGTTATGTTTCAAGATAATACTAATGCATTTTTCAAGGAACAGATTGAAGAGAATGAAGAACATATATATCATAAAAATAGAATAAGAAATGGAAGGTTCATAATTAAAAGGATGTGGGGAAAACTACACTATGCCTTACTTGGCCATCTACAACCAAGAAAATAAGAAGAATCTAAACAAGATAAAGGCACTTATCAAAATTTAAGCAAAGAAGACAATGTAAGAGGCTGGAGGAATGAACTCAATTTCCAGTACCAGATAGAAGATCCATATTGAAGACTAAAGTCTTCAATACCCAATAATGTAATACAGGAGGGTGTCAGAGTATATCACATAATTTGGATTACATAAATGTACCACCTTTAGTACATAATTAGAGTAGGAGTTTACTATAGAGTAAATTCAGTTGATTACCTCAAGTATTGTAATAAATTCACAAGTGTCTATGTGCATGTAGTCCACATGTACATGTGTCTTAGGTAGAGTAAGGGCCAAGGAATCTATCTTCCTATATAAAGGCCTCATAGTAAATAAAATAGAGGGGGTAACATAATTTATAGAGAGTGTGTGTTATAGTTTAGTAGGATGGTACAATGTAGTCTTTTCATATCCATTCATGGAGTGTTCATGTCCTCCATTATATAGCATTATACATCATTTTAATTAATGGATTATTATTGTGTTATTTGCAGATGTTCATTTCATTATTTTCCTACATATTATTGTGCCATTAGTTTATAGTTATCTCATATTAATTATCCTGCATCTTGTGGTTGTTCTTCCTTGTAATAGTGGCCCATCAAAAGCTAACAAGGTCAATATCTAATTATTTGAATATATTTGGATTAATATGGAGTCCTTTATCAAAAATATATCTAAGGTATTAAATCGTCATCATGTCAAATGAAAATTTATCCAAATTAGCATATATCTTATGCCTTCAAAGAGTTTAAAGTATCTATTAAGCATGTTGTAGATATTCTTCACATTCCTTACTATAGATGATAATTCCATATAAATAGACTACCATAAATTTGTTGGTGTAGGGATGTAATATGTCATCCATCATCCCCATGAATATGCCAAGTGCATTGTTCAAGCTAAAAGGCATGACCAATCATTCAAATAAACCCTTCTTGGATTTGAATGTAATATGTTAGTTTATTAATAAGTACCTAATGATAGCTATATTTGAGACCAATTTTGGTGAACTTTGCACCATAGAGCTAGACTAACAAGTCATTTATCTCAAGGAGTGGATTGTTGAAGAATATTATATTATTTGGTACATGCAAATGTACCCCCATGGTACCTTAACGGTACAAATGTATATATTTAATATATTGGGTTTGTATCTATATTTTAGATGAGTGATTTTTATTTCCCTTTTATGTAAGTGTCAATGTGTAGGATATACACAAGTGTCATGTAAGAGTGCAATGTGCAAGAAATGCACAAGTATCGTGTAAAAGTGCAATATGTAGGAAATGCACAAGTTTCATGTAAGTAAGGTGTAAATTTATATTGAGAGAATATGCACAAGTATCATGAATGTAAGTGTACAAATATGTAAAGTGAGAAATATGTACAAGTATCTTATATTAGGAGTGCATGTAGGAGAGTAAGAGTCATGTAGAAGTGTACAAGTGTCATAGAGTCAAGTATGCATGTAAGAAGAGAGTGAAGAGATTATACAAGTGGTAAGATGAGAAGCTAAAGGTCAAGAATAGGAAAGGTTGCATCTCCCATATATGTGAGGAGAGCAATAGACAAGTATTGAAGAGTCACATTACTATGGCTATATTATGGAGATAAAGCTCCATACAATGTAATATAAAATGGTCTATAGCAATCCCCACATAGAAAGCATTGATAATAAAACTTGTATATAAATTTTAAACAAATTTTAATATTGTAAGTATCCTTCATGCATGTATATGAATGATTTTGGCTATTTACATTAATGTTTGATATTATTTATTTTTATTAATAAAAGAAGGGGTTTTAAAAGGGTCCCCAAACCTTTACAAAAGAAAGTAGCAGTGAGATCTCAAGGCATTTTAAGAGACCCGTGTGAGACTAACAACCAACTAAACCATAAAAACAGCAAAACAATTGGTTGATCATCCATCAAAAAGTAATATCACCCAACCCCACACGAGAAAAAACTTAGAACATAGTCTAAAAAATAACTAGGAAACAACAAAAAATTATGCCATAGAAGGTGGTTTCATATCCCTCCTTGAGTCCATATTGGGGGTGGCTACATCCCCTTTCTATTGCTAAGTCATTACTTGAATTTCCTCAATCAAGGTGATGGCTACCTGAAGGGATCCAAGGTTATGCATAAGGGGTTGGACTCAAAATGTACTTGTAAAAAATGGTGAATTCTAATCAAAATCAAGGTGAATCATGGAGAATCCTAAGAAAATCAAATCAAGCATCTTCACACCAAATATTGGGATATTTGAAGCCCTAAAATGTAATTTCATATTTGGGACCACTTTTGACCTATTAAATCATCTTATAACTTCATAAAAATACCACCATTATATCAGGCTTGAAAAGAGCTTTCCAACGAGTACAAATATGCCTATGTTTGGATATATATTGTGGCAAATTAACCCTAAGAAAAAATTGATCTTGAAAATTTTAGGCGAATGGGACGACATTGAAGGTCCTCATATTTGCCAATTTTTAATTTTTAAAAAACTAATATTCATCCAATTTGTGAATATTCGCCACTATGCATAACCTTGAAGGGAGCCAACCAAGGCCCTGTGTTTATCTTCTAGCTTCTTGAGAAATATGAGAGCTTTGGATAACACAGGATTTGATGTTGGAGATTGGTCTTTAAATTCTACCATATCCTCTGAGGATCTACTTTTCTTACCAACTTGGTACTGGTGTTCATCATCAAAAATAACCAATGTGATAAGAGAAGGCTTTATAAAGGAAGTTCTTGATGAGAGATATTTTGAGCATCTAGTTCAACCACCCTAGATACCTCTAGATGAAATAGAAACTCCTCTCTAGTTTAATCTCTTTCCTTGACCCAAATTCACCAGACTTTTGAAATCCTTAGGCTTAGACTTTTAAGAATCATTGGTAGAAGAGACAGTAAAGGTAGTTCTCAAAGAGAGATATTTCAAATATCTAGTTCAACCACCCTAGATACCTTTGGATGAAACAAAAACTCCTCTCAAGTTTTTTCTCTTTCCTCAATCCAAAATCACCAGACTTATAAAATCCTTAGGCTTAGACTCCAAAGAATCACTGGTAAATGATCTGGAGGAAACTAGGGGAGGATCAAATGTAGGTGGGATTTTCTAATTCTTAACATGCTTAAAAAAAGTAGTATTAAGCCTTGATAAATTGGATTCATCCCTTTCCCTCTTTTAACATTGGTCAATATCTTCGCCAAGGATTAAATGAGGAAAGAAGGAATGTTCATAGATCTCTTCTACCTTATATTATTCAAGAACATGATATGATAATTTTTTAGAACCTCCTAGTTGGCATCTAACATAAATAAATCCATAATTACGACAATGATCTGACCCCATGGGTCCTTAATATCTTTGGCATCATATCCATTCTATGACCTTGGAAGATATTCATCTTCATCAAGGAATAATCCCAACTCCCTGATGAATGAGTGCTTTTTTTGTCGTGATAAGTGCCATCAACCAGGAGGCCTATCACTTCCATAATTAGTACCACAGAGACTACAAAATCTATACCCCCCACTTGGACCCATCCATTTCTCCATGAAAGCACCATCAGCCTAGAGAGACTTCTATGGTGGCCATGGAAGAATTAATGATATTCCAAGATGCCACTCTTGTAAAACAAATTCTTAACTTTATCATCCACAACAAGAGAGTTTTATTCCAAAGTTATTATCTAGAATTTCTACCCCATATTCCAAGAACCATAATTAAACACAATCCTACTCCAAAGGTAAGCTTCATTGAGGTAAATCTTTTTGAGGGAAAAAATATCCACTGATTTAAAGAGCTAAGTCCATTGTGTGAGCCCAAGCAAAAAATTTCAATGAGAAGTTGAAAATCACACCTAGAAACCTAGTTCCATAGATAAGGAGTATGAGCTATAAAGAAAAAAAATATTCCCACACACAGCTAATAAACCATACAATTGAACCCACGATATCGAAAAGAAAACTTGATCTTGCTAAACTTGCTCTCCAAAATGGATTAGAACAACAAGATAAATTAATAAGCCATAGAAATGGGTGGCACTTTTTTTTCCAAACATGGAAAGTAGATTTGTCACCCACCCTCCTAGGAAAATAAAACTTTGAACTCTAGAAAGGATTCATGACAACCCAAAGAAAACCATCATGAGAAAAAGTGGCCCAATAAAGGGATAAACAAGTGGAAGAGGAGCTACTGATGTGGCAAGTCGTCCAACAGTTAAGTGGGAAAACAAAAGGATTTCCACTCCTATAAATAATAAAAAATAAAATAATGTGCACAATAAAACTCTTCCCACTCATGATGCCATAAAAAATGAGAGTGAACAACCTGCTACATCAAAACTCACCAAACCACCCAAAACTCAACTTCAACACTCTAATCCAATCTGTAAGCTTCAACACCTTATAGAAGAACCTATGGCCCTTCACAAACATGATTAAGTGGGTGGTTGATAGAGAGCCTCCAAAAATAATAATAATTCACTTGTACCAATCAAAAACAAAGTCTCCTTTTAAAACAAAACCCTCAAAAGTAGGAACTCACAAGGGCAAGTGGCACCAAAACACTTTAGCTTGAATTTAAACTTTAAACTGAGAGGAGGGAGCCCAACTCCCACCCTCTTGAAAACTAAACAATAATATAGCCACCTCATTAAAGAAAGGAATTCACTAAACAATCCCAACAACTAGCAAAAATCACCATAAGAATATGAGTCAAATATTGGCTTCATCCATAAGCCTCAAAAGGCTTTGAGGAAAGTTTGAGTTCCAAACTATGAGACCTTGTTGAGATAAACCAATATTCACCATAAGGTCCGCTAGCTTATTCCCTTCCCTAAAAATGTGTTGAACCAAAAACTCCTCTCTAGAGCAAAGGATCTAGGTAGCTTCAGCAATCATATTTTCTATGTTCCATCTAGGGGTTTTAGTAATATTGATTAAACTAACCATATTCAAGGAATCACCTTCAATAATAATATTATCCTATCCCAAAGATTTTAATAAAATCAAACCTTAAAATAAGGCCTTGGCCTCACCAAAGTGGTATGTTTGAGAGGAGAGAAACTCTACATACACTAATAACACCTTGTCTTTATCATTTCTTACCACTCCTCCCACACCAGCTGGACCAGGGTTGCCTTTCGAGGAACCATAAAATTTGAGTTTCACCCAACCAATTGGAGGGGGTAACCATTGCATTGATCTTCTTTAATTCTATATATGCAGGTCAGTAGGTCTAGAACTATGCTGAAAGCTGAGTCTAAGTTCTAGATCAGATTTCGATTGAATTCCCTTACCAAAATCTGGAAGATAGGTAACCATATTTTCCACAGAACCCCAAATCACCCTAGAGCAAATTTTCTTTGAATCCCTCTATTTGTTTTTAAATTATATTTGATTTATTTCCCACCATATGCCCTAGTGGAGGTGAGGTAAGATAAATCTCCAAAGGGTGAAGAGTCTCTGAGATTTAAATGGGGTTTTCCATTGGGTGCAGACATCGAATAGAGAATTAGGCAAAACCCCAAAAAACCCTTGGGAAATTATTATTCTACTCAAAAAAAATGAGGAGAAGGAACAATGAAGAAAATATGCTATGAGGTTTCCTCATAGGATTCATAGAGGTAACAATGGTTGGGAAAAATCATCCTCCTTTTATTCAAATTTTCAATTATGATTAGTTTGTTTTAGATGGCCAGCCAATAGAAAATATTGACTTTTGGGGTCAAATGGTTAAACCACACTCTACAAGAGGGTAGCTAGACTAGAGAATTTGAATCAAGGAAGGTATAGACAGACTCAACTGAGAAGGAACATACGTTCTCACCTTTCTAAACAATAACATCCTTAGTATCTTGTAAATTTAACACTTGTAACTGGAGAAAATGAGAAATAGAGGCCCAAGCTAGATCTGATTCTCTACTACAGTTGGCCATAAGGGAATATTTCCAAAACTTCCTACCATTCTCCAATCCAATGAAATTACTAACCAATCACCACCCCAATATTTTGGTAAGAATTTTAGCCATCACTAGATTGGGGTCCTACGAGAGTAGAGCATCCTACAATGAAGAATATTTTTAGAAATTAATAGAGTTACCATTTCCCAAAACCCATCTCATTCCATTATCAAGTGATGGCCTAGACTTCATCAACTTTTGCTATAAAATAGAGCCAATCATTGAAAGGGGATCTGAGAAAAGTTGTCATTCTGAATTAAATATTTAGCAAAGATTATGTGAATCCATTCTACATCCTCATTTTTTAAGAGTCTCCACCCCTATTTCATTACTAGAGCCTCATTCATTAGATGAATATTTTTGAGACCCAAACCTCCACAAGATTTTCTACTACAAGCTTAATCTAGGAGACTAGGTGGAATTTCCTATGATCATGTGAGCCAGCCCACAAGAAGACATTTTGAATGCATTTGATATTGGAAATAACCTTCTTAGGGAGTCTAAAAATAGACATAAAGTATATGAGGATGCTTTGTAATGTAGTCTTGACTAGAAGGATCTTCCTTGCTTGGATCAAAAGAGCACCTTTCTAGCTAGTGAGCTTCTTTTACAATTTTTTCACCACTAGATCCTAGAAATTCTCCATCAACCTTATGTTAAATAGAAGTAATCCAAGGTAAAATGTAGGAAACTCAACAATGCTACACCTAATAATATTAGTAATTTTTATTTTTTTGGCCAAAGGAGTATTCATGAAATACAATTTTCTTTTCAATAGATTGATCTTTTGCTATGTTGCTCTCTCAAAAAGATCCAAAATAATATTTACTACTTTGGCCTAAACAATTGAAGCTAGAAATGAGAGCAAGGTTTCATTACCAAATTGATGATGTGAAATAGGACTATTTGAAATATTTGGGTTAAGGCCCACAATAGTAGTATCCATATTGATAGATCTACCCAATGCTTCATCCATGAGGATAAAAATATATGGAGATAAAATGTCCCCTGGCGAAGGCCCTTGGAGCTCTTGAAATAGTTGGCAAGAGACCTATTGACTAACACTGAGAATTTGGCCATCATGAAATAGGCTCTCATCAAATTAACCCATTTTTATTGAAATCAAATTTCTTTAATACTTCTACCAAGAAGTCCCATGGTAGTTTGTCATAGGCCTTATTGATATCCAACTTGAGGAAGAGTCATGTTCTATCGCTTATCTTAAACGAGTGTATAATATAATGGACAAGATAACTCCATCTAAACTTTATCTTCTTGTTATAAATATTCTATGTACCTTATCAATGATAAGAGGAATCAAAGGCTTTAATTTGTTGGTCACCATTTTTGAAAGAATCTTATAGACTATATTACAAAGGCTAATGGGATGAAAGTCACTAAACTTGACTATAGTAGACTTAGGAATTAGAGTCAGGAATGTTGAACTGGCCCTAGCATGAATAAAACAAGAGGTTTGAACATATCTCACTACATTGCATACCTCATTTATTTACCTACCATAATTTTTGGAAAAATACTGGAGGAAAACCATCCAAGCCCAGCGCTTTCAAATCTCCCATACTAAACATCATCGATTTAATTTCATCACCCAAAAAGAGAGCTTCCAAAATAAAATTCATATCCCTTGAAACCAAATTGGGAATGGAATATAATAGCTTGCTTTCTATCTCTCTATATTTGAAGTCTCTAAAGCCTAGAAACTCTCCAAAATAAGCAATAGCCTTTGTTCTAATTTCCTAGATATCCCTTGTGTTGAGTCCATCCTCATTATAAATATCTCAAATTCTATTACAACTCATGTGCCTAAGGGTACTTGTGTGAAAGAATTTTGAATTTTGATCACCATTCTTTAACCATAGAGCCCTTGATTTTTGCTTATAGATAAATTCCTCCTTACTCAAAGTGTTGCGAAGCTCAACCAATAAATATTTCTCCATGTTTTTAGAATCAATAGATAGGCCTACGTCTTCCATAATAGATTCTAAATAGTTAAGATAAAATTTTAGAGATTCCTTCTTTTTGAAAATATTACTGAAAAATTCTTTGTTCCAAGATTTTAGTTTAGCTTTGATCAGCTTGAGTTTATTCGCTATTCAGGCAATCCCTTCACCTGACCCCAAAAATACCACCATTCCTTTATTCTATCTTCAAATTCTAGGTGGGAGCATCACATGACTTCAAACCAAAAGGACCTAGGGAAAAAAATTGAATGCATAGGAGACTTAAACAAAATCGGTTTGTGGTCAGACCCAACTTTAGGTAAGAAAACCAGAGATGCATCTCCAAAGAAGGCCAATTGTTGCGGGCCAAACAAGGTGAATGGTTTCCTATTTTTGTCACATGCCCGTGCATTTAATTATCAACCCAGGGAGCTTCGTAAACTTGCGAAGAGTCGGAATTAGGTTACTACAATACCACTTGGAGGTGAATCTGCTAATCCTACATTTGGGGGGTGTTCTTGAAATGGTTGTCAATCATTCCCGCACTCCTCAATAAATTACGTAAGAAGAACATAATTAAATCTACAGAAATAAATCATGTACACATTCCTGAAAATAAATCTACTGCAAATACTGGAACTAGCAAACCAATGAACATTCCTATGAAAGCGATAAACTAATTAAAATAAATAAACAAGAAGGAAATGGGGAAGAAATACTGGCTTGGAGTGGGCCCAGGCTCCAGCAACTTCTTCCCGATCGAACACGCGCTTTAGAACTTCTGGAACTGGAATATATTTATCAACGTATTACAATCTATCTTCTGTAACTCTAAATGGATCTTTATTAATTATTTCTATATATCTCTCTCTATATCTATTTCAGAATGATCTGCGTGTGTTTATATAACACACCCGCAGAACTTCTATTACAGAAGTGGTTACAATAGTCGATTCTTCCCAGACTAAATTAGAACAGTCTAGCGAATGCAATCGACGTCTGGCATTCTATTTTGATGGCGGCATGTTCGCTTCGGTTCGTGCTTTGCCTAGCATCAGTAAGACATTTTGATACATTGGTGCTATCTCCAATTTAGCTCTGCATGATGCAGAGCTAGAACTGCACCAGCCGCTACTGTCCACGTCGTTCGAATCTGGTCAACGGGCAAAGAATCAGTGGCGCCTTCCTTATGAGGAAGGTACCTTGTTATCATGGTGCCTTCTGGTTGTAGGGAGGCGCTTGCCTTCTATTAGCGCCTTCCACTGTGGGGAGGTGCTTGCCTTCTATTGGCGCCTTTCGACTGCAGGGAGGCGCTCGCATTCAGTTGGCGCCTTCCAACTGCAGGGAGGCGCTCGCATTTAGTTGGTGCCTTTCGACTGCAGGGAGGCGCTCGTATTCAGTTGGTGCCTTTCAACTACAGGGAGGCACTCGTATTCAGTTGGCGCCTTCTACTGTAGGGAGGCGCTTGTATTCAGTTGGCGCCTTTCGACTAGGGAGGCGCTCGTATTCAGTTGGCGCCTTCCGACTGCAGGGAGGCGCTCGTATTCAGTTGGTGCCTTTCGACTGCAGGGAGGCGCTCGTATTTGGTTTGGCGCCTTTCGATTGCAGGGAGGCGCTTGTTCCCTTGGTGCCTTTCGGTTGCAAGGAGGCGCCTATGTTCTCTACATTGACCCCCAATGAAATAAAGTGCCAGGTCCATCAAAAGACCTCGACTGTTCCAAATCTAACTAAATCAACTGCAATTCCACAAAACATACTAAAAACACACAAATTAGATAACACGCATAATTATATCAAATATCTATATAATCATTCATAAAAGTACGCAATCCTTATTATACAACCGCATATTGATCAAAGAAATATGTACAAAATATGAGCATTTTTGGTGCTCATCATCCCCCCATGCCTAACATATGCCACGCCCTCGTGGCATCCAAACTGTAGGTAGCCCTCTGAATTTTCATCGTCGCCATCTCTTGGAGGATTCGGCTGCCCTTGTGGCCCGAGTCTATCTTTTCATGTCGGCATTTGAAGGTGTGGTTCGCCTTTGCCTATGGGAAACTACGGCTGTCAATTGTCCCCTTCTTGTTCTGGCCGCTACTGGTGGTGGTCTAGCCAGCGTTGTTCCTGTCGATTGAAATGCAGCTTTGGCAGCTTGCCAGAGGTCGACGTCTGGAGGTTTGACCACTGCCAGAGGGATATCTGAGTTATCCCCTCTGGAAGGCACTACTTGGGCCTTGTATAATCCGGTCGCTTTAGGGGTAAGCCCTGCATTCTCCTTTGCAATTGTAGCAGCCTCCAATTGTGGGCCATATACTCCCCACCATTCCAAGTACCTCCTCATCATGGAAGGCCACCCTCGGGATGAACCATAGATGTCCCAAAATTGGTTGTCTTCTGTCGGATTGATGCAGATGCCAGAATCTCCTTTTACCCTCGAGGATGCCTTCCTGGCCTCCTTGGCTGCTTTCATTTCATTGCGCAGCTGCTCAAAATATTTTTGCCTTTCGATGAATAGCTGCATGTCCCATTCATCCTCCTCTGACTCGATGAAGGTCACTTTCGCCTTCTGTCGAGCCGACCTGGGCCTCTTTGCCTTGGCTTCTACAGAAAATGTGGTGGCTCGGACCGGGGTCTCTTCTTTCTCCTTTGGGGACTTCTCTTTACTCCGAAGGATCGGCTGTGCTGCTATCTCCGGGGTGATCCTTCATTCTCCTATCTACCTGGTGTCGACCCCTCAGGCTCTTCTCCTTCTTCAGGCCTGGGGAGGTCCTCCTTATCCTCTGGTCCTATCTATTGTGGGAGACCTTCGTCCTGCTCTGTGTCACTCAGGACAATGACAGGGGGCATCATAGGACTTCTTTCCTTTTCACCCCTAAAAATAGAGGAATCCTCCCCTACCTCCGGGCTGCTCTGTCGAGCATCCGATCGAATCTCCCCGAAGAGAATACTCATTCGATGGATGTGGGAGAGTTCATCGGCACTTCTTCTACCCAATCAGTCTGAGTGGCCGCCTCCTGTCTTGTTGTTCCTCTATCCTGGAGCATTTGATTTTCCTCCTACAACTGTCGGACCAGCTGCTCGAGCTGAGCGATTCATCTATCCCTTTCCTCCAATTCCCTTTTATGCTGGTTCTGGCAATCTTCCAGAGTCTGTTGTGCCATCCAGCAATCGGTTTGCCATTCGAGCGCCTCCTCCAAGGCCGCATCGATCTGGTCATTACTCCCGGAAGTTCCTTCATTCCATGGGCTCTAGTTCATTAATTCTCGGAGGGTTTGGGTGGCAACGTCTATCTTCGGGTCACTCTGTCCTTCCTCTATCGAGAGGAATCATCGTAGACATTTCCTCCTAGGGATTGGTTCATCCTCACCACCAACGAGTGGCGCTCCTTCCTCCTCATACTCGGGCACTAGGGAATGCCCTCTGTCCTCTATGTCTTCGGGCATCGGTGACTGCTCTGCCCCTCCTAGAAAATAGGGTGATGCCAATTGCCCGATGTTTGTTATCTCCTCTACAGGGGATGCTTCATCTTGCCCTAATTCGGCAACCGCATTGTGTTGCTCTATTTGGCCGCCATCTCCCTCTACGTCGTGGTTCTATCTTTGTGCTTCTGCATGGTGGACCAATGCCGATATCAGCCCATGGTGGGCTAAGGTGGATGGTGCCCCTTTCTGGTACCGAGCCGCTTCATCTTTCAGAGCAGTCACCAGGTAGAAAGGTATATTTAATTTCCTCCCATGCACTAGGTGATTGAGGAAGTGCACATGATTAATGTTTAGATGGGTATACTTCCCTGTGCATGTGAAGAATCGAGCAATCTGCTCGAACATCTTCCGCATATTCATGGGGAGACTATTTTTGAGTAACCCCTCCCTGTCTATCTGCACATTTCCTCCTGGCAGCAGTATTTCGGTGTATAATTTTAACACTCCGCCCTTGTATGTACATTCCCCCGTGAGAGGCAATCCAGTCGCCTGTGAGATGAACTCAGGGGTGACTGGAATTTCCACCCCTCGTACTTGGGCCGCATCGCCCCTCAAAGAGGTGGCGAATTCTCTAGCTGCCTCCACATCCTGGCCCTGACTGACCAGGGTGCAGTATTCGAGCCACCCCTCGGCTTCGAATTGGGTCTTCACTACCCCTCTGATTCCATCAGTATCACTGGGTTCATTCTTCTTGATCGCGTGGTTCTTGGACCTTCCTCCCATGGCGCCTTTCGGTGCTGTATATTTTTCTGTCCTTCCTTCTTCAGGAAGGCGCCTTCTTATAGAAAAGATGCCTAACCCTAGCAGTTATGGAAGATGCCCTATCATTGGCACATGTTTTCGGCTTTGGGGGGATACGATCTCTATGACGATGGTATTTTTTTGGTACTACGTATTTATAAATAATTATATAAATGATTTGATTTAATATGCGCGTACCTGATTCGGCGTTCCTGTCATCATGGTAGCCGCTGATTTGCTGACTTGTGACATGAGGGAGGGGTATGGTCATTTGATGTCGCTCATTCGTGCGATGCTTCATTCCGCTCGAGGCATCCGGTAGATGTAAATGTCGTACATGGAATGCATTCTTTGGTACTTTCCCCATGTGGATGGTGCCCTTGTAGCACCTTTCCAACGTTGTCGGTGCTTTTCGTCGAACGGATGCGCCTTTCAGCTGTAGGAAGTGCCTCTGATTGGCTATCGTCTGGCGATGGAGGGCGCTTTTGTCTGCAAGCGTCTTCCCAATGTGGGAGGCGCCTCCTTCTGGTTCGCGCCTTCCTGATGTTGGAAGGCGTTCATCTTGATGAATGTGCCTTCCTGATGTTGGAAGGCGTATTCGGCTGGATGAATGCGCCTTCCTGATGTTGGAAGGCATCTCAGCTAGATGAATGCACCTTCCTGATGTTGGAAGGCGTATTCGGCTGGTTTTTTTTTTTTTGATTTGGTGCCTTCCTGCCACGGAAGGCGCCTACATATGTATTTTTTTCATTTTTTTTTTTTAGAACTTCTGCATGGATGGGTGCCTTTCGGGTGTGGTAAGGCGCCTTCTTCTAGACTTGGCACCTTCTAGATGTAGTAAGGCACCTTCTTCTAGACTTGGCACCTTCTAGATGCAGTAAGGCACCTTCTTCTAGACTTGGCACCTTTCGGATGCAGTAAGGCGCCTTCTTCTAGACTTGGCACCTTTCGGATGTAGTAAGGCGCCTTATTCTAGACTTGGCACCTTTTGGATGTAGTAAGGCACCTTCTTCTAGGTGGCGATTTGACTGGAAAAAGGGTGATCAAGTCTTCCCAATTTTTTCACGTTGCCCAGATTCTACCTACGAGCCGGTGTCGAAATGCTGAGCCGAATCAGGCCTGGTTTCCCAGATACCTATCCCTCGTGCTGTCAGGTCCTCCACCTACAAAAAGCAACCAAAAAAGAAAGGAAAATAAAGGCAGTTAGACGCGTTCCATGCCTGTTAGGCCCTGGATTAGGATGCCTGCAGCTTGCATGCGGGCGTCGTCCCTGCAAAAACACACATTACAAAAAAAAACTATATTAACTAAAAAATTTGGGTGAGCACTTTCATGCCCACCATTTCACCTGTGAGAGTTCGGTCCAGATCTAGCAAGATGGGGTCTCCCCCATGCCTACTCTGGATTCCACCTGTAACATTTTGGACGTATTATAGGGGCGTAGTCGGTGGCCATTGACTGTGAACATGGTGTTGTTGTCGTCAATTGTCTTAACGTGCACCGCCCCATTCCTAATGAGCTCTGCCACCTCATACGGCCCCATCCACCTCTGCATAAGTTTGCCCTTCCTTTCCTGGAACCGAGAATCGTACAACAGTACCCATTCCCCTACCTGGAACTTCTTCAGCTTGATGTGGTTATCATGCCACTTCTTTCTCTACTTTTGTATAATCTCTGTCCTCTGCAAAGCATCCAGTCGGATTTCGTCCAGCTGATCTAGCTGGCGAATCCTCTATGTTTGAGCTTCGTCCAAGCTCAAATTTAATTCTGAAGCCATCCTCAGAGTTTTGATTTCGAACTCGATGGGCATCATCGCATTTTTCCCATAGACCGGTTGGAAAGGTGTGCATCCTGTGGTGGATTTCCACGTGGTGTTGTATGCCCAAACTGCCTCCGGCAACCGTGTGGCCCAATATTTCTTGTGTTGCTACACGGTTTTGGTCAGGATGTTTTCTATCTCCCTGTTTGTCACTTCTACTTGCCCGTTCGCCTGCGGATGGTAGGGCATGGTTTTATTGTGCCAAACTCTATACTGCTCCATCAGCTCCTCAATCAATTTGGAGGTGAATTGGGGCCCTTGGTCTATTGTTATCTCCCGAGGAACCCCAAATCATGTGAAAATATGGGCAAATAAGAAATCGGTGACCGTTCTTTCCTTTGAGTCCCTTAATGCCTGCACTTCCACCCATTTGGTGACGTAATCCGTGCAGACCAGAATAAACCTCCTTCCCATCGAAGGTGGATTGAATGGTCCCACGAAGTCCATGCCCCATTTATCGAAAGGTTCCAGGTGTACCTAGGGCTGCAAGGGCATTTCATCTCGGTGGGTTGGTCTACCCATCCTCTGGCACTCGTCACACTTGCTGGTATACGTTGTCGCGTCCTTGAACAGAGTGGGCCAAAAATACCCAACTTGCAGGATTTTGTAGGCAGTTCGTTTCCCTGCAAAGTGTCCTCCGCATGGCTCATCGTGACATGCCTTGAGCACTTCTAAAAACTCCTGTTCTGCTATGCATCTTCTTATAATTTGGTCCCATCCTATTTTAAATAGGAGACCATCCATCCAAAGGAATGATGCGCTCTTCTCTATGACCGCCTACTTTTCTCGGTAGGAGAGAGCAGGTGAGGTCCTTTCGGTGGCCAAGTAATTGGCTATGTCTGCATACCACGGAGTTTGTTCACTAATAGCGAATAGATGTTCATCCAAAAACTGATCTTCCACTGCTTGATGATCTGTTGGTATCAATCTGGACAAAAAATCTGCCACGACGTTGTCCTTGCCCGGTTTATCGACTATAGTGATGTCGAATTCCTGCAATAGCAACAGCCATCTGATAATTCTGCCACCAATGGCCGGCTTGCTCATCAGATACCTGATAGCCGCGTGGTCCGTATGGACGAAGACCTTGTATCCCGTTATATAGTGGCAGAATTTGTTTATTGCATGGACAACTGCGAGGAATTCTTTTTCTATCACTGTATAGTTGAGCTCTGCTCCCGCCAAGTTTTTACTGACATAATAGATGGCATAAAATTCTTCGTCGTCTTTCTGCCCGAGGACTGCTCCGATCGCACCGTTAGATGCATCGCAGTAAATATGGAACGGTATGGCCCAATTCGGTCCTCTCAAGACCGGTGCAGATATCAATTTTTCTTTCAGCAATTGGAACGCTTCTTCGCAGTCTCCCATCCAATTGAACTCTACGTCCTTAGAAAGTAGGGTGTGCAGTGGTTTGGCAATCTTACTAAATTCGGCGATAAATCATCGGTAGTACCCGACTGATCCAAGGAAACTTCTTACCTCCTTCTACGTTCTGGGGCTAGGTAGGTCTCTGATGACCTCGATCTTCCTCTTGTCTACTTTTATTCCTTCCGCAGAGAGGTGGTGTCCCAACACGATGCCTTCCTGCATCATCATAAAACATTTTTCATTACTTAGGGACAAATGATTTTCCTTGCTCCTGTCGAGCACTCTTTCCAGATTTGTCATTGCCTCCTCGAAGGTTTCTCCATAGGCGGTGAAGTCGTCCATGTATACTTCCACCCCGTCTCCTATCATATCGAGAGAATATGCTAAGCACCGCCCTTTGAAAGGTGGTCGGTGCGTTGCACAATCCAAAAGGCAATACCTTATAGGCAAACGTTCCCCATGGACAGGTGAACATTGTTTTATCTTGATCTTCTTCCCCTATCTGAATCTGGTTGTAACCATTGAAACCATCCAGAAAGGAGAAGTATTTTCTTCCTGAGAGTGTGTCCAAGACCTGATCGATGAATGGGAGTGGGAAGTGGTCTTTCTTAGTCGCCTTGTTCAATGCCCGGTAGTCCATGCAGATCCGCCATTTCCCATTCTTTTTGGGGACCACCACTAATGGTGATACCCATTCACTATCAAAAATTGGATATATGAATTCGGCAGCCAAAAGTTTGTGCAGTTCTTCTCTGACAATGTCTTTCATTGTTGGGTTCATCCTTCTCTATGGTTGTCGACTAGGAGTTGCCTGGTCATCTAAATAAATCTGATGGGTACATATTTTCGGGCTGATGTCATGCATATCTGCGTAGTCCCATGCAAATGCTTGCTGGTGTTTTACCAGAAGCTCTTCCAATTTTTCTAGTTGTGTGGGCGTCAACCTGCTGTTGACGTTTAATATCCTCCCTAGCCCAACGTGTATTTGTCGGATGTGCTGATCTTGGGTGCCAGTCAATGGTGATCCAGGTGTGGGGGTGGATGATTCTCCATGGAGAAACTCCATGATAGCACCATCCTCGTCCTCTTCTGCCACCTCCTCCAAGGTCATCATCGATTGGATTATGGACAACTCCGTAGTTCCATGCTCGGTGATCCTGGGTTCTTCTGTCGAGTCCATAGACTGAGTTGGCGGTGAAATGGTCAGCCTTTTGATGTTTTGCCCATTGGAGATGGTCATTAGCCCATCCCGGCAGCTGATGTAAGCATCGATTATTGCCAGCCATGGCCTCCCCAAAATGAGCGGGTAACCGCCCAGCCTGGTCTTGGTTTGCAAAACTAAAAAATTGGCTGGATATTCCCATGCACTGACTGTTACGATCACATCTTCCAGCATCCCTTTCGATGACACGGTTGATCGATCGGCTAACTGTAGCACTGTCATGGTTGGCTTCAGGTTCGTGAGCTGTAGCCTCTGCATGGTCTCTTGAGGCATCACGTTGATGGCTGCCCCGAGGTCAACCAATGTGTTGGACAGGGAATGTCCTCCAATTTTTATGGTCAACACTAGGCTGCCTGGATCTGCATACTTCGGATGATGTGTTCTACCCATCATTAGATCTGCCAGTTTACCCATGACGTTGATAGTCTGGGTAGCTTTTCATCCCGGTCTCCTTAGACACATTTCTCTAATTGCCTTGGTGTAAATGGGGACATCTCGAATTGCTTGAAATAATGGGATTGTCACCGTGAGATTCTTCAAGCTCGACAAGATGTCGAATTTTGGCTGTGTTGTTTTTCTTTGTTCCTGCAGTCGGCTAGGAAATGGAGCCTCCGCTCTCTCAAGTGCTTTTCCTTCTTCTACCAGAGGTGTCTCCTCTATTTCTTCCTCCTCTTCTACTAGTGGAGGTGTCTCTACTATTTCTTCCTCCTCTTCTACCAGAGGCGGTGTCTCTACTCCTAGATGCCTACCTGATCTAAGCTGAATATTGTACATATGATACATCTCACCTTCTACGTTGTATGCCGGCTGATTTACTCTATTGTTCGGGTTTGCTATCGGTTGTGTTGGTAGCTATGCAGGTCTCACTA
This sequence comes from Wollemia nobilis, assembly GCA_028583015.1. Taxonomy (NCBI): domain Eukaryota; kingdom Viridiplantae; phylum Streptophyta; class Pinopsida; order Araucariales; family Araucariaceae; genus Wollemia; species Wollemia nobilis. Next base: position 288,717 of record JAQPPZ010001340.1, read on the forward strand.
CTGGCAATGCTGGTAAGTTCTGTTGGATGTGAGCAGGCGCTACACTCTATGGAGTCTGATTCCATGCATTGTGGCCTCTCCACTACTGCCCAGGATATGGATATGGCATCCATGGCTGCTGATTCGGAAATGTTGCTGGGGGTGCGTTAGTCCAGGGTGATGGTCCCCACCACCCCATATTAGGTGGTTGAGGGGGTCCTTGGTGCATGTATGACCCTCCCCCATATGATGGCATTTCGGTTGGTATATTCCCCATGGGGGGCTATGGCCAACTCTTCCTATTGCCTATGAAGTAGGCCTCCGTGCTCTCAGTCGCTTCCTGGTTACTGGGCAGTTGTGGGCACAATCGAGTTTTATGATTCAGCCTACAAACTGTGCATACTCTGACCTTGTTTTTTGGACATGCATTCTTTGCATGTCTTCCTCTACATTTTGGGCAGAAATAGGCTAATGCTGCATCATTTTCTTGTTTCTTCTTTTCTAACAGTAGCGTATCCATCTACAGTGCTAGAGATGAGAGCATTTCGCTCTTCAAATCCTCCAGCATGTTGCCTATTTCTATTTTGGTGATTGAAGCAGTCGCCTTCATGGTCTTGGCGATGATTTTGCCTCGCCTTCTCGAGTAGTTCTGGCATAATTTTTGGATGTCATCCATAGCATGCTGATAGACATCACCTCCAGAGATCATGTTGAGAGCCTCCTAGTGACTCATTGGTAAGTCCCCTCAAGAAGATGCTTTTGAGGGACTTATCAGATAGCTTCGAGTGAGGGGACCATTGAAGATTAAAGCTGAATCTCTCCCAATACTCCTCGAGAGACTCATCTTCTCTTTGTGTCATGCTCAGGACCTCCTCCCTGGAGTCTCTTGCTCTCCCAAAATCTTGATATTGCTCTAGAAAGAGCTTCTTCATCTGGTCCCAGCTGGTGATGTGTTTGTCTCCCAGACCGATGAACCATCGCAGAGCTGCATCGTCTAATGTAGAAGGAAATAATTTCAACTTATGTGTGTTTGATTTGTAATCCACAGACCTGCACAAAACATCAAACTTGAATAAAAATAGGTCAGGGTCCTCAGTCGGGTGTCCTTTGAAGGACGAAAGGTGAGCAGGGGATATGTTTTTCATTTTGGTATCTCCTACTCCCTCCTCTATTGGGAAACTAAAGCCAGATGAGACTTCATCATTATCTACCATTTTTTTAGGAAATGTGGTTTCTAATGCAGCGTTTATGGCCTTCCGGTCATTTAAAACTTTCTGAGTCAATGCTCTAAGGTTGTCTGGCGAGATCGTCTGATCCTCCATAGCCTTCCACAATAGGGCTTCCTCTAGAGGAGTCCTATTAAATAGGGGATTTGTGATGATTCATTCATCCCCTTGTTGATGGGATGAGGTGGCACTTTGCACAAAGTGTGGTTCCTCACTCCAATGGACTGCTGGTAGGTCGGGCGAGTCTAACTCAAATCCAAAATGCTCGGCTGACTCAGGTCCTGATGGATTAGTTCTTATAAAGTGACCGTCAGGTCCTCTTCTTCTCGAAGAACTCATACAAGGTCAGATGGAAGGTTTCAGGGTATTGTAGGTAATCTAATTAAGACGCTTCCTCGACAATGGCACCAAAATGTTGCGGGCCAAACAAGGTGAATGGTTTCCTATTTTTGTCACATGCCCGTGCATTTAATTATCAACCCAGGGAGCTTCGTAAACTTGCGAAGAGTCAGAATTAGGTTACTACAATACCACTGGAGGTGAATCTGCTAATCCTACATTTGGGGGGTGTTCTTGAAATGGTTGTCAATCATTCCCGCACTCCTCAATAAATTACGTAAGAAGAACATAATTAAATCTACAGAAATAAATCATGTACACATTCCTGAAAATAAATCTACTGCAAATACTGGAACTAGCAAACCAATGAACATTCCTATGAAAGCGATAAACTAATTAAAATAAATAAACAAGAAGGAAATGGGGAAGAAATACTGGCTTGGAGTGGGCCCGGGCTCCAGCAGCTTCTTCCCGATCGAACACGCGCTTTAGAACTTCTGGAACTGGAATATATTTATCAACGTATTACAATCTATCTTCTGTAACTCTAAATGGATCTTTATTAATTATTTCTATATATCTCTCTCTTATCTATTTCAGAATGATCTGCGTGTGTTTATATAACACACCCGTAGAACTTCTATTACAGAAGTGGTTACAACAATCGATTCTTCCCAGACTAAATTAGAATAGTCTAGCGAATGCAATCGACGTCTGGCATTCTATTTTGATGGCGGCATGTTCGCTTCGGTTCGTGCTTTGCCTGGCATCAGTAAGACATTTTGATACGTTGGTGCTATCTCCAATTTAGCTCTGCATGATGCAGAGCTGGAACTGCACCAGTCGCTACTGTCCACGTCATTTGAATCTGGTCAACGGGCAAAGAATCAGTGGCGCCTTCCTTATGAGGAAGGTACCTTGTTATCGTGGTGCCTTCTAGTTGTAGGGAGGCGCTTGCCTTCTATTAGCGCCTTTCGCTATGGGGAGGCGCTTGCCTTCTATTGGCGCCTTTCGATTGAGGGAGGCGCTCGCATTCAATTGGTGCCTTTCGACTGTAGGGAGGCGCTTGCATTCAGTTGGCGCCTTCTAACTATAGGGAGGCACTCGTATTCAGTTGGTGCCTTTCGATTGTAGGGAGGCACTCGTATTCAGTTGGCACCTTTCGACTATAGGGAGGTGCTTGTATTCAGTTGGTGCCTTCGATTGTAGGGAGGCACTCGTATTCAGTTGGCGCCTTTCGACTAGGGAGGCGCTCGTATTCAGTTGGCGCCTTTCGACTGCAGGGAGGCGCTCGTATTTGGTTTGGCGCCTTTCGATTGTAGGGAGGCGCTTGTTCCCTTGGTGCCTTCCGGTTGTAGGGAGGCGCCTATGTTCTCTACATTGACCCCCAATGAAATAAAGTGCCAGGTCCATCAAAAGACCTCGACTGTTCCAAATCTAACTAAATCAACTGCAATTCCACAAAACATACTAAAAACACACAAATTAGATAACACGCATAATTATATCAAATATCTATATAATCATTCATAAAAGTACGCAATCCTTATTATACAGCCGCATATTGATCAAAGAAATATGTACAAAATATGAGCATTTCTGGTGCTCATCACCAATCCTTGATTTAACACAAAAAGTCTATCCAACCTAACAACAACTAGATGTTCTCTAATCCTTCTATTTCTCCAAGTGAATCTAGATATTTTTTTATCTATATCCATTAGTTCACCTTGGTTAACAAAATCTGCAAATTCCTCCATGCTTTTGGAACAAGGATAGTTGCCACATTTTTTATTCGAAGGGTAAAGAGAGGAGTTAAATTCCCTTACTAACACCCATACCTTTTGTTTAAAGCACTACCTCGTATTTAATAAGGATAAAAAAAAATCCTTTCTACTAGGGTTCAAATTTAGAGCATACACATTAGACAAACCATATGTGATTAAAGGATCTACAACAAAACAAAATGTTAATGACTCTTCTAGAAGAAGATAGAATAGCTTCATCCACCTTAGAAACATCCAAAAAATAGAGCAAGCCACCTAAAGAACCATTTTTAGGGTTGGCTACAAATCTCACCTCCTTCCAAATAGCATTTTTAACCATGTCAAAATTATTAGCATCAATTTTGGACTGCTAAATAAAAATTATATCCAAAACTACTTCTTTTCTGAGGGAAGTAATTAATCATATTTTAGAGGATACATTTAATCCTCTAATGTTCCATGAAAGGAATTTAATTTATGTAATTTAGGACAATATTCCTGATCACCAGCCCCAGGCTGGGGTAATTGTCTAAAGGAGTCAAGTTTTAATTGTCTACAACATGCTTCCTTGCCCCTTTCAACTTTCTAGAGTGGTCTGAGTTCCATTAGCAATCTTATATTCTACTTATTTTTTTCTTAGAGATTTATCAACATCAATTCAACCTTTCCTATAACTTCTAGTTTTGGGGCTAGGTGATCATTTTTCCATGATGATCTTGGGAGATGAAATTGTTTCATCTTCTATTTGAAATAATTACTAAAAAATAGGTTCTCTTATCTCAAGGTATTCAATTGAGTTATGAAAGATAAGATATTTTGGACTTACCTTTGCTAGTGATGGCCCAAGAGTACCTTCAAACACCAATTAATTCAAATCATTCATATTTTATCCAACTTCATATGTAGCAGTTGCTCCTTCTTCAACTAGATTCAAGGTAACAAAGAGAATCTCCCTTAGACTCAGTGTTGGATCTTCTTCCTCATTATCACGAGAAACTTGTTCATTCTCTGGAACTCCCTTGTTGACATGAGATATTTGCTCAATATCATTTATAAGTGTATGTTATTTAATTATTATATTAATTTGGATATATATTTGATTGCTCATATATAATTCTACTCTTGATTATTGATATTTCAACCTATAATATTGTTGGCTTATTTACATTGGAAACAATGATAATTTGAGATAGACTTAAAATCCAATAGTGGTATCAGAGCTACCACTTAAATTTGTCCATTCTTTATAGATATATGTTTTATTATTAGCCATGATTATATTGGAATCTATCTACTTTGAAATTAGTGAATATTTGGACTCTTTTTTTAAAAGGTATGATTGAGTAGATATTGAGGGGACAAGGATAAGTCACCCTAATTTGAATACTAGGGTCTTTCCACTTGGTTCAAGGAAAAGTACTGAAGACTAGGACTCAATTAAAATTGATTAAGAGCCAACTAAAAAAATGGATATTTGGGGACATTCAAAATCACCTTGATAATATTTTAGATTCTTTGAAAAAAAGGAGAATCACTATTGAATATTTAGAAAGCCAACTCAAGAAAAAGTTAGATGTTTGAGGATATTTATATTCACCTTAATATTAATTTTAGGTTCTCTAGAAAAGAGGAGAATCATTTTGTTCTTAGGTGTGACCTAAGACATTAAAATATTGAGAAGCATCAAAGCTTCTAGAGATAGAGAAGCATCAAAGATTATAGGGATAGAAAAGTATCTAAGCTTCCTGATAATTGATAAGAGATTAGTATCAAGAAGTACAAAGAAGAATCCTCTAGAGATAAAGATATAAAGAGATATATTAAAGTTGAAGTTATGGTTATTTAGAAAACTAGAAGCATTGGGTTGACTGTAGCAATTTAAGTCTTGACCTTGACTTATTTTTCAAAGAATTTTTTGAGAGGAGTTTTATCCTACAACAAGCAAAGAATAGTGCTAATAGAGCATAGTCTAAAGAAGCATCAAGGCATAATCAAGGTATAATAAATGGATCTATCATCCACCATAGAAGTTGAGTGGCCAACATCTAAGAAACCAATATATTTGAGTAACCACCATTCAAGTGACCTATATATAGAAATTATAACTACAATTTAAGCAACTATCACTGGGGAGATAAAGTGTCCATATAGGGAACTAAGTAGCATGTCATCAAAAAGCAACATTAAAATAGCAAAAAGCATTATCCAGGAAGGAGAAATGCTAACGAGCACTATCCAAACAATACCAATGATCTAATAGAAGAGTGTTATCTAGTGTGGAGCAATGCACTAATAGAAGAGTGTTGCCCAAAGTGGAGCAACACACTAATAGGAGAGTGGTTTTTAGAGTGGAGCAAAGCACTAATATAAAATCACCATTTTAGAGTAAAGAAAGGGTGCTATCTAGATATAGAGTATGTTCAATCCACTAATAGAGATAGAACAAATGTCATCTGCTAATTGATATTGATGCATCCAATAATAGAGACTAGAGCACTTTCCTAATGTGCTATTCAATAATAGAGTTCGAGTGTATCATCTAGAAAATAATATCATGAAAGCACTAAGCATGCTATCTAGAGAAGGAAATCATGAATATACTATGGGTCAAATTTTGACCACATTCAAAGGACAAAGAGATAGTTGTAAAATTTACAAAAATAGCTAAGTGTTGCAAAGTTGATGGATTGGTCCAAGACCGATATCAACCCAAAATAATGAATGATGGAAGCAAACAACAAACTCTTCATGGGAGTGGGTGGTGGGAAAATTAAAAAGTCCCAAAAATATTCCAAATCTTGGTCTAAATGAGTTTCATTGCTTACAATGGAGCCTAAGACTATGAAATACCCAAAACTAGGCCTAGCGGTTCAAAGCACAATCAAATTCCATGATTCAAAATAATACACATCTGCATAAAAGGCTTAAGTGATTCCTCGAGTGATGATGTCACAAAAATAAAAAGATGCTTAGTTCCATGCAAGGTCAGTGAAAGATACCTAAAATTAGAAGTTGGCTCAAAACTATGCCATCTTCAAGCGATGATGTCAAACCTTCCTGGGACCATTCTCAAAATGATAAATAAGTACAAAGAGCTTAAAAGTACCTGAATGTAAGACTAGAGTTCAAAACTACCATTAATCTATAGATGAAATATAGAAGATAATAAAGAAGTTCGAATTTAGGAACATCAATTGACATTAATCTAGATCTTCACCACAGTGCTTGCTAGTTGTTCCCAACTCAATAATGCAGTCACTTGCAAGAATCTTTTGTAGATCAATAAGCCAAATTAAAATGCAGACATGGATCAAAATATAAATCATTCATGCAAGCTTATAGAAACTTTTGTATACCTATTTGCAATCATTTTTATAATTGAATATAAATCTTACACTACAAGATTCAACAAAGTAGCTTATATATATGAGTTTAGACCTCATTCAAGGGGTCATATTTGTAGTCCTTTCCTGGTAATACAATGTAATCACTAATTTATCATTGAAGTGGTAGCTATTTGGCCTCAATTATCTTTGCATATACAAGTTTTATAAGAATGATATTTCTAAGTCATTTATGTTACACTATAGTGTTGTTTTATTCTATTAAAGTAGTTCTATGTTTGAATTACCTATTGGATTGCTAGCATTGTAGTCCTTGGAATGATTAGAAGTTTTATACATTCATTTTAAGTTATTTCTATTACATTCTACCTTTAGCATATTCTATTAAAGCAATATTTTTATTGCCTATTGGATTGCTAATTGTTTGAATCCTTGGAATGATTAAGATGGGTGTAATAGGTTAAATAAACATGTATGTGTAATCATTAATGATCGATCTGTGAAGTGCCATGAAATTGTTTAAGAGTTAATTATTTTGTGAGATTTAATGTTGTTACACTATATCCCGACCATGTTTTTACCCCTCCCTAAACCTTGTATCCTTCTTTCCCTTTACTTCTTTCCCTACTCTTTTCCTTCAAAAGATATCTATAGGAGCTAGCTTTCTTCGAAGATTGAAACATAAGGTAACCTATTTTCATCCAATTATTGTACTATGGCTAAAATAGATGGGTGCAATGTATTTCCACAATAATGGTAGATTTTTATCCAACAGTAGAGTAAGTTTTTGGCATGCTTGATGGGATGAAACTAATCATTTCACTTCATTTTTCTGAAGGATTCGAGATTTTATGAACATTCTTGACCTCATTGGCAAATACAGTATGTTCATCTGGTGACTCCCAACCATAAATAGAACCCAAAGAAAATATTAATCATCATTTCTATAGTTTACCTTGAATGGTGAATGTAAGTGTCCATTTTATTTTGTCTAAATGATCATAAATCCTAAGGCCTAATTTTACATGTTATGAGATAGAAAATTGCCCAATCCTATTTGATCTAAGCTCAATGACTCAATAATACTACCCATCTTGGTATGATATAGGTATTAGGATACCTAGGAATAGATATTTGGAGATATATTATTATATTGTATAAGGGTTGGCATGGGCCACACATAACCCAAGGTTGATTGTATTATAATATAATATTATATTATATTATAATATTATATTAGTAGTAGGCTTCCCAAAGTAGAATGAGAAGATGGATATATAAAGAAGATATATTTTTTATTGTAATCATCATGGAGAACAATCATATGTAATTATCTTTGACCATGAAGTGGCTTATGGTACTTTGCCCTCCTTAAGTGGCTATCTCATCTTGAGAGATCTTGTGGAGTTATGTGTGGCCCATGCCCACCCTTATACAATATAATAATATATCCCCAAATATCTATTCCTAGGTACCCTAACATGCATGTTAGGGTACCTAGGAATAGATATTTGGGGATATATTAGGGTACCTAGGAATAGATATTTGGGGATATATTATTATATTGTATAAGGGTTGGCATGGGCCACACATAACCCAAGGTTGATTATATTATAATATTATATTATATTAGTAGTAGGCTCCTCAAAGTAGAATAAGAATATGGATATATAAATAAGAGATATTTGTCATTGTAATCATCATGGAGATAAATCATTTGTAATCATCTTTGCCCATGAAGTGGCTTATGGGACTTTACCCTCCTTAAATGGCTTTCTCATCTTGGGAGATCTTGTGGAGTTATTCCTTCCTCAAGTATTATTATTGGTGTTTCCCTACCTTAAGGGTATTATCTATCTCTCTCTCATTTGTGGATTGTTATTGTGGATAATTATTTATGGATGAATAATTTGATATTTATGCATATTTGTGAATGATTTATGTTAATGATAATAAATTTTTTCAATAGTAGTGATTTTTTTTGGAATTACAAAATTAAGGCTTTTTTCAAAAAATATCTCATCTTTCAGGAGCCATATCTTTATGAAATTTTATCATATTCAGGCAATTATTAGATTAGTTTGTGTAGAATTTGAAGATATTTTAAATGAGTGGTCATATGAAGGAATATGAGCAATATTGAGGGAGATACAACCATTTGAAGTCAGTCATCTGTAACAAGGACAATAACAAATTTTGCAAATTTTTTTTGGAAAAACGTCTCATTTTTCAAGAGCCATATCTCTACAAAATTTTATACGATTTAGACAATTCTTGGATCATTTTGTTCAAAATTTGAAGAGCTTTAAAATGAGTGGTCATATAAAGGAACCTGAGTAGTATTGAGGGTGATAAAACCTTCTAAAGTCATCCATATAGAACAAAGGCAATGACGAATTTTCAATTTGTAACTTTTTTAAAAGATAAAATTTGTTTAGTTCGAGTAAGAAAATCAATTGCTATAAATTTTGTTTGGAAGAAAAATTGCAAATCTATTTGATTATATAGAATTTTAGCTTCAATTAAATGGGGAGTTATATATTTTTATAAAACCCTAGTTTGCATTGGGGTATGATATATATTTTCATGAAACCCTAGATTTGCATTATCTTGAGGTGTGAACTTATGGAGCTACAAAAATTTTTTGGAGAAGATGATATTGATGTTAGGGATTGGTGGAAAATTTTAAATGGTTGTATCAACCTCTTTGGAAAATTATGCTTCCTCGCTATCTTGGAGGAGAAGCTCTCTCCTAGTTTTATAGTTTTAATAGTGCCTTCACTTGGGATGAAATGGAGCATGCATTCTTGAGCAAATGGGTACCTTTTAAATTACAAAGAAAGTTATATATTTGTAAGAGAGATCTTGAGGAAATGAATAAAAAGATAGATAGCTTTATGTGTGTCATTAAAAACCTTGAAAAGAAACTACAAGGAATTCAAAATGACTGTTATGAAATGAAATGTGAATGGGAAGTTTTTAAGATACAGAATGAAGACTATGAAAAAGAAATAAAATTACTCAAGGAGAGAGAAAAATTTTAAGGAATATAATGAGAAAAATGAATCCACATATTTGGATTTTTAAAAGCAAAATAAGGATCAAAGGGTTTTAAATTCATTTAAAAGTTCTATTTTGCAAGTTCATGGAAGCATTCAAAAGGAACGGGTTATTATTTCCATTGATCCTAGTAGCAGATATAATTTTATTAATATTGCTTTAGCTAAGAGGTTGCAAGTTCAAGCAACAAAAATAAAGGACATACAACTTGAGGGTGAGAATGTTTAGATTTTTGAATATTTGAAGATAACCATGGATAAATATGTTTTACATTTAGATTTTCATGCTATTGAGATGGATGATGAGTATATTGTTCTTGGTTATCCTTTGTTATATTATTTGGGTACTATTAATATTAACGTGCAAAAGAATTTTATGAAGTTATGGTACAATAAAAAGAAGATATCATTATAGGATATTTCTCAGCTTAAGGAGAAAGGATACAAGGAAAAATAAGAAGGGGTTATATAGAAACAACTTGAAGAACAAATAGAAGAACCTAAAACAAAATCCAAGAAGGCAATAACAACAACAGAGTCCATGGAAGAAGTAGCAGTAATTGATTCCATGGAAATAATAGTAGCAGAGTCCAAGGAAACTTTGATAGAAGAGCATAAGGACACACCAAACAAAGGGAATAGGAAAGCATAATGTGTAGAATATTTTAAAATAATGGATGCAAATGTTGAGGAGTCAAATAAGGTAGCAGCTTATCGCCATCCATACCACAGTGAGCAACAACAATCTTAGAGGCATGTGATACAGGGCTAGAATAACACGCAGAAAAATCCCTAAATTTTCATTAATCGAGCTTTCAAATTCAAAAATCCAAAGTACAAAAATGGCCAACCCCTTTACAATGCATGAACCGCTCCTTATATCGGACCCGACCCCCTTCGGACATCATTACATAGACTACGGAGTTTGTCTGTAACCGTCCACACATATGTTCTGTCACCGCCTGCATATTGCTGCCAGGTGCCTCAAATCATCATGGCATGGAATGGCAGAGTGCACTGTAGCTGCCTATCCATCAACTTGTTGAGTCATCATTCATAGGAGTGCCCTATAGCCATCTGTAATTTGTTGCCACGTGCCCTTCTGCAATGGCCTCTGTAACTGCCTAGTGCTCCATGGCCACCTGTAATTCGCTGTCACGTGCCCTTCTGCAATGGCCTCTGTAACCGTCGACCTGTATGGGGTCGTGAGCATTCTGTCGTGATATCACAACGTTTTTTCTTCCTTACGCTCTCTCTCCTCTTTGGTCGCGATATCACGACGTTTTGGCGTTCGGCCTCTATTTTCTCCTTTGGGCCGCGATTTCACGACATATCATGAAATCACGATGTCTCCGCCTTTCGCACTCACTTTTCGCATTCGAGCTGCGAAACCATGACATGTCATGATTTCGTGACGTCCTTGCCTTTCGCACTCGGCTTCTGCCTTCAAGCCATGAAACCGTGACATGTTGCAATTTTGCGACATCTTTTCTCCTAGATGTCTATCCGAAAAATGCGTCGTGAAATCGCGACAACTCTTCCCCCTGGCGCCTTCGCTCAAAATGTGTCGCAAAATCGTGACAAATCTTCCTCCTGGCGCCTTTGCTCAAAATGTGTTGCAAAATCACGACAACTCTTCCCCCTGGCGCCTTTGCTCAAAATGTGTCACGAAATCACGACAACTCTTCCTCCTGGCGCCTTTGCTCAAAATGTGTCACGAAATCGCGACAACTCTTCCTCCTGGTGCCTTTGCTCAAAATGTGTCACAAAATCGTGACAACTCTTCCTCCTGGTGCCTTTGCTCAAAATGTGTCATGAAATCATGACAACTCTTCCTCCTGGCGCCTTTGCTCAAAATGTGTCACAAAATCGTGACAACTCTTCCTCCTGGTGCCTTTGCTCAAAATGTGTCGCAAAATCGTGACAACTCTTCCTCTTGGCACCTTTGCTCAAAATGTGTCGTGAAATCACGACAACTCTTCCTCCTGGCGCCTTTGCTCAAAATGTGTCACGAAATCGCGACAACTTTGCCCCTTGGTGCATTTTCTCAAAAAGTGTCGTGATATCGTGACGACTTTGCCCCTTGGTGCATTTTCTCAAAAAGCGTCGTGATATCGCGACAGCTTTGCCCCTTGGTGCATTTTCTCAAAAAGTGTCACGATATCGCGACAGCTTTGCCCCTTGCCAGCACTTAGAGAAAAAAAATATTTTTGGATGATGCAAGATTGCTCTGCCACCTCCGGATGCTCCTGCATCAGACACCCGGGGTGAATTGAGAAGTGACCTTCACTTCTATTCTGTGTGAGGTAGACCTAGGCGGTCAACCTCGGCCTTTGACAACCAAGTCGCATCTTCTATGGGCCTGCCCTTCCACTTGATCAAATATTTGGAATATTGCTTATTCCTAGTGCTTCGGCCTTCACGCGTGTCCAACACTTCTTCTATCTCATCTGCAGCTGGGATGGCTGCTGGAATGCTCCACAAATCTGGACTGGGTGTCTCACTACTACCTCCTTCATGGTACTCGACCAAATATGAAATGTTAAAAATGGGTGAGATGTTAAGTTCACTCGGCAACTCCACCTCGTATGCATTGCCTGAATCTCATTTACCAATTATCCTGCATGGCCCAAACTTCTTCATCTTCAGCTTGTTATAGGTCTTGGTAGGAAACCTTTCCTTTCTTAGATGGACCATGACAGCATCTTTGACTTCAAATTATTTGCCCGGCGCTTCTGGTCTGCCCTAGTCTTATATTGAGTGTTCATCTTAGTGATCTGCTTAGTCACCTCTTTATGCAATCTTTTCAGGTGTTCTGCAAAGTCTTCGACCTCAGCACTGCACTTTTTTCCTGCATCCATCCTTCTCAACTCAGAAGCGTTTCTTGGGCTGCTCCCATAAATTATCTGGAATGGAGACTTATTGGTACTCCTATTGACAGAGTTGTTATATGCGAATTCTGCCTACGACAAAACTAAATCCCATCCCTTGGGCTTGTCTCCTACCAAGCATCTCAGTAGATTGCCCAAACTCCTATTTACCACCTCTGTTTGGCCATCTATTTGGGGGTGGTATGCAGAACTAAATTTTAAATCTATCTTCAGTTTCTTCCACAGGGTTCTCTAGAAATACCCTACAAACTTGGTATCCTTGTCCAACACAATGCTCCTTGGCAGACCATGAAGTCATACCACTTCCTTGAAGAATAAACCAGCCACATGGACCGCATTGCTAGTCTTTTGGTAGGGAATAAAATGAGCCATTTTTGAAAACCTGTCCACTACCACAAATATGGAGTCGTGTCCCCTCTGCGTCCTGGGTAAACCAAGAACAAAATCCATACTAATATCCTCCCATGGCCTTTCGGGTACATGTAGTGGTTGATATAAACCAGTAGGCTACCTCACACCTTTTGCCATCTGGCATATCCTACAACTTTGCATGAATTTTGCCACATCTTGTGGCAATTGCGACCAGTAGTAGTTCATTAACTAGGGAGATGGTCTTGTCTCGACCAAAGTGTCTAGACAAACTACCACTGTGCTTTTCCTTGATCAGATTCTCCCTCATTGAACTCCATGGAATGCATAATTGATTTCCCCTAAACATCATTCCATCTTGGATCAGAAATTTTAGCCACTTAGTTCTGTCCAAAGTAGCAGGTGCGGTGCAAGCCTTCCAAGCTTCTGTGAAGTCAAGATCTGTAGGGTATAAACCCTTGAGCTTAGCAAACCCTACAACTTCCACCTTCATTTCCATCAATAGACATTGCCTCCTACTCAAGGCATCCACCACTCTATTGGACCTTTCACTCCAATGCTTTAGCACAAAGGTGTAACTCTGCAGGAACTCCACCCACTTCAGGTGCCTCTGATTTAACTTTCCTTGACTGTTAATATATTGTAGTGCCTGATGATCAGTATAAAGAACAAACTCCTTTGGCAACAAATAATGCCTCCATTTCTTTAGAGCCTGAACTATGGCATAGAACTCTTGATCATATACCGAATACTTCTTCCTAGCATCATTGAGCTTCTCACTAAAATAAGCAACAGGCTTACCCTCTTGACTCAATACAACCCCTATGGCACTACCACTCGCATCACAGTCTACCTGAAACACCTTGTTAAAATCTAGAAGTGCTAAGACAGGTTGCTCTGTGACCTTCTTCTTTAGCATAGCAAAGCTCTTATCTGCCCGGCTGTCCACTTAAATTCCTTCTTATTCCCCCTCATTGTCTCCGTAAGGGATGCACAAATACTGCTGAAATTTTGGATGAACTTTCTTTAAAAATTGGCTAAACCATGGAATGATCTTACCTCGGTCACGCTTCTTGGAACAAGCCATTCTATGATAGCCCTCACCTTTTCTGGGTCCATTTTGAGACCGTCTACTGAGATGACAAATCCCAGGTATACTAACTCCCTCTTCACGAAGTTACACTTCTTCAGATTTATCAGCAAGCTGCTCCTCCCGTAGTTTCTCAAAAACCCTCCTGATGTGCATCAGGTGTTCCTCCAGGGTTTTGCTAAAAATCAAGATATCATCCAAGTAGACAATAACAAATTTGCCTAAAAACTCTTTCAACACTTCATTCATTAACCGCATGAATGTGCTGGGTGCATTGGTTAGCCCGAATGGCATGACCAACCACTCATACAGACCTTCCCTGGTTTTGAAGGTTGTCTTCCACTCATCCCCTTCTTAGATATGGATCTGATGATAACCACTTTTCAGATCAATCTTCGTGAAGTACTCAGATCCACTCAAACAGTCCATGATATCATCCATCCTTGGCAATGGGAATCTGTATTTGATAGTGATATTGTTAATTGCCCGAGAGTCTGTGCACATTCTCCACTCTCCATCCTTTTTGGGTGCTAGTGTTGCAGGTACTGCACACGGGCTAAGACTCTCCCTAATCAACCCCTTCTTTAGCAGATCTTGAACTTGTCTATTTAGCTCCTCAGTTTCCATAGGAGTCATTCTGTGTGCGGCCTTATTGGGCAAGCTAGACCCTGGCACCAAGTCTATGTGGTGACTGATCTTCCTTATAGGTGGTAAACCCTCAAGAACATTATTAGAAATGATATCTAGAAACTCCTCTAACAGACCCATGACTTCCACTGGGGTTTTCTTGCATTCTTATTCCCTAACCCTAGGGATTATTGCATAGCACATATGATCTGGCTTCAGGCCATCTAAAAATCTTCTTCCATCAACTAGACAGACTCGAGAACTGCTACATACCTTCTCATCCGCCTCCTTCAGGGGTTTCAACTTATGGCGAACTCCATCCTTCGACAAGGAATACGTATTGGCTCGGCCATCATGTACTGTGCTTCGATCAAACTGCCATGGTCTCCCAAGCAACATGTGACATGCATCCATAGGCAAGATGTCACACAGGACCTCATCTCGATAAGTTCCAATGTTGAACTTCACCAGGCATTGCTCACTGACCAGCACCCTATGGTCCTTTTGTAACCACGCAATCCGATATGGATGCGGGTGTCTTCTTCTTTCCAGCTGCAACTTGGCAACCATCTCCTCAGAGACCAGGTTATCAGTGCTGCCATTGTCGATAATGACGTTACAGACCTTGCTTGAGCACTTGCATCTTGTGCAAAATAGGTTGTTCCTCTAGTCTGCCTTCTTGTCCTCATTCAACAAGACTCTCCTGATGATCATCGCTTCCCCTCGTTCTGCCTCCTCAGAGTGCTCAGATTTGACACCTTCGTCTACTACAGCATCTCAGGCCTGACCCTCAGGCCTTTGATTTGGCCTTTCTTGTCACTACAGGCAGTTGTATGCCTGATGTCCTTCTTCCTCGTAGTTGAAGCAGGTTCCACGAAATGTACCTCTCCCATACCCTCGCCCAGGCCTACCTCTTCCTCTCGGGTAGTTGTTGTTCTGATTGCGTGGGTGTTGGGTATTCTCCTCTTTCTCTTCTTTCTAGTTTTGGCTACTGCTTGCTTCACCAGTCTTCCCTAGAGCTCTGTATCTTCCTCCACTGGTCCTTCCACCAGCTCTTCCACCATGATCCTTTCCTCTCTGCTTACCTTCAAATCTCCTATTCAGATTCTCTTCCACTTTTAATGCAAATTGGTATGCATCCTCAACCGTGCTCATCCGAACCAGACTCATCTCTTCTTGAATGTTGGTTCTCAATCCATTGATGTAGCGGGCAACCTTCTCCTTATTTGCCTCAAAATGGCTAGTTCTAATCAAGATCTGATAGAACTCCTCCGTGTACTCCTTGACAGATTTACTTGCCTGTCTAAGACTCTGCATCTTCCTCAACAGATCCAACTCATAATCTGTGGGGATGAATTGCCTCTTCAATTTCTCTACCATCCGATCCCACCTAGTGATCTTTTCTTTTCCCCTCCTGTTCCTTTCTAGCTGCACTCCTTTCCACCAGATGCTAGCATGTCCCTTCAACTTTGTTTTTGTGAATCTGATCCGATTTGGATCTGAGATCTCTTCATACTCGAAATATTCCTCCATGTCGTTGATCCAATCTATCAACTCCTCAAGATTGAGATTCCTAGAATAGGTGGAGACGTCAAACTTCGGCTTCTTCTCGATCTGGGATATGGCCCTATATATCCTAGCTTATGTTGGATCCAACGCTTCTTCCTCATCAGATGGACCCTCGTCTTCCCAAACTTCATCTTCACTATGTTCCTCTCTTCTTGGCTCAACTCCTCTTCTCATTTCCTCCTGCAGTGCTTGCACTTGCCTCTGCAAGGCTCTGAACTCGACCTCTGCCTCCCTATTCCTCGCACCACCACGGTTCCTTCGTAGGGGCATCCTACTCACTTTATCACAACCCACAACCTCAAATCCTAGCACAAACTGCCTCACGACCGATGGTCTGTTCGCGCTCTCAGAACCTTCTAGCTTTGATACCACTTGATACAGGGCTAGAATAACACGCAAAAAAATCCCTAAATTTTCATTAACTGAGCTTTCAAATTTGAAAATTTGAAGTACAAAAATGGCCAACCCCTTTACAATGCATGAACCGCTCCTTATATCGGACCCGACCCCCTTTGAACATAATTACACAGACTATGGAGTTTGTCTGTAACCATCCACATGTATGTTCTATCGTTGCCTGCATATTGCTATCAGGTGCCTCGAATCATCATGGCATGGAATGGCGGAGTTTGCTGCAGCCGCCTGTCCATCAACCTGCCAAGTCATCATTCATAGGAGTGCTCTATAGCCATCTGTAATTTGTTGCCATGTGCCCTTCTGTAATGGCCTCTGTAACTGCCTAGTGCTCCATGGCCACCTGTAATTCGCTGTCACGTGCCCTTCTGCAATGGCCTCTATAACAGTCGGCCTGTTTGGAGTCGTGAGCGTTCTGTCGCGATATCATGAAATTTTTGCTTCCTTACGCTCTCTCTCCTCTTCGGTTGCGATATCACGACATTTTGGCGTTCGACCTCTATTTTCTCCTTCGGGCCACGATTTCATGACATGTCACGAAATCGTGACGTCTCCGCCTTCCACACTCGCTTTCCGCCTTTGGGCCACAAAACTGTGACATGTCGTGATTTCGCGATGTCCTTGCCTTTCGCACTCGGCTTCTGCCTTCAAGCCGTGAAACTGCAACATGTAACGATTTCGCAACGTCTTTTCTCCTAGACGTCTATCCAAAAAATCCGTCGTGAAATCGTGACAACTCTTCCCCATGGTGCCTTCGCTCAAAATGTGTCACGAAATCACGACAACTCTTCCCCCTGGTGCCTTTTCTCAAAATGTGTCACGAAATCGCGACAACTCTTCCCCCTGGCGCCTTTGCTCAAAATGTGTCGTAAAATCGCGGCAACTCTTCCCCCTGGCACCTTTGCTCAAAATGTGTCAGGAAATCGACAACTCTTCCTCCTGGCGCCTTTGCTCAAAATGTGTCGCGAAATCGTGACAACTCTTCCTCCTGGCACCTTTGCTCAAAATGTGTCGCAAAATCATGACAACTCTTCCTCCTGGCGCCTTTGCTCAAAATGTGTCATGAAATCGCGACAACTCTTCCTCCTGGTGCCTTTGCTAAAAATGTGTCACGAAATCGTGACAACTCTTCCTCCTAGCGCCTTTGCTCAAAATGTGTCGTGAAATCGTGACAACTCTTCCTCCTGGCGCCTTTGCTCAAAATGTGTCACGAAATCGCGACAACTCTGCCCCTTGGTGCATTTTCTCAAAAATTTTCATGATATCACGACGACTTTGCCCCTTGGTACATTTTCTCAAAAAGTGTCGCGATATCACGACAACTTTGCCCCTTGGTGCATTTTCTCAAAAAGTGTCACGATATCATGACAGCTTTGCCCCTTGCCCACACTTAGAGAAAAAAAAATATTTTTGGATGATGCAAGATTGCTCTACCACCTCCGGATGCTCCTGCATCAGCATGGCTCAAGGCAAAAATATTATGGTTCTACATGGAATCAGAAGGGCAACAAGTATGGTAGTTTTTGGAAGAGAAAGCATAGTGATATTGGTTTTCAGAGTAGTTCATCAACATCAAGGAACAAGTAGACCCATCATTCAAGTTATCAAAATACAACAACAAAACTGTGGAGCCAACTAACTATATTTGGATACTCAAGTGGTAAAATGACATACCAACATCAACATATTTTACTAGGATGGATGGATGATCGATATTGGTACCAGTTGCTAACATTGCTTGGAAAATTATATTATCTTGTTTCTTCATATGTTTCAAGGACAAAACATTTGTAAGGAGGGTGGCATGTTAGGGTACCTAGGAATAGATATTTGGGGATATATTATTATATTGTATAAAGGTGGGCATGGACCACACATAACCCAAGGTTGATTGTATTATAATGTAATATTATATTAGTAGTAGGCTCCTCAAAGTAGAATAAGAAGATAGATATATAAATAAGAGATATTTTTCATTGTAATCATCATGGATATAAATCATATGTAATAATATTTTCCCACGAAGTGGCTTATGGGACTTTGCCCTTCTTAAGTGGATCTCTCATCTTGAGAGATCTTGTGGAGTTATTCCTTCCTTAAGGATTATTATTGGTGTTTATCTAAATTAAGGGTATTATCTATCTCTCTCTCATTTGTGTATTATTATTGTGAATAATTATTTGTGGATGAATGATTTGAAATTTCTACATATTGGTGAATGATTTATGTTAATGATAATAAAGTTTCGAAATAACAAACCCTCTCAACATCCCAATTTTTCATGAAATACCTAGAATTATTTTGGAAATACTTCCCACCTATGAAGGCAAAGAGAAAATTCTCTTCTAACACTATCAAGATATAGCCTCCCTGGCTATTATTCAAAATATTTTGTATGAAGGTGTAATGATCAAATTACCGATTGTTTCTTTCAAAGGTAAAGTGTTGTTATGGTATAGGTCTTTGGAGAATAAAAGTATCTACACATGGACCAATCTAGTTGAATTTTTTATTATTGAGTTTGATAATATTGGAGATACTTTCTTGCTACTCACTCAATTTTCATTCATCAAAAAAGCTCCTCATGAAAGCATATTCAACTTCAATTTATGTTTCAAAAGAACTTGGTAAAGAATTCTAGCCATCCCCAACTCAAGCATATCTCTATTATATTCATTCCTTTAACCTAGATGTGAGCATCCTAATTTATCAATCCAAAGAAAAATACTCCCTCATATATTTCAAGGAAGTCATACGTGCTAAAGATATGCTAATCAGAGTAGGAAAAATCCCTCATAGAAATGCCTTTTCTTCCTTTGATGTTTGTATGAATCCATATTATATGCCATTCATAAGTAACCTTGATTATTACTCATCTCAAGTCCCTAAGATTAATTATGTTTCCATCGTTAAGAAGGGACAACTTCAAATAGAATATGAGGTAAGAGCAATGATTCAAAAGTTGATCGAATATGTCAAGAAAATGGAAGAACGACTCTCACAGCAAAGGGGGGATCATTCTAATAATGATGAACCTGTACTTCTAGAACCTTACCAAGTCTTTGGCCTTCTATTAGTGTGGAAGATAATATGAAGGAGAAAATAGAGCAATATGTGGATTATGGGAGAAAATAAAAGAATGATATGCTTGTTCCAATTGAGCCTTCATCATGTAAAGAGATCTACATTGAAGCAAAAAGTTCCAACTGAATAATTTTGCAGGGACCCTCATTGGTAGATAATGTGATGGCCTTCAACACAAGGTCTAATCAAGAATATTGTGAAGAGACAAGTTTCAAAACTAGTGAGCAAGAGGATTGTGACTATGGTCATTCTCTACTTCTAGAAGATCAAGATACAGATGAACAAGATCTAGTATGTACCCAATGATTGATTCTAGAGGTAAAATATTTGAATCAGATAAAGGTTGAATTAGATAAAAATTTGTATTTCCTAGCTATAACTTTAGATCAGAGAACAAAAATGGTGGAGCAATTCCATAGTCTATTCAAAAATCCTATTGCAACACTAAGAAACTTAAGATAAGACTTGTTGATGATTGAGGAAGTAGATCCTATTGACATATCCATTAGTAAATAAAAAGGAAATAAGGGTGTACCTATAAGAATCATATCCCTAGGCTATCCAAGAATTCATTCTATTCCATTTTATTTATCTCTTTCTTTAGAAAAATGTGTATTACACAATTGTGTAGTAGAATCAAGGGCTAAGATATCAATTATACTAGTAGATTTTTGCAAAATATTGGGGTTAAATGTAGAGATGTTGAAACTTGAATGGCTATATTTCAAGGGGAAATTGGTTAAAAGAGTAGGCATTTTGTATTTTTTTATGATGGTATGTGGATGCCCAAACTTGATTGTCATCCAAGATATAATGGTTGTTGATATACCTCTATTGTTCAACATGTTCTTATCTGGATATTTCTTGAAACATATTATGGGATGTCTAAACCAAAGCCAAGATCAAATGGTAATCCTAGGGATCAAGAAGATAATTTACATACAAAATCAGGGGTTACATCCTTTCCACATTGAGAATCACAAAGGACAAAAAGCAAGCCTGCTAGAAGAATTTATCTACAACATGAGAGCAAAGGTCAATAAGCCACCAAAAATAGAGATAGTTCATTTTGAGCAATAGCACCTATATTCTGATGATAGTAATCACTAAATTTAGTAGCCAATTGTGCTCTTCACTAGGACACATAAGATTCTAATTTCTCTTGGTTGTCAACTCAATTGATAAGAGAAAAAAGTAATAAAAATAATAAAGAACCAAGTAGAACCCTAGATGTGGAACTATACACACAAAAGGCTAGAGGACTCAACATCTAGCTGGATAGAATTTAGTATAAGGTAAAATACTATGATGTTCACATGTGGTCAAAGTGTAGGGGATCCCAAAGAAATTTCACAATTAGAGTACACTCCAAAAAAATTTGAGGATAACTGATCGGCTGTAGAAGCTTACATTTAATTTTATCAATCCGAGGGAAATCAAGGTTAGATTTAAAAAGTAGCAATCTCATATAGATTATATCGTAGGAGTTAATACTAAGTCTAGCTCAATTTCCTATCCATAATTCATGCGTACACGTGTACAAAAATAAATATAAAAATTATGCAAGGATGAATTATGCAAGATATGGTAAATAAATGCCTGATTACTTGCAACTAATTTATGATATGTTTTAATCTAATTCTGAGGAACTAATTTATGATATGAATATCCTCATGCAATTTATTTTATTTTATATAATTTGAAATGCAAGTCTAACTAATCCTAATATAATGCAGGGGCAAGAGAGCTCAGGGACTGTTTATTAGGAGTGGGCCTTGCCTCCTAAAGTGGCGGTGTAAGTCTTTCTTCCCTAATTTACCTTATCAGTAACTAAGTTTTATGTTTCATACTAATATTTATGCATATTTTATGAATGCAGGTAATAAGTCTACAATTTACAAAACAAAGATTAAACAAACTACACAGTTGATACAAAATACCATATTTGAAGAAAATATTGTTTTATTGCTGGATCTTCAACTGTACATGCTTCCTCAGAATTGTAACTTAACTTAGAACTGTAAACTATAATACAAAATTATTCCAATGCAGCTAACTCGGACCTCTCCCAAGGTCCTCTATGTAATTTTATACTAAAACTAATACAATATTGAACAGTTTCTTCCACATATTTATCATGCATAAATTATGGACTGATGATTGTACATGAATCAACAATAATCTAAAACCTAATATAATTCTTATTTTGACTTGGACTTATAAATATTCTTATTGGTCCAAGTGGCATCTACACATAATCCTATCAAGATACTATCTATTCTAACTAACTCGCACGATAGATGTTAAGACTTTACTTCCTTTATTCCAGGAAGTCTTAACAATCTTGTGCGATTACATTTCAAACGTCCCAAAATAATCTCATTACAAATCTTATGAAACTTTGTCAACTGGAGATATTCTCGCAGATAATTATGCGAGAAGCAAGGTAGGTTGAAAAGATATCTGTTGTCATCCATTGTAATGTGTCATCCACTTGATTGTGCCATCCACGGTCAATAGTAATTGTTGGTAACATTCTCCAGTAATTACCTTTTACCTTCAGTAATTACTTTGAGCAGTTACCTTTAGTAACTACCTTCAGTAATTACTTTCAATAATATACTTTAGTAATATACTTCAATAATATGCTTCAGTAATATGCTTTAGTAAGATCAATTACTGTTGTTTCTTGAACTGTTATGGTTCTTCTTCTCGTCCAAGGTGCATTCCATAGGTTCTGTGATTTCTTTATCAATCATCCATGTTTTTTCCTGTATTTTTCTTAGAACTCGGATAAATTTAATACAAATCAAACATAACTGTTAGATTACCATAATTAATCATTTTTACTAATAAATTATATTTTATTAAAAATAACTTACATAAATATATCAATTAATAAGGTAAATGAAGTAATTCTGATACAAAAATCTGTGGTGAATGACCACTAATCATTCCCCCAAACTGAAGTTTATGCATGTCCCCATGCATATAGAAAAATTTAAATGAAAGGAAAATAACAGTTCTATGCATGCATTACATATTCAAAAAAATATAATTATAATCAGAATTCTAAATGAGTATTAAAATTTATAACACATCCATTTTTGTGTCAAAATTTTCAAAACAGTTCATACACAAATAGATATATTTTATCAAAACTATAATAGTCTGAATATAAACATATATTTCAAATAAAACTATAGCAATCTAACAAAAATCAGAATTGTAACAATATAACAAATATATTTTAATCAGAACTGTAACAATCTAACAAATATATTTTAATAAAAACTGTAACAATCTAACAAACATATATTTTAATCAGAACTGTAACAATCTGCATAGATACCAAAAAAATTATTTTTGAAAAAAAAACATAAATACAAAGAACAAAAATAATCAAAAATGATAAAGTAAAAATGAAATGATATTTTTACAGATCATATACTAAATATAATGCAATCTATAAATATTTTAACAGCAAAGAAAATGTTTTTATCTTTTTGCAATACTAATTGTCCATCCACTTATATACAAATATACAAATAAAAATTGTCTTCAATACCATATAAAATAAAATATAAGTCTGAATAAAAGTTCTTTGTCACTGTTTTACTATTTCTAAGCTTGTTGTGATAAGAGTCTAGAAGAAATTCTAGAAGATCGGGGTCTTGCTCCTAGTAGTTTTCATTTCTTTTTAACCTGTTGTACTTGTCCCTTAGCTCTCTGGTCTGCAATTGTTGTAGTGGTTGTAACTGGTGTCTCCACCATAATCGTCTTAATATGCTCGACCTCCTGAGCACTTCCCTTTTTATCTGCATCCTTTTCTGGTGAAGAATGGAGTTCTTCATTATGTACCATCAGATCAACTTCCAAAGGCATCCCTACATTCAGGGCAAGGCCTTTTAATGCATTCCCTGTATTAGCTGGCGAATTCAAATTTTTAGGTTGATTTAGTTGAGCAAAATTATGGATATGCTGGGAGCTATCTTCTTCAAGAACCTTAGAAAAGTCAATTATTTTATTAGTAGACATATACTTACTAAAATTGATCGATTTCTTAGGATTTTTCTCAAAGGTAGAACTTTTAAGCGAGGAAGTTTCAACAGGTGGCGGCCGGTTAACGGAGTTCGCAAGTATCGCAATCTTATCCATAGAAAATTGTTTAATTAATTCAAATTGAACAGAAAGGGCTCACTGAACAATTTTAGACTATTCTATAAAGTCTTATATTAACCTGTCAATTTTTATTTGAAGTACTGTATTTTGTTCTTTAAGGTAGGATAGAGTCTCTATAGCAGACTCGCTTACAGGTAGTTCTTGCCCTTGTTCATCCTCATAGTTTTCTACTATTTTCTTTTGCTTTCTGGGTTGGATTTTGACTTTCATATTTTTACATTTTTTCTTCAGATTTTCAGGTTCCTCATCCTGGATATCAGAGTCATGTTCTTCCTCTATAGGTTGTTCTTATTCAGATTCAGAGGATTCTGAGTATTCAGGTACATTGGATTCTTTCACAATTTGGCTCCAAGATGCCTTTACTTCATGAGCCTTTTTCAAGATAATTAATTTAATCAGACCATGGTGAGAAATCAAGTGCAGCTTAGGTTTTTCCTTAGGATTTTTTGGTTTAACCCTTAGAATTGTTGATTTCAATGACTGAAATAGGATATAGGGAATATTAATAACATAGTCATCTTTGTCAAGATATTTAAAATTAAGCAACATCCGAATATGATAGGCTAACAAAATGGACATTCGTCCTTTGACAGTGAAAATTTTGATGATGAGGACAACTGCCTCCTGCCAAAGAAGGGGAAGTGTAGAGGTTGCAACTTTCTTGATTGACCCTTATTTATCCCTTAAAATTGTGCATTTCTCATCAAATTTATTTATCAACTGACTGATATTTTTTGAGTTTTTATAGAAGAGTGCACCAACCTTGGGTAAATTTAGAATTTCATAAATCAGACTTGGGTTTAACGTTAATTGCAAACCTCCAACATGGGTGATCATCGTATCAGGATTGCAATTTAAAATAAACTATCTTGCTACCCCTATATCATGCCCTTTGAACTTAGTAAGTGCCTCCCACCAGCGAGCATTTTCAAATAATTCAATTACGGAATCGCTCGAACTTTGTGTATCAACAGAGGATGGCTCACTACGCTTTTGGAACACAGGTTTAGGCATGATGATGGATGGTTGAGAGGATTTGTTTTGAATAGAACCCTGTAATGTTTATAAAAACAAAATCCTTTTTAGAGGCCAGCAAAAAAAAAACTTAAAACATTTATTGGTTTTTTTTTTATTATAGAAGGTTTTATTTATTATTATTTATTTATTTTTTTAACAAAAATACAAATATATCTTCAAACAGTTAAATACAACATAAATATATATATATATATATATATATATATATATATATATATATATATATATATATATATATATACGTATTTGTTTATTTAATTTCATAATAAAGACAAAACGTAAAGACTAATTTTTTTTTCTCTATATATTTATTTTATAATCCAAGAAAACAATTTTTTTACTAGGCCATCTAAATTCCACAGTATACATAATTGATACATAACATACTACTATAATAAAATTATATATATATATATATATTTTATATTTTATATTTTTTTTTCAAAATTCATGTAATATTCATATTGCAGATAAGTACCCTAAAATCCTTAATTACACAAATTTACCACCAGTCTCTGTAATTCACCAAACAGTCTCTGTAATTTACCGAACAGTCTGTAATTTATCAAACAATCTCTGTAATTTGACAAAATAAGATATTTCCTATAAAGAAATAATTTTGATAACAAGAATTACTGGAATGTTAACATAATTTCGCCCTAAGAATAAAATTTTATTATTTTCCCCAATTTTACCCTAAAATAAAATTGTGTCGTTCCCCAATTTTACCCTTAAGATACAGTCTCAAAATGAACATTATCGTAAAAATTTTGCCAAATTGTATCTGAAAACAGAATTTCATGACAAATTCTATCTCTTTTTAAAAAATGATTTTTTTTTCAATTGTTAGATACTATCCTAAAACAGACTTTTAGATTTGTCAAATTTGAGTTTCAAAATGAAATTGCACAATTTGCCCTAATTCGAATTTCAAAATAAAATTTCATAGTTTGTCCTAATTCGAACTTAAAAACGAAATTTCACAATTTTCCCTAATTACTATAAAGCTAAATTACAGAATTATGGCTAAATTTCTGCCAATTTCCAGAAATTGGGCACTATGAGCTACATAATACCAAAATATAAGATATATTGCTTCAAAAAAAATATAAGATATATCAATGTATCCTATGTACAGAAAATAAAAAAACAAAAAAAAAGAAAGGGAAAAAAGGTTACCTATCGCTTTCACTGTAATTAGGCCACCTTTCGACGTCGTCTATCAATCTTCGCCTACTTCCTCCAAAGATCATCCGAATTCAACACACATATCACACAAAATTGTGCAAACAATACTTGGAAATATACAAATTCTTTCAATTTCTCTCTATCTGCGATGAAATTCGATTGTCTGTGACGAAATTCGATAGTGTGTTCTTCCTGCATGGCCGCATGCAACGTCGACGATGAGAAATGGTCTTTCATTTGTTTTCCTCAATGGTGGATGGTGGATGTATTTTACCCTACCCTCATCGACGACGAAGAGAGTTTTACCCTAATTTTATTGACGGTGAATCGTTGATTTTGTTTAATCAACGGTGGTAAATATGCCTTGGTTTTTAATATATGTTTAGGTCACACGAAGGACACGTGTTAGCAATCGTACCAAGCTATAACTATGTTTATTTCCCTTTCATCATAGCGCTTGATCGAATACCAATATACAATGGCTATTTGTAATCTGTGTCAACGTGTTTAATTGGGTGGACTTCATCACATGTCCCGTAGCTTTTACTTGGAAAGTTCTCGAAGGTTGCGTGGGTTGTTAATCGTCATTGATTATGTTTCAAAATCGACGGTTAAAAAAAATGATCCACGTAGTTATCCCTTATTCGTCGTGCCTACCACGTGGCAAATGCAGGTGAGGTGTCCACTGCTTATATTTTAATCTTATTTTAATATAATATCGTCTTATTATATTATGTTTTAATATATTGTATTATATTATAGTTTAAGTTTAATACTTTATTTTATATATATATATATATATATATATATATATATATATATATATATATATATATATATATATATATATATATATATATATATATTTCGAGATATATCGTAGATGAATAATATTATTTATTATTACTAATATATATATTAATTATTATATATAAATATATATATTAGATTTACGATTTTTACAGATGGCAACTACAGAAGGGTATTACGGAATAGTATTACTGATGATAATATTACGGAATAAATTACGAAAAACTTATTTATAGAAGGTATCTATGAGATATACTTACGGAATATGCTTACGAAAGACGCTTACGAAAGCTGTTTACATAATATGCTTACGAAAGACACTTACGAAAGGCACTTACAAAATACACTTACGAAATGCACTTACGAAAGACATCTACCAAAACCACTATTAGGATTAGAGGAATACTTTACCTGTTTTTTCTTCTTCCCCCAAACTATATTATAAGCTATGTATATATTTATTTATCCTCCCCCCAAACTATAAGTTTGGTTATATAGCCAAAACAAATGGAAAGGTACTTATTTATTTTATGGATAGTAATAATAATATTTTATATACAGGGGTTATTTCTAATTTTTTTTTTTAATATTGTGCTTCCTGTATGTCATTAAGAAGTTTCTGATGTCAGTCATCTAGGATATCTAAAAGTGAAATGAATATTAATATGGCTTTGTAAAGGATAAAATGTGATGGATATAAGCCATGTTTTTGTAGAGAATTTGAAATCATAGTACTGTCATAAGATTTTACTATTGATCTTTGCATATGATGTTTCTAGGTTGATTCTTCAATGTTGTCAAACAACAT
This sequence comes from Wollemia nobilis, assembly GCA_028583015.1. Lineage (NCBI taxonomy): Eukaryota > Viridiplantae > Streptophyta > Pinopsida > Araucariales > Araucariaceae > Wollemia > Wollemia nobilis. Next base: position 316,500 of record JAQPPZ010001340.1, read on the forward strand.
TCTATAAATTCTTAAACAAACTTCATTTATTTCTATCACAAATCAATTTAGTATTAAAGTTGTCCTAGTATTTTCAAGTTTTCTTTCAAAACCAACTGTATGTGCATCTATAAGGTTCATTCCCTATTATGAGTAAGGATTAAAAACAACAAGGATTATACATGTCAAAAGCTATCTGATATTATAAGCATCTATAGGTCTTGTCCAAACTTATTGCTAATACGTAAGGATACTTTAATAAAAATATCCCATGGTATTTGAAATACTAAGAATTCCAGGGATTCAAGCTCTTTTTGCCCCTTTTTATTTTGCTTTATTTGGGATACTTGCTTAGCAAGGGATTTTGTAGTGTTTTTTGAGGTTCTTGCTTATTTTGAAGAGGAGCAAGAATATATATTTTTCTTTGTAGGATTCTTGTTTATTTTGAAGAGAAACAAGAATTTGTGGGGATACTTGCTCGATTAGATGAGGAGCAAGGGAAATTTTTTCTTTTTTTTTTTCTTTTTTTTTTTTCTTTTTCTTTTTTATGGAAGAGGACGAGCTTGTCCTTTTGCCAATTCATTAGTAATCTAGACCATGTGTATAAATAGATAAGCAAGGGAAACTTTTTACTTATGGCAAATATAATACATGAGTTAATTTTCCAAAACGTAACAATGTATTTTAAATGTGTGTGTGTGGTTAAAAGAGAAAACTTAATCATCTAGAAGTTACTCATAACATTTCAAAAGATTTGTTTTATTTTCAATGAAATTTTTGTTCAATATACCAGATATAATTTGAGTATTTGAAAAAATACCTAGATTTCATCTAGCAACAAGGTACTATACATCATGTGGTCATCATTTCTCTACAAAGTTTGAAATAAAGAATTTTCTTGAAAAACTTTGAATACTGAAAAATAAAAAGAAATGTAGATACTTCATGATGAAATAAAGGAAGCATAATCATTTTTATTTTGATATAATAATTACATTATTATGTATAGATATGTATATGTACATATATGTATATATATGTATATTTTTTCAAAGAAAGAGTTTATTGAATAGTAGTTGATTGTAGTTCAGAAATACATTGCAAATTAGTATGTTGTCTAAACTGATGTATGAATTCTTCCTTAGATAATGGCTTCTTATAAATTTTAAGCCTATGGCCATTTACAAATAATTTTCTTGTTCAATCATCTATAGGCTTAAGCTTAACTATACTATTTCCAAATATTTCCTCAATTTCATAGGTTCCTAGCCATCTTGTTCTCAATTTACCTTGAAAATCTTAGTAACGAGAATCAAATAACAAGGCCTAATATCTTGATTGAAATGTACATGGTACAATGTGTTTATCATGTCATTTCTTATGTTGTTGTTGAGTTATTTATGTTCTATGCAAGGCTTATAATCTTATTTCATCCAAAAGATTTAACTTTTCCAACCTTTCTTTTTGTGCATTATCCAAATTCATGTCAAGTTGTACTGGTGTGCGTAATGTTTCTATTTCAAATTCAATGGGCATGATGGGTTTTTTTCCATAAACCATTTCATATTGTGATAAACCTGTGGTAGCTTTCCAAGTTGTATTATATGCCCATACAACTTCTTTTAATCTCTCATTCCAATCACCCCTATTAAAATTTACAGTTTTTGTGATAATCTTTTCAATCTCTCTATTTGTAACTTCTACTTGTCCATTAGCTTGAGGGTGATATGGTGAAGTTTTCTTATGTTTTATTTGATAAATTTTAAAAAAATAATCAATCACATTGGAGGTAAACTGAGGTTCATGATCTGAAACTAATTCTCTTGGTGCTCCAAAGCATTGCATTATGTTTTTATAATGAAAATTAGCTATTGGTTTATCTTGAGCTCATGGAAGAGCTTTAACTTCAGCCCACTTGGTAACATAATCTATACATACAAGTATGTGTTTATTACCATCACTTGGAGGTTATATAGGCCCAACAAAATCAATTCCCCATTTTTCAAATGGTTCAAGAGTTATTTGCGGAACCAAAGGCATTTCCATAGAGGGTGTAGGCTTGCTAGCTCTTTGACAAGCATCACATCTATCAATAAATCGATGAACATCCTTATTCATAGTAGGCCAGAAGTACCCAGTTCTAAGTATTTTGTTAACTATTTTTTGGGTGGCATAATTACCTCTACAAGGTTCTTCATGTGCTGCCCTAATAATATCATATACGTAATTTTCTTGTACACATCTTCTAATTATTTGATCTGGACATCTTTTAAATAAATTTCCATGAATCCATGTAAAAGGAATACTTTGATGTATTAATTTCCTACGCTCATGAGGTGTAAAATGTTGAGGTGTTCTTCCTATTACTAAATAATTTACAATATCAGCATACCAAGGGGTAAAAATAGAAAAATCAAATAAATGTTCATCTGGAAAATTATTAGGTATTAACTCATTGTCATCAAGGATTTGCATGCGAGATAAATGATCGATAATAACATTATCCTTTCCTGCCTTATATATAACTGTGACATTTAATTCTTGTAGTAAAAGAAGCCATCTAATCACTCTACTACCTACTGTTACTTTGTTCATTAAGTAGCTAATAGCAGAATGATCAGTGTGAACAAATACTTCATACCATGTTATGTAATGTTTAAATTTATTGAGAGCATGAACTACGACTAAAAATTATTTTTCTGTAACAGTGTAATTAAGTTCAACTCCATGCAAATTTTTGCTTACATAATAGATAGCATAATGTATTTTATTTTCTATTTGTTGCAATACTGCTCCTATTGCATACCCTGAAGCATCACAATGTATGTAGAATGGTAATTCCCAATTTGGTCCTCTTAAAATTAGAGCAGTAGTCAATCTTTCTTTTATTTTGTCAAAGGCTTTTTGGCATGCATTTGTCCAATTAAATTCACTGTCTTTAGTTAATATCTTAAGCATAGGAGTAGCAAATTTACTGAAATATTTAATAAATCTACGATAATATCCTTTGTGTCCTAAGAAACTTCTCACCTTGGTTTGTGTCTTTGGAGGTTGAAGAGTTTGAATAACTTGTATTTTTACAGGGTCTACTTTAACACCATATTGTGATATATAATGTCCTAGAACAATGCCACATATCATCATCATAAAACACTTTTCATGACTTAGAGAGAGATTTTTCTCTTGACATCTTATTAAAACTTTTTGCAATCCTAATAAAGTTTCTTCAAAAGTAGTACCATATATTGTAAATTCATCCATATAAATTTCCACGCATTCATTTGTTAAATCAGCAAAGATAGCTAACACAGCTCTTTGAAAAGTTGCAGGTGCATTACATAATCCAAAATGTAGAACATTATAAGAATAAGTTCCTATAGTACATGTGAAATTTTTTTTTTCTTGATCTTCCTCAGCTATGGAGATTTGATTATACCCACTAAAACCATCTAGAAAACAAAATATTTCTTTCCAGCCAAGGTATTTAGGACTTGATCAATAAATGGTAAGGGAAAATAATATTTCTTGGTTACTTTGTTCAATTCTCTATAATCAACACAAATTCTCCATTTACCATTCTTTTTAGGTACTATCACAAAAGGTGATACCCATTGGCTGTCTAAAATTGGGTATATAAATATTGCATTTAAGAGTTTAATGATTTCTTCTTTAATTATTTCTTTCATAGTTGGATTTAATAATCTTTGGGGTTGTCTTACAAGATTACAACCTTTCTGAATAAATATTTGATGAGTACATACATTCGGATGGATACCCTTCATGTCTTCGTAGTTCCAGGCAAATACTGATTGATGCTTTTTAAGCATATCTACAAATTGCGACTCTTGTATGCTCAAGAGTTCATTATTGATGTTAAGAGTTCTTCCAGGTATAATATTTATTTGTTTACATTTTTTGTATTTGCATCTATCCCATTTACTTCATGTTCAAAAATATTCAAATCATAGCCATATGATTCCATTTGAGATTGACTTGTGCTTGATTCATAAATAGAAGATTCAGATAAATAACTATTGTTTTGACCTTGTTCTTCTTTTTGATTTTCTAACAATAATGGTAAGGGTCCCTCAACTTCTTGTTCAAGTTATTCTATTAGAACATTAACTGATAAAGCTTGAATATCATCATATTCATGAGGAAAATCATACCACAATTGTTTTGGAAATTCTTCTTCTATTGGTGATTTAGGGAATAAACTAAGATCTTTTGTATCCTTGCCATTATAAATAGTCATGTTTCCTAATCTACAGCTAATGTAAGCATCAACTGTTGCAAGCCATGGTCGTCCTAAAATTAAGGGATGTCCCCCTAATTTCTTTTTGGGTTGTAGGACTATAAATTCTACAGGGTATTCCCATGAATTTACTGAGACCATAATGTCTTCTAATTTTCCTTCAGGCTTAATAGTAGATCTATTAGTGAGTTGAAGCACAATAAGAGTTAATTGTAGTTTATGCATCCCTAAGGATTCTATTGTTTCTTTGGTCATAACATTAATAGCAACTCCTAAATCAACCAAAATATTTTGTAATGCTATGTTTCCAATATGCACAGTGAGTATAGGTATTCCAGGATCTGTATATTTGGGTACTAACATATCTCCTATCATCATCTTAGATAATTGTCCAATGACTTGAATAGTTTGAAATTCATTCTTATTTTTATTCTTTGAACATATATTTTTGATAAGTTTAGAATAAATGGGCATATCCTTGATAGCTTGTAATAAATGAATTATAATAGTAACGCCTTCTATTTCTTGAAGAAAATTAAATGTTGGCTTGGATGGTTCTTTTGGTATTGCCAGTCTTTGAAGAAATGGTACTTCTATTTCCTTACTTGTTTGGATTTCTTGTTGTTTGATTGGAATATTTTCCTGTTGATTTTCTATTTCCTTCTTGTTGTCATTTTCATTTTCAACCAATTTTTCAATAGGATCATCAAATTTTGTGAGAGTGAAATTATCTTCCAACACCTTTCCTGATCTTAATTGAATTTGTTGACATGGTTCTATAGATATAGAACATGATTCATTTGTTTCATAAACTTGTTGGACATTTTTATTATTATTAGGGTTAGGAACTAGTTGAGCTGGAAGGATAATTTCTTAGGAGGATTATTATTATTGTTTGGAGGTGGTAGAAGTCTATTTTGAGGTGATTTCTAAGTATTTTATCCCCTAAATTGATTTTGAGAATTTTGTTGTTGCATTGTATTTGGAGACCAATTAGTGCCACCTTGATTATATTGGCCACTATTATTCCAACCAGGCATATTTTGATTTTGTGTTCCTTGATTCCATGGGGGTTGTCCTCCATAAGAGTTGGCCATAAATTGAGCCCATGGGGGTATGTTCCAATCTTGGTTGTAAGAGTTCCAATTAGTCCAGTTTGGTATATTGGACCATTGATTAGACCTTTGTTGGTTGGGATAACTAGGGTTTGACCAATTTGATGGGCCATTAAATGGACCATTTCATCTTTGAGCAACAAAATAAACATCTTTTGCCTCTTCTACTTCAGGTTCTTTTATGGCAGCTTTAACAGCAGAGATATACTTACATTTTTTAGTTTTATGATCTTTATCGCAAATTTGGCAACAAGCAAAAATATTGGAGATATTTGTTATGTTTAGAGGACATTCTCTTGAATTGTACTTTTTCCTACATCTATGGCATTAAATTTCTTCACTATCGTTTGTATTTTTATCCATTAAATCCAAAGATGTGGTAAAATTACTCAATAAATCAGTTTTTAAACCTTCCAACATATTTCCAATTTCGGATCTTGTCACTCCTACTCCTGTAGATATGTATTTATTACCTCTCAAAGGTTTATTTCTTGAATAGTTTCTACAAATATTTATAATCTCCTCAAGTGATATAGAATGAATATCTCCTTTTGCCATAAGATTTGATATTTCAAGAACATCTTCCTTTAAACCTTTTAGAAAAAGTTCTTTTAGGATTTCTTCTTCAAGATCTCTATTTATTCTATATCTTACAAATTGAAATCTCTCAAGATAATCTTCCAAAGATTCATCTTCTTTTTTATTCATACGAAAAATCTCAGCTTTCTTATCCCTAACTCTACAATAATCTTGATATCTTTCAAGGAATATTTGTTTTAATCCATTTTCTCCATCCCAACAATTACAAAATTCTTCTCATAGACCCATAAACCATATCAAAGCGGCATCTTTAAGAGCAGAAGGAAATAATATTAACTTTTTCTCATTGGTAGTGTAAAAATAAGCTTGACATACTACTTCAAATTCAAAAAGAAAAGTATCAGGATCTTCATGGGGTTTTCCATGAAAAGTAGGCAATATAGAAATAGAGATTGATTTAGGTTCCCTTGTTCCATATTTTGTATGTAATGTTGGAAAAGGAAATGTTTTTCTTTGTCTAATTTCCCCCTGATCTTGTCTTTGTCTCTCTTACCTTTATCTCTCATTTCCATGGTTTTCTTCTCCTATTTCACTTTGTGCATCAGCCATTCCTGAATATAGGAATTCAAGAATTGGTTCAGGTATAGGTTCAGTAAAAATAGAAGAGGGGATCCATGTAGTTGTCAAATTTTGGATCGGACAATAAATATGTATCGGGATCTTGATCTAAGATTTCAGCTTGATTGGTTGATGATGTAGCCTCAGTTTTTACTATTTTAAAAATCCTAGGTTTTCTAAAGTCTCTTGGGGATTTTTCTATTTTATTAGTTTTTATAAATCTTCCTTTAGAGTCTCTAGGTCTATTCATGTATGTTCTAAACCTATTATTATTATTATTATTATTATTATCAAGCACTATGTCTAATATTCTTTGAATAATTTATGTATATCATTGATTGGATCAAGTTGGTTTGGTGTCATGAAATGTTCCTCTTCGAAATTAAAATAATCTACCAATAATTGAATTAGCTGAACAAGATAAGCTTTAATTGTGATAGGATTAGGAATTCCAAACTATAGTTCGTAACGTAATTCTTGGCACAATTATCTAAAATGTACAGCTCTAGGAATTCTATAGTATCTCTTGTTGTATTGCAGGGCTAATTCTCTCCTCTCTATTTCTGCAATAAAATTGTGAACAGTGAGGAAATCCTCAAGGTATTGATTCCAAGGATAAATTGTTGGATTTACTATTGCTCTTCTATCCCAAAGCTAATTTTCACAACTTATTCCTAGATTATCATAAGGTGTAGGATGATTTACCCTTAAATTTTTTGCTATATTAATCCTTTTTATCTTCTTAAGTTCTTATGATATTTTGTTGATATATTGAACACGTTCACACAATGCTTCCCATTCTGGTTTGGTTGTTATGAAATTTTTATCAACTAGAAGATTAACCTCTTGCTGTATCAAAAAATTTCTAAGGTCTATGAATTCAATCTGACTATTTTCAACCATTTGTTTATTTTATTTTTGAAAAAAAAAATTATTTTATTTTTTATGTTTAGGTTTTGATTTTTCTGTTTTCAATCCTACTGTTTACTTAAATATAAAATTCAAAAATTATATATACTTTTAACAAAATGGAAAGAAAAAATAAATATGTATAATTTTAAATAAAATTTACAGCCTAATTTAGCAAAATTAGGGAAAATTATGAACTAATACTACTAAAATTAAGTGTGATCCATGGTCTATGAATCCATACAGCTAATTTTAGTATAATTAGGTGAAAATAAAATTGTTGAAATAAAAGGTAACTTCTTATTGTTTCTTGGATAGGAGGATTTCATTACAATTGTGTCACTCAATGTAACTAATTCCTATAGAATAAAAATAGGGTGTTAATTTCAGCATTCACCTACTTCCTAATTTTATTTATAGGTCCTAACTAGTTTAACAATAATAATTACCCAAAGCAAGAAATTTGTAGAAAATAAAATTTGTAGGAATTGAAATTTAATCTATGAAAGTAGTAAAACATGAAATCCTTATGAAAAATGAACCTGACAACGTCGTAAGGCAGGGCTCTTTGTAGCCTATCTACAGTACGGAGGTCTTGTATCGACCCAAATTTTTCACGCCCTTACCTTCAGGCTAAAGGATCCATGTCCGAAAGGGGGATGCGAGAAGGATGGAACAATACCTCGGACTGAGAGGCCCTTTGAAGGTCGCACCTCTCGGGGGAGGGGTATAAAGATGAATTTTCGACGGATGGTGGGGTTCACCAGGAAACTTTGAGTGGCAGTTTCCATATCTAGGTTGAGAATGGTTTTGATGTGTTCATTTTATACTCGATCATTCATAAACCTAGGTTGGCCAGAATGAATCTAGGCTATTCTATATAAAAAATGTCGATTTATATGAATACAAAAAGCATGAATGAATTCTAAATACCAGGAATATACTAAATAAGAAAGAATGCATCTGATTTCGGATGTCTGATGAAGATTCTGAAGCTTGTAGGAGTCCAAATCATTCTGAATATGATAGGATCATCTAAAATTATACAAAATCATCCCATATTACAGTCGATCATTTGAGATCAGACAAGCTCGTCATTGATCTGACAAATTTGTCAAACGAATTTGTCAGAAACCTGCAATCACAAAAATAGACACCAAAAATCGAAAATGCAACTGCAAGAATAATGCAAAATAATGGAAATTACAGTATGAATGCTTAATTGATAAATCTAGATAGCAAATTTAAAGAAAATACATTGTTTTAATAACTTATTTTAAATTTATCATGCATTTATGCTAGATGAGGTGAACTCCGGGATGCAGAATGAAAATCAATCAAGTTAATGCATAGTAAAATAAAGAAGAAAGATGAGAAATGCAAACTCAGGGCTCTGGTTGCCCCCAATCTAAAATGCTATCGAGATCACCTCCAATCATACAATATCATCGTCGATCTACGACAGGATCATCTGAAATCATTTGGAATTGCCTGCGATGATTCGAGCTTCCTCCATATGAAGCACAGTGAAAACCTGTAATCAAAAGACTTGAAAATACAAATGCAAATGATAGGGGCGAGGATGTTCTAATACAGCAAAACTAGAATTGCAGGGGAATGATCAGCCAGGGGGTTCAGGGGGATAAACTGAGAAAATCCCAATTTATATAGGATTAGGGGGGAGGTTAGGAGGTTGGGGATCATCCCAATCTGGGAGATCTCCAACGGAGGAATCTCCAACTATGCAGACACACTGCTACCCAAGTTGGAGAGGCTATTGAAACAGAAGCTAATTATGAAAATTCGGTTTTGGGACAAAATCGTCTGGATGTTCTATTCCAAACGAATTCGTCCGATCTGGGACGATTTCGTCTGATCAACAACGATATCATCCAACGGTCAAAACAACTCCTAAAAAAGGCACAAAAAAAGGGGTGAGCGGTTAACGGGTAGTTTTGGGGTTAAAATTCAAATTTTATCTTTTTACTAAGGGTTTAACTGTGTCAATTTTAGGGTGCTACTTTTTGCCCCCTCTTTAGCAAATTTTTTGAAGAAAATGCATTAAATATGATTTCTTCATGCTTTAAGAGAAAGTGAAAATTTACTCAATTTTTTAGACAACGATTCCAAGTCGAATCGTACGACTGCTTACTATGGTGCCCCCTCCGAGTTTTTACCCAAATCGAACGTTTGAGGTAAAAGCACGGAAAAGCAAAAAAATTTAAAAAGTTGTTATTGTTTTTAAATAAAATTAAGAAAAATAGGGTAAAACCCTAATTCATTGTTACTATTCACTTTCACTGTTTTTAGAGCTCTACAAGAAAAATGGTAGAAACAATGCACAAATCGACAGAGGTCCGATGCGGATTGCGAGTAAGGATCTAAACTTGGTGAATTATGTTTTTAATTTTGATTTGTGTGGTTTTTAATTGAAATTTTGACTGTATTTGGGGCATCACGGCCATTTTTAGGCCGTCGACGATGTCGGGACGAAATCGTCTCAATTTCATCGAAATCGTCCTTAGATCGCCGATTTCGTCTAGGGGTGAAATCGATGAAATAGGAGCGATCCCTTCCAACAAGGTGCGATCCCCAAGTTGAGAAATTGGAGACAATTTCATCCTACAAAGGATGATTTGACTCAATTTAGGACGATATCGTCCAATAGTGGATAATATCATCATTCTTTTTATTAGATGAAATTGATTTTAATGATTATCTATTAATGATTTTTATTGTTTGATTGTTTATTTTGCAGAGGGAATTACTGAAAAGTCGAGAGTGGAAATACGTGGGACTAAGAAATGATGTAGCCATGCTTGACGAAGCAGAGTGAGATCAACTAGCAAAAGTTGGGCTACAGCATATGGCAGAGATGCCACAAATATCGATAGACATGGGGCTACTGACAGCCCTAGCAGAGAGGTGGTATTTGAGGTCATCCTGCTTCTGGATACCAACAGGGGAGATGGATCCCACTCTAGAGGACATATGGAGGATCTTGAGGATCCCCATACAAGGATGGTTTATGACTCCTGTGGCCAATCAGGGCCATGCTATGATGCGACTGTGCGAAGATCCTAGCTTCGTCCTGGAGAAGGGTGGAGTTAACATCGAAACATTGAGGTAGATGCCTAGGGCATATTGATTGAATCAGATTTTGGTAGGGGTGGTGGGTGGCCTACTGCTATGCCACCAGAGTGGATGTAGGTTGCCATGGCTACTCTCAGATGTGGTCTACGATATGAGAGACCATGGCTACAGATTTTCTTGGAGCATCTTTGTACTATGCAGCTTGTATAGGATCCTGTATGGGGTCGTATACAAGGGGAGTCAATGTTTGGTTTTGACATCACTACTATAGGTTTGGTGCTAGGAACACATTGCGATGCAGAGGCCAATAGGGCTTCCACTGATAGGGGTTGATCGGGAGAGACCCTAGGTTTTCTATTGGTGGCTCCAGAGAGGGTCACAGTGGCGGATAGATCTGTCGATGTCCCAGAGGTTGCTAGACGACCTCATCCCTGACCAGATCACCTGGAGGCCATGGAGAGAGCATCCAGGGTGGTGAGAGGATGGACAAGAGTTGGCTCACATCAGGCGAGTCTTTTGGCTGAGGATGGAGTGGGGATAGGTAGAGCTCCATCGTTATGACCAAGTTTTGCGACAGTTCGATCTACAGCAGGGGATCCCTTCTCTCAGGGATTACGAGTACTCCTAAACTATTTAGGATAGTACTATACTAAGTGGGGCTCTATATATACAATGATTCTGGAGTCAAGACATGAATGATGCCCCCATTCAGCCAATGTATGGGGATGACACTGGGGTTACAGACGGATATGATGCCTGGTACATAGGCATCCGCCCTCCTTAGATGACGAGGGCATAGGGTCTAATGCATTTCATGGTGCAACGAATGGGGAGGCAGTGTCAGGATACTATCGATGCAATGTCACAAAAGGAGGGAGCAACGATGGTCTCCTTAGGAGAGACTTCAGAGAGCGCCATAGTCTCCAGAGAGACCACAACAGGCAGAGAGGAGAGAGGAGGGACTCCCTTCTCAATAGAGGGAGAGGCCTACATCGCTCGATAATGGTAAGGGTATCAAGGTGGGGGAGAGCAGTGATATGGCAGCTCTTTGGGATGAGAATGCCCGCCTCTAGGCTCAGGTGCAGACACTGCAGGATGAGGCTACACAACTCAGGGCTCAAAGCAGAGTGGCAAGCACTCAGGATCTGGCATGGTCTATTGCTTAGACTACATTCTACTAGGGATTGTACTATCATGTGATTCCATAGAACCATAGGATACCACTGCTAGCTCCCATTACAGAGCCAGTCATGATGGGATCGTCGAGGACATCCTCACAATCGACAATGAGGACTCGAGATATAGCACGGACCTCTATGGGACCACCTCCTCCACCTCAGTGCGGGAGAGGAGATGAGGCTGAGAGCTCAAGGGCTTCTCGAGACTAGCTTCTTTTTGGTTATAGATTGTATATCTTTTAGAGGAGTGAGTATGCCAGGGTATAGATTGTGGCATACCAATACAGTTGTGATATGATGTACATATATTTTGATATATATATATATATATGATTTTTTTGTGATATGACTTGTCCATGTGTTTTATGATGCTTTAAGTTTTAAATGGTTGATTGTTTATTCATGTGATTATGTCGTTGGAAATAGTATAATTTTATGTCATGCTATAAAATTTAAATGAAATAATCTGATGTAAACAAATTGGTTGTTTGTGGTGTGATGTGATGAAAAATAAAGAGACTTCTAACAATAATTTGAAAGGACATTATCGTTGTTATAGACCATTTCATGGAGTTTTTGTTCTCTAGGTCGTCAAGCTAATCCCAGTATAGAAATATTGCTAAAAGTAAAAGAGTGCTTAAGAAACTGTCTTAAGACTTTGTGTTGTGATGATGAAAAATGATGATGGTGATGATTCATTTTTAGATTTTCATAAAAATATTATGCATGAAATATTAAAAATATGATTTTTGTTAGGCATAAAATTCCTAAGTGTGATAAAATTTTGAACAATTCCCTAGGAATTATACCATCATTGCAAAATTGAATGGCGACATAATGGAATGAAAATGGAAAAATTTGCATTCCTTTTAAAGCACAATTGTGTAACATAATGATGTAAGCCATGTGTTTTTATGAATTAAAATGAATGGAAAAATAAAATTAGAACAATGGTTTGCACTAGGCATAGAATTATAGGTATAAACTTATACCATCATGGCGAAATCCAAAAAAATAATTTTATTGCATAATTGATATTTGATTTTGAGATAAACATAAAATAATATATAAACGTGACTTTATTGCTAGATTTTTGAATATGTTGTTGAAAGAAATTTTGAATTTTTGAAAAAAACATGTATTGAAATGTTTTTATACTAAACAGATGTGCTTTACATAAGAAGATGAAATTATTCCAAAAGATTTGCAAAAATATTTTAAATTATATCAAAGAAAAAATGTAGATTTATAAGGAACCCTCATGTGCATATGTGAGTTCATTATCGATCTTGATTTATCATAATGATACAAAGTCTCTCAAATACAAATGTGTGTGCAATTGTATTGTTCATTTACCAATTTTGAGCAAGATAATTTGATACAAGTAATTTGAATTAACCAAATAAGTGTTCATTGACCATGATTTATATGCATGTAACCGTACCAGACTACTATGTAATTCGGGTCATCAAGAGCTAGTTGATCCATAAGCAGATATAGGTCTGTACAAAATAAGGTCGCTAATGTGATAGACATATCACCACGCTAGGAATTACCCAAGGCCAAGTGGGTTGGGCACAAACCACCTGTTATGGGGCTTACCTCATGGTTTTTGAATAATTGAGAATTCCAGGGATTCAAGCTCATTCACCCTTCTTTTCTTTTCAAGGGGTAGGGAAAGGGATTTATTTGCTTTTTGCTTGTTCTTTTTCTTTTTCTCTCTTTTTTTTTTCTTTTTTTTTGTATTTTGGCTTGGAACTTGAGATAATGTTGAAATATTGCTACGATGGTACAAAATTTTTCTTTTTCTCATTTCTTTGACTTTTCTTTTTTTCTTCCTATACTAGGGTTACTTGCTTGGATTGGCTGTAGAGCAAGGGATTTTTATTCTGGGCAGGGGTGAGCTTGTCCTTTTGTCAATTCTCGGAGATTCTAGACCATGTGCATGATAGGATAGCAGGGGAAACTTTTCGCTCAAGAAACCACTTCTACTATGTAGCATCATATGGAATTTGCAATGAAATCATTTTAATGTGAAAAGATATACTTGGTTCAAGTAAATAACAAGATCAATTCTCTATGCTCAAAACTTTATTTAATTCAACTGTGGACTTTGATATAAGAGAGATTAATAATCATACCAAATAAATCAAGTTATTTATTCATGTGAGTGTGAAAGTGCGGGATTCCAAATAAATGCTAATTTATCCAAAATAATTGAAAATATGACTGCAATACTTCAAGAATTAACGGGTGCAAAAATAGAAAATGTTTTTTGAAGATTTTGATGAGTTTGATGTTTTTGACGTTTTTTATATTTTGGTTTTAATTTATGAATTGAAAGAATAAATACTATTACTATTTTTGAAATTTTTATGCAAAACAACAATATATACAATGATGAAATGACCAGATTTATGCATAATAGCATTTAAGATGCATAATGTTCATAGGTTCTTTAAGATCTTTACCATCTAAGGTAGCTAATATGTATGCTCCCGAGCCAAATTTAGCAGTGATGATATATGGCCCAAGCCAGTTAGGTTCAAATTTACCTTTAAGGTCTTTAGTTGCATTATTATTTTTTTATTTTCTTTTAATACAAGGTCGTCGATCTCAAAGGATCGATGATGAACTTTCTTGAGGTATGCTCGTTTAAGCTTGTTCTGGTAGGCTCGAATATGTTCCAAAGCATTGATGCGCTTCTCATCTAGGAGTTCCAGTTGACTAAATCTGCCAGCACGATATTCATATCCTACTTCAGAATCTTGAAGTAGTAGATCCAAAGAAGGAACTTCTAATTCAAATGGAAAGACTGCTTCAGCGCCATAGACCAAAATAAAAGATGAGGTGCCCGTGGGAGTATGAATGCTAGTACGATAAGCCCACAAAGCAGGATATAGTTGAATGTGCCAATCTTGGCCAGCTTTATTGACCAGTCTTTTGAGGATTTTAATTAATGTTTTATTAGATGCTTTTGCTTGGCCATTACCCTAAGGATAATAGGGAGTGGACCAACGATGTTGAATTTTATATTTTTGACATAATTTCTTGACATATTTATTTTTGAAACAAGTTCCATTATCTGAGATGAGGTTTGCAATAATTCTAAACCTGCAAATAATTTGATTAAAAATAAATTTGGAAACTTGGGTTCCAGTGCAAGAAGCTAAGGTCATAGCTTCAACCCACTTCGTGAAATACTTGGTAGCAGTTATGATGAATTTGTGTCCATCAGATGACACATGATTGATTTTTCCAATGATGTCTAAGCCCCATTTTGAAAAGGTCCAAGGAGATGAAATAGCCTGCAGTTCTTATGCAGTGCATGGACAAGGTCAGCATGTTTCTAGCACTTGTCGCAATGATGCACGTAATCATGTGCGTCATTCTCCATGGTAGGCCAAAAATATCCTATCCTAAGGAGCTTCTTAGCAATGGTGCTACCACTAAAGTATCCCCCACAAGATCCATCATGGGCTTCACTCAAATCTGATCTAGATTCTTCTAGATTCAAACATCTCAATAGGATACCTTCAAAAGATATCCTATATAACGTATTGCCAATTATTACGAAGTGACTTGCTCGTCTACGCAATAACCGATGTTGGTTTCTATTAAAACCTTCAGTGAAGATTCCATTTTGAAGAAAATTGAATATATCAGTGTACCAAAGTTCAGGAGTAGTTTTGTTGATTAGAAACACATCCAAAGGTTCTAAGCATGATTTATTTGAATTGGGTTCCTGGATTCGATGAATAATGATGGTAGCATATTCGTCCTCTAACTTCAAGGGTAAAATAGATGCAGCTACAGCCATAGCATCAGCCGCACGATTTCTAGTTCGAGGAATAGCTTCCAAAGTAACTTGATCAAATAAAGATATTAATTGTAATACATATGCTTTATATGGATGTAATTTATCATCTCTGGTCTAATAAACATCATTAATTTGATTTATAACAAGTTGAGAATCACCAAAAACTAACAAATTTTTAATTTTTAGTGCCAATGCAGCTCGTAAGCTAAGGATTAGAGCTTCATATTTAGCAGTATTATTAGTGCAAGCAAATGTTAATTTAAAGGACAGAGGTATAAGATGTTTCTGTGGAGATATTAGAATAATACCTGCACCAGCCCCACTCATGCATCGGGCTCCATCAAAGTATAAGTACCATTGCTCTGTATGGTCTACCTCTAGTTTAAGGCATTCGTCAAGAAACTCAATGATGAGGGGATGGGTAGACTCTAGGGGTGTAGCAGCTAATTGATCTGCTATGATTTGACCCTTAACAAACTTCTATCCTATAAATGTGAGTTTAAAATCACTTAGAGTAAGAACCCACTTTGCTGTGCGACCAGAAAAATAAGGTCGACTCATGAGATACCGCAAATGATCGAATTTAGCAATAACATAGGTTTTTTAACTGAGCATATAATGGCGTAATTTTTGTGACAAAAATACGACTGGTAGACATAATTTTTCTAATGCTGTGTAACGGGTTTCATAACTGATTAATGTTTAGCTGATATAATAATTAGCACGTTCTTTCTTCTCATCATCAAGTTGAGCTAACATAGCTCCTACGGAAAAATCTGAAGTAGAGATATATAAGATAAATGGGCAATCAGGTCTAGGTGGCAAAAGCACAGGTGAGTTAAGAAGATATTGTTTGAGGCATTCAAATGCTTCCTGACATTCGTTGTCCCAATGGAAAGAGACATCCTTCTTAAGAAGCTTAAGAAAGGGTCCGGTTTTATCCGCCAGCTTATCGATGAAGCGACGGATAGCTTGAAGCTTACCTTGTAAACTTTGTAATTCTGATATATTTGTGGGTGTGGGCATATCAGTGATAGTCGTAATCTTGAGAGGATCAATTTTTTTGCCATGTAAAGAAACTATAACCCCAAATAATTTACCGAACTTAACTTCGAATATACATTTAGCTGGATTCAATCGGATAAGATATTCCCTTAATCGATTAAATACTTTTCTTAAATCATCTAAATGGTCATCTTCATCAATAGAACGAGCTAGAATGTCATCTACATAATCATGTAGTATATCATGCATCATATCATGAAAGGTATAATTCATGGCTTGTTTATTGGTTGCACCTGCATTCTTCAAACCAAATGGCATCACTTTCCAACAAAAGGTCCCCCAAGGGGTAATAAAGGTTGTTTTAGCCTGATCTTTAGGAGCTATCCTGATCTGATTATAACCAGAAAATCCATCCATTAAGGATATCATTCCACTTCTAGTAGTAAAATCAATGATCTGATCCATATTGGGAAGAGGAAAATCATCTTTAGGGAATGCAGCATTAATATCTCTAAAGTCTATGCAAACCCTAATTTTAGTAGCTTCTTTCTTAGTTACTGGAACCACATTCGAGATCCATTCAGCATAATCAATGGCTTGTATAAAAATGACATTCAAGAGTTTTTCTAACTCCCCTTTGACCAGTAAGGGCACTTTAGGATGCATTTTTCTAAGTTTTTGTTTAACAGGTTTAGCATCCGGATGGACTACTAAGTGATGCATAACTACATAAGGGTCTAAACCTGGCATATCTTCATATGTCCAAGAAAAGATGTCTTCATATTCTTTAAGAAATGCTATGTATTTATCTTGTTTTTCTTGACTCAATTCTGATCCAATGTTGATTAGGTGAGGATTATCCTCAGTTCCAATGTTAATTTTTATGACATTTTCTACTTCCATGTGTAGATTTTTCTCAAAATTAGGTGGGGTGGGTGAAACACCCAATTCTTATAATTCTTCCAAGGTTAGCTTGGATAATTCATCTTGAGGAGTCGTGGCCTCAACCTGGGCTATACTAGGTATAGAGCCATCAAAATAAAATTCATGATGTAACAATTCCTCAATGGAGACATCATGGAAGATATCTCCCTCCAACTCATCGTCGGATTCGACGATCATCTCAGGGTAAGCTATAGATAGCATATTACATGTAAATGGCTTATTCATTAAACACAAGGCATCACATTTATCCAAATAATCTTGGTAACATATGATATGGTCATCATCCTCAAATGGGAAGGGCTAACCCTTACTAGGAAATAGGCCCACACCACATCGATCGGGCCACGGTTCTACCTCAAAAGGTTCTTTCATACCATTTTGGAAAGGTCCCAAACCTTTCCCTTTATATCCCAACTTAAGCATTATATATTTGGCTTTAATATACTCATTAGTAAAATAACATCGAGCATATCCATTATAATGATTTTTGATGTTTTTGGGTATTCTACCCCAATCATATCCCTTATAAATAAAAGCACAGCTCTCGAATTGGTAAATACTTCCCATAGGTTGTGGGAGTCCCAAGGTATGAGGATATGGTGGCAATTTATGTAAAATAAGGTAATATTTCATAGAAGCATTTGTTTTCTCTGATATAAGAATTTTGGATAAATCGGGTAAGAGCTCATCAGTAAGAGCATAAGAGGTAGAAGGAACACTTCCTACATCTTCTAGTGCAGAAACTATGCCTTTGGTGGATGTTGATGTTGTAGATATGTCGATGGATGATTCTATTATAGGTATAAAAGTTATAGGAGTAGAGGAAGAAGCCTTGGTTGTGGGATTAGGATCTTTCTGAGGTCCTAATGTGGTTTGTTTAGAGGATGGTTGAGCTATATGTAGAGGTGGAACTGATGGAGAAGAAGTAGATGACGTTGTGGGTGTGTGTTTCACACGTTTAGATGGATAATGAGAATTAGGATGTGTGGATGATAGCACAGGGTAAAATTGAACTCCAACTGGTTTTGCTAAAGCACACATATCAAAGGGTCTAGGATCACCATGAATGGTAACCAACTGATTCTTAAATTTGAATTTAACACATTGATGTAAAGTTGAGGGAACGGCTCACATTGCATTGATCCAAGGGTGACCCAAGAGTATATTGTACGATGCAGGACAATGTACAATAAACATAGTCATATCCAAGGTTCTCGAACCAACCTGCAATGGGATGGTAATAACTCCACACGTTTCTTGTGTTTCGTCATTGAAGGATTTTATGATCAAAAGTGCATATGTTTAAATATGAACCATTATCAATTAAGACTCGTTTAACTGCTACATCTTCGATTAAGGCAGTAATATATAATGGGTTATCCTTATGTAAACTGTGTTGAGGTATCTCTCTATCTCGGAAGTCAATACAATCAACTTCACGAGTTATTATAGTATTAGCCATGGCTTTAGGTTGAATGTCTTGTGGTACCATCATCTGGCTTAATGTGAGCATTAATTCGTCTCTATAGGTAGGAGAAGATCTTAAAAGGTCCAACAAAGAAATTCTAGCTATAATATTTGATAGTTGCTCATTAATATTGTAAGGAGGTTTAGGTTGAACATTAGGTACCTGATTCTATTTATTAGGAAGTTTCAAAACAAATGAAGGTAATCCATCGTTCTGCATTTGATCTTATTGAGATTTTTGATCCTGTTGTCTAGTAACAGCTCCGATGGTACCCACAATATTGTTCCATGGATGATGAATGGGTCTTGGTCTAGCATTTATGGCTTGCTCATTAGAAATTAATTGGTGAGAGGATGGTCTAGTAGTGACTCTTCTTGGAAATGGTTCTTCTCGAACCATATAACTTGGGATAGAGAGAATAGGTTCAGATTCATCTTTAGAGCTATTCAATTGATTTGATGTGATTTCCATATCACTCTCAGTCTCGTATTCTGTATCACTGAGATCAGGTGTCCAAATATTATGTAGAGGCTTGGTCGTAACCACGGATAAGGTTGTGTCAAATATTTCCGGCTCATGAGCAGGTAAATGCCCACTAATAGTTCCTACATATCGGGTAGGAGGGGAAACATTATGATGCTCAATTTGATTAGCCACTTCCTTGCCATGTTTTGGTAAAGGATGTTGAAATATGTCCAATGACTGATTGGAATTCTGGTTCTGGTTTTGGGGGATATTCTTTTGATCATTATTAGGAGGATTTTGCTTAGGTTGAAAGGCTTGTACCTCCATCTCATTGTTATTAATCAAGTCCTGTATTTTATGTTTTAATATTTTACAAGAGTTAGTAGTGTGTCCAGGTCCTCTATGGAAGTCATAGTGTAAATCAGCTCTGTATCCGGGTATATTTGGATCAAGTTCCCGGATAGTTGGTAGTTGAATCAAACCTCATTCTAATAAATGCAGTAGAATGGTTGATAAAGGTTGATTCAACCTAGTAAATTCTCGAGGAGGTTTATTAGGAGGTTTCAGTATAAACTTCTTTGTTGTCTTTGCAGCATAAATAATAGTAATATTTCTGCTATCAGTGACTCCATCACCCACAACTTTTTTATTTTTATATTGATTTCTAGATGTTTTCTTATCGTCTTTCTTTTTAAGCTGAACTCTCTGAATGAGAGCATCTTCCACTCGTCTGGATAAGTCTGTAGCCTGATCGAAGGTGGTCAAGGTAGAAGTTGATAATTCGTAAGATAGTTGGTCTTGCAAATTATTAATAAAGATGTCCAACATCTCCCTATAAGGCAACACAAAGTGCAATTTTCCTATCAATTATCTCCACCTAGCTAGAAAATCAGCAAAGCATTCATCTTTGTCTTGTTTTAAGTTGTACAAGTCTTTAATGGTCACATGCCTTTCGATGTAGGCACTAAATTGATGCACAAAAGACTCGACTATTTCTTCAAAACTCCTCAAAGAATTAGTGGGTAATTGATAATACCACTCTAATGCCATTCCTCCTAAACTTTTTGGGAACATTTTTAGCAATAATAAGTCATCATGTGATATATCATGACATGCTATCCTAAACATACGAAGATGCTCTATGGGATATTCGGTTCCTTTATATATGGGCAAGACAGGCATAGGAAAATGTTTAGGATATGGTTGTGCTACAACTATAGGATCTAAAGGCTGACTACACATCTCTTGATAATTGTACGAGGGACGGTAGGGATCTATCTGGTCCATGCGGGAAACTAACTATTTCACCACAGTTTCAAGATTACTAGTTTGTCCACCATGTTGGTTCGGTGGGACATAAGCATGGGATTTATGAGTGTATAACGGTGTGACATAAGTATTAGACGCTATATTGCTATTATGTAAAGCATTGGTAGGAAGATTATTATGAAGAGGATTTGTAATAGTATTATGTTGTATCCCAGATTGTTGGTAATTGGTGTTTGGTTTTGTTTTGGGTTTTTGTTGATTTGAGGTATATTGCTCAATAGCTTGGTGAAATAGAGCAGTAAATGATGGTTTCTTTTGTGCAAGAATGACCCTAGGCTTGCTAACAGGCACTTTAGATGGTTGGGTAACCTGTTGTTGTTGCATGTTTTGGATTATAGATACCATATCCAAGTTGGATGGTCCAGCTTGATCACTCTCTTGATCAATAAAGGACAAGGGATTAGTGCGTGTGTGAAATACGTCTTCTAGGGTTGCTTGAGTATCACTAATTCGATCTTTTTCCATATGGACTGCTCTATTAAGAACACCAATATTATTATTAATGAACTTCCAGAATTATTCCATATTTTCAAAAGTAATAGCTCCTCTCGGAGATATTTTAGGGGATGAGGATCCTTCCTCTTTAACATTTTCTTCTTGTTCATTTCTTACAGCAAGCTCTTCTTCTTGCTAGTCTAGGATTTCTTCTTCCTGAATTTGATCTTCAGGAAGGACATCTGGGTTATTTAATGGTTTTCCTAACCAATATTCTTCTTCTTCAGTCTATTTTCCATTCCTAAGTCTAGGCATTGTGCTTAAACTTAGATTTCAGCAAATATATATATATATATATATATATATATGCGATAGGTTTGAGAGGTATATATTTTAATTATATACCTACTATAAAAGGAAATGTTTTGGCTTTTTTTTTTATTATATATATATATTTTGTTTTTGTATTTTATAATATCATTATAAAGATAACAAATAGCATTATGGTTGTAAAAAGAATAACAACAGTAATAATAATGACTTAGTTTTCTATAAATAATTTATGGATATCATTAATAGGATCGATTTCACCAGGAATCATGAAATGCTCCTCTTCAAATTGGAAATGGTTTTTCAAGAACTTGATAAAGTGTGCTATAGTAATATGATCTACTTCAGAATTTGACTTGTATAAATAGATCTCATGGAAATACTCTCGATACAACACAGCTCTAGGAACTCTATTCCATATTTTCCTATCCATGAGAATGACTTCTTGATCCTCTATACGAGATAGAAACTTATGAACTATAACTGCATTCTCAAGGTATTCTTCAAAAAAGGTGTACAATTCTGAAGACACAAGTGCTCTTTTATCAGCTAACCACCTATGGCAAGCTCTCTGAAGTTCATGGTACAAAGTTACCTGATCAGGATCCAGGATTCTATCTAGGAAAAACCTCTTAATTTTCCTAATTTTTGTTCACCTAGATGAAATAATATCCAATCTCCTATCAAGTTCATCCCACAAAGGTTGGACTCTATTTTTTTGGGGTACTCTAAGCATAGACGTAATCTCTATGGCTGTTAATTGATTTTTAACATTTATGGTGATAGTTCGTCTTTTATTATAATATACCATCTAAACATGATATGGAAATTTAACTGTTTGTCTAATGATTCTAGATGTTACTTAGTAATAATAAATTTTTTGGGTTGTTTTCAAAAGGTTTTTAGTTTCACATCGGGTTCACCAAAATGTATCGACCAAAATTTTTCGTGCCCTTACCTTCAGGCTAAAGGATCCGTGCCCGGAAGGGGGATGCGAGAAGGATGGAACAATACCTCGGACTGAGAGGCCCTTTGAAGGTCGTGCCTCTCGGGGGAGAGGTATAAAGGTGAATTTTCGATGGATGGTGGGGTTCACCAAGAAACTTTGAGTGGCAGTTTCCACGCCTAGGTTGAGAATGGTTTTGATGTGTTCATTTTATACTCGATCATTCATAATCCTAGGTTGTCCAGAATGAATCTAGGCTATTCTATATGAAAAATTCTGATTTATATGAATACATAAAGCATAAATGAATCCTAAATACTAGGAATATACTAAATAAGAAAGAATGCACCTGATTTCAAATATCTGATGAAGATTATGAAGCTTGTAGGAGTCCAGATCGTCTCAAATATGATAGGATCATCTGAAATTATATAGAATCATCCTAGATTACAGTCGATCATTTGAGATCAGAAAAGCTCATCACCGATCTGACGAATTCTTCAGACGAATTCGTCGGAAACCTGCAATCACAAAAATAGACACCAAAAACCAAAAATGCAACTGCAAGAATAATGTAAAATAATGGAAATGACAGTATGAATGCTTAATTGATAAATCTAGATAGCAGATTTAAAGGAAATACATTTTTTTAATAACTTATTTTAAATTTATCATGCATTTATGCTAGATGAGGTGAACTCCAGGATGCAAAATGAAAATCAATCAAGTTAATGCATAGTAAAATAAAGAAGAAAGATGAGAAATGCAAACTCAGGGCTCTGGTTGCCCCCAATATAAATTGTTATCGAGATCACCTCCAATCGTATGAGATCATCGTCGATCTATGATAGGATCATCTAAAATTGTCTGGAATCACCTACGACGATCCGAGCTTCCTCTAGCTGAAGCACAGTGAAAACCTGTAATGAAATACTTGAAAATACAAATGCAAATGATGGGGGTGAGGATGTTCTAATACAAAAAAACTAGAATTGCAGGGGAATGATCAGCACAGGGGTTCAAGGGGATAAACTAAGAAAATCCTAGTTTATATAGGATTAGGGGGAGGTTAGGAGGTTGGGGATCATCCCAATCTGGGAGATCTCCAACGAAGGAATCTTCAACTACGCAGACACGCTTCTGCCCAAGTTGGAGAGGCTATTGAAATAGAAGCTAATTATGAAAATTTGATTTTGGGATGAAATCGTCTAGACATTCTATTCCAGACGAATTTGTCCGATCTAGGACGATTTCGTCTGATCGACGATGATATCATCCAACGGTCAAAAAAACTCCTAAAAATGGCATGAAAAATGGGGTGAGCGGTTAACGGGAGGTTTCGAAGTTAAAATTCAAATTTTATCTTTTTACTAAGGGTTTAACTACACCAATTTTAGGGTGTTATAGGTCTCATGTGTACCATCTACGTAAATATCTACTCTAACTCATATGAACACCAAGGGCCCATGTGTCTACATGATCTCATGCGTACAAGTAAGTCCACTCACTTTGCACTACCAAGCAACTTTTTTGACCAACTACTATGATGCTACTTTTCCTAGAAATGGTGCCAAAATGATCTGTTGTAGAAGCTTACATTTAATTTTATCAATCCGAGGAAAATCAAGGTTAGATTTAAAAAGTAGCAATCTCATATAGATTATATCATAGGAGTTAATACTAAGTCTAGCTCAATTTCCTATCCAGAATTCATGCGTACACGTGTACAAAAAGAAATATAAAAATTATGCAAGGATGAATTATGCAAGATATGGTATATAAATGCAATCTAACATTTACTAATGATGTAATTTATTGATGTATCTGATTACTTGCAACTAATTTATGATATATTTTAATCTAAGTGTGAGGAACTAATTTATGATATGAGGATCCTCGTGCAATTTATTTTATTTTATATAATTTGAAATATAAGTCTAACTAATCATAATCTAATGTAGTGGTGAGAGAGCTCAGGGACTATCTATTAGGAGTGGGCCCTACCTCCTAATGTGGCAGTGTAAGTCTTTATCCCCTAATTTACCTTATCAGTAACTAAGTTTTATGTTTCATACTAATA
Source organism: Wollemia nobilis (assembly GCA_028583015.1). NCBI lineage: Eukaryota > Viridiplantae > Streptophyta > Pinopsida > Araucariales > Araucariaceae > Wollemia > Wollemia nobilis. The sequence continues at coordinate 341,010 of JAQPPZ010001340.1, forward strand.
TTTATGCATATTTTATGAATGCGAGGTAATAAGTCTACAATTTACAAAATAGAGATTAAACAAACTACACAGTTGATACAGAATACCATATTTGAATAAAATGTTGTTTTATTGCTGGAGCTTCAACTGTACATACTTCCTCAGAATTGTAACTTAACTTAGAATAGATTGTAAACTGTAATGCAAAATTATTCTAATGCAGCTAACCTGGACCTCTCCCAAGGTCCTCTATGTAATTTTATACTAAAACTAATACAATGTTGAACAGTTTCTTCCACATATTTGTCATGCATAACTTGTGGATTGATGACTGTACATGAATCAACAATAATCTAAAACCTAATATAATTCTTATTTTGACTTGGACTTATAAATTTTTTTATTGATCCAAGTGGCATCTACACATAATCCTATCAAGATACTATCTATTCTAACTAACTCGCAAGATAGATGCTAAGACTTTACTTCCTTTATTCCAGGAAGTCTTAACAATCTTTTGTGATTACATTTCAAATGTCCCAAAATAAACTCATTAAAAATATTATGAAACTTTGTCAACTAGAGATATTCTCGTAGATAATTATGCGAGCAGCAAGGTAGGTTGAAAATATATCTGTTACCATCCATTGTAATGTACCGTCCACTTTATTGTGTCGTCCACGACCAATAGTAATTGCTAGTAACATTCTCCAGTAATTACCTTCAGTAATTACTGTTAGTAGTTACCTTCAGTAGTTACCTTCAGTAGTTACCTTTAGTAACTACCTTCAGTAATTACTTTCAATAATATACTTTAGTAATATACTTCAGTAATATGCTTCAGTAATATTCTTTAGTAATATCAATTACTGTTGTTTCCCAAACTGCTATGGTTCTTCTTCTCGTCCAAGGTGCATTCCATAGGTTCTGTGATTTCTTTATCAATCATCCATGCTTTTTTCTGTATTTTTCTTAGAACTCAGACAAATTTGATACAAATAAAACATAACTGTTAGATTACCATAATTAATCATTTTTACTAATAAATTATATTTTATTAAAAATAACTTACAAAAATATATCAATTAATCAAGTAAATGAAGTAATTATGATACAAAAATCTGTGGTGAATGACCACTCATCAACAACTTTAAATTTCAAAATGACAAACATGAAGATAAAATCAAGTTTGGTGTCATATGGTTTGGACATTGCAGATTCATAGGATAGTCTTTAATAAATTCTTCAGGCCAAGCATGGGTGAATACACAACATTTTTGTGTACATAGTTGGCAAGTAAATAAAATAGTTGACTGCAACTATAATCAACATAATAATGGCAAGCTTGTAACAACCTAAAACTACCAACCCAATTTTTTTTTAAAAGAGAACTTACAAACAAAGGCTTCTAAGGGAGACTCTCTTAAATTATTTATCTCAACATGCAAGGCTTCACCTCATTTGAGTTCCAAGTCATTGTATATGATACTCAATGGACAACAATGGCCAACTACCATGTTTTTTGGGGTTCACCTTACTAAACCCACACATTTAGAAGGATGCACAAAGTGGTCTTCCCACTTTTTCCATACCCTCCACGACATAGGACCATGTGACCATGACATAGAGATTATCCTTTAATACATACACACTTAAAGGGGGACACTTATTCTCTAACCTAGCTCTAATTCCATCTAGGTAGGTTGATCAACATAGAGCCTTGGTTCTTAGTTACCATATCTCTGTGGCTAACTAAGTTAATTGCCACTTTGATGACAACTAACATGATTCCCTAATCCTACATGATCAATGGTTCACCATTATTGTCTTGTGAATGGTTTTCCCTAACATATAATATGGAACACACCTGATCCTACATGCTCAAGGTGTGATGATTCACAAGTACCCTGGGTATTGTATTCACACAACTCCTAGGTTCATGAGTTCCAAGTTATTGCATACATGCAACTCCTACTAGGACTCATATCCACCTAGTTATTACATTCATGCAACTCCTCCTAGGATTGGGCTTTATGGATTACTAGAGGAATAATACTACCCAACACAAGGATAGATTAACATTCCAAAAATACCAATATCAATAAGCATGATATAAACCATAAAGTATGAAATGCTAGAAATATAATCCAAAACCTCCCCTAAATAAAAAGCCACATTTATGCATTACATAAAACTTGATATAAATATTTAAGAAAAATCTACCTAAACCATGATATAATTAAACCACATTACTTAATTCCAAGGCTTATAAAATGTCTTCAAGGATAAATTCCATTCATCTGAAGAAAAATATCTAAATAACTCAAGAATAGATCCATTTCCATATTTATTGCAACACCGTGCTAACAAACTCTTCATTGCTCTTAAAGAAGAGAAACATTTAAGCCACATAATATTTCTTTGAAACAAGAGTCAAGTTTTACAAATATTTCAAGTAAAACAAGACTTTGCTTAGTTAAATAAATATTACTTTTTGAGAGCTTAAAGAAAACATCTTCCAAGGATCTCTCACCAACTAAGTCTTTGAAAGCTTCTTCAATGGAAACCACCCATAGCTTATGAGGTTTACTTAAGGAACAAAACAACTCTTCATGCAATGCAATTTAAATCATACCATTATCTATTATGCAAACAACCATGCATGAAACCTTGATAATAAAGCAAGGAGAGAATCCCATACTTCTCTCTGTAATAATTCCTTAACTCACAAAAGTCTTAGGAATCATTATATCAATTTCTCTTTCAAAACCAACATGTAAGAATCCATGATTCCTTAACTATCTCAAATAGTTTCTCATTTCAAAAACTGAATTAAACATTCAAAACCCAAACAAGATAATCCCATACTTCTCTTTATAATGATCCCCTAACTCACAAGAGTCTCGAGAATCAATACATTAGTTTCTCTTTCAAAACCACTTGCAAGATTCCATTCTACTAAACTCCCATGATCAAGCAAGAACACACAATAATAAAGAAACACTTACCCCTTTCTTTATATTTCAACACATAAAGATACTTCATTCAATAGAAATCTTAAATTTTCAAAACATAAAGATGCTTTATCTAAAATAAAGCTTAATCTTTCAAAATATAAAGATGTTTCATTTAAAATAAAGCTTAAAATTTCAAACATAAATATGCATCTAAAAGAGATCATAATTTTTCAAACATAAGATGTTTCATCTAAAAGAAAGCTTAATATTTCAAAACATAAATATGCTTCATCTAAAAGCAAATTTAATATTTAATATAGAAGTCCTACTTTCATTAATAAGCTTCAACCTTTAATAAAGTAAACCAATAATATAAAGATTCTATTTTTCTTTAATATGCTTAAATATTTAACAAACCATAAGAATAAAACATCAAACTATATATAAATTAAAAATGTGACTTAAAAAAAAGACTTCTAAGGTTCCACAAAACCCTAAGAAGTCCCTAAACCTATCTACACAACCAAATAACACATTGCATAGGTTGACGTAGGACAAAGGATGATAGTGTAGGCCACAACAAGGGAGCTTGAATACAACAAAATATGATTATCCCCATTCAATCAAGCACTAAATGATCCAAATAACATGGGTACTAAAAAAACCTAAAGTACATAGGCATAGAAATGAACCAAACAATATAGGTGCATAAATTAACCAAATAACATAATGTCCTTCATGGACTATGAAGCGTGATAGACAGAGCACAAAAAAGCTTACTTAATTGAAGGAAATGACACTATGATCCCAACCAACAAAATAAAATAAAAATAAACACTACTACCTAGCATACCAAGGACTCCAAACCAAGAGTTACAACATAAGGGTATAGAAAGGAAAGGAACACAATGAAGCTCAATGATCCATGGATTTGAAATAGAACACAACAAGCAAAATAAAACCCAAAAAAATAAACAATAGCAACCAAAGAAGCTAAGAGAAGCCATAATATTCTACACCATCATTTTATCCCTAAGTAGGTGGTCTTTTTAATATAGTCCAAAATCTATCACCAACTCATTAAGGAGACTCATTGCACACGCAACATCTTAGCCTGATGGTGAGAACATGGAAACAAACAAAATGCAAATGCATCTACATGAAAGGTATTTATCCATGTTACCCTAAGCTGTCGATGAATAAGTCATCATCATCATTTCCCAAAATATCTCTCATGTAGGTGGTTTACCCATATATTCCCACCAGAGAGAGGTACTTGATCTTGCATCCACAAATGCATTAGTAGTACCATATTCTATGCCAAAATAAAGAAATCATTTTTATCATATAGACATCAAGAAATAAACTATACCATTAATCAATCACATCAACATATAGTTTATTATCCATAAAAGTTCTACCAAGGAGGGGTGTTACATACTCCCCTCTTGGACTAAACACAATCCTATGTATTTCCCTGCAAGAAAGGCATACATGATTTATTCAAATAGATATAAAAATTCTTATCTCATAACTTTAGCATTTTCTTATGTAGCACGATTCTCAAAATACTGGTCCCACTAGACTTGGTCTAGGTTTTTTTTCCTCAACATCTTAGGATGAAACCCTATAATATCAACTAGCCACACCTACATGGCTACATGATTTGCCATATGCAAGTTAGAAACATTCCATACATGAGTAGGATTAGCAACATACATACTAAGTAGGGATATGTGGAAATTATTATGGATCTTTGATAGGTTGGGCAACAAAACAAGCCTATAATCTACTAAACTAATATTATCAATTATCTCAAAGGGCCCAACATAGTGAGGATATATCTTCATTGACTTGATGGCACTTTTCATGGGTATTACTCTCAAGAAGACTTTGTCTCTTATAGAAAATTCTCTTGGTGATCTTTTCAGATCATCATACCTCTTTTTGTGACCAACCACTTCCTTGAGCCTAAGCTATATTGCTTTGAGTTGCTTCTCCATCTCTCAAATAGTGTTCAGTCTGATCAACACTTGATCCTCTAGATTGTCCCATGATAGAGGGGTTCTACATCTCCTGCCATACAAGGCTTCAAATGGTACCATTCCCAATGATGCATGGTGTCCATTGTTATACACAAACTCTATGAGATGAAAGAAATATTCCCATTTTGAATTTTTATTCATGCAATACATACATAACATATCTTCTAAAACTTGGTTAACCCTCTCAGTTTGACCAACTATTTTATGATGATATGCAAAACTAATGTTCAACTTAGTGACCACTACATGATGTAGAGTTTACCAAAATTTTAAGGTGAACCTAGAGCCCCTATCTGATATGATCACCCTAAGAAATCCATGCAACATGAATATTTCTTTGGAAAACTTATTTTCATTACCGGTGCATCATCCTTGATGTTTCTTGGTATGAAATGTGAAACCTTGGTCAACTTATCAACCACTACCAAGATAACATCATGCTAGAACCTATTCTTAGGTAAACCCACCATAAATACTATAGAAATTACCTACCATTTCTACATAGGTATCTCATGTGGTATAACTTTCCAACTAGGTGATGATGCTTTACCTTCACTTTCTAGCATTGTAAACATCTTGCAATGAACTCAATAGTATATTGTTTCATCCCAACCCATTAGAAGGTCTTTGTCATAATCTCTCATTTTTTACCCTCTCAAATGGTAATAATATTGAGAATTATGTGCCTCTTACATGATCATTCTCCTTAAGTCACCTAACTTATGTATAACTACTTGATATTTAAAGCATAAAAGCTCATATTTTAGGTTGAAACCCTTGCTATCTCTAGGATTTCCCTCTACTTTAACCCATATTTCTATGCAATATGGGTCTTGTAATTTTATTTCCTTGAACCTATCCATCAAATAAATATGGCTTTAGGTTAATATGGCTATGTGTTTTCTTCTACTCAAGGCATCAGCAACATTATTTTCCTTCCCTTTGATATACTCAATACCAAAGTCATATTCTGCTAAGAATTCTACCCATATTCTTTGTCTTGCATTTAGCATAGGTTGGGTAAAAATATACCTCAAACTTTGATGGTCTATTCTTAGCTTGAATGGACCTCTCAACAAGTAATGCCTCCACACCTTTAGGTCATGCACAACTAATACCAATTCTAGATCATGAGTGGCATAGTTTATCTTGTGTTTATTGAGTTTTCTAGACTCGTAGGCCATTGTGGCTTCTTCTTGAGACAACCCTCCACCTAAGCCTTCTAAATAAGCATCTGTACACATGGTAAAATACCTAATAGTATGTGTAATCTTGAGGATTGGTCACACTTATCCTTCCATTTGAACTCCTTTCCCTTCTTTTAAATATTGGCGATTGGGTAGGCAATCTTGGAATAGTTTCACACAAAATACCTGTAATAGCCTATGAGTCCCAAGAAAATCCTAACTTTAGTTACATTTGTAGGTGGAGGCCAACTTAAAATAGCCTCAATATTCTTTGGGTCCATAGCAATTCCTTCTATTGAGGTAATGTACCCCAAATACTGAACTTGCGAAGTATAAAACTCACACTTGGATAACTTGCCATATAGATGATTCTTCCTCAAAACTTCCAATATCATACTAATATGCTGGTCATGTTCCTCTTTATAATGATAATAAATCAAGATATCATCTAAAAATACTAAGATGAATTGATTTAGATATTTTTTGTACATGTTATTCATCAAATTCCTAAAACCATCTAGTGTATTTTTCAACCCAAATGGCAACACTGTGAATTTGTAGTACCTATATCTAGTATTGAAGGCTATATTTTGGGTATCATCTTCTTGAATCCTTAATTGGTGATACCCATATCTCAAATCTATTTTTTAAAATATGGTAGCTCCTCTTAGGTGATCAAATAGATTGTCTATCCAAGGAATAGGATGCTTTTTTTTAATGGTCACCTTGTTCAATATTCTATAATCTATGCATAATATCAAGGATCCATCCTTCTTTCTCATAAATAATATCAAAGCACCCTAAGGTGACACACTTGTTTTTATTAGACCCTTATCCAGTAAGTATTGCAGTTGTAACTTTAGTTCATGCATCTCCATTAGAGTCATTCTGTAAGGTGCCATAGAAATGGGTTTAGCTCTTGGTATTTACTTAATAGTGATATTGAATTACCTTAAATGAGGTATACCTAGAAGGTATTATGGAAATACATCCCAAAATTCATGAATAATTGGATGTTTTTTAAAAACTTCTTCATCCCCTTTCTCTCTAGTATTACCATTGATTTTCACTATGCAAAGCATGTTGTCCCTTTTGATGGCTTTCTTTAACAACATAGTTGAAAACAAGTGGGGTTGAAAGTAACCTCACTCACTTTTAACTCTTACTCTCCTCTTGTCCTTGTCGATGTAATCCATCCACCGATCTTGAAAATTGATTAAGGCTCCATGAGCCTTCAACCAATATATCCCTAGGATAATATCAAAGGCATGAAGGGGTGCCACATACAAGTGCCATATAATAGACCTTTTAGGTAGAGTTACCTCTATTTTAGGTAAACATTGATCCATTGAGTAGGTTTTCCTAGAACCATACTTGACTTTCCATCCTTGCACTAGAAATCTAGGGCTTTTTGGCATATCCTCGATGATACTAGTGGAAATGAAACTATTTGTAGCACCACTATCTATTAGAGATTTTACATATTTATAAAACAGCTTACCATTTAGTAGCATTGGCATTACTTTCCCATCCAAGTAATAATTTATTATGGTGGTATAAATTTGATGTGACAAATCCTCTACTTGATGGTTAGACTCTTCTCTCTAGGAGAATTTCTTAGCATAGTTAGAACTGCCATATATGTAGCATCTTGTCCTAGGTGCTTGGAATATTTCTTGTCCTACGTGCTTGGACTCCCCTACCTCTTATTTTCATGTTTATTCATTTTTCTTTGGATGATTATGATTAGAACTATATTTCTTATAAAATTTCTTCTTGCATTACCCTGAACGTCCATTGTTCCTATTGTTGAACTTAGGATTACCCATGTTCTTATTGTGATTTTTTTCATTTCATGAATCCTGCACTTTTTATTTTCTTTAGTTCTTGCTTTTTAGACTCTATCACTCCTAAATAATTAAATTACATCTTTTTTATTTTAAAATTAGCTTCTTCCTATCCAGCCAGGTCATAAGCTCCTTGCAATTTTTTTAGCTTAAGCAGATTAATTATGGTCTTATTTTAGGGTCCAACCCTAGAATAAAATTATGCACCTTGACGTATTTGTTGTTCTCATACTCTATAACATACTTCCAAAGTTTCACATAGCTCTAAAAATACACCTCTATTGATAGTGTTCCTTGTTGAAGTGTAGATAATTCTTCAAACTTCTCTACATAAAACTGTTCCAAAAGAAACATTTCCTTAAAAGTCTCTACAAACTTATCCCATTTAATCTTAGTGGATTGGATCTTCTTACCCAAAATAAAGGTGTCCCACCATTCTAAGTTTGAATCCAATAGATGAAGCATAGCCCACATAGTGTGAGTTTAAGAAGAGTAATTCTTCATGGAGAAGAAGATCTCTATTTCCTACAACTATGAGTCAATTGCATCCCCTTATTATTTCCCATTAAATTTTGCTACCTTAACATTCTTAAGATATTTTGATAACTCAACCACTATCCAGGGTTTGCCTTATTGTCTCCTTTGGATAGGATTTTCTTCCTGTTAACTCCCCATATTTCTAGCGTTGGCTTCTCTATTGACCAAAGTATCTATCAATTTGTGTCATTTTTCCAAATGTTCTTAAAGCAACTTAACTATGGAGGAGAGATTTTCTACTCTTCCATCAGACCATGTTGTTCCTTTGACATCTTTGTTAGGGTTTACTCTTGTCTTGGACCTTTCATAGGGAGTACTTGTTTTCCTAGTTTTCTTACCCATGCTCCCAACCTGCCCAGCCTTAGGTGTTGCACTTCCTTCTTATACAACCATTTTAGTCTTCTTTGACACACTTTATTTTTGAATGGGCACCATTTCCTAACCATAAATAGGAGTTGGGTAAGCTATAATTTTCCATAATTGTACTTATATTCTATTAGATTCATACTACTCTATGAACTAACACACATTATCATTACTTAGTTGATAAAGTTTTTGGATCACTCTTTCCTTCATGTAAGGTTTCAAACCCAAATTGGTACATCAAATGAAGGCTCAATCTAACTACACACCATGAAAGCTTCTAGATCTAAAACCTAGAGCTTTGATACAAACAATAACAACCCAAAACTATCAACCTAATTTTTTTTTTAAAATAGCACTTACAAACAAAGGATCCTATTAGATTTTAGTGTAACAAGCCCTGGGAGATAGCAATCACAAGATGCAAAATAATATGAAAGAAATAAAATCTTCTAGATGACTAAAATATGTTGTAAATAGAAATCATATAAAATAATACAATGTAGCTATGGAGGAAATGAACACTCCATTAATAAAGCTATTGAACTACATTGCACCCATCACCAATGGATGGTGATGTACACATAATTGTACTATGCTCTAAGCTACACTATTTGACTATGTCCCCTGACTCTATATCTATCTAACAATGAGGTCTTTCTTATATAGGAAGATAGGTTCCTTGGCCAAAACTCTACCTAGATGTGCAAGGGACAACTTGCACATATACAACTTGCACATTGACACTTGTGCATTTATTACATTGCATGAAGTAACTAGATAACTTCCCCCTAAAGTAATCTAATGTCCTAAGTATGTACCTTGGAAGATACATTTACATAACCCAAATGATGGAATAAACTCTATTTCTAACACCCCTTGTATTACATTATTTGGGTATTGAAGACTTTTAGTCTTCAATATGGATCTTCTTTCATTCGATGATCTTTGGCTTGTTCAGAGTATTCTTGATTTGGTTCTTTTTCTACTACTTCAGTCTTCATGTCATGGCTTCTCATATTTTTCCATTCTTTGTTCCTTGATGTCAGGCATCTTTGATGGACCATTGCTCTCATGATATTGCATGTCATGAGTGGATCTGAATAGGCTCTTCTCCTTTCTTTTATCCCTATGTAAGACCTGTTTCTCTGTCCTTCATAAGTATCAACCTTGAGCTCAATGTTAGTAGATCCATCTGAAATAAGTTTTTGAAGATAATAGTTTAATATTTGAAGTAATATTCTTTCATAGTCTTTATAGTACCTGTATTTGAAGTGACAGGAGAAATATGAGTGATTTGTTCCATCACAATATTTGCATGGATGGAAACTCCAACAATTCATCTTTTCATGACCATATTGGTTGCAATGAGTGCACAATAGAGATGATCTGATAGTTTTGTAGTCAATATTAGGAATATCATGTTTTTCTATCTCCTTGATAAGGCCTTCAAACCATATGTGCACAATTGAAGCTATTCCTTTTTGCATAAAGTCTTGTTGATCAATATTTTCCTGTTTTTGGTCATTAGATTCATTGGATGAATCTTCCTTTACATAGTTGTTGATTTTTAGAACTTATTTTGCATTGTATTGGTTCTTCCTTTTCTTTTCCCTTTTCATCATTGTAATCCATCAAGTTCTTAATCCATATTGGTATTTTCCTTATTCCACTTCTAAGAGCGTTGCTTAGTATGCCAGTAGACATTTGTATAACCTGAATTCTTACGGATAGAGTAGTCTACCTTATAGCTCCCAATATTAGGATATATGATCCCTAATTGAAGTATATAAGCTTGATTTGATAAAACCTTTATTAATCCTTAGGTTTGTAGGCTTCCTTATGTCTCCCTAGTAATGAGAGTATGAACACCTAATTTTAGGTTTTGAAGAAAGCTTATATCTTCCCAACTTGATAATATTTGACAGATATTATTATTATCAAGTTTTGTAGAATCTTAGACTCCCATGATTTTTGTGTATGATATAGTGATTTTGTAAAGATATAGTTCAATTTTGGTTGATTTTGTACAAATTTTGTAAAGATCAAAAATCAACTTTTCTAACACCTTATTACTCCTATTGAACTAAGCACTTTTCAATTTTTGAAGAGGTTTTAATGTTGGATTTCTTTTGTCCCTTTTTAGAAGTTTTTGAGACAAGAAAATTATAATTTTCCAACCTTAGTAAAAATATTAATAACCTCTTTTTATATCCCTTTTCCAATAAATTAATTTGATGTAGTAACCCTTATGGCTCCCAAATTTGGAAAATTAGAAAATTAATAATATTTGCAAAATGTTAAAGAATTTAATCCAAGTAGAATTCCTTATTTCTCCTAGGTTAAATTGCAAATATTAATTCAATTTGATAAGTTATCCCTTATAGATTTTGCTTTCAAAAATCTAAGATTTAACCTTAGCTTATAACCCTTATATCTCCAAACATGAAAGCAATAATAAAATGGGATTAAACCTTACCTTTGGATGCTAAATCTCCTCATTGTTCGATGCTTTCTTTGGCTGGATATAACAGCAATATTAAGGTCACCTTTGGTGCTAGAATCAATGGAGATGCTTTGGAATTGCTTGTCTTCAATGTTGGAATGTAGGCACTGTAAAAATAGGAAGGTTTGACCTTCAAGACTAGGAGCCTTTAATGCTCCTTCTTCCTTCCTTCCACATTGCGCTTCAGATGGCTTTGATCATGCTTTGTTGTACGTTGAACTTTGGACTTTGGGCACCTTTTATGGAGGAATAATCTTGGGCTTTGTGACAAGTGTCACACCCATTACAAATGAGCGCTCCTCTCCTTATTTAACGTACCAATTTCTTGTTCAATGCTTCTTGGTCATTCTATAATGTATGGGCACTCGTGTGGGAACTTGTGTGAAGCTTGTGGAGGATAACAAGTGTCACCACTTCCTTGATATTCCTTGTAACTCCTGCGTGAGGTTTCTTGAGCATTGAGAGATGAAATGGTGCCTTAGAAATTTTATGCCAAGTGGCATTCAAACTCTCTGCATGAAGTCCTTCCCTGTAACATCTTCCAAGGAGAATATTATAACTCCTTAAGTCCTTTTATATGTCATTCCTTTTCTTTGCTAAATGGATTGACGAGGCGCTATGGAGCTTTGAATGCTGATTTTGGGTCTTCATTTGGTGGATGATCTTCTCCAAGTTTAAGACCTTGAATGTAGCACCTTTGCTCCTTGTCTTCTATGCCTCCAACATGTTGATTCATGTGTAGATTTTGATGCCTTCTCTTTGTATATGTGCACTCTTTTTGTCTACGTAAATGTAGCTTGATGATAGCCTTATGTGGGCTTTGATTTTGCAGGTTCGTCCATCCAAGATGAGCCCTTTGAGTGGCTCCTTTTGCTTGGGAAGAAGAGTGTTGACGTTCGGCCTTCCTTGGCTGATTTACCCTGTAGTTATTGTGCCTTTTGAGGCACTTTCAAATATTCTCTTTTTCTATAAAAACCATATTAGAGTAGTGCAATAAAATGTACCATAAATTGTATATAAAGCTCCTTTAATGCACCTTCTTTTGCACTCTTTTTCCAGATCTAAAATTCTGGTTTTGTGGTAGATTTTTTCTTGCAATATAAGGGTTTTGAGGTTGTCTTTTATGAGTAGACACCTTCCCATTTTTTCTTGGACACTTTGATAACAAATCCAAGCTTAGATAATAGTAGATAGAAGCTCTTTAATTGATGCAATTTTCTGCACTTTCTTTTCTTGCATCTAACCTTGTAATGCTTTGGATTTGAGACTCACCAAGTCTCAATATTTGAAGCTTCTATTTCTATTTTTGGTTAGTTGTGTTCTTCTCCAAATTTTGGAGGATTCTAACATATTTTGGTGGCTTCACTTGGCCACTATGTGTTGCATATTTTTGTGCTTTAATAGTGTCTTTAGACACTTGATACAAATCAGATTTTGTGCCCTTCAAAAACACAAAACTAATTTCTTTTGAGAGTAGTATAATAGTGCAAATAAATCTAATAGAATTTCTTTTTAATGCACTAAAAATTTCACCTTATCACTCCAATCAACTCTCAAGATAATGCACTTAATCAAATTTACTGCAACTAATCAAGAATAATCTGAAATGAACCTTCAATAATTATTCTACAATTTCACTACAATTTAGTATTGTAGGACTTAGTCTTCTTTTTTTTTTTCCAAAGTAGATGATAGGTAGTTGATAGAAGCAATTCTGAAATCTAATAAACTCCTAATTAATGTGCAAATGAACCTTAAAAAGAACCTTTTTTCTTTTGCACTTTTGAAGACTGTAATCCAATTTTCTTCTTGCAACTTTAATCCAAATTTAGGTGCTCTAACAAATTTGATAAGTAATCCAATTAATGAATCTACTTGCACCAAAATTTGCTTACCTTTTGAAAGTTTTTGTAGCTCTTTTGCCGCTTTTGTAGAGGATGTAGATCTTGGTGTCTAGGATCACCAAGTTGTTGCTTCGAGTAGGATCTTGCAGCTCTTTGTAGACTATCCTAAACAACTCCTTCTTCACCAAATGATGGTCTCAAACTTTCTTTCACGAGCCTAGGATTTGGTGGCTTGTTCTCCTCTTGTGTTCTCCTCCTTCTGCTGTAGATTTGGAGAAGTCTTTGTCTCTGAAGCGGTGCCTTCTTGCTGTGAGAGGTAATCTTCAAATCTCCAAGATTTGGTGAGCTTCTTCTGTCTTCAAGTCTTCTTGTCGAATTCTGACTTCAAGTAGGATCTTCTTCTAGGATTTGGCACTCCTTGCCAAATTCTTCTTCATGGATTTGGCACTCCTTGCCAAATTCTTCTTCACATATTTGGCACTCCTTGCCAAATTCTTCTCTTGGGCTTGTTGTCGGATGGCGATAATTGTCCCAAGTCCTTCACTATCAGGGGCTTCTCCTTGGTAGTGGATTTCTCCAATGAGTTCTCCTAAGAACTCTTTTGATGATCTTTAACAAGGCTCTACAGGCCTTTTTCTAGATTCTTCTTGAGACCTCTCCTAGGTCTTCGATCTTGCAGCTTCTGATGGTCTTCCTTGAGACCTTCTCTTCAACCTTCTACTCCTGGAAGTGTTGGTGGTGAGATCTTCTTCTAGATATCTAATTCTACTACTTCTGGATTCGAGCAAGACTCTCCTAGTCCTTCTTCTTCTTCTTCCAATACTAGAAGTTCTTCAATGAGATCTTCTCTTGATCTCTTCATTTTTGCTTCAGGTGTTGAGTTGATTCTGAAGAAGATACTCTTCCTAACTTTCTTGTAGGAAGTTTCCCAACTCACTAAATCTTCTTTCCCTGCAACAAAAATATTAGTACTAAAATATTTAGTCTGCTTCTGAATCAAATATTCTCTTCGAATTCTTCTTCAAGATCAAGGCTTATGTGGCCTTTTTTAGTATCAAGGCTTCTGTGGCCTTTTTAGTATCAAGGCTTATGTGGCCTTTTTTAGTATCAAGGATTCTATGGCCTTTTTCAGTACCAAGGCTTCTATGGCCTTTTTTAGTATCAAGGATTTTGTGGCCTTTTTCAGTATCAAGGCTTCTATAGCCTTTTTCTTCAAGGCTTCTATGGCCTTTTCTTCAAGGCTACTATGGCCTTTTTGTATCAAGGCTTCTATGGCTTGTTCTTCAACTATGAAGTTCTTCAATCCAACAATGGAGATCTTTAGTCTCCTGACTTCACCATGACTCTTCACTAGAAGTCTTCTTCCATAGTATTCTTCTCTTGCACAAGGAACTAATATCTACACTATGAAGGCACACCGACCTTCGGGAAACAAAGTTGGAGTCTCCTAGATTTCTATTGTAGGAGGAGTCCCAATCCTCTGAGAATTAATTTTCTACAACAAAAGAAACTTTAGGCAATAGTTAGAAAATTCCAGATATCTTGGATGATCTTCACTAGATGATTTGTCAATCTAGTGGATTGAATGTTGAGTCCTAGTCTTCACGAGTTTTTCTTGCAACTCTGTGGAAAAGACTCTAGTCAAATATAATCTCAGTATTTCTAGAGCTGAGATTTCTTTCAGTCCTAACTTTGTGACTCTCCCTAATTCTACCACCTAGACTCTTCTGAGATTTTTGATAGTGGTTGGTCCAACAGTGCGTCAAGTTGATAAAAACTTAGGCTCAATAATAATGGTGGTTTTCCTATTGACCTACTATGGCTAGATCTACCATAGCTCTGATACCATTGTTAGCTTTTGATGTAATGAGCACTAGAAGATAGCAATCACAAGATGTAGAATAATATGAAAGAAAGTAAATCTGCTAGATGACTAAAATATGTTGTAAATAGAAATGATATAAAATAATACAATGTAGCTATGGAGGAAATGAACACTCCATTAATAAAGCTATTGAACTACATTGCACCCATCACCAATGGATGGTGATGTACACATAACTGTACTATGCTCTAAGCTACACTATCTGACTATGTCCCCCGACTCTATATCTATCTAACAATGAGGTCTTTCTTATATAGGAAGATAGGTTCCTTGGCCAACACTCTACCTAGTTGTGCAAGGGACAACTTGCACATATACAACTTGCACATTGACACTTGTGCATTTATTACATTGCATGAAGTAACTAGATAACTTCCCCCTAAAGTAATCTAATGTCCTAAGTATGTACCTTGGAAGATACATTTACATAACCCAAATGATGGAATAAACTCTATTTCTAATAGATCCCAAGGAAGACTCCCTTAATTTATTTATCTTAGCATGCAAGGCTTCACCACATTTGAGTTGAAAATCACTAAAGATGACACTCAGTGGACAAGAATGACCAACTCTCTTGTATTCTAGAGTTCATCTTACTAAAACTATACATTTAGAAGGATGCATAAAGTGGTCCCTCCACTTTTCCCATACCCTCCATAGCATAGGACCATGTGACCATGGTGTAGAGATTATCCTTTAAGATATACATGCTTGAAGGGGTATTTTTATTCCATAACCTAGCTCTAATTCCATCTAGGTATATTTATCAATGTAGAGCCTTAATGCTTAGTTACCACACCTTTGTTTCTAACTAAGGTCAATGCCACTTTGAAAATAACTAACATGATCCCCTGATCCTACACGATCAAGGGTTCACCATTGTGGTCTTTTGAATGATTTTTTCCAACATATAATATGGAACACACTTGATCCTACATGTTCAAGGTGTAATAGTCCACAAGTACCCTGGCTATTATATTCACACAACTTCTTCTAGGTTAATGAGTTTCTAGTTATTGCATACATGCAACTCCTGCTATGACTCATATCCACCTAGTTATTACATTCACGTAACTCCTCCCAAGATTGGGATTTATGGCTTACTAGAGGAAAAATACTACCCACCCCAAGGATATATTAACATTTCAAAAATACCAATATCAATAAGCATGATATAAACCATAAAGTATGAAATGCTAGAAATATAATCCAAAAGCTCCTCTTAACCAAAAGCCACATTTATGCATTACATAAAACTTGATATAAATATTTAAGCAAAAACTACCTAAACCATGATAGAATTAAACCACATTACTTAATTCCAAAGCTTATCAAATGGCTTCAAGGAAACATTCCATTCATATAAAGAGAAATATCTAAAGAACTCAACAATAGATCCATTTCCACATTTAATGCAACACCATGCTAACAAACTCTTCATTGCTCTTAACAAAAGGAAACATTTAAGCCACATAATATTTCTTTGAAACAAGAGTCAAGTTTTACAAATATTTCAAGTAAAATAAGCCTTTGCTTAATTACATCAATATTACTTTTTGAGATCTTAAATAAAACATCTTCCAAGGATCTCTAGCCAACTAAGTGTTCGCAAGCTTCTTTGATGGAAAAACACCCACAACTTATGAGGTTTACTTAGGGATCAAAATAGCTCTTCATGTAATGCAATTTAAATCATGTCATTATCTATTATGTAAAAAACCATGCGTGAAACATTAATAAGAAAGCAAGGATATAATCTCATACTTCTATCTATAATAATTCCTTAACTCATCAAATTTTTAGGAATCATTATATCAATTTCTCTTTCAAAACCAACATGCAAGAATCCATGATTCCTTAACTATCTCAAATAGTTTCTCATTTCAAAAACTGAATTAAACATTCAAGACCCAAACAAAAAAATCCCATACTTCTCTTTATAATGATCCCCTAACTCACAAGAGTCTCAAGAATCATTACATTAGTTTCTCTTTCAAAACCACTTGCAAGATTCCATTCTACTAAACTCCCATGATCAAGCAAGAACATACAATAATAAAGAAAGACTTATCCCTTTATTTATCTTTCAACACATAAATATACTTCATCCAATTGAAATGTTAATCTTTCAAAATATAAAGAAGCTTCATCTAAAAGAAATCTTAATCTTTCAAAACATAAATATGTTTCATCTAAAAGAAATCTTAATATTTAAAACATAAAGATGATTCATCTAAAAGAAATCCTAATCTTTCAAATATAAATATTCTTCATCTAAAAGAAAGCTTAATCTTTCAAACATAAAGATGCTTCATCTAAAAGTAAACTTAATCTTTAATACAAAAGTCCTACTTTCATTAATAAGCTTAAACCTTTAATAAATTAAACCAATAATATAAAGGTTCTACTTTTCATTAATATGCTTAAATATTTAATAAGCCACATAAAAAACCATAAGAATAAAGCATCGAACCAGATAAATAAATAAAAAATGATTAAATAAAATACTTCTAAGGTTTCAAAAAATACTAAAAATAAGTCCCCAAACCTATCTATGCAACCAGAGAACACATTGCACAGGTTGACGTAGGACAAAGGATAATAGCACAAACTACAATAAGGGAGGTCAAAATCAACATAAGATTATGATCCCCATCTAATCAAACATTTAACAATAAAAACAATGTGAATGCTAAAATAACCCAAACTACATAGGCGTAGAAACGAACCAAACAACATAGGCATACAAATGACCCAAACAACATGATTTCCTTCATGGACTATGTGGCATGACAAACAAAGCATAAAAATCTTACTCAATTGAATGAAAGGACACTAATATCCTAGCAAATAAAATAAAATAAAAAGAAACACCAGTGCCTCACATACCAAGGATTCCAAACCAAGAGTTACAACAACGGGGTGGAGAAACAAAAGGAGCACAATGAAACTCAATGATCCATGGGTTCAAAATAGAACACAACAAGTAAAACAAAACCCAACAAAAAAAACATCAATTAGAGAAGCTAAGCAAAGCCATGATAAATTATAACAACAAGGAGATAACTTGATTTGAGATCCTCTATGTTCCTTCTTCTTTGGCATCACCCTAGATTCAAGTTTCAAGTCATCCAAGCTTGAATTACTCTCCACTATTGGATATGAAAAAATAATCAACCCTCATCTACTTATCATAGGATATAAAAAAATGGGAAAAGCCTTACATGGATGTGAACGTGAGTGAAATGCCCAAGTGAGCGTTACTCATCATCTTCTTATGGGAGCACTCAAAGATGAATCCTACCCTAATATTAATTAAAATTGAAGCTGACCTTAATTTCACCAAGGAAATGGTATTTATTATTACTTCAATAATAATTAATTTTCTTAAATATCAAAATTCTATTTAATACTTTAACTAAAGTATTTAAGCCATCATTTAAGCTAAAACAAAAAGTATTATAAATCAATACTTATCCAAACCAATGATAAACATGGATTTGCATAATGTTCTACACCATCATTTTATCCCTAAGTAGGTGGTCTTTTTAAGATAGTCCAAAAGCTATCACCAACTCATTAAGGAGATTCATGGCACAAGCAACATCCTAGCCTGATGGTGAGAACATGGAAATAAATAAAATGTAAATTCATCTACATGAAAGGTATTTATCCATGTTACCCTGAGCTATTGATGAACAAGTCATCATCATCATTTTCCAAAATATCTCTCATGTAGGTGGTTTACCGTATATTCCCACCATAGAAAGGTACTTGATCTTCATTCCACAAATGCATCAATAGTACCATATTCTATGCCAAAATAAAAAAATATTTTTATCATATAGAAATCAAGAAAGAAGCTATACCATTAATCAATCACATCAACACAGTTTATTATCCATAAAAGTTTTGCCAAGGAGGGGTGTTACAAAGCTCATGTGAGAGCACACTACTTACATCAGTATGTACATAGAATAAGAGATATCATGAAAAATGATCATTGCAACATTTGATTATGACTCAATAAAAACTAAAGGCACAACAAAAGTTTGGCAAAATAAATAAAGAATTGAGTTTGAAATAAAGTGCATCTACCACCAAAATTATTCACATAGCACTTTTTCCTCTCTCTATATATTCTTTCCAAAGTATCTCTCCATCATTAATACTCAAACTCCATAGCCCAATGGAAAAGAGTAGAATAGTTAAGAAGCCATGGGGATGCACCTAAAAATCTAACGTGGCATGAAGAAAAACCAATGCAACCAGTGTGAGCAAAAGAAACACATCATACTATATCAAGCATGATGTCAGAAAAAAAAAATTAAAAAAAAAAAAGAGGATCTTAGTTTGCATAAGAAGAGACATGAATAGATAGTTCATGGAAGGCTAAATTTATTGAAAATATCACTTGATCAAGAGGTATAACTCTAAAGACACCAGGTGGCAAAATAATCATTTGTGACTTGAGTCTATATAAGGCTTGTTATGCAATGAAAACCAAAATAAAATATTCTCAAATTGAATATGAATTTGAAGGTGCAAGTAGATACTTGAAGGATGAAGAGAATTCAGTAGAGAAAGTTCCTAATGGTATGCATGAAGAATAGAAAGAAGCACAAAAAATGAATATCAACCTTCAAGTGACTGGAATAGTTACTCATGAAAATATGTTTGTTCTTGAAGCAACTTTCAGCTACGTTAGAGTATGCTCATGGAGGTACTTTTTTTTGGGGTGTCCCATGGATTAGATAACCCTTTATCTTTTTTCTTTCTTTCTTTTGGGGGGGGGGGGTGGGTTGTCCCATGACTTAGGACCTCTTTCCTCCATTTTTGTTTTTTTTTTCCTTATTCCTAGTATAGTACCTCTTCTTCAAGCGTTATCTTGTACACTCCATCATGAATACCTTCATTTATTTTCGTATTCACACCATCATTGTTCATCCCCTATAAATCATATTTCTTCTAATGTGTTTTCATCCCCATTTTTTTCCCCTCTTCTCTTTTTTACCACCATTTTAGTCATTTTTGCATGTGTAAATAATCATTACTTTATATCTATTTTCCTTCTATCACCCACCACCCTCCATCTTGCGATAATTATCAGTTGTATCTCTCACCTTGTTTCCTCTCCCTCCCCCAACTTTTATTATAGCTTATTTTTTTCTTTCCTCTTTCTTCTAAAGTGCTAAATTTAAAATAAGGCCATATGAATTCTCCATTTCCATGAGTGAAAATACCTTGGGAGGTGCCAAACATGTGGGTCAAATTTTGACCACATTCAAAGGACAAAGATATGACTGAAAAATTTACAAAAAATGGCTAAGTGTTTCAAAGTTTATGGATTGGTATAGGACTAGGATCAGCCCAAAACCATGAATGATAGAAGCAAATATCAACAAACAACAAGCTCTTTGTGGGAGTGGATGGTGAAAAAATTAAAAAGTTGTAAAAATATCTTGGAGTTGAGTCCAAAGGAGGGTCATCATTTAAAAGGGAGCCCAATGTTGTGAAATACCCAAAATTGGGCCTAGCGGGTCAAATCACAGACAAATTCCATCATATGCATAGGGCCACAATAATCAATGCACATTCAAACAAAATGCGCAAGGTCATGATTCCTCGAGCGATGATGTCAGCAAAATTAAAATATACTTGACATTGCGCAAAGCAAATGAAAGACACCTAAAATTGGAAGTTGGCTCAAACCATTCCATTTTTTAACAATGATGTCAAACCTTCATGGAACCATGCTCAAAATGAAATAAGTACAAAGAGCTCAAAATTTTTTGAACCCAAGACTCAAGTTCAAAACCATGACTACTCTATAAAGGTGATATAGAAGATAATGGAGTTAGAATTTAGGAACATTACTAAAATTACTCTAGATCTTCACTATAGTGATTTCTAGTTGTTGCCAACTAGAACCTCAATAATGTAGTCGCTTGCAAGAATTTGTTGCAGATCAATGAACCAAATAAAAATGCAAATACATATCAAAATCTAAACCATTCATGCAAGCTTCTAGAACCTTCTATACAGATGTCTACAACCATTTTCATAATCGAATGTAAATATTACATTGCAATATTCAAACAAGTAACTTATAAATACGAATTTAGACCTCATTCAAGGGGTCGATTCTATAGTCCTCGCCTAGTATTATAATGTAATTGCTGATTTATCAACAAAGTAGTAGTTGTTTGGTTGCAATTATATTTGCATCTATAGTTTTTATAAGAATGATCTTTCTAAGTAATTTATGTTACACTATAGTGTTGGTTATTATGTTAAAGTAATTATATGTTTGAATTACCTATTGGATTGATAGTATTTACAGTCCTTGGAATGATTAAAAGTTTTAGACATTCATTTTAAATCATTTCTATTACATTCCACCTTTATCATATTTTTAAAGCAATATTCTTATTACCTATTGGATTGCTAATTGTGTGAATCCTTGGAATTATTAAGATGGGTGTAATAGGTTAAATGAACCTGTATGTGTAATCATTAATGGCTGATCTGTTAAGTGCCATGAAATTGTTCAAGAGTTAATTATTTTGTGAGATCCAATGTTGTTACACTATATCTCGACCATGTTTTTACTCCTCCCTAAAACCTATCTCTTTCTTTCCCATTACTCATTTCCTTGCCCTTTTCCTTCAAAATATATCTACAAGAGCTACTCTTCTTCGAAGGTTGAAACATAGGGTAACCTAGTTTCATCCAATTATTGTACTATGGCTAAAATAGATGAGTGCAACGTCTTTCTACAATAATGGAAAATTTTAGTCCAACATACACTAAGTATGTCATCTAACAAAGGATATTATGAATACGATAAGCATACTATCTAGAGGACAACATGAATGTACTAAGTGCACCATCAAGTAAAGGAGACCTAGAAATATTTGAGCATCCTATTCAACAAGTGTAGCCCTAGGATGTCATACCACTAAAGAGAATCAAGCTAGATGCTAAGAATAATGGAATATTGAGCATCATATTTTTGGAAATTCAAACACCTGAGCGAGTGTAAGAATTGTAGTTACAATTTAGTTCATAAGGTGGAGTAAATAGAGGTAACATTCATACGTTATTAATTAAAAGTATTATTATTATTTTCAAAATATCTCAAGGGAAAGGTATGTTAAAATTATCTTTCATTCCTTTATTGCTTGGAGGGAAAGCAAGTATTTTGAATTTTAATTTTATTAAGTTTTTTAACTAGGGAGTTATAAGGTTTTATGCCCTAAATTTTTTTTTGAAGTTTATTATTTTAAAAATTTTATTTTTGAGGTCCGAGGTATAGACCAATTGGTTTGACCAAACCCTATAAGGGGGGCAGAGGTCCAAGGTTCAAATCTAGAGCCTTGTTGGACTGAATTCTTGTCCATTTCCTAGTGCTTTCAGTGGTGTAAAAGGTTTAAAATTATTGTGGCATGGTGGTTATAGGGGTAGACTACACGAAGTCTATGTGGCGGATTCCAGGGTGGACAACACAGAATACTGTTATGGCCATAAAATTTGTACAGCCTACCCAGATTTGTGGCAACTATCGATTCCACCATGTAAAAAAAAGTTTTTTTGAAAATATTTAAAGTTACTTAAAGCTTATAGTGAAAAGGATTTCTACTAGGATTTAAGTACTTTTTAATTTAAAATTGTTGTTAATATTTGAAGATCAGAAGATTTAAGTTTTGAGATTTTTTAAAATATTTAAAAGTAGTGGAGTTAAAAGGTTTGAAGATTTAAATTTTTTGAAGGTTTTGAAATTTGAAGTTATTTGAAGATTTTGAAATTTAATAAAAATTTGAACTTTTTGCAAATTTAATTTACTAGGGAGTTAAAGTGAGAGCAAGCACAAGCTAGATGGATTATAGTAGGAGTGTAAGCATGATTTGGGAGTGAGTGCAACCATAGTGTGAGTTAGGAGTGAGTGCAATTAGAAGCAAGTGTGAACATGAGCCGAGAGTGAGTGCAATCAGAAGGGAGAGTGAGTGTGAGCTAGAAGGAAGTGTAGTAGGGAGTGTGTGTGACAGGATGAAGTATAACAATGAGTGCAAGAATGAGTTAAGAGGGAGTGCAGTTGTGAGTGTGAGCATGAGTCACGAGTGAATGCATCCAGAGCATGAGTCAGGAGTGAGTGCAATTGAAAGTAAGTGTGAGTGCAAGCCATTGGGAGTGAGTGTAATGAGTGCAAGTATGATTTGAGATTGAATGTAGCTAGAAGCGAGTGTAAGCATGAGCTAAGAATAAGGAGGAAGTGTGATAAAGAAATAGAAATCAAAGGGTGATCTGGTTGAAAAAAAACCAATGTGAATTAGGAGGAATTATGAACTAAGAGGGAAGGCAAGATAAAATTTAGTCATGGCAGAAGAGCAACGGGTTCATGTGGAGTGCATAAATTATTTAAACCCTTACAATTAATGCATAGAATATTATTTCTAAAAATTTGTCAAAGTGAATGAACATTAGGAAAAAGAAGAGACAAGGTCTATTATGAGCCAAGAGGGAGTGCAATTCGAGAGCGAGTGCGAGGTAGAAGAGAGTGCAATCCAAGAGGGAAGGTGAGCCAAGAGGGAGTGTAAGCCAAAAGTAATCCCCATGAGATATTTTAGAATGAAAATCATATTTAAAAGCCCTAATGGGAATTCAATATGCCCTATTTGGAAGTATGGAGGCTAAGTTGGAGATAAGCAAAAGAGCGAATACATGGCAAGTTCAATATAGGTAGTAGATGTTACACCAGAAGTGAGTATCAAGAATGATATGATTGAGCATGATATAATGGTTCTTAAAATTATAGGGTTAATATGTAAGTTCCATAGATCATGTCTAGGATTTTTGGAGATTCAAAATTGGATCAAGTGGAAGTGGGGATTAAATTTGAATTACTTTGATTTTTCTTCCTAAAGGTTTTTTCTCATCATTTTTCTAGTTTAAAAATTAAGGATTAATGGTTGGTGGCCCATAATTTATGGGAAGAGATGTACTTTATTTGAGACCATGGGATGACTATTTTTCTATTGAGACATAAATTATTAATAAGCTTCCAGTATGGGTTAGGCTTTTTGGACTTCCATATCAGCTTATAAATAAGGATGTTCTAAAGAATATTGGAAATAGCCTAGGGGAATTCATCAAGGAAGAACTAAATTATAAGGAGTAAAATAATGCTATTTATACTCAAATATGTGTTGCTATGGATATTTCAAAACCTTTGCCTCAATCCATTAATATAAAATCTAAATTAAGAGAATGGGATCAACAAGTAGATTATGAAAATATTGTATTTCATTGTCACTATTGTTATGATATTGGACACATGGTAAGAATTTGCAAAGTGAAAACTATGAAGAAACAAACAAAAAATTCTAGCCATGAGATAAACTTCAAGATGAAGCAAGGAAATTATACAGTAATAGAAGCTAGATCAGATCAAGGATTTGTCATCATATCATATTATGGGAAGAATATATTCTAAATATAGTTTTTTGCACATTTTACTAGGTAGGCATGAAAAACGATATCAATATATTTCTTGCAAAATATGATACTTGTCATTGTGCTAAGAAAAAAATTGTTTGTACACCAAGCACACTCTAGCATCTTTCATCTCAAAGACCATTTGGAAAAAAAATATTTAAGGATTTTATCGAAGGGATCCCAAATTTTGGAGGTAAAATAGGTATTATCATGGTGGTGGATTCTCTCTATAATTATGCTCATTTCGATCCTCTAGCCCACCCTTATAAGGCCTGATTTGTTGCCCAACTATTTCCTGATTACATTTTGTACCTTTATGGCATGCTTCAATCCATCGTATTTGATCGTGACCCTACATTCCCTAATTATTTCTAGCAACAATTGTTCAAGTTGCATGGGACACAACTCAAGATGATCTCAGCATACCATCCATATACTAGTGGAAAAATTTAAATTATCAATAATTGTTTAGATACTTATCTACATTGCTTTGCATCTAAGCAATTGAATCATTGGATCAAGTGTCTTTCTTTGGCTGAGTGGTGGTGTAATACTCCCCATCACTCCTCCACCAAGTTGAGACCGTATAAAATAGTTTATGGGCAACCATAATTATCACTCCTCTCATACATTCTAGGTACTTCCAAGATTCAAGTAGTGGATTCCACTCTCATGGTGCAAGCACAACTATTCTAAAATATCAGATAATCTGATTATGATATGAAACTATATGCAACAATAAGCAAATTAATACTATTTTGAGTGTAGTTTTAACATTGAGGTCATTTTTTTCCTATACCTATGGCCCTACAAGTAGTCATCACTAAAACTCCATGGCACTCAAAAGCTAGCACCAAAATTCTATGGACCATATAAAGTGCTCTAGTAGGTTGGCCCCATGGCCCAAAAGTTAGAATTATCATCTTCTTCCATGATATATCTAATATTCCATATCTCATCTGTAAATAAGGTCTTTAGAAACTATATACATGTTCAATACAAACTACCCCAGATGTATGAGAAAGGCTCAATCATCTTAGAATCCAAGAATATTTTGGATCGAGGTACATGGACACTTTAAAACTGTAATGTCACGAATATCCTAGTACAATGGGCAATGAATACAATCAGAATATGATGCCTAGGAGCAACTCCATAAACTATAGTGGCACTTTCATCACCTCAATATTTAAGGACAAATATTATTGAAGGGGGAGAGTATGTTAGGACCCTATCCTAACACAACTATTACTATATATTTGTCTAGTTCTAGTGTTATGTTTGCACAATGGGTGCCTAGTGTGCATGGGCCCATTATGATGTAACCTTTTATTTTATTGAAAGTAAAATTTAATGGCTTGAGTACCCTCTTTCATGTGGTTTGACCCTTGAGCATTAGGTTTAGGTTAAATAATACTTTATATAAGGACATGGGTTTGGCGTAGAAAGCATTCATATTTTCTCATTTTGTATTGGAGCTCTTATTCTAAGGAGGCTACCTCCTTGAAGAGACCTACGATATCTATTTTAATTTATTAATATAATTTTCTTTCTATTTCAATTTAGTTATTATTAATGAGCATTTCTATCACTTTCATTTTCACTATCATTTAATAATTTCCAATTCGTGAGCATTTTCATTAATTCTTGCATTGTTAATTCAGTTATGCTTATCTTTATATGAAGGTTCCTAACATATTATGAGCAGAATTAGATCATAAACCCATTCTTTTGACTTGTGGTTTATCTAATATTGTTCATCCAAATCCATTTCACTTTTATTCTATGTGGCTTAAAGATATTGATTTCTTCCAAATGGTTATGTTTTGGTATAATGAAGCATATTTTGAAGGATTGTAGAAATATGTATTTGTTCAAAATATGAAATACCTAAAGGAGCAAATGAAGATTTGGAAGGTCAAAACTTCTGGTAACATCTTTAAAGAAAAAATTGAACCCAAGCTCAAAATTTTACAAGAGATAGTAGAAATAAATGGAATTGACCAAGATTATTTTGAGAAAGAAAAATAATTACTTTTTTATTATCATAATGTATTGAAAAAAGAGTCATATTGGTTTCAAAAATCTAGGGATAATTAGCTCAAGGAAGTAGATGGTAATAATTTTTTTGTCACACCAAAAAAATTATCGCATCAAAAATATTTTAACTCTAGATAGAAGAAATATTGAGGAAGAAGAAGATATAACAAATGAAGCAATTAATTTTTCAAAAATATTACCAAATACTGAGCAAGATAAGGAGGCACAAAGGGTAAGCTTTTGTAAAATATTCCATCAATCATCACATAGAGACAAAATAAAATCTCGATGAATAATATATCTATGGAGGATATATATGAAGTGGTTTTCTCTTTCCATCCTAACAAGGCATCTGGCATTGATGGATTTCCTATAATTTTATTTTAAAAATTTTGATTTATTGAAGAGTGATATGTTGGTTATGGTTGAAGAGGCCCAAAAAATAAAGGCTAAAATAAGTGATATCAATACCACTTTTATTACATTGGTTCCCAAGAAATACGAGACAAAATATTTTGGTAACTTTCATCCAATAAACCTTTGTTATATGATTTATAAGATCATTTCAAAAATAATGGTAAACACATTGAAAGGCATTCTAGATTGTGTTATATCAAAGGAACAATGTGGTTTTATTCATTGTAAACAAATTCTTGATGGTGTAATTATTACTCAGGAGGCCATACATTCTCATAATTCCATGAAAAATCTAGGTTTTCTTATGAAATAAAATATGAACAAAGCATATAATAGGGTTTGCTAGAGTTTTCTACATGATAATCTCAAAAATTTTGGTTTTGATCACAACTAGTTTGAATTGATTGAATGTTGTTATAACACTTCAAACTATTCTATTTTGATCAATGGTTATCTTATTGATTACCTTAAGTCATCTTGTGAACTACACCAAAAGGATCCACTATCCCCTTATTTATTCATTATTCTTGTGGAGGCATTAGAAAGAGCTTTCTCAAAGGTAAAATTGAAGGAAAAATCAAAGGTATTATGGTTGAAAAATGGTCCCTTCATTCTCATCTCCAATTTTTTATGATACTTTTCTTTTAGGAAATCCTCCTATTAGTGAGGTCATGGGGTTTAAATCCAAATTATCATGATATGGGAAGGATACTAGACAGTTGGTTACTACTACAAAATTTAGGAATTTTACATTAAAACTACCCTAGATTTACAAGTTTTCATGGATATTTTAGGGATTAAAAAAAATCATCATCCTACTTGGGTATTCCTTTGTCTCATAAAATAAAAAATGATATTTAGGTATATTTTTTGGATAGAATGATAGTTTATTTGATAGGTTGGAAAGGTAAGTTCTTAACCATAGAAAATACTATAACTCACAAAGGCTACATTGAAATCCATCCCTATTTATTTAGTGTCACTTTCAAGATTTCCTATAGATATAGTATCAAAAATTGATAAAATTCAAAGAGATTTTCTTTGAAAAGGATGCAAGAAAAATTTTAGTTTTCTATTTTGTAAGTGGGATAGTGTTTGCAAAGGAAAGAATATTGGAGAAGCAAATTTATAAAATTGTAGACTTATCAGTTTGGCATTAGGGGTAAAACTTGGGTGGACATTATTTAGATATCAATAAAGAATTTGGAAAAAACTTACTTCAAAAATATACAGGTTCTCTTGATGCAGTAAAATTATTTAAGAAACTAACCCTACCCAAAGGATCACCAACATGGAACTTCATATCAAATAGTTTACAATTGATCAAGGAACATATTAGATGGTTAGTTAATAAGGGGAATTATACATTTTTTTGGTTTGATGCTTGGTTTAAGTCCTATTATCTTATCTCATATTCAAAATGGAAACCATTGGCTTAGGCATATCTAGATTGTAAAGATCCAAAATTCAAAGATTATATTAATGTGAGCAACAACTCTAGTTTAGATTTCTATTAGTAACCTGGTTGGAGAGGAACTCAAACAAATTGTAGATGAACTTCAAAGGATGTTTCAAGAGTTATATGTATCTAATTTTACATGAAAGTATGAGTTGGTTTAGAATCTATCAAAATATGGTGGATACTTGATCAAGTTGGGATATGAGAATTTAGAGCAATGAAATTTCTTACTCCCAAAGGTTTTCCTTGAAATAATGTTTGGTCACTAGAGGCTCACCCTTAGGTCTCAAAATCCCTTTGGTTAGCTATTCAAAGTAAGATTCTGACAAAAGATATTCTACAAATAAGAGGATATAATGGACCTTTTAGATATACCTTGTATGAGAAGGATTTAGAAACATCAAACCATTTACTTCTTCACTGCCCCTTTGCCCACATAATTTGGGTTTAGTTTTTATAAAAATGTGAGAAGATAGCTATTCAAATTAATATTCTTACAAGAGAGAGTCTACAAAGAAGAGTATATTATGGACCTTTCAGATGTGCATTGTATGAGAAGGATTTAGAAACATCAAACCATTTACTTCTTCATTGTTCATTTTCCCACACAATTTGGGTTTAGTTTTAAAAAATGTGAGAATATATTGGGAAACTCCATCAACATTGAAAGAGTTGTTGAATTTTTGGATTAATTTATTTAAAGCTAAAGCATTATGCATGTTTT
This sequence comes from Wollemia nobilis, assembly GCA_028583015.1. Lineage (NCBI taxonomy): Eukaryota > Viridiplantae > Streptophyta > Pinopsida > Araucariales > Araucariaceae > Wollemia > Wollemia nobilis. The sequence goes on from JAQPPZ010001340.1 coordinate 370,295, forward strand.
TGAGGTTATGTACTGCCACTATTTTTTGGAATTTATGTTTTGAAATAAATTTTTTAAAAATAAATCTCAAAATTAGGCCCGAGTTTGAAACCATATTATTGCCTCTCTTGCATAATGTTTACAGATATAATTCTCATCATGGGAAGTCTAAATTTCAAAACAAAATGTGGTAATAACTTGTTTACAAGATTTGAACATACATAGAAGAGTCATCTACAACAATGACATTAAAATAAAGGATCACCTTTGATCTATTGTAAAATAGAAATTTATGATAATTAGGTTTACCAAAATTAATTTTTATGGTGCTTCCAAAGGGAATCTATGAAAACTTGGTGGACATGATGATTTTTAAATAATTAAATTAAATTTCATCTCACTTAGAATCATATAGAACAACTAATAACTATGCAGAGGCTAGGGCACTTTTTATGGTGAAAAAATAAGTTTAGAAATATATTTGTATTGAGAGGGATTCACCAACTATCATTATTGCTATAAATAAAAATTGATGTGGGTATTAGATGAAAAAAATATGATTGTTGATGTTCATCATCTATTATTAAAGGTAATATCTTAGAAATAGGATCATATCTATAGAGAAGCAAATCAGGTTGTAAATCATTTAGCTAATCGTGGTGTTGATATTCATCTTGTTGAAATTCAAATTTCAGAAGGTAACTAGATGAGTAATATTTTGTATCTTAATTATAAGTATATTAAGGAGATTATTATAGAAACATAACACTTTGAGATATATGGGGAATATATTTTATAGAAAATGAAATAAAAAATATCTACAATAAAAGGCAAGTTGGATATTGTTTAATTGACCTGACAACAAATGTAATATTTTGGTATTTAATGGGAATGATACTCAATATAAGACACATATAGCTTACTAAAAAATATTTTATGATACTGGACACATAGAAATAGATTGCCAAGTGAAAACAATGTAGAAAGAGATAAAATAATTGGGCATGAAACAAACTTCAATATGAAACAAGGAGATCATATCATAGCTGATGTTATATAAGATCAAGGATTTTATACTTCCAAGAAAGAGGTAAATAAATCCACACTACAACATCAAATTCCATAGCCCATTATGATTTACACATATTAACCATTAGAAGAAATAAACAAGGACACAAGTGATAAGAAAGTATAATGCACAATTTCAAATCCAGAAGGAATAAAAGGTGTAAAGGAATATGGGGAGGAAATTTTAAAGGATACAACATGAAATATCTTAAGGTTAATATAGGTAAATCATATTCATTTTCATCTAGTACAAAATCATCTCCTCCTAGTAAAAATGAAAGTAGTATATAGAGCATATCCCTTAGACTTCAAGGGCAACTAAATAAATAAATTGGTATGGAGGTGGAAATTTAGGGTTTCCATGACAACATAATAAAGTAATTACTATGGAGAACATCCTTATACTTTAGCATTTTTGGAGTAATATAAAGAATAAAGTGTTTATGAGGCTATTCATTGCATTTTAGATTCTCCAATGCAACATAAATCTCATTATGAATAGCTTGATAAATAGAATATATGGATGAAGATGAAAGTTTTAGTGGTAATGATAAAAAGAGATAAAGACCTCAATGCAAGAATAAAGATAAAAGAAAACTCAAAAGGATTAGTTTGGTAAACCAAAAATAAATATCATAAGTATTAATAAGTGGGGTAAATATTAAAATGGTATCATGGAGTACTAGGAGTATGAACAAGACCCCTCAAAAAATATTTTTTAATGAATTAATAGGTTTTTATAGTCTTGTATTTATTTTAGTACAAGAAATAAAATTAAGTAGTGAAAAATGTAAGGATGCATTCAAAAAAAATAGTAAAGGGGGATCATCTAGTAGTTTCTTTTATAAGGACTTTTGGAGGTATGGTAAAAATATGGGATAAACACAAATGGGATGTACACTTGCTAAAAAGCAAAAATTAATTTGGTTGTTGGTATATTTTGTAGAAAAGAGGAAACCATCAAATTTTGGGTTATAGATGTATATGTTCCAACTATAGTTACTTCTCATGAAATTTGTTAGAAGGACCTCAACATATTTCTAATAAATATAATGATGATTCATAAATATGATCTATTTATTCTTGGAGGGACTTCAACATAGTTATATCTCCATCAGAACGAAAAAATACTACTCCTACATCATCTAAATCAACTAAAGATTTTACTTCATTTTCCAATTCAAATGACCTTTTGGGATGTTATTCCTTTAAGCTTTCAATATACATGGGATGATAAACATATTAAGAAAACTCCTATATAAAAAATACTATATATGTTTTTGTTAACCAACACATGGTTGCAAATAAAGTATACAATCTCTTTGTACGTTTACAAGCAAGACCATATCATAAACCCATTCTCTTGAGATGTGATTTACTCAATAATTGTCATCCAAAGCCTTTTTTCAATCCATGTTGCTCCAGAACCCTAATTTATCCCATATTTTTTTGTTATGGTGGGATGAATCAAATTTTAAAAGATTATGTATATATAGGTATGTTCAAAGATAAACCATCTAAAGGGGAAAACAAGATTTGGAATGCCAAATATTTTAGTAACTTATTTAAAGAAAAGGAGTAAATTGAATCCAAGCTCAAAAAGTTACAAGAGATAGTCAAAATCAATGGTGTGGACTAGGACACTTATGTGCAAAAAAATAATTACTTTTTGAATCATAATATATTTAAAAAGGAATCATATTGGTCCCAAAAATATGGGGAGATATGGTTTAAGGAAGGAGATAGAAATATCAAATTGTTTCATGTTACAACCAAAATAGATTTGTCTTTTCATAATATCTAAAATATTTGAACTCTATATGGAATATATATTAAGGAAGAAGAAGATATCAAGAAGAAAATAATTAATTATTTCAAATTTATTTTATCAAATGCTAAGAAATATGAGGGTTAAGGTAAGCTTTTACAAATTATTCCATTAGTTATCACATAGGGACAAAAGGAAATCTTGATAAGGAAGATATCTATGGAGGAGTTATATGAGGTATTTCTCTTTTCTCCCTAACAAGGTATTGGACCCAATGGTTTACTATAATTTTCTTTCAAAAATTTGGGACTTGTTTGTTGGAATTCACATCTATTTTTTAAAATGAATAGAAGCAATCCGTTCACTCAAATTTTATACTAAAAGCATAAAATACTAAAAAGGAAAGAGATATATAATTGGTAGGTCCCCTTAAGCACCATAAAAAATCATTGTATTATTTTTAAATAAGGATCATAACACTCCGATACAATGGATAAACTGGTGGGGGATTTATAAAAATGCCAAAACCCCAATTACATAAACAAGTTAAGTTGACATAAGAAAAGGGTTTTAGGTTAATTATGAGTTATAAGGTGGGTTTAATCATGAAAAACTAAATTTTTCCCATAGGGCTTATATAATTAAATAATATACAATAAATTAAATACATTTGTATAATGATTATTTGTAAGCCTGTATAAGATTACATCATACAATGTCATCCTTGGCCATAAGTCAGATTACACTTTTAACACTCCCTCATAATCTAAACTAAGGGGCCAAGGAGAGAAGACATTAGTGACAATAATATCTTCCCCTCATAATTTATGCTTTAATGGGTCTTTATATTTGAGGAAGTCTTAGTTAAACTCCCTCATCATCTAGAAGTTTGCTTTTGTAAAAAATTCCCCTACATAAAAATATCCTTAGGTTGGACTATAGTCACCACCATCAATATCAAATACTCATGCATGTATATAAAGCACTCTTCTATAATTATATTCAAATAATTTAATCCAATAATACCCCCTCTTAGAAACTACTATGATCTTTTATAGTTGCATAAGGCAAGACTTAGAAGAATGGATCTCCCTTTTATAGTATACTTCACCATATTTAGAAACTTTAACTTACCCTTGGGACACCTAATTTTTATCACAAAAAGAGGCTTTACATGAACTTATTTATGAGAAGATACATTACAAAATTCCAAGAGTGGCTAGATAAAAGATAAAAGAGATAAGATATCATGAAGGGCTAGATCTCAATGCATAAAATTAATCAATAGCCCAAGTGTCTAATAGGAAGAGGAGGGATTGACAAGAGTATATTCTAAATTATTTTTTGTATGCCTCCAAAAGAGTCAATAACTATTTCAAATGTCATATATCCAACTATCTCTTCTATGAATATGGACCAAATATTATAATTACTTAAAATTAAGCAATATGCTTTGAGTATTATTTTGCATAACTTATCCCTCAATACTACAATTGGTCCTTGAACCGATGCCACCAATGTGAATAGCTCAAAATATGCAATTAAAAAGGGCTCAAAATGCTTAGGTATGTAAAATTTATGGCCTCTAGAATTCTTTCTACTACACTTGATGTTCATTGATTCATTGATAATTGCTACTGCTTTTACATTATTATATGTTGGAACCATGGAGATGCTGGAACATTGTTAGGAATGTATGTTTGAAGGGATATAATTAAATAAAATAAACTATTTGGTAGCATGTAGAGGTGCCAAGTTTACTACCACATCATCCAAATAACAATGTCATCCATCCATATGGCCTTTACATACAAAAAATATTGAAGATAATTGAACCTGGGTGGACTAGGTGATAATATTGGTACGTTATCCAAGCTATCAATGCTTGCATTGGGGATAAAAATGCAATTCCCTATTGAAGACTAAATTCACCCCTCATTCCATAGACTAATAACACACCAAAATCCTTTCATTAATAGGGTTTGAACACTTAACCAACTTTCTTTAATGTGCTCTTACCGACCAACATAGCTACAACTAAACATGCATTGAGACAAGGCTTCTTGAAGACCACTGCCCAACCCATTTTTCACTAGGCCTCCTTGTAAAAATGGGAAGGCATAGATTTTGAAACTATGACCTCCCCCTATCTACAACTTGGTATCCTCCTGACTAGGCTACCAATCTACCATATTGATCACAAAGCAACAAAATATTTTATTTGGTTGTGTCCATTATATTAATAAGTGGTGTGATTGAATATTTTTAGATCAAACCGATGATCTAAATATAGAAAAGCACTTTCATGTACTTGAATCTCTACTTTTGCACCTCCCATCAGTTCATAGAGGTGAACATCCTTTTCTTGGAATGAATTCATGCTCAAGATAAATGGGGAGCACCAAGAATATGCTCGATGCAAAAGGGGGTATCAATAATTTGAAAGAGTATGCATAAATTTATGTCAAATATCCTGGCAAGGAAAATGTAGGAATTTTAAAATTTGTGAACTCAAATTCAAATTGTTTCCTTTTATCTCTATTGGCAAGGTGTGGTGGTTCCTTTATAATATAAGATATGGATACAATATAGATTTTGAATCTACGTAAAAGATTCAATGATAATTAAGTAGAGAGAGAATATGATTGGAGTTCTCCAAAATTGTCGAAAGGATGAGTGATACAAAAAATAGTCAAATATTGTCCTTACCTCTTGTGAAAAAATGCTAATGATGCTTTGACAAGTAATTTATCCAAAATTTTAGAAGTATTGAAGGATCTGAATGAAATTTTTGCATGACCAAGTGATGCTACTTCATACTTGCTCCAATACCATATTGGAATTTACACGTATTTTTAGAAATAAATAGAAGTAATCCATCTACTGAAGTCTTATACAAGAAGCATGAAAGGATGAAAAAAAGAAAAAAAAACATTGGTGGCAATTGGTTAGGATTAGATCTTGTTGTTGTAAATTTTGTTGTAAACTTAGAAATATTTCTGTAGTCGATCTCATAGTTTTGTAGTTGTTTTCATAGTTTTATAATTTTTCCATATTTCATAGCTGGTTTCGTAGTTTTCCCATAGTTGATTTCATAGTTTGTCCATAATCTCATAGTTCATTCGTAGTTTTGTAGTTGATTTCATAGTTTTTCTATTGTTCCATAATTCATCTATAGTTAGTTCTATAACTATGGATTGATTCCATAGCTATGGCTTCGTTTTATAACACTATCAATTATGCCATAACTAATTTCTCTACCTAAAATCCCTATTAATATTCTCTTATTATAGTTTATTGACATAAAATATATTCTACTTAGCATAACATCTATAAATTACATCATAACTAAAATAAATAGTCATGTAGTGACATTTTTATATGGAGGATCATGCCAAATATGGTCCCAAAGTATGATATTTTTTGGACTCATCATTTTGGTCACTAGAGACCCCCCCTAAAGCCTAAATATTCCTTTGGTTAATAATCCAAATCAATAATGGTCCACTAGAGTCTACAAAGCATTGAATGTCATGGACCTTTCATGTGTGCCTTGTGTGAGAAATATATGGAAACATAAAATTATTTACTTCTTCATTTTCCCTTTGCCTACACCATTTGGTGTCATTTTAAAAAATATATATGAGAATATATTAGGTAGCTCCATTAACATTGAAATAATTCTAAAATGTTGGATTATTTATTTCAAAGCTAGAGCATTATGTATTCTATGGAGGACTGGTCCTTCCATTATTTGGTGGAATTTGTGGATTTTAAGGAATAATAGAATGATTTGTAACCCAATATTTTATGTTATGTAAGATCTAGAAAGAGTACAATTAAAAATAATATAATACAAGAATTCAAGACACATAAATATAAGCCAAATAGTAGAATGATTTTATAGCTAAAAAACAACATATAATGTAAGCAATCTCTAAGAAGAGATGTGAGGATATAATATTCCATCCATTACTCATGTTTTTTACAACCATAAGTGCATCCCTCTTTATACAATAATTGGTGGGTTGGAAATCCACCATATTGAATATGGAAGGCAACTTATCTAGAAATATGGTAGTTCACCTTTCTTGAGTTAAAAAGTTTAAATTTTGGAGTTCAAACTTCAAATATTGAAGTTTGGACTTCAGATTTTGAATTTTACTTTAGAGTTTGAACTTTAGAATTTAAATTTTGGGCCCAAGCTAGTAGCTAGTTTTGGCACTAACAATTTGGAGTAGTTATATTTTACAATATTTTAAACCTAAGTCCTATACCAGGGTAGATATTTTTGGTAATATAGCTAGCTAAAATTTCCTCGTCCATGCCCCAACAAGATCACATGCCTAGATATTTTGTTCCCCTTTAAAAACAATGGTCCCTATTACATTAACTTCTGACACTAGGTGTAAAATTTGTTTCTCTATTTGATTTTTGTGAGTCAGTCCCTTTAGTGACCTACCTTGACCACTTTGTACATCTAAATGGATTCTCTTTCAATGGTGTTATTCCATGTACCAACAATCTAATTCTCCTCCACTAGTAATAAATTATCTAGGTTAAGTTTCTCAATGTCTAACTATTTTTCTACTCTAGAAGTGTCCCACAAAGGTGGATAATAAGACTTGAGGCGTTCAATATTTAAGATTGGATGCAAACCAAGATAATATGGAAGATTCAATTCAAAAAAAAATTATTCCACCTTCTTAGTGATGGTGTATGGTCCATAAAAAAGAGGTCTAATCTTCCTATGGGGTCCTACAAGTATCTCTTTCTAAATACATAGCCATACCTTATCTCTAACCTTGAAGTGATCTGGGACTCGATGTTAGTCATGGATTTGCATATATTTATGATTTATATTCTCTAAGAGGTCATGAAATTTATGTTAGATTTGTTAAATTTATTCCATAAACCATGCTTTCTTTTCTACTTATTTTTATCCATGAGGTAAGTACTCCATGTGTTGCACAAGGAGAGATACATCACTAGATGCCAAGGATTAGAACCTAAAATAGACATGAAATATGTTGTGTTTGGTAGAGTTGTATAGGACTTGATTATACCCATAATCAATTTAGAGGCTATCATCTCATGTATAGGGATGCCTAGAACTATATATTCAAAAAATATGAATAATTAGTCAATTCACAACTTTTATTTGGATATCATTCTTAGAATGGAAGGTTGCGAACATGGTCAACTTGATGTCCATCATGCTCCATAGGATAGATTAAAAAATACTTAGAAATTTGTTATCCTTATTAGAGGCAATGGGTTTTAGCAAGCTAAAGTTGATCCATACATGACTAAAATAAAGTTTAGCAATCTCCTCAGTTGAAATAGATCTCATATAAGCCACTGTGATAGTCATTTTTTTAAATTACCAACTATGACAAAAATATAATCATTATCACGCTTAGCTATCAAGAAAACATAAGATTAAATCCATGGATAAAAGAGGCTTATATGACACTAATAATCATGTATATAGGACCTACTTCTTATTAGTTTATTTGGAAATAATGTAAGGGGTCAAAACTTCATGTACCTGTCAACATCATTCCATATATTGGGTTAGTGAAAGTACTTTTGAAAAACTGCCAATATTTTCTCCATTCCAAAATGATATGATACTTTGCTAAATGTGATTCCTAAATAATATTATAGTAGTCATTAGCTAGTACACAAATACATCACATGTGATAGAGCAGGTCATCTTACAAATAAAAATCAATAACATGCTTATATGTACCCACAAAATTAGAATTTATTTCATACAACGTCAATAAATTAGAAGTATTATGCCCATAAGAATCAAGAATTGTGGTGAGTGCTATGATTGGAGGTTGACTCAAATAATATACTACCAAATTGGAACCCCCTTTATTATGATTGATGATCAAAATAAACTATTACAAATATATGGTCTATTTTTTTTGTCTTTCATTACTTAGTTTAATTTACATCTTAATGAACTCTAAAAGTCTATGATATATATGGATGATGGTTATCTTGCCCAAGATGTAGTGATTTCATTATTTACATGTTTGAAAAATGGCATACAGTTATTTGTAATATGTGGGGTCTTTTCAAATTATTTCATTGAATATTTCGCTATGATGGGCTATTGGATGCCCATGTTGTGGAAGGATAAATCCTAATGCATACTCTAATTTATCTATCATTACCACAAAATGTTATTATAGATTAGGTAGATAAACTATAGGAACTATTTACAATTGGTCCTTTAACTTCTCAAATACTCTTTGTTATGTATCTCCCTAACAAAACTTGGATTTGGCATCTCCTTTGTTCACTTAGTGTAGTGGCCAAGAAATTTGTGAGAACCCTAATACAAATCTTCAAAATAAAGTGGAAAAATCCAAAATATTATGAATATTTTTCAAAGTATTTGGGATAGTTCAATCTTTAATTACCTAAATCTTCTCAAGATCAACATGAACTCCTTTATCAATAATGTACCCAAGATACCAAATATTTACCATACAAAATCAATACTTCTCTAAATTAGCATATAGTTATGTATTCAAAAAGTCTATTGTACCTCTCTAACATGTTGTGGATGCTCCTTCCATGTCTTACTATAAATGAGGAAGTATTCTAAGTAGACTACCATATATGAGTTGGTGTAGAGATGCAATATGTTCTCCATCATCCTCATGAATGTGACAAATGCATTGGTTAAGTCAAAAAGCATAACCAACTACTCAAATAATACCTCCTTGGATTTGAATGCAGTATTCCATATGTTAGTGGGTTCAATGAGTATTTAATAATAACTATATTTGAGATAATTTTGGTAAAGAACTTTGCACCACAAATTTGGTCAAACAAGTCTAATGAGAAAGTCAAAGAATATAATGTACATCTCAATCATGTTGTGGGTGCTCCTTCCATGTCTTAATATAAATGAGAAAGTCCTCTAAGTAGAATACCACATATGAGTTGGTATAGGGATGTTGGATGTTATCCATCAGCCTCATGAATGTGACAAGTTCATTGGTTAAGTCAAAAAGCATAACCAAATACTCAAATAAACCCTCCTTGGATTTGAATACAATCTTCCATATGTTAGTGGGATCATTTAGTATTTAATAATAACTATATTTGATATAATTTTGGTAAAGAAATTTGCACCACAAAGTTGGTCCAACAAGTCCTCTATCGAAGGGAGTGAACAATTCTTCATATTGATTTTATTCAGAGCTTTGTAGTTGATACAAAATTTCCACATTCCATATTTTATTGGAGCTAAGAAAATTGGACTACCACATGGTGAAACACTTGGACACATGACCCCCTGCTAAAGCAATATTTGGATTTGCCTCCTTATTTCATCATTTTCAAGGACTAATCTAAGATACACAAGTGTATTAGGCAAAATAGAACCATAAACTCAATCAATAGAATGCTTTACCTCATAATGAAATGTAACCCTGATTAGTGACTTGAATAACTCATATTCTACTATAATAGGATGATTTTTTTTTGTTGTGTAGATCCCATTATTGATGTAGTAATAGTCCTCCTTAGGCTTTGTGCCTTATTCATCAACAAAATAAAAAAATTTGTTTTGACTATCATTTTCCTACATTGTTAGCCACTTATTAAGAAAATATAGGTAGGATATTATACCTTCAGTTTCCTTAAGTACTAACCTATAACAATGACTATGAAACTTTGGGGCCCAAATTCATACACACCATGTCTCTTCCACATTAATGGTTCGACCAAAATTATATTAGAAATATTCAAGGGCACAACATCACACAAAATTCAGCTTTAAAGGATTTGATGGCATAAGAGAGGAGAATTAATGAGTGACACGAGTGTATGTCCCCTGTTGTAACCATCCAACATTATACGGTTGTGGGTATACTATGAAAAAAATTCTCAAATCCTTCAAATCTAAGCAAGAATTAGACTCTTTTAACTTTCGTTATCAATAATGAACTATAATAGCTTACTCTTGATCCACATTTGTGATTGAAATAATTATTCCTTCTCTTATGACTCTTCTCATGACTACCTTCAATGCAACTTGTATGGTGGCATTGTCACATGTGGTTTAGCTGCCACAATTTTGCTTTCCTTTCTCTCAGCTTGTGGATGTAGAGGCAATGGCATAGTGGATGTAGAGGGTTACAACTCAATAAACAATGATTGAATTACTTAACACTCCCTTAAATGTCAATTGCTCTTGTGATAATTGTATCAAATTTTGGTCTTGACCTTTAGGGAATTATTTTCTTAGGAGTATTTCTTCTACTTTTAGTTCTAATTTTAGGACTAACTCCCTTTGTCTTGATTTTTAAAGTATCATTTTTGTGTTTCTTTAGTCGGTACTTAGTGTTCTACTTTTTGTTATTTGCTTCTCCATTTTTTTTTATTTTTTTGGCTTCTACTCTAATTTGAAAAGAAGTTTATATACCTCTCCCAATATCTTGAATTCAAATGGATCTATGTTCTCTCAAATTTGCAATTGTATCCCACTATAGTGCTTAAGGATTCAATGAATTTTAGTATCTTGAAAACCTAGTTTTGTTATCATGGAAAGAAAGAAAGGGAGGTGTTGACATTGTTCTCTTCTATAACAAGGTGAGGACAGTTTTGATGGAGAAACCTCACAAGCACATATTGCAATTCATTATGCATATTATATGTCTACCTATTCATATGAGTAGATAGTTGATTCATGGGCTACTAGGCACATGACAAAGCACAAGCACATTTTTCAAGGCTATAATAAAACTAATGCAGGGAAACGTGTCATAATTGGAGATGAAACTTTGTTGTAGGTTGTAGAAAGTGAAGACATCACTATTGAATCTTCATTATTTGATGAGATATTTCATGTTCCTAATATTGGCCCTAAAATTTTGTCTATTTATCACATTAGTCATACACATAAGAAAGTTAAATTTTGGCCTGGTAGATGGGTAATTAAGGATATAGACAACAGGTTCAAAATTATTGTCCCTAAATACTATGATGAAACTGGCCACATGTATAAGCTAGGTGAAAGACCTATTTTTTCTACCTCTTCTTTTGGTAAGAAAATATTTGTTGCTATGGTTGCACATGCTTATAAAGAGAGTTAGAACTGGCATTATAGGCTTGAGCATCTCAATTATGGTTCCTTGAGATACATGAGTCAACATCACATGGTTATTGGACTTCCATGCATATCTCCTCTAAGTGATGCATGTGAGGGATGCATTTTGGGGAAACAGAATAGAGATACCTTTTTGAAAGGGGTTTCTAGGAGGGAATATCACCCTTTGAATCTCATATATAGTGATATTTGTGGAATATGGCATGATCTATGATTCATTCCAAGGAACTAGACCACAAATTTTGAGATGAGGTTCTCAATTGTTCAACATACATCATCAACAGTGTTCCTACCAAGGAAGTTGAAGGTATGATATCTCTTGAGAAATTGATAGAGGATAAGCCAAATGTGTCTCAATTTCATATATTTGGGTCTTCAATGTGGGATTTCATATCCAAGGATCTTTGGAAGGAGGTACCAATGGACCATAAGTATATCTTTGTGGGATATTCTCATATTGCAAAGGTATATCATGTTTATTTATTAGGTGGAATAAGGGGTTTTGAAAGGGTACCCAAACCTTTTACAAATCAAATAAGGGGTTTTACAAGGGTCCTTGAACCTTTTACAGTAGAAACAGAGCCTTGAAGAGGAGGCTGCAGAAGAAACACAAAAGAGCAATAGAGAAAAAAAGATAGGATCCGAAAATAGTAAGATCTTAGAAGCCAAGAAAATAGAATAAAAGCACTAAAGATAAATTTAAATCCCCTCATATCTGAACCAAATAACTATAGAATAATACCAATCCAAGACAATAATCCTAAGGAGAAACTCGAGATCCTCAAATACAACCAAAAAACTAGTTCTAATTTTAATTAATTTTTAAAATTGAAAATTTTCTCGCCCAATCTAGGAAACATTTTGGGGGGGGTAGAGATTTCCCGGCAACCTTGAAAAATTTTGCATAAAACTTAAATCAAAAAGTTTAAAATTTTCTTGTGGGGGCCTCCCAAAATTCAAGCTTCCAAGGAAAAACTATAAAGACTTCCCTAAATCCATGAAAGCAAGGTAGCTTGATGAGATCTCCATGAACCTTGTGTCCATAAAATAGCCAAAAGGAAAATAGATTTGGAAGTTGTTAACTTTAGAAAACTTTGAATCCACATTTTCTAACAAGAAAATTCTACCCAAACAAAAGAACAGCTAGAACTTTTACAAACCCAAGGGTGGGTTCGCATCTTTAGCCAAATACAAGGAGCCTTATTGGCCCTTGGTATTACTCCTAGGAAACTAGGACTTGAGGATGCAAGTATCTATAGGGTCTGCCCTCCCAAGAGAGGAATGCAAAAACACACCATAGTTAGGAGGTAAAAAACCAACAGATAGAACACCTCCACAATTTTCTTGTTAGGGCCTCTTGAGAAACCTGCTCACATTTGAATTTAAAACAAGTTTATATTTCCCTCCCATGTCCCAAAATAAGAAAGGATCACAAAAAACTAAAAACCCTCACTTCTATATTTAGAATTTTAAATTTTATCCTACCCATTACAAAGGTCATAGAAGGATTTACCTACAAAAATATCTTAGGACCCACGAACCCTAGATCCACATTCTTAGACAGATCAAATCCAACACCATCAGCTAGACCACTAACAGTCAAATTCCCACTCACATTAACATATGAAATTTGAAACTATTTCCCACCCAGCACAGTGGCCACAAAAGGGAATGTCTACAAGAACTTATCAAGACCCACAAACACAGGATCCACATTCTTAGGCAGATCAGCTCCAAGACCAACAACTATACCACCAACAGTCGGATTCTTGCTCACATAAATATTTAAAATTTGAAATTTTATCCCACCCAGCACAAAGGCCATGGAAGAATTTACCTGTAAAAACATCTCAGGACCCATGAACCCTGGATCCATGTTCTCAAACATATTAGCTCTAGGATTAGTATCTAGACCACTAATAGTTGGATTCCTGCTCACATCAACATTTGAAATTTGAAAATTTTTCCTACCCATCACAGTGACCATAGAAGTGAAATTTTTCAAGAACTTCTTAGGACCCAAGAACACAGGATCCACATTCTCAGGTAAATCAACTCCATGACCAACAACTAGACCAATAACAACTGAATTCTTGCTCACATCAACATTTAAAATTTGAAACTTTTTCTTGCCCAACATAGTGGTCATGAAAGGTAGTGTCTTCAAGAATTTCTTAGGACCCACAAACACAAGATCTGCATTCTCAAGTAGATCAGCTCCAGGTTTAGCAGCTAGACCACCAATAGTCGTATTCCCACTCCCATCAACATTTGAAATTTGAATTTTTTTCCTGCCCAACACAACGGCTATGGAAGGGAATATCTATAAGAAATTATCAGGTCCCATGAACATAGGATCTATGTTCTCAAGCATATCATCTCCAAGACTAGTAGGTAGACCACTAATAGTCAAATTATGCTCACATAAATATTTAAAATTTGAAATTTTATCCTACCCAACACAAATTTCATAGAAGGATTTACATACAAAAACATCTCAAGACCCACAAACCATGGATCCATGTTCTCAAACAGAGCATCTCTAGAATCAGTAGCTAGACCACTAATAGCTTATTCTTGCTCACATTGGCATTTGAAATTTGAAACTTTTTCCTACCCAGTACAGTGACCATGAAATGGAATATCTGCAAGAACTTCTAAATACCCACGAACACAAGATCCACATTCCCAAACAAATTAGCTCTAGGACTAGCAACTAAACCACTAACAACCAGATTCTTGCTCACATCAACATTTGAAAATTGAAAATTTTTCCTATCCAGCATAGAGACCACAGAAGGGAATGTATGTAAGAACTTCTTAGTACCCACAAACACAAGATCCACATTCTCATGTAGATCAGCTCTAGGTTCAGTAGCTAGACCATTAATAGTCGTATTTTCACTCACATCAAGATTTAAAATTTAAAACTTTTTCCTACCAAACATAACAACCCTATAAGGGAATGTCTACAAGAACTTCTCAAAACCCACAAACATAAGATCCATGTTCTCAGGTAGATCGGCTCCAAGACCAACAACTAGACCACTAACAATCAGATTCTCGCTCACATCAATATTTAAAATTTGAAATTTTTCCTACCCACCACAACGGTCGTAAAAATGAAATGTCTACCAGAACTTCTAAGTACCCATGAACACAGGAATTATGTTCTCAGGCATATTAGTTATAGGACAAGTAGCTATACCATTAACAGTTGGGATCTTGCTACATTAGCATTTTAAATTTAAACCTTTGTCTCACCCAGCACAAAAGTCGTAGAAGGGATTACCTGCAATAACATCTCAGGACCCACAAACACATGATCCATATTCTTAGGCCAAACATCTCCAGGATCGATAGCAAAACCCCTAATAGCTAAAATCCCGCTCACATCGATAAATAAAAATTGAAACCTTTTACCACCCAACACAAAGGTCGTGGAAGGGAATGCCTACAAGAACCTCTTAGGATCCATGTTCTCAGACAAGACAGGTCCAAGATCAACATTTGAACCACAAAAAATTGAGATCCTGCTCACAATAAAACTTAAATACTAGGGGATGCTCCTGCAAACAACAGATTTCCTACCAACAACCAAAGTCTCACCCAACACCTATAGGAGGAAGAAATTCCCACCTAGGATAAACTCCATGAATAGAAATTCTATAAGAGACTCTCTTGGAACCATAGAATTAGGGGGATCCTAAGGGGCATGAGGTTTTGATTAGGGGAGATGTCATGTTTTATAAGATTTCAAGGAGTAGGGCAGGATGAGTAGGCAACATCAATTCAAAATGTTCTAAAATTACATGATGAGGTGAGTTATGATGAGTTAGATCATTCTATTTCAATGCTCATAAGTTCATAATTTTCTAGACTTGCATGATGAGGTGAGTGATGATGAGTTGGATTCTTCTATTTTATTTTTTGATGTTGATATAGTGTAGGATACACATGATTCTTCTCTGTGTCCTACATCCATGTGGGTTAAGTTACTTCTAAAGGATGCTCAGCATATTCTATCTCTTGAGCAACATTGGAAGGCTCCTTCTAGAGCATTGCTTTTGAAGGTAGTCCATTCTCAGGATCCTCTCACATACTCTTAAGTTAAGGACAAGCCTAAATAGAAAGATGTTATAGCGGTAAAATATGAGACATTATTTTAGAATAGGACTTGGAAGTTGGTTCTCCTTTGAGAAGGGAATAATATTATGGGGTGTAAATGTATCTATAGGACCAAATAAACATCGGATGGTTAGGTAGAAAAGCATAATATACACCTTTTCGCCAAGGGTTTCTCTCAATAGAAGGGAGTGAACTATTTTAAAAAATTTGCACCTATGGCCAAAATGGTCTCCAATAAGATGATTATTTCCATTGTTTCCTCCTATGGATGGAAGGTTCAACATATTTGTAAAGCGTTTGCAAAATCTGACATCAAAATAAAATATGTGTGATTAAAGTTCAATTTAGGACTAGGCTCGATCTCATCGTGAAGATCAAGTCTTTGGTCCCACCAAGCATGATAGAAATGAAATATTGATATGCAAAAATGTCCCACTTATGCACCCACAATTCCATTTCAACAATCTTGGAAGGAAGGGGTAATGCCTCTTCCATCCTCTAGTTTTAGGTTGGCTCTCACTATCCTTGCTAAAATCTAATTAAACTATTCTAACTGCATAAAATTAAACATGGAAAATTAATGTACAGAGAGTAAGTGAAGAAATTAAAATACATGAAAACTAATTTTTGAAGTTTAAGGTGCAAGATATTAAAGGTAAAATACAGTCACAACCATATTAAGGAGAGTGTGTAATCAATCAACCCATGAATAAATTGAATAACAACAATGAAATTTCACGTGCATGAAATGAAATTAACAAGAAAATGATAAGAGGAAAAAAGGGTAGTGCCAAAATCATCACACATTCCACAATCCAGGAGGGCAATGCCACTGATGGAAATCAGAAGTCTCATCAATTTTTCATTAATATTGATGTGTGTCGTTAAGAGCATCTTTAATTCTCAATGAATTGTCAATCCAAGGTGGTGTTCAAGGCTATTTTTGAAAGAAGGGGTGAATAGGGCTATAGTTCAGGTCATTTGGTAGCAGTAGGTCTTATTGGTAGAACAAGTTTTATGGGGGTTTCAGTTCACCTTCTACTCCTAAGTTGCATAAAACAAACTTATTTTACTTGCATAAGTGAAAATCTGATCTAAATTACAGAAATTGAAATCTAAGTTTAAAACTGCAGTAATTGAAATGACAGAAATTCAAACCTAATTTACTGTTGCAAAAATGAAATTACTGAAAAAGAAGAAACACATAAGAAAAAACACCTATTAGTGCTTCTTTCAGAAGGTTTTCAGGCTTCTGTCACAGCAACTGACAGCAAAATGGAAAAAAATGTAGCAAAACTGGAAAATTGCTGAAATGACAAAAATCAAAGCAAAAACTACTAAATTGTTGAAATAGGAAAC
Organism: Wollemia nobilis; assembly: GCA_028583015.1. Classification (NCBI taxonomy): domain Eukaryota; kingdom Viridiplantae; phylum Streptophyta; class Pinopsida; order Araucariales; family Araucariaceae; genus Wollemia; species Wollemia nobilis. The sequence continues at coordinate 387,736 of JAQPPZ010001340.1, forward strand.
AATAACCAAATGATTGCATTCATCAAAAACCTACAGATCTACTTTGAACATGAAATGAAAGTAGTAATCAAAATGGTTAGTGTGCATCAAACAATGAATTAGACAAATATTCAACTAATTTTGTTACAGTAGGAATTAGAAGAAAACATGTCCTGTTAGTCCTTCTCCTGGGCCTGGAAGTGGCCCTTGCTTCCTTTTCCAGAAGAATATGTGAAACTTCCTTACTTATTGAATCTCACACACACTCATAAATGACAAGAATGACAAAAATGACTACACTTTTATTACTCTGAAAATAGCATTACAGTTCTCGTTGCTGCTGACTGTTACAAACAGGACATGGGAGCTATTCTTTTTATAAAAATTGCACTGATAGTTATTTCCTATTTTTCTACTGCTTATTCTCTCTTCTTCTTAGCTCAACCAACATGGGAGATATTCTTTTTATAATTATCTAAAATCTATTTACATACAAAAAATATATTGTTTTTATCTTGCAAATCAACTGCCTATTATGCTGCAGTTATTTTTGGGTTTATTCTAGGAGAGGATTAACTGCTTCAATTGATATTTTCCCATGAGCTGTAGCTTTTGGTCGACAAGGATGGTAGGGATAGCTGCAGGACACTTTTCCTACATCCTCTCAATATTCTTTCACCTTTTTCCACCGTTAGAAAATCGTAAAAACCTGTTTCTGTTGCACAGTAACAGTCCTTTTGCACTGTTTGCTAAATTTAGACAAATCATTGCTTGAAAAACATAAAAACAAAGATACTAAAGTGTTGTTATCAACCCATGCACATTCTTCATTAACAAGCCATGATAAAGTAGTACAAAACTATACAAAAACTGTAAAAATCATAGTATAATATCCCTAACACATCAATCATGCAAACAATTAATACATAGCATATTAAATCAACTTAACTAGCATATAAGATATATCACAAGAGTTTTTAGGTAGTTTTAACTATTCAAAACATGCTATGATTGAGGCATTTCCAAGCCTCATCAAATATCAGGAAGACACAAGTACAATGTGGGTCCCAGAAAATGTAGTTATGCTTTCCTCAAGTCCTTGATCCCACCAAGTGTGACGAAAATGAAATGTTGAAATGCAAAAATGTCCCACTTTTTATGCACCCACAATTCCATTTCAACAATCTTGGAAGGAAGGGGCAATGCCTCTTCCAACCTCTAGGTTTAGATCAGTTCTCCACTATCCTTGCTAAAATCTAATTAACCTATTCTAACTGCATAAAATTAAACATGTAAAATTAAAGTACAGAGATCAAATAAATAAATTAAAACACATGAAAAGTGAATTTTGAAGTTTAAGGTGCAATATATTAAAGGTAAATATAGTCACAACCATAGCAAGGAGAGTGTGTAATCAATAAACCCATGAAATTTTTGAATAACAACAATGAAATTCCACGTGCATGAAATGAAATTAACAAGGAAATGACAAGAGGACAAAAGGGCAGTGCCACAATCATCACACATTCCACAATCTAGGAAGGTTGTGCCATTGATGGAAAGTAAAAGTATCATCAATTTTTCATTAATATCAAGAAGGAGCAAGTACAATGTGATGTGGGTCTCACAAAATGTAGTTTTGTCTTCCTCAAGTCCTTGGTCCCACCAAGCATGCCAAAAATTAAATTTTGAAATGCGAAGATGTCCCACTTTTTATGCACCCATAATTCCATTTCAACAATCTTGGAAGGAAGGGGCAATGCTTCTTCCAACATCTACGTTTAGGTCAGCTCTCCACTATCCTTGCTAAAATCTAATTAATCTATTCTAACCACAAAAAATTAAACGTGGAAAATTAAAGTACAAAGAGTAAATAAAGAAATTAAAATACATTAAAAGTGAATTTGAAGTTTAAGGTGAAAGAGATTAAAGGTAAATACAATCACAACCATAGCAAGGAGAATGTGTAATCAATCAACACATGAATAAATTGAATAACAACAATAAAATTCCATGTGCACTAAATAAAATTAACAAGAAAATGACAAGAGGACAAAAGGGCAGTTCCACAATCATCACACATTCCACAATCCATGAGGGTAGTGCCACTGATGGAAAGCAAAAGTCTCATCAATTTCTCATTAATATCATGAAGGAGCAAGTACAATGTGGGTCTCACAAAATGTAGTTATGCCTTGCTAGAGGAGGGTTAGGAGATCAATTTTGGATCCACATTAGTGGTATAAAAGCATAGGGAATTGTAGAGGCTTTGGGTCATTTATGGTCTCATGTTGTTTGTTTGGTTTTTGGTAAATTTTTGACCAACAAGATCCTGATTTTGAAGCTCTTTATCACAGTTATATTGAAGACTACTTTGGTGAAATTCAGTTTCCTTGGACTAGATTTTGAACTTGCTGGAGTTAGAAGAGGATATCCAAAAAGAATTTGTGTGTTCTTTTGTGAATCCAAAACAAGATCTCCTTGGTGGTAATCTTGTTGCCCCTTGCTACCTCAATTGGCTATTTGTTGTCCCCACAGGTTTTTGCACCTTGTTGCTTCAAATTGTTGCTCCTTCAAAGAAGTGGATGATCTTCTGGACTAGAAGATCAGGATAGCCTCTAACTACCCTTGCCAACAAATTTTGTTGTTTTGTTAGTTTATATTTGTTCTTTAAAAGGTTATTTTCTAACAAATTGACCTTTGTTGATCATTCTACTGCCTTTTATTACCTCTTCTAACAAAATTTGTTGTAATTTGTTAGTCCATTATTTGAAAGCTTTGATTTATTGTATAAAAAAAAAGGCTTTCTAAAGCCTTCAAAAAAAGAGCTTTCATTTTTTATTTAAAGAAAAAGAGACAAGCGCGGGCCCAAGTTCACAAGCCCATGCCCACCTATGGTAGTTGCATTGTTGAGGTCAAATTTAACCTCGGTTGTCATGTCAACCCAGCATCCTAGATGCCAAAGTAGGCCTGAACCTGTGCTTTTTTAACATCAAAAACATCAACATAGGATATTCTGCACCTTTTGACATCGCAAACCTTGTTCAGGAAAAAAAAGATCGATGGCAGGAGATCGCCAACTTGATCCTCGATAAAATTCAGCTCATAGTGGCCCTGAAACCTATGGAGGAGCCACAAGTCAAAACCCATCCCGAGGTCATAGCACCTCAATACTGGAGCCAATATTTGAGCATAGAATAAAGCCTGATAAACCCCAAAACATGGATTTTCATGCACAAATTCCAAGGCAAATATTTGACGCAAAAGTTTGAACACTAATCCCATTGGCCTGCAAAGATTCTTGATCTCGAGCCATCATTGGCGGACCATGAATCTTGATTGACCAATCACGCCCACTGGTGGACATTAAAATTACAAAAAGACACACTTGCGACCAAATCCAATGATTTTCACCTTTATACGTCGCAATCTCAAGAGATCCAAGAGATGAGTTTTGTTTTTCACACTGACAAAAAAAAATTTAATCCCACATCGCATGGGATAAAGGCTTCTAAGCCTTTTTAATAGGGTAATATCACCCTATTGTAGTAGCCAACGCCTACTGGCTACAACGAATGTTAACTACGCGTCCAAGCGTTGTAATAAACCACCCCTGTTCTACAATATTTTTTTGTGTTTTTTGACTGAAGTAACAATGTATAAGATAATACAACAAAACAGAGTTGCATGCAACAATACCCAGATGCTTAAAACTCTTCTAAATCAATATTCAAGATAACCCACAAACATGCAACTGAAATCTCTACAGAAAGGAGTGACATGCAACTATTTTTGGAGATTATTACAAAATAATGCACAAATAACAATACCCAAATACATGAAACACTTTAAAATCAATTCTCACGAATACCCAGTAACATGAAACTAAAACTATGAAGGATAGGGTAACATGCAACTAATTCTAACGAATTTACTAATCTAGCATACAAAGTAACAATACCCAGGTGACCAAATCAACTCAAACAACGATACAAGCATACCCTTTTGCTGCTACAGAGTTTGAACAACAATATATCATCACCTGTAGTGATACCCAGATGGCCAAATAGCTTCAAAATAACAATACAAGCATACCCTTTGCTGCTATCGATTTTGAACAACAATATATCATCACATGCAATGATACCCAGAATGGTGCACTCAATATAAGAGAGTCTCTGACTGAAGATGCCACGATTTGCTCTGAAACTCTGTCAATCTCCAGTAAATCCCCTATGAAATATCTTTGTGAAATGCAGTCTCAACCTCTAAATGAAATCTGTAGATAAATATCTAGAGGTGATCTTTCACACCCGTATATATTGTTACCGAAGGAGGATTTCGTCCCCAACAGCCGATAGAGCCTGTAGCCAGAACTCCTAGAAGTCTCTTCAGAGAAACCAATTTCCAATATCCAAAATGTCTATATTGAGAGCAAGCAATTGAATATATAGACCTTTTATTTAGACAACTCCATTTGCACACTCAATGTGGGGTAAAACTTAAAATATATTTTCTTTTTAAGTCCCACGTCCCCCTTTTTACCTAGGCACTCAACAAGGGGTCAACAACTTTATTTCATAACTTAAGTTGTTGCCTTTTAAAAACATAAAGTCACTTTACGGAATAAAGTAACTTTATAAATAACATAACTCCCAAGTCACTTTATAAAATATTATTTATCACTTAAGTGACTTATGTCCCCTCATATCTCCACTTTATAAAATAAAGTTATAACTATATTTAATTTAATTTAATATAATAAAACCTTTGTTCATTAAAATCTATGACCTCTGGTTAATCAATCTGCCAACTGAATATTAATCTGGATACCCTTTTCGGCGAAGAACAACACTACACTGCCCTCTGACCAGAAACCCTAAAAATATGACTCACTAAAAATAGTAATTCTATGCTTCCATGCTCATAATGGCTCTGAAAGAAAGGCAATAGAAAGCACTCGACATTCGGATGACGACTTGTTGAGTGGTATTTTCACCCAATTGTGAAAGCACACTCCTCCTTAGGATTTGGGTTCCAAATCCCCTCTTGCAAAGAAGTCAAAAAAACGACTTCCCCAAGGTCTCCGCTATATTAGCATTTGCATATGTATTAGTAATCTCAAATAAAGATATTCAATTTAAATGCTTGGAACACCTTAGTGATTGCAAGTAACTGTAAACAAGGGGCAAGGTTGGTTTATTTTACCATGAAACTTTAGTGATTGTTCACTAAACCAAAATAAAGCAAATGTGAGTTGGCCCTCATATGACCTTCAATGTGATGCTCAAATTACCCCTCTTTCGTAAAATCAAAATTTTTATGAAGAGGGCAATTTTAGGCTCCAAAAATGGAAATGTGTGAAATGCCATAAAACATAAATCCTTCGATGAAATTGGAATTTTCATGAAGGGAATGTCATCATAGGCTCATGAGTGCAAAACAAAACTGAAAAAAAGAATTTTGACCTTAAAATGGAAATTTTCTATTTTCGGATTTTTTAAAATCTGTAATAAAACAGCAACTTTGGTGAATTTTTAAAAATACTAAACAACTCCAAAAATGAAATTTAAAAGTGCGTATTGGAATTCTGAAGTATAACCTACACAATGGTGAAATTATTTTTGGATTTTGACATTTTTTAAATGTTTATTTTAATGCCTAAAAATTAAAATAAATTAAAATTTCTGGAAAAATAAAATGCAAAAAAATGAAAATGAAATGCAGAAAATGAAATACAAGATACATTCAGTTTGATGCTATCCTATTCCGACAAAACCGAAGATGTGAGGTTTTCATGCATGCAACCTAACCTATTGGACTTGCAAAACAAGCACAATTTGGATAAGCTAAGTGTTGGCTCTTAGGGTTTTAAATGAGGTTTTTAGATTTAAAAATTAGCATGAAGCAACCAAGAAAACTTGCATAAACTCTATTTACAAGCCTAAAATCTGAAAAGGGAAAATAGACATTTAATCTTGCATGCAGAAAATGACTCCTTTCTTGTCCATAAGATGCAACTTTCTGAAATTTTCTGTATTAAAAATTTGTCATTTTACAATAATAGAAATTTCTGGTTTTCCCAAACCAATCCATGGAAGAAAAACAGCCCAAACAGGTCCGGAATGGCCCTCTTGCCATCAAATCTGCAACTCTGCTCGTAGCGCTTTCCACCCCTCAAAACATCCTTTCCTGGCGTATTTAAAATTTTTAGGAAGCTTTTCGTTTCATTTTCCAATGGTTGTTCGTTTCATTTTCCAATGGCTGTTCGTTTCACCTTCCCTTGTGCATGCATGTGTTTTGGTTTCCAAAAAGGCTTTTCGTTTCTATTTTATGGCCCTTCGTTTCATTCCCATGGTTTGGCTTCCTCTGTTTGGTTTTCTTCACTTTTCGTTTGATTTCAAAAAAAACGTTGCCTTTTCTCCACATGGGCATGTGTTTGCTTCCTTCCATGTGTAACGACCATTTTAAATGATTTCAAATCATTAAATATTCCTCATGTAACCTTTTATCTTATTCATTGGATTTTGTCCTTATGCGACAAATTACCTTATTCAATCTCTGATTTATTCCTTATAGGTCCACGTCATTATGTAGTATTCAGTTTCACTATCCTGGTGTTCATCACTAATATCAGATGCATTGTCCCTTTTTAATCGCAAAAATGCAACATGTCACGATATCGCGACACTTTTGTTTCTCTATCGGCCTGCCCCTTTTGAGTCGCAAGAATGCAACATGTCGCGATATCGCGACACTTTTATTTCTCTGCCTTCCTGCCCTTTTTTAGTCACGAAAATGCAACATGTCACGATATCGTGACACTTTTGTTTCTCTGCCTGCCTGCCCTTTTTTAGTCGCGAGAATGCAACATATCGCGATATTGCAACACTTTTGTTTCTCTGCCTGCCTGCCCTTTTTAAGTCACGAGAATGCAACATGTTGCGATATTGTGACACTTTTGTTTCTCTGCCTGCTTGCCCTTTTTAAGTTACGAAAATGCAACATGTTGCGATATCGCAACACTTTTGTTTCTCTGCCTGCCTACCCTTTTTGAGTCACGAAAATGCAACATGTCGCGATATTGTGATACTTTTTCCTCCTTGTTCTTTCTCTTTGCTTTGGATCGCGAAAATGCAACATGTCACGATATCGCGACACTTTTTCTTTCTTGTTCCTTCTCTTCTCTTTTGGCCGCGAAAATGCAACATGTCGCGATATCGTGACACTTTTTCTTCTTTGTTCTTTCTCTTCTCTTTTGGCCGCGAAAATGCAACATGTCGCGATATCGCGACACTTTTTTCTCCGTGCGGTGTTTTGCTTTTTCTTTGATCTTTAGCATATGGGCCACTTCGGTCTTCTTGGAAAATATGCAAAAATATGGGTCCCCAATTTTGGGGTACGTTGTGGAGCAGCCACAACAAATGGCAACTCTACTGGGAAATGCTCTTGAGCATTTCGGTGAGAACTCAACCTGAAAACCTTCAAAACTCAAACACAAGCGTCAGCAAATATCCCAAGAATAAAACTAGACGAGAAATACATGAAGCATTAGAATTATTAAGCTTCAGCTCAATGTGTGCAATGTGCTTCATTCCCTATCGTTTGAAACTTGTTCAACTTTCCATTGTCATTTTCACGTATGATTCTTGCGTATGAGAAGTTATGGATGATTCCTGTAGGATTTAACGTATGGTGAAGATGCTAGAGATATAACAAGCTTTGCAAAGGCTCAAACTTTCTAGTACCATGAACAAACATATTAAAACTCTCAAATCCTCTTAGGACCAAATATGAGTATACTGAATTAATTTACTAGATCCCAAAGTTGGTTATGTGTCACTACCATCTTGAACCCATGTGCAAATGTAAGTGAAATCAAAGCTTTGGGGAATAGGATTCCCAACCTAAGCGAGATGGAAATTTAACCCTATCCTTACTACTCTGATCTAGAGTTTATTACCTCATCTTGAACAAAATGATTTAACCTATTATGGATGAAACTGTCAGGCTAGCCTCGTCCGTTTGAGCAGTCGATGGTCTTGCTTTTAGACAAGACATGTTGCCACGCATGAGCATACTCCACTGCCAATCAGGCGTCTATAGCCCCGGTGGAGATCAACCCCATAATCCAAGATTTGACTTTACTTTTGATTTCTTGAACCTTGGGGATGACTACCCATCCTTGCAAGGGACATGTAGTACGATCCTTCCAATCCAATATCAATGATGCAATAAAAGTAGAATGAAACATATTTGCTTTGGGTTTCAAGTTCTTGAGCGGGCAAAATAGAAGCTTTGGGGAATCGGATTCTCAACCTAAGCGAGATGAGAATTAGACCCTATCCTTACTACTCCATGAAGGTCAAATCAGAGCTTTGGGGAATCGGATTCTCAACCTAAGCGAGATGAGAATTAGACCCTATCCTTACTACTCTGATTTTAGACTTTAAGCACTATGGGAGTGGTAAAAACCACTATTTTAAGTATTATGTTGCATGATAGGACAAACACGAAATACTTCTTTTGCCTCACCTTTTCTTCCAAGTATGGTTTTGACCATTTTACTCAAGATTCTCTTTAATATGTGTAGAACGTGCTTGGTTCAAGATAGTTCGGGCATCAGTTCCCAACCTTAGGATAATTTTAATATATGTTATGTAATAACCCTAAGAGGATTCGACACCTTTTCAATGATTGTATTTGAAATGTAGATGCAACTAAGATGAAATGTATATGCAATGTCGAATGTAACATGAGATATGGATGAATGCATTGCTCTTTTTGAAATGCGGATGGAGTATACCACCTACTTTACCATAATGTGTAAAACTAACAACTTCATGCATCACAAGTTCCAAACGATATTCTTTAATGTGTTTATGATACTTGTGGAGCTTTCTACAATACAATTCCGATGTTTCATATTCTCTTAGTCTTAGTCAACATTCATAAGGACATAAGTTGACATCTCGCTTTTCTTTCTCTTTTTTTTTTTTTTTTTTTTTTTTTTAATACAAACCAAAAGTGTCCAAAGGACCAACACACAAAACTTAAAACCAAACCCAAAATACAATCCCAAAAAAAAGAAACTTGAAAACACAAACCAAAACCAAAAACCAAAGACTATATACAAATGTACAATATGGTACAAGACGATGCAAAGTTTGAACTGTCACTTTCCCGGATCCCAAACATGATTAGAACATTTCAAAAGACATATGACACAATATGTATGCCAAATTTTGTAGGAATCCAACAACAATAAGATCAAACCAAGTAATGCAAAAAAAATCAACTTGCCTCGTTCTCCCCACCAATTTGATTTAGTGTCATTAGTACTCTCATAGGTGAGATTCAAATCATCAAATTGATTAGACAATATTTGATCTTCAATTTCATCTCGTCTATTCTTTAAGGTATAAATTTCATATTTCCATTCATGATTTAGAATTAGGCTTTCTTTATCCAACATGAAACTTTGTAAGCAAGAGCCTATTTCCAAAAAATTTTAAGCCAATTCATTTTCCATGTTCTTAGGCCAATCAAACTTGTGCAACAATTTGCAAGAATCTAGGATATTTACTAAATGAGGATTAGTAAAACTTTTTACCCTAGACTCCATTATCAATTGTCGATGAATTTTATTTAACAATTCATGTGCCTCAACCTCTTTTTCATTCATGCAAGTGATTTTATTAAAGGTGTGATTAGAAGTCAATCCTTGTTTTTCATTCACCTTCAACGGCATTTCATCATAAACATCCTTCAAATTCAAAACATGTTCATGCAAATCTTCACCTATAGATTGGGTGTTTGAACACAAAAGGTTAGATTCTGTCTTTTGCACATTTTCATTTACCAACACTTGGTGAGAAATCGCAATTTCTTTATTTATTACCTGTTCATCAAACATACCAAAATATGACACCCAATCGAAAACATGTTCATCTTTATCAATCCTCAAATTTTGTTGGTCAAAGTGTATGTCAAGTAATCTATCTTGATGATCACTCATTTGAGTTGCTTCCAATTGATCAATATCTTTGTCATTTGGTTCCAATTCCTTATTCACCATCCATGGCATCTCTTCATGTGAGATAGAAGTTTCAACATCTTGTATATCCAATGGAATAGGAATTTCATCAATAGGGGTGTGATAAAATAACACATCATCATATCTCCCCCAACCATTGTAAAAATTGTCATCCAAATTCATGGAATGAAATTCCATAGTATTTGTCACATGATCTTTTTATTCATTTGTCAATTCTTTTTCTTCTTTGTCCTTGGTAGTAAGATCATTATAATCTTCCAAAATTTGATGAGATTTGAAACCCTCTTCCAAAACATCCTCAAATTGTACAGGAGTTGTAATATCTTCCTTTGAGTAGGTGATTATGTTATCTTGCATATCAATTGACACAAAGAGTTCATTAGAAGGATTAGAGTGAGCATATTCATCCAATTTCTTCCAAGAATCATGGCGATCATCTTCCAAAATTAAGTTATGATGCTCAACTATTTCTTCAACATCTTCTAATTGATCAAAGTGTATCTCATCAAATTCACCTTCACCTTCCTTAGATGGTTCAATTATTTCCAAAAGTGGGCTATTTCTTGAATTCAAATTGGTAAGGCTATCATAGTCCAAATTAGTAACCCATGATTCAATTTTATCACAATTTGGAGGGTGAAGAATTTCTTGATCATTATTTTCAATCATTTCATCGAGTGTGTCTTCCAAGAACAAGTGGTGCAATTCTATCATATCTTCAAATTCATTTATTGATTTTCTTTCGATTTCGCTTTCAACCACTTCATTCAATTCTATGGCGTTTCTGTCCTATCACATATCTCAAACCGAGTTGACTTTAGGACACCATTATGTGAATAATCATGCATCTCTATGAATGAAATCATCTCAGCATGATCCTCATTAGTGGATGTTGGATTGGTAACTTGCACCTCCTCTTGGACTACATCTAAGGCGGTTGTAACATTTGGACACTCAAATTCATCCCCTTGATCATTCACCTTAGGTATTGTTGGATTGGAGGATGCTATATTCAATGGTTGATGTAGGTTGGTATCACTAACCCCAAAAGAACAATCTTTCATGGGAGCATGTTGTGCCTTTTCTTCTTCCAAAACTTGTTCTACCTTTTCAAAGATCTCATAGATCATCTCTAGAGACAATTCATCCAAGTTTTCCTTAATGAGTGTAGCAAGTGTGGGGCGTATGGCTCAGGTATACTTCAATAGCTTCCTCTTTCGATGTACCCAAAATTTCCCACATTTGAGAGTACAATTCACGAAACCTCACACTGAATTTACTCATGGACTCATTGGGCTCTTTACACATAGAGGTGAATTGATTTTGCAACCTATCCAAGTCAACTTGATTACCAAAGTGATAAATATAGGCTACTTCTAATTGGCTCCAAGAAGTCTTAACCTCCATGGGTAGATGGCAATACCACGAGAATTATCTATCACCCACAATGTATGGGAAGAACCTACAAGCAATAGGCTCACACAATATTTGAAATTGACATAATGTGAACTTATAGATATGTAGATTTTGTAGGTATCCTAATGCCACCTCTTGATTAAAAATTCGTAGAAACTCCAATAACATTTCATGAATTTGATAAGGTGTTCCAAAGGTAGAATGACATTCATAATACTTTCCTAATGCAAATACCATCATTTCTCTTAGGGACATCATTTCTTCTCTTAGGGATACAATTTGCTCCTCAGATGTTGCCATTAGTAAAACTCAAAGAATAACTTCAAAACCAATTTGTTAGTCATGAATAAAAGAAGGAACCATGACAAAGCAATATTCTAAAAATGTAAATTAGTTTTCGATTCACCGGATCGCATATGCGCAAGTGAAGAGCATATTCCTAGTGTTGTAGGCTTTCTGATTCACAAGATCGCATTACACGCAAGTGAAAAGCATAATACCGACAACAAATACATTTTAGACAAAATAATTCCTTATAAATAAGCATGAAATGACTAGCAAATATCGAACATGTAACGTATGAACAATCATGTTAGCATAAACCAAGAGATGTATCCATTAAAATCAAATGAAAGTAATTGCATGGAGACAACCTCGTTAGTCAAGACCAAAAATTTTCAAAATCAAATCAAAACACCTTATTCCTGTATGAACAATCAAAAGCGTTAGAACAATGCATAGCAATTCATGTCCTCTTTTTAACACTACAAGGTTGTATTGTTAAAAGAGGGCTAAAGATAATAATCAATATGGCATGAAATATTCAAAATTTAAATCCCTATAGCATTTAAATAATACTGAAATAAACCGGTTCAGGCCCTCCTTCTAGAGCCAAAATGTTGAGTGGTATTTTCACCCAATTGTGAAAGCACACTCCTCAGGATTTGGGTTTCAAATCCCCTCTTGCAAAGAAGTCAAACAAATGACTTCCCCAAGGTCTCCGCTATATTAGCATTTGCATATGTGTATTAGTAATCTCAAATAAAGATATTCAATTTAAATGCTTGGAACACCTTAGTGATTGCGCAAGTAACTGTAAACAAGGGGCAAGGTTGGTTTATTTTACCATGAAACTTTAGTGATTGTTCATTGAACCAAAATAAAGCAAATGTGAGTTGGCCCTCATATGACCTTCAATGTGATGCTCAAATTACCCCTCTTTCGTAAAATCAAAATTTTTATGAAGAGAGGGCAATTTTAGGCTCCAAAAATGGAAATTTGTGAAATGCCATAAAACATAACTCCTTTGATGAAATTGGAATTTTCATGAAGGGAATGTCATCATAGGCTCATGAGTGCAAAACAGAACTGAAAAAAAGAAATTTGACCTTAAAATGGAAATTTTCTATTTTCGGATTTTTTAAAATTTGTAATAAAACAGCAACTTCGATGAATTTTTAAAAATACTAAACAACTCCGAAAATGAAATTTCAAAGTGTGTATTGAAATTCTGAAGTATAACCTACGCAATGGTGAAATTATTTTTGGATTTTGAAAATTTTTTACTGTTTATTTTAATGCCTGAAAATAAGAAAAAAAATTTGAAATTAAAATTTTGGAAAACAAAAAAAAATTCTTTCTTGTTCTTTCTCTTCTCTTTTGGCCGCGAAAATGCAACATGTCGCGATATCACGACACTTTTTCTTTCTTGTTTTTTCTCTTCTCTTTTGGCCGCGAAAATGCAACATGTTGCGATATCGCGACACTTTTTCCTCTTGTTCTTTCTCTTCTCTTTTGGTCGTGAAAATGCAACATGTCGCGATATCGCGACACTTTTTTCTCCTTTCTTTTTCTCTTCTCTTTTGGCCACGAAAATGCAACATGTCGCGATATCGTGACACTTTTTCTTTCTTGTTCTTTCTCTTCTCTTTTGGTCGCGAAAATGCAACATGTCACGATATCGTGACACTTTTTCTTCTTTGTTCTTTCTCCTCTCTTTTGGCTGCGAAAATGCAACATGTCGCGATATCGCGACACTTTTTTCTCCTTGCGGTGTTTTGCTTTTTCTTTGATCTTTAGCATATGGGCTATTTCGGTCTTCTTGGAAAATATGCAAAAAGGTGGGTCCCCAATTTTGGGGTACGTTGTGGAGCAGCCACAACACGACTAAACAACCTCCATTAGGCTCCCACACACCTGTCATAGCCTACGGGAGCCCAAAAGTAGGCTAGAACACCATAACGAGTTGACTGCTCAGAAAGGGGACATTACAGTCCGCCCTCCCCAAAGATTGCTTGTCCCCAAGCAATATTCAAGTATATTCCAGTCAACTGTCTGCTCCTGGTCACCATCACATAAAATACCAGGATCCCAAACCATTCTCAGGAGAATACCACTCTGCTGACGCTGCGCCACTCTGATCACCACAGGAAATCCTTTGCGTCCAAACTGCCCATGTCTCTCCTGAATCCCAAGAATGTAATCATCCGCAAAAACAGGACTGAGATTCCTGTAAGGTCTGAACTCCGTGTTGTGAGTCAACTCGTGCATACCCAATTCAACACGGACTAAATCTGCATTCCCACTGTCCAACTGGAACTGGTGCCCTCGCAAAAACACTCTGCTCATCATGATAGCATACTGCTCATAAAATATCTGCATAATAATCCAATTAAAGTGTTGATCTATCTCCAAAAAATATAAGAAGTAGAGGAGGACAACAGTAACAACTCCAAAAATGATAGTCCTAGGAATGCATCTACCATCAGAATCAGTAAACACTATGCTGACACTCAACCTCCGAGTGTCAAATAAGCTGACCCATTCATCCCAACTACCCCAAACTACTGTGCATCTCGAAGAAAAATCAGAGGATGGGTATTCTATCAGCATGAATTGTCTGTCATGATCCCTGTCAGGAGGCTGAATGGTCCACTGGCGAACAACTCTATAGTTGTCCAAATCTGAATTTTGCAAAATCAGCATTCTCCAAGTTCCATAGCTGCTGCAAAAATGTAACATAACAGTAGAAAAACAAAATCCAGACATAATCCAAACTGAATTTACCTCCCATTGAGTCTCCAACTCTGAATACACCCAGTATTTGCTCAGAATCTCCCTCCAATCCACCTGTGTGAACGCAAATGGATTGATAGTATGGCTGCCCAAAGAGTGAACAACACCATTCCTTCTCTTCTGTTGATCATCAATCCTCCAAGGTACGCCTCTTCCGTCATCCTTGATGTCCAGCAGCACACACATGAAGTCTTGAGTTAAAGAAATTTCCCTCAAAGTGACTTCACCGCACTGAGGTTGCGCAACAAACCTGAAGGTGAAAACTTTATCAAAAAGAAGTCTACCGTCATCTGAAGTCTCCCCCGCTTGGCTTGCAACTCCATCAACCACTGAGTCAATGTGACTCCCTTCTTCTGGGGGTGAATCCACAAGACCCATCTGCAGGCGATAATGACCTGTACTGTCCCAATCTGTCATAGGAAGCAAGTCAGCATCATGCACCTCAAAGAGTGGGTTGTCAAAGGATGTCTCATTGTCCATCTCAAACAGTGGATTATCAACCCACTGGAATCCCACACTGTCCTCATGCTCGATCCAATTAACCCGGTGATCCAAAATTGCACTCTCTAATTTCACGGGACAATGGACTAAATCAAAGTCCTCTTGGATACTATCCAACTCTTCAATCAACTGCCCAATCTCCTTGGCTCTATCCTCATTCTCCTGCTCTCTGAATTCTATAACAGCAGCAAGTTTCATCTCTATTTCCTGCAATGTAATACGAGCATCTGTCAAAGAGCCTCTAGTAGACTCAAGCTCAGCAGTGAGCTTATCAACCTCTTCCTCTTTACCCTTTAATGCATCAAGGGTCTCTTCAGCAAGCCTGATAGAATGATCCCTGTCTGTAAGTATGTTCAAGAAATCTGATTTCATAGTTCCCAAGGCTGCTTTTAATGTCTTCAAATCAGCAATAGTGATTATCCCTTCAACACCCTTCTTCCTCTTCTCAATTTGGACCTTCCAATATAGATCTTCAATGAATTTATAGGTGTCATCAATTCGGGTTAAGGCTGCAACAATTGTATCTTCACTAGTCCTAAAATCAAAATCAAACTTATGCATTAAAATTTTAGAATTATTTTCCCGATGATGCTCTACAAAATCATCATATGAGTTGGGATTCCGCTTCGCACATTATATGTTCTACTATTTGTTCTTCACTTGGGGTAAGAGGATTTTCACTCCCAAGTGTTTCTTCATCAGTCTTAGGTGTCGTCACACCCGGATCCCAAGGCACTAAGAGCTTATCTCTTAGCATTCTATCTTCCGCATCATGCATATCTATCTCCATTTGCAACTCACTCCGTAGATCCTCTAAAGAAGATGTAAGTTACCCGGTACACGTACTTCAACATAGGTTCCGTTTGGATACCAAACCCACATCCATCTCTGTCTGGTTATCACTTAAGTGTGATAGGGAGGAAGGTTATCATGTGCTGATTGAAAACCTGTATCACTATAAACACGTGTTTATCAATCACGAGAATGCATTAGTGAACACCTCATAGTAAGCTGCTGCATCAAATTCATCAGTCTTCGTTCCTGCAATGGTGTTAGTGAACTCAACTATACTATCAACATATGCCTCAATCATGTTAGTTTCATCAAAGCATGGGGCATTCATAGGGCTTCCTTTTGAGTGGTCTAAATCAGCAACAAAATCAATTGTAGTGTTCTTTCCCTTTGTTCAGCTTTATCAACAATGAGTTGCATGCATGCCATTAGAATCGATCTGAGTTTCAATTATACATACCTTATGCGTGGGTGTCATTGCCTTCATGACAACATTTCTGTTTTGAACTCCTCTTCTTCCTCGACCTCTTCGATGTCCAAGAAAGGTCTCAACTTCTTATCACACCCTTTCACAACACTCGTCAACCAAATCATGAGCAGTAGGAGAAGCAACCAAATAATGCCTCCAAACAGCCACTAACATAGTCCAGAGTGGTTGAGGAAGTTTCATCACTTATCACTTTGGTTTATGATCAAAACCATAATATCTCTCATGGTTGCAATAACATTATCAGCATGTTCTGATCTAGTTGTAGCAATGAAATGATGAAACATTTGGTAAATCAAATCATTCATATTCAAATCTAACATGATGTTACCAAATCTCATGTTGGCAAATGTTTCAAGCAAGGTAACTCTCCTAGAAAAATGGGAACTTGTGACATTTCCCAAATTTCTGAAACTATCAACTAACCACTGCATTATCTTCCTCAAAGTGTTATCATCATAAGGAGCTTTAGGAGCTGAAATTCTCAAGATTTCACTCAAGCAAGAAGTGACCATGAGTCTTACCTCCTTATCCGAGTGTCCCAACCATTCAGGCTCTTTTAAGGAAGTCATCGTAGGGGCTATAGCTTGTTTGTATCACCTTAGAAGGTGAGCTGATCTACCATGTGTAGACAATCCTCCACTTCTCTCAAAGTGCTGAGAAGGACTTCTTTTGGCAGAGAGGGGTGCCCAAGCTTTAATCTCCCTCATGTAAAGCACACCCATCTATCTTTCCAAACTCTTCTTCACTTTGATGCCATACTAAAAATTAACATCACTATTGAACTTCATATGAAACATAAATTTGAAGACCATGCAACAAATATCAACTTCCCAACAGGCTGGCAGGGAAACCTGCTCTGATACCACTGTAATAAACCACCCCTATTCTACAATATTTTTTTTGTGTTTTTTTACTGAAGTAACAACGTATAAGATAATACAACAAAACAGAGTTGCATGCAACAATACCCAGATGCTTAAAACTCTTCTAAATCAATATTCAAGAGAACCCACAAACATGCAACTGAAATCTCTAAAGAAAGAAATGACATGCAACTATTTCTGGAGATTATTACAAAATAATGCACAAATAACAATACCCAGATACATGAAACACTTTAAAATCAATTCTCACGAATACCCAGTAACATGCAACTAAAACTCTGAAGGATAGGGTAACATGCAACTGATTCTGACGAATTTAATAATCTGGCGTACAAAGTAACAATACCCAGGTGACCAAATCAACTCAAACAACGATACAAGCATACCCTTTTGCTGCTACAGAGTTTGAACAACAATATATCATCACATGCAGCGATACCCAGATGGCCAAATAGCTTCAAAATAACAATACAAGCATACCCCTTTGCTGCTATCGATTTTGAACAGCAATATATCATCACATGCAGTGATACCCAGAATGGTGCGCTCAGTATAAGAGAGTCTCTGACTGAAGATGCCACGATTTGCTCTGAAACTCTGTCAATCTCCAGTAAATCCCCTGTGAAATATCTTTGTGAAATGCAGTCCCGATCTCTAAATGAAATCGGCAGATAAATATCCAGAGGTGATCTTTCACACCCGTAGATATTGTTACCGAAGGAGGATTTCGTCCCCAACAGCCGATAGAGCCTGTAGCTAGAACTCCCAGAAGTCTCTTCAGAGAAACCAATTTCCAATATCCAGAATGTCTATAATGAGAGCAAGCAATTGAATATGTAGACCTTTTGTTGAGACAACTCCATTTGCACACTCAATGTGTGATAAAACTTAAAATATATTTTCTTTTTAAGTCCCACGTCCCCCTTTTTACCTAGGCACTCAACAAGGGGTCAACAACTTTATTTTATAACTTAAGTTGTTGCCTTTTAAAAACATAAAGTCACTTTACGGAATAAAGTAACTTTATAAATAACATAACTCCCAAGTCACTTTATAAAATATTATTTATCACTTAAGTGACTTATGTCCCCTCATATCTCCACTTTATAAAATAAAGTTATAACTATATTAAATTAAATATTTAATTTAATTTAATATAATCAAACCTTTGTTCATTAAAATCTCTGACCTCTGGTTAATCAATCTGCCAACTGAAGATAAATCTAGATACCCTTTTCGACGAAGAACAACACTACACTACCCTCCGACCAGAAACCCTAAAAATCTGACTTACTAAAAATAGTAAGTCCATGCTTCCATGCTCATAATGGCTCCGAAAGAAAGGCAATAGAAAGCACTCGGCATCCGGATGACGACTAAACGACCTCCATTAGGCTCCCACGCACCTGTCATAGCCTACGGGAGCCCAAAAGTAGGCTAGAACACCATAACGAGTTGACTGCTCAGAAAGGGGACATTACAAGTGCTCAGACTGTAGGCTTAAGCATTTTGACCGTGTTGAAACTATTGATTGTGTTCCTTAGATCTTTGTGTTGTTGATCATTGAATTTTGCTTTAAAAGAGCGCTAAAAAAACACTATAATTATTTTGTAAAAGGTAACAATTAATTTTTTCAGTTTTGCAAAAGGATCACAACTTTTATTTTTGCACACAGGGACAAGTTTTTATTTATTTATTTTCTTTTATGCAAAAGAAGAATTAATAATTTTGAAAAGGGGAAATATTTTTATGTTGTTTTGCCCACTAAAACATTGTAAAATTGTAAATAAACAATTTGTTTTTGCAATTATTTGGGCGTACACAAGGCTGCAAATGGATATCAACTTGGTAGAGCAAATGGTTGCAATAGTCACAGTAGTTAACCTTTTGACAAATAAAGTCACTAATAGTGAAGTCAAAGCTAAATGCGAAGTCAAAACTTATGATGGGTCTCATGATCCTGAGGTCCTAAATAGTTGGATTCTTGATATGGACACATGGCTCAAGTATAGTAAGATTTCAAAGGATGAGGAAGTCTCCTTTGCTAAGGTAAAGCTTTATGGCATAGCCAAAGTCTTGGTAACGGACTTCCAAAGCAATCAAGATCCCATCGACACTTGGGATGATTTAGTGAAAGCATTGAAGGAAACCTTCTATCCTTCAAATTATGTTGAAGACCTTGACTTCCAATGGCTTTGTTTGAGGCAAGGATACAACATGAGTGTCCAAGAATACATTGGCAAGTTTAACAAATTAAGAATTTTAAATGGAATCTAGGACTCAATTGTAAAACTAATCAACAAATTCAAGAGTGGATTGCAGGAACCACTTTTTAGGGAGTTGAAATATACACCATCCACAACTTTGAATGCGGTGTACAATCAAGCACAACTTGCGAAGGAGAAGTTTGCTGCTCAATCAGGTGGATCTCGATCTTCAGGCACCTCCAAAGTGCCCAAACAATGACAACAACAAATGAAGAAGACTTCTTCCTCTCCTTTAAATAGCAAGAAATATTGTGATTATTGTAAAAGAGGACGTGGAATCTGAATGTTTTAGAAAGAAGAAGAATCTTGTTGTAGAATCTCTACATGAGGAACCACAAGATGGTCCTCTTGAGGTTATGAGAGAAGCTCAAAAGTATGATGAGATCAAGGATAAGCTCCATAATATTACCTTGTTAACACAAAACGTGTATGAAGGTGGTCGTGAAGATTTGTTCGTCACACGAACCCACCTAATGCACAATTACTTTGTGGATTTTATCATCGATGATGGCTCTCAAAAGAACTTGATTTCAAGAGTCCTAATCGATAGGTTAAAGCTTAATATAAAACCCCATCCTCGTCCGTACTCAAATGGATGGAAGGATGCGGGTTCCTACGCCATGATTACAAAAACTTGCACTATGTCCTTTGCATGTGATGCAGGAGCATCTAGCAGCACCAGCAGCAGAAGCAGCAAAGTCCGGGAAAAATCATGCTGAAGAGTCGGGAGAAGAAGAAGCAGGAAGCAAGGAGGAAGTGCAGCAGAAGGGGCCGCGATTTCGCGACATGTCGCGAAATCGCGACGCTTGTCGGAGAGGGACGAAGGCGCAGAGGGCGCGATTTCGCGACATGTCGTGAAATCGCGACCCACGATTTTGCGACATGTCGCGAAATCGTGACCCGCGATTTTGCGACATGTCGCGAAATCGCGACAGATTTCGGAAGCGGACGAAGAGGCGGAAAGGTGTAGCGAAATCGCGACGTCGCGATTTCGCGACGTCGCGAAATTGCGACGTCAAAGCAAGGAGGAAGAAGATGCAGCAGAAGGGGGCGCGATTTCGTGACATGTCGCGAAATCGCGACTCGCGATTTTGCGACATGTCGCGAAATCGCGACGCGAATTGGACGAGCGGGTGCGGAGGAAAAATGGTCGCGATATCGCGACATGTGATATCGCGACCAAAATGAGAAGCAAGTGCAGGAAGCAAAATGGTCGCGATATCGCGACCAAAATGGGAAGCAGGCACAAGGAGCCAGAAACGTCGCGATATCGCGACGGAGAGAGAAAATGGCGCGGGAGAAAGAGGAAAAGATGGCGGGAATGGTGTTTTCGGGGACTGTTCGAAATGGACACATGGACTGCCACATGTATCCTCAAAGTTGTAAAGGGCACGTGCCTTGAATATTGCGCATTAAGGAGAGGGCAAGCCGAATTTAAACACGTGATTAGCTACGTGTTTAAATTAAAAAGTGGAGAGCACGTATTCGGGTTGTTGAGAACGGCCGCGTGCATTAAAAAAAAAAATAGCTGTTTCAGAGCATGGCCGGTATGGAGGAGACGGCAGTACAGAGTACGGCGGTGGTTGCAGGTCGAGGGAGACCACAAATGCCAACCGCAGTGTAGATCGGGCAGAGATTGCCATTAATGACAATTTTGAAAACCCGGGAAGGAGGGAAATTCGAGCGGGAAGGTTGGTAGGTGGAGGCATTAATTGCGTGAGAGGGTCGGGGCCTCTATAAAAACCCATTTTATTGTTTTAATCGGGACGGTGGACCGGAGAATACCTGGAGAGCTTAGGAGTGAAGAAGCGGAGAACCGAGCCGAGGGCCGGTGATTGTAAGCCTACGGGCTAGATATTTTTACTTGTTTTTAATGAAAAGGCAGGGTTTGTGCAGAAGGGTGTTTTTCGTGCCCCGTCAGTGGTATCAGAGCGGGAGTTCCTGAGTGCGTAAACAGACCGCCGGCCGTGAGGCAGTTTGCGCCAGGACCTTCGGGAGGGTTTTGAGAAAGAGAGAAAGAAAGATTTTAGCATCCCCGAGCGTGTTAGCAGACCGCCGAACGTGAGGCAGCTACACCGGGATCAGTTAGAGCTTTGTGACGGGACAACAAGGAGGAAGACATGGTGTCGGAAGAGGAAGTCAAAGCGTTGCAACGGCAATTAAAAGCCTTGCAAAAGGAATGGTCCGTAATGAAATTACGGGAGAAGGAAGAACGACAGAAAATGCGGGAAGAGAGACGGAGAAAGAAAGAAGAAAAGATAAAGGAGGTTGTAGAGGAGTATAGCAGTACCGGGACCTGCCCGGAAGAAAGCATAGATTTTTCTATGCAAGAAGAGGAAATACCACAGTCTGCAGCAGAAGTTTGCAGTAGTGGAGAAATCTGTCCAGTTGAAGACAGAAGTACGGGCCCGGAGCCGAGGTCGAAGCAGTTTGCAGAGACAGAGATGAGTCCGAAAGTGTTGCGGGAGGCAGCAACCGGACCCAGCAGAAGTGAAGATCACTTCTTCACTTACCTCGGGTGTCTGATGCAGGAGCATCCGGCAGCACCAGCAGCAGAAGCAGCAAAGTCCGGGAAAAATCGTGCTGAAGAGTCGGGAGAAGAAGAAGCAGGAAGCAAGGAGGAAGTGCAGCAGAAGGGGCCGCGATTTCGCGACATGTCGCGAAATCGCGACAGTTTGTCGGAGAGGGACGAAGGCGCAGAAGGGGGCACGATTTCGTGACATGTCGCGAAATCGTGACAGATTTCGGAAGCGGACGAAGAGGCGGAAAGGTGTAGCGAAATCGCGACGTCGCGATTTCGTGACGTCGCAAAATTGCGACGTCAAAGCAAGGAGGAAGAAGATGCAGCAGAAGGGGGCACGATTTCGCGACATGTCGCGAAATCGCGACTCGCGATTTTGCAACATGTCGCGAAATCGCGACGCGAATTGGACGAGCGGGTGCGGAGGAAAAATGGTCGCGATATCGCGACCAAAATGAGAAGCAAGTGCAGGAAGCAAAATGGTCGCGATATCGCGACATGTCGCGATATCGCGACCAAAATGGGAAGCAGGCACAAGGAGCCAGAAACGTCGCGATATCGCGACATGTTGCGATATCGCGACGGAGAGAGAAAATGGCGCGGGAGAAAGAGGAAAAGATGGCGGGAACGGTGTTTTCGAGGACTGTTCGAAATGGACACGTGGACTGCCACGTGTATCCTCAAAGTTGTAAAGGGCACGTGCCTTGAAGATTGCGCATTAAGGAGAGGGCAAGCCGAATTTAAACACGTGATTAGCTACGTGTTTAAATTAAAAAGTGGAGAGCACGTATTCGGGTTGTTGAGAACGGCCGCGTGCATTAAAAACAGCTGTTTCAGAGCATGGCCGGTATGGAGGAGACGACAGTACAGAGTACGGCGGTGGTTGCAGGTCGAGGGAGACCACAAATGCCAACCGCAGTGTAGATCGGGCAGAGATTGCCATTAATGACAATTTTGAAAACCCGGGAAGGAGGGAAATTCGAGCGGGAAGGTTGGTAGGTGGAGGCATTAATTGCGTGAGAGGGTCGGGGCCTCTATAAAAACCCATTTTATTGTTTTAATCGGGACGACGGACCGGAGAATACCCTGAGAGCTTAGGAGTGAGGAAGCGGAGAACCGAGCCGAGGGCCGGTGATTGTAAGCCTGCGGGAAGATATTTTTATTTGTTTTTAATGAAAAGGCAGGGTTTGTGCAGAAGGGTGTTTTTCGTGCCCCGTCAAGATGTTAGCTTTTGATGATATATATTAAAGGAAATGCAACCACAAGATGTAAAATGAGAAATCAATGATAACTATATGATAATGGCATTATAATATGCAAGAAAACTATGAGATAAACTTCTATTATAACTCATAAATATGTCATTAATGGATGCTCGTGAAAATAGTACAACGTATTATAATGGAGGACATGAACACTCCATATTTTCAATGAAAAAACTACATTTCACTCTAACTATAAATCACTATAGTAACTTCAGTTTCTCTCTCTATATCTCTCATTCTCTTTCACACTCTCACTTCTATACCCCAAGGCATATATATAGGAAGATATGTACCTTGGCCTTTACTCTACCCATATCTCTTCATCTACCTATCCTATGACTCATGTACATGTGGACTACATGCACATTTACATCATTGCACATTCTAACACTTGTGCATTTATTACTTACTTGAAGTAACTACTCAAACCTTAATCTAGGATAAACTCCTAATTTAGAAATGTACCCACGGTGGTACATTGACATGTACCAAATAATGTAATATACTCTAACACCCCCTATATTACATTATTTGGGTATTGAAGACTTTAGTCTTCAATATGATCTTTGTCCTAGTTCTGGAATTTGAGCTCTTCTTCATTTTGTTTCCTGTCTGTATCCTAACCAAGTAGATAGTATCTTTATAAAATACTATCTTTACTGAGAGGGCTTTAATTTCATGTTCATCTGTAGGTTCTTCCAGTTCCTAAATTTCTTGAATCTCTTGAACCAAGTGTCCTTTTTGTTTTCCTTCTTTATATTGCAATTGAGGATAATTGTATGGATGCTGAAATTGTTGTTGATGTGGACTATACTAATTTTGATATTATCTTGGTTGGAATGGCCTCCTTGGTTGGCTTCCATAGTTTGTATGATTCCCTTGATACTGATTTCTAGGATTGAATTTGTTGTATTTGGTACTGTCCTTTCTTCTTGTAAAATTGACAATATTTGTTACTCCATGGTCTTTGTCCTTTTGAGGATGAGGTAACATTTCTCTGTAAATTATATTTTGAAACTAATGCATTTTTAGTCAATTCATATTTAACTGTATTTTCTACCTCATATTCTTGAAGGATATTGACTAACTCATCAAAAGATGTATCTTTACTTAGGATTTGTAAAGATGTAACTAAGTGCTTGTAGTTATCTAGAAGTGCTCTCAAGGTTACTTGAAAAAGAAACCTATCTTCAACCTTTTCTTCTAAGGTTAACAATTTTTCTTTTATGTTTGCTACTTTCCTTAGGAATAGTTCTATACTTTCACCACTATTCACTTTCAGATAATGTAATTGAGTTTGAAGATTTAAGATAGTGGCTTTATTCTTCCCTTCAAATATTTTGGCTAAGGTTTTCCAAGCTTCTGTAGATGTTCCTGCTAAAGTAATGTAGGGTTGAATATCATCTGTAATGGAAAAAGTTATTATCATTAAAGCTTTTGCTTCATTTTCTTCAAACTTTTGAATCTCACTATCACCCAAAGTAGGTTTATCTTTTGCCCCCTTGACTATATCCCAAATTTTTGCAACTATCAGAATTGCCCTTACTTTGTTTTTTCGTGAAGAGTAATTTGGACCTTTAAGTAGTTGGGATTCAGTGAGAATGAAATTTTTTGTTGTGATGATGATGTTTGTGGACTACCTTATGTCTCCCTACTTTAGGATATGTGAATTAACTTGATAAACCCTTATCAAATCTTGGATTTTGTAGTATCCCTTATATCTCCCAAGTGATTATAGTATGCTATGGTTTTGATAAAGTGCTTAGCATCTATTAGATTTCCTTTTGAGTTGATTCCCTAGTGTTTTGAAGACAATAATCAACTCCTATATCACCTTATTTCTCCCTATTGATATATGCACTTTTAATTAGATGAAGTTCTCTAACTTCAAGACTCTATGGTTGGATTCATTTTGTCTCTTTTAATGTGAATATGAGACAATTATAAGCAATAAACTCCAACTCTTTTAAGCAATCAATGATTTTGCTTCTTTTATCATTAACTTTCAATAAGTCAATTTTCTAAATTTCAATGATCTAAAGTTTGATGTAGTACTCCTTATATCTCCCTAATTTGGAAATTTAGAAATGATAATATTTGCAAAAGAGTAATACTTTAATTTTTCCAAGGTATAAAACCTTATAACTCCTATTTAATTAATTTGCAAATATTAGATATAATGCACCTTGAAATATTTCTTAAGGTTTTGCACTCCTTGGTTTAATTGCTTTCTATTCTAAGGTTATAATTTCTCCAATGCAATATAAGCTTAACCTTAGATATATGAAACACCTTATATCTCCTTTTTCACTTTAATGAAAGCAAATATCAACGTAAATATACCTCTTAATGTTGAGTGCTGATTGGCTTTGGTCTTGTCTTCACTGTCCAAGCTTGGAGCGCTGCAAATATTTTGACTTCACCTTATGACAGTGAGCATTCAATGCTCTCCTTTGAGTGGCACTCTCCTATGATGGTCTTCTCCTCATTTAATGTGCTTTGACCTCTCTGCACTCAAGACTTGCTGGAGATATCTCAATGCTTAATCTTCGTGCTTCACTCTCTCACAAATTTGGCTCTAGTTATGGTGATTCTAAGGTGCTTCAACGCTGCCCTCTTCGCTAGAGATTCTACTCCAACGATGGTGGGTCTAAGGTGCTTCAACGTTGTCCTCTTAGATGGTGGTTTATCCAAGCTATTGTTGTAGTCCGCTTGGGTAATGCACTCTTTACTTGCACCTTGATCTTTTTACGTTACTTCTCTACATTGTATTCTTGTAATTTGTAGTACGTTATCCTTGCAATGGATGCTATACTGTCGTACATAGATTCTTCGATGCTATAGGTTACTTCTCTTGCACTATTGTAGGCACTCTTTTCATGGGACCAGTGGCGTTGGATTTGGTGTCTTTAGACACCTTGAAATCTCTGCTATTGATGAGCCCTTAGTTGGCTCTCTTCCTTCGCTTCAAAGTTTTCTCTTCAAACTTCGATGATATGGTCGCTCGATGACTGTACTATGTTGGTTGTTGTAGTGTCTTTGAGACACTCTATCTTTTGTCCTCCTTTGTTGCGTTGGAAGGACAATACTGGTGCTATTATGTAATGCAAATAACTTTGCAATAGTTAAGATAGAATACCTTAACTTGCACCAAAGTTTTGAGATCTTATAATCTCCTTTTAATGCTTACTTCCTTCCTTGATGAGGTGGCTTCTTCTCTACTCCTTTGATAGTTTAATGTTGCCTTCTTCTATTAGACAATTCTCTCCTCTATCTCCTTTACTTGGTTAACTTTGTACTAATGAATCCAAGATTTTAAAATAATGCAACTAATATGCCCTTTTGGATGGCTTAACTTTGCACTCTAGTAAATGCAATCTATGCTTTCAATAGAAGGTAGGATGTTAATATTTTTCTTTCTTTCGAAATATATCTAACTCCTCTTTCTTATGTGTAGGTTTTAACTTTGTAGAAACTATCTTGTGCACTTGAAAACTTAAACTTGAAACTTATTCCCTTGCAACTTTTAAACTCTAATGTGGTGTTTAACTAGGGAGGCCTTGTGGCTGGGTGTGAAATGATGTGTTGGAGACGGGGCCTCTATAAGTTTTTGGGAAGATATCTGGTTAGATGACAACCCTTTAGCCAACAATGACATTTTCTCTAATATGAAAGAGGATCTATAAGATAGATATGGTAAAAAATTTTGTGATTACATGGCTTTATTGGATAACCAGTTGAGCTGGAAATGTTTAGAGGCAAACCCTGAGAATTTGGAGGCTTTAAACCTCCTTAAAGCTAAACTAAAGACTTATTACTTAGGTGTTGTCAGGTATAGACTCCGTGATTTGGAGCAAAACTAAGAATGGGGAATTTAGCGTGAAGACAGCCTATGATATTTTGGATTCTACTATAGATAATGGTTTCCCTTGGAATAGAATTTGGGGTAAGAAAGCTATTCCTAAACTGGAGATTTTTCTTTGGGAAGCAGTCCAAAATAAGATCCTAACAATGGATAATCTTAAGAAGAGAGGTTTTCAGTTTCCTAATAGATGCAGTTTATGTGAAAAGGCAGAAGAATGAGCGGAACACATCTTCTTGGAATGTCCCTATGCTCTAAATAATTTCCATCTCCTCATCAACAAGATGGGCATCTCTTGGGTGATGCCTTCTAATATGGTTCTATGGTTACAACAATGGGAGAAACCCTTTTCAGCCTCGTTTTAATGTAATTTGGAACCTTATTCCATTTCATTTTGTGTGGGGAGTTTGGTTAGAGAGGAATAGGAGATATTTTAAAGGAGAAAAAGGTTTGTAATGAGAAGTTTTGGAAGTATCACCCACTTTTTAGAGGAGAATGTTAAATCTATCAAGTACCCTATCAAGCTAGAGAATACTGAAGAAACGGATAGCTAAGGCATGGAATTTGGAACCTATTAGTGGTAGAGAGGCAAATGTTCAGGTTAGAACTGATGTAACATAGCAACCACCTCGAGATGACTGGTTGAAGTTAAATTTTGATGGGGCATCCAAAGGTAACCTAGGTAAGGCCGGAGCAAGAGCAATTTTGAGGGACAATCAGGGTAGATTGGTGGGAGCAACCTGCAAGTTTTTGGGAATTACTACTAGCCTAAAGTTAATGCTTTGCATCTGGGTGCAAAGCTAGCCAAGGATGTAGGTGCTAAAAAAGTTATCTTTGAAGGGGACTCCTTGAATATTATCAATCTTTTGAAAAAGGAAGGAGAAGCTAATTAGCAAATTGATTACATTGTGCAAGATATTTGAGAGATTGTGAAGCATTTTGAAGAAGTTGACTTTGTTCATGTCTATAGAGAAGGTAACAAACCAGCAGACTGGCTAGCGAACTTTGGTGCCATTAAAGAAGAGGATACGAAATGGATCCCCCTTCGGGTGGTCCATGAGGACTTCGAAAAGTTCACAACGGAGGATTGCAACTAATTGGGGTCTAGGATGGATACCGTTTGTCTTACGTCCAGGAGATCTCTAGTTATTTTTCCTTGGCAGTTGTGTAATTGATGGGCTGAATTTGTGTTGTAAAAGGGTTCGGGCCCTTTCAAAATCTCGTTTTTACCCTAATAAAAAAAAAACTTAATAATAAGATGAAACTAAAAGTTCAAATAATGAACCTTTTGCACCTAAGTTGCTTACCTTTATGACTTTGTAGATGATGGATATCTTGGTGATTTGAATCACCTAAATGTTCCTTTGTGTTTGATGAAATTGCAGTTCTTTGCTTTCCAAAACAGCTTTTTAACTCACCAATTTGCAACTTTGAAATTCCTTTAACTTGTTGCCTGAAAAGTTAGTTTGGTGACTTCAACCCTCCTTTAGGATGAGCCCTGAAAATCTAAAACTTAGCAGCTATTAATGCTGCCCAAATTGTTGTTTTCTTGTCCTCAAATCTGAAATTTTCATATTGCAAAGCAGTCAATTTCTCCTCATAAGTGTTGTCCTTAAATATCACAAATTTGGTAGGAAGCTCCTCCAAATCGTAGCTGAGATTTTCCTTCAAGAAACCTTCATTTGTCTGTTGTAAAACCAACAATCTCCTTTCTCCAAAATAGCCTTCAATGGCAATCTCCAAATCTCTCAGATTTGGTGGCTTCTTCTAACTCCTTTCTCCTTCTTCCTTGTCAAATTATGACTTCAACCTTGGCCTATCTAGTGGCCTTCTTCTCAAGAATTTGAATGTCTTGAGGTCTTCACTATTCTCCTCCAAAATTTGGCAAACTCCTTGCCAAATCCTTCTCCTTTTGGGCTTGTTGTCGAATGGTAACAATTGTCCCAAAAACTCCTTTATTAGGAACTCCTTCCTACTAGTAAATTTCTCCAATGAGTTCTCCTTGAAACTCCTTCAATGGGGCTTTCCTAGCCTTCTCCTTATTTCTCCTTCCAATCCTTCCTTAAGACCTCTTCTCTAAGGTCTTCAAATTTTTGCAGCTTCTCTAGTCTTCTCAATGAGATCTTTTCCTAGATCTCTAAAATTTGTTGCTTCTAAAATCTGGAACAGGACCTTTGCTAGTCCTTCTCTATCTTCAATCTTCCAAAACTGGAAGTTCTTCAATGGGACCTCTTGTGGGTCTCTTTAGCTTCTTGAGTTGTTTTCTCCTCCTTCAATCTGCAATCTACAATCTTCAATCTTCAATGGAGATCTCCAATCTCCAATCTTCTCCTGGACTCTTTTTCTAGGGTCTTTTCTTCCTTCAATCTGCAATAAGGCTCCTCTCCCCTTACTTCTCTCTTTTTTAATATGCAAGTCTGCAGCTCTTGCAATGGGACCTTTTCTTTAAGGCCTCCTAATCTTTAGTCTTCAACTTTTTGCTTCAAGTGTTGGATTGATTCTAAAGAAGATATTCTTCCTAGCTTTCTTGTAGGAAGCTTCCCAACTTTCTTTGAATCTCTTTTTCCTGCAACAAAGTGTTAGAAACTAGAAAATGGTAAATCTCTAAATCTAGAGATTCTAAATCTTCACTAGTTGATTTGTCAATCTAGTGGAATCAATGTTGAGTCCTAGTCTTCACGAGTTTTTTTGCAACTCTGTGGAAAGACTCCAACCAAATGTATTTTCAAAAATTTTGAAAATGAGATTTATGATCTCTCAATCTCTCTTGTGGCTCTCCCTATTTCATATCGATCTATCGTGTTCTCTGATACCACTGTTAACTTTTAATGATTTATATTAAAGGAAATGCAACCACAAGATGTAAAATGAGCAAGCAATGATAACTATATGATAATGACACTATAATATGCAAGAAAACTATGAGATAAAATTTTGCAATAACTCAGAAATATGTCATTAATGGATGCTCATGAAAATAGTACAATGTATTATAATGGAGGACATGAACACTCCATATTTTCAATGAAAGGACTACATTGCACTCTAACTACAAATCACTAGAGTAACTTCAATCTCTCTCTCTCTGTCTTTCACTCTCTTTCGCAGTCTCACTCTATACCTCAAGGCATATATATAGGAAGACATGTGCCTTGGCCTTTACTCTACCCATGACTCTTCATCTACCTATCCTATGACTCGTATACATGTGGACTACATGCACATTTACATCATTGCACATTGTAACACTTGTGCATTTATTACTTGCTTGAAGTAACTACGCAAACCTTAAAATAAGATAAAATCCTAATCTAGAAATGTACCCAAGGTGGTACATTGACATGTACCAAATAATGTAATATACTCTAACATTGCATTTGGCGCACACTACGTGGACAGAGTCACCTGCGATGTGACTCTGATAGATTGTTGTGGTCTAATTCTTGGCAAGCCCTACCAATATGACAAAAGGGCTCAATATGATGCTTATAAAAACACATACACATTGCATCATGAGAAGAAGACATTTCTCATTCATTCCAAGAAGAATACCATGCTCCACTCCACCCAACCAAAAAATATTGCATTGATCTTCAACAAGCCAAAGGATACACCAACACCAATTCCACAAAAGTCATTCCTCCTCCTTCAATACCTCCTCTTGCTACTCCTTTTGCTACTTCATCTATTCAGCAACCACAACCTTCTTCATTTCAACAGGTTCCTATTTTGAAGCAACTTCGCAGACTACGCAACAAGTCATTCGTCCTCAACAACTTCCTCAAGCTTCTTCTCAGGTTGGCAATCAAGTTGTGACCAAGCATTGTCTTCCATATAAAGCACCTCTTGGCCTTCTTGACATCATCAGTACTCTTGCCCATCTAATACCTGATTTGTAGCTTCCGCTTCATCCAACTCGAGTTCCTCCAAATAAGCCCACTTTTATTGTAAAAGAATTGGAGTCCAATGCTTCTATTGTGGGGAGGTATGATGAGGACATCATTTGCTAGACTAAGGTTTAAGTTGCTAGAATTAATAAAACCTTATATTAAGCTTAGGCTTATTAGGAATTAGTCTTGTAGGGGTTGTCTTGTTTTTAAACTTTTAATAAATTGTAAAATGTGAGACTTTGTTGCTCACGTTGGACTTGGCAGAAGTCTTCTAGAGTAGGATAGTTGGCAATATCTTCTAGAGGATGTTGCTAGTTGGATTGATGATAGTCAATCCTTGAAATAAGCCTTTGGATAAGAGCTTATCTTCCCAATTTGGGAATTGGTTGCTCCTTCCAAGGGGTTGGTTGCTCAATCTAAGGGCAATTAGTTGTAATTTGGTGCCTATTTAAGCACCCCTTAGCAATGCAATTCTTAGCTTTGTTTGATTCCACATCATATGTGTAGGAAGAATCCACCCATGAGTTATCATGGTTGATAAATTCTTACTACCTAGTAAAAGTAAATATTTGGAGGCATCTTGAGCAAAATGATACACCTCCAAATGTTGCATGCCTCTAAATACATTCATAAATCACTTAGAAGACCCTCTAAAGTGTTTGGTGGTGTCACTATATGCCAAAATGTCGCTTTCTAAAAAAAATCCTTGGGATCGATGCATCTTCATTTTACCCAACATCTCCATGAGCAATTCATTCCAAGAGGTGAGTGAATTGCCCGAGTCTAGGAGCACTTTGCTCTTGTGAACCAATTGCTGCCAGTCTGCTAGCACGTCACACCTATGAGCCAATTGCATCACTTCTGAGTAGAACTTCCTTCCAGCCCTCTAATTGTGCATCATTGAAAAGTCCCATATTTATATCTCAATGTGTAACATAATCAACTCTAGCAGACTAAAATCTTTGGTAAATATGACCAACCGAATTCAGATAGAACGTAAACATTAAGAACCAAAATGAAATAAATTATATGATAATGAAAATAAAGGCTTATGAAGATGGAAAGCTCATGTTCAACCAAGTCATCCTCAGCAACTGCCAATTTAATATTCAAAAACAGACAAGTAACTGCACAACCATCTAGGTCCGAGGTGTAGACCAATTGGTTCGACCAAACCCCGTAAGGGGGCGGAGGTCCAAGGTTCAAATCTCAGGCCTCGCTGGACTGAACGCTTGTCCCTTTCCTGGTGCTTTCAATGGCGTAAAAGGTTTTAAATGATTGTGGCATGGTGGTTATAGGGGCGGACTGCGCAAATATCTGTGTGGCGGCTTTCGGGCGGACAACACAGAATACTGTGGCGGCCATAAAAGCCAGACAGCCTGCCCAGATTCGTGGCGGCTACCAATTCCACCATGTAAATTAAAAAAAAAAACTGCACAAACATCTATCTATTTCTTCGAGATGTACCCACCTATAATTACTTTCCCAGATTAATCAAAAAACCTGCACAGTTATAAATCCGCATAGATTTTCAAAATACCAACTGAAAAAAAACTCCAGATACTGTGACTAATTTAAGTTTTATTGGAGAATGTAGCCATACACAAGAACAAACCATATTTCCATGCAAATCTAAACAAGTAAACACTAGTAGTTGTCTGCAGGAAAATACTTCTTCTTAGGCTCATTGGAAAATCTCTTGAAACGGTATATTATGCAGTACAATTTTTAACCATACTTGAATGTTTAATTCAAAGTTCAGTTTGAAGAAACAGAGCCTCCGTACAGGACATACATCCATTGAAATAGAAATCACAATGGATTGATTTACAGTAGGAAACGTAACAAGAAAAAGTTTCCTTTTACCATTCAGTTTCTTCTTTGACACAAACTAAAGTGAATGACAGAAACAATTATGGGAATTCACATCTCTGAATGTGATTGTTTCATTATGAGTACGACTCTACACTAACCAGTTCTCTTGAATGCATTATTTTGAGAGTAAGAGCTTCCATATATTATAATAATGAGCATAAGACCATCAAAGCAGCCCAAAGAATAAGAAAATATAATAAAGAATAAGAAAATATAATATATTCTTACTTTTAGCTAAAGTGAGTTCCAGAAAACATGCTCATCTAAAGTTATCATTTCTTGTCTCCATCAAACCATACACTTACAAGAACTCTAGATATGTATACAGAACAAGCAGCTTGGAAATAAAATAATGACTCAAAAATCACAATTAACTAGAAAAAAAGCTGCACATTTAAGACATTGAGCACATGCCATATCTACACTCATATAAGATCAAACACAATACAGAAGCATAATATATACAACTTTGCAAGAGAAATTGACCTATATGCATCATTCAAAAGCATGTATTATAATAATGGTATCCACCAAAGATTTCTCTTCATTTCATCTCACTATAATATTTTTAACAGAATACACTGCCATTGTTAAAGAAATATATATAGTGGATGTTGACAAAATTTGTTTATCCACCTTGGTAATTTTTTTCCAAATATAAGCAAAAACATCAATGTGGACAGCTAACAAGGAGACTGTTTCATTGATACATATTTCAATAAGGTGCTTGCATAGCTGCTCAAATTGGTCATGAGCTAAGTGGTTTTACCAATGGCTTCAAAGACTCCATAATACTAGCAAAAGATGGTCGCTTGCGTGGATCACTGCAAAACAAGGTATCAATTCATCCTATCAGATTGTAACAAGTTTTGTAAGAGCAAATGATGGCAAGCCAAGAATTCAGGGAAAACACTTGAGAGGATCAACAATCATGATGAAATATTATAATGTTTAAGAATATGCAAGAAGACAACAAATAACACAGGCATACCTAGCCCAGCAAGATTCGATTATAGCAGTTATGTCAGGGTTCACATCTTTTGGAATTTGAAGCCTTCTGTTTTGGAATCCAACAGCTCCAACAACCTATAAAACCATCAATACCACAAGGATCAATCTAAAAAGGAACCAGTCCACTCTGCTTGGATTCATTAGATGCATAAATCAATATTCGCTCAATGATGGGATTAGAGAATTAGAATATAACCACCATTTACAAAGACAGTGTTCAGTACTGCATTGGGCTTTGTAAAATATTCTAAAAGGCATTCTCTAGAATATAAAGTTTGAATTTCAAAATTCTAAAAGGCATCCTCTAGAATATAAAACTGAAGACCATTATTGGTACTGAATTACATTCATTATGCTCTGTAACAAGGTTTGGCAAATCTAACCCATAAAGTTTGAATTTCAATGAAATTCAACAAATAAAATTCGATTAAAATCACTGATAATCAGTGGTTTGTAGAACTACTTCAGTCAATATGAGAAGTAGAAAAATTCAGCAATGTTATTAGGTAACTTACATGGACACAGATTAGACATGTTTTCCCATACTTCTCAAGTTGCAATATATTTTTTGTATTTTTTAATTTAATTCTATGCAATTATAAATATGTTTCCATCATTTTAACATCTCAAACTTCATGCCAAACTTTATCAAAACAATTCCATGTTTCAAATTTCTTCCAAGGTTCAAGCTTTTCAAACTTGAATTCAAACACAAACAATATGACTAAGGTCTTATGTCATGCCTATCCCTGGTTTGTAAACACTGTTCTCTACACACCCAAGTGCCAGGAACCCTCTGTATGAAAGCCTAAATTTAAGGGAATGATGTGCATTAAAAATAAAAATAAAAACAAGAAAGGATCAGTTTTTTCTAAAGCCCACTCCAGGCTAGTGACAACACAAAGAAAGAAAGAAACAGCAACAAAAGACAAAAGGACATGATTCTGCCTTTTCCTCAGTATGTTAGTTTGGCACTCTACCTGAAATTTATTGGCATTTGCTGGCCATAAATTTCAGTGTTATAACTTGATTGTTTATTCTAGATGTAACTTTTAATTAAGCATATTATGATTATTTGTTTGCTTGTTAATGACATGTTTATATATTTATGGCCATATCTGTGACAATGTTAAATGTATTTTTATTAATATCAGATGCCTATGTATACATTCACTGTTATTTTTATTTCCATATATCTGTGTAAAGATGCTTTTTTAGATCACAGCTAGACAGCACACCTAACCAGTGTATGAGATCCCTAGGTGGAAATAAGTTATACACTCCTTCGATTTCAACCCTATGATAAATATTAATGAGACCATAAAATGCCTCGTTTAATACAACCAAGTAACCCTTTTTACTTCCATTTTGTGCATTTGTAATAGTGGACTAAGTAGATATAGGCGGTAATATTTTACTTAAACATGGTGAAAGCAAATTGCTTAACAGTTATTGTTTGAAAGGTTTTTTTTTATGTAATCTGAAGATAAGTTCCGACCATTAGTCTAATCAAATGGGATTTCTGCAACATCCTTTTGAGTTGCAGGTTTTC
Source organism: Wollemia nobilis (assembly GCA_028583015.1). Taxonomy (NCBI): domain Eukaryota; kingdom Viridiplantae; phylum Streptophyta; class Pinopsida; order Araucariales; family Araucariaceae; genus Wollemia; species Wollemia nobilis. Next base: position 423,173 of record JAQPPZ010001340.1, read on the forward strand.
TGTTACATTCCGGAGCAGTTTCAATACAGAGATGCATTGGAATACAGAAGTGCTATGGAATATTTAACACAAGGATGCGCCGAATTACAACAGTCCAGCAAATTTGAACGTGTTGAAATCAGCAGAAGAGGAGGCATGGATGCTTGTTAATTTACGCGTAGAGATGCTTGTTAATTTCCATGCGGAGATGCTTAAGGCGTGGAATGCGTTTCAGCCAGGGATGCACGTGGAATAAAAGCAGAATGTTTGGGATCCTTTCCCCATCGTTGCAATAGTTTGCAACCACGCTGGTCAAAGGATAAGAAAAAGGAGAATCTGCATGTTAGTGCTCATCCAATGGGTGAGCTAGTCCCGCAATGTCCATTCTAAATTTAGGCTATTAGTTCTGAAATTCCTCCTGAATAGTGGAGCTTTGGTTTAATGCCACACGTATACATATACATCCTGTATGTTTGAGAAGGATCTTCTTCTTTTAGTGTTTTGGTTTTCTTTTAGAGAAAGAGACGAATAAAGATGGAAATAGGGATTATGTTTTTATTCGAATAAAAGGAGAGATATATTCTCCCTACTTGTAGCCCATAGTTAGGAAATGTTGTTATGTGTCTTCACTTATAAAAGACACGTAATATTTTGATTTTTAGAAAAACAGTTTGAAGATGAAAAGGAGGACAAGGACAGATGTGTATGAAATGATGGATTTTGTAAAAATGGTAATTTTGTCCTTTTCTTAATAAAGTATGTTTTTCTCTCCTTTTCTCAATTGTGCATATTTTAGTTTTATTTTAAATTAATAATTACTTTCCGTTGAGCTAAGGAATAAGGGCCCACATCAGCACAATGGAAAGTATAATTTTTGTAAATATGCATAGAATAATTAATGAATTTTCATTTTATTTATTTTAATGTCTTTTGTATATTATTTTAATTTGTAATTAATTTGTATATTGCTTTAATTATTTATTTTAATTTCTCAGGTTAGTTTTATGCAGCTGTTAGGTTAGATTTTTCTGCAAGTGGATTTAAATTATTTTACAAGCACATTTTAAATTCCACAAGTGATTTAATTTCCGTAAGTTTGTCTTAATTTTCCATTTAAGCAAGTGTGTTTTTAGGAAGCCTTAGAAGACCCTATACCAAGGCATATTTTTTTTTCTCTAAGCATACAACCATCAGACGCCATCCTGGATTGACAATTTAAAGTGCGAGCATTAACGACACTCGTCAAATATTGCAGTAAATCAGACCTTGCAGATCCATTTAAGAGAACCCTTGGTGGGAACAAGGGAACTTTACCTTACATACTCCTTGGATTTCAAACCTATGAGACCTTGCAGATCCATCTAAGCACTATCTTCCAGTACAATGGGCTATTGGATTTTGAAAATGGTGTATCTGTACTTGGATGCACCTGTGCCTTTACATACCTATCTAACTATAGTTGGCAGTTGAACTGTTCTCAGAGAAGAGGCAATTATAAGAGCAGATTTAGGGCAGAGTGTTGGAGCCAAAGAGCCACCAAAAAAAAACATGTAAAAGCATGTCAACTAGAACATGTGTCTAGGCCCAAGCTACAAATACACATTTATCCTATGAGGTTCAATAAATTAGAATGTGTTAGGTAAGAAATGACAACATCAATCATATCCCAGTGCTAGAGTTTCAGCATTTTGAGGAGTCTTTAGCAATGAGACATTAACCAGTATGAAATTCTAGGAAATATTTTTACAATAAAGAAAAGTCATACAATTTGCAAGAAGTTTGGCAACTTACTTCGAAGAACCATGTAGCACATAGAACCATAAAACTCACAAAACTGTTGGAAATTTTGAATGTTGTGATGAATCAATCATACATGACCGGAACCTACAGCATAAGCTCCATCATAAAGTTTCAGTCTCTTGAGCACACTTGTCTATTCCAGATCATGCCTTGTTTTGCTTGCTGGAGTTTTAGATTTGAACAAAATCATCAAGTATTTCTAATATCCCATGTTTAGTTGACTACTTCTGTACACTCTAATAGCAACCAATCTCAGGATTCTAACCTCGCAGTGGTTATATTATTTCACTTTCAATAATTTCCAGCTTCGTGCGAGTTTTCTATGTATTTTTTTGACCTAGTTGAAATGGATCCTGCCCGTTTGGCCTATTACAAGTTCAATTTCAATGGGTCAAGTAAGTTAAATCCAAGTTGTAAAGGCATGGGTGGGATTATTACAAACAATCATGTCAAGTGTTATCAGCAATGAGCATTATGCTGCAGCCTGCCAATGTTGCTCTTAATACTCATAACATGGCAAACAAGTGAATATTGATGCATCAACTTCAACTAGGATATATACATGGATTTTATCATCTACACATGGAAGATGATTCATAAATTCTTATTAATCATCTTACTAGCTAGGTCCCATTTATTGAACATGGTAATAAGATGAGTCGGTTATTAGACTTTATTAACAATATAAAGCAGTGCTTTCACAGTTTCCACACTTGAAATCAAATCTTATTTGCAAAAAAAATGCACTGATAATGAAAGCTCAAGTTGTTAATATAAATTATGCCTTCCAAACCCATAGGAGTTTTTGTCTCAGCTTGCTTTCTATTCCTAGGATTGGCCCTAGTTGAACTTGAGAGTGTATCAGACCATACTTTTGCGAGTCTAGTCAGGCCAGGAAGCTAATGCAGTTTGATTTGCATTTCCTAATCGACCTAGGTGCTAAATTGGAGTCCCTACTTCGCCTCCTGGTCAAAACCACCACCTGCAACACAGACAGTTGTTTTGCATTCCCTAATTGACCCAGGTGCCAAATTTCAGCCTCCAGTTCATATCCTGGAAAGGCACCCCACCTGCAACTCAGGCAGTTAGGCCATCAAATATGACTCTTGTTGCCAAGTTATTCATCTTGTAAAATTTCACCTATAATAGCAGGTTCATCCTAGTCATTGGATTTTAAAATTAATTGATGGAGCTGTCTAGGCAGCAGGGACAACACCTTATATAATAAAAAGTGAAATTCACCAAGAGCCAAGTTACCGAGATACAGATACAACTATGGAAACATAAAACAACAATTCGCTTTGAACCTTCCAATACTATTCATGGGGCGCATTCCCAAGGTTGTATATCCGCAGAGACACATCCCCAAGGAAGGGGGGCAGGAGGATGTGATGGGACTAGAGGGAAGGACTGAGGGGACATCTCCACTGTATTCCCCCTTACCCTCAATTGTGCAGGGGACACCTACCCCTCTACAGTATTTCACAGCTTAAATCTCGAAACTTAATATATAGATAGAAGAGTACAAATTGATGGGTGCACAACTGAAATATGGAGAGTTATTTGCATAATATAGATAGTTGTCATATTAGATAAACAGCTGAAATCTGGAAACTTAATTCCCCCAATATTTCAGAACTTAAAAACTCTTTCGTGAGATAAGAATGCAAATGTATGGGTGCCTAGATAGTTTCTGTTGAAACACACAACTTCAGCATGTCTAAAGAAGTTGGACAATCCATTATGTTCAAACAGTGAATGCACAACATTGCCACATAATATTTGTGGATGTTTTCGGACAGCTATAGTTAACCGAAAAATAAGTCATCACAAACCAGCAGTTGAACACAACACCTTGAAGAGCAAACTTGACAGTCTAGTGGTCCAACCACATCGAACAAGTCACTGTGCTCTCCAGATAATGCATCACTGTATTTTCACTTTGTCTATGATTGTTGTTCAGTAATGGAGAAACAAATGACTAACTAAAATTTATACATTTTAAAATGTTTATATTTCTATATTTTTTAATATTCTTATACAGTTGTCCCCTTCTTGTCAAAATTTAGAGGTGTCTTCTAGTCATCCCTTTTCACATCCCCACGTTTCCCCATCAGCACCAATAGGGTACTCCATGTAACATGCGTTAAATATGATCCAGCATATGTACATTCATACGACAAAATAAATAGGTACAAAAGAAATAAAAAAATAAAATAAATTAGTGTTTAAAACAAAGAGTATTAACAATATTAATAGTGTTTCAACTTTCAATTAATACACCCTACTAACCGTATAAGGTAGAATATATTTACACACAAAAAATGGTATGGAAGAAAGGAAGAAAGAACATATATTAATACTCAAACTTTAAGCATGATCAAAGGAGGTCAATGGGACCTAAAATGTATGCATCATTTCAATAATACAAGGAAGCCAAACGAAGTGCTCTAAAATAAAAAGTATAATATAATAATATACGAAATTTGATAGGGAGTGGGAGAACCATGTCACCATAGTATGATCTGATGATGGTGACTTTTCATGCCCTTTAGGCCAAATTGCTGGGTAGGACCTATTTAGATATTCTTGTGTTCATTTAGTTAAGAAGTAATTTTTGCCACTAGCAAGTTACATGATGAACTTTCTAGGTCTAGATTGGTTGATTTGAATTAACATTTCTTGTACAAAATTATGTTTGCAAATGTTTATGTAGATACATCTAATGTCTTTGTAGGTTGGACAAGATAAAAGTGTTTTCCATCCTCTATTTCATTCAAATTATATAATTTGCACTTTTTGTTCCCAAAGAATCTCAGGATATGTCCATCTCACAATTTTATTATGTAGATCAAAGTTGAAAAATTGTAAGGAAAAAATCAGTTTGACAATTAATCGAGAAAGTCAGCACTCTCATTTAAAAATATTGGCAGTTTTTTAAAAATCAGCCACCACGAATAAATCAAGGACCTGGTAAAAATCGTGATATATGTGATAATTGGATTTTTTTAAGTTTTTTCAACACTAACGTAGATCATGAGAGCACATTCTTATTTTAGCCATCACAATTTTCTATTTAGAGCTAGTTGCATCAATGGGGTAGGTAGAACTGTTGAGGGTTAATAGCATTCTTATAATAATAGTTTATTTCATATCTCTTGATGACTTTGATATAAATTTGAGAGTCTATTTTGCCTATTTATTGAGTATTAATTCTTTGTCAATGCCCATTAGCGAAGCCAATCATTTGAATCTCTTTGCCAGCCTTTATTTATCGCAAGTGATAAGATGTTTGGGCTATGACAAGAAGTATCTTGTCGAAGACTGGATAGTTTGTGTTTCTATAGTAGGTAGCACTTCAAGGTGTCACTTTTAACATGAATTAGGCCTGCTTCCATAAGGAGAACAGGGTAAGGTGTTTGGTTCTTGTTGGTTACGAATCTGCCACTAGGAATGATTTTAATCAACAGTTTCTCTAGCACGCCCGGTGGGACCCGAGTGTTCCACCCCAAAACAGAATCGAAGCATCGGTGTTCGCTTCATTGCTGTCAAATTTGAACACCTGGCGACTCTGTTGTACCCGAATATTCTCTAAGTCCCGAGGATCAGTCCAATATCGAAAGCTCCTTCATGCATACAAGATGGAGAGTTAGGAACGCAGGACCACAAGAGCCTGAATTTTACGAGCTCGACATCAACGTTGCTGGAGAGCACCCTAGGCTGGTTGATTATCAAGCCCGTCAAGACGAAGCTGAGGAGACAACTTCTGAGAGCAATGAAGATTATCACGATATTGATCAACTCGATCAAGACACAGGCATGGCAAATCCTCAGCCAAATGCTCCTGCGCTGTTTCTGGCAGTAGATTCCATCGGACCCCTCAATCTAGCTGATCAAGATGTTGTCTCGCTCGCTGCATTGAAGGCTATTCCCACGTATGATGGAACGGAGAAAACGGCCTTTGAACACATTCAAGATATCCTGGCCTTGGCTGCACTCCACGCCATCCCGAATGAAAGTGTCAAGACCCGGCTGTTAGCTCTCTCTCTGCGAGGGAAGCTTCTATACTGGTATAGATCATTTCCGGAGAACACTATCACCGGATGGGCTCAATTGGCCGGACGGCTGGTTAAAGGCTTCAATGAGTCTGCGGATCCATCCTCACTGCTGCACCAGTTTCAAACTATTCAGCGGCATCCACAAGAGGAGATCTCAGATTTCAATGTGAGATTTGCAAGATCGTGGAAAAGAGTTCCCATTTAACTGCGTCCCTCAGAAGGACAAGCTGCTCACTACTACCTCAGAGCATTCAACTCGGAAATTTGTTTGGTCATTAAGTTGGCCCGTGTAAATACTTTTCCCGAGTTGTATGAGGCAGCCCAGAGGGCAGAGCTAGACATGATTGCCATAGGCAGACTCCCGCATAAGATGCAGCCACCGATCTACCCAGATTTCCCATAGTCTCAGTATCCACCGGCATCCGTGGGGGTGCCTTCCTCATCCAATGCATACCAAAATCCCCCATGGAATCCCTCACCAGCCAAGTCTCAATATCCTCCTCAAGTGCATTTTCCCAATCCACCGGCGCCTCAATTCCCGCCTGCTCCTCAATATCCAGCACTCCCCGCTCCTCCACAGTACCTGGCATTGCCTCCAACGCCTCTGTTAGCGGCATTGCCTTCGCCGGCCCAGCCTGCACAACCAGATACGGATATACAAAATAAGATTCTACAAGAGATGCGGTCTCTTTCTACTGGCTACCGGACGCTATCCAATGATATGGCCATTATGAAGAAAAAGCAGGCCCAACAAGAATTTGCTCCAAGGAGGTCTTATCCTCCCCCTACACTGACAAGAGACCAAGTGGCTCAAAGGCCACCGATCTACCCAGATTTCCCACAGTCTCAGTATCCACCGGCATCCGCCGGGGCGCCTTCCTCATTCAATGCATACCAAAATCCCCCATGGAATCCCTCACCAGCCATGTCTCAATATCCTCCTCAAGTGCATTTTCCCAATCCACCGGCGCCTCAATTCCCGCCTGCTCCTCAATATCCAGCACTCCCCGCTCCTCCACAGTACCTGGCATTGCCTCCAACGCCTCCGTTAGCGGCATTGCCTTCGTCGGCCCAGCCTGCACAACCAGATACGGATATACAAAATAAGATTCTACAAGAGATGCGGTCTCTTTCTACTGGCTACCGAACGCTATCCAATGATATGGCCATTATGAAGAAAAAGCAGGCCCAACAAGAATTTGCTCCAAGGAGGTCTTATCCTCCCCTTACACTGACAAGAGACCAAGTGGCTCAAAGGCCACCAGCTAGAAATGCCCCCAATAACGCGCAGCCGAGCGCTCCAAACAATGTGCACTGGTGCTTTACGTGCAATGACCCTCATGGAGAAGATACCTATATGCTGCATCAACATTACCTTCAAACTCTTGAAGGCAGCATCCTCCCGGATGAAGAGGTCAACATGCTTCACGAAAAAGGGAGCAACTTTGCAGTCTCTGAGGAAGACCCGATGTCTATCTTGACCAAGGACGATAAGAAACCAATGGCGGTAGAGGCAGCCCAGATGCAGCCTTTAAAAGTATACACTAGGCGAGAAAAGGCGCCACCTGCCGCGAAAGTCCCTGACAAGGCTCCTTTGCCTCCACCAGTGAAAGAGAAAGCGCCACTCAAGAAGACCCGGAAGGTTCAACCGTCGGCGAAAACCAAGGAGCAGGCCCGAGAGAAGCTCAAATACCCGTCGTTGACAAAACGATAGAGGGTCGAGGCCACGCAGCAGTACCGTACCAAGTACGAGCCACAAAAGAAATGGAAGTGCCCAGTACTTCAGCTTACAACATAGTTGAGCTCAAGAGGAACCCGGCAAAGATCAGCATGTACGATGCTCTGCAGCTCCCTTGACAAGTAGATTTGTTACATGAGTCTCTAAAGACCTCAACAGGAGGAAATCCATCGCAGCCTGTGCTAGCTCAACCCCTGACAACCTCAATCACGGGGAAGAACAGACCACCGCCATTTTACTTGTCGCTGCAGATGGAGGGACACGTAGTGCACAACTGCATTATTGACTCCGACGCGTCAACCATTGTCATGCCAAGGGCGGTCTGTGAAGAAATCGGCATGGAATAAGCGAGAAGCAGCCAAGGCGTCTTGCAGCTAGACGGCACTCCTGTGAAGACAATTGGTGTCATCAAAGACATCCCTATCCGTTTGCATAAGGCACCTGAGGTTGTGGTCATTCAGGAAGTTGTGGTTGTTGACCTGGAGCCCTACTTCGGCATGTGCCTCTCTAGAGAATTTACCGCCAAGCTGGGTGGATATCTCTCAATGGACTACTCTCATATGGAGATCCCCTTCAAAGGGAGGAAATTCAAGATTTACAATGATAAACCATCCACTTTCCTGGTCGATAAGATACCCGAGGAGGGGCAACAAGAGGACACAGTCCATCTAATGATCGAGGAGTGTGATGGAGAAGCAAACTTGGTGGAGGAAGCCATAGAGCAGCTGCAAACAAAGGATGAATTCTCCCTACAAGACTTCAACGCCATGATTGAATCAGACATAGGCTGTTACTCCATCACCCAGCCTGAGAAGCCGAAGGAGACAGAGAAAGAAGACATAGGTCTTGCCCCGAACGAATTATGGAAGTTGTACTTTGACAGCGCCAGGTGTAAAAGCGACACAGGGGTAGGGATCATTCTAGTCTCGCCATCAGGAGAGCAAAAAGATTACTGTTACAGGCTGGCGTGGAGCTGCACCAATAATGCGGCGGAGTATGAAGCCCTGTGTTTAGGGTTAAAGAAGGCAGAGAGATTGGGAATTAAGCAACTGCAGATCTTTGGATATTCCGATTTAGTGTGCAGGCAAATTACAGACAAGTGCACCGCAAAGAAGCACTATCTTAAGGCGTACCGCAATCGGGTCTGGGACCTGCTGGAATCATTTGAATCCTTAAATGTCAAATCCATCCCCCAGGAGAAGAACAGACATGCAGACATCTTGGCATCCATTGGAGCCAGGTACGTCTCGGCTGATGACACTGTCCAGAAGCCGAAGCCGGTTCGTACCATCTACAGGCCTTCTGTTCCTGATAAGGACACCCACTGGCAGGTGTTCGATTGCGACGAAGACATCGTCAATTTTCTGATTCACGAAGCTAGTACAATAGAAGGTAGAGACCTTGATGACGAGCAATATGAGGGGTTAATACAGTTGAAAAATAATCATGTCCCGAAAGGACTGATTACCTTGGAGAGCCTGTTTGACCAAAATGACAGGGCCATCTCACACCGGATCAAAGTGGACGCCAAGCAATACACTGACTTGGAGCTTGAGCCTGGTAAGGTGATTAAAGTCGGCATAGATTGCACTCCAAAGGAGCTGGATCAGATTCGGGCCCTATGTAAGGAGTACCCAAACCTCATAGCATGGTGCTACCAAGGTTTGAAGGGGTACGACAAGGAGATTATCCAACATACCATAGAGCTGGAAGAAAATGTGAAACCCTTCAGGCAAAAGTAGAGGGCGGTTAATCCTAAGATCGAGGCAATGATGAAAGCGGAACTTTTGAAGATGCTAGAGGCCAAGATAATATATCCTATCAAGCATTCTTCTTGGGTTGCAAATTTGGTTCCCGTGAGAAAGAAGAACAGAGATATCCGCCTCTGCGTGGATTTTCGGAATTTGAACCAAGCCTCACTCAAGGACCACTACCCGCTCCCGCAGATCCTCCATGTGGTCACGAGAGCTCAACGGTTCTCTCTCCTTGACGGATTTTTTGGCTACAACCAAATTTGGGTGAAAGCTGAGGACCAGCACAAGACAGCATTCACCACCAAATGGGGGACGTTCGCTTATCAACGCATGCCGTTCGGCTTATCCAACGCTGGGGCCACATTTCAGAGGGCCATGGACCTCGCATTTCGAGAGGTTAAATAAAATTATTTTCATTTACTTGGATGACATGACTGTGTTTTCCTACAAGAGGGAAGAACACACCTCCCACCTGCGGCAAGTGTTTGAAAGATGCCGAGAGTTTGGTATATCCATTAATCTAAAAAGGTCGGTCTTTGCTGTGAAGGAGGGAAAGCTATTAGGCCATGTAATTTCAGAAAAGGGCCTTGTAGTCGATCCTGATAGAGCAGAGGTTCTTCTCCGTTTGTCGGCCCCAACTAATAAGAAAGAGCTACAGTCCTTCTTTGGCCAGATTAACTTCGTAAGGAAGTTTGTGCCTGATTTCGCCCAAGTCATAAAGCCCATGGCCGAACTATTGAAGAAAGATGCTGAGTACCTCTGGACAAAAGAGAGAAGGCAAGCTTTTGAAGAGATCAAGGCAAGGATTACCCAGGCGCCAGTACTAATAAACCCAGAGTATTCAAAGGATTTCATCCTTTATGCTGTGGGAGAACCTGAAAGCTATGCTACAATTTTGACTCAAAAGGGAGACGATGGCGAAGAGCGACCAATAGCCTTCTTGGGCCAAGTAATCCAACCCCATGAGGAAAGATACAATTTCATTGAGCGACAAGTGCATGCAGTCATTAGATCCTTAAGGAAGTTTAAGCACTTTGTATCTCAGAGCCGGGTTACAGTCTTTGTGATACACCCCGATGTTAGAAGTTTTATCATTCAAGGTGAACCGGGTCACAAGAGGGTAGGATGGATCGCCAAAATCCAAGAGTTTGACATAGAGGTGCGACCCACCAAGCTAATTCGAGGTTGGGCCCTATGCCAGGAATTGGCTAGAAGTGTTGCAGCCGAGCTCCCTGCTTGCCAGTGGGAAGATCCCGTGATGGAAGGTAACCTTGCCAACTCCTTATCAAAGGAAAGAGATTGGACAGATGATTTACTGTGATATTTCGACACAGGGAGATGTCCAGATCAGCTCAATGCCTCACAAAGAAGGAGGTTCAGGCTTAATGCCTTGAAGTATGTTTTGCGCCCTGAGGGGCTGTATTTTAAAAACATTGACGACATCCTTTTGCAATGTGTCAAAGAATCTGATAAACCGAAGGTCCTAGCCGAGTTCCACTCTGGAATGTCAGGAGGACATTTCTCAGGAAGGCCTACGACCTTAAAAATAATCAGGGCAAGTTATTATTTGCCTACCCTCTTTGCAGATGCATACGCAGTCTGCCAGAAATGCGAGAAATGCCAAAGGTTTGCTAGCCGAAATAGGAATGCGCCAATGCCCCTCCAGCCGATCCAAGCTAAAACTCCATTCCAGCAATGGGGTCTTGATTTCATCGGGACCATAACGCCCAATTCTTCGGCGGGGCATAAGTTCATCTTGACTGCCACCGATTATTTCACCCGATGAGCTGAGGCGATACCCACCAAACATACCGACCAGGAGATGGTCATCGCCTTCCTCGAAAGCTTGATCACCCGTTTTGGGATCCCAAAGGCTATAGTGATGGACAATGGGCCAGGTTTCGCCGGGGCTGTACTCACGGAGTTCACAGGCAAGTATGGCATTTATCATAAGATGTCCAACTATTACCCGCAGGGGGAATGCCTAGCAGAGTCCACAAATAAGAATCTCATGAAAATCATTAAAAGGACTGTGGACAGGAACAAGAGGTCCAGGCACCTGCACCTGAACCTAGCGCTATGGGCAGACAGAATATCTTTCAAGAAGTCAATTAAGATGTCACCTTACGCGCTTATCTATGGGAAGGAGGCTATTCTACCGATGCATCTTGAAATACCTGCACTTTGGCTGTTGGACAGCGAAAAGGGAGATATGGACCCTCTTGACGCTAGATTTGCACAGCTGTTGCAGCTTGAAGAGCAAAGGGAAAAAGCTTATGAAGCTTTTCTAAAGCACAGTGAATCTACACAGAAATTGGTTTTCAAAAGGCACTACCGCCCGAGTCTTTAAGATCGGAGACCTAGTGTTGAAATGGGACGCTTTGAAAGCAAAACCAGGGAACCACGATAAATTTGATGCCTTCTGGCATGGTCCCTTCCAAGTTGCCCGGGTGAACTTGTTCAACTCTTTCGTGTTGAGGGACATGGAGGGCCACATTCTACCGATTCCTGTAAACGGCTTTCAATTGAAAGCCTATCACCATTAAAAGTTTCAGAGATCTTCCCTTGTACATATTCTCTTTTCTGTAGTTTTAATTAGTTTCCTTGTGTGAATACTGCTTTCATTAGAAATAATTTCCTGCTTTAAACCCGAGAAAAAGAGTCAGCGTTTTGTACAAGTGCCTGGTAGAAAGGAAAAAGGCAGGATATAGCGCAAGTATTCAGAAGGCAAAAACGCCCGTTGTCGCATAAATTCTTAGCGACTCCCGGAGGCGCGCACCGAATTCAGCGATTTTGGGCTGAAGGAGAAAATATAAAAATTTGACTAAGGCAAAGGCGCCGTCCGAAGTCGCTCCAAATCCTTGCGAAGTCAGGTGGCACTCAAAGTTTTTTGCGACACTGGGAGGCACCAGGGTCAGTGCAGGCAAACGATCAAAAGTGAAAATTCGTCTAAGTGTGGTTGCGCCGTCCGACAGCGTTCCCTGTTTCGTGCGCCAGCCGACGAAGTCCAAGCAAAAGAGAAGAAAATTTTCTAAGTGTCGGTGCCCGAAGTCGCATAATTTCCCAGCGCCTCCCGACGGTGCACAGCAAAATCTGCGAACTTCGGCGGGCGTGAGGAAAGTAAACAGTGATTAGCCGCCCAAAAGCGCAAATTTTTCAAAGCAAAGTCGGTCAGCGCTCATTTTTTGAGCGAACGTGGGCAGAACAAAGACTAGGGAAAGAGAAGAAGCAAGAGTCGGAGAGCGCAGTTTTCAAAGTGTAAAGCCTTGTTGCGCGTGCCCAGTTGGCGACGGATGACATCATCAACATCACACATTTCAAAGGTAAAAAAATGATTGCGCTCCCCAACGAAGATCTCACGCACGGCTGCCAGAGAATAACGGTGCCACTCACCCACTTAGCGCAACAGACTTTAACTCCATCATCCGCCATTAATGCTCCTTTTTACCCATCTCTGTAAAAGGGCTCATTTAGTCAGTTTTGCTATCATAATTAATTAGAGCAGTTTGAGTTGCGCCAGAGGGGTAAAATTCAAATTATACTGAAGCGTAGCTGTAATTTCCAATCGCTTTCACTGCCATGGGTAAAAAATCGAGCGCAGCAAAATGAAAAGCGCCTGTACAGGTGGCATCTAGTGCGTCTCATGATGAATCAGAGGAGCAGACAGCTCCTAGTGCGCCCGAAAGCGAATTGCTGAAGGGAAAGAGCGGAAAGGGCAAGGCAAAGAGTGCAGAAAAGAAAGTTCTTCCCCCGCCGCTCGTAGACCACCCTGGAGGGTACAGGGATGGCGATTATTCACTTGGTATCACGCAGCTGCGACTCACCGTGAAGCAATGGTGGGAAAGGGTTTCGTCCTCAAATCATTTCGGCGTTGCTTATCATTCGAACCTGTACTGGTTCTTGTGTCCGCCGGTCCATCACTGCCCGGAGCTGGTCGAATCTGTGGTCCAGTATTACAAACCCAGCACCCGACAGGTCTGCGATTGTGAGGGGAGGGTATTATTTTCCCTCTTCAAGGAAAGCGTTCAACCGACTTTCGCGCCAGGGCACACGCCGGATCCTGATTGCGTAATCAGGAAGGTCAGCCTGGATGAACAGAAAGGCAGGTGCGTCGACGGCAAGAAAATGAGGAATTTCCTCAATTCTGAACTAGAGCAGCCACTCCCCGCATCAAGATGGCTGTCACAGCCAATATCCCTAGCAAATTTCAAAAGTCAGTATATATATTCTATACTTGCCTGGGTTTTGGGTTGCGGCACCGACGAACTGGTTCACCCATACCAAATCTCACTAGCGAAGTGCATACTGCATGGGGGATTCTATGACCCCAACGCCCCGAAAAGAGGAACGCGGCCGGTTTATTTCGACTGGGCAGAGTGAATAGCGTACGCTATTCACTCAAACCTCGTGGCACTGCAGCAGAAGAAAACCATAGAGTTCAGGCACTGTTCGTTTCTGGCGTGGCTATGCCTGTACCATATGCACAACAGAATGAGGACCGTTCCAGTCCAGAAAGAAGACGAAAAGGGAGCGTCGCTGCCAGTATACGAATGGACTGATCTTTTATACAGGAGAGGGTCATATTACGATTTTAATTTCAAGTTCTTGGGCATTGCCCTAGCCCTCTTCAAAGGTAGGGCATCGCGTCCTCCGTTGTATATGACAAAGCATCTGATGCAGCAATAAATGGGAGACACATTCAGGTTGACTCAGGGCATCGTCATCAGAGTCTACGGGTTCAAGGGCAAGCCTTTTCTGCTGCCCTACTTCTGCACAAAATATCATTTCGGCCTGGAAGCAACCGGGTAAATGGACTACGTGGAGCAAGAATTTGGTCATGGACGGAAAAAGAGCCCCCTCTTCAACTATCCTATCATCTGGGACGACGTCGAGGTCTACGAGGTCGGGCAACACGCATATTTGATAGATACCCTCCTAAGCTTCGGCCTGGTACAGCTTCCTCAGCGCTGGAAGTACGACCCGCTTGGAGTAAAAGGGAAGTTTGTGCATGTCTGTCCATGAAAAGAAATAATGGAAGAAAGAAATAATCCGACAGGGAGCGACTTAGAGTGGCATATCGAAAGAATGCAGTCACTCCCGCCATGGCACGACTTCTATTGTATGGAGGCATAATATGATCCCAAGCGCAACAATGATCACAAGACAGGATCGGTTGGTTACAGGAGAATGCTCTCAAAAGGTGGCGCCACTGGGCTGGAATGAGGACAAAATAGCCCAATGCTGGATAATGAGGTGTCATACGGGGCATGACAAGTCATAAAAGCTTCTGGCCTGCGACCACGATTTCTCCAAACTTTACGACACCCGCGTTGACAAGTGGCAGCCGCTCGTGTTCCATGATATCATGCCCCGAGGCGCTCGACCTAGGCATAAAAGGAGGCCCCCACCTCAAAAAACAGTCGCACAAGGCACTCGAGCTGCAAAGCATTAAGAAGCCAAGGAGTGGGCCCAATGATACAAACCACCCTAGAAAGGTCGCAGCAATTAGAAAGGGAGCCCGAGCAGCCAACTAGTGCAGCAGAAGAAAATGTGGAGCCTTCGAGGTCGAAGCCCAAATACCGGATTATAATGTCAAGCGCGGCTCCCGATACATCAAAAGCCCCCGCAACACCAGAAAAAGTAGTCGCGACCAAAGAAAAGAAAAGAAAAAGGTCTGAGAAAACAAGGAGAAGCGGCCAATACCAGCAAAGGAAACTGTGCACAGAGCCAGAGTGACCCTGCAGACAGGGGCTGTTGCAAGCAAAGTTGTTAATATCCCTGAAGACAGCCCTTAGAAAGAAACAAAAGCATGGGTTGCTGGAGTTATTCGAACGCTAGCTCAGGCGGAGCTCGCAGGTACGCATTCTTTGCCTTTGAGTCAAACCCCTGAAACCCTACCTGCTGTACTTTCCTCCCCCGCCTCTGAACCCGTTCAGGCTGCCTCATCCCAGTCCCCCTTCATGCAACCTCCGCCTAGCCCGCAAACATTTGGTAACTTCGTCCAAGATCCCAACGCCTTTTTATCCCTAAGACAAACCCTAGGTCTGTCTCACACGGCCAGCGCAGAGGAAAGCCCTTCATATCATCAGCATAAATCCCCCGCAGCCACTGCCCCAGAAATCCCGTCTTCCCCTCCGCAAGAGCCGCCCGCTTCCCCAAAAGCCCAGTCGCCCGCAAAGGCGGTTGTATCATCTGGCACGCCCCCTACTTCCTTGTTCGCAAGAAAAATGCCGCAACAAGATTCAGCTTTGGCATACCCTTTGTTCAACGACTTGGAGCTGGAAGAAAAACAACTGCAAATTGCAGACGATCAGCCGCTGGCCACCAAGGCAGCCCAAGGTTCCCTAGCTCTCTTCCAGGGAGTCAGGAAAAGAAGAGGAGAAGAGATCTTCGTTCCAGAAAAGCGCGCCAAATTTGACCTGGAGAGAAGAGTGATCCGTTCAGAGAAAAGGGTTCCCAAGGTCAAAAAGCCTATCCAGGATATGATAGAAGACGATTATTTTTCCCAGAGCAAAGAGCAAAGCTTTGATGATATCGTCGAAGAGTATGAGATAGGCGGAACCCGACGGAAGACGGACAAATTGTTGATCAAGCGACTGGAGACGAAGCAGCAGATGTACCAGCTTCAATATGACAAGAGAGAGCTAGAGGAGAACCTAGCCAAAGCGCAAGCGCAGTTGGAGACTGCCCAAGGAGAGATTGAAAAACTAAAAGAGCAACTTGCAGCCGTTCAAAAGGAGACGACAGATCAGAAAGCAACAGCAAACCAGCTGACCAAAGAAAAAAGGGACGTGCTGGCACAGTTTGCAGAACTGCAAGGGCAGCTGCAGCCGCATTTTCTAAGGACAGAATCAAAGAGCTAAGGGTCGGCCTACTGAAGGGTTTTAGAACCCATGTCTCCAGGTCGCTATCGGTCGTCACTTTCGTCTCAAAGATCCAAGATGTATCTACCGAGGGAAAGCCTGCGGTAGAGGAGGTCGAGCGCCAAGCACAGCAGTGGCTGGACTTGGCGATCAAACTTGAAGAATATGAGCGCAAAGGCCTCCAATTCCCCCCTATGTCACAAATTGCCCTAGACTGGGCCGATGCGAGGGTAACCTTGCAAACCTACTTTGAAAAAGTGGAAAGGATCAGGACAACAAGAAAGATGTTGGACACGTTGCTCAAGGAGAAGGGCATCTGCCTGGTCCCCATTCACACCCTCTCATCGCTCGGATTTCCGAGCTTTGTAAAAGATGGAGAATGTCTGCCCAGAGAGCAGCTGAAACCGATTTGGGAAGCCTTCGAGGCAGACACTTCTGAGATTGACGGTTGGAGCGACCCAGTTCAAGAAGAGCAGGTAACCCAAATGGTGTCTAAATTCTGTAAAATTAGCACCTGTCTTCACGAACTGGGAGAAAGGTACACCACCATTGACGTGCACCAGCAGCCTTTAAAAAGGCGCTGAAAGACATCAGCGATTCAGAGCCCTTCCAGGAAGCAGTCTGGGCTCAGGTTCGAACTACATATGAGCATGTCCGCGAGTATGTTGATCCCTCCGAACAAGAAGAGAAGGACGCAGAACAATCTGGTTTGGAGAGAGACGAAGAAGAAGACTCAGGAGAAGAGACCGCTGAGAGTGACGCAAAAGAAGAGCAGCTACCAAAGCGGGATACTTAGCAGCAGTAGCAACAGTAGCAGAAGGATGCAGGGACCGGAGATGACTCTGCGCCCAAGGGATAAAGGCCAGGTTCTTTGCATCGAGGCGAGCTCGATACCCCGCAAGCCGCCAGGAATGTTGTCACATTTTGCAACGAGGTACCAATTCTGAAAAATCTGTAAGAAGTTGCTGCTATCTTTCTTCTCTCTTCTCTCTTCCAATTTCCTTCATGCTCTCTCCGCCTTTCAGCTATCAATTTTCTGTTCTACATCTTTGTTGTTCAAGTTTTCAATGATTTCAGTCTGTGGGCAAGATACCCCAAAAATTTCTAAGTGTTGAGCCTGTCCCAAAGTCGCAGCGAAGTCGGGAGGCACTCATTGTTTTGTGCGCTATTGTTCAAGTTCCTTCATGCTCTCTCCGCCTTTCAGCTGTCAATTTTCTGTTCTACATCTTTGTTGTTCAAGTTTTCAATGATTTCAGTCTGTGGGCAAGATACCCCAAAAATTTCTAAGTGTTGAGCCAGTCCCAAAGTCGCAGCGAAGTCGGGCGGCACTCATTGTTTTGTGCGCTATTGGGCGGACAGCAATAAGGTTTCCCTGAAAAATTCTTAGTCTTAAGCCTTGCGTCGTCCGACGGCGCAAGGCTTCGCTACGTCGTCCGACTACGCGCCCTGTTTTGTGCGTTGTCGGGCGGAAGAAGTAAAGTCATCCAAAATTCGGCTAAGTATTGGCTGCCTTGCACCGTCCGACTACGAGCCCTGTTTTGTGTGTTGTCAGGCGGAAGAAGTAAAGTCATCCAAAATTCGGCTAAGTGTTGGCTGCCTTGCGCCATCCTACGGCGCCCGATTGTGCTGCGTCGTCCGACTTCGCACACCTTTTCCAGCGCCATTGGGCGGACCCGGATGAAAAGAAACCAAGTCAGAAAGGGAGCCTCCCGCCGTCGCTGATTTTCCCTTGCGCCGTCCAACTGCACACTTGTTTTGTGCGCCATCGGGAGGAAGAAGAAGATAGTGAAAAGAAGTTTTAAGAGATTCGTCCTTTGTTGCTAGCTCCCTTTGGCGCCCGCCATCGCCACCTCCTTTATCAGCAGGAAACTTCAGTCATTTCCCCGTTCATCAGCGGACATCAAGTCAAGGCCAACAAGCAGTTTTGGGATATGTGCCAAGATGTGACAGAAGGTGTGCTATCAGGTACAGAATAGATGAACATTGAAGAACCAACCATACTGTGCCTACCGCATTAACTAGATCTGACTGCTTACCTACCAAATCCGCTCAAGAGCTGTCCCGTTTTCAGGTAGACCTTGCTGCAAGTACATTCATGATCCGCAGAGGTCAAATCTCACCGCCTTTTGGCAGCTTCTGTCGGGCCTTGAGTCCCATGCTTAATTGTATTTTGGGGGAAAATTCCTGCTATAAAAGGCAGTTTAATTCATTGTAATTGGGGGGGGGAACATATTGTTAGAGAAATCTGCTGTGACGGATCACCTTCTACTTAATACAAAGCATCCTTTGGCTCTGCTTCTTGTCTCTATCTTGTGTGTTGCTTTCTGCTAGTATTTCTGCTTCATGTCTATTTATATTTCTGTCTGTTTGAATACTGAACTCTGGATTTGAGCATTGGGAATTATTTAGATCTGGAATACTAATCAGAAGGATACATAGGATAGAATAACAGCTGCAATTTCTGTTACATGCTTTGTTTTGATTGTTGTTGGTTTGGGTGCAAATTTGTAATCGTACTGCTCGTTCTTCCCCACCTGCAACAAATGAGATTTTCATTTCTTTTCGCACATTTATCTCTTTCCAGCACTCTTATCTAAACCCCCAAAAACCAGATTAGTATAGGAAGTCGGCCTCCTCCGGAGATTGGCACGGAAGGCATTCCTTCCTTCCGGCCTTTCAATCTGCTGGACGAATCTAGGGCGCAATAGATTAAAATCCTTCCTAGTGGCAGATTCGTAACCAACAGTTCTTAACCTTAGAAGTGATATTTTGTTGTTTTTGTATTTGCTCAATTTTGTTGTGAGTCTCAAAAAATACTTCTGTCTGATATCTCACATCCTTAAAGGTTGATAGGAATCACCAGACTATAATAGGGCCCTCTTCTTTTTTCCCCCAATCCCAAAGTTTGGCACTTTGACATTAGAGGAGCCAATTATCAAAGAAAATTGTAAGATAACTATAAGTAGTTTTCGGAATTTCATTATTTTGATTTTATCAGCACATACCATTAGACTAGACTTACTGACTTCTAATTTTTCCTTTTAAAGCTTGATCTTTAACAAGCAAAACAATATTGTCAGAATATAAAAGTAATATGAAGGTCCCAATATACAATGTAGGGTCAATACATCCTTGTTGAAATGCGTAATCATTCACTTCGGCCATGACCAACATTGTAATATTATGTTGTATTTTTGGAAGGTGACCCATGTATTACTAATGGACCAATAAGATGTCAATTTGATTGTGTCTGGGATTCCTGCTCATGTATCATTAAGTGTATTTATCCCTCCACTCACCCACCATTTTGTACATCATTTGGAAATCTGTTCATCGTTAATCAAGAATTTTGGTGTCTATGGGGGTCAATACATCCTTGTTGAAATGTGAAATCGTTCGCTTTGGCCATGACCAACATTGTAATATTGTGTTGTATTTTTGTAAGGTGATCCATGTATTACTAATGGACCAATAAGATGTCAATTAGATTGTGACTGGCATTCCTGCTCATGTATCATTAAGTGTATTTATCCCTCTACTCACCCACCATTTTGTACATCATTTGGAAATCTGTTTACCATGTGTTTACATCATATCTATCTTTTTCTCTTTTCATTATTCGTGTCAGGGTTTATTTTTTTCGCAAGTCTAGATGATGTGTTGATTTCATTCAATTTTCTCTTGGTTATTGTAGGAGCTAGTTTTGAATAGCCCCAAACAAAATAATGTAAATAGTAAAATAAGTGCAAATGTGCCCTAGTGTACATGAAATGCAAATGTAATGAAAGGAAATGTAATTACATCAAGAATGATGTCATAAGCATTTGATAATGTAAGAATGACATGTACGGTATTAAGCCTAGTTGAGAAAATCGCCAAAAAATCGTCAAAATCGCGATTTAATTGGCATCGTATCGCGAGTCAGCCAAGTCATTGATGATTTTTTGCCAATTTTTTGAAAAAATCAGGATCGGCGATTTTTTGCCGATTTTTTCAAAAAATCGGCCGCAGCCGTGTGGGTAGAGGCTACGGCCGATAAAAGGAAAAAGTAACTTTTTATTTTCATTTTGTCTCCTAAGCTCTTGCAAAGAGGAAAACAAACCCTCCCACCTTGCTACCACCCTGACCAACTACGCCAAGGCATCCTAGGAGCGCGATCGATTGCGGTGTGAAGGAATCCGGCAACCAACAACATCCAACCAGAAGATTCATTCAAGGTCAGAAATTTTTTTAAAACTCGTTTTTTTTTTTTGAAAATAGATTAGGGCTTGTTTGAAATTAGATTAGGGCTGTTTGAAATTAGGTTAGGGTTGTTCTCAAATTTAAAACCCTAAACCCAAAACCCTATACGGTTATCCAATGTTACCGGTATGTTTTGGGTTCGGGTACGGGTTCTTTGAACCCGGTACGCCGTTACGGCAATTTTTTTTTTGTCTTGGGTTTGTTTTGGGTTCTGCTATACAAAAATTAATAAAAAAACATATATTAATTTACTAGAGCCTTAAATATGGTATATTAATTTACTAGTCTTAAATACAATGTTTTTAAGGATTTTACACCCAAAACCATAAAAATTAGTCATGCAATGCAATGCAAAAATGCTATTAAGAAATTGAGGCCAGGTAAACCATAAACCTCATCGAATTATTATTTATTGTCTTCTGATTTTGTTTTAAAATTTAATCTTTTATGTAGTTACATGTGAAATATTAATTTTTTTTCTTTGTTGTTGTTTCTAGATTTATGGTGGGAGGACTTTGGTGACTTTACACCCAATTTGCAGCACATGGCGGTTAGAATCTTATCTCAACCATGTAGCTCTTCAGCACATACACTCCAAGAAGCGTAACAGACTTACACAAGAAAAGTTAAATGATCTTGTGTTTGTGCACTACAATCTTTGTCTCCACCAAAAATCTTATGAAAAAACAAATATTGAGCCAATTGACCTAAGTGACATTGATCCATCATCTGAATGGATCATAGATGCAGAAGCACAAGAGCAGCAGGTAGTAGTTCAAATCTCGATGGGACCTTTTTCTCCTCTCCTCTTCATTTAAAAGCATCTCTTATAGTAATCGTATTTTTTTTTTGTCCCTTTCCTCATCTAGTTCAACTTCTATGTACAGCAAAAGCCTCTATTCAATATGGAAGAATTGCATAACCATGAGACCCTAGCGGAGATGGCAGCAAGGGACCAAGAAGAGGCCTTAGCACGAGAAGCGGCACAAGCATCTACAAGCACACATCAAGCAAGAGAGACTAGGGTTATGTTAGGACAAGGGGCAAAGGAAAACAATAGATAGTGGGCCTATTGAGGCATTTTGAGTCTTGACAGTTGACACATTTTGTAATTTGTACCTTTTCATATTATAAGCAATACAAGATGTGTTTTGTGAAGTTTTGTCACTTTCATGTGTACTTAAAGCTTGAGCCTTGTATGATGTCTTGACTTGAATTGTTGTTTTTATTGCAATATTAAATTTGCCTATTGTTAATTCATTGTAAAATGCAATTAAAAAAAAAAAAAATCGTTTTCTTCAGTTTTTTTTTTTTGCCAATTTTTTCCCCAACCGATTTACTACCCGATTCTAATTTTCTCAACTATGGTATTAAGCATGTAATTAGTGTATGCAAATGGAGGACAGTTAGATAAGATGTCTCGAATGACAGTTGTTGTTAACAGCCAACCCTCAAGGATAAATATGACCCCCAATTCATTTGTACAAGTATTGGAGGGATCCAACAAGTATCGCCTATGATTTTGTAATACAAGTGTTGTACAGGCAAGAGTAATGCAATACTATTCTCCTCCATTTATGTGTCTGTGTATACATTCAGTGTGATGTCATTGATGTAGCAAGTAGATCTGTATATGTTCTTCCTATACAGATATGTCACAGTATATCACCTTCGGAGCTTCACTGCAAGTGAGCAGGCTGTTCTGTTGTAGTTGTACCCTCATCCACTGTAATACTTACAAGTTCAGTAATGTATTTTGCTTCTGCTATTCATTTTCCAGCCATCTGTGTGATTGTTGCATGTTTAGAATAAATAAATTCAGATCTGATTTATTTAGAAACATAGGACAGCAGTTATCTAGGGTTAGAAAAATTTTCATGGTATCAGAGCATAGGTTCTGTGATTGAGATACTCGAGGGTTTACAGTAATAGATCACTACTGGAAAGAAGAACCAACGGTTAGAGGATTTCATAGTTTTTTGCTTTAAGGACTAAGCTTATTTGCAGGACAGTTCTTTTTTTCCTTGAGTCTAACATATCAGATCTGAAAGTTCATACAACAGACCTCGGAGATGGCAGCAGCTAGCCTCAGATTTGAGGATAGATTGGAAGGTGCCTCCAATTTACAATGATATATTGTGATGGATTGGAAGCTGGATACAACTCTAATTATCATAGTAAATTGGAGGCACCTTCCAATCTATATTTGTAGGTTACAATGAGACTTCAAAAGCTTACAGAGTCTATATTCCAGGAAAGAGGAAGACAATAGTGAGCAGGGATGTAAATTTTGAGGATGTTGCATCCAAGAAGTCCCATGAGCCTATTCCAGTGATAGAAAATGAGGAGTAGAAAGCTCCGAAGGTGATATACTGTGATAATCAGAGTTGTATCCACTTTACAATCTATCAAAGTATATCACTGTAAATTAGAGGACCTTCCAATATATCCTCAAATCTAAGGCTAGCTGTTGCCGTCTCTGAGATCTGTTGTATGAACTTTCAGATCTGATATGACAGACTCAAGGAAAAAAACAATTGTCCTGCAAATAAGCTTAGTCCTTCAAGCAAAAAAATATGAAACCCTCTAACTGTTGGTTCTTTCCAGCAGTGATCTATTACTGTAAACCCTTGAGGATCTCAATCACAAAACCTATGCTCTGATACCATGAAATTTTTTCTAACCCTAGATAACTGTTGTCCTATGTTTCTAAATAAATCAGATCTGAATTTATTTATTCTAAACATGCAACAGTCACACAGATGGATGGAAAATGAACAACAGAAGCAAAATACATTACTGAACCTGTAAGTATAACAGTGGATGAGGGTACAACTACAGTAGAACAGCCTGCTCTCTTGCTGCCTTTTTGGCCAGCAATTTCACTGTTCTTCTCCTCCTAAGCTTGCAGTTTTCCTTCAGCAATTTGCTCTTCTTCTTTTCTTTCTGTTATCTAAAACACTCTTGCCCTTCTCCTTTTATGCTTGAAAAGGAAACCCTAATCTCTTCAGATGTATGGTCAATATTAGATCTCATCTCATCTTGAGATGTATGGTCAAGATTAAATCCTAGTCTAAGTCACTTAAGTGAATTACAAAATAGAATTAGTTCCCACTTTTCCTATGTGGTCACTTTACAAATAATTAATAATGAGACGAAATGGACTAATAGGAAATCTAAACCTAAGACACAACTCCAAGTGCCATGTAGATTATCCCAGTCCCCGTTGTGGGTCCCACTATGCCATATCATCCTCTGCATCATCCTCAAAATGTCTCGAACCACTTCTAGCACGTTCATACTAAAGCTTGTGCAAGAAGTTCCTGTCCAAGCTACATTTCTCAACAAATATCAGCCACCAATGGCAAACATTGTTGTAGTGGCGGGCAAATAAAAATGTCTGCAATTTCTGGGAGGTATGAAGGACCTAGAACGCCATATTGGCACGTGTGAAACAAGATGGCGAGCCAATGGAGTGGACGATGAAGGATCCTGGATAAGATTGTTTCCGGCCACATTGCAAGGAATCACAATGTACAGGCATCTAAAGAGAGCACAACCCTTCATGATGTAGGATGATCTAAAGACTGAATTCACCGACTTTAGACTACTCCGAAATGATACAGAGATCATTGGAGAAATTTATTCTACGAAACAAAATAAGGATGAAGACATCAAGTCGTATAATAGAAGATTGAAGGAAATTATTGATAAGATGGAAGTAAAACTAGAATATGGTTTACAAAAACGATGGTTCCTAGATGGACTACTGCCTAGACATAAGAAGAAGATGAAGGTAGCACCACCTACTACCTATCAAGAAGCATTAGACGGAGAACTTAATTTGGAGAGCGAGATGAAGCAAACAACAACAGGAGTAGGTCACTATAGAGATGGTATAAATAGTGACCATGACGACTTGAACGTTACTATCTAAACCATGAGAAAGGACTTGGAAGGAATGATTAACAACGTGAAGGGAGAGAAAAAGGAGAAGAAATATATTTGGTGTTTTGACTGCAAGGCAAGACACACAAATATAACCTATTGGAAAAATGTGTTTTGTAATATTTGCGAAGTTGAGGGACATGCGATGGCAAATTGCCCTTTCAACCTCAAAAGCACAAATCAAACTTTAACGATGCAAAAAGAGTCAAAGGAAGAGAAACTTGTAGCACGGTGGTGAGTTTCCCAACAATGGAGGAATAGGATGACAGGTTTGTAGGCCAAACAAGACTGCAGTCAATGTAGTTCTCCTAAACATCATGTACTTCAAGTACTCTTATAGCAAAATGCTTGAACGAAAACTTGCTTGAACGACAAGGTGCTTGAACAGCAACTTGCTTAAATGGCAAGGTGCTTAAACGACAACTGGCTTGAACAGCAATCAACAACCCACTTGTACGACGTCTACACTAGAACGACAACCTCCGCAGTTCCACTTGTACGGCAACGTCCGTACGATATCATAGACTGCAACTTCCTCATTCCATGCTCTGACTGCAACAACTTGATACCTACATGTAGAACCCAATACACAACTACCAACTACCAATAGCAACCATATTGCACACAGATCATACACATCATAGATAGAAGATGAATCATCATTTGCATTACTCTGTTGTACGGCATTACAGAGTACATTAATACAATGCACACACAGTCTCTCTCCTGGCACATGCTTTATACGATACATCCACTCATACACATACATTGTCATGAAATGAAAGGGGGGGTTCATATTTATGCTTTGGTCTTGGTCGTTGCCAACAACGGCTTCCAAGACACCTCACCACCCAACCGTCTCCCCCTTCGGATGTACACATGACACCCTTAATGCACATTATAGTTTATTGCAATTTATCAAACTCATGATCAAATTGCATTACATTGACATTTCACTATCATTTACATTTCATTTCACTAGCATTTGACTTATATTTGAATTTACATTTAGTGCATTTGCACTTTATTTTCTACTCTATACACTACTTTTTCTGAGGTCCAAAACCAATGCCTACATCTGCCCTCCCCTTCGATTTGGTCAACATCCTCATTGACATGTCTTTGCTCCTAGGGACTCGGCTGCTGCTGTTGAGGTGTCAAAACAAGTACTCCTCCCAACTCCATGATTTGCAGCTTCAATGCCTCCTCATCCTTGAGTCTCTTGGCATAATTATGGTATCTAGCCCATTCTATACCATAATGATTGGCCCTTTGTTCCATCTCAGCCAACTTTGCCAAGATTTCTTTCTCCCTCTTTGCGAATGCATCTTTGGCTTCCTTCCTTGCTTTCTCAACCCCTTTGGCAAGTTGACCATCTTTCTCAGCAATCAGCTGATCTTTGTGCTTCAACTCCTTACACTTTGCTTCCATCACCTGTTCTCTGATTGAACACTCGGATGTGCAATTAATCCATTATGTTCCTCTTGAGTCTTAGTCTTCTCCTCAACCTCTTGTTTCAAAGCAACCAGTTCTGCCTCAGCCTCCTCCTTCGCCTTTTTCATTGCTTCATACTGGTTAGCTTGTCCTTCCTGTGATTGGTGGATCTTCTCCAATCCTATAGCTAACCACTCAATCCAGTATGCCAAGAAATTAATTCTTGCATACATCTTAACCAACTCAGGTGCGATCTTCCTATACTCCACACCTGCTCCATCCTCTAGACAATAAAATCTTCTTCATCAATATATATTCTGGCTGGCTGCCTGTATATTGTCTGTGTTCCTGTTGGCAGATCTTTTACTCCAACCATATTCTGTATACCACCAGCCTCCATTTCCCATGGCTGCTTCTGATAGATTTCAGGAAGCTTCTTCATCCTCTCTTCATCTTGAGCCCATTGTGTTAATTTGTCTAACTCCTCATATACCATCAGCTGCCATTTCTTCCACTGTCCAATGCAACCAAGTCTGAATTCCAATCTTGCTCGATCAAAAACTTTCATCATTTTTTCAAAAAATACATCAACCTGTTCATCCACATGGTCTCCTAATTCTGGTGGTTGTCTGAAATTTGGCACTTCAATCATGAAATGCTCACTTGTGTCTTGCGGTAATTCAACCTCTGTATCTTCCTCAGTGAAGATCTCCTCTTTGTCTTCTTCACCATCACCTCTCAAATTGATGGGTTTCTTTGCTGCCTTGCCTTATTGGCTGCTCCACAGTATTAGTTCTTTCTTCAGCCACTGGTATTTGTTCTCCTTTGGCTGCTACCTCCTCTCTTTAAAACTTTGAACTTCCATGCGAGCTGCTTCTCTTTTTCCATTAATTTTGCTGGCATTGTCTCCTCGCTTGCCAACTCCTCCGCTATGGATGTAATCTCTGCTTTTTTTCCTCACATATTTCGTTTTGCATATGGAATAAAGTCTAGTCACTACTCTCAAGTCAAACAACATTCCTTTTATGTGTGTCTTTTCCATAGACTGAAAATCCCTCCCCTTGCAAAATGCATATGTTGTCACCTTAATGTAAGTTGGCATGTGAAGAGAACGAAGAATAATTTTGATTTAAATGTGAGTAATCACCTATGTACAAGTCTTCAGAGTCTCTGATCCCTTCGGAGGAGAAATGCAAGCAAAGAGGCTAACCATGCAAGTCGTCAATTGCATATTAGGTGTCGTCTTTCATCCTTGGCAGGTCGTCCCCACTTTGGAGGCCAAACATCATCTACTTCCTAAACAAGGTTGTCATTTGCACTTTGGGTGTCCTCTCAAGCATTGGGGAGTGAGTTGGAGGAGAGAAACATGAAGTGTAGTTCATGACATTAATGGAAAGCTTTTGTTAATATTTGAAGAGGCCAAATCTGCTAATGCTAACACTTCCTTCTTAGCTGCATTCCATCCAACCATAGGCATCAAATTTGTCACTCTTGATGTTGAAATCGTCAGTATCAAAGGAAACTAAGAAGTCATTTGTTGAGTCAAGGCCATCACTGCTTGTGTACAGGCCATAAACATCATAAGGGTCATCGCCATTGTCCCCAAGATTATAACAAGGGGAGGGAGGAATGACGTATTTTTCCTGTGGCTGCAAAAGGCCATCACATAGGTCATCCCAAAGGATGTACATGAGAACGTTCGAAGATAGAAGAACGGTGCCTTGAGAATGTCATCACTATCAAGCACCAAAATGCCGAAGACAAGGAAAATTTAGATAGAAAGTGAACCAATGCATGACCATTAGTGTGAAAATAGGGAAGGACTATTCATAAAAACAATTGCTAGCAATTCAATCTCATATCTCCTATTATATGCTTGAAAGACAAAAAGGATATCATGGATTGTTTACAACAAACCTGTGCCGGATTTAATCCACTCCATGGCTGCTGCATTGTGATAAGTTCCCACAGTATCACACCAAAACTATAGACATCGGACTTCTCATTTGATGGCTCATCCCGAAGAACTTCTGGAGCCATCCATTCAGCCTACAAATATAATTGAAAGAAATGAATGTTGGTACACACTAGAAGCATAGCCATCTAAGCACTATTGTTCAATATCCTTGCTATTTATTAATAAGGAAAATTTCAGTCACAGAGAGGGAATATTACAGTTCCAGCTGCAGATTTTGAAGAAAGAAAGGTGTTTGCCTTTAGTCGTGAGAGACCAAAATCACACACCTGCATCCAACAAATAATCAATCAACAAGGATAAGTTCCTTAAATAAGGATTGACCAATGCACCTTATCTTCTAGTACACACTTCCTTGGAGAAGGAACATAAACCTGCTTTGAATGAAACTGTATACTTCTCAAATGTACCTTACCTTGACTGTCCATGTCCTGTCAACCAACAAATTTGGAGATTTTAGGTCTCGATGAACTATAGGAGGGCTACGCCGGTGCAAATAGTTCATTCCCTTTGCCTGTATGGAAAATCATGGAGTTTAATCACACGTTTATGAGAGATAAATCCACAGTTTAAGGCCGAAATTCTGCTCCTCTGCATAAGAAATTCATATCAAGACATTTCAAGCATAAAACCTTGAAATTCCTTGGCTTGGTCATTCTTTGTAGCATTTGTTTACAAATGCAAAGAATGTTGGCACTACAAATTAGAATTATTTCAAAGACAAAAATGAATCCACTAATTAACTTACCACGTCAAGGGCCATTCGCAAGCGACGTCTTTCATCCAATATTTCTCTTGTCCCAGGTCGATGTATAAGACGATACAAACTTCCTCTGCCCCCATAAACGCCATATGATCAAGTCTTCTAACAGCAACTATTTTACAGACAAAGGTCGTTGTAGAATGTATTAAGTGGAATTACAACACCACATTACCTTGGTAGGTATTCTGTCACTATTGATAAATTGGGACGACTTAGGACAGCCCCCATGAAAAGAACAACATTTGGGTGCCGTAATCGCTTCATAATCGCAACCTAATATTAAATCAAATGAAACAAAACACTTCATAACAATCACAGTATTAATAGAATTGATCTTTTATTAAGAAAATCATCATGGCTTATCAACTAGAAGTAAGCTAGACTACAAGTTATTATCCCTATAAAGATGTTGAAACTGACGACCATCTTCAACAGGATAAATGTGACGTGTTAAAGCAAAACAGCCGTTTGTGCATTTTCAAGCTATACAATTTCAAGATTCAAGAAAAGAGATCTCCCCAAATAATCACATATGGCAATTGCCACTCCTTCACTTTAATGCCTTCATTTTATTTGTTGTTTTTAATTTTCAATACAACAAACCATCTCACCAAGGTATGCAACATATGGAAAGAAAGAGTATACATATAATTAACTAATATTTCTGTGGCTCAAATGACAAGACTCTGACAAGAAGAGACCTCTCGAAGAAACTCCTTCAGGCGCTCTTCATGGAAGTCCTGCTCTATAAGGATCTTCACAGCAACATCCTGCAATTCATCATTCTGATCAGATATTTCAAGAGAAAACATTTGTGGCTATTGGAACAGAATTTCTCCCATTAATTTCACAAGATTAGCCCAAACTAAATAAACATCTTGCAACAATTTGTGATTTATAAATGCTACAAACATGACCTGCTGCCAATTCACTTAACTTGCCCTTTAGTTTCCCAACCCAGAGATTTAATTTTTTTTTTTTTTAAAAAGGAGAGACCTGATACAGAAAACAGGATAATGTCATTTTGCTATTAACAAAATAATTTTCAACCATTGGATCAATACAAATAAAAACCCAACAATTCTAATGTATGCTAGAATTGATATTAACCATAGACGCATAGAAAGAAGTGCAGATTAGCTGAAATCTGATAGAACAATTTTTTTTTTGAGGGCAATGGCATACATAAAGTGCTAGGATAAACAACCAATTTGAATTTATTTATGTATAAGATGTCAGACTGCAATATTGATAACCACTAAAAAAATTCCTTGACATCACTGTGCATCCCTGTAAAATGGCAATGCCCAATTTAAAAGTATGCATCCACATAAACTCCCTTTGGACAGACCAAATAATTGAGTATGTATTTGGATAAACTTGATCAAATAGGTAAAATCAAGGTAGGTGATACTATGTGTGAAGAGTCTCTACAATATAGAGAATTGCTGAATACTTGCTTTTGCTATGCAAGTCCCTATTATAAGATCAAAAACTGCCATCTGTCTGACGAAGCAAATTGCTTAGGCCCTCATGGTAGAATTTTTTGAACGTCTTTATTTTTAAATAATTAAAATTCGAAGTTATAGAAGAATAAGATTTCAATTTCTTTCATCCATGAGGTTTAGAGAAATTGGTAGGGAATAAAGAGTTTCACACCCTTAACCAAGGTTCAAATCTCATGGGTGAACCTTAACATTTAATCAAATGGTATTAGCTCAACCAGTTAATTCCTCAACTTTCAATGAGGAGACTAAGCTTTCAATCTTGCGAAGCAATACATGCATAGTAGCCAAGTTGTTGTAATACCACTATGTGGTCATAATGTAATACGAGTGGGGCCCATCTCAATCACATATAACCAATTAGAAAGAAAAATTTCATTTTATTTCAGAGCAAAAAAAGGTTTGAAAATCAAAATTTTGAAAAACAAAAAATGCCTAAGTATCCCCTCTTTGCAAAGTGTCTAAATGCAGAGGGAAAGTTTGTAAGTGACTACTTAATATTTTGTTTTTCTTCCTCCTATTTCCCACAGCCTGCAAAAGAAGGAAAAATCATGCTAAGTCCTTCTCTTTGCCGGCATAGGACTCTCTTTTGAAAGGTCCTTTGTCTTGACCTTGCCATGATATACTCCACAAAACCATTTCTACATAAATGAAGGGTGAAACAACTAAGTGTCATCTTCTCTGTGGACATGGAACCACCAAATCCAATGGCATTTCAATTAGTTGTTTTGCTCATAGAAGCAACATAGCTCCAAATTCCGCGAGATGATAAATAGCTTGCTTGATTTTGGGACCACCGGACATTCCACCAATTAACCTTTGCCATGTGGCATCCTTGCTTATTGTCTAGTCATGTCACCACCCTTGTTAACTTTTCAATCAACTGCCACGTCATTACTCATCATGCCTGAGCATTTAAATCTGGTTCGTGGTTTTCAGCACCACTCCTTGTAATTATTTCATTCTACCTCCCACCTCATTAATGTTATTAATAGTGGCAATTTAAAACCTTTCATAGCTAGGGTTAAAATCATTTTATGCACTATAACACTGTATAATCGCCTATTTGTTAACCTGACTATATCAAAATTGCCACTATCATTGCACAGTTTTATGTCGCTAGAATTTGAAATTGTCTTCGGCCCATTTTCTAGTTTGGTGAGCAAAGTCCAAAGGTCATCCTAGATCATATTTTCAACATTGAAATTCCTTGCTTTGAGCATTCACCTCAATGCCAATCCTCTTCGCCTTGAGAGCATCTTCAGAATTATTTTTCAGCTTCATTGCCTGACATCCATGGGTAAATGCACCTCACGCCAAGAGAGATACCCATATTTGGCACTTTGCTCCTCATAATGCATTACCTCTAGGGGCTCTTTTGGTCGTCATCATGGATGGTACTCAAAAGTTATCTCTTCTTCAATCAGATGGTATCTTCACAAATCAATTACCTCCTTTCAAATACTCTTTAAATGCTCCTCCTTACCTTCTTCATAATAAGAGGGTAATTAATCAAGCAGTCAAAGATGATGTTTATCGATAATATATTCAGATCATTTGGGTCACTCCATCTCAACCTCTTAGTCCTAAGTTGGCCTTCTACACGAAGTGTTTCATGAGGATTGAGAATGGCATTATTACTCGTCCTAATTATGTCAAGCAACGTTGGACACACAGCCTTAGGATTCCTCTTGGTCAACTAAGAGTATGCTCACATCAGTTGTGGGTGGAGACAGACCACCATATTCCTTAGGGTATGTTGTCTTTGCTTTATTCGAGAGGTGGAGACTCAAGAACATTTCATTTTTAGGTGTCCTATTTATTATGAGATTCGAGGGAGGTACTATTGCTTGTATAGAAGCTCAAGTGGATCACTTGCCACTTTCTCACCTAACCTAACCAAAGATGTTTGGCTCTTTACCTCAAGGAAGCTATCACTCTTTGGCATCAATTATTACAAGGGAGACAAACTACTACTCAACTAATCTCATTCTTTCAATCTATCTTTGCAGTCGAGAATAACAAGCGCTCATTTGAAATTACAACTATCCAAAATGTTAATGATAGATCTATGCACCCTTGTTTCCATACCAAAGTGGCTTCTAGGGCTTCAATTCTTTCTTCTTGCTTGTGACAGGACAAGACTGCAATTCTTCGGCGTCGAGTTTCGACCACCCCTCACATAGCAAGGAGTTGTAGACAAACGCAACTTACTATTTTCTTTTCCTCTTTTATTGGTTCCACAACCATGGATGCTAGAAGAGTCTTGAGAGGTCGAACTCCATGTCCTCCCAAGATTATCCAACCAGGCGCTCTTAGTCCTAGCCATTCTCAATTACAAAATGTATGTGTAAATCAATGAACAGCTCAGTTAGTGGCGAATGTACGTGGAAATCAATTAACAGCTCAGTTATTGGTAAATGTACGTAGAAATCAACAAACAGCTTAGTTAGTGGCAAATGTACGTGGAAAGTAAGCAAAATGAAGAATAGAAAATTGATTGTAAAAGAAGAAAAGGCCAAAAAGGCCACAATTACCTTGATTGACTTCCTATGAGAAATGAAAAACATTTTATTTTGAAAACATTTTAATGGTTTGTAACATTTAAAAACTTTCTAAAGTTATACTATAGCTCATATTTTGTAGGACCCTAGTGATGATTCATTTTGGTTAGTTATATTACTTCCTTGAAATTAGGATACAGCTGTTTAGTTAGTTAGAAATGCACAACCACCACCCTTTCTCTATAAATTAAGAGAAAACAATGAAAACAGGTCACTCTTTTTTATATTGCATAAGAAGAAATACATACTGAAGCTTGTGGAAGCGAAAATTTAGACTTGCAAGAAGTTTTTATTTCAATAAAATGCAGATAAGTAGTTGGCGACTCTTGCTGAAAATTTGTATTACAATGTGTTGTAGCTATTCTAGCATAAATGTTGTGTTGGTATATTGCTCTTACATGTTTTTACTTTCATTTCCAATTTAAATGTTTAATAAACAGGTAGAAAATCCATAGGAAATCTTAATCGGGTTATGATATTCTTAAATTCTCCTTATAACCTTTTTACTTGTGTTTCGTTAAGAGAAAATTTTATCTATGATCCACATCTATCCACTGCATCTGCATACTATCTGATCCAATCTAAAAATCACCACAAAATCCATGATGAACACCTAATCAGCGATTTTTACTTTCTATGCAGTCAGTACTCCTTTCATCTCTAATCAGTATCAGTACTCCTTTTAAATTAAACGGATAGTCGACAATAGCATGGCCCACAACTTCACAAAAAGTACAAAATGCTTTCTTTGGATAGTTGAAATTGGTGTGTCCTAATTTGCAGTCAAAGCACCATATGTCCTTTTTCTCTTTCTTCTTTTTTGCATTCACATCATTACTCATACGTTCCAAGTGCTTCTGCATGGCCTGGATTGTTGTATTCTAGTCATCACGATCACTATCAGAGTCGTCTCGATCATGACTAGTACTTTCTCCACTTGTCTTCATCTTGCTTTCTAAGTTCAAGGCTCTATCAAAAGCTTCTTGATAGGTAGATGGCGGGACTACCTTCATCTTCTTGTACCGTGAACAGTCCATCCAGGAATCATTATTTTTGCAATCCATTTGCTGGTTTTGCTTTGATTTTGTTGATAAGTTCCTTCAAGCCCCGATTGTATAACTTGATATTTTCATCTGTCTTTTGCTTTGTCAAATAAAATTTCACCAATAATCTTTGTGTCATCTCGAAGCAATCTAAATTCTTTGTTGAATTCAGTCTTCAACTTGTCCTAATTTGTGAAGGGTGTTGTTCTCTTTAGATGCCAATCCATTGCTATTCCATGCAATTTTGCTGGTAACAATCTTAGCCATGAATCATCATCTACGCCATTTACTTTCCATGTTGTCTCACATGTTCTGATATTGCGTCCTAGGTCTTCCTTCCCATCTCCCATAAACTTCGAGCATTTTTGCTTACCTGCAGCTGCAACAATATTAGCCATAGGCGGTTGTTCATCTCCACTCAACAAAGCTTCGTTTTATAACCATTCCTGCACAAACAACATTCGACCATTACTTTGCACTCCCCAATTTCCCAATCTCCTTTGTGAATACACGAGCATCTGATCTGGTCTCTCGAGCACACCCTCCCACAGTTGCCTTTATGCTTGACTCTCATCCTCTACACCTCTAGGCACTCTCCCCCACACTTGTGTTGGCATCACCAGTTGCTCTACCTCATCTTGCACACAATCCGCGCTAGCACCTTCTTCACCTCTTGCATGAATGTTCTCCTTGGCCCAAACCTCGTTTGCTCACTCTGCCTCCACTTGTGCTTCATGCCCGTTGTCAAAAACAACATTTGCCACCTTTCTCGTTCCTCATTCGAATTTCCCTCCTCTCAAGGGTCCCAAACCCCTTCAATTTCTAGCGCTTGTATCTCCTCGCCAACAAACTCTGTCAGTACTCTTTCTTCATGCAAGTCTTCACCAGCATGCAAGTCATCCTCGTGCTCAACACATTCATGTTCTTCTCGTTCTTGCTATTGTGGAATCCTCAAACTCCTTCGTATCAGCTACTCTCTTGCTCTTCTACATCCACGTCTCCCATGTCCTCACAATAAGTTATCTGTCATCCACCTCTCCCATCTCCAAGCTCCACGTGGTGTTGGTTCAAACTTCAAATGGCAATGACACCAAATGTAGCACGGTGGTGGTATTCCTTGGAGGAACAAATATGAAAGAAAGGTTAACTGCATAGCAACTATCAAGATGCAGCTAGATGGCTTGCATCAACGTTCCTCCAATGGCCTTGCACAATACAGTTCAAACGGCCCAGTTTGAAGATCAGACGATTAACACTAGCCGAGACTGCTTTCCACTTGCCCAAACAACTTGCCTTCAAGTCTAATGGCTTGGCACTCACATGGGACGGCCTGGCAACAGCCTAGACGGCCTTATACAAACAATATACGGCAAACAAAATACAAGATAACAAGGTTTGATTCTATATCTACTGCAGCAATCAATTTGTGTAAACACATACAAACATCACACATAAAACAATGGCTGAATGATGAATAGATATTAACAAGATATTGCATTACATCTGAGCCTGTACGGTCACACAACGTACACCTTCTCTCAATGTACTGTTCTTAGCATATACAATATATGCTCCTATGTAGAACTACCATGTGTGTACAATATCTCCAACGTACTCCCTCCTTGGCATCCACAAACATTCTCCAATGTATGTGTGTGTACCCACTCAATTGAATGAGGGGGTCTATTTAAACTAGGGGGAAGGTAGTTATTGACAACTACCAACCCCGACACCTCACCTCTTTCTCATTACATTTGTCTTGCATTTCATTTCATTTCCCTCCTAACTACAAGACAAACTAGGTGACAACTAACTTATTCACACATGACTATCACTTAACTCATCATTACATTATTCCATGCAATATTACAATATTAAACTTTTATTCAAATTACAAAACTTTATCATATGAATACTTGACTTCCACACATTTTATTTCCAACTTTTATTTCTTGTGCTGAGATGGCAAGTCAAAACTAGCGCCTATATAGTATTATTTACTTGTTGAATAGAAGTCCTACTAATGTAGTTCAAAGCAGGTATGGAGTGTCATTGCTTGGTCACGTAGAAGGTTTATTCAGGGCCTCCAATATTTCTTCTTATTACAAGTGAAAATTACTTCCCAAAGCTTCATAAGCATCTTCAGCAATGTAAGGAGCAAAAGATAGAATTTATTTTTTATTATTATTCCTTACTTAAAAATCAGAAGGAATTTTAAAAATTTGATGTTTGTCAAAAATGTCACTCTAGGGCTATTTTGGAGGGCACTAGAGGCCATAACTTCTGCATATAGAAACTTTTTTAGCCCATTTTACTTGCAAATAGCGATTTTTCTAGCTTTTTTCATTGGCAATATTTGTTCAAGGACATACTACTAGTGGAGGAATGTTTCATTGTGTGATTGTCTTCAAGAACTATATCCCCCATTCAAAGGGGCAAATTTACAGCATATAATGGAATAAGAATCTTTGACCCATATTCATGGGAGAGACAATTAGATTTAAGGCATTGATAGTAGTTATTGAAACTTTTGGAGGCATACAGAAAAAAGATGCAGAATGTGCTCTTGTCAATCCCTCCACCTCCTATCAGATGTTTGGGCTATTGGTTCATTTTATGCATGAAGATATAACCCTTCATGAAATGGCTCTTCTTAAAAAAAAAAGTTCATTTTATCCATTTTTTGTCCAAGTATTCTTGGAAATTTGTAATGGCCCTTCTTAAAAAAATAGGTTCATGCAACACCTCTTTTGGTGATGACAATCAGGTGATCCAAGGACAAGTCGAAGTCTTCAAATAAGGGTAAGTGTGTTATAAAAGGCAAGGTCATGCTTCCAAGTCTTGCCTTATGCGATGATAGAACATTGGAATAGCTTCTAAAACGGGGTATTCTTGGCTTGTCTTCCTCATATGGAATGACAAAGGACGTGTCCTTTGTATATGTGTGGAAGTATCTGATATTGATTGGAGTGACTATGGTCCAGCCTGAGGAGATTCTTGTGCAAGTGCAAGGGCATCTTCACATAAGTAGACTTCCAAACAAGGTTC
Source organism: Wollemia nobilis (assembly GCA_028583015.1). Lineage (NCBI taxonomy): Eukaryota > Viridiplantae > Streptophyta > Pinopsida > Araucariales > Araucariaceae > Wollemia > Wollemia nobilis. The sequence continues at coordinate 459,887 of JAQPPZ010001340.1, forward strand.
CACGAGCCTGGGGGACGGGGGGACGGAGGACGGGTTTCCGGGGACGGCGGGGGGACGGCAGGCCGATTTTAGGGGATGGCTGGGGGGGACGGCTAGTATAATACTATAAAAATTGAATTTTTTTAGAAATTTAGAATAATCTACACATTCAGAATTCTACACCCAACAAAAATGATATTTCATATTACTAATCAATTATGTAAGTGCAGCCATTCATATTCAGATTAGTTACTAACACATAAGTGCAGCCATAATGGAGTCATTTAACATTTTCATGTTCATATTAGTTACTAATTTGCAGCCATTTAATTGTTTCAAGTTCAACAACTATAACTTGAAGGTTCAGCCAAGGATATCAAGTTCAAACAATGTTCAAACAGTCATCATTTTAAGTAATAACAGTCATCATTTTTTCAGCCACCAATGTTCAAACAAAGACTGTCATGTTTAACAATTTTCAGTCACTAACTGTTCAAATATGACAGCAATAAGAAATTTGAAATAGTCCAGCCGTGGGGGACGCCCAGCCTTTTTAAAAACTTAAAAATTTAAATTTTTTTTTTTTTTTTTTTGTTCCCCTTTGGTGGGGACGCCCAGCCTTTTTAAAAACTTAAATTTTTTATTTTTTTTTATTTTCCCCTTTGGTGGGGACGCCCAGCCTTTTTAAAAACTTAAAAACTTAAATTTTTTATTTTTTTTTATTTTCCCCTTTGGTGGGGACGCCCAACCGTGGGGGACGGCTGGGCCCCATGGGGGACGCCCAGACTGTCCCTAGGGACGGCCGGGGGGAAACGTCCCCCTTGCCGTCCCCCCGTCCTGGGGGACGTGGGAAACGGGGGGACGCGTCCTCGTGGAACACTGCTTCCAAATGATGAGGGGGATTCACCTAAGTCTTCCTCAAGTACAAAGGCCCACTAGAGCATCCATTATGAGGGGAAGATATTATTGTCACTAATGTCTTCTCTCCTTAGCCCTTTAGTTCAGATTATGAGGGGCTGTTGAAAGTTGTAATCTCATTTATGGTCAAGGCCAACATTGTAGATGTGCTTTTATGCAAGCCTAAGGGCAATCATTGTACAATGTATTTAATTATTATTTATGTATGCCCTATAGGCCATGGTTAACCTTGTCAAGGTTAAACCTTTAACTTGTAATTAACCTAAAGCCTAATTGTCATGTCGGCTTAGATTAACTCGATTATGTAATAGGGGTTTTGGTATTGGTATTAATACCCCCCATCCACTCCATCCATTACATTGGAGTTTTGTGATTCTTCTCTACGGATAATACAGCGTTTATTGGTGCTCAAGGGTACCCATCGTTTGTGTCTATCACTTTTCCCTTTTCGTCCTTTTTCCTTTCTATATAAGATTTGAGTAAATGGATTGCTTTTGTTCGTTATTGGAAATTGGTGTGAAATCCAACAAATACTTGCTCTCACTACATTCTATATAGGGTCATAAAATGGATTTGAAGCTATGTTTATATTTGCTTTGGCTTCTTGAAAGGAGATGTGTATATTTTGATTTTTTCGCTTGTAGGAATGATGCCGTCGACGTCATGAAAAGGATTTTCTTGAAAGTGCTTAAATTCTGAAACAAAAACCTCTGCATTTAATGCACTGGAGTTTTGCTGATTTTTTGGGCATTGGGACTATGTAGATTCTATTATGGATTTAATGTCATAATCTTGTCTTAAAACCATAGTTACCAGATCCAATTGAATCTGGACAAGATCTGGTCCACTCAAGATTTTTTGAGCATGCCAGATTTGCATGGGCAAGTCTGACCTCTATCCATCTAAAAAAAGAAATAAATTTAACATAGTAAACAGATTTTGAGGTTGTATATAATAATTAACACCTTAAAGTTCAGTTCAATTTGAGCTTAGCCTTGAATCTTTGATGGATATTGTTATATATTTTAATATCATCAAATTCTGAAACTCATACATTTGTTATCTAAGCATAAATTTCTCATGAATTAATGTAAAATTATATATTTTTTCATATATTTTATGTCTCTATTTGGTAAAATTAAATGTAATATTATTAGAATTACAGCAATTCCAAGTGATTATTTTTTAACTTTTCTGCCAATTCCAGATTTTTAGACTTTTTAAATCTCTTGAATGAATCAGATTTTTTTGGATATGGTAACTATGCTTAAAACCCCACTTTTAGCTAAAAAACATGCTGCTGAGTATTTTGGCATTGAATTCCGTCCATCATGACATGTTTTTTCTTTATATTTTTAATTGGTTATATTGGGTTGAAATGGGCCCTACTATATTACATTATGACCATATTATCATGGCATTTCCATACACCATGTTATCACAAGCCGCATTATTGCTGGAGTGTCCATCACAATGCAGGGATTTGAACTCAGGTCATGCTCAGATTACTTCTCATTTTATCCGTCATGGCATTTAAATGGTTTAGGAAAAAGACTTTATGAACTTCCTCTTGGATGTTTTGCATATCTGAGATAAAATTCATATTTCTGGTGTTTGTCAAACTTTCTCTACCTGACTTTAGAGACATCGAGTTTGCCCTCCTGACATATTTAAATCCATCTTTAGCTGATATTAGAAGCATCGGATTTTGGCATTGCAGCTTACTCCACAAAAACTGTATTCAAGGTGGTATTTTTGTCATTTTTATTGTGGATGCTTGTTGATGAAATAAAACTTGAGTTTGGTGTGTTTAAGATACTTTCAAAACTAGACATATTTTCTGTGTTTTGCCTTTTTAATTTCCAGCTTAAACTGGCGTTTATAGACTGTATTGACTTTGTTGGGAGGAAGAACCACTGGCAGATATGTCCATGTAATTTTGTTAGAACTTAAACTGCTTCTTTGACTACATTCGCATTTGGAATTCATAATGAAGTCTTCACTCAGTCAAGCACATACTTCAGAAAATGTGAAATAAGATGAGTCCAAAAAGTTCAAAGCAGAGTTATGCAGCGTACTTACTTTCCATCAATAGCATAGTTGAAAAAATTGGAATCGGATCGGAATCGCCTTGGAAAGGAATTGGGAAAAATCGCGAATCGAGAAAAAATCGGTAAAAAATCGGCAATTTTTCATTGAAAAAACCAAAGAAAATGCAATTTTTCATTGAAAAAAAGCTTTTTTCATGCATATCACAATTTTTTGGCAAAAAATCGGCCAGGCTGTGAATTGGGATTTTTTAAAAATTTTCTCAACTTTGATCAATAGTAAACACCAAAACTTTAAAATAATAGGAATTAGTTCACCAAAACCAAAAAAAAAAAAAAGGATTTAGTTCACAGCCTGGCCGATAACATACAAGGTTTCTAGATGTGGAGGATTAGTAAGGTGAACCCCAGAAAACTCACAGGAATTGGCCATTCCTGTCCACTAAGTGTTTCTACAACGGTTTGAAACTCAAATGTGATGAAGCCTTGTTATGGAAAGGTTTGTTTTATTTAAATAATTAGAGAAAGAGAACTTTGATTATATTAAATGAAAGGTTTTTTTTATTTAAATAATTAGAGAAAGAGAACTTTGATTATATTAAATAAAAGGATTGTTTTATTTAAATAATTAGAGAAAGAGAAATTTGATTATATTAAATAAAATATTTGTTTTATATAAATAGTTAAAGGAAGAGAACTTTGATTATATTAAATAAAAGGTTTGTTTTATTTAAATAATTAGAGAAAGAAAACTTTGATTATGTTAAATAAAAGTAATTTGGTTTATTTAAATAAAAGAAACCTTTCATTCTCTTTCTCTAATTATTTAAATAAAACAAATCTTTCCTTTAATATAATCAAAGTTCTCTTCCTTTAACTAGTTACATAAAACAAACATTTTATTTTATATAATCAAATTTCTCTTCCATTAATATGATCTTTGTAAGCTTAAAATTTTGAGTTTTGGATCAGCCAAAACTCTAAGTTTCAAATCTATAAAAACTACTTAGAAAATTACCAATCTTAAAGAATCACATATGAAATGTACACCAATTATGTATCACTTGCATACGTAATTGTCAATGAAGGCATACACCTCGTTTTGGTAAAATTATGAGGTTTGATATGGAGAAAGAAAATGATTATATTGATTTACTATTCAACAATAGAATCATGAAAAATTCCTCTACTACTTCCAACATAACAAAAGAAGATATTTGCATTAGTCCTAATCTATCCACATGAAATCCATAACAAATAATATAACTTAGCATACAACAAAATTTCTTCCAACAAATAATATAACTTAGCATACAACAAAATTTCTTCCAACAAATAATATAACTTGGTATTATAATCAGTGTGCATGAATTTAAAAAAAAAAAAAGGATTTAGTTCACCACAAGTAATGCGTTAGCGAAAAAATACAGAAACATCACTGAACAACAGTATGAAATAACTTCAGAACATTTGTAAGGAGTTTGGACACTAACCGAGCCATGCCAGTCAGCACGATGCACTGTACCAAAAGAACCTGCAAATTCACACAGCCAAATAGTTCAAAATTTCCTGAATCAGTTAAACTGAAAAGACCTCTCTGGTTCAACATACCAAACAGCCTTTTTTCTCAATAAGGACTCAGGAGTACAAATGCACCAATTTTTGTTTTCTTTGATCTCTGAAAGCAAGCATTTACCTGCTCCAATTCGCTCCTTCAAGACCAGATCACTCCATAGAATTTCTAGCCCGTCCATTGCTAAAGATAACTCAAGGTTTGCTTCAGTTGTTAACACGCTTCCAGTTTCATCAAGTCTCCCTCCTTTGATTTTATTTGGTCCCCGAGTTAATTCCAACATACTTGATCCATCTTTCTGCCGATGTGCTATTCTTAGCTTAAGGTATTCTTCATCATTACCTTTGACCAGTTCATCTTTTTGTTTATGATTCTTTAACCATGTCTGTTGAACGCATTCTTCTTCGTTAAATCTAAACTGTACATCTTTTTGCTTGCATCCCTGCAAAACTTCGTGCTGAGAGAATTCTCCATCAGCAGTTTTGGCTAGTGCTGACATGGAACCTGTATTCAAGCTCTGATTGTCAATATCCTTCAATGACTGATCTTCTGGTTGCAACTTAGCAGACACTACTCGAACAGCTCCAGAACAAGAATGTGCATGAGTTTCATTTAATGTCTGCAACGGCCCTTTAGTAGAATATTTGATTGCCACTTGTGCTGAAGTACATTTTTCTTCAGCTTCCGACAGTGGTTTAATGCCAGTAACTGCCATGCTGGATACTGAAGCTGGTGGGCAAACTGCTGATTCTGAATTCACATTGTTGTTCACTGCTTCAACTGCAGGTATGAAATTTAACAACTATCACAACAATCATAAAACAATCCTTATGTGCCAATCATTATACGCAATACTGATTGTAATAATTCTCTTATTTGCATAGCATATCACAGATAATAAATACAGGCAACCTTCTTAAAATCCTTTCCCTACACTCAAATATTGGAATGCAACCTAAAAAGGACACCAAATTATTTGCTCTCCATACCCATCGTGAAGAGTTTTAATGCATTGTTTCTTATTTTCAAAAGCAACATGTTGGAAATAAAAAACTGTATGCTTGCTTCAATTTAAATTTATTTTCTCTTCTTGTTTCTACAACAAACATTGATAGGTACCTAGGTCTATGAGAGTGCATTGTATATTGGGGTTTTAAAGTTGTTAGCATGGGCCAGACATAACCCAAATATCATTGTATTGAAAAACTCTATTGAGCAAACAGTCAAAGGCAAGTTAATCGGTGAAGGGTTTTCCCCTCTCCTAAGATTATAAGATTTTATCTATATGTACTGTATGTTGTTAGGATGCCAAGGATAGGTACCTAATAATATAATATTGTATTCTATAGTTGGCATGAGCTATAAATAACCCAACTATAGTGTAAATCTGGCATAAGACATAAAAACCCAATTGTATTATGTATATTACTATATAGTATATACCATGAGCTAAAAATAACCCAAGCTCTATTTATAAGAAATTATATTATAATAATGAGTGGGATAAGGATAGGGTTATGCCTTTCCCAAAATAGCACTGAAGGATGATTATATAAATAAGGGACCTGGTAATTGTAAATCATCATTGTAACAGTCTTTGCTCGCAGAGCTGCTCTCATCTTGGGAGATATTGTGGAGTGGTTCCTTCCTTAAGGAATAACATTGGTGTTGCCCTACCTGAAGGGTATTATCATATCTTGTCTTATGTGTGCAGATTATTTTGTGGTTTGGTTTATTTATTATATTTGTATACGCTTTTATAATTATGAGAAGTAAAGGTTCATAACATCTAGTATCAAAGCAACGATTCAGGCAAAGGGAAGAATTTTTTGCAGGGTTTGCAAAGATTATTTTAAGGAGAAAAAAAACATAAAATCTTCATATATTTCAAAGATCCATATATTTTTTTTAGGCTCTCGTATTCAAAATATTCTTACATCATTGTGTAGATCGTATCGACTACTACAAAAACGATTGGTCATATGTTAAATTCTTAGCAGTATTGAAGGAGTTGTGGCTATTTGAAGTTGGGCTATCAACACTATTTTTTGGCTGCACAAAAATTCGTCAAAAAGAAAAAAATTTGTATCTCTCAGTCCCCCGCTCTATTATTTTGGCAGAGTTTGGGGCTTCTCCTCTCCATCTTGAGATTATCTTCCTGATTATCGGTTATCTTCACAGAATCCATACTTTCGGAGATACCCCTAAGGGTTGCAGGCGATACCCTTACCTCGCCCTTCGCTCCTCGATGGAACTCTCTCCGAGTTCTCGAGGAGGCCGAAGGAGCTGGTATTTTCAGGTTTCTACTCTCCTGGCTAGCATTCAGATACGGATAGACAGGTTCCCGCCTTATTCTTTGGGGGTTCTCCCCCCCTCTCGGCTTAGTAAGGAGAAGATGCTCCATGAGATTCGAAAGGATGTTAGTCTCCAGTACACCAAATGCACATGGATCTCTCCTGTTGCCCCTCTTTCCCCCAAGCTGTCTTTCTACCATAAGCACTTCTTACAGATTCAGGAGGGCAGATTAGTTCCTCCACAATACCTTCAACAACACACAATGCATAGTCTTTGGATCACTATTGGGCAACTTAGGGTGTGTTCTCACCAACTTCGGATTGAGTCAGATCACCATCTTTCGATGGAGGAGAGGATTTGCTTGTTTTGCTACTTGGGTGAAGTTGACTTCATCACTTTATTTTTTGTTGTCCCATTTATTATGAGATCCGAGGTAGGTTCCATTGCCTTTTCAGGGACAACTCTCGATCTGTTTCTACCTTCTTCAGATACCCGGACCAACGTTGTCTCGCACTCTTTCTTAGGGAGATAACTCAGCTTCAACAACATATAAGTTCTCCTAATGGTTCTCACCCTCCTCAACATCGGCTCATCACAACATACTTCACCAACTCCAACGGACCAGGTGACTTCAATCGGAAGCGCCCCACATCATCCAGTTCGGGCAGAAGCAGGGTCACTAGACAGCGCACCAACAGTTTGTCAGGGTTCCGAACTAGCAATGGGCAAAGACATATCATGGACTTCTTCAGCTCCGGTACTTCGGCCTCGACTGTTAGGAGAGATTAGTTTCTGGAGGGTTCTTGGAGCTTGCCCCTTTTGGGCTGCTCCCTCCCCCCTCCTCTCTCTCCGTTCTTCTTGGCATGCACTCCTCTTTGTTGGATTGCAGCCCTACCCCCCTCTGCTCTTCTTTTTCTTTTCTTTTCCCTTTCTGTTTGGCCCGTTTGTTGGGTTTCATCTTGTATTTATCTTAGTTCTTTTCTTTGTTGGGCTTTTTAGCCTGCTAGCTGGAAATCATTATTGTCCTCCTTATAGTCCCTTGGGTCTTATTTTGGCCCACCGCGGACATTAATAATATTTCATTTCACTTCATTTCTCAATCTGGGTAAGCTAATCAGTTGCCATTTGCTTTGTTCGGAAAAAAATATGCAGATCTAGTTGTCTATAGAAAAGAATAGAAGAGATTTGAGGATTTTTATTTTTGAGAAATCCTAGTTTATTAAACCCTAGCTGCTTTGGGGAAGTTTTTGGGTTTAGGTCATGGAGTTGCCAATATTCATTAGAAGGGATGATATTATTGATGATAGAGAATGGTGGAAATTTTTGAAATCTTTAAATTCTGCTAATTTTGCATGGAAACATAAGCTTAGTAATTATTTACAAGAGGAAGCTTTATCTTGGTATATGAATTTTGTTTGTGCCCATAATTTTACATACACATGGGAAGAATTTGAAGACACATTCTTAAGCAAATGGGAATTTGAGAAAAAGGATAAAAAGATAGCTACTTTGATGGATACACTTAAAGACTATGAAAAAGAAATCAAATGTCTTAAGGAAGAAAAAAAAGGAACAAATTTGGATGATAGTTTGAAGGCTAAGGGAACCACATATTTGGAGACAGATAAGCAAGAGGATGGTTAGAGGGATTTATTTTCATCTAGAAATTCTATTTTGCAAGTTCACGGTTGCATTCAAAAAAAAAAAAGTTAGTCTCCGCAAACCCTAGCAGCAAGCATAACTTCATCAACATGGACTTGGCTAATAGTTTACAAGTTCCAGCAAAGAGTATCAAAGATGGACAGTTTCAAGGAGAGAGATTTCAAATTTTTGAAGACTTGAAGCTTTCTATGGATAAGTATACTTTGCATGTTAATTTTCATGTCATTGCTATGGATGATGTGGATATTGTTCTTGGTTATCCTTGGTTGGATTCTTTGGGTACTATTAATGTACAAAAGAAGATCATGAAGTTATAGTACAGGAAAAAGAAGATAACATTGTAGGATATTTCTGAGATTACGGAGCAAGAATCCAAGGAGAAGCAAGAACCATTTATAGAAAGGGAACAGATTAAAGAACTAGCAAAGGAATCAAAAGTTGAGTTTACAACAGAGACAGTAGTAGAGTGATGCAGGAGCATCCAGTGGTGTAAGGGCAATCTTGCATCACCAAAAATAAAGAAATTGTATTTTTCTTTTGGTTGTAAGTTTCTTTAGTGGTTTTCAAGTCCATGATGACACTTGGGAGGTATAAGTCAGTCAGAAGTCCAAAAAGGCGAAAAATAGTCACCGGCTATTTTTAGTAAGTTGGCCTAAATGGACACATATGGGTTTGAAAATTTACCCCAAGGAGCGGGATTGAAAAATAGATCCGGTGGTGAAAGAATCACCCCAATAGCCTGAACGGTTTGAGAGATATTAAAGTTTTCATGCCGGGAAATATCTCCAAGAAGGTTTAAAAATAAAATTTGAAGACCTTAGAAGTCCCGAAGGAGGATGAAAAATCACCTCAATGACCTTTAGGTAATTGAGGCACTGTAGATCTCTTCGTAAGATTTCCAACGATATCTTATGGAAGCCAAACGGACCCCCGAGTCAAAAGTTATGGTCCCGGGAAGCTGTGCCACCGAAATTCAAATTTGAATATCTTTTTGGGCGGAAAATGAAAATTTCAAATTTCAGATGAATATCTTCTTGGGCAGGAAAAGGGGAGTTACACTTTCCAGAATGTTCTATGGGAGTTATTAAAGGGGGAAGAGGGATCACCAAAAGGCAGCACGGGAAGACGGATCGTAGCTCCAGCTTGCAGATTTCGAGTCGATTTTGCTTTGTGTTAAAATCGGCCTTGTGGCCGTAGAATTGTAACTCTGATTCTGCAATTCGCAGCTTTGTAATTTTTGCTTCTGAAAATTCCATTTCATTGAAATAATATCAGATGTTGTGTTTCTTCTAAATTTTTCTGTGATTTGAGTATTGTGTGTGTGTGTTGGGTGGAGTAGCCCTTCATCATAGAGTCTAAGGAAGAAGCAACAACAAAGTCCAAGGAAACTCTATTAAAATAGTACAAGGGCACATGAGAGAACAACATGTAGAGGAATTTAAAATAGAGGAGCAAAATGTTGAAGAGTCAAAGAAAGTAGAACATCAGGCTAAGGTTGGAGCATATCACCATCCACACCACCATGAGACGCAACAATCATGGAGACAAGGCATAGAGCAACAAAGGAACTATGATGGATATACATGAAACCATAGGGGCAAAAACTATGGATATGCTACTAGTGGCAACTACAAGCAAGTATGGATGGAAAAAAGTGATATTTATGGCCAATATAATGATCAAATTAGTGCAGCCAACATATGGAACCAATGGATTACTTATGGATATCAGATGGCACAACAAAAGCATGACATCAACAAAGACTGCCACCAATCAGGATTTCAATGGGATGGTTGGATGATCAAGAATGGTACCAATTATCTGCTATACATATTATTTGGTTTCATGTCATGTTTCGAGGACGAAACATTCTTAAGGGGGATGAAGTGTTAGGGTACCCAGGATAGGTACCTAATAATATAATATTGTATTGTATAGTTGGCATGAGCTATAAATAACCCAACTATAGTGTATAGTTGGCATGAGCCATAAATAACCCAATTGTATTATGTAAATAGCATGGGCTAAAAATAACCCAAGCTCTATTTATAAGAAATTATATTATAATAATGAGTAGGATAGGGTTATTGGTGGTGCCCTACTTCTAAGGGTGTTTCCTTTATTTATCTCTTGGGTAGATCTATTGCATAATGGATGATTATTTAAACCTTTCCCATATTACCAGAGCAGCAATATGAACAACTGAGATGGTTTTTATAGCAGGTTTAGAGAATTTCAGACATATTGTTTCCAGAAAAATGTCTTATCTTGTAAAAGGCATTCTTTTGTGCCAAAACACTGAATTCAAAGAATACTTGCACTATCTTTTTCAGCACCTCAAAATCTACAGAATAAGCTTTTATATGAAGAAACTCAAGCAGTATTAAGGAGTTATGACGCAATGAAATCAGCATACTAAAATGGCGGCAGTGACGTTTGTCAACACGTGATTTTTCAGGAGGGAAAATCATCATATCTGCTAATCCAGCTTAGCAAATCAGTTGTTTTGTTTAAGGAAATTTTAAACCTACTTGTCTGTGTAATTTTATGGACTGAAACATGAATGAGAGGAGATTTGTTGTGCCCCAACTTAACAAACAATATGCTTCGCTGTTACATGTTTTGACTTCCCAATATACCTTTATATTCGGTGCACACCTTCAACTGACAATATTTTTATGCTTTCCCTTAAAACACCTGCATAAGTTTAGGGATTTCAAACTGTCCTGCTCTTACATAACATATAAAATAATGTTTAGCAGCCAGCAATTAGTGTTATTGCACAGTCAGACCTTGCAATGCGTCCTTTGCAGCTTTGCAAATGTGTCTGGAACTGTCACATTACAAATAAATTGGTAGAAGCTAGATTTATGTGTGCAGCGGAGAACTTTTAACCTATGTCCCACGAAAGCACATCTCCTACACTCAATACACACGGGCACTTATCATTTCTTTGCAATGGACCTTCAATTCTAGTTCCCATTGTTCATCCAGCCCTGTGAATGGGCATGAACCTCATTATTTTTGCTAAAACATTTCAGCTCTGTATAGTAGAAATGAACTCTGTGCTTCTTTAAGTTGTATCTTTTCTCTCTTTATATTTTGCATATCTGTCCTCTTTGTCATCTAGGTGGAACTTCCATGCATCCCGTTTTCACATCTCCACATTTCCTTATCCCCTTAAGAGGGGACTTGGTGAAACATAGCTTTAACAGAACCTAGGAATGTAACAGGTTAGATCATACCATGAAAGCTTGCTCATGTCCTAGCTGCAATATGTTTTCTTTGTTTGAAGATGACCATAAACATTATGATGAACCAACCTCATTAACAATTCCCCATGGATTCTCTTTATTTACTCTCCCCAGGAAACAGATTAATGAGAACATGAAAGATGTAATTAAGAAAAATACCATCCAAGTTAGATGTCACTAGATGACCCCTTGAAGCTATTCATCTATCTAAGCATTCACTGACATACGGTAATGATGAGTCCCATAGGTTTATCTGTCTCTAAATGCCATATGGCTTCAGTTTTCCAATAAGGCATTACCAGCTGAGTTATTAGAAATAGCACTTCTAGTAAAAGAAATGCAAGATAAGTTGTGAAACACGATAATGCGTCTCAGGGGTCATCCCACCTATCTCAATGCATCCCGGATAGGTTGGGGACGTCCCCAAAATTGAGGACCTTAGGACTGTCATCCCCGAGATGTCCAGAGGATCCGGAGTTGCTGTCCCAATGACAGCCCCCCCAGGACATTGTTCCAAAATGTCCAAACGTCCTCAAGATGCCATGGGGATGTTTGACACACCCCCACAACGTCCTGGGATGCCTAGATATCTCAAGGTGGCCAGGATGCCCCGAGACATGCAAGGACGCATCTCGCCTTCCCGGACAACCCTCCTGAATAAACAAGATGATGTGGATGAAATTGTTTCACGATTATTCTTTGCAAATGGCATTCCCTTTAGTGTTACTCGCAGTCTTTAGTAGGAGGCATTTTAGAAAGTTGTAGTCGCTTGTCCATCTTACATTCCCTAGGAGAGAGAAAATGAGGGCCACATTGCCTGATAAGAGTTACTCCAAAGTGAGCTTGTTGATGGAGTAGTTGAGGAACACATGAGCCACTCATGGATGTACCATTGTCATGGACGGGTGGACTAATATTGCCCACAAGCCACTCATAAACATTCTTGTTGCATGCAGGGCAGGCCCCTAATTTCTTAAATTTGTTGATTGTTTTGCAAAATGCAAGGATGCAGCTTTCAAGTATCAGATTCTAAAGGAAGCTAGCAAGGAGGTGGGGCCATTGAATGTGGTCCAAGTGGTCATAGATGCAGCCCATATGTGCAGATCTGTAGGAATGATGATTCAGAGCACCTATAGGCACATATTTTAAAACCCATGTTGTGTTTTGTAAGACATCGAGAATATTGAATGAGTGAAGCAGGTGGTGTCTAGTGCTAGAGATGTGCAAATGTTTATTTGCAACCACCATATCTCTTTAGCACTTTTCAAGACATTTTTTAGTAAGGAATTCCGCAAAATTGTAGAAACTAGATATGTTGCCTACTCTATTTTGTTAGAGAGGATGGCTGAAGTGCAAGAGGCCTTACAATCTATGGCAATGAGCAATGATGTTACAAGTGTGAATAGGGTTGTTTCGAAACTGGCTTAGAAAAATCTCTTTTCTAAGCTTCAGTGTGAATTCTCCCTCATTATGTCGGCAAATTTTGTCGGCAAGTTTGTTTTTTATTTCCTCCTATCTTCCTCCTATTTTCCCTCCTCCTTATCCCTCCGTTAATCCTTCTTCCCCCTTATCCCTCCAACTCCCTTATCCCTTCTTATCCTCCATTTTCCCCTTATCTCTCCTTTGCCGACTTTCTTCCTATTCCCTTCTCTATTTATACTCTTGAATTTGTAATGGTCAAGGTTGACGAGGGGTGCAAATAAAGTTCTTGAATTTTTCAGTGATTAATATTTTGTTTTTTATTGCATCTAATTGGCCCTCGATCTACACTGGTATCAGAGCCAGACTCCGGCATCCGGCGGACACGGTTCCCGAGGCGAAGTAAGGTCAGAGCGGGCACGATTCCCGAGGTGGGCACGCATCCCGAAGCAGGTCACAGCAAGGCTCGGATCCCGAGGCGGATCGTGCACAGTCAAGTTGACACGTGGCAGCAACGCGGCAGTCGAGGCAGAGGTGACTGGACGACACGTGGCGCAGAGCGATTGGCAGTTTGGTTGGCAGCGAGGTGACAAAATACCGCCACGTGGCGGACGGCGATTGGCACGCGTTGGCGAACGGCGATTGGCTCCACGTGGCGAAACGCGATTGGGCAGAGCTGGTAAAACGAGGGAGTCCGACTGCCCGAAGGCAGTCGAACGATATTGCGCGAGTAGAGGGTTAAAAACCCTCTCGCGCTTATTGTCGGACGCATGTGGGATAATCCCACGTCCAATTTTTTTTTTAAACTTATCCTTTTACCTCTATCCTCCTTTTTTTCATCCAAGCGGCTTGGCGCAGCGGTGAAGACCTTTGTTGGCTGAGTGGAGGTCCGGGGTTCGAGTGCCGCCGGAGGTAATTAAACAATTTTTTTTTTTTAAATCGTGCCGCCTAGAAAGTTTAAAAGGCGGATCTTACGCCTTTGGCTTCAGCAGCGCCGTGTGGTTGAACGGCAACGAAGCCTACCTAGCACATCGCAGGTCGCGTGATCGAATCGCGACGGAAAAGGTAAAAAAAATTTAAATTTTTTTTTAAAGGTTTAAAATTTATTTAATAATTTTTTATTTTTTTTTAAATTATCTTTTTTAAATTAATTTATTTTAAAAAGGTAATTTGAAAAATAATGAAAAGTTATTAAATTTATTTAAAAAACCTTTATAAAACTTTTTTAAACAAGAATTTGGGAAAAGAGAAATTAATGTGCTCGTGGAAATGGTAGATGTTTCGATCTGAAGGGTGCTATCATGCATCTTCTCTCTTTTGAAGAGAGAAACGCCAGAATCCTTTGATGCAAGGGTTCATCGATCAGGGCTTCATACTGTGTTTTGTCAGTTGGAGAATCAGGTGATTGCTCACCTGAGAAAGCCGGATTCAGGGTACGAGGCAGATTCAGAAGACAATATCTTCGGACAGAGAATTGAAGAATCCGAGACCGTGCAATTTGTTTCGGACGTACAAACTGGTGCCAGTTATACACCAGGTGTGCCAACAGATGAATTGAGTGAGGGCTATACACCACGCTCTCCTGAGCCTGAACCTGAACCAGCGGAAGAAGAGGAAGAGGAAGAAGAAGAAGAAGAAGAAGAGGAAGACGAAGCAGGACGAGATCCGGTGGAAGTGAAACACGAGATCATCATCATTAGCAGCAGTTTCGAAGCAGAACATGAATGTACTAAGAAGGCGAGATTTGATTTAAATCATTAAATCATTCTATACTGCTTTCTACTTTGTATTTCCAGTTTGCCTCAATAAAAGTACTTGTTTGCTTCGAATAAAGGTTGTTTTTTATTCTGCAATGGCTGCAAACACTAGTCTACCAATCCCTGAATTTAATGGTAGTGACTATGAATACTGGTCTATAAAAATGAAGACTTTGTTGATAGGAAAAGGTCTTTGGGATGTAGTTGAAGAAGGTTATACAGAACCAACTGCTGCTTGAATGGGCAGCATTTTCTAATGTTGATAAAAAGACAAGAAAAGAAGCACAAAAGAATAATGCTTTTGCCTTATATCACATTCATGCTTGCCTTAGATAAAACTATCTTCCCTAGGGTTGCATCTTATGTAATTGCACAAGATGCATGGAATGCCTTAAAAGAAAGCTATAGAGGCAGTGACCAAGTGAAGCAAGTAAAACTGCAAACCTTGAAACGAGATTTTGAGAATCTCAAGATGCAAGAGAATGAAAGAGTTGGTGATTACTGCGTGCGAGTGAAAGCGATGAGTCGACAAAATGGTCACACTAGGGGAGGATATTAAGCCGAGAGATGATGGTGAAGAAAGTGTTGAGAACACTTCTTCCAAAATGGAATTCATGTTGCAATAATTATTGAAGAATCAAAAGACTTAACCACATTGTCTTTTGATGCATTAAGCTGGTTCACTTCTCTCACATGAAGAGAGGTTGCGGGGAAACTCCTACCACCGGCTATGGAGGAGATGACAAAGCTTTTGCCACACATGATGGAAGAGGTAGAGGCCGTGGCAGAGGTCAACAAAGAGGCGAGAGCGAGGAATAATCAAAGAGGGGGAACTCCTAACGAGAGGAGGATCATCCAACGAGAGGTGGAAACCGAGAATAGAGGAGGACAACGGCAATATAGAGGGAAACAATCCGGCAAAGGAAAAGGAGGAGACAAATCAAAACAAGTTTGCTACAATTGTGGCAAACCCGGCCATTATGCTCGTGATTGTTGGTCAAAGACTTCGCAAGGAAGCGGCGGCAACCGAGAGCGATCAGTTTGGGAATTTTGGAGAAGAGGAAGAGTCCTCAAATCTCTTTCTTTCTTATGGTCAGACAGAGCAAAATTTGAATGATACATGGATTTTGGACACAGGGTGTTCAAATCACATGAGTGGCAAAGAAGAACTCTTTGCTAAGTTAGACTCCTCATACAAATCCGACATCCGGTTGGGAGATGACAAGTCATTGGCAGTTGAAGGCATTGGAGCCATGGAGGTTCCAACAAAAGAAGGCATAAAACATGTAAGTGATATCTATTACACTCCTCATCTTCAACACAATCTGTTAAGTGTTGGTCAAATGCTTGAAAAGAATTATAAGTTGATTTTTGATGAGGGTAAATGCACCATTTTTGACAAAAACAATAGTAATAGAATCATTACACAAGTGCCAATGTCGAAAAATAGATTATTCCCTTTGAAGTTTGGCCAGCCAGGAGGAAATAAGTTAGCAAATGTAGCTATTACCAATCCAAGTGTCCTATGGCACTTGAGATATGGTCACTTGAATTCAGCAAGTTTGAAGATGCTAACTTCACAAGCAATGGTGATTGGACTTCCCAAAGTTCAAGATAGTAAGGAAGTCTGTGAAGGGTGTGCCTTGGGCAAGCATGCCAGATCGAAATTTCCTCATGGACAAGCATGGAGGGCCAACTATCCTCTTCAGTTGGTACATTCAGACATCTGTGGTCCGATGCAGACCAAGAGTCTAGGTAATCACTCTTACTTCCTACTTTTCATTGATGATTGCACAAGAATGTGTTGGATATACTTTTTGAAGCATAAGGATGAAGCATTTGCATGCTTTGTTGATTTTAAAGCAAAAGTTGAAAGTGAGAGTGGATATTCTATAAAATGTCTTAGATCAGATAGAGGAGGAGAATACTCCTCAAATCGGTTTTGAATTTTTGTAAACATCATGGCATCAAGAGGCGGTTCATAGCTGCCTACACTCCACAACAGAATGGTGTAGCAGAAAGAAAGAATCGCACCATTGTGGAGATGGCGAGATCAATGCTTCAGACAAAGCATTTGAGTAATGCATATTGGGGAGATGCAACAAGGACTAGTGTTCACATCTTGAACAGAAGTCCTACTTCAAGTTTGAAAGGGAAGACACCTTACCAAGCCTGGTATGGTAAGAAACCAAATGTGAAGTATTTCGAGTATTTGGTTCATTGGCATATGCTCACATTCTCGATGAGCTGAGAAAGAAGTTGGATCCAAAGAGTCGGGCTTGCATTTTTGTAGGATATTGTGAAAACACAAAAGGGTATAGACTCTACAATCCTACAACTCGAAAGATAGTGGTTTCAAGGGATGTGATTTTTGATGAAGGGGGAGAGTGGGGTAAGCCCCAAATATTCGATGATGTTGAAGCCACTGATGTAGTTGCTCGGCGGGTGCAACCACGGCTACCACAGAAAGGAAACGAGTCTTCGCCCACACATCCACCAAGTCCATCTTCTGATTCAACTGCTTCACCAAGTCCTTCTCCACAGCGATCAGTAAGTTCCTCACCAATGGATATTGATGTTCCATCCAAAGGTAAGAGAACTTTACAGTATCATCCATCATCTCAGATGTTGGATAAGAATTTTTCAAGAAGATATACTAGGAGTCAAGCTAGTGAAATGGAATCTGTTTTACACAGATTAGAAAGTATGCACTTGTATGGTGATGATGAATCCCAGCAAGAACCCAGAGGAGATCAAGTTAACTATGCTTTGTTAACTAGTGCACAACTTGAACCTTCTAGTTATGAGAAGGCATGTACTCAGAAGATTTGGCAAGATGCCATGAAAGAGGAGATAACCTCTATAAAAAACAACGACACTTGGGAGCTCGTGAAGCTTCCGAAAGGAAAGAAATGTGTTGGCTGTAAATGGATCTTCAAGACCAAGTTTAATGCTGATGGAAGCATTGAGAAGCATAAGGCAAGGTTAGTGGCAAAGGGTTTTACTCAGAAGTATGGAATAGATTATGAAGAGACTTTTGCTCCTGTAGCAGACAGGAGACAATCGAAACAGTTCTTGCCTTAGCTGCACACAAAGGATGGAAAGTCCAACACATGGATGTGAAGAGTGCATTTCTCAATGGTTACTTGACAGAAGAAGTGTATGTTGAGCAACCACAGGGATTTGAAGTGCAAGGTAAGGAACACCTTGTTTACAGATTGAAGAAGGCACTCTATGGCCTCAAACGAGGCACCAAGAGCTTGGTACTCACGCATTGATGGGTACTTCAAAGAATATGGGTTCACCAGGAGCAAAAATGAACCCACACTCTACTACCTAAAGCAAGGTAAAGACATCCTCATAGTTTGTTTGTATGTGGATGATCTCATTTTTATGGGTAGTAATGAAAAAATGAATAGGGAGTTCAAACACTCCATGATGACGCAATTTGAGATGAAGGATCTTGGATTAATGCACTATTACCTTGGAATGGAGGTTCATCGATCGGATACGGGGATCTTCATCTGTCAACATAAGTATGCTCGGGACATGATCAAGAAGTTTGCTATGGAGCATTGCAAACCGGTTGCAACTCCGAGTTGGACATGGGATCCAATTAAGCAAAGATGATGGAGCACCAAAAGTTGATGTGACCACTTTCGGAAGCATGGTTGGGAGTTTGATGTTTCTCGCCAACACCGGACCGAGATATTCGGTATCGTTGTATCTCTTGTTTCTAGATTTATGTCTAACCCCTCGAAGTTGCATTTGCGAGGCAGCTAAAAGAATTTTGAGATATGTGAAGGGTACATTGGATTTTGGAATCCGAGTACCATAAATGTAACACTATCAAGCTTGTAGGCTTCAGTGATAGTGATTGGGGTAGCAATATTGATGACGGGAAGTCAACATCGGGAAAGCTGTTTTAGTCTTGGATCGGGACTAATAACTTGGAGTTCAAAAAAGCAGACGGTAGTAGCGCTATCTTCAACGAAGCGAGTATATAGCGGTTACTTATGCAAGTACTCAAGCCTTGTGGCTAAGGAAAGTACTAGAAGAGATTGGAGAACGACAAAGTGGTCCGACCAGAATCTCCTGCGACAACATCAGTGCCATTCAGTTGGCATATAATCCTGTCCACCATAGCAGAACCAAGCATTTTGATATGAAGTACCACTTCATCAGAGATATGGTGGAACATGAAATTGTTGAGCTTCAATATTGTCACACTTTGGAGAACGTCGCTGACATCTTCACCAAGGCGATGACAAAAGCTCAATTTGTAAAGCTGAGAGGCTGTGTAGTCGGTCCTCTCAACTTTAAGGGGGAGAATGTTACAAGTGTGAATAGGGTTGTTTCGAAACTGGCTTAGAAAAATCTCTTTTCTAAGCTTCAGTGTGAATTCTCCCTCAATATGTCGGCAAGTTTGTTTTTATTTATTTCCTATCTTCCTCCTATTTTCCCTCCTCCTTATCCCTCCGTTAATCCTTCTTTCCCCTTATCCCTCCAACTCCCTTATCCCTTCTTATCCTCCATTTTCCCCTTATCTCTCCTTTGCCGACTTTCTTCCTATTCCCTTCTTATTTATACTCGTGAATTTGTAATGGTCAAGGTTGACGAGGGATGCAAATAAAGTTCTTGAATTTTTCAGTGATTAATATTTTGTTTTTTATTGCATCTAATTGGCCCTCGATCTACAAATGAGTGGTACAAAATTGTAGAAACTAGATATGTTGCCTACTTTATTTTGTTAGAGAGGATGGCTAAAGTGCAAGAGGCCTTACAATCTATGGCAATGAGCAATGAGTGGTACAGTCGGGCATCCAAAATAAATGAGGGGAAGAAAGTGAAATAGTTGATAGCTAATGATTGGTGGACCGATGTCAAGTACATAGTGTCCTTTGTATCACCTGTTCTGGAGTTCATCAAATATGCAGATACAAACTCTCCTAGTCTTGGAGAGATTTATGAGACTTTTGACAGCATGCTCAACCTCATGAAGGAAGCCATTCGACAAAGGGATCCCACACTCTCTTTCTATGATGAGGACACAAAAGCCTATTGTTCATAGGAGGTGGGATACGATGAACACTCCATTGCACGTAATAGCATATGCTATCAATCCCAAGCGGTATGCGCCAAGGCCTGAGAGAGTAGCTCCTATTACAAACAATGAGGTGAAGAAGGATGTTTTTAAGGCAATTAGGAAGATGTACAACAGCGAGGAAACACATTATTCGGAAAGAGTGGGTCAATTTTGCAAATCTTTGAGGTGGCTTCAACACAAGGGAGGCTAGAGAGCATAGACTCATTCTTGCATAGAACCCCATTGGATGGTGGGATTTATATGAGGATCATGCTCCATTGCTAGGCAGGCTTGCCAAGCATCTCCTTTCATAGTTTGCCAACTCCTTTGCTACTGAGAGGATTTGGTCAACCTCTAGCTTCATCCGCTCTATCAAGAGGAATAGATGTAGGCACTAGTGTAGATGTGGCACCATTCAAGCACCACCTTGGATTTAATGTAGTGCATCAGAAGTCAAGTACGCCCACATGCAATTTTGTTATGTAATAGTTTTGTTATTTTGAGTTGTTTTGTTATACGTACAAGGAAATGTTTGACGAAATGTACATATAATTAATAAGTCATGTATTAAGTAATGAAACAAAATGTAAGTCAAATGCATGACAAATGAAATTCAAGAAAATGATAAGGTGTCGAGTAGGTAGTTGTAGGAAGTTGAGGGAGTAACTACCTCCCAAGTTGTATAAATAAGACCCCTCATTCATTCGAGGAGGTATGCAATGTTTGAGTGATATTGTTGTATGCTAATGTGTGCATTGGGAGATAATTGCATTGTCTTAAGATTTATCAGACATGTATCTTGTAGATAATAGAATACTTCCATTTTAGAAATTTTTGTGCAGACTTGAGTGAGCATTGTGCATGTACTTGTGGATGATTGTTATTGTCTTTTTCAATTGGTTATATGGGATTGAAACGAGCCCCACCCGTATTACATCATCACCACATAGTGGTATTACAACAAAGCTTGGATATTATCCATGTATCGTTGGGCAAGATTTAAACCTTGGTCTCCTCTTTAAATACTAAGGAATCTAATCGGTTGAGCTAATGCTACTTAATGGATGATTGTTATTGTTGTAGTACACCGGATGGACTATTTCTACCTTTGTATGTTTGTTGTAGATGAACAAACAAGGTTATTTGACTATGACACTAGGTCATCTGGACAGCTAAACCAAGCCATCCAATGTTGAACAAGGTTGTCAAAACTGTTGACAAGGTCGTCCAAACTCATTGTGTTTGCAAGGCCGTCAGGCAAGTATTGACTATGTTGTGCAGGCCATCTGAAGAAAAATACAAGACCATTTAAGTGTTTTCCTGACTGTATATCAATGTTTTGTGTTGTTGATTTCATTTGTCCTCCTTTCTCTATTCCTTCAATTGTGGACTACGATTGTTGTGCTACATTTTAAGTCGTTGCGATTTGAAGTTCAAACCAGTGAGCGCGTGCACATTGAAGACGAGAGAGGTGGATGATAGATAACCTGATGTGAGGAGTGGGAGACATGGATGCAAAAGGACGAGTGAGCAGTCGATGAGAAGAAGTTTGAGGATCGCGCAACATCAAGTGTGAGGAGAGCTTGGACATGTGGAGCACATAGAATACTTGCATGGCAAGGAGTTGCATGTTGGCGAGGCAGATTTGCATGTTGACAACAGAGTGCTAATGGAGTTTGTTGGTGAGGAGATACACGCACCAAAGGTGGAGTGAGTGTGGAACCCTCAGGAGGAGGGAAGTTCAGAAAAAGGACGTTAAAGGTGGCAAACCTTGTTTTTGACAATGGAGGACGACATGTAAGTGAAGATGCAACATGCAGATGAATATGGGGCCAAGGAGAACATTTGCACAAGTAGTGAAGGAAGCGCCAACATGGATTGTGCACAAGATGAGGCAGAGCAACTAGTGTCTCCAGCACAAGTGCAGGGGAGATTGCCTAGAGGTGCAACTGACGAGAGTCAAGCATGAGGACAACTATGGAAGAGCATGCTCGAAAGACCAAAGCTGACACTAGTATATTCGCAAAGCGAAAGCACACCAAGAAGTGGCCAAAGATTGTTTGCAGACAATTAGTTGTCAACAGAAGGTTCGTTGAGTAGAGACAAGACCAGTGTCTCTATGATGTTCCCAATGTAGGAGAGGGGGTTTCTATCTAATGCTTGTCCTCAGCCTTTGCCAACAACGGCTTCCCAGTATAGCACATTCAACCGCCACCCCTATTCCTCATTTAACTTTTATGCCTAAGGTCTAATTGCAATTTATTATCAAATTGCATTAAATTTCATTTTCCTGCATTTCATGTCATTTACATTTCACATGCATTTACATTTCATTTCATAAAAACCTTTATGACTTTGTCGTAAATGCTAATATTTCACATTACATTATCACATTATTACATTATGACCATAATTGAGAAAATCTGCAAAAAATCCTAATTTGAACTGATTTTTCCCAATTCACAGCCTGGCTGATTTTTGTCGATTTTTTCCCAAAATATTGTGATATGCATGAAAAAACCTTTTTTCCAATGAAAAAATGCCAATTTTTCTCAGTTTTTTTTGCCAATTCCTGATTTTTCCCGATATTTTTTCCATGTCGATTATGATCTGATTCCGATTTTCTCAACTATTTATGACTTTATACGTACACACATTTTGGCAAACACTTTGCATATAACTACAAAATAACCCAAATAACAAAACTAAATGCAAACATCAATTTGACTGCCTACATCACGGTGAGGCAAGCTCAAGAGGAGCAAGATCAGTTGATTTGTCAGTTTCAGTCGGAGTGTGCAGTGAGGGAACAAGAACTCAATGCGAAAATACAAGAGATTAATCACTAAGACCAACTGATTGTAGAACAAGATTAGCAATTGGCAGAAGCTGCAAAGGAGGCTGAAGCAGCCAAGAGAGACTGAATTGAAGAATAGGCTTGCAAAAATCGAGCAGAAGTCACAACACTATGGCTTCCAGTGGGCTCGTTACCAAGCCTATGCAAAGAGACTGAAGGGAGAAACTAAAGTCTTGAAGTTGGAGATTCAACAGTTAGAAGAAGTACCTACACCAACGCCTCAACCATAACAAAGTCAAAGCCCTCACAAGCAGCAACACTCGTCTACGTGGACGTCAACAAATCGAGGGGGGAGGGAAGATGTAGACATTAGTTCAGACAAGGCACCATCTCAAGCGCCACCTCGAAATTAATGTAGTGCATCTGAAGTCAAGTACGCACAAATGCAGTTTTGTTATGTAAGTGTTATTTTAAGTTGTTTTGTTATACATACACAAAAATGTTTGACGAAATGTACATATAATTAATAAGTCATGTATTAAGTAATGAAACAAAATGTAAGTCAAATGCATGACAAATGAAATTCAAGAAAATGATGAGGTGTCGGGTAGGTAGTTGTAGGAAGTTGAGGGAGTAACTACCTCCCAAGTTGTATAAATAAGACCCCTCATTCATTCGAGAGGGCAATGCATGGTATGTACGGATGATATAGTTGTATGCTAGTGTGTGCATCGAAAGATGCTTGCATTGTACGGAGATATATCATAAATATATTCTTGTAGATAATAGAATACTTCCATTTTAGCCTTTGTTGTGCAGACTTGTGTGATGTTAAGAACCTTCTTATTAAAATAAGCACATCCACATAAATATTGCAATAAACACTAACTCATGAAGAACAAAATATTGCAATATGAAATGGAAATGCAGAAATCTATATTAATCTCACAAAATTACAATACAGAAACGCTGGCCTCTTCGAGGGGGCAACCTCCTTCATTACTTTGATTCAATGTGCAAAAAGATACATTCGTTTATGCCCCCTTGTCTTTTAAAGATACATTTCATGTAACCCTAACCTAACGCTCAAGGATTGGCTTACATGCAAAGTGCCACCCAAGCTAGAATCTTCTACCAAACAAGCAGTTACATTCTTTATAACGGTTACATGAAATGGCCCCACTTGTCTAGGCGCCTCAAGTGCCACATACCATTACAAAATATCATTAGAATGGGGTCCTCGCAATGGAAAAGGGTCATTACATAATAATGTCATAATGGGGTCCTAACATGTGAGCATTGTGCATGTACTTGTGGACGCTTGTTATTGTTGTGGTAGACCATCTAGACTATCTCTACCTTTGTATATTTGTTGTAGATGAACAAATAAGGTCATCTGACTTGAGACTGAGTCGTCTGACTATGACACTAGGTCGTTTGGACTACTAAACTAGGTTGTCTGATGCTGAACAAGGTCGTCCAAACTGTCGACAAGGTCGTCCAAACTATCAGCAAGATCTTCTAACCTCATTGTGTTTTTAGGGTCATCAAGCAGGTGTTGATTGTGTTATGCAGGCTATCTGAAGGAAAATACAAGACCGTCTGAGTGTTTTCCTGATTGTATGTTCATGTTTTGTGTTGTTGATTCCCTCTGTCATCCTTTCTTTGTTCCTTCAATTGTGGAATACAGTCGTTGTGTTACAATAGGCTTACCTCTAATGAGTAGAGAAGTTAGTTGCAATGCATAGTACCTTATGTCCCTAGGACCGAAAGACGCCTGAGTATCGAGAGTCTTATAGCACGAGGAGATGATGACCCTAAGGATGCAAGACAAATTGATGAGGGGAAGGACGAAGGATTGTTTGGGCTTCCCCTATATGAGGCCCTTAGTTCAGATAGTAGAGATGAGTGTAGAAATGGAATACAACATACTGCAACACAATTCCACAACTACTTAAACAAACAATACATACGATGGGAATAACTTACAATTACAATGCATACGCTACGCACAACATATATCAAACAACTTGGCATAGCAATACATTGTGCACACAACATATATCAAATGACCTGGCACAACATTTAGATGGCTCAACACAACATTCAAATGGCTCAACACAGCACTTAGACGGCCCTACACAGAACTCAAACAGCTTGATACAACACTTCAATACCATGCCAACCTTGATACCCACGTACCATACCAACCTTTCCTTCCATGCCAACAACATGAATGAATGAGGGAGGGGTCTTATTTATACAACTAAGGAGGTAGTTGCATCCTCCAACTTACTAACTACCCAACACCTCATCATTTTCTTAAATTATATTTGATATGCATTTGACTTACATTTATATTTAATTTCATGACTCACTTTATGACAAATGACTTAACCATACATAACTACACTTAACATTACACGTTGTCACATACTTACATCATGACTTTATAACATCAAATATATGAAAAATATATCAAATCTCGTAGTGTGCGCGTGCTCGACTTCCAACACACTTATTCACTGATTATGCAGACATGTCAATTTGCTTGCCTACAATGAGGGTGCCTATTCAAATATTATACATGATGCCACAAACGAGGATGCCGATAATTAGAGTCATTGACTAATTAGACATTCGGCTAGCCACCCACACGAACACTAAAGGTACATACTTCGATTTAACCTGATCTCTGTCGCGCAAAACAAAAAGAACTTCAAACAAAACCTTATCGCCTGCCTCTGCCACATCTCGAACACGAGACCTCTCTGCTGCCATGCCCTAGCACCGTAGATACTACCGTCTGGGCTAGCTACCTCGACGGAATCAATTTTGAAATTCATATTCGTCGATGTCAAGGTCTATGCCAAATATGTCATATAAATATTGCAATGCCAAGGTGGTTAATTGACATTCGAACATTGAGAAATTCGTGCGCCAAAGTCTTCGTTCGATTCACGGTGGAGAGGGGGAAGACGATAGCTCTTTTTCAAAATCAAGGAAGAGCAAGGTATAAGGAGCAGGGGTTTGGGCCATGGCATTTTGTTTATGTAATTGTAACTAGAACTAATTAATGAATTCAAAATCCTCATTGCCTATGATCTTCATTTTATTGTTTGATGCATGTTTCATTGTTTGATGGATGTTTGATGGATGTTTGATGTTCATTATGTTACATATCTATAATTTCTACTTTAAAAGTCCAGTTTTAGGCTTAAATATATATTTTTATATATTTATATATATTTATATATGTCATCCTGGAGCAGTACCAGCTTTTGGGCAAAATATTTACCGTCCCAGAGACACTTCCAACATCCTGCCATCCCAAAGACACGTCCCATTACCCTGTTGTCCCACTGTCCCAGAGACACAGTGGAACATAGGAGCCTGAATACAGAATACTTCCAGTTTATGCAAGGTGACCTTCACTTAAGTGAAAATGCTTAGAATTATCTTATTGAATGCTTGTTTTCAACAAAAAAAATATAGAACCAGAAGGTCTCTTAGAAGCTCTTGCATCACAAGATCCAGCAAAATGGAAAGAGGTAATGGATTCAGAATCTGAGAAATCAATAATACTTGAGAACATGTTGAGTTACCTCATGGAAGGAAAGCAATTGAGTGCAAATGGATCTTCAAACTAAAATCAAGTTAATGGGACTATAGACAGTTATAAAGCTTGTTATGTTGATCGTGGTTTTTCTCAAGTTGACAGTATTAATCACTATGATACATTCACCAGTTGTTGAAATGTCTTTTGTTGAGATTATTTTGTCTATTGTTCCTAAAATGGATGTAGAAGTTCATTAATTAGATTCAAATTTTGCCTTTTAATAGTGAATTTAAAGAAAAGTTGTATATGAAGCCAATAGAAGGTTTCATCAAAGATGGAAATGTAGACAAGGAATGCCAACTCAATATAATGTATGGTCTCCAGCAATATATAGAACATTGTCTTCTCAGCATTGATTTCAATAGAAGAATTGCAGATACATGTATTTACATAGAAAAGGGAAAAAAAAATGTTTTTCTTCTTCTTTATGTTGATGATGCTATTCTATTGAGCATTGCAATTCTTGAAACTAGGAAAAACTGATTTACATGCTGAATTTTAAATGGATTACCAAGATATTGAATATTGTCATGTAATCACAATTACTCATGATAGAAGGTAAAGAAGTTTGCAGATGAACCAAATAAAATACCTAGAGGAAGTTTCATAACCCTTCTCTGTGTATGATTGTCTTGCATTAGTCAATGGAGACAAGAAGTTATTGTTTTATGCTTAATGGAACAATTGTGTCATTAAACAACAAGAAGCAAACTGCTACAACACTCTCAAGTAGAATATATGGTGGCTTCTCATGCTGTGGAAGAGGCAATTTCGTTAAGGAAATTAATGGAAGACTTTGCCTCCAAGTAATTTTAACCCACAAGTCAACTTTGTGATAACTAAAGTTGTATTGCAATCATGAAAGATCCAAATATTATGAAGGACCAAGGACATAAAATCCAGTTTCATTTTATTCAAAATAATATGAAGAAAATGAAGTGAAATGGAGGAATTTTCTTCAGCAAATATGGTTGCAAATATCTTCACCAAATCATTGCTTCAAAATTAATTTGATAATTACATATCTTAATTACAAGTTGTGCCTATCAATCTTAGGAAGTCGATCTAAAGAGATACCAACTGAGTAAAGAAATGAACTAGCTTCTGAGTACCAACCTCAATGATGGCAAGAATTGTTCCTGGAAGCAATCCATTTGGAGAAACAATCAACCGTGGATATAAGGCAGTGAAGGCAAAACATTATTCTGAAAATGCTCTCAAGGCAAAGAAGATGGATGCCAAAGTCAGTCTAGAGAATACATTGTGGAATTGTTCTCTTACATTGGATGAACCATTGAAGCAAAATACTCTGGACCCTCTTCATATGAGCACAATCAGCGTATCCTAGACTCAGCCCCCAAATTTCAAATCCATGAAGGATGTTGGGTTTCATAATGCAACCAAATAGATGCATCTTTGTAATTGTGCCCCAAATGTGCAGCTGCAAACTTTGGCATTCCAAGATTCAGAGAGATGCACATCCCTTCCAAAGTCATAACTATGAAGTTGACCAAAGATTAAGGGAGTGACCTGTAAACTAGAATTCTAGCTATGTGTAAGTAAGTGGTGGTAATCTCAATCAGTTTGTCCTCATAGAACTGAAACTTGAAAATGGCACTTTTTGAGTTGTTAAAGACAATCACCTTAGTCTTAATAAGGTTGAACGTTGTTGAAGACAATCGCCTTAGCTTTAATAAGGTTGAATGCTAGTTGTCTTTAACCAGAAAGTGAACAAGAGCATCTAGTTGCCTTTGCAATCCCTTGAAAGTATGCGAAAGAAGAACTGCATCATCCACAAAAAGCAATATGCCTATCAAGCATGGTTACCAAATCCAACCAGATCTGGACAAAATTCAGTCTGGCCTGGATTTTTTTGGCATTTTGTACAGTCTAGTCTGGTCTCTTCCCACCTAAAATTAATAAATAAAATTTTGATGTTGTAGATGTTTAACACTTGAAATTTCATTTTAATTCAAGGTTAGCTTTAATCTTTGATGGATATTATTGTATTTTTTAATGTTAACAAAGTTTCAAATATTTATCATCTTGGCATAAATTCTAAATCTCTGCTCATGAAATTTTGTGAAATTATTTATTGTCTCTATTCTATAGAATTAAACTCACACACACACACACACACACATCAAGCTGAGTTTGGTGCTCATCCTCTTTGCACTAAGAGCATTTTCAGAATTATTATTTCAGCTTCATCACCTTAGATCAATGAATGACTGCACCTCAAGCGAAGAGAGATACCCATGTTTGACGCTGCACTCCTCATAATGGATTATATCTAGGAGCACTTTCAGTCGTCATCATGGATGGCACTCAGAAGTTATTTCTCTTCTTCAGTCAGTTGGCATCTTCATAGATTGATTACCTCCATTCAAATACTCTTTAAATGCTCCTCCCCGCCTTCTTCCTAATAAGAGGGTAATTGATCCAAGCAGTCACAAATGATGTTTAACGATAATATATTCAGATCAGTTGGGTTGCTCCATCTCAGCCTCTTAGTCCTAAGTTGGCCTTCTACACTAAACATTTCATGAAGATTGAGAATGGCATTATTACTCGTCCTGATTATGTCCAATGACATTGGACACATAGCCTTAGGATTCCTCTTGGTCAACTCAAAGTATGCTCACATCAGTTGCGAGTGGAGACAGACCACCATATTCCTCGAGAGGATAGGGTATATCATCTTTGCTCTATTCGAGAGATGGAGATTGAAGAACATTTCATCTTCAAGTGTCCTGTTTACTATGAGATTCAAAGGAGGCACTATTATTTGTATAGAGACTCTAGTGAATGGCTTGCCACCTTTTTCAGCTATCTTGACCAAAGATATTTGGCTCTATACCTCAATGAAGCTATCATTGTTTAGCATCAGTTATTTAGCATCAGTTATTACAAGGGAGATTGACTACTACTCGAATAATCATCTCATTCTTTCACTCTATCTCTATTGTCAAGAGTAATAAGCATTCATTTGAAGCTACACCTCTCCAAAATGTTGATGACAAATATGTGTGCCCTTGTATGCATACAAAAGTTGCTACTAGGGCTTCAATTATTTCTTCTTGCTTGCAGTACGATAGGGTTGTATATCCCCAATATTAGGTTTTGGCAATCCCTCACATACCAACAAGTTGTGGACGAACACAACTTACCAATTTCCTATATTCTTCTATTGGTTCCACAGCCATGGATGCTAGAAGAGTGGTTGAACTCCGTGTCCTCCTAGGAATATCCAACCAAGCCCTCTTAGTCCTAGCCATTCTCCTATAAGCATCATCAGATCTTGTTGTCCCTTTTGGGATAGTTGGTGATGACAATGGTTGTGCCTCTACTTTACATCCCACTATAGACTAATGTTGATGCGGATCCATTGGAGCTCCTCTCTATCTCTGATGTACCTTGACTTCTAGCTTTGTCTTCATTATTACATTTAGCATGTTACGGTTTATCCATTTTGGGTGACCCACGAGGCTGTAATTTTATGCTATAGAGTTGTTCCACTTCAGTGTAGTTTACCCTAGATTCTTTACTCTAGTTTAGCTTATTTTTCATAGTACCTTTTGGTTACAACAATGCATTGTAACAGCTCTTTTCAATGACTCCCATTAGCCTGCTTTGGCCATCTATGGACATTAATAGAATTATCTTCTCTCTCTATGTTGTGTGTATACACACATTTGTTCATGTTCCAAATCAATTTTTTCTAACTCTTTTAGAGATTCCGGATTTTTAAATTTTTTAACCTCCAAATAAATTGAATTTTTTAAACTTGGTAACATGATATCAAGACTTGATGCAAGAACCGATTGTTGTCGATGTGTGTTTTGATGAATAAATTTTTCAAGCTCATTAATATATATATCCCAATGAGGGTTTCCTTGTTGGACACCAATAGTGCTCTAGACATCGTCTAAGAATCCAAAGGTTGTTCGAAAATGACCAGCAACTACCTCATAAAGTCTCTCAATAGTAGTATAAAGAGCTCAGAGATGTCAACATCTTGAGGTTTCTTAAAAAAATGATGCCTGGGAACAGTGTCAAAGGCCTTGCTAAAATCAACAAAACAGCAAAAGATTTTAAAATATCATTGATGAGCCTCCTGAATGATAGCTCGTTGAATGAAAACATGGTCAACAATCTAATGATCACCTCTGAAACCAGCCTTCCCTCTTGAAATAAGTTTGCCCTGCTCCTACTGTTTTGACAGTTTCATGTTCAAAACTGTGGCATAAAGCTTAGCAAAGATGTGCCCAATCATGATAGTTCCATAAATCTTATGATCTGAATATGCCCTAACTTTGTGGATAAGTAGAAAATATACTATAAACTTGTAACCAAGGAGGGAATATGGAACAAACAACCTTACTGAAAAATTCTGAGATGGAATGGCTAATGGATTCAAAGCCATACTTCAGAAACTTGGCCTAGAGACCTTTAAATCAGTAGCTATGCTTGTGCACAATTTCTATATGGCTCTGTTGATGTTCCTGTTGTCAATTTTGCCACATTTTGTCTAAGGGGTAAAATTTTGAAAAACTGTTGCACTGTTTTCATGCTTAAATTCTCTCTCCTCCAATATCGGCTTCGCCCGAATTGCCAGCAAACCCCAGTTTCAGATAGCAAGCACGGCGAACCTAGGCTTCGATATTTTCAATAGCAAATTTCGGGGTCATCAGGCTAAGGCGCAAAGTGTCTTGAGTTCGCCTCAGAAAATGGCGTACTTCAGCCTCGCTAGGGTCCTTGAGCGAACCGCAGCTCAAGCAATGGAAGAATAGCTAAGGTAGGCTTAATCCCAGGTTCAGCCCCTGGACCAAGCGAACCGTAGCTTCGGCGCGCCCAATTTCGGGCCAATTCTCTAGCGAACCCCATCTTCGGGACGATTTCCAGCGATTAGCAGCAGGCTTCGGAGATAGCAAAAAATCGGCTAAGGCATGAAGGTTTCCCCAGCTTCGCTCCGGCAGGCAGCGATCCTCAGCATCGCTCCTCTTCTCCTGCGAACCTCGGCTTCGGGTCAGCTAGCCCTCAGGTTCGCTCAAAACAGAGTTTCTCGAGTTCGCTCGAATCCCCAGCGAACCTTAGCATCGCTCAGAAGCTTGAGCGAAGTGCAGCTTTGAGCGAACCTTAGCAGTAAAGGGCGGCGAGCTCAACTTCGCCCCACTCTCATGCGACCCTCAGTCTCGCTCTCCTTTTGCAGCGAACCTCAGTTTCGGGTCAAGCATGAGCGATCTTCGGAGTCCATGTGGAACTTAGCAGAATTTCAAATTCAAACCCCGGGCTCAACTCCAGCTACCTCCGGCAAGCTTTTCTAGCTTCAGACCACAGTAGGAAAAGGTGGTAGGTGGACATCTAAGGCGCATCAATGGCGCACGAATCTAAGTCTCCGGCCCGCCCCTTCAGGACGCCCTGTCAGATCCCGGAAAAGCTCCAAAGGGCAAGCTGCACCAACCACATTAATGAGACATGCTGCCCCAGCTACCGCGCCCGCTGTGAACACGAATGAGCTGCAGAAATCGTCCGGAGCCTCTATAAGCACGAGTGGGCAGAGTACCATGGATTCTCTGACGACTGACAGGGGTCAAATCTCAACTGCCCCGACAGTTTTGGGGGTTGGACATTAATGTAATCAAGGGGATTTTCCTCTATAAAAGGCGGCTCAATGTAATGTAATAGGGGGGAACATCTTGCTAAAGAGTTGTTGTACTTGGATTCTGCTTCAATATAAAGACTCCTGGTTCTGATTTCTGGACTCCTTTTCTGTGTATGATGCCTTCTATGCTTATTTCTGTTAATTATGTTTCTTCATTTGCATACAGTAAATTCTGCAATCTGGATTTAAGTGTGTGATTAAGAACGAAATCTGGAATTGTTGAAGGATACATATCAGGGTGTGTGTTCAGTTTTAGTTTCTGTTATGCTCATAATATTGATTGCTGCTGGTTCAAGTAGAAGTTAGTAATTGTGCTGCCTGTTCTTCCCCTTGGAACCATCTACATTTCCCATTTCTTTCAGTTATTTATTTCTTTCAGCAATTTCCCGATTCCTTTCCTGTTCCTTAATCTGAAACCCCAGTGTAGTGTAGTAAAGGAGCCAGCCTTCTCTGGAGATTGGCACGGAAGGCATTCCTTCCTTCCGGCCTTTCAATCTGTTGGGCGGGTCTAGGGCGCATAGATAGACCAAATCCTTTCCTAGTGGCAGATTCGTAACCAACAGTTCCCTGAAGAAAAAAGGGGGCATGGTGTGTGGTAGGCTGCAATGGGATGAGATCATAGAACTTCACATCAATCCATGACAGTCTGTGTGCTTATTGTCTAAACAAATAGCTACTGATCTTGACAATGACATGAAAGATATTATGATCAATATTTCTAGAGACAATTTAGTGGAATGTTGTAATAGTAAGGCAAAGAGATCACTGACAAGAACAATAAACATAAAAACATAGGAATGAAGACTAAGACTATTCTTCTATTTGGTCCTCTCTATTTGAATCATTTCCTTCATTGGGTTTGCCTTACTAGTAAAGCCCCATATATTTTCATAATTGCCCTTTGCAATTCAATATGCCTAAAGTACTCACTGTTTTGCCATTACTAAAAGCTGCACTTAAAGTCCTATTGACCTGCTTTAGTTAATTAGAGATTAAAATCCATCTACTTCTGATTCAGACAGACTGGCTAATTTATCATGAGCTTGGTGAAAGAATCGAAATCTAAGTAGGTACACAATTGAACTGAGAATATAAGGTTAACTGATAAGTTTCTCTTGCTCACATAGGGGGGTTTAATAGGCCCAAATGTGCTGTCTTGGCTGTGGAAAAAAGAAAATAAAAAACACTTTTAACATGATGTCTTTCTTTCTCCGCATGCAAGAGTTTTCTTGTTCTTAGATCAAAATATTACAAATTCCATATGAAGAATCAAACAAAAGCAAAGCAAATAACTGATGATAAACCAAAAATAGACACAAGATCCACTTAACAACCAACTACATGCATTTGCTCAAAAATCAAACTTTCTAGAAACAAAACTAATCAAATACAAAATGAAACTAAGCATTAATAAGGAGTGTCCAGCCAAGCCACAAAAGCTTCTTCGACATTTAACAAACACAGTCAATGTGCTTTTTCAAAAGTCCTATCATGAACAAGAAAGAACATCCATCAATAATAAACTCAAGTGGGAAATAACTTGCATACTATACTCTTTCAACTTTAGTGGCAGGATATCTCTACATAGATAAATACAATTGAATGTCTACCTTATTCCAGTTTATCCCAATGTTTTTATAGACAAAAATATTGTTCTTTCAAATAGAAAATTTTCTTTGTTGTCTATATTTTTTGGACAAATGTTCTACCTCTTTGTTTGTTCTTATATATATATATATATAAAGTCAGAAGACAACACCAAAGGCTAAAAGCACAATACAAGAGACAAATTACTGTTTTAATATGATTATAAGTCCTAGTTTCTACCTGAAGATAGGGGAAAACACAAAGCTAAAAAAGCTTCCCTGCAGGACCTTACCTGTGCTAACATTGTCAAAGAGCAAATCTAAAGATTTGCAATCCGCCATATACTGATTGGCTAAAGACCTAAAATCATCAGAGAATAGAGAAGGTTTTAATTCTGGAAGGCGCAAAGGAGAAGCAATTGATAATGAAGATGGGCCATTCAGAAGGGAATCCGGCTCACACAAAAGCCCTGGATTTCCAATTAAATCAATAAGATATTCCCTGCAGTAAAACAATGATCCATTAATGGTAATGAAACAGAATATCATGCCACAAGTGCCATGCATTCTACTTTATCACTCTTACTTCTATAAGTTTTAAAAAATAGATACTGCATTCTCCAGTACATCAACTTCTGCATTATCAAAATTAGATGCAAAAACAATTCCTCAGACCAATCTCCCAGCCAGCATAATAAGGTTGTAAAGGAAAGGTACAACACAACCCCAAATCATACTCTAAACCATGATGTTTGGATCCAAAACTTGAATCAAGGGAACCCTAAAGTTCTAAAATATTATGGTTGGATCCAAAAACCAAAGCAACGGTTGCTATGGTTTCATCCAGAATACAGATGAAGATCCCATGCATCCACAGACTTTTGGGAAGATCCCAAAGAACAACTTACTTGAGTTACCCCTTTACTATGTTCAATAAAAGAAGAGTGAACTAAGCAGTGAATTAGAAGTTACTCATATTATGGCACAGTTAATTGTAAGAATCTCAACTCTCCATTTATGTGATGTTTATTTTCAGAAATTGTAATGCAAAATTCTATTTGATGAAAATATAAGAACATCAACATGAAGCAAATCATGAAATGATTGAACCTAATGAATGTCAGAGAAGCCAAAAAAAATTCACGGTATTTGCTTTCCTTTGTAATATTTTGTCTTCACTAACATAAAAATCAATTATATATGCAGCAATCCTTTTTTGTGAGTGAACCTCCTAAAACAATGCCATATTCAAGCACCATAAGCAAAATATTAAAGCATGGAAGGAACACCATGCACTTGCAATGCAAATGAATTCCAACCCTGAATGTTAAGATCAGTGTTACAGGTAAACATTTTGATATGGTATCTGAGAAGAATCTTATCTGTATTTATATCTGATACACCAATACAGGCAGGAGTGTCAGATACAGTAAATTTGGCAAAAAAAATTTAATAAAATTAAATTAAGAGGAGTTTCAAAAAAACTGGAATAACACAATGCATCAAAGCTGTCTGAGACAGCCAATCAACAACCACAAACATTTGTGGAAGACTTAAAACCTTCTGAAAACAGATATTCAAGTTTAGAACATTGCAAAACAAGTTTCATACCCATCTTAACAAACATAATTCCTTCAAGAATGTTCATGATTATATTCTTCGTAACAATATGCAAATTCAGATTCACTGGGGAAAAAAGAAAAAATAAAAAAATCTTGACCCTTGTCTTACTTTTTATATGATTTGAATCAACATATTAGGAAAAGTTTCATGGTAAGCAAGCTAAAATGCAATTTAAAAAAAAATAGGGAATTGTTCTTGTTAAACATACCTGTCCTCACCACATTGCACAAGACAGGATGAACCATCGTCCATCCCACAATACTTACAACCTCGAGCAATGCGACAGGGCAGGTCAATCCTATCTGCTAATACCTGCACATAAAATAATTTACAAGCTTGTTCACAGTGGACATTGTTGTAATATGAGTTTGTTCATTTTACCTGTCTTATGCAACTACTAAATTTTTTAAACTGTAAATCTGGAACTTCCTCCATCTTCACCTCTTAATGTTATTTGACTTGTAATTAAGAAAAAACAAGCAAAAACCTTATTCTTGAAATATCACAGAGCATACAACTTTCATTGAGCATGTAGAGTGCCATTCCAAATATCAACAAGATTCTTAGGATGTTAAATTCTGAATAACTGATAACACAGGTTAACCATTGATCTCAAGCTGATTAAGAGACCAAAGATATTCACATAAACTAAAGTAACTGAATCCTTACTTTGAACAGCAAAGCCCGATGCCTGCAAAGACCCACAGAAAGGCTTCCTATTGGAAGAACAATAGAATTTAAACCATCAATCAGCATCTCCCTACTGGCATTCCAGCGCATCAAAAGATCTCCATGCTCAGTGGAAGCTGCACCCCTTATATTCCAAACCACATATAGGCATCAGGTACAGTGCCAGCTAATGAAAGGAATCTTTCAACATCCAAAAGTAGATCAAATTCATATATGCTCACCCCATCAGAATGCAAACAAGCTTGCCAAGTTGTTCAAAGATTTCTTTTGTGCTGCCACAGCCATAAGCAAGAGCTAAAGCCTTGTTTTCAAGCTCTCTTAGATGTGAATCCGCCCACTTATCTATCAAAATAACCTCTAATGATGTATCATTTGCATCAACAGACTTTAGTGATTCCAACGATGGCAGTCGACTATTTTCTCCCAAGTCATTGCACATTGTCCATATATATGGATTCATTCCCCAAATTTGATAAAATCCATCTGGAATTTT
This sequence comes from Wollemia nobilis, assembly GCA_028583015.1. Lineage (NCBI taxonomy): Eukaryota > Viridiplantae > Streptophyta > Pinopsida > Araucariales > Araucariaceae > Wollemia > Wollemia nobilis. The sequence continues at coordinate 496,351 of JAQPPZ010001340.1, forward strand.
GTCATGGTAAGATAAACAGCCATTTACCTGGTTTACATGGACGTCACCACAATTATTAAAATCAGAGAATTATATAGAATAAATTCCAGTATAATTCCAGTATACCAACTACCTTTTAACCTAACAGAAGTTATCCTAGGTTAAAAAGAATGTAACCTTTCCATATTTGCCAACAGAGCCACAATTGTGACCAGACTTGAATGAAATGCATTGAAATAATGCAAATTTAAAAGCTGCAGATAAAGAAAGTTAAATGAAGGTTTTTGAAATGAAACAATCACATAAGTACACATGTTAAGGACTTCTGCTATTTGTAAATACTCAACAATTTTAAAGTGTGCAATAAATAGATCTTCTAGACTGCAATGATGACTGTTCTAGCATACCATGCTTTATTTTGAGACAAAATAATAAAACAACACTCATCCAATATTAGCAAAATTGTTTAAGACAAAGCTAGTAACAAAAATCATAAACACAACTCTTACTAAAGAACTCATTGCAATAAGTACAATGGTGATGTTCTTTTGTCTTATTCTCCGCCTTTCAATGAAGCCATTATACAAGGTTTAAGGTATTATTTGAATCTGATTTTGGTAACATATTTTGATATTTAACACTCATCCAATATTAGCAAAAAAATTTAAGACAAAGCTAATAATGATAAACATAAACACAACTCTTACTAAAGAAATCATTGCAATAAGTACAACTGTACAACAATGATGTTCATTGTCTTATTCTCTGCCTTTCAATGAAGTCATTATACAAGGTTTAAGGTACTATTTGAATCTGATTTTGGTAACATCTTTTGATGTTTTGATATTTATACAAGGAAAGGAGAATCACAGTTATCATTTAAGGGCCAATATATGGCCTCCTATGTTTAAGCCTGAAGCCGACATTGATCTAAAAGACAAGCTACTAACGAGCTTGGCGCCTATATCTTAATCCAAATATTACCAACACAAGCCAAAGGTCATATGATCACTTTAGAAAAGGATCTTGTTTCTGCTATCAAAACTCATGCCCAAAAAGGGTTTTTCCAGTGTTACAATTTATTGTTACTGGTAGGAGTTTCATACATATCCAACATCCATTAGAAGCTTTGAACTTGCAAGTTCTGCCAACTTATTCACAAAAGGAGATCCTCTTCTACTTGTAAAATCTACCAACTAAATCACAAAAAACAAATTGTTTTGATCTTCTAGGCCCTAATGACTAATTCACATAGAGTTGATTTAGATTTCAATTCTCTTTGAACTCCTCGATTCATAAATCTCTTTGAGATCATGAATTTTAGATGTTTCATGAAGCATGTGCATTAAGGGCTTTTTGCCATTTCATGTTACAAAGTAAGAGACATGGTAAGTTTGGACATTTATACATATTCAAGTACTACAAATGTTTGACATCCAATCTAAAATGGATATCATAGAGATTGATTATGGTGGGTAGATATGTGAAACAGATAAACCATCAACATCTGTTTGTTGTTACATCAATCCTTCCTCAGGTGCCACCAACCCAGGATCACATGATGCACCCATGGGCATGCATCCCTAGTTACTAGATATGGCCAACAGTTGCAGAGTCATCTAGATAAAAATGTTGAGTTAGATAACAATGAAGCCTTGCCACAACTTATGGCATACAACCATCTTAAGGAATTTCAGACCCTTTTGTAGCTGCAATTAAACAATAAAATATTATAAGTTCATAGATAATGCATAAAAGGATGCGTCCTATAAATAGAAATTAAATTACACCGATGTTTGCAAATGACTGAACTAGCTCAAGGCGAATTGAAGGTACATGCAAAAATCGAAAGTAAAAGGGTGAAAAAGAGATACTCCAAAGAAGAAAGACAAAAAACTAAAGAAAACGAAAGAAAAAGAGGCACGCAAAGGGTTAAACTTTGGGAAATGTAGCCAAATTACATAAAGAAAGAGCCAGAAAATGTCAGCTTCTCTAATAGGCAAAGAGCTAATGAGAATCAGATCTAGAGGTAACCAGTAATGTGGATGTGATGTCATGTATCTACAGCTTAATCATGGCCTATTGAGTCAATAGTACTATCATCCACTCCAAAGAAGCAGCCAATGCATGACTGAATGTATCCATGGAGTGTCCTACACTGATAGGGTAGGCCTGGGTGATAGACAGGCATGGCAGGGTACTTTCCTTGGAACCATTTCTACAATCCAAGGTAGAGGAAGAGAGAAAGTTGGTGATGTATATATATCCTCAATGGATGGGATATTGGTCGGAAGATCTAGAAGGCCCACAAAATTAAGATGGTGTATGAAAATTTTATTATGCCAATGTAATGAAGTAAATGCACCTCAAAGTTACCAACCGCACCAACATCCAATGAACCTCATGGAGGTAGGCTGGACATAGTGCCAAATACATGTTTCTCTCATTACCTAGGAGTTGAATCCCCCATATGTCAAAGTCAGTGACTATAGAGGATGAATCTGAAGTTACTCTCCCACCAAAGACTCTGAGCTACAAAACTCAAGACAATACTGTTGGAAACAATACAGTTGCAACAGAGCATATGCTAATGCATGAGAGTCTGAACACGGTCTACCAATCCCAAGCTCAGGCCCTATATGAGCCATAGGGATCAGAGAGTTTCATGATGGTGTTTAAGCTCCACTGAGCAAGATGCCTTTCAAATCCAATGTGTCCCATGAAAAGGCATAACTGGTTGAGAACACGTGCATTTGGGTAGGCCACAAACACAGAGGTTGATTTTCTTAGCTTGTCACGTGCTTTCCTCTTCCAATTTCACCTTGTAGTGCTATTTATACTACAATAATTGTCTCTTTTCCTTTGACCACTTAGACCCAAGATTTGTGTTCTTCTACTTGTTTCTAATTAGACTGCTTGTATGCAATGGTGTTTTTTTTCAAATATTCATGCTGGTTGAGGTTAATTCTAAAACCCCTTCCTATAGATGTTGACATCCAGTAGGTGATGCTGCTTGGGATGCCAAAAGGGAAACAATGTTTTGCCTCCTTAAACTGAAGTTGGTTTTGTACATCATCAATGGTGTCCTCTTCTTAAACTTGACTCTGAAGCAATTGATTTTGAATCTTAACCTCCAAATTCTCCCAGGTTGAAACAAAATTGTAGAGAGCACTCAACTGTTTATGAAGCCTGTAATAGTGCTGGTACAGAATCTTTGCCATTCTTTCACAAGAAACTTAGCAAAGGTCATCCTCGATGTTTTAAGAAAATGCTTCTGAAATTGTTTCAGCATTTCCTCAAACTCCTATATATTCCTAAAAAAAAAAACACAATATTGAAAATATCTCAAAAAATTTATATCACCAGGAAAACTCTTCTAAGAAAATAAAAAAATCATTTCCCCATAGACCTCTTTATAAAACACACGTCCTGAAACAAACCCACCAAATTCCTCTAAAGTGTGGCCATCCAAAGAAAAAAAACCTTCAATCCAGACACATTTATCTTGAAGCCCAAAGACAATCCTTTGGGAAGTTGTACATGTTAAGAAGCCTTCGCTGTGAGAAGGAAATCCTTCATTTTAGAGTTTCTAGAGACACCAAGGATACAAAATTATTTTCAGCCTGAGACGGACTTTAAAAGTTCAGCAGATAGGGGATGACCCATAGACATGAAAAATGCCCTCAAAAAGAATTCACAATCATGGAAATGCCTAAATCCACACCGCAGGGACCAGGACCTGGTGGCATGGAGAACAACTCCCAAAACCAGCTTGTGGCATGTTCAGAGTTGTACAGCAGGAGGCACGGCACAATAATCTCTCCCTTTCAAGAATGATGAAGAAATGCCCCTCATGCAAATAAACAAACTCAATCACAGATGATGGCACAAGTGCAGAAATACACTACAGAATATAAGGACAATGTATTAAGAAAAGTAATTATACAAATGTTTAATACAAGGGGTGCAGTGCTGCAGGGTGCAGAGCACTTTGTTCTGCTATCGCAGAACAGCCTGTGTCTACAAAAGAGGAAAGAGGGATAGAAGGGAACTGGAAGGAAGGCAGGAACAGAAGATGACCTAAAAGGAGTTCCTACACTATGCTTTATACAAAGTATGTACACCCGTTACAAAGCTGTTGGAAGGTGAAATGATTCAACTTCCAACTGATCAAGATGCAGTTTCAGAAACAGTTGGAAAATTACCTCTTCAGCTTTTCTGCTTCTGGCGCCAGTCCTCGGAGCGACAGATGGCTGAGTTGGTCCTATGCAAAGAGGTGTCAGGCATTTGGCACTGCAAGATCCTTCATGTGCTTGACATCAGATGTTGACACGAGGAGTTGGTGCTACAAATTTGTCTATATCTGTGTTAGCACCACTGAGGTTGGCACTAGAAAAAAGGTTGATGCCATAGAATTCATGACATCATAAGTCAGCTTCGCGCTAGCCCGTCTAGCGAAGAGCCTAGATAGGCACCAAGGTTTGCATTCTAAAAAGGCTCTAGCATCATCCTCCTTGGGAATTTGAGCAACCCCTACTTTGCTCAAATCATTCGTCCCCCCTTGGGAAGCAATGGTCCCCATTTTGTCAGCCTCCAACTATGGAAAGAAATGCCCGAGTTGATCAAGCATATACCATTTGGCCTAAGTAGTATATTGACCTTGCATAGCAACCCTAAACAGGTTATGTCCCCTGGCGAGTACTCTTGCTGGTGACATCGATCAACTACCTCATCAGCTTTTCTGCATCTACCGTGAGTCTTTGCAGCAAGAGATGGCTGAGTTGGTCCTATGCAAAGAGGTGTCAAGCATTCGGTGCTGCAAGATCCTTCATGCGCTTGACATCAGATTTTGACACAAGGAGTTGGTGCTACAAATTTGTCTATATCTGTGTTAGCACCACTGAGGTTAGCACTAGAAAAAAGGTTGATGCCATAGAATTCATGACATCATAAGTCAGCTTCGCGCTAGCCCGTCTAGCGAAGAGCCTAGATAGGCACCAAGGTTTGCATTCTAAAAAGGCTCTAGCATCATCCTCCTTGGGAATTTGAGCAACCCCTACTTTGCTCAGATCATTCGTCCCCCCTTGGGAAGCAATGGTCCCCATTTTGTTAGCCTCCAACTATGGAAAGAAATGCCCGAGTTGATCAAGCATATACCATTTGGCCTAAGTAGTATATTGACCTTGCATAGCAACCCTAAACAGGTTATGTCCCCTGGCGAGTACTCTTGCTGGTGACATCGATCAACTACCTCATCAGCTTTTCTGCATCTACCGTGAGTCTTTGGAGCAAGAGATGGCTGAGTTGGTCCTATGCAAAGAGGTGTCAAGCATTCGGTGCTGCAAGATCCTTCATGCGCTTGACATCAGATTTTGACACGAGGAGTTGGTGCTACAAATTTGTCTATATCTGTGTTAGCACCACTGAGGTTGGCACCAGAAAAAAGGTTGACGCCATAGAAGTCATGACATCATTAGTCAGCTTGGCACTAGCCCGTCTAGCGAAGAGCCTAGATAGGCCAAGGTTTTCATTCTAGAAAGGCTCTAGCATCATCCTTCTTGGGAATCTAAGCAACCCCTACTTTCCTCAAATCATCTATCCCTCCTTAGGAAGCAATGGTCCCCATTTTGTCAGCCTCCAACTATGGAAAGAAATGCCCAAGTTGATCAAGCATATACCATTTGGCCTAAGTAGTATATTGACCTTGCATAGCAACCCTGAGTACTCTAGCTAGATCAACTAGTCTACTACAACATGTTCCAACTAAGCCGGATCCTAATCTACAGGATGTACTGCCAAAGTCTGTAAGAGGGGACGAAGGTATAGCGTGAGGAATTCTGCATGGAAAACTAAATGCATCGCCACGTATGGTGGCAAGTCAGAAATTAAGGCATTCTCATCTAGCTAGCACTAAATGGTATAAGGACCATAGCGCAATGGTTTGATCTTCCGATGTGGACGAAAGAAGTGCCCCTTCTTCAAATGGAGCCAACATTTATCTCCAACCTGAAAAGTGTGTGGAGTCCAATGTTGATCATGGTGCTCTTTGTACTTTTGTTGTTGGTGCTACAGGATCCCTGGGGAATTATGTATATTTTGCACCTCTTGTAGAAACTACTTAGCCTTGTCTACTTTTGTGACCTATGGTGGCATCATGGCATCAGTTGGTACTTGGAAAGCGATATCCTCGAGGGTGCTAGGCTAGAAAACCTAGACATGCCTAGACATGGCGATGTGTTGTTATAGGAATGTTGGATCTATGGCAAACTCTCATCCTACATGCGACTATGATGATGGTTGTACATCCAAAGAGTATGCACTAGCTTTCAATTCGCCACCTTTATTTGTCCATTGGTCGGCAAATGGAAAGTTGATGAATGCTAGAACTTGGTGTTCAATAGGTTCTAGAGATGGCACCAAAATTCATTGATAAACCTAGAAACCTTGTCTCATACTATCGAGTTAGGTAGGCCAAAGTGAACCCAAACCTGTTAAAATAATAGACAGGCAGTCTCATCAACATCAATGGTCTTTCTACTGTGCCCTGATAGCCATCTTACTGAAGTTGTCTACAACCATAAAAATGTAATCATGTCGGTGCTTGGAGGATGAAAGCCATGTTGATGGACTCCCAAGGCCTGGAAGGAACCTGCAATGGTGTGTGGAGCCCTCGTTTCATATTTGTTGGTTTGGCAACATGGTAGGGTGCACAAGAAGGGGCGTAGATCTCCACCTCCTAAAGCATGTGCGGCCAATGAAAGTACTGTTGTAGTGCCGCAAGTGTCTTTTTAACACCTGTCCATCTACATTGGAGTAGTGTGTTTCCCAAATCAACAATTGACACAATGTACCGAATAGTACACAGAATGTTTCCCAATACAACCTGTCCTAAATGTGATGTTCAAGCGTTGACTTGCCATGTGTCAATTGTTGATGGATTTCGACAAAGTTGACTTTTGTAGGGTATAGCGCCTGCCTACTAGTCATTGGGGCCATGCCCTCTGGCATTAAGAACTAATAGTATCTATACCGACGGTCAACTTAAACAATTTATTGTCTCATTCTCCTTTCCCTCATAATGTTTGATCAAAAGGTGGAATTGTTGCAAGTAAGTCATCCATTTCATGTGCTTGGATTCTCTAGTTTACTCTAGGAACATAGAAATTGCGAAGGCCTATGATCAAAATGAACAATAGTCTTCTTATCCATGAGGTAGTGGTGCCACTGTCGTACAGCTTGAACAATGGCATACAATTGTTTTGTATATGTGGAATAGCGTCAAGTAGTGTTAGAGAGAGTCTCGTAATGGTATCCCACTAGATGCCCACTCTGGATCAGGATGGTGCCAAGCATATAGTCGGATGCATCAGTCTCCAGGTCAAGTGGTTGACTAATGTTTGACATGGCCAACACTAGTGTTGAATAGAGGCTTTCCTTTAGTTCTTCAAACACCTATTGTTGTTGTGAAGTCCGATGGAACTTCACCTTCCCTTGGATGACCTGATTCAGAGGCCATGAAACATGTGAAAAACCCAAGATAAGCATGTGGTAGAAGTTTGCAAGGCTGAGGAAACTTCTGAGCTCTATGAGGTTCTTATGTGTTGGATCTTCTCTAGGTCTAATGTATCTCCTGTTGGTCAATGACGTAGCCTAGGTATGAGATGTAGGTATATGTCTGTGAAAACAGTAAATAAGTTTTGTTATTTGGTTTGTAAGCAAAGTGTTTGACAAAATGTGTGTGCATATAATTAATAATTTTATAAAGTGGCAATGTAATAATGTGTGTAATAACATGCAGTGTTAGTATGTACGATGAAGTCATAAAGTGAGTTTGGAAATGAAACGCAAATGTAAGTCAAATGCATGTGAAATGTAATTTAGAAAATGATGAGGTGTCGGGTAGTTGGAGGGTGCAACTAATTTTTGGTTGTATAAATAAGACCCTTGCCTCATTCATTCGAATGTATTCGTATGGTAGTCGGGTCATGTAAGGTTGATTATGCCATATGGTCATGAAGTTGGCCGACGTATGAGGTGGGGGGCATTGTTGGCCCAAGGTGTGGCTGTGATGAAGGGGATTCTGCGCAAGGTTGCAAATTGTGTTGTAGAAATGAAATTTAACATACTAAAACTTAATTTCATTTCTACTTAAATAAAGCTATAGATCTGCTTGCAACAATTAGCAACAACAATACATACAGGAAATATACAATGACAACAACAGATGATATATAAATAAGCAGATTTATATAACAATGACTGTATGGTAATAGCATTATAGTCTGCAAACCCTATGCAGAATACTCTTCATGACTGCATACATGACCCCACTGCATCATACCATATGCTCATACGCACCGACCTTCTCCCTTGAATAAATGAAGGGACTTATTTATACAACTAGAAATTTGTTGCACCCTCCAACTACCTGATACTTCATCATTTTTCTAAATTACATTTCACTTGCATGTGACTTACATTTCATTTCATAAGTCACTTTATGACTTTGTCGACATACTAATACTTAACATTACATTATCACATATAATATTACATTGCCACTTTATAACATTATTAAATATATGTACGCACATTTCATCAAACACTTTGCATACAACTACAAAATAACATAGATTGATAGTACTTATTCACTAATTGCAGACATATCAATTTTCCTGCCTACATCTATCCCCTCCTCTAAACTAGTTAGCATCCTTGACAACACATAAGTTGAATATTGGGAATAGAAACACTGAACAACGGAATGGAATCTCTTGTCGCACTCCTACTTTCTTCTATTCCATACATCTTTTGCATAAAACATCACTTCAATTTTAGGTCCGAGGTGTAGACCAATTGGTTCCCCCAAACCCCGTAAGGGGGCGGAGGTCCAAGGTTCAAATCTTGGGCCTCGCCGGACTGAACGCTTGTCCCTTTCCTGGTGCTTTCAGCCACGTAAAAGGTTTAAAATGATCGTGGCATGGTGGTTATAGGGGCGGACTACGCGAAGATCTGTGTGGCGGCTTCCGGGGCGGACAACGCAAAATACAATGGCGGCCATTAAAAGTCAGACAGCTTGCCCGGATTTGTGGCGGCTACCGATTCCACCATGAAAAAAAAAAAACATGACCATTATTCTCTAATTGTTCTCTCCACTTTTTGCAATCATCCATTTCGTCTGCATGATCAACATGACCAACATAGATAACATGATGAACATAACCTTCGTGACCAACCTGATCAAGTGATCAACATCACTAACATAATGAATATGATGGGCAACGCCCATCACCACCTATGTCGGGCGTCAGGGGGCAAGAGCCCCCTTGCAGGGTCGAGGGGCAACTGCCCTTGCGGGGTCGAGGGGCAACTGCCCTTGCACGTACCTTGCAAGGTTTGGGGTAGCACTCCAACACCTCAACGATGAAACCACTAAAACCATCACTATCTAAACTAAATTTTTCTCCTCATCAGCATTTTGGGAGCCTTCACTCGACCCACTAAAACAGCTTCCCCTCAACTCCAGTTCACTTCTCTCTTGCTCTAGATGACTACTTGTCAACCTTTAACAAACATCCCTCTCCATGGATGGTGCTTTTGATGGTAGTTCTTCAAACTACACTGCCTCTGACGGCAACTCTTCTAATAGCAACTCCTCAGACGACAACTCCTCAAATGACAGCTCCTTAGATGACAACTCTTCAAACAGCAGCTTCTTAGACAATAGCTCCTCAAACAGTAGCTTTTCAAACAACTACTCAAATGGCAATTTCTCCTCCTCCATCGTATAACTACGTTCTCCTATCATCCTAGTCCCATTTGTCTAACCATTCTCCTAACAATGTCTTGTCGTCTGGCCTTCTTCCTGACAGTACCCTACCGTTCGATCTGGTTGCTAACTGCACTCTGTCGATGGACCATCTTCCTAACAACACCCTGCAACTTCTTTCTGTGCAACTTCAACTTCTTGCGGAAATTTTGTCTCCTCAATTGAAATCAAGTTCACCTCCTCAATTCCAATCAATCTCATTAAGTTCACCTCAATTGCAATCGACTTCACTTCCTCTGCTTCCCGACAAGGGTTGTAACTCTTCTTCGACGCTTCGAACTTTGTACTCATCACTAGTTTATCTGGACTCGTAGCACTTTGACAATCACGGGTGAAATGCCCCCAAAAATGACATCACCAACACTACATAATGGGTCTGCCCTCAACATCATACTGAATTCTTTGTCTACGAGTTCTCCGACAATTGTCATAGACTGCTTCACCAATGGCATCCCTCCTTTGTACAATCTCCCTTTGTGTTGCATATACTTGTAGCGATGATCTTAAACTCTCCGAGTCACACTCATCCTTGAAATTATCGTTCGTCTCTTGGAAGTCGCTTCCTTCCTTGACTACTCGACCCCAACACTTTAACGATGAACTACTCTCCTACCCAAAATCATCCCTCTCAGTGTCTGAGTCATTCTCAATATCATAATCACTTTCATTGTCAAGGTCACTCTCATCTGCATTAACAAGACACCAATACTTCAGTGATGTTTTTGCATCTCTTTCCCAAATCAAGGCATATTCCAAAGCCTCTTGGTATGATCTTGGAGGAATCATCACGATCTTCTTCCGATACGTAGGAAGAAGTCCGTCTATGAACCATCTCCTCTTTAATGCATTTGACGGGTCTCCCTCCAAATGGTTAAACAACCCACTCAACTTCCAGTTGTATGAACGAATAGACTTGTTCTCACCTTGTTTCATTCTATAAATTTCAGCAATGACCGCATCATCATTGTCGAACAACCAAAATTCTTGCACAAATGCATTGCACAACTCTTCCCATGTCTAATATTGTCCTCTGGTAATTTCATGTACAAGTCCATTGCGAATTCACAAAATGTCACTGTTGCCACATTTTGCACGGGGTGCAATGTTTTTGGTTTTGTAAGAGTGCTGCTCTTCCTTTTCCCTCTTCCTCTCTTTCCCTTTCTTCTTCTCTCCCTTTCTCTCTCTTCCCTACATTCTCATTCTCCCCTCTTTCTTTTGAGCCCCTCGACCGGATCTCAAATTTGACGACAGCTTGCCCTGAAAATTGGCTAAGTGTCAGGGCACAATCCGACTTCGCAGCGAAGTCGAAGTGCGCCCTCCAGTTGCAGCGCAGCAGGAATACAAAGTGCGCAGTGCGACAGGATCAACCAGAAGAACAAGTTTTCAGGAAGTCGGATTGCGCCCTCCAGTTGCAGCGCAGCAGGAATACAAAGTGCGCAGTGCGACAGGATCAACCAGAAGAACAAGTTTTCAGGGCGAAGTCCGACTTCGCTGGCTGGCAGGCTGGCAAGAAAAATGACTAAGTGCTGGGGCGAAGTCCGACTTCGCAGCGAAGTCGGACTGCTCCCCCTTTCCAGGGCGAAGTCCGTACGGCGGCAAAAATCAGCTTTCACCTATGCGCAACCCGACTTCACAGCGAAGTCGGAGTGCGCCCTTTGACAGGTGCACAGTAGGGAAATAAACTCATAAATGCACCAAAGGCATGAAGGCCTTCCCGACTGCTCTGTTTTCTGCCCGCGCAAACCGATGGCGCTTAGATCCTGGGAGAAGTTGGATAAACTGCCTTTCAAGGCAAGCACGTGTCAAACAACATCATCCGACAAGTGTCCAGCTTTGGGATTTGAGCCAATACATGCCGAGCAAAGGACAAGCATGGGCTGCACTACTTACGCCAGCTGCCCCATTTAAAGCTGATTGGAAGTTCTACCTGCTTCATCTGCCCGCATTCCTGTCGATGAGAGTTTCTACCTAACGCGTTGCCACATAGCTGTCCAGCCTTTAGGGAGACCATGTTGCAGGTACAGTCCTGCCGAACAAAGGTCAGCATCAGCAGTTCCGCGGCTGCTTTTGTCAGCTAATGTTTGACTGGGACTTTGTGCCCATTAATGTAACGGGAGGGACTCGGGCTATAAATAGCCACCACGTTTTCATTGTAAAGGGGTGGAAGGGGAATGTCTGTTAGGGAACCATTGTAACTGTGCTTCTGCTTATCAATATAAAGTATATGCCTCGGCTCTGTTTCTACTTCTTTTATTTTTTATGCTCGCCTCTCCTTTACATATCTCGCTTTACGTTTTCCCGTGTCATGGCTTGTTGATTCGTTTCAGCATTTGGTGGTCAGGTATTCCTGAGGCATTACTTGTGTCATGGCTTGTTGATTCACTTCAGCATTTGGTGGCCAAGTACTCTTGAACTTCATTGATTAGAGGATACATAGAATAAACTTGGTAGCAGTTCCTTCAGTTTGTGTGTTATGTTTATGTTGTTGTCCGTAGTGGTGATTGATGCATTGCCGTGTTGTTAGTTCTCCTTGTAGGGAGAATGTTTGCTAGGGGACCATTGTAGCTATGCGTACAAATTCTCTGCACAACACACATACTTGGATCTGACATCTCTTGGTTACTTTCTGTTTATGTTACTGTTCGTAGTGGTGATTGATGCGCTGACGTACTGTTAGTTCCTTGTAGGGAATGTCTGTTAGGGAGCCATTGTAGCCGTGCGTACATTGCTTTATACAGAAAGTATACTTAGGTTTTGCGGTTCCTGGTTATGCTTTGTATTTATGACGCAGTAAGTAGTGGTGATTGATGTGTTGCCGTACTGTTAGTTCCCCCCACCCAACTCCAATCACATTTGTAAATTCTTTCTGCATTTTTATCTCTTTCGTGCACTCTTATCTCAAACCATAAAAACCCAGAGGAGCCGGCATTCTCCGGAGATTGGCACGGAAGGCATTCCTTCCTTCCGGCCTTTCAAGCTGGTGGGCGAATCTGGGCGCGTTAACACAAAATCCTTTCCTCATGGCAGATTCGTAACCAACAGTTTCTCTGGCACGCCCGGTGGGACCAAGGTCCCACGTTTGAAGAGTAAATTTCTAATCAGTCCCCACCTGGCGCAACAGTTTCTGAGCACTCGGTGGGCCAAGGAAGTTTCCCACCCCCAAACAGAATCGAAGCACCGGTGTTCGCTTCATTGCTGTTCAAAATCAGAACACCTGGCGACTCTGCACGAACATATCCTCTGAGTCTAAGAGACCGGTTCTAGCACCTTCATGCAAACAAGAAGGTGGCGAGCAAGAGATCCAAGAAACCCGCCTGACTTTTACAAACTGGACATCAACGCTCGAGGCGAAATTGCCAGGCTGGTTGATCCACAAGCTCGTGTCGACGAAGCCGAGGCTGAAATCCAAGAAGAAGCCGAAGCCGAGGTCGGGGGAGCTGAGTACGAAATAGAAGAGGCCGAGGAAGAAGAGGAATCTACATCCTCGGAAAGTACCGACACTGAGTATACAACCGACGAAGGAGAAGAAGAAGAAATGGCTGCCCAGCAGCAGAATGATGATGATCTCTTCCCAGCGGTGGACTCTACAGGGCCCTTGGCCCTGGTCGAACAGCAAGCTGTGCCCCCTGCTGCTTTGAAGTCTATCCCTACGTATGACGGCTACGGCAAGACGGCGTACGAGCATATCCAGGACATCCTTGCCCTGGCCGCATTGCATTCCATTACTGACGAGAGTGTGAAGACCCGTCTGCTGGCCCTTTCCCTGAGGGGAAAGCTTCTCTACTGGTGGAGATCGCTGCTAGAGGGATCTATCACAGGGTGGCCCCAGCTTGCCAGAAGGCTCGTGAAAGGATGCAACGAGTCTGCTGACCCTACTGCTGCATCAGTTCCAAAGCATCCAGAGACACCCTCAAGAGGAGGTGTCTGACTTCAACATCAGGTTTGCAAGATCCTGGAAACGGGTACCTCGCGAACTTCGGCCTTCAGCTGGCATGGCTGCTCACTACTATCTGAGATCCTTCAACTCAAACATATGCCTGGTCGTCGAAGATAGCCGTAATAGACGAGTTTCCGCTCTCGTACGAGGCTGCCCAGACAAGTCGAAGCCGATATCATCTCCATCGGCAGACTCCCGTCCAGTGTGCAGGAACCCATTCATCCCAACTTCCCCAGATCCCAATATCCGCCAGCTTCTGGTGGTGCGCCGTCCACATCAGGGCAGCAACCCCAACAGCAATGGAATTCGGCGCCGGTCGTAACTCCTTACGGCCCGCCGCAAATGCATTATCCTCACCCGCCTCCTCCTGCTCCTCATTTTCCAGCACTCCCTGCTCCCCCGCAGTACACACCTTATTCCAACCCTCCTCCATTAGCCGCATTGCCTCCACCGGCACAGTTGCCGCCTCCTGACAATAATATTCAGAATACAATCCTCCAGGAGGTACGGGCTTTGGCCTCAGGATATCATGCCATGTCCAATGACATGACCGCTCTAAAGAAGAAGCAGGCCCAGATGGACCTCGCTCCTAGGAGGCCATATCCGCCCCCGGCGCTGACAAAAGACAAGCCCCCAGAGCACCAGCTGCAGAGGCGTCCGCCTCCGAGAAATGCTGCTATAGAAGACCAACCTGGTCCTTCTGACCAGGTTAACTGGTGCACTACGTGCAATGACCCACATTCGGAGGAAGACTGCACACTGCACCAGCACTACATCCAGACCTTGGCCGACAGTGCCATAGAGGACGATGAACTCTACATGATCCTGGACGGCGAAGCCAACTTTGCCCTCCCAGAGGAGAATCTAGTGCCGCCCGCCAAGGAAGAAAAGAAAACTGCAGATGCTGCCAAGCCTTTGCAGGTATATGCCGAAGAGAAAAGGCGCAGCCCGTGGGCCGCCACCATACAAGCGGCTGTGGCCCTACACAGCCCAGGAGAAGGCATCCAAAGACAAAGCTCCAGCCAAGCCTCCTCCGGCAAAGGCTGCCCCCTGCTCCAGCCCAAGCCTCCTATTGCAAAAGCTCCAGCTCCGGCTAAAGCTCCCGTACCTCAGCCTCCAGCTGAAACCAAAGAACAAGCACAGGAGAGGCTGAAGTTCCCGTCTCTGACCAAGAGACAGCGAGTTGAGGCCACCCAGCAATACCGGACGAAGTATGAGCCAACAAAAGAAGCAGAAGGAGCTAGCACTTCGGGCTACAGCATAGTAGACGAGTTGAAAAGAACACCCGCTAGAATCAGCATGTACGATGCTCTTCTGCTCCCACGCCAGGTGGATCTGCTGCAAGAATCTCTGAAGAACATGAAGAATGGCAAGCAGATACAACCCGCTGTCCTGGTTCAACCTCTAACAGTCTCAGCCACTGGGAAGAACATACCGCCTCCCTTTTATCTGTCTTTACGGATGCAAGGGCACATAGTACACAACTGCATGGTGGACTCTGGCGCTTCCACGACTGTTATGCCGAAAGTCGTCTGCGACGAGATAGGGATGGAGTACACAAGGAGCAGCCAAGGCGTGCTACAATTAGACGGCACCCCTGTCAAGACAGTTGGTGTCATAAAGGACATCCCTATCCGGCTGCATAAGGCTCTCGACATCGTGGTCATCCAAGAGGTCGTGGTTGTTGACCTGGCTCCCTACTTCGGCATGTGTCTCTCTCGGGAGTTCACCGCGAAGCCGGGCGGGTAACTGTCTCTAGACTACTCACACATGGAAGTGCCCTTCAAAGGAAGGAGACTGAAAATCTTTAATGAGAAGCCTTCCACCTTCCTAGTAGAGAAGATACCCGAAGAAGAGTCGGACTGCATGGTCCAGCTGACGGAGGAAGAACTAGTGACAGTAGAGCTGACGGAGCAAGCCCTCGAAGTGCTACAGCTTGAAGATGAGTTCTCTTTGCGGGATTTCAATGTCGTAATTGAGACAGAACAAGGTTGTTACACTGTTGTACAGCCCGAGAGGCTTGACAAGTCAGCTGCAAAAGAAGTGGGACTTGCACCTGAGAAGCTGTGGAAGCTTTTCTTTGACGGCGCACGATGCAAAAATGGCGCCGGTGCAGGGGTTCTTCTGGTTTCTCCGACCGGGATCCAAAAGGACTATACCTACAGGTTGGCCTGGAGCTGCACTAACAACTCGGCGGAGTACGAAGCCCTGTGCTTGGGTTTGCGAAAGGCGGAGAGGCTGGGGATTAAACACCTGCAGATCTTTGGAGATTCGGAGCTGGTGTGCCACCAGGTTACGAACAAGTGCGCCTCCAAACAGCACTATCTCAAGGCGTACCGCAACCGGGTGTGGGACCTGATGGAGTCATTTGACTCGTTGAATGTCAAGGCGATATCGCGTGAGAAAAACAAACACGCTGACATTCTGCGTCTGTTGGAGCCAGGTACGTTCCGGCTGATGACGTTGTCCGAAAACCGAAGCCGGTTCGCACTATTTACAGTGCCTTCGTGCTCGATAAGGACACCCACCGGCAGTGTTCGATTGTGACGAGAAGATCGTCACATTTTTGGTTAACGAAGTTGGTTCAATCGAAGGTAGAGACCCTGATGACGAGCAATATGAGGGGTTGATACAGTTAAAAAATAATCATGTCCCAAAAGGACTGATTACATTGGAGAGTCTATTTGATCATAATGACAAAGCTATATCTCATAGGATCAAAGTAGACCCGAAGCAGTATGCCGACCTGGAACTCGAACCTGGTAAAACTATTAAGGTCGGGACAGACTGCACTTCGGAGGAACTTGAGCAGATCAGATCACTGTGCCGAGAGTTCCCCGACATTGTGGCCTGGTGCTACGAGGATTTGAAGGGGTATGAAAGAAATGTAATCCAGCATACCATTGAGCTAGAGGATGGCGCCAAGCCATTCCGTCAGAAGCAGAGGGCCGTAAATCCGAAAATTGAGGCCATGATGAAAGCCGAGCTCTTGAAGATGCCGGAGGCCAAAATCATCTACCCCATCAAACATTCATCCTGGGTCGCGAATTTGGTGCCCGTGAGGAAAAAGAATGGCGACATTCATCTCTGTGTCGACTTCAGAAACCTGAATCAGGCTTCCCTCAAGGACCACTATCCGCTTCCCCAAATTGACCAGATTCTACACATCATTGCTGGAGCCCAGAGATTCTCACTTTTAGATGGATTTTCCGGCTACAACCGGATTTGGAGTCGGGGGATGAGGACCAGCATAAGACGGCGTTCACCACCAAATGGGGAACGTTCGCTTATCAGCGCATGCCTTTCGACTTATCCAATGCTGGTGCCACATTCCAAAGGGCCATGGACCTGGCCTTCCGAGAGCTGCTCAATAAGATCATTGTCATCTACCTTGATGACATGATTGTTTTCTCTCACCAAAGAGGGGATCATGTTTCCCACCTGCGGAAAATATTTGAGAGGTGTCGAGAATTCGGCATTTCTATAAACCCGAAGAAGTCTGTCTTCGCGGTAAAAGAAGGTAAGCTGTTGGGACATGTCATCTCCGAGAAAGGCCTCGCCATTGACCCCGACAGAGCGAAGCCCTCCTTCGCTTGCCAGCCCCGATCGATAAAAAGGGATACAGTCCTTCTTCGGTCGGATTAACTCGTGCGGAAGTTCATTCCGGACTTCGCACAGTGATCAAGCCTATGGCCGAACCGCTGAAAAAGATACAACTTACGAATGGACTCGATGAGAGAGAGCAATCCTTCGAGGAAATCAAGGCTCGAATTGCGCAAGCTCCGGTGTTGATAAACCCGGATTACTCCAAGGACTTCATCCTTTATGCGGTGGGAGAACCGGAAAGTTACGCCGCAGTCCTAACTCAGAAGGGAGACGATGGCAAGGAGCGCCCCATAGCATTCCTGAGCCAAGTGATTCAGCCGCATGAAGAAAAGTACAACTTTATAGAGCGGCAGGTTCACGCTGTCATGAAATCCCTCCGAAAGTTCAGGCATTTTGTCTCCCAGAGCAAAACGACTGTCTTTGTGATTCACCCGGACGTTCGAAGCTTCATCATACAAGGAGAGCCGGGTCACAAGAGAGCAGGATGGATTGCAAAAATCCAGGAGTTCGACATCGAAGTGCGGCCCACCAAGCTTATCAGAGGCCGAGCCTTGTGTCAGGAGCTGGCCCGAAGCGCTGTAGCCGGCATCTCCGCCTGTAAGTGGGAGGACACAGCGACAAGCATCTACCTAGCCAACTCCTTATCGAAGGAGAGTGATTGGACAGATGAACTGGTGAAATATTTTTGCACCGGAAGATGTCCAGATCACCTGAACGCCTCACAACGAAGGAGATTTCGGCTAGGTGCACTCAAGGACACTCTTCGCCCCAAGGGGCTTTACTTCAAAAATATTGACGGCATCCTGTTGCGGTGCGTCATGAAATCGGACCCACCCGGGGTCCTCGGAGATTTTCATTCCGGGATGCCCGGAGGTCATCATTCCGCAAGGCCTACGGCCTTGAAAATAATTAGAGCCGGGTACTATTGGCCCACTCTATTTGACGTACACTTATGCGGTCCGTTCTAAGTGTGATCAATGCCGGAGGTTTGTCGGCGTAAACGTAAAAGCACCCCCGCCCCTTCAACCGATTCAAAGCCGAGACTCTGTTCCAGCAATGGGGTCTAGACTTTATTGGGGTGATTTCGCCTAGTTCCTCTGTCAGACACAAGTTTATTCTTACAGCCACCGATTACTTCACACGGTGGGCAGAGGCGATCCTAACCAAAAACGCGGACCAAGAAACGGTCATCAGGTTCCTTGAGAGCCTGATTACCTGCTTCGGGGTTCCAGAGTCAATTGTGACAAACAATGGCCCAGGATTCGCAGGCGCTGTACTCACGGAGTACACTAGCAAACTTGGCATTTATCACAAAATGTCTTCTAATTACTACCCGCAGGGGAATGGCCTTGCCGAGTCTACTAACAAGAACCTCCTGAAGATCATCAGGAGGACCATTGACAGGAACAAGCGGACTTGGCATTTACTCCTGAACCGGCGCTGTGGGCGGACGGAGTTTCATTCAAGAAATCCATCGAACGTCCCCCTATGCGCTCGTCTATGGCAAAGAGGCCGTCATGCCATCCCACATTGAAATCCCCGCCCTATGGATGTTGGACGAAGACAGAGCAAGTGGAGACCCGGTGGATGACAGACTGTGCCAACTCCTGCAGTTGGAAGAAGATAGAGAAAAAGCATACCAGGCCTTCACCAATCATATTGCAGCCACTCAAGGCTGGTTTGCAAAAGGCACCACTGCCCGAGTTTTTAAAATCGGAGACCTAGTGCTGAAGTGGGACTCATTTAAGGCGAAGCCGGGCAACCACGGGAAGTTTGATGCCCTCTGGGAGGGCCCTTATCAGATTGCCCAGGTGAACCAGTTCAATGCTTACGTACTTCGGGATATGGAGGGTCAGCTCCTACCTATCCCCGTTAACGAGTTCCACTTAAAAATTTACCGCTGTTGAAGGTGCCCAATCGGCCCTTCTTTGTAAAAATTTCCCTTATGCATTTTACTTTTCAGCATGTACAGATTTCCAGCTTTCAGTTTTCCATTTGTTTGAGCCAAAATAGGACAATGGGAGAGAATACAGACTTCGCAGCGGAGTCTGTTGTCGCCCCTCAGAAGGAGCGAAGTTCGTAAAGGGAGCTGCTTGTGAAAACAAAGAAAAACGGCTAAGTAGCAGTGCGCTGCCCGACTTCGCAGCGAAGTCGGGCTGCGCACCGGCCAAGAGGCGCGGTTTGAAAAAAGAAGCTGCAAAGGAGTGAGTGTTCGGACTGCGCTCAATTTTTGAGCGAAGTCCGACTTCGCGCGCGAAGTCCGTATACACTCGGCTTTCGCGCGAAGTACGAACTGCGCCCAGCTTGCGCGCGAAGTGCGAACTTCGCGCGAAGTGCGAACTTCGCCCGAACTTTGGGCGAAGTCCGTGCACGCCCCATCACAAAAGGCAACAAACTCTAAGTGCATTCAAAGCCTCATCCGAAGATTGCAAAGGTCGGACTGCGCCCGGTCCTCGGCGCAGTTGGAAAAGAAAGGCAGTCTTAGCGCAAGTGTTGGTTCGGACTGCGCCCGATTTTGGGGCGAAGTCGGATCGCGCCCAATTTTGGGGCGAAGTCCGATTGCGCCCTGTTTTCTGGGCCAGCTCGGACGGTTTAAAAAATAAATAAAAAATTCCAAAGCTCCAAGCGTGGGCCCAGGGCGCATTGCGACAGTTAGAGATGGGTTTCCGCACCAAAGGGTTTTTCTTGAGCAGTGTGCCCAGATTGCGGCAGTGACGTCAGCCATGGCGCAACGTTCAAAGTTAAATTTAATGATTGCGCAATCTCCAAGGAAAGCGCAATCAAAGAAGCATGGCGCGGCAGCCGGGGTGCATCTTTCAAGACATTCTCCTGCGCGGCCACCCAAAAATCATAACGCCTTCACTTGCCAGCCGACCTACCCCCTCCTGCGCGACATTAATGACGCTGTCATTGTCTAGAAAAGGGGGTCTGATGCATCCAGACATGCCAAATCGTGCAGATTATTCCCGTGATCGCAAATCGGTGCGTACGTCCGAAAATCGTAATTATTGTCTGTTTCGGAGGGATGGATAAGGGAAAGTCGCCAATGCCAACGCAATCCAGCAAAGGGCGCGAACTGGGGGATTTACCGCAGTCAAGTGTTTTCTGGAGTGAGACGCCGCAGGACCAAAAGTCAAAATCCCGGCCAAAGAAAGTACAACATGGGCAAGCCCCACCACCACCGGTTAATTACCTGTCGAGATACAAGGACGGCTCGTTTTCCATGAGCCTTTACTAAGCTGCGGATAAGTGTGGAGAGTTGGGCTGACAAAGTTTCGCCCTCTCACCATTTCGGAGCGACGTACAAGTCGAACCTTTTTCGGTTCTTATGCCCTCCTGTCCATCAATGCCCGGAGTTGGTTGACCTAATTGTCAGACATTACAGACCAGCTACCCAGCAAATTTGCAGCTCCAGCGGTAAACCCTTGTTCGCACTTCGCAAGGAGACTGTCCAACCGGCCTTCGCCCCAGGGTTGGAGTATGACTCCAGCACGATTGTCAGAAAGATAAATCTTGGCGAGCAAGCGGGACGCTTTACGCACACAAAAAGGATGAGGGATTTCCTCAATTCAGAGCTGAACGCCCCACTCGCAGCTGGACAATGGCCAACCGGCCCCATACCCTTGGAGAGGTTTCAAAGCAAATACATATATACCATCCTGGCGTGGGTCCTCGGCTGCAACTCTGACAAGCTGGTACAGCCGTACCAGCTAGCGCTGGCAGAATGTCTCCTGTGCGGAGAATCCTATGAAGCAGCAGCGCAGAGGAGTGGGAAGTGCCCTATCTTCTTTGACTGGGCGGACTGGCTTGCATACGCCATTCACTCCAGCCTGGTGAAGCTCCAGAAAAAGCAGTCAACTGAATTTCGGTTCAGTTCTTTCTTGGCTTGGCTTTGTTTGTATCATTTGCACTCCCGGATGCCGATCCCTAACCTGAAGAAGGTGAATGAGAGGGGAGAGCCACAACCCGTCTATGACTGGACGGATGACCTATACCGGAAAGGGTCTTACTACAAGTTCAACTTCAACTTTCTGGGATTGGTCATGTCAGTCTTCAGCGATGGCGAGGTCCCTCGCCCCCCGCAGGAAATGACGAACTATTTGCTGAACCAAAAACTCGAGGACGTTTTTAGACTGACGCAGGGGATTGTGGTCAGAATCTACGGATTCAAGGGCAAACCTCATTTGCTGCCCTACTGGTGCACGGATCATCAGTTTGGGATGGAGGTTGCGTGGCAGATGGATTACGTTGAAGAGTTCGGCCAGGGAAAGAGAAAGGGCCATATCTTTCGATATCCTCTTTCCTGGGCGAACGTCGAAATTTCAGAGGTAGGACAGCATGTCTATCTCGAGCGGGAGCTTTTTGACATTGGTCTGATTTTGCTGCCGCAGCGATGGAAGTATGACCCACACGGGATAAGGGGAAAATTTGCCCATATCTGCCCCCGGGCGGATATAATCGAAGACAGATGCGATGTGGTCCATGTTGACCTCGACTGGGAGATTGACTCGATGGAAGCATGGCCTCCGTGGCAGGATTTTTACTGCGAGGAGGTAGCATATGACCCCGAGCGAAACCCGGACCACAAGTTCTCTTCTCCAGGATTTAAAAAATTCATCTCCAAGCTAGCAGGCCTTAACTGGCCAAAAGAAAAAGTTGTTGAATGTCGGAAGATGAGGTGCCGCACGCAGCACGATAAATCCATCAGGAGAAATCTGGCCGTTGATGACGACTTTTCAGTTCTATATGACTAGCACCATGACAGCTGGCGGCCTTTCACATTTCGAGATTACGTTCCCCGAGGTCCCTTTGAGGGTTATAAAGGAGGGTCTTCCTCCCAACAGTTGTACACTTTTGCAACTGCCAGCGCGGGCCCAGCAGACATCCAAGTGGACCCAATGCAGCCTGTGGCTTCCAAGGTGGCACCTGAAAAGGCGAAAAAATCAGTCAAGTCAACGCCCGAGGTGACTCCTCAGGCACAAAAGACGCCAGCGCCACCAACGAGCGGACCGGCCGCGGCAGACCTTCTGCAAGTCAAACCCCGGTACAAGTTTACCGTGGGAACATCAACGCCCGCTGCACCTGCTTCATCTCCTTCTTCCGAACCCGTCATCGCTCCAGAAAAGAAAAAGAGGAAGAGAGTTGAGAAAGTCAGGCGACCTAGTCTGACAGTGCAGCAGCCAGTCGCAGAGCCGCAGCCGCGTTCACCCGCTCCAGAGGTTATTTCTCTGGATAGTCCTGAGCCAGCCGCCGGAACCAGAACCGCAGACATTCGTCCAAAGATCGGCTCAGGCGGAGCCCGCAGGTACGTTCGCTGCCCCGCTCCCTTTGATCTCGTCTAGGCCTACTCCTACTCCATCTCCCACCCAATCCGAGCATGTCATGGCCGCATCTTCCTCCCCATCTCCACACCCTTCTAGCGGCCCCCATTCTTTCAACCAGTTTGCTCAGGACCCCAACGCCTTCCTATCCTTGAGTCAAACCCCAAATCCTTCACCTGTGGCGCATCCATCACCTCAGCCGCTTGAAACCCTTCCAGCAGCAACCGCTCCGATCTCCACTTCCCGGTCGCCCTCAAAAGCGGCCGCTCCTTCCAAAGTCCGTCCAGTTCCTCCTATTTCCCTTGTCGCAGGAGAGACGTCTCAGCAGAACCCTAGGCTGGGGGAACCGGACTTCATGGATGACCTCCAGAACACGGATGATTTGCCTCTGGCAACGAGAGCTGTAGAATACCCTATCTCTTTCCTCCAAAACCTGAAGCGGAGGAGACCTGAAGAGATAGCCATCCCGATAAAGCGCACCAAGTTTAACTTCGAGAGGAGAGTGCTTACGACAGAAAAGATAACTCCGAAAGTAAAGAAGCCTCTCCGAGAAATGACCAGGGCGGACTACGAGCTCCAAACAAAGGAGAAGAGCTTTGACGATATTCACCCGCAATACGAGATTCAGGGAATCCTCCGTAAAGCGGATAATCTCCTTGTCAAAAATCTGGAGGAACAGGAAGAGCTTTTCCGGTTGCAAGACAAGACAAGACAGCTTGAAGAGGACTTGTCCAGGTCCACTAAGTAGCTGGAAGCGGCGCAGCGAGAAATAGACGAATTGAAAGCCCAGCTGGCCGCTTCTCAGCAAGAAGCCGCAACGGAAAAGCAGGCAGCCCTGGAGCAGATTTCTCAGCTTCAGGAGTCTTTGAAACAGGCGCAGTCGCAATCTGCAGAGAAAGCATCTCAAGCAACGGTCTTTTCAAAGAGCAAAGTTAAGGAGATGCGGGTTGATCTGCTGCGGGGATGCAAGCCCCACACATATAAGGCTATGTCGGTTCTGGATTTCGCATCCAGAATCCAAGAAGTTTCTGCCCAGGGAAAGCCTGTGGTAGAGGAGGCCGACCGCTAGGCGAAGCAGTGGCTGGACTTGGCGATAAATCTTCAAGAGCGCGAGCGCGATGGCCTCCAATTCTCCCCCATGTCCTCATTCGCCGTAGAATGGGCAAATGCAAGGGTAACCTTGCACAAATATTTTAAGAAAGTAGAAGAGGTGAGGGTTGCCAGACGAATGCTAGATGCATTTGAACATGAAAGAGACATTTGTATGGCTCCCTTTCACGCTCTCTCCGAACTAGGGTGCCCGGGCTTTGTTGAGAATGGCGAGTTTCTCACCCATGAGCAGGTGAAAAAGAATTGGCGGTCCTTTGAGGCAGATACAGCTGAAATTGATAGCTGGACCGAGCCAATTCAAGAAAGTCAGGTCACCCAGATGGTGTCCAAGTGCTGCAAGATCAGCTCCTACTTCCAGGAGCTGGGAAAAAGATACCTCACCATCGACCTGCACGCGGTCGCTGCATTCCACGCAACATTAGAAGAAGTTGCCGACCGCCGACCATTCGAAGCAGAAGCCTGGGGCCAAGCCCAGGCCGCATACAACCGCATCTGCGAGGCAAAAGCCAGTGCTGGAGAGCATTCGGAAGGCGAATCTGAGGAGGCAACTGCCGGAAGTGAATCTGAAGAACAGTTGCCACGAGGAGAACGGCTAGAGCAGCAGAAAGCAGGGGAAGCAAGTTCCTCTCCACCCAATGGATGAAGGCATGGATTCTTTGCCCCGAGGCGAGCTCGACACCCCACGAGCCGCCAGAAATGTTGCCACATTTTGCACGGGGTGCAATGTTTTCGGTTTTGTAAGAGTGCTGCTCTTCCTTTTCCCTCTTCCTCTCTTTCCTTTTCTTCTTCTCTCCCTTTCTCTCTCTTCCCTACATTCTCATTCTCCCCTCTTTCTTTTGAGCCCCTCAGTCAGATCTCAAATTTGACAGCAGTTGCCCTAAAAATTGGCTAAGTGTCAGGGCGCAATCCGACTTCGCAGCGAAGTCGGAGTGCGCCCTCCAGTTGGAGCGCAGCAGGAATACAAAGTGCGCAATGCGACAGGATCAACCAGAAGAACAAGTTTTCTAGGCGCAGTCCAACTTCGCTGCCAAGTTTTCTAGGCGAAGTCCAACTTCGCAGCGAAGTTGGACTGCGCCCTGCTTTCTGGGCGCACCTTGTAGTAGGCTGGCAGGCTGGCAGAAAAATGACTAAGTGCTGGGGCGAAGTCCGACTTCGCAGCGAAGTCGGACTGCTCCCCCTTTCCAGGGCGAAGTCCGTAAGGCGGCAGAAATCAAATTTCACCTGTGCGCAACCCGACTTTGCAGCGAAGTCGGAGTGCGCCCTTTGACAGGTGCGCAGTAGGGAAATAAACTCAGAAATGCACCAAAGGCATGAAGGCCTTCCCGACTGCTCTCTGCCCGCGCAAACCGATGGCGCTTAGATCCTGGGAGAAGTTGGATAAACTGCCTTTCAAGGCAAGCACGTGTCAAACAGCATCATCCGACAAGTGTCCAACTTTGGGATTTGAGCCAATACATGCCGAGCAAAGGACAAGCATGGGCTGCACTACTTACGCCAGTTGCCCCATTTAAAGCTGATTGGAATTTCTACCTGCTTCAGCTGCCCGCATTCCTGTCGATGAGAGTTTCTACCTAACGCGCTGCCACGTAGCTGTCCAGCCTTTAGGGAGACCATGCTGCAGGTATAGTCCTGCCCAACAAAGGTCAGCATCAGCAGTTTCGCGGCCGCTTTTGTCAGCTAATGTTTGACTGGGACTTTGTGCCCATTAATGTAACGGGAGGGACTCGGGCTATAAATAGCCACCACGTTTTCATTGTAAAGGGGTGGAAGGGGAATGTCTGTTAGGGAACCATTGTAACTGTGCTTCTGCTTATCAATATAAAGTATATGCCTGGATCTGTTCTACTTCTTTTATTTTTTATGCTGCCTCTCCTTTACATTTTTGCTTTACGTTTTCCTGTGTCATGGCTTGTTGATTCGTTTCAGCATTTGGTGGTCAGGTATTCCTGAGGCATTACTTGTGTCATGGCTTGTTGATTCACTTCAGCATTTGGTGGCCAAGTACTCTTGAACTTCATTGATTAGAGGATACATAGAATAAACTTGGTAGCAGTTCCTTCAGTTTGTGTGTTATGTTTATGTTGCTGTCCGTAGTGGTGATTGATGCATTGTCGTGCTGTTAGTTCTCCTTGTAGGGAGAATGTTTGCTAGGGGACCATTGTAAATGTGCGTACAAATTCTCTGCACAACACACATACTTGGATTTGACACCTCTTGGTTACTTTCTGTTTATGTTACTGTTCGTAGTGGTGATTGATGCGCTACCGTACTGTTAGTTCCTTGTAGGGAATGTCTGTTAGGGAGCCAGCTGTGCGTACACTGCTTTATACAGAAAGTATACTTAGGTTTTGCGGTTCCTGGTTATGCTTTGTATTTATGATGCAGTAAGTAGTGGTGATTGATGTGTTGTTGTACTGTTAGTTCCCCCCACCCAACTCCAATCACATTTGTAAATTCTTTCCGCATTTTTATCTCTTTCCTGCACTCTTATCTCAAACCATAAAAACCCACAGGAGTCGGCCTTCTCCGGAGATTGGCATGGAAGGCATTCCTTCCTTCCGACCTTTCAAGCTGGTGGGCGAATCTGGGCGCGTTAACACAAAATCCTTTCCTCATGGCAGATTCGTAACCAACAGTTTCTCAAGAAATAACCACCTCCAATCTGCTTTATTATTTTGCCCAATTGCTCGCCACATCGTAAGACAAATTCTCCAATGCCTTAGTAGGTCTTCTATTGCTTTTGCATGAAACAATGGACACTTACACAATATGCCCAAATTGGCCTTTAGTTTGATAGGTTGGCTTAACCTCGACAGTGGTTGTTTGCGTATCTCTCCCTTACACAAAGCCTTAGGCGCATCACCCTGCAATTGCTCTTCCACTATAATCTTGTTCTTCTCACTAGGCAACGTTCCAACCTGCAGTTGCTCCGATGTTGGACTCCCATCCTACTCACCATCGAGCATACTAATCTGTAGTTTTCCTAGTTCCAAACTCCCGTCTCGCACACTATTGGACATGTCATCTTTCATTCGAACCGATGTCGAACACTTGTCCCGCTCATCATTGTGCATCACAACTTGCAATTACTCCAGCGCCAAACATTCTTTGTCGGCATGCAACTCCTCACGGACACCTTCCGTCAACTTCTGTTGTTCCTGGCTCAGATGACCCTTTAGCTCGCATGTATGGTAATTGCCTTGAATGATAGGTCCTGGGACTACACCTTTTGAGACGATAGTCTTTCTCCTGATTGCATTTCCAAACGCACCGATGTCGAACTCTTGTCCCGCTCACCATTGTGCATCACAACTTGCAATTGCTCCAGCGCCAAACATTCTTTGTCGACATGCAACTCCTCACGGACACCTTCCCTCAACTTTTGTTGTTCCTGGCTCGGATGACCCTTTAGCCCGCATGTATGGTAATCGCCTTGAATGATAGGTCCTAGGACTACACCTTTTGAGACGATAGTCTTTCTCTGATTGCATTTCCAAACGGCAGTCCTCTAATTGCGACTCCAAACAGCAGTCTTCCTTCTGACTACTCTCTTCTGACTGTGGCTTCAGACGGTAGATTGTGCTCCCTCTGACTGCAGACGACACTTCCTTCGAACTACAGACTGTGCTTCCTCTAACTACAGACAGCGCTTCCTTTGAACTGTAGACTGAGCTTCCTCTGACTACAGACTACGCTTCCTTCGAACTTCAGACTCTGCTTTCCTTGAAACTGCAGACTGCGCTGCCTCTGACTGCAAACTGCACTTCCTCTGGACTGTAGCCTGTGCTTCCTCTGATTGCAAATGGCACTTCCTTCGGACTACGGACTGCTTTTTCATTAAGACGGAAGACTGCATTTTCATTAAGATGGCAGACTGCAGTTTCTTTAGGACGGCAGACTGCAGGTGCTCTGACTACAGATTCTCTGTCTGCAGTTCCTCCGCCTGAAACTCCATGTCACCAAGTTGGACAGAACTTCATACAGGCAATGACACCAGAATGTAGAAATGAAATTTAACATACTGAAACTTAATTTCGTTGCTACTTAAATAAATCTACAAATCAACCTGCAGCAATTAGCAATAACAATACATACAAGAAACATACAATAACAGCAACAGTAGATGATAAATAAATGAGCAGATTTGTATAACCATGGTTGTAAGGTAATAGCACACTATGCAGAATACTCTTCATGACTTTATACATGACCCCACTGCATCATACCATACGCTCATATGCACCTTCTCCCTTGAATGAATAAGAGGAGGGACTTAATTATACAACTAGAAATTAGTTGCACCCTCCAACTACCTAACACCTCATCATTTCCCTAAATTACATTTCACTTGCATGTGACTTACATTTCATTTCATAAGTCACTTTATGACTTTGCCAACATACTGATACTTAACATCACATTATCACCTACAATATTACAACTTTATAACATTATTAAATATACGTACGCACATTTTTTTTCAAACAATTCGTGTACAACTACAAAATAACACAGATTGATAATACTTATTCACTAATTGCACACACATCGATTTGACTGCCTACATGTGTAATGTAAGATGTATTCTACAGTCTGCTGTTAATATTAAATCTGCTCACATTTATTATCATCTGCTATTGTTGTTGTTATTGTATGTTTCCTGTTTGTATTGTCACTGCTAATTGCTGCAGATCTGTAGATTTATTAAGTAGAAATGGAATTGAGTTTCAGTACGTTAAATTTCATTTCTATATTTTGACGCCATTGCCTCTACAAGTTTGGGTCAAGTCTGGTGACATGGAGTTGTGAGAAGCAAACCACTTGGGAAGGTGTAGAACAACAGCGATGGAAGGCAGCCAAAGAAGCAGATGAAGATTTAGAATTGTTTTTTGGCACTGACAAAAGGTCGTCTAGTGGGATGTGTACGGCAGACACGCAAAAGGGAGGAGCACAGCGAACTACAGAAGCAGTTGAAGCAGACAAGGAAGAACGGCAGATTTCAGTGCAAATGGAGAAGTCTGCAATTCCAAGTATGTCTATAGTTCCAAGTACGACAATGAACTGCAGAAGCGATTGAAGAAGACAAGGAAGAACGGCAGATTGTAGTGCAAATGGAGAAGTCTGCAGTTCCATGTACGTTTTCAATTCCAAGTGCGTCTACAATTCCAAGTGCGTCTACAATTTCAAGGGAGTTTGTTGTTCCAATGGAGAAGTCTACCATACAAATGGAGGGTGTCGTTCAAATGGAGAAGTTTTCCATATGAATGGAGGGCATCATATAAGTGGAGTTTGTCATATGTATGAAGGGTACAAAAGGTATATGCCAGGTTCAGCAGGAGTTGTCGAAAGGTGTCGATGAAGAATTGCATGCCAATGAAGAATGTTTCCAGAGCAATTGCAAGTGGAGGTGCCTTATGGTGCGCAAGACAGGAGTCCAACATAGGCGCAAATGAGAAATGGTGTGTCTAACAATGCGCGAGACAGGAGTCTAGCACTAGAGCAACTATAGATTAGTGTGCTCGATGGGGTGCGATGGGAGTCTGACATTGGAGCTACTATAGGTTGGAACGTTTCATAGTGAGATGGACATGAGTCTAGTGGAAGAGCAATTGCAAGGTAGCGCACCTAATTCTATGCGTGAGGGAGAGATACGCAAATAACTACTACCAATGACAAGCCAACCGATCAAACCGAAGCCATATCGTGTATGTGTCCACTATTTCATGGAGGAGCAACAGAAGACCCAATCAAGCATTGGAGAATTTGCCTCACGATGTGGATGGCAACTGAGGTGAATAATGACATAGACTAGAGGAGGTTATTCCCTACGACATTTTGTGGAGTCGCAATGGATTGGTACATGAGATTTCCAAAGGGCAAGCACCAGACATGGGAAGAGTTGTGCAATGCATTTGTGAAAGAATTCTAGTTGTTCCACGATGACAATATGGCCATTGCTGAAATTTATCGAATGAAACAAGGTGAGAACAAGTTTGTTCAATCATACAACTGGAGGTTTGAGTAGGTTGTTTACCCATCTAGCGGAAGACCCATCAGATGCATTGAAGAGGAGGTCATAGATGGTCTTCTTGGTCCCTCCAATATCATACCAAGTGGCTTTGGAGTGAACTTGAACTTGGAAGTCATGCAAAAACATCACTAAAGTGTTGGGGTCATGTTAATGCAGACGAGAGTGACATTGGGGATGAAAGTTACTTAGACAGAGAGAGTGATGATTTTGAACATGAGAGTAGTTTATCATTCAAGTGTTGGGGTCAAGAAGTCAAGAAAGGAAGCAACTCCAAAGATAAGAATGATGACTCCAAAGATGAGTGTGACTCGAAGAGTGCAAGATCATTAAGAATATGCAACACAAAGGGAGATTGTGCCAAGGGGGAATGCCACTGGTAATGTAGTTTGTGTCAACCGCCGGAGAACCAAAAGATGAAGAATTCAGTATGATACTAAGGGCAGACCCATTGTGCAATGTTGGCGATGCCATTTGTGGAGGCATTTCCTACGTGACTATCAAAAGTGCCGCAAGGCAAGACGAACCAGTGATGCGTCAAGAATTTGAAGAATTGGAGAAGAGTCACAACCCTTGCCACGAAGCAGAGGAAGTGAACTTGACGAACTTGATTGGAATTAAGGAGGTGAAAGGTGAACTTGATTTCTGTTAAGATCCCGCTATAAAATAAACTCAAATAACACACTCTCACACAATTGCTTGGAAATAACTCACATAAACATCACATTAATATAACAGAAATTTGCATAAAGAACAATCTCACAATAGAACTGAATCGCAGGCCTCTTCGAGGGGGCAACCTCCTTCAATACTTCATTAATTTTGCAAAAGATGGTTACATTGGTGCCTTTTCGGGTATTTAAGGAGTTTCCTTCCAAGGTTGGCTTACATGCAAAATGCCACCTGGATTACATGCATAATGCCACCCGAATTACATGCATAGTGCCACTTTGAATTACATGCACAATGCCACACGAATTACATGCACAATGCCACCTATCTACCATGTGTTACATAAAAAGGGTGCCATTTGTCATAGGCACTACCTAAGCTAAAACTTAGAACATTACAAAATATTAATCATGGGTACTACCCACGTTCACTAGGAATTATTACAAAAGGGGAGTTATTACATTAAGGGTTAGGATGAGATCCTAACATGCCCTTCTCCTTAAAGGAGCTTTGTCCTCAAAGCTGAAAATGAGGAAACCGTTGTCGGAGTTGATGGAGAGACTCCCATGTAGCATCCTCAAAGTTGAAGTCCATGCCACTGAACCAGGACCTCTGTGATGGTACGGTTGCGTAGAGTGCGAGTTCGACGATCCAATAGTTGTTTCGATGCAAGTAAGATGGAGCCTTCTTCATCCAATTCAGGGAGTGTTGATTGAACCTATACCTTTGTGCCCACAACTTTCTTGAGAAGGGAAACATGAAAAACAGTGTGGATCTTGGAAGTGGGGGGAAGAGCCAATTTGTAAGTCGTTGGACCAATCCGTTGCGTAACCCGATAAGGACCATAGAATTTTGGAGCAAGCTTCCGACACTCGCGGAGTTGTAGGGATGATTGTTTGTATGGCCGCAAGCGAAGGAAGACCATATCACCCACATCAAAACTACGCTCGTAACGATGCTCGATCACCTTGTTGGCGCATCCGATTCTCGGGGCCATGTTCAAATTTTGCTTGAGTTGGCGGAGGAACTCGGTGTGTTGACTCAGAGCATTATCGACGGCCTGGACCTTGGAGCTGCCCGGAATGTAGGAGGAAGGCGTGAGTGGAGGGCGCCCGTAAACTGCCTCAAATGGTGTGAGTTTGGTGGCGGTATGATAGGAAGTGTTGTACCACCATTCAGCCAAAGAAAGCCATTTTGCCCAATGAGTAGGATGATCGGAGGCAAAGCAACGAAGGTAGGTTTCCAAGCATTTATTAACAACCTTTGTTTGACCATCCGTTTGCGGATGGTAGGCTGAACTCATTTTGAGCTGAGTCCCCTGCAACTTAAACAACTCTTGCCAAAAATTGCTAGTAAAGGTGGGATCACGATCAGATACAATGGAGGCGGGCATGCCATGAAGGCGAAATATGGAGTCAAGAAAAGTTTGGGCAATAGTGGATGCTGTGTAAGGATGGGTTAGGGCACAAAAGTGAGCATACTTTGAAAGGCGGTCCACTACCACAAAAATAACAGACTTGCCTCCATATTTAGGTAGCCCTTCTATGAAGTCCATGGAGATGTCAGTCCACACCTGATCTAGTATCGGCAATGGTTGAAGAGTGCCTGGGGAGCGCACTGTTTCTCCTTTCATCCGTTGACAAGTGTCGCAATCCGCTACAAAAGAGCGAATGTCCTGTTTCATGCCTTTCCAAAAGAAGGTGCGCTTGAGTCGTTCATACGTTTTTAGGAACCCTGAATGGCCAGCAGATGGAGTAGCATGTGATTCCTTCATGAGGAGTTCTCGAAGTGGGGACTTAGGAGGAAGAACCAGACGTTGATGGTAACGCAGATCTTGGCCATCCCAACTATATCCTGGTGTAGACTCTGGATCATCCCTAAGTGAAGCAACCAGGTCTTTCAAATCTGCATCCTGAAGTATTTCCTGACGTAAGGGCTCAATCCATTGGGGCAATGGTGCAGAGATGGCACACAGCATACTAAGGGCCTCAAATTGGCGAGAGAGAGCATCTGCCACAAGATTTTCCTTCCCTTTTTTGTACGTGATGTCATAATCATAGCCCATGAGTTTTGATACCCACTTTTGTTGCTCGGGAGTGGCAACTCGTTGTTCTAGAAAGTATTTAAGGCTCTGGTGGTCAGTTTTGATGGAGAAATGGCGCCCAATGAGGTAAGGCCGCCAATGTAGGACTCGCATGCAATATTGCCAACATTTCCTTAGCATATGTGGATTTTCCCATATTGCGATCAGATAGGGCTTTGCTGGTAAAAGCCAAAGGGCGTCCTTCTTGCATCAATACTGCCCCAATACCACGACCGTAAGCGTCACTTTCAATGACAAATTTTTTTGAGAAGTCTGGCATGGCTAAAACCGGAGTGGTGGTCATGGCATGTTTGAGGTCCAGGAATGCTTGCTCAGCCGGCCTTGTCCACATAAAAGAATCCTTCTTCAACATGGAGGTGAGGGGGGCGGCTATCTTTCCATAATTGCGCACAAATTTACGGTAATATCCTCGTAAGCCCTAAAAATCCTCGAAGTCCCTTGAGTGTGCGAGGTTTTGGCCATTCTTGGACTCCTTGGATCTTCTTAGGGTCAACCTTGACACCATCCTTTGAGACAATGTGTCCCGTATATTCTACTTCACCAAACCAAAGGAGCACTTGGACCTTTTTGCAAACAATTTATGGTCGGCCAGTAGTTGGAGAGTTTGATCTACATGATTGAGATGCTCTTCCCATGTGTGACTCGTAAATCAAGATGTCATCGAAGAACACAAGGATGAACTTCCGCAAGAAGGGGCGAAAGATGTTGTTCATCATGCTTTGGAATGTGGAAGGAGCATTTGTGAGACCAAATGGCATTACCAAGAATTCATAATGACCTTCATGAGTGCGAAAAGCAGTTTTAGGAATATCTTCATCCCTAAGCCGGATCTCGATGGTACCCGTAGCGAAGGTCTAGCTTGGTGAAGTACATGGTCCCATGTAATTCATCTAGTAATTCATCAACCACAGTGGATAGGAAATTTATCCTTGACCGTTATCTTGTTGAGCTCTCGGTAGTCAATACACAATCGCCAAGAGCCATCCTTCTTGAGGACCAGCAAGACCGGTGCAGAGTAGGGACTAGTACTAGGCCGAATGACACCCGCCTTGAGTAATTCCCTCGTATCATCTTCTCAATCTCTGACTTCATGGCATGGGGGTATCTGTACGGGCGGATATTGGGAGGTGTACTATCCGGAAATAATGGAATGGCATGGTCATGAGAGCGATGCGGTGGTAGTGTGATTGGTTCTAAAAATATGGCCTCATGTTTGTGGAGAACCTGTTGCATGTCTCGGTGGAATTTCACCCATTGGGGATGTGGATGGTTGGATGGAGAATAGTTGTGCAATGACCCCACGTGATGATTTCTTTAGCAATTTCTCCATGCCGTTTGAACCGATAATTTGAGGTGTTCCTGCTGGGGAGCCCTTGATGATGTGTGTTTGGCCATTCTGGGAGAACTGCATCCAAAGTTCAGCAAAGTTCCAACTGATAGTGCCCAGTGTACTCAACCATTGAGATCCCAAAACAATATCACATCCACCCAACTGGAGGGCAAACATGTCCTGCTTGAGTGCATAGTCCCCTATCTCGATTTTAACATTACGACACTTTCCCTTACAAGGTAAGGTTCCCCCGTTGGCTACCATGACCTCAAAGGAGTTACAAGTGTGGATATAGCAATTTGCCCGCTGAGCAACTCTAGGGTCAATAAAGTTGTGTGTGCTTCCCGAGTCCAAAAGGATGGAAAGACGTTGGCCCTTGAAAAATCCCGTAACCTTCATGGTTTGAGGGGTAGTAATGCCTGCAAGGGCATGGACTGTAATTGCTGTTTCATGTTCCTGTTTCACTTCTTCTTGTGGAGGAGGTGTTTCTGGAGGGTCCTCATCCTTATCACTCTCATCAGAGGTATCAAGTTCTTCAACATCGATCAAGAACAATTTTTTGTGTGCACACTTATGCCCTTTGAAAAACTTTTCATCACAATTATAGCATAATCCTTGGGCACGACGTGCATCCATCTCTTCGGTGGTGAGGCGCTTTGGTGCAGCAGGTTTATTATCAACTCGGTTTTGGGCTCTAGGAGGAAATGAAGGTCTATTTTGCAGAAACTTTGATGGGCGTCTTTGGGCAGAGAGTTTAGATTCGGCCGTACGGGCCAAACTGATAGCTTCCATCATAGTTCGTGGTTTCAACATTTTGACTTCTGCTTGGAGTTCCATCTTCAACCCACTGATATAACAACTCTGAAAGAACCCTTCACTCAATCCTCTTGTTCGATTGGCCAATTTTTCAAATTGAGCTTGGTACTCTCGAACTGACCCTGTTTGTTGTAGTTTGGATAAGGCTCCCGTGAAGTCCTCAAACTCACTAGGACCAAATCGAGTGAGTATTTGGGATTCAAAATCCTCCCAAGAGAGATTTGGGTAGGTAAGACGCAACCATTGAAACCAGTGTAGAGCCTCGGATTCCAAGTTAAAGGAAGCCATCCGGACTCGATGAAATACCGGTACATTATGAAGTCGAAAGAATTGGTCAACCCGACATAGCCACCCATCAACATCCTTCCCACCGAATTTGGGAAAGTCCAACTTGGGCATTCTGAAGGGTGTATCATGGTCACGATTCCTTGTAGAACTCTCAGCTTGGTATTCTCATTTGGGTGGTTCTCTTCTCGCTTGCTGTCCACTTCACCAATGCTTCTTCTAAGCGATTGCTAGTGGCCTCATGCTCTAGGCGAAGACCTTGGACTTCTTCCCTTATGGAGTGAAAAGCCGAGTTCAAGTTCTCAATGGCTTTTGTTAGGGAATCCAAGTGTTCTAGTTCTTTCTCGGTGTCCACGAGTACCCTGGGCCATTTTTTGACCTTTTGTGACCAGTTACTAAAAATAGAATTGAATTTTTTTGACTTACTATTTTTAGTAAATGCCCAAAAAAGTGCTTGGGTGCTATATATCAAAATGATCAGCAGGAGGAGGTGGTCACAATGAGCCATATCTCTTCATCTCCCTGTTTTCTTCGAGTCTAACGGTGTTTACTGCATTCTCGATTCCGAGCCACCGAGCAAAAGTTGGGTACTGGAGCACTATCTAAAACCGGCCGTGTTTCACACTCAAGATTCTCTCGTATTTTGCAGTGACCGATATGACAGCTTCGTTTCCGACTCAAGACCGTGAATTCTGCCCCGACCGTGCCGACCTCTCCGACCCGACCGACTCGACCGTGGATCGCCACTGTGAATTTGACTGTTACTCTCCAGACTTTCAACTTAAGTGTCACCCTCATGGCTTATCCCGAATGCATGTCCCTTTTGTTATTTTTTTTGGTAGAGGACTCCTTTCTCATATGCTCACTTTTGAAATGCAGGTTTACGAATGGGGGTGTTTGGATTCTTATTTTGATTTTTATTTTTGTATTTTTTACAAAGTTGCGCTTTAACATAACCAGGGAATGCTAAGTATAGGAGTATGTACCACCCATAGGCCCTCTAATATACCGACAGTGACGAACAATAGTGCTCGGACCAATATTTCAGTGCCACTACTCAAGGAGGATTCCACACATACCCTTGAGCACACTACCCGCCTCTCCGACAATACGGGAGGGTAATCGTCCGTGATGCCGTGTCCCGTAGACTATGAGTAATACAAGGCCGAAGAGCTTCCTAATGGCTAAAAGTTTGTTTAATCCTAGATGGTCTCCCGATATACTCGAAGATACGTGGGAGCTCAAGTCTGTGCGCGAGTTCTGTCTGAGGCCTAGGTATTGGAGCCTGATCGCCCCTCACTTCACTAGATGCTTTATGGGCTATCTAGCTTAGCTAATAACGACATATCCTTCGCGATATTTTAAAACCCCTGATGACAGGGTTTCTACCTACTCAACTAATAATATATTTTTTTGTTTTTGGTCTGGAAAAAAAAAACACTGTATTTTTTTTTTGATTTTTTTTAATAAGGAAAAACAGAATGGAAAAAACACACGGAATTTATACCTAACAGGCGGATTGGATGGCAAGAATCGTTGCAGTTGCAGCAGAACTTGGCCCTGGAAAGCGCTCTGATACCACTTGTTAAGATCCTGCTATAAAATAAACTCAAATAACACACTCTCACACAATTGCTTGGAAATAACTCACATAAACATCACATTAATATAACAGAAATTTGCATAAAGAACAATCTCACAATAGAACTGAATCGCAGTGCCTCTTCGAGGGGGCAACCTCCTTCAATACTTCATTAATTTTGCAAAAGATGGTTACATTGGTGCCTTTTCGGGTATTTAAGGAGTTTCCTTCCAAGGTTGGCTTACATGCAAAATGCCACCTGGATTACATGCATAATGCCACCCGAATTACATGCATAGTGCCACTTTGAATTACATGCACAATGCCACACGAATTACATGCACAATGCCACCTATCTACCATGTGTTACATAAAAAGGGTGCCATTTGTCATAGGCACTACCTAAGCTAAAACTTAGAACATTACAAAATATTAATCATGGGTACTACCCACGTTCACTAGGAATTATTACAAAAGGGGAGTTATTACATTAAGGGTTAGGATGAGATCCTAACAATTTCACTTGAGGAGGCAAAAATCAAACAAGTAGTTGAAGTTGTGCAAGTTGCAAAAGTGCCAATGCCATATGAGAAGTTGTCATCGGAGGAAGTGTCATTTGAGTTGTTGTCGGACGAGGAACTATCATCTGAGAAGTTGTCGTTGGAGGAAGCACCGTCAAAGGAGTTGCCATCAGAGGAAGCACCACCGAAGAAGCTATCGTCGAAGGAAGTGCCATCGAAGGAGTTGTCGCCTGAGGAAGTGAAATATAAGAATTTACTGTCAAAGGAAGTGTCGTCTGAGGAATTGTCATCTAAGGAAGTGTCGTCTGAGGAGTTGTTGTCAAAAGGAAGTGTCGTCTGAGGAATGTCATACCAATGAATATCGTACCAATGCATGTCGTACCAATGAGTGTCATACTAGTGCATGTTGTACAAGTGAAGTGGTACAACTAGAAGTGTCATTCCACTACCTGTCGTTCTAGTTGTGTCATACTAAGTGGAACTGTCATTCCAAGTACATGTCGTTCCAGTTGTGTCGTACTAAGTGGAACTGTCGTTCCAAGTACATATCATTTTAGTACCTAAAGTTTGAATGCGGTTACTATAAAGAACCCCTTCCCGATCGCATTCATTGATTCAATACTAGAAGTACCTGGGCATGAGATCTATTCTTTTTTGGATGGATTCTTTGGTTACAACCAAATCAGCATCGCTGAAGAGGATAAGTTTAAGACCACGTTTGTAGTGGAGAACAGCATGTATGCATATA
This sequence comes from Wollemia nobilis, assembly GCA_028583015.1. Classification (NCBI taxonomy): domain Eukaryota; kingdom Viridiplantae; phylum Streptophyta; class Pinopsida; order Araucariales; family Araucariaceae; genus Wollemia; species Wollemia nobilis. The sequence goes on from JAQPPZ010001340.1 coordinate 534,219, forward strand.
ATCAGATGTCGTTCGGTCTATGTCATGCCCTTGCTAACACCAAAGTCCTATTGTAGTGTTGCAAATGTTTTGCTAACACCAAAGTGTCTGACTATCTTGGAGTAGTGAGCTTCCCAGATGAGTAGTTGGCACGATGTACCAAAAGGCACAGAGCTTTCCAAGACTGTTCAACAACCAATTCTAAAGATGTGGTTTGGTGCTAACTTGCCCTATATCAACTAGTGATGAATGTCAGCAAAGTCGATGCCATCAGGGAATAGTTGTGGTGGTGGACGATGCAATGATTGTACAAATCAATTCCAGTAGACGATGGGAACATACCCTAGAAGAAGAAAATGGCCACGTATCAAACGCAAACGACAAAGTGAGTGGTGTAGACGACAAAGAGAATGATGAGGAAGAAGGTTCTCTAGCACTAAGTCTTTTGGCTCTCATCCATCTAGCCCAAGGCCCTAGTCGTTGTACTCACCCTAGTCACCGTAGGTGTTTTAAGGTCGTCAGATAACATCTTTTCCTTTTAGAAAAATTATTTCCATTAATCTACTTTGAAAGAAATAGTAAGACAAAAAAAAAATTAATTATTACTATTGTTGTTATTGTTTTGTATTAAATTAATTGGTTATATAGGATTGAAGCAAGCCCCACCCATATAACATCATGAACATGTACCACAATATTTCAACAAACCACAATGGGGTGTTTCAACAATTGTGCATATATCGCTTGGCAAGATTTGGATTTGGGTCGCCACCTTGAGCCCATGCAATTTGATAATAGGAAGACTTGAGTTTAAGAGTTTATCTATTTCAATTAAGGTCTGTCCATTTGAATAAATAGTGGAACTTTGTGTTGTAGTACATTAGGAGATTGTGCATTATATAAACTTATTTCATCCTTGAAATTAACCCACGCGTGAGTGGGTCCACCAACTTTAGAGGGAGAATTTTAATTATTTCTTATAAGCTTCGACCTCGTGCATGATTAACCGACTTCCATGTTTAAGTTCAAACTTTAGAAAAGATGAAAAGTAGTAAAAGTTTCAAATAAGCTCTAATATATGAGTGGAAATGGCAAAAAACTAAAGCTTTCTATTTTGCATGTTTTTTTCCTCCTTGAGTTCTGCAAACAAATTGGTGGTATGGATTGAAAGGTAGAGGGTCCAAAGTCGAATTCTCCCAAACCATGAATCTTAAATGGAAGGCTTACCTCTTCAAATTCCATGAGTAGTCATGGAAGGATTTGCAATGAGAACAGGAGCTTCAATCAAGGACAAGTATTTGAATGGGGCAGCATTTTGAAAGGTACCTCCTTTTGTTTGCCTGGAATTACTTTAATGTTTGTGTTAAGATCCATTGTGTGCATAGAATGGGAACGCCCAAGTGTTGTAAGTGGGAAATCTGAATAAGAGTTTGTCTGCACTATACAATGTGTGCTTGTTTTAAAGTAATTAAAAGAGTCTTCAATGATATGGCCTTGGCATTAGCTTAAGCAAGGTTCTGTAACAGCACTGCTCAAAGGCTTAGTCTTCTATGATAAATTTTAGATAAGCCCTTGCATGGAATAAGTTCAGTATACTTTATTTTGCTTGCAATGTGAGGATAGACCATGTATCATTTTGTATCCCTTGTTTTGATTACAATGGAACCCTGCACTGTCCTACATACTTCATGATAATATAACCCTATATTATCTTGCATATTTTATTTTGCTTATATTGGGGAATAGAAATTTTTGTTGCTTTGTATATCTGTAGCACCCCTTCTCAAACATTGAGAGAAGTCTTGTTTGCCCTTGTGTTTATTGGGTTCAATGATCCCGAAGGAAGTGGTCATTGTTTTGCTCAGCCTCAAGATGGATTACGTTGTGCCAAAGTTTACATGGTTGTTCTGCAAATTAAAATTGGGTCCCTGATTACCATGGTCCTTTGTGGGATTGAACTAATTGGATATCCCCATTGCATGCCAACTGTTTCCAAGAATGCCTCAAGGCAATATGTGGGATTTAAATGCTTGAACCAGTTGCATGTGAATTTCATTGTGGAAATACCTCAATGATGTTGATGGCAGATTGCTTGAAGACTGAAGCTCAAATGTTGTAGAAATTCAATTATTATGATGCTAAACTTGGAGCCTGTAAGACTTACTTTATTGGTATGAAAGGAACCTTACTAATAATACAATGAACTTTGTGGTTTCTCATTAAAAGACTTAGCAAAATGCAGAATTGTTTGCTAAGTATCCTGTGCTTAAATGAAGTAATAATGCTTGTATGAGGAATTGGTGCAAGTATTATTGCTTGTAAAGATTGAAAACTTTGTAATGCTTGCAAGTCTTTGAGATGGAATGAGACCTGTGAACTGCCAGTATGGAGCAGTCATGCATCTTTATTGCTTGTTAAATATTACCTTACTAGTACTTGTAAAAAGGGAAGATGTACAAACTCATCTATAGAGACCTTTACTGAGCCACCAAATTAGAGTTTAAACTTTGTTCTGATTGGGAATGAGAAGGATGTGTTAAATCTGTTGAACATTTTGGACAGTGGTGTAGAAACCCTTGAATAGTGTTAAATATTGATTGCTTGCTAATTATTACCTTACTAGTACTCATAAAAAGGGAAGATGTACAAACTCATCTATAGAGACATTTATTGAGCCACCAAATTAGAGTTAAACTTCTGTTCTGATTAGGAATGAGAAGGATGTGTTAAATCTGTTGAACATTTTGGACAGTGGTGTAGAAGCCCTTATATAGGTGTTGTACCCTGTCCTCAATATAAAGTTTGGTCTTTCATGGAATCCATACTGGATTTGGCTTGATGGGATGTATGATCAGGAGTTGAGTTGGTGGCTGAACCTGAGTTGTTTAGCTGCTTTGGGCTTGAAGATCTTTGAAAAGTGTCAAAGTATACCGTGTTCTAAATTTGTTTTAGACTTCTTCTTTGAAATAGAAAGCTTGCATTTGGACCGTATATTTGTAATATCCTATAAGTCAAGGAAAACTGCCTATTCTTAGGACTGCAAGTGATTTGAGAAGACTGCAACTGCTTTATGGGTCTTGTAGGAACCTTGCATTCAAGTTGGAAATGTTTTGAAAGTAAATCCTGTTGGAAGAGATTGATGACTTTCCTCCCTTTCATATTACAAGGGATTTTTCCTTGTGCGAACCTCTAATTGGAGCAGAAGGGACAGAACTGCATGTTTATGTTTGAAAGAAAATTGTTGTTGCTTGTTTACTTGGAAATTATGAGACATGTTTGATGTTAGATTGCCACATAGGCACTTGGAAAGGTGAAACGTCAAAAAATAGTAAATGTTATGTTATGAACGCATGCATTGGTCTTTCCATGTATGCATATTAAACTTATTAGTGCATAAATTCTCGAGCCCTTGTCAGCATAGCAGATTACTTGATGCAATTAAAACGTTTCAATAGGAGTGGATGAATGATACCAATCTGCCAAATAAGAAGAGACTGCAACAAATGCATAATGCCTTTTAGAAATATAAACTTGTCCTATTAAGGGATTGGAAACTTCTTGAATAGAGTTGTAAATATATTCCTTTTAGTTGCTTCACGCTAAGAAGTAAGTGATCTGCCTCTTATTCCTTGTTGTCCTTATGAACGCGTCACCCTGTTCGGTGACATCCATGATGGCAAGATCCTCATGCAGCACCCCATGAGCTGGAACCATGTTGGGTGCCCTGCCATAGCCATGGCAGCATGCTTTGCCACATTGGAGAAAAGAATAAGTTATGCAACAAACTTCATCACAAGTCATGTTCAACCCATCCTGACCGATGTGGTGAAAGTTTGTTCAAATGAGAAAATTACACATTTCCTAGAAATCGGTATTTAAGTTGGTTCCATCAAATTCCCTAGCAACATTGGAATAGTGTCTACATGTGCAGAGAAAAACTTGAATATATAAATATTTGTGTTGCAACAACAATTGATGAATTGATATACCTGAATGATATTTTGTTTGTCTTTCTATTTATTTTCTGGAGTGCATGCAGGTACTATGTGATTGTAGTGTCCATTGTGGAAAGAGGTGGATATGTATATACAGCCAAAGATGAGAAGAATAACGGTTTGTTTCACAAAGCATCAAGAGTGGTCATCAAAGAGCTTTTGTCCTTGGTGCCACATGAGAGTTCTCCTTCCTTGGATGAATGAGGCTTTCTTCCTTGGAATCCATTTCTAGTGTTTAAATTCAGTTATTTAGATCCATAATTTCTATATCTAGCAGACGACTTATCTTAAAAGTAGTTCGTAGTTAAAAATGTATATGTTTATATATGTTTCTCATGATTTTTCTTTTTAATATCAGGGGTGTATTTGACCCTTAAAAGGTTCTATTTCAAGTCGTATATATATTTTTATTGTTTAGGCATTGGCAGCATGGAGAAGCCAGAAGATATTCATGGTCATATTGATAGTCATAGTTCTATCATCTGGATTGTTTTCTATGAACGAGTTGTTTGACATACGTATTGCCACTCTTTATGTTTCTTTTTCTGTCATCTGGACTGCTTTCTATGAACGAGCTGTTTGACATCCATACTACCACTCTTTATGTTTCTTAGGCATATGAATTATGTAATATTACAAATTCACCTTGAGCATGAAAGAGGTGTTTGAAAATATTTAGCAGCAAACTTTTAGAAATTGTCATTTTGCATGATTTTCAATCATCTAGGATCCTTTTTAAAATGGATCTGTGCTAGTTATTATGATCGTTCATTCAATCTTGCTATTAGGCTCTTGGAGCTCTTAATTAACATGATGAATCTCTAGACATGTTTTGGATATTTTTTGTATGGTTCATCTTTAAATGTACCAAGGCAGTGTGTAAATTAAAACTTAATCATATGGTATGTTGATCTTTTTTTTTTTATTGGTTATATGGGATTAAAACAGGCCCCACCCGTATTACATCATGACCCCATGGTGGTATTACAACAGCCTGGCTATTATGCATGTATCACTTGGCAAGATTTGAACATTGATCTCCTCCTTGAAAGTCGAGGAATTTAACCACTTGAGCTAATGCCATTTGATATCACATAGTCTGTTGATTTTCCACGCACAAATTATCTTTAAAATAAGTGACATAAATCCTATTAAAATCTGCATTTCTTCCTTTTATTTAAATGCAATATATATCAATTAAACAACACCGTTTACTAGCAATCTATGTTCCACAGAGTTTCCAGTTGAAGAATTTCGCAATATAGTCATGAGAAGATCAAAGAGAATCAATACATTATACATAATAGTAGAAAAGAAATTATAACACTAGATATGGGAGTGGTGTCCATAGACACTAGTAATTTGCTAAAGATAATACACTTAATTATTACAATGTTTTGTTAGTGGAGTTATTTTTACTCTTTACAATACATTCCATGGATCCCAATAATATTATATGAAGACATATTATGGGTTCATTAGTTAATATATGGATATCTTTACAAAGTGAAGATGGGTTCATGGTATTTATAAAATATCACAAATTTTGGAATATCAACCATTCTCAAAGTGAAGATTATGGACAATTCAACATCCCCCTAATCTTAGTGGGGTTATGGGGAGGAGACATTACTGAAAATCTCCCCTTAGTGATAGCTCCCTCATTGGAGTCATCATCCTGTGGTTTCTAAAGAAGTCAATTGTCACATCTGAAGCCTCTTGCAATTTCTTCAAGCTTGCAAATCTAAACACAACAATTGTCAAATTTACAATCTTAAATGCAAAATCCACAAAGAGGTTTCTTTGATTTCTTTTTGAAGAAATTGTGTCCATCATTCTTCAGCTTCTCTAATACGGTCTTATAGGGGAATTCTTGGAAATGCTTTTAAACAAGGTTAATCTTTTGATAGAAGATACTTAATGCTAAAATTGGAGACATCCTAGTTCTTAGAAAATCTAAGCTCAGTGATCCTAAAAAAAAGCTTTATAAACTGCACGAACTGATGGATCTTGAAAATAGGCAATCTGAAAAGAAATGGATGAAAAAACACTTTGTATGCAAAATATACAGCCATTCGGAAGTTTGCCCTTTAAATTATCTCAAAATAGGGTTTTCCAACTTGCCTGTACCACACAACATGCCCTAATTTGTTGTGTTGCTATTATCCATCATATCAACAAATCTCACCTCACTGTATATCTTGTTAAAATTGCATAACAATAGATCCTGGAGAATGGGCACTAAACACTTGGCATATCTTGACGAGACGCAAGCATCTATAAAAAAATGGGTCATGAGCTAACAAGGTGTTCTATGGGGACGTGTCCCAAGCTTTGAGGTTTAATTCAAAGCATGTTGGAAAGTTGTCCCAACATCCCAAAAACCTTTTCTGTCGTCTTGCTTCATCACCTCTCAAAAACTTCATAGGATATAAGTTGTTAGGTATTAGGGTAACATTGGTTGAAAAATGTAGGCTATCCAATAGAACATCCCATTTATGCAAGGATATTTTGGTGCACTCTTCCAAAAATTTGAAAATGTCCTTGCACTCTCTATATGTGCATAACTTGACACCACAAATTTGGTAACCAAAATGGTCAAATTTAAAAAAAAGTGCAAAACTAAAGTCCTCTCTTAATTTTTCATGTAGATTTCAAAAAAATCAAACAACTTTCCAAGTTCATAATGTTCATAATCATCTTGTGGAATTTTGATATTTGTATATTTCTGTCCTATCTAGGACACTCAAGTATCATGCTTGGAGGAACCTAAAATCAATTCCATTTTGTCCAAATCTTCGAGGGAATGATGGTGGGAGATATTCTTCCAAAAAAGTCTTGTCAAGCACAAATGGAGGCCTTCTATTATTTGCGCTTAATTATGTGCCCTCAGGGTTGAAGACCAACTCTCAAATGACCTAAAGGATTTCTTGCTTCATTGTCATGCCCAGGATGGCAGGAAAATGACAAATTTTTGAAATGCTTATATAAACCCTAGATAAGGGGAAATATATTGATTTGGAACTCAAGAAAACTTGGCTAGTAGATGAGGGGACTAAAACCCTTGCTCGCAATCTCACCTTCTAACTCTACCTTTGGGGATGAAGCCTTAATGAAAGGTGAATGGATGCATGGCCTCAAAAGTATCAAAAGCCAAATTCTCTAAAACAATGATTTTTTAATTAATTCATTTATTTGGGGGCGGAAGGGGGACAGAGAAATAATAACTGGTTTCAAACACCACTTTTGTTAAAGCAACCATTAAGAAGAACCCTTAACAAGTGCACCGACACAAGAAAAATCCATGAATTTGTCTTAGAAATCAAGTAGTAAAGATTTACACCCACTCTAATACCATGAGAAACACACACACACACACACACATATATATATTCCAATAAGTCATTAATGATCTAATTAAAAATGATACTTGGTCATTACAATGATTTGTGAGTGCAGGTATTTATACTCTATGATATATTTCATAGGTACCAATAACCTCAAACACCAACATAATATTGCTTCAATAATTAATATATGGATCACTTTAATAAATGAACATGGGCCAATGGTCCTTTTAAAAAATATAATGAATTATCACAAATGTCAAAATATTGGTCATGTAGGATTTATTACATCATAGTCCATAGAAGAACTTGAAGCACTTGTTCCGAGTTTGGTTGTTCTAAGGCTTAAATCTGCTTCAAGTTCTCCAAGGATTTTCTATAGAAGATTGAAGATGTGCATTCCAAATCCATAGAAGAATTGAAGCAAAAGCCTCGGAACAACCAAACTCGTCAAGAAGAAAGTCAGAAACAGAATCAGGCAAGGAAGCTCAGAAAAAAGCAAAAGAACATGCAAAAGAAATATTGAGGAACTTCCAGAATGAATCTTGTCAAAAGATTCAAGACAACAAGCAGAGACACAAGGAGCTAAAGACTACAGAAAATCAGACACTTCAGCTAGAAGGAAAACAGTTGAAGACTATAGAGACGATGCCACTCCAATAAATAGATCAGACTGCCGAAAACATCATCCAAGAATCTGGATAAGAAGCAGCAAAGAGCAGAAATGCCTCAAGGACTCAAATCCTTGAAATGTTTCAAGAAAGTAAATCTAGGAAGAAAATAAGCACTTCAGCTTCTACTACAGCTACAACCTGTACAACAAGCCAGTTCCTGTCAATAACAGTGCCAGCAGGATAAGGACCAGAATTCAAACATTGAGGATCAATAGTGGTAGAAAGTATTAAATGAGTATTTGTAATAAATGTGTTTTTGGAGTGCATGATTGGTGGAACCTAACACTCCTAAGTATCATAGTAGGAAGTCTACATTAAGGGAGGGGGGAATTTCTCTCTCAAATTCCAACATCACCCTAGAACATTTCATCAAGTCAGAAGCCAAGATAGGGCTATGACTATGATGTAATAAAGGGGGTATGTTAGGAGTTATTACATCATAGTCCATGTGAAGTGGCAAGTGGTATAACCACCTATCACAAGGTCTATGTATGCACTATAGGATAAAGGTAGTTGCAAGTTTGGTTAGGAGTTTGTTATGCCTAAAATAGGCATTCTATGTATTTAAATACTTATCATTTCATAGTGCAAATCATCAAAGCATTGAGTTCTAAAAATGTTTAAAGTAAATATTACACACATTCCAACAAGAAGGATGGTAGAAGACAGAGGAGACACAACTCCAACATAGCAAAAGAGGGGAATTTTTTGTGGAGTGATAACAAAAAGAAATACTCTTAAAAAAAAAAGAAAATATAGAATTTAAGAAACATAATACACATTAAAGTATATTGCCAAAAAATAGCTTACAACTATGACAAGACATTTACCATGTATAATAATCTAAAAAATAGTTTTACTTTTAACTTTTTACTAATATACAACTATTAAAAAAATAAAAAGCCTCTCACTTAGTTTTTTTTTTTTTTTCCTTCATTAAATAATTGGTTAATTATTACCTAAGCTACACAACCACTCACCCCTCCTTGCAGGAACATTCACCCTTTCATCCCTCCCTTCCACGTCATCTCCACTTCACTTTAGTTCCACCTCACAACTCCCATTCCAGTCATGCACGAGAAAAGGATCACCCTTTGTCACAAACGAACTTTAGTTTATTGCACATGGCATAACTTGCAGTTGCACCTCCATCCACACAAGTATTAAAGAGATATATTCATTCATGGATATTTCATTTTTCAAACAAACTAAAGTCATATTTGATGTTTTTCTTCATTTTTCTCACTATGAAGGAAAGAGATACTATGGATAACTTAATTGGTTAATGATCTAAGTTAGTTGCAGCATGATGAAACGTTATATTTGTTTGTCCTTTGTCATGCAAAGAATTAGGGTTAGGGTAAAAGGGATAAGGAGACCCTTGTGGACCCCCCACCTTTTCTTAATTATTTCATGATCCATTCAAGATATCAAGTCGTTCTCCACCGTTTTGAACTATCCCTTGCTTTCTCTAATCATCCTTGCCTACCATGGCACCTCCAAGATGTCCTTAGGGACACCGAAATGTCTTAAGGGACGTTTCCCTTTTTATAACATACAGAGACAGCCCAAGATGTTTCTAAGCCATCTCAACATCCCAAAACCTCTTAGAGAAAAGACAGCCAAAAATGCCTTGAGATGTGTAACAATGGAACATTGTTGTCAATTGAATCATTATGACCAACAGTATATAATGAAAAGTGATACAAAGTCAAATAAACAATGCAAGCATCATTTTTTTCAAATTCACAAGCTATTCAAGATGTCAAGTCATCCTCAACCAGATCAAACTGTCCCTAGCTGTCCCTATTTGTTCTTGCCCGTCTTAGCACCCCCACAATATCCCTAGAGGCACTAAGACATCTTGGCCAAGGGACATTTTCCCTTTTTTATAAAACAATGGGATGGCCCAAGCTGTTTCCTAGCCATCCCAAAGTCCCTATAATCTCTCAAGGATGACATTGGCCAAAAAATGCCTTTGGGTGTGTCCCAGTGGAACATTGTTTCCAAGAGAATCATTATGGTCAACAATAATGAATGACAGATGAAAACAGCACAAAATTAAGTTAACGATAGAAATATCTTTATTTTCAATATTTTGACCTCCATTTTTTAAGTAGATGATCTATAAAGTTGCAATACCATATCTATGTTTGTGAAGTGAAATTGAGCAAATGGAAAGCAGTACAAAATCAAATAAACAATGCATATATTTTTTATTTTCAATATTTTGACCTCCATTTCTTATGCAGATAATCTATAAGGCTGCAATACCAGATCCATTCTATTTGTGAAGCAAAACTTTGCAAATTTATTTTGAAACTGCTTTCTAGACTAAACCCCCACCTGAACAACATGAATGCAAGTGATCGGACCTCATTGATAGTGATATCACATCCATTGTAAATGTCAAGTGCATATTATAATTGCAAGTCAAACTTCATTTATCATATATTTTCTTTTAAAATAAGTGAAACAATCTGCAATAAAACCCTAGCTTGCATCTCTTACACAAAATGAATCCATCACATATACCCTATGACTTCAGGTGACCAAAAGAGCCAAGGTCTTTTGCATGATGGGTGGATTTATTTTGCAGCATTGCACCATGTCATTCTGAAAGTTTGTTGGAATCTCCTTTCCAATAAGAATTTTATGTCCTTGCGAAGAGGATAGCTACATGAATAAAGCATGCCCAGTCTTGGTGTGAGTTGAGGCTCTCTTACTTGCTTTGATATATATTACAAAACACTTTAATAACTGCAGAGTTCAATAAACTAAAATTTAGCTTCAGCTTGGAAACTGGGTCTGCTTTGCACAGACGGTATTAGAATAGGATAGAACGATTTTAACATCCACAAGGCCAAACAGCCTATAGGACTACAAAAAAAAATAGTCTTACCAATCCACATATGTTATCTCAATTGCTCGTTTAACAAAGAAACAGGGTTATGTGAACCATGATGTCTATCCTTCATTCTTTCTGTTTGAAGTGCTGATTTCTTGCTGTTGATTCTAATGATAAATTCCTCTAATTTCTCTATTCTCAGTTTCTTGAAGGGTTCATGCATACATTCCACTGCTAGGGTATTGGCATAACTAACTCATATATTATTATAAGCTTTGCATTCCAAAATGAAATGTTTCTCTGTTTCCAGTTTCCACTGCCTCTGATGTATAAATGTATATATCCCCTTTTCATTTCATTTATCTTTGATTTCTTCCATCTGCCTTTTTTACATCCACATTGATGTGAGTTAATCTTTAATTGAGTCATCTGCATCTTTGCTCTTCATTTGATGTTTGTTTTTATATATGTCTTTTCAATGCATTCATATGTGGGGGTCAAGATCAACAAGAGGTAGTGTTGTTTCTTTTTCCTAGATCCTTTGTTCATAACTGTCTAGAAATTTGTTATTATTTGAACATTCAGTTAAGTTAATAACCCTTGTACTTTTTGTTGAAGTTGAATGGGAAGTACAATTGGGGCACAACTGAGGTCACCTGCCAGAGGGCACAACGGGGCCTCCTCCTCATGATTCGAACTTGAGTATCTTGAATAAGAGTCTAACGGAGTGTATTCGTCCATTTAATAGTTGGTTTCATTTGTTGTTTGTTTCATCTCTTAAAAAAGGATAATCTCAATGTAATTAAAATTGAGACAGTACTAAGTAGCATCACAATAATCTCCTAAGTGCCGCTGGGCTTTGCATTTTTGTTTCTTTAATGTTAATTTGCACATGCGTGCAGGAGAGTGAGAGTGACAACACAGAAACAAAAGGAAATGGATGTTCATATAGGGTTACTTACCCAGAATCGGTGAGAGATGGCCTCAATATGTTGTTTTTTCCTTGCAGAGCCCCCCGATCCGCCGGAGTGTCGGTCCACGTCGACGTCTACCAAGAGTAGCAGATGATGCGATGGATCTTCTGCTATCCATGCCTCCGCTGACACCCTCAACGCCAGCGCCAGTTGCAAATGGTAGCTCTCCTCCGTTTGCTGCGCCCAGTTTTTACTATTGCCGTTGCCGTTGCCGTTGGAATTCGAGGCCCCCGTTCCCTTAAACTTGGGCCAGCCCGCAGCGTAGCCCCACGCCGAGGGCCCTGTGTCGTTGTTGTTTTTGGAAGCATCGCACTCATACAAGGCATTGAAAAAGGCAGAGTCGCTAGCATTCAATGATATGGTGGGAGACAGAGTGGGCAATGGATAGTCGCTAGACAGAGAGCTGTCTGCGAAGCTGCTTCCGCTGGACTGCCTTTGCAAACCATTAGAAGGGCCCACCATGAACCCCAACCCTCGCGTACCATCACTATTACTATTACTACTAATGTTGTTGTTGTTGCTGTTGTGGCTTCCCCATATGCCTCCCACTCCTATCCCCACCCTTCCTCGCGAATGGTCGGAGTCCAGGTCAGGCTGTCTGTAGCTATAGTTGTTGTCGGGATCCAAACTCAATCGGTCTGGTAATGAGTGGTGGTGGTGGTGGTGATGGTGATGATGATGCTGCTGCTGCTGGTAATTGCCACGCCCATGCTCCTCGTCTTGCTCCACGGCCTCACTTGATTGGCTAAGAAGAATATAGTGCGATCTTCGTGCAGGCATTTCTGGAACCTTCTACTCAATCCTGCCCGCCCATATGCCAATTCGATCACTCTCCTTTTTCTTCTAATTTGGAAATTGAATATGGATAAATGGAATAAGAATCAAAATGCTTCGCCAATGATATTGTCTCCTCCACTTTACATCCACTAGTCAATCTTAAATCTCACTATTTTTGCTGTTTCTTGTCAAGACCTATGCCATCCTCATTTTTTCATCCATTCCTGTCCTAGAAAACCACGGAGAATCTGGATGAATACCTAGCCCGCAATCAGTGTAGCGCGCCCTCCAATTTATCTTAATTTTCAGCTGCCTAGGTAATTGCTTGCAAGGTTGGACGTCCTCTTTCATCTCCGCATTACGCCTAGTCATACATACGACCAGACCACTTTCGCGTCAATAGACGGATAAAATATATGCTGTGCTGTGAAAGAAGAAATCCCATGTGGACAATCGTGGATCACGGACGCCGTTTAAGAAATCTTACACACATTTACTAACGTTTAGTTTATGAGTAGGTGCATAGCAGTTCAGGTTGAAACTGGAGCTGAAGCTGAAACTGGTCTGATTTCCAGTTCCAGTTTTTGTATTCGTCGCCATTTTGAGTGAGGGAGGAGGAGCCTGTGGCCTGATTCAGTGAACTAAAACCAATAACACCCATGTGACCTCAGGACAATACTACAACAATTCATGTACTCCATTCTTTACCAGGGTCAATATTCAACCCGTGAACTGCACTCAAATAGTGTAATTATAGGTTATGTACACTCTTGCACTTCCTAGTACTCTATTTGGATACCGATCAACGACATTGCGTTCATCCAACGTTGCCTATAAATACAGGTGTCACAGCTTCACCGACAACGAACAAATACTTCTTAATTCTGAGTAGTGAGTATTAAGACAAGAGACTCCATCCTATTGATTAAGTAGACTTGTTTTCTGTCAAAGGAAAATTCAATCATATTTTTAATATTTTTATTTTTTTTAATATGGGCATTAGATTGGTTCGGTCACAAATAATACTTCCTACTATTTTTTAAGAACAAGTGAAATAGTATATTATGTTTTATATAAAATTATAGAATTTAATTAATTAAATAAATTTAAAAATAAAATATAAAATTCTAAAATGTTAAATATTTTTTTAGTAAAAATATAAATTATATTTTATAATAAAGTTTATTTTGTTTTATAAATTTTTTTTTTTAAAGTAATACTTTTTATGGTTAATGAATAGTCATTTCAATTTTATATAAAAAATTTGAATATATATATAATATTTTATAACAAAATTTTATTTTTACTTGGTTTCTTTTAGTTTAAGAATTTAAAGTTTTATTTGTAATAATTAATGAGTTTTAAATTTAGGTTAAAAACATATTATGGTATGGCGACTTTCTGGGTGGACTGCGAAGATTTGTGGCAACTTTTGGGGTGGACTGTCTAGAATACTATGGTGACCATAAAAACCGAATAGCCTACTCGGATTTGTGGCGGTTACCGATTCCACCATGTAAAATCAAAAAAAAAAATAATAATAATAAGATAAATATTTTTTTTTTAAATGGTCCTCAAGGGTTAGGTGGAATGGTAGTTGCTTGCCTGCTCAGGCATTTACCAAGAAAACACCTAGGTTCAAACCTTGGGAGTAGCTTGTCTGCAAAGGCAATAGTCTGATCTCAATCCTTTGAGTGCATGTTAAATCGATGATGATAGTACGAATCTCGAGTGATCGATGGTCGCCCTCACGTTGCCTGCTCGGGCATTTACCAAGAAAACACCTAGGTTCAAACCTTGGGAGTAGCTTGTCTGCAAAGGCAATAGTCTGATCTCAATCCTTTGAGTGCATGTTAAATCGATGATGATAGTACGAATCCCAAGTGATCGATGGTCGCCCTCACGTTGGGTCAACAACAACGAGGTGGAATAGGTTTGGTGGAAGCAATCTCTATGGTTTGAACCTTACGTTTGACAGTTATTAAAAATAGTGTGGTTGTAACCAGCTCTCTTAACACGAGCAAAACAAAAAATCATGATTTTTTAGTAAAAAATAAAAAGCAACATCTCGCAGGAGAACCTCTTGAGGTACTGGTAGAATACAAATACCTAGGCATAGACTTTCATGACAAACTCAATTGGAATACATGTAGGATGAAAAGAACTCTAAGTGGTTGGAGAGAGACTTTCATGACAAACTCAATTGGAATACATGTAGGATGAAAAGAACTCTAAGTGATTGGAGAGAGACTTTCATGACAAACTCAATTGGAATACATGTAGGATGAAAAGAACTCTAAGTGGTTGGAGAGCGTTATATGCACTTCAAAATCGGTGTAGGAATACCGAGTTGTGGGATTGGAAGATCACCAAGGTCTTATTTGGTCTACTTGTCACATCGATTGTGTTGTATGGTTGCGAGGTGTGGGCTAGTGGCACGACAAATACAAAATGGAGGCAAATAGAAAGGATTCAAAAACGTCTAATTACAATTTTTTTTAGAATTAAGACCATAGTCCCTTATGAAATTATTCTAGCTAAAATTGGAATGTTCCCTTTAGAGGCAATTGCTATGACCAAGTTGTTATGTTACTTGAAAAAAATAGAAAACATGAAAAATAATAGATGGCTTAGGGTAGTTAGGGATGAAGAGCTACATAGGCGGAAGAACACATGGATGAAACAAAATCAGAAATGGATGAAACGTTGGAAAATCAACATAAATGAATGTCCAAATTTCAATAAAGACATAAAAAACTACGTGAACAAAAACTTTAGAAGTGGAATGTGGAAAAATGCAAGCAAAAAAAGACAATACTATATTGCAAAGTTTAACCCAACGTATGACCACAAGGAAAAAGCATATAGGCGCTAAAATTAAAAGGAGGAAAAAAATCCTCATTGCTCAAATAAGGACTATCTCTCATAGGCTTAGATGTGAATCAAGGAGATTGATAATGCCCAAGAAACAATGGGAAGAAAGGATATGTACTCTATGCAACATAGGGGCAATAGAGACAAAGGAACATTTCATCTATGAATGCCCAAGTTTTTTGGATATTCGTGGCAAATACAAAGAAACACTTGGAAAAGGGTCTATGATAGAGTTATTTGAAGACAGTAAAATAAAAAAGTTGAGTTGCTAACCCAAATCAGTAGGAGAAGGAACAACCTTCTCAAGGATATTAATGGTCATATGATTTGAATAATTGTGCTTCCATATTTGGAGGTCTCATGGGTCTCGCGAACATAATTAATTTTTTTCATTTCATATATATATATATATATATATATATATATATATATATATATATATATATATATATATATATATATATATTTTTTTTATTTGGTTAATGTGAGAAACCCCTACGACCAACGCACAAGGTTGAGCAAGCTCCTCCCAACCATGACCCCTCTTAAAACCGAGAGCTATGCTTATCAATAGGGAATTTAACACACACCCACCACCTCAATAAGTTATGTGTAGTTTTAAGACCAAAATAAAAAAAATATTATGTTTGTTGTCTAAGTCAATTAAACTACCATGTCTAACTCATATTTCTATTAAATACATTTTTCATCTTCCTCAAATTGTTATGTTTCTACAATCAACTCTTTAACATTATTTTTATTAAGAAACAAAATTTCCTTCGGTCATTATTTTTTACATTTAGTTGTCAATAAAAAAATCAACTTTAGATAAAATGATGGATAGGTAGGGTTTTGGATGCGACTATACAAGAGTTTCATCTATGTGTCGAGCGCAAGCGACTGCAAAGGCTATATTTTGAGGCTTGCAGGTCCTACGACCAGTTTTTTTGTTGTTTGTGCTCAAGATAAATGAGGGATATGTTGTAGGGGACCCGTAATGGGTTAGGAATTTGTCATTCAACAAATATTCATGCTAGGATTTGATTGACAACTGCTTCCAATTTACTGCCCAAAAAAAAGTAAAAATCTTACCTTTAGTCGACATTCAAGTCATGGATTAAAGAGATCTAGAAACAAGTTTCAAGTTGTAGATCAAATAATAGAAGCCTCCTTAGGAAAAGAAAAATGGTTCAAAAATCAAATAAACTTGATGCTAAGGAACACCCAAAAAACACATCCATTATGGAAACTCCTTTCAAGGATAAGGATTTCGGAGATTTGATTTAGGGATGCCTTGTGGTGGACAGTCCCAACCTAATGCTAACATTAATCTTAAGGCTTCTGGTAGACCCCTAAGAATACCTAAGATTAATCCAAAAAATTGAGTCAGGATGTTTAAGAGTAGTTGATGGAACCCCAATAGTTAAGCTAAAAATGGGCAACATTCAGGATGGCATAGAAGATATGGAGAGAAGAGGATCGATTTATCATTTCTTGTGTTTTCGTTTGAACCAATCTGCTTTCAAAGTATGGGTTGCATAACACTTGAAAATAAAAGGTGAGATACAAATTTTTGTTTATCTCAATAGTTATTTTCTCTTGTTATATTTGTTAATGATGAAAACAAAGAGAAAATATTTCAAGGGGGTCCTGGTTCTTTGGAAGGGCAAGGCTTTTCATGAAGCCTTCGCACACTAAATTTAAAGCCAAAGAAGAGATGCCTTCTACAAGACATGTGGGTTAGACTCTTTGGCCTCCCAATTGTATTTTCTACAAACGAAAACTCCATGGGAACTTTCATGATGATTGTTGATTGTACACACAAATTTGAACACATTATTTATGCTTGGATTTGTGTCTTAATTGATTTTGACAAACCCCTTTCAAAAAATATTTCATTACAATTTGGGGAGGACACTTGGGAGAAGTTGGTGGACTATGGAAACATTCCTTTTTATTGCAAAATTTGCCATGAATATGGTCATTTGACTAGGGTCTATCCAAATAAGATTCTAGAATAAAAGAAAGACGACACGAACTTAGTAGGTTTCCAAATGTCTAAGAAGAAGAACACTAAAAAAATAGTTATGAAGGATCAAGCAATGTTGTCAACTAATATGTAGAATTCTTTCCACAAATGACCTTATGGGTGAGGAAGAGGACATAATGGAGACAAAAATCTTAGAAATGTAATTTACAAATGCAAGGAAGGACTCAAAGACAAACCAATAAATCGAAGGTTTTCAACAAAAAAATGAGGAGAAAATATAGACAAGAAGAACGATCTTTTAAATTTTAAAACTTTAAATAATCCAGACCCCAAGATAGACTTTGTTTAACCTTCCAATAACGCTTTGTTTTCGTATTCACATACTTCAGGGTTAGAAGCTATCTCATATTCAATTGGGGTAATAAAAGAAACAAGAAAGAAAAATTAAGATGGACGCCAACCAAAAGGCAGGCCACAAGACTAATTAACATCATATGGTAAAAGAAGGTGAAAATCTTGTAGAGAAAGATTAGATTAATGCCCTTACCAACATATTTACCTATTATTAATGAAGATCATCACTTGGAATATTAGAGGACTCAAAGAGAGTCTTTCAAAACAAAACAAAATTAGAAGAATAATTCAGACAAACCAACCACTTATTATTTTCCTTCAGGAGACGAAGATTTCAATAGAGGAAATGGAGTCAATTACAAGTAAAAATTGGCTAATTGGAAAAGTGGCTTCCCTCATCTCCCACGAGGCTTATGGTGGCATTGCTTACCTTTGGAACCCAAAAGAGATCATTATTCACCATATGGTTGGTAGTCAGGATCTTTTGGTTGCGGTTGCACAAAGTAGACAATCTAACCAAATTATGCTCTGCTTGATTGTTTGCGCTCCAACTACTTTGGAGGAAAAGCAAAGACAATGGATGGATATAACTTATATTATATCCCATTTCTCTAAAGCTTGGGTCTTCAATGCCATACTCTCTTTATATGAGAAGATGAGGGAAAATACGAATATGGATGAAAGCATGGACCTCGTGAGTGAATATATTGCAAACCTTCACCTTGTGGACATCTAGCCAGATAATGGCCTCATGACTTGGTCTAACAGAAGGTAAGAATCAAATTACATCATGGAGGGATTGGATAGGTTATTGTTCTCTAGTAATTTCTTAATCCATGGACACATTCCTAAGGTAAAAACTATTATCAATGTTGGTTTAGATCATTGGTCAGTCATGGTTGAAATATGAAAAACCAATGTCAGTCTATCACCCTTTCGATTTTAGTTCATGTGGCTTAGAGATAGTTTTTTTAGACCTCGAGTGCAACAATGATGGTAGGAAGGTAAACCAAGGTATGGTATTGAGATGTTCTATTTTTCCAAAAGGTTGCAATACATCAAATCCAGAATTAAGGTTTGGAATTGGGAGGATTTTGGAGACATCAGGCAAAAGGAACAAAAAGTGATTGCTCGGCTTGAAGATTTGAATGGACAAATCCATTTAGATGGCCTCACCAAAAGTAGAAATATAGATGAAGTTGGACTCACAACTCGGTTGGAGGAAAGGGAAAAAAGAGAAGAGCTCTTATGAAAGCAAAAATCTAGGATCCAATGGCTCAAAGAAGGAGATCGAAATATGAAATTCTTCCACAAACCTCTTCTAGTCTAGAGATCGCACAACTTTATTTCTTCCTTGAAATAAGATTTTGGAGACTCTGTCCACACTTGGGATGGCATGAAGTCTATCGTTGTAAACTACTTTTCCAAATTGTTTATTGCTACATCTCTTGACTCAGCTTATCAACATAATGTCTTTTAAGTAATCCCTACTCTTATCACTTTTGAGGATAACTCTGTTTTGAATGCTCCAATTTTTATCAACGAGCTTCAACAAGTGGTTTTTATAATGCAAAAGGGGAAGACTCTGGATCTTGATGGTCTTCCCATTAAATTTTACCAAGAATTTTGGGATATTCTTCATGTTGATTTATTAGAGGTGATGGAAGAAGCCAAGAAGGCTAAAGAAATTTTGAAGGTAATCAATAAAACTTATATAACTTTGGTCCCAAAGGCTCAAGATGTAGAACATATCTCATCTTTTAGACCAATAAAGTTATGTAATGTTCTTCTCAAATCATTACCAAGATGATGGCTGAGAGGTTGAAATCACTTTTGCATAATATTATTTCCCCTAAACAAAGAGGTTATGTGGAAGGGTGACAAATAATGGATGAGATAGTTCTTGCTCAAGAAGCCATCCATTCCATGAAAGCACAAAAATATCCATATTTGTTATTTTGTTTATACTTATCCAAAGCTTATGACATAGTGGATTGATACTTTCTCGTTAAAATAATGAGGTAATTTGGCTTCTCTTAGGATTGGATAGATTGGATTATAGAATGTATCTCTTCAATGTCCTACTCAGTTCTTATTCATGGATACCCTTCACAGTTGTTCCCAGCTTCCAGAGGTATTAGGGAGGGAGACCCCATCTCCCCTTATTTATTCATAATTCTTGTTGAATGCTTGGGTAGGACTATGACCAAAAATAGAGAAAATAAAACCCTTGAGGGAGTTACCATTGCTCATGGAACCAGGTCTATCTCTCATCTTCAGTTTGTTAATGACTCTACTTTGTTAGGTAAAGCTACAGTTAAGGAAGCTTCTAGAATTAAATAAATCATTAGTTATTTCTACGAGGCAATTTATTAATGAAGATAAATCAAAAATCATTTTATTTCACTACTCTCCCAGATAGGAATCCATGGTTTTAGATAAATTAATATATAAGAAAGCCTCCCTTCTAATCACTTATTTAGGCATTCCTATCAATATCCAGAGACAACAAATGTTGGAATAGGTTATTGGATAGAGTAAAGAGGAAACTTGGAAAGTGGACCAATTGGAAGCTTTCATATGGAAGCAAAATTACCTTGGTAAAATCAATCCTTTAAGCTATACCTATTTATTTTTTTATTGTGTTGAATATCCCAAAGGTAGTTATTTGAGAATTGGATCAAATCAATCATCGATTTCTTTGGAGTAGTATACTCAAGAGAAAAGAAAATGGGCCTTGGTGAAATGGGATACTTTATACCTTCTCAAGCATGAAGGGGTGTTAGGATGTTGATCTACTATTAAACACAACAAGGCTTTAGTTGTAAATTTGTATTGGAGGATTTTGAATAACCCCAATGCTCAATGGGCAAAAATCTTCATGCTAAATATATTGAAAACAAAAGTCCTGAAGACCTTGTTCGCTATCAATTTCCTACCAAAGGTTCATCCATTTTGGTGGTTCTTAGGACTGGTGAGGATTTGATAAAGAAGTTATTTTGGATCATTCATAATGGTCAATAGGTAAAATTCTGGACAAATGCTTGGGACAGTCACCAGCCTTTGATAACTCAGTTCCCTGATTGGAGGCCTTGGATGGAGGAGCTACACCAAGCTAATTGGTTAAAGGTAACTAATTACTATCGATAAAAACTGGTAATTTAGAGGTTGGTAGATATTGGATCCCTATTGAGGACTTGCCTATGCAAATTCTATAAAGGCAAAGGAAAGATATCCAACGCACCCTTCATATAAGATCTCTCTCTTGGTCCTAGGATAAGGATTGTTTTGGATGGAACAACACTACTAAAGGTGAGTATACAGTTGCTCAAGGTATTTTGGCCTTATGCCACAATAATCCCAACCAATCCTATGACATATTTACATGGTTATGGGTTCAAAAGCTTTGGCCTAAGGTAAGGTTTTTTATTGGCTTTTATTGCATCGAAGGATGCTCACTGTTGAGCAACTTATGAAATGTGGCTTTCATGGCCTGTTTAGATGTGAAATATGTGGAAACTTTTAGCCATATTTTTATTGAGCGTCCCTTAGCCTTTGAGCTATGAAGGATAATGACTATCTTACTCAGTTTAAAGTGGTCTAATTTTTCTACTCTTGAACAAATTTGGAGGGATTGGCCTAAACATGAGATTGTTGACCATTTTTTTAGGCAACTAGTTTGGATGGGAGCAACCATCCTACCTTGGAATATCTAGAAGAAAAGAAACAACTGGATTTTCAAACATGAAAGGAAGGATGTTAACTATATTTGGTAAAATACCATTTTCAACTTAGCTGAATCGATCCAACAACTTATTAATAACCCCTAGGACTCCCACCAACTATGGGATCAAGTAATGCAAATATTGAAGATTAACTCTACTGTTGGCAACAAGATTAAAGGGAATGTGAGTAATCAAAATATGGATAGAGCAAGGAATTGGCAACCTCCTAAGAATTTTGTAAAATTCAATATGGATGGATCCTCTAGGGTGAACCCTACAAAAGCTAGGGTAGGAGAAATTGGTATATTTTCATATGGTTCATTGGTTTTCACTTTTGTTGAGAATTTGGGTATCCTTTCCAATAACCTTGTTGAGGGGTATAGTATCCTCAAAGGCCTTCGTGAGGCTGCTAATATTGGATGGCAAAAGGTGTTGGTTGAATTTGAGTTCCAAGTCATGATTAATCTATTGAAGACTCCTAAGAATCATAAGGCTGGTTGGAGAATAAAAGGAATTGTTGAGAAGATTCAATTAATCCAGATGGGCTTTCTGAAAATTAAATACTATCATGTGGTCAAGAAAAGAACATGCTTGTTGATGCATTAACTAATTGGGCATTGAACAATGGTGATCATACTTGCTACTACCACCCTCTTAGATGGTGGGATTTGCAAATTAGGGATGTTCTTCAATCTCTCATTTCTATGGATGGCTCCAATACTAAAGGTATCTAGTTCCTTTTTACTTTGTATTAGATTCTCTTTGATTTAGTCAGGGTATTTCAGTTTCCTAGCTCAAACATATCATTCTTATGTTTCCTATGTTGAATCTTGGCAAAAGGTCGAAGTTGTAATCTATTTTTTCCATCCATTTAATTTTTCGGTGTGTTTAAAAAAAAAACAACTTTACAACTGGCTAAATATCTACTATTCAATTTTCTTCTCTATAGATATGTTCATATTTTAATATGGTGCCTCTAGTTTTTTTTTATTATACTAAAGGAATCAGTAACATGTTACAATTTTCTACGCCTCTTCGTGGGTTTGAATCTCGCTCCTTGTCGCCACTATAACCTCTAGTTGCATTGAGGTAAACCTTTTATGTAGCCCGTGATGATGATGTGAAAGATGATACCTCTAGTTAATGAACATTAACCATAATATTTTGTTTAATTGGCTATATGAGATTGAAATGGATCCCTTCCATATTACATCATCACCACATAGTAGTATTATAAATGTTTTTGGATATTATCCATGTATCGCTTGGCAAGATTCGAACTTGAGTCTCCTCTTTGAATGTTGAGGAATATAACTGGTTGAGATAATGATATTTGATAACATTAACAATAATGTTATTTTCCAGTCCCCATGCCTATTCATGTTAATAGTGTTTATGATAATTTATGAATTATCATCAATTAAAATATATTTTCATCCCTTTTCAATTGTAAATTTGATTCCTATAAGAAGCACCCTAGCCTTTGTGTAGTTGTTAATTGAAGTTTCATAAAATTTTGAGGAAGCAAAAAGAATTTTGGTTGAACATAATTTGAAAAGCACCACTTGCACTAGCTTTTCTTAGATTTCCTTTGGAAGCGCCATTAAAATTAATTTTGATAAACCCACTTTTTAGACATTTATATTTTATTATGGATCAAAGTAGATCCTTTATGTTAACTCCATTGTTTTATATGAGCCTTATATGTATATTCAAATATTGTAACCAAGAGGCTAGTACCTCTTTTATAACACTTAAGAATTTTCATATCTCTAAATATTTTGCAAGAGAGGTATTTACATGGTTTCAAACTTAGGCATGATTTTGAGAATTATTTTTAAAATTCTATGATATAAGCATATGACCTTGTTTGGGCATAGCTAAGGAATTCTAGCTAGGTGCATTCCCAAAAACAAATTACCTAAGTATAGAACATGGGTTTAAAAACATTATAAAATATGATTTTTTTAAAATTGTTAATGCTAGCACTAGTTGTTATCTTGGACCTGAAGTTCAAACTTTAAACTTTGAATTACACAATTTGAACTCTAAACTTCTAACTTTGTAGCTTAGGGGAGGTGAACCACCATGTTTCTAAATGGGTGACCTTTCATATTCAGTATGGTAGATTTTCAACCCAATTAACATTGTATAAAGAGGAATTCATCCCTAACTATAAAAAGCATGAGTATTAAAGATAAGGTTATATACTTACATCTCTTCTTAGAGATTGCTTGCATTGTACTTCGATTTTTTAGCAATAAAATTGTTCTACTATTGGGATTATGTTTTTATGTTCTAATTTATAATACTTTATTATTTCTAAAATACACTTTAGTGTTGGAGATCGGAGATCTACAAATTTATCTGTTGAGGGGTCCTTTTTTTAAAGATTTGTGGATTTTTCTGCTAAGAGTTCCATCTTCTTGATATTCGTGGACTGGTCTATTAAAGATTCTATATTTTGGAGATTTGGCCTGTCTGTTGAGGGTCTCATTTTCTAGAGATATGTGGACTTGTGACTTTTTGGAAGCATTGTGAGGTTTCAAGTGAGAAGAGATCAATTTTCTAAATATCTATGGATTTTTTTTGCTTGGGGATCCATTCTTTGAATATTTGTGTAATTGTGTACTAAGGGATCCATTTTTTGAAGATTTGTGGAATTGTCTAACGAGGGTTCCATTTTTTTGAGACTCTTCAAAGATACGAATATAAAGAGACTGGTAAGGGATGTAAATTCGTAGAGACTTAAAATAAAATAGTTCAATGATTTGAATGTCTTGTAGCCTTTAAGGACGAGGCTTTTTGGTTGGTAAGACTAGATATAGTAGTCTAGGATTGCAAATGGGTTTGGGCCCTTTCAAAAACCTAGATCTTACCCTAATAAAAAATACACTCTTTCTAAATTTGAATTCAAAATGGTGACTTATGGATTAGTGGTATCAAAGTGGTCTATGTTTTGAGATTATATGTATAAACATGAGATTAGAATATTGAAATTTTAGGTATAAAACATGAGATCCATATGATTACCTCTCTTGCTATTTCAAAAAATCTTAAATAGAAACTAGAAAGGATGACGTCAAGATAATCAATCCTTTCAATAAGATGCTAAACAAATCCCTTATAAAATAGAGGAATGAGATAATGGATCGATTTAGAAAAATTCTTTTATGGCTCCATGTTCTAAACTCTACAACCTCCTATGCCCTATCACCATTTAATGCTCCCACACCCTTTATAGTGTAGGTGAATTTTGATATTCCTATTTTTGAAGAAAAAAATAATACTAGTGCCCTAGAAAATTGGTTAGATAATTTATATTCATACTTTGTTATAAGAAAATCACCAACTATAAGAATATCAATTTCGCACTCTTGAAAATTTCATTATCTATTCAAAATTGGTGGGAAATATATTGTAATAGGATAAAAGAAGAGAATGAAGATGAAGAAGTAGTGTTCACATGGGATTATTTCATGGAGGTCGACAAGGAATAATATTATCCTATGGGTGTCAATGAATATCAATACATGACATGGCAATAACTATGTCAAGGTAAAGATCAATATTTAAATATTATATTGATGCACTATCACCATTATAAAATCAACAATCAATAAATCATAATCGACATCCACACTTAGAATCGACGAGCCAAATATATTCGATATCAATATGTTTGAACTTCATGTATATTTATTACATGATATATTTCCATAGTACATCATGGATCAACCCATCAAGTCGACCTTGAGGATGGACCTAGTGACTCAAGACTACAATTTAGTGTTATAGGATGCTCCTCCTCCTTGCTACAATGGTGGCATTTTATCTAAGTGATACAAGTGACGAGTGATCATCTACAAGTGCATGCATGTCCTTGGTCTCATGCAACTCAAATATGGAAGTCACTAATTCATAAGAACTATGACATTATAAGTCATGTAGTAATAGGTTGACCACTCTACCTCTTATCGTTAAAACCTATCAAATTTATATTATATTCATTTATTCCCATGCTATATCTACCACATGCCACTAGTGCATCACACCCATTTAGTTCAAAAGTGTATGGACTAGCTAATTATTGATATAGTAGGCTAGAGTCATAACCTTGTCTATGGTTACATCTCTCTTTATAGTTAGACATGATATTTGACTATATCATTGATATCTCTTGCTCTAGGTTATCCCACTCTTAGGTGCATATTGTCATCTAAACCCTAGTTATCTCTCTTGAGTTACTCTAACCATTATGTTATCTAAAATCTGGCCACTTATCTAGATGGTGCATCTAATTTTGCCTCTATTGCTACTTGTTGTGACTAGCTTGGCCTAGCCTCCCCTATGACAACTATAAATAAAATCCTTGTACCTATAGAGTAGCTACCATTGTTTATTCTTGCCTCCTCTCATAATATTCCCACCACATCTTGGCCAATGACAATACCCTCTAGGCTTCCCATGACCTCCACCCTACATGCATCCTCAGGTGGACCCACAACCCTACCATCATCACCCACAATGGTTAAATGATCTAATATCACTTGTAATAGTAGTCATTGACCCATAGATCATCTACATTAATATTGAGAATGGTATTATCATCTAAATCTAGCTCTATATAGGAATCTATATTAGGATCTTCTTCAAATATTTACTCTTAAATGGTCTACCTATATGAGATCGAGTCAAGTGGTATGTCCTTCTTAAGGCCAAACTAGCAAACCATATGCTCATGATAAAATAACTCATGCTTACCATATGCTTGGACTATCTAGCTCTACCTCCTAATCCTTATCAACTAATATATATCCCCCAACCATATCAAGTGTTTGTTGTTTGTTTGCTAGGTAATGTCTTGACAATACAAGCCATCCACTAGTTTCCTGGATTTGTCTAGAACTCCTTGATGTATATAACTCTAACTAGTCTCAAACTAATGGGTCCATTAATAGGATTGGTACATCATCATAATCTATATGCCTTGGTATCCCTAGTGGTAATACCACTATAATATGTTCCTAGGCCCACACCTAGAGCAACATACAATGAGATAGATCCTTGATATACTTATAGGCAACCTGGTGTATTAAATGGTATAAATAGACTAGAATAATGGGTCCCCAAGCAAAAATATTTTGTTCCTCTACCATGTAATCAATGGCCTCTTTCAAATATTAGTGAAAATTCCACCTTTTATTGTTATCTAATAAAATACTTGACACCAAAGATACCAATAATGTTACCTATCAATTCAATAGACCATAAGCATACATGACATTGATATATATGTCAATTCTAACTAGCAAGAATCTTTGATATCCCATCATCCTCATCATATTTTGAGTATAAAATTGGCTTAGATAGACTACATCTCCCTTGATGGCTACCTAAAGGATCTACAAGACATCCTTTAGCAACAATGCGGCCTCCCCACAAGGCATTTGAAGGTATTAATTTATGAATACCATCTCTCTACTAGTGTTACTAGTATGGATCATTTAAACTCGATCTTTGGTATTAAGGCTATTTAATAGAGCCTAATTATGTAAAGGAGAGCATTATCCTTAAAAATATAGTAGTGTTAATATGGTCTTGAGAGTACGTGACCTCTGGTCTATAAAATTGAATGCTTGTAGACTCACCCACAATAACAAAATGTGATCATTAGCATCATAAAATAATATAAAAAAATATTCATTCATCCTAAATCTAAGATGAGCAAGAATGCTACATTTTGGCTAAGTACCATCATGGAAAATGCCATTGATTGGAACATGTTTTTAGCACAAAAACAATACCACAATATAGTAGCATTGTGCAATAGCATTAGCACAAGTAAAAGCGCTATGCAATAGTGCTATAAGAGCATAAATGTATTGCCTTTGACATTGGGCATAACTTTTGAGGAAAAATATAAAATTTAATTTTTTGTTAGTTACATACTTGAGGCTAGTCGCCTCCTACAACCAATGATAGTATTACTCAATCTCTATTATGCATGAGTCTCGTATATTAATTCATTCAATAAAAGGTAGTCTAAGTGCATTGAAAGCTAATTTTTGCAATCATTAGTGGTAGAAATAATTTTGTTATCCCCATGAGTGTGGTCTACCGGCAAGGATGCCACTTGCATTATCGGTGATGTGACCCGGGTTCAATCCCCATGGTGGATGTGTATAAGAAGTATTACTCAAAAAAAAAAAAAAATAAATAAAAAAAATATTGTTTTCACCTACACACCCATTTATATCATCATTTCGTCCAGTTTTGATCCTCAATCATTATTTCTCATCAATTCAACTATGTGCACTATAATTAGGCCGAGTTTCCTTGTTCAAACCTAACTTTTTATCAAAAAATTATGGGGGCACATAGGGTTATGCAATATTTAATGCTATCATATAAATAATTTTTGTATCATCAATAACCATGTCATAGTAATCCTTAATCATCTTGATTCTTGAATCTGAGTCATCATGAATTTGTTTTCTCAAAATTGGGACACAAGCTAATTTTTGACACATTAATCATTTGATGAATGTATTAAAAAGAGGTAAATGTAGATACCTGATTTGAACACATTGTCAAACATACAAATATGATAAAATCTACCTCATAAAGCATGAAAAACATCATGATCAAGCAACCAAGTTGAAACCTCATCAAAAGGACTTTTAACGAATAAAATTACAAGTGTTGTTCCCAAGGAAATAATTTTAACAATAATTCTGCCAAAGGTGCAATGATTTTACCAAAAGTTAAAATTTGATATTTTCTTCTCCAATCTACCTTACAACTATTATTTTTTGGTAATAGTGATAAGGTAAATTAGTACCAAAAGCACTTTTAATGTCAATTGCATGCTATGCATGGAATGTTTCCACATGAATCTCATCCAATCCCTCTTAACTACCTATCACTTCTTTTAACTGGCAATCATGCATTTTAACTATAAATAATTGATCTTGCAATTTCTAATTCTACCAACCAAAATCTTAATCATACCCATGCATATGTTCCTAATTAATTCTCCCTCCAATCACAATCTTGTAACTACTAATCCTATATTGATCCTACCAATTAAACTTCCAATCAGCCATCCATGCAACTCAAACTTGATTATATCTCTCATAGTATCACCTAATGCATCTCTTATTTATAATATTACTTCTAAGGGATCTTCCAAACTGCTATAAATTGTATAAAGCTAGCCCTTAGGGCATCATCAAGGCATGTCTACAAATACTAATGAAGCTATGACAAAATTTCAATCAAGAAAATTTCAAATATTTGCTTCTAAAATTGATACAAAGGTTCTAATAGATTTTCCTCCACCTCTAGTCATCCTCAAAAGTTTCCGCTATCATATATATAAGGGATGAGTTCTTGCATCTATATAAGCATAAAATTAACTAATGTATCATCTTTAAAATTAGGATTTACCTCTAACCCTATTGCTTATTATTTTTTCTATTTTGTTCATCTATCTTAGTTTTATCTTGATTATTTAGCACTTAGATATTCCATCATTAATCCATTACTATCATTGTCATAGTCTTTATCATTTTATCATATTGTTACATTGTATTTAAATCCCTGTATTTGTGCTAGTTAGGATTCTATATCATAGATCCCTATTATAGAATCAAATTGAGAAAATAACTTTGTTGTACTTGCAACTTAAAGCACCATTTCCTAGAAGTGCTATTATTAGTGTCATTGGTCATATCACTAGTCCTAAGTTTTGTAGTGATTCTATGGTCTGCCTTGAATCCCAAGACTATTTATCCATTTCTATAATTTTTGAATATCTATTATTAAATCTAGAATAGGGGTTTGCCTAATCCATATGTCTTAAAACCTAATGCATTGTCAAGTTTTCTATGTAGATACCCTGAGGTACAAAACAACAAGCTGGAAAGTGGCAGTATTTAGATTGGAATAATAGGTGATTTGGAGTGATCAATGAGTCTAAGGATTATTGATTCCTCTTTACTTTAGATTAACAATCTTTATTTTATGTTGCATACATTAATAGCTATTAGATTCTACATTGCACTATGAAAATCTTATATGTTGGTTGTTTTAGATTAGATTTACATATGCAAGGAAATGGAGAAAAAACATGTAGTATGGAAGAAAGGGTCTCTATTGGTCTTATTGTTCTTATTTGATCATTAGGTGATAGTTGTATCTAATAGAAAAATTGTAATCAATTTGATTTATTTTTAAATAGCTATTATATTTGTAAGAAAAGTTAAAGATTACATGTAGTATGGGGTAGGCTTTATCTACTACATCTATCATACTTGCGTTCCTTATCTAAATAAAGGGGTTTTTATGTTGGTACTAATAAAGTTAGCATATAGATCAACGATCTTGTTTATGTGTATCTTCTATATTTATTTCATAGCCTATAATAGTAGGATATATTTCAATTCCAAGAAAAATAGTATAGGCTATAATTTTTAGTAGAAACATAGGTGCTTTCCAATAAACATATAAAATATAGATCATACATTTGAGTTATTTCACCATATCCTTGAAGTAGCAAACATATCCATCACAAGGATACTATCATTTCTCTTATAATAGCCCATATTGGTAGGATATCCTTTGTTTGATTGATGTATTGATATGTTGATAATTAATGCATGATTCCATTTTGTTTTATCAAGATGAGTTGATAATTATACTTTATGCTTACTTGATTTGGATTATGTTAATTGTAGAACATGGCACTGCTGATAAATTTTGTGGTTGTAGGACCAGCTACTCTCACAAGTGGATTGGTATGGGACAACCACCAAAGTTGAGAGAAGTGTCAAATAAGAGATAATGGATTTTTAGCCTGACAACCCATAGGGGTAAAACAATAATGTAGAAACATTTGCATGTGTGTATGTGTGATTAAATACATCATCGGGCAAGGAGATTGCTATAAAGGCAAAAGAGCC
Source organism: Wollemia nobilis (assembly GCA_028583015.1). NCBI lineage: Eukaryota > Viridiplantae > Streptophyta > Pinopsida > Araucariales > Araucariaceae > Wollemia > Wollemia nobilis. The sequence goes on from JAQPPZ010001340.1 coordinate 564,722, forward strand.
CTTACCCATGTGCTTAGGTGTCTCTCATAGATGGTTGATAACCTTGTAGTTATCATGATACCTCCTACTTAGGGAATAGTAATGTTTGTGCATTATCTATCTCCTTGCTTATTATTGGATGCATCTTAGTTTAGGTGAGGACAAATTTTAACAAGAGCCCTTGTGTTGCTTAGGCTCTTAATTTATCATTAAGATGCATTAATACTTGTGTTTTGAAATATAGAACTTAATTGGTTAATCCTTTGATAAGTAAGGTATTATTAATAATGTTAGCATTATTAATCCTTAAAAATATTAAATAGTAACATCAATAATTAATATTAGCATTAGAAAAAATAAATTAGTAATAGTATTAATTTAGTTAATACTATGAAATGAGAAAATAATTTAATTACTAATACCTTTGCTAAAATAATATTAGTAAATTAATATTAACCCTATTGAATTAATACTTTATAAAAGAGAATATTTAATAAAAAATCTTATGATAAGGAATAAAATTCATATTTTTAAAATATTGTGAGGAACTTTGGAAAGTGATGAACTATTAATAAAATCATTTTTGAAACACAATGAGAAAACCAAGAGTCACCCTAACTCTTGAGCTTCATTTTCCCCATCCTCTTGATCTTCCTCTCCCCTTTGAATTCTATTTCATTCTTCTTGCTACCAAGGTTTGAGGGGATTGCTAGCTGGGGATAAAATTGTAGGGTGTGTAGGGTTGGGGAGAACATGGAAGAAGATTTTGGGTTTGTCAATTTGCTTGTTGTGGAGGTAATATCTTTTTATTTTCTCCTCTTGATTGAGTGTAAATGCTTGTTATATGATTTGCTCTTATATGTTGTTTGCTTTACCATTGATCTCAATGTGATGGGTCTCACCTTCAAATTGCTCTTAATTTCATGCTCAACATTTACCTGCTCATGGGTGTAGTTCTCATTGGCACTAGCCATTATATCACACGAATTCCTCTGCTAGTGAGTTGCAATCATAAAACAAGTTCTATTAAGTATATTTTCTTAATTTTCTACGATATTGAAAATAAGCCCAAGTTTTAAGTATAACATGAAAGAATTGTCAAGATTAGAATGTACATGTCAATCATTTTACTAGAGCAGAAACATAGTATTACGAAATTAGGAAGTATTATGTTTTATTATTTAATTAAACCAAGGAATTTGCATAGCATACGAAATACCTTTCATTCCTATGAGTTATGGTTGAGATTACTTATACAACTACATTCTCTTGTGTACCTAATAACATTTCAATTTGGAATTGGACTACTAATTACATGCTTTTGCTTTTTGTTTTAGCTCATCATATTCAACATATCGATTGTCCTCATCCATAACTACTATGAAGTTTATAGTAACACACCTCCATTATATATTATCCCTAAAATACACAACACATTGACTTGGTAAACATAATATTAATATTGACATTAAAGGCACAATCATAGGCACGAGCTCCATGATAGATGGCCTAATAAGTGAAACCCACTTCAACCACCTATTTCTATCTACTCCACCTCCACCTCACTATTCCAAGGACTCAACAAGAAAATCCAATGCAAACTTATCCATCTACCTTTGCCTAAGTAGAGATATTGTAAATAAGGCAAAGGCAGTGCTATATTATAAATTTAAAAGATGAGATGCATTCACATTTGTATATTGTTATATACTTGGAATAAGAGTTGTTGCTTCTGATCGATCAAAAACTTTTATTTGGCATGAATATAAAGTTGCTTCTCATCTCTATTGTATCTCAAACTAGTCTTCATTTCTATTCCTAATTCCTATTGCCAGACCACCCTACCAGTCTTATTCTTGTTTGTTATTATCATTGTCTACAATGATGTTGTGCACATATGCATGATGGGATTGAGATAACACATCCACAACACTCAACATAGTTAGGGGTCATGCTCGCACTGTTGTTGGCACTCACAATGTAATAATTTATTTATTTTTAATTTATTTTTGGATAAATGACTAAAATATATATTTTTTATTAGATAAAGGAAGGGGTTTTGAAAGGATCCCCAAACATTAATACAAAAAGAGGATTGGAAGAGTCCAAGATCAAGCCCAAGAAAATAAAACAAGAACTACTTTATAACTAAAACTATAGACTGCCAAATAAAACCACCAACCAAACCAACCATAAAAATGCTGGAACACAAATTCTTCTCATGGAACATGATCACTAAATTACTAAAATATTCATAGTTTATTTTTAATACATTTTAAGGCGTGAGATAAATAAGATGGTTTTGTTTTGATAAATAAATCTTTGATATTGTAATTATTTTACATGAGGTCATACATCATCTTCATTTCATAAAAAGAAAACCAGATTAATTAATAATGAGATTAATTAATCAATTTATAATGAAATCAATTAATTTATATTTTAATATAAATTAATCCAAGGGGATAGATGTGGCTTGTGTAGTAAAATAACCATAATTGAGTGAGAAAAGTATGGGCTTCTCTCATTTATGACTAATAAGCATCGGAAGAATATTTTGAAGTCTATCATGGAACTGAGATCTTGCATTATTGTTGAATAATTTTATTTGCATGATGCATGTTAGGCTTGCATATACATTTAAAGAGTTATCTTGATCCCTATACTTATGATCAAAAGCACAATGGAGAAAAGACCTATCAAGTAGAAGATATTGAAAAAGAAGATGAGACTTAGTTACTATTATGTATTAATGTATTGAAATGTAATATTTGTATTTGGAGATGAGAAAACTTAAAAGGTGTCATGTGTAGAAGTTATGCTATGTAATGATTATGATGAGGGAATGGATATCCTTGTAAACATTCTTGATGTATTGTCATGAATTTTATTAATATTGTTCAAAAAGTGAAAGATGAATTATTGCTTTCCTTCTATGTTAAGTTTCTTTGGAAATAATTTGTAGATAGCAAGATAGATTAATTGTATTTATTGAAAATGATGATGGATTAATAGGAGAAAGTAATTAATGAAATTTTATTATGATTTCTAGATGTTTTATTTACTTTCATGTAAATAAAGGAAATACCTAATTTCTCTAGTCTTTATCAATATGTTATGTCGATGTTAGTATTGATTTGTGGTATGCTTTATTATAGAACTTTATTTTTGTAAGATAGGGAAATACGATGAATAGGACCCTTGGATAAAGGGGGGTTTATTATGGGCATGAATTTCTAAGTGTCATATTAGTTGACCCTAGAGTTTTATTGCACCCAACCCTAGTTGGTATTTTGGATGGACAAATCAACTAGGTAATTTTGGTAAATATGTTTGACAAACCCTAGTGGTGAGGCTTGGGTGATCCTAGTGGTGAGGCTTAGGATGGTCATTCATACTAACCAAAGCAGTATAGTGGTGGTACCTTGTAGGAAGGCAAGTGTGACCATGATCATTATCAAGTGAGTGGTAATGGTCTTAGTTTCATGGGTAAATGAAACTAACTAATCACTAAGGCATTACATCATAATAATACTACATAGATGCTAGTATATAGGGTTAGGGGATAGGCATCACCTTAAGAGATATGGTCCTTAAAGGGTAACCCTCTGCCATGGTTAAATTATCCCATACAGGGTAGTGTAGGGAAATGGGAGGACAACTTATGACATTGTTTCTAATGTTGAGGTTAGAAGAGTGAACCCCAGGAATTACAAGAAGTTGATCACTCTTGTCCACTTGAGTGTCGATTGTAGCAACAATGAACTCAAGATGATTATGCCTTAACATTGTTGAATTTATTGGGTCTTCTTAGTGAGTTAATTAATCCTTGTAAAAAAAAATTAGCTCTCCCTAGGGTTGAGAAAGAGGGTCATTAGATCTCTCTCATCTACCATGGGATTTTATATCATGCCATGGATGATTAATGGAATATTTTATAAAATCTAACCATAAGTATCCTTATCTAGCCTAACATTTGATGTAATATTTTCGAAATAATTAATTTCTCTTTCCTAGCATCTTCTTCCTTAATATTTCTTCCATCCAAAATTGAAATATTTTTTGATGTGAGAAAATACAAATTATTTTTTATTATAACGAAAAATAAGTTGGTATTTATATCTCCTTCCTTAGGCCATATCTCCCTACATTTTTCAAAATAATATAACCCCTTCTTTTTCAATACATTGCAATGATAAAAAAAGTTATTTTCACTACATATAAGTATCCTTTCCTAGAGTTTGCACCTTTAGTATAAAGTATTTGAAAGTAGCATGCCTGTGCAAACAGTCCCCGAGAGGTATGGAAAATGAAAATTTCCAATCTCAAGAAATTTATTAGGGGCTGGATTGCCAATAAGACTAAAGTTCAAAATAGGTCAATCATATTGCTACAACAAATGGAGGATGTAGAGCAAGAGATAGGTGATCAAACTTCAACCCCTCAAAAGGATGAGATAATACTTTGATTAAACCAAAAAATAGATCAAGTTTTTAGAGAAGAAGAGGCATATTGGAGACCTCGATCAAGAATTATTTGGTTCAATAAAGGAGATAAAAACACAAATTACTTTCATCTAAAAACAATGCAACACTACCAATGAAATACAATAAGAGAGATTCATAAAATTGAATAAATTTATTCTAATTAGGTAGTCATAAAGGAACTAGCAAGAGATCATTACTCAACCATTCTCATAAAGATAATAGTAAATCAACAGACTCAAGCCACTCTCCTGAACAACATTCCTCCTTTAAAAAATAGAGATAGCGTAAATGAACAACACCAAGATAATGATAACAGATAAAACACAAGAAATATTTTGTACAATAAAGAAATGATATTATATTGATATCAGGGAGCCTTGATCTCCACTATTACAATGCAAATTGTGTTGATACAAATTATTTTACAACAAGAGTGTTGAAACCCTCATTCAAATGATAGTTGGTGTCTCAGGGTCGTCTTCACTCCAAACAATTTGTGAGTGGGCTTGTGTATCCCTATGGGGCCACTCGAGTTGCAATAACCATCAATGAAGATATCTCCTGTACTTGAAAACAGATCATAACACAAAAAAATAGTAGTATATGTGAGGGCTCCATTGTGTGAGACCCTATGAATAACAAATCTACAAACCCTAGGTGCAGTGATGATAAATTGTAGGTCAAATACATAAACGTAAGTTAAAAACCAATAATACATGTTACCTTATCATAATGTACCTGATTTCTCTAATCTATGTCTCTACTTCCTCGATCTGATGATGCACGAATTTCTGTGAGCATCCAAGGGTTTGTCGACTGTAAACTGATCAAAGGCAAACACTTAGGAGCATTCGAGAACACCTGTGGATGCCCTGTAGCATTTTAGAAATGCTCTACAACATCCAGTGAACGCCCTGGAGCATTCAAGGGTGATGGAGAATGCTCTACAAAATCTGAGTAGGGTTCATAGAGGTTTTGGTGGTGGATATGGCGAATGCGAAGGTGGCGAGGGCTTGTGCGAATGCAAAGGAAGGGTGAAATGAATGGGATACTAGGGTTCAAGATCATGATGCTAATTTGTTTGACCTTGATTCACAAAAATGAATCATCTTAATTATTTCTTTATCATGTTAGGGTTTCAATGACACCAACGGGCGGATGAGATTAAAACATAATGAGGGGTTGAGATTAAGATGTGATGCGCGGTTGGGATTTATTTACATATATATATACATAAATAAATATGAATATTTTATATATATATATATGTAATGGATGGCTATGATTAGAGGATGAGTAGATGACAAGTGGCTAGGTTTTGGTGTCTACAAATCCCCCTTTTTGTATAGTGTTGTGTGAAACACAATGCGGTGCAAAAACAAGAGACACCTAGTTTAGTGAAGCAACTTATTTCCTCGATGTGCAAGAAGACTTTGAAGACAAGAATTTTGGTTGTAGCTTACCCCCTCAATTGGTGAATGAGTGAAGAATGAATCTCATGAGCCAATTGATAGAAGTGTGGATGATGTGATGAATGTGCAAGATGTAGTGAATGTGAATGATGTAATGTTTGATTCTATTTTTGCCCCAACAGAAAAAGGGGGTTTTTAATTTTGAAAGATGCAATGACTGTGAATAGTGCAATGATTGATTTTGTTATTGCCCCAACAAAAAAAGGGTTTTTGAAAATGTGGATGATGCAATGAGTGATTTTGTTTTTGCCCCCCCCAAAAAAAAGGGTTTTTTGATTGGATAGTGCAATGGATGTGTATGATGTATCCTGATGTGGGAAATCAATATCAAATTTGGTTGCCCTAAGTTTGGGGTGATTCTGTGTTGTTGAGAAATATGCCTTTTTGGCGTCATTGAAATGCAAAATGATGAAAATGCAAAAACATGAAAAATTAAAGGAACCAATCAGCCTAGGCTTCTGATATTCCTAGTGATTGTTTACAATTCCTGAATGTGAAAAGAAATGATGTAGTAAAAGTTATCCATATTTGTGACCCCACGAAAAAGAGCATTAAAGACAAATTTTAAGCTAATTAGTCTGAGCACATTCTCACTCACAAAATGAGGGACCAAAAAGATGTTTTCAAACAAGAGGATATTGGAGGATGATATGAGCAAGCATCCTTATGGTGATATATCCATCCTACCAAATTTCATGGATAACCAATTACTGTAATTGCTAGGGGGAATAGATTAAACCACTAGATATGAGGTTCACTTCTATGATATGAATGATGTAATGGAATGTGAATGATGTAATGCATGTGAATGGTGTACTGATTGTGAAAAGTACAATGATTAATTTTTGTTTTTGCCCCAACATAAAAAGGGGTTTTTATTGGATGATATAAATGATGTAAATGAATGTGAATGAATGATGATATGAACAAGCATCCTTATGGTGATCTACCCATCCTACCGAGTTGCATGGATAACCAATCGCTACCATCGCTAGGGGAATAGAGTAAACCACTAGACACGAAGTGCACTTGATAATGTGAGTGATTTTGATAGTGTTGGTTGAAAAGAAATTGATGGTAATGCATTGATAGGTGAATTTGATGATTTTGTAAAATTTAGAATTGATTTGGGACATTTTGAAGTAATTTAGGATGTTTCTGCAACTTTTGGTTGCAATCAATAATTAAATGCCCAAATCAATCCAAATTATCACAAAATATGATGAAATAATGTGATGGATATTTAAAATAGTGATTGTGGTAGTTTTGTAAAATTTTGGACCGTTTTGAGGCTTTTTTATGACTTTTGGTCACAATAAAAAATGAAGTGCCCAAATCAATCCATGTTATCATTGTCACTTAATCAAGGACACCAATACGATGGTATGTGAAATGGAAGACTTATGTAATGATGTGATAATGACATGGATGTTGTTTTGGCTTATGGATGATTGTTCTAGAGTTGTTTTATAGAGACTCAAACATCCTAGTGATGTCGAACAAACTGACTAAGTTCTGTCTAGTTTCACCAAGATCAAATGTGTGTGCTATGAAATATTCGTTTAACAATCATGAGCATGGTAGTGACTTAAGGCAATCAAGAACTAATGTATGTGCAAGTGAGTTCATTAAACCATCTTGAGTAAATTAAGATGAAACCTATCATGGAGGAGATAGGGAAGCTAGCATGTCCTTATGTGTGGTCAGAGGTCTCTTCAAGAGATGTTTCGCCACACGCGAGCGTACTCCAATACCAGTCAAGTGTCTATAACCCTGGTGGAGATTAGCTTCATAGTCAAATGATCTGATCTTAAGATTTGGGGAGTCAAACTACCTAACCATATGAATGGAAATGTAGTTCTAACCTTATTACTTGACGATCTATGGTGTGTGATTAGAGCTTTGCGGGATCAGATTCTCAACTAAAGTGTGATGAGAATTTTACCCTATCCATACTACTCATTATTTTATTTGGAAGTATTTATAGTATTGAAGACCACTATTTTGATTTTTAACTATGTGCATAATGGGACAAGCAAAGATGACTTTTTCACTCTGAGGTTCAACCCAATCGTGGTATTATCCCTCTTTGACACAAGATGTTTTTAATATATGTGAGATGTGTTTGGTTCAATAAAGTTAGAGTCAACTCCTAGAAATCAATATTTTAATAGTGAAAATGTGCCTTGGTCCTAGAGAAAACTCGACATGTATTGGAGGTTGCTTGAAACACTTGGAGTGGTTGAGTAACTAAAAACACCTAGGGATGATGGAACCTTTATTTTTGTAAATGATAACTTGGCTTATCAAATGGAAAAATGATATGAGTGTGAACTCGAAGGTGCCGCTGATTAAGGTGACAAGATTGATTGGATCAATTATTATCTAAGCTAAAAAAATGATCCCTAATATGGTGAATGAAATGTACCAAGATGACATGAAAATGCTTAAAAAAAATGAATATGTGAAATACAATGTGTATGAAGGATGGTTTTGTTTTTTCTGTATTTTTAGCCATGTATGTATATACATATATAAGTTGCATTAAGCATATAATGCTCTCAAGTGGATGATGTTTAGTAGCTTGGGATCTTCTACTTCCTCTAGATTGACGAGCCTATAAGTTACTTGACCCAATTTTTGTGTGATAATGTATGAACCTAACCAATTAGCCATGAATTTATCACGAAGATGCGACAATGCATTAGTTTTTTGTTGATTCTCTTTAAGGACAAGATCTCCTACTTGGAATTCACGTAGATGGACTTTGGTGTTGTAAGCACACTTTAAATGATCATGATATACTCGTAAATTCTCCAAGGCATCGATTCACCTTTCATTGAGGAGCGTGAGTTGGTCAAGACGTGCTTGTCTAGAAGTATCGTGATCTATGAATTCTTGTAATGAAATATGTAGTGAGGGGATATTGAGCTCAAGAGGCATGATGGCTTCGTCACCATAGACTAATGAGAATGGTGTTGCCCCAATAGGCATGCAGATGCTTTTTCGATAAGCCCATAATTTCAAGGGGATCTGAGTGTGCCAATATCGATGATTTTATTTGACGAATTTCTTAAGAATAGCGATCAAGGTCTTATTGGTTGCCTTAGCTTGTCCATTTGTCTATGGGTAGTAAGGAGTCGAGAAACTGTGTTGGATATTATATTTCTCGCAAAGTGCTCGAACATCCTTGTTTTTGAAAGATTTGCCATTGTCAAATATTATTTTTGAGGGGATACCAAAGTGACAAATAATATGCTGAATTATAAACTCCGCAATTCGAGGTCCTATCGTACTGGCTAGAGTGATTACCTCAACTTACTTTATGAAGTATTCAATGGCAGTGATGATGAATGTATGTTATCCCGAGGAAGGAGGAGGTGATATTTTACCAATTAGGTCCAAACCTCATTGTGAAAAGGGTCAAATGCTCTGAATAGGCTGTAAGGCTTGTGATGGCACATGAGTTAAATTAGCATGTTGTTGATATTATTGATATTTCTTGACAAGAGTGCAACAGTCATGTTCCATGGTGGGCCAATAATAATCCATGCATAAAATACGCTTTGCGATGGCCATTACACTAAAGTGACCACCACAAGTACCATCATGAGCTTTAGATATTGCTATTTGAGCCTCTGCAAGCTCGAGACATCGAAGGAGGACTCCATCATAACCATGTCTATACAATATGCCCTCCAAGAGAGTGAAACGAGCTACATTTTATTTAAAAGTTTGTTTGGTAGTTTGTGACATGTCTAATGGGAGTGTTCCAAACTTGAGGAAGGCTTTTTTGGACTAGACCAAGGCTCATATGACTCTATGTGGATAAAGCAAACATCCTTCTCATCTTTAGATTTAGCATGGTAAATTACAAATTTAGAGATTGTTGTGATAATTAATGGTTGTACCTCTCCTTAGAAGTTCTTTGGAATCAATGATCCTAGAGAGGCCATCACATCTGTAAATCTATTAGTCGATCTAGGCAAGCTATTAATCTCATACCAGTTAAATTTTACAAGCAATTTCATTGCTACTTCATGATAAAGTTTTAAGACTGGTTCTTTGCATTGGTATTCTCCATTTACTTAAACAAGTTGGGAATCACCAGATATCCTGATACGATTTATACTCATAGCTATAGCTGCTTGAAGTCCTAAGATTAAGGCTTCATACTATGCATTATTGTTTGTGCATGGGAAATTGATTTTGAATAATAATGGAATAAGTATCCCTTGTGGTGTATGAAATGTGACTCCTACACCTTGCTCTTTTTCACACTTAGAACCATCAAAGAATAGTGTAATATCCACATCTTCTTCAAGAATAACATCTTCCTTATGTTCAGTGATGGTAAATACTGAGTCATCTGGGAGCTCAATAATCAAGGTTTGATCACTAGGAAGTGGAGCTTTCACAAGCTGATCAACTATTGCCTGACCTTTAATGTATTTTTAATTGATTAACTCAAGATCAAATTATGTTAGGAGCATTATCCATTTCATGGTGAGGGTGTTGTTGTAAGTGTGAGACATCATGTAACACAGAGGATTTTCTTTAGCTATGACATATGTAGTGTGACTTAGCATGTAATGTCTGATTTTCTTAGTGGTCAAAACCACTGCTAGTCATAGTTTTCCCACATAAACATATCCAGTTTCATAGCTTACTAGTGTTCGATTAGTATAATAGATTGCTTTCTCTCAGTTATTTTCGTTCTTCTATGCAAGAATAGTCCCTAAAGCAAAGTTTGTTGCTAAAACATAAAGATGGAAGAGGATCCCTAGGTGAGGTGGAGTTAAGACTAGTGGAGAAGCCAAGTATTGCTTGATATCATCAAAAGATTTTTGACATTCCTTTGTCCATTAAAATATCACCCCTTTTGTAGCAGGTGATTGAATGGCATGCATTTTTTTGAGAGTTGTACAATGAAACGATGGATTGATTGGATATTTCCTTGTAAAGTTTGCAACTCTTTCAAGTTTGTTGGGGGAGGCATATCTGTGATGGCCTTGAGCTTGTTTGGGTCCACTTCAATGCCTCAATTGGAGATAATGAATCCTATTAGTTTTCCTAAGGTGACACCAAAGACACACTTCTTGGGGTTCAACCTTACATTATGCTCTAGTAGTCGATCAAAAACTTTTTCTAGGACACCAATGTGCTCTTGTTAGGTTCTAGAAATTACCAATAAATCATCCACATAGTCTTCAATGATCTTATGCATATAATCGTGGAGGATGTAAGTCATGGCACGTTGATAAGTGTCACTTACTTTTTTAAGGCCAAATGGAATTACCTTGTAACAAAAAGTCCCCCAAGGTGTTGTGAATGTTGTTTTGTGTTGGTCATCAGGATTGATTCGGATCTGGTTGTATCTTGAAAAACCATCCATTAAAGATAATATTTCATGGTCGACGCAAGTGTCAACAAGAGTATTGATGTTTGGTAGAGGAAAGTCATCCTTAGGACATGCTTTTTTAAGATCTTGAAAGTCAGTGCAAATGTGTATCACCCCATTAGACTTGCGAACGGGCACCATATTTGAAAGCCACTCAGGATAGTCAATGGGTTGAATGAAACCCATGTCTAATAGCTTTTGAAGCTCTTATTTGACCATGAGGGAAATGGTAGGATGTAACTTTCTCAAATTTTGTTTGATCGACTTAGCATCAAGATGCAAGGTTAAATTGTGGATAACCAAGTTAGGGTCAATACCATGCATGTATTTATAGGACCATGCAAATATGCCCCTCTTATTCTTGAGGAGAGCTATCAATTGCTCTTGTTCATCCATGGATAAACTTTTTACAAGTTTAACAATTTGTGGATTGTTCACACTTGTAATAAGGTTCACATTTATAGTATCTTCAATGGTCATGTATGAACCTTCCTCAAGTTGATGAGGTGTTGGGATCAGATGAATGTCATCAATAATGTTATCAAAATCCTTTGGCACAATCTCTTATGTTTTGCCTGGAAAATAATCAGAACTACGGGTGAGGACAAAGGTGAAGGTGAATTCTATGGAGGAATGTAGATGGCAGAAACCCTTAACAATTCCTCAAAAAGTATGAATTCGAAAAAGGATGGTGGTGATGAAATTAGTTCCATATCAATGAGACTTATATCAATAGGAATTGGTTTTTCCAAATCGTATGGATTACGGAGTGGGGTGAATAAGTCAATCGGATTCATGATGACTTAGTGGGAAATGGTGGGTGGAACTATGAAGGGTGATTTGTTCTACATTTTAGAATTGATGAAGGAACCCTGAGAACCTAGACAACAAAAAACATGTATAAATGCAAATGACAAGGCCATGCAAATGCGATGCCCAATTTGTTTTTGATATTTTTGTGTTTTTTTTTAATTATGTACATATGTTACATCAAGTTGTTGTGAGGTCATCAATGAAGTGGAGGTGGTGGTTTTCTAGTTGGATCAACTCGCTAACTCGCTCTCTTGGAAGAAGCAAACGGAAGATGGGTTGATGGATGGGAAACATTATGAGATAATACTCATTATGTTTAGTGAATGTAGTGATTGGGGCAAATTTCTCCTTGAAATCATCTAAAGCTATCGTTATGACGTTATATTATTCATATAATTCCTCAAAGTCATCATTGTGATTGGTTTCCTCTTTTGAATCTAAATGGATGTTTTGAAAAGATTGTTCAAAAGAGAAATGGAAGGATGTGAATGGTATCCCAAACCTGAATGGTCATGCGCCTCTCAATATTGAGGTTCGATAATGTCATGCATGCCCTATTCATGTCATCCTAGGCCATATCCTTGCCAATTGACTCGATGAAAGTATCATGATGGAAAATAAAAAATGATCATGCTTTCAGGTTTGGTAGGGATTGGCTGCTCAGGCTCAGTGGATCGAACAATGAATTGACCCCCCATATATGAAGTTGATTATGTTTGGTGCTAAACCCATATTTTAAACTGCTCCTAAGGATGAGGGTGGGTTACATGTGTGATCATAATCCCTAATAGTTTGGATGCTTAGAAGTGTAATTATGACATCTTGAACCATATATTCACCAATGCTAGGATTAACGAGGTGGAATGCAACTTGTGTGGGTGATGAGGTGGATGGAGTGGATGTGGAGATTGCTCGACTACGGGTAGAGATAGATGCATGGGTGGTAGCAGGTGGAGGTGAGGATGCGATAACAAGGATCCAGTCAGAGCTGGCATAGAGGGATGCTCGTTAGAGTTAGGATGTGCTATGCCTTAGATCTTAGGAGGGCTATATTTATGGTCTTGAGGATATCCTTATGTAGAATGGCATTGGATTACCAATGGAACTTTAGTCCTCTATATCAGGGATTGTTAGGTGTAGTGACGCTAGGCATAGTGACTCTAGGTCTAGGGCTCCATCGGGATCTCAAGGGTCTACCTATGGGTGTTAGCTAGTGCCTAGATGCATTTTTTTTATATGAGCCTTAGTGCTCCATTGTATATAACCTTCGAGCATTTGTTGTACATGTGATATATATATATATATATATACATGGCTTTTATTTTGTGTTATGACTTTTGTGTGAATTTTTATGTGAATGCATGTGTATGTGATGTGATGGATGACAATGTAATGATAATGTATGTGAATAGTGATAATAGTGCAAGTGAATTGACACACTAATGATCATTTGTAATTTAGATTTTACTTGACCATATATATAAAGTGAAAATGAACAACACTAAGATAATGATAATAGATCAAACACAAGAAACATTTTGAACAATAAATAAATGATATTATATTGATATCAGGAAGCCTTGATCTCCACTATTATGATGTAACTTGTGTTGATACAAATGATTTTACAACAAGAGGGTTGGAACCCTCGATCAAATTATAGCTAGTATCTCTGGGTTGTCTTCACTCCAAACAATTTGTGAGTCAATTTGTGTATCCCTATAGGGCCACTCGAGTTGTAACAACTGTCAATGAAGATATATCCTGTACCTAAAAATAGATCACAACACAAAAATATTAGTAGTATATGCGAGGGCTCCATTGGGTGAGACCATATGAATAATAGATCTACAAACCCTATGTGCAATGATGATAAACTATAAGTTAAATACAAAAAACATAAGTTAAAAACCAATAATACCTATTACCTTGTTAGAATATACCTGATTTGTCTGATCTATGTCTCTACTTCCTTGATCTGATGATGCACGAACGTCCATGAGCGTCCAAGGGTTTTTTGACTACAAATCGGTCAAAGGAAAACACCCAGGAGTATCTGAGAATGGTTGTGGATGCCTTGCAACATTATAAAAATGCTCTGCAACATTTTGGGAATGCCCTAAAGCGTTCAAGGGTGATGGAAAACACTGTGGGGAATTCGGGTAGGGTTCGCAGAGGTTTTGGTGGTGGATATAGTGGATGTGAAGGTGGTGAGGGCTTGTGCGAATGCAAAGGGTGAAATGAATGGGATACTAGGGTTCATGATCGGGATGTTAAATTTTCCAACATTGATTCACAAAAATGAATCATATTTTATAATTTTCCCTTGATCATGTTAGGGTTTTGATGACACCAACGAGACGACCGAGATTAAAACATAATGAAGGGTTGATATTGAGATTGGACAAGTGACACAAATCATGTGAAATGAATGGTTGAGATTAAAATGTGATGGGCGGTTGGGATTTATTTATATATATATATATATATATTTATTTAAATAAATATATAAATATAAATATAAAATATTCATATTTATGCATAAATATAAATAAATAAATAAATAAATAAATAAATAAATAAATATATATATATATATATATATATATATATATGTAATGGATGGCTATGATTGGAGGATGCGTATATGACAAGTGGCTAGGTTTTGGTGTCTACATATGCCCCTTTTTGTATCGCATTGCATGAAACACAATGCGGTGGAAAAACAAGAGACACCTGGTTTGGTGAAGCAACTTCTTTTCTCGGTGCGCAAGAAGACTTGAAGACAAGAATTTTGGTTGTAGCTTACCCCCTCAATTGGCGAATCAGTGAAGAATGAATCTCATGAGCCAATTGATAGAAGTGTGGATGATGTGATGAATGTGCAAGATGCAGTGAATGTAAATTATGTAATGATTGATTCTATTTTTACCCCAACAAAAAAATGGGATTTTTGATTTGAAAAGATGCAATGACTGTGAATAGTGCAATGATTGATTATGTTTTTGCCCCAACAAAAAAAAGGGTTTTTGAAAATATGGATTATGCAATGAGTGATTCTGTTTTTGCCCCAATAGAAAAAGGGGTTTTTAATTGGATGATATGAATGATGTAAATGATTGATTTTGTTTTTGCCTCAACATAAAAGAGATTTTAAAAAATGTGGATGATATGAATGATGTAAAGGAATGTGAATGATTGATTATGTTTTTGCCCCCCAAAAAAAGGGGTTTTTGAAAATGTGGATGATGTAATGAGTGATTCTATTCCCCCCCCTAAAAAAAGGGATTTTTTACTGGATGGTGAAATGGATGTGTATGATGTATCCCAACGTGAGAAATACAAATCAAATTTGTCTGCCCCAAGTTTGGGGTGATTCTGTGCTGTTGAGAAATATGCCTTTTTGGCATCATTGAAATGCAAAATGATGAAAATACAAAAACATGAAAAAGTAAAGGAACCAATCATCTTAGGCTTCTGATATCCCTAGTGATTGTTCGCAATTCTTGAATGTGAAAAGAAATGATGTAGTAAAAGTTATCCGTGTTTGTGACCCCACAAAAAAGGGCATCAATGACAACTTTTAAGCAAATTAGTCTGAGCATAGTCTCACTCACAAAATGAGGGACCAAAAATATGTTTTCAAACAAGAGGATGTTGGATGATGATATGAGCAAGTATCCTTATGGTGATGTACCCATCCTACCGAATTACATGGATAACCAATCACTTCAGCCACCAGGGGGAATAGAGTAAACAACTAGATATGAGGTTCACTTGGATTATATGAATGATGTAAAAGAATGGGAATGATGCAATGAATGTGAATGGTGTATTGATTGTGAATAGTGCAATGATTGATTTCTACTTTTGTCCCAACATAAAAAGGGGTTTTTGATTGGATTTTATGAATAATGTAAATGAATGTGAATGAATGATGATATGAAAAAGCATCATTATGGTGATCCCATCCTACCATATTGCATGGATAACCAATCGCTACAATCGCTAGGGGAATAGAGTAACCACTAGATACGAGGTGCAATTGACAATGTGAGTGAGTTTGATAGTGTTGATTGAAAAGACATTGATGGTAATGCATTGATAGGTGAATTTGATGATTTTGTAAAATTTAGAATTGATTTGGGATATTTTGAAGCAATTTGGGGTATTTTTGCAACTTTTGGTTGCAATCAAGAATTAAACACCCAAATCAATCCAAATTACTACAAAATATGATGAAATGATGTGATGGATATTTAGAATAGTGATTGTGGTAGTTTTGTGAAATTTTGAGTCGTTTTGAGGTGTTTTTACATGATTTAGGCATTTTTACGACTTTTAGTTGCAATAAAAAATGAAACGCCCAAATCAATCCATGTTATCATTATCACTTAATTAGGGGTACCGATATGGTGGTATGTAAAATGAAATACTTATGTAATGTGATAATGACATGGATGTTATTTTAGCTTATGGATGATTGTTCTAGAGTTGTTTTACAGAGACTCAAACATCCTAGTGATTGTGGTGATTGAGTAAATTGAGATGAAACCTATCATGGAGGAGATCGGGAAGCTAGCCCATCCTTATGTGCAGTTAGAGGTCTCTGTAAGAGATACATATCGCCACACATGAGCGTACTCCACTGCCAGTCAAGTGTTTATAGCCCCTATGGAGATTAGCTTCATAGATATGATCTTAAGCTTTGGGGAATCAGACTACCTAACCATCTGAATGGAAATGTAGTTCTATCCTGATTACTTTAGGATATGTGGTGTGTGATTATTGCTTTGGAAAATCAGATTCTCAACTGAAGTGTGATGAGAATTTTACCCTATCCTTACTAATTCTTTTATTTAGAAGTGTTGATAGTGGTGAAGAACACTATTTTAATTTTGGACTCTATGTATAATGGGACAAGTAAAGTTGAATTTTTTGCTTCGAGGTTCAATCCAATCATGGCGTTATCCATATTTGACACAAGATATTTTTAATATGTGTGAGATGTATTTGGTTAAATAATGTTAGAGTCAACTCCCAGAACTTAAGATTTTCTTAGTAAAAATGTGCCTTGGTCCTAGAGAAAACTCGACGTGTATTAGAGGTTGCTTGAAACACTAGGAGTGGTTGAATGACAGAAAACACCTAGGGATGATGGAAATTTTGTCTTTACAAATTATAACTTGGCTTATGAAATGGCAAAATGAGATGAGTGTAAACTCGAAGGTGCCTCTGATTAAGATGATAAGATTTATTGGATCAATTATTATCTAAGTTGAACAAATGACCCCTCATATGGTGAATGAAATGTACTAAGATGACATGAAAATGCTTAAGGAAAATTAATCTATGAAATATAATGTGTATGAATGATGATTTTATTTTTATTTTTATCTATGTATGTATATACATATATAAGTCACATTAAGCACATAACGCTCTCAAGTGGATGTTGTTTAGTGGCTCAGGCTCTTATACTCCCTCTACATTGACAAGCCTATAAGTTCCTTAACCCACTTTTTGTGTGACAATATATGTACTAATCAATTAGCCATGAATTTATCATGAAGATGCAATAATGCATTGGTGTTTTGATGATTCTCTTTAAGGAAAAGATATCCTACTTGGAATTCATGTAGATGGACTTTAGCATTGTAAGCACACTTTAAACGATCCTAATATACTCGTAAATGCTCTAAGGCATTGATTTACCTTTCATCAAGGAGTGTGAGTTGGTTGAGATGTGCTTGTCTAGCAGTATCATCATCTATGAATTCCTGTAATGAAATACGTAGTGAGGGGATCTCGAGATCAAGAGGCATGATGGATTTGACACCATAGAACAATGAGAATGATGTTGTCCCAATAGGCATGCAAATGCTTGTTCAATAATCCCATAATACCAAGGAGATTTGAGTGTGCCAATATCGATGATTTTATTTGACTAATTTCTTGAGAATGACGATCAAGGTCGTATTGGTTGCCTTAGCTTGTCCATTTTTTTGTGGGTAGTAAGGAGTCAAGAAACTGTGTTGGATATTATATTTCTTGCACAATGCTCGAACATCCATATTTTTGAAAAAATTGCCATTATTAGAGATTATTTTTGAGGGGATACCAAAGTGATAGATGATATGCTAAAGTGTAAACTCCATAATACGAGGTCTTGTCATACTGGTTAGAGGAATTGTCTCAACCCACTTTGTGAAGAATTCAGTGGTAGTGATGATGAATGCATGTTATACTAAGGAAGGAGGTGATATTTTACCAATCAGGTCCAAAACCCATTATGAAAAGGACCAAAGACTCTAAATATATTATAAGGCTTGTGATGGCACATGAGTTAAATTAGCATGTTGATAACATTGTTGAAATTTCTTGACATAAGTCTAACAATCGCGTTCCATGGTGGGCCAATAATAACCCATGCATAAAAATATGCTTTACGATGGCCATTCCACTAAAGTGACCACCACAAGTACCATCATGAACATTAGATATTGCTCTTTGGGCCTCTACAGACTCAAGACAATGAAGGACTCCATCATAACCATGTTTATACAACACATCCCCCAAGAGAGTGAGTTGCCTTTTGTTTGAAAGTTTGTTTGGCATTTCGTGACATGTCTAATGGGAGTGTTCCAAACTTGAGGAAGGCTTTTATTTGACTAGACCAAGGCTCATATGACTTTGTGTAGATAAAGCAAACATCCTTCTCATCTTTAGATTCAACACAAAAAATTGTAGATTTAGAGATTGTTGTGACAATTAAAGGTTGTACCTCTCCTTTGGTGTTCTTTGGAATTAGTGATCTTAGAGAGGTCATCGCATCTTCAAATCTATTAGTTGATATAGACAAGCTATCAATCTCATACCAGTCAAATTTTGTAAGCATTTTCATTCATACTTTATGATAAAGTTTTAAGACTGGTTCTTTACATTGGTATTCTTCATTAACTTGAAAAATGATAAGTTGGGAATCACCAAATATACTAATATGCTTTATGCTCATAGCTATGGCTTCTTAAAGTCCTAAGATTAAGGCTTCATACTCTGCATTATTGTTTGTGCATGGGAAATCAAGTTTGAATGAGGGAATAGGTATCCCTTGTGGTGTATGAAATGCGACTCCTGCACCTTGTCCTTTTTTGCACTTACAACCATCAAAGAAGAGTCTAATATCCACATCCTCTTTGAGAATGACATATTCCTCCTGTTTAGTGATGGTAAATACTAAGTCATATAGGAGCTCAATAATCAAGGGTTGATCACTAGGAAGTGGAACTTCCACAAGATGATCAGCTATTACCTGACCTTTAATGGATTTTTTACCTATGAACTCAAGATCAAATTATGTTAGGAGCATTATCCATTTTGTGGTGCGGATGTTGTTGTAAGTGTGAGATATCATGTAACACAAAGGATTTTCTTTAGCTGACATAGGTAGTGTGACTTAGTATGTAATGTCTAAGTTTCTTAGTGACAAAAACCATCACTAGGCATAGTTTTTCCACATAAGCATATCTAGTTTCATAGCTTACCAATGTTCGACTATTGTAATAGATTGCTTGCTCTCGGTTGTTTTTGTGCTTCTGTGCAAGCATAGTCCCTAAAGTAAAGTCCATTGTTGAAACATAAATATGGAAGGGGATCCTCGGACAAGGTGCAGTTAAGACTGGTGGAGAAGTCAAGTATTGCTTGATATCATCAAAAGCTTTTTGACATTCCTTTATCCATGAAAATGTCACCCCCTTTTGTAGCAAGTGATTGAATGAATTTCATTTGTCTAAGAGTTGTGCAATGAAATGATGGATTGATTGGATATTTCCTTGTAAACTACACAACTCTTTCAAGTTTGTTAGGGGAGGTATCTCCGTGATGGCCTTGACCTTGTTTGGTTCCACTTCAATGCCTCACTTGGAGCTAATGATTCCTAGTAGTTTTACTAAGGTGACACTAAAGACACACTTATTGGGGTTCAACCTTACATTATGCTCAAGTAGTCGATCAAAACTATTTCTAGGACACCAATGTGCTCTTGTCAGGTTTTAGAAATTTCTAATAAATCATCCACATAGTCTTGAATTATTGTATGCATGTAATCATGGAAGATGTATGTCATGGCATGTTGATAAGTGAAACTTATGTTTTTAAGGCCAAATTGCATTACCTTATAACAAAAATTCCCCCAAGGTGTTGTGAATGATGTTTTGTGTTGGTCATCAAGATTGATTCGAATCTGGTTGTATCCTAAAATATCATCCATTAAAGATACCATTTCATGGCCAGTGCAAGTGTCAACAAGAGTATCGATGTTTGGTAGAGGAAAGTCATCCTTAGGACACACTTTGTTAAGATCTCTAAAGTTAGTGCAAATGCATATCACCCAGTTAGGCTTACAAACGGGCACCATATTTGAAAGCCACTTAAGATAGTCAATGGGTTGAATGAAACCCACGTCTAATAGCTTTTGAAGCTCTTATTTGACCATGAGGGCAATGGTAGGATGTAAATTTCTCAATTTTTGTTTGATTGGCTGAGCATTAGGATGCAAGGTTAAATTGTGGACAACCAAGTTAGGGTCAAAACCATGCATGTATTTATAGGATCATGCAAATATGCCCCTCTTCTTCTTGAGGAGAGCTATCAATTGCTCTTGTTCATCTACGGATAAAATTTTTCTAAGTTTAACGATTTGTGGATTACCCGCATCTATACTAAGGTTCACCTCTATAGTATATTCAATGGCTATGTGTGAACCTTCCTCAAGAAGATGGGGTGTTGGGATTAGATGAATGTCAGCAATGACGTTATCAAATTCCTCTAACACAGTCTCTTCCATTTCTACCTAGAAAATAGTCGGAGCTATGGGTGAGTGAAAAGTTGAAGGTGAAGGCTACGAAGGAATGTAGATGGTAGAATCCCTTAACAATTTCTCAAAAAGTATGAACTCAAAAAGGATGGTGGTGATGAAATTCATTCCATATCAATGAGGCTTATGTCAATAGGAATTGGTTTTGCCAAATCGTATGGATTACGAAGTGGGGTGAATAAGTCAACAATATTTATGATGACTTAGTGGGAAATTGTGGCTGGCACTGTGAAGGGTGATTTGTCTTGCCTTTTAGAATCGATGAAGTAACCTTACAAACCTAGATAGCAGCAAGAAACATGTATACATGCAAATGACAAGGCCATGCAAATGCAATGCAAATATATATTTTTATTTTTTTGATGCTTTTGTGTTTTTTATTTTTTATTATGTACATAAGTTACATCAAGTTGTTGTGAGGTGATTAATGAAGTAGAGGTGGTGGTTCACCAGTTAGCTCAGCTCACTCCATTGGGAGAAGCAAACAAAAGATAGGTTGATGGATGGTGAACATTATGAGATAATACTCATCCTATTCAGTGAATGGAGTGATTGGGGCTGTTTCCTCAGATTCATCTAAAGCTATCAATATAACATTGTATTCTTCATATAATTACTCAAAGTCATAATTGTGATTGGTTTCCTCTTCTGAATCTAAATGGAAGTTTTGAAAAGCTTGTTCAAAAGAAGAAATAGAGGGATGTTAATTGTATTCCAAACCTGAACGATCATGTGTCTCTCTATATTGAGGTTCAATAATGTCATGCATACCCTGTTCATGTTGTACTAGGCCATATCCTTTCCAATTAACTCAATTAAAGTATCGTTATGGAAAATAAAAAATGATCATGCTTTCAGGGTTGGTAGGTACTGGTTGCTTAGATTCAACAAGGGAAAGTGGATTGAACATTGAATCGACCCCCCATATATGAAGTTGATTCTGTTAGGTGCTAAAACCATATTGTACATCACTCTTATGGATAAGGATGGGTCACATGGATGATTGTAATCCCTAATAGTGTGGATGCTTAGCAGTGTAACCGTGACATCTTGGACCACGTATTCGCCAATGCTAGGATTGGTAAGGTGGACTACAACTTGTGTGGGTGATGAGGTGGATGAAGTGGATGTGGAGATTGCTTGACTGTGGGTGGAGTTGGATGAATGGGTGGTAACAGGTGGAGGTGAGGATGCGATAGGGAGGCTCCAAGAAGAACTCGCATAGAGGGACACTCATCAGAGGTAGGATGTGCTATGCCTTCAATCTTGGGAGGGCTATATTCATGATCTTGAGTATCTCCTTATGTAGAATGGCATTGGATTGCTAGTGCGACCTTCCTCCTCTATATCAAGGAATTTTAGGCATAGTGACTCTAGGTCTAGGGCTCCATCAGGATCTCAAGGGTTTGCCTATGGGTATTAGCTAGTGTCTAGATGCACTTTATGTATATGAGTCTTAGTGTAATGATAATGTATGTGAATAATGATAATAGTGCAAATGAACTGACACACTAATGATTATTTTTAGTTTAGATTTTACTTGACCATATTTATAAAGCAAAAATGAACAATGTCAAGATAATGATAATAGATCAAACATAAAAAATATTTTGCACAATAAGGAAATGATATTATATTGATATCAAGGAGCCTTGATCTCCACTATTACAATGCAACTTGTGTTGATACAAATAATTTTACAACAAGAGGGTTGGAACCCTTGATCAAATGATAGTTGGTGTCTCTGGGTCGTCTTCACTCCAAACAATTTGTGAGTGGGCTTGTGTATCTCTACGGGGCCACTCGAATTGGAACAACTATCAATGAAGATATCTCCTATACTTGCAAATAGATCACAATATAAAAATATTAGTATATGTGAGGGCTCTAATGTGTGAGACCCTCTGAATAATAGATCTACAAACCCTAGGTGCAATGATGATATAATGTAAGTTAAATACATAAAATATAAGTTAAAAATCAATAATACTTGTTACCTTGTTAGAATGTACCTAATTTATCTGATCTACGTCTTTGCTTCCTCGATATGATGATGCATAAACACCCATGAGCATTCAAGGATTTTTTGATTATAAACCGATGAAAGACAAACACCTAGGAGCATCCATAAATGATTGTGGATACCCTGTAATGTTCCAAAATGCTCTACAACATTTGAGGAATGCCCTGGAGTGTTCGAGGGTGATGGGGAACACTCTACAGAATTCAAAAAAAGTTTTCAGAGGTTTTGAAAGCGGATATGGCGGATGCAAAGGTGATGAGGTCTTGTGTGAATGTGAAGGAAGGGTGAAATGAATAAAATGCTAGGGTTTACGACCAGGATGTTAAATTTTTTGACCTTGATTCACAAAAATGAATCATCTTTTATTATTTTCCTTGATCATGTTAGGGTTTTGATGACACCAACGGGTGGTTGAGATTAAAATATAATAAAGGGTTGAGATTGAGATTGGACAAGTGACATGGATCATGTGAAATGAATGGTTGAGATTAAAACGTGATGGGCAACTAGGATTTATTTACATATATATATATTTAAATAAATATATAAATATAAATATAAAATATTCATATACATACATACATACATACATACATACATACATATATATATATATATATGTATATATACATTATATATACATATATATATATACATATAGATATATATATATATATATATATATATATATATATATATATATATATATATATATATATATATATATATACATATATATATATAAGTAATGGATGGTTATGATTGGAGGATGTGTAGATGACAAGTGGCTAGGTTTTGGTGTCTACAAGAACATCTCTCTTTAGCAGTAATGAAAGAAAAGTTGGAAGAAGTTATACGTTCACTACCCAAGGAGAAAGCTCTAGATCTATATGGCTTCACCAATAATTTTTATCAGTAGTTTTACAAAATTATAGGAGATGACCTATTGGCAATGATACAAGAGATAGAGCAACAATGTAAGACGATTTTGTGGAAAAACTGAGTAGTGGTATAAGAGGATTTTTGTGAAAAATTTGAGCAACAACATCAGAGGGTTTTTGTGGAAAACATTTGAGCAACTGTGGAAAAAACTGAATAATAATGTAAGAGGGTTTCTATGGAAAAATATAAGCAACAACATCAAAGGGTTTTGTGGGGAAAACTAAACAACAACGTAAGAAGATTTTTGTGGAAAATTTTGAAATAATCAATAGTTGATCTAATTAAAAATCTAAGCAACAATATCAAAGAATTTTATAGAAAAAATTGAGTAGCAGTGTAAGAGGATTTATGTGGAAAAAACTTGAGTAGCAACATCATAGGGTTTCCATGAAAAACTAAGCAACAACATTCGAGGGTTTTGTGGAAAAAATTGAATAGCTGTGTAAGAGGGTTTTTGTTGAAAAATATAAGCAATGACATCAAAGGATTTTGTGGAAGGGTTTTGAAAAAAAATCTGAGCAGCAACGTCAGAGGTTTTTGTAAAAAATCTAAGCAATGATGTGAGAGGATTTTGTGGCAAAATAATTTATTAAAAAAAAATTATATATATTTTATATTGTAGGATAAGAATTATAGTGCAATGACGAGTGCAAGAGATGGTTATGGTTATGACACATAGAGAGTGATGGTGAACCCTAGTGGGTTCAATGATAGCAAATCTACAACCCTCATTGGTGGGAGGATGTCGTTGGTTCTTATTGGAGGTATATTTGTGACTTTGGATAGTATTGAGGCAATCACAAAATTTGGTGTGTATCGAGAGTAAACCCGTGATCCCTAATGGAGGTGGGGGTCCCTCAGAATAAGGTGGAGGGAGAAATCTAACTTTAGTTGTTGACACATCACAAGGTCAAAATGGATCCAAGCATGTTTCCTCTTCCTGCTCCTTTGTAGCTCTTTTAAAAAATATAGATTATTTTGACCTCCCCCTCACCCCAAGATCAATATGCACCCTTCTCAAGGCACCCTTTGAATTCCATTGAAGCTTGTATCCTCTCTTGTGGACTAGGATTATCATTCTCTTATGGGAAAATTTTTAGGGCTTTGCCCTGAAATGGAGTCAATATGTAAATGGACCATTACCCATTGGCGCCCTCAAGGATCCATGGACCTGGTTGCCTTTACCAGGGGGTTTTTTCTTATCCGTCTAAATAACCCCATTGATTCAAGCAAAATCCTATCAAGTGGACCATGGTTCTATGGTCGAAGAGGGATTTTTATCAGGAAATGGAACGTGGATTTTGACCTAGAGAACCAAAATATCAACTTATCTTCGATATAGGTTTGCCTTTCGGGTCTTCCTCTCAATTTTTGGGATGATAATATTTTATGGGGGATTACCTGGAATATTGGTGAGTTCATCGATCTTGATCCACCTACAAAAGACAAGATCAACATGGTCTACGTCCGTATGTGCATTAATACTAACCTCGATTCCTATCTTCCTTCTTCCATTGAAATTATTTTAGATGAGATCTCTAGGACTCAGATCATAGAATATGAGAAAAAACTAGCCTTATGTTCTAGGTGATCCAAATAAGGTCACCTTAGCTCTCAGTGTTAGATTTCTAAAGTTTCTAAGGTGCCTTCTACCAAAAAACCTTTAGGATAAAGGTTTTGGTAGCAACAAAATTCCCACAATCGATCTAAATCTTCTTCTTTGGTGGGATCTAGGTCCCCTCCTTTTGGTATCAAAGCTATTTCATATCAGGATATTTCTTCTCAAGGTCTGTCAGGGGAGGCTTTGGAAAATCTGGTTGAAGATTTACCATCTATTGCTCAAAGTTTATTGGGGGATCCTCTAAATGCACCATCCTCTACAGATCAAGCTCTCCAAGATGTTCCCCTAGCTCAAGTCTGAAGAACATGTGCTTATACTGAGAGGGGGGGTGAACAGTATAAGATAAAACTTTTTACTTTTTAATCCAAAAGAAAACATCAGCAGTATTAAAGCAATAAACATCACACAAAGCATCACACACATGAGAGACATGATTTAATGTGGTTCATCCAGTGTGGGCTACTCCACAGAGAAAATATTCCTTATAAATGGAAATCCTTTCCCTACAATGTTTATGAACCTATGTCAAAAGGAGATACCAATCCTCTAATCAATTTCTTGGATATCTATCCATACGAGAACTCTTTCTACTTATCTCTAACCGATGATCTTCTAGAAGAACTATTGTCCCCACTGCTCTGGCTAATGGATATCTATCCACTGAAGACACATGTCCTCACTACCCTGGCTAATGGATCTCTATCCACTGGAGACTATCGTCTCCTATAATATATCACCTCCAAAGCTTTATCTCAAATCTATACTAAACACAGTCCTTCGGTCTAGCACAAATATGCTCAATCTCTATATTTTGTCTGGCAAAAACCTATCCTCAAATCTACCCCAAAATCTGTCCTCAATATCTATCCTCAAATCTGTCCTCAAATATTTGTTCTCAAATCTGTATTGTAAGCTTCCACAAAATCTCATACAAATTTGTCCACGAGTCTTCTCTAAGACTTGCTTCAAATCTACTCAACAAGCCCACACTAGAACTTGTCCAAACTCAGAAACATAAAGAGAATTGTTAGAGACTCAATATGCTTCACATTAATCACAATATTCAATCACTTTCAATCACTCTTTTTACACGAAAACATATAGAGAATTATTAGAGACTCAATATGTATCACATTCATCACCACTCAACCTCTTTCTCAAATCAATTCAGAATATAAAATAATTTGTTTCATAGAACTTGAACTATTACTTTACGCATCCACTTGACTAGGCACAACCAACTCTACTAAACCAATTAATCAATAAAATAATCCTTGCTCACAAACCCTAGTCCAAACATATGAACACTCAAATATTTCCAACAATGCTCATAAACCAATCTCACATAATAATGATACTCATGATATTTGCAAACCCTAGTTCATGTTCTTCACTCAATAAATCACTTCAACAACAATACTTATAAAAAAATCTTCACATAACAATGATACTCATGATATTTGCAAACCTAGTTCAAGTTCTCCACTCAATCAATCACTTCAACAACAATGCTTATAAAACAAGGTTTTATCAACAACACTCAATTTTAGAAAACCTTGAAGCATTAATTCAAAACACACTCAACAATGCTTACAAAACAATATTTTTCACTCCAACTTTGCATTCATAACTTTCAACAATCACTCACTAGAAAGAATATGACCATACCTTTATTTGATGTAGAAGTGACCTTAGAAAACTTGTCTCAATCATAATTTTCTCTTTTGCCAATCTCAATAGTTAGATGATAAAATATCACACTAAATTTCTCACAAAATAATTTTCAATTACAAAAATAATCAAAATTAATTACACCTTATTTATCCTTCTTAAAATAATATCCAACAACACAAATATTCAATCAAAACACTTCTTCAAAAACTCTAACTCATCAAAAGAACCTCTTATCATTTTAATTTCATCATAACCCTTTTCAGAAATATATCTAAAAAATAATCCAAACTCTACTTATGACTCCCTACTTAATATTGCATTAATTAAATAAATCACTTTATAAAATAATGCAACAAATCAATTTTCAATTTTTCTAATGTAAAACAAATTTACCCTAGCCAAAATAACCTTTCAACACTTAGGTTAATATCATAACCTAACTTCCACCTTATTCCTCCTAAGACCTTAGCAATATGCAAATATAATTTCAAAAACTTTATTACCCTTTTTTGCAATCCACGGGGCTCGAAATTGCACCACTCTCTCCACAACACCTTGGCCATGACTTCCACGCCGTGTGAGCCACATGCTCCTTTGACACCTTAAAGCACAATATGCGCTTTGACCTCCTCATGACCCTCAAGAGCCTTTGGCTCTTCCTTCGATGTGACACCCACTACCACACTTGCAATTCAAAGATGCTGGATTAAATTTTGTACGAGCTTCAAATATTTTGGATGCACACATTTTAATCAAATACTAAACTTTGGTTTGGATAAGGTATAAATACCTTATGCCCTCTTTACAATGCACGTCGGGGGAGGATAATGCATTGGGAGTTGGTGCTAACATTTGCCTTGTTAATATTTTAATTTATAATTATTTACATTCAATAGAATTTAAATATTATAAATTTAATATTTTACATCCTCTTTGGGCTTTATTAAAAATTAAAGCCTCCTTAGGTTTTTAGAAAAACCTTTTTAATTTGCCCACCTATGGTTTTAATAAAACCTTTTATTTTGCCCAACCATGGTTTTAATAAAAAACCTTTTATTTTTCCCAACCATGGTTTTAATAAAAACCTTTTACATAATATTTAAAAATAAATATTATGAAGCTTATTTTGCCATCAACCTTTTGCATTACTCCTTTTGAACTTTTGACATCAATGAAAATTTATCCTTGACATCAATGACAACTTTGACTCAAAATATCCAACAATATCCCCCTTTGTCATTGATGGCAACCCAATAACTTTTTACCATTTTCTTGACCTTTTCATTTTGCTCCCCCTAGGAAATTGCTCCCCCTAACTGAATGCTTTACTTCAAACATAGATCTCTCACCCTTACTCAAATATCTCCCCCTTTGACATCAATGGTAAAGGGTCACCTTTGGGGCTCGGGGCTAAGAATGAGTTTCTTAGCTTAGCCCCTCCCCCACCTCCTCTTGAGGTGGTTAATTCTGGGGTGGGAGAATTAATCCCAGTTTTTCTCGAAGATACTCAAAGGTTTCCTTCAAAAGTGGCTTAGTGAAATGTTTGCTATTTGCTCCTTTGTAGTAACATATTCTAACCTAACATGTTTATCTGTCACTTGTTCTCTCAAAAAATAATACTTGATCAAAATGTTCTTTGTCCTAGAGTGCGTCACTAGATTCTTTGAGATACTTATAACACTTGTATTATCACATAATATGAGAATATGATGATCATGTTTTATCTTGAAGTCTTATAGAGTTCGCTTCATCCATAATACCTGTGTAAAATTGGCTACCACAACAATATATTCTACTACTGTAGATAAGGATACTGAAACCTGCTTCTTACTTAGCCAAAAGACTAAACAGTCTCCAAGAAAGAATTCTCCTCTACTTGTGCTTTTTTTGTCATCAATGTTGCCAGCCCAATCTACATCTGTATATGCTGTGAGTGTGAAATTGTCACTTTTGAGATACCAGAGCCAAAGATCCATAGCCCCTTTTAGAGACCTGAGAATTCTCTTTACTGCTACCACATGTGTTCCCTTAGGTGCTGCCTGAAACCTTCACACTAATCCCACTGATTGCAATATGTCTGGTCTTGTAGTTGTAACATACAACAAGCTACCAATCATAGATTTGTATAATATCTGATCTACCTCTAGACATTCATCATCCTTACTTAACTTACATCTGTGACCATAGGGGTAATTACTAGTTTGTAATATTTTAACTTGAATTTCTTTAGCATCTCTTTTATATACTTAGTTTGTGAGAGAAATAATCCTTTCTCTGATTGTGAAATCTAAAGTCCAAGAAAGAAGGAAAACTCACCAAGCATAGATATATCAAATTTATTTTGCATGTTCTTAGAAAATTATTTACACATCTTATCATTGTTTCCATCAAAAATGATGTCATTAACATAAACAACCACAATTAGTAGTCATTCCCTTCATTTTTGATGTATAAATTGTTGTCTGCTATTTATTTTATGAATCCCTATTCCTGAAGATACTTATCCAATCTTGAGTACCATGCTCTTGGAGCCTACTTTAGACCATACAATACCTTTTTCAATCTGCATACATGATCTGGTTTATCTGTTAATATAAATCCCTCTGGCTATTCAATGTAGACTTCTTCTAGAACACCATTTAGAAATGTTGACTTAACATTCATCTGATATACATTGAAGTTTTTAAAACTTGAGAAGGCTAAAAATATTCTTATGGTTTCAAGTCATGCAATTGGCGCAAATGTTTCATCAAAGTTTATTCCCTCTACCTATGCATAACCTTTGCACACTAACCTTGCTTTATTCCTTACTACTTGTCCATCTTCATTTAGCTTGTTTTTGAATACCCATTTTGTTTCGATCACATTTTTGTCCTTTGGTCATGGAAAAAGTTCCCAAGTCTTGCTTTTATCTATTTGATCTAATTCCTCATCCATTGCCTTAATCCAGAATTCATCTCCACTTGCCTGATTGAAGTCCTTTGGCTCAATCTTAGATAGCAAAGAAAAATTTATTTGTTGAGATGATGTTATTATCCTTCTCCTTGTCTACCTTTCATTTGGATTTCCAATGATTATATCTTTTAGATGATGCTTCTGTACATATCTAGATGGAGTTTTAGGAAGAAGTTTTTGTGTTTCTTCTTCTTCTTCATTTGATTCCTCATGAAACTCTTCTTGACAACTTCCATCTTCCTGACACAGTTTGTTGAACTGGTTTTCTTAAATCTATCTTCTCATCAATTGTTACATTTATACTTTCTACAATAGTGTGTGTTCTCTTTTTGAAGCATCTATAGGCTCTTAGAGGAATAACCAAGGAAAATTCAATCATCACATATTGGGTCAAACTTGCCTAAGTTTTGATCTTCTCATCTTATGAAGCACTTGCTTCCAAAAACCTTGAAGTGTTTTACAGTGGCCGATCTTCCTTTCTAAAGCTCGTATATAGTCTTGTTATGATTTACCCTCATTTGAGCCTTAGTTATTATATATACTATTGTGTTGACTGCTTCTCTCCAAAATCCAATTGAGAGTTTAGACTCACTTAACATAGCTCTAGACATATTCTCAATAGTCCTATTTTTCCTTTCAACTACTCCATTTTGTTGAGGATTTCTTGTTGCTAAGTATTCTCTCTTGATACCATGTTGTTCACAAAACTCTACATATTCATGTGAGGTAAATTCACCTCCTCTTTCATATCTCAAACACTTGATCCTCTTGCTGGTTTCATTTTCAACCAGTTCCTTAAATGCTTTGAATTTTTCAAAAGCATCTGACTTCTCTTTTAGGAAAGCTACCGAAATCATTCTGGTGTAATAATCTATAAACAATATAAAGTAAATATCACCCTAAATAATATATGTTATGGTAGGACCACATAGATCAGTATGTATTAGAATTAATGGCTCATATGACATATATCCTTTTGATTTAAAGCTTTTTCTAGTTTTCTTTCGATGTTGACAAGGTGCACAGATTGTATTTTGTGGCCTTTTTATTTTGGGTATGTCTCTGAAAGCCTGCTTATTGCTTATGTTCACTATGTTTTCAAAATTTAAGTGACCCAATATTCTATGCCACAACCAACTCTCATCTTCTTGTGATAGAAAGCACTTTCCCCTTTTATCTCACAAAGCATGTATAGATTTTTTGGAGTTCTTCTTGCATTGGCAATGACTTTTCCAGTTTTTGATTTTCTTATCACACATCTATCTGGGTCGAATGTAACCATATGCCCTTGATCACATAGTTGGCTTACGCTTAACATATTATGTTTTAACCCTTTAACATACAACATATTTTATGTTCTTGTTTTCCCATTGTCTAAACTCAGAGTTCCTCTTCCACCAATCCTTGTTGATCCATTTTCACCAAAACTTACTGGTCCTCTATTGGTTTCTTTTAGTGCAATAAATTTGTCTTTGTCTCTTGTCATGTGACTAGAGCAACCACTATCAAGATACCATAGTTCTTATTTATCTTGAGCATGAAGGGTTGTTCGAACTAACATTGATCTAGCCTTTACATTTTTCCTTTCATCTTTCCTAGATGTTGAAATTATTTTTCTTTTACTAGACTCAGGAAATATCATTTTACACCATCTAGCCTTGTGCCCAAAATTATTGTATTTGTAACATATAATATCATTATCCATAAGAGATGCAAAAAAATTGAAGTTTCTATTGACATTGTTTCTTGCATGACCAATACAGTGTACAACTCTATGACCATATTTGTTACAAGAACAACAATGACCATGGAAGAAATTATGTAACCCATTTGGATGCCTTTGAGAT
The DNA here is from genome assembly GCA_028583015.1 of Wollemia nobilis. Classification (NCBI taxonomy): domain Eukaryota; kingdom Viridiplantae; phylum Streptophyta; class Pinopsida; order Araucariales; family Araucariaceae; genus Wollemia; species Wollemia nobilis. The sequence continues at coordinate 596,811 of JAQPPZ010001340.1, forward strand.
TGTGGTGGAGTGCTTCTCCTCTTGTGATTAACTTTCATCCAAGGTTCTTCTTTGCTTTATTCCTTTCTGATATCCTTTTCTTGCCTATATTTGTTTGAAGTTTTTGCTTCTTGAAGGCTTGATTCCTTTTTTTGTTTCTCATATTCTACCTCTTGTAGTACCTTGGTCCTTTCAACTTCATTCCTTAGATAAACAATTTCTGCTTCCAATATTTCACATTGTTTTTCTCTTGTCCTTAATAGATCTATCATATCTTGCTCAATTTTCTTTCCTTTTTCTACATTTATCTTGAGTTCGTTGAGATTTTGTAAAAGTTCCATCCTTCCTTCTTCATCCTGTTGAATTTGTTCCTTCAAGCTTGAGTTCTTCTCTCTAATTCTTTTCAATTTTTTGAGAGCAGTAAATAATTCATCCTTTATATCAAACATGGTCTCTTCTTCATTTTCTAAAGTCGTGTATTTTTGATGGATCTTCCTCCAAGCTATTAATCTTTTCACAGAGAGACCCGCTTTGATACCAATTGAAGAACATGTGCTTATACTGAGAGGGGGGTGAACAATATAAGATAATTTTTTTTACTTTTTAATACAAATGATAACATTAGTAGTATTAAAGCAATAAACATCACACAAAGCATCACACACATGAGAGATATGATTTAACATGGTTCACCTAATGTGGGCTACCCCACGGAGAAAATATTCCTTATAAAATTTTCTCAAATAAATTCTCTTTGGGAATACTTTCCCTACAATGTTTATGAACCTCTATCCAAAGGAGACATCAATCCCCTAATCAAATTCATGGATCTCTATCCACAAGAGAACTCTTTCTCCTTAGCTTTGACCGGTGATCTTCTAGAAGAACTGTTGCCCCCATTGCTCTGGCTAATGGATATCTATCCATTGAAGACACCTATCCTTGTTGCCCTAGCTAATGGATCTGTATCCACTAGATACTATCATCTTCTATACTCTATCACCTCCAAAGCTCTATCTAAAATTTACACTAAACACAGTCCTTCAATCTAGCAATATGTGCTTTGACCTCCTCATGAACCTCAAGAGCCTTTGGCTCTTCCTTTGATGCGACGTCTACTACCACACTTGCAATTCAGAGGCGCTTGATTAAATTTTGCATGAGCTTCAAATATTTTGGATGCACACCTTTTAATTAAATACCAAACTTTGGTTTGTCTAAGGTATAAATACCTTATGCCCTATTTACCATGCACGTATTGGGAGTCGATGCTAACATTTGCCTTGTTAATATTTTAATTTATAATTATTTAAATTCAATATATATATATTTTTGTACATGGTGGAATTGGTAGCCGCCACGAATTCGGATAGGCTGTCCAGCTTTTTATGGCTGCCATAGTATTGTGCGCTGTCTACCTCGAAAGCTGCCACACAGGTCTTCGCGCAATCTGCCCTTATAACCACCATGCCATGATCATTTTAAACATTTTACACCATTGAAAGCACCAGGAAGGGGACAAGCGTTCAGTCCGACGAGGCCCCAAATTTGAACCTTGGACCTCCACTCTCCTTACGGGGTTTGGGGGAACCAATTGGTCTACACCTTGGACCTAATTCAATAGAATTTAAATATTATAAATTTAATGTTTTACATCCTCTTTGGGCTTTATTAAAAATTTAAGCCTCCTTAAGTTTTTAGAAAAACCTTTTTAATTTTCCCACCTATGGTTTTAATAAAACCTTTTATTTTGCCCAACCATGGTTTTAATAAAAAACCTTTTATTTTGCCCAACCATGGTTTTAATAAATTTTTTTTACATAATATTTAAAAATAAATATTATGAAGCTTATTTTGCCATCGACCTTTTGCATTACTCCTTTTTACCTTTTGACATCAATGAAAATTTATCCTTGACATCAATGACAACTTTGAATCAAAATGTCCAACAAAGTCGATATCTCATCCTCCTTTAAGGTATGCCCTCTAGCTTCTATTTTTAATCCTTCTTATTCTTTGTTTGTTATTAAGATTCTTCCTTCTGTTGGGAATGCTGCTCCTCAAAGCCCTTCTCCACAGAGCCCTCATTCCCCTAAAGGTCTTCTTAGCCCTTCCCCATGTAAATATATTCCCAACAATATTTTTTCCTTGAGCCCTCCCTTCACTAGAAATAAAAAAAATGCTCCATGTTGATGTTGGTTCAGAGACAAAATGAGGTCGTCCTTCCTCTCAATACATAAAAAATAGAGAATGTTCTAAGGACATTGCCAACAAAACTCAACTCACTTTGATTCTCTTCTCCAAGCTAAACCTTCTTTCATTTCCACTTAAAAATGATACCCGATCCAAATTCCCCTCTTCATAAGGAAGAGGAAAAAGGTCTTCTTCTAGAATTTCTAAATGAAGATCCTCTCATGGAATGTGAGAGGTCTCAATGGACACAACAAACACTGTTTGGTTAAGTCTATGAGGAAATACGTAAAACCAACCATTTTCCTCTTGCAAGAATCCAAATTCGATACCCAAAATGCTTCACGTAATTCCAAATACATATGGAAAAATTGTGAATTCATAAGCCCTACCAATGGAGCCTTTGGAGGGTTATTATGTTTGTGGGATCCAAATTTTATTGAAAGAAGACTCATATCTATGGAAAAAAACTACATGAACATCTTGTTCTTCAATAAGGATTACCATTGCAGATGGGTTTTATCAGATTTTTATGCTCCAAACTCCCCATATGGGATATTTTGTCTCTTGAACAATCTTAGTTAGACAAGAGAGGTTTTTTCTAATGAGGTTTGGATGTTGGCTAGATATTTTAATTCTCCCTTATTCCCCACTGATAAGAAAGCAGACTCAAATAATAGTTAATTCCTATGAATATTTTACTTCTTTTGTGTATGAGAACGAACTCATGGATATCCAAATCAAAGATCCAAAATTCACTTGGAGCAAAGGTAGAAAGAATGACCAACTTATTCAAATAAGTCTTGGTAGATTTCTAATATCCATTAACAATATATATCCCTTTGGAGATGCTATCCTTTGTTATCTACTTCAAATATGATATGATTACAACCCCTTCTCCTTTATTTTTCATTCTAGGTCTCCTCGTTCATATCCCATTTTAGATTTGAGGCTATGTAGCTTTAGGATTCAAATCTCAAGGCACTCATTGGAAATTGATGGTCTTGTAGTTTTTTTGGGTCCCTAGCTTCTTAGATCAACAATAAGCTCTGGTTTGTGAAAGTGCAACTCAAGAAGTGGAACAAAGATATTTTTGGCAATATTTTTTCCAAAAAATAGAATATCTAATCCTAGCTCATAAACATTGAGCTTCTTGCCCAATAGGAAGAATTGGACACAAATATTATTGAGATTGAAAGAAAGCTTCTATATGAATACCACAATATTCTTAAAAGTGGAGAATTTTTTTGGAAGCAGAAGTCCAGAATTACCTGGTTGAAAGAAGGATACTCTAATACTAAATTTTTCCATTCCACCATGATGAGGCACAGGGGCTCTAACAAGATCAAGGACCTCATCAGATCTGATGGGATCATTATTTCAAAAATTATAGAAATCAAAGATGAGACAATGGCTTTCTTTGAAGATCTAATTGGACCAAGTCTAGAGTGCAATATGCAAATGTCAGAGACCCTCCTGAACAATATCCCCAGGTTGGTATCATAGGAGCATAACAATTATTTGCTTAAACTAGTTTTCGCTGAGAAAATCCATAATACAAATTTTTCAATGCAAGGTAGGAAGGCTCCAAGATCGAATGGTTTTCCGCAAATTTTATTTCAAAAATATTAGGACATTGTGGGGCCTAACATCATTTCAGCCATCCAAAAAATGCAGTAAACTAAGAACATTCCTAAAGCTGAAAACTCCACCTTTTTGGCCCTCGTCCCTAAGTCCAATAATACCAAATCCTTATTTGATTTATGTCCAATCAGTATGTGTAATGTTTTTTATAAAATCCTCACCAAAGTGATTGCCATGAGGTTGAAACCTATTCTCCCTTTCATCATCGATTCCTATCAAGGAAGTTTTATTCCAGGGAGGCTAATTACTGATAACATAATTACAATCCATGAGCTTATACATTATGTTTTTGAAAGTGGTAAATTTGGTCTTTTTCTCAAATTGGACATGAACAAGGATTTTGAGAATGTGTCTTGGAGTTTCCCCTTCTTTGTCTTGTCCAAATTTGGTTTCCATTCTGATTGGATCAACTTATTAAATGCATGCATCCCAGTAGCTAGCTTCTCTATCTTAGTTAATGGATCCACTACTAGTTATTTCTAGAGTGCCAAAGGTCTGCAATAGGGAGACCCTTTGTGCCTTTTTTGTTTATCATTGTGGTGGAATCCCTAGGGAGAAATCTACGATCTTCCTATTCCAAAGGAGAAATATATGGCATTAAACCTACCTCATCTCTCATGTCCATATCCCACTAGTAGTTTGTGAATGACACTATTCTAGCCACTCATGCCTATGTTCCTCAAGTCCATTTTTCTCTCCTTTGAGTCTACTGTTGGCCAAAAAGTCAACTTCTCCAAAAGTAAACTATATTTTCTTAATACGTCCTCCAGATGAAAAATCGGTATAGATAATATCCTTGGTTATACCATTGCTGACCTTCTTGCTACCTACCTTGGTTTTCCACTATTTGTTGGTTCTACCAAAAAAATTCTTTGGTTTCCACTCATTGAGAGAATTCACAAAAAAATTACAGGATGGAAAGGAGGGCTCCTTAGTAAGGCAAGAAAGTCCACCTTAGTCAAAGCCACACTCTAGAGCATCCCTATTTTATTTTTTTCCATCTTTTGCAATTCAGTTGAAGTTTATAACAAGATTGAAAAGCTCTAGAGGAATTTTTTATGGTCAATTTTAGAACACAAACAATGATTCCATTTAGTTACGTGGGACCAAGTCTACTCCAAGAAATAATATGGTGGTATCGAGCTTAGGAAGGTCAAATAGATGAACCTAGCCCTCATTACCAAGCAAGGATGGTGGATCCTTCAAAATGAAAAGTCACTATGGGTTGATATCATCAAGGCTAAATACCTTTGGCATCAACCAATTTTTTTGGATGATCCTTCGCCTATTCAAGGTTCTATCACCTATAATTCCATCTTGTGTATGAGGGACATCATCAACAAAGGAATCCATTGGAAACTTGGTGATGGCCAGAAGATACACTTTTGGGAGAACAAGTGGTTGGGTAACAACCCTCTTTATAATCGTCTTGATTTGATCTACCTCAAACCTGTGACTTATATGTTGTTTGGTACACAGGTATGCAATTTTGTTGATGTTGATAGGAAGCACTGGAAAACCAGTACTCATGGTAATATGAATAAAGATAAACAATAGCTAATCTTATTTTGTCTAACATGTTGCGTATCTATGTTATTCCCAAATATTCAGTTGAAGATAAGTTCTTGTGGGATTCCAATGAAAACAAGTTTTTCTTTGTCAAATTTGCCTAAATCCTTAATGAAAACCTTGGTTAGCCATGGTTCCCTTGTTGAAGAGAAATAAGGAGCCCCAATAAACTAAATTAGAAAAGCAATAATAACAGAATAAAAATAAGAAGATAGCAGATTCACACATTACACAATATTTATCTTAGAAACCCTCATATGGGCAAAAAATAGCACAGTATTATCTTATTATTGCATTAACTTGATCGTCTCCAATGCAATAATATTCTCCTTCTGTCTCACTTCAAACCCTAATGCAAGTGTGATATATATAACAAAGGCACATGCACAGATTTTACAATATCATGGGCAAAAAAGCAAGGGTTCAAATATAGTAACCCTAAAAACCCATATGGATCTAAAAATAACTTAAAACCCTAAAAATTTGGCTGGGGGCTGCCACCCCCAGATCCCTACTTTTTAGAGAGCTACCACCCCCAAAACCCTGCTCGAGGCTCGACTCGACCTCAAACCCCAGCGAGTATATCGTACACAGTGTCCAATACATTTTAGTGTTAACCCCACCAGAATAACATAGAAAATATTCAACATATTTTTAGCACTTCTAATATCATTCGAAACAAGCACCTCATTCCTAAAGTTTGTTTCTTATTTTGGCTTTTTGTTCAGGATAAAATTCTCTCCATTCCAAATATCTAGATTCGAGGGCTCCCCATTCCTAATTGTTGTTACCTTTGCAAGAAGGAGTGCGAATCCACCCAACATAATTTCCTCTCTTGTCCTTTCTCCCTCAAAGTTATTTGCTCATTATTTTCCTTTATGGGTATTTCCTAGGTTCCTCCCTTTTCTCTAAATAATATTTTTTTATAGTGGCCTAATCCCTTTAAAAATTTTTGTGTCAGAACCTTTTGGATCTTCTATCTCCCCCATTTCCTATGGGAATTTTTGCGTGAAGGAAATTATAGAGCCTTCATTAACTCCATCCATGATTCCAACTATGTTATTTCTAGAATTATCCATGCAACAACTAAAAATATCTTTGTTATTCAGGGCACTAGATTGCCAAAGTCCTCAAGTGAAGCTCAATTAGCCAAGTTCATCTAGCTCCCTTCCTATAATATTTCCTCTTCCTCTTATGTGGTTGATCATTTTATTATCAAGTGGTCTCCTCCACCTTTGAGATGGATCAAATATAACTTCTATGGTGCTGCCAAGGGCAACCTGGGATAGGTTGGAGCAGGAGGTATCTTTTGAGATCATACAGGGAAGATTTTGCTGGCCTTTGCAGAAAATATTAGCATCCAAACCAACCATTTTTCTGAAGCTCGAGATCTCTTCCAAGGTCTATCTCTCTTGTCCAGAATAAACTTCCCTAACATTATTATTGAAGGTGACTCTATGAACATTATTAGGAGCATTGTAGGCACCCATTCAAATTCCTAGAATATTTCTAGTTTAATTTCTAAGGCAATTTTTTTTGAGATCTTCCCCTAATGTCACCATCCAACATGACTTTAGGGAAGGAAACAAAGCCGCTGACTTTATAGCTAACCTGGGGGTTTCTTTGCCTAACCTCACCATTTGGAATAAAAATTCTCACACTGGTCGATGGTAATCCTACACCTGTATCTCTTTTGTGTGTTTTCTTAGGATTCAGGTTTCCTAGGTAGCCACATCTTCTCCATGTTATAAGAATATGCCTCAAATTGAATAGCATTTTTAAGACACATCATTGGAGATTTCATCAATATGTGGAACTTTTCTAAGTTCACAAGATTTATTTTCAACATACACTCTCATGCATGGCTTCAATGTTTGGGGCACATGGAGCTTGTGGCTCAACATGGAGAATATTTTTGTGAGCCATACATGGAGATATTGTAACCACACCATCTTCAATGAACATCTCTTGTAGGTTTTTTTTTGCATGATGGATGACAAAATGGAGCCATTTGTTGCCTTATCCAGACACATGAGTAGGCTTTACTCTAGACCAAATTCAAGAATCATTGTTATTGGTCTCTTTTGGTGGATGAGGGATGACTATGAGTTCCTAGGGCAACTTTCTATTTCAAATTTCTATTTGCATGTGAGCTTGTAGGAAGCCAGTGGTGAAACAATTACTATCCATCATGAGAGGATTGGTCGATGGTTAGACTTACGATATCTTACGTGGAACTTCTATTTCACTCATCCCTATTTTCCCATTGAGACTTCCTATTTTTCCCCTGTAAGGGTTTCTCTATTTTTTTTTGTCTTTCTTCTTGGCTGTTTTGAAGAAGGTGCTTCCTTTTTGTTTCAGATGGTTGGGAGCATTTTCCCTTTATAAAACTTTTTATAAAAGGTTATAGAAACCTTTCAAAACCCCTCTTACCAATACAAAAAATGATACAAAAGACAAGGATAAGAGGTAAGATATCTAGGAAAATTGACTCCACTTTCTTAGATTTAATTCTAAGAGGAACAAATGCAGTTACTTTTGATAAATTCTAACCTATATCTTTGTGCAATTGCTCTTAAAATAAAATGACTAAAATAATAGCAAATAGAATTAATAGGAATATTAATGATTTGATAAAGCTAAAACAAGGAGATATTATTCTAGGAAAACAAATATATATGACAACATTATAATGAATCATGAAGCCCTAAACTCAAGTGCCAAGTCCAAAAATAAAAGAATAGCCATTAAACTCAATATGACTGATGTCTCTGATAGTGTAGACATTGGCTTTTTAACATAGATGCTAGCCAAATTTGGATTTCTATCTCAAATGATAGTATGGATAAGAGCTTGCATAGAGGGACCTTGGATAACCCCTCTAATCAATGGGAAAAATCTTAACTTCTTTAAAGCCACTAGAGGATTAAGACAAGGGTGTAATCTCTCCCATTACCTTTATATCCTTCTAGCTAAAACTTTAGGGAAGACCCTGATCAAATTGAGAAGGGAAAAAATCTTGGGAATTAGAGCAACTATAGGATATAGAACAATCACTCATGATCAATTTGTAGATGATACTATTTTATTGGGGGAATCCATAAAACTGAATGTCAGGTTAATCAACTAAGTTTTAGATTGTTTCTCTTCAGCCATATGGGCAAATATAAACACCCAAAAGAGCATATTTTACATGATAAATACTTCAATAGTAGAAGATAGAGGTTTCTCTTATATTTTGGAATCTCACAAAGGTAATGATACTTTTAACTATCTAGGTGTTCCTATGGGATTCCATAAAAAAAATAGAAAATCTGGAATGTAATTTTAGAAAAGATGTCAAGAAGAATACATTAGTATAGCAAAAATTAGTTGAGTTTGGCAAGAAGAGCTATTTTAATCAAATAAATATTAGCAAGTCTTTTTATATATCAACTATTGGTGTAGCATGTACCTTTATATATGTTGTAGAAGTCAAATGTGTTAAGAATTTTTCTATGGAAAGGGGGAAGGCAATCAGATAGGAAAAAGTTCCATTTGGTCAATTGGGATACTATTACCAAGCCAAAGGAGTTGGGAGGCCTAAGAATAGAAGAAACAATTATTGTTAGCAAGGCACTAAGTGCTAAGCTACTTTAGAATCTACTCACTCCACCATACTCTCCATGGAAGCAAATATTAAAATGCAAATATTTAAACAACTCTAATGGGTTTCAACTCATAAAAAGTGTGAAAAGTATAGTAGGCTCCTCCTCAATTTAGAAACATATTATGGAAGCTAAAGATATTATATTAAATCATATCTCTTGGATTCTAGGGGATGGTAGGTAAATTAATATATGGGATGATATAGTCTTAGGACAACCTCTAATCATTAAGAATTATTTTCCAAAAATAAAAGTAGATCTTGCAACAATTGGATGCTAACTCTCTTGCAATATTAATTGAATGGGTGAGAGATCCACCCCTGCCATATCTTGACCAAGACTCATGGAGAGAACTACACATCCAAACTAAAGGAATTAAAATTTCTGCCCAAATTACATATCAACTTATATGGGGCTCTATTAGTGGGTCAAGTGTTTACACAGTTAGACAAGGGGTGTTATTATATCAACATGGTCAAAAGAACTCAACCATATCTAAGGTATGAAATTACAGGTTCCTCCCAAACTTCAATCCTTTCTTTGGTTGGTGCTCTAAAAATATTCTTACTGAAGATAACCTAATTAAGAGGAATATCATGGGGTCTCATATTTCCCATAGGTGTCTTAAGAATAATTAAATAATATCACATCTATTCTTTTAGTGTATAGAATCAATTACCCATGTGTTGTAGGTGAGTTGGAGAGGTTAGGGTAATCCTCCAAGGGAGGTCCCTGGTTCGAATCTCCACCCTATCAAATGCACATTGGGTACCCAAAATCTAGTTGATTATGCTAGTGCGATCAGGACCGGGTGTGACTCCCGGGTGATTTTGATAGTGTAGAACCCCTTGGTCATGGTTTCTTAGACCAAGGTGGCCTTAAAAGGGGTTTTTTGCTAAATTAAAAAAAGTGTATATAATTAGTTAAAATTTATATTGAAATAACCCAACAAATAGGATCAACACTATCTAGAACTTTCAAATAAAAAAATTTCCTACCAAATTGGGGCCAAATGTACAAATGGGGTTTGAAGGCGCACCTGAAGGTATTGAGTGCCAATATTTAATATTTGGAACATATGGAAGGATAGAAACAACATAATATTTGATGACAAAAGAACCAATTTTCAAGTGTTAACCAATAGAGTGTTAAAGGAGATAGTCTTGAACACAAAAGCTATATATCATAAACAACAAGATATTAGGATATTAAGAAAAAAGGAGATACAAATGTTACACTAAATGGATCCCCAAAATCTCCTAAATTCTAGGCTATAGGTTAGAACATCCAGACCTCCAAAGATAAAGTTCCTTGCATTTTTCTTTGATGGAGCCTCTATATCAAACTCAAGTCATGTAGTGGTTGGTGGTGTGATACTAGTGGAACCACACTATGAAATGCTTCAATTCAAAATCAATTTAGGGAAAACAACCAATAACATTGTAGAATTGATAGGTTGTGAAATGGGATAAAAATTAGCTTAGGAAAAATACATTAAAAAACTCCATGTACATGGTGATTGAAGACTTATGATCTTTGCCTTATCTAAGGGGAAGGATTTCTCATAAATTCAACTACAAATAGTTTAGATAAGACTAATATAATTGGAGAAAAAGTTTGAATATATACAATATTTCCACATTGGAAGGAGTCATAATATGGTGGTTGTGAGGCCATAAACATAGTCTGTTTGCATCTTAGAGAAATAAGAAAAAATAAAAGTAGAGAACATGAGTGGCATAGATGATAGTAAGTATATGGTAATTTTGAAGCCTTTGGATATTCTGGAGACTTTGAAGATTTCAATGCCCCTAGATATTTTTATGCCTCTAGACAACCTTGGAACATTGCATGATTATGGAGCTTTTGGTGTTTCAAGTTTTCTCAATGATTATGGTACCCTTTGCATCTTTGGCACCCTTGGTATACCATTGCACTTTTTGGAGTTTTTAAATTTGCTTTGTTGCTTGTTCCTCCTTTTGGACAATAATATTGTGACCTCCAAGTTGCTTTTTGGATAATTATTCTTTGCAAATTTGAATATCAATATATAACTTCTTTCTTAAATTAAAAAAAAAGTATCCTTTCCCATTCCATTGGTATCTACTATCTCTTGTATTTTTAAAACATGGATTTAATTTCTTCCTTTTATTCAAATACGTTACCAAAATAATTGGTATTTTAAATATTCATTTGTCCTTTTAAATATTTTATATTTTAAACAAAATTTTGCATACACAATCCTTCAATATTTAATTCAACTCAACATAGTATAATTGTTTAGAAAAAATCAAGTAATTGAAGATAAATAGATTAAAAACAAAATGGATTTGGATGAATACTATTGAGTAAATTGTTGGAATTCACATCAATTTCTAGTAATGATTAGAAGGAATCCAACCACTCAAATATTATATATAAGGCATGGAAAAGGATGAAAAATAGATATAGATGATGGGTTCCCTTGAGCACCAAATAATCACTATATTATCTATAAATAAGAATCACAACATTGATATAATGGATAGAGTGATGGGGAGTATTTATACCAATACCAAAACCCCAATTACATAATCAAGTTAACCAAAGTAGACATAACAAGTGGGATTTATGTTAATTACAAATTATAAGATGGTTTTAGCTATAACAAGGTTAATTGCAATCCATAAGACTTACATAATTAAATAATAATTAAATAATAATTAAATTAAAAATACATATTTATACAATGATTTCTTATGGGCCTATACATGATCACACCATATAATATTTATCTTGGCCATAAGCTAGATTACACTTTGAACATCCCATCATAATATAAATTATGGGCCCAAAAATAAAATATCTTAGTGGCAATAACATCTTCCCCTATAATGGATTCTCTAGTGGGCCTTCTTACTTGAGGAAGGCTTAACCAAATCATATCATCATCTAGAAGTCTACTTATGTGAATATGACCATGAATAAAAATCTCCTTAGGTTGGACCATATTCACCACAAACGATATTAGATAGTCCCACACATATACAAATAACATCTCCAATATAACTCTATATGAGGAAGACTCACTGGGAATAACCTCTCTTAGAAGTTGCTCCAATATTCTATAGTCACATAAGGAAATACTTAGAAGCATGAATTTTCCTTTTATAACACACTTTACCTTATTTGGAAACTTTGACTTGTCCTTGGACCACCTGATTTCCATCATTAAAAAAGGCTTTGCATGAAATTTTTAGAGGAAAAGTCGTACACAATTCCAAAAGTACCTAGACAAAATATATAAGATAAAAAATATTATAAAGGGTTAGATTTTTATGTATAAAATCAAGCAATAGCCCAAGCATTGATAGGAAGAGGAAAGAGTGAATACAACATATTATGGATATTTTTCTATGACCCTCTAAAAGATCAAATAAGTATTTCTAATGTCATAAATGCACATATCTCTTCCATGAATATGGACAAAAATTTCTAATTGCATAATATGCTATAAATTTACCTCTTTAACTAAGGTTAATAGGTCTTGAATATAAACACATAGTGAGATGTCTTTGCACATGTAGTAAGTCCTTGAATAAATACCACCTATGCAAAGAGCTAAAAACATACTGCAATTTAAAAAAAAACTCAAAATTCTTCTGTATGCAAAATTTAGGGCCTATGGAAGTTTGCTCTCCAAAATAGCCCTAGAGTGAGGTTTTTGAAATATATAAATTAAAAAAAATCTAGAAAATATTTTTGTCTTCAAAGCCCCTCATGCCGTCTACTCCAAAATTGAACAAATCCAGAAAATATTTCTCTGGTAAGGGTCTGAAAACAAAGAAAGATTCGATCTTGTTTCCTGGGAGAAAGTCTGTAGACCTAAAGCCTATGAAGGAATTGGGATCAAAAGAATTCAAAAGCTAAATATTGCCATTATAACCAAGAAGTCTTGGAGAATCATTTCTAATGATAACTTTGAATAGATAACCATAATAAAGAGAAAATATTTGCAAGAAACAAATTTCCTTGATGAATTGGCTCCAATCAACGGATTAGATTTTTGGAAATCTATGATCCACACCAAATATCTATTGCGCAAAGGCTTAATATGGCAGTTAGGAAATGGAGAGAGCATTTACTTCTGACATGATAAATGGATTATAGGAGAAATGCTCATTGATGATCCTAGCCTCTTGTTGAGCGGTATTTTCACCCGATTGTGAAAACACACTCTCCGATAGGATTTGGGTTCTAAATCCTCTCTTGCAAAGAAATTTAATAAACAATTTCTCCAAGGTTTCGCTATGTTAGCATTTAGTATATGTGTATCAATAATCTCAAATAAAGATATTCAATTAAAATGCTTGGAACACCTTAGTGGTTGCAAGTAACTGTTAACAAGGGGCAATGTTGGTTTATTTTCTATCGTGAAACTTTTAATGATTGTTCGTTGAACCCGAATAAAGCAAATGTGATTTGATCTTTGTATGACCACGCTGCAAAAAAAATAGAAATTTATGAAATTTCATAAAACATAACCCTTTCAATGAAATTAGAATTTTATGAAGGTTCTATATATGCATCATCCTCATGAAATCATGAAAGAAAAACAAAACGAAATGAAAAATGAAATTCTCGGCCCTTGAAATGGAAATTTTCTATTTTCAGGACTTTGGAAATTTTTTAGTTTTTTTATTTTAATGCCTACATTTTAATGCCAGTAAATGAAAATAAAGTGCAGAAAAAATGAAAATAAAATGCAAAAAAAAAAATGAAATGCATTCGAGGTGCTGCAATCCTATCTCGACAAAACCGAAGCTAATGAGGTTTTCATGCATGCAACCTAACTTATTGAACCCGCAAACATGCACAATCCAGGATAAGTCAAGTGCTGGTCTCTGGGGTTTTAACTGTGATTTCAGATTTAGACATTCGCATGAAGCAACCAAGAGAACTTGCATTAAACTTCACCTATAAGCCTAGAAATCCGAAAAGGGGAAAGATAAACATTTAATCCTCCATGCAGAAAATAACTCCTTCTTTCTTGCCAATGAGGTGCAACTCTCTGAATTTTTTGTATTAAAAATTGATCATTTTACAATAACAGAATCTCTAGTTTTCTCAAAACCAAAAAAAGGGGAAGAAAAACACTCCAAAGCAGGCCCAGAATGGCTACTCGCCCTCAGCTCTGCAACTCTACCCGCAGCGGTTTCTGACCCTTGTACCAATATGTGCTTCTGCTTTTATACTTTCTGGCAATGCTCTCTTGTTTCGCCTTGTGACGCTTCGCTTCATCTCCCAGATCGCTTCGTTTCACCTTCCCCGCCTTTTCGTTGTTTTTGACTTTATGTTCGACATCGAGACGCTTGATCTTCTCTGTGACCTGTAACGCTTCTGTAGCCCTTACACCTTTATGCCACGTGTTCTGCACTTTTTTGCATGTTCCATAATGGCCCCCTATAAATCATGACCAAAAATAGCATGTCATGATATCGTGACATTTTTATGTATGCAGCTTTGCCCCTCTACCTGTATCGCGAAAACAAGACATGTCGCGATATCGCGACATTTTTCTGTCAGCAGCCTTGTTTGTCATCATGCATCGCAAAAATGATACATGTCGTGATATCGTGACATTTTTCTGCTTCGGACCGCATGGATGCAACTTGTCGCGAAATCGTGACGTTTTTCTCCTTCGTTGTGTTTTGTTGCACTCAACCATGAAAACGTGACATGTCACGAAATCGTGACACTTTTTCATTCCATACCATCTTGTTGCTTTTTATCATGAAATCATGACGCTTTTCTCTTTTGGGCTCTAAAATCCTTCCCAAACTTTTCCGTCTCAAAACGCACACCTTACAAATCTACATATTTTCTCTTCCGTACCATCTCGCTGCTTGGACCCATGATGACGATTTTCCTCTACGTTCATTTTGGCTACTTTAGGTCACGAAAACGCGACATGTCACGATATCGCGACAACTTCTACATTGACTCTTCTCTTGCTACCTTCGACCGCGATTTCATGACAAGTCGTGATATCACGACATTTTCATTTTGTCTTTCTCTCTCCTATATGAACCGTGATTTCATGACATGTCGCGATATCACGACATTTTGAGTCTTTAATTTGGTTCTTTGTCTTGCACCGCGATTTCACAACACGTCGTGATATCATGACATTTTCTCTTCACGATGCATTCTGCTGCTCTTAGCCGCGAAAACGTGACATGTCACGAAATCGTGACAACTTTCCATTTCTAGCCGACGGAGCAACATGTCACGAAATCGTGACAACTTTTCATTTCTAGCCACATGTCACAAATCGACAACTTTTCATTTTCGTCGCGATGGAGCAACATGTCGCGATATCGCGACACTTTTCATTTTTTTGCTATATTTTGCTCTTCCTTTGATTTTTTAGCATCTGGGCCATTGCGGTCTTCTTTGAAAGCATGCAAAAAAGGTGGGTCCCCAATTTTGGGGTGTGTTGTGGATCAGCCACAACAAATGGTGACTCTGCTATCAAATGCTCTTGAGCATTTTGGTGAGAACCCAACCTGAAATATACAAGCTTAGATACAAGCGTCAACACATAAAGGATAAACTAATACCGATAGATCAGAAATACATGAAACATCAGAATCATTAAGTATCAGCTCGGTGTGTGCAATGTGTTTTCATTCCCTATCGCTTGAACTTGATCAACATTCCATTGTCAGTTTCACTTATGATTTGTATGCAAGGCTATGAATGATTTGTGCAGGATTTGATGTATGATGAAGATGCTAGAGATATAACAACCTGCTTTACAAAGGCTCAAACCTTCTAATATCATGAACAAACATATTAAAGCTATCAAACCCTCTTAGGACCAAATATATGTATACTTGAATTAATTTACTAGATCCCAAAGTTGGTTATGTGTCACTACCATCTTGAACCCATGTGCAGGTGTAAGTGAGATCAGAGCTTTGGGGAATTGGATTCCCAACCTAAGCGAGATGGGAATTTAATCCTATCCTTACTACTCTGATCTGGAGTTCATTACCTCATCTTGAACAAAATGATTTAACCTGTTATGGATGAAATTGTCAGGCTAGCCTATCCGTTTGAGCAATCAGTGGTCTTGCTTTTAGACAAGACATGTTGCCACGCATGAGCATACTTAACCCCATAATCCATGATTTGGCTTCATTCATTCTTTTCTCTTTTTATTTCTTGGACCTTTGGGATGACTACCCATCCTTGCTAGGGACATGTAGTACGATCCCTCCAATCCAATATTAAGATGAAATGGGAAATATTAATTTTTATTTCTTGGACCTTGGGGATGACTACCCATCCTTGCTAGGGACATGTAGTACGATCCTTCCAATCCAAGATTGAGATGAAATGGGAAAAATTAGTTTTTCTTTTATTTCTTGGACCTTTGGGATGACTACCCATCCTTTGCAGAGGACATGTAGTACGATCCTTCCAATCCAAGATTTATGATGAAATGAAAGATGGAAGCTTTGGGGAATCGGATTCTCAACCTAGGCGAGATGAGAATTATGCCCTATCCTTACTACTCCATGAAGGTCAAATCAGAGCTTTGGGGAATTGGATCCTCAACCTAAGTGCGATGAGGATTTAATCCTATCCTTACTACTCTGATTTTAGGCTTTAAGCATTATGGGAGTGGTAAAAACCACTGTTTTAAGGATTATGTTGCATGATAGGACAGACATGAAATATTCTTTTCACCTCACCTTTTCTTCCAAGCATGGTTTTGATCATTTTGCTCAAGATTCTTCTTTAATGTGCATAGAATGTGCTTGGTTCAAGATAGTTCGGGCATCAGTTCCCAACCTTAGGATTTTTTATGTTTTATGTTATAGAATAACCCTAAGAGGATTCGACACCTTCTCAATGATTGCACATGAAATGAAAATGTACCTGAGATGACATGTATATGCAATGAGGAATGTGACATGAGATATGAATGCACTCCTTCTTTTGAAATGTGGATGGAATATATCATCTACTTTACCATAATGTGTAAAACTGACAACTTCATGCATTACAAGATTCAAACGATATTATTTAAGATGTTTGTGTTATTTGTGGAGCTTTCTACAACACAATTCCAATGTTTCATATTTCCCTGATCTTAGGCATAAGTTGACATCTCAAAATTTTCTTCATTTTTTTTTTATAAAAAAACCAAACATGTCCATAGGACCAACACACAACTTAAATCCAAACTTTATTCAATCCAAAACCAAATAGCAATCCAAAAATGAAACTTGAAAACACAAACCAAAACCCAAAAACCAAAATCTATATACAAATGTACAATATAATACAAGATGATGCAAAGCTTGGATTATCACTTTCCTGGATCCCAAACATGATTAGAACATTTCAACAAAAATATAACATGATATGCATGCCAAATGTTGTAGGAATCCAACAAAAACAAGATTAGACCAAACAATGCAACAAATTTCAACTTGCCTCTCTCACCCCACCAATTAGATTTAGTTCCATTAGTAATCCCATAGGTGAGCATCAAATCACTAAATTGATTAGACAACAAATGATATTCAATTTTATCTTGTCTATTCTTTAAAGTATCCAAATTTCATAATTCCATTCATGATTTAGAAGTAGGCTCTCTTTATCCAAAATGAAACTTTGTAAGTAAGAGCCTATTTCTAAAAATTTTAAAGCCAAATCATTTTCCAAATTTGTAGGCCAATCAAATTTGTGTAACAGTTTGCAAGCATCTAGGATATTTACTAAATTAGGATCATTAAAAGTTTTTACCCTAGATTCAATTAGTAATTGTTGATGAATTTGATTTAACAATTCAAGTGCATCAACTTCTTTTCCATTCATTAAAACAATGTTATCAAAGGTGTGATTAGAAATTATACCCTGTTTTTCATTCACCTTTAACGACATTTCATCATAAACATCATTCAAATTCAAAACATGGTCATGCAAATTTTCACCTAAATCTTGGATGTTTGAACACAAAAGGTTAGATTCTAACTTTTGAACATTTTTATTTACCAAAATTTGATGGGGATTTGTAATTCCCTCTTTTACCTCATGGTCTTCATACTCTTCATTGATTACTTGTTCATCAAACATACCAAAATTGGGCACCCAATTGAAAACATGCCCATCCTTTTCAACCCTCAAATATTCTTGGTCAAAGTGTATGTCCCATGACTCATCTTGATGATCCTTCATTTGAGTTGCTTCCAATTGATCAATCTCTTTGTCATTTGGTTCCAATTCTTTGTTCACTATCCATGGTATCTCTTCATTTGAATCCTCAAAATCATCATGCAAACTTGTATCCACATCTTCAATGAATTTATATTCAACATGATCAAATTTTGCAACCTTCTCAAATCTTGTGAATGTGAGATCTTCGTATGATGTAGAAATTTCAACATCCTGCATATCAAGTGAAATATGAGTTTCATCTATAGGGATGTGAGAAAAGAATGCATTATCATATCTCCCCCAACCATTGTAAAAATTGTCATCCAAATCCATGGAATGAAATTCCATGATGTTTGTGGCATGATCTTTTGATTCATTCATAAATTCCTTTTCTTCTTTGTCCTTGGCAATAGGATCATTATAATCTTCCAAAATTTGATGAGATTTGAAACCCTCTTCCAAAACATCCTCAAATTGTACAGGAGTTGTAATATCTTCCTTTGAGTAGGCGATTATGTTGTCCTGTATATCAATTGGCACACAAGTTTCATTAGTAGTTTTGGAGAGAGTGTAGTCTTCCCACTTCTTCCAAGCATCATAATAATCATCTTCCAAAATCAAGTGGTGATGTTCAACTACTTCTTCAACATCCTCCAATTCATCAATGTGTTTCTCATCAAATTCATCTTCACCTTCCTTAGATGGTTCAATTATTTCCAAAAGTGGGTCATTTCTTGAATTCAAATTTGTAAGGCTATCATAGTCCAAATTAGTAACCCATGATTCAATTTTATCATAATTTGGAGGGTGAAGAATTTCTTGATCATTAATTTTACACATCTCATCAATAGTATCTTCCAAGAACAAGTGGTGAAATTCTATCATATCTTCAAATTTATTTATTGATTTTATTTCAATTTCACTTTCAACCACTTCATTCAATTCTATGGTGGGTTCCGTCCTATCACATATATCAAACATTGTTGAATTTAGAACCCCTTCATCCGAATAATCGTGTATCTCTATGAATGAGATCATTTCTGCATAATCCTCACTAGCGGATGTTGGCTTAGCAATTTGCACCTCCTCGTGGACTACATCTAAGGTGGTTGTAAGATTTGGATATTCAAATTCATCCCCTTGATCATTTACCTTAGATATCATTGGAGTGGAGGGTGCTATATTTGATGGTTGGTGTAGGTTGGCATCAATATTTTTAGAAGGACAATCTCTTATGTGAACATGTTGTGCCTTTTCTTCTTCAAGACCTTGTCGTTCTATCTCTTCTAAGATCTCATGGATTTTCTCTAGAGACAAACCACTCAGTTTTTCCTCAATGAGTGAAGCAAGTGTGGGGTGTATGGCTCCCAGGTATACTTCCATGGCTTCCTCTTCTAATGTGTTAAAATTTTCCCACATTTGGGAGTGCAACTCACGAAATCTTCCATTGAATTGACTCAAGGATTCATTAGGCTCCTTACATATGGAGGTAAACTGATTTTTCAAGATTTCTAAGTCAACTTCGATTACCAAAATGATAAAGATAGGCTGCTTCTAGTTGTATCCAAGAAGTCCTAACCTCCATGGGTAGTTGGCTATACCAAAAGAATGGTTTATCATCCAAAATGTATGCAAATAACTTACAAGCCACCTCCTCATAGAAAATCTGGAATTGACATAATGTATCCTTGTAGACATGTAGTTTTTGCAAGTATCCTAGTGGCACCTCTTGATTAAAACACCGTAAAAAATCCAATAACATTTTAGGAATATGATAGGGTATCACATGTATAGACAAACCCTTATAATGATCCTCCATTATAGATACCATTCTTTCTCTTAGAGATACTATTTCAGCTCTTAGGGATACAATTTGCTCCTCAAATGTTGCCATTAGTGAACTCAGAATGTAACTTTAGAACCAAATCTATTGAATATTCAACCTGCAATGTATAAAAAAATCAAGTTAGCATCAACTAAGAGATGTATTCATTAAAATCAAATGAAAAGTAATTGTATGGAAACAACACTTTGTTAGTCAATACCAAAATTTTCAGAATTAAATCAAATCACATTTTTATTCCGTATGAACAATCAAAAAGCGTATAGAATAATAAATAGCAATTCAGGTCATCCTTTTAACAATACAAGGTTGTAGTGTTAGAGGACTAAAGATAACAATCAATATAGCATGAAATATACAAAAATTTTAAATCTCACTAAAATAAACCCGTTCAGGCCCTCCTTCTAGCGCCAATCTGTTGAGTGGTGTTAGAGGAGGCCGAAGATGCTAATCAAATGGACTTGAAATATTTAGCAATGTAAAGCTCTCAAACAATTATAAACCTGTAGCATTTAAAATCATAATGAAATAAACCGTTTCATGCCCTCCTTCTAGCGCCAATCTGTTGAGTGGTATTTTCACCCGATTGTGAAAACACACTCTCCGATAGGATTTGGGTTCTAAATCCTCTCTTGCAAAGAAATTAAATAAACAATTTCTCCAAGGTTCCGCTATGTTAGCATTTGGTATATGTGTATCAATAATCTCAAATAAAGATATTCAATTAAAATGCTTGGAACACCTTAGTGGTTGCAAGTAACTATTAACAAGGGGCAATGTTGGTTTATTTTACTGTGAAACTTTTAATGATTGTTCGTTGAACCCGAATAAAGCAAATGTGATTTGATCTTCGTATGACCATGCTGTAAATTCAAAATGGAAATTTATGAAATGTCATAAAACATAACCCCTTCAATGAAATTGGAATTTTATGGAAGGGATATCATCATCATCTCTCATGAATGAAAAACAACATAAAAAATGAAATTTTGCCGGCCTGAAATGGAAATCTGGATTTTTTGTATTTTGGAAATTTTTAGTTTTTTTATTTTAATTTAATTTTAATGCTAGTAAATGAAAATAAAGTGCAGAAAAAATGAAAATAAAATGCAAAAGAAAAATGAAATGCATTCAGGGTGATGCAATCCTATTCACGACAAAACCGAAGCTAATGAGGTTTCCATGCATGCAACCTAACCTATTGAACCTGCAAACATGCACAATCCAGATAAGTCAAGTGCTGGTCTCTGGGGTTTTAACTGTGATTTCAGATTTAGACATTCGCATGAAGCAACCAAGAGAACTTGCATTAAACTTCACCTATAAGCCTAGAAATCTGAAAAGGGGAAAGATAAACATTTAATCCTGCATGCAGAAAATAACTCCTTCTTTCTTGCCAATGAGGTGCAACTCTCTGAATTTTCTGTATTAAAAATTGATCATTTTACAATAACAGAATCTCTAGTTTTCTCAAAACCAGAAAAAGGGGAAGAAAAACACTCCAAAGCAGGCCCAGAATGGCTAATCACCCTCAGCTCTGCAACTCTGCTCGTAGCGGTTTTTGACCCTTGTACCAATCTGTGCTTCTGCTTTTATACTTTCTGGCAATGCTCTCTGTTTCGCCCTGTGATGCTTCGCTTCATCTCCCAGATCGCTTCGTTTCACCTTCCCCGCCTTTTCGTTGTTTTTGACTTTATGTTCGACATCGAGACGCTTGATCTTCTCTGGTGACCTGTAACGCTTTGTAGCCCTTACACCTTTATGCCATGTGTTCCATGCTTTTTTGCATGTTCCGTAACGGCCCCCTGTAAATCGTGACCAAAAATAGCATGTCGCGATATCGCGACATTTTTATGTATGCAGCTTTGCCCCTCTACCTGTATCATGAAAACAAGACATGTCGCGATATCGCGACATTTTTCTGTCAGCAGCCTTGTTTGTCATCATGCATCGTGAAAATGATACATGTCGTGATATCGCGACATTTTTCTGCTTCGGACCGCATGGATGCAACTTGTCGCGAAATCGCGACGTTTTTCTCCTTCGTTGTGTTTTGTTGCACTCAGCCGCGAAAACGCGACATGTCACGAAATCGTGACACTTTTTCATTTCGTACCATCTTGCTACTTTCTATCATGAAATCATGACGCTTTTCTCTTTCGAGTTGTCTCATTGCTTTCTATCATGAAATCATGACGCTTTTCTCTTTCGTTGACTGCTCTGCTTTCTATCATGAAATCATGACGCTTTTCTCTTTCGAACTGCTCTCGCTGTACTTGGCCATGAAAACGCGACATGTCACGAAATCGTGACATATTTTCCTTTCGTACCATCTCGTTGCTTGGAGCCGCGAAAACGTGACCTGTCGCGATATCGCGACGATTTTCCTCTACGTTCATTTTGGCTACTTTAGGTCACGAAAACGTGACATGTCGCGATAACTTCTGCATTGACTCTTCTCTTGCTGCCTTCGACCGTGATTTCATGACAAGTCGCGATATCGTGACATTTTCATTTTGTCTTTCTCTCTCCTCTATGAACCGCGATTTCATGACATGTCGTGATATCGTGACATTTTGAGTCTTTAATTTGGTTCTTTGTCTTGCACCGCGATTTCACAACACGTCGCGATATCATGACATTTTCTCTTCACGATGCATTCTGCTACTCTTAGCCATGAAAACGCGACATGTCGCGAAATCGTGACAACTTTCCATTTCTAGCCGCGACGGAGCAACATGTCGCGAAATCGTGACAACTTTTCATTTCTAGCCGCGACGGAGCAACATGTCACGAAATCGCGACAACTTTTCATTTTTGGCCACGACGGAGCAACATGTCACGAAATCATGACAACTTTTCATTTTCAGTCGCGACGGAGCAACATGTCACGATATCGCGACAACTTTTCATTTTCGGCCACGACGGAGCAACATGTCACGATATCGCGACAACTTTCATTTTTGCCGTGACGGAGCAACATGTCGTGAAATCATGACAAATTTTCATTTTCGGCCGCGACGGAGCAACATGTCGCGATATCACGACAACTTTTCATTTCTGGTCGCGACGGAGCAACATGTCGCGATATCGCGACACTTTCTTTTTCTTGCTATATTTTGCTCTTCCTTTGATTTTTTAGCATCTGGACCACTGCGGTCTTCTTTGAAAGCATGCAAAAAAGGTGGGTCCCCAATTTTGGGGTGTGTTGTGGATCAGCCACAACACCTCTCTATCCTAAAAAATATTACTGATCCTCTATTGGTACAAAAGGTATCCAATTTTATAACCTTAGACCCACAATAGGCCATCGTGGTAATATTTCACATGTGATTCTCTTCCTACTGAGTCCATGCCCCTTATATCACACCCTTGCAGGCAACGCTTCAGATCGTCTCATTTGGGAGCCCTCTAAAAGTGGTGAATTTTTTATCAAGAAGGTCTACCATCTACTAGTGGAGCCCATCGAGCCTTCATTCCCCTATCATCTAGTGTGGCCCAAATTTATCATTCCTAAAATATCTTTCTTTTTGTGGCTTGCAATCCAAGATAGGATCCTCGCCACTAACAATCTGATCAAAAGAGATATCATGATTTCTAATCATTGCCACTTATGCATTTTATCTTGGGAGTCTACCCACCGTATTTTTTTGGGATGTTCCTTATTTTATACTATCTTGGACAACTTATTTCAGTTCTTCCACATCCAGTGGGCTAAACCTCATTCCATAATTGATATTTTCACCCAATGGCCTTCATCCTTTCACAATTTCTACCTCAGTTCCATTTGGAAATTCTGCCTTTACCATTTCCTTTGGCAAATATGGCTTGAGAGAAACAACGAAGACTTTTCCAATACCTGCAAGGACTCTACCTCTTTAACAAATAAGATAATTTCCTACACCAAAGAAAATTCCCAACTCACACCCTTGACCAAACCCACCATGTCTATATTCAAATATTTTTGCTGATATCCTTGAATATTTCCCTTTAGGATGCTTTTTCTTCTACTCCTCCTAAGGTCAGGATGAATACCAGGTGGATCCCTCCTCCTCTAGCAGGTTGGTTAAATCTAAAATTAGATGGAGTATCCAAATGAAATCTAGGAAATGCAGGGGCAGGTGGGGTTGTTAGAGACCACAATAAAAACACCATTTTAGCTTACATTGAACACCTTGGGTTTTAGTCCAATCATTTTGCTGAGGCCAAAGCCCTTTGGAGAGGATTAGTTTTAATAACACCAAGTTCCAATAGGCTGATTATCGAAGGTGATTCTCTCAACATCATAAATTACTTGAAGAACAATAAAAACCCCTCATGGAAGGTCAAAGGTTGTGTTGAAGAAGCCAAAAAAATCATTGCTCACATGAGGGAACCCATTATTCAACATGCCTTCAGGGAAGCAAATAAGGTGGCAGATGAGTTAGCTAATTTTGGGACCAATATCAATGGTTTAATGTCTTGGTCTAATGTCTTTCCCCAACAAATTTCCAATGCGATCAATTTGGACAAAGATTCCATCCCTCATAATACTAATGGCCAAGCCTCATTTTTTGATCATTGATGTAATACCCAATTGTTCTATGCCTAGCGTCATCCCCAAGAACATGTTTGTTGGCAATTCTGGGTTTGAGATCCTAGCTTCTTGTCTATGAGTTGTCATTGAGAAATGGAATTAATGTTAAGAGGATGTGTTGGCTTCAAAGGTGGAAGATTCCAAGAGAATCCGGAGAGATTCCATTGGCAAGGATTTTTCATTAAAACCAAGTTAAATGGTTTTTATTAAAACCAAGGGAGGTTCTCTTTATTATTTATTTAATTATTATTTAAAACCATTCAAGGTTTTAATTATTTAATTATTTAATTAATTAAGGGAGAAATTATTTTTAATTTAACTTAAGGGTTTTTAAACCCTTTAGAAAGCAATTTCGATTAAATTCGAAATTACTTTTCGAATTTAGCCGACGTGTTTGGAAATGCATCAAAGTGCATATAAAATGAGGCAAAAGATTTCATTTATGTTTGGCCAAGAGTTCGACATTAATCCCTGAGCATTTCGTTTTCGACATCAAAGTCCCTGCACCAGCAAAGGAGGAAGACAAGCGTTGCGTGGTCAAAGGTGTGACGGGTTGGTTTTGGCGCCAAGGAGGAGGCGCACGCGGTGATAAGAACGAAGAATTCCCTTCTCCCTCACGTGGCCTCTCCTAGCCCACGCGGTGTGGCCAAAGGACTTAGTATCATGGTGATTGGCGGTTCGAATCGTCGAAGACCCTTTTGAGGGTAGTGTATGCACTCCGAAATTCGTGGGATATTTACCAAAGGTACGTGCTCAAATTTTTGCAGAAAGACTGGCAATTAAATTTTAATATTTTGCTTGCTAAGGTTTTATAAATTTAGCTTTAGGAGGTATAAGGAATGCAAGCTTAATATTTTTGCTATAGTTGGATTGAAAATTAAAGGGGAAATAATTGCCATGGTGGTTGAGTTATTTTGACATGCCAATGTTGGGTTAATAATTTTTAGGGAAGATCAAAATTATTAATTGTGGTAGATTTTCAAGGGCTTATTCATATTCAAAAAGAGTATGGGCACATTTTTATTATAAGTATGATTGGTGTATGTTTTTCTGAAATAAGGTTGGAGTGAAAAGGTTTTCAACTAGGTTTCCTTTGGTTGGGTGTAAATCGTATTTTCTAGTTTTTTGAAGACTACTTATGCATTGTTATCCTTAAGGAGAGTTTTGGTGAATGCATAATTTCTGGTTTGAGATAGTGGAAGCTTTGTGTACTAGGGTTTATAGTTGTGAGTCTAGCTACTTGCATTGAGTTGGTGGAACCCTTGGTTGGATGTTTTGAGTTTGATGGTTGAGTTGCTTCCAAAGAGGTTGTTTGATCAAGTTATTGCTTTACTTGATTCATAATATTGGGCTTACTCCATTGAGTTGATTTGAGCAAGTTATTATTTGCATTTGGTGATATTGTATTGGTGGCTGTTTTGTTCAAATATCTTTGGAGGGAAAAGGATTTCTTCTTGTTTCCTTTTTCTTGTGATGATTGGTTGAATGCTTCAAGGTTGATGTTGAATGGTGTTGGTTGACTAAACTTTGTTTGATGAGCATTGTTGTTGAAACCCTAATTGATGGTGAAAATAACATGAGTATCATTGTTATGTGATTCTTTGCATAGTTGGCAATTGTTGGGGTTTCATGTTCTTGAAAGAAAACATTCTATCCTATCCATTTCAGATATTGAGTTGAGTTTTCAGATTTGAGATTGAGATTGAGCTGAGTTGATTTGAGTTGAATTTTGAGATTGGGATTTGAGTATAGAACATATTGAGTCTCTAACAATTCTCTTTATGCTTCTATGAGTTTGAAAAATCACATTGGGTCTCTAACAATTCACTTTGTGATTTCCTACTAAGAAAGTTTTTCTTGGTGAGCTTGCTGAGTTTTTGGACGAGTTCCGGTGGGGACTTGTGAGCAGTTTTGGACAGGTTCCAGTGGGGGCTTGTGAGCAATTTTGGATAGGTTTCGATGGGGACTTGTGAGCATATTTCGACAGGTCCTAGCAGAGGACTTGTGAGCTGAGTTTGATAGTTCTATCAGAGAACTTGAGGACAGAGGTGCATTGGTTCTATAAGAAGAACCTGAGGACAGTTGGCAAGTCTTTGAGAAGGCTTGTATGTAGAGGATTGATTTGTTCAAGAGTTGGACAGATCTGACAGACAGAGGAAGACTTGTACTAGATTGAATGACTGTGTTTGGTACAGGTTGTTGAGCTGTTGTGGACGTGATCATAGAAGGCAGAGGTCTCTTAGGCTAAGCATTGAGGACGAGGAGGTCTTCGGTGGAAAGGAGTTCCACGTGTTGGCAAGAGGTAGAGGCGGTTGATCTTCCGAGGGATCATTTCCGGAGCGAGAGGGGAAGGTATCTCCTTTGAGCAGAGGCTCATAAATTTTGATTGGGGGAAGGTATCTCCTTTGGGCCGAGGCTCATAAACATTGTAATTGGGAAGGATTCCCAAAGAAATTTGAGATAAATTTTAGAGAAATTTTTTGTGGACATAGCCCAGCCATTCTGGGTGAACCACGTTAAAATTGGTGTCACTTTGTGGATGATATTGTGCATTGCTTTGATATTGCTTTGGGTATATTGCTTTACTATTTTGAAGTATAAAAGAAAAAGTAAAAGAGGTCTTATACTGTTCACCCCCCCTCTCAGTATAAGCTTGTGTTCTTCAATGTTCAATTTACTCGACAAAGTGGTCAGCCTTATCAACGCTTTCCTTAATTTGACTTATGACAATATTGGCCACATTAGTTATTTTCCCTGAGTTTTGATCCCTAAGTTCCAATGGTACTTTTGTCAAAATATATTTTTAGATCTTGGTCCTATCCTCTCTTGGTTACAAGGGGCATACTTTTTGCATCTTTATTCGTACATTCACCCTTGTGATCACGCATGCACTCCCCTCAAGACTTATCAACATCATCACATTTTACCTAGTATATTCGTTATCCTTCCCACAAATGCCATTGATTTCCACGTCCCTTTTTTGCTTCCCAAAGGCATCCTATATCCAAGATGCTTGATTTCTATTGGGAGGTTTTTATGTGTGATCCTTGGAGTCATGTGTAGAATTGGCTCATTTGAGATTATCATAATTTCTATAAGCCCTAGGAAATCCTTTATGATATTTAATCTTCCTGAGGAGAGACTTTCCAATATTTCCCCAACACCCAAAACTTTTGTGCCCCATTGCAGAAGGTTTTATTTCCTATAAGGGTTCCGCCTTCTAAGCCCATTTCCATTCTCCCAGTTCTGTTCATCCATACCTATGTTTTATGGTGTTTGCTTTAGAGTTTTTTCTATCTAATCATGAATTTCGTGGAGTCAGATACCTTGGAGGTGGATTCAATGTTGAATCTATCTTGGATGAGAGAGGTTATCTTACCTTTCATAGGAAGTTCTCAGGGAATTATTTTGACACTATAATGGCATTCCTTTATAGCTGGGATGAGTTCAATATGATCGTACATGGTAAGGATTACGTAGTTAATACATAGTTGCTGGTGGAGATTACCGTTTTGCCTTCAATCAAGAGACCAATAAGAAGAGAGAAACACAATTGGGAAGTGGAGCTCAAGGAGTTCCTTGACAAGGTTAAGATGCTCAAGTTGGCCAAGATAAGTATGTTTAGGTCTAAATTACCCTCCCCTTGGAATAGAGTTATGAAGCCTATCATGTAGTTCATCACTGTAGATGACTCAAAGAAAAATTTATGAAGTTTATATTTAGCCTTTGTTAATCACTTTTGTGATATTAATGTTATAAATATCTCTAAGTTTTTAGTCTGATCTATGAATTACTCCATAGAGAATTATAGGAAGAAAAAGAACGAAACCTCACCGTCTCACCAAGGTATGTTAAAAATAATTTACAATCACCTTTTCATTCACAACCCTGAAATCCCCTTTGCTGATTCTATCATCTGTGAGGATAACCCTAGGGGTAATTCTAGTCCTCCCAAGATTTTAGAGGATAATGCTTCCACAACCCCTATGATGACCCCTATCTCAACCCCATTATCGAGGAAGAGAAAATCTATGGAGATCATTAAGGATATCGAGGCTTCAAAGGGAAAGAGGATTGAGGTTGATGAACCAATGAGCATGACCAAATCATCTATTCATCTCAGGAAAAAAATGTTCCAGAGCCAATATTCATTCTTGAAGATGGTCTCTGATGACAAGGATGATGACCACACCACTACGATTCTTCAGAAGGTGGTCATCAAAATTATTTCCATAGATAATTCCTAGAATGATGAGCTCCTGTCTTCCTTTAAGGAGATGAGAAATACCATGAACATGATTTTCTTCCGTGAACCATTCCCTGGTGTCTTCCTGGATGACCTTATAAGTTCTCAAAAACCTAATGCAGTTAGGAATGTGGGGAAATATGGATGCAAATATGAGGTGAAGGATGCTAAAGAGGATGTTGTGTAGTTGGTGGACAATGGGATGTGTTTGAGGATGTGCCATGGTTCACGTTTTTTGTTAGATCATCAGGATGTGGGTTTTTACCCCTATTTTGTGTTTTTTGTAATGTAGGCTACGTGCCTCTTTGACTTTCTTGCTTATTTTCTCATTAGATCCTTCTGCTACTTTTGTATCAAGGTTTTGGTATTCCTTTCAAAACCCACCTTAATAAAAAAAATTTACTTACAAAAAAAAAGATATAAATTAAAAAATCTTCTATTTTTCTATAAGGAATAATAATAAGAAATAAATACCTTCTTTTTCTTCTTACATAAAAAGGTAGAGAACATTTATTTCATGCCCATATAACCTAACTACTCCCATCACTATTTGTGTCCAAAGGTGTGTCTTCTCTATGAATAAGGGCATGACAATCCATTATAGTAAAGGGATCCATCTATTTAAATAATTATGGTGTATGATATTTGGACTAAGACAAATGAGTATGCTTCCTTTTCCATATTATTTCCATGGTACCAAAGCTCTCAAGTGGAATGTAAACAACATCATTCTTCGTCCTTTACGATGAAACCAAGTCCTCTTAATAAGTCAAGAAACCCTTCCAAAGTTAAAGAGACAATATTTCTTCTACTACAAGTGTTTGAATCTATATAAAATTGATCAAAATTATTCCAATAATAATGGAACATAACTTGGAGTAGGTGTAAATTCTTAAAAAAAATAGAAATAGAAAAAAGTAGATCTTCCCTTTGTCTCTTTTACCAAAGATGCTTATGAATCTCTAAGAAGTAATCTATCCTAGAATTCAAAAGAAAAATCAAAGGCTTTAAAAAAAATTTCTAAGCGACCAAGGAATTTTGCTCCATACCCACTCTAATATCATGTTGGAATTCATACCAATTTCTAGAAATGAACAAAAACAATCCATCCACTCAAATATTATATACAAAGAATAAAAAAGGGAAAAAATATATATAGATGATGGGTTCCCTTGAGCACCAAATAATCACTATACTATGCATAGATAATAATCACAACATTCAAATTTACAAGGGATGGACTGATGGGGGTATTTATACCTATACCAAAAATTCTCAATTACATAATTAAGTTAGCCTAAGATGATAAAAGAAGTTGGATTTAGGTTAACTATAAATTATAATATGGGTTAAAATATAACAAGGTTAATCGTGGCACATATGGCTTACATAACTAAATAATAATTAAACACATTTATTAAAATTATTGCCCCTAAGCTTATACAAGATTATATCATACAATGTTGACCTCTAACAATAATATAATATTATATAAAAGCTTTGTAGCTTTCTGGATCTTGCCACATTCATGAGGACTCTAACAAATCTTTGTAGCTTTTTGGATCTTGCTAATTTCTATTGAATATTTATATTAGGATTTTGACATCACTACACCAAGTGATAAAAGGAGGTGCCAAATCCAATATCTAATGGGAAAATACAGAACAAAGGGTATTTGAGGGGTTGAAGGACCAATTATGTTCAACTCCTACACTTTTCCTACCCGATCTATGTCAACCTTCTAAGGTAATGAATGATGCATCCAAGTATGAATTGGGAGTTATTCTTACACAATATGGGTATCCCATTGCCTATCACATTGAAATAATTAATAAAGTAGTTCAAAATTACCAAACATCTGACAAAGAGCTTTATATCATTATCTAAGCATGTAATGGAAGAATTACATCTTGGTCAAGAAAAACATCATCCAAATATCATAGACCTCTAGATTTAATTAAAATAGAGTAAGCTAACGAATGAAAGACATCAAAAGTGGGCCACATATCTATAGTAGTTCCATTGATCACCAGTCATAATAATGTGAGTGCCAATTCAATAGTAGATGGCTTGATCTAATCTCCAATCACAACACTTGCCACTATTCTTAATTATTGTGGGTATGATACTTCCAATTGATCTAACTTTTATGAAGAAGATAATGATTTTGTAAATATATACCAAGCTCTTTGTGTGGGTAATCATATTTCTAATTTTTATTTGTAAGATAACCTCTTCTACCACATGGGACATATTTATCTACTAGCCAGTGATCACTCATGATTTGGAAAGTACATCTTAGCAAACTAGTAGGTCACTTTATGGTGTAAAAAATATTGACAATACTTCAAAAGTACTTTTTGTGGACACCAAAATATGGTCATCCACAAAGTCACCATTTTCCACCCCACATCAAATCCTGCATAATAAATTTATATGCCTAAGTTTAGACTTAGGTATATAAAATCCTGCACATTATCCTATTTTCTAGATTTATTAAATCTGGAAAATCAGCCTAGGATACCTTGCCTACCCACTAGACATGTGTCCTAGCCACCTCACCAACATCCCTTGCCACATCTCATACACCCTTGTCCCCCTTGTCCCTTCACATGGGGTAACCCTCCACATAACACTCCACTTGCATCCACCTCACCCCAATTAAGTGAGACACCCTGGGTGACTCACTCTAATTTCCCCCTCCATTTGGCAGCCTAGAATTGCCACTTGGTAATCCTGGCTTGCCACCTCTCATTTCCCTCCAAAATCCTAAGGGGCCTATAAAGGCACCTTCACCCCATCCACCAAAGGAGGCTGAACATTTGTACCGTTAGGCTGTCAAAATAGGACCAGAGCTCTGCATGCATCCCAAGGAGAATCAAGATCCGAAGCTCGAAGGCCTATTTTTGAAGCAATCATGCTTTCAACCTACAACGCATGTCCATGGTTTCATAATCAAAACTTCATTCGTATGGTTTCCCCACCATCCATGCTCGGTTTGTCAGCCCTCATTACATGCCTACGATTTCTTAAAATTGAGAAAGCATGAGTCAAAAGATCAGTAAGTTTATATTTGTAGCAAGGCATCTAATTTATTTTATTTCTTTGTTCTCTGCATCATATGCTTTTCCAGATATTTTGTTTGGTAGGATGGAGATTTGAACAGTTGAGTATTACCCCCCCCCCAAAACATGGGTTTCTAGCTAGGGTTTTTATAGCAGCATTCTATATCTTGATTTGCAGGTGCTACTAAACCCTCTTTGGTTTTCATGTGTGTAGATAATAGGTACTTTGGAGAAGTTGATGAAGTTGGAGTGGTCCCCGCATTGGATACTTGAAGCCCACTCACCCTTTTGAAGCTATTGAGAGGATGAAGAACACCAGTGATTTATCTAGAGAGCGCCATTATTTTCATATTGAGCACTTGAGTTGCATCATATTTTGTAACATTACATCCAATATACTTGGGGTAATTCAAAAGGATCCATTACAATATTGGGAGATTTAGGCTCCCCTATTAATACAAGATATCATTCTTTATGCTGTTAAGTGTTCATTTGTTTATTCTATTTGGTGTTGTTCTTTTGGTTACAGAAATAGAGATCATGGTAGGACCCCCTAAGGGTCCTATTTATTTTTTCCTTGCTTAATTCACTTTACTAATCTATATTTTCTATGATTGCAGGTTTTAGGAGTTGGAAGTGCATGAAGATTCGATCTTGGATTGGCAGATCTAAGACCTATTGTTGTTCGACCTCATTATTATAAAATCGTGCACATGCAATTTTAGACCTGAGGAACCATGCACCTATGATGGAGCAACTGATAAAACGTGCATAGGTGGTGGAGATATACAGAACCACAATCCAACGGTGGAGCACCTATCAAAACATACACGGACAATTTAGGGACCATGGAACCATGGACCTATGGTGGAAGCAAACTGGAAGGAGCGGTGAAAGGAACACAAGTTTGTACCCTTGTAACCTCTTTTACCTCTATTTTTTGGTTTTAGTATTTGCATCTAGGCTAGATTAGAGGTCTCTGTCCTATGTGCCTTGTTTGCATTTAGGTCTTAGGATAGATATTTCTATTTTTAATCAAAGCATTCATAAAAACATAAAAAAAAATAAAAGGATCTACATATGCATTTAGGTAATAGAGCATTTTGCATAGTCGGGTTAGAAATAACTCAGGTGCATTTTTAGGGTTTGGGCCTATGCTACCCTTATTCTTTTGTTCAACTGAAACTGTGCACCTACGATTAGGATCTCCCAAACGCTTGCACATAGTTGGTAAACCGTGCAAACATGATTTATCAGAACCAACCACCCACCCACGGTTTGGCCTTGATAATAGAACTTGGCCAGATATTGCTCGAAGTTAGCCACTTCAACCCTTGATCTGATTTTGTTTGTTGTTTCTGTTTCCTATTTTCTACATTAGGCATAAAAGCAGAATTGCATCATAGTTTGCATAACACAATAACTTAAACAAGCCTCACACACTCACATAAATGTTGGAAATGGTTGGATTTCATCACCAACCACCAACATATTATTACCCCATCTATGGCCAAAGTCGACTCCAAGAAATATCCTAACCGTGGAAAATAGCACGCATTCCTCTTCGGAGGGTGTATCGCTGCCCACGGTGTGCTGGGTGAGGATCAGTAGGACCTATGCTCCCTGACTAGATATGGGTTTCATCTCCATATTTTTGTGGGTATGGCTGTCTGGACTTCATCACTAGGCTTAGTCACTATGAGTATACAGGTGAAATCCTAGATTCATCTTAGGGAAAAATATTTTGCACATTGCTTTTTCTTTTTTATCAAAAACTTTCAAAACTCCAAAAAAAATAAAAAAATTCAAAACTTTAAAAAAAAATTCAAAAACAAAAAAAATCAAACTTTGCATAAACTTAGGAACAAAAACCTTGTTTGTTTATTTGCTTTGAGTGTTGTCTTGCATTGTGCTTCTCTCATGCATTCACACACTTACACTTGCATTTCATACATCATCACACCCTAGCGTATGGTAACGACCCGTGGTCAGGCCAAAAAGTTAGCATTAATTCAGAGTCAGTTGTCCTCCCCTATGGATCCATCCCAGGTTAGTAGCCTAACACCTCGGTGGTAGGGCAAGTTAGTGTAGTCCCTAGTATGTCCCAGAACTTAAATGCAGGGCCCTCCAGTAGTGCCCCTATTTTGGATAGAGACATCATGCATAGGGCTACCCATACCGCTATTCCTAAGACTCCTAGGAGTGAGCCACCCACACCAATGGATGGTCATGTCACACTTGTAGACATGGATACCATTAGGATGTACCTGAATGCAACTACTATGGTTTTTCCATCATTGCCACCAATTACCATCCCATATCATACCATGCCATCATTGCATCAAGAGTCTACCTTCACACACCCATAGTAGTTCAAT
This sequence comes from Wollemia nobilis, assembly GCA_028583015.1. Taxonomy (NCBI): domain Eukaryota; kingdom Viridiplantae; phylum Streptophyta; class Pinopsida; order Araucariales; family Araucariaceae; genus Wollemia; species Wollemia nobilis. Next base: position 631,161 of record JAQPPZ010001340.1, read on the forward strand.
CTACCCTTCACGAATCCACTTTTTGAGTCAACTGCTGCCACCTTGACTAGTCATCCATCATCATCTAGCCAACCACCCATCACCTTGCCACATCAAAACATCATTTGCACCAACCCCCTTTATGAAGCATCAACTCAAGTCACTTCGTAGGTCCCCACATCCATTCCATCTACCACCCCTATGGGCCCCACACATCCTATCATCCCTCATTCGATGGTAATACCTTTTACCACCTACCCCCCACCTACATCTACTAACATGGTTGCTTCACAACCAACCCAACTATCCACTTCATATGTGACTATGCCCACATCATCTATGATTGCTATGCAATAGGATTTCTTGTAGTTGCAACAAATGATTTTGGATAATGCTAACCATAGCATTAATCCTAACCCTCAACAACAATTGTAGAGGATTGATCAAAACCCACCATCAACCTCTCATCAAGCCCACACCTTTATCCAAGATCCATCTTGGGTATTGCACCCCCCAACCACTACCATAACAACTAACCCACTTCATCATATGTATGCTAACTCATCAGGTCAACATGCTAACATGCCCCCATCACCTCATCAATATCAAAACCTTCATCAACCATCATATCATCATGCATTTCAGCCTAACATCCCCCATCATCCGCATTCCACCTACAATGCACAATATTACCAACAGTAGCCAACAAACTAGGGTTTTAACCCTATGGAAGATCCTAAGTTCCAGTTCTTATAGAACCAGATTGATAGCCTTGCCATGTAGACACTAGGTTTGTAGTATCAAAAGTCCACATTAAGATAACTACTCAATCACCCGATCCATGCTTCGATATCCACACCACCTTATCCAGATGATTTTTAGATGCCAAAGTTTGATACATTTAAGGGGGATGAGGACCCCCGAGAGCATGTGATAAGGTTTGTTAACGCGTGTTTCAGGATCAGAAATAATGATGCACTCATGCTACACACCTTTCCTCAGACACTTGGGGGAGAAGCCCAAGATTGGTACAACCACCTACCACATCAGAGTGTTTACACTTTTGAGCAGCTTGCAGACCAATTCTTGGAGTGATTCACCTTAAATGTCAGGAAGAAAACCACATTGATCGATCTGCTTAGTTTGAAGTAATACGATGATGAATCGGTCCATGATTTTGGTAACCATTGGAGGGTGGTTATGATCAAATTGCCATTCTCCCTCCCCATGATAGAATTAACAAGAATGTTCATGAAGAGTTGTGCCAAGCCCATATCTTTGTTGCTATAGTTACAACAGTATAGAACATTCGATGAGGCACTCACCCAAGCTAGAGTGATAGAGGAAATAAATATTCAAGAGGGTGAGATCAAGCCTAAGAAAAAAGAGTGGCAAAATAAGAACCAAAAGGGGAATAACCATGACTAGTCCAAGGTCGCATAGGTTAATCAGATAGTCTTGGGCCAACCTTCATAGCCAAATCAACAAGCCCAAGTTCAGATCCAACAACCCCAACAACAACAACAACAATTGCAACAATTGAATTATCAAGTGGTTCCACCCCCACAATAGGTACAGAACCAAACACAACCTGAAAAAGGCAACAACATCATTTTACCAAAAACACAAACAAAAATTAAAAAAAAAAAAAAAAAAAAACACCAAATAACACCTTTGCCTCATCATGAGGTAAATCAATAAGCAAAGAGAGCATCAACTTCTATAGTTCCTCCCAACCAAGTGAACTATGTGTCTCAACTGTACCAAGGTTTTGTAGGGGCTATCAATGTGGTCACCCACGGGCAGAGACAAGTGAATCACACAACCCAAGCTCCTACAACACAACCTAGTGTGCCCATACAACTAGGGCCATCCATTCCACCTCCACCCATCCATAATCCAAGTAATCCATCTCACCCAACCATCACCCTAGGAAGTCGATTAACATAGAGTTTGAAAATGGCATCAACAAAACTATCAATTTATGAGCTAATACAATAGTCTCCCCCACATCATGAGGCATTGATGGAGATTCTAAAATCCATCCAAGTACAATCAGAAGACCCTAATGCCTTCAATACCTTTGTGGGAAGTGTACAAAAATGCATGGAGCCCTCGATAGCATTTTATGACTTCAAGGAGAAGAGTGTATCATCAGATTTACCAGATCCTCCATTGCACATAGTCACTCATATTGATAGAAAGCCATTCAAGAGGGTACTTATTGATACCGACTCCTCCATCAACCTCATTACCACTCCCACCATCAAGCACCTTAACCTACCATCATCCCACATTACATCATCCACCTTCACCTTAAGGGCCTTTAATGATGCTTTATGCTCAACTATGGGGAACGTAGTTCTTCCTATCATCATGGGGGTGAAGACTATTCATGTGCTCTTCCACATCTTGGAAGGGGTGATGCAATACAACATACTTCTTGGATGCCCCTGGATCAAGGAGATGAAGTGTGTGCCCTCGACATTACACCAATGTCTAAAATATGTACACGAGGGTAAAGTACATTGCATCCAAGTAGACATAGAGCCTTTTAAATACTGCAACTTGATCTCAAATCCTTATGAGCCACTGCTTCCATCCACCCACCTCTCCATTCAACCACTCATCATCCAAACCACTCCCACTAACATCACCTCATCAAAAGCCCCCATCCTAGAGGAATTATCGATAGTTGATCCTACTTTTGCATCCAAAAGCGTCAGCTCTAGTCAACCCTCATCCACCACATTTCATTTTTCCACCACACCCGATCATCCTACTAACCAATCACCAACTTCATTAGCCACACCACCCACTTCACAAATACCATTCACATTTTTAGCTCAACCCACTCCATCAACTAACAATCCCATCAAGCCTAATCCACCCCAAACATCACCACCCATCATCTCACAGATAGGGTCACCTATCCGAGAGGAGCCATCACCTCCACCTAAACCGCAAGATACCATCGAAGCACCCTCCTCATCCACTGAGCCATCATCATCCCAACCATCCCAAGTTGTAGTGCATCTTGCCAATCCAAGCATTGGTGAGTACATCATAGAAAGTGTCACAGTTACACCACCTATTGAGTCAGTCAGAGATTATGGTCACCCACGTGACCCACCTTTAGCCATAGGTGCAGTGTATAGAATGGGTTCTCGACTAGACAGGATCAATTTCATATATGGGGGAGTGGATTCCTCATCCGATCCACCTCCTCCTAATGAGGAACCCTTACAAGAGTTTAATGCAAATTTAGAATATCTATCCAACCCAGATTTCCTTTGCGATATTTTCGTAGGGTCAACTGGTAGGGATACAGACTTGGACGACATGAGCAGGGTCCACATCACATTGTTGAGCCTGAATACCAAGAAGCACATGATCACTCTGGTCTAGGATATAGGCCTTCTACCTCAAACTCTTCCTTCAACCATACCTTTCAATGACTCACTCTTGAGTATGAAGAAGAGGATGAGGAGAGCGATGATTGTGATGATACTGATGATGAGTACCTAGACCCTGACTTTGCACCTCATTTACATGAGGCCTTTTCGAAGATTGTATTGCATACATTCATGATTGATCATATTCCAGATGATTACATATTCGATGAATATTTTAGGGATTATATCTCCGATGAAGATTTTGGGAATTCCAATAGATGGAAGCAAACCTAGATTGGATCATTCAAATATTTGATGGTCCCCAAGAAGATGTGGCCCTTGTAGAGCCCATAAAGAGAGATGAGTGTTATACCAAGATGTTTCCCATAGATCACACCATATTTCACTTCAACAAGGAGCATGAGCACCCTGATCCAGATCCACCACCACCACCTTGGCCGCTCCTACAACATCACCATTCATCCACCTTAGGTCAGTTGCAACCTAGAGAGAGTGAGCCATCACTCCTCGAATCATAACCACCTCATTTCCACCAAGTCAATATGATTTATGTTGACTTGTTCACCCCACTCCATAACCCATACGATTTGGTGAAGTCGATTTCGATCGATGCTAGCCTTATCACCATGGATAGGATTTCATCCCCGCCATCCATCATCGAATTTATCCTGTTTGAAGAGTTGCTGTGAGCTTCAAACGCTTACATTCCACAACAACCTTCACCCTCCTCTACCTTAGTTTTCCAAACCAAAGTAGAGGGGGAGTCCTCTAAGTCATTTGAGCATGTGGAGGATGATATCCATCTCATCCCAACTCCACATCATCTAGAGGAAGGTTCCCATATGCTTATCAAAGAATCTATCGATGTGAACCTTAGCCAAGATACGAACAATCCACAAATAGTGAAAATTGCAAAAGATTTATCCACAGAGGAGAAAGAGTGTATGATCGATGTCTTAACAAGGAAGAAAGACATATTCGCGTGGTCATACAAGGACATGCCTAGCCTTGACCCCAATTTGGTGGTCCACAACCTTACCTTAGCTCTAGATGCTAAGCCTTTCAAGAAGAAACTAAGGAAACTTCATCCAACCATAGCATTAATTATCAAGGAAGAGCTACAAAAACTACTGGACGTGAATTTCATAGTCCCAATTGATTATCTAGAGTGGCTCTCTAACATGGTACCCATTCGCAAGCCGAATGGGGGTATGCGTATGCACTGAATTTTGAGATCTAAACAAAGCATACCCCAAGGATGATTTTTTGCTACCTAACATCGATCAATTGGTAGACTCTTATGCAGGCCATGAAATGCTTTCATTAATGGATGGTTTCTCAAGATACAATCAGATTTGAATTAATCCTGAGGACCAACACAAAATGACATTTACCACACCTTGGGGGAATTTTTGTTATAGGGTGATGCCTTTTGACCTTAAGAATGCAGGAGCTACTTATCAACGTGCCATGATGTACATCTTCCATGACTATATGCATAAAATCATTGAGGATTATGTGGATGATCTGATTGCTAAATCTAAAACACGTCTTGAGCATATTGAGGTTCTAGAGAAAGTTTTTGATCGATTGCTTGAACATAAGGTAAGGTTGAATCCTAAGAAGTGTGTATTTGGCATCACATCAGGAAAACTTCTAGGATTCATTATCTCCAAGCGAGGCATTGAAGTGGACCTTGATAAGGTCAAGGCCATCATCAAGATGCCACCTCCAAAAAATCTAAGAGAGTTGCATAGTTTACAAGGAAAGATCCAATCTATCCGATGATTTATTGCACAACTCTCAGAAAAATGCAGGCCTTTCAATCACTTTCTATAGAAGGGGGTGATATTTTCTTGGACAAATGAATGTCAAGAGGCTTTTGATGACATAAAGAAGTATCTGGCTTCACCACTAGTTCTTACACCGCCTCATCTAGGAGTCCCTTTTCACCTTTATATCTCTGCAATAGATTTTGCACTAGGGACAATGCTTGCTCAGAAAAACAAAAATCACAAGGAGCAAGCAATTTATTACATTAGTCGAACATTGGTAAGTTATGAGACAAGATATGCTTATGTCGAAAAATTGTGCTTAGCAGTGGTTTTCACCACTAAGAAACTCAGACATTACATGCTAAGTAACACTACCTATGTCATAGCTAGAGAGAATCCTCTATGTTACATGATGACTCGTGCATACAACAACACCCGTACCTCAAAATGGATAATGCTTTTAATAAAATTCGACCTCAAATTCATTAGCCAAAAATCCATCAAAGGTCAGGTGATAGCCGATCAACTTGTAGAAGCTCCATTACCAAATGATCAACCAATACTTATTGAGCTTCTAGATGATTCAATCTTTTTTGTCACTGAACAAGAAGAACTAGTCCCTCCCGAGGATGATATTGACATGATGATATTCTTTGATGGATCAAAGTGCGAAAAGGGACAAGGTGTTGGAGTCATGTTTTACACACCCAAAGGAATTCCAATTCCTTTATCATTCAAACTCGACTTCCCATGCACAAATAATAATGTAGAGTACGAAGCCCTAATATTGGGGCTTCAATCAGCTATAGCTATGGGTATTAAATGAATAAGCATATTTGGTGATTCTCAACTTGTCATTTACCAAGTGAAAGGAGAGTACCAATGCAAAGAACAAGTATTGAAATAATATCATGAAGTAGCAATGAAGTTGCTAGCAAAATTTGACTGGTATGAGATGCGCATGAAAATGCAGTCCTACGGCTTGTGGCTAAAATCACGGATACACAATTAAGGGAAGGAAGAACTGTACATGCACAATTACACAAAAAAAGAGGACCACACCCCTACCAAATCACATCAAAACATCAAACAACTACAAAAAAAACACATAAACATCCTAGCATCACCAACATCATCATCATCAAAATCACATTCATTAGTGAGACTCGTATATAGTAAATTATCCTATACACCTGGCAGTTGTAGTGACTAGTAATCCATACCATCTGATAGGATGGATAGCTCACCTTTGTAGGCCCAAAATGACCATATCCTTAGAAAAATTTTCAAAATATTTTCTAAGGCAAAGAAGGATGTTCTATCTCACACGAGATCCAGTGTATTTTATAGTGGTGCAAGACAGGATGTTCTATTTCATGATCAAAGCAATCAAAATTTACTTTTCCACTTTCAGAATCATGGATCCCAGCATATCTTTGATTAAGTCTAAAAGCTCAGTGGTCTACAATGTGTTCTAATCTGCACGATATTCAACATGGTTCTAGTCCATAATCAAAATAGTCAAAGTTCGTAATTTTTTACTTATGAATCATGACACAGTGCATATTGTTCTATCCCATGTAAGATAAAGGCTATTTCAAGCAATGTTCTACCCCATGAGAGTTCAAGTGTATATGGTAGTGGTACAATGCACATGCTCTATCTTGTAGTCAAAATGGTCAAACACCTCAAAAGTGAATAATGAAGTTGCATACTAGTGCAAGTTTTTATATAGCATATCTTATGTTATATCCCACGTGGGCTAGAGCAATGTTCTATTTCACAGTCAGCCATAGTCAAATTGGAAGGCACAAATTTTGAGGCATAGATCACAACACATTTTAGACCATGTTCTACACTGTGGACATGAATGAACTCTAAATAAAATTGAAGAATAAGAGCCACGATCTAGCACAATGTTCTATTCTATGCACCTCACAATATATTTTCACGTAAAGCCTAACATGCTCCAGTTTGCAAGGAAAGTGGTCAAAGGAAGTGATAAGCTGCCAAGAGGAGCGAGCTACGATATGTTCCACACCATAAAACTATCAAAGACTTTTAAGTTTTAATCTTGTCCATTCATGAACAGATCAAGGGCTAGGTTATTATGATAAGATCTCAGATGTATAAAAGTAGAGTCTTTGCAACATAAACTGGTTGAGCAAGAAAGCTAGCAGATGAAGCATCAATAGAACTAAGAAAATATAGTTGTAGATCTACAACCAAAAGTGTCTACAAAAATGAAAGATAGCCTAGATCATGAATTTGATAGCCTAGAGCTGAACCACCATGAAGAATCAACAAGTTACAAAGACCGAGTTGTAGAGGAGCGCAAGATCACGTAGTTTCTCCTATTCTCAAATGTAAATAAGAGGCTACCACCTCAAAATCTAACTTTGGCATTTCTTTTTCCTTGTAATGTTCAATTTCTTTCAATTTATTTTCAAACATGTAAAAACTATAAAAGGAGGTTGAACCCTCATTTTGAAGGGTTGGCTCTAGAGTGTTTGCTTGCCCTGTTGTGTAATATTTGTCTGCAAATCAATAGAAGGAACATTACTTGGAATATTTACCTCAAACTGGAATCTTCTATAATTTTGGAGATATTCAAGCTATGGATTTATTTTATGCTATTATTGCTATGGTTAGTCTATTATGCTAATATTGGATTGCTAACTAAGAGCAATTATGATCTTGATATCTATTCTTGCAAGGAGTTATTTTTTGTTAAATATTGATATTGATCTTATTCTTCTAATTTGGATTATTAGTATCTTGATATTGAAATAGCTTTCTTGAAGTATAACTCTGTTTTGTCTATGATATTAAAGATTACTTATTTGAATACTGTTAATCCCAAGTGTGGGACACTAGAAATTATTATGTAAGATAGGTCTTTCCTGTAGATGCCTATGTTGTTAGCTCTATCCATCCACTATTTGATTACTATTTCTCAAACCTTACTCATTTCTATCCCTACTCTTTAAACATTTAACTGAGCTTAAATGAGTCAACATATTATTAGTTGACAAGGAATACCAACCTACTCTGGAGGTTGTATTAGAGCAATCTTTAATCCATCCAATGTTATGGTTTGAACTGTAATTAGTGGGTGCATGCCTAATTAGAGAATTAGAAGATAACAATCACAGTATCAAGCTTCTGCTTGATGGAAATTTGGATTCCAACAGTTTTTGACACACTCAGTGGGACCTATTAACTAGAACACTAGTTAACCCACTCTTTTTATCTTTTCCCTTTTTTCATAGGAATCAAGATTTGGTGAATTATCTTGACCTTGAAGCGGTGATTGGTAAAATCACCTGGTGACTCCCTGATTTCAAGAATATAGAAAAAACCTTTTGATAGCTCATAGTTTTCATGAATACTAGGTCATTTGCAAAGAATAACCCAGATTATTTCATCTATTATGAGCTCCCTTTGAGAGGATCTAATGTCTTAAGAAATTTGAACCTAGATTTCCAATAAGACAAAACCCCTGTTAGAGTAATATTCCATTAGTTGGGATATTTACCATTTACTCCACTAGGTAAAAGAGTATTTATATTTATCTTTTCCTATCTAGATATTTATTCTTCTATCCTAGGTTAATCTCTAAATATCCTAGGTTAGTGGTTTGGTTAGACTTCTCTACCTAGGTTAGTGGTTAGCATCACACAACTCCCTACTCTATTGTTAGAGGGTAGTTAGCGCTATTTCCTAATGTTGTTAGTTAGTCTATTTATTTAATCATAGACTTTATATTGTAATAGTTAGTTGATTAATTGATCATTGTATTTCCGCTCACTCACTTGATCACATTGGTATCATCGCAGCCGGGTGGCCTAATACGAGCTTCGCTCGTTCCACCCGACCTGGACCTAGCACGGTCTTCGAGGGCCCTGCTGGCCCTCAGGACCTGCATGGATCCCGAGGTGACCCCCAGGCAGTAGGGCCCATAGGCCCATATCATCGAGCATGGGAGAGGGCCTACAGGCCGATATCATCGGGCAACCACGAGAGAGGGCCCGTAGGCCCATGTCATCGGGCAGCCATGGGAGTAGGCCCGCAAACCTCGACAGATCTGACAACATTTTGCTATCTGACCTGTCAGGCCTGACAGGAGGCTAGAGCCCACAACATAGGGTCCAGATCCCAAGGGTAGGAGGCCCTCCGGTTATCGACAGTCGCTAGTGTGCCCCTGTCGGTCCAGCACATAGTTGGGAGGGCAGGCGTGCCCTCCCAAGCAAACCTCAGACCCAAACCCGAGGGCAGGAGCACCCTCAGGTCTAACCAACACTAACAGGGGACATCCCTATCAGATCCTCGATGATCATGATCGGCGGCACAGATCCGACGATCAAGATCTATGAGGGCAGATGCGCCCTTCGATCCCTGGTGACTGGTAACACAGATCCAGTGATTGGGATCTAAGAGGGCAGGAGCACCCTTCGATCTCTGATGATCGAATCAGAGACCCTACACCAATAGACAAACTCCTGGGCACAAATCTTGAGGACAATTGTCGCTGGGACCCATGCATGCTTGGGCATAGATCTCGAGGCACTGAATCAGACCACTACCACTAGACAAGACACATGGTAGGTTGACGTAACCTCGGGCATAGATCTCGAGGTACTAACGTGGCACTGCCACTAGATAGAACACATGGCAGGCTTACGCGACCTCAGGCATAGATCCCAAGGTACTAACATGGCAATACCATTGGACAGGACATGTGGCAAGGCATGCGCCAGTTGGACAGGACACATGGCAAGCACCACCTGGACAGGACAACTAGATGACGACAGACATGTGGACCGAAGAACTGGACAAGATGCAGACTGACACATGGCAGACTGGCCACGTGCCCCCTGACCCGACTAGCCATGATGTGGTGGCAAACAAAATGTCGACGGAGGACTCCGATTGCCCGTAGGCAATCGAGTCTTTATAAGGGCTAAGTCATTTTTAAACGACTTACATGCGCCTTCACGACCCTTGTGGGACTAAAGTCCCAAAAGCTTTTTTGTAAAAATCTTTTGAGCGCACGAAGTCACGTGCTCCAAGACCTAGGGAGGGGAGGCTTCAAGATGAAGTCTCCTCCCCAATATCTCCGTCGGGCTAGCTAGCCCGACTGGAGGTTTAGCCCTCGCCAAGGCACGACCCGATAGGGAGGTCGGGAGTTCGACTCCCGTCGGGGCCAATTTTTTTTGCTAAAACGCGGGCGGAGGAATGGACCAAGTAAAAAGGGTAAATTTTTTTTATTTTTTTGTAAATTTTTAATTATTTTTTAATCTTTTTTATTTAATAATTTAATATCTTTTGTCTAAAATCAATTTTTTTTCCAAAATTACATTGATTTTTTACAAAATTAAATTTTATTATTACTTAAATAATGATTAGATTTATTAAACTTTTGCATTAAAATAGAGAATTAAGGATCTATTTTTGCAATCAAAGTTAAGGAGCTTTTGTTTTTCTCCATGGGCGAATATAAGACATAGAACAACATCTACTTCTATTGCAAATAAGAAAACCTTAAACTCTTCTCAACCTTGTTAGTTTTGCACAATCCAAGAGGGACAACATCAAAGACATTTGATTCTTTCTTGCACAAATAGCAAACAAGGAGACTGAATTTTTTTTTGTAAAATTCAAAAGGCAAAGTGTGCATTTGTTTTCTTCGAAGGGGGATATAAGACATAAAATTGCACATTATTTTTTGCAAAAATTGGAGAAGAAATTGTAACCTTGGGTCCATCAAAAACTAAGTCGTGTGTCGACTAGTTCTGGAAGCCTTCCAAATGTGGGTCGTGTGTCGACTTGTCTTGGAAGGAGTGCTCAAAATTGTTGATTTTGCAAAATTCAGGGGAGAAGACAACAATGCACTTCTTTTGCAAAATTGGAAAACAAAGTAGGAGACATAAAAATATCATTTTTTGCACAACACAAAACACACATTTTGTTGCAAAAATTAAAAAGGTGCATTTTCAATTTTACTCGACACCTTTATTGGCAAATTAGGTGCATTTTCGATTGCATCCGACACCTAGATGATAAGAATTTTGTGGGCGTTCTTGTTTGATTATTGCATTATTTCTTTTTGCAATTATAAGTCATAGAATCAAGAACACACTAAACCCCAAAATTTCACAAAATTGTGTAAATACTTGCACAGATTTAAAGCCAAAATTACTTGATATTCTCTCCTAAATCAACAAAACCCCTAATTCACTCTTATTTGTTTGGCTTAATTTCCTCCAACTTCTCATCCTTCTTGAAGGGTGTTAAGGTAGGTGCCATTAAATATCTGTTTGAGTGAATTATATTTTGGTACTCTTTTAGGGTAATCAAAAGAAAGAACAAGTTTTTTGAAAATAAGGAACCTTAAAAGTTGCAATCCTTTGCACTAAGAGGGGATAATTCCTTTCTTCCTTCAAACATCGATTTTGATAAGAGGGAAATAAAACTTGTAAAGGCAATCAGAAAAGTCCAAGTCATCAACATTAAAACTTTTCTTTTAGACTTCATAATAGCAATCATGCTTGAAGTACTTACAATAAGAAAGGAAAAATTGGTGAACTTTTTTGATCAAATTGCCTAGAAAGCATAGTTTTACACAAATTGTAAAAATGAAAACCATGACACCATTCAGTGTTGGTTTCAAAACAAGCAAAACTAAAATGGCAAAGGCACATCACAAAAGCCATCTTTCTAGTGAAGTGTCTCATACTAATTCTATTTTTGGTTCAAATATAGCACAAGGAGTGCTAAATTGCTAAAATATTTTTGTAGAGGGAAAACACATGTGTCCCTTGGGCAAAAGCACCATTTTCTCTCACTCTTCTTTTAGGCTTCATAAATAGCATAAGTTTTTTGTTTGAAGACCTTGCAATAAGGGGTGCTTGTACCTATTTTAGGCTTCATAAATAGAAAATTCTAGGTGTTTGAAGTACTTGTAACAAGAGGAGCGATTTTTTGTGGTGTACAATTGTCTAGGAGGAAATATTTGTAAAATCCTTCACAACACTCTTGAGTTGCATATTTTTTGCAATTGAGGGGGGATATCCATTTCTTTTCTTCACTGATTTTTGTAAATAGGGAAGATGACTTATAAAGGTGCATTTTTGGCTTTGATCGACACCTTAGTCACACTTCCTTCAGAAATTAATTACACTATGTTTTGCAACAAGAAGGGGGGAACTTATAAGGGTGCATTTTTGGCAGCGATCGACACCTTAGCTACCTTATCTTTTGCAAATTCATATTGTAAATGAATGAACCTTGTATGAAGTGATCTATTCTACTACACCTAGCGATTGCAGCGGCTGGTTACCCATGCAAATTGGTTGGATGATGTGATTACCATAAGGACATTCGTTGGCATGAAGACATAGTGAGGAATGACCCACTTTTTGCTTAGGAGCAACCAGAGCACTATGATAGAGCAAAGAACCAGCAGATCAACATCTTCTTCACTGTATTGGGGCAGTTATATACTTCACCCAAATATTGTTGTATAGAGGGATATGTGTGTATTACCCAAATAATGTAATAAGGGGGGATGTTAGAGTAATATTCCATTAGTTGGGATATTTACCATTTACTCCACTAGGTAAAAGAGTATTTACATTTATCTTTTCCTATCTAGATATTTATTCTTCTATCCTAGGTTAATCTCTAAATATCCTAGGTTAGTGGTTTGGTTAGACTTCTCTACCTAGGTTAGTGGTTAGCATCACGCAACTCCCTACTCTATTGTTAGAGGGTAGTTAGTGCTATTTCCTAATGTTGTTAGTTAGTCTATTTATTTAATCATTAGACTTTCTATTGTAATAGTTAGTTGATTAATTGATCATTGTTTTTTCGCTCACTCACTTGATCACAACCCCTATAGAAATTCAATCCAAGGTGCCTCCAGGACCACATACAACAAGAGTAGTGATCAAAAACATGGCTCAAAACAATAATGTGTCCCAAAACTTGCCCCTGTAGAAGTATCCTAGTTGTAATACAGTTGCCCTCATGAGGCTTGCTCATATGCATGATATTCCCCAAGTTGTATCCAAAACCATCCCAACCTATGATGGATCAGGAAAAACCACCTATGATCACTGCCAAGATATTCTAAATCTATTCATAATATAAAAATGAATATGTCATTGTTAAAATATTGGCATTGTCTTTTAGAGGTAAAATTTTACACTAGTTCAGGAATTTGGAGGACAATAGTATTACTTCATGGGTTGAGTTAGAGGAACCTTTCATAGAGAAATTCAACGAGTCTGTTGATCCCTTCTCCCTTCTAAATTAGTTTACATCTATGCAAAAACATCAATAAGAATCAATTTTAGACTTTAATATGAGATTTAGCAGAACCTGGAAGAGAATTCCACTTGAAGCTAGACCAACTACAACCCTTGATTTTATGTATTATATTAGAGCCATTGGATCAGAATTGGGCTTACAAACTCAATAGGTAGGGGTATATACTTTCCTCCAGGTTTATACTGTAGCTGTCCAGGCTAAAAATATTCTCATCAATGTAGGGAGGTTACCCCTAAAGACTGTGATGCCTTATTGCTATGAAATTCCTAATGTCCAAGGTCAAGAAAGCACATATTATTACATGGATCCCTCTCCTCTGTCATCCCTAGCTCCTAAGATTATTCCAATTCCCCTCACCAAATCATCTTCTTCAGTTTCTTTCCCTCCTCTTCCATCTCAAACACCCCAAGAATCTTTTGTGCTTCTTGATATTCAAAACACTTTTAAAAATCTTAGTAACAATATGAATTCAATGGAAAAAGAGAGATAGAGAGAACACAACAAAGAAGATTTCTTTATGTTAATAGAGATCAAAATCCTGGTACCAATAATAGTTCTGGAATTAGGGTTGATGCCATTCAAGAAGATCTAGAATATTCCTTTGAAACTAGCCTTGTGAATGTTTGGTGCCTTGTGTATAATGACCCCCATGACTCAGAGTCATGTGTAATGTATCAACATCATGTACAACAAGCCATGGAAAAGGTAGAGAGAAATCATAAAGGCAAATTCAATATGCTCTGGCAACCAGACCAGATCATGATTAGGCAAGATCCTGATGAAGAGGGACCTATTGTTGTCATGACAAGATATGAATTTTTTTTTTTTTGGCTCGACTTTCATGCACACCCTATGAAGAGTAAATAGAAAACACAAGTAACATTTAATGGGAATAAATTTCCTCTTACTTTAGGATCTCTAATTTTTATCCAAGGTTTGAGTTACAGAGTCAGGTCGAATGCTCTCACTCTTTTACAATTCTGAAATAGTTTCAAGTGGACTATTTGTATACCTCCAAGGGGGTTCAACCTCCATTCGTTTTTGTATGAAGGTGATTTGTTAAATTCAGTTATCAGGTTTGCATTAGTGGATTGATCTAGCTCTTCATATTTTAGCAGATTAAAATAATAGATAAATCTAAAGAACATAAAAGCAAGACCTTTCAGAAATAAAGCATAGAGAGTAGGGTAGAGCAAAAAATAAAGGATATTTAATCTAATTGTAAATTACAACCATTAAATTCAATTAGACCGCTCGACTTCACAACAAAACAAAATCAAATGAGGAAAGTGTCCAAATTTCTAAGATCACCTTCTACCTTGACCATGGGACAAAGCAACGGAGGATGAAAGAAAATTTCAAACAGAAGGGAGGAAAGAATCAATTGGTAGTTTCCACTAGCAGTCAAGCTTGTGCAATGAGAATAGAGTAATTAATATAGACCCAAACCCTAAGCCTTTAATTTTCTTTATACGCACATAAAACAAAATGAAGCTTAACAACATAATATAATATTAAGAGTCATAGGTTCACAATCAAACTAAATAAATATTAAGTGAGACGAAAACAAAATATAGTGCACTTATCATAATCTAGAAAATATTAGGCACCTAGCCACACTATTTTGGAAGATGTCCACACATCAGCCTTAGGTACAAAATAAAGGATTCGAAGCAAGTTTTTCTAGAAATTGCAAGAAGTCTTTTATTTCCAAGTTTCGCATCCAAACTTTACATTCAAAAGAAGTATATATAGACTTAGGACATACCTTAATATTTTCAAAAATATCTTCTTCCAAAGATTTAAACCCTATTACAAAAATCCCACCATCGGGGCCTTACAAGATAAAACATATTTTAATAGCTTCATTGAATTCCAACCACTACTTAAAATCTTCCTGGGGACCCTGCCATAAATGGTGAAGAAAGAATTCGATCTTATCCTCATCAAATTGTGATTGTATGCAAATGCTTTTATTTTCCAGCTAGTTGCAGCCGCACTTCATTAAATGGGCACTCCCTCGACCATGCCTCATCAAGTCTTTATTTGCGACGGGCTCCACAAAATTCGGGTGGATTTTTAACTTCTCGTATCTTCTACCTCTGCACAGCCGCATTCGTCCACTTTTGCATTGAAGTCTCATGTTTGCTATCACATCTTCCATTACTTCCGCCACTAGCAATTTTTTTCAAAAAATAAATAAAATGGCAAAGATTAGACAATTAATAGAATAATTAATTAATTTTTTTTTCTAAGGTTTAATATTTTTTTTGGTATAAGGTAGAGGTGGTTATAAGGTCCACAAACCTTTTACAAAGTCAAAATGGGCTGGTTCTAGCATCAAGCCCGTATAATCAAAATACAAAATGGATCTTTCTAAGACTCACATTAAGCCATACTTAGAGTCCACAATCCTATACTTGTCGCTTGACTATTCAGGATAAAACAAAAACCAAACAACACCTAGCACTTACTAACACTAGGTTGTCGTACCGTACACTTGTCACCTCCCAGTGCCCCAAAGAAATGGGATGCCTTTTCTCGCCTAATTCCATCTATCGGATTACTCATCATCAACCCCTCTGATATCCTGATGCTCTAATAGGTTTGATCTTAGCTCTTCTCTAGAAGCCAACACCAATAGTTCTTGAGGGAAGTTATCCTTCCAAATTTGCATCTCCCCAACAGAAACTGCAATATTTGCCATTAGATCCACCGCTTGGTTCCCTTCTCTGAAGGTGTGTTGGATTCGGGCATTAACCAAATGAGATTTATGAATATTTGCTTCTAGGATAAGCTCCAATATGGTCCAGCTGGGGTCTTTATCCTCCTTAATTGCCTTGATTATATTAAGCTAATCCCCTTCAAAGATAACTTCCTTATAACCCTCAAGTCTGGCAATTCTCATTGCCTGCATGCAGGCTCGGGCTTCGGCAAAATGATTTGTTTGAGTTCCCAAAGGCTCTGCAAAGGCAAGGACCACTTTTCCTTCCTCATTTCTCAAAACTCCTCCCTACTCCCCGCAGCCCCGGATTTCCTTTAGCCGCCTCGTCAAAATTAAACTTAACCCACTTTTGTGTGGGGGGTATCCACTTGACACCATCCCGTGGGTTGGTTGTAATGTCTAGGTCCTGGAAGTTCCTCTCCCTAGTTCCGCAAAATCCTCCTTTCCCTTAGAGACATGGTCTCATTTTTGAAGAAGAAAGTTTTCCAGTTTTCTTTCAAAGCTCTGATTATTTTATTACCACATAACCTGGGATCTTTCTTACGTCCTTTAAATACTCTCTTATTTCTCTCATTCCATATCCCCCATAAAAAATGGGGTAAGCCGAGCTTCCAGAGCCAAGTCAAAAGCTTTGCCCGAAGGGGGAAGCCCACCGTATGCGTAAGTCGACATGCTATTTGGACAGACCCAATCTATATGAAATTTGGACAGATCATTTGGAAGACTCGTACAAGAAAAATCACAAGTTAGAAATATATGACTTACGTATTCTATTGCTTTCTCACACAAGATACATCGATTGATGAATTGGAAACCTCTCCTTTGCAGATTATCTATTGTCAGGATTTTATTTTGAACTTCCAACCAAAAGAAGAAAGCTATTTTTGGGGTTAAATTATTTAACCAAATAATAGAAGTCGGAGTCCACCATTGAATCCCGAGTGGATTAACTTATAGGCGCTTTTACCGAATAGATCCCACTTGTAGTTTTGCCCCAAATCGCCTTGTCTCTTCCTCCCCCAGGAATGATTGGGAACACCCTTAAAGCATCATTGAGTTTGGTTAGGGCCACCTTCTCTTGCTCGACAGATTATGAACTCGTGATTTTCTTCCAAGAAGAAGTTTCCGTGCTACAGACAATAAAATCCCCTACTTTTCCTCCCATTTCCTTCGAAAGTTTATGTTGGAGGACCTGAAGGTCTAAGTTATCTTTCATAGGGGCCTCTTCCAACCACGGGTCTTTCCAAAAGTCCACTTGTCTTCCATTACCAATTCTCCATCTGATGCCTTTCCTGACTACCTCCCGACATTCGAGCAAACAATTCCAAAAATAGGATCCTCTAGGAAGATTATCGCCTTTCAGAAGTCCTGATTATTTTTGATATATTTTGCCTTAAGAAGTTTTACCCATCCCAATTGATCATTATTGATAAATCTCCATACCTGTTTGCCAATCAGAGCTTGATTCATTTCTTTCATTCTCTTTAACCCCAGTCCCCCCTGATCCTTGCTTGCACACACCTGATTCCATGCTACCAACGAAATTCTCTTTCTCTCCTCTGAACCTGACCACAAGAAGTTGCGTTGAATTAGCTCCAATGTAGCTCGGACCTTTGCAGGCATTCTAAATAGAGACATGCAATAAATTGGAATGCTCTGTAAAGTAGTTTGAACTAATAAGGCTTTTCTTGCGGAGCTGAGAAGGCTGCCCTTCCACCCTGCTAACTTTTTGGAGATCCTGTCAATGACTGAGTTCCACAAAGTAGCCTTCATTCTTCCTTCGAACATAGGCATGCCTAGATAAGTTGCCGGTAGAAGCTCCTTTCCACAACCGAAGAGGTTAGCTATTCTTTCCTCCCTCCCACCAGGGGTGTTAAAGAAATAGATGCTACTCTTCTTATAGTTTATGTACTCGTCCTCGTCTCGTCTCATACTTGGTTAGAATTCTCTTCAACTTCCTAGCTTGAGGCACCGAGGCTTTGGACACAATGATTGTATCATCCACAAACTGTTGGTGAGACACTGGCTCTACTATTGAGGCTGGTTTAAAACCTTCCAATTGACCATCTACCACCGCTGCTGAAATGTTCCTACCCAATGCTTCCGCTAAAATAATAAACAAGTATGGAGACAAAGGATCTCCTTGTCGCAACCCCCTTTCACTCTTAAAGTAACCGGAGGGTGACCCATTCACCATGACAAAAAATCTTGTAGTAGAGATACAACTAAAAATCAACTTAATCCACTCGGGGACGTAAACCAAACTTACCCAAAATCTTGGTGAGGAACCGCCATGAGACCCGGTCGTAGGCTTTATTCATATCAAGCTTTAGTAACATACCCGCTTCCTTACTAGTCACCATTGAATGAATAACCTCATGAATTGTGATGATACCATCCAATATTTGTTGCCCTTTCACAAAGCCACCTTGGTTCATATCAATGATGAAAGGAAGGATAACCTTCAGCCTATTGGCGATTGTTTTTGTGAGAATCTTTATCAGAGTGTTACATAAACCGATAGGGCGAAACTCGGAAAATTCCATTGCTCCCACTAGTTTAGGGATGAGGACTAAAAAAGTAGCATTAACTCCTTCTCGGGATTTCCATGTCCTTTTGAGCCTCAATTATAGCTTCCACTACATCATTGCCTAGGATATCCCAAAACTTCTCGGAAGAAAGCCGCAGGGGAAGCCATCCGGTCCCGGGGAGTTGTTACCATCCATGTCAAAAACGACCTTCTTGATTTCCTCCTTTGTGAAAGGACTAAGTAAGAATCCATTAAGATTATCGGTTACGAGGGGTGGAATGGCTGCCAACAGAGAGTCCTCTTCTTCAATAGTCGGATTTACATCTTCTAGCAACGATTTAAAGTACTCAACCGCTTCCCTCCTTATGTCTTCCATATCTTTGGTGTTAGACCCATCGGCCATCTTGATCTCCTTAATTTTGTTAGTACTCCTGTGGCGAAGAGTAGAGACATGGAAGAACTTTGTATTTCTATCACCCTCCTTTAACCAACGCAGTCTGGATTTCTGCCTCCAAAAGGTTTCTTCAAATCCTAGCATCGTGTGGTATTCGGCCAATAGCTCCCTCTCCTGGTTTCTCAGATCCTCTCGTAAGTCGCTCCGACTTCAGCTTCTCCTGTAGTTCATTGATCTTGTCTTTTAGTTCTGCCTTTTTTGCGAAAATATTGCCAAAGGAAGTTTTGTTCCACTCTCTAATGTTAGCCTTCACATTCCTTAGTTTACATGCCACTTGGGCCGGTTTCGAACCATTATACTTTTTGTCCCACCATTGGGCAAACCGGATCCTTGAGATCCCGATGTTGGAACCACATAAGTTCGAATCGAAAGGGTCTCATGTATCTTTTCTTAGAGTCCTCCCTTGTTTCCCACAGAATTGGGTTGTGATCAGACCCGATTCTTGGGAGTGCCGTTAATGAAGAGTCCCCAAACCTCTCCAGGCATTCTTGAGAAAGAAGAAACCTATCTAATCTTATCTCGAATTTGGTTTTCCTTCAATATTTTGTTAGACCATGTATAGGAGAATCTACGCAGTCCACATCCATCACTCATGTTGCTCAACAAAATCTCTAAACTCGTAGATATCAGCAGCTATTCTTTGAGAGCCCCCCAATTTATCTACAGGATTAAGGTAGCAATTGAAATCCCCCACCACAATCCAAGGGTAGTTGGGGACCGTCTCCCTCAATTCAGCTAGCTGACTCCAAAGAACCCTTCTCAATCCCTCGTCTAACTGGAGCATATACATTCGTTAAGATCCACTCTTCCCGCGTGGTTTTATCCACACATAAGAGACAAATAAACCAACTAGACATCGGAATCACTCTACTATCAATCACATTTTTGTTCCACATAACCAGTAACCCTCCCATCGTTCCAATGGCCTCTTGGCCTACTACTTCAGCCTTCTCGCCAAGTCCTATTCTTAAAAGGAATAACTCTACTCTCCTCCATTTTAGTTTCTTGCAATAAAATCATATCCGGTTTGTGTTCTTGTCTAAGAGCATACAAAGCTCTTATTTTTGCAGGATTACTCCCACGAATATTCCATGAAAGAATCTTCATTTATGGGCTTTGGATCCTCGAGCCTTCGCCCCAAAGAGCAATACCGCTTGAGTGCCATCAGCCTTAAGGCAGCATTGCTAGGTTTCCCTCTTCCTACCGAACCATATCCCCATACATCCGCTCTAGGTTGAAGTTCCTTGGGATTCACTTGGCTTCTAGTAACCATCTTGGGTAGGTCGGTCTTGGTCTTTGGGGTAACAATCGGCTTTCCAGGTTAACCGGTCTTTTTGACAATGGAGATGATTCCGTGCTCTTAGCTTCTTGATTAGTAGATTCTTTTTTCCCCGCTTTGGGGTTACACCGATCTTGGTGGTTCACCTCTTCCTCCCGAGTATCCTTGCCTCGTATTATTAGTTTCCTGCTCCTTCCTCCGATTTTTCTCCTCTAAATCCTTCTCTTGAGTCTCCTCTACCTCGGATTCCACTTCTTGGCTGTCCATCCGATCTCCCTTCAAATGATTTAATGCATCAAAACCGTTCTCCACTGGGATGTTGATCTCCTTGGAATTTCTTCCCATAAATTCCTCTCGCAGACATGGGACCACTTCCACCGAGCCTCCATAGGCCTCCCGTATCACCCAATCAAACTTACTTGCCCCAGGGTGTTGATCTATGGGGTTCTTTCCTTTGTGATTTGGCTCTGAGGCTTGCTGTATCATCTTAGGAGCAGGTTGAGCTTGAGGGTTCCCATCAAAGGGACCAGCTCCCTTGTGAGAGGGTTTCGGGGCATAGGAATTTTTGGGAGGAGGGTTAAAACGTTGCCTCTTGCTTACAATAGGGCGAACAGGGTCTCTGATATTCGGATTTCGAGCTCCACGTCCTTGAGGCCCATGTTGGGTAGGAATGGAGATCTATGGGGGAGGGATATTATTCTGGGTTTTAGGATCAGTATTTTGGAGTGGGGGATGGTTCTTGGAAATGCAGTGGATACCCTGGTGCCCTACCTTCCCACAAACACTACACTTAAAAGACATATTTTCATATTCAAAGACCTGAGTATGAAGGCCAAACATAGACGACAAAATAATGGATTTAGGGAGCTCTTTACTCAGGTCCGCCAACACACACATGCGAGCAGACAGGAGTCTTGTTTTGCTCAAGGTTGCAGGATCAATAGCTATTAGTTCTCCAATCTCTGTAGCTATCCCACCCAAGATTTGTTCGTTCCAAAAAGCAGAGGTAATCCCGGCATCTTAACCCAAATAGGAGCCAAATCCAAGACTCCGAGTCCGGGGGTTGAAATCGGGGGACCAATGCTTCAGATACAAGCCCCTTGTCCCAAAAAACCAAGGACCTACTTGGAGAGTCCTTTCCATGCCCTGTTCACATTAAAATGTCACCAAAAGAAAACTCTTGGGTAAAGCCTTAATCATCATACCGACCCTTGGCTGCCATTTTTGGATGGCCCATCTCCTTATGACTTCCATGTCTGGCGTCACCCCCATAAATTTAGCCACCAGAGATGTTCTGCCCTCCATAGCCACATGCTGAGCTAAGGAATCCGGGATGTGCAACCTACCATTGACAGATTTTAGATTAAAACAAGAGTCGGATAATTTTTGCTTACCGCGAAGAGCATTAAGATATGAAGGTCTCTAGTTGCCGTGTTTCTCTTTGTCTCCTTCTTGGGTCTTCCTTTGATCCTGACGCATAGAGTCCTCGGTCCCCCTCGTAGAAATCTTCAACCGCATCCGCCCAACGCCCTTGGACCGGTTCCAATAGAACTTCCTTGTCCACATCCTCCGCCCGGGGGCCTCGCTATCTCGCCGGAGCCCCCACCCGCCGCGTCTCGCTGATCTCGCCCTCTCGAAGTCCCACACCTAGGGTTTGATGCCCCTAGACCTCTCGCTCCTCCTCCTTGCGGCTCCATCCGTCACAACTTGTTGCCTCCAAAATCTGCCATTTTTTTTTTTTTTTTTAGGGCCAAAATTTTTGTGACCGCTACCGTGCACGGACTGCTAAAGTGGCGGCTGCTACAGTATGCAGGCTTCTACAGTGTCGGCTGCTACAGTGGCAAATTTTATGGGAGACTGCTGCCGATGAGAGATGAACATTATTGTATCTAAGGTTTAATATTTTAATTTTTAATTAATTAATTAATTTTTTAATTATCCCTAAGGTTTAAGATTTTAATTTTAGGGCAAAAAAATAATTAAAAAATTAAATTCTAATGTCTTCTTTCTTCCTATAAACTAGCAGATTCCCATTCCGCTTCTAGATACACTAAGCCAACAACGGATTGCGGGATGCTAGGAGATAAACTAAAAATGCAATGTACCACTAAATAATTTCACTTGCACACTTTACAAGGAAAAATATGAGTGGATTGGAGCAAGCTTTGATTTTTGAGCAGAATGGAGCAAACTTTGATTTTTTTTTTAAAATTAATTAAAAGCCTTAACCCTTGTGGAATCCAGAGATGATTAAATTGAATGAAATGACAATTGAAATCCAACAAGCTTTCACTAGTGGAATAGAACATGCTTTGATTTTAAATCTCTTTTAAAATATACAATTTTTTAATAGAGATGTTAGATTCCATTCATTTGATTTCGGATTTCCAATGTTGACCATTTCAATGAGCGGAATAGAGCAAACTTTGATTTTTGAGTGGAATGGAGCAAGCTTTGATTTTTTGAGCAGAATGGAGAAAGCTTTGATTTTTTTAATTAATTAAAAGCCTTAACCCTTGCGGAATCCAAAGATGATTAAATTGAATGAAATGGCAATTGAAATCCAACAAGCTTTCACTAGCGGAATAGAACATGCTTTGATTTTAAATTTCTTTTGAAATCCACAATTTTTTAATGGAGATGTTGCGATCCGCACATTTGGGTTCGAATTTCCAATGTTGACCATTTCAATGAGTGGAATGGAGTAATGAGCAAAATAGAGCAAAATTTGATTTTTTGAGCGGAATGGAGCAAGCTTTGATTTTTTGAGCGAAATGGAGCAAGCTTTGATTTTTTTAATTAATTAAAAGCCTTAACCCTTGCGGAATCCGGAGATGATTAAATTGAATGAAATGGCAATTGAAATCCAACAAGATTTCACTAGCAGAATAGAACATGCTTTGATTTTAAATCTCTTTTGAAATCTGCAATTTTTTAATGGAGATGTTGCGGTCCGCTCATTTGACTTAGGATTTCCAATGTTGACCATTTCAATGAGCGGAATGGAGCAATGAGCGGAATAGAGCAAGCTTTGATTTTTTTAATTAATTAAAAGCCTTAACCCTTGCGGAATTTGGAGATGATTAAATTGAAAGAAATGACAATTGAAATCCAACAAGCTTTCACTAGCAGTATAGAACATGCTTTGATTGTAAATCTCTTTTGAAATCTGTAATTTTTTGATGGAGATGTTGTAGTCCGCTCATTTGACTTCGGATTTCCACTGTTGACCATTTCAACGAGCCGAATGGAGCAATGAGCGGAATAGAGTAAACTTTGATTTTTGAGCATAATGGAGCAAGCTTTGATTTTTTGAGCGGAATGGAGAAAGCTTTGATTTTTTTAATTAATTAAAAGCCTTAACCCTCACGTAATCCAGAGATGATTAAATTGGATAAATTGGCAATTGAAATCCAACAAGCTTTCACTAGTGGAATAGAACATGAAATGAAATTAAATTTCTTTTGAAATTCGCAACTTTTCCAATGGAGATGTTGCGGCCCACTCATTTGACTTCAGACTTCTAATGTTGACCATTTCAATGAGTGGAATGGAGCAATGAGTGGAATGGAGCAAGATTTTATTTCAAGGAAGATGTTTCTAGCCTACTATGATTAATATTTTTTTTATTTTTTTGAATTTACATGGTGGAATCAGTAGCCGTCACGAATTCGGGCACTGTCCACTTTTTATGGCTGCCATAGTATTCTACGTTGTCCACCCGAAGATGCACATAGATCTTCATGGAGTGCGCCCTATAGAGCATCATGCCACAATCATATTAAATCTTTTACGCCGCTGAAAGCACTAGGAAAGGGACAAGGTTCGATCGGCGAGGCCCGAGATTTGAACCTTGGACCTCCGCCCCCATTATGGGGTTTGGATGAACAAATTTGTCTACACCTCAGACCTAAGCCTACTATTATTAAAGAGCAATTGAGAGTGGAATAGAACATGCTTTACCCAGGCCGCGACTTTACTCCCGAACCCTAATAGTGCAAATTTAGGTGAAAAATCAAAGTTCTCATATTTAGATGAAATTTTGCACACTTGTAAAAAAGCCAAAAGGGTATCCAAATATGTAAAGAAAACACAAAAATTAAGTTTTGAACAAGAGATATTACATTAATAAGGTCACAACCTACAACAAAAACTGCTATTTCTAGAAATTAAATTACATCTAAATTCAAGCAACATTGGTACCATTGGAAAGAGGAGATCAAGATCTTCCACCCAGAATTTGAATCACTTCAAACGGATTTCCCAATCAAAAGATATGTCGATTTCAAATTTGATGTGAATTTAGGGTAAGATGAAGAATTGAAGAAAACCCTAAAATTCGATTTTAATAATTTAGACCTTAGGAAAACTATTGAAGATTAAATTTTCTGAAATCAATAATCTGAAATAATATCATTGAAGTGCAAATATCCAGAGAAATTCAATTGAGATCAATGCTTTTAGGCAAGCAATTGTGACACCTTGATGCGGGCAAAATTTAAAACCTTGACGAAAGCAAAATTTGGAAATAAAATCAAAATACTTCAAGAGGGTCCCCTTGGAGAATAAAATTTAATTATCATAAGATCAAAATTTTATGATCAGTGGGGTGTGTTGCTTCTCAACAAATGGCGACGTCTACGGGGAAATAGTAGCACTATTTGGAACCCAGAACTCTAGTTTTAAAACAACTTAAATCATGCACCATACCTTGCCACAAAGATTTTCAAAATATTTTAATTGCTATCTGCTAGTCTGTAGAAATTTCTCAGGAACATACTAGGTTGAATCACTCAAGGAAAAATCTGGTGTGTGATTGCAAGTGTATAAATTCTTCCTCTTAAGATGACCATGGCATAGAATTCTTACTGAGGATTAACCAGACTGTTTGGATTGCATAGGATTATTTGAGTAGAGCTCTGATTCTAGTTTAGCCTTTTATAGCCCCGACAAAGTTACTCTTAACTTTATTTTTAAGACCTTGGTTCACAGCCATGGAGCATCTATAGCCCTGGTGAACATGTCTAAGATTTCTCTTTCAAAAATCTTGGCTATCTCTCTTTTATTATGGAACTTCTTTTTTTGTAGAACTCTTTTTTTCTCTTTTTTTTTTGATAAAGACTAGATAGCCGAGAAATCTTACTGAAGGTTCGAAAGTTGTATTTGCCTTGATATTTCATTAACCAAATAATTGATCAACTAACCATTTCAGTTTTTAGACACCAATAGCCTCTTAAAAGTCATTAAAATGATTTTTGTGAATCAGAGTCCTCCTCTCATAACTAACTTTTCTTGGATTTCCTGGGAGTTCTTCAGCTAAACAACATAACAACTCCTTTATAATTAAAATAATTATGGCAAGCAAGGTACAAAATCTAAATTGCCTCTCTACTATCATCCTAGATAACAAGCATTACCACTTCCTTCCCACTTAGAATATCCTTTTGCCAAAATCACCCTGCTTTCATTCATGAAATCGAGACAAAGACCCAAAAGAAGAAAGAAAATGAAAACTTGGAAAACCAGAACCAACTTAATGTCGATAAAATAAACTAAACAAAAGCACTACTCTATTCTTACTTATTATATACATATGTACAAAGGCTTCTATGATTACTCGAATGATGTAGCAGATGGAAAAGCAGAGAAATAATGCTTCAAATATTGACCATTGATAGGTAAGTTCAGGAAATTACCTTCTAGGTCTTATAGATGAAATGCATTATTACCTAGAATTTCTGTGATTTGGTATGGCCCTATCCATAGAGGCTGCAACTTGGTGTGTTTACCTTTCTTTTCATGGGCTTTGTCCCATAGAAGCACTAGGTCTGCAAGTCTAAATGCCTTCACTTTTGCTCTTTTATCGAACCAACGTTTGACTATCTCTTGATGTTGACTAAAATGCTCTAAGGCCTGAAGCCTTTCATCCTATAGATTAATCAAGTCTAATATATGAGCTTCTACATCTACACTATCATTAAAATAATCCAAAGCAAACTGATATGTGGGCAATTTTAAAGAGATGGGGACAATAGGTTAAGTACCATACAATAAAGTAAATGGAGAAGTTTTAAGAGCCTCTTTGTGTCTTATCCTATCAGCCCAAAGTGCGTACTTTAGTAATGTATGCCATTGTCTAGGTTTGTCTATAGCAGACTTCTTAATGGCATTTATCAAATTCTTATTTGTGGATTCAACTAGTCCATTTCCTTGGGGATAATAGTTGGATGAAAATTTGAGGACTATCCCCTTTTGGTACGCCCACTCTGCAAATTCCAATGATTGAAAAGTTGGCCCATTATCGCAAACCAAATTTAAAGGAACTCCAAACCTGGTTATGATATTTGATTCCAAAAATTCAATTACCTCATGGGTTGTACTCCTCATCATGGCTGTTGCTTCAGCCCATCATGTACAGTAATCAGTGGTTGTTAATACATACTTGTGCCCTACTGATGAATTTGGGTTTATCACTCCCACAAAATCAAGTCCCCACTGCATGAAAGGTTTATCTATTATAACAGGTTGCAATGGTAGAGCTCGATTAGCCTGCTTGGCTGCAAATATTTGACATTGATGACAAGTTCTCACATGATGATGCACATATTTAAATAATGTAGGCCAGTAATAGCCTACTCTTAATATGCTATGTGCAGTAGTTGAACCTGAAGAATGTCCTGCTCCTAACTTCTCATGAAAACTAGACATTACTTCATCCACCTCATCCTGAGCAATACATCTTAAGAATATGCCAGCATAATTTTCTCTATATAATTTATCCCCTTTGAGTAGAAAATGAGCAGATTTTAACTTTAGTGCTCTTCTTTGAGTCCTATTCAAATGAGGTGGGCAATTCCTAGATCTCAATAAATAGATGATATCTCCATACCAATCATCCAACTTGGAGTCTATTTGGTTGATTTCTATCCCTGTAGGTATCTCAACAATATGTTGGGATAGACCAAGTCCTCTAATCAATTTGGCAGGCCGGATCTCCAAGTCAAACTCCTATAATTTTGTAACCCAATTACCTCTTAGTTCTCCTAGTTCATTTTGACTTAACAAATACTTCACAGCTGGGTCAGGAACTATGGCATGGACCTTACTCCTCAAAATATAATGCCTAAACTGCTTAACTACTTTCACTAAGGCATAGGCTTGCTTATCCAAATGAGAGTACTTCAATTCAGCACCCTTCAGATTGGTACTTTTGAAAGCAATAGGGTGCTCCCCTGTTTCCCTTCATTGAGTTAATACTGCAGCAAGTGTATGCTCAGAAGCAAAAGAGTATAAGTAAAAATCTGCACTAAAATTTGGACTTACCAGAACTGGGGCTTGTTGGATAGCAGATTTAATCTCTTGAAATGCCACCTTGGCTTCTATCGACCAGAAAATCTGAGAAGTCTCCTTTAACATATCATTGAGTGGCTTGACTATTTCAGCAAAGCTAGAAATAAATTTCCTAACAAAGTTAATCTTCCCAAAAAATGATTTCAACTCTTTCTTAGAATTGGGAAAGGGTATCTTTGATATGGCTTCAGCTCTCTCGGGATCCACAGAAATGCCATCTCTGGTTATTAAGTGACCAAGGAGTTTACCCTCAATTACACCAAAGACACATTTCTTTGGATTCAAAGAAATGCCAAATTCTCTACACTTGTCAAAAATAGACTCCAAATGTTTGACATGATCAAATCGAGATTTAGAAAATATTGTCAAGTCATCCATGTATACCACAATACACTTACCCATGAGACCTTTAAAGGCATGATCCATTGCACGTTGGAATGTGGCTCCAACATTTATCAATCCAAATGGCATTCTTTTGTAAGCAAAGGTCCCCCATTTGGTTGTGAAGGCAATTTTCATTCTATCTTCCCTATCTACCAATATCTGGTTGTACCCAAAAAATCCATCCAAGAAAGACATCATCTCTGAACCATTTACAATTTGCAATACATCATCCATGGAAGGCAAAGGATAATTATCCTTTTTAGAAGCCTTGTTCAAGTTTCTAAAATCTACACAAAGGTGAATTTCCCCATTCTTCTTTCTAACTGACACTAAATTAGCTACCCAGGTAGAATGTCTAATAGGAAAAATGATGGCAACACTCAACAATTTTTCTACCTCCTTCAAAATGATAGGTTCCAATAAGGCGTTAACATGCCTCTGTTTCTGTCTGAAGGGTTTACAAAACTCTTTCAGGGGTATAGTATGTGTAAAAACTTTTGGATTGAAAATATTCAAGTCTTTATATGACCATGCCATAACATCTTTAGACCTATGAAGCAACTCAGTAAGATTTTATTTTATTATGGGGTCACAAGCTTTAGCTAATTGAATGTATTTGGGATCCTCTTCAGTCCCTACATTCAATTTCTTAATCTCATTTCCTACTGCACCAACAAAATTTCCAAAATTTATTCTTTGTCTAATTTGATCATTGTCAAATAGCCTCTCAAGTTCTACCATTCCCCTAGGAATTCTATTATTTTTTAACCTCATTACTCCCCTGTCATCATCAAAATATTCAAGCATAGTATCCCTTTGACCATCATCAATTATAGTTTTTTCAAATGCTTTTGTATTCTGTAAGAAATTTATAATTTGTTGGTCATCAAAAAATACTTGAAATGTATCTATGTTATCTAGAACAGAAGGACAAGAGACTAACTCTATTGAAAATTTTTCCATTTAAATTCTTCTAAGGGTTTCAGATTTGCGACTGATGAAGCTAAAACATCTGTGGGTGAATTTTCTTCCCTAGGGATATGTGTTAGATTGAAAGCATTAAAATCCTCCATGAGATCCCAAGCTCGATGTTTGTACCTCTTCAGGTAAGAGGCCTTGCATTGAAACATACCTTTAACCTGATTAGTTACCAACTCTGAGTCTGAAAAAACTTGGATATTTTTCACATTTTTATCTAAAGCAAATTTCAATCCTAGAATTAATGCTTCATACTCAGTCAAATTATTTGTGCAAGGAAATTGCAAGTGATAAGACATGAAAAATACCTGATCGTGAGGTCCTTTGAGAACCGCCCCTATTCCAGAACCTTGTTTGGATTTAGCTCCATCAACGTGAAGTGTCCAAATATCATTATCATGAGTGGTTAGAGATTTAATTGATCTCACCTTCTTTGCAGTTGTCAAATTATAGACCCCAATATCTGCATCAACAAAATTAATAACCTCATTTTTGACATTATATTCAGTTATCATGTGTTTATATCGAGGCTCTCTATCAATCCTTAACTGATTTGCTACACCTTTCCAAGGCAACCACATGTGCGAGAAATATGTGGCCAAATATCCATTCAAATATTTGGACCAATCTCTACTCAAAAGCATCCCATATCCCACAGGAATATCTACCACCTGAATGTCAATTCTATGTTGTGCTCTTGGTTCAGATGCCAATTAGATGTGTATACCTTGAATTTCACCTATCACTTTGACCTCCATTTTATCCAACTAAATGACTCTCCTATCAGATTTTACTGGTGTTAACCCCAATTGTTAGCAAATGGCTAGGGGCATGACATTAGCTGAAGCACCAGAATCCACTAGATAGTTATGCAATTTTTCCCAAATATATAAACTATTAGCAAGAAAGGTGGAACCTCAGTATTTTCTTTATAGATGGCCATATTTGCATTTGCTATTTTCTTCCCCTTTTCCTGAGGTTTAGCAGATGGTCCAGAGTAAGTTTTAATCAAGTTATCCCTTTGTTCAGTAATCTGAGCCAACTCATGGAGGGTGATGTTAGCCTTGATTTTCTTCATATCCTCCACTATATTATATCCTTTATTGAGTGGAGCAACAAATCCATCCTACACTTTTGGATCTCCCCCTTTGGGTGGGGGTGGATTATTATTTGGAGAAGGATCAAGAGGAACACTATGAGAGTTATTGGGAGGTGTAGATGAAGTGTTGGGCTCTGGATTTCTATTCCTGAGATTGTAATTATCTCTTCTATACTACTGAAAAGCTTGCACTTCATCCATAGGCACTTCCACAATATTTTTTGACTCATCTAGAAAAGTGAATGAATCCAAAACCATAGCAACACTATGTTTGGATGAACTAGGACCATCAACATTTCTCTGATTCTTAGGAAAACTGAATTCACCAGATAAAGCCTCAAAAGCATTGCAAAATTCTAAATAATCTAACTCCCCATGTTGGGATGTTCCATGAATCCTGCACCAATTAGGTAAGGCCAAGTCACAAATATTCACCTTAGGTCCCTTTCCTTTGTTATAATCCTTATTAGGTTCATACGGAGGTCTGGAAAATCTATTCTATTGGTAAGAAAATCTATTTGAATTTTCTCCCATAGACACTTGCCTCTTGAAACTCAAGAAGTCATTTACCAATTTTTGGACCATCTTTGTAACTTCCTCAACCATAGTTTTATCTGATTCTTTCTCCACAGTCTACACATGCCCAGTGTGTGGCAAAGTCAATGGATTTTCTGTAGGTGGAGCTTGGCACATTGGTAATACTATTTTATGTGGAATGGGATTCAAAATAGGTATGTTCTACATAACAAAGGGTATTAAAGGAGTGCTCAGAGGTTGAGGTCCCAACTGTCTCTCGAGAACCAAAGCCTCCTTGTAAGCTTCTATCAAGGTTGTGATATTGGTGTCTCTCTTGAGGAAAATAGAGGTTACTAGATCCAAAGCATTCTTGTAGATTTCTAAGGCTAAATCTGCACTTGGCATGTAATGACCAGTCATTCTACCATAAGCCTTCTGGAATCTCACATTGAAAGACCTAATAGTTTCACTAGATTCTCTTTTAATGCTAGAAAATTGTTGATATAGCACACTGGGATCAATCACTTGATCGAATTGGGACACAAAAACCTTTTCTAAATCATCCCAACTGGTGATAGAGTCATTCGTAAGATTCAAAAACCAATCATATGCTCCCTCCTAGAGAGTGAATGGGAATAACCTACAGGCTACATCTTCATGTTGCACATTTAATAATTTTAGAGCATTCTTAAAGGCCACCAAGTGTTCTTCTACTATCTTAATTCCATCATGCTTGTAGGTGGGAAGATACCTCTCAGGATTTCTAGGTAAATCATGTGCTGCACTAGGGATATTCAAAGTGGTAGAGCCCAACTAGTTGGCCATGATTATCTGAGTAAAGGTAGGATTTTGAGTCACAGCTGGAGGAAGCACTAATGGAGATAAAACTATACTGGATAGAGATCTAGCTTTCCTAAGATTACTTCTCCTTGGGGTTTCCAACTTAGACACAAGGAGCTCTCCAACCCTTGGGTGAGACCTGGTTACTCTAAAGGAAGAATCTAGCCTAACTGATTATCTTAAAAAACACCAAATGCAAGTTCAAGGCCCTCCTTCTAGCACCAATTTATGTTGGCTCGAATTTCATGCACACCTTGTGAAGAGTAAATAGAAAACACAAGTAACATTTAATGGAAATAAATTCCCTCTCACTTTAGGATCTTGTTGGTTATCCAAGGTGTGAGTTATAGAGTCGGGTCGAATGCTCTCACTCTTTTCCACTTTTGGAATAGTTTCAAGTGGACTGTATGTATACCTCCAAGGGGGTTCAACCTCTGTTCATTGTTGTATGAAGGTGATTTGTTAAGTTCAGTTATCAGGTTTGCATTAGTGGATTGATCTAGCTCTTCAGATTTTAGCAGATTAAAAGAATAAATAATTTTAAAGAACATAAAAAGTGGGACCTTTCAAAAATAAAATAGAGAGAGTAGGGTAGAGCAAAAAAGAGAGGATATCTAATCTAATTGTAAATTACAACCATTAAATTCAATTAGACTGCTCGGCTTCACAATAAAACAAAATCAAATGAAGAAAGTGTCCAACTTTCTAAGATCACCTTCTACCTTGAGCATGGGACAAAGCAATGGAGGATGAAAGAAAATTACAAATAGAAGGGAGGCAAGCATCAATTGGTATTTCCCACTAGCAGTCAAGCTCATGCAATGAGAATAGAGCAATTAAAATACAGACCCAAACCCTAAGCCTTTAATTTTCTTTATACGCACATAAAACAAAATGAAGCTTAACAACATAATATAATCTTAACAGTCATAGGTTTACAATCAAACTAAATAAATCCTAAGTGAGACGAAAACAAAATATAGTGCACTTATCATAACCCAAAAAATATTAGGCACCTAGCCATGCTATTTTGGAAGATGTCCACACACCAACCTTAGGTACAGAATAAAGGATTCGAAGCAAGTTTTGCTAGAAATTGCAAGAAGTCTTTTATTTCCAAGTTTTCGCATCCGGATTTTACATTCAAAAGAAGTATATATAGACTCAAGACATACCTTGATATTTTCAAAAATATCTTGCTTCCAAATATTTAAACCCTATTACAAAAATCCCACCGTCGGGGCCTTACATGATAAAACATATTTTAATAGCTTCATTTAACTCCAACTACTTCTAAAAATTCGCTCAAAGTACCTTGCCATAAATGGTGAAGAAAGAATTTGATCTTATCCTCATCAAACTGCCACTGTATGCAGATGCTTTCATTTTCCAGCTAGTTGCAGCCGCACTTCATTAAATGGGCACTCCCTCGACCATGCCTCATCAAGTCTTTGTTTGCGGTGGGCTCTACAAAATTCGGGTGGATTGTTAACTTCCTGCGTCTTCTACCTCTGCACAACCGCATTCACCCACTTTTGCATTGAAGTTTTATGTCTACCATCACATCTTCCATTACTCCTACCACTAGAAAATTTCCTGCAAAAATAGAAATAAAATGGCAAAGATTAGACAATTAATAGAATAATTAATTAATTAATTTTATTTTTCTAAGGTTTAAAGCTTTTGATTTTAATTAATTAATTAATTTTTTAATTATCCCTAAGGTTTAAGCTTTTAATTTTAGGGCAAAAATATAATTAAAAAATTAAATTCTAATGCCTTCTTCTTTCTTCGTATAAACCAACGGATTCCCATTCCGCTTCTAGATACACAAAGCCAACAACGGATTGTGAGATGTTAGGAGATAAACTAAAAACATAGTGGGCCGCTAAATAATTTCACTTGCACACTTTGCGAGGTAAAATATGAGCGGATTAGAGCAAGCTTTGATTTTTGAGTGGAATGAAGCAAGCTTTTATTTTTTAATTAATTAAAAGCCTTAACCCATGTAGAATTCGGAGATGATTAAATTGAATGAAATGGCAATTGAAATCCAACAAGCTTTCACTAGCGGAATAGAACATGAAATGAAATTAAATCTCTTTTGAAATCTACAAATTTGCCAATGAAGATGTTGTGGTCCACTCATTTGACTTCGGATTTCCAATGTTGACCATTTCAATGAGCATAATGAAGCAATGAGTAGAATAGAGCAAACTTTGATTTTTGAGTGGAATGGAGCAAGCTTTGATTTTTTGAGGGGAAATGAAATGGCAATTGAAATCCAACAAGCTTTCACTAGTGGAATAGAACATGCTTTGATTTTAAATCTCTTTTGAAATCCACAATTGGAGATGTTGCGGTCCGCTCATTTGACTTCAGATTTCCAATATTGACCATTTCAACGAGTGGAATGGAGCAATGAGCGGAATAGAGCAAACTTTACTTTTTGAGCGGAAAGGAGCAAGCTTTGATTTTTTGAGGGGAATGCAACAAGCTTTGATTTTTTTAATTAATTAAAAGCCTTAACCCTTGAGGAATCTAGAGATGATTAAATTGAATGAATGACAATTGAAATCCAACAAACTTTCACTAGCGGATTAGAACATGCTTTGATTTTAAATCTCTTTTGAAATACATAATTTTTTAATGGAGATGTTGCGGTCCGCTCATTTGACTTCGGATTTCTAATATTGACCATTTCAATGAGTGGAATGGAGCAATGAGTGGAATAAAGCAAACTTTGATTTTTTGAGCAGAATGGAGCAAGCTTTGATTTTTTGAGCGAAATGGAGCAAGTTTTGATTTTTTTAATTAATTAAAAGCCTTAACCCCTACGGAATCCAAACATGATTAAATTGAATGAAATGACAATTGAAATCCAACAAGCTTTCACTAGTAGAATAGAACATGCTTTGAATTTAAATCTCTTTTAAAATCTGCAATTTGTTTACGAAGATGTTGCAGTATGGTCATTTGACTTCGAATTTCCAATGTTGACCATTTCAATGAATGGAATGGAGCAATGAGCGGAATAGAGAAAACTTTGATTTTTTGAGCGGAATGGAGCAAGTTTTGATTTTTTAAGTGGAATGGAACAAAATTTGATTTTTTTAATGAATTAAAAGCCTTAACTCTTGCGAAATTCGGAGATGATTAAATTGAATGAAATGGCAATTGAAATCCAACAAGCTTTCACTAGGGGAATACAACTTGCTTTGATTTTAAATCTCTTTTTAAATCCGCAATATTTTAACAGAGATGTTGTGGTCCACTCATTTGACTTTGGATTTCCAATGTTGACCATTTCAATGAGTGGAATGGAGCAATGACCAGAATAGAGCAAACTTTAATTTTTTGAGTGGAATAGAGCAAGCTTTGATTTTTTTAATTAATTAAAAGCTTTAACCCTTGTGGAATCCGGAGATGATTAAATTGAATGAAATGGCAATTAAAATCCAACAAGCTTTCACTAGCGGAATAGAACATGCTTTGATTTTAAATCTCTTTTGAAATCTGTAATTTTTAATGGAGATGTTGCAATCCGCTCATTTGACTTCGAATTTCCAATGTTGACCATTTCAATGAGCGGAATGGAGAAATGAGTGGAATAGAGAAAGATTTAATTTTAAGGAAGATTTTTCTAGCCTGTTATGATTAAAGAGCAATTGAGAGTGGAATAGAACATGCTTTTTCCAGGCCACAACTTTACTCTTGAACCCTAATAGTGCAAAATAGGTGAAAAATAAAAGTTCTTCGATTTATATGAAATTTTGCACACTTGTAAAAAAGCCAAAAGGGTATCCAAATATGCAAATAAAACACAAAAAATTAGTTTTGATCAAGATATATTTCATTAATAATGTCACGACCTGCAACACAAAATTGCTATTTCTGGAAATGAAATTACATCTAAATTTAGGTAAATTTGGTACCATTCAAAAGAGGGGATCAAGATCTTCCACCCAAAATTTGAATCACTCCAATTTTTTTTCCAATTAAAAGATATATCGATTTCAAATTTGATGTGAACTTAGGGTAAGATAAGAATTGAAAAAAACCCTAAAATTTTATTTTAATAATTTAGAACTTAGAAAAACTATTGAAGGTTATTTTTTCTGAAATTAATAATCTAAAATAATATCATTGAAGGGAAAATATCCAGATTAATTCAATTGAGATCAATGCTTTAGGTAAGCAATCACAAGACCTTGATGTGAATAAAATTTAAAACCTTGACGAAAGCAAAATTTGGAAATAAAATCAAAATACTTCAAGAGGGTCCCCTTGGAGAAAAATTTAATTATCATAAGATTAAAATTTTATGATCAGTGGGGTGTGTTGCTTCTAAAAAAAAACATTGCAGGTTGATCCGAAAAATATGGGGCAATTTCAAGTCCCTTCTTAGAAGAAGAAAGAGCCTCCTCAGCAAAATAATGATCAATTTCCTATTCCTCAAGCGATTGAAAGAAAGGACATGGTATCGAAAGGCCAAGAAAAGGATACAGTTTCACTAGGAGGTCTTACAAAGAAAATTACCAAGAGAGGATGAGATCCAAAATTTAAGTACAAGCAAAAATTTGATTCTCCTCTATAACCGTAAAGGATTGAAGCCACACAACAATACAAGAGGAAATACAGTGAGCCAGAGAGAAAGCTTGAGAATCCCCCTTTAGCAAGACTAGAATATAACATTGTAGAAGAGATGAAAAGGATTCCCTCCAAGGCTAGCCTCTATGATACCCTCTTTATTCATAGCCAAATTGATCTATTGAAAGCTTTTTTGAGTAAGAGTCCTCAAGAAAAGCAGACCACTACCATCCTCACTGTGTATTTTAGAAAAGATAAGATGTCTCCTGTTGCTTTAAATAATAAACCCCCCTGTTCTATATTTATTTATGGATGGAGGGCTGGATAGTTCACAATTGTATGATTTATTTAGGGACCTCTACCATAGTTATGCCCAAGGTAGTCTATGAGGAGATGGGTATGGAGTATACCAGATCTTATCATGGAGTCTTGCAATTGGATGGGATACTAGTAAAAATAGTTGAGGTAATAAAATATGTAATGATGTGATTGCATAGAGCCCAAGAGGTGACCATTGTTCAAGATATTATGGTTGTAGACCTAGAGACCAATTTTGATCTGTCTTTCTAGAGAATTCACTACCAAATTGGGAGGATGTATGTATTTGGATTATTCTAGTATGGTGATTCGCTTCAAAGGAAAGAGAATAAGGATCGCAGCTAAGAAGCATGTATCATATCACATTGAAAAAATTGAATAAGACATGTGTAACCTCACACCTCTAGATGATTTTGAAATAGTAGAAATTTTTGAAGAACTAGAGGTTGAGGATGAGTTACCATTTAGAGAGGATTATAGCCAGTTTGGAACAGGAATGGGCACATACAACATCTTCCTAGAAGCAGAGAAAAATATCCCTATCATATCCAATTAGTCTTTGAGGAAAACAGAGGGTTGGACCATGCACATTGATGGTGAAAGATGCAAAAATGGGGTTGGTGCTGGTGTAGTTGTGTAGTCTCCATCAGAAGGTGTAAAAATCTTTGCATATAGGTTGACATGGGCCTATACCAATAATGCTACAGAGTATAAAAATTTATGCTTAGGAATAATGCAAGCTGAGAGCATGGGTATCAAGATATTGAATATATATGGCGACTCTGAGCTAATAGTAAATCAGGTAAGAGAAAGGTGTAATAGTAAGCATCATTACCTGAAAGAATACAAAAATAGGGTGTGGTATTTTATGGAGTCCTTTGATTCCCTTAACATTCATTTTGTCCCTAGAAGGTAGAATATGATGGCTAATTATTTGGTAGTGAGGGGATCTAATTTTAACCCTTCTACAAATATAGGAATTTATAAGGACAAAAGAATCAAAATGGTTTTCAAACTCGTAGTCCTAGAAAAATAGATTTTTTGGTAGGTCTTTGAGAGTGATGAACATATCATCGACTTCCTAGTAAGAGAGGCTTGTTTATCCATTGTCTAAAAAGAAGTGTCAGATGAAGTTGACCAACAAGATGTTATCCGATTAAAAAACAATCATATCCTAAGAGGGTTGGTCACACTTTAAAGCCTATTTGATAATGAATATAGGAAGAAAATCTAAACTATGGATATCAATGAGAAGATCTATAAGGAGATCAAGATTAGAAGGAAAAGAAGCTCAAAGTTGGTATCCACTATTCTCCATAATAGGTAGAGGAGATTAAAGCCCTATGCCTAAAATACCATGACATTGTGGCCCGGTCATACAAAGATCTTAAGGTATATAACAAAAGGGTGATCCAACATACAATTGAGCTAAAACCATATGCAAAGCCTTTTAGATAGAAACAAAGGATTGTAAATCCCAGGATTAAGTCTATAATGAGAGAAGAGCTACTCAAACTACTAAAGGCTAAAATTATATATCCAATTAAGCACTCTACATGCGTAGCTAACTTGGTTCCTATGAGGAAGAAGAATGGAGACATCCACCTTTGTGTAGATTTTAGGAATCTCAACCAACATCATTGAAGGATTATTATCCTCTACCTCAGAGTGACTAGATTCTACAGATTATTCTAGGAGCAGAGAGGTTCTCACTATTAGATGGCTTCTTTGGTTATAACCAAATCTAGGTGAAATATGAGGATCAATTCAAGATAATATTTACTACCAAATGGGGTACTTTTGCTTATTAGAGGATACCTTTTGGTTTGTCCAATGTAGGGGCTACATTCCAGAGAGCGATGGATTATGCCTTTGGGGAGCTGATTAATAAAGTCATTTTGATCTACTTGGATGATATGACTATGTTCTCTCATAAGAAAAAATGCCACCTGATGCACTTGGAACAAGTATTTGAGGAATGCAGAGAATTTGCTATCTCTCTCAATCCAAAGAAGTCATTCTTTGTAGTTCAAAAAGGGAAGCTTTTGGACCATGTGGTCTCTAAATAAGGGATGTCTATTGATCTAGATAAAGTTAAATATGAACAACAAAGCTCTTTAGTATTTATTCAAATAGATCAACTTTATCAGGAAGTTCATCTTAGATTTTGCTCAAAAGGTGAAGCCCATTTTAGAGTTGCTAAAGAAAAATGTAGATTTCAAATGGACTGAAGTAAGAAAATAGGCTTTTGAGGTCATTAAGCAATCCATTGCCATTGCTCCAGTCTTTGTGAATCCTAATTTCAATAAGAATTTCATCCTGTATGCTTATGGAGTTGAAGAGAGGTATGCATTTGTGCTTACTCAGAAATATTATTATGGGGAAGAACACCCTATATTTTTATGGAGCCAAACTTTCCATGAGAACCAGATTAACTACAACTTCATCGAAAGATAGTTCTTTGCAGTGATGAATTCATTGAAGAAATTCAAGCAATACTTGGCTCAAAGTAAAACCTTGGTGTATGTAGTTCACCCTGATGTAAGAAGTTTTATTACAAGGTGAATTGGGAGACAAAAGAGCAGGTTGGATTACCAAGATTTAGGAGTATGATGTGGAAATTCATACTACCAAACTAGTCATAGGTAGAGCATTGTGCCAAGGGTTAACAAAGAAGATGTGTGCTAAACAAATGATATATTTTCAATCAACAACATAAGATCAAGCTAGAGCCTCAATAAGGAGATTCAGACTGGGTTTACCAGATGATCAGATATTTCCAAATAGGGGTTTATCCTTAGGATATTAACCCATAATAAAGGAGAAGATATAGAATTCAAGCCTTAAATTATGTCTTACTGCCAGAAGGACTATATAGGAGAAATCTAGATGGAGTTCTCCTAATATGCTTGAAGGACGACCAAAAGCAAAAGGTCACTAAAGAGTTCCATGGAGGATTATTTGGAGGATATTTCTTAGGAAGGGTCACAACTATAAAAATCATTAGAGTAGGCTATTATTGGCCTACCATTTTTGCTAATACCTTCAAAGTAATAAGATCCTACAATGAATGTTAGCAGTATGTAGGAAAAACCATAAATGCATCATTCCCCCTCAAGCCTATCCAAGTAGAAGAGCCATTTCAACAATGGTGTTTGGATTTCATTGGGAAAATTAACCCACATCAACAGGACAAATACATTATTATTGTCATAGATTACCTTACCATATGGGAAAAATCCATCCCCACAAAGAAATCATATCAGAAAGTGGTAATCGACTTCATGGAAAGCTTGATTGCAAGATTTGGCATTCTCAAATTTATAGTAAGTGATAATGGTCCAACCTTCATAGGATCTAAGTACATAGAGTTTGCTATAAAGTATGGTATCACCATAAAGAATTATTCCAATTACTATTCTCAAGGGAATGGATTAGCAGAGTCAACTAATAAGAATTTTTTAAGAATCTTTAAGAGATCATTAGAATATAACAAAACAAGTCGGCACCTATTTTTAGAACAAGCTCTATGGGTAGACATGATCAACATCAAGAAGTATATCAAAACCTCCCCCTATGCTTTGGTGTATGGCAAAGAAGCAGTCTTACCTATTCACTTGGAAATACTAGCTCTCAAGCTAGTAGACTCAGAAGAAGAATATGATCAAGGTCCAGTCGAGACTAGATTGACACATCTACTTCAACTAGAAGAGAAGAGGACTCAAGTGTATGAGGATTTACAGAAGCTTTCATTTTTTATTAAGGGATGGTTTGATAAGAAGGCCATATTCAAGAAAATCAAAGTAGGAGACTCCATTTTAAAGTGGAATGTGGAGAGAGCTAAGCTAGGACACCATTAGAAGTTTGACTCTTTCTAGGATGACCCTTTCAAAGTAATTGAGGTCAAATAAAGTAATTCTAGTTGGAATATTTAGAGGGAAACATTCAGCTAATCCTGATTAATGGTTTCCATATCAAACTCTATTAAGAATAAATATTCTCTTGTAACATATTTGTATTTTTGTATTATACTTTTATTTTTGTCCTAAATAGTTTTGTACAAAAAATAAAAAAAAAATTATATATATAAAATAAATAAATAAAAAAGAGCTACACGGTAAAATTGTGAAAATGGCTAAAGGTGGTAGCGAGACACAACATGTGCTCCATGTTGCACTCAATATGCTAAAAGTGGTTGTAGGCTACAACATATGTTCCACACCACTCTTGGAAGGCAAAGGGATAGAAAAGCACCACAATTGAAAACATACGCTAGGCCATGACCAATCATCGAACAACATGATATCTCCCACCGCAAAGTTACCCATATTTTGATTTGAGAAGTGTGCAATAGGTAGTTGTCTGATGTTCACATTAATGGTGGAAGGCATGCATGTGTGAGGATTTAAAGCTCAAATGTTGGTTTCCATCCATGTTACAAACTACATTCCTCTACCAGAGAGAATAGCAAAGCAGCGAGGCATAGTTTGAAAAAAATAGAAGAGAGTGAATACTCAATGAAATTTCATAGAAAATGGCCTCCAAAAGAGCTCAGGAAGAGAAGCATCTAGCAATTGTCGAGTCAGAACACTATATTGGCAAAGTGGAAGCAGTGGCTGACACCAAAATAAAATTTTCAAGGAAGACTAAGATCAGAAAAGATATCAACGATAAATATCGAATGGGTGAATCTGACTTCCTAAGTTATTTGCACTGTCCACTCCTTTTTGTATTTATACATCTATGATTCAGTGCTCCCCTATCCTAATTTAATTTTTGCAATTGTTAAATTTTATGACCCACGAGCAAAGGCAGTGAAAACGACTAATGGTAAAAGTCGATTTAATATCATAGTCGAGGCCTATCATGATTTTTTTACTTTAGGAGTAGAACAACCTGTGAGACCTAATGTGTTCGACACGAAAGAATAGGTTGGGTACTATTCCTTGCAAAAACATACCCTTGAAGGAGAATATTTTAGGAAGTGGGTTTACAACCAGTTTAAAACCATCAAGTCAAAAATATAATTACCTACAACCCCAATTCCTATTGAAAAATTTGCAAATCCTGAGCTTTTCTCCATGTTGGTATGCTTAGAAGGTTTAGATTCTGATCGGTATGTGAGATATTGGCAAATAGATACTGTGTATTGTATTTCAAATGAGAAAATGTACAAGCCCAAAGTAGAAGAGAACGCCAAGACAATTTATTTTGATTGGCCCGCTTTTCTCTCCAAACGAATGCATGAGCAGCTAGTTAGGATGAAAAAGATTTAGAGAACCCTTCATTCTGGGATTGTTCAAATTTGGTATGGATTTTATTTGCCATCATAAGATATATGATGCCATAGGTCCCAGTGAAAGACAAGAATGATAAAGGAGATCCTATCCCTATTTATTATTGGACCAACCATCTGAGGAGCTTAGAATCCTACTACAGGTTCAACTTGGAATTTCTAGGGCCAGTCTAGAAAATCATGTATGAGAAATGCCCTAGGTTTCCAAGGTTGGCTAAAGAATTGTTACAAGTAGAGGACAATGAAGAAGGGGATTGGTATATTATTACAGAGGGCACTATCATCAGACTCTATGGTTTTACTGGTAAACCATTTCTCCTATCCCATTTTGCAACTAGTAGGTTGCTAGCTTTGGAGTACTTAAGGTAGACCAGTATGGGCCTACAGGCTGGCGATGAGTTCTATGAATGATATAAAAAACATATTAAAACCTGGAAGGCCAAATATGCCAAGAATTTGATATTGAGCTACATGAGGGCTGAAACAAAAGATTAAGAGAAATTTTAGGCAAAATCAGACTCTCTTTCCCCATCTTCCTAGGAAGAAATCCAAGAGGTAAAGGCCAATGCCCCATCAACGACTGAAGAAGCCCCAAAAGCATTTGAACCTTCACAGGAGCAATTAGAGAAGTATTCTATAGGGGCTTAGATTATGAGCAAAGTGCATTACTCTAGTGATAGGGTAGCAAATACAAAAATTATACAGATAGCTAACAGGCCTAAATGCCTAGCCCTAGGTGGAGAACCTCCTATGACTGAAATATATTGGAAAAAGAAAGATGATATCTTTGTGTTCACCCCTATGAGTTTCACCACTACAACTACAACTAAGCCAACTCCAACCACCAAAGTTGCATTGCAAGAAGAACAATATGAGGAAGATATAAGGAGTGATAAGCATACAATATTTCAAATTTTCAAGAGAAAGGCAAAATTTTTAGTAGAGGAAGCTCCAAAAGAGGTCTAAAAGAAACAAAAATGGACCAGGGGCAGAGTGTTGTACAAGTCCTTGTTACAGTTGCAGAGACATTAGTGTAGTAGGTACAACATCAAAGTGCAAAGGAGATTCTCGAGCATCCTACTCCTATAGATGAAGTTATTATTTTTATCCCTCCTTCTCTCTCTCTTTCCCTAAAGTAATCCCCTTACCATTCTCAAGAAAAGTTAGAGCAAAAGGTATTATATTCCCTTCATGAGTTATTACCCAGTCCATCAGTTACCATAGAGGATAAAACCAATCCATCTCCTACACCTTCATCCAAAATTCCAATCACATCATCTCCTGATATTTCATCTTTGCTTTCAAAGCCATTACTTTCAGTAAAATTAGAAGGGCAAAATATTTCATCCCTTCCAACCCATTCTATGATTTCAACTTCCATCCCTATGTCTTCCCCAATAGCAACCCCTACAATCAATATAGACTCAACTGTCATCACTACTACCCTACCCCATTATCATTAGCTTATGAGTCTATTATCCCTCATCTTATAGCTTCTCCACCACTTATAAGTCATTCTACGTTAGCTTATTTATATAAGAGAAAGGAAGTTTCACAAAATATTCAAGATTTTTGGACTGAGAAACTTTATAAGCCTTCAAAGAATATGGCTATAAAGAGAAAGACAATGACCATTGATCCAGTGACAAGGCAAAGGACCAGTAGATCCATCACACCTATAGTGAGAAAACATGAAGAATATGACTATGCAATATTATCATATGGAAGAATGTACGAAAGATATCAAGAAAATACCAGTAGAGGATGATTTGGTCATAGAAAAATCTCACTTTGAAACTTTCTATGTTAATATCAACATCTACAAGAAGCAAGTGGGCAAGCTAGAAGAAAATATAGAGAAATTGGAGAAAATAGTCAACAATCAAAAAAATGTGGAAAAGGCAGTAAGGAATGAAATCAAAATCTAAAAGAATAGGTACCAGGAGGCTATTAATATTAAAATATAAGTTGAAGAGTAAAAGAAAAAGAATGAAGACCAAGCTAAAGAAATACAAGATTTGAAGCATCAACTTTAGATTGAGAAAGCTAAAGCCTCAAGCTTCTCGAAAGGAGTAAAGAAGGTTAGGAAAGAGATATGGTCTGAAATCCTTGAGAAGTGCTCAGGAATCCAACTTATAATCAACTACATGGATGATGCTAGCCATTTATTGTAAAATACCAAGGAAGGCTTGGATAAATTCATAGAGGAACTACAACCTATGGTGCTACCAATAGAACATATATAAAAACTATCTAAGAGCAGATTTAGTGAAGCTGCAAAGCCCATCCTTAATAAGGTATGGATCACTTCTATATTAACTGATAGGGTTGTGGTTGACAAGAATAGATGGATTCAGAAGGGCTGGTTGTTATCTAATAAAATTGAAGACATAATTTGAGATATTGTAGATATCAATAAGGAAATGACATAGTATGGTTTTGGGGGACTGTGGATGGAAAGCAACACCTTGTTGTCAAAAGCAGAGATAAAAAAGAGTATAGCCTCAATAATTCAAGATGAGTTTGAGATATGCAGTTGAGATGATCCAATTGATCAAGAGCAGGTCTCTCAAATGATAAAGTACTTAACCAGGCTCAAGGATCTGATGGAAGACTTAGTAAAC
This sequence comes from Wollemia nobilis, assembly GCA_028583015.1. Lineage (NCBI taxonomy): Eukaryota > Viridiplantae > Streptophyta > Pinopsida > Araucariales > Araucariaceae > Wollemia > Wollemia nobilis. Next base: position 675,648 of record JAQPPZ010001340.1, read on the forward strand.
AAAGGTAACTCTACAACTTATGAAGAGACCTCTAAGTTGGAATATGTCCATAAGCGGCTTCAAAAAACCTACAAACCAACTGACGCTGTTTGGCATCAAGATTTGCAAACTCTAAAAATGATGGTTCAAATTTTTGGGATGGATACAAACTCCAAATATAAGCATGAGACTTCTCAATAAGAAGAAGAAGCTAAGGAAGATCAGGTAGAAGAGGAATCAAATAAGGATGTCAAGGATACAAAGAATGTACAATATGAGCAACTCCAAGAATAGAACCAAGAGGAAAATGAAAAAGAATAAAGTAGCCTTGTGGCAGAGAGTAGACTTCAACAATTTTACATTCATATACATATTGTGTATTTTGTTTTTGTTCTGATACTGTAAGAGAAACAGTAATAAAAGCATGAGGTCTACAATAAAAAATAAAAAATAAATGAAAGCATTTTGTCAAACTGACTGAGTTATAAAAGGAAATATAAGTTCATATTGCCAGTCTAAGGCAATGCTGAGGGTGAGAGTTTTGAAAGTATATTGTTTCTAGCATGGTTTCCATGTGAATTGTTACACTCTGAATATCTTCATAAATTTTCTAAAGGGTAATAGTCACATAGAAGCTATTCTATGAAGCATAGTCTATAGATTTCATCATTTTGGACTCATGATATCCAATGTATAAGACTTTGAGTTCTCAGGATTTGCAAGCAAAACCTCCTAGGAGGTGCCAAAATGTAGGCCCAAAATGGCCAAAATTTTCAAAATATTTCCTAAGACAAAGAAGGATGTTCTATCCCATGTGAGATCCAGTGTATTTTATAGTGGAGCAGGATAGGATGTTTTATCTCACGGTTAAAACGATCAAAAGTTTACTTTATCACTTTCAAAATTGTGGATCCCAACATGTCTTTGATTAAGTCTAAAAGCTCAGTGGTCTACAAAATGCTCTAATTCATGCAATGTTCAACATGGTTCTAGTTCGTGGTCAAAAAATTCAAAGTTCATACTTGCTTACTTCCTAATCGTGACACAACACATATTATTCTATCCTGTGCAAGCTAAAGGCTATTTCAAGCAATGTTCTACCCCATGAGAGTTCAAGTGTATCTGGTAGCGGCACAATGCACATGCTCTATCCCATAGTCAAAATGGTCAAACACCTCAAAAGTGAATAATGAAGTTGCAAACTAGAGCAAGTTTTTATATAACATGTCTTATGTTATATCCCACACGGGCTAGAGCGATGTTCTATTATGTGGTCATCCATAGTCAAACTGGAAGGTGTTAATTTTAAGGCATGAATCACAACACATTTTAGACCATGTTCTACACTATGGATGCAAATGGAATCTAAATTAGATTGAAGAATAAGAGTCGTAGCCTAGCGTAATGTTCTATTTTGTGCAACTCATTGTATATTTTCATAATAAAGCCTAACATGCTCCAATCCATGGTCAAAGTGGTCAAAGGAAGTGATAAGTTGCCAAGAGGAGAAGGCTACGACATGTTCCACACCATGGAACTATAAAAGAATTTCAAGTTTTGATCTTGGCCGTTCATGAACAGATCAAGGGATGGGTTATTCTAACAAGATCTCAGATGTATAAAAGCAGTCTTTGTAACATAAATTGGTTGAGAAAGAAAGCTAGCAGACGAAGCACCAAAAAAACCAAGAAAATGTCATTGCAGTTAGTTGCAGATCTATGACAGATAGTGTCTACAAGAAAAAAATATGACCTAGATCATGACTTTGACAACTTAGAGCTGAAATGCCATGAAGAAACAACAAGTTGCATAGGTCGAGTTGTAGAGGAGAGCAAGATCATGCAGTTTATCCTATTCTCAAACATAAATCAAAGGCTTCCACCTTAGCATATGATTGATCTGGAATTTATTTTTCCTTGTAATGTTCCACTTCTTTCAATTTATTTTCAAACATGTAAAAACTATAAAAGGAGGTTGAACCCTTGTTTTGAAGGGTCGAATTTAGAGTTTTTTCTTGCGTTGCTAAGGAATATTTATCTACAAATCAATATAAGGAACATTACTTGGAATGTTTACCTCAAACTAGTGTCTTCTATAATTTTGGAGGGATTTAAGCTATGAATTGCTTTATGCTACTACTGCTATGGTTAGTATATTCTGCTGATATTGGATTGCTAACGTAGAACAATTGAAATATATTCATAATTAAACCTGTGCTTGCAAGGAGTTCTTTTATATTAAATCTTGATACTAATCTTATTATGCTAATTTGGATTATTAGTATCTTGATATTGAAATATATTTCTTGAAGTATAACTCTGTTTTGTCTATGATATTCAAGATTAATTGTTTGAATGTTGTTAATACCAAGTGTGGGACACTAGAAATTGTTATGTAATATAGGTCTTTCCTGTATATGCCTATTATGTTAGCTCTATCCATCCACTATTTGATAACTATTTTTCAACCCTTATTCATTTCTATCCCTACTCTTTAAACATTAATTAGTCAACATGTTATTAGTTGACAAGGAATACCAACCTACTATAGAGGTTGGATTAGATAAATATTTAATCCATATAATGTTGTGATCTAAACTATGATTAGCGGGTGGATGCCTAATTAGAGAATTGGAAGATAACAGTCACAATATCGAGCTTTTGCATTATTGAAATTTGGATCCCAACAACCATAAGGACACTCAAATCAAAATGAAATTAATCAACTAGGTCCCTCAATATTTTGATCTTGGTTGTGTTCACACAAAATTAGCACTAGGTTATCCTTCAAACCCTTCCATTGGGTCAAAAGAAAAAAATAATTCAATTCAATTTTGATAATAATAAAAAATCACACGAGCATAAAATTCCCAGAATGACTAGTTCCTTAAGCCCATCATTTATAAGGAATTTATACGGTCATTAGGGAATGAGAACTCCAAACGTGGTTGATGGTTTTACCACAACACTTGCCACAAACAAACCAAAGACAAATTTACAAAACACAAACAACCCCAAACTTGGGGCATCAAGTTGAGTCATTGTCATTCATTTCCATCACATTCACATCAATCACCAATCACCTCATCTCATCATCTACATTTTGTCAATTGGCTCGTGGGTTTCATCCTTCACCCATTTGCCAATTGAGCGGGTAAGCAAACAAATCAAAATATCATCAATGTTTTTTCAAAATCATTTGTCCTTGCACATATATAAGAGTTCAATCCATCCATCCAATAAAGATAGGTATCATTTGCAACCCCACATCAAATATTGCATAATAATTTATATGCCTAATTTTAGACTTAGGTATATAAAATATTGCATATTATCCTATTTTATAGATTTATTAAATACAAAAAATCATCCTAGGATACCCTGTCTACCCACTAGACATGTGTCCTCACCACCTCACCAACATCCCTTACCACATCTCATACACCCTTGTCCCCCTTGTACCTTCACATGGGGCAACCCTCCACATAACACTCCACTTGCATCCACCTCACCCTAGTTAAATGAGACATCCTGCGTGACTCACTCTAACTGCCCCCTCCATTTGGTGGCTTGCCACCTCTTATTTCCATCCAAAATCCTAAGGGGCCTATAAAGGCACCTTTACCCCATATACCAAAGGGGACTCAACATTGGTACCATTAGGTTATCGAAATAGGACTATAGCTCTGCATGCATTCCAAGGAGAATTAAGATCTAGAGCTTGGAGGCCCATTTCTAAAGAAATCCTACTTTTATCTTGCACCACACATCTGTGATTTCATAGTAAAAATTGCATCCATGTGGTTTTACCACTACTCATGCATGGTTTGTCAGCCATCACTACATGCATGCAGTTTCTCAGAATCGAGAGAGCACGAGTCAAAAGATCAGTAAGAAGGTTTTTTTTGTAGCAAGGCATCTAATTCATTTTATTTCTTTGTTCTCTACATCATATGCTTTTCTAGATTGGGTTTTTATGGTAGTATTCTATGTCTTGATTTGTAGCTGCTACTAAACCCTCTTTGGTTTTTATGTGTGCAGGTAACAAGTATTTTGGAGAAGCTCACAAAGCTGGAGTGGTCCTTGCATTGGATACTTGAAGCCCACTCACCCTTCTAAAGTTGTTGCTGAGAGGACGAAGAACACCAATGATTCATCTGGAGAGTGCTATTGTTGTCATATTGAGAACTTGATTTTCATCATATTTTGTAATATTACACCCAATATACTTGGGGTAATTCAAAAGGATCCATTGTAATATTGGGAGATTTAGGCTCCCCTATTAATAGAAAATATCATTCTTTATGTTGCAAAGTGTTAATTTTTTTATTCTTTTTGGTGTTGTTCTTTTGGTTACACTTTTATTGACCTAATATGAGGAACAATGTCAATAGGTACATCAAGTCATGCACCCATTCTATTATTTCCAAATCAAACAATAATAAGTAGGGACTATATTCCCCATTAACTCTTCCATCCAATCCTTGGGAATCTATCTCCATCTATTTCATATATGGTTTACCTAATTTAAGCATGGTAACGATTGTGTTTTGGTAGTAGGTGATTTTTTTTCAAAAAAGGTTATCATGATTCCTTGCAAGAAATCTATTTCAACTGATGATACTGCTAAGATTTATTTTAGTCATGTGTGGCTCAACTTTGACTTTCCAAATTCCATTGTATCTGATAGGTATAACATATTTCTAAGTATTTTTTGGTCCATACTATAGAGCATGATGGACACTAAGTTAACCATGTCCACACCTTTCTATTCTTAGACTAATGGCTAGACAAAACTTGTGAATTAATTGCTTGTATATATTCTTCAAATAAATAATTCAAGCATCCATGCACATGGGGTGAGAACCTTCCTTACATTTAATATGGGTAGAATTGAGCTCTTTATAGCTCTACCAAGACAACCCATTCTTTGTATGTTTTGGGTTCTAACCCTTGGTACCTAGTGCTGAAGTTCTTTCTATGCAACCCATGGATTACTCACCTCATGGACAAAGAGAAGTTAAAACAATAACATAGTTTATAGAATAAATTCAACACATCCAATAAAAAGGTCATGACATCTTCAAAAAGATATAAAAAATACAAGTGATTCCATGAACAACATTGGTTCCCATTTCAATTCAAGGTTGGAGATAAGGTATGGTTACATCCTCAAAAAGAAACACTTGTAGGACCTCATAGGAAGATTAGATATCTTTGCTATGGACCATAGACCATAACCAAAAGTGGGATAAAATACCTTTAAATTGAATCTTCCATATTATCTTGGTTTGCATCCAATATTCAATGTCGAACAACTTAAGTCCTATCATCCACCTCTGTTGGAAACTTCTATAGTATCAAAATAGTAATCAAACATTAAAGAACTCTATCCAAATAACTTAGCACTAGTGAAATAGGATATGATTATTGATAATCTGCTAGAAGGTAGTCCACTTAGATGTACATAGTATTCAAGGTAGAAAACTTGGTCACCAAGGGGAATAGCTCATTAAAAATTAGATAAAGAAATAATTTTATGCACTTGATGTCAAAAGCTGATGTAGTGAAATCTCACTGCATCATGCAAATCTAGCCTAAAGGGGAAATTTTGAGTGGAATTTTTGCCTAGATCTAAATAATATGAGAGGTCCTAAATATCCCTCTATCTATCAAATAGTTTTTTTTTGGTAGATAAGATACTATAGCATTAATATCGGGTTTTACAGGTTGACCCAAAACCTTTTACAAAAATCAGCCAGTGGTCATTGATGAACATGTCCTTACTAAGGATTCTATATATGTAAAATCTACATGCTGCCAAAGCCATTACATTCGATAAGGCACATAGCCTGTTATCAAAAAGAAACTTCCCATATAATATTTTGGGTATACCCTGAGAAAACACACCTGCATCATAATTACAAAAAAAAAATAGACACAAATCCCTTCCTTGAAATAGTGGAGAAACAAAAAGCTACAGACACACATAGCAAAGTACTAAAAAAAACTCCCACAAGATTTTTATTGATAGTTACTCTTAATAATTCTTTTGTAATTGCTTTCTTCTATATATGACATGCTTTGGGACCACATTCCGTCTTGGCCAATCAACCTTGGATAAGTGAACCTGATGGCTAGATTTATGGCAGTGGCTATCTGGTGGTCCACATGTATCTGGTTCAAATTCTTATATTGCCATTTATTTCATGCCCTATGATTATCAACCAACCTCAAATTACTAAGATAACTAGGAGCCATGTTATCTGATATGTGACTATCCCCATTAGTCTTTGTGGTATTTCCAAGCAGCATCCACCAATACTGACAGCTCAAATAATTTTTATTGTGAGTCCATTTCAAAAAAGATAGGGGAATACTCATAGCCTTCGAACTTACAGTGCCTTCCCTGTTGGTAAATTCGATTATCATTCTTGGCATTCTTGTTGAATAAGCTCCTCTACTTCACTTGGGACACCGTGTTCCCATTTGAAAAGTCTATCACCATCGACACCCAAATTGGCCAGCTTATCAGCAACTTTGTTAGCTTCCCAAAAGACATGTTGGGCTTTTCTATCCTGTATTCAAATAGTTAATGCTGATAAAGTACTAAGAATATCAGTAAGGGAAATCCTATGCTCAAAGATTCTATAAAATTCAAAGATCCCCACACCACGAGATGATGTTGACCATCTAGACCAGATAGAGAAAGGACTCTAGCCTTTCTAGTGGTAACTAAGTCAAACCTTTCCATAAGAAGGAATCCCAAAGCCTTTTTGGTGGTAACTAAAAGGGCTCCATTGTTGGCAAGGTTTCTATATACTCAATGACCATGATTCATCCCTTAACCAGATGGGTGGATTTAAAAAATGGACCATCCACTTTGGTAATTAGGTTTGTCAAACATCATATACCCCAATGTTGTTACAAAATGGCACCAACAATATGCCAATGAAATAAAATCCAAGAACAAAAGAGGAAAAAAATAAGGGGGACAAGGTGTTAGGGCAAGAGGTTGATAAGATTTTCTAAGATTACTAGGCCATATGAAGGTCACCCTATAATTTCATGGTAAAATAATCTAAAGGGAGTGAACTGGACACCCAAACAAAGAAAATAGTTTAGGCATGCTCACCAAATGAAGAAGTCTAGTATCAAGTAACAAGTAGGGCAACAACAATAACATAATTCATTAGATCAAGAGATGATTGGAAAAGTGTTAACTAGAACTCCATGAATTCCTTTCTACACATAGAATCTAAAGGCATCCATATACCCAAACTAGAGTTCCATAATGAAACTAGTGCAAAGGAAATAATACTGGAGCAACTAGGTCCTTAGAAGGAGCCTCGAGCCAAAGGATACTATTGAAGTTTGGTAATTAGGCTTTGGGAAATAATATATTGTAGGATAGGGTAGAATCGAAAGGGTAATGGTATCTCAAAAACCATGCCATAGATGAGTTCTTAGTCGATATTAACTTAATTAAAAATTTAGTTAATGTAAGCACTGATTAGATCTGGTGAAATATTGGGTAAGACAATGACTTGATAGCAAAGGAAGCATAGGGATGGGACCAATAATATGTTGAGATAAACAATAAGGATTTTCCAATAAGAAAAATTTAATGTCACCTAAGATATTTTTTAAGGAAAATAAGAAGCCCATTAATAACACCTCCAAGTGGCACCACTTTGACTAGAAGGCACTTACGATGATTTGACCCTAGATAAACTCTAGATCTATTGGAGATGTATGAAACATGGTACATTGAGGTCAAAAACCAAAGAAAATAGCCATTCCAAATCAATACAATTGAAGAGAAATATAGAATTTAGAATTAGATTGTATAAATAGGCCAATTTTATATCCAAAATAGGAGGAAAATATTATTTTTGTGCCTATTAGTTGACCTTCGATAGAGTTGTTTTATCATTTTATTATGAGTATAAATTTGAACTCAAGCCTCAATTCAATGCATGTACATGCCCTTCAAGCCTCTTTCATTTCATGTATAATAGTAAAGCACTTGCCAACATAAATACAAAGAGTTGTGACTACTTGAATTTTTATTCTGGTCTTGGTATGTATGTATCTTTATGTGGAGGGCTATGACTAGCATCTATCCTGGCCTTCATGAAATATTAATAGATAAATAATTATACTAACTTAGAACCATTTTTGCTTTCATCTATCATGTCTTGAAGCCTATTTCACTAATCCCATTAGTACTTATAAGGAATATTATAGTTCTTGATGCATTGCCAACCCATTGTTTAGGTTAGTTAAATTTATTGCTTTCTCTCTTATCCCTTTTTCTAGATAGAACCTGATAGACTAGGCTAGCTTAGAATAATGTGCACCAATACCACATCAAAACAAGGATTCGACCTTGAAAAATCCTAGAGGCCTCCTGATGGAGCCATATCTTATGCTCCATAAACTTCCTAGATTTTATGCTTGACATGATGCACGGGCATTGGATGCACCCAAAAATTGAAGTGGGTGGTCATTGTGTCCAAAATATGAATCAAATATTGTTACCAATAGTTCTTCTAGCATGCCCAATGGGACTTGTAGTGAGTTCTCACTACACTATTTTTTAAAGGTAGGAATAAAAAAAAAAATGGAGAACAAAGTGTAGAAGAAACTACCGATAAAAATTTCTTAGGAGATGAAAGCTATGTTCAAAATTTGAAAGTATATGAAGTCTTGATCAGAGATGGGAAGCAAAAGCTTCAACATGGGGGTCCCATGGTCAAAATTCCTAAGGTCTAGTAGTCTCAATGTTTTGATGTCAAATGGTGAGGAAAATTTTAAAGAAAAACACCCATGCCCTAAAAATCAAAATTATTGAAGTGTATGATCTTCTGGTAGTGTTGTCATTTCCTATAAAATAATATTGCATCTCTTGGAAAGGTCAACAACAACATGAGAGCCACAAAAAAAGCATCCTGTAGATATGGAGCATAAATGAAAAAATCATCTACACCTAGATTATGGGAATCCCCATAATTTGATGGTAATCATGATAGTAGCTACTCATCCAAAATCTCAAAACCATTTGACATTCATAACTATAAATCCATAGACCTCAACTTAAATGAAGACATTACCAAACACCAGATTGTAGCAATCATTTTGAAATCTCTACATCAATTTTGGAGGTAAATTCTCCTTTCTGTAGTCTATAAATGATTGGTTTTAGCTTTGTAAAGCATCAACAAGTTTACATTTGTAATATTTTGTAAGCTTTTCTTTCATTTCTTTTTATAGAGCAGTCAACTCTTGAACAACTTGTGGGAAAATCAAACACCCACTTCTGGCATAATATTTATAAAAATTATTTACATTCATATAAATACTAAGGTCCTACATATAAATATTTTGAGTATCCAACTATGGTTCTCATGCTAACCCATATCTGTATGTATGTGCATGTTATAAAGTTTGACTTGTTTTGGATTTTATTTCCATGTGTGTGGGAGGTTTACGTGTCTTTTTTTGGGTATCCATTTGTGGTTCTGATGCTATGACCCATCTCCTTATGTGTATGTATACTGGTAACTCTTATTTGGAATTATTTGTGTCAAGTAGAGGAAGTGTTCACTTCTAGCACATAACGTTCAAGCCTATTGTATAGGGAGATATTAGTGGATCTTTGGTGCATTGCCACTTGTTGAGTGGTAATTTTACCCAATTGCAAAATCACCCTCACTATCAGGGTATTGAAATGAAAACCCTCTCTTGCAAAGAAATATAAGATTTCTCCAAGGTTCCTTTTAGCATAAACAAAGATGTACTTGAGAATATGTGCAAATACGTAAATCTGTATAAACTTAATACTAAAAATACCTCAATGATTACAAATAAAATGTTAACAAGGGGCTTGTGGTTTATGTGCTTTTTTACATGTTTTTATTATTCATTTATTAAAAGGGCTTGATTTCCTTTATATGTAGAAATAAATGATGAAAGAGGTTGCTCCTAATTCATTTTTATCTTTGGATTAATGTGATTTATCCCTGAAAGCCCTATTAGTGGATTCCTTTTACTTTAGATTAAACTATAAAAATAAGAAAATATTGTGGAGAATCCACTTTATTTTATCTGTGCCTTAATGTAGGATTGGAGGTTAGTATTTGGTGTTAGTAGGTTTATTTTATCTTCAAATTAAAATCATGCTATTGGCATGTTAGCTAGTGCTGTGGAAAATACACTTCATTTTTAATTTGCACCTTAATGTGAAATTGAAGGTTAGTAAAGTCAGCAATTCATTTTATCTTCAGATTTGGGTGTGAAAGTTAGGAAGTGTTATGGAAGATCCACATAATTTTTATTTGAGCATTAATGTGAAGTTTGTAGGTTAGTAGACCCTCACTTTAAGCACAAGTTTTATCTTGATCTTTAATGAGTACTAGAACTTGTGCAAAATGAGTTCATTTTAGCCATTGAAATGAAAATATATCCAAATAATCATATACCTTAATGCCTTTTAAAACTAATTATCTGGATGAATAGTGATTGCAAAATCCCTTGGTTGAATTTATGGGTAAAATAAAACCCTGGGATTATGAGTATTTGAGAATGCTTTGGAAGAAAAATGAATAAAACAAAGCAAAACTAAATGAACAATGAAAATAAATGCTAAAAATATTAGAAAATAAAATATTATCAGTATAATGCTACCCTATCCTGCAAAACTAGAGATATGATAATTTTTGAATGTAACCTAATTCATCCAAAGCTACATTTGCATGGTTCAAAATAAACTAGGTGCAATATTCTAAGGAAATAGAAATAAAATCCATATTTCTAAACGTTCAATAGTGAAACCATCAAAATGCATTAAACACTACTTATAGGCCTAAAAACATGGAAGAGAAAGATAAAAATGTTAGCTCAAAAATATTCAAAAAATATCTCCTCTGATTCAGATAAAAAATTGCAAGTTTCTGAAGCATTTGCATTCACAAACAAGAATAATGTCCTTACTTTCAAAAACATTTCCAGCTGTTGGTTCATGTTTCAATGGCATGTTTAAAATTTTCTATATACCCCTTCATTTTTTCCTTCTTATTATGCTTCATGAGGGTTCATTAGTTCGCTTTGTAATGCTCTTCAACTCTTTCATTTCATCTTATTTCATTTGTAAGCACCAGGTATTTTGTTGGCTTCCATGCCCTTAGATACCAAGCTTTCCACATACAACATGGTTAATTGAAACCCACTCCTCATTACTATGAAACATCATAATGCACATAATAATTATCCCTTTTGGTCTAATGTGGTTTGAATGTTCATCCATTGTCATCCAAAACCAACTTAAAACTTCCTGACACCATTTTGTAATGTGACCGCATCCAAAATTGATTACACAGTCATCTATTCATGATGTTGGTAGCCTGAAATATTATTACACTTCTTCGTCCATGCTTTATTTACCTCTTCCATGTTTTCTATGGTGAACCTACTCTTGAATGTTGCCTGAAGCTATGGGTATCCATTATAATTAGTCTATGCTACACCTGTTTGGATTTACCTTGTCCTCTACTCTCCATCAATGTTTGAATGATATCATTATAAAAATATTACTCATTGCATGTCCTCCTTGTTTTTCATGTAGGTGTGATAAATAATCAACAACATCAAATGAAATCATCGTCTATTATTTAAAGTGTACCCTAGATTCGTCCACTAGGCTGTCTACTGAACACTCAATCCTATGTGGAGCTTTCGTCTTAGACTATGCAGGAAAAATGATGAAATTTCCATCTCTTGGCCCATCCATGTATACGTTGCCATGCAAAATCATTATTTTTGTTCTTTTGTGGCTCCTATCCACTGGAAAATGCACATTGGAAGATTTTGACGTTATCAACTATCGCTTAATCCTTCGTCATTTCAATTTTAGATGCTATGTAACCACCCATAATGTAATTTATCCTTTTTGGTGGACTTCTAAAAAAATTAAACTACTACCTTATGTGAAAGTGGTATACATTTCCATTTGTTTCCATTTTTTTGGTAATGACTCTGCTAATCCGCTTCTTTTGTGAGCGTGTAAGAATAAAATTGGCAAGACTAGCTTTCATCAGGTGTTCTTCTAATTTCCTCTACATGTAGCACCTCCGATGACCATAGATCACTATGTGAAAAATAATAGTGACACAGTCACTCCCTGTTAAACATAGAATCTACCCTAATTATAGGTGCCTTGCATCCAACTTTTGAATCTTCTTCTTCATTCGCGATAAGGACGCTGTGTCAAACATGTTGATTTATTCAATCATTACAATGATGCAACTTATCTTTATGATTTGTATCCATCGTGGATAAGGCCATGTCAAGTGTCCATGGCCATCTTCAAAGCTTATGTGGCCACAAAAATTAGGCACATATCTTGCATCCTTGGGTACTAATTTTCTACAGTAATGATGTTCACCATTTTTTGCATTCCCTAGCATTCATAGAGGGCTCTGAACGAGTTGAACGATGTCAAGTATGTCTTTGGGTGTGCAACTTACAAATGATAAAAATGGTGCTCCTCCATGTTCGTTTGGGTCTATGGCATCCACATCACCATCACGCAGGTCTACTTCCTGTGTAGTGTGGTGTTTGATTCATCCAATTGGCATGTCTTGGACACGTCCATTGAACCTACATAGTCTGCATTCTCTGTCCATGTCACATTGTTAGTTTAGTTGTCTGATGTGTCCGTAGTCCACATTGGATGGTACATTTCATCATCTCTATCTACTATACTGGTAGTAAGCATCCAGGTTCTCATATCCCCATACGCCATCTGTGCACCTTGTATCCATGTCACTAGCTTTGAAGCCTTCAAGCCCTTCATTGTTAATGTCTATGTGAGTCTACAATTGTAGTTCTTGTGAATATTAAAATTGTTATTTTAAATGAAAGCTAAAAACTAAAACAAATAAAACCTACCACTAATCATATAAGACATAAATCAAACATTACTTTGAAACCATGAAAATTAAGAAACCTGACACTTTACGATATTAAAACGATTCTAACACTAAAATAAAAATGATTAAATCTCTAAATTAAAACAAAAATAATTAAACTAACATATATATATATATATATATATATATATATATATGTTATTTTATTTTTTTATTATTATTATTATTTTGTTCATTTATCTTATGCCCATATTAAAATGAAATGTTCAAACTTATTGGCTTTAAAACATTAACACAAATCTTAAGACTTACACATTCAAACCAAGCTCTAGCACACTAGAGTTAACCAATCCATAAATGCTACAAACCTAAACAACCTCACTAGAAAATTCACAAAAATATAAGCTAGAAAGAGGGACACTAACTAACCAACACACCAAGCAAAAATATCACTCAAAGAACCCAAAACAAAAATCCCCAAAATCAGAAAATTAAAGGTGGGTCCCCAAATTTGGGGCTAGTTGTGCAATGGCCACAACAAATGGTGACTCTATTGGGAAATGCTCCTGAGCATTTCGGATGAAGAACCCAATCTGAAATGAGAACACAAAAGATCAGTGAAATAATAATTATTTAGCGATGTCCCGAGAAGGTGGGGGTAAACAACTTCGAATGAAAACAACTAATCCATCTGCCTTTGCTCAGTGTGTGAAAAGTGATTCATTTTGTATTCTTGAAACCATCCGGATTCCATCATCTATTTTGCATTTAGGCTATGAAGTATTGCTCATAAAAAGAATTTTTATAGATAGAGCCCTACTACCAGTCAGGCGTCTATAGCCTCGGTAGAGTTTATCTAAATTACCCTTGTGTTTAATTGATATTTTGCAAAGCCTTTCCTTTTGAACAAGTTGTGTCTAGACAGAGCCCTACTACTAGTCAGGCGTCTATAGCCTCGGTAGAGTTTATCTAAACTTGGTGACTGATTTTAGCGTGTTTTCCTTTGCTTGCTTTTTTTTATAGCTTTGCAAAAATTTATGCACCACATGGGTATTTGAAGCTAGAGATGGAGCATGTTGGATTTTTGCCTTAATTTGCAAACCAAAATGACTTCATCCTTCAAGACTTCCAGAAATACCCTTTAACATGTGAGTTATATGTGGAGCTTTAGCAAAATGTTTCATTATTCCACTCTCCACCATTTTAGTCCCAAAATCTGAGCATGATCACAAAATAACTCCACCTCCCTTTTCCCAATTTCACTTGCTTTCAGATTAGGTATTCCAACCTACTTAACAAAGGACCAAATACCAACAAAGGAACCAGGAGTTAGTGTCCATTACCAACATCACCACAAACAAAGGGAGAAAACCAAAATGAGAAAATGAAAAGCAACACCCTATACTAAACAAAGGAAAGCTGATAAGAAAGCAAGAAACAAACTTGCAACACCATGCACAAAAGTGACAAAACAAGACAATCACAAAATCCAAAATAGAAAACCCAAATCTACATAATATACAAGCATTGTACAATTGATACAAGCATTCAGTTGCCTCATGGGTGAAAGTAGTGCTTGAGAAATTGCCCATTCACAAGCAAGTGAACATCATCTCCATTCAAAGCTTTCAACCTGAAAGTATTTTCACCAAGGATTTCAGAGATTTGGTAAGGACCAAGCCACAAACAATCAAACTTATCATGATCACCTTTCTTTTCATGAGCCTTATCCCACAATAACACTAAATCAAAAATCTTGAAAGTTTTAATTTTAGCTCTTTTGTCAAACCACCATTTTACAATGTCTTGATGTTTGCTAAAATGAAGCAAAGCTTCTTCTCGCTTTTCATCTAAATGCATTAGGTGAGTTAAATGAGCTTCAATTTGATTATCAGTTTCAAGATATTCTTTCATAAATTGTAATGTTTGCAATTTCAGATTTGTAGGAAAAATTAGATCTTGCCCATATACCAAATGATAAGGAGATGTCCCAATAGACTCTTTGACTCTTATTCTATCTGCCCACAGTGCAAATTTCAATTTGTTATGCCAATCACGAGGATTTCATTCAAGCAATTTCTTAATAATAGACAACAAGTTTTTATTAGAAGATTCAGCCAAACCATTACCTTGAGGATAATAATTGGATGAAAATTTAATGCTCACCTTATTGTCATAAGCCCAATCTGCAAAATGAATTGAAGAAAAAGTAGAACCATTATCGCAAACAATTGAATTAGGCATTCCAAATCTGGTTACAATATGATCCTCTAGAAATTGAATAACAACTTCACTAGTGGAATTCTTTGTGGGGATTGCTTCAGTCCATCTAGTACAATAATCAGTGGTAGTAAGGATGAACTTATGAGAAGTAGAAGAATTGGGATTGATAACCCCTACAAATTCTAATCCCCATTGGGAAAATGGTCTCATTTCCACTACTGGCTGTAATGGCATAGCCACATTTCTTTCCCTATTGGCTGCTACTTGATAGATGTGACAAGAACACACATGGGAATGGGCATCCTTGAAGATATGGGGCCAATAGTATCCTGCTCTCAGAATATGATGTGTTGTAGCATTCACAGATCCATGTCCCATTCCATACTTACCATGGAATTCATGTAAGA
Organism: Wollemia nobilis; assembly: GCA_028583015.1. Taxonomy (NCBI): domain Eukaryota; kingdom Viridiplantae; phylum Streptophyta; class Pinopsida; order Araucariales; family Araucariaceae; genus Wollemia; species Wollemia nobilis. The sequence goes on from JAQPPZ010001340.1 coordinate 691,188, forward strand.
TTTGGGTGACTTCTTCCTTGTTCATGCAATGAAGGAAAATCCCTTCGTGATTCTTCCTATACAAAGCACCAGATTTAATCATATAGTTTGTAGATGTTAACCTGAGAGCTCTCATCTATGTAGATGTAAGGTGAGAGGGACACTTACCATTTAAAATAAAATAGACAATGTCAACATACCAATCATCATGTGTGATGTCCCCTACACTATATTGTTGACATGAGATTTGGGGATCAATTTCTGCAATTGTTTTCATTAGGCCTTGTCCTCGAACTAGTTTCATTGGTTGAATCTCAAGGTCAAATTCTTGTATGGTAGAGATCCATTTCCCTCACTTTTCTCCTAGTTCATTCTACAAAAACATAGTTTTAATTGTTGGGTCAGTAGCAAAAATTTGCTATGCAAAATATAATATCTAAATTTTTTTACCATTTTAAATAAAGCATACATTTGTTTGTCCAAAGTAGTATACCTCAATTGTGTATCCTTTAATGGAGAACTCATAAAAGCAATGGGATTTTTGGAATTACCTTCACTCTTTTGAGTCAACACACTTGCAAATGAATGATCAGATGCAAATGTGTAAATGTAGAATGGCTTTGTATAGTCAGGACTTACCAATACCGGTGCACTAGAGATAGCATCTTTAATATTCTGAAAAGCTTCCCTTGCCTCACTTGTCCAACTTATATTGACATCCTTTCTTAGCATATCATTCAATGGCCTTACTATTTCTGCAAATCCAGAAATAAATTTCCTCACAAAATTGATTTTACCAAAGAATGACCTTAGCTCTTTTTTACTACGTGGGAGGGGAATATTTTGGATTGATTCTATTCTTGTGGGGTCTATGGAAATTCCTTCTTTCGATATCACATGCCCCAATAGCTTTCCCTCGGTTACCCCAAAGATACACTTTTTAGGATTAAGAGAAATCCCATGTTCCCTACATCTTTGAAGTACTTTTCTCAAGTCCTTGATGTGATCTTCTCTTTTCTTTGAGAAAATGAGAATGTCATCAACATAAAAAATTATGCATTTGCCTATGAGACCTTTGAAAGCATAGTCCATGGCATGTTGGAATGTTGCACCTGCATTGAGTAAACCAAAAGGTATCCTTTTATAGGTAAATGTTCCCCACTTAGTGGTAAAGGTAATTTTCATTCTATCATTAGGATGAATAAGAATCTAGTTATACCCTGAATAACCATCCAAAAAGGACATCATCTCAGAACCATTTACCATTTGTAAAATTTCATCAATCGAAGGCAAAGGGTAATTGTCCTTTTGTGATGCTTTATTGAGATTTTTGAAGTCAATACATAATATGATCTCCCCACTCTTCTTCCTAACAGGCACAATATTAGCAACCCAAGTAGAATGTCTAATAGGAAATATGATTTTTGCATCAAGCAATCTCTTAACTTCTTTCTCTATTAGGGGTTCTAATAGTGGGTTGACTGACCATTGTTTCTACCTAAAAGGCCTAGAATCCAATTTTAGTGGGATAGTGTGCATGATGATATTTTGATTATAGGTCTTTAAGTCCTCATAACTCCATGCAATGCAATCTACATAATCTCTGAGAGCATGCTCTATCCCTTATTTCTCCTAGTGTGTGCATGCTTTGGCAATAAATACCTCATGTGGATTTTCTTTACTCCCAAGGTTAACTACATCACAAGCATCTTTTGGGAGAGGAATTTTATCACACCTCTTGCTTTCATAGCCAATGTCAAATAACTTCTCAAGTGAAATAACCCCCTTTGGGATCTTATTCATTTTTTGAGTTTCCTCATTCTCTTCTTCTTCCTTTTCTTGCCATCATTGATCCTCATCGATTACCTGGTTTTCAAAAATACCTGAATTAGTCACAAATTTAAATATATACCTATCACTTTCAAATACCTGCAAATTGTTAACATTATTAGGTATGGAAGGATAGGGGACTAATTCAATTGAAAACTTTTTAAACTTTCTATTATCAATGGGTCCCAACGTACCTACAACAACTACCAAGGAATCAACCACACGATTACCTTTTCTAGAAATTAGAGATATATTAAAAGCATCAAACTCATCAATTAGATCTCTAACCCTACTTTTATAATGACTTAACCTTTTGTCATGACAAGTGTACTATCCCTTGACTTATTTGACCACTAACTCTGAGTCACCTAAGACCTTCAAGCATTTGACGTCCTTACTCAAAGCTAGTTGTAATCCAAAAATTAGAGCTTCATACTTTGCTACGTTACAAGTGCATGGGAATTGCAGTCTATAGGTAGTAAGAAAAGGTTCACCTCTAGGACAAGTGAGCTCAATACCAGCCCTAGAACCCTATTTTGACCTGGATCCATCAAACTTAAGTATCCACACAAGATTCTCATCATTAAATGGGCTACCAGAAAGGATTTCATCTTTAGGTTTATTGGTGGCCCCTTTTATATCTATGGTGTAGACCCCTAGTTCTGACTCTATAAAAAGAGTCTCATTGGTTCTATTATAGTCGGTAATCATTTCTTTGAGCCTAGGCTCCCTATCAACACGAATTTGGTTGGCCACCCCTTTCCAAGGTAGCCACATGTGAGAGCAATCTATGGCCATATAGCCATTTAAATTCTTACTCCAATATCTAGCCAATAACATGCCATATTTATCCGAAATGTCAACCACATAGATTTCAACAAATTGTTGAATCCTAGGCTCAGAAGCAATCTAGATAAGAATATTATGGAGCATGCCTACCACATTCACTTCAGACCTATCTAATTGAACCATAATACTATTTGAGGGAGTAGGCTTCAAACCTAACCTTTGACAACTCACATAAGGTATGACATTGCCTGATGCACCTGAGTCTACTAGACAATTGTGTAAGTTTTTACCTACAATCCTAATTATTAAGAGAAAAGGAGGAACCTCTCCTTTATCCTTTCATAAGACAAGGTGTGACTCAGTAGCTTTTCTATCATTGGTTTTGCTTGATGGAGCAAGTGCCTTAATCAAGGCATATTTTTGATTTATCAATTGAGCCATCTCAAACAAAGTGATATTGGCTTTAGTTTTCTTCATATCCTCAATGATATTATAGGAAGTTCTATCCAAATTTTGCATCTTCTAAACTAGTCTAGATGACTCAATGGGAGATGGAGGAGGTGGATTATTGTTGGCCTTGGTATCAGGTGGAAGAATAGAGTTGTTTGGAGGGGTAAAGGAAGTATTTGGGGCTTTGGATCTATTCCTCAAGTGATAACCATGATTCCCATTTTGAAATTGCCTAAAGGCTTGAACTTCCTCTTCTAGGGTATCATCACTCTCCTCTTCTTCCACTTCTTCCTCTGGGCAGAAGGTCTCAACAACTAGGGTAGTTCCCTTACCCTTGGGTTGGTGAGGCAAACCATCATTAGGCACCAACTCTAAGTCATCTACTTCTTCCTACAGAATATTCATGGATGACATGAATTCTAGACACTCTTTCTCGCTATGCTCCTTAGTGGCATGTAACCTACACCAACTGTTCATAGTCAAGTCTGAAATATTGACAATTGTATTGGACTGACTAGAACTTGTGGAAGCATTGGCTTGGTTAGTAACAAGAGTAGGCACACCCCCATTATTTGGTCTTGTATTCCACTATTTCTTCTGAAAACCAAAATTTTAATTTTGTTGAGGATTCTGAGAACCCTGCTTTTGCATATGAACCATATCCCTACTTAGATTTTGGACAATATTTTCCAATTCCTCAACCTTTGAATCTGACTCTTTTGGTTGAGGTATGATGGTAGGACAAGTTGGGTTCCCAAAACCTACAATATTCTGATTTGGCATCATGTTTTGGTTTTGGGCACTTTGACTCAAGAATGGATTCACACTCTGTAAGGGTGTGGGCATGGGAAATGAGGCCAAAGCATGAGCATTGGTTGTAGTGACTCCTTGAGTAGCCAATTGATTATCTAGAAGCAAAGGAGTAGTTGTAGGAATGGATGTGTTTGGATAGGTGAGCATGGATGGATGAGTGGGCATAGATGGACAAGGTTGATTGTAAGGTAGGGTATTCAATATCGACATCTATGGTGCCATAGCCTGGTTCATCATAGGGATATGATTGTAAGGACTAAACTACCCTACCATGGGTAATTGGGTTATCCCAACACCTTGCGACATCATTTGTTGCTCAATGATCATGGCCTCCGAGTAATCTAGGGCAAGGGTAGTAACCTGAGGGTTCCTCCTAGAAAACATGGCAGTCAAGGGATCTAACACCCCAAAATATATTTGAAGAGCCACATTGGCATCAACAACGAAATGATGAGTCAATCTCATGTAGAGTTTCTAAAATCTAGAATTGAACATCCTGATTGGCTCATTAGGTCCCCTTTTACAAGTCACAAATTGGTGATAGATAATGGTAGGATCTAAAGGTGACCTAAATTGGTTGACAAAAGCAACCTCTAATTGGGCCCAAGAGGTAATAGAACCAATAGGTAGACTGATATACCAATCATATGTCATTTCATCTAGACTCAAAGGAAATAATCTACAAGCCACATCTTCATGTTCAACTCGATATCTGATCAAGACATCCTTATAAGCCTGGATGTGTTCTTCGACTGATCTAGGACCATCATGCTTATACTTGGGCAAGAACCTTTCAATATTTTTGGGTACATCATGGACATCCCTAGCTATGTTCAATGGAGTACTGTGTGCTCCATACCAAGCAACATTTTGAGCCATTGTATTCAATGGAGGTGTCCCTAAAGAAACACTAGGAGCAATAGAGTCAATAGGTAAAGACACACTAGGTGCACTAGAAAAAGGAGGTAAGCCAACTTTGAGTACACTAGGTGGGATAACAATAGTTTGAATCTCGAATTTTCTATTTCTATGAGTGGGAGATAGACTTTGAAAAATAGTATCCCCAATGGATTTGGATCTAGTAATGATAAATTGAGGTGGATCCAGCTTGGAGATGCAATCACTCAAAAAGGACTTCTCAGACTCTCACTACTTTTAGACAAACATCTTTCATATCAAACCCCTACATAAAAAAATAAGACAAAACCATTAAACCTACACATTAGCTATCAAAAATGAAATCTTACATCAAAACAACAATGTCATATGTAAGCAACCTACAATAAACAAATCACAAAGCACTCAATCAAGCCCTCCTTCTAGCACCAATTCTGTTGAGTGGTAATTTTGCCCAATTGCAAAATTACCATCACAATTAGGGTATTAAAATGAAAACCCTCTCTTGCAAAGAAATATAAAATTTCTCCAAGGTTCCTTTTAGCATAAACAAAGATGTGCTTGAGAATATATGCAAATATGTAAATCTATATAAACTTAATGCTAAAAATACCTTAGTGATTGCAAGTAAATTATTAACAAGGGGCCTATGGTTTATGTGATTTTTGACATGTTTTTATTGTTCATTGATTAAAAGGGCTTGATTTCCCTTATATGCAAAAATAAATGATGAATGAGGCTGCTCCTAATTCCTTTTATCTTTGGATTAATGTGAATTATCCCTAAAAACCCTATTAGTGGATTCCTTTTACTTTAGATTAAACTATGAAAGTTAGAAAATGTTGTGGAGAATCCACTTCATTTTATCTGTGCCTTAATGTGAGATTGGAGGTTAGTATTTGGTGTTAGCAGGTTTATTTTATCTTCAAATTAAAATCCTATTGTTAGCATGTTAGCAAGTGTTGTGGAAGATCCACTTCATTTTTATCTACACCTTAATGTGAAATTGAAGGTTAGTAAAGTCAACAATTCCTTTTATCTTCAGATTAGGGTGTGAAAGTTAGGAAATGTTGTGGAAGATCCACTTCATTTTATCTGAGCATTAATGTGAAATTGTAGGTTAGTAGACCCTCCCTTTGAGCACAAATTTTATCTTGATCTTTAATGAGTGCTAAAACTTGTGCAGAATGAGTTCATTTTAACCCTTGAAATGAAAATATATCCAAATAATTATCTGCCTTAATGCCTTTTAAAACTAATTATCTGGATGACTAGTGACTGCAAAATCCCTTGGTTGAATTTATGGGTAAAATAAAACCCTGGGATTCTGAGTATTTGATAATGCTTTGGAAGAAAAATGAATAAAATGAAGCAAAAATAATAAACAACGAAAATAAATTATGAAAATATTAAAAAAAAATACTATCAGTGTAATGCTACCCTATCCTACAAAACCAGAGATATGAGAATTTTTGAATGTAACCTAATTCATCGAAGCTGCATTTGCACGGTCCAAAATAAACTAGGTGCAATCTTCTAAGGAAAAAAAAATAAACTCCATATTTCTAAACATTCAATAGTGCAACCATTAAACTGCATTAAACACTATCTATAAGCCTAAAAACATGGAAGGGAAAGATAAAAAGTTAGCCCAAAACACTCAAAAAATATCTCCTCCGATTCTACTTACAAGGTGCAAGTTTTTGAAGCATTTGCATTCACAAAAAAAAATAATGTCCTTACTTTCAAAAAATTTCTAGCCATTGGTTCATGTTTCAATGGTGTATTTAAAAATTTCTATATGCCCCTTCATTTTTTCCTTCTTGTTAGGCTTCATGAGGCTTCGTTAATTTGCTTTGTAATGCCCTCCAACCCTTTCATTTCGTCTTCTTTCATTTGTAAGCATCGGGTATTTTGTTGGCTTCCATGCCCTTGAATACCAAGATTTCCACATATGACATGGTTATAATGTTAATTGAAACCCACTCCTTATCATTACTACGAAACATCATAATGTGCATAATAATTATCCCTTCTAGTCTGATGCGTTTAACTACAATTATTCTAGGAATGCTTTTCACTGTATCAATCCTTCATGTATTGCAACTCTGGTGTTCGGTCCATGCTTGTACTGCATGGTCATCCATTATCATAGAAAATTGACTTAAAACTTCCCAAAACCATTTTGCAACGTGACCGTATTCGAAACCAACTACACAGTCATCTGTTCATGATGTTGGTAGCCTAAAATATTGTTACACATATTCATCCATGCTTTATTCACCTCTTCCATATTTTCTATGGTGAACCTGCTCTTGAATGCTGCCTGAAGCTACGAGTATTCATTGTAATTAGTATATGCTATGCCTGTTTAGATATTCACCTCATTCTCTACTTTCCATCGATATTTGGATGATATCATTGTAAAAACCTTGCTCATTGCACATCCTCCTTGTTTTTCTTGTAGGCAAGATAAATAATTTTTGAGTGGTGTTTTCACCCAATTGTGAAAACACACTCTCCGATAGGATCTGAGTCCCAAAATCCTCTGCTTGCAAAGAAATTATAACAGAATAATTTCTCCAAGGTTCCTGTTATGCTGGTTCTTTGTATACCAATGATGTTGTTCAATTTAAATGCTGGGAACACCTTAGGGTTGCAAGTGGATGTTAACAAGGGGCACTGTTGTTTATTTTAATTTGAATTTGCAGTGGACTCAAAGTAAATAAATCTAAGAGATGAATTTGTTTTGATCTTGAGCTTTGATGGATTTTCAGTTATTTATTTAAATTACAGTAATTAAAATGCAGAAAATAAAATGAAGAATTGTGAATAAAAGAAAATGCAAAGAATAGTAAACTAAACTACGCTCAGAATGCTGCCACCTCAATTCAATGAAACCGAAGATAATGAGGTTTTCTACATGCAACCTAACCTATTGAATCTGCACATTCGCACAATCCTGATAAGCTAGGTGCGGGTTTCTAGGGTTTTACTATAATTTCAGATTTTAGGCATTCGCATGAAGCAACCGAGAGAACTCGCATTAAACTCCATCTATAAACCTTAAAATCTGAAAGGGGAAGATAAACATTAAATCATGCATGCAGAAATGACTCCTTTCTCATCAATGAGATGCCAACTCTCTGTATTTCTGTATTAAAATGGTATATCAGTTACAATGACAGAATGTTCCAGGTATAACAAATCCAGAACAAATGAAGGAAATTGCTCCAAGTGCAGGCCCAGAATGGCTTGCAGCCCTTGTCTCTGCAACTCTGCTAGCAGCAATTTCCAACCCCTTGTTCAATCTGCGCTTCTGATTTTATACTGTCTAGCGTGGCTCTTTGGTTCACCCTGTGTCGCTTCGTTTCACCTCCCAAAATGCGTCCTTTCAAATTCCTCGCCTTTTCGTTGCTTTTGATCTTATGCGCGCTGTCGAAACGTTCGACATTCTCTGTTACATGAAACGTCTCTGTAATCCTGACACCTGTATGCCACGTGTTCTGCGTTTCCAGCATGTTTCGTAATGGCCCCATGTAAATCGCAACGTCTTTAGGCATGCAGCTTGTTCCTCTGCCAGCACAACGAAAATGAGACATGTCGCGATATCGCGACGTTTTTTGACCAACAACCTCCTTGCCTTCTTGCCCAGCAAAAACGTGACATGTCACGAAATCGTGACACTTTACTTCCATTCACTCCCGATTCACCCACGATTTCGACACGATTTTTTCACTTCTCCTTCCGACACGATTTCACCACCCTCGCTACCATTTTTGGCTTATGAGCTTTGTGTCAATTTTCGTCGTGATTTCGCTACACTACCGGGCCTTGTAGCCTTTGGCTCATTTTTGTCACGATTTCGCTACCATTTTCTATTTCATGCCTTCCGCCCACTTGCAAGCCATGAAAATCAAACACGTCATGATTTCACGACGGTTCCGCCCACCGCATCGTGTTGACCATGATTTTACGACGTGTCACGATTTTGCTACGCCTTCTACCTTGTGCCCGTTTGCTCCTCCATATTTTTCTTTGCCTGTTTGACTGGTTTGACCCACGATTTTGTGACATGTCACGATTTCGCTACGCCTTTCCATTTTGCCTTTCTCTCTCCTCTCTAGGCCGTGACGGAGCAACATGTCGTGATTTCGTGACACTTTTTCATTTTTGGCAGCGACCGCGCAACATGTCGCGATTTCGTGACACTTTTCTGGTTTCGGCCGCGACCGCGCAACATGTCGTGATTTCGTGACACTTTTCATTTTTTGGCAATGATGGCGCGACATGTCGCGATATCGTGACACTTTTCTTCCTTGTGCAATTTTGCCCCTTTTTCTTGATTTTTAGCATCTGGGTCACTGAGATTTTCTTTGAAAGCCTGCAAAAAAGGTGGGTCCCCAATTTTGGGGTGTGTTGTGGATCAGCCACAACAAATGGTGACTCTATTGTCAAATGCTCTTGAGCATTTTAGTGAGAACCCAACCTGAAACATATACAAACTCAAAAACATGTGTTAGCACATAAGCAATATAAACAAATGCCCAAAGATCAGAAGTACATGAATCATCAGAATCATCAAGTATTAGCTCAGTGTGTGCAATGAATTTCATTCCCTATCGTTTGAAATTGATCAACATTCCATTGTCAGTTTTGCATGAATGCATATGTGAGATTGTGAATGATTTGTGTAACCTAATGAATATGCTAGGAGATTTTGCTTTTATAAAAGGCATAGTCTTTCTTCTAGTATCATGTACAAACATTCAAGATTGCCAAACCCTCTTAGGATCCACTAATGAATTGTTTTATTATATCCCAAAGTTGGTTATGAGTCCCTACTATCTTGAACCCATGTGCAAGTGAATGTGAAATCAGAACTTTGGGGAATCAGACTCCCAACCTAACCAAGATGGGAGTTTAACCCTATCCTTACTATTCTGATTTAGAGTTCATTACCTCACTTTGAGCAAAATAATTTAACCAATTATGGAAGAAATGGTCATGCTAGTCTAACCCTTTGGACAATCAGTGGTCTTGTTTTTTAGACAAGACATGTTGCCATGCATGGGCACACTTAACCCCACAATCCAAAACTTATCTTCATTTCTTTGGACCTTGGGGATGACTACCCATCCTTTGCAGAGGACAAGTAGTACGATCCTTCCAATCCAAAATAAATATGAGATGGGAAAAATTAATTTTTTACTTCTTGGACCTTGGGGATGACTACCCATCCTTGCTAGGGACATGTAGTACGATCCTTCCAATCCAAGCTTTGGATAAAAATGGAAAATATTAATTTATTGCTTAGACCTTGGGGATGACTACCCATCCTTTGTAGAGGACAAGTAGTACGATCCTTCCAATCCAAGACTTATTATGAAATGAGACATAAGAGCTTTGGGGAATCAGATTCTCAACCTAAGCGAGATGAGAATTTATGCCCTATCCTTACTACTCCATGTAGGTCAAATCAAAGCTTTGGGGAGTTGGATCCTCAACCTAAGTTTGATGAGGATTTAACCCTATCCTTACTACTCTGATTTTAGGCTTTAAGCTTTATGGAAGTGGTCAAAACCACTGTTTTAAGGATCATGTTGCATAATAGGATAGACATGAAAAACCTCTTTCGCCCAACCTTTTCTTCCAAGTTAGGTTTTGATCATTTTGCTCAAGATCCTTTTTAATGTATAAGACGTGCTTGGTTCTAGATATCTCAAGACTCGGTTTCCAACCTTAGGATTTTTCTTACATTTATGTTATAACACAACCCTAAGAGGATTTGACATACTTTAATGATTTGTACCTAAGATGCATATGCAACTAAGATGGAATGTATATGTAAAGTGAGATGTGACATGAATGCATTATCTTTGAATTGCAGATGAAATTATTTGCCATACAAAACTGACTACTTCATGCATCACAAGTTTCAAACGATATAACTTAAAATGTTTGTGTGACTTGTGGAGCTTATACAAGACAATTCCAATATTTCATATTCTCCTAGTCCTAAGCATAAGTTGACATCTCAATTTTATTCTCTTTTTTTTTTTATAATTATTTTTTTTTTTTTAAAATAAACAAAACATGTCAATTGAAATCAAACCCACAACCTAAATCCTAACTAGACTAACAATCCTAAACTATGAAAACAAAATCTGAAAAACTCCACCAAAACCGAAAAGAATAACATCAAAATCTCACAACCTAAGGGCTAAAATAATGCTTTAAAATCTGCCCATTAACCGGTAGCATAAAATATTTCCCTTCTAAAGTTTTTAGCCTAAAGGTATTTTTTTCGAGAATTTCTGAAATCTGATAGGGGCCCAACCAAAGACAATCAAACTTTTGATGATTCCCTTTTTCCTCATGTCTTTTGTCCCATAGTAATACCAAATCTGAAATTTGAAGGACTTAATTTTGGCCCTTCGTCAAACCATCTCTTGATAACTTCCTGGTGTTTATTCATGTGATTCATGGCTTCTTCTCTCTTTTCATCAAGGTGCAACAAATGACTTAACTCGGCTTCAACTTGATCATCTCGTCCCCAAGTACTCTTGTATGAAATGCAAGGTCTGCAACTTCAAATTTGCAAGAAATATCGGGTCTTGCCCATAGACCAAATGATAGGGAGTATTCCCTATGGATTCCTTTACTCTGGTCCTATCTGCCCAAAGGGCAAACTTTAATTGGCTGTGCCAATCCCGAGGGTTCTTTTCCAGCAACTTCTTAATGGTATTCAACAAATTTTTATTTGAAGATTCGGCCAAACCATTTCCTTGAGGATAATAATTGGATGCAAATTTTAAGCTCACTTTGTTGTCATATGCCCAATCTGCAAATTGCGTAGAAATAAAAGCTTTACCATTGTCACTGACAATAGAATCGGGCATTCCAAATCTTGTTATAATATGGTCCTCAAGGAATTTTATTACAACGTCTGTGGTGGCATGTTTAGTAGGAATCGCTTCTGTCCACCTTGTACAGTAGTCTGTAGCTGTCAATATGAATTTATGAGACTCAAAAGAATTTGGGTTAATAACCCCAATGAAATCTAGTCCCCACTGTGCAAATGGTCTCATTTCAACTACAGGTTGTAATGGCATGGCTGCATTTCTTTCTCTATTGGCAGCCACTTGACAGATATGACAAGATCGTACATGGGCATGTGCATCTTTGAAAATGTGGGGCCAGTAGTATCCTGCTCTCAGGATTTGATGCGCTGTAGCATTCGCCGCACCATGACCAGTTCCATGTTTCCCGTGAAATTCCTGCAACACCCTGGCAGCTTCTTCTTTGTTCAGGCACCTCAGGTAGATCCCTTCATGATTCTTCCTGTAAAGAACACCAGATTTCATCAGATAATTGACAGACTTAAGCCTTAAAGCTCTTCTCTCGGGTTGAATTCAGATTAGAAGGACACTTACCATTCAATAAAAATTGCACAATATCAACATACCAGTCATCCTTAGCAATGTATTCTGTATTCGAGTATTGGCATGTTATTTGTGGATTATTTTCAGCGATCGCCTTCACCAGTCCCTGTCCTCGAACTAGTTTCATAGGTTGGATTTCGAGATCGAATTCTTGGATGGTGGAAATCCATTTCCCTCTTTTCTCACCTAGTTCATTTTGTAAAAACATGGTCTTAATAGCAGAGTCAGGCACGATGGCAATAACTCTGCTGTGCACAATGTAATGCCTAAATTTTTTCACCGTTTTGAAAAGTGCGTACATCTGCTTATCAAGGATTGAATACCTTAATTGAGCATCTTTTAGAGGGGCACTTAAAAATGCTATGGGGTTTTCAGCACTATCCTCACCTTTCTGGGTTAAAACACTCACGAAAGAGTGTTCTGATGCGAAAGCATAAATATAGAAAGGCTTAGAATAGTCTGGACTTATGAGGACAGGGGCTCTGGAAATGGCATCTTTTATGTTCTGAAAGGCCACCCTGCTTTCCTCGTTCCACTTGACCTCTACATCTTTCTTGAGCATCTTGTTCAGAGGTTTGGCTATCTCAGCAAAGCTCGAGATAAACTTCCTCACAAAATTAACCTGCCCAAAGAAAGATCTCAGTTCTTTTTTACTACCTGGGAGAGGTAAATTTTGGATAGCTTGTATCCTTTCTGGATCAATGGATATGCCTTCTTTTGAAATGATGTGACCAAGCAATTTTCCTTCTGTTACTTCGAAAATGCACTTTTTGGGATTTAAGGAAATTCCATGTTCTCTGCATCTTTGGAGCACTTTCTTCAAATCTTTGACATGGTCTTCTCTCTTCTTTGAGAATACTGGAATATCATCCACATACACGATGATACATTTGCCTATAAGCCCTTTGAATGCATAGTCCATGGCGCGTTGAAATGTTGCACCAGACATTTAACGAGTCCAAATGGCATTCTCTTATATGCAAATGTCCCCCACTTGGTGGTGAAGGCTGTTTTCATCCTGTCATTTGGATGTATAAGAATTTGGTTGTATCCAGAATACCCATCAAGAAAGGACATCATTTCAGATCCATTTACCATTTGTAGAATTTCATCAATTGAAGGCAATGGATAATTATCCTTTTGAGAGGCTTTATTAAGATTTCGAAAATCTATGCACAGCCTAATCTCTCCACTCTTTTTCTTCTTACTGGAACGAGGTTAGCAACCCAGGTTGAGTGCCTAACAGGAAATATGATCTTCGCTTCCAATAATATTTTAACCTCCTTTTCGATCAAAGGCTCCAATAGCGGGTTAACAACTCGCTGTCTTTGCCTAAAAGGCTTGGAGTCTGGCTTCAGAGGAATGGTATGTGTGATGATGTCTTGGTTGTATGTTTTCAGCTCATTGTAATTCCAAGCAATGCAATCTATGTAATGCTTCAATGCCTGTATTATGTTGCCCCTTTCTTCATCTGTACATGCCTTTGCAATGTACACCTCCTTTGGATTGTCTGCACTCCCTAGATTAATTGAATCACAAGCATCTTTGGGGAGTGGGACCCTTTTTTCTTTCTTGGTCTTGTATCCCACGTCGAACATTTTCTCCAATGAAACCACGTCTTTAGGTATTTTGTTGGATTGACATGCGGTTTCACTCTCGTTTTCTGTTTCATCTTGCCACCTTTGCTCCTCATCAATCACCTGATTTTCAAAAATACCCGAGTTCGTGACAAATTTGAAGATGTGTCTGTCATTTTCAAAAACCTGGAAATTCTTGACATTGTCGGGTATTGATGGACAAGGAACCAATTCAATGGAGAACTTTTTACACCTTTTTATATCCACCGGGTTTAACATGCCCGCGACAACTGCAAGAGAGTCTGCTATTCGGTTTCCTTTTCTAGAAATAAGGGCTATATTGAATGCGTCGAATTCCTCAATGAGGTCCATAACCCTAGTTCTATAAAGGCTCAGTCTCCTGTCACGGCATGTATACTGTCCTTTGATCTGCTTGACTACCAACTCAGAATCTCCCAAAACCTTCAAGCATTTAACATGCTTGCTCAATGCTAGACGTAAACCAAAGATCAATGCTTCGTATTCTGCCACATTGTTCGTGCAAGGAAATTGCAATCTGTAAGCAACCAATAATGGTTTACCTCCTGGACCAGTGAGCTCGACTCCAGCTCCTGCTCCCTGTCTAGATTTTGATCCATCGAACCTGAGCAACCATGTGCAATCATTTTCCTCAGAAGAGCCACCATGACATGTTTCCTCTTTAGGCTCTTCAGTAGCTTCCTCAACATCAAGTGCATAAACCCCCAGTTCTGGCTCAAAAAACTGAACTTCATTCGGCTTGTTAAATTTTGTTATGATTTCCTTGAGCCTCGGTTCATTTTCCACTCTGATTTGATTTGCAATTCCTTTCCAGGGTAGCCACATATGTGAGAAGTCTGTTGAAAAATAGCCATTCAGAGTTTTCATCCAATCCCTAGCAAGTAGCATTCCATATCTACTTGGGATATTAACAACTAGAATGTCGACAACCTGTTGGACCCTGGGTTCAGAATTTAATTGAATTTTGACATCATATAGGGTCCCTACCACATTTACCTCTGATCGGTCCAATTGCAGGACCTTGCATTTGGATGAAACAGGTTGCAGACCTAGCATTTGACATATCTCCGAAGGCATGAGGTTGCTCGTGGCACCCGTGTCCACCAAATAGTTATGCAAATTCTTACCCGCAATTCTCAGAGTCAATAAGAATGGCGGGACATCCCGTCTCTCCTTTCGTAAAATCAGATGGGACTCAACTCCTTTTCCCTTCCACATTTGATCGGGTGAGTTCGGAGCTTTTATCAACGCCTCCTTTTGGCCGAGCAATCTAGCCGCGTCCAAGAACGAAAGGCTAGATTTGGACTTCTTTAGATCCTCCACTATGTCATAGTTTTGGTTTTCGAATTTGACTATCTTCTGCACGTCATTAGACATTTCTCTTCGAAGTGGAGGAGGAGGATTATTATCTGCCTTAGTATCCGGAGGAAGAATAGAGTTGTTTGGAGGTGTTGATGAGGTTTTAGGGGCTTTAGATTTACTTCTCAAATGGTATCCATGATTCCCCTTTCTAAAATCTCGAAAAGCTTGCACCTCCTGTTCCAAAATTTTGTCTTCTTCTTCCTCACTCTCACCTTCTTGATGATATACGAGTTTCCATCACCATAATGTTATCATCTTGATGTTGCGATGGACCCTCATTTGATACCGGTTCCAAATCATCAACTTGTGCTTGAAGACAATGAGTGTATCTAGCAATTTCAGGACAATTCCTCTCATTGTGTTCTTTTGTGTTGTGCAACCTACACCCCCTTTCCCATGCCAAATCTGAAAGATTCAAAAGGGAATTGGATTGACTAGGTCCTACAGAAGTATCTAGTTGATTAGCAATGGGAGCGGGTACTCCCCCATTGTTTGGCTTTGTGTTCCAATGTCTCCCTCTATTGTTAAAATTTTGATTTGAGTGAGGGGCATGGGATTCATACTTCTGCTTTTGAACCATGTCATTGCTCAGTTTATGAACTATTTTCTTGAGCTCTTCGACCTCTGAATAAATCTCCTTCGGTGGAATCACATTGTTGTTAACCCTCGTTGGATTTGCGTAATTGGTGGGGTCTTGATTCAACATTTGGGTCGGGTTTTGAGGAATTTGATTCCCGTATGGATTGACACTTTGAATCGGAGTTGGATTTGGGAAAGGAACTATAGCCTGAGAATTAACTTGGTTGGTTCCTTGCATAGTCGATTGACTATTCTACAAAAATGCGAGAACAGGTGGAATGGATGTAATTGGTTGGATTGGAATGGGTGCATACGCAGGTGCTGGTGGATACGGTTGCTGATATGGGAAGGCATTCATGCTTGGCATTTGCGGTGCCATGATCTGATTTGCCAAGGGAGCTTGACCATATGGAGCATATTGTCCCATCATAGGCATCTGGGGAAACCCATAGCCCTGTGGTGTCATTTGTTGCTCGATGGTCATGGCTTCATTATAGGCTAGAGCTAGCATGGTGACTTGAGGATTTCGTCTTGCAAACATGGCTGTCATGGGGTCCAATGCCCCAAAATATATCTGCAAAGCCACTACGGGATCGATGGCAAAATGCCGAACTGCTCTATTATAGCACTTTTGGAATTTTTGATTAAATGTTCTGATAGGTTCACCCTGGCCCCTTTTGCATGTAATAAACTGATTGTAAATGGTTGCGGGATCCAAGGGTGACCTAAATTGATTAACAAAGGCATTCTCCATTTGCGTCCATGAAGTGATTGAACCAGTTGGTAAGCATATATACCATTCATATGCTATTGGATCTAAGCTCATGGGGAAAAGTCTGCAAGCCACATCCTCATGCTGGACTTGCAACCTAATTAAAACATCCCTATAGGCTTGGATATGTTCTTCTACTGTTCTTAGGCCATCTGGTTTGTATTTAGGCAAAAATATTTCTATGTTCTTGGGGATTTCATGGATATCCCCAACAATGTTCAAAGGAATATTGTTAGCTCCATACCAAGGAGCTGC
Organism: Wollemia nobilis; assembly: GCA_028583015.1. Taxonomy (NCBI): domain Eukaryota; kingdom Viridiplantae; phylum Streptophyta; class Pinopsida; order Araucariales; family Araucariaceae; genus Wollemia; species Wollemia nobilis. The sequence goes on from JAQPPZ010001340.1 coordinate 707,975, forward strand.
TGGAGGTTGAGCCATTTGACTCAAAATCGATGAGGACAACCCTACAAGAGCAGTAGAAATATTACTGACAATAGGCACACTAGGGGCAACTGATGTCACTGGTGTAGGTCCACTCGATGTTCCTGGAGAAAAAAGGGCTTTTGTGACTGGTAAGCTTACGACTTGCTTGGTTTTGTTCTTGGGAGTACCAGTAAGGTCATGAAAAATGGTTTCCCCGGTTGTTTGGGACCTGGTCGCAATACGACGTGGTGGGTCCAGCCTGCCTGATGAAACCCTCGGTTATTTCAAAGAAAACCTGCAACAAAAAGAAAAACAAAAGCTACAGTTTAGCTGTTTGTGAGATTTAAGAGATGATTTCAAAATCAAATCAAAAAGATATTACTCATGTATGAAAATCAAAATAAAGTAAACCAATTCGGGCCCTCCTTCTAGCGCCAATCTGTTGAGTGGTGTTTTCACCCAATTGTGGAAGCACACTCTCCGGTAGGATCTGAGTCCCAAAATCCTCTGCTTGCAAAGAAATTATAACAGAATAATTTCTCCAAGGTTCCTGTTATGTTGGTTCTTTGTATACCAATGATGCTGTTCAATTTAAATGCTGGGAATACCTTAGGGTTGCAAGTGGATGTTAACAAGGGGCACTGTTGTTTATTTTAATTTGAATTTGCAGTGGACTCAAAATACATAAATCTAAGAGATGAATTTGTTTTGATACTGAGCTTTGATGGATTTTCAGTTATTTATTTAAGTTACAGTAATTAAAATGCAGAAAATAAAATGAAGAATTGTGAATAAAAGAAAATGCAAAGAATAGTAAACTAAACTACGCTCAGAATGCTGCCACCTCAATTCGATGAAACCGAAGATAATGAGGTTTTCTACATGCAACCTAACCTATTGAATCTGCACATTCGCACAATCCTGATAAGCTAGGTGCGGGTTTCTAGGGTTTTACTGTAATTTCAGATTTTAGGCATTCGCATGAAGCAACCGAGAGAACTCGCATTAAACTCCATCTATAAACCTTAAAATCTGAAAGGGGAAGATAAACATTAAATCATGCATGCAGAAATGACTCCTTCTTTCTCATCAATGAGATGCCAACTCTCTGTATTTCTGTATTAAAATGGTATATCAGTTACAATGACAGAATGTTCCAGGTATAACAAATCTAGAACAAATGAAGGAAATTGCTCCAAGTGCAGGGCCAGAATGGCTTGCAGCCCTTGTCTCTGCAACTCTGCTAGCAGCAATTTCCAACCCCTTGTTCAATCTGCGCTTCTGATTTTATACTGTCTAGCGTGGCTTTTGGTTCACCCTGTGTCGCTTCGTTTCACCTCCCAGAATGCGTCGTTTCAAATTCCCTACCTTTTCGTTGCTTTTGATCTCATGCTCGATGCCGAAACGTTCGACATTCTCTGTTACATGAAACGTCTCTGTAATCCTGACACCTGTATGCCACGTGTTCTGCGTTTCCAGCATGTTTCGTAATGGCCCCATGTAAATCGCAACGTCTTTAGGCATGCAGCTTGTTCCTCTGCCAACACAACGAAAATGAGACATGTCGCGAAATCGTGACGTTTTTTGACCAACAGCCTCCTTGCCTTCTTGCCCAACAAAAACGCGACATGTCACAAAATCACGACATGTCACGAAATCGTGACGCTTTTCTGTTTCGTACACTCTCGACCACAACCCGTCACGAAATCAATGACCTTTTCAATCCAAACTTTTCACCTCCGTTTTCCTTCTCGCGACCGAGCGGGCACGCTTTCTCAAAAGTTGCGCGATTTCGCTACCATTTTTGGCTTATGAGCTTTGTGTCGATTTTCGTCGCGATTTCGCTACACTACCGGGCCTTGTAGCCTTTGGCTCATTTTTGTCATGATTTCGCTACCATTTTCTATTTCATGCCTTCCGCCCGCTTGCAAGCCGTGAAAATCAAACACGTCGTGATTTCGCGACGGTTCTGCCCACCTGCTACCGCTGACTGCGTTGACCGTGATTTTGCGACGCGTCACGATTTCGCTACGCCTTTCTGCTTCGTGCCCCATTTGCCGCTTCTTATCATGATTTTGTGATGCTTTTTTTGCTTTGCCCTGTTTGACCCATGATTTTGCGACATGTCACGATTTCGCTATGCCTTTCCATTTTGCCTTTCTCTCTCCTCTCTGGGCCGCGACGGAGCAACATGTCACGATTTCGTGACACTTTTTCATTTTTGGCAGCGACCGCGCAACACGTCGCGATTTCGCGACACTTTTCTGTTTTCGGCCGCGACCGCGCAACACGTCGCGATTTCGTGACACTTTTCATTTTTTGGCAGCGATGGCGCGACATGTCGCGATATCGCGACACTTTTCTTCCTTGTGCAATTTTGCCCCTTTTTCTTGATTTTTAGCATCTGGGTCACTGAGATTTTCTTTGAAAGCCTGCAAAAAAGGTGGGTCCCCAATTTTGGGGTGTGTTGTGGATCAGCCACAACAATAATCAATAGCATCAGATGATCCCATATTTTATCATCTAAAGTGTGCCCTGGATTCATCCACCAGGCTATCTACTGAACACTTGATCCTACGTGGAGCTTTCGTCTTAGACTGTGTAGGAAAAATGATGAAATTTCCATCCCTTGGTCCATCCATGTATATTCTACCATGTCAGATTATTATCTTCATTCTTTTGCAGTTCATGTCCACTGGTAGATGCAAATTGGCAGATTTCGACGTTATCAACTATCGCTTAATCCTTCACCATTTTAACTTTAGATGCTACGTAACCACCCATAATGTACTTTATTATTTTTAGTGGACTTCTAAAAAACTATACTACTCCCTTTTGAGAAAGCGGTATATGTTTCCATTTTTTTCCATTCATTTGGTAACAACTCTGCTAATCTGCTTCTTCGTGAGCATGTAAGGATAAAATTGGCAAGACTAGATTTCATCAGTGTTCTTCCAATTTTCTTTGCATGTAGAACCTCCAATGACCACAACTCACTGTGTGAAAAACAATAGTGAAATGCTTACTCCCTATTAAACATAGAATCCAACCTAATTTTGGGTGCCTTACATCCAACTTTCAAATCTTCTTCTTCGTTCATGATAAGGCCATTGTGTCAAATACATTAGTTTATTCAATCATTACAATGATGCAAATTATCTTTATGATATGTATCCATCATGGGGAAGGCCACGTCAGGTGTCCATGGCCATATTTAAATCTTATGTGGCCAATAAAACTGGGCACATCTACCGTATCCTTGGGTACTAATTTGTTGTAACAATGATCATAATTTTTTGCATCCCCTAGCATCCCTAGAGTGCTCTGAACCAATCAAATGATGTCAAGTATATCTTCGAGTGCGTAACTTGTAAAGGATAAAAATGATGCTCCTCCATGTTTTTCCAAGTCTATGGCATCCATGTCACCATCACACAAGCCTACTTTCATTCCTGCATAATGTGGTGTCTAATTAGTTCAATCGACATATCCTGGACACGTCCCTTGAACCTATGTAGTCTGCATTCTATGTCCATGTCACACTGTGAGTTCAGTTATCTGATGCATCCGTAGTCCACATTGGATGATACATACCATTATATCTATCAGCTATACTGGTAGTAAGCATCCATGTCCTCATATCCCTGTACACCATCCACACACCTTGTCTCCATGTCACTAGCTTCGAAGCCTTCAAGCCCTTCACTGTTAACGTCTACATGAGTCCGTAGATGCAGTTCCTGTGAACATTAAAATCAAAATTTTAAATGAAATCCAAAAACCAAACCAAATAAAACTTACCACTAATCATATAGGACATAAAGCAAACATTAATTTGAAACCATGAAAATTAAGAAACCCAACACTTTACAATATTAAAACAATTCTAATACTAAAATAAAATGATTAAATCTCTAAATAAAAATAAAAATAATTAAACTAACAAATATATATATATGTTCTTTTATTTTTATTTTATTTTATTATTATTATTATTATTTTGTTCATTTATCTTATGCCTTTATTAAAATGAAATATTCAAACTGATTGGCTTTGAAATATTAACACAAATCTTAAGACTCACACATTTAAACCAAAATCTAGCACACTAGAATTAACCAAGCCATAAACACTACAAACCTAAACAACCTCACTAGACAACTCACAACAAAAGAATCTAGAAAGTGGGACATTAACTAACCAACACACCGAGCAAAAATATCACTGAAAGAACCCAAAACAAACCCCCAAAATCACAAAATAAAGGTGGGTCCCCATATTTGGGGCTAGTTGTGAAATGACCATAACACCACCTTTTATTTTGAATTATTTTTATATTATCTCTCACATCCCTTTACCCCCTTGAATTAAAATGCACCTAAGATCACATCTTAACAAGGATCTATTAGTGTGAAAATAGACACTGAATGGGCAAGAGGTGCACCCAATGGTCCTCGACCAACATTGAATGATCACTTAGCCTAGGAGAGGAAGGGGCAGTCTATCTCTAGAGAAGTCTGGATCCTATATCTCCTAGGCCAAGTGGCCGTTCAATGCTAGTCAAGGATCACTGGGTGTGCCTCCTGTCCGTCCGATGCCTGTTTTTGCACCAATAGTGTTTGGTGGCTCTATGGCCATTATTATTCATATATAATTATTATTTATCTTGTAAATAAAAGCATATCACTATTTGGTCTCTCAATTTGTCCTTGCTTCTATTTTTGCTTCAGTTTAGATGTTTATTTCTATGATGGCCATTTGAGTGATTCACTTAATTATGCTATTTGGATTTTATGGGTCTCATTGAGTGAATCTTAAATTTGCATCCATCTCGAGGTGTTAGGGTTTTATTTTTTCTAAAGCTAGCTGGGTGGGACTGCTCTAATTCTACACTTTGGATTTCATGCACCCTCCTACTAGTTTTGGAATTCAACCTTACCACTTGCATCAAACGATAAAGTGAGGATGAGATGAGCTGATCTATTAGGTGGCGTGTCGCTGTTTGCACCAGTGACATCGAACATGTGTGTCTTGATGTGGCCATACCCCATCCTTGTTAGTTCTAGCTACACCCTCCCTTTACTTTCTCTCTCATTCCATTTTTACATTTCACTCTTTGTGGCATAGGTAGCTGAAATTGAAGGAGTCGACCTTCTATAGAGATCGATCGTCCCTACCTCTTCCAAGCTAGGTGGTCTTTCAATTCTAGTCGAGGACCATCAGGTGTGCATCCTACCCATCCAGTGTCTATTTTTACACCAATAGAATCTAGTCTTATAAAAAATCCCAGAGGCCCCCAATTAAGCCAAATCCCATGCTCTTGATCGAGGCCCTATTGTTTCACTCCATGCAAGACATGCTTGTTTTGATTGGGATAATTAGAGAGGACAATTATTTAATGGCATGCTCAATTGGATCTTAATGATAAATCATTGGTCTATAATAAAAAAAATAAGTTAGGATTAGAATTGGTGAGGGTCTATACCTACCTCTACTTTTTGAAGTGTTTTTTACCCTCCTAGAAACTCCACTTTAGAATAAACATCAAAAGAAGCCACTTTTTGAAGACATCAGATTGAGGTTTTGATGAAGGTATCAATCTATATACTCTCAAGAGCACATGCTACATTCATTTGGAAACCCACTCAAACCAAGAGATACAAAGGACTAAGAAATATCCACCATCGAGGCTACATGCCAAAATATGAGTGCTTCCTTCCTCATCAACTTTTCAACATTGAGAAAAAGAAGTCCCTTGCAACCTCCAATGCCACTAGATGTTTGGGATAACTATCCAACATCCATACTTCTAAATCTACCTGTAGACACCTAAAATGCGTCATGCCGAGGTGACTACTCATATGGGACATGCTAGAAGACCATATGGAAGACCTTTGGACAGATCCAAGGTATAGCAATGGTTTTTACCACTCAATTGGGCACTTTTGCCTAGTCAGTGCTAGCCGCTACTGACACCCATGGTTAGCAGTGCTCACCGCGCATGTCATCCATGGTCAGCACTCAGAATCAGTTGGCCTTCATCCGACCCAAAGTTGGTTGCAATGGCCAATTGGTTGTAGATTGGAGTGGTTTGAGTGAGGAAGGTTTTGGATCCTTCCATCCAACAAGCTCAACTACCCAATCTTGATCTTGGCTTCATGAGGAAGCCACCCCTAGCCCTGGGCAATTGCTATAATATCCCCCTTCGAATTGGGGATAAGTCTGGAGAAACATTCATCAATTGAGTAGCGAAGCCCTATCGAATTGCATAAGCAACTACATGCATTGAGAGGGATACTTTTGCTACCCAATTGGAGATCAAATTGCCATGGAAGCCCTAGGAGCCTAGGAGAGCCAAGAAATATCAATTCATGCAATCCATGCACCATCAGATCAATTCAACCACCAAACCTATCAGAGGACATAGAGGCGACCCTTGGACATCAATTTGACAAGGTGGATCAGAGAGAAAGCCCTAATTTGGAGGGCAAACCTACTCAGAGCTCCATCGCGATGGCTCTAGCCATGGTTAATAGTGCCACCCATGCATCAGACCCATGGTGAGAAAATTAGGGGAGATTCCCTTGTTTTTCCTTTTGTATATTATTTAGCTAGGTTAGATTAAGCATATTAGTGGTTTAATTAGCAATTTAGAGACCTTGACAGATAGATTTATAGTTTTTATGCATGTTGCTTTCATTGTGGCATTTAACACTCTAATGGATCTTTTTCATGCTTCCATGCTTTCAATTTTGTAATTAGGCCACTAGATAGTTAGATGTTCTTTAGCTTACATGTTTTATGACAATATTTGCATGATTTGCATAGTTTTAGCATCTTTCTTGCATTTTCTTGATTATTGCTAGTCATGACATCTTTTGATATATTTTCCTCAAAAGGCCTCATCAAGAGAGGCTACCTTTGCTTTTAACATGCTTCTTGTTGTTTCTTGAATGCAGGATTAATAGGGTCATGCCATTCAATGCAGTGAATGCCTCTAATCATGGAGAAGAGGGTCATCGACACCCTAGAGCAGTTCGTGTCACCCTAGAAGGCATTTGATTCACATCTACCCTTGAGAGGGATTAAACACTATTGTAATTGATGTATCAAATGGGTATCCCTAAGAGGGACGAATCTATAATTTGACTCCATTGAAATTAATAAAGGATTCCTTGTATTTTCTTTATTTCTTGTTGTCAATTTATGCATGCCTATTTGTGTATTTCTCATCAATTGCAATAGTTAGACTAGGTGTGGAGCCTTTTTGGTGGTTACAGTAGGCGATCACGGTGGAACTCCATATTTTTTGCCATAATTTGCTGACTGTGTTTGGTGTTTTTATGGTAGGTGCTCCCCATGGTTGACAGCCATGGTCAAAAAGTTGGCCCGCGGTTGACAGGCACGGGCAACAGTCGCAACCACGCATCAGAGCCGTGGTTAGCAACAGACCAATCACAGAGTAAGATTTTAAAGCTTTATCAGATGAGGACTTGAGGTAGGCCCTTCTGACACCCTCTGTGTTTGTTTGTTGTCTCTGTGTTTTTCCAGAGACTAAAAAATGAAAGTTAAGTAGGATAACCATGAAAGAAGGATAAAACGAATTAGGTCCTTAGGGTTATTGTTTCTTAATTTTTGCTAGGCACTGCTAGGAATAATGGACCTCTGATTGCAGTCCACCCTAGACTCCAGCATGCTAGAATAATTTGTGTGTTGAATTTGCATGCTTGAGGCCAAATCAAAGGCCATTTACATCGTAAAGTTGCATTGTCAAAAGGTCATGTAGGATATAGCATGCATACTTTCTGAATATCAAACATTCTTGGTTGCATATCATGTAGGAAATGATCATGTTAATGTTGTATTATGCATCTTTCCTTTATGCAAAGTAAAAATAACCACACACACCATGTTTCATAGTAAACACTAGTGAGTTGGGAGTCACATCCAACCACTAGTAGGGTTTCAATGATGGTGGAGGTGATTTCCATCCGTTGGCCCAACTCCCTCATACCTTCTTGTTACTAGACCAATACCGGATCCAAGAACCATCTGTAGCCTAAAAAATTTGCATGTACTTCTCTTCGAAGGGTATAACGTTGATTGGGTGAGATTGGGTGAGGATCTGGGAGGACCTGTGCTCCCTGCCCGGGTGTGGGCTTCATTACCACACTTTGGGGGGATTACGTGGCCTAGAGTTCATAGCCAGGTTGTCGAGCTATGAGCATACAGGTGAAAGCCATTAAACAATTGAGAAAATCATCAACGTATTGCAAAACATGACAAGAGTTACTTTACTGATACAACAAACTGAAAACACATCAAATAGTTTAGGGCTCATTTTAAAAATTGTAAAAGGAGATAAACATCATTGTATTCTTTGCGTGCTAATAAAAGTTAAATTTAGACATAGGATACATAATGGTGCAAACACGAAGAGGCCGATCCGGGCATAGACCCGAGATCGAAGCCCAAGCTCCACCTAGCACACAACATGATGTGGAACACCCTCAATCACTTAATCCTCCTAGACGTCATTCAATGAGCATTAGAGGGGATAATTCCACATGAGGGGATTCCATTGAGAACACCCCGATTAGAGGAAGCACTAGACATCCCTCTATACATAGATCAAAGCATGGGACATCCCAACATGGGGGTTCCACATATGGTAGCATATACCATGACCACATTCCATGGGCATCCATGGGTTCAACTGAGGAGTATGTCATCGAGGGATCCAGATTGGTACCCCTTCGACCTGTATCTAAGGGAGGTTCACGACCTCCACCGTTAGAGTCTAGAAATGTTTGAGATCCACCCATTCAAGGGTGAATCGAGAGGGTTGCTTCTGAGCACAGGCCCGCACAGACTCCCAATAGGGGTGAACCCACCACATTCACCATAGATATATCCAAAGTGGGAATAAATGGTATGCCACCTCACGAGCCATGGCATAGCAAATAGTTGGATGGTCTAGACAGAGTCCTAGGGCATCTAGGATATAAGCCTACGCCTGCACCCTCCCGACCGATGAGCGTGTGTAGTGAGAGCACCATTAGGACTACCCGAGAACATGGAGAGTGCTCCAAGCATTCTCGAGATATGCGTGCTCCGACATCGCATGCAGGTACTAAGTATAGGAGACAACCTGACATGAATGTCATCTTTATAGACCGAGGCAAGAGTGTGGTGAATCAGTCCATTGGAGGACATACTCATAAAGTCGCTCGAACATAGACGTACACCCTCAGAGGCCTCAGACGGTCGATCATGTTGATAGAGCTCATAGACTGATGTCAGAGCAGAGATGGTAGATTCTCCAAGATCAATTGGAGGATGTTCATGTAGAGAAAGAGCACCTCAAAAATGAGAATACTCGGAGGTAGAGGTTCATAAGATAGAAATTATATGAACAATGCATGCGTGAACAATGTATCCTCGATCAGAAGGAGTGTGTAGAGAGAGAGGATCGATTGGCTAGCACCGGTTTACCTCCTCGTAGTGAGATCAGGGAGCGTGTCGATAGACGAGTGGCTTCACAGCCTGAGTTACATCCTGAGAACATCGACACACATACTCACCACATGGCTCAACACAGAGATCGACATCCAGCATCCAAACAACATGAGCATAGGCAGTATGAGAATGAAGTGGGAGAGGAATTAGAACAAGAATATCCAAAAATCTCCCAATTCGAGGAGGAGGGTGAGCCTAGTCCCCCACCTCGATCGAGGAAGAATCTACCTTCGAAGGTGCCTCCAAGGCAATCTCGAGAGGAGGAGTTTCTTTCCTCGCAAGCCTACAAGACCTTAGCAGAGAAGGTCCAAGCCATAGAGAAGCAAGGGATGACTTATCAAAAGCCTACCTTGAACAAAATTCACAATGAACCTCTATGCACGTCAGTGCCTATTCCAGCATATCCTGAGCATTTCAAGATGCCTAGACTAGAAAAGTTTCAAGGAGAGGAAGATGCACAAGAGCACGTGACTAGTTTTCTAGATATGTGCTTTCAGATTGAGAGCAACGATGCTTTGCTCCTATGCACCTTCATCATGACCCTCTCAGGCCCAGCTCGAGAGTGGTTCAATCAACTAAAGAGGCACAACATCACTAGTTTCAAACAACTAGCTGATGCATTTCTTGAATGCTTCTCCTTTGGCATCAAGAAGAAGGTAAACTTATCCGACCTGGCAGCTTTAACGCAACATGACGATGAGCCAATGATGGATTATGGAAAATTATGGAGGAAAATGATGGCAAAGCTGCCATTCTCCATCCCATCCTCTAAATTAACGTGAATTTTCATGAAGAGTTATGCCAAACACATTTCGCTATTGCTACAGTTGCAGCAATACTAGAAATTCGAAGAGGCTTTGGTGCAAGCCAAGGTAATAGAGGATATCAAGTTATAGGAGGGTAACTTGAAGCTCAGGAATAGGAAGGAGGGACACAAGAAAAGCATTGAGAGACATCAGGCCAAGCCGGCCCATGTTAATCAGGTAGTGTTGAACCTTCAGAAAGAGGATAAGGGGCAACAACAATGAAACTATCAGGCCCAACCTCCTCCTACGCAATATGAGTAGTGCAACAACAATTACAAGGGTAAAAATAAAGAGCAATGCCCACCTCATGTATTCATGCAATTATCAGAGTCCTTGGCTTTGATTTTTCATCAATTATGTGAGGTGAAGGCTATACGCTTACCCGAGGTCAAGTTAATGGACCCAAATCAGCCCAAGCCTAAGGGCTACAAGGATGATCATTATTGCATCTTTCATCGATCGAAAGGCCATGACATCGAGGTATGTTGGTCTTTCAAACATCTCGTGCAGAATATGATCGAGAGAGGTATGCTTCTTGTTGAAAACCCACTAAATGCTTGACAATAAAAATATGGGGATTTACAAAAATCCTCTACCAAATCATGAGGTACCAAAGAATAATGTTGGCCAAGTCAACCAAGTTTGCATCGAACCACCAACCCAGGGGTTCGTCGGAATGGTCAATGTTATCACAAGGAACATGAGGTATGAATGACCGAATCAACCTCCAATGCCTATCAGAGTCCAAGCTATGCCTCCTCCAAGGCCAGCCCAACATGTGCCCGACCCACCAACTAGACCGATGGTGACCATCAAGAGTAGGTTGGTCCAAAACCTACAGATAACTCCAATGAAGTTGTCAATTTATGAGCTAATTCAGTAGTCTCCTAAGCATAGGGAGATGCTCATGGACATCTTAAGGTCCATCGAAGTGCAGCCTCAGGATCCCAAAGTGTTTACACACTTTGTGGGGCACGTGCAATAGTGTCAAGAGTTGGTCATTCAATTTCATGACCACGAAGTCAAGATGGTTTCCACTGTTATAGCAGACCCACCGCTACATATCATCGCATGCATGAATCATAAACCATTCAAGCAGGTTTTTATTGACATGGGGTCATCAATAAATATCATAACTACCAAGGTGTTAACTCACTTGAAGTTACCCAAGATGCATATCATCCCTTCTACCTTCACGTTGAGAGCTTTCAATGATGCATTATGCTCGACGGTCGGTACTATAGTTTTACCTATCTAGGTGGGACTGAAGACCATCCCGATGATGTGTCACATAATCGAAGGTGCTATGCAATATAATATACTTCTAGGGAGGCCTTGGATCAGAGAAATGTATTGTGTCCCTTCTATTTTACATCAGTGTATCAAATACATTCATGAGGGATAGGTTCACGTGGTGCCTTCGGATGAAGAACCCTTTAAATACGTGAATCTAGCTGATTTACCAGGGGAATTTGTGCTCCCCTCAATGCACCTAGATGTGCGACCAACATCACTCGATCAAAAATCTAGGAGGTAAAATCAAAGAAGTGTGTGCTAGACCCGCAACATCCGCATCTCAAATATCGGAGCACACGACAGCTACTTCCATTAGACCGACTGCATCTATGATACAATGAGATGATAGGAAGTTGAAAGAAAAAGTGGGTGAAAAGAAGATAAAGCAAATGCCCAAGCCAGTCATCATTGAAGCCCCTACTCCCATGGAAGTAGAGGAAGTTCAAGGAGGAGTCGAGGAGGCACCTCAGCCTACTTCACCTGCATCTTCAGTAGGGTCATCTGCACCATAGGTGACCGTCCATTTGGTTAATCCTAGATTAGGGGAATACATTGTGCAGAATGTGACGTTCACACCAATTATCAAGACTGCACATGACATGGGCCGACCGTGAGCCCATCGCCTTCCCATAGGGATGGTGGAACCATTAGGGGTACCACCCAACCAAACCAACTTCATCTATGGAGGGCTAGACCAGTTTGCATCTCCCATGCCCATGGATGAGGATGATAATGAACCATTCACTGTAAATATTCATTACCTTTCTAACCTAGACTACACCATGTGATACTTTGAGCGTTACCATTGGCATGGTTACGATCTTGGACTATTCGAGCAGGGGCGTAAGAAGCCTATAGAGCCACAATATTAGTTACCTACTGATAGGTTCGAGTTGGGATTCTACAATGGAGGACAGACTAAACTCCTCATAGTATCTTTAGACCACCTGTACCTCAATTTGGGGGGTGAAGTTGATTTCAATCCGTATCACCCTAATCCTTCTACGTTTCAGAGGGATAACCGGCTAGTGACTTATGTCACTATAGATCCACCCGAGAGATATCACGTGAACATCTTGGTGGAGACCGGCCCAGAACCCATTCCAAGAGCCAACTTGGACAATCAAAGCCATGGAGCTATCGACGACATTGGTATGCACTTCTAGAATCTAGATACAGTTATGAGTACCAAATCAGAAGTCGCTTCTGAGGACGTTCATGCAGTATCCATCATCGAAAGTGATGGACCAGACTACGATTCTAGAACAGATGATGCTGAATTATCCTCACACAATGATCAATCTGAGGATGAAGTTGAGCCAGTTTACTCAGCACCTTCGTATTTGTGGCACTTGTACCCGGTTCTACCGGATAGTGATGATAGCGATCAGGAGATAACCTATATGGGGCCACATTTTCTAGAGCATCCCATTCTAGTAGATAGCAGTGAAGGCCTATATTATGATAGTGATGAGGAAGATGAGATAGAGAGAGCCTACTTAGGACCTCCCTACTTACGCTATCACAATGCACCTTATACGGCTGAGGATATGCATAAAGAGATCAATCTCCATCCTCACCTTAGGGGGAGACCACCGAATCTTAATATGATTTATCATATGGTGTTTCTCGATCCGCCAACGTACATGGAGCTCCTTGAGCCCAATGATCCCATCCGATAGTCTATTCATGGACCAGATCTGGAGATCCCCATACCCCTAGAACCACATCTCGGGGATGGAAGTTTTGTTAATAATGAGTCACTTGCACGTGGTCCTGTAGACATGATCCATTTCATCAACATGATCTCCATTGATTTGACCACTCCACTCCACAATCTAGCCGATCTATCCAAACCATTGCCTCTAAATGTAGATGCTATTGATTGGGATCATGTTGATTCACCACTAGAGCCTAAATATTTCTTCCCTAATGAAGAAATGCTGCAACCTTTCCATTTTGTGCCAGGTTGTGCACATGATGTCTATCATGCTGAGGATGCTTCCAATGAGGAACCTATAAACCTAGTAGATGACATCCACTTGATCCCTATGCCTCATCAGCTTGAGGAGGGATCTCATATGTCAGTAGAGGAGACCTTCAAAGTGGATATCAGTAATGATCCCACCAATCCAAGGAAGGTCAAATTTGGGGAGACTTTGACTCCTGATGAGCGTGCCAACCTCATCCCTCTACTGAGAGAGAGACCTGATCTCTTTGCTTGGACTTACAAAGATATATCGGGTCTAGATCCAAAATTGGTTACTCATAACCTTTCGCTAGATCTATCAAAGAAGCCAATCAAGCAAAAACTTAGGAAGATGCATCCAATAGTAGCCTTAATGGTTAAGGATGAGTTGCAAAAGCTGTTGGACGTAGAGTTTGTCATTTCCATCGACTATCCGGAATGGGTATCCAATATGGTGCCTATAGGAAAACCTGATGGAAGGATCCATATTTGTATGGATTTTAGAGACCTGAATAAGGCAACACCAAAGGATTCATTTCCATTGCCGAATATTGATGCTCTTGTAGACGCAACTGCAGGTCATGAGATGCTCTCCTTAATGGATGGTTTTTTTGGTTACAATCAAATTCAGATTAAGCCCGAAGACCAACATAAAACTATGTTTATAACACCATGGGGGACATTTTGCTATAAAGTTATGCCATTCGGCCTTAAAAATGTTGGTGCCACATATCAACGGGCTATGACATACATTTTTCATGACTATATGCATAAGATCCTAGAGGATTACATTGATGACTTGTTGGCCAAGTCATTATTGCATTCTGAGCATGCGGAGGTCCTGAAGAAGGTCTTCGATTGCCTGATAGAGCATAATGTCAGGTTGAATCCTAAGAAGTGCGTATTTGGTGTAACTTCAGGAAAGCTCTTAGGGTTCATCATTTCAAAATGAGGCATCGAAGTTGACCCAACAAAGGTCAAGGCTATTCTAGAAATGCATCCCCCCACAAACATCAAAGAGCTAAGGAGCCTACAGGGCAAGGTAGCATCCATAAAGCGATTTATCACTCAATTATCGGATAAATGTCGACCCATGAATCGACTGCTACACAAGGGGGTCCCATTCAATTGGGATGAGGACTATCGAGTAGCCTTTGCTAAAATTAAGCAATACCTGGTGACGCCGCTAGTGCTAGCTCCACCAAGGCCAGATGAGCCTTTTCTATTATATATATCGGCAACCGACTTTGCATTGGGAACCATGCTAGCCCAAAAGAATGCGCAAAGCAAAGAACAAGCCATATATTACATTAGCAAAACCTTGGTGAGCTATGAGCTTGGATATGCATATGTGGAGAAGCTATGTTTAGCAGTAGTGTTCGCTACCAAGAAATTGTGACACTATATGTTGAGTCATACGACATATGTTATATCCAAATAAAATCCTTTGTAGTATATGATGAGCAAGACATATCATAATACACGTACTACGAAGTGGATCATGCTACTAATAGAATTTGATCTGGAATTCATAAGCCAAAAGTCCATTAAGGGACAAGTCATAGCAGATCAACTGGCTGAGGTACCTCTCAAAAATAGTAGGCCCCTCACCATAGAGCTTCTTGATGATGCAGTATTTGCCTTATCAGAAGCACCCAAACCCGAAGAACTAGATAACAAAGCCGATATGACCTTGTTCTTCGATGGTTCAAAGTGTGAGCAAGGGGGTGGTGCAGGAATAGTGTTGTTCACGCCACAAGGAGCTCCAATGCCCTTGTCGTTCAAGTTAGACTTTCCTTGCACTAATAACAATGTTGAATACGAAGCCCTAATTTTGGGTCTCCAAATAGCTATCGCCATGAAGATAAAAAGGCTAAATATCTTTGGTGATTCCCTTCTCATTGTGAACCAAGTTAAGGGATTATTTCAATGTCGATGTCCGGTATTGAAAGCTTACAAGGATCTTGTTGACATTTATCTAGCTCTATTGGAATGGTATGACATCGAGGCAATCCCTCATTCATCCAATATATTTGTAGACACAATGGCATCTTTGGGATCTCTAATCCCTTAGAATCCATCTACCGATTTCATGACCATCCATGTAAAAACATTGTCACACTCTGTTGTGCAACATGAAGCATTGGATAACAAAGAGTCAATCAACATGATTCATGTAGAACCAAATCATGAATGGTTCTACAGAGCTAGAGACTTTCTCAAGAGAGCATCCTGGGGGTCTTTGATCTCATAGGATCAGATAGGGAGTGGTATTACCATTCACCATAATATTGTTTCCTAGTCTGCATTTGCCAATGTAGAACCACAGGGGGAACATGTTGTCTTGTCGATCGAAGCTAAAGCTTATCATAATTGGACGTCACAGATATATGACTTCCTTAGACTTGGTGTAATCCCTCAGGGATTGTCACATGCTCAAAGCACACATTTAAGTAGAAAGTGACAAAGTATGTCTTGTTAGCAGACATAATGTACTATAGAAGCTACGATGGAGTTCTCCTTCATTGTCTTGAGCCCCAAGAGTCATCTTGGGTAATTTTGCAAGCTCATGATGGTACGTGCGATGGCCATTTCAATGGCATGGCTATCATCAAGTGCATCCTTTGAATGGGTTATTATTGGCCCACTATGGAGAAGGATTGCAATGTGTATGTCAGGAAATGCGTTAAATGTCAGCATCATGCTAATCTTATGCACCTGCCATCATAGGCCTTACAGCCCATTCAAGCGGCTTGGCCATTTTCTCAGTGGGGATTTGATCTCATTGGTAAGATCTCTCCTCCATCATCGGGCCGACATACCTTTATTATCATGGCTACTGAGTATTTCACTAAATGGGTGGAAGCCATCCCCTTGACAATGACAACTAGAGCATGTATTTCTGAGTTTATACTCACCAATATCATAAGTCATTTTGGGATACCATCCAAGATAGTGTCGAATAATGGAACATCATTTAAGAACAAAACTGTGAGAGCTTTGACGTCTAAGTATAGAATCAAACACAGTTTTGTGACTCCATATTATCCGCAAGCAAACGGATAAGCTGAAGCTTCAAATAAGACAGTGGTCTCCATCTTGAAAAATATAGTACAAGAGCACCACAAATATTGGCACATCCAGCTACCCCTTGCTTTATGGGCTTACAGGACTAGTATTCGGACTCCCATTGGGGCAACTCTATTTTCATTGGTATATGGCATTGAGGCCATTATGCCCTTAGAGTTGGAAATTCCAATGTTGCATGTCACATTGAAAGAGTTCATTGATGACGACACTACGTGACAAGCTCACCTAGATCAATTGATGCTACTTGATGAACATCATGTGAATGCCCTTGAGCACCTCCATGTTTATCAAGAGTGCTTAAAACAAGCTTACAATAGCAAATTCCATCTGAGAGACTTTGAGGTTGGTGATCTTGTGCTGAAAGAGAACCAACAAAACTCAAATTTACCACCAAAAATGTGAGACAAATTCATGGCTAACTGGTTAGGTCCTTATATGATCTCAGAGAAGATTGGACCTAGGACATGTTGGAACAAAATCTTCCTATGGTTGTTATTTGCGCCTTGATTTTGTCAACATTGAATAGATGAGACTGATCTTGAGATCTTTCATCTAATCTCCAGAGGAGGCTGGTTCCTTAATGGTTTTTATGGGTAAAGGGAAAAGAGCATTACTAAAAGAGAGGGAAATATAGTCGAGGCTAGAGCTTGCTTGTGGTACAGATTAAACAACAACTAAGATGAACACATATACTTTACTTGTCAAAGCATTTAATATATCTCCATGCAGAAATCATGGATTTCCCAATGTGATTTAGATGTCCATCTAACACATGTATATATCAGATTTCAACTCCAGCAATATGATTTATGTTTTGCATAAGTCCAGATCTTAGAACAAACACAATCTATATTTCAATAATGTGAATAGAAGTGAGAAATGTTAATACATACACTTGCACACTGTGAACTAGAAGCCAATAGGAGCGTAATTTTATTGCTTGCATTCAAAGTACATACATCCAGTCTTGTAAACATCCAAGAGCCGACCTCTTTTCAAAGTACGTTTACCCTTATATATACCCTATGGTGAGTATCTTTTTAAAATTAGTACATTCTGATATAGAATCAATTACAAGCAATCAGACTACAATCATGCTTCCATATCTTTTGCATGGCTTCCAACAAACAAAATCTAATAGCAGGAATCTAGGAATTGATATTTTCTACTATCTACTTCTAGTTACTGACACGGGCTTTTGGAGGCATCTTATTCATTACTAAATATATCCATGTCGGTGAAAACTCATCATGTCATGAAATTGTGACACCTTTTCCTTTCTGGCTCCTTTGGGCTGCATTACGGGTGAAAACTTGCCATGTCACGAAATCATGACATCTTGTGTACTTTAGCTTTGGTGAGCAGCATGTTGGTGAAAATTTGTCATGTCATGAAATCGTGACACTCTTTCTCCTTTTGTTTCTTCGGGTTGCTTCATGGGTGAAAACCCGACATGTCACGAAATCGTGACGTTCTCCTGCTTTCTGGCCTCTCTGAGCTACATACTGGTGAAAAGTTGACATGTCGCGAAATCGCGACCTTCTTCATGCCTTAGTCAATTCTTTGCCTCATGTCTCAAAAATGAAAATACTGGTCTTTCTCTGCAAAAAATTGCTATCTATCAAGGTAGTATTTTTAGACTAACATTCTTGGCGCCTTTCGGGGAAATTTTGCTGGAAAAATATTAGAATCTAGGACCTTCATCCATTGGGAAACGGAGTTAAAAAACAAAACAATACAGGAGAGGAGATTTTTTGGAAAAGAATATTCAAGAAGAAATGCATTTGGACAAATAAAGCATTACCTTTACAGGATACCCTTCACAACTTATGGATTTTTTACTAAAAATACATTAACAACTTAGGAAACAATTTCAAACAGGTTTCATGGTTGGTGGCTCGTCCCTCCTTCTGTCAGCTGCATTTGATTATCTTGTTTGGACTTCTTCATTTTTTCTATCATAGCAACTACTTCATTGTAAGTCAGGAAAATTCACTTCCAGTCTTCATCTTCAAGGTCCGAAGAATCCATGAACAACTGATATATATACTGCAATTCCTCTACTTTATCATGTGACACAATTTTATTCCTCAGGATCAATTCCTGTAGGCAAGACTTAATTTGCGTGAGGTTCTGCACCATAGCGAATATCAACGCTTCTTCTATAGGCTCTTCCCAATTCTCTATCTCTGACTCATCTTCTATGAAAGCTTTTAGGGATAGTGTTAGTGCATCTTCACTTAACACTTTTGAATTATCATCCCACAAATATGGAAGTCCACATTTGTTTGCTAAATTTAAATGCTTCACTAATCCTTTGGCTTCAGCTTCTAACTCTTGAAGGAGCTTATCACCCTGAGTCACCAGTTTAAGTCTCCTAAAGAAACTTTTAGCTGCAATCTTAGCTTGAGACCATGCTTCACTATGGATTTTAGCAGCAACACTCTCGGGCATCTTCTCTGATAAAACTTGAATTTTTGTGGCCGCATCTGATCTTTCTTGAAGAAAGTTTACTGAAGCTCTTAATTCTTCGCTGACTACTTCAATTACCTCCTTCACTTTGGCCAGGTATAATAACATGGGCCTTGCCTTAAGGCTCAATGCCAATACATCTTCGAGCATTTCTTTCCTTACTGCCTTGGCCTTTTCTTTTGAAAGACCAGATGGAGTGTTCTGCTTTTCAATCAGTTGTTGCTGGAGTTGTTGAACCTGTAGATTTAGAGAGTGAATCTGTGCATCGGCCTCTTTCAATTTTTCTTTGAATGTGGTTGCTTCATTAGTAGCTTCACCAAACCTATCTTCCCATTTCTTTGCTTCTAGCTTTAGGGCCTTTTCTATCAGTTTATGTTCTTGCAGGATGGACTCTAACTCTTTCCTGGCTTCTTGCTCTTTGACAAACTTTTCTCTGAAAAATTCTCCATGTAAATAAATAGTCCCAAAATGGGCCTGAGCTTTTCCCCACTCATCTGACATATGTAGCTGAGTAATGTCTTCAGTTGTGTCTTCTGCTTGATAATCTTCAATGGTCATATCCTTTTTTGATTTCTAGGAAACTGGTGTCAATTTTACCTTCTTCCTCTGCATTGTGGTAGGATCCAGGGAAATTATCTCTTGAATACGGGCAGGGGCTTTGGAATCTTTAGCAGAATGAGATGTCCACCAGTCTAAAGCATTTTTGTTTGCTTTCCTCAAATATCTCAATTTTGAAAGAGTGGGGTGACTCTCATCATTTGGAGTGGATATTGATTTAATAGCTGGAATGCTAGCGCTAGAGAGAAATGGATTTGGGACCAACTCAACATCAACTTCAAATTGAATTTGGGAGAATAATGCTGGTTCTAGGGAAGAAAACATGAATCCAAAGGGAACATTACATCTTTCTTTGAACAAGAAATGGAAGGAAAATCGTTGTAGGAATAAGTAGAGAGAAAATATTGAAGGAAAAGAGAAATCATACCTTTGTTTGTTTGAAGCACTTGTTGATGTTCATCTCCTTCTCCATGGTTTTGATCCCTTTCACTTATCATCGGATCTAGATCTTCATCTTGTGTAGGGACTTCTGCATTTTTGCTGTTATCAACTCTATTTTCACCATCTGTAACTTCTTCAAGATTTATAATTTCAACATTTGGGGGAATTTCCCTAGGCTGTCTTCTCCTATGTTCCACATTTTCCTGTTTTACAATAACTTCTTTAGAAATATATACATTTCGATCCTCCTGAGCAAAGTCATTTGGATCATCCATAGTCCCAATCTGGACATTTTCTTGTTCAGTAAGCTCTGGATTTAGAACGTTATTCTCACTATCCTGAACAATTTGCTCATTGTCTGGAGCCATTCCTAATTTATCAGTATCATCATTTTGAGCGATTTTCTCATGAACTAGGTTTTCTTCAACATTTTTATTATTTTTTGTTTTAACTTTTGCTATAGACTTTAGCCTCTTCCTCTTAATACAAAGAGGTTCTTCATCAGATTCTGTAGCTGAGCTTGACGGGGGAACAAACTTAATAGTTTTAGAAGTTGCAGCTTTACTTCTGGATGAATCAACTCCTAAGGCCAGGTGTTTTCCTCTTCTTTCGGCCTGCAAGGGTTCAGTGATCCCTTGTCCTTCTTTTCCTAGGCCCTTGCCTTCATATCCCATTTTTAACATCATTTGAGCAACTTTCCCATATGTTTTCCCTTGCTCTTTTGTGAAAACTTTTGTAGTGGCCCTTTTCTTTGAACTTCTCAACCTGGTCTATGCTTGAGCCAATGGTTGTTCAACTACAACTTTCTTACCTTTCCCCTATTCAACATTTTGTTTTTTAGCAGCTTCGGGACTTGTCTCTTTGCTACCACCAACACTACGAGGTATTTTTATAGGGAAAATTCCTAACCAAGATTTCTGATAATGGTCATATCGTACCGAGAACTCAAGATCATTTTTTATAGGGTACCTTGATTCAATCATGTCTGTTTGCACCCTCATGGTCCACCATTCATGAATTTTCCCTATCGTCCAATCTGCACCTTTTTTCTGCATTCTAGAAATAGTGTTTTCATTCAACACATGCCCCTCATTATTTCCTGGGTCAAAATGCAACACATGTTCATAAAAGTCATGCCAAGGAGGCAATGGTTGCATTTGTTCCACATGCCATTCTAATGGATCATTTTCATCATTATTTCTACAGGCTTCGATATCTGGCCTAACAGATGCATGATACACTTTCAATGGAACTCTGTTTAGAATAGTCTATCTTTCTGCAAACCGGTTTATAGGATCATATTTCCATATTTGAGGGATCTCTACCAACCCCAAATCCCTTAGAGCCTGAGCAATTTGTTCGTTTTGACCCCTTTTTGAAACCAAAATACCTTCAAACTGGAAAGGCATGGTACAAGTACCAGTTTTACCTATACCCATGCCATATTTCACATTAATATGTTCAATTTGCCTTACATACTCTAATGCAAACAATCTATCAGTAACATAATGTGGAAGTAAGAAAGGTTTTCCAGTAAAACCATACAACCTAATAACAACCCCTTGGGTGAGAATAAACCAATCACCCTCTTCAACATGTTTATTCTATAAAACCTTTTCAGCTCTGGGGGTTAACCTTCTGATTTCTCCATACATTATTTTCAAAGCGGGACCCAAAAATTCCCTATTGAAATCATAATATGACTCGGTTCTGTACAACACATTGGTCCACTCATATACTGGTAAAGTCCTTCCTTTATCATCTTTATCATTAACCAAAATGAACGCTAGTTCCTTGGCCATAAATAAAAAGAACAACCATACTAAATAAGAAGAAAAATGAAAAGAAAACTGAGACCCCCTCTTAATGGCGGATAATCCTTCATGTACTTCTCTAAACAAATACCCTGGCCAGTCAAAAAACATAGGTCGAACACTCTTATCCATAACTGTAGAATCATAATTTTTTGGGTTAGATAGGCAATTGACTAAAGCAATTTGCCACCCATGAAATTTTTCATCAGTCTTTAATCCTGCCACCATAGCCAATATGGAAAATAATTCTAGGTTTTTAAATTCAGCTATGGGAATAGGAGTTTCAGGCATCCTTCCTCCATTAGGTGGATTTCTCAACTGTGTATAGAGGAAATTCTTGATTTTTTTAGAAGGAACGAAATATTTTGCCTGGTCTTCTGGGTCAAAAGCCTTGGGCTCAAGGGCGGGTACATATCCAACAGTGAAAGCAAAAATAAAAGCATCTATGCTTAAAGCAAAAAGCACTCTCCCACTTTGATTTTTAACAACCCTTTTCTTTTCATCGTAAAAATTTGTGATTGCTTTAACTAATTCGGGGTAAGGGTGCACAGGAATATAAACATACCAGTATAGCAATGAATGAAAAGCAAAAGTGGCAGGAGAAGACACAGTAATCCCAGTTGCCATTCTATCTTCAATATCCTTTTCGGATCTTTGTTGGGTCCTTCCATGTCACTACTGTATCACCAATTCTAGCATTTCGATCGATAAATTTTTTGCTCATGTCTTCCCCACGTCTTGTTGTTGAAGGTGAAGTAGACGGACCCACCATTGTTGTTTTCTGAGTATTTCTTTTTGGAGCCATGAGAATTTTGTCACACTGAGCCCTTTTTTTTGAACTAAACTTGAACTAGGAAAAGCAGGAATAGAAAGTGATGCAGCGGATTTCACTCAGGAGTAAAATTAGGGTTTTACGTCAATTGGAAACATATGCATGATGTGCATTAATTGTGGTTGGTGGGCTGGATTTGCTCGGATCCCCTTGTGCCTTGTTTCTGCCACCCTTTCGAATGTTTCGAAACCCTGACCAATGATTATCCATTGTGCAAATTAAAATTACGCTTACCAAAGCTCTCCCCATTTACAAAGGTGGTTCCTTTATGCAATCATTGAAAGGCCGCGTGGCAAATTTCAAATTCCTACCGACAACTGGTCATTCACCCTATTTAATAAAAAGAATGCTTATCAAAGTTCTTTGAAAATGATTTTCTCCCACCAACCATCGAAAAACCACGTGGCAATTTTGAATTTGAACTGCTATATCCGACAATATAGCACTTTCTAATTTTCTTCTCTTTCTTACGGGTAACTTCTGATTGGTTGCAGGATGACGACAAAAATTTTATGAACTAGAGATAACTTTGGAAATATTTACAAACTTATCATAATATACATTATATACAAAATATCTATTCACTTTTCTATTTGAAATAGAGCTTTAAGTGAAAAGCATTCACTGTTATGGGTAGAACCATACCCTGCTGATCCTTTAGTTGAAAAGAGTTAAATTGCCTTTCAGCAACTATCTCAAAAGGGCCTTCCCAAAAAGCATCAAATTTGTCATGATTACCTGGCTTAGCTTTTCTCACATTCCATTTCAAAACTAGATCTCCCACTTTAAATTTTTTGCAGGTTGTCTTTTTATTAAACCATTCTTTTGTGTCTACCATATGTTTTTGGTGATGATTATAAGCTTGTTCCCTCTGTTCTTCCAATTGTAGAAGTTGCATTAATCGGGCATCCATAGGTTGACCTCCTTCTTCATTTATCTGATTTAGCAACTTTAGTGCTGGTATTTCCATATGTATAGGCAAAATAGCTTCTTTACCATAGACTAAAGAATAAGGTGATGTATTGATGGACTTTTTGATTGAAATCCTGTCAGCCCATAATGCTTGATTGATCAAGGAATGCTAGTTCCTCTTATTATCTTCTAGTGTTCTTTTCAGGATTTTGAGGAGATTTTTATTTGTGGACTCAGCTAAACCATTACCCTATGGGTAATAATTGGAAGAAGTTTTCAAATATATGCCATATTTGCTAGTAAACTCAATCATTTTTGCTCCGATGAAAGCTGATCCATTATCTGTAATTAGTGAATCTGGTACACCAAACCTTGTAATCAAGCTTTCCACAAATTCAATCACCACCTCTTGATCAGCTTTTTTAGTAGGGATAGCTTCAACCCACTTAGTAAAATAATCTGTGGCAGTAAGTATATACTTATGGCCAGCTGATGAATTGGGTTCTATTATCCCAACAAAGTCTAACCCCCACTGCTAGAAAGGTTCTTCAACTTGGACAGGTTTTAAGGGCATAGGAGCATTTATGTTTCTCCCTACATATCTCTGACATTGCTCGCAACTTTTGGTGACCTTGTAAGTATCTAAAAAAATGGAAGGCCAGTAACAACCTGCTCGGAGTATTTTCAAGGCAGTGGATCTTCCTGAATAATGTCCTCCAGAGAGACCCCCATGGAATTCTTTTAACACTTTTTGTTTCTCATCTCCTCCTATACATTTCAAAAGTACACCATCTATATTTTTTCTGTACAACCCTTCTGATTGAAGGGTGTACTTCAAAGCTTGTGCTCTAAATATTCTTCTTTGTGAAGCATTCAGATTTTTAGGACACATTCTAGTCTGAAAGTACTCCACAAGATCATCAATCCAATCAGTGTTTCTTGGACTTGGATCTGATTCTGTATTAGCCATTACACCTTGGGGTTCCACCTGCTCATCTGTAGCTTGTTTGGCCAATTCTTGACACAGGGCTCTACCTCTTACTATCTTTGTTGGATGTATTTCTACATCATATTCCTGTATCTTAGTCACCCAACCAGCTCTTTTTTTGCCAAGTTCTCCTTGTATTATAAAATTTCTGACATCAGGATGGATCACATAAACAATGATTTTGCTCTATGATAGAAAGTGCTTAAATTTTTTCAAGGATTTCATGACAACATAAACTTGCTTTTCAATAAAGTTGTATCTCTCTTCATGATCATGCATGGTGGAACTCAAAAAAGCTATAGGTCTTTCTTCATTGTCTACCCCCTTCTGTGTAAGGACTACAGCGTAACTTTCTGGTTCACCAACAACATATAGAATAAAATCTCATGAGTAATGTTGAGTGGTATTTTCACACAGTTGTGAAAGTACACTCTCCTTTAGGATTTGGGCTCCAAATCCCCTCTTGCAAAGAAGTTAAACAAACAACTTCTCCAAGGTCTCCGCTATATTAGCATTTGCATATGTGTATTAGTAATCTCAAATAAAGATATTCACTTTAAATGCTTGGAACACCTTAGTGATTGCAAGTAACTGTAAACAAGGGGCAATGTTGGTTTATTTTACCATGAAACTTTAGTGATTGTTCATTGAACCAAAATAAAGCAAATGTGAGTTGGCCCTCATATGACCTTCAATGTGATGCTCAAGAAATGGAAATTTGTGAAAATGCCATAAAACATAACTCCTTCAATGAAATTGGAATTTTCATGAAGGGAATGTCATCATAGGCTCATGAGTGCAAAACATAACTGAAAAAATGAAATTTGACCTTAAAATGGAAATTTTCTATTTTCGGATTTTTAAAATCTGTAACAAAACAACAACTTCGATGAATTTTTAAAAATACTAAACAACTCCGAAAATGAAATTTCAAAGTGCGTATTGGAAGTATGAAGTATAACCTACGCAATGGTTAAATTATTTTTGGATTTTGAAATTTTTTAAATGTTTATTTTAATGCCTGAATATTAAAATAAAGTTGAAATTTCTGGAAAAAATAAAATGCAGAAAAAATAAAAATAAAAGCATTCAGTATGATGCTATCCTATTCCGACAAAACCGAAGATGTGAGGTTTCCATGCATGCAACCTAACCTATTGGACCCGCAAAACAAGCACAATCCGGATAAGCTAGGTGCTGGCTCCTAGGGTTTTAAATGAGGTTTTCGGATTTAAACATTCGCATGAAGCAACCAAGAAACTTGCATAAACTCCATTTACAAGCCTAAAATCTGAAAAGGGGAAAAATAGACATTTAATCTTGCATGCAGAAAATGACTCCTTCTTTCTTGCCCATAAGATGCAACTTTCTGAAAATTTTTGTATTAAAAATTTGTCATTTTACAATAACAGAAATTTCTGGTTTTCCCAAACCAGTCCATGGAAGAAAAACAGCCCAAACAGGTCCAGAATGGCCCTCTTGCCTTCAAATCTGCAACTCTACTCGCGGTAGTTTCCAACCCCTCTGGCCTCTTTGAATGGCGTATTTAAACTTCTAAAAAATTGTTTCTCCTTCCATGACTGGTTCGTTTCATTTTCCAATGGCTATTCGTTTCACTCTTCCGTTCGTTTCACCTTCCTTTATGCATGTGCTTTGTTTCCATTTTGTGGCCCTTCGCCACGAAAATGTAACATGTCGCGATATCGCGACACTTTTCCTTGCTCTCTTTTGTTGCTTTTATCCAGAATGTAACATGTCGCGATATCGTGACACTTTTTCTCTTTTGGCGAAAGCAACATGTCGCGATATCGCGACACCTTTTTTTGGCCCGACAAAGCAACATGTCGCGATATCGCGACACTTTTTCTTTTGGCCGCAAATGCAACATGTCGCGATATCGCGACACTTTTTTCTTTTGCGACAATGCAACATGTCGCTGATATCGTGACACTTTTTCTTTGGTCGAAAATGCAACATGTCGCGATATCGTCGACACTTTTTCTTTTAAACATATCCACACTTTTTCTCTTTTGGCCGATAATGCAACATGTCGCGATATCGCGACACTTTTTTCTTTTCTTTTGATGTCAACATGTCGCGATATCCTGACACTTTTTCTTTTTGCCGCGATGATGCAACATGTCGCGATATCGCGACACTTTTTCTCTTTTGGCCGCGATGATGCAACATGTCGCGATATCGCGACACTTTTTCTTCATGAAACCTTTTCGATGCAACATGTCGCGATATCCTGACACTTTTTGGCCGCGATGATGCAACATGTCGCGATATCGCGACACTTTTTCTTTTTTTTTGGCGCGATGATGCAACATGTCGCGATATCGCGACACTTTTTCTCTTTTGGCGTGATGATGCAACATGTCACGATATCGCGACACTTTTTCTCTTTTGGCCGTGATGATGCAACATGTCGCGATATCGTGACACTTTTTCTCTTTCTCTTTGCTTTGGACGTGAAAATGCAACATGTCGCGATATCGCGACACTTTTTCTCCTTGTGGTGTTTTGCCTTTTCTTTGATCTTTAGCATATGGGCCACTTCGGTCTTCTTGGAAAACATGCAAAAAAGGTGGGTCCCCAATTTTGGGGTACGTTGTGGAGCAGCCACAACAAATGGCGACTCTGCTGGGAAATGCTCCTGAGCATTTCGGTGAGAACTCAACCTGAAAACACACGGACTCAAATACAAGCGTTAGCAAATATCCAAAGAATGAAACTAGATGAGAAATACATGAAGCATTAGAATTATTAAGCATCAGCTCGGTGTGTGCAATGTGCTTCATTCCCTATCGTTTGAAACTCGTTCAACTTTCCATTGTCAGTTTCACTTATGATTCGTATGCAAGGCTATGAATGATTCCTGTAGGATTTAATGCATGGTGAAGATGCTAGAGATATAACAAGCTTTGCAAAGGCTCAAACTTTCTAGTATCATGAACAAACATATTAAAACTGTCAAACCCTCTTAGGACCAAATATATGTATACTGAATTAATTTACTAGATCCCAAAGTTGGTTATGTGTCACTACCATCTTGAACCCATGTGCAAGTGTAAGTGAAATCAGAGCTTTGGGGAATCGGATTCCCAACCTAAGCGAGATGGGAATTTAACCCTATCCTTGCTACTCGGATCTAGAGTTCATTACCTCATCTTGAACAAAATGATTTAACCTGTTATGGATGAAATTGTCAGGCTAGCCTGTCCGTTTGAGCAATCAGTGGTCTTGCTTTTAGACAAGACATGTTGCCACGCATGAGCATACTCCACTGCCAGTCAGGCGTCTATAGCCCCGGTGGAGATCAACCCCATAATCCAGGATTTGACTTTACTTTTGATTTCTTGAACCTTGGGGATGACTACCCATCCTTGCAAGGGACATGTAGTACGATCCTTCCAATCCAATATCAATGATGCAATAAAAGTAGAATGAAACATATTTGCTTTGGAATTTCAAGTTCTTGATTGGGCAAAATAGAAGCTTTGGGGAATCGGATTCTCAACCTAAGCGAGATGAGAATTAGACCCTATCCTTACTACTCCATGAAGGTCAAATCAGAGCTTTGGGGAATTGGATCCTCAACCTAAGTTCGATGAGGATTTAACCCTATCCTTACTACTCTGATTTTAGGCTTTAAGCACTATGGGAGTGGTAAAAACCACTATTTTAAGGATTATGTTGCATGATAGGACAGACACGAAATACTCCTTTCGCCTCACCTTTTCTTCCAAGTATGGTTTTGACCATTTTGCTCAAGATCCTCTTTAATATGTGTAGAACGTGCTTGGTTCAAGATAGTTCGGGCATCATTTCCCAACCTTAGGATCCTTTTAATATATGTTATGTAATAACCCTAAGAGGATTCGACACCTTTTCAATGATTGTATTTGAAATGTAGATGCAACCGAGATGAAATGTATATGCAATGCGGAATGTAACATGAGATATGGATGAATGCATTGCTTTTTTTGAAATGCGGATGGAGTATATCACCTACTTTGCCATAATTTATAAAACTGACAACTTCATGCATCACAAGTTCCAAACGATATTCTTTAATGTGTTTGCGATACTCGTGGAGCTTTCCGCAATACAATTCCGATGTTTCATATTCTCTTAGTCTTAGTTAACATTCATAAGGACATAAGTTGACATCTCGCTTTTCTTTTTTTTTTTCTTTTTTTTTTTCAAGACAAACCAAAAGTGTCCAAAGGACCAACACACAAAACTTAAAACCAAAATGAGATCCAATCCAAAACCAAAACACAACAACCAACAGTATATACAAATGTACAATATAATACAAGATGGTGCAAAGTTTGGATTATCATTTTCCCGGATCCCAAACCTGATTAGAATTCTTTAAAAGACATATGACGTGATACGCATACCCAGTTTGGAAGTAATCAAACAAGAACAAGACTAGACCAAACAATGCAACCAACTTCAACTTTTCCCTCTCACCCCACCAATTAGATTTAGTTCCATTAGTATTCTCATAGGTGAGATTCAAATTACCAAATTGATTAGACAATGGTTGATTTTCAATTCTTTCTTGTCTATTCTTTAAGGTGCAAATTTCATAATTCCATTCATGATTTAGAAGTAGGCTTTCTTTATTCAAAATGAAATTTTGTAAGCAAGAGCCTATTTCTAAAATTTTCAAAGCTAATTCATTTTCCATGTTCTTAGGCCAATTAAAATTGTGCAACAATTTACAAGCCTCTAGGATATTTACTAAATTGGGATCATTAGGAGTTTTTATCCTAACTTCAAGAATTAATTGTTGATGAATTTGATTTAGCAATTTAAATGCATCAAGCTCCTTTTCATTCATTAAAGTAATGTTATCAAAGGTGTGGTTAGAAATTAATCCTTGTTCTTCATTCACCTTCAAAGGCATTTCATCATATAGCACTTGTTCTTTCTCCATGATTTGTTTATCAAAGGCACCAAACCTAGGTACCCAATTGAACACCTGTCCATCCCTTTCAAACCATAAGTCTTGTCTATCTAGGGGTGGGTTAACTAACACATTTCCATGGTCAATCACTTGGGTTGTTTTGGGTAACGTGAGATTTTCAATTGGATCATCAATGATATCAAACCCAAATGATTTAGGTTTTGTAATTTTCTCATTTTGAAATGGCATAATCATTGTAGCACAAGTAAGTGGATCAAGATTTTCAATTTCTTTTCCTTCAAAGGAATCTAAAGCAAATGACTCTCTTCCTTGATTCATGGTTGTAGAATCCTTATCATCTTCCAAGTTCAAGTTATGACGCTCAAGTACCTCTTCTTCATCTTCTCGATTCATCAACATGTTTCTCATCCAATTCATCTTCACCTTCCTTAGATGATTCAGATTATTTCCAAAAGTGGGTTATTTCTTGAATTCAAATTGGTAAAGCTATCATAATCCAAATTTGTAACCCATGATTCAATTTTATCACAATTTGGAAGGTGTGGATCCTCTTGGTCATCACTTTCGAGAGCATCATCCAAAGTGTCTTTCGAGAACAAGTGGTGAAATTCGATTATGTCTTCAACTTCATTTGTTGATTTTATTTCAGATTCATTTTCAGTCACTTGTGATGACTTAGGATCTTCTACAATGGGATCAATTTTTGAATTCCGTGTCATATAGCTGCTCCAATCCTTTGCAAGTACCTCTGACCAAATCATATCCACATAAGTTTGTTCATCCAAATCCTCCTTTTTGGGTAATGATTCTGGATATTTCTTTTCCAAAACAAGATGGTGATCATTTGATTCCAACTTCTTGTTACCCATCCATAGAATTTCTTCTCCAAAATCTTCATGCTCTTCAAGACTTTTCGAATAGGTATTTACTTCAACGTGAGTCACCTCAAAATTTCTTGTATCGCTTGAAGAAGCATAACATGAAACATCATTAAGATCGGAATTATGAATTTTCTTCCTAGGATGATTTGGATGCATACATTGATGTGCTCGTTTTTGTGGTGGAACATGCCTACATACCTTCTTAACCACTTTCTTTTGCTCTTTTACTTTCGATACGAACTCTTTGGGTTGAGTGGTAGAAGTAGTAGGATTAGTTGGATTGATATCCACGGACAATGCTTGAACATTTGTTGCAATGGTTCCATGAGTGACCACATGATTCTCTAATTGAGGCATAGTTGGATGGATGAAAGTACTTGTATAAGCACATGTGGGAGCATAAGTTGGTATGGTAGGATAAAGTTGATTGTAGGGAAAAACATTTGATATCAAATTTTGTTGTGCCCACGCTTGATTTACCATCGAGGTTTGATTGCAAGCCCCTAGTTGTCCTACCATAGTTGATTGCTCCATTCCATAACCTTGTGGCCTCAATTGTTGATCTACAATCATAGCTTCTATGTAGGCCGATGCAAGATCAGTAACCAAGGGATTCATCCTAACAAATATGGCAAACAATGGATCCAATGCTCGAAAGTATATTTGAAGAGCACCACTTTCCTCAATAGTATAGGGAGAAATTAATCTCGCATGAAGCTTTCGAAACCTCAAGTTGAAACTTCTCACTGGCTCATTAGGTTCTCTTTTGCAAGAAGCAAATTGTTGAAATATCGTGAGAGGATCAATGAACAACCTAAATTGATTGATAAACTCATCTTTCAATTGAGTCCAAGATGTAATAGAACCAGTGGGTAAATTGATGTACCAATCATATGCCACCTCATCTAGGGTTCCAGGAAACATTCTACATGCCACATCCTCATGTTCGACATTCCATCTAACTAGGATATCCACATAGGCTTGAATATGTTCCTCGGCTAATGTTGGACCATTGTGTTTAAACTTGGGCAAATGTTTTTCTACGTTCTTGGGTAAATCATGAGAATCTCCACTAATGTTCAAAGGATTAACATGTATCCCATACCACGTTCCTGCAGTTGTAGCCATTAATGAAACTCAAAGAATAATTTCAAAACCAATTTGTTAGTCATGAATAAAAGAAGAAACCAAGACAAAGCAATATTCTAAAAATGTAAATTAGTTTCTGATTCACCAGATCGCATATGCGCAAGTGAAGAGCATACTCCTAGTGTTGTAGGCTTTTTGATTCACAAGATCGCATTACACGCAAGTGAAGAGCATAATACCGACAACAAATACATTTTTAGACAAAATAATTCCTTACAAATAATCATGAAATGACTAGCAAATATCAAACATGTAACGTATGAATAATCATGTTAGCATCAACCAAGAAATGTATCCATTAAAATCCGATAAAAGTAATTGCATGGAGACAACCTCGTTAGTCAAGACCAAAATTTTTCAAAATCGAATCAAAACACATTATTCCTGTATGAACAATCAAAAGCGTTAGAACAATGCATAGCAATTCATGTCCTCCTTTTAACAGTACAAGGTTGTATTGTTAAAAGAGGGCTAAAGATAATAATCAATAGGGCATGAAATATTCAAAATTTAAATCCCTATAGCATTTAAATCACACTGAAATAAACCAATTCAGGCCCTCCTTCTAGCGCCAAAATGTTGAGTGGTATTTTCACACAGTTGTGAAAGTACACTCTCCTTTAGGATTTGGGTTCCAAATCCCCTCTTGCAAAGAAGTTAAACAAACAACTTCTCCAAGGTCTCCGCTATATTAGCATTTGCATATGTGTATTAGTAATCTCAAATAAAGATATTCAATTTAAATGCTTGGAACACCTTAGTGATTGCAAGTAACTGTAAACAAGGGGCAATGTTGGTTTATTTTACCATGAAACTTTAGTGATTGTTCATTGAACCAAAATAAAGCAAATGTGAGTTGGCCCTCATATGACCTTCAATGTGATGCTCAAGAAATGGAAATTTGTGAAAATGCCATAAAACATAACTCCTTCAATGAAATTGGAATTTTCATGAAGGGAATGTCATCATAGGCTCATGAGTGCAAAACAAAACTGAAAAAATGAAATTTGACCTTAAAATGGAAATTTTCTATTTTCGGATTTTTTAAAATCTGTAATAAAACAACAACTTCGATGAATTTTTAAAAATACTAAACAACTCCGAAAATGAAATTTCAAATTGCGTATTGGAAGTATGAAGTATAACCTACGCAATGGTTAAATTATTTTTGGATTTTGAAATTTTTTAAATGTTTATTTTAATGCCTGAAGATTAAAAAAAGTTAAAATTTCTGGAAAAAATAAAATGCAGAAAAATGAAAAATAAAATGCATTCAGTATGATGCTATCCTATTTCGACAAAACCGAAGATGTGAGGTTTCCATGCATGCAACCTAACCTATTGGACCTGCAAAACAAGCACAATCCGGATAAGCTAAGTGTTGGCTCCTAGGGTTTTAAATGAGGTTTTCAGATTTAAACATTCGCATGAAGCAACCAAGAAACTTGCATAAACTCCATTTACAAGCCTAAAATCTGAAAAGGGGAAAAATAGACATTTAATCTTGCATGCAGAAAATGACTCCTTCTTTCTTGCCCATAAGATGCAACTTTCTGAAATTTTCTGTATTAAAAATTTGTCATTTTACAATAACAAATTTTTGGTTTTCCCAAACCAGTCCATGGAAGAAAAACAACCCAAACAGGTCCAGAATGGCCCTCTTGCCTTCAAATCTGCAACTCTACTCGTGGTAGTTTCCAACCCCTTCTGGCCTCTTTGAATGGCGTATTTAAACTTCTAAAAAATTGTTTCTCCTTCCATGACGGTTCATTTCATTTTCCAATGGTTGTTCGTTTCACCTTCCCTGATTGTTCGTTTCACCTTTCCTTGTGCATGCATGTGCTTTCGTTTCCATTTTGTGGCCCTTCACCGCGAAAATGTAACATGTCGCGATATCACGACACTTTTGCCTCCTTGCTCTCTTTTGTTGCTTTTAGCCGCGAAAATGTAACATGTCGCGATATCGCGACACTTTTCCTTTTGGCCGCGAAAATGCAACATGTCGCGATATCGCGACACTTTCTTCTTTGGCACGAAAATGCAACATGTCGCGATATCGCGACACTTTTTCTTTTTTGGCCACGACAATGCAACATGTCACGATATCGCGACACTTTTTTCTTTTGGCCTGAAAATGCAACATGTCGCGATATCGTGACACTTTTCTCTTTCAAATCGCGAAAATGCAACATGTCGCGATATCGCGACACTTTTTCTATTTTGGCCAGATGATGCAACATGTCGCGATATCGCGACACTTTTTCTATTTTGGCCGCGACGATGCAACATGTCGCGATATCGCGACACTTTTTCTCTTTTGGCTGCGATGATGCAACATGTCGCGATATCGCGACACTTTTTCTTTCTTTGTGCCGCGAAAATGCAACATGTCGCGATATCGCGACACTTTTTCTTCTTTTTGGCGCGAAGATGCAACATGTCGCGATATCGCGACACTTTTTCTATTTTGGCCGCGATGATGCAACATGTCGCGATATCGTGACACTTTTTCTATCTTTGGCCGTGATGATGCAACATGTCGCGATATCGCGACACTTTTTCTCTTTTGGTCGCGATGATGCAACATGTCGCGATATCGTGACACTTTTTCTCTTTGCTCTCTCCCTTTGCTTTGGACCGTGAAAATGCAACATGTCGCGATATCGCGACACTTTTTTCTCCTTGTGGTGTTTTGCCTTTTCTTTGATCTTTAGCATATGGGCCACTTCGGTCTTCTTGGAAAACATGCAAAAAAGGTGGGTCCCCAATTTTGGGGTACGTTGTGGAGCAGCCACAACAAGTAATAAGGATTAACCAGTATAGGTTCTTGTGCTATTTCCTCTAGGATTTTTTTGAAAACATTCTTCCTTGTATCGGTCCATTTGAAAGGTGCATCCTTTTTCAACAATTTAGTCAATGGATTAACAATCTATGCAAAATCTGCAACAAATTTTCACACAAAATTTATTTGTCCAAAGAAATATTGCAAAAGTTTCTTATTAACTAGTAGGGACAGTTCTAGAAGTGCTTTCACTCTACCAGGATCAATAGCTAATCCAGCTTTAGATATGACATTACCAAGTAAGATACCTTCTTCTACAATGAATATGGATTTCTTTGTGTTCAAAGATATTCCAAATTCTTTGTATTTTTCAAATACTTGTTCAAGGTGTGTTATATGATCTCGCTCATGATGAGAAAAGATAGTCATATCATCTAAATAGATAACTATAATCTTGCTAGCAAGTTCACCAAAAGCTACATCCATTGCTCTTTGGAAAGTTGCTCCAACATTAGACAAGCCGAAAGGCATTCTCTGATAGGAAAATGTTCCCCATTTTGTGGTAAAAGCGGTCTTGAATTGATCTTCGTATCTGACCCATACCTGATTATACCCTGAAAAACCATCTAGTAAAGAAAACCTTTTTGCCCCTACAACTGTGTGTAAAATTTGATCAATCTGAGGAAGGGGATAATGGTCTTTGAGTGATGCTCTATTTAGATTCCTAAAGTCTACACACAATCTAATGTCTCCATTTTTCTTCCTGACTGGTACCAAGTTTGCCACCTAGGTAGAATGTTTAATAGGATACACTATTTTAGCTTGAATAAGTTTTAGCAACTCCTGCTTCATCAAAGACTCTATCTTTGGATTTACTAGTCTTTGATTTTGCCTAAAAGGCTTGGCTCCCTCTTCTAATTCGATGGTGTGCTAGATAATCTCTTTTCTATACACCTTTAGATCACTGTATACCCAAGCTATGATATCAGGAAATTTCTTGCATAATTCCCTGATTTGGTTCAATTCTTCTTTTGTACAACTAACCCCAACTTTAATCATCTTTCCTGGTTCTAACTCCACCTCTTTATACCGATGCTTATCAACTTTTATTTTATGGCCTATAGCCCTATCATTGTTATCAAACAGACTTTCAAGGGTGATAAGTCCCTTAGGGATATGATTATTCTTCAACTGAATCATATCCTCTTCTTCTTCATCTTGTATATTTCTATCACTTGAGCAGTTCATTTCATAGATTAAAAAATCTAATATTTGCTCATAATTTTCAAAAACTTTCCAGAAGATATTCTTATCTGGCACTGAGGGTCTATATATGAGTCTAACCGTCTTGGATTTCTGAATAACATTACTGACAGGACAAAAATTAGCTCCCATTGATGCCAATAAATCTGCGTGGGTATTTTGTTCTCTAGGAATAGACTTCATATTTAGAGCCTCAAAGGCTTCTAAGAGATCCCATACTTTATTTCTATAAGCCTTTAAGTAGTGTTGTTTACTGATGCATTTTTTTGTGACTTGATTCACGATAAGTTCTGAGTCTCCATAAATGAGTAGCTATTTTACTCCCAATTTTTCAGCTTTCCTCAATCCTAAACAAAATGCTTCATACTCTACCACGTTATTTATGAAAATCCATGTCAATATTTAAGAGAAAATTCTTTCTTTCCCCGTGGGAGAAATAAAAACTATTCCAACACCAGCTTCATCAAATAAAAGCTTCCACAGTTGACTAGTAGAGTTACTTTCTTCGAGAGTAGGTGTCAATTGCTTTTTTGGTTTTTCAATGGAATAACTTCCTATTTTTGTTTCTATCATGGCATTGAAATCCTGCAGAGAAAATTGATCTTCTGCTTGAAGATCTTCTAAGGTCTCTTCCATTAGGTCCACTTCTCCAATTTCTTCAGTCATCATATTCACGGTGTCAACTTCCCCTATCTTTTCCACATGAAAAGTAGATGGTTTCTCATTAAAGATCTTAATCCTCCTACCTTTGAAAGGTATTTCTAAATGTGAGTAATCCAGGGATAGGTATCCTCCTATTTTTTTCGTGAATTCTCTAGATAAGCACATACCAAAATATGGTGCCAAATCTACCACTACTACTTCTTGTATAACCACCATTTGGGGCATCCTGTGAAGTTGTATAGGAATATCTTTAATCACTCCTACAATTTTTACTGGAGTACCATCCAACTGTAGGATGCTTGGATTGCTCCTAGTGTACTCCATCCCCATAATGTCACATACTGCTTTGGGTATTACTATAGTAGCAACACCTGAATCTATCATGCAGTTGTGAACAACCCACCCTTCCATTTGAAGAGATAAATAAAAGGGAGGAGGTCTATTCTTTCCAGTAGCAGATGTTAGATTTTCCTAGACTATATTTGAAGAGGATATGTTTTTACCCTTATCTTTCATTGTCTTTAGAGATTCCTGGGAGGAGATCAATTTGACCAGGGAACTGAAGAGCATCATACATACTCGCCTTTGAGGGAGTCTTTTTCATTTCTTCAACTATATTGAATGTAGGTGATTCAACAATTTTTTCTCTTTCCTTGGTGAAAGTATCATACCTATTTCTGTATCCCTGGGTAGCTTCAGTCCTTTGCCTTTTAGTCAATGAAGGAAATCTCAGCCTTTCCTTAGCTTGGTCTTGAGTCTTAGTTTCCTTTTGTGGAGTGAATTCTTTATGTATTTCTTGCCTTTGGCTTTGGGTTGGAACTTGAGATATTTTCTCATAAGGTAAATTTCCTTTGGGAGTTGCTTTGGGAGCTGGGGGAAAACTTAAAGGTTGAAGCTCTTTAGGATCTACTTGCAGAGGTTTTTTACCCGATCTGGTTAGAACTGCAACTTGCTCTACTGTAGGCATCATGAAATTGTGGTCTGTTTCTCTAATCATATTTACATGACCTTTCATGCTTTTATCTACTTTCTCAATAGCTATACTCTATACATAATGTTGATGGATCATACACGAACTCTCTCCATGTGGATCATTACACGTGGTGCACCAGTAATCAGAATTCGTAGAAGGCTCAGCGACATCTTCTATTTCATTTGTATAAATGATATTTGATCGTTCCTGTCCCCTATTACTTGATTGCACTACATCTCTTGTTATCTGAGGGAACCTTCTTGGTTGAAAATTCCTCTCAACTTCTCTTTTCTTCATTGAAGTCATATCATTTTCTAGATTTTTCATTGTATCTAGTATAAGAGTGAGCTGATTATCGGGGACTGACTGAGGCTATGGTGCAGGTAATGCAGGGATTGTAGGAATAGGAGGTAATGCCAGAGAGTTATGAGGCATTTGTATGGTAGGAATGGAAGGTGGCCCATTCCATTTTGGGAGATCTGCATTTGGAAAATGAGAAGAGCTGGAAGAAGTAGCATTGGGAGCTTGGGGAATATCAAGAAAAATAGGCATTATTGCTTTAGGTGGATATCTCCCTATGGCAATGAGATCTCTTTCTGCTATAGAAGCTTCTTGATAAATGGTAGGGAAAGTGAATATTCATGATTGTTGTATTATCATACTGATATCTGTATCAAAAGCTCTTAAATAATAATATACTACTTGCTCCGTGGTTGGTTTTAATCCAGTGGGTACTCTTTCCCAGGTGCGATTGAATCAAATATTAAAATCAATAATTTCCTCTTGAGGATGTTTTCTTATAATGGTGAACTAGTTGAGTAGGGAGAATGGATCTGCATGTTTATTGAACTCATCTACAAGTTTTCCAACGAGTTCTGCCCAGGTCGCGATCGATTGAGGAGGAAGTGCTCTGTACCAATAGAGCATTTTTCCTTTTAAGGAAATAACTAGCAATCTAATCATCACATCTTCTTAAGTGATGTTATAAGTTGTAGCTAAGGCTGCAACATCTAAGCAATGTTCATATGTCATTTTACCTATTCCATCATATGAAGGCAACACCTTCAATGCTGCTATAGGGATCGGGTTCTGGGCCACCAAGTTTAGTGGACCCGTGTGGTTCCATGTAAGATAAGCTGGTGGAGGGGCAACCATTGTAGCAACTGTACTTTCCTATGCTATAGAACTACTGGTAGTCACTGAATATGGGTTAATAATAGAAATAGGCAAAATATAAGGTACAAGGGTGGTACTATTGGTAGCAGGTGGATTTGATCTAGCAGATAAAATTGGATGCACTTTTAGGCTACTAAGATGTAACTCGAAGAACTCAATGGGTTCTTATGAGTTTCTTACTTTAGATCTGGTTATCATATAAGTAAATAATCATGAGTCTTTAACCAGATAAATAGATAAGGTATTTCTTGGGTCTATACCTTCGGACGGAGTCGCTAGGTGATTTGATTTGGATTTTAAAGATCAAAGGCAAACACCAAACCTTATAGAATATTGTGGGATTTAGGGTCCCACTGGGCGTGCCAAAAACTATTGGAAAAAAATCTGCCTATGGTTGTTATTTGCCCCTTGATTTTGTCAATATTGAATAGACGAAACTGGTCTTGAGATCTTTCATCTAATCTCCAGAGGAGGCTGGTTCCTTAATGTTTTTTATGGTTAAAGGGAAAAGAGCATTACTGAAAGAAAGGGAAATATAGCCAAGGCTAGAGCTTACTTGTGGTACATATTAAACAACAACTAATATGAACACATATACTTTACTGGCTAAAGCATTTATTATATCTCCACGCAAAAATCATAGATTTCCCAATGTGATTTAGATGTCTATCTAACACATGCATATATCAGATTTCAACTCCAGAAATATGATTTATATTTTGCGTAAGTCTATATTTTAGAACAAACACAATCTATATTTCAATAATGTGAATAGAAGTGAGAAATATTAATACATACACTTGCACACTGTGAACTAGAAGCCAATAGGAGCGTAATTTTATTGCTTGCATTCAAAGTACATACATCCAATCTTGTAAACGTCTAAGAGCCGACCTCTTTTCAAAGTACGTTTACCCTTATATATACCCTATGGTGAGTATCTTTTTAAAATTAGTACATTCTGATCTAGAATCAATTACAAGCAATCAGACTACAATCATGCTTCCATATCTTTTGCATGGCTTCCAACAAACAAAATCTAATAGAAGGAATCTAGGAATTGATATTTTCTACTATCCACTTCTAGTTACTGACATGGGCTTTTGGAGGCATCTTATTCATTACTAAATATATCCATGTCGGTGAAAACCCGACATGTCATGAAATCGTGACACCTTTTCCTTTATGGCTCCTTTGGGCTGCATTACGGGTGAAAACTCGCCATGTCACAAAATCGTGACATCTTGTGTATTTTAGCTTTGGTAAGCAGCATGCTGGCAAAAATTTGTTATGTCACAAAATCATGACACTTTTTCTCCTTTTGTATCTTTGGGTTGCTTCACGGGTGAAAACCCGACATGTCATGAAATCGCGACGTTCTCCTGCTTTCTGGCCTCTCTAAGCTACATATCGATGAAAAGCTAACATGTCGTGAAATCATGACCTTCTTCGTGCCTTAGTCAATTCTTTGCCTCATGTCTCAAAAATGAAAATATTGGTCTTTCTCTGTAAAAAACTGCTATCTATCAAGGTAGTCTTTTTAGACTAACAGGACATATCGCTTGACATCACTTGGAGGAGTTGAAGAGCCTGAACCTCTCAACATCCTTCATCTTAAAGTGTTTTATGCCTAAAACTTTAAAGGCTCCAAAGGCATCTATAAGCACTTTGGTCATCTGTAAGCCCTTTGGCCAATCCTAAAATGCTCCAAAGGCATATGTAAGCCCTTTGGTTAATCCTAAAAGGCTCCAAGGATTTCTTAAAACCGCTTGGTCAATCCCAAAAGGCTCCAAAGACATATGTAAGCCCTTTGGTCAATCCTAAAAGGCTCCAAGGGTTTCTTAAAACCGCTTGGTCAATCCCAAAAGGCTCCAAAGGCATCTATAAGCCCTTTGGTCAATCCTAAAAGGCTCCAAGGGTTTCTTAAAATCGCTTGGTCAATCCTAAAAGGCTCCAAGGGTTTATTAAAACCACTTGGTCAATACTAAAAGGCTCCAAGGATTTATTAACACCGCTTGGTCAATATCAAAAGGATTCAAAGGCGTCTGTAAGCTCTTTGGTCAAACCAAATGTCAAAATCCATAAAAATTGGAAAAATATCAAAAATAAAAAATATTTGCATTTCATTTGCATCATTGCATTACTTCTTGCATCATGTATATTCATTTTACACATGCATTTCACCTTTGCATTGCATTATACATGATCATATACAAATCTTGCATTAGAATGAATTGTGTTTACGATATTACAAACAACACCACATTTGTGTTTCAATCATGCATGTATGCACTATCATTATCATGCATCACCTTTGTGAGTAATTGTGTTTTTCAACACAACCCATATTGTTTCTATGAAGAATATACTAGTTTTTCGATCATTCAACCATACCTAGAGGTCTTCTCAAGAGTTGATAGACAACTTGCTTTGCTTTTGTAGTTGAGGTCTAGTTAGTATAGCCCTTAGCATATCATAATTCTATCACTAATCAATAAATTAAACAATCCTAATAAGGACTAGGGGAAGATGAAAGCCACAAAGCAGGACCAAGTATCCTGAGGTGAAAAGAGTTATTCTTGCTTATCCCCCTATGCGAACGGTATGGGAAATGTTGGTAATTGGAAAAAGGACAAGTTCATTCCCTACCTAGAATCCCTTTCTTACGTTAAAATGAGCAATATCCTAGATCAATCCTCTAGATTGATACCCTAGATCGATATCATAGATCGACATCCTAGATTGATATCCCACATTGATATCATAAGATCGATATCCTAGATCGATATCCCATAAATAGTTCCCCAAAGGAAGTTTCTAAAGCAAATTATCAAATATAAAACTCCAAAAAGTCAAGTCAAATTAAGACAAAATTGTACAAGGAAATAAAAATCAGTATCAAATCCCTTGCTCAAGAAAGAAAGAAAGAAAGAAAAGAAAAAGAAAAAGGAAAGTACAAAATAAACAATGATTATTGTCACTAAAGTACAAAAATAAACAGTGATTTTTATCACTTTATATGAGCAAGTATCCCGAAAAATTGAAGAAAAGAAGGGAGTGAACTTGAATCCATGGAATTGCCAGCACTACTATACCTTACGCATGACGATATATCTGATGCATTAGCATTTCGCTCTTGTGTAGACCAATGTTTGAATGTGGAAGAGCTACCTTCAGGTGTCTAGTATCACCTAGTGGTCTAGTCTAACTAAAATCTAAACCTAGGATTGGATAAACATTTGCGGACCCCCAATCTTAGCAATGGGTTGAAAGAATCCCACCTGACATTGGGGTATGCTTGTGCCTTATCTTAATGTATTCATTTGCACACATAGGGATAATGAATAGTTAGGGCCTATCCTAGCGAAAGCCTTATGTTTTAGAAGTCTAGTATGGTTAGTATACAACTTTTGATCAGTCAACTAGGGTGTTTGAGTTTCATGGAAAGCCTCAAAAATTCCCAAATAGCAACAATCAAATTTTCAAATGCAATCATCAAATATAAAATCTCTTTTATGAGAGTTTGTTTATTAGAACTATTTGTGATATATGTTAGATACCGGATGGATGTCAGAAATGATATTTAAATGACCACTGACTATGTTATGCATATCTTTTAATTTACAAAAGCTTATAAATAGAAACAGTGCATTGCAACTCACATATGAGTGTCAAATCAATAAAGATTCATAATCAAATATAGCAATTATCATGCATGATTGTTATACATTATGTGGTGTCATCCATTAGATTGTTAAAACATCATATCAGATTGCATACATTGTGTTTTAAGTGATTAAAACATACATGTCCATTTACAATAAATCAATATCATCAAAAATACATGCAATACAAACATGGCATAAAATCATGTCATAAACAACATAAAGTAAATGCATACAAGTGAAGTAGATCAAAACTGCATTAAACATCAAACATTGCATTCGTATACATAGCATCATAAAGTAGTCCATCTACACATGTATATCACTTCATCCACATCATATAGCTAGTGCATGTTATCCATACATCACATCATATAGCAATAAATCAAATATTTGCATTACATCCATGTGCATAACATAAACATAAAATACCAAAAATAAAATACACATATAATGAGATGAACTATCATATCATATAAATATATGTGTCAAAGAGTACATAGTATCAAGGTATATCAAAATACCCATAGGCTACAACTATGTAGGTCCTCGACCTTACACTCAAAACTGGTACAAAAATCATCTCTGAAGATCTATACTAAACAAGGCCTACACCCCCAGTCTGTGAGGCACCTCCATCACCTCTGCCATCCCTATGAGTCCTCTACGAGCTAGCACCATGAGTGCTTGAAGACCTATGAGTCCTCTCAATCCTATGCATCCTGTGGCTCGAGCTAGCAGAAGACTACCCTATCTCCCTGGTCCTAGACCTGGTCCTCTGAGTCCCTGTA
The DNA here is from genome assembly GCA_028583015.1 of Wollemia nobilis. Lineage (NCBI taxonomy): Eukaryota > Viridiplantae > Streptophyta > Pinopsida > Araucariales > Araucariaceae > Wollemia > Wollemia nobilis. The sequence continues at coordinate 750,960 of JAQPPZ010001340.1, forward strand.
GTGTGGGTATCCTCTAGTACCTCCCCACCTATCAACCTGATGTAGCCCTCTAGCTAGGAGATGCGAGCTGCACTCATTGTATATCGCTCATTACCCTCCTCCATGAGGGAATGTAAGTGTTGGATCTCTGCCATGGGATCACGACCTCCTAGTAGCAAAGTAGAGGGCACTATCGGAGGTGGCATGATAGCCTATGAAGATGAGGGATCACCCCTCACCACCTTAAGCAGGTCCCTCTTAGTAGTCATGGCACTCAGTTGTGCCTATGCCAGATCTCGCTCGCCTAGTGAGCTATGCAATCCGAGTATCTATAGTGGAAACCTATGCATGGAGAGCTATCCTCTCCTCCTCATATCCCTACCACTGCCTCTCCCTATGAGTGAGCTTCACCTCTATCATGGTGATGGTAGTATCCCTATGTAGAATCTATGTCTGCAGTCTCCCAACCTAGCTCTGGAGGTCAACAATATAGGCTCTCAACTACCCAATATCGCTGTTCGAAGGTGCCTCACCCTCCTCTAATGCCTCCTCCTCTACCTCCACTTGTGGGCCCTCCTATGCAGTGGCCCCTACACCCCATGCACCCTCTATCCACTGGTGGGTCCTGCACCCCTAAGGATCCACCTCTGCACCCTCTACACCCTCTACTACAAATCCCCCAATTGGTCGACCTAGAGGACCCTCTCCATGCCACTGGAAGTCGGCCCACCATCCATCATAGTTAGGAGTAGTGCCTGCATCCGTCTGGCTTGACTCCTAAAAGTCATCATCATCATCCCCTAGTGGAGTCACCTGGGGCCATGTCAGGTCCCTCTCGAGGACCAAGCGTCTATAGATGAGTGGCAACTCTGGGACATCCTATCGGATCCCAAACTACCTCAGCACGCGAGAGTAGAAGTGGTACTCATGTATGTCGGCCTTTCGACCGAAGATCCATCTATCTCTACATGCTCGATGTAGGTACCTATCCACCTCTATCCATGCTGGGTAGTCCATATACGATCACCACCGTATGTGCTGAGGGTGGAGCTATGCAAATATAGAAATATAGTGCTCTAGGTCTCCTACATGAGACCTACTCCTGAAGCCCTCTCACTCCCAGGGCCAGCAGGTGGCATAGCACTGACTCTCATCATCGATGTCAGTGATCAACATAGGTAAATCAATAGGGTGCTCAATCAGGATGTGTTGCCAACCCCAAACCTAGAGGAGGATGTTGCAGCTGATGTCGACTCTACTCCGGTGTGTGATCTGATATAGCTCGTGGTAGAGCTATGCTAGCAGGGTGCTCCCCCATGATAGAATGAGAGGATCTCGAGTCGAGCTGACCATCACCTCTCTGGTCTGAGCCAGGAGGTTCCAAGGGAACCTCATGCCTAAAGAGTCTGGGAGGACTACTTGGATAATCAAGTGCATAAATACAACCTCCCACTATGAGAAGAATCGGACCTCAAACCACTCTTCGACATGGATGCCTCCATGGGAATTATGGTCCTGCGCCTCAATACTCCATCTACCAAATATGGCATCAAATACGACCTTCTTGGATCATGGTAGGAGAAGAGGTGATAGGCTCACCATCAATCGACAGATGAAATATGTGGTACACATCCTCCAAAGTAACAATCATCTCACCCATCGGTAGGTGAAATGTGTTGGTCCACGCATCCCAATGACGGGCCAAGGTAGTCAGATATGCCTGATCAATCCGGATGGTGGGGAGGTCCAAGATGTAGCCGAACCCCACAATAGCGAACCACTCTCACTCCCCATTAGTGAGATCACCATGGAGGTCATGAAGGAGATCGGTCTCCCTCACTCTATTGGTCAAAGTCTGAGTGACAACAAAAATAATAAACAAGAAAAACAATAAAAAAAATAATTCTAAAATGTCAAAACAAATAAAAAAATGCATAAAAATACAAAAACATGTAAAAACATGATCACCAATTTCAAAAACATCAGAAAAGCATTCAAAAAATGCAACAAATGACATTAAGTGCCTAGAAAAACTCAAAAAAATTAATTTTTTTTGAAATTTTTTCTAAAAATTGGGCACCGTGGGTCGGAACCGTGGTCGGTCCAATGGTCAAAAATTCGATCGTTGGGATTTGAATCCCCTATGGCTGATAGCCATGGCCCCCAATCTACCAATTGGGGCCCATGGCTGCCACCCATAGCTAGGGAGAAAAACCCTAAATGGGTCCGCCCTTCCCGGAAAAACCCCAAAAAATTAAAATAAACCCCCCGTCTAACTAACCTACACTAAATCCTAACTACAGTGAAGTTCGTTACCAACGGTTTAGTGTAGTTCATTTATCGATTAATTAATGAGGTTAATTTTACATCCGATAATGACAAGCGAGGTCTCGATTTTTGAGTTACCTTAGAAGCACCGGCTCCTCCACTAGTCGAAGATTCTGGCTGATCGACCATCGGTGTGGAAAATTGGAAGTGTGTCAGGTTTTCGGTAGCGTTCCGTGTCAAAATTTAGTTTTTACCTCCTAGAGCTCTCAGTTTTACTATCGTTGTCAAGTGAATAATGAAAATTTTACAAAGCAAAAATCTTATATAATTTTCAATTTTGATGCGGCCCACGGTTGACATCCGTGGTCCCCGGATTAGGGTTTGTCGCCCGTGGTTGACATCCATGGTTAAGGAATTGGCCCGCGTTTGATAAGCGTGGTTAGAAAACTGCATTAATTGCTCCAAATTCCCATCGTGGAGAGCCTTAAAAGGTCAAATCAAGGATATTAATCAGACCAGATAAGCCAAAAAATTCAAAATTAACAAAAAAATCAAATAAATCAAAAGCCAAATGCACCTCGTATTCAGTTATTTACCCTATACACTTGGTGGTTGCAGTGACTTGCGATCCATGCAATCTGACAAGATGAGTAAATTACCATAAGGACATTTGGGGTAAATTCATCATCGTAGAATTGCTATGCTTCATTTCAATCCCTAAGAAGGCCTACACAGTCGGACTGCTCCATGAGAATGAGATATTCATCGCAATTCTCCTATGATATTTTTAGCATATCATCGACATTATGATTCACTACAAGCCTAATGGATATTGCTATCATTTTGATTCCCTAAGAAGGCCTTCGTGGCTGGACCGCTCCATGGGATAGAAATAGGCAATTACTCTAAATGGTGTAATCATAGCTGATTAGGCCTTGCCAAGTATTCAAATGCTAAATATTAATTTGTGCAAAGATCATTCATAGTGGTCAAGCGACCTCGTCGCTTCATTTAATTGTCATTACCCTCATCGACTCATCGCTTGAGGGGGTAGTCATAATATTAAATCATAATCAAAGTCAATAGAAGATCCCTTGATCTTGTCAAAATTGCGTTTGTCCTTGTGAATCATTGCTAAAGACTATCATAAGCTTACCCCTTTGCTTGGGGAAAATAGCAAATATGATAGTTAGTTTGTAACTCTCATCCTTTCGGATTGACAGGCATGAAAGCCTACTTGGCATTGATGCTATCCGAATGTTTGATGACGAGTGCAAACTTTTTCAAATTTAAGCCTTCTATCGAGTTAGAAGCAATGATTCAAGGATGCACATCCTTTTGTTGGACTCGGGGCATCTAATGTTGATCAGATCAATGATCATCATCCAACCTACGACATCATTTTAGGAGGTCTAGTTTTTCTCAGCGTTGTTCAAAATCACAATGCATCTCAAAAGGGGCATCTGTAGACACCTAAAACACATCATGCTGAGGCGACTACTCATATGGGACATGCTAGAAGACCATATGGAAGACCTTTGGATAGATCCAAGGTATAGCAATGGTTTTTACCACTCAATTGGGTACTTTTGCCTAGTCAGTGCTAGCCATTGCTGACACCCATGGTTAGCAGTGCTCACCATGCATGTCATCCATGGTCAGCACTCAGAATCAGTTGGCCTTCATCCGACCCAAAGTTGGTTGCAATGGCCAATTGGTTGTATATTGGAGCGGTTTGAGTGAGGAAGGTTCTGGATCCTTCCGTCCAACAAGCTCAACTGCCCAATCTTGATCTTGGCTTCATGAGGAAGCCACCCCTAGCCCTGGGCAATTGCTATAAGATCCCCCTCTGAATTGGGGATAAGTCTGGAGAAACATTCATCAATTGAGCAGCGAAGCCCTATCAAATTGCATAAGCCAACTACATGCATTGAGAGGGATACTTTTGCTACCCAATTGGAGATCAAATTGCCATGGAAGCCCTAGGAGCCTAGGAGAGCCAAGAAACATCAATTCATGCAATCCGTGCACCATCAGACCAATTCAACCACCAAACCTATTAGAGGACACAGAGGCGACCCTTGGACATCAATTTGACAAGGTGGATCAGAGAGAAAGCCCTAATTTGGAGGGCAAACCTACTCAGAGCTCCATCGCGGCTCTCAGCCATGGTTAATAGTGCCACCCATGCATCAGACCCATGATGAGAAAATTAGGGTAGATTCCCTTGTTTTTCCTTTTGTAGATTATTTAGCTAGGTTAGATTAAGCATATTAGTGGTTTAATTAGCAATTTAGAGACCCTGATAGATAGATTTATAGTTTTTATGCATGTTGCTTTCATTGTGGCAATTAACACTTTAATGGATATTTTTCATGCTTCCATGCTTTTAATTTGGTAATTAGGCCACTAGATAGTTAGATGTTCTTTAGCTTACATGTTTTATGACAATATTTTCATGATTTGCATAGTTTTAGCATCTTTCTTGCATTTTCTTGATTATTGATAGTCATGACATCTTTTTATGTTATTTTCCTCCAAAGGCCTCATCAAGAGAGGCTACCTTTGCTTTTAACATGCTTCTTGTTGTTTCTTGAATGCAGGATTAATAGGGTCATGCCATTCAATGCAACAAATACCTCTAATCATGGAGAAGAGGGTCATCGACACCCTAGAGTAGTTCGTGTCACCCTAGAAGGCATTTGATTCACATCTACCCTTGAGAGGGATTAGACACTATTGTAATTGATGTATCAAATGGGTATCCCTAAGAGGGACGAATCTGTAATTTGACTCCATTGAAATTAATAAAGGATTCCTTGTATTTTCTTTATTTCTTGTTGTCAATTTATGCATGCCTATTTGTGTATTTTTCGTCAATTGCAATAGTTAGACTAGGTGTGAGCCTTTTTGGTGGTTACACTACCATATTATGATGGTTAAGGTTTTCCAAAACTATGGGAGCATCTACAATATATGCTCTTATTTTACTAACTACACAATATTACAAAGAAAAATGTGGCTCGAGGCTACTCATGGATTCATTCAAAGGAAAGGTTTTTAAGGAGTTCTACTCCATCTCTCTACACTCAATTGTTGAATAAGACCAAATTGCTATCCTATTCATAAATAGATTTAATGAGATAAAGCAACCAACCTATTGCTTAGTCCTATCTCACTCAACAAATTTCTATTTTCCACCAGATCATACCAATCTAAAAAAAAGGAAGAGAAGTATGTGGAGGTAGAGAAAGTAGTTCCCAATAGGTCCCTAAACTGGATTGACAATCAAATGGTCCAAATGATAGCAAAGGTAATGGAATCCACTCCCTCTTAAGTATCCAAGATAACAACTATGGATAATTCTTTAAGCCTAAAAGAAGGATCCTTCACCTCCATAAGCACACAAGAAGTAAAATATTCGAGCTTGAGGTGGAAGATGCATGCTAATTGGATCAAATACAAAGGACTTAATTCTAGTACTGGTCCTACTTCACTAAGAAGATACTTCATCCCTAGTACTATTTTGTTTAAGCCACTAAATTTTATAAAAAACTTGAGCTCCAAATATGCGGAAGTACTTCACCCATGGAATTGGAAAAGGATAAAGAAGCAATAAAAGCTTGGGTAGTGAGTGGGGGGGCTCTTTTGACTCCATTCCCAATGGATAAAGGTCACTCACTCAACCCTTGTAAATATGTACTATATGTAATATATGGGAGTAATCCTAGTTTTGTGAGTTTGTGGAAGTCCTAATAGCTATAGATATGTGAAAATAAAGACTAACTATTAAAATTCTCACCTCCACTTTAATTCCAAAAGAGGGTTTTTTCCTAACTCCACACCCAATGGACTAAGGCACAAACTTCTATGGGTTCCTTATATTTAGTAGGATAAATATCACCTATGAGTCATTAAAACTGTAGTGAATTCTCACTACACCATTTTTTGGTGGTATAAAGCAGAAGAAAAAATGAAAGACAAAATGTAGAAGAAACTACCAATCAAAAATTTTCAAGGAGTAGAAGGCTATGTCTAAAAACTAAATTTTTTTTGTCTTCGATCGGATATGGGAAGAAAATTATTTGATGTGGGGATCCTATGGTTAAAAATCTCAAGGTTAAATAGTCTTGATATTTCAATGTCAAATGGTGAGGAACCTTCCACAAAAAACCTTAGTCTAAGAGGATAACAAGATCAATCCTAAATTTTATCTTGAATGAGTAAATGTATCTATTTAAGGTTATGGTGAAAACCTTAGTATATCTACTTGCTTAAGCATATACAACATTCTCCTGGAAAATCCACTGTTTGGAGGACCCATTGAAAAATGACTTTGTTTTTTAAAGGTAAAAAAAATTATTTATGAGCTTTATACCTATTACAATATCAAATGCAAGAGTGAACCCATAGTTGCTATTATCACTAAAATATAATAATTTAAGATTAGGTTGATAGTAGAACATGGATGCAATATAAAATTTATAGATATTATGGCTACAAACTTGGAATGACATAGGCTTGTTGTAACCATTTGTCCCACCTACTACGTGGGATGATATTCTAGTCTCAATATTAAAGTATTCACCATTCTTCACTAGGGAAGATGCAACAACTCCAACTGAACACCTCCAACATATGGTTAGTCTATGCACACTATACAATATTGATCAATAAAATGTGGTGCTTAGGCTATTGGTAGCATTTTTTAAAGAAAAGGTAAGATAATAGTACTTTTCACTCACTCTACACTCCATTATTGACTAGGACCAGCTTGCAAATTTAGTGGCAGATAAGTTTGGAGAAAAGGTAGATGGGGTATCCCTCTTAGAGCAATTAACAACCATCAAAAGAGCTCCTATGGAAGCCATGGATAAATTTAATGTCAAATTCCATAAGACTTGGTATAGTATCCATGATGAAATTAGGTTACCTCTAGGTATGGATTTCATATATTATCTAAAGGATTTTCATTCATATATAGCTATGATGGTGAAATATATAGGAAGAAATACCTTACCACAAGCTTATCAACTAGCCACTTATACTGAAAGGGACCTAATACAAATAGGAAGTTTGAATGCTAGACCCCCAATTATCTTCTTTTCCAATATTCAACCACCCTACCAACTCCCACCCACTATGCAACCCACTACATTTCAACTACCCCTAACATAAATCTAGTCTAGGTATAAAATTTCTATTTGCCCCCAAATCAACCTTGTGTTAAATATTAGGTTGCAAATATCAAGGATTGAAAAACATTGTGAGGGCTATGTCCAATGAAATTATAATAATTAAATGATAGCAAAATAACTCAAGGTTCCTGTACCAAGGTATCCCTAACCCCCCTTCTGATCTAGTAGCCAAGGTTATGGGCATCCACCAAATGGTTATCAAACATACCTACCATAGCCCTTCTAAGAGTATAGTCAATCCTAAGCCTCAGAGTAACAAATTATGCCCTTCCTAGTCCTTTTGTAGCAATCATTGCATAACCTAGGTAGGTATGTTGTACCACCTCAAAACAACTATGTTGATAATCCCTATATCTAGGAATACTCCTATTCAGACCCTTGTTGGTATAACTATGACTAATATCAATAGACCATGTATCTAGTAGCTCTAATTGGCTACCCTTAATCAACTCCACAAAATCTAGGATAGGCTACTAAAATTTCTACCTTAGATGTTGATCCAAGTCCCAGTATGAGATTATCAAAACAAATGCTAGTCACTTGGGATGAAGGTGAGGTCTACCTTAATTTTGGTGAGACTAATACTTCAGTGGATGAAAGACCACAAGTACAATATTATATCCTCATCAAAAGGCAATGGGAAGAAGCCATGCAACAATGTCAAAGGAGTATTGAGGAGCCAGTCTAAAAGGAAAAAAAGATGCTAGAACACCCTAGATTCAATATTATCAAAGAACTAAAGGAGGATCCACTAAAGGGTAGAAAGTATGATGCTTTATAGATCCTAGACATGTTGATTTATCTAGAGTACCATTAGAGAATTAATTTTTAAGCATATTTTAAGTTATGGATCTGAGTCTATCCTAGGGATAAGAAACATCTAGAATGGGTAAGATCAAGTCTCTACCATTTTGTAGGTCTTTATGTATGGAAGGTTGGATCATCCATAATTGCATAGTGGATTTCATGGCTGCCATGATGGTCATGCTTAAGGCTATATCTGATGAAATGGGTATAAAGTATACTTAGACTTGTTTCAATGCACTACAGCTATAAAATACGCCAATCCAAATTGTGTTAGTAGTGAATGATGTCCCAATGACATTGAATAAGATTTTGGATGTCTTCGTTATTCAGGAGGTGATAGTGGTGGATCTTCTATAACTATTTACACTATATCTATCAAGAGAGTTTTAAGAAAATCTTGAGAGTACCTATCCCTACCATATGGTGATTCCCCATAAGGGAAGGAAGGTTTGGATCCATGAGGAGAAACCCAATCCTCATAACATAGAGAGGCTTGAAGAACAAAGCATACAATTGGCTAAATATAATTCCAAATACCCCCACATGATGGTTGAACAACATTCAAGATTATTGAAGGAGCTAATAGAAGAAACATAAATTAGAGATAATTTTTTCATGTTTTATTTCAATGCAATAATCCACATGGACATGGGAAATCATTGCTCACCATATCCAACTAGCAAATGACCTCTAGCTGTAATAAGTCATATGTTCAAGATAACAAACATGCAAAAGCAAAGGAAGTTTGGATCATTTGGGTATAGGTATTATATATTATGATTAAAGAGATCCATGTGAAATATCTAGCATGCCAAAATGTATCAAAATCAGGTATTGTATTGTAAATAAGTGGTATTTATAAATAATCAAGTGGTATTAGCTCAACCGGTTAGATTTCTCAATGTTTAAGGAGACCTAGGTTTGAATCTTGCCAAACGATACATTGATAATATCCAAGCTTTGTTGTAATACCACTATTTGGTGATGATGTAATATGGGTGGGGCCCATTTCAATCCCATATAACTAATTGAAAAAAGTGGTATTTATAAATAAAATTGATAAAAGCTAGGTATCGTATAGCTATTGTCTAGAGAAGGTAGTGACATGAAAGAGGGGAAAGTAAGTGAAAGCGCTCACATGAAATAAATTTTGGAAAGTGCATAAGGTGGTTCATGTGTATATTTGAAGGAGGGTTGCATGAATCAAGAAGTCCAAGAGTAAAAAAAACAACTAAGGAAGAGATAATTAACATGGCTGAACATGAGGTAAAATGAAGTATAATCATACCTTTGTTGATTCAGCTACACAAAAATATAATTTTCCATTGGATTAAAAAAAGGAGAATTAATGAAAAGGACCAACGCGATAAGGTAATTTAAATGAATTTCCTAATGGGAGAATTCTATAAAAGAGGATATTCCTTCACTACATCTCATGAGCTCTCAAACAAAGCTACCTTTCAAGTAAGAACTTTGCCTTCCATCCTTTTAAGTCCTAAAATTCCTAGTATTTACTTCCATAGAATCTATTTCCAATAGATAAGGCTACTAATTTTGGGTTATTTACCTCCTACAAGCATGAGCCCCCATGAGTCACCAAACTATAGTGAAATCTCATTACATCATGTAAATCTAGCCTAAAGTGGATATTTTGAGTAAAATTGCTACCTAGAGCTAAACAAGATAAGAGGGTCTGAAGCTTCTTCCATCCGTGAGGTAGTCAATGCTAAGAAATTACTAAGAATATCAATAAGGAAATCCTATAATGAAATATGCTAGAAAATTAAAAGCTCCTTTCACCATGAGGTAATGTTGCTCACCCAGACTAGATATAGAAAAGAGTATAGCCTTTTTGGTGGTAACTAAGCCAAACCTCACCATAAGTAGGGGCCCTAGAGCCTTTTTGGTCATAATTAAAAGGGTTTTGCTATTATTAAGGTTTTTATCCACTCAAAAACCTTGGATGCATCTCTGAAGTAGATGGGTGGATTCAAAAATTAGACCATCTTATTTGGTAATTGGGTTTGTAGTACATCATATATCCTGGTGCTATTACAAAATTATACCAATAAAATAAAACCTAAAAATAATATAGGAAGAAAATAAGGGGGACAAGGTGTTTGGTCAAGAGGTATATAAGCTTATCTAACATTGCTAGGCCATATGAAGATCACCCCAAAATTTCATGGCAAAAGGAGTAAAAGGGAGAAAATTGACAACCAAACAAAGATAATAGTTTAAGCACAATCACTAAATAAATAAGTCCAATATCAAGCATGGAGTAGGGTGAAAACAATAATGAAATTCACTATATTGAGAGATGATCAAGAAAGTGATAACCATAACTTCATGAATTTTCCATTACACATGGAATCCAAAGGTAGCCCTCTCCCCAAACCAAATTCCAGAATGAAGTCAGTGTAAAGAAAACTCTATTAGAGCAACTGAGTCCTAAGAAGGATCCTCGAGCCAAAGGTTACTACAAAATTCTAGTAATCAAGATCTACGCAATAATATATGGAAGTATAGGGTAGAACCAAGAGGGTTATGGTATCTCAAAAGCCATGCCATACATGAGGTATCAATCACTAGAAACCTAGGAAAGAATTAGTGGTTATAAGTTCCAACCAAATTTTGTGAAAGGTCAGTGGGACAATGACTTGATAGATAATAAATCATAGGGATGGGACCTACAATATCTCAAGATTAGCAATAAGGCTTTCGTAAAAAGTAAAATTTGACATCACTTGAGCTCAAATTTCCATAAAAAGAACCAAAATTTTGGTAATTGTTGGGATCTAAATTGACATCAAGGAAATCTCGAAACTGCAACTATTATCTTAAAATTTATGATTAGGTATGCACCTTCTAATCATAGTCTAAAAACCAATATTGAATGGATTAAATATTGCTTTAATCCAACCTCCAGAGTAGGATGGTATACCTTATCAACTGATTGGGTGTTGACTCATTTAAGCTTAGTTAAATGTTTAAAATATAGCGATATAATGGGTTTAGGGTTAGAAAGGTAATGGTTAAAAAGTGGTCGAATAAAGTTAACAAAATAGGCATATACAATAAAATACTTGCCAATCAATTTCTAGTGTCCCACACTTGTGATTAACAACACTAAAAAATAAGTAATATTCATCAATTAAAGAAACATATACATGCTTCAAGAATTTCATTTCAAACATCTAAGATACTAATAATCCAAATAGAAAAATTAGATTAGTACCTAGACTAACATAAAATAACTCATTCCAAGCATACGTTCAACCATGAAAGGTTCTCTAAATCAATAATTTAATATCAGTAGAATAAACTAACCATAATAGGAGTAGCAAAAATGCATTCATGGTTTAAATCTCAAAAAAAGTACAAAAGACACCAACCTGAGGTAAACATCCAACTAATATTCCTTCTATTTATTTACAGAAGATATTTACATAGTAGGGCAAGAAAAAAATTTAGAGCCGACCTAAAAAATATGAGGGTTCAACCTCTATTTATAGTTTTACATATTTGAAAGATAAAAAAAATGGAACATTACAAGGAATGAAATTCCAGATCAACCAAGTGCTGAGGTGGTAGCCTCTTATTTGTTTTGGAGGGAGAAGAAATCATATGATCTTGCACTCCTATACAACTTGAAATTTTCAAGTTTCTTAGATCTCATGGCATTTTACTCCAGACTGTGCCAAACCATCATCCAATCGTTTGCTATTCTTGTAGACAATATCCATCCATAGATCTACAACTATCTTCACTTCTTGGTTCTTGATCTATTTGTTGCTTCACCTTCCAGTTCACTTTGATCAACCAAGTCATATTAACTAGACTTATTGCTTTTATGTGTTTTAGAGAGCATTAGAACAAATAGACCATTGATCTCCCTATGAACAACTAAGATTAGTGCTTCACTTTATCATCAACCCCGTGATGTAGAACCATGTCATAGCCCATGCTTCTTAGCTAGCTCAGTGGTATGGAACCATGTCATATCTCGCTCATCGAAAATGCTATTCACACAAGTTGACCACCTTGACCATGGGCTGGAGCAAAGGATACTTTAGTGTATAAATGTGCTCTAAGCCACACGAGGTAGATCATTGTGTTGTCCCGTGTCTTTTAGTATTTGGGTCATCTTTCTTTTGTTTTAAACTGCAACATAGAACAATGTCCTAACCATGTCGTATCCCATGGCATAAAATCTTTGTGCATAAGTTTAATTGATGCTAACCGTAGGGTAGAGCATTACATTAAATTGCATGATGTAGAACTTTGCACCGACCCACACAGGGTAGAACCTTACACTGGTCCACGTCTTGGAATGCTTACATGTGAACTTTGACCACTTTGACTACGGTCTAGAGCATTGCACTAAGCCGTGTGATATAGAACACACTATGAATTGCACTGGGTAGAGCGATATTGTGAACCACAATTCTGAGAGTAGTTATATCAAGTTTAATTAAGTTGATCACAAGCTGGAGCATCATTCTATGCTGCGTAGGATAAAACATTGCTACGAACTATTGCATCTTGACTATTTTGTGGCCCACGATCTTAAAATTGTTAAGTATAACTTTGAATGCTTTGATGTGGGGTAGAGCATCATGCACTATGCAACTACCGCAAGGTAGAATAGCCTTCTTCATGACAAAAAATATTGCAAATTTTTTTCTAAGGATGTGGCCATTTTGGGCCTACATTCTGGCACCTCCTGGGAGGTTTTGCTCGCAAAGCCTGAGAACTTAGAATCTTATCCATTGGGTACCAAGAGTCAAAAATTGATGAAGAGGAATAACAATAGAGTAAGCTAGATGAATGGAGGAAATTTCTTAAAAGAAGATATGTATGGAGTGAGGAAAAGAGTGTATGTAGTGGGAGGGAAGAAGAGATGGAGGAAAAGGGATAGACTCCAATATTCGATGAGCCATGTTTCATAGAATGACTTCTATATGGCCATCACTCTCTAAAATATTTGTGAAGATACTCAGAGAGTAATGGTTCATATGGAAATCATGCAAGAAGCAATAAAACTTTGCAACTCCTTTCATGAGCACAGTCTTGTTCTCGTTATATAAAACTATATTCCTTTTATAACCTTAACTAGATCAGAATTTCCCTTGCAAAATATCTTCATGGCTTTTTCATGTTCCTTGTTATAGCTTCATGCTTTTATGACTGTTCTCTAACAATATCAGAGTCAAAACAACTTACAAAGAATATAAAAATATAGCCTCATTTGCTGGCCTATGATACAAAAATGCTTTAGCTCACTTTGTCATGAAACTAATCATTTTTACACATTCTCTTTCTAATATTGCACTTTGATATGTTCATCCTATACCTCTTTAGTATCTTCAATATCCTTCTCTAATTGATCCTCCTCTTCTTGATGAGTTTCCTCTTAATTAATTTCTTGTTTTTTCTTCTCCATTATCATCTTCTTGGTCCTCTTCAGCCTCTTCTTCTTCCTGTGAAGGTTCTTCTTTATCCTCAGCTTTTAGCTCTGCTCCAAAAAATGGATTATCTATTTTAGGGTCTGTAGTGCTTAGCTCCAAGATGACTCGTTAGTATTGGTCATTTATTTGATCTGTTTATGGACATACTCCAATTTAGAGGTCTACTCATAAGATATAGAATTACCTATGTTCACCAAATCCCCCATTAAATATTTGAGCTTGGTTAAGTTCTTGATCATTTGAGAGACCTGATATTGGTTAATTAGTTCTTCCTAAGTGTCTATTTCACCACTCATCCTAGATGATTGAGGTTACATTATTTTTGATATCTTCTTCTATTAATAAGGTCTTATTTTCAACCCAAAGTCCTCCAAAACCATATTACATCATCTCTTGGTGGATATCTACAATTTCTTGCAACTTGCCCTCAATTATATCTGATAACAACCAACCCTTTTGGATCAGCCTATTCTTGTCAACCATAATTTTAGAAGCCATTCTAGAAGTTTCCATGCCTTATTTGGAACAGGTTTAGCAATTTCACTAAATCTACTCTCGAACAGTTTGTATATTTACTCTGCTAGTATCACCATGGGCTATAGCTCTTTAGTGAAGTTATCCAAATATTCCTTGGTTGCTTGCAACAAATGACTAGAATCATCCATGTAATCAAATATAGGTTGTATTTTTGAACATTTCTCAAGGATATCAGACCATATCTACTTCCTAACCTATTTGATTCCTTATTTAGTGAAACCTATAGCTCTAGCCTTTTCAATTTGGAGTTAATACTTCAAATCTTGTATTTCTTTGGCTCAAGTTTCATTCTTTTTCTTCAGCTCTTCAAATTGGTATTTGAACTTTATGGCCTCTTGATACTTATTCTGCCAGCTCTTAACCTCATTTATTACAACCTTCTAAAACTTCTTTTGATTGGTAATATTTTTTTCTAGCTTCTCAATATTTTCTTCTAGTTTTCAACATTGCTCCTTGTACATGTCAGTATTGACATGAAAAGTTTCAAGATGAGCCTTGGATATAACTAATTCATCCTCCATTGGAAATTTATCAATATCCTCTGTATGCTCCTCCATTGATAATATTATACAATCATGTCTTCTTCTAGTTTACTGATAAGAGGAATGATGGACCTAGCTATCCTTTGCATAGTTACCAGATCAACGATCATGATTTTTCTTCATCTAGCCATATGTTTTGAAGGCTTGTATAGTTTATCAACCCAAAAATATTGGATTTTATATGAAACCTCATTTCCTTTATATAAAGAGGCTATTGTGGGATAATTTGTAGGAGTAGAAGTAGCCATAAGTGAAGGGAAAAATGAATTGAGCATTGATGAAAGGGGAGTGGTTGTGAGGATAGTGGAGTTTGTGCTTATTGTAGAAGTTATAGATGGGAAGGTTATGGTGGTGGATGTTACAACCATAGAATGAGATGGGTATATGAAAGAGGTTGCCCTTATGATATTACTAGCGATGATGACTTTGAGGGTGGAGGTGAGTGAATAGGTGATGATGTCACTGGAACTTCTGATGAATGTGGAGGGGATGGATTAGTTTGAGATTTTGTAATGATTGGTGAAGTGGGTGGTGAACTATGAAGGGGATAGGATGCTTTCTGCTTCAATTTTTCTTGAGAATAGGAGGGGGATCCTTTTGGTGAAGGAGAAGTAGAAGAAGGGATAGAAATCATACCTTAGCCTACTAAAGTAGTTTGATAAAAATATCATCTGCACCTTGATGTTGTGTTTGTTGAACTTGTTGCTCTGCAACCGATACAGGGGTTTGTTTATTAGTTTGCTTTTGATCCATTTTATGCTTATTGTTGCAGGCCAAACAAGGTGAATGGTTTCCTATTTTTGTCACATGCCCGTGCATTTAATTATCAACCCAGGGAGCTTCGTAAACTTGCGAAGAGTCGGAATTAGGTTACTACAATACCACTGGAGGTGAATCTGCTAATCCTACATTTGGGGGGTGTTCTTGAGATGGTTGTCAATCATTCCCGCACTCCTCAATAAATTACGTAAGAAGAACAGAATTTAAATCTACAGAAATAAATCATGTACATATTCTTGAAAATAAATCTACGACAATCACTGGAACTAGCAAACAAATGAACATTCCTATGAAAGCAATAAACTAATTAACATAAATAAACAAGAAGGAAATGGGGAAGAAATACTGGCTTGGAGTGGGCCCAGGCTCCAGCAGCTTCTTCCCGATCGAACACGCGCTTTAGAACTTCTGTAACTGTAATATATTTATCAACGCATTACAATGTAACTCTAAAATGGATTAAATATCTCTCTATCTCCACATATATTTTCTATATATTTTTAGAATGATCTGCGTGTGTTTATATAACACACCCATAGAACTTCTGTTATCGAAGTGGTTACAACAGTCGATTCTTCCCAGACTAAATTAGAACAGTCTGGCGAATGCAATCGACGTCTGGCATTCTATTTTGATGGCGGCGTGTTCATTTCGGTTCGTGCTTTGCCTGGCATCCGTAAGACATTTTGATACGTTGGTGCTATCTCCAATTTAGCTCTGCATGACGTAGAGCTAGAACTACACCAGCCGTTGTTGTCCACGTCCTTCGAGTCTGGTCAACGGGCAAAGAATCAGTGGCGCCTTTCGACTGCAGGGAGGCGCTCGCATTCAGTTGGTGCCTTTCGACTGTAGGGAGGCGCTCACATTCAGTTGGCACCTTTCGACTACAAGGAGGCACTCATATTTGGTTTGGCACCTTTCGACTATAGGGAGGTGCTTGATATTCAGTTGGCGCCTTTCGACGAGGGAGGCTCATATTCAATTGGTGCCTTCCGACTACAAGGAGGCGCTCGTATTCATTTGGCACCTTTCGACTATAGGGAGGCGCTAGTATTTGGTTTGGCACCTTCCACTGCAGGGAGGCACTTGTTCCCTTGGCACCTTCTAGTTGCAGGGAGGTGCCTATGTTCTCTACATTGACCCCCAATGAAATAAAGTGCCAGGTCCATCAAAAGGACCTCGATTGTTCCAAATCTAACTAAATCAACTGCAATTCCACAAAACATACTAAAAGCACACAAATTAGATAACACGCATAATTATATCAAATATCTATATAATCATTCATAAAAGTATGCAATCCTTATTATACGATCGCATATTGATCAAAGAAATATGTACAAAATATGAGCATTTCTGGTGCTCATCATCCCCCCACGCCTAACATATGCCACGCCCTCGTGGCATCCAAATACTGAGGTAGCCCTACGACTTTTCATCGTCGCCATCTCTTGGAGGATTCGGCTGCCCCTACGGCTCGAGTCTGTCTTTTCATGCCGGCATGTGAAGGTGTGGTTCGCCTTTGCCTATGGGAAACTGTGGTTGTCAATTGTCCCCTTCTTGTTCTGGCCGCTATTGGTGGTGGTCTAGCCAGCGTTGTTCCTGTCGATTGAAATGCAGCTTCGACAGCTTGCCAGAGGTCGTCGTCTGGAGGTTTGACCACTGCCAGAGGGATATCCGAGTTATCCTCTCTGGAAGGCACTACTTGGGCCTTGTATAATCCGGCCACTTCAGGGGTAAGCCCTGCATTCTCCTTTGCAATTGCGATGGCCTCCAATTGTGGGCCATATACTCCCCACCATTCCAAGTACCTCCTCATCATGGAAGGCCACCCTCGGGATGAACCATAGATGTCCCAAAATTGGCTGTCTTCTGCTGGATTGACGCAGATGCCAGAATCTCCTTTTATCCTCGAGGATGCCTTCCTGGCCTCCTTGGCTGCTTTCATTTCGTTGCGTAGCTGCTCAAAATATTTTTGCCTTTCGAAAAATAGTTGCATGTCCCATTCATCCTCCTCTGACTCGACGAAGGTCACTTTCGCCTTCTATCGAGCCGTCCTGGGCCTCTTTGCCTTGGCCTCTGCAGAAAATGTGGCGGCTCGGACCGGGGTCTCTTCTTTCTCCTTTGGGGACTTCTCTTTACTCCGAAGGATCGGCTGTGCTACTATCTCCGGGGGTGATCCTTCATTCTCCTGTCTACCTGGTGTCGACCCCTCAGGCTCTTCTCCTTCTTCAGGCCTGGGGAGGTCCTCCGTGTCCTCTGGTCCTATCTATTGTGGGAGACCTTCGTCCTGCTCTGTGTCACTCAGGACAATGACAGGGGGCCTCGTAGGACTTCTTTCCTTTTCACCCCTAAAAATAGAGGAATCCTCCCCTGCCTCTGGGCTGCTCTGTCGGGCGTCCGATCGAATCTCCCCCGAAGAGAATACTCGTTCGATGGATGTGGGAGAGTTCGTCGGCACTTCATCTGCCCAATCAGTCTGAGTGGCCGCCTCCTGTCTTGTTGTTCCTCTGTCCTGGAGCACCTGATTTTCCTCCTGCAACTGCCAGACCAGCTGCTCGAGCTGAGCGATTCATCTATCCCTTTCCTCCAATTCCCTTTTATGCTGGTTCTGGCAATCTTCTAGAGTCTGCTGTGCCATCCAGCAATCGGTTTGCCAGTCGAGCGCCTCCTCCAAGGCCGCATCGATCTGGTCGTTACCCCTAGAAGTTCCTTCATTCCATGGGCTCTGGTTCATTAATTCTTGGAGGGTTTGGGTGGCAACGTCTATCTTCGGGTCACTCTGTCCTTCCTCTATCGAGAGGAATCACCGCAGACGTTTCCTCCTGGGGATTGGTTCGTCCTCACCACCAGCGAGTGGCGCTCCTTCCTCCTCATACTCGGGCACTGGGGAATGCCCTCTGTCCTCTACGTCTTCGGGCACCGGTGACTGCTCTGCCCCTCCTAGAAAATAGGGCGACGCCAATTGCCCGATGTTTGCTATCTCCTCTACAGGGGATGCTTCGCCTTGCCCTAATTTGGCAACCACATTGTGTTGCTCTATTTGGCCGCCATCTCCCTCTACGTCATGGTTCTATCTTTGTGCTTTTGCATGGTGGACCAATGCCGATATCAGCCCATGGTGGGCTAAGGCGGATGGTGCCCCCTTCTAGTACCGAGCCGCTTCATCTTTCAGAGCAGTCGCTAGGTAGAAGGGTATATTTAATTTCCTCCCATGCACTAGGTGATTGAGGAAGTGCACATGATTAATGTTCAGATGGGTATACTTCCCTGTGCATGTGAAGAATCGAGCAATCTGCTCGAACATCTTTCGTATATTCATGGGGAGACTATTTTTGAGTAACCCCTCCCTGTCTATCTGCACATTTCCTCCTAGCAGCAGTATTTCGGTGTATAGCTTTAGCACTCCGCCCTTGTATGCACATTCCCCCGTGAGAGGCAATCCAGTCGCCTGTGAGATGAACTCAGGGGTGACTGGAATTTCCACCCCTCGTACTTGGGCCGCATCGCCCCTCAAAGAGGTGGCGAATTCTCTAGCTGCCTCCACATCCTGGCCCTGACTGACCAGGGTGCAGTATTCGAGCCACCCCTCGGCTTCGAATTGGGTCTTCATTGCCCCTCTGATTCCATCAGTATCACTGGGTTCATTCTTCTTGATCGCGTGGTTCTTGGACCTTCCTCCCATGGCGCCTTCTGGTGCTGTATATTTTTCTGTCCTTCCTTCTGCAGGAAGGTGCCTTCTTATAGAAAAGATGCCTAACCCTAGCAGTTATGGAAGGTGCCCTCTCATTGGCACGTGGTTTCGGCTATGGGGGGATACGATCTCTATGACGGCGGTATTTTTTGGTACTACGTATTTATAAATAATTATATAAACGATTTGATTTAGTATGCGCGTACCTGATTCGGCATTCCAGTTGTCGTGGTAGCCACTGATTTGTTGACTTGTGACATGAGGGAGGGGTGTGGTCATTTGATGTCACTGATTCGTGCGATGCTTCATTCTGCCCGAGGCGTCCGGTACCTTCCCCATGTGGATGGTGCCCTTGTAGCGCCTTTCCAACGTTATCGGTGCTCTTCGTCGAACGAATGCGCCTTCCAGCTGCAGGGAGGCGCTTTGATTGGCTGGGAGGCACTTTTGCCTGCATGCATCTTCCCAATGTGGGAGGCGCCTCCTTCTGGTTTGTGCCTTCCCGATGTTGGAAGGCGTTCGTCTTGATGAATGCGCCTTCCTGATGTTGGAAGGCGTATTCGATGAATGCGCCTTCCTGATGTTGGAAGGCGCCTCGCTAGATGAATGCGCCTTCCTGATGTTGGAAGGCGCCTTCGACTTTTTTTTTATTTGGTGCCTTCCTACCACGGAAGGCGCCTATTTATTTTTTTTTTTTTTTGAACTTCATAGGTGGAAGGCGTTGTCTTCCGATTTGGTGCCTTCCAGATGCAGTAAGGTGCCTTCTTCTAGATGGGCGCCTTTCAGGTGTGGTAAGGCACCTTCTTGTGGACTTGGCGCCTTCTGGATGCAGTAAGGTGCCTTCTTCTGGACTTGGCACCTTCGATGTCGTAAGGCGCCTTCTTCTGGACTTGGCGCCTTCTGACTATCGTAAGGCGCCTTCTTCTAGACTTGGCGCCTTTTAGCGCCTTCTTCACTTGCCCTTCATGCCGTAAGGCGCCTTCTTCTGGACTTGGCACCTTCTGACTGCCGTAAGGCGCCTTCTTTTGGATGGCGATTTGACTGGAAAAAGGGTGATCAAGCCTTCCCATTTTTTTTACGTTGCCCAGATTCTACCTACGAGCCGGTGTCGGAATGTTGAGCCGAATCAGGCCTGGTTTCCCAGATACCTATCCCTCGTGTTGTCAGGTCCTCCACCTACAAAAAGCAACCAAAAAAAAAGGAAAATAAAGGTAGTTAGATGCGTTTCGTGCCTGTTAGGCCCTGGATTAGGATGCCTGCAGCTTGCATGCGGGCGTCGTCCCTACAAAAACACACATTACAAAAAAAACTATATTAACTAAAAAATTGGGTGAGCACTTTCATGCCCACCATTTCACCTGTGAGAGTTCGGTCCAGATCTAGCAAGATGGGGTCTCCCCCATGCCTACTCTGGATTCCACCTGTAACGTTTCGGACGTATTATAGGGGCGTAGTCGGTGGCCATTGACTGTGAACATGGTGTTGCTGCCGTCAATTGTCTTAACGTGCACCGCCCCATTCCTAATGAGCTCTGCCACCTCATACGGCCCCATCCACCTCTGCATAAGTTTGCCCTTCCTTTCCTGGAACCGAGAATCGTACAATAGTACCCATTCCCCTACCTGGAACTTCTTTAGCTTGATGTGGTTATCATGCCACTTCTTTCTCTACTTCTGTATAATCTCTGTCCTCTGCAAAGCATCCAGTCGGATTTCGTCCAGCTGATCTAGCTGGCGAATCCTCTATTTTTGAGCTTCGTCCAAGCTCAAATTTAATTCTGAAGCCGTCCTCAGAGTTTTGATTTCGAACTCGATGGGCATCATCGCATTTTTCCCATAGACCAGTTGGAAAGGTGTGCATCCTGTGGTGGATTTCCACGTGGTGTTGTATGCCCAAACTGCCTCCGGCAACCGTGTGGCCCAATATTTCTTGTGTTGCTGCATGGTTTTGGTCAGGATGTTTTCTATCTCCCTGTTTGTCACTTCTACTTGCCCGTTCGCCTACGGATGGTAGGGCATGGTTTTATTGTGCCAAACTCTATACTGCTCCATCAGCTCCTCAATCAATTTGGAGGTGAATTGGGGCCCTTGGTCTATTGTTATCTCCCGAGGAACCCCAAATCATGTGAAAATATGGGCAAATAAGAAATCGGTGACCGTTCTTTCCTTTGAGTCCCTTAATGCCTGCACTTCCACCCATTTGGTGACGTAATCCGTGCAGACCAGAATAAACCTCCTTCCCATCGAAGGTGGATTGAATGGTCCCACGAAGTCCATGCCCCATTTATCGAAAGGTTCCAGGTGTACCTAGGGCTGCAGGGGCATTTCATCCCGGTGGGTTGGTCTACCCATCCTCTGGCACTCGTCACACTTGCTGGTATACGTTGTCGCGTCTTTGAACAGAGTGGGCCAAAAATACCCACCTGCAGGATTTTGTAGGCAGTTCATTTCCCTGCAAAGTGTCCTCCGCATGGCTCATCGTGACATGCCTTGAGCACTTCTAAAAACTCCTGTTCTGCTACGCATCTTCTTATTATTTGGTCCCGTCCTATTTTAAATAGGAGACCATCCATCCAAAGGAATGATGCGCTCTTCTCTATGACCGCCTGCTTTTCTCGGTAGGAGAGAGCAGGTGAGGTCCTTCCGGTGGCCAAGTAATTGGCTATGTCTGCATACCACGGAGTTTGTTCACTAATAGCGAACAGATGTTCATCCAAAAACTGATCTTCCATTGCTTGATGATCTGTTGGTATCAATCTGGATAGAAAATCTGCCACGACATTGTCCTTGCCTGGTTTATCGACTATAGTGATGTCGAATTCCTGCAATAGCAATAGCCATCTGATAATTCTGCCACCAATGGCCGGCTTGCTCATCAGATACCTGATAGCCGCATGGTCCGTATGGACGAAGACCTTGTATCCCGTTATATAGTGGCGGAATTTGTTTATTGCATGGACAACTGCGAGGAATTCTTTTTCTGTCACTGTATAGTTGAGCTCTGCTCCCGCCAAGTTTTTACTGACATAATAGATGGCATAAAATTCTTCGTCGTCTTTCTGCCCGAGGACTGCTCCGATCGCACCGTTAGATGCATCGTAGTAAATATGGAATGGTATGGCCCAATTCGGTCCTCTCAAGACCGGTGCAGATATCAATTTTTCTTTCAGCAATTGGAACGCTTCTTCGCAGTCTCCCATCCAATTGAACTCTACGTCCTTAGAAAGTAGGGTGTGCAGTGGTTTGGCAATCTTACTAAATTTGGCGATAAATCGTCGGTAGTACCCGGATGATCCAAGGAAACTTCTTACCTCCTTCTACGTTCTGGGGCTAGGTAGGTCTCTGATGACCTCGATCTTCCTCTTGTCTACTTTTATTCCTTCTGTAGAGAGGTGGTGTCCCAACACGATGCCTTCCTGCATCATCATAAAACATTTTTCATTACTTAGGGACAAATGATTTTCCTTGCTCCTGTCGAGCACTCTTTCCAGATTTGTCATTGCATCTTCGAAGGTTTCTCCATAGGCGGTGAAGTCGTCCATGTATACTTCCACCCCGTCTCCTATCATATCAGAGAATATGCTAAGCACCGCCCTTTGAAAGGTGGCCGGTGCGTTGCACAGTCCAAAAGGCAATACCTTATAGGCAAACGTTCCCCATGGACAGGTGAACGTTGTTTTATCTTGATCTTCTTCCCCTATCTGGATCTGGTTGTAACCGCTGAAACCATCCAGAAAGGAGAAGTATTTTCTTCCTGAGAGTGTGTCCAAGACCTGATCGATGAACGGGAGTGGGAAGTGGTCTTTCTTAGTCGCCTTGTTCAACGCCCGGTAGTCCACGTAGATCCGCCATTTCCCATTCTTCTTGGGGACCACCACTAATGGTGATACCCATTCACTGTCAAAAATTGGATATATGAGTTCGGCAGCCAGAAGTTTGTGCAGTTCTTCTCTGACAATGTCTTTCATTGCTGGGTTCATCCTTCTCTGTGGCTGTCGACTAGGAGTTGCCTGGTCATCTAAATAAATCCGATGGGTACATATTTTTGGGCTGATGCCGTGCATATCTGCGTAGTCCCATGCAAATGCTTGCTGGTGTTTTACCAGAAGCTCCTCCAATTTTTCTAGCTGTGTGGGCGTCAACCTGCTATTGACGTTTAATGTCCTCCCTGGCCCAACGTGTATTTGTCGGATGTGCTGATCTTGGGCGCCAGTCAACGGTGATCCAGGTGCGGGGGTGGACGATTCTCCATGGAGAAACTCCATGATAGCACCATCCTCGTCCTCTTCTGCCACCTCCTCCAAGGTCATCACCGGCTGGATTATGGACAACTCCGTAGTTCCATGCTCGGTGATCCTGGGTTCTTCTGCCGAGTCCATAGACTAAGCTGGCGGTGAAATGGTCAGCCTTTTGACGTTTTGCCCATTGGAGATGGTCATTAGCCCATCCCGGTAGCTGATGTAAGCGTCAGCTGTTGCCAGCCATGGCCTCCCCAAAATGAGCGGGTAACCACCCAGCCTGGTCTTGGTTTGCAAAACTAAAAAATCGGTTGGATATTCCCATGCACTAACTGTTACGATCACATCTTCCAGCATCCCTTTCGGTGACACGGTTGATCGATCGGCTAACTGCAGCACTATCATGGTTGGCTTCAGGTTCGTGAGCCGCAGCCTCTGCATGGTCTCTTGAGGCATCACGTTGATAGCTGCCCCGAGGTCAACCAATGTGTTGGACAGGGAATGTCCTCCAATTTTTATGGTCAGCATTGGGCTGCCTGGATCTGCATACTTCGGATGATGTGTTCTACCCATCATTAGATCTGCCAGTTTACCCACGACGTTGATAGTCTGGGTAGCTTTTCATCCCGGTCTCCTTAGACACATTTCTCTAATTGCCTTGGTGTAAATGGGGACATCTCGAATTGCTTGAAATAATGGGATTGTCACCGTGAGATTCTTCAAGCTCGACAAGATGTCAAATTTTGGCTGTGTTGTTTTTCTTTGTTCCTACGATCGGCTAGGAAATGAAGCCTCCGCTCTCTCAAGTGCTTTTCCCTCTTCTACCAGAGGTGTCTCCTCTATTTCTTCCTCCTCTTCTACCAGTGGAGGAGTTTCTACCACTTCTTCCTCCTCTTCTACCGAGAGGCGGTGTCTCTACTCCTAGTTGCCTACCTAATCTAAGCTGAATATTGTACATATGGTACATCTCACCTTCTACGTTGTATGCCGGCTGATTTACTCTGTTGTTCGGGTTTGCTGTCGGTTGTGCTGGTAGCTATGCAGGTCTCGCTACTGGCAATGCTGGTAAGTTCTATTGGATGTGAGCAGGAGCTGCATTCTGTGGAGTCTGATTCCATGCATTGTGGCCTCTCCACTATTGCCCAGGATATGGATATGGCATCCATGGCTGCTGATTCGGGAATGTTGTTGGGGGTGCGTTCGTCCAGGGTGATGGTCCCCACCACCCCATATTAGGTGGTTGAGGGGGTCCTTGGTGCATGTATGACCCTCCCCCATATGATGGCATCCCGGTTGGTATATTCCCCACGGGGGGCTATGGCCAACTCTTCCTATTGCCTATGAAGTAGGCTTTCGTGCTCTCAGCCGCTTCCTGGTTACTGGGCAGTTGTGGGCACAATCGAGTTTTATGATTCAGCTTGCAAACTGTGCATATTCTGACCTTGTTTTTTGGGCATGCATTCTTTGCGTGCCTTCCTCTGCATTTTGGGCAGAAATAGGCTAATGCTGCGTCATTTTCTTGTTTCTTCTTTTCTAACAATAGCGTATCCATCTGCAGTGCTAGAGATGAGAGCATTTCGCTCTTCAAATCCTCCAGCATGTTGCCTATTTCTATTTTGGTGGTAGAGCAGTCGCCTTCATGGTCCTGGCGGTGATTTTGCCT
The DNA here is from genome assembly GCA_028583015.1 of Wollemia nobilis. Lineage (NCBI taxonomy): Eukaryota > Viridiplantae > Streptophyta > Pinopsida > Araucariales > Araucariaceae > Wollemia > Wollemia nobilis. Next base: position 776,133 of record JAQPPZ010001340.1, read on the forward strand.
CGCCTTCTCGAGTAGTTCCGGCATAATTTCTGGATGTCGTCCATAGCATGTTGATAGACATCACCTCCAGAGATCATGTTGAGAGCCTCCAGTGACTCATTGGTAAGTCCCCTCAAGAAGATGCTTTTGAGGGACTTATCAGATAGCTTCGAGTGAGGGGACCATTGAAGATTAAAGGTGAATCTCTCCCAATACTCCTCGAGAGACTCATCTTCTCTTTGTGTCATGCTCGGGACCTCCTCCCCGGAGTCTCTTGCTCTCCCAAAATCTTGATATTGCTCTAGAAAGAGCGTCTTCATCTGGTCCCAGGTGGTGATGTGTTTGTCTCCCAGGCCGATGAACCATCACAGAGCTGCATCGTCTAATGTAGAAGGAAATAATTTCAACTTATGTGCATTTGATTTGTAATCCATAGACCTGCACAAAACATCAAATTTGAATAAAAATAGGTCAGGGTCCTCAGTCGGGTGTCCTTTGAAGGACGAAAGGTGAGCAGGGGATATGTTTTTCATTTTGGTATCTCCTACTCCCTCCTCTATTGGGAAACTAAATCCGAGATGAGACTTCATCATTATCTACCATTTTTTTAGGAAATGTGGTTTCTAATGCAGCGTTTATGGCCTTTCGATCATTTAAAACTTTTTGAGTCAATGCTCTAAGGTTGTCTGGCGAGATCGTCTGATCCTCCATAGCCTTCCACAACAGGGCTTCCTCTAGAGGAGTCCTATTAAACAGGGGATTTGTGATGATTCGTTCATCCCCTTGTTGATGGGATGAGGTGGCACTTTGCACAAAGTGTGGTTCCTCACTCCAATGGACTGCTTGGTAGGTCAGGCGGGTCTAACTCAAATCCAAAATGCTCGGATGACTCAGGTCCTGATGGATTAGTTCTTATAAAGCGACCGTCAGGTCCTCTTCTTCTCGAAGAACTCATACAAGGTCGGATAGAAGGTTTCAGGGTATTGTAAGTAATCTAATTAAGACGCTTCCCGGACAACGGTGCCAAAATGTTGCGGGCCAAACAAGGTGAATGGTTTCCTATTTTTGTCACATGCCCGTGCATTTAATTATCAACCCAGGGAGCTTCGTAAACTTGCGAAGAGTCGAAATTAGGTTACTACAATACCATTGGAGGTGAATCTGCTAATCCTACGTTTGGGGGGTGTTCTTGAGATGGTTGTCAATCATTCCCGCACTCCTCAATAAATTACGTAAGAAGAACAAAATTTAAATCTACAGAAATAAATCATGTACATATTCCTGAAAATGAATCTACGACAATCACTGGAACTAGCAAACAAATGAACATTCCTATGAAAGCAATAAACTAATTAAAATAAATAAACAAGAAGGAAATGGGGAAGAAATACTGGCTTGGAGTGGGCCCGAGGCTCCAGCAGCTTCTTCCCGATCGAACACGCGCTTTAGAACTTCTGTAACTGTAATATATTTATCAACGCATTACAATGTAACTCTAAAATGGATTAAATATCTCTCTATCTCCACATATATTTTCTATATCTCTATATTTTTAGAATGATCTGCGTGTGTTTATATAACACACCCATAGAACTTCTATTATAGAAGTGGTTACAACAGTCGATTCTTCCCAGACTAAATTAGAACAGTCTGGCGAATGCAATCGACGTCTGGCATTCTATTTTGATGGCGGCATGTTCATTTCGGTTCATGCTTTGCCTGGCATCCATAAGACATTTTGATACGTTGGTGCTATCTCCAATTTAGCTCTGCATGATGCAGAGTTGGAACTACACCAGCCGCTGCTGTCCACGTCCTTTGAGTCTGGTCAATGGGCAAAGAATCAGTGGCGCCTTTCGACTGCAGGGAGGCGCTCGCATTCAGTTGGTGCCTTCTGACTACAGGGAGGCGCTCACATTCAGTTGGCACCTTTCAACTATAGGGAGGCACTCATATTTGGTTTGGCGCCTTTCGACTACAGGGAGGCGCTGATATTCAGTTGGCGCCTTTCGACTGTAGGGAGGCGCTCGTATTTGGTTTGGCGCCTTTCGACTGCAGGGAGGCGCTGTATTCAGTTGGTGCCTTTCGACTGTAGGGAGGCGCTAGTATTCAGTTGGCGCCTTTCGACTATAGGGAGGCGCTTATTCCCTTGGTGCCTTTCGGTTGCAAGGAGGCGCCTATGTTCTCTACATTGACCCCCAATGAAATAAAGTGCCAGGTCCATCAAAAGGACCTCGACTGTTCCAAATCTAACTAAATCAACTGCAATTCCACAAAACATACTAAAAGCACACAAATTAGATAACACGCATAATTATATCAAATATCTATATAATCATTCATAAAAGTATGCAATCCTTATTATACAGCCGCATATTGATCAAAGAAATATGTACAAAATATGAGCATTTCTGGTGCTCATCACTTATTGCAGATCTTCTTAGCCTCCCCTACTGAATCCTTAGCCTTTCTCTTGAAAATAATAGGAATTGTAGGCTTATATTTCTTTGTATTCCCTTCATGTTGTGCTTCTTGTGATGCAACTTCAGCAACAGGGGATGACTTTATTGTAGCTGTAGTGGTGAATTTTATAGGAGTGAACACAAAACTATCATCCTTTTTCTTTCCCTCTATATCTTCTAAAGGAGGTTCTCCACCCAAGGCTAGATGTTCTAGCCTTTTTATTTCTTGAATATTTTCTATATTTCCTATTTCATCCTTATCCAGACCACCACCGAAATAATGCATTTTCCTCATAATTTGAGCACCCACAAAGTATTTTTGTAATTGCTCTTGTGAAGGCTCAAATATAGTTTGGGTTCCCTCAATTGTTGATGGAGCATCTATCACAACTTCTTGTACTTCTTCTTGTGAAGGTGGAGAAGGGGAATCTGATGATACTTGATTTTTTCTCTTTCCCTTTACTCCTACTTTCTTGTAACTTAGCACCAAATTCTTACCATTTTTGGCCTTCCAAGTTTTGATATGCTTTTCATATAGCTCAAAAAAATTAGTGTCCGATTGGCAGTCAAATCTAGCCTTTTATGTACCTATTTCAACTCTCATCTACCACCATTCCACAATTTTACCATTGTCCCAACCATGCTTACCCTCCATTTCTTTAATCTTGGATTCTTTCAATTGGTGGCCTTTGTTTTTCTCAGGATCATAATCAACTAATTGCTCATAAAAATCTCTCCATGGGGGAAGTTGTTCCATTTTTTTGACATTCCATTCCAGTGGAGAATTTTCCTTATTATTTCTACCCTTTTCAAAATGAGACCTCAAAGTTTTTCTCAAATTTGAGGGCCCTTTCTCCATTTAGGGCAATATTTCTTTGCAAGAACTTGTCATCAGGGTCATATCTCCATATTTGTGGAATGTATAGAAGACCGAGTCTCTCCAAATATTGAGTAATTTGTTCATGTTGACCCTTTTTGGTTATGGTTATATCATCTACATTGCGAGAATAAATCATAGTCCCCTTCCTTCCCTTACCAGTGCCAAAGTTGACATTGATAAAGTTAGCTTACCTTAAATATTCTAAAGCCAACAACCTATCGGTAACAAAATGAGGTAGCAGGAAAGGTTTACCAGTGAAGCCATAGAGTCTGATGATAGTCCCTTTAGTAAGGATATACCAATATCCCTCTTCAACATTCTCTACTCGCAATAATTCCTTAGCAAGAGGTGGCATCCTAGGGCATTGACCATACATAACCTTTAGAGCTGGCCCTATAAATTCCATGTTGAATCTGTAGTATGACTCTGTGTTCCTCAAATGACTGGTCCATTGATAAACTGGTATAGGGTCTCCATTATCATTCTTATCCACCATTGGAATCCAGGGCATCATGTGTCTTATGATACTATAGAACATCCATATCAGATTTGAACAATGCTAGAAGGAGGGGTTTGTTGAGTCTCTTTTCATACTAACCAGTTGTTCATGCATTCTTTTAGAGAGATAGGTTAACCAATCAAAATAAATCAGCTTGATACCCTCTTCTTCTATCGAAGCTTTATACATTTTCTCATTGGATATGCAATAAATAATGGCTATTTTCCAATCCCTTACATACCGATCAGAATCTAAACCCTCTAGGTAGGCCAACATAGTAAAGAGCTTCGGGTAAGCAAAATGTTCAGTAGCAATTGGGGTTTTTGGCAAAGTACTCCTAGACTTGATAGTTTTAAATTGGCTATAAACCCACTTTCTAAAAGGTTCACCATCATGAGCACGTCCCTGCAATGAGTAATACTTGGCTTGAGCTGATGGGTCGAAGGGTTTAGGGCTCACAGGAGGGTCTACGCCTATGGCAAACAAATCTTGATAGGCTTTAGTGGTTATACTGAACAAGGTTTTACCCTTAGCCATTTTTACTACTTTTACCCTAGGGTCATAAAAATTTACAATGGTAGCTATTAAATCAGGGTAAGGATGCACAGAATCACAGATATAAAATGATAAGAAGGAATTTATAGCATAATACCTTGAAATGAAATTGGCAGCCCTTCAAAGTACTTGTAGTCAATTTCTCTTCTGAGCTTAGTCCTTCTCATCCATGTCATCTTAGTGTCTACCACTACTTTTACTTTATCCACATAGTATTCTAGCTCAACAATCACCTGCTAGATAGCTTCTTAAGCTACTTTTGATGCCATTTCTGAGAAAACTCACTAGAAATTTGCTCTTCTTTGCTACTTGGTAGCTTTATCTCACTACTTCTTTAGCTCTCTCTAGTAATTTAACACTACTTGCAAAATGAATGGCAATTGAATTTTGAGTTTAAATATCTTGCATGCACACCTTCCACCATTAATGTGGTTGATGGACAACTACCCATTGCACGCTTTTCAATTCAAAATATGAGTGGCTTGGCGGTGAAAAACATCATGCGATTTGTTGATTGGTCATAATATGAGCACATGTTCTAGCACCATGACTATCTTTGTCTTATTCTCTTTGAGCATGGTGTGGAACACATCACAGGAGAGATCACATTCTTAACTTTGACCATCTTGACTCTTGTTTAATGACATGTTGTGAGCCACTATACTACCTTTTATTTTTTTGTACAAAAAATTTAAAAAATAAACAAAAGTATAGTACAAATATATACATATGTTACATGAAATGAACTCTTACTCAAAGTAGAGTTTTAGATGGAATCCATTAACCGAAATCGGTTGAATGTTTCCTTCTAGATCTTGGAGCTGAAAAGAATTGTTCTCTTTAACCTCAGCCACTTTGAAAGGACCATCCTAGAAAGAGTCAAAATTTTGGTGATTGCCTAGTTTGGCTCTCTCTACATTCCACCTTAGAATAGAGTCACCCACTTTGAACTTCCTAAATTTAGCTTTCTTGTCAAACCAACCTTTAGTGTCAACTGAGTGCTTCTAGAAATCTTCATATGCTTGAGTCCTTTTTTCTTCCAATTGTAGGAGATGCATCAACCTAGTTTCAGTTGGATTTTGATCAGACTCTTCCTCTAGGTTTGCCAACTTTAGAGCTGGTATCTCTAGATGAATAGGTAGGACTACTTCTTTACCATACACCAATGCATAAGGGGTAGTCTTGATAGATTTCTTGATAGTAATCCTGTCTGCCCATAGAGCTTGCTCTAAAAGTAGATGCCAACTCCTTTTGTTATCCTCTAGTGATCTCTTCAGAATTCTAAGTAGATTCTTGTTAGTTGACTCAACTAATCCATTCCCCTGAGGGTAGTAGTTAGAGGAGTTTTTTAAACTTATACCATATTTTCTTGTAAACTCAATATATTTAGCTCCTATAAAATTTGGACCATTGTCACTTACTATAGCTTCAGGGATACCAAACCTTGTGATCAAGCTTTCCATGAATTCAATTACCACTTCCTGATCTGATTTCTTGGTGGGAATGGCTTCAACCCATCTGGTAAGATAATCTATGGTAGTCAGGATATACTTATGTCCTACTGAGGAGTTGGGATTTATCACTCCAATGAAGTCCAGTCCCCACTATTGAAAAGGCTCTTCTACTTGAATAGGTTTGAGGGGGAATGATGCATTTCTATTCCTTCCCACATACCTCTGGCATTCATCACATGTCCTTGTTATCTTGAAGGTGTCAGCAAAAATTGTAGGCCAATAATAGCCTACCCTGATAATTTTCATAGTTGTGACCCTTCCTAAAAAATGTCCTCTAGATAACCCTTCATGGAATTCCTTAATGACTTTTTGCTTTTGATCATCTTTCAAGCATCTTAGGAGGACTCCATCAAGATTTTTTCTATATAATCCTTCTAGTAATAGGACATACTTCAAGGCTTGAAGCCTATATCTCCTCCTCTATGATGGGTTAAGACCTTGAGGATAGATTCCTATTTGAAAATAGCTTGTCATCTGATCAACCCAATCTAAACCTTCTAATGGAAACTCTTCACTCTGATCTACTATTGGTGGTTGACAAGCTGACATCTATTCTACAACTACCTTTTCTATCAACCCTTGGCATAGTGCTCTACCTCTGACTAGCTTAGTAGGATGGATTTCTACATCATACTCCTAGATTTTAGTAATCCAACCAACTCTTTTATCTCCCAGTTCTCCTTGTAAAATAAAGCTTCTTACATCTGGGTGGACCACATAAACAAGGGTTTTACTTTGAGCCAAGTATTATCTAAACTTCTTCAATGACTTCATTACTGCAAACACTTGTCTCTCAATAAAGTTGTATTTGATCTGATACTCATGAAGGGTTTGACTCCAGAAAAATATGGGATGTTCTTCTCCATCATCATTCTTCTAAGTAAGCACAATTGCATAGCTCTCTTCAACTCCATAAGCATACAAAATGAAATTCTTACTAAAATCAAGATTCACCAGAACTGGGGTAGTGGCAATAGCTTATTTAATGGCTTGAAAATCTTATTTCCTTACTTCTATCCACTTGAAATCTGCATTCTTCTTTAGCAACTCTGAGATAGGCTTTACTATTTGAGAAAAGTTTGAGATGAACTTCCTCACAAAGTTGATCTACCCAAAGAAATATTGTAAGGCCTTCTTGTTCATAGGTAAGGGGAGGGCTAGAATTGACTTTACCCTATCTAGGTCTATAGACATTCCTTCCTTAGAAACCACATGCCCTAATAGCTTCCCTTCATGGACTACAAAAAATGACTTCTTTGGGTTGAGAGAGATACCAAATTCTCTACATTTCTCAAATACTTGCTCCAAGTGCTCTAGATGAGCTTGTTTCTTATGAGAGAACACAATCATATCATCTAAGTAGATGAGAATGACCTTATTGATTAGCTCTCCAAAAGCATAATCCATAGCTCTCTGGAAGGTGGCCCTTGCATTAGATAGACCGAAAGGCATCCTTTGGTAAGCAAAAGTTCCCCATTTGGTGGTAAATGTTATCTTGAATTGATCTTCATCTTTTACCCAGATCTAGTTATATCCAAAGAAACCATCTAACAATGAGAACCTCTTTGCTCCTGCAACAATCTATAAAATTTGGTCAATCTGAGGGAGAGGGTAGTGGTCCTTCAATGATGCCTAGTTGAGATTCCTAAAATCTACACACAGATGGATGTCTCCATTCTTCTTTCTGATAGGGACCAAATTAGCCACCCATGTGGAGTGCTTGATTGGGTATATAATCTTAGCCTTCAACAATTTGAGCAACTCCTCTCTCATTATGGATTCAATCCTAGGATTTACAGGTCTCTACTTCTATCTGAAAGGCTTTGCATCAGGCTCTAGCTCAATAGTATGTTGGATCACCTTTTTATCATATACCTTTAGATCTTCATATGACCAAGCCATAATGTCTTGGTATTTAGAGCACAGGGCTTTGATCTCCTCTACCTCTTCTAGAGAACAATGGATACCAACTTTGAGCTTCTTTTCCTTCTCAATCTCAATCTCTTTATAGATTTTTTCATTGATCTCCATGGCTCTAGCTTTTCTCCCATATTCATTATCAAAGAGGCTTTCTAGGGTGACCAAACCCCTAGGGATATGATTATTCTTTAATTGGATAACATCTTGTTGATCTATCTCATGAGGAAGTTCCTCTTGTATAGTGGATAAGCAAGCCTCCCTTACTAGGAAATCAATAATCTGGTCATCACTTTCAAAAACCTACCAAAAAATCTATCTATCTAGTACTATAGGCCTGAAAACTAGTTTGACCCTCCTGTCTTTAGATGATCCCATATCTGAAGAAGGACTAAAATTGGAACCTTTAACAGCCAAGGAGTCAGCCAACATGTTCTATTTTTTGGGGATAAAATGAATGTTCAGGGCATCAAAAGATTCCATCAAATCCCATACCCTATTTTTGTATGCTCTCAGGTAATGGTGCTTACTACTGCATCTCTCTCTTACCTGATTGACTATCAACTTAGAGTCACCATATATGTTAAGTATTTTGATCCCCATGCTTTCTACTTGCATTAATCCTAAGCATAAAGCTTCATATTCTGTAGCATTGTTAGTACAAGACCATGTCAATCTATATGCAAAAATTTTTACACCCTCTGAGGGAGACTGCAAAACTACACTGGCACCAGCTCCATTTTTGCATCTTGCACCATCAAAATGCATAGTCCAGATCTCTATCTCTCTCAAGGATTGATTGGATATAGCAGGGATATTTTTCTCTACTTCTGAAGAAATGTTGTATGTGCCCATTCCTATCCCAAACTGACTATAATATTCTTTGAATGGTAATTCATCCTCCACCTCTAACTCTTCAAATATTTCTACTAGCTCAAACTCATCTAGGGGTGTGAGGTTGCACATATCTTCTTCAATATTCTCAATGTGATAGGACACAGGATTTTTAGGTGTTATCCTTATCCTCTTTCCTTTGAAAGGGATTATCATGCCAGAGTAATCCAAGTACATATAACCTCCTAGCTTGGTAGTGAACTCTCTGGAAAGGCATAGGCCAAAATAAGGCTCTAGGTCTACCACCACAATTTCTTGCACAATGGTCACCTCTGGGGCTCTATGCAGTCTCATTAGTACATATTTTATTACCCCAACTATCTTAACTGGTGTCCCATCCAACTACAAAACTCTGGGACAAGATCTGGTATATTCCATACCCATCTCTTCACAGACTGCTTTGGGCATGACTGTGGTAGAGGCCCCTGAATCAATCATACAATTGTGAACTATCCAACCCTCCATTCTCAAGGATATATAAAAGGGAGGGGGTTTGTTCTTCAGAGTAGTAGGAGACATCTTATCTTTACCAGAAGGCATGCTAAGGATGGTGGTAGTCTACTTTTCTTGGGAATTTTTACTCAAAGAAGCCTTAAGCAGATCTATTTGACCAGGGATGAAGAGAGTATCATAGAGACTAGCCTTGGAGGGGATTCTTTTCATTTCTTCCACAATGTTATACTCTAATTTTTTTGAAAGGGGTCTCTCATACTTCTTTTCTGGCTCACCATATTTCCTCTTATACTATTGTGTAGCTTCAATCCTTTGTCTTTTAGTTATGGAAGGAAATCTCAACTTTTCTTGTGCTTCATTTTTGGATCTCATCCTTTCTTTGTCATTCTCTTTCTCATATCTCTTAGGAAAATTGACTTCTCTCTCTTGGCTCTTAGGAACTGTGTCCCTCTTTTCAGTTGCTTGAGGAATAGGAAATTGATCATTACTTTGCAAGGGAGGGTCTTTCTTCTTTTGAGAAGGGACCTGAAACTGACCCATCTTCTAGGGATCAACTTGCAATGTCTTTTTACCTGATCTTGTCATGATAGAGATAGGTTCTTCTTCATCAAGATCTTGCCCAACCATGATTTGATCTGGTTGCCATAGCATGTTAACTCTACCTTTTTGGTTTCTCTCTACCTTTTCCATGGCCTATTGCACATGACGTTGGTACATAATGCATGATTCTGAATCATGAGGATCATTACACACAAGGCACCATACATTCACAAGACTAGTTTTAGGGAATATTCTTGATCTTCTTGATTTGCATTAACTCTGATCCCTGCACTATTGCTGGTACCAGGATTTTGATCTCTATTGACATAGGGATATCTCCTTTGTTGAGACCTCTCTATCTCTCTTTTCTCCATTGCATTCATCTTGTTATTGAGTGTTTTCAAAGTACTCTGAATATCAAGCAACACAGTGGATTCCTGAGGTGTTTGAGATGGAAGTGGTGGAAAGGGAACTGAAGTAGATGGTATTTTAGGGGGTGGAATTGGAGCCATCTGAGGAAGTGGGGATGACAAAGGAGGGGGATCCATGTAAGAAGATGTAGCTACCTGACTTTGGGTATGAGGAATATCAGAATAGTAGGGCATCACAATTTTTGGAGGTAACCTTCCTACATTAATGAGGATATTCTCAACCTGCATAGTTGCATTGTAAACTTGGGGGAAGGTGTATATTCTGTTGGAAATTAAAGTAGTATAAAAAGGTAAAAAAATTGTTTACAACGGTAAGCTTTGGACCTTACCTTTTTACCTCCTTGGACGACAACTGACTGGGCATATTGGACGGCATGGGCGACAAGGCATTCAACATCAATTTCCCTTCCTCCTTTCCTCCCTATTTTTATTCATTTACTAACTTCTCCTATATTCCCTAAGGTTGTTAAATCAACCCTATTTAAGCATTGTAATTTCTAAGTTTCGTAAGGTTAATGAATAATATTTCTTATTTCTATTTTTCTCCAAGACTCACGTGCCACATTTGGTATTAGAGTTGAGGCTGGAGAGGGCTTGAAGATCAAGGTGGAGGAACCAGTAGCATGAGCACCGAGGTAGGTGAGGTCAAGTGGGGCTCATAGCACATGATCCGAGGTGAGGTCGAAGAAGGCCCACAAATCATGAATCAAGGTGAGGTTTGGAGAAGGCCCGCATAGTGAGCACATGAGGAGGAGGAGCAACCTAGGAGAAACCAACCGAAGAGCACCACATCATGAGAGGAGAGCAAGGCCGACGTAGACCGAACGACATAGAATCGACACAGATTCGATTACGTGGCAGAAGGAGAATAAAAAACATGGTAGATGAAGGGTTACATGGTAGAAGGAAGTGACAAGCAATGTGGCGATAAGTGATAGGCTAAAGGAGACAAAAGGGTTGTCACTGATTGCCCGAAGGCAATCAAGTGACTATGCGAGCGTTGAGGGTTTTAAACACCTCAAACGCTCTCATATGGTCGATGTGGGACTAAAAGTCCCAATTTTTTTTCTTTCGGTGTGACTGCAAGAAGAACAAGGAATGCAAGATTCCATTTCCTTCCCATAGAGCTATGCAGCTTGATTGGCTTGAGGATCCAGTTGTAAGACACCTGCCTTCCTGTAGGTCGCGAGTTCAAAACCCAACGACGAAAAAAGCTTTGAATTTTTTTTATTAAAAATCAAATCCAAAATAGCATAAAATTGTATTCATTCCCTTTGGTTCTCATTGGAAGTTGTGGCCGAGTTGTTTAGTATGATTTGTTGATACCAAGAGGTCATGGGTTCAATTCCTGCAGACCATAATTTTTTTTTAATATAAGTTCTTTTAATTTTTTTATATTATTAAAACTACTTATATTATATTTAATATATTAAATATAATACCCAGGTGTTGTAGGTGAGTTGGAGAGGAGAGAGTAATCCTCCAAGGGAGGTCCTAGGTTCAAAATATCCACCCTACCAAAAAGCTGAATTGGGTATCCAAAATCCATTTGATAATGTTGGTGTGGGCAGGGTCGGGTGCGACTCTCGGGTGACTTTGACGGTGTAGAACCCCCTGTTCGTGGTCTCTCATACCAAGACGGCCCCGCAAGAGGTTTTTCACTTTAAAAAATATATATTAAATATAATTGCTTCTTAAATTTTTTTTTTAGGGCAATTATTTTTTAATTTATTAAATAGTAATATAGTTTTTTAATATTATAAAAGAAAGGAAAATATTGTCTAAGAGACAATTATTGTAATCAAAGGGTACTTATTTTTTTACTTGATTCAAGGAATCACAAATTGTAGAACTCTTGTGTAATAAGCCTAAGAGGCTTAGTTTTTTTTGTAAAAGATACCAAGGATCAAATTGTAAAATTGTAAATAGGCATTGATAATAAGACCAAATGGTTGTTATCATGCCTTATGTGTAATTTTAGCAAGAGAAGGTGCAAAGAGGTTTGATGAAAAAGTAAGAGGTTATGGGCTCAACATTGTGTTTAGCCAACTTCAAAATGCAGTGATAGCACATCAAAGGCATCCTGACTCAGGGTACGAGGCAGATTTTGAAGAAAATTCATTCAGGAGTCAATTTGAACAATCGAAATTCGTACAAGATGCACCACAAGAATCAAAGTATACACACTATAGTATTTCAGTGGAAATATTAGAATTAGAATCACCAAAAATAATATTGATAAGTGACGACAAAGAAGAAGTAGCAAATAATTTTGTGAATCAAGAGATAGCATCCCCACATCAAGAGGAATAAGCAGTGAATGATAGAGTAGAACAAGTCATATTTGACTTAAATTTGTAATCTCTTCTTTCTTACTTCTTCTTATTTCCTTCTTTCAAACAATAGAGTACTTTATTGTAATCATGAAATAAAGAGAGTTTTTTGGTAACTATGGCCTCACACAATAACTTACCTATACCAGAATTTAACGGTTATGACTATGAGTATTGGTCTATAAATATGAAGACCTTGCTCATAGGAAGAGGTTTGTGGGACATAATAGAAGAGGGCTACACAGAACCCTCAGAATGGACAACACTAAGTGCTATAGACAAGAAAACATGAAAAGAAGAGAAAAAAAGCAACTCTTCTGCTCTTTCTCATCTCCAAGCTGCATTGGAGAAAAGCATATTTCCTAGAATCGTCGCTTGTACAACTGCACAAGTTGCATGGAAAGCATTGAGTGATGGATTCTAGGGTAGTAATCAAGTGAAGTAGGTAAGGCTTCAAACACTGAAGAGAGATTTTGAAAATATTCGAATGAAAGATGATGAAAAAATTGATGATTATTGTGTTAGAGTAAAAGCAATTGTGGATAAAATGGTTACACTAGGTGAAGAAATCAAGCTTGAGACAATTGTAACAAATTTTTTGTGAACACTTAAATAGAAATGGAACCATATTGTCATAATTATAGAAGAATCCAATGATATTTCCCTTTTAACATTCGATGCATTAATTGGATCATTAATGTCACATGAAGAGAGGTTTCCTAAAACTTCTTCAACCAACTATGGAGGTGATGATAAGGCCTTCAATTCCAATGAAAATAATGGAAGAGGATGGGGAAGAGGTTAAGGTAGAGGAAATCAAAGAGGTAGAGGTAGAGGCAACTATAGAGGAGGCAATCAAAACAGAGGAGGCAACCAGAACAAAGGAGGCAATTCCAACAAAGGAGGCAACTCATACAGAGGAGACAATCAGTAAAGAGGTGGAAATAAAAATCAAGGAGGAAATCAAGGACAAAGTTGAAATCAAGGGTGAGGAAGTGACAAGTCAAAATAATCTTATTTCAACTATGGCAAGCTGGGTCACTTCGCTTGCGACTGCTGGTCAAAATATTCACAAGGCAACAATAGTCAATATGGTAATTATGGAGAAGAATATGATACCTCTAATATTTTTCTTTCATATGGACAATTAGAACAGAATCTAAATGACACATGGATTCTAGATACTGGTTGTTCAAACCACATGAGTGGCAAAGAACATTTATTTGCTACTTTAGATTCCACTTATAAATCCCAAATCAAATTAGGGGATGATAAGACATTGCAAGTAGAGGGTATTGGAGCCATGGAGGTTCCAACCAAATAAGGACTAAAGAAATTGCATGACATCTATTACACTCCAAAGCTCCAACACAATATTCTAAGCGTTGGAAAAATGATGGAAAACAATTACAAGCTTGTATTTGATGAAGGACAATGTATCATTTTTTATAAAAATAATTGTAATCGTGTCATCACACAGGTCCCCATGACCAAGAACAGGTTATTCCCTCTCAAATTTGATGAGCCAGGAGGAGCTCAAATTGCAAATATAGCTATAAAAAATCCAAGTGTGCTTTGGCACTTGCGATATGGTCACCTTAATTTTGCTAGCTTGAAACTTCTAACTTCTCAAGCTATGGTGACAGGACTTCCCAAAATTAATGAACAAAATGAGGTCTGTGAAGGATGTGCTTTGGGAAAGCACTCAAGGTCGAAGTTTCTAAAAGGACAAGCATGGAGAACCAGATATCCACTTCAATTAGTACATTCAGACATCTATGGACCAATGTAAAGACAAAGTCTCAAAAACTATTCTTATTTTCTCACTTTCATAGATGACTTCTCTAGAATGTGCTAGATTTATTTTTTGAAACATAAAGATGAAGATTTTGATTGCTTCATATATTTTAGAAACAATGTAGAGAATCAAAGTGGGAATTATGTAAAATGTCTTAGGACAGATCAAGGATGTGAATACTCCTCAAAAGTATTCTTGAAATATTGTAAAGCAAGTGGGATTAAAAGGCAATTCACCATTGCCTATACCCCACAACAGAACGGTGTGGCTGAGAGAAAGAACCGTACCATAGTTGAAATGGTGAGATCGATGCTTTATACTAAGCAACTAACTCATATGTACTAGGAAGAGGCTATAAGAACCAGTGTATATATTCTAAATAGAAGTCCTACTTCTAGTTTAGATGGTGTCACTCCTTATGAGGGGTGGTGCGAAAAGAAACCTAATATAAATCACTTCAAAGTGTTTGGTTCTTTAGCATATGCACATATTCCTGATGAGAAAAGGAATAATATTGATCCAAAAAGTCAAGCTTGTAAATTTGTAGGGTATTGTGAGTCTACAAAGGCATATAAACCCTACAATCCCAAGACTCATAAAGTTATACTCTCGAGGGATGTAATTTTTTATGAAGGGGGAGAATGGGGTCATCAAATAATTTTTGTTGATGATGAGTCCCAAGATGTAAGTTATTAACAGGTACAGTAGGTGTCTCCAAAGAAAAGAAAAGGCACACCACCCCCTCCAGGCTCATACACGAGTACTACATCAAGTACTTCAAATGCCACTCCAAGTCCTTCTACACAGAGATCAGTAAGTTCTTCATCGACGGAAATTGACAGAGACTCTCCATCATGAGGCAAAATAACTTTACAACATCATCCATATTTTCAAATGTTGGATCAAAATTTCCAGAGAAGATTCACTAGAAGCCAAGCTAGTGAGATGAATACAATTTTGTAGTAACTTGAAAATTTGCAATTGTATGGAGATGATGACTCCCATGATCCTAGGGGAGATGTAGTCAATTATGCTTTATTGGCTAGTACACAGCTAGAACCGACTAGCTATGAGAAGGCATGTACTCAAAATGTATGGCAAGAAGCCATGAAAGAGGAAATAACCTCTATAAACAATAATGATGCATGGGAGCTAGTAAATCTACCCAAAGGAAAAAAATGTGTTGGGTGTAAATGGGTCTACAAGACCAAGTACAATGTTGATGGAAGCATTGAGAGGCATAAGGCGAGACTAGTAGCAAAAGGTTTTAATCAGAAATTTGGCATTGATTATGAGGAAACCTTTTTTCCTATTGCACGACAAGAAACAATTAGATCAGTTCTTTCCTTAGCAGCCCATAAAGGTTGGAATGTTCAACACATGGATGTGAAAAGTGCTTTTCTGAATGGATACTTGAAATAAGAGGTTTATGTTCAACAACCTCAAGGCTTTCAATAACAGGGAAAGGAGAACCTTATTTACAAATTAAATAAAGCACTTTATGGCCTCAAGCAAGCACCAAGAGCTTGGTACTCATGCATTAATGCTATTTCAACGAGTATGGATTCACAAGAAGCAAAAGTGAACCAAATTTGTACTACCTAAAGCATGGAGTAGACATTCTCATAGTTTGTTTGTATGTGGATGATCTAATATTTATGGGTAGTAACAATAAAATGAATATGGAGTTAAACAACTCCATGATGAAACAGTTCGAGATGAAAGATCTTGGTTTAATGCGATATTTCCTAGGGATGGAAGTGCATCAATCAAATAAAGGGATCTTCATATGTCAACACAAGTATGCTCGAGACATGATCAAGAAATTTGCCATGGAGTAGTGCAAATAAGTTGCAACTCCAACTGGACATGGGATCCAATTGAGCAAGGATGATGGAGTATCAAAGGTTGACATGACCACTTACAGAAGCATGGTTGGGAGTCTGATGTTTCTCACCAACACAAGGCCCGATATTCAATATGTTGTTTCTCTAGTTTCAAGGTTTATGGCTAGTCCATCTGAGCTGCATCTACAAGCAACTAAAAGAATCTTAAGATATGTAAAAGGTACATTGGATTTTGGAATCCATTACCAAAAATTTAATTTTGTGAAATTAGTTGGCTTTAGTGACAGTGATTGGGGCAGCAATATAGATGACAGGAAATCTACATCAAGAAATTGTTTTAGTCTAGGATCAGGAATAATTACATGGAATTCCAAGAAACAAACTGTTGTAGCAGTGTCATCGATCGAGGCTGAGTATATAGCCATCACACATGCTAGTACTCAAGTCCTATGGTTGAGAAAAGTTCTTGAAGAGATTGGAGAAAGTCAAAGTGGTCCAACTTGACTGTATTGTGATAACATAAGTGCCATTCAGTTGGCATACAATCCAGTCCACCATAGCAAATCAAAGCATTTCAATATGAAGTATCACTTAATTCGAGATATGGTGGAATAGCAGATAGTTGAGCTTCAATATTGTAACACTTTGGATAATATTGCAGAAATCTTCTCCAAAGGTATAGCTAAAGCTCAATATATAAAGTTGAGAGATTATATAGTCAGTCCTCTCAACTTTAAATGGGAGAATGTTGGAAATTAAAGCAGTACAAAAAGGTAAAAAAATTGTTTACAATGGTAAGCTTTGGACCTTACCTTTTTACCTCCTTGGATGGTAGCTGATTGGGCAGATTGGACGACATGGGCAGCAAGGCATTCAACATAAATTTCCCTTCCTCCTTTCCTCCATATTTTTCTTCATTTCCTAACTTCTCCTATATTACCTAAGGTTGTTAAATCAACCCTATTTAAGCATTGTAATTTCTAAGTTTTGTAAGGTTAATGAATAATATTTCTTATTTCCATTTTGCTCCAAGACTCATGTGCCAAATATTCCTAATTGTTGAGTTTGTAACCCAAGTTCTAACCCAAGGGCTCTAGAGAAATTGGCCTAGCTTCACATGGAATCCTTTTCCAGGTTCTACTAAATCTTAGATTAAAATTTGAAACTTACTCTTGTTGATGCTTTTGCATGGATATGAACTAGTTTAGGAGAGATAAGGGGTCAACAGACTCATTTAATTCCTCTACAAAAAGCTTAGATAATGCAACCCATGAAGTAATGTTATTGTCTTATAAGGTCCTGAACCAATTTAGGATTTTCCCTCTAAAAGATAGGGCTAGAATCTCGACAATCACATCTTTATTTTTGATGTTATGTATGGCTACTTTGACCTAGTATTCATGAAAAATATGAGCTATTGGAATGTATTTTATGGTTTCTTGCATTTAGGGAGTCACCAAGTGAATTTATTCTCACTACTTAATAAGGTCAAGATAATCCATTAAATATTGATTCCTCCTAGAAAGGTAAAAATGAAATGCATGGGTTAGCTAGTGTTCTTGTAAACAGGGTCCCATGGGGTGTGCCAAAACTATTCGGATCTGAATTGACATCAAGGAAATCTCAAAACTATGACTATTATATTTAGATTTCTAATTAGGCATGCACTCGCTAATCATAGTCCAAACCTCAACATTGGATGGATTAAATATTTCTTTAATCTAGCCTCTAGAGTATGATTGTATACCTTGTCAACTAATTGGATTTTGACTCATTTAATCCCAGTTAAATGTTTAAAATATAGAGATAGAAATGGGTTTAGGGTTAGAAAGGTAATGGTTAAATAGTGGTCAGATAAAGCTAACAACATAGGCATCTACAGGAAAATCCTTACCAATCAATTTCTAGTGTCCCACACTTGTGATTAATAACACTCAAAAACAAGTAATCTTCATCAATTAAAGAAATAGAGATATACTTCAAGAAATCATTTCAAACATATAAGATACTAATAATCCAAATAGTAGAATTAGATCAGTACCTAGACTAATAGAAAATAACTCCTTCCAAGCATATGTTCAACCATGAAATATTTCAAGGTGCTCTAAGTTAGCAATTCAATATCAGTAGAATAAACTAACCATAGCAATAGTAGCAAAAATGCATTCATGGTTTAAATCTAAAAAAAAAGTACAAAAGACACCAACCTGAGGCAAACATCCAAGTAATATTCCTTTTATTGATTTGCAAAAGATATTTACATAGTAGGACAAGCAAACACTCTAGAGACAACCTTAAAAAATGAGGATTCGACCTATATTTATAGTTTTACATGTTTGGAAGATAAAAGACAAAATGGAACATTACAAGGAATGAAACACCGAATCATCTAGGTGCTGAGGTGGTAGCCTCTTATTTGTTTTTAAAGGGAGAAAAAATCATATGATCTTGTGCTCCTCTACAACTCAACCTCTGCAATTTTCTTGGCTCTCATGGTGTTTGAATCCAAACCATGCCAAACCGTCATCCAAATAATTCATTGTTCTTGTAGATAATATCCAACCATAGATCTATAACTGTGTTCACTTCTTGGTTCTTGATCTATTTGTTGCTTCATCTTATAGTTTACTTTGATCGACCAAGTTATATTAACTATACTTCTTGATTTTACGTGTTTTAGAGAGCATTAGAACAAATGGACCGTCGATCCTCCTATGAATGACTGAGATTAGTGCTTCACTTTATTATCAACCCTACAGCGTAGAACCATGTCATAGCTCACACTTCTTAGCTAGCTCAATACTGTGGAACCATGTCGTAGCCCACTCACCAAAAATACTATTCACACAAGTTGACCACCTTGATAATGAAATAGAGCAAAGGGTGCTTTAGTTTATAAATGTACTCTAATCCGTACGAGGTAGAGTATTGCATTGGCCTGCACATTATAGTATTCAAGTCATATTCCTTTTATTTTGAATTGTGACAGAAAAATATCCTAACCATGTCGTAGCCCATGCACTAAAATATTTGTGCAAAATTTTAATTGATTCTAACCACGGGGTAGAGCATTACATTGAACCACATGATGTAGAACTTTGCACTGACCTACATGGGGTAGAACCTTACATTGGATCGCATCTTGGAATCCTTACATGTAAAATTTGACCCCTTTGATCATGGGTTGAAGTATTTCATAGAGTCGTGCGATATAGAACACACGATAACTTGCAGGGGTAGAGCGGTGTTGTGAACTGTAATTTTGAGAGTAGTTATGTCAAGTTTAACTGTGTTGACTGTGGGTTGGAACATCATTCTATGCCACACATGATAGAACATTATTGTGAATTGCTACATATTGACTATGTTGTGGCCCACAATCTCAAAATTATTAAGTACAAATTTGTCTGCTTTGACCACGGGGTAGAGCATCATGCGCTACACCATTGTCGTGGGGTAGAACAACCTTCTTCATGAATTAGAAAATTTTGCAAATGTTTTCTAAGGATATGGCCATTTTGGGCCTATAGTAATTAGGATCTAAGAAATAATAACTGGTAGGATAGGGAAAAAAAAAAGGGTGATGGTATATTAAAAGCCATGCCATACATGAGGTCTCAATCACTAGAAACTTGAGCAAGAATTAGTTGTTATAAGTGCCAACCAAATTTGGTAAAATGTTAGTGAGATAATGACTTTATACCTAATAAAACATTGGGATGGGGTCTACAATATCTCAATATTAGCAATAAGGCTTTCCTAACAAGCAATTATTGACATAACCTAAGATCAAATTTCCATAAAAAGAAGACACAACACCTTTAATGGGCACCACTTTGCTTGTAAGGTACTTGGCAATTTAACCCCAGTTCAGCTCTAGATCTACTAGAGATGTATCCAACATGGTACCTCAAGCTTGAAAAACAAATAATAAAGGTATTTTCGCTCAAGACAATTTAGGAGGGAATTTTGAATTTTAAACTTAGAATTAGGTTGTATAAATAGGCCAATTTTATATCCAAAAGAGGAGGAAGAACAATATTTTCATGCGTAGTATCTAGCCTTAGGTAGAGTTTTTTTCTCATTTTCATTCTGAATATCAATATAGACTCGAGTCTCAAGTCAATGCATGTATAGGCCCTATGATACTCTTTAATTTAATGTATTATTGTAAAATCACTTTTCAACATAGATACAAAGATTTGTAACTTCTTGAATTTTTGGTTTGGTCTTGGTATGCATATATATTTGTGTGGAGGTCTATGACTAGAATATATCCTAGGCTTCATGAAAGGTTAATAGATGCATAATTATATTGAATTGGAACCATATTCAGTTTTAACTATCATGTCTTGAATCCCATGTTCACTAATCCCATTGGTACTTAGAAGGAATCTTAGATCTTGGTGCATCACCACCCCATAGTTTAGGCTAGTTAAATTTATTGCTTTCTCTCTTATCCCTTTTCCTAGACAAAAATTTAAGACTAGGCTAGCTTAGAAAAAAGTGTACCAATATCACATCCAAACAAGGATATGGCATTAAAAAATTCCCAGAGGTCATCCAACAAAGCCACATCCCATGCTCCCTAGATTACTTGGATTGTATACTCCACATAGGGCACAAACAACTGCAAGTGGGTGGTCATTATGTTTGGAGAGCATGAACTGAACTCAGTTTCCAATATTTGACATAGTGGGGACCATTTATTTTTAAAGTGTGGGTAAGTTATCAAGGCACGTGAAATTTTTGTAGCATGAATTTATACTAGAAAAATCCTAAAAATCTATTTTTTTGATCTTAACCACACTATTAGGGGCATACCTTTGTGCTCAATAATCTATTGAGATCCATTCAATAAGTGTTGGAAATAATAGAGAAAAACAACAGTTTCCATAGGAATCTCTATGTTAGACATAGTTATTGATATGTTTGTGGAAAACATGCTCTAGAGGCTCTACAAAATACAAAACAAATACTTACTAAAAATAGTAATTGTTTTAATTTTTAGATTATTGTAGCCAAAATACATATCTAGTTATGTTAACACATCAGTAGAAGATAAAATATAAAAATACAAGTCACATATGTAATTTTGATTTAATATGCACTTTGTAACTCATGGAAGGTGATTCATCACATTTCCATATAGGCAACCTTCCATGTTAATACACTGGATTTCCAACACACACCAATTCTTGTATAAAGAGAGATATACCCTTGAATATTAAAATTATGAGTAATGAATGCAATGTTATAGCCTCATATCTCTTCTTTGATATTGCTTGCATTGTACTCTATTTTGAGCAATAAAATCATTTTGTCATTTTTCTTATATATATGTTCTATTTTGTTATAATCTATTATTATGAATTGCACCCTTTAATATTACTTAAATTAAAAATTTGAGCTTTAGATCAATCTCTCATCCCATGTGTTTGGATGCTTAGAATTGTATATTTTAAGTACAATCACTCGATTCATAAATTCTATCAAGCCATCAGTCTAAGGATGGAAGGTTGTGGATATGGTCAAATTGGTATCCATCATGCTCCATAGTATGGACCAAAAAAATTTAGAAATATGCTATCCTTATTTGAAACAATGGAATTTCACAAGCCAAAGTTGATCCACACATGACTAAAATAAATCTTAGTAGTATCCTAATTTGAAATGGATTTTTTACAAGGAATCAAAATAGCTATTTTTCAAAAATGATCAACTACTACAAAAGCACAATCATTACCATGCTTAGATGTGGGTCAACTTGAGAAAAAATCCATGGAGATAGATTCCCAAGGCTTGAATATCATTGACAATGGTGTATATAGTCCCTACTTCTAATTGGTTGGTTTGTCAATAACATAGGAGGTACATGACTTGATTGAGCTCTTGATATTGTTCTTCATCTTGGGCCAACAAAAGTACTTTTGAAGTACTATTAACATTTTTACTATCCCAAAGTGACCTACTTTGTTGAAGTGTTATTTCCAAATTATCTTTGAGTACTCACTAGCTAGTACACAAATATGTTCCATGTGGAAGAGGAGGTTATCTTGCAAGTAAAAATTAGAAATATGCTTACTCACATGAAGGGATTGGTATGCATTTTAAAAATTGGAAACTACTTCATACAAGGTGAAAAAATTTGAAGTATCATGCCCACATGAATCAAGAATGGTGGTGAGTGCTATAATTAGGGGTTGACTCAAACAAACTTTTTCTATATTGACATTCACTTTCCTATGCTTGATGATGAAATGAAATTGCTATAGATATGTGACCTGCTTTTGTTGTCTTTCATTCCTTAGCTTATTATATATTTGAATAAACTCTAAAGGAATATGATCTATATGGATGATGGTATTATTACCCAATATTTAGTGCTTCTAATATTTACATGCTTGGACAATGGCATATATCTCTTTCTCATATGTGGGGTATTTTTGAATTGTTTCATTTATTGGTTTATTATAATAGACAATTGTATGCCCATGTTAAGTGAGAATAACTCTTACTGTGTACTCTAATGGATCATCCATTTTTATAAATTCAATACTTCTCACAAGATCTTATAATTTATCAAGACAAAATAATCACATGATTCAATCCATAAAAATGAACAAAAACACACTGAATAATATTATTGAGAAAATATATTTACTTAAACAATACAATATTTTTCAAAGATTATTCTTCAATTACATATTACAATACTTTATCTTCCATATATACACATGGATATGAGAATATTCACATTCACAAGACTCTTGACCTTTACACTTACACAAACCTTTCATCTCCTCAAACATACAGGAGATCTAACACTTCATATTTATCATAGGAGAAATATCACATAATAAATATCTTATTGACTCTACATATCCACATATGAGCAAAGACTCACATGATTGCACATACTAAATGATAAACTCTTATATAACTCATAACTCTAGACTTTTTAATATGGCACCTCACTTATATAACTCAAACTTACTAACATGACATCTCACTTATATAACTCCACACCTACATGACACCTACTATATACTCAATTATTAAACATCCTCACTTGCATTAATCTTGCAAGTTACCAAAAAATATAATTCTTCCAACATCCTTGCGTATTATATTATTTGGTATGAAGGTCCTTTGCCTTCATGAGTTTTTAACTCTTCATTCTGGTCTTGGTCTTTTAGCTTTAGTACTTGTTCTAGTAGTGACTTTGACCACTTCTAGAATTATTTTATGGAGAAATCCATTTATCACTATCATCAATGTTTCTTTTACACTTTTCCATCCATAATTTATTCTTATTACTATAGCCTTTATTCCAATAATATATTTGAGAATGATTATTACCTCCACAAATTTCACAATGATGATCCTAACATTTTTCTACCTTGTGTCCATGTCTACTGCAATTCTTACACCTCTTCATATGGTGAATGTTATTTCCTATTTCCTTAATAAATTTTGTATGTTTGATGTTTGATTCAAACATACCTTGCTCATATTTTCTCAAACTTGTTTCTTTGTATTCCATTTCATCACTATCCTTGTTACTATTTCTGATTTCATTTGAAACATTTTTTGCATTTTCTTTGTCTTCATGCACAATGTTTAAATTCCTTGTGTCACATGCAATGTTTATTCTCAAAACAAACTCTCTTGTATTTGTTGTCATGGGTCTCAAATCATAAGTATCACAACTTGCATGGGCCTTTATGGGCTTTAAATCATAATTCTCATTTTTATTTTGATAAAGATCACTAGTGTCACAACATGCATATTTCATCATAGGCTTGTTCTTCAATTCTTTAAATTTTCTTGTATTTTTGTCTTAAGAACATTTAGAGTGACTACTACCTTGTATACTATTTTCCATATACTAATAGGTATTGTAATGTAATTTTCATAACAATCATTAGTGTCCTTGAGAAGACAATGCATGTAGTGTTTAAGTATTTAAAAACTCAATGTTTAGCTTCTTTGTGGTTGGATTGTAAATGTCCCATTAATTCTACTGATACATATTTTTCATATTTTATATCTCCTTTAGAGAGGAATTGTAAGAGATTTATAGCTGACTTCTCTTTAACTATACTATCCTCTAGTGGTGCATACTGAATGTTTATTTTCTTTTTTATTTGCTTTCTTTTCTCAATTTGCATGTTGAGTCTTATGATAAAGAGATTTCAAGTAATTTTTTCTTGCCTTTGATCTATCTTCAAGCTTTTTTCAATATCTTGACTATTCCTTCAAATAATTATACAATCCTTTTTCTTAAAAAACTTCCTTTCTAAATATTTTCCTTCTTCCAAATATTTCTTCAACTTTAATTAATTTCCTTTGTTGTAGAATTCCTTATTACTCCCAAATTTAATATTTTTCAAAAATTCAAATAATTATTCTTCTCTCATAAAATGTTTTCTTCAATATTTAATATAATATCATCAATTTATTTCTTCAATTTTATATTCCTTCAATTAATTTCTTCACAATAAATTCTTCACCTTCAAACATATGAAATTATTTCTCCCTTTCAATATTTATCTTTCATATAATATTTTTTCAATTTAATATTAATTCTTATTTTAATTTGTTCAACAATAATCTCTTCAATATTTTTTCTTCAATTAAGTTCCACTTCTCTTTAATCTTCTTCTTCAATTTTTAAATCTTTAAAAATTCTCTTCAACAATATTTTTAATCGAATAATATACATTTACTTCAAATATATTATTAATAATTCCTTCAATCAATAGTTTTCTTCAAATATTTATTCTTCACCTTTAGTTAATTAATTTCTTATAACTCCCTCAATTATTTTCTCCTTTCACAATTTCCTCTCAATAAAATACCTTCCTCCAATATTTAATCTCCTTAGCTTCGGTATTTCACCAAATAAACCAAGGATTAGAATACCTTTGCATGTGGTTAGTTTTCAACATCCTTTCTCTGACGTTAATTCCCTTCTAACTTCTATAATATGCACTCATTACAAGTGTTACTATCCTTCTTTAATGTTCACATTCAAAATATCCTACATGCTTTGGTTACGTAATGACTACCTCTTTCCAATGTTTGCTATAAATTTAATATCTCTTCCTGCTTACAACTCAGGATTATAACTATGATGTCTCAATTTTGTGTGCATTTTTCTAATATTTTCCAAATGCTTCCCACATCCAATATGCTTGACTCAAAAAAACTTCACATTTTTCTGCAAATGATTTCAACGTCTAATATGCTTGACTTAGAAAAATTTCTCTTGCCTTTCCACCTCTTGATATTGTCTGGTCTCTATAAATATTCTACCACTAACTTTTATGTGTTACAAGCAATGCTCTTAATATTCACTTTGTATGCTTTTCCTAGACAATAACTACTTTCACTTATGCTCTCTCTTGTTCACTTTAGATTATCAAATATTCTACCTTCCTCTAGTCCATCAATTCTTTGCTTCTCTCCAGTACTTCAAATATTTTTCCTTTATTTAGTTTGTTAATGCTTTGTTTTTAGTTTATCACTACTTTGCTTTTTTCCAATCTATCAAATGCTCAAATTTCACCATCCACATCTCAAACAATCATTCAAATATTTCTCAACTTCAAGAACAACGACTTACTCTTTACAATCATGATTCTTTGCAATGGTGGCTCTGATACCATTATTAGAAATTTCTCATAGGATCTTACAACTTATAAAGATAATATAATCACATGATTCAATCCATAACAACGAATGATAACACATTGAATAATATTATTGAGAAACTATATATAGTTAAACAATACAATATAATTCAAAACTTATTCTTTGATTACATATTACAATGCTTTATCTTCCAAATATACACATGGATATGAGACTCTTCACATTCACAAGACTCTTGAAATTTACACTTATACAAACCTTTTATCTCCTCAAATACATAGGAGATCTAAACATTCATATTTCTCATGGGAGAAATATCACATAATAAAAATTTTATTGACTCCATATCCATAAATGAACAAAGACTCTAATGATTGCACATACTAAATGATAAACTCTTAAACAAATTATAACTCCATACTTATTAACATGAAACCTCACTTACATAACTCCACACTTACTCACATGACACCTACTATATGCTCAAATATTAAACACACTCTAGAATATATATATATATATATATATGGTACTTGCATTAATATTGCAAGTTACCAAATAATTTAATACTTTCAACAACCATTACCGTAAAATTTTGATGCAAATTACATGGAAAAAGTGTAGGAGATAAATACAATTGGTCCTTCCACATCTTACATGCCATTTATTATATATTTCCTCAATGAAACTTGGATTTGATACCTCCTTTGGTCACTTGTTGTAGTGGCCAAGCAATATGTGAGAACACCAATATAAATCTTTGATAAAAATTGGAAAGACCCAAAAAGTTACAAAGATCTATTAGTATTTAGTGTAGGCTAATATATAATTATCTAAATCTTCTTAGGATCAACATGGACTCTCTATTTATCAATAATATACCCAAGGTACTAAATATTTCTCATGCCTAATGAGCACTATTCCAAATTAGCATATAGATTATGTCTTCAAAGAATCTAAATTATTTGTTGAACATGTTATATATGTTACTTCCATGTTTGACTATATATGTGAATGTCATTTAAGTAGACAACCGCAAATAAAATGGTATAGGGACATAGGATGTCATCTATTATCCTCATGAATTTTATAGGTACATTAGTCAAAACAAAAGGTATAACTAGCCACTCAAATAAACCCTCCTTGGATTTGAATGTAGTATTTTGTATGTTAGTGTGATCTATGGGTATTTGATGGTGGTTAGGTATATTTGAGATCAATTTTGGTGAACTTTGCACCATGGAGTTGTTCCAACAATCATCTATCAAAGGGAGTGCATAATTTTTTTTTATAACGATTTCATTCAAATATTTGTAGTCAATACAGAGTCTTCAACTTCCATATTTCTTTGGAACCAAGATAATTATACTTTTACATGGTGAAGCACTTGGTCTAATGTATCTCATTTGAATAAATTATTGGATATACATATTTATTTCATCAATTTTCAAGGATAATCTATGATAAATAGGAACATTAGGCAAAGGAGAACCAATAACTAAATCAATAAAAAATACCTCATAATAAAGTGGAACCCTAGTTGATGAATTAAAATAGTCATCATGTTTTGATATAATTTAGTCAATTTTCTTCTACCGTGTAGGGATTGAAATTGATGTTGCAATAGTCCTCCTCCTACTTTGTGGCTTAATCTTCAATAAAATTATTTTTCTTATTTTGGATATCATATTTATGCATTCTTTAACACTAATTAAATAAATAGAGGTAGGAGGATATACCTCTAGGATACTAAAGTTGACCTATGATAGTTATGATGACAATATAGGACCTAAAATAATATACATCGTGCCTCTTCCACATAAATGGTTGGTCCAAAATCACATCACAAACATACAAGGGTACCTCATAACATAAAACTTCATCTTTGAAGGGCTTGATGGCATAAGAGAGGATGTAGTGACACAAATGTCTCTCCTCTATTATAACCATTCAACATAATATACTTATGGGTGTGGTGTTGTAGGTAGACTAAAATCCTTCACCATTTGAGAAAAAATTATATTCTTTTGAATACCACTATCAACAATAAAATGTAATGTACTATCCTTGATCCACATTTATAAATGAAATAGACATTCCTCCTTTTGTGATTCCTTTGGTGTAGCATGCGTGGTGGAAATAATTACATTTTGTTTTACTTTAGTAAATCACTTTCCTCTATCATTATCCTATGGATGTGGTGATAGTGGTGCAATGGATGTAGAGGGTTATGACTTACTAAAAAAATGTTAGATTGATTAACACTCCTCCCTTGAATATTAGTTGCTCTTATGATAATCACACCATTTTCCACTCTTGGAATTTAAGGGATTATTTTCTTGGGAGTCTTTTCTATGCTTTCAATTCTAATTTTGGGATTGAACCCCTTTATACTAATTCTTTGGAGAGTCACTCTTGCATTTCTTTAGATGGTACTTAATTTTCTATTTTTTTTATTTACTCCTCTTTTTCTATGTTTTTAATGCCTCTGCTCTCATTTAAAAATATGTTTATATGCCTCTTCCAATGTATTGAATTTAAAGAGGTCCATGTCATCTTGAATACCATTGCATCCCACTATGGTACTTGAGTATTAAATACCTCTCATTATCTTGAATAGCTAGCCTTACTACCATAAAATGAAAAGCATCAATATAATCTTGAATAGATTGGTTTTTATTGTGATGCAATTGTTACCATCATATATATTGGTGTTCGTAGGCTCTAACATAATGATATTTTTCCTTGATGGCCCCCATGAAATTATCCCAAGTGAATGCTACTTCATATTCATTATCTTTTGTAATCTTAGTATACTTCCCACCAATTTTGAATAGGTAAGAAAACTTTCAAAAGTGCAAAAGTGATTTCTCATTTTTGATGAATTTATTATAGAGAAGTATGAAGATAACTAATCAAACTAATTTTCTAGGGCATAAACATTAAACTTTCCTTCTAGTGTAGGAATATCAAAATCTACCTCCACCTTAAAAGGTGTGGAAGCACGAAATGGTTCTAGGGAGTGAAAGGATATGTAGAGGAGGTTGCAAAAATTTCAACAAGGAGTTCTTAAAGAATTTTATCAAATTGTTCTATCATATCATTCCTCTATTTTATGACAAATTCATTTAACATCTCCTTGAAAGAATCGAATGTCTCAATGTTGTCCATTCTACTTCTTGATTGAAACTATTTGGAATGAAAAGAGAGATAATATGAGAGATATTGCATCTGATACCTAAAATTTTGATAACCTAATATCTTTTTTATGGGCATACACCCAAAATACAAACCATTATGATACCACTAATCCAAAAATCAAAATTTTTAGTAGATCATGAAAGAGTTTGATTAAAAAATAATAGAGTATAACATATCAAAACACAAATATATATATATATATATATATATATATATATATATATGCAAAATAATATAATGACTTTATTACTCAAAAAAATAGAATACAATGCAAGCAATCTCTAAGAAGGGATACAAGGCTAACAATATTCCATCCATTACTCATGCTTTTTATAGACATAGGTGCATCTCTTTACACAAAATTGGTGTATTGAAGATCCATCATATTGAATATAGGTTGTAACCCACATGGAAATGTGGTGGTTCACCTTTCATGAATTAAAAGGTCACCTATATGGAAATGTGGTGATTTACCTTTCATGAGTTACAAAGTGCATATTAATTAAAAATTAGATACACATGATTTGTCCTTTTGTGTTTTATCTTCCACTAATGTGTCAATATAGCTAGAGATGCATCTTGGCTACAAAAATCTACAAATAGAAAAGTACTATTTTTAGAAACTATTTTTTTTTACATTTTTTAAGGCCTCCAAAGCATTTTTTATACAAAGTTATTAGCAAATATATCTACAATAGAGTTACATATAAAATTGTTGTTCTCTCTTTAAAATTTCCAACTCTTCTTGAATGGATAAAAATGAAATCCCAAGCATAAAGTTATGCCCTTAAAAATATGGTTAGGATTAAAAAATAGATTTTAGATATTTTTGAGCATAAATACATGTTGCAAAAAGGTCACATGCCTAGATTATTTGTTTACCTTGATAAATAATGGTCCCATTGTATCAACTTTTAACATCAAGTGTAGAAATTATTTTTTATCTAATATTTTATGAATCATTTTCCTTGGTGACCAAGTTGTCCTATATTGACCACTTTGTACATATAAGTGTATTGTATTCTAGTGGTCTTGGTCCATGTATCAATAATTGATCCTCCTCTAGTAGTGTAAAACTATATGGAATGATTTCTTCAATGTCCAAATATTCTACTACTATAAAAGTGTCCAAAAGAGGTGTATGATAATGCCTAAGAAGTTTAATATGGAATATTGGATGCAAACCAAGATAAGATATAAGATTCAATTCAAAGACATTTACTCCCACCTTCTGGTTATGGTGTATAGGCCATAGTAAAGAGATATGATATTTCTCTAGGGTTCTGAAAGTATATTTTTTTGGAGATATAACTATACATTATTTCCAACTTCGAATTTATATGGGACTTGATGCTACTCATAAAATCAATATATTATTTATTTATATTTTACAAGATATATTGGAGCTATTATTGGATGTGTTGAATCTATTCCATAAACTATGTTGTCTTTTCTAATTCTTTTTGTCCATGAGGAGAGCACCCCATGGGTTGCATAGGGAGAGATGCATAAGTGGGTGCCAAGTGTTGGAACCCAAAATAAACATAAAATAACCTATATTTGGTAGAGCTAAGTGAAGCTTAATTATAAACATGTTAAATTTAGGGAGGCTCTAATACCATGTGTATAGATGCTTGAAATTATATATTTGAAGAAGATGCACAATTAGTCAATTCACAACTTCTATCTAGCCATTACTCTAAAGA
Source organism: Wollemia nobilis (assembly GCA_028583015.1). NCBI lineage: Eukaryota > Viridiplantae > Streptophyta > Pinopsida > Araucariales > Araucariaceae > Wollemia > Wollemia nobilis. Next base: position 806,802 of record JAQPPZ010001340.1, read on the forward strand.
TGAAAGGTTGTGGACATGGTCAATTTTGTTTCCATCATGCTCCATAGTGTGGACCAAAATATACTTATAAATCTACTATCCCCATCAAATGCAATGGAATTTGGAAATTCAAAGTTGAGCCATACATAATTAAAATAAAGCTTAGTAGTATCCTTAGTTGAAATGTATTTCTTATAGGGAATCATGATAACCATTTTGAAAATGATTAAATACTACAAAAACATAATTATTACCATGCTTAGATGTGGGAAAACATGATATGAAATATATGGATATTAATTCGTAAGGCTCGGATAGCACTCGTAATGGTGTATATAATTATTTGCACTATAATAAAGGGTTTTGGCCTCAAATAAAAGATAATATAAAGGCAAGATGGAGGAAGGCATAAAAGCATTGATTAGAGATGGTTGCTATTTTATAGAAGTATTGAGCATAGAATAAAGGTAAATTTACAAACACTCATGTGGAAATTTCCTAAAAAGGGCAAAAAGTAAAAGAGAGGGTCTACTCGCATAAAGAAAGAAAAAATCATGATAGTCAGAGGTTTTGAAAATTTATAGAGAAATAAAAATAAAAATATTATGAGAGGTAGACTATGTGAAATAAGATATCTCAATAAGTGGAACACTAAAAATACTTATGGAAATAAAAAATAAGAAACTTTCACAAAATTTATTCTGATCATGAAAGTCTAAAAAAATCTTGACACAGGCCAACAAGAGAAAGTTTTGATAGGCAACCAATAGCCTACATGGGTATTTGAAAAGACTAGGAGAGTGCTAATATATAAAGCATAATGTAGAGAGCCATAAAATTTGAATAAGAATCAAACTAAATTGCAAAGTAATAGTAATGGTACATTTCATATCAAAACACACCAATCGAGGCTGGGCTAGAGAGACCCAATAGGATAAATGTGCCCACATACAGGGTTATGCACAACGATGAATATTTACAAATTGGGCAAATATTAATATTTTAAAAAATAAAAATTGGTAAATTTTGGGACCCTAGACATTGGCCCTTTCACCCAAAATTTTTGAGGAATTTTTTTTTAGGTGTTGGTTCGCCATGCATTGATATAGTATTACGATTTTTTTTTAAATTTTGCCAACACTCCTGCCTAAATCCTGGACCATTTTTACCTTACATTTCTAAGATTTTAATTTATCTCGCCAAATTCACCAACTATAACACTATCTATAACTAACATGCTAGTGATACTTTTTCATTGAGTAGCCGCAGTGAAAAGTAAAACCTTCCAAGCAAAAAGATGAATTGAAATATTTGATATATTATAGAATTCCACCAAAATTTAGCCGTGTTCAAAAACCAGTCGATCCAGATCAAAACTCTACTCAAATAAAAATTGAACCCATATATACACCCAAAGATATCTTGTTGTCATTTTCCACTCGGACACTTTGCTGCACTTGGAACAACATTTGAACATAATTCTTTACCTAGACCAACATTTGGATATTGTTCTAGATACAAACTAACATCCGTCAGCCTGATATAGTTCTATACCCAGATTGACATCAGGACAACCTGAATAGTTATGTACCCGGTCCAACATTCAATCTATGTTCTATACTTGGACTACTATCTGAACACTAATATGTACCCAAAATAACATTTAGATGGCCTAACACAATTTTGCATCCAAACCAACATTAGGATAACCTGACATAGTTTTATACCTAGACTGACATCCGAACTTTGTTCTATATCTGAATCATCATCCAAACATTAATTTATACCCATACTAACATTTAGATAGCCTGACATAGTTCTATATTTGGATTGACCTATGGACGGCCTATTGGACCTCTATTCTATACCCAGATTGACATCCAAAATCTATTCTATAACTGGATCAACATCCGACACTATTTTAAAACCAGATCGACATCCAACATCGTTCTTCAATTGAACTGACTATTGGACCTCTTTTTAACAAAGAAATCCCAACAAATTTTTTTTCCAACCAAACCTACCTCTAGACATTTTTTTACACTAGGTACTCTATTTATTTTAAAACATTGTGAATCTATGATCCTGTATTTTTTTTTTGGAGAATATGAGTTGAAGTAGTTGTAGTAATAAATTTTTTTTTTTGTCATCTAATTGTAGGTTTTTATTTTACTATTTTTTTTATCATTTATTAAAAATAAGTCAATGCTCTATTTCCTATGTTATTCTCTATTTTGCCTTATTCTCCAATTTTTTCCCTATTTTCTCTCTTTCTGTTAACACTCTTTGATTCTCTATTTCTATTGAGATATGCTTTTATGTTACAATATTATAAATAGGTAAATGATTTGGTTCTCTAAAATAATTGTGATGCTCTATTTCTCTAAATACATTGTGATTCTCTAATTCTTATCCATTGTGTACTAGTGTAGACACTAAAATCTGGTCAATCCGATTAGGCATCCATGAACAATGACTAAATTGACATCCCATAGCCCCTAGGGCAGCCCTCAGAGGTCATACAGTGGTTCTAGCCACTCTCGATAAGGTTTTGGAAGGTTTTGACCCATTTTTGGGACCTTTTGGACACCCTGTTTCTATTTGTCCCACCCTAGGACGAATAGCAACATTCATCCCAGGGTGGGCGGAATAGCAAGTTTGACCCCAAAAAGTCAAATTTTGGACAAATGGCACCCAAAAACTACCATTTGCCCTACTTAGCCTAGCATGCGGGTCAGAGCATGCAACACTCTTATGACATACTTCATAATGGAGGCCAAAAAGGGAGATTCTCTTCCCCTTCCAATGCATGCCTCCTCCTAGACAAATGGCGCCTCTTGCCATGCATGCCCTTACATGCCTTTTTGCACATGAGCCTCCTTGGGCTATAAAGTGGATCCAATTTCCACACAAAATATAGAGAGGAGTTTTAGGTTTATGCAATGGAGTGCTTCTAAGATTTCTTTCCACCTTTTGTGCCCATTTTTCCCTCGAAATCTCTACCTAGCGAAGGAGGTTTGCGAGTGAACTAGTAGGCGCAATTTGTCACATAACCGGACCATATGAGTGAATTTATTCACAAAATTTTATGAAAAATAACCCTTATAGTATTTTTGACCATTCCCAAGTGGAATTGGTGGTAAAATTTAGGTAGAATATGTGGGCGTCCCACCCCGGGTGCCCCCAATTTATGACAGTCCTATTCGTCCCACCCTATGATGAATAGAAATATGTCAATAATTTTCTGAATATTTTTAATTATTTATTTTCTACATGTTCATATTATGCTACAGTTCAAATTTTATGTCTTTCTGAGCTATATTGGTCGAGATATTGCATTTTTAGTGTTTTGTAGGGTCTCTTGCAGGTATCCGGTGGTCATTTGAGAGAACACCCAAACTATGACTTATATTGAAAATATGATCAAATGGGTTTTCTTATAATATTATTTTATGTATTCTTTCCAATTTTCATGCATTTTGGATATGTGTAGGGTCAAAAATTGCTTGCTTTGGGTTTTGTAGGTTGTGAATGGTCATTTCGATTTTGAAGCCCCATAGGATGCAATTTTGATGCAATTTCTAGTGATATCTTCCCAAAACCTTATTTTTATACATCCCTACGTAATTTCATGTCATTTGGAGTTGATTTGATATGTTTTCTCATTATTAGCCATTTTGCCCCTATGGGGATTGCATGCTTTTTATCATACGCACTCACTATTTGATGATTATGGTTTCCTTGTGTGTAGGTGTAGGTCATTACAGTGCATTGGGAGGCATCCTAAGACATCATAGATCAAATACACAAGTAGTGAAAACCTTGGCCCGCCCACTTCGATTGTGGGTACGAGGAAAGACATTGGATGTGCACCCAAATTTCTTGAAGAGATTTGACCTTTGGGCACCCGAGTTTGTAAAAATTTGTATCACCCATTTTGATCCCTCAAGGGGATGCATTTTAACCCATAATTTTGGATCATTTTGATTAATAAGAGATATACTTGTTTTGCTTTATTGCTTGTTATTCGTTATCTTTCCATATTACTTGCATGCTTTCGTTTGATGCTCATTAGCGATAGGGCATAGATACATACATTTTTTATATTTAATTTGGTGCAATATTTTTCCCTAATTCAGTGGTGATCATGGTGGGACCTAGTCCCTTTTGCTTTAGGTGAAGTTTGGATCTCATTTTCCACCTTTTTATGTTGTAGGTGCTAGTCATTCTGGACTGAAACGAACTCTGACCTGCTATTCATGCCACCCTGGGATGAATGAGAATTCATCCCACCCTAGAATGAATGTAGACCTGCTATTCATCCCACCCTAGAGTGAATAGAAACTAGAGGTATTTCTGCTCAATTTTCCAGAAGTTGCAGGTCCCAGAACTGATGAGGTAAGTGCCTAAACCCTCTATTTTCATTTTGCACTTTCAAAAGTTGTTTAATTTGGTTTTTCTTGCATCATTTGTTTTCCTAGAAAGGTTAAAAGTTAGATTTACTTTTCTCATAACTTAAAATAAGAACAAAAAGAAGAAAAATCAAAGAAAATCAAAGTAGGAATGCATCTCTATGGTTTGCTTGCTTGTAGCCTACCCAATGGGTAGGCTAACATTTAGGGTTTTGCATTTCTAGATACATTTGTAGGTTCCTTTTATACTAAATTTTTGAAAGTAAAATGCACATTTACATGCATTTAGTGAAAGATCATTGAGTGCTTCATTTTTTACTTTCTTTTAAGCTTAAAAAGAACCACACACACTTGCACGTATCACGATAACATTGGTAAGGTTGGATTTCATCACCAACCTCCAATTCAGACCGGTGACGTTGGATTTCACCTCCTTCCACCAGCTTGCCCTCTAGATGCCTTAGATAGAATAGGGCACTCTCCTAAGATGGAATAGGTCACTAATGTTCAAACTGCCTCCCACTATTGGAAACATTGTTTCAGAGTGGAAGAGCTAGGCGAACCCCCCACTGGGATTTAAGCGGTGTACCCTAGACTATTTTGAGAAATCATGTTTGGCACTAGTGTCCCTAGTCACCACTTTGGTTGAGTTCCCTCATTCTAATTCCAAAAAAAGAACAAGAAATAAGAAACAACAAATCAAACACACTAAACAAGTTTTAGGACACACATTTAATCTTTAAAAGAGATAATCATATTATCTACTTTGTGTGTTTCTTTATATTAGGGACCAAACCCTAACCCTAATTTTCAAAAATTTATTGAAAAAAAATCAATTACTTTTGATTCTGCATCCAATGGTTCGAGAATCATGCAAAACAGAGCTATAACGAAAAAGTTATTTTGGTTTTGTGATTACTCTATTTTTGAGGTCGAAAATAGGGAAAAAGTGCAGTAAAATGGTCATAGAATGGTCTAGACAACTCCAAAAAGTGCCAAATTTATTTTGTTGTCTTAGTTAGCCCATTCTGCACCTCTCATAGAAATTTTGAGTCCTAACTCTTCACGGTTCAAAATTTCCCAAAAATTCCTAAAAGTGGGCATTTCCCCATGGGCCCCGGTTGGCCAAATATTCCAAAAATACAAATTTTTGACCCAAAAGTCAGATTTTGGAGCCCTAGCCCATTGTGATCAGCTCGTCGCACTGATCATTTTGATATATAACACTTATAACCTTTTTTGGAAAAGTCAAATTTTTCTAAAAATGGTCGATGGACCCTCGTTTTACCGAGTTTGGTCCAAATGCGGTTAAAAACAAGACCTCCAATTCAGAGAGAGATTCAAGCTCCATAGCTAGTGAATATCTCCAAATAATTCTAGAGGACATGCCCATATCTGAATGGCATCCTAGGTCCTATCATAACAACAATATCATCCCTAGGGGGCAAACCTTCGAGATACCCCTACTAGGGAAGCACCCATAGATCCTCTAGGAAAACTTCCTGATTTGGATACCTTGATAGAATTCTATATAGAAAATAATCTGCCCATTGAGGGGTCTAATAGATCAATATCGTGGGTTCACACCCCAACTTGCTCTATACATCAATCAAAATGTGAACATGAGAGTACACCATGGCCTAGCTTGGATGAGCAAACCACCCCGTTTGATCGAGCAAGTCGCCCCCATACTCCTCACAGAGAGCACTCAACATCCACACGTCGTGCTCTTGTGCATCCTGAATATATAGAGCCTACATCCAAAATTGAATATGAGTCTTTCCTCATAGATGAGGAAGAAGACCCAAGTCATCTTCCTACTCCTCGTGAAGAGTACTTGGTGCAACCACATGATGGCTCTACATCATTGGACTATATAGAGCCGATTCATAAACTAGAGTCTCAAGGCAATGCAACCTTTAGGGAGCATGGAAAACAAGCAATAGATCCTACTAGGGGGGAAAGACATGATAAACCCATCTGTATTTCAAATACAAGGGCACACAAACCCCATACAACTGAGCAACAAGATCATACTCATCAAGCAATTGGGCCAAATCTTAATAGACAACAACATACGGATCAACTCCAGTTGGCTCAACAATGATTACATCAACAATGGGTGGACTCACAATGAGCACACCTACAAAGGTTGTATCAATGAAAGATACAAGAACAACAAAAGATACAACAAGAGCAATTACAAAATGCATTACATAAAGTTGTGCTATCACCTAGCACCTATAGGATGCAACAACGGGCAAGGCACCCAATACAGTCTCAAAATATTCCCCCCTCAGACATGCCAAAATTGCATTCAACATCAAAGGCCATTATCTGGTTATCATCAAAATCTTCATGCTCCTCAACAATACCAAGATCAATACAAGGAGGAATCATATGAAGAGTCCCAATGGGAACATCAGGATCAAATAGATGCCTACCCTGAATCCAGTTATGATGAGGTGCCTAATGATCACACTTATCGTCCACCTCAACATCAAAAGTGGCCTCCTTCATCTAATCAAGGGCGACAACAAGATGATCATATCATGTCATCAGGGCCATACAAAGAGCTAGCTGATCGGTTAAAGGCATTAGAAAAGCCAGATCAAATTTTGGGTTATCAAAAACCCACACTGAAGCAACTTAGTAATCAGCCTTTGCATCCATCAGTGTCATCACTGACATACCCATCGAATTTCCAGATGCCCAAACTTGAAGATTTCAAAGATGATGAAGATGCAGAAGAGCATGTGACAAGCTTCATCCTTAAGTGCTCTCATCTTCAAGACTATGACCCTTTGATGTTGAGAATATTCATTACAACATTATCTGGGGATGCTTTAGAATGGTATAATCATCTACCACATCATAGCATAAACACCTTTGAGCAATTGGCCGATGTGTTTTTGGGACGCTTTGCCTCAAGTGCTAAGAAAACAACAAACTTGACTGACTTGTCTAGCCTTCATCAACTTGATGATGAGCCAATCATGGAGTATGGTAATAGATGGAGAAAGGTGATGTTAAAACTACCTTTCACCCTACCCACAATGGAACTTATCCGAATGTTTACTAGAAGTTGTTCAAAGTAAATTTCACTTCTCTTACAATTACAACGGTATCAAACATTCGAGGAGGCCTTAGCACAAGCCCAAATCATTGAGGACATCAAGGTCCAAGAGGGTGATGTTCAACTCCACAAAGGGGAACAGCCAAACAAGAACATTAAAGGTGGTGACATGCAACAAAATGTAGCCCCAATCAATCAAGTGGTTCTGAGTATCCCTGAACCCTCAAACCGGGCTCCACCACCACAATTATCAGTGCAGCCTAATTACCAGGCCCAGCCTCCATTGGCCAAAAATCACATGCAACAAAAGCAAAGACAATATACTCATTTGTCAGAGCCCTTAGCATCGATCTTCAATCGATTATATGAGGCACAAGCAATCACGCTCCCTGAGATCCATCCATTGAAACCTAATAAGCGTAGATCAAAGATGCATAGGCAAGATCTATACTATGTTTACCATCGACAAAGAGGCCATGACATCCAGACATGTTATCCCTTTAGAGATGTAGTTCAAGATATGATCGAGAGGCAAGAGCTTTTAATGGGCAATCCTCTTGCTCCAAACAACCAACCAATAGGAGACTTCCAAGACCTTTGGCCCATACACAAAGCAAACACAACATCTACCAACCACTTTGAGCAACCCAAAGGTAGCATACCTTCCCTTTCCCACCATCCACATCACAACCAATGAATCATAGTGAGAACTCTAAAGGTATCACACCTTTCTCACTTTCATTGAGTAGCACACACACTAGGGGTGCCTAAGGTATCATGCCTTTCCCCTCACAAAACATTCAAAATCCAAAAACATTCAAAATAATCAAAATTTCAAAAACTTTACAATACATTAAAACACAAAAATATTTTGCATACTGGGGGTACACAAGGTATTGCACCTTCCTCCTAAAAGCACAAAATAATCAAAGTTACAAAATGCTCCAAGGGTGCCTACAACCCGCTTGGTCAACCTAAAATGCTCCTAGGTGGTCTAGAACCATCTAGGTCACCCCAAAATGCTCCAAGGGTGCCTACATCCCACTTGGTCAACCTAAAATGCTCCTAGGTGGTCTAGAACCATCTAGGTCACCCCAAAATGCTCCAAGGGTACCTACATCCCGCTTGGTCAACCTAAAATTCTCCTAGGCGGTCTAGAACCATCTAGGTCACCCCAAAATGCTCCAAGGGTGCCTACCATCCTGCTTGGTCAACCTAAAATGCTCCTAGGTGGTCTAGAACCATCTAGGTCACCCCAAATACCCCAATGGCCCCCAATAAGCCCATTGGTCACATGTACATACATATATAAAATAAATATGATCAAATAAAAAATACAAAAACATTGCATCACATTGCATTTCAAAAAAACATCATCAAAATATCAAAAATACAAAAATATTGCATTGCATCACATTGTATCCCATTGCATTTTATCATCGCTTGCATTTAGGCATACTCATCATTAGCACTTTACATTTTAGAGTTGCTCATACATGTCTAGCACCATGATGGTACAATACTTATCGCTCAAAATCAATGTCATGAAAGTAAGCATAGTTCAATGTTGCAATTATCATATTCACCCACATTTTCCATTTTCCACATTTGTGTCCACCCCTTCACCTAGTCATTTATTTTAGAATGTCATTAGGGTTTTTGGTCACTCAACCATTTCTAGCTTCTCTTCAGGTTTTGTAGAAAGCTATCTTGATTTTTAGGAGGTAGAGTCTTGCTTAGATTATGCCTTGTGTACATCAGATCCCAAACACATTTAAACATTAATAAATCCAAGTTTTGCACAAAGAAAGATAAAATCCATGAAGTGGTCTAGGGTACTTTAAGTGAAAATGTTATCCTACTCATCCCCCTATGCGAATGGTTCAAGAATGCTGAGAGTTGGCAAAAGGACAAGCATCTTCCCTACCCAATTCCCCAAAATAAACAATGGTTTTCACCACTATCAAAAATCCCCAATTCACACAAATCCCCATCTCAAAAATACCAAAAAAATCAAAGAAATCAAAAGTCAAAAATAAAAATCCCAAAATTTCAATATCAAAATCCTCAAAAAGCAAAAAGCAAAAGCAAAATAAACAGTGGTTCTCACCACTATCAAAAATCCCAATTCCCAAATCCCTTGCTCAAAGAAAACAAAATACAAAATAAATAGTGATTTTCATCACTACATATGAGCAAGTATCCCAATAAAATTGAAGAAAATAAGGGAGTCGAACTTGAATCCCTGGAACTCTCAACATTTGGAAAACCATAAGGTGATCCTCATTACAGGTTTGGTGGATAGCCTATTCGGCAATGGTGGTATCCTTATGCATGATGATATGTCTATCACATTAGCTTTTGGCGTGTGTGTAGACCAATGTTTGCATGTGGATGAGCTAGCTTTTGGTAACCTAGATTGCCTAGTGGTCTAGTCCTACTAAGTACAAAATCTAGGATTGTGGCATTCATAGAGTGATCCTCATTACAGGTTTGGTGGATAGCCTATATGGCAATGGTGGTATCTTTATGCATCTCACAGGAATGAACTCACTTGCACACATAGGGATATGAAGTACCTTGGTCGTCCTAGCAGATTCATACCTCATCAAAAAGTCTTGCATAGTCAGTATACAACCTTTGATCAAATCAGCTAGAGTGTTTGAGTCTCATAAAAACCTCACCTACATTATTTGCACATCTCATTTCATTTACTCCATTTCACCACATCACAATAATGGTCTCACATTTCCATTCACAAAAACAAAGAAAAAAAAAAGAGCATTAATGTGTTTGTACAGTCTATAGTGTTCACATAGTATGTCAAATCATTAACCATAATTCATATTTATCAATCAAATCAAATATCTCATCTCACTATGCATCCATGCATATAGATAGCATCAAATCAAAGAAAATACACATGCATACATGATATATATCTATCACCATCCCATCATGTCACCAAAGCATCCATATGCATACATACTAAGCATCTAACACATAATCATAAATCAATGCATACATTACATCCATATCATAAAGAAATAAAGGAGACACATGATGACCATAACAAAATCTCATATATATATGGGGTAAAAATATACATCATAGTTTCCAAAAATGCTCATAGGCTACAATAAAGTGGGTCCTCAGACCTCACCAATACCAAAAATCCAAAATCCAAAACGAGTCAACCCAAAGGTATCCATAAACCCTTTGGTCCACAAAATCCCCAAAGGTATCCATAAACCCTTTGGTCACCAAAAGCCCCAAAGGTATCCATAAACCCTTTGGTCACCCAAAATCCCCAAAGGTATCCATAAACCCTTTGGTCACCCAAAAGCCCCAAAGGTATCCATAAACCCTTTGGTCACCCAAAAAGCCCCAAAGGTACCCATAAACCCTTTGGTCAATCCAAAAAGCCCCAAAGGTATCCATAAACCCTTTGGTCACCCAAAATGCCCCAACGGCACCCACTAAGCCCATTGGTCATAATAACAACATATATAATCCAAATCAACAATTGATAACTTAATCAAGTTAATCATGTTCGTCTTACGAATCATTGCCAAAGACAATCATACACCCTTCTTTCTTGGGGCAAATAAGTAAAATATAAAAAGCAAATTCAAGCAAACTGGTAAGCTTATCTCCTAATTACCATCAAGGCTAGGATTTGATTTAAGCTTATCTCCTATCGCCATCACGGCTAGGATTTGATTTAAGCTTATCTCCTAATTTCCATCAAGGCTAGGATTTGATTTAAGCTTATCTCCTAATTGCCATCAAGGCTAGGATTTGATTTAAGCTTATCTCCTAATTGCCATCAAGGCTAGGATTTGATTTAAGCTTGTTTGCCAATATTCAAAATATTATATCATCCTAGACGTATAGCCTATTGTCCTAGAAGGAATTGTTGTCAATCAAGTTTTAGGAATGAGTGAGCTAAGGTTTAGTGGGTGCGGTGGGAGTGAAAGTTTGAATTTTTTGGGCAGGAATCTCAGCCAAGGTGGTAGAGGTAGAGCAGGTACAAAAGGGGTGGGTGGGAACCTTGAGCATGGATCAAGTGAGGATCTAGAGGAAGGCGGTCAGGCTATGGTAAATTTGGAGGTGGGCATCATGTGGGGGCCCGACCCTCCTTAGAAAGACCCTGAAAAAAAAGATACGAAGGACAATGCGGGGCCCAAGAAGTGGTTGTCTTTTGTTGAGACTCTTAGAGGAAAAAGAAAGGAGGTTCTCTCTCTTCTACCCCTAGTTCTAGTGAATAATAAAATTTTGGTCCCGACAAGTTCCATGAGCCCTTTTATTTTAATGGAAAAATTCTCCCTCATAGGCAAGTTTTTGGGAGGTACGCCAGACATGGAGACTATCATGGCTTGGACGATGGGTAATGGGTGATCGGTAGGCAGCTTGGAGTTGGCAGCTCTAACTCGAGAGTTCTTCATTATCCATTTTAACAATATGGAGGATGCTAACCACATTTTAACAGGAGGTCCTTGGTTTTTGGGCAAAAGGAACCTTTTTCTCAGATGATGGGGTGAAGTTTTTGACCCTAAAAAGTAAAATATTAACATTGCCCCTATTTGGATTCGTATCTCGAGTCTACCTGCCTAGTTATTCAATGAATATTGGCTATAGGGAATAGCCAGAACTATAGGGGACCTGATCTCCATTGACCATGCGACCTTGGCCAGGACAATGATGACTCATGCATGAATCTACGTAAATGCTAATTTGGATAATGAATTGCCAAGGTTTGTGGAGCTATATTATGGAGAATACTATCAAAAATAGCTGATAGAATACGAGAATAGACTGGTATTCTATGCAGAATGCAAAAATCAAGGACATCTATGCAATCAGTGCCCTAACCTGGCAATGAATAGAGAAAAGCAGAAGTAGGAAATGCTAGACAAAGGAAATTTGAGGAGTTTCCCTGGCAGAGGCGATTTCAATAAGGCAAACTATGTCTACCAAAAAAAGAAAAGAGAGGGCACAGGGTCCCAAAAATACAAAGGAAAACAACAGGTTATTGGCAACCAAAATACTCAGGTAAGTTCCAATCCTCTAGTGTCAAATAAATTTTCAATTCTATCCAATATGGGAGTAGGAGGATTATCGGAAGACATGGAAGCCTAGAACCTTCAAGCTAACCTTTATGACTCTCTAGAATCCCCATCCAAGTTAGGATCCTCAAACCCTAATTCTAAAATTACTATAAGCCCCATGGGCATCACAAAGCCAAACCCTAATGCTCGATCTCTAGAATCCCCATCCAAGTCGGGATCCTTAAACCCCAATGCTGAAAATACTTCAAGCCCAGTGGGCATCCCAAAGCCAAACCCTAATACTGAAGAACTTAGGAAGAAATTTGAGGCATTGGAAAATAAAAAATCTCATCTCCCTAACATCATCACTAGGAGCCAAGTGAATCCTACTAAGGGGCCATCCCACAGACTAGGGGAATACAAGAAAAAAGGAGAATATTTGGATGTAGGGGTGGAGATATGTGAAACTCTTCAAACTGAGGAATATGGAAGTCCGGTTCTGCAACAAATTGCCTCCCCCCAGTTTAGTCCTAAACAAACCAGGAGCACTGTGAAGTCTCCTATAGATTTTGGTAGTGAAAAAAGAAGAGGGAGAATATCAAATGTCTGAGCATCAAAAAATTAAAACTGATAATGACATTGCCAATGGAAAATAGAGAACCTTGTTTCAACAGGTTATTCTGGGTTTTGAAGACAACAAATTAGGAAAACCCCCTCAAGGGAGGGGGAGAGGAAGAAATCCCAAACAATCTAAATGAAGTTCCTCTCATGGAACGTGAGAGGCCTCAATGGCCTGCCCAAACATAGGGAAGTCAGTGCAATAAGAAATCAAGTGAATCCAACTATTATCATGTTGCAAGAAACAAAAACTGATGAGATTCAATAAAAAAAAGTAGCAAAAAAAATCTGGAATCAAGGGGAGATGGTTTGCAAATCAGCCAGAGGAGCGTCTGGAGGCCTTATGACTTTGTGGGATCCCCGGATAGTAGAAGGCACCATTATTCAGAAATATGATAGGGTTCTTAGTGTTTTATTTAAGGAAATAAACAACAACAGGTCATGGATCCTTTCAAATATTTATGCCCCGACTTCAATTCAAGGGAGAGCTCTACTGTGGGAGTACTTAGGCAATCTGAGTGAAATCTTCCATAATGTCCCCTAGATTTTGGTTGGGGATTTTAACACTCCTCTTTACCCTTCAGAAAAAATGGGTGGAAATGGACCACCTATCAGGAGCATGGATGAGTTCAATGACTTTGTGAACTCCAACATGTTGATGGATGTAAAACTTAGAGGAGTGAATTATACCTGGAGCAATCGACGGATAGGGTGTCATCTCATTCAAGAAAGGCTTGACAGGTTTTTTCTATCAAAGGAGGCTACAACTCTGTTCGGTGATTCTACCCTGCAAGCCCTTCCTAAAATTGCCTCTGATCATAATCCCATTTTTTTGGAGATCCCTAACTCTCTGTCCTTCAAGAAACCTTTCAGATTTCAATCTATGTGGATCAAACATTCCAGTTTCAGAGATAACTTAATTCAGTGGTGGCAGCAGCCTGTCAGGGGTAGTGCAACTTTTAAACTTGCTGGAAAATTAAAGTTTGTTAAGGAAAAGCTTCGAACTTGGAACAAAGAGGTCTTTGGGAACCTCTTTGAAAATAAAAAATAGGTTGTTGAAATTTTGAAGATAATTGATCAGAGGATTCAACATGGTGATGCTGATGAAACTACTAGGCAGGAGGAACGGACAAAACTAGCAGAGTTTCATAACATTTTGGCCTGTGAGGAAATCTATTGGAGGCAAAAATCAAGGGCTCTTTGGTTGAAATATGGAGATTCAAATTCCAAGTTTTTTCACGTCACCACGCTTAGAAACAGAAGCAATAACAAGATAATTTTTTTAAAAAAGTAGATGGTTCTATTACTCAGGACTTAACAGAAATCAGAAAGGAGGCAGTAACTTATTTCAATTCTATCCTTGGTCAGGAATCATAGTGCAATGAGGAGGCCAAAGATATTCTCTTGCAATCCATTCCTAGCATAATAAATGAGGATATAAACCTTAAGCTTCTAGCTCCCTTTTTTGATGAGGAAATTAAGGAAGCCTTGTTTAGCATGGAGCCAGACAAAGCCCCGGGACCCGATGGCTTTCCCCCTCATTTCTATCAAGATTTTTGGGACATCGTAAGTGAGGATGTAATTTTTGTTGTCAGAGAATTCCAAGCAAGCAATCATATCCCAAAAGGTCTCAACTCTACTTTTATTTCTCTAATTCCTAAGAAGCAAACCCCTGAATCTATGGCTGACTTCAGGCCAATCAGTCTGTGCAATGTTTCTTACAAGATCCTAACTAAAGCCATTGCAAATAGAATGAGAGATGTTCTGCCCCGCATCATAGATCCATGCCAGGGAAGCTCTATCTAGGGCAGGTCAATCTTGGATGGAGTTATCATAGTTCATGAAGCTCTGCACTCTGCTCATAAGACTAACAGGTCTATTTTTGCCCTCAAGCTTGATATGAACAAAGCATTTGATAGGCTAAATTGGGACTTTCTGATTGTTGTCCTCCTTAAGTTTGGTTTTCACCACCAATGGGTTAATTTGATCAAAGAATGCATTTCTAAAGCATGGTTCTCGATTCTAGTTAATGGAACAACTACTGGTTACTTTCAAAGTCGTAGAGGAATTCGGCAGGGGGACCCTATCAACCCCATGTTATTCATCATTGTGGCAGAAGCTTTAGGCAGAACCATAAAAAATGCTTGCAGTTCAAGGCTAATATCAAGAATCAAGGCAACATCTCTCACTAGGGTTATTTCTCACCAACAATTCATCGATGATACCCTTCTATTGACTAAGGCATCGGTGGTTGAGGCCAAAAGAATTAAATACATCCTACAACTCTACGAGGACGTTGCTGGTCAGAAAGTTAATTTCAGTAAAAGCAAGTTATATTTCTTGAACACCCCCATTCAGAGGCAAGGAAGGATTGCAAAAATTTTAGGGTGTGATATAGCAAACCTCCCCACTTCGTATCTTGGTCTCCCTCTTTTCATTGGTTCTCCGAGAGAGTCAATGTGGGACAGGGTTATTGAAAGAATTCAAAAAAAACTTGTTGGATGGAAAGGTCATCTTCTATCTCAAGCAGGAAAGCTGACCCTCACTAAGGCCTCTCTTCAGAGCATTCCAGTCTATTTCCTCTCCATTTTCAAAGCCCCTGTGAAGGTTTTCCAAAAAATTGAGAAACTCCAAAAAGAATTTTTATGGACTGGATCAGAGGAGAAAAAAGGATACACCTTGTAGGATGGACCAAAGTGTGCAGACCCAGGGAAAATGGGGGCTTAGGTCTGAGGAGAATTGCTCATATGAATTTAGCTTTACTAGCTAAGCAGGCATGGCGCCTCATTTTTGGTGAAGAAAATGAATGGACAACTATCATCAAATGAAAGTATCTTCAAAATATGGAATTTCTAAGTGACTCAGTTCCAATCAGAGGTTCTGCTTTTTGGAAAGCAATTCTCAATTGTAAGGAAATCATCAAAAAAGGTTTAAGATGGGTTTTAGGCAATGGTGAGAGGATAAATTGCTGGAATGATAGGTGGGCTAAGGATGAACCACTGACGCAATATCCTAACTTAGCCCGAATCAGAGATATCATGGAAGAACTCATTGGCAGAAAAGTCTTCGATTATATGGTTGAGGACAGAGGCAGAATGAAGTGGAAACAAATAAGGATTCAGGGATTTCAAGTGGAATCAAATGATCTTTGTAACATTCTCGGGCAACAGTTTATCCCCATGAGACCCAAGGAAGATCAAGTGACCTGGGCTCCTACGGAAAATGGGCAGTTCACTATTAAATCAGCTTACAAGCTTCTGCTTGATGATGAGGATTTTGTCCTCCAAAAGGACTTAGTTTGGATAAAAAATTTAATTCCAAAAATTGTAGTCTTTTCATGGTTGGTTATCCAAGGAAGAATTCTAACCATTGATAATATGATGCGTAAAGGTATTTGTATCACTAATCGTTGTTATCTATGCAGGGCTAATTGGGAGACCATTTATCACATTTTCCTTGAGTGCCCTTTTTCCTTGACTATCCTAAGTGGGGTTTTTCAGGCCTTCAATATTTCTTGGGTTAAACCAACCATCGTACTTGATTTGTTCATCCAAGTGGCCTTGCCCCTTTTCAAGCCAAAGACTTAGATACATGTGGAAAATTTGTCTCAATCACTATCTTTGGTAGGTGTGGTTAGAAAGGAACCATAGAGTCTTTAATGAGTCTATCCATGATCATCAAACTATCATTGCCAGGATCCTATCCTTTGCCAATGAGAATGTGAACCTTATCCCTTTTGATAGTCGTAAACCTCATCTACAGGAGACCACGATTGCTCAATATTTAAGCTTAACCTTGTTAGATGAGTCTGTGCCTAGGGTAGTCAACCCCAGAGCCAATGTTAAGTGGTCCCCACCTCCTACGGGTTGGTTTAAGCTTAATTTTGATGGAGCGGCTAAGGACAATCCTGGAAGAGCAGGCACTGGCGGCATTGTGCGAGATCATAATGGGAATATGATGCTTGCATTTTTTGAATATTTGGGAACAAGGACGAACAACGAAGCTGAAGCTAGAGCTATGTGGAGAGGCCTTCAAATGACTCAAGACTTAGAAGGCAATTTGATCATAGAAGGAGACTCTATGCATGTTATAAATCTCCTCAATAATTGGAAAACACCTCCTTGGAGGATTAAAACAATTGTTGAAGAGGCTAGGATCCTTTTCCAGGGAAGACAGGACAGAAAAGCCCAACATGTCTTTCGGGAAGCTAACAAAGTTGCTGATAAGCTGGCCAATTTGGGTGTCGATGGTGACAAACTTTTCAAATGGGAACACGGTGTCCCGAGTGAAGTAGAGGAGCTTATTCAACAAGAATGCCAAGAATGATAGTCGAATTTACCAATAGGGAAGGCACTGTAAGTTCGAAGGCTATGAGTATTCCCGTCTCTTTTTTGAAATGGACTCACAATAAAAATTATCCGAGTTGTCAGTCTTGGTGGATGTTGCTTGGAAATACCACAAAGACTAATGGGGATAGTCACATGTCAGATAACATGGCTCCTAGTCATCTTAGTAATTTGAGGTTGGTTGATAATCACAGGGCAGGAAAGAAATGACAATATAAGACTTCGAACCAGAGCCACGTGGACCACCAGATAGCCACCACCATAAATCTAGCCAGCAGGTTCACTTCTCCAAGGCTGATTGGCCAAGACGGGATGTGGTCCCAAAGCATGTCATATATGGAAGAAAGCAATTACCAAAGAATTATTAAGAGTAACTATCAATACAGAGCTTGTGGGAGTTTTTTTCAGTACTCTGCTATGTGTGTCTGCAACTTTTTGTTTCTCCACTGTTTCAAGGAAGGGATCTGTGTCTGTTTCTTTTTTTGTAATTATGATGCAGGTGTGTTTTCTCGGGGTATACCCAAAATGTTGTATGGGAAGTTTCTTTTTGATAACAGGCTATGTGCCTTACCGGATGTAATGGCTTTGGCGGCATGTAGATTTTACATATATAGGATCCTTAGTAAGGACATGTTCATCAACAACCCTGGGCTGATTTTTGTAAAAGGTTTTGGGTCAACCTCTAAAACCCGGTATTAATGCTATAGTATCTTATCTACCAAAAAAAATATCCCAAAGATTACCCAAAACCAAGTTCCTTAACTTGTTGGAGGCAATGATTCTGAGATGTGCACCCTTTCCATGATTGGGGCATCTAGTGTTGATGAGGTATTCTTCTATGAAATATCATCGAAAGAAAAATAAAAAATAAAAAACAATTAAAACAATCAAAATTCAAAAACAACACAAAAACAAAATAAATGGGTCCAAAACCCACCAAAAACAAGTCAAATCTGATGGAATTCACTCAGGATCAAGAAGGAAACCCCAAAAAACATCATCTGGGTCATGCAACTCATAAATTTTCTCACGAGTCATTCCCTCATCAACTCGTCGCTTGAGGGGGTAGTCATACTCAATTCAAAATCAAGAATTACACACTCAATCATGCAAATTGCGTTCGTCCAAAAAATCTTTGACAAAGACAATCATGCTTCTTCTTGGGGAAAAAACAAGCAAAAAGTATCAAATTAAAATGCTTGGTATCTAGTAAGCATGTGTAACATCGGGGAACACCCGTTTCATGACTGAATGACATCCAAGATAAAGTAAGTTCCTTAGCTTGTCAAAAGCAAGGATTCAAGAATGCATGCTCTTTCCATGATTGGGGCATCTAAAGTTGGTTAGGTTACTGAAAAACCTTAATAATTGAACATTTTAGTTATCTATTTTTGCTTAGCACTGTGCTACACACAACGCATCTCAAAAAGAGGCATTTGTAGACACTAAAATATGGTCAATCCAATTAGGCATCCATGAACAATGACTAAATTGACATCCCATAGCCCCTAGGGTAGCCCTCAAAGGTCATACAATGGTTCTAGCCACTCCTAGAAGTGTTTTGGAGGGTTTAAGCCCATTTTTGGGACCTTTTGGAACCCTATTCCTATTCATCCCACCCTGGGATGAATAGCAACATTCGTCCCAGGGTGGGATGAATAGCAAGTTTGACCCCCAAAAAGTCAAATTTTGGACAAATGGTGCCTAGAAACTGCCATTTTCTCTGACTAGCCTAGCATGCAGGTAAAAGCGCACAACACTCTTATGACATCATTATGGAGGCCAAAAAGGAATATTTTCCCCTTCCAATGCATGCCTCCTCCTAGGAAAATGGCGTCTCTTGCCATGCATGCCCTTGCATGCCTTTTTGCACATGAGCCTCCTTGGGCTATAAAGTGGATCAAGTTTCCACACAAAGCATAGAGAAGAGTTTTAGGTTTATGCAATGAAGTGCTGCTAAGATTTATTTCCACCTTTTATGCCCATCTTTCCCTTGGAATCTCTACCTAGCGAAGGAGGTTTGTGAGTGAACTAGTAGGCGCAATTTATCACATAACCGGATCATATGAGTGAATTTATTCACCAAATTTGATTAAAATACCCATTAGAGTGTTTTGGACCATTCCCTAGTGGAATTGGTGTCAAAATTTAGGCAGAATTTGTGGGCATCCCACCCCCGGACACCCCCCAATTTATGACAGTCCTATTCGTCCCACCCTATTACGAATAGAAATATGTCAATTTTTTTTTGACTATTTTTAGTTAGTTATTTTATACATTTTCATATGATACTACAGTTAAAATTTCATAATTCTGAGCTATATTTGTCGAGATATTACATTTTTAGTGTTTTGCAGGGTCTCTTGTAGGTATCCGGTGGTCATTTGAGAGAACACCAAAAATGTAATTGATTTTGCAAATATTATCAAATGGGTTTTATTATAATAGTATTTAATGTATTATGTCCAATTTTCATGTGTTTTGGATATGCATAGGGTCAAAAATTGCTTGCTTTGGGTTTTTTAGGTTGCGAATGGTCGCCTCGAATTCGAAACACGGTTGGATGCAATTTTTATGCAATTTCTAGTGATATATTCCCAAAACCTAAATTTTTTATATACCTATTTCATATTTTGTCATTTGTAGTTGGTTTGATGCGTTTTATCACTATTAGCCATTTTGCCCCTATGGGGATTGCATGCTTTTTATCACACGCACTCGCTATTTGATGATTCTGGTTTCCTTGTGTGTAGGTGCAGGTCATTATAGCACATTGGGAGGCAGCATAAGACATCAAAGATCAAATATGCAAGCGATGGCAACTTTGGACCACCCACTTCGATTGTGCGTACGAGGAAAGACAATGGTTGTGCATCGGATTTCGTTGAGAGATTTGATCTTTGGGCACCTAAGTTTGTAAAAATTTGTATCACCCATTTTGAGCCCTCAAGGGGATGCATTGTAAACTTTTATTAATAAGAGATACACTTATTTTTCTTTACTTCTTCTTATTCACCATCTTTCCATTTGCTTGCATGCTTCCGTTTGGCACTCATTAGAAATATGGCATAGTTACATACATTGTTTATATTTCATTTGGTGCACCATTTTTCCCTACTTCAACTATAATTATATATTTCGCATACACAAGTTTTTTTCTTACATTGATTTGAATTTGTATATTGATTAGTTTTATGCTCTTATTAGTTACAAGTGCTATCTCCAGAAAATAGTGTAGTGGCAAAAAAATCACAATAAAGCATGTCTGGAAACAGGTATGTATTTTCTACCAACCCACCATCTGTTTATTCTAATTACTATATTATCTTGAGCCCTCACAGAATTAAGATCTCTTCAACATTTTATTACTTTTCTAAATTGAAAAATATTTTCTTTACAAGTAAAATGTCACCTACTGGCAATGCAAAGAAGGGGGCCAAATATTCTACTGAAAAGAGTATCCTGAATTATTTTAGCCATATGTCGAAATCCAACGAGCCATCGACATCCGAGCAAATTCAAGGTACAAATGATTTTTGACTTCTAAATAGTTAGTTGTATATTCCATGATTATTTTAAATAATGCTTTCTTCCTCAAATAGTTAACTCACAGTATGTGCCTCTATCCATATTGCATGATGATATGAATCATATTCCTGTTTGTAAGTTTTTTTGTTAAATCCAAAAATGATAAAGAATATTATTGTATGCTACTATGCAGAATACCCTATTGACCATGATATGCCTCCTATTGAAGATATTCCTCACCAAGAGATGCCTTCTAATGAAAATTCTCTTAACAATGACATCCAACAAACACTTGAAGATATTCCTCAAAAGGACATGCCAGTTGAAAATGAAAGCGATAAATCAAATACATTACAAACTTCTTTCGAATCTTCAAGCAAAAATACTAAAAAGAGAAAGACATCTAACTGGGCTATTGGAAGGGCATTTAAGAATGAATGGGCAAAAAAATTTCCCTGGATAGAGCCTATCCTGATCGAGGACAACCAAGTCGATCAAAAAGAATGTAGATGCAAAATTTGTAGTTGGAAACTAGGTAAGGATCACAGGCTGCAAAATAAGATAGATACAATAGAAAAACATGTTGGCAAAGCTTATGTAAAAGTTCCAGGAAGTGATGGTAAAATTAATAAAGAAGTTAGGTGGAAGGATGCATCAGAATGTATGCATGTCAGATATGCAATAGAATATGACAATCACTTAAAGCAACAACAATCTCTTGTTGGGAAATGTGGAACGATTAAAGCCCAATTTCAAAAAATTCATAAGACCACTTTAGCTTCAAAAAGTTTGCAGTTTGTTGTTGTATATAGTATTCTCAAAAAGGGTAGACCCATGTCCGATTTCATTGATTATAAGCACCTATTTCAAATAGTTGATGTGCAAAACCTTCCTAGTTCCCATTGGTCAGATCGAAGTGGTTGGGAAATGGTAAAATGTCTATCATTAGTTGAGAAGGAGGACCTGAGGGAGAAAGTAAAACTTGCCAGATTCATATCACTTTCTATTGATGAGGTGACGATTGTGGACAACACATCATGGATTTGCATGCATGTGTACACATTTCAAAATCATGTAAGGCAGCCTAGTTTGCTAGGATTACATAAGATGGTGGAAAGTTCAAATGTAGAAAACATCTATAATGTTGTTGTGAGTAGTTTAAAGGATATTGTAGGAATGAATGATATAGAGATAGCCACAAAGTTAATATGCATTGGAGCTGATGGTGTTGCTATAATGCAAGGGCACAAGAATGGTCTTTGTGTTCATCTCCAAACCTTAGTTGCCCCATATATGATACCCATTCATTGCATGGCTCATAGAGTGAATCTAGCATATAAAATCATGAGCTCTTTTGAAAATGTTGCGAGAGTGGAAGACCTTATTCATGAAATACATTCTTATTTTTCTTGCAGTCCAAAAAGGTTTGCAGAGTTTCAATAGTTTGCACTAGGAGTTACAGAAGGAAAAAATTGTTAAAATATGTGGATACAAGGTGGATTTCATTGTATCAACCTGCACACAGAGTTTTTAAAGAATATCAATCATTAACGGGGTTTATGTACGCAAATCGTAGGGCAGTTGATAAGGCAAAATATTTGTTGTTCCATTTGACTGACTTCGAAACCCTTTTAACGTTATGTGGTATTCTTCCAATGTTACATGAAATGAATAGATTGATTAAACTTGCACAAGAGAGATCCATCTATATCATTGATTTCATGAGGATGAGAAAGCAAATATGTGTGATTATTGATAGGTTATATGTGTCCAAAGCAGATTTTAAAGATCCCTTGTTTGATAGTTGGAATACATTGACAAACGTGAACGATCCAAAAAGCTTTTTGAAGTTTGACATCAGTGATCATATTTGTATTAATGTTCATGGAAATATGATACCTTTGTATTGTTTTGAAAGGTAGTCAAGTATAGTTGTTGACGATGTTGAACAAGTTCCTGTAACACACAATAGATTTGAAGTTGTTTTACACAAAACTAAGACAAATTTGTTTAAAATAGCAGAATCATTGACAAGTGAGATAAGAGAACGGTTTCAAAGAGATGAGTTGCTTGAGGCCATGGGTGTGGTTAACCCCATGTTTTGGGGTCCTTGTACTGAATACAATTCTACACATGAGTTGTTTATTAAATATATGCTCATACTTATTAAGCATTTCAGTAAAAGTGTGGAAGTCAATGGTGTTGAAATCAAAGGTATACTCAACAAAGATCTTTTAAAACAATAATCATCGCATTTTGGTGGAACAATGGTTGAGAAAACATCACTTTTGAGTAACATCCATGAGACTGGTTCCATTGCACGTTTGTGGCAAAAATTGTATCCAAGTAGTGTCTTACAAGATACTATTAGTGAATACTTTTGTTTATATGAATTATGTCAAACAATGATTTTGGGATCTGTGGAAGATGAGAGGGTTTTTAGTGCACTATATTTTGTTAAATCTAAACTCCACAATAGGTTGGACAAAAATTTAGAAAATTGTTTGAGAATTTATGTGTCATCATATCAGCTGGACACATTTCCCTATGATAGAGCATTGGCATATTGGAATTCCCTTGCAGGCAGAAGGGGTACCGAGAATACGAATGATAAGGAGGATAATGATGCTTTCAATGATCAGATGGTGGAGACACAGATATCTGTTATGCGTAATAGTGATACTGGACAACTTGAGAAGTGTTTGTTTCAGCTACCTGAATTGTGATTTTTCCTGTATTTCACAACATTAATAAATTTGAATTCATTTGATATCAGATTTCACAATATTGGTTAAGATTTATTAGATTTCACAATAATTGATTTTTCATAAACTTTAATGTTTTATATCCCTTCGTTGTTTTTGAAATAGTTTTAATTGCCTTCATATCATAGTATTTGTTTGTTTCAATTACCTAAATTGTAATTTTTACAAGATTTTACAACATTGATCAATATGAATTTGTTAGTTATCATTTTCATCTATAAATTTGTGTTTATTTGTCATCACAAGATTGTTTCATCTATCTGAATTGTAACTTTATGATTTATAACACAACATTGTCTTTCAAATTATATGTTTTATGTTGTAGTCTTCGGAGTGTCCAAACTATGTTCATTCATAACCGATTTACAACATTGTCTTTCAAAATATATGTTTTTTGTTATAGTATTGTTAGTGTACTGATATTAATGTATTGGCACAACTGAGTTGAATGGTGAATATAGTTGAATCATTTATTATTTCAGATTGCAATTGTGAATATAGTTGAATCATTCTAAATTTAAAAACTGCACAAGAATATAAATGGAAACAACCTCTGAGTGATAGAAGATAAATTAATAAAAGCCTTTTTCATTATTTGCATAGAAAATTTACATTGTACAAAATTATTTACAGAAATACAATAGAACTTGTTGTCAACTATGAAATATTTTACAATATATTAATTTTATCATGGGTGAGCAGGGGTAGATTCAATCGCTCCTTGTGCACATGGATCACCTAGGGCTTGAGATTCAGTCACTTCTTGTATATCTGCATCTCCTTGAGTTTGAGATGCTCCTAAAGTTGTAGGTTCTTTTCCCTTATCTTCTGTTCCAATAACCTATGTAGGCCCTTTTAGTGCTCCTATTATGATGAGGCCTTCCTCTACCTTCTGTAAGCTCCCCATCAACAATCTATCTTCTTTGGTTAGATCCTCAAGGACTACATATTCATTTTGTTTAAGCTTCTTCTTAAGCAAGATATTTGGATCCATTTTGTGCTCCACGATAATTGCTTTTAAATAATTATTATCCCTGACCTTAGCCTGTAAGGTCTCCTTCATTGCTATTGCATTTAAGATTGATTTCTTTGCAGCCTCAAGATTAACAACCATGAAATCAACTTGTTTCTATAAATTCTAAAAATTTACCTACAAAAAAATTAAAGAAAACCTTAGTTAGTCAAGAGTTATATTACAAAATATAATGATAAATTTTATTGCATCTAAAGTCTCACCTCAACAGCATCTCTTGTAGCATCAATGATTAAAACTTTCTTCTTATCAGAAGCCCATAGGTTGTAATACGCTTGGGCTTCAACATTCAGGTTCTCTAACCTATTCAACATAGTCTTTAAAATTTGATCATCATAAGACACAAAAGGGTTCACCGATCCTGATTGAGCTTGATGTAACAACCCAACAAGCTTCTCAGGTTGGTTTCTGATCGAGGAGAAAATTTCTTCCCTTTTATCATAATTTTTATAGTGGGCATTTATTTCCTTGATAAGGATATTTGCCCAAAATTCCCAATCCTTCATTTCCTTCACATTTTTAAGCAAAACATTCTGGATCAGTGCATAACAATTATCAGAAACCAAATTCTTTTCAAAAAAAGTAACTTGTTCATCCTCAGTTTGAGGACCAAGATCGGAGGTGTCAGAAGGCGATGATGAAATTGGCTCAGCTACAAGAATTTCTTGTTCTTGTAGTCCTTGAAACATCTCTGACACTTTAAACCCTTCAATGTTCCCCTATAAAAGATAATCATGATCTAATGCTGGCACATCTAATCCAAAGGTCGAAACATATTTCAATGAACAACCAGTTGAAAATGACAAGGATGGAAATGTAGAATTCTATGTCCTGGATGGTGCGGGTCCCACCCGTGATCTCGGTCCAACAAGTTATTTTCCACCAATGTGACCTCACATTAATTATTGTCATTGTTGAGGTTGTCCTGGTGGTGGTGGTGGTGGTGGTGGCATCATTTCCTTCCTTCTTTCAGTAAATTGTTGGGAGGGACCTAAATACATTATAACAAGATATTATTAAACAAAATTAAAGTGGATAAAATTAGTACATAATAGTAAAAACACACTTACCCGATGAAGAGATCTCTTGTTGCCCTTCAACTTGTGGAGACAACTAGGTGTGAGTGCATGGGGGGTGGGGCGTAAAACTAAAAACATACAAAAAAATGAAAAAATAAATATAATTTCAACTAAACAGTAATGGTAATGAATCAAGAAAACTCAAAATAGTAAACTTACCCATCATTGGTGCGACATAACTGGATTCACATTCCATGATATTTGCTTGCACATGTTGATGAGAAATGGGAGAAGAAGCTAGCTTCTAGCATTTATGAGGTCTCTGTAGTGGTTGAGATTCACACATTGTGCCTTCTGAATCAGCACCATCCTCTGGCATGTGACTTATGACACCAACATCCTTTTTTTCATGCGATGGTTGCCTTACTCTGCATTTAGGTGCAAAAAAAAGTTAAAATATAAATAAAAAACATGCTAAAATATAAAAATTATTTAATGGTGAAAAATAGAATAATTACCTTCAACTCTTCGGTAGTCATAGCAATGCTTTGTAATTTTGCGTGCACTATAGTTGGTGAACCAGTATCCTGCAAATTATGAAAACTTTCGTAGTAAAGTGCTAAAATATAATTTATCGAGGCTATCGTGTGAGGTTTGTCTGATTGTTTTGTTTGAACAGTATAGAGCTCTGATCTGATTCGATCTGAAATATATGTACACCAGTCGAATATTTCGTGGTACTCTAGACAACGAACAATATAAGCCAATGACCAGAATGGAATCTTCGTTCTTCCAAGAAAAAATAGTCTTGCTTGGAAAAATTCAAGAATTGCCTTGAAATCATTGTTGGAAACTGAGGTATTAGTTAACCCTCTCTTGGACTTCGTCGTAGACATTGCAAAAAAAATTAGGTGACATAACAAATTTTAAATTGTGAAGTTTAAGATAATCAAGTGAAGAGAATTATACCTGACAACAATTTCGGAGAGATATCATAGTTGCTCACCAGGAAAGCCTTATCATTCTTAGAGAGAATTAACTTCTGTGAAACGGGAGCGAGACCCTTCTGTGGAAGACCAGTCAATCTCTGGATATCAGAGGGTTTGATTGTAAAATATATTTTTCTATTCTATAGAGATAGACTAACCACCCCAAGATCATTGTCGTAGCCTTCGATGATATTGTATAGAATAATTTTATCTATTCTGAATTGGGGCATAGAAGTCAAAGCCTCAAAACCTGCATCCTGAACCCATGTATGGTCGGTCCTAGGTGTGGTTAAGAACTCTAAAAATCCGATACAACTTTGATTTTTGAATGTAATTTTTTGAGAGGTTGTGGACATGGTGGCCATCACTCTAGAAAGGTGTGGGGTAATGGTCGCTTGGGGGAGGGAAGGGTTCGCAGCTTCGCTCTGATCTCGTGCAACAAAAAAAATCTTAAAAAACAACTATTGATGCCTTTTTATAGATGAAATTGAGTGGGGTGGACACATGGTAGCATGTTAGTGGACATGCAGTTGGTGGTGTGACGCATGGCAGGGTGAATCTGGACCTTGTTTTACACCCGGTACGAGGCTAGAGCATTATCTACACCCGGTACGAGGCTAGAGCATTATATACACCGATGAGTCAAATTCACCAAATTGTTTATAATTTTTTATGAAAAAATAAGGTAATTCACTATTTCCTCCTACATTAAGTTGGCCAGGATTCTCTAGGGTTTCGAAATAGATTCATCAAATTTTTACAAGTACATTTCGGGTCTGACCCCTTATGCATAACCCTGCCCACATATCATGTAGACTGAAATAATAGGAAGTGTTGCAGATGGATGAGAGAAAATACCTATAGGGTGACCTCTAAGGTTTTTAATTGAGATTGGTTATTGTAGTTCAAATTTGTGACCTCATTCATAGTGCAAGAAGCCAAACTTTTTCTTTTAAAATTTTGGCTAAGTGTTCTAAAAACTGAGGGGATACATAAAGCCATGATGAGAAAATTTAAAGGTCCTTTGCTAATGATATTAGCACGACATCACAAAAGACTAGAAATGCACATGATAAAAAAACTAGGATGCTCAAAACTAGTGTTCAGGGTCCAAATGAACAAAAGCGGGCTTTTCTTAGTAGTGACACCAACACACCGAACCTAAGCTCGACATCACACAAAAATAGTAGATGCACAAAGCTAGGATGAACAAAGATGGATAATTTTAGTAAGTGACATCAGCAAAATGGAAAAATATCTTGAAGTCATGCAAGCAAAAGCACCCAAGGATGGTTGCACAAAGCTGCAATGAATAAAATTGAGAACCACAAGGTTGGGCCTCTTTTGGTGATGATGTAAGCACCTCCAAACCAAAGCCTAAGATCATGCAAAAGGAATAAGCTGCATAAAACTAGAGTAGTCTTTGTACAAAGCCAAGATGTAAGTAGCCAAAGTGCACAAAGTCAGGGACCCTTTGATGATGATGTCAATATCTCAAAGCCAACATCTAAGATCACACAAAGAGAATTAATGCACAAAGTTAGGATGAACAAAGTCGAAGCTAGATGATGCTGAAGTGTTATATGAACTAAGAAATTAACAAATACGAAGTACATCTTTAAGTAACATCATCAAAACATTTATGAGCCTTGGTTTTCTTCCAAGAAGCTTTGCAAGCAAAGTGACAAGTTCGACTTCAAAATATGTGCTCACAAAAATATCTTTTTTAGACCTGCAACCATCGTAGTGCCTGTTAGTTGTTCTAGTTAACAACATGAAAGCTCGAAAGTGATTGATCTAACAAATTAGTTGTAGTATTTCACCCACTTGAAATAGTTAGTTGCAGATCAATGGAGCAAATTACACAAAAAATCAAATTTAAACATAGGATAAAATCTGAAATGACCACATCAACAACTTGAGTTTTCTTTGCTAGGTTATTTGAATAACAATTTTGTAATTAATTGTAAATTTTCCATTGTAAGTTTTAAAATAAAACTTTTAAATAAGACATGACACCTTTAGTTGAAGGGTTGACTCTATAGTCTTTTCTTGGATACTTGTATAGTCTTGCTACTAGTTAATGAGAAGTGATAGTTGGTTGGCCTTCATTACTATATAAGTACAGGTTCTTATAAATGTATCTTTGCTTTAAGTCATTTTTGTTACACTTTTATGTTTAGTCTATTCTATTAAAGTGAATTATGTTATTCCATTGTTGTATTTCTAATCATTTAAGTCTTTAGAATGATTAAAGCACGTAATTAAATTGGATAAATTTGTAATTGCTCTTGATAATGGTTGGTCTATTAAGTGTTATTTAAGTTGATTGTGTTAGCTTATTTTACAGTAGTATCTAATGCTATTACACTATATCCCATTCACTTTTAGCTTATATCTCTAAACCCTTACTTCTCCTCAAACTTTCTATTATTTTACTCTTATATTAAAACCCTTGTTTTACTTATAAGCATTCTAAGGAGTTGACCTTCTTCAAAGTTTGAATTGAGAGAAATATCATTCATCCAAAAATCATTGGCTAATGTCTAGGGTGCATCCATGTTCCATAGACTAGGAATATTTTATGCCAATAGTTTATTTCTAGCACGCCTGGTGGGATGAATTATGATAATTCACTCATCTATCTAATTTAGACAAGAATATTGGTGAATTTTTGTCATAAAAGATCATTGAAATTATTTTCACTTGGTGACTTCATTGATTTATAAGAAAATTGTAAAACTCAATTGCTATTATATTTTAGTCTTTCTATTTTACTTTGTTTTGTATGCTAACAAGATTCATAACTAAGAAACTAGAATTTACCACCATTTCTAGAATTATCTTTCTTTAAATTAAGGTAAACTATGTCTCTACCCCCAGAATCTTGGTCAAAAAGTGTAGATTCCATGTTTTCTGGATCTTATGAATCCTTAGGAACATCTAGTTCTAAATTCATGGCTCACAACCAATGATAGGTTCCTCAAAATTTCCTTGAATGGAACATCATAAGACCATTAGGTATAACACATATAAATGATATTACTCAAGCAATGCTCAAAACCCTACCTACTTATGATGGTACATTCAATACCACCTATGAAAATTTCCAAGATTTGATCTCATTGGTTGCAATTCATAATATATGAGAGGAAGATATTATGGTTAGTCTTCTCACCTTATCCTTTAGAGGGAATATACTACACTAGTATCAAACCTTAGAAGATGAAAGTATCTTCTCATGGGATTATTTGGAAAGGACTTTTATAAAATAATTCAATGAGTTGGAAGATCCCTTTTCACTTATCACCCAATTCATAGTCATTCAATGACATCCTCAAGAAATTATCATAGATTTTAATATTAGGTTTAATAGAAATTAGAAATGGATTTCGTAAGATATTAGAACTCTTGATACCTTGGTTGTAATGAATTTTACCTAGGTTTATCAAGTGGTTATTACTACAAAAAATACACTAATCTCTATAAGAAGGTTACCTCCTAGAGTTGTGATGCCATATTTTCTAGAGATAGTTCAACCCATTCAGTAGAAAGAGACTCCTTTAACTCCTATCATGATTACAAATTTCCCATTTCCAAAACATTGCCCTCAGTGCCTACTCTACCAACCTTACTAGTGTCAAAGCCAAAGGAATCCTCGATAATGATAAAGGTGTTGTTTACCCTGAATATATTGAACAAAAAATTTATAATATTGAAAATAGAGAAGCTAAAACATATCAACCAAGGATATTTTCTTATGTTATCAAGGATCAAAAGGCATATACCAATAATACCATAGAAAAGGTCAATAATAGTTGTCATGATCACAAAGTAGAATTAACAATATTAGAGCTAGAAGGTTGTCCTTCGTGCATAGTGTATAGTGACCCTCATAATTTTGATACTTGTGTAATGTATAAACACCAAGACCAGCTGGCTACTATAGAGAAAGTTTAAAATTCTCAAAAGGGTCAAATTAATATGTACCAAAGTAGGTTATGATCACTCAATATCCTTTGGAAGAAGAGTATATATTAGTGTTAACCAGGTTTGGAAAAAACCACTATAGATGGATACAAAAAAATTAGGGCCATTCCAAGTCCTAAATCAATCTAAAAATCCCAAAGAGTAGACACTGCATGATACTAAAAAATCTCTAGCCTAGTCAAAACCATGAAATATTTCTCCCACACTAAAACTGCAAAAAGAGCAATCAAAATTAGAACAAACAAAAAAAGGAAAATAAAATCTATTTGATTCAAAAGAGCAAGTCTAAGATAAGATCAAATACCCTTATATAACAAAGAGTTAGAGGATAGAATCCACTCAAGAATACATGAGGTTTTATGAACCAGAAAAAAGGAGAAAAAAATAGGTAGAATCATCTAGTTTCAACATTGTTGAAGAACTCAAAAATACCTCCTCTAAAGTGAGTATGTATGATGCCCTGCTGATCCCTAGATAGATTGATTTGATCAAAGATTCATTAAAAATGACCAAATTAGGAGATAATTCAAATTAAAAAAATAATATTGCTTAGGATTTAGTAACTCTAGGTGCTGGAAATAATAGGCCACCTCATTTTTACATGTCCCTAAGTATGGAAGGATGGGTTGTACCTAATTGTATGATTGGTTCTAGAATTGTGACTACTATGATGCCAAAGCAGTATGTGAAGCTATGGGTATAGAGTATACTCACTCATATACTAAAGTTTTACAATTAGACAATACTCCTATCAAAACAATAGGAGTTATCAAAGATGTTCTAATGATATTGCATAAAGTACCAAAGATTACTATGATCTATGAAGTGGTAGTTATGGACCTTGAGCTATATTTTGGTCTTTTCATTTCCCAAGAATTTACAACAAAATTAGGAGGTTATATGTACCTAGATTATTCTCATATGATAATCCCATATAAGGGTAAAAAAATTAAAATTATCCTTGAGAAGTCAATATCTTATCACATTGAGAAGATAGAAGAGGAATGCATAAATACAATTATTGAAGGGACAGACCCCCTAGAAGATATCTTGGAAGAGTTGCAAACCAAATATGATTTATCATTAAGAAACTATAATGCCTTGATCAAAGATAGAACTGGCACATATCACATCGCAAACCCAAAATAAAAAGGTTTCCCAACTATGAAAAATTAAGAACTACGAATAACAGAGCTTTAGAAGATTTACTTTGATGGGGCTAGATGTAAGAGGGGTCAAAGTTGAGATAGTTATAATATCTCTTTTAGAAGGAATCAAAAGCTTCTCCTATAGGTTAACATGGAGTTGCTCTAATAGTGCTACTAAATATGAAGCCTTGTGTCTTGAATTAATGCAAGCAAAAAGGATGGGTGGTAAGTTACTCTCAACTTATGGTGACTCTAAACTCATGGTCAACCAAGTGATAAAGAAATGTAACAATAAACATCGTTACCTGAAAGTATACTAAAATACGGTATGTGATTTGATGGAAGGCTTTGAAGCATTGAATATAAAAGCCATTCCTCTAGAGCATAATGAGTTAGATGATGTATTAGATTCTTAAGGAGCAAATTGCATGCCCACTATAGATTATGGTCAAAGGAGAAATAAATTAAAGATGATTTTTAGGCCAAAAATCCCAAATAAAAAAATATTTTGGTAGGTATTTGAAGATGATCAATAAATTATTGATTTCTTAACAAGAGAAGCAATCTACTCAACTCAACAAGAAGAGATGCTACAAGAAGTTGACCAAGAAGAAGTTGTAGACACCTAAATCGTGTCATGCTTAGGGGAGCTACTTACATAGACACACTCATAAGATCATAAGACATAATATTGGACTTTCCAAGCATCAAAAATGGTTCTCACCACTCATTTGGGGCCTTTTCAAGCCATCCAATCTTGGCCACTCAAGCCAAGAGTGACCAGATCCTAGCCGCTCAAGCCTAGAGTGGCCAGACCTTAGCCACTAATGACAATGGCCAGATCTTAGCCACTGTAGACGATAGTGGCTAAGCCATAAGAAGTGGTTTGCCGACAAATAGGCCTAATCACAGGCGAAAGTGGTAGTCTGCATGCAATAAAGGTGAGTGGGAGTGACTTTGCATTCCTTTTCATGACCAGTTCACATAGGAGACTTGAGTTTGCATTTAGACTTAAGTTAACTGACCTCCAAGCATAAACAAAGGACAAAAGCTTCTCATGCTAACGACCAGTTCGCATAGAAGACTCAAGTGGGCAGTTAGATTTAGTTAACTAGCCTTCAAATATAGACAATGGACAAAATCTTCTCATGCTAACTTGCACTACGCATGAGAAATTCATTTCTAGGGCTTGGACATAGACCTAGGGTTTCACACTATAAAAGGTGCAAGCCTAAGAGCACCAAGATATAGAGAATCAGATATCCAAAGATCTTTAGACATCTTCTTGAGGAGAGCTTTCAAGACTCAAAAAGTTCTCTTTGAGATCACGTGTACGACGGAGCTTTGATGAATCGAAGAGCATAACACCTACTATTTCAACATTAGATTAAAGTCTTTGACCCATAGCTTTGGGGCAAAGAGGGCAAGGTTTACTTTAGCGGTCGCTATCTTGGACAGTGGCCCGCAGGCTTAGCTTAGATAGACATAGCATCTTTTATTATGTTTTCTTATATCATTAGCATAGATTTACATGATTTCATGGCATAGTTTTATCATATTTCCATTACATTCTTTGATTACTAACAACCTCATCCAGGGAGGCAATCTCGGACACCTAAATGTGTGTTGTTGTTTCATTGCTTGTAGGGCCACAGGTACATCGAACAAAGATTACAACATACGAGAGCAAAAGGGATCCCTCTAGGAAATAGACCTAGAGAAGGAGGCATCTGTAAGCCCTCATACATTTCTATGTGCGGAACCGGGAAGCTTTTATAAGCACACCACCTCTTCGCGGAAGGGGCACTCCTTGCCTATTTGTAATTTATAGTATCAAAATGGGTATCCCTAAGAGGGACCGACATGTAACCGAGCTTCAATATCAATAAAGAGATCCGTATTTTGTTATTTCATGTTATATGCTTTTTCCTCTTGTCTTTCCATTTTATCTTTGGTATTTTAAATAAGCATTGCAAGTAGGGTTTTAGAAAAAGGGACCGGTGCGTGCGTTCTTGGGGTCGCTATAGATGGCGATCACGGTGGGACCACCACTAATTTTTCATTTTCTACTAGAATACTAACTTAATTTTGTGTGCAGGTCTAGCCGCTCTGAGCTACAACGGCCAAAAACTAGCCGCTCTGAGCTACAACGACCAATAGAGCTTAGCCGCTCTGAGCTACAATGGCCAAGAACCAGCTGCTCTGGTCAACAACGGCCAGGACTGGAGTGCAGTAGAGGTCAAAACATTGACTCTCTGAGCTAGATCAAAGGTTGGTATAGCTTCTCTGATATTTTATAGCTTTCTATCTACTTTTGTGTGTTTAAAACAGAGAACTTAAAGCACATTTATGTTTGGAAATTGAAGGAATAAAAGAAGAAAGAATTAAGCATTTCGCATATCTTAGATCTTCTTTTAAATTTTCCACTAGGCGTTGCTAGGAACAATGGCTTATGCCTAAAAAGTTTGCCCTAGAATCCAACGTGCTAGACATTGTATGTTGTTTGCTTGCTTTGAGGCCCTACTAGAGGCCATAGTTGCACGAGATAAAGTGTGCTCATACAAATCATAGTAGTTCATGCATATTTCTGAATATTGAAATGTATTTTTGCACTTAGGCATATAGGAAAGATTCATTGCTGCTATATGATGCACTTTATGTTATGCAAGCTTAAAATGAACACCACACACACACATCTCATTTAAAACATTGGAGAGTTGGATTTCATCACCAACCTTCAATTCAGTCCAGTGACATTGGAATTCATCTCCTTCCACTGGTTTGACCCCTAGAGCTTCCTAGAAATGGATTGAGAAACTTACTTATAGTGACACTAAGTTACTTGTGTTCAAACTGTCTCCCACTATTGGAACAATCATTGGTTTAGAGTGGAAGAGCTAGGCAAACCCTCCATTGGGTCTTCAACGGTGTACCCTAGCTTCTTTTGAGAAAATCATGTTTGGCATGAGTGTACTTGATTGTCACTATGGATGAGTCTTCTCATTCTTAATCCAATAACAAGAGCAAAGAAATCAAAAGAACAACACATCAAAACACATCAAATAGTCTAGGGCACACTCAAATTGGTAATCAAGATAAACATTTGTTTGGTATTGTGTGGTCATTCCTAATTTGCAACTCAAAATATCAATTCATAAAACAACATGGTCAAAACAAGAAGTAAGCACCCTCGATCTGATATCGAGGGAGAGACAGAAGCAATTCATGCCCATAGGTGGAGTCATAGTAACATTGAATGACCTACCCGTAAGACCGTGAGACGTAGCTCCACGAGCCTAAGGGGTGATAACTCAACCCTTGGGGGATCTCCTCGAGAAACCCCAAGTAAGGAACCACATCATGGAACAAAGTCACATAAACAAAAAGAGGCTTCACAGCCATCCTCATCAAGGAGACATGAGGAGACCTCAAGGGCCTCCTCTAAACACATAGAAACATCTCAAAGACGTGAGGAAGCTTCAAGGGCTTCCTCCTCACATGGACATAAAGAAGGTTCTAAGACTCATTCTTCACATAGGGATGACGATACTGCTACATCTCCATCCACATGGAGAAAACATGTTACCACCAAGCCCTCTTCATCAAGAAGGCAAACAAGAATTGCAACACCTCAAGACTCACAAGAAACATATGAAATAGGTCTGCCCATTGAAGGGCAAGAAACTAGAGCTACATCTAGTCATGGGAATCATATAGAAGAAACCCTTCACACAAAAGGAAATATTCCCATAGACTATGACCTCATAGGAGTAAATGGCACCCCACGGGACCAGCCATGGAAAACAAGATAGCTAGATGGGTTGGATCGATTTCCTACTCAACCAACTCAAATAACTATAGCTACTGAGAACTCTGCATCTAGAAGCTCATGAACTGTGACTTCTAAACATACCTCCTAGTCTAGGGGTACCTCAGAGTGACCCCATAGAAGATGCATGGAGTCTGATCATAGGGATACTCAACA
Source organism: Wollemia nobilis (assembly GCA_028583015.1). Classification (NCBI taxonomy): domain Eukaryota; kingdom Viridiplantae; phylum Streptophyta; class Pinopsida; order Araucariales; family Araucariaceae; genus Wollemia; species Wollemia nobilis. Next base: position 842,741 of record JAQPPZ010001340.1, read on the forward strand.
ATACACTGAACAAGTCACATTAACTAGCAAGAGTACAGATACAACATAAACCCCCTTGAGGAATCTACGAGTCAAGACAACAAGAACAGAGTCAGATAAACATGAGTCTTCTATGATAGCACAAACTAACCGAATGAGGCGGTTAGAAAATGCATTACATAAGGAGCGAGAGCTAGTGGAAGCTCTCAAACAAGAGAAACAAAGAGAAAGACTCTTGCACCAACATGAGCAACATTTAAGAGAGCAAGCTGAGTGGCTAGCTCTTAAAAATTTACCAAAAAATAGTGGTGACCACCAAAGAACAAGACACGCTGACTCACCTAAGGAGAGGCACACTAGACAAGATAGCCCACAATGAAACCCCCCACCAAATCATGAATGAAATCCAACTAATGGGGGAAGGGCAAACATAACAAACCAAGATCACAATCCCGAGTCCCCTCGTAGGAGGGAGGAAAATGGAACAAATCAAATGGATAGAGAGTTACCTCCATTGCCAATGCGAATAGGCTTACAAGAGGAGGAAATACGTGCATCAAAGGCATTTCAAGAGCTTGTTAAAAAGATGAAAACCTTTGAGAAACAAGAGGCAGCTGGGAACTCACCAACATTGAGCAAAATACACAATCAACCATTGTGCCCATCAATCCCTAGCCCTCCATATCCTAAGCACTTTGAGATGCCTAGGTTAGATAAGTTTAAAGGTGAAGAGGATGCACAAGAGCATGTCACCAATTTTATCAATGCCTATTTTCATCTTGAAGACAATGATGCTCTCATGCTAAGAACATTCATAATGACATTTTTAGGTGCTGCCACTCAATGGTTCAACCAACTACCTAAGCATAGCATAACCAACTTTGAACAACTAGTAAACGCATTCTTGAAGCATTTCTCCTTTGGTGCTAAGAAGAAGGTGAACCTTTCAGACCTGGCTAACTTGAAATAGTATGATGATGAGCCAGTAATGGATTATGGGAATAGATGGAGAAAAATCATGGTAAAGTTATCATTCTCCGTTCCCATAGAAGAGATCATTCGCATGTTCACCAAAAGTTGTTCTAAACATATCTCCCTCTTGCTACAAATCCAATAGTATCCTTCATTTGAGGAAGCTTTGGCATAGGCCAAGCTCATCGAAGAGATAAAAGTAGATGAGGGAACCATTAAGCTCCGAAACAAAAAGGAGTGGAACAAGAATGGTAAGAATGACAAGTACAAATAGAAGCAGGGCAACCCTACTCTAGTCAATCAAGTCATATTGGCTACACCCAAGGATGGGGGTGCACAACAACCATAGAACTATCAAGCACATCCCCCGCCAGCCAACTACGACCAAAAGAACAATCAGGGAAGAAACCGAGAATGCAAGCCGCCTCATTATTTCATGCCTTTGACAGAATCAATGTAATCAATCTTTAATCAGTTGAGCGAGGCCAGGAGGATCAGATTTCTTGATATACCTCTTATAGATCCCAACCATCCTAAGCCAAAAGGATATAGGGAAGATCAATTTTGCCCTTATCATAGGATACCGAGGCATGACATTGAGGCTTGCATCGGGTTTAAGCATCAAGTGCAAAACATGATTGAGGTGGGAGAACTCAAAGTTGACAACCCACTGGCTCCTAATAACAGAGACATGGGCATATATAGAAACCCATTGCCCAATCATGAGGCCCCTCGAGAGCAAGGGGCCCAAGTCAATCAAGTTCGAGCTGACATACCTACCCATGGATGTGTGGGGATGGTTGAGATTGTTAACATAGCAACAAGGACTAGGCGGTATGGTCAACCACAACCGCCTGCAACTCCCATGAACATCCCAGTCGCCCCTAGGCAAAGGCAAGACAACCTTCCAGGTCCACCAACGAGACCTGTGGTAACTATTCGGAGTAGATTGGAGCAAAACCTACAGATGACTCCAACTAAGTTATCCATCTATGAGCTCATACAATAGTCCCCAAAGCATAGGGAGACTCTAATGGAGATTTTAAGAACAATTGAGCTTCAATCGCAAGATGCGAATGCATTCACTCACTTTGTGGGACAAGTGCAAGAATGCCAGGAACCTGTAATCCGATTCTATGATCATGAGATTAAGATAGTTTTTGCTGCCTTACCAGACCCTCCACTAAACATTGTAGCGGCCATCAATGACTTACCTTTCAAGAGGGTTTTGGTCGATACAGGTTCATCGATTAACATCATTACAACAACTACAATAGAGCACCTCAAGATACCCAAGACCAATATCGTTCTAGGAGCTTACACATTGAGAGCTTTTAATGATGCTTTATGCAATACTATGGGAACAATAGTCCTACCCATCAAGGTGGGGCACAAGACCATCCCCATGATGTGTCATGTCTTGGAAGGAGCTATGAAATATAACATCCTCTTAGGGCACCCTTGGATAAGGGCCATGAAGTGTGTGCCTTCGATCTTGCACCAGTGTGTCAAGTATGTGCACGAAAATAAAGTCTATGTGGTTCTAGCCGATGAAGAGCCTTTTAAATACATCAATCAGGTGGACATTCTAGGAGAATTCGTGATCCCTTCTACTCACCTATACGTGGCACCTTCATCCCCAACCACACAAGGGGATAACAAAGACAAAGGGGTAAGAAAAGACCCATGCACATCAACACCTCCTAGTGCACTCAAGATAGTCAATGCTTCTAAAGTACCATCAATATCAAAACCAAAAGATAATCAGAAGCTAAAGGCACCCTTAGTTAAGGAAGAAAGGCCCAAAGAAGTGCCAACTGTAGCCATTGCTGAAATACCAAGTCCTATGGAAGAGGAATATCCTCAAGATCAAGATGAAGATAGTGATTATCACCCTACTTCGCCAATATCATCCGTGGGGTCATCCACGTCGCATGCATCAATACACTTGGCAAGCACAGGCATAGGGGAGTACCTTGTGTAGAACATCACCTTCACACCTATCATTGAGTCTGCACAAGACATAGGGAGGCCTAAATACTTGAGGCTGCCAGTAGGAACAATGGTTCCACTGGGAATCCCTCCCAACCAAACCAATTTTGTCTATGCCGACTTGGACTGCACTCATAAGTCTTCAGATATAGAAGAGGATGGTGATGAATTATTCATATTCAATGTTCGTTACCTCTCTAATCCCAAGTTTTCTCTAAGCTACTTTGAGCGTTGCCATTGGCATGGCTATGGCCTTGGTGTATATGAGCAGGGGTGCAGGAGGCCTTACGAGCCACTATATCAGCTTCCCTCCGACATATTTGGCTTAGGCTATTATAGCGGAGGTCGAGATGACTCTCTTGCAGTGGCATTGGAAAGATTAAGCATAGGGTTAGGAGAAGACATTGATTTCATTCCTTATCACCCCTAAGAATAGAAAATTTGAGCAACAGACAAGTGGCCATGGTGAACATACCGCCTCCAAAAACTTATCATCCAAACACCTCAATTGATTCCACCCCAATAGGGTACAACTCGTGGGATGAGGAGAATGGATATGAAGCAAGTGATGATGAGGCACAACTTGGCTTAGCCTATCAAGGGCCTCGCTATTTGCAAATATTCACATGGTCCATCCACGATGAGAGTGGATATACATCAGATGAAAGTGACTATGAATCAGAAGACTCAATAGAAAGAGCTTACTTAGGCCTAAGCCATCAACCCCTGACTTTGGGGCAAGAGACAAATGCAAATAGATTCTTCATAAGTGATGAAGAATATGAAGATGAAATAGATATGGCCTACTTGGGGCCAAGACATGAGCCCCTTGTCTTAGGGCCACATACCAATGCTAACGGTTTTTGGATAAGTGATGATGACTTTGAGGATGAGACCGAGATGGCTTATCTTGGACCTCACCACTTGCGACAAGTCAACGAGCTAGTAGAGAGAGAGGTGGCACTTCATGCCATAGACCCTCATATCTGATTTTTGGGGAGACCTATTGACCTAGTTGCCATTCATCGGATGGTCAATCCCCCTCTACCTACATTTAGAGAGCAGTTAGAGCCCAATGATCCTATTGTCCGCCCTACTCATGGGCCAGATCCAAAAATTCCCATTCCTCTAGAACCTCATCACGAGTATGGAAGGGAAACCCTTGAGACAAGATTGCACCCATGTGGTCCTGGAGATTTCATCCCATCCATCAACATGATATCCATTGATTTGACCACTCCACTTCATAATCTATTAGATCCTACCAAATCATTGCATCTTGACATAGAGGCTATTGATTGGGATCGCGCTAATTCACCCATAGATCCTGAAGACCTCTTCCCCAATGAAGAGATGTTACAACCATTCCATTTCGCATCAGGTTGTACGTATGACGTCTTCCATGTTGGTTTGGAACCTAAGTCAGTAGGTCCTGTGAATCCCATCCGATGACATTCATTTGATACCCACGCCTCATCAACTAGAGGATGGGTCACATATGGCTATAGAAGCAACTTTCGAGGTGGACATCAATGATGATCCTACCCAACCAAGGAAAGTCAAGTTCGAAGAAAGTCTATCTCTAAAGGAACAAGCCATCCTAATTCCTCTCCTCAAGGAGAGGCCAAATATTTTTTCTTGGACTTACAAAGACATGCCAGGGATAGATCCAAAGTTAGTCATTCACAACCTTTCATTGGATCCCATGAAGAATCCAATCAAGAAAAAAATGAGGAAAATGCATCCAACCATCACTTTTATGGTGAAGAACGAATTGCAAAAACTACTGGATGCAGTATTCATAGTTCCTATCGACTACCCTGAGTGGGTGTCAAACATGGTACCCATAGGGAAACCTGACGGAAGAGTCCGTATCTGCATGGATTTTAGGGATTTAAATAGGGCAACACCAAAGGATTCATTCCCGTTGCCAAACATAGATGCTCTTGTAGATGCAACCGTAGGTCATGAAATGCTCTCCCTAATGGATGGTTTTTTTGGATACAACCAAATCTAGATTAAGCTCGAAGATCAACATAAAACTACTTTCATTACTCCATGGGGAACATTTTGTTACAAAGTGATGCCATTCGGTCTCAAAAATGTTGGTGCCACATATCAGCGGGCCATGACATACATATTCCATGACTATATGCATAAGATCTTGGAATATTACATGGATGACTTATTAGCCAAATTCCTATTGTGGCAAGAGCATGCCGAAGTCCTTAGACAAGTCTTCGATCACCTCATAGAACACAATGTCCGATTGAATCCTAAGAAGTGTGTATTTGGCGTAACTTTTGGCAAGCTTTTGGGATTCATCGTATCCAAGAGAGGCATTGAAGTAGATCCTATAAAGGTGAAGGCTATACTGGAAGTGGCTGCCCCTACCAACATTAGGGAGTTGAGGAGCCTACAAGGCAAGATAGCATCCATCAAAATATTCATCACATAATTATCAGATAAATGCAAACCTATGAACAAGTTGTTATGCAAGGAAGTCCCCTTTCATTGGGATGAAGAATGCCATCAAGCCTTTGTAGAGATCAAAACTTATCTAGAAACACCACCAATATTGGCTCCACCAAGGCCAGACATATCATTTTTACTATATATATCGACTACTGATTTCACACTGGGCACCATGTTAGCCCAAAAGAATACACAAGACAAAGAGCAAGCCATATATTACATTAGTCGCACCTTGGTGAGCTATGAGCTAGGATATGCGTATGTCAAAAAGTTGTTTTTAGAAGTGGTCTTTGCAACTCAAAAGTTGCGACACTACATGTTGAGCCATACGACCTACGTCATATCAAAAAAAAATCCTTTGTAGTACATGATGAGCAAGACATATCACAATACACATACCACAAAGTGGATCATGCTATTGACAAAATTTGATCTAGAGTTCATAAGCCAAAAGTCCATCAAGGGACAAGTCATAGTAGATAAATTAGAAGAGGTGCCTCTTCAGGATAACAAGCCTCTCACCATAGAGTTGTCTGATGATGTGGTCTTTGCATTATCAGATCCGCCAGAACTCGAAGAACCTAAGAAAGAAAAAGACATGTCATTATTCTTTGATGGTTCGAAGTGTGAACAAGGAGGCAGAGTAGGGATTATCTTTATCACACCGTAGGGTGCTCCATTGCCCTTATCATTCAAACTGGACTTCCCATGCACAAACAACAATACAGAATATGAAGCATTGATCCTAGGACTCAAAAAAGCCATAGCAATGGGCATTAAAATATTGAATATCTTTTGTGACTCCTTGCTCATAGTAAACTAGGTAAAAGGACTATTCCAATACAGGTGCCCACTCTTGAAGACTTACAAAGAACTTGTTGACACCTACTTAGCATGACTATAATGGTATGACATCGAGGCAATCCCTCGTACATCGAATAGATTTGCAAAAACCATGGCCTCTTTGGGATCCTTAATCCCTAAATATCTATTTGCTGATTTTACTACCGTTCATGTAAAAGTGCTTTTGCATTAAAAAATACACCGTGAGGCTTTTGACAATCAATAATTAGTCAACATGATCAACATTGAACAAAATCAGGATAACAATCACATGCACACACAAAGATCATGAAAAACCAGGTACCATAGGTTGTTCCTAAATCCATGTTCACTTCTCAAAAGTCTAAGTGGTAAGTAGACAAGCTGTTGATCTAGAGCCAACTACGGGAGTTTTTGAATCTTGGAATAAGCCCCAATTTTTTTACATAGCAACAGGTGAACGTTCAAGTAGATATCATTAACACCATCACTTTCTTTATAATATTCTATAAATTATGGGGTATTGCAACATAGTCAGGACGAGATACGCATATATATTAGAAATGAATATATAGACGGCCAATTTGTGGCCTGGACTTTATTAGCATCTTTTAATTTACTATTGGCCCACCATGAAAAAGTACTGATGTGAGTGTGTCAAAAAATGCAAAAAGTGTCAAAAAACACAAAAAAAAAACCACTTCCCCCCGAAGCTTGCCCCCGGGGGCATAAACTTGATTGGGAAAATCACACTTATCCTCACATTACATTATCATATATGAATACTTCAATAAATGGTGGCTCCTTATGATAGGAATGATTATTTACAATATCATGATTATTTTTTTCCTTTATGTGGTATCAGGCCCATTAAGATATGCTCAATGCCATATGCAATTTTCATATGTTTTAAATGAACGATTAGAGCATACATGTTCATTTATACCATTCCATCACATAAGTTAGATGCATACAATTAAAGCAAAAATTAAACATGCATTTAACAATAAAATTTGCATCCAAAAACACAAGTCATTAATCATCCATAAACCACATCATAAAACATATAGGCAATATCCATTTGCATACCAAATCATAAATTCATCATTCATCATCAAAATACATTGCATCATATCATCAAATCATATAAGCATCTACACATCCATCTAAGCATCTTCAAATATCATCTATCATCTAGCATATTCATCAAATCATCATAATACAATCATCGCATCATATCATAAAAAAAAATAATAAAAAATAACATAAGCAATAAATGATACACATAATGAGTCATAAAAAGCAAATCTATCATAAAAGTATGTGTGTCAAGTCCAATGGATATACAAAAATACCCATGGGCTATAGTCATCTAGGTCAGTCAACCTCAAAAATGGATCAAGGACCAAGTAGAGCATCAATAAAATACCGGGCCTGAGCCCCCTACACCATCTCCTCTGGTGCCACCTCCCCCTATGGTGGTGTCATGAGTCAAGTGGTGTGAGCCTATCGGTCTCTCTGTTTGAGTCTGGGTCTGCTAGCTAGGATGGGTGGAAGACTACCCCAAGGTGGAGCACCCATTGACCTACAAACCACCCGCACCTGATGGATCCTTAGGGACAAGCCCATGCCTCCTAAGCTGCATATGAAGGATGGTGACATTATCCGTAAGTCCCTAGATCCACTCATCATGCTCATCCAACAAATACTAAAGTTGTACCACATCTACCCTTGAAACTACCATTGAAACCTCCTATGATGTAGAAAGAGGAACAACAAACTACATCCTGACATCGCCACTCCCAATAATAGCTTGCAGAGCCTATATCTGTACTATGAGCTGCTCAATGGTAGCATCTCACCACTATACCTGGATCTTAGTTGACTAAAGCTCAATCTCGACCTCATGCAACTATGTTCTCAGAGGAGAGTCTCTCTCCTTGAGCTCTAACTCCTCCTCCTCCTCAAGAACATCATGATCCTCTACTACCACCTACTTTGCCGATTGGCCCCATACCTCGATCCTAGTTCAAACCTTGCATCCTACCGGATCTGCACCATCACCCCCGCCATCATCCTTGCATCTTAGGCTATATATGCCATGTCGCATCCGATCACCCCACCACTAAGAGTAGGCCTCTATAACTTCCCCAACCACTGTAGGGTCTACGGTTGGGGCATCCTCCTCATTTGAAAGCTTTATGATCTATCATGGAGGTAGGTCCTTCTATGCTATGAGGCACCTATACAAAAATGGTATCAAGGGCACATCCTGCTACAATCCATACTAAAGAAGAACCCGAGAGTAGAATAAATACTCTCGAATGGTAATATTACGACTAATGAGCCATTGCTCGCATCGTGTCTTGGCAGAAAAACTTGCTAGATCATCCCAAGTAGGACACTCATAGTAAGGCCACCACATGACATATTAGACCAACATTTTGGTGAAAGCATCAGTATAGTGGGAGAGCTCCCTTAAAAAAGTATAGCTCTTACATTCCTCATGCTCTTGAGCCCATCTAGTAACATAGCATTGTGTCTGAGCATCAATAGCTATAATATCGACCAAGAGCCCCTTAGGGAGATCTACTATAATGTGCTCCCATCCCTAAACCTATAGGAGCAAGATGCAGGTAATGCTGACACGTCCCCACCCACGGATGTGGTAAAACTCATCATAAAACTGAGCCAATAACAATCTACCCCATGTATAGATGATAGGATCCTCGCTATCTAGTAGGTCCTGCACCATCGCCAGGAGGTTCCAAGGGAATATCAAACCCGAGCAGTATGGGATAATAACATTACTGATCACCATCAGCAACATGGCATGCCTCATTGTGAAAACATGAGCATCATACCAAGCCTTGATAGATACTCCTTCGGACCCAGTATATCGAAGGGCCTATGTAGAGTGCACTCTAAACACCCAAGCATAGATGGCCACCTAATAATTAGTGGCCAATGAAACAATGGGAACCCCATAGAATGGGATCCAAAATATCTTATACACGTCCTCCGACATGATAGTCATATCACCGAGTGGAAGGTGGAAGGTGTTGGTATGCGGGTCCCAATGGTGGGCTAAAGCCATAAGATAAGCCTAGTTGGCCATAATATGGGGCAACCTGATGACGTATTGTAGCCCATAGGCCTTAAACCAATCCTAGTTAGTGTCATAAAATCTAGGAAGCAAGTCAAGCAAGAGCTTTGGGTCCCGAGCCCGAGCAGTGAGGATCTAAACAAAGTAGAAGAAAGACAAAATATAACTACAGTGCATCTAAGGTATAATTCACAATAAATATGAATATGGTGCAAAAGAGTATGAGTTACTCTAAATCTAAGCAAAGGAAGAATAAATTGCACCTAATAAAGCAAAGAAAAATTCAAAAAGTCATAAAAAATCATAAAAACAAAAAAACAAGGCGTAAGCTTTAGCCGTTGTCGCCTACAACGATCGAAACCTGGCCGCTAGAGGCAACAGGGGCCAAGGCCCAATGGTCAAATTTTTTACCATTGGGATTCAAGCTTGGCCACTCTGAGAGACAGTGTCTCAGAGGGGCGACATGAAAAACCCGTGAACCCTTGGCCAAAAAATAAAAAAAATAATTATAAATTTAACAAATAACTTGAACAAAATAACAGATTGGGGGAAAAATAGTAAAATGGAAAGCAAATCCCCTATCCAAGCATCAAAACTAAGCTAAGTTTGAGAACACCCAAATGGTGGCAGCAGGTGAATAATTAAAAAAAATTCAAAAAACCCTAAGCTGAAGCCATTGATAGATAGCAATATTGGGGACTAACCCACCATAGCAAAAGGAAACCTAAGCCTAATTATGGAGTTTGTTCATTGCCAGCAGGTTTAGTGAGGTTTGTTTTTCTCATTACTTAGTGAGGTTCAATTTTACTTAGACAAAGAAAAGAGAGCTAGGGTTTTGAAGAGATAAATACCCGAGAAGATATAGCTCCTCCAGTAGCTGATGTCTTGCCCTACGCAGCATGTATTTAGCACCAACAAGTTTCGAAGTCACAACCATCACCGTTGCACCAGAGGTCTAAAAATGAATCTTCAATAGTGAAAATGACAGGTCAAACCCTAGAAAAACAATTTTTTATATTTCCTTAACTATGCCTTGTCCACTGCTGACATCAACAACCCAAAATTCTTGGCCACCCAAGGCGATAATGACCACAGGCAAGAACTCATAAGCCGCTGGACCTGACAGTGGCCAGACCCACATATTAAAATAAGGGATTTTCTCCTTGAGGGATCCCACAAAAACAATAAATAAACACACTTTGGTGGTTTAGGATCATCAAAATGTTCAAAATAACAAAAAAATCACATAAAATCATAATCTAAGTTAGGCCTCATATCCAGTTAACTACTCTATCCACTCGACGATTGCAACGATTTGCACTCCATGTATTTTGGTGAGATGAGTAGGCAACCATAAGGCCACTTGGGACAAAAACAACTCATTTTGGAATTATGATATGTCACCCTTCAAACTTGAAGAAGATCAAGATGGTCGACTGCTCCATGGGTGTGAAGGGGTTATTCTAATTCCCCTATGAAGGATAATTGGAATCACACTTGGATGTGGGATGGATGATTGGAGTCAAAGTGATACAATCTAGACATAAAAATAATCACTCATCCTAACTCCCTAAGAAGGCTATTGATATCCAGACCACTCCTTGGGATAGGGATGGATGATTGGAATCACACTTGGATGTGGGATGGCCCATTAAAAGCATCAAATGCTAGAAAGGAACCAGATTAGTCGTATTGGTCAAGCGACTTGTCGCTTCATTCATTGTCATTTCTTCACCAAATCATTGTATGAGGAGGTAGTTCAAAAATTCAACATAATCATAATAAAAAATCAATAAAATATCACTCGATCATAGAAAAATCATGTTCGTCCTATGAATCATTGCATACAACAATCACAAATTTCCCTTGTTTACTGGGAATGTAAGCAGACATGACATCTTCAATTGTAGCTCTCCTACCGGTTAAAATTGTTGTAGCAGCTAAAGATACCCTATTTAGTTTGAGGAACGAGTGCAATTTAACATGCCAAAGCCACTAAGCTAAGTCCTCTAAATGTTGGGGCAATGATTCAAGAGATGCGTGCCATCTTGCATGATTGGGCCATCCAACATTGATCAGACCATTGATCACCATACACCCTACAAATAGATCATTCTACATTTTTGCTCAGCGTTGTGTTTTCCACATAGTGCATCACAAAAAGGGGCATCTTTAGACACCTAAATCATGTCATGCTTAGGGGAGCTACTCACATAGACACACTCATAAGATCATAAGATATAATATTGGACTTTCCAAGCATCAATAGTGGTTCTAACCACTCATTTGGGGCCTTTTCAAGCCATCCAAGCTTGGCTACTCAAGCTAACAACAACCATATCCTAGCTGCTCAAGCCTAGAGTGGCCAAAACTTAGCCACTGTAGATGATAGCAGCCAAATATTAGCCATTGCAGACAATAGCAGATAAGCCATAAGAAGTGGTTTATCGACAAACATGCCTAATCACAGGCAAAAGTGGCATTCTGCATGCAATAAAGGTGAGTGGGAGTGACTTTGCATTCCTTTTCATGACCAGTTCACATAGGAGACTTGAGTTTGTATTTATACTTAAGTTAACTAACCTCCAAGCATAAAAAAAGGACAAAAGCTTCTCATGCTAACAACCAGTTCGCATAGAAGACTCAAGTGGGCAATTAGATTTAGTTAACTGGCCTTCAAATATAGATAATGGACAAAAGCTTCTCATGATAACTTGCACTATGCATGAGAAATTAATTTCTAGGGCTTGGACATAGACCTAGGGTTTCACACTATAAAAGGTGCAAGCCTAAGAGCACCAAGGGGGATATATAGAATCAAATATCCAGAGATCTTTAGACATATTCTTTAGAAGAGCTTTCAAGACTTGAAAATTTCTCTTTGAGATCACATGTATGGTGGAGCTTTGATGAATCGAAGAGCATAACATCTACTATTTAAAAATTAGATTAAAGTATTTGAACCATAAATTTGGGGCAAATAGGGTAAGGTTTACTTTAGCGGCCGCTATATTGGACAGTGGACTGCAGGCTTAGCTTAGATAGTCATAACATCTTTTATTTTGTTTTCTTATATCATTAGCATATATTTACATGATTTCATGGCATAATTTTATCATATTTTCATTACATTCTTTGATTACTAACAACCTCATCCGGGGAGGCAATATCGAACACCTAAATGTGTGTTGTTGTTTCATTGCTTGTAGGTCCACAGGTACATCGGACAAATATTACAACATATGAGAGCAAAAGGGATCCCTATAGGAAATAGACCTAGATAAGGAGGCATTTGTAAGCCCTCATACATTTCTATGTGCAGAACTGGTAAGCTTTTATAAGCGCACCACATCTTCGCGAAAGGGGCACTCCTTACCTATTTGTAACTTATAGTATCAAAATGGGTATCCCTAAGAGGGACCGACATGTAACCGAGCTTCAATATCAATAAAGAGATCCATCTTTTGTTATTTCATGTTGTATGCTTTTTCCTCTTGTCTTTCCATTTTATCTTTGGTATTTTAAATAAGCATTGCAAGTAGGGTTTTAGAAAAAGGGACCGGTGCATGCGTTCTCGGGGTCACTACAGAAGTCATTTAATTAAAAAATAATCACATCCCAAAAGGATTGATCACTCTAGAAAGATTGTTTTACAATAACGATAGGAATACAGGGCATAAAATAAAAATAGAACAAATTTATAGAGAAGTCCAAATTGAACCAAGCAAAATTTTGAAGGTAAAATTTACTTCTCTATAAAAGATGTAGATCAAATCAAGTCATTAGGCAAACAATATTAAGACATAATAGCATGGGGATATGATGATCTTTGGGTTTATGACAAGGAGGTAGTTTAACATACTATTGAGCTAACACCTGAAGCCAAGACATTTAGAAAAAAATAGAGGTTAGTTAATCCCAAATTAGAAGTGGAAATGAAGCAAGAACTCCTTAAATTATTGAATACCAAAATCATATACCCGCTCAAACATTCTACATGGGTGGCCAACTTTGTACCATTAAGGAAGAAGGACGGAGATATTTACCTTTGCATTGATTTTTGGAATTTAAACAAGGTATCATTGAAATATCATTATCCCTTACCATAGATCGATCAAATATTGTGAACTATAGTAGGAGTAGAAATATTTTTGCTCCTATATGGTTTCTCAAGATATAATCAAATATGGGTCAAGGATGAAGATTAATATAAAACAACATTCACAACCAAATGAGGAACATGCATACCAAGGGATGTTGTTTGGCTTGCCCAATTCTAGGGCTTCTTTTCAACATGTAATGGACTTCAATTTTGGTGAATTGATTAACAAGATCATTCTAATTTATTTACATGACATGACAATTTTCTCCCATAACAAGCAAAAGCACTTGGAGCATCTAGATATGGTTTTTCAGAAGTGCTGTGAGTTTGGAATATCACTTAATCCAAATAAATCAATTTTTTTTGTGCATGAGGGAATAATTATGGGACATGTTGTCTCCAAACAAGGAATGACCATTGATCTAAAAAGTATTCAATCTATTTTAGCTCTTCCACTTCCCCTTAGTAAGAAATCCTTGCAATCATTTTATGGGTAAATCAAATTTATCCAAAACTTCATTTTTGACCTTGCATAGATAGTCAAAATAATGATAAAGCACCTAATGAAATATGTAGCGTTTGAATGGAATTTTGAGAGGAAAAAGGTGTTTGAGTAGATCAAACATGCTAAAAGCTCCAAGTTTGATCAACCTAGATTTTAGTAAGGATTTTGTCCTATATGCATATGGATCTTAAGACAATTATGCTATAGTTTGACTTAGAAAGATGATAAAAAAGAGAAACATCTGGTGTTTTTTTTAAGTAATATATTTCATGATTATCAAAATAATTATAATTTTATAGAAATTAGGTATTTGTTATCATAAAATTGCTAAAAAATTCTAGGCATTATCTATCATAGAAAAAAACTATAGTCTATGTAGTGCATCCAAATTTTAGAAATTTCATCCTTCAAGGAGAATTGGGAGAAAAAAGAGTTGGATGGGTCACAAAAATGCAAGAATACAATATTGAGATAAGCCCTATTAAAATAGTGAGAGGCAAAGCCTTATGCCAATAATTGGCTACCACTTTAGAGCAAGACTATAACATGTGTATATAAGACAATGTCAGCATAGATCCTGGAATTGAGCAACACATGGAAGAGCCTGATTGGGTGGATAAACTGATGAACTATTTTCAAACAAGAATATGCCTTAAAGGTTTGAATGCTTCACAAAGGAATATATATATATATATATATATATATATATATTACAGGCCTTGAAGTACATCTTGTTATCAAAAGGATTTTTTATGGAATTTTTCTTATTTACATAAAGTTAAAACAAGTTGAGAAGGTGTTAGCAGAGTTTCACTCAGGATTATCTAGAGGACATTATTCAGGATATATAACTACTACCAAAATACTTAGAGTGGAATATTATTGGCCCACCATATTTATAGATTCATTCAAAGTGGATAAAGCTTGTAAGAAATATCAATGATTTGTTGGAAGAAATAGAAATCCAACATTGCCACTACAACCAGTTATAACAAAGGAGTCTTTTCAATAGTGGGGATTAGATTTCATTGGGATTATAAATCCAAATTCATTAGTAGGACATAAATATATTATAATAGCAGTAGATTATTTCACTCAATGGACTGATATGACATCCACTAAATCAGCAAATTAGGATACAATAATTGAATTTCTATAAAAGTTAATCACAAGGTTTGGCATTCTAGATGCTTTAGTAACCAATAATGGATCTAATTTTATAGGGGTGAGACTAAATTTTACCAATAGATATGGTATCTATTTTAAAAAATCATAAAATTACTATCCTTAGGGGAATGGGTTGGCCGAATCAACCAATACAAATATGTTGAAAATTATTAAGAGAACTATTGGTGAAAATAATAAAAGTTGTTACTTGTTACTCAACTAGGCATTATGGGTAGACCAAATTATAATGAACAAAGCATTAAAGACTTTATCTTATTCATTAGTCTATGGGAAGGAGGTTGTCCTCCCATTACACATTAAGTCACCCACATTTAAGTTAATGACCCAGGAAGAGATCCCCGATATGGAAATTAGAGGCTCAGATAACATAACTACTACTATAGAGAAATAGAGAGAAAGAAACTATGATAATTTCCAAAGACATTCAACCATAATGAAATGATGGTTAAACAAGAAAATAATACTTTGATATTATCAAGTTAGCAACCTAATTCTAAAATAGGATGATGATAGATCAAAACCAGGGAACCATCAAAAATTTGATTTGTTCTGGTTTGGACCATACCATATCATTGCCAAACGAGAGCATAGTTTTTATGAGTTGTTAGATGGTGATGGTCAAATTTTTTCAATATCGATAAATGGCCACCACTTAAAGTTCTTTGTTTAGGGTGCCACCACCCTTTGTATTATACATATATAGATATGCATAAAATAGAGAAGCCAGTGTAATTTTGAAAATAACTACAAGCTAATTGGTAAAGACTAGAATTAATTGATGTCAATTTTGTATCCTCGTGTGTTCATTCATTGAAGGATAATAGAAACCTTGTAGAACATGAAAGACAATCATCAAGGAAAAATAAACATGAATTTAAACTACCACAATAACTACACCATGACTAATATAGTGCCTATAAAGAGAAAATTTTAGCCAAATTTTGGTCTCGTAAAATTGGTAAAGAAGAGAATTATTCAGCTGATGAACTATCTTGAGCTAGAGCTATAAAACCAATGATCAAAGTGATTCATAGAAATAAAAAATAAGGAATATACAAAAGTAAATTAACTAACAATGGGTAGTAATATGAAAGTATATGCTAAATCTCAAAAGGTATAGAAGGAAAATAAGGAACTTCAAGATTGAGCATGCAAAATTGGGGATAAAAAAATCACCCTAAGGTCAAAACAAAGGCAACTTTGAGAAGTAGTTGAACATTGAAAAAAATATATATCACCCAAAAACCTAGGTTCATTTTCTTGGTACTCTTTTTCTATCCTCTTATATGTATAAACTTGTTAATCCCTATCCTGAACTAGTGCTTGTCATTACCTAGTTTTATAAACCAAAATTGAGGATGGTCTAGAAATATAAAGGGCAACTATTGTTTCAAATCACCCATGACCTTTTCATTAAAGCATTTGTTATAGTAACTAAACCTAGAATCCCATCTAAGTATTTCATTGTTGAGGAACAAAGAAAATACTACGACCTTAAGAGGCATAAAGAAGGGGGAATTTTTTCAATAATTGGCTAAAACAAAAACTATACAACTCCCCAAAAGGTAATGAACTCCCTAAAACCCCAATTCATATTTTAGAGTTCAAATTCCCAGAGATTTTTTGATGCTTGCTATAATTGTTGTGCTACCTACTGAAAAAGAAGTTTATGACTATCAAATTTTCCTAGCATATGCTATCTCCAATCCACATTATTATGTGATTCATTCTCAGACCAATCCAAGTATCCTCATTTTTTTTACTAGGCTATGTTTTTGTGTAAAATAATGCATGAGCAGCTCACACAACTATAAATTTTACCATGTCACCTTCCAATATTCTTCACACCTAGCTTTGCTCTTCTTGTATAACACCATAAAGAGTATCTCATAAATATGCATAAATATAATAAATGAATAGGGACATAAGATAGTAGTAGTAGACTAGACCACTCTAATTAGGGATTTTGAGTCCTATTATCACTTCAATAGATAATTTTTGGGACTAGCATTGAAGCTCATTTATGGAGAAATACCTTGATTGTCTCAAACAAAAATAGCGATATTGTAGAGTCCCTAGATGGAAGAAGGGATTGGTACTTTTTAACAAATGGAACAATGGTAAGATTGTATGGTTTTATGGAAAAATATTTTCTACTTCCATACTACGTAATAGATTGAGTATTTTCCATGCAGTATTATCGATAGACCAATATCATAAACATAGCATTTAGCATAGACATAAATAAAAGGGCTACCTATGAATATCCCTTAACTTTTAAATAAATCATAGTAACATCAAGAGGACAAGGGGAATTTCTCTATAACAAACTTGAAAGACTGAGATTATGAACTATACCTCATAAATGGAAGTGCAATTTTAAAGATAATTTCAAGGAAAGGATAATGTACTTGAACAAAGGTAAGCCATCAATGTTCAAAAAGGTCAACCAACCTAATATTAAGTAGCTACAAAATAATTTTGAGAACAATGAACTCAACTGGAAAATCAACAAACTGTAGGAGTTGCCTCCTTGGAGAGATTTTTATGAGCTAGATTGTGATTACGATCTAAAATTTTTTGAAGATCATAGGCTAATGCAATACAAAATAAATACTATGCCTAGTAAAATTAGTTGGGATGAAGCTAAGATTATGAAATGGTGGATGTTCAGGTGTGAATGAAAAAATCAAAAGTCTAGGCACCCACTATCAATGGATAAAATATTTTCCCAAAAATATGATGAAAATATAGAAACATGGAATCCTCTAGAAGAGCAAAATAAGGTCGCCATTATTGATAGACAAGGTGAAGAAGTGTAAGAAGAAGATCCTTTGGCACTAGAATATGAAGTTGAAGGGGAACAAGTAACTTCTAAAGATAATCACTTTACAAAAATTGCACAAATACTAGAAAAGTAACTAGTTGATAACAATGTTGTGATGGGTTTAGAGAAGCAAGTAATCAAAAAAGAGACCTCAAGGTCAAAAAAGAGACCTCAAGGTAAAAAAAGTAGGTTGTAACCTTTGTTCCAATGGAACTACAATAGTAAATATATCTAAAGGGATCTTATATCATAGGTAACATGGGATATATTGGGAGAGGTCTAGTAAAAACAACCACTAGTCCAGAAGAGCTCATACAGGTGCAACAATGCCCCAAAAATCTAGCACTGGGAGCACATTTTCCTAGTTCCTCTACTTTAGAAGAAAAAATAAAAAAGATTCAAAGACACACATTAGAGTCCCAACTTAGGCTAGCACCCAAGTTCATTCCAGAACCAACAAAAAATCAAAGCCCTTAAGAACAAGAGGTGCTAGTAGGGAACACATAGATAGCAAGTTATCTCATTAATGGCAATGAGGGGTTCAATGTGAGTATAATGTCATACTTGCAATAGTTTCCAAGGATACCTTCCAATTGCTCAACTCCTATAAAAGAAAAGAAATGAGTCAAAGAAAATCTAACCCTCTCAAGGAGTTTTAGGAAAGAGATCATAAAAAATGTAATACCCAAGGGCCACCCCTAACAACTAGATTATCGACCAAACCAGTAGCAAAACAAAATTCAAATGATAGAGATGTATATGATATCTTCCAACCCTATTACTATCTCCATCACCACAAAATTCTCTATCAAGACCAATCATCTAAAATAACACTATATCTGAAACCCCTCCAACCACATCTACTCCATAAATAAAAACCCCTATAAACACTACCACATCGACCATTCACAAAATCCCTCCATGTCCCTTTTCCATCCTAAAATCCAAATTTTCAATGCTACCACCACCCAATAATCCATCCACAACTACCATCAATAGGATCAAGGATATGAGCCAAAATTATCAAGAATTATGGAGAAACAAACCACCCAAGAAATAAAAAGAGCAAGCTTCCTTAGGATGATGACTATAGTTGATTCAATCACTTACCGATAGATAAAAGTCACAACCATACCAAGGGTGGACAAACCAAAAGTGGAAATGACACTAAACAATTATCAAGTGGAGACATAAACAATAGATATCTCTTGGCTACCATTAGAAAACTCTCTGCTTAGTGCACAGGCTCATGTTAGTATTATCTATTTGTAAGAGGATAAGCTAAGAGATAAATATAAGCAACTAGAGTATAAAGTTAGACTTTAAAATAGTGGTAAGAGAGGAGCAAAACATAAAAAAATCCTTTCAAAATGATAATAAAAAAGAAAGAAAATGATTATGCAACTTGTACGTCATCAACAGATGCAAGAAATAGAAGAAATAAATTTCTGAAATAATAAATTCAAGACTTGTGATGACAATTATAAAGAGAAAAATAACAATCTAGAGCCTCTCGCTTCTCTAGGGAAACATTAAAATAGCTAAGGAATAATAGTTAGAACAAAACCCTTCAATATTACGTAGAAGCTTATCCAATTGTAGGTTACCTAAAATTTAGTGCAAAAGTCATAGAAATAGCAAAATAAGAATTCATGTAGGATCAATATAAACTAGAGGATAAATAGGGCAAGCTAAAAGCCTAATAAATCTAGCTAGAAGAATATTTTGACAAACTGTGAAAGTTATGCCAAATAACTAATGGAATGCAACAATGTATGTCTCCCAAATCATGATGAAAAATATAAGTGGGTCCAACAAGGATGGGAGATGGTGGATAGGCTACAACACAAAGCAAAAAGGATGATGGATCTAGCAAAAAAAGCTGAATAACTAGGATTTCTAGGCTTCTAAGATAGAGAATATAGACCTTGAACTAACGAAGATCTCTAGGCTGATATAGAATCAATAACTAGTGATGAAAGAAAAATAAATCAATTGCAAGATCCTATTGATGAATCCCAAGTTCTTAAGTTCTTAAATAGGGTATCCAAGATACAAGTTAATATTTAGTATATGACCATAAGATATCAAATCCTTCCTATGATAAAACCTATCGACTGAGTAGAATACATGATAAAGTCATGAGACTTAAGAATCCTTCCCTACAGACCTAGATATTAGTCTATCAAGTAATCCAAAGAGAAGAAAATATTTTGATTGATGAAAGGAATCAAGAGAATAAAGAAAGATAAAGAGACACTATGACAAAAATTCCCCTAGGTGAAGCTATTGGAGCAAAATATGGTCAAGGGACACTTGGCATGCAAGAAGCAATGCTAGTGTGATGAATGGTCAAAACATGAAACCTTCATGCCATGAATATAAAGACAAAGTACAAGGTGCCCAAAAGAGAATAATCCACCTGGAAGGTTAAAAAGGTACAATTCACTTCTATTTCATTTTTACAGCCATTTCACCAATCATTTAATTCCATACTACAAGTCATCTATGTTTCCCCTTTTTTTTCACACAAAATCACCCACTCATCACATCTCTCATTTATAGAATAACTTTCCATCATACTAACTTCATTCAAATTTTATTTCATAGTACTTTTGACTCAGTACCCAATGGAATTAGGCTCTCTAAGTTCTTAATTTTTGCAAGCAAAAATTCCCAGGAGGCACCAAGAATATAGGTCAAACTCGTGATCTCATTTGTAGTGCAAGAAGCTAAAATTTTTCTTTTATAATTTTGGCTAAGTGTTTTAAAAGGTGAGGGGTTGCACAAAACCATGATTAAAAATGTCAAGGGCCATTCACTGATGACCTTAACACAACATCACAAAATTTTTAAAATGTGCATGATGAACAAAATTAGGATGCTCAAAGTTAGAGTGTTCAAGGTTGAAATGAAAAAATTTAGGTATTCCTCAACAATGACATTAGCACACCCAAACTTAAGTCTAACATCATGTAAAAAGAGTATATGCACAATGCTAGGATGAAAAAAGATGTGCACTTTTAGTAAGTGACATTAGTGAAAAGAAAAAAAGGGCCTAAAGTCATGCAAGCAAAAGTAGCTGAGGGCGGTTGCACAAAGATGCAATGAATAAATTGGGAGCGAAAAGGTCAGGAATATTTTGGTGATTATGTAATTAACTCCACACCAAAGACCAAGATCATGAAAAAGGAATAAGTGCATAAAACTAAACCAACCTTTGCATAAATCTAAGATATAAGAATCGAAAGTGCATAAAGTTAGGGACCCTTTGATGATGATGTTAGCATCTCCAAGCCAACATCTATGATCACACAAAGAGAGCCAATACACAAAATATGGATGAACAATGTTAGATTTGGATGATGCCAAAGTGTCGTATGAACTAAGTTATGAATAAATCTAGTGTCCATATTGAAGTGATGTCATCAAAATATTTGTAAGTCCTAGTTTTATTCCAAGAAGCTCTACAAGCAAAGTGACAAGCTTGACTTCAAAACTAATGATCATAAAAACATATTTTTTATACCTACAACCACCATAGTGCCTTCTATTTCTAGTTAATGGCATGTAAGCTCAAAAGTGATAACTCTAATAAGTTAGTTGTAGCAATTTTACCACTTGCAATAGGTATTTGTAGATCAAAAAAACAAATTATACAAAAATTCAAATTCAAATGTAGGATGAAATATGAAACAAACACATCAACATCTTGAGTTTTCTCTGCCAAACTATTTTTATAATAGTTTTATAACTAATTGTAAATCTTATTTTATAAGTTCAAAATGCAGCTTATCAATAAGCCATGACTCCTTTGGTTGAAGGGTTGACTCTATAGTCTTTGCCTAGATACTTGTTGTGTAATCTTGTTGCCAGTAAATAAGAAGTGATAGTTGTTTGGACTCTATTGCTGTGTAATTATAGGTCTTATGAATGTATCTTTGCTTTAATTCATTTCTATGACACTTTTATGTTTATTCTATTCTATTAAAGTGAATCATGCTATTTGGATTGTTGTTGGATTTCTATTCATTTAAGTCTTTAGAATGATTATAGCATGTAATTAAGTTGGATAAATTTGTAATTGCTCCTAACAATGGTTGGCCTATTAAGTATCCTTTAAGTTGATTGTGTTATCTTATTTTATAGTAGTGTCCAATGCTATTACACTATATCTCATCCACTTATAGCTTATATCTATAAACCCTTACTTCTCCTCAAATTTTCTATCTCTTTACTCTTAGCTTAAAACCTCTGTTTTACTTATAAAGACTCCAAGGAGCTAGCCTTCTTCGAAGGTTGAATTGAGAGAAATATCATTCATCCAAAATCTATTAGCTAAAGTCTAGGGTGCATCCATAATCCATAAACTAGGTATATTTTACATTGATAATTCTTCATTGGACCTAATCCCTTGACACACAATGACCTCTATGAGCTAAGGTCAGGGGAAAATAATTAATTACAATGAAAGTATAATAAAAATAAAGTAAATACTTAAAGGAAAAGTAAATCCTAATTTATGGGGGTGATGCACCAAAGAGTTAGGGCCTCCAATTTCTAATTGTAACAATTGGAAATTGAACATGAAAAATTTCACCTATGGCTAGTGAACACAACTAAGAAAAAAACACTACCAAGAATTGAGATAAACCAAGAGAAGGACAAAGTAAAATTAGTCAACCTACATTAACATGCTCAAAATGATTACAATATAAAGATACCCAAAGTATTTGATGATCCCTAGGCATAAGAAATGATATGGGATTCCTTTGTTACAATAAGAAATATGTGTGAAAGGAAGAGCCCATAAGGCTAGGTATGAGGCATAAGAAAACAACTTCCAATACCTTTTACAAAGAATTCATGCCTATTTATAGCTAAGAGGAGGGTGCTTTCCCTTTGAAGTTCTATGCATAAGGCATACATATGTCTTCTCTTCCTACTACCGAGAAATCCTTTTACAACTTGTGCAATGGTAGCTTTAAGATCTCTAGATAAGGGGCCATAAATGCTAAAATGTTTTGGGCCTTTGGATGATCAGGTGTAGCTAAATCAACTCTCTGCTATTGTGTTAGGGTGGTTTCATCATTGGTTTTTTGTCATATTTCTTCTATGGTGCCTTGCTTTGTTGACACAATGAACATAGCATTCCTGACTGGTGGAGGTGGATAGGGTAGGCTCACATGCATGGTGTGTGATGGCTATGACTGGTATGCGATTGGATTTGATAGACTTGGTTGTGAAAGTTAATATTTATGACCATTGGAAGATGAATTATTTAATTTTTTTCACCTAATTTTTTCTTGCATGTGTGGTTGTCACGTATCCTTGGATGAAGTGGAACCTCCTTCATCTAGTGGTAGGGATTCTCCTTGAAGTGTTGGTTCTTTCCCTACTCTTGCTCCTAACTAGTAACCACATGCCTTACTTTAGATTTGGTTGGAACTTCTCTTCTTCCTAGAACTTTTCTCAATCAAAAGGACCACGTGGACCATTGGATTAAAAACTCAATGGTCCGTGGGACTTGGTGCCCTTGATGTGGCTAGGCTAGGTGGAAGATGAGCATCGATGATATATGGAATATCTAACAATCGATATGAATTTTAGCTTATATACCCTTTCATAAGGTTTTTTTGATCCAACTAAATATGGGAAGTGCCTTTCAATAGCATAGATTTGGCTTATATAGCTTTTGACTAGTCTAGTGATAGGTAGAAATGGTGTTCTATAAAAATATCAAGTCCTATCAACTCATGTCAATTTTAGTATCGTAAACTTATGAGTGCCACAAATAGTATATGCTTGTAGTGTGGGGGATGAGTCCCTCTGTGCCTAACAGTTTTGTGTGGGAAATATTTGTTCGTATGATTTCAATTCAACCAATTTTCATAAAACAAAAGGTTTAAACAAAGTAGATAAAAAATAAAGTAGGGAAATAAATGCATATAGGAAATAAAATTAACACACTTGTAGATTAAATAAAATAATAACTATATTATAATTGTGGAAATAAATAAACTGCAGAGGAAAGAAATAAATTGCACACAAATAAAATAAACTGCACTTTGAAATTAAATATAAAAAAACACACACTAAAATTAGAAATAAAAAAAATAAAAAATAGGAGAGGATTACTTCCTGGATTGGGCCCTTGCTCCCACAAATGATCTACCCAACTAACTATGAAGAAAAGCTTCTAAATTACACAAGCAATTAATAGAACCTTAGTCTTTATTGATTTAATTGCAATACAAAATTATTCCAATAAAACTTAGACTATACTTCGTTCATTTCAGGGTCACTCTGCATATTTATATAGTATGCAGGTGACACTCATTACAACTGAATACTCAAAATAAATTATGTTGTTGGTCTATTATGATGGTTGCATGTGTAGTTGATATATTTGTCATAAAATGATTAGTTATTTGATCAAATCGAATATTATTGGCTAAACATAATTATGTGCAACTAAAATATTTGTCATTACAAGATTAATATTCCATAAAAAATGAGTGGTAATTGTTGAAAACAACACTCATATGGAAATTACAACCGTTTATATTATTATTTCCTTGGAAATTGTGTGGTCAATGAACAACAATCAATATTTAGCAAATAGATGTTATATTTCTGCTGAATGTAGGCACCTTCCTACATCTGGGATGTAGGCACATTCCTTCATCCAGGATGTAGGCACCATCTAGGATGTAGGTACCTTACTGCATCTGGGATGTAGGTATCATTTGGGATGTAGGTGCCTTCCTGCATCTGGGGTGTAGATACCTTCCTACTTTTGGGATGTAGGCACCATTTGGGATGTAGGTACCTTTTTGCACTTGGGATATAGGCACCTCCTTCACTCACCGTGGTCACCTTTAAAATGACTTCATCCTTATAAAATATTATTCTTTCCACACAATATTAGGTCCGAATGGGACCTTGAATTGGAAATACAAAAGAATTAATAAAAACCTGCACCTACACACACATTCAGCTAAAAACACCAAACAAGTATAAGTACCATAATTTCTATTAATTATAAGCAAGAGTTATACAAAAATACATATCTAATGCTAATTAAACTAGTAATGATGTCCTCACAAATATAAATAAAATGAGCATTTTTTGTGCTCATCATACCCCCATGCCTACTCTTTGACATGTCCTCATGTCACATGCCCAAATATGTTTTGTTTTGATTACGATACCTTCAGGCCTAGGTACTATCCCTCTTTTATTACATTTTTTATTATTGTTATTATATATATACTCATTGGCTACCTTGGTTTCATTTTCTAGGAACACTTTGTGGTGGATGCAAAGCAAGAGTGATTCTTCCTCGTTGAATCTCTACTTTAAACTATTATCACAAGAAATGTTTGTAATTTCCCAAGGCTCTAGTTGTGATGTATCAGTAAGCTAAAATTTTGGTAGAGCTATTGATTGTGAGTTCTCAGTTGGTGTTTCATCTTCCTATGATTCTTCAAGATTTAACAATAGAGTATGGTCAACATTTTTTGTTTGTGACCACATAAGATCTATTTCAAATAGCCCACTTTAAAAGAAACTTTCTAATAGAGGTGGTGCTACTAGAAACAAGAGAGAAGGATGTCCATCAACATGGGTGAGCATTTTTTTACTTGGGCCATGGTTGTTGGGTGTACACAGATGGTTTAACCCCCTTTTTATTTGCTTCCCAATTTTTTGTGTGACTTTGGCCTATTTCCCATTTTACTTATACTCAGTCAATCACTACCTAATCTACACAATTGTATCCTCACATGGATGTTGCAAACTCATGGGCCATAGCAATATCTTGGACCTGACTATTTAGATTGCAATAGTCTTAACCAACCCATAGAATCAAAATTTTCTTGTACTACACTTGTTACTATCGTGAAATCAATAGGTTCATTCCTTTTCTAGGTATAGTTCTTGGATTGGCCTCCCATGGTTGTTGCACTCATTTATCTGTTCTATTGTATATCTATATTTCTCTATTTTTTTCTTTATATATATATATATATATAGCAACTACACCTCTGGATGATAGCATGCCATAGTAGGTGCTTCCTCCCTCTATTTAAATATTATTACTACACCCTAGAAATTATTATTATTTTTAGATGTGTGCCTAGGTATAGTGATATGTTGCAATTCTTATCATACCTGATTCATGTCATGTGGTTGAAAATTGACATGGGATTTGGATGAGAGAAATGTAGGGACACATATTGGCATTAACATAAAAATAATTTCTAGATAACTATGCATATAATTAAAAGAAACAATAGTACTTACCTGGGTGTAGTTCATGGGACATGGTGTGTGTTACACCAAGTAGTGTGAAACAACCAAATGCTAATTTAATCATGGTGTACCAAAATATGGGTAAGTCATGACATTCTTTGTGTGGTGTACTTCCATTGGAGGTTGCTTCTTGGGTACTGCATCAACTCAGATCTTGAGGTTCCATGCTTGAAAATAAAAACATAAATTATTATTATTGGATGCATAAGTGAATACACTTTATCATTGGATCTATAAAGCAAGTGTACCCCATAATTAAAATCTTGGGAGTAGGTATACTTTGTTATCAAAAGTTAGGGAGTAGGCTTACTCCATCATCAAAAACTAGAGAGTAGGCTTAAACCATTGTCATAAACTACATGTCTTCATGATTGTATCAGATGTAGGCACTACCCTCCTAGTGGGAAGTAGGTGCCTTCTATGCTGGCCCAAATATAGGTGTTGCCATCCTAGCGAGAAGTAGGTATCTTTTTGTACTGGATTGGATGTAGGCACTACCTTCTTGGTGGGAAGTAGGTACTGTGTAGTGGCCCAAATATAGGCACCACACTCTTGGTGGGAAGTAGATGCCTTTGCACTAGTTTGGATATAGGTGCCACCCTCTTAATGGGAAGTAGGTGTATGTGTACTGGTCCAAGTACAAGTGTCACCCTCCTAGTGGGATGTAGACATCTTTTTGTTGGTTTAAATATAGGAACCACATTCCTAGTGGGAAGTAGGCACCTCTACTCTGGTCTATATATAGGTATTGCCCTCCTAGTGAGAAGTAGATACCTATTTACGTATTGAAATACTCCTAAAAAATAGAAAAAATAGAATGAAGTAGCTCTCACATGATAGGCACGACATACAATCTACAACTAGTTCCACACGTCCTTGCAAAATGAAAACAAAAACAAAAGAAAACCTATCCTAATATTGTTAAGCAAAATAGGTTCCACACCTCCTTTCCTTCCTCCCCCCCTTTTTCTTGAATGCATTCATGTTCGTAATGTTGTTGATAATGATTGGGAAGATGGGGTCCTTCCATACCTACAACTATGCTACTCATGCACTTGCTTGAGTGTAGGATCCTTCTTCCTCATGAGAGGTAAGAACCTCCTTTCCTCTTCCTCTTTTTTTATATTGAACATCATTTACAAATATGTACAAATATCAGCACTTGTTCAAGCAAATACAAGAGGAATCGACCTCACAACCACATGGATGATAATAACTAGGCAACTGCCATTACACAAAATGCCATTCAGCTCCTTTCCTCTTCCTCTTACTCTTATTATTTTATTTTATTTTATTTTAAATAAAGTAGGATGGAGTGGCTCTTGCTTGATAGGCATAAATGCCCTGGATGACTATAGTCTACAATGTGTTCTGCACTATCCTGCAAAACACAAAAAAAAAGAAAAAGAAAAACCTAGAATAATTTTTTTTTTTAAATGTTGAACACTATAGTAGTATTCATCATGTTGTTGGTGGTAACATTGAAGGTGGGGTATCCCCCATACCTGTAATTGAGCTATATTTTAGATTGAGAGGGTCTTAGTATATATATAAAATTTGATATGACTAAGTCTTCAATTGCCTCATCCCCTAAATCATAAAGTGTCATGATATGTTGCATCATTGAAAGAACATCATCCTATCTGGCTTCAAAACTAGGCCCATCCAACCCATTAGCAGATTGTGAAGGTAGGTAGATGACTAATTTTTTTATATTCTTTCCTTCAGATGTTGTCATTTTTTCCATTTTGCAACTAATATAGGCAACAAATATCATCAACCAGGGTAATCCTAGGATGAATGGGTAACCATCCAATTTTGACTTTAATTATAAAACAAAGACGTTAGCTAGGTACTCACATGCATTGGCAATTACCATTCTATCTTCCAACATGTCCTTCAAAAAAACTATTTACCTATTTGCTAGCTATAATATATTATTATTTAACCTCATATTTATTAGTTGTAGCCTATGCATGGTTTATTTGGGCATGAATTTAATGGTTGCACCTAAATCCACTAGAGTGTTGGGTAATGTTAAGTCTATAATTTTTACCATCCATCCCAATCTCGTGAAGCATAAATCCCTAATGGTTTTTGTGTAAATAGGCACATCCATGATAGTTTGAGGAATGGTAACAATAATATTTTAAAACAATTATATAATATCAAACTCAGGTTGTGTCCTTTTTCTAATTAGCCTTTTGAGATACGGTGGAATTTCTTTATCGTTTGATTGTTCAACAACACAATTTTCTCCTACTTCTACTTCCTCCACTATAGGAGGTGTTTGTTTAGATCTAGAATAAATTGGATTACAACCTATATTTACTACACTAATATGGTACATCAGGTTCATTCCCATATCTACCTGATAGGCTGGTGAATTTATTTTATTACTGCTAGGGTTTAACTCTGGTTGTGCCAGCAACTATTGTGGTCTTGTAGTAGGTGGAGTTGGTAAGCTAGCATGTATAAGTGATTATGTCTGTGGAGGTGAGGCCCATGTGTTAAAATTCCTCCATTGTGTTTCAAGTTGTTGATATGGACCCCATGGATTTGGCATATATTGAGGAGGATTTTGGACTAGATTCATCCAAGGTGGCTGGTCCATATTGGGTGGTTGGATTTGTCCTTGATTCATAAAATTTGGGCTACCGTATTGGGATGCTAATCCTAGAATTCCACCTGGTATGGGGGTTTGTTTCAAATTCCTTATAATATCCACAAATTAGGTTTCTACTTCATTTGGGTCTTCTTTCATGGCTGCTATTTTTGGATACAACTTGGTCTTATGATCCAAGTGACAAATCCTGCAGACTCTCACTTTATTTTTTGGACATTCATTTTTTGCATGTTATTTTCCACACCTCAAGCAGAAAAGGCAAACACTGCTTCTATTTCTTACCTCTTTTATAACTAGGATGTGTCTAATTGTAAAACAAGAGATAATAAAATATCACTCTTCATTCCTTTGATCAACGTTCCTATTTTTGCATTGATTATGGAGGCTATTATTTTTGTTCCTTGTTTTGGTAGTTCTCCTTCTCCCCTAGAATAATTTTGGCATATCTATTGAATTTCCTCCATTGATATCATTTGGCCTAGTCATAGTTATAGTTTGATCTACTAACTATTTTATATAACACATTTTTTACACCAAGGTGACTCAAGTAGAGGAGATTGTAGCACCCTAAAATTGGCGCAGTCAAATTGGAATAATTACATTCACCTTAGTAAATAAATTTAAATTCAAATTTAACCTCCCAAACCGCCCGTTAACCACCGAGAAACCCGTTTCCCCTTTTTTCGTGCCATTTTTAGGAGTTGTTTTGACCGTTGGACGATATCGTCGCCGATCAGACGATATCGCCCCAGATTTGACGATTTCGTCTGGACTAGAACGTCCAGACGATTTTGTCGCAAAACTGAATTTGCATAGATAGACTCTGTTCCAACGGGTCTCCAATCCGGGCAGAAGCGTGTCTGCGCCGTTGGGACCCTTCCCCCGTTGGAGATCTCCCAAATTGGGAAGATCTCCAACCTCCCAACAACTTTCCCTAAGCCTATTTAACTCTAAGACTTTTCCCTCCCCAACCCCTGGCTGAATTTTTATGCAAATCGACTCCCTATGTGCTAGAACTTCTCAAATTTGCTTTTTGCACTATTCCTATAGTAATTTTATTGCAGGTATATCACTGGTTTTCAGTCGGAGCCAGCACCTATCGCAGCCGACGAACCTGTCAAGATCGGAGGCGATCTCGTCAAATTCGGGACGATCTCGTATTGATGCGAGACGATCTCGACTACAGCATACATCGAGGCAATCAATGCCTGAAGTTTGCTCTTCTCTCTTTTCTCTCTGTCATTTCATGCTATAAATCGAGATCATTTATTTAGTTTTTATTCTACTTTGCATCTGGAGTTCACCCATCTAGTTTAGATTGCACATTAAATTCATGATTTGCCATCATAATGCAGTGATCTGTTTTACTTTCTATTTTAAATTATTGCTTAGTATTCACCTTGTTCTTTAGCATATTTTGCCTCTATTTTGCATAGTAGAATTGCTTGTATTTTGCATCTGTTCTCTGTTTTGCAGGTTTCTGACGAATTCGTTTGACGAATTCGTCAGATCTGAGACGATTATGTCTGTCTCAGACGATCTTGTCAGATTCCAGATGATTCTGACAGATTGCAGGCGATTTTGTCGAATCCCAGACGATCCAGACTACTTCAAGCATCAGAAACTTCATCAGACATCCCGGATCAGGTAATCTCCATTAGCCTCCTGCAAATTCTCTATTTTTTTGCTTTCAGTCATATTTCTTGTATTCATTTAAATTGCATTTTCATGTAGTTTAAGTTAGAATCATTCGGCCAAACCTAGGATGAATGTTTAAGGATAAAACGAACCCATTAAAACACATTCCCAAAACCTAGGCGTGGAAACTGCCGCCAAATGTTTCCTGGTGAACCCACCATCCGTCGACAAATCACCAAAATGCACCTCCCTTGAGAGGCGGGACCTTCGCAAAGTCCTCTCGTTCGAGGTACCGCATCATCCTTTTCCCATCCTCCTTCCGGGCGCGGATCCAATAGCCTGAAGGTAGGGATGCGAAAAATTTGGAGCGATACATTTTGGTGAACCCGACGTGAATGCATCATAACCTTTTGAAAACCAAAAACAAAAAAAAAAAAAAAATTAGAACAACTAAAACTTAGATGCATTTTAAAACATTTAAGGTTCAAAATCATGTTTAGATGGTAGCTCCTAAAAAGAGGTTAGCAGTTACTATAAACGTAGTAAACCAATTGGCAGCCATAGAAGTTAATTATGTCCTTAGTATCCCTGAAACAAGTAGAAATCAATCCTTGTGGGACGAACTTATTAGGAGACTTAGTCTCATCTCATCTAGGGCCACACAACTTAAACAGATTAAGAGGCTAGTCTTGGATAGAATCCTGGATCCTCATCAATTAGTTTTCTACCATGAACTTCAGAGAGCCTGCCATAGATGGCTAGCCTATAGGAGAGCTTTAGTATCTTCAGAGTTGTTTAGCTTCGAGGAATACCTCGAGAACGCAGACATTGTACACCGATTCTTAGGCCTTGTAGAAGACCAAGAAGTTGTTCTTACAGATAGGGAAATATGGAACAGAGTTCCACGAGCTGTGCTATATCGAGAGTATTGCCATGAGCTTTACTTTTATCAACCAGCATCTAAAACAGACAATATCACCATAGCCCTTTTCATCAAATTCTTAAAAGAAAACTTTCAATTTGAAGAAGAACATTTCATGACCCCTGAACAACTTGAACCTATTAATGATATTCATAAGTTATTCATAGAAGATTAGTTCATTTGCTTTCAGTCTTATTATTATTATTGCTTGCATTTATTGTTTCATTTGCTGTCTTTATTATATTGTTTCAAAGAAAAAAAAAAAAAAAAAAACATAGTAAAAAAACTTAAACATTTCATTTACAATATTGCATTAGGTATATATAAATATATACCTTTTAATTTGTTGCAAAAAAATATATATATATATATATATATATATATATATATATTTGCTGAAATCAAAACTTAGCACCATGACTAGACTTAGGAATGGTAAAGAAATTTTAGGAGAAGGAGAAGATTGGCTACAAAATACAACTGAAAACCCAAATGTCCTTCTTGGAGATACAAATCCGGAAGGTGAAACTCTAGGACAATCGGATGAAGACTTAGGGGAAGATAAGGAACAAGAAGGAAGTGTTAAAGAATCCTCATCCCCTAGAATAGCTCCCAATGGAGGCATCACTTTTGACAACGCAGAACATTTTCAAAAATTTCTTAATCAACATATCGACGTCCTTAATGTGGCAGTCCGTATTGATAAAGGGGAAATTAGTGATGCTCAAGCGGCCTTAGAACGGGCGCTTGATATGCAAACTAATCCCTTGTCTTTCATTGATCAAGAAAGTGATAAGGGTGGACCATCCAATGCGAATATGGTCACTATAGCCCAAGCCATGACCAAACAACGGGTCACCCAACCTCCTAAGGAACCTATTACTCAACCTAAAATCACTCCCGCACAAAAGAAAATTCCCTTCACTACTTCGTTCCTCCAAACTATTGAGCAAAATGCTTTAAATAAACAGAAACATAAAACAAAGCCAAATACAAATTTTCAACAATCTGCAATACAACCTAATCCAACTTCAAAATTTCTCCATAATATTTTTCCTACCAATGTTTTACACAATAGTAACATGGCATCTAATATGCATGTTCCTCCATCATATGCCCATAAAACTCATGTCAATGCCCCACCGAATCAATATGGGGGGCAAACTAGTAATCTGGAAGCTATGGTGAAACAATTGGCTTCACGTATGGACCCAGATAGATCCCTACCAGTCCCTCGTACAATTATCGAGAGATTTGTAGCCAACCATTGGATCCCATAGTGGTAGCTCAACCATACCCTAAGCATTTTCCCATGCCCGTCCTGCCTATCTATAAAGGAACCGAAGATCCCATAGAACATCTTCGCATGTTTAGGATAGCATGTCATGACATATCGCATGACGACTTGCTATTACTAAAAATGTTCCCTAAAAGTTTAGGTGGAATGGCGTTAGAGTGGTACTACCAATTGCCCACTCACTCCTTAAGAAACTTTGAAGAAACAGCTGAGTCATTTGTTCATCAATTTAGTGCCTACATCGAGAGGCATGTAACTATTAAAGATCTATACAACTTAAAACAAGATAAAGACGAATGTTTTGCTGATTTCTTAGCTAGATGGAGACAATTGACAGGAAAACTGCACTTTGTGCTACCCTATAGGGAAATGTTAGACATTTTCATTAACAATTTACAAGAACAACTTTCTTATGAGCTATCAACGACTACTTTGACTACCTTCGATCAAGCTATAGACTTAGCTCGAAGAGTAGAAGATGCCCTCATTAGGAGAGGCCAACTTAGAAAGAAGGATGATGAGAAAACATCTAGAAATCAATATAAAAACAAACAGGTTGTCGGTGATGGAGTCAGCGATAGCAGAAATGTTGCTAATGTCAATGCAACAAAAACAACAGAAAAATTCATCTTGAAACCTCTTGATAAGCCTCCTCGAGAGTTCACTAGATTAAACCAACCTTTATCAACTATTTTACCTCAAATTCTTGAAAGAGGTTTAATCCAAGCTGCCGACTATCCAGGAACTCGACCCAAGCATACCCGGATATAGAGCTGATTTGCATTGTGATTTTCATAGAGGTCCTGGACATTCTACCAACGCTTGTAAGAGATTGAAACATAAAATACAAGATTTGATTGACAATAATGAAATGGAAGTGCAAGCCTTCCAACCTAAACAAAACCCTCCTAATAATACCCAAAATATTGTTCCCCAAAATCAAAATCAGAATGCCAATCAAACTTTAGACATATTTCAACACCCTTTACCAAGACACGGTAAGGAGGTAGCCAATCAAATTGAACATCACAATGTTCCCCCTCCTACCCGATATGTAGGAACCATTAGCGGACAATTACCTATTCAGGATTCTCAAACCTTTGACACAACCTTATCCCTGGTTACAACCAGGCCCTTACATAATTTTCAAACTTCTGATTCTAGCGATATAGAGTCAGATAGTGAAAGTGAAGTAGACACCATTCAATCGAATAGTTCTGAAAACGAATCAGATCCTATTCAACCTATCACAAGATGCTAATGTTCCAGAAGAACCATTTCCCAGAAGAGTCACTACTCGACCTTCTTCTAATGTAGTCCTTCCTTATGAACAAGCCATAAACTCTCAACCGAGACCGTTTCAACGTCGTCACTATAACATTGTAGGTACCATCGGAGTCGTCACCCGACAACAAGCTCACAATTCCCAACAAGAACCAAACCAGAACGATGGATCAGCTCCATTCGTTCTGGAAAAATCCCAATAAAGGAAATCATGCTCCTATTGTTCAACCTAAACCCCCTTACAGCATTAATGAGCAATTGTCTAATACCACCGCCAGAATCTCCCTTTTAGATTTATTAAGATCCTCTCCCACCCATAGGGATGAGTTGATGCTTACTTTGAGCCAGATGATGGTACCTCAAAACATCCAACTTGAAGCTATGGCCAATACTATCATCACGCGAGAGATTGATTGTATTGACTTTCGGGATAAAGATATCCCACAACACAGTTTACACAAGGATAATCCCTTGTATATTACGGCTTTAATTGGGGATGTAGTTGTCAAGCGAGTTCTGATTGATAATGGCTCATCTCTAAACATTTGTACCTTTGACTTCTACCAACGATTTGGTTTTAGAAGTGATGAAATGAAGAAGACTGATATGATTATCAAAGCCTTTAATGATGAAACACAAGAAACTTGTGGAGTCATTACCCTCCCCTTACAAGTTGGTCCTAGAACCCTTGAGACAACTGTGTTTATTGTACATTGCCCGACATCGTACAATATACTTTTGGGTCGCCCTTGGATTAACGCCATGCAAGCAGTCCCATCAACTTTACACCAATGTGTTAAGTTTGAGTTTAAAAATCAGTTGGTCACTATTCATGGTGACCCTAGACCTTTTGATATGTGTGCATTGGCAGAACCAGTTGGAGTGCAATTTTGCCCTGCTCTGTCATCCACATATCCTAGTTCTTCTTCATCTAAAACTATGAAATATAAACCCATCACTTCATCTATTCCTCCTCCATTAACTTCATCTTCCCATATAGATCAACCACCTTCTAAACAAATTACTGTAGAACTTCAAAAAGCTCTTAAAACTACAACCAATTCTTCAAGTTCTAATCCCATAAATTCAAAACCTTCAGACACGTCTATCACACCTTCTACATCTCAAGACATAGGTAATAAGCCTTCTACATCTTATGCCCTCTCTGATGATCTTTTACCAGATTTAACTACAACCTTAATATCAGAAAAAATGAATGCTTTCATGCAAGATTCAAACCTTTTAAATAATTTGCCGCCATCTCCTCGTACTTTGGGCCTCCCACAACCTATGGGAAGTACTTACCAAGTCGGGAGTTGCGCCTTCATTTACAAAGGATATGACTGGGGGAAGAATCCCTCGGAATATCAAAACCCATCATGAGGGATATGCTCGGTGCTATTTTACCAACGATTATATTAAAGCTAAACCCATGATGTTTAAAATGGGATATAAAGGGAAAGGCTTAGGACCTTTCCAAAATGGCATGAAAGAACCTTTCGAGGTAGAACAGTGGCCTACCCACTGTGGTGTGGGCCTATTTCCTAGTAAGGGACAACCATTTCCTTTTGAGGATGATGATCATCTCATATGCTACCAAGATTATTTGGATAGGCATGTTGATTTGCCTCTTAGAAATCAGTCATTTTCATGCAACATGCTATCCATAGCATACCCTGAAATGATTGCTGACCCCGATGAAGAATTGGAAGGAGATATTTTCCATGATGTCTCTGTTGAAGAGATGTTGCACAACGGGTTTTATTTTGATGGTTCTATACCAACCATAGCTCAGCTTGAGGCCATTGATCCTCAAAATGAATTATCTAAATTAACTTTACAAGAATTACAAGAATTGGGTGTTTCACCCGCCCCACCTAATTTTGAAAGAGATCTACACATGGAGGTAGAAAATGTCATTAAAATTAACATTGGAACTGAGGACAACCCTCACATAATCAATATTGGAGCAGAACTAAGTCAAGAAAAACAAGAACAATACATAGCATTTCTTAAAGAGTATGAAGATGTCTTCGCGTGGACATATGAAGATATGCCCGGTCTAGACCCTTTTGTAGTCATGCACCATCTAGTGGTCCATCCAGGATGCTAAACCTGTTAAACAAAAACTTAGAAAAATGCATCCCAAAGTGGCTCTGCTAGTCAAAGGGGAGTTAGAAAAACTCCTGAATGTTATCTTCATACAAGCTATTGATTATGTTTGTTGAATGGATCTCAAATGTAGTTCCAGTCACCAAGAAAGAAGCTACCAAAGTTAGGGTTTGCACAGATTTTAGAGATATTAACGTTGCATGCCCTAAAGATGACTTTCCTCTTCCGAATATGGACCAAATTATCGACTTTACTGTCGGAAGTGGGATGATGTCCTTAATGGACGGATTCTCCGGCTATAATCAGATCAGGATAGCTCCTGAAGACCAGGCTAAAACAGCCTTTATTACCCCCTGGGGTACCTTTTGCTGGAAAGTGATGCCATTTGGCCTAAAGAACGCCGGTGCAACTTATCAACGAGCTATGACCTACATTTTTCATGATCTGATGCATGATATCCTCCATGATTATGTGGATGATATTATAGCTCGCTCTCTTATTGAAGATCATCATTTAGATGATTTGAGAAAAGTTTTTAATCGATTAAGAGAATATCTCATTCGATTAAATCCAGCAAAATGCATATTCGGAGTTAAATCCGGCAAACTATTAGGGGTTTTAGTTTCTTTACGTGGTATCGAAATTGACCCTCTTAAAATTGTGGCTATCACTGATATGCCCGCACCCACTAATATATCTGAATTACGAAGTTTACAAGGTAAACTTCAAGCTATCCGTCGCTTTATTGATAAGCTGGCGGACAAAACTGGTCCCTTTCTCAAACTTCTTAAGAAGGACGTCCCTTTTAATTGGGACACAGAATGTAGAGAAGCTTTTGAACTTCTCAAGCAATATCTCATTAACCCACCGGTGCTTTCATCGCCTAAATCTGATCGCCCATTCCTTCTATATATTTTTGCTTCAGATTCTGCCTTAGGAGCCATGTTAGCTCAACTTGATGATGAAAAACGAGAACGCGCTAATTATTATATTAGCCGAACTTTCGTCAATTATGAAACTCGCTATACAGCGTTAGAAAAGTTATGTCTAGCAGTCGTGTTTGCTACGCAAAAATTACGACATTACATGCTTAGCCAAAAAACGTATGTCATTGCCAAATATGATCCCTTAAGGTATCTCATGAGTCGACCTTATTTATCGGGTCGCACAGCCAAGTGGGTTCTTGCTCTAAGTGAGTTTGATCTCACCTTCATAGGACAGAAGTCTGTTAAGGGTCAAATCATAGCAGATCAATTAGCTGCTTGCACCCTTAGAGTCTACTCATCCCCTCATTATCGAGTTCCTGATGAATGCCTTCAATTAGAGGCAGACCTTGTTGAACAATGGTCCTTATACTTTGATGGAGCCCGATGCATGAGTGGGGCTGGTGCGGGTATTATTTTAATATCTCCGCAAAAACATATTATTCCTCTGTCCTTCAAACTAACCTTTGTTTGCACCAATAATACTGCTGAGTATGAAGCTCTAATCCTTGGATTACGAGCTGCTTTAGCACTAAAAATTAAAAACCTCTTAGTTTTTGGTGATTCCCAATTGGTTATAAACCAAATTAATGAAGTTTATCAGACCAGAGATGATAAACTTCGCCCATATAAGGCCTATGTTTTACAACTAATGGCCTTGTTTGATCAAGTTACTTTGGAAGCCATTCCTCGAACTAGCAACCGTGCAGCTGATGCTATGGCCGCCGTTGCATCTCTCTTGCCCTTGGAGTTAGATGACGAATATGCCACTATCATCATTCGTCGACTCCAGGAACCCGCTTCAAATAAGTCATGCTTAGAGCCTTTGGATGTGTTTCTAATCAATGAAACTACTCCTGAACCCTGGTATACAGACATATTTGATTTCCTCCAAAATGGGAATTTCCCTGCTAATTCTAATAGAAACCAGCGTCGATTATTACGTCGACGAGCAAGTCGATTTGTAATCATTGGCAATACTTTATATAGGAGATCTTTTGAAGGTATCCTATTAAGATGTTTAAACTTAGAAGAGTCTAAATCAGCCTTGAGTGAAGTCCACAATGGATCTTGTGGAGGACACTTTAGTGGTAGCGTCATTGCTAAAAAGCTCCTTCGGATAGGATACTTTTGGCCTACCATGGAAACGGATGCACATGAGTATGTGCGTCATTGCGACAAGTGTCAAAAACATGCTGACCTTGTCCATGCGCCTGCACAAGAGCTGCAGGCTATTTCTTCTCCTTGGCCCTTTTCTAAATGGGGCTTGGATATTATTGGTAAAATTAATCCTGTGTCCTCTGATGGACACAAGTTCATCATAACCGCCACTGAGTATTTCACGAAGTGGGTTGAAGCTATGCCTTTAGCTTCTTGCACTGGTTCACAGGTCTCTAAATTCATTTTTAATCAAATCATTTGCAGGTTCGGAATTCCTGCGAATCTCATCTCTGACAATGGAACTCCGTTCAAAAATAAAGATGTCAAAAAATTATGTCAAAAATACAAGATTCAACATCGCTGGTCCACTCCCTATTATCCTCAGGGTAATGGTCAAGCAGAAGCTTCTAACAAAACTTTAATCAAAATTCTCAAAAGACTAGTCAATAAAACTGGCCGTGACTGGCATATTCAATTATATCCAGCCTTGTGGGCCTATCGAACTAGTGTTCGGACTCCCACGGGCACTTCACCATTTGTTTTGGTATATGGTGCCGAAGCAGTTTTTCCATTTGAATTGGAAGTTCCTTCTTTGGCTCTGCTACTTCAAGATACTGAAGTAGGAGATGAATATCGCGCTGGCAGACTCAGTCAGCTGGAACTCCTAGATGAAAAATGCATCAATGCTTTAGAGCATCTCCGTGCATACCAAAACAAGCTTAAAAGAGCATATAATAAGAAAGTTCGTCATCGATCCTTTGAGATTGGCGACCTTGTTCTAAAAGAAAATCAAAAAAATACAAATGCAACCAAAGAACTTAAAGGTAAATTTGAGCCCAAGCTGGCTCGGACCGTACATCATTACTTGCAAAATTTGAATCGGGAGCGTATAAATTATCTACCTTAGATGGTAAAGAACTTAAAGAACCCATGAATATTTTACATCTCAAACGTTATTATGCATAAATTTGGTCATTTCATCCATGTATATATTTGTTCAAAATCATTATCTTGTATTTCTTTCAATTTATTCAAAAACCTCAAAAACATTCATAAAATCTTCAAAAATCTTCAAAAATATTTATTGCATTTATTTAAAGCACTTGTAAAGTTCCTTTTGCTCAAAACAAAAATCAACATAAAAATCCAAAAACAGCTATATGCTTGACTCTTTCGAAACCAAAACAATATACAGAAGAAAGAGAGAGTCAACATTCTCAAAACTTTCTCAAAATCATTATTTTCTTACAATTATTGCAATTATATGTTTCAACTTATTTTGGATAAAATTAGCATTTATTTAGCATCCCTCACTTGCACAATCACAACAATAAATATCTTGATTTTATATGGCATGATTACTAATCTCTCTTATATCAAAGTTCACAAAATTCAATTAAAGAAAGTTTGAGCATAGAGAATTGATCTTGTTATTTACTTAAACCAAGCACATCTTTTCACAATAAAATGATTATATTTGTAATTTCCATGTTTTGCTACATAGTAGAACTGATTTCTTGAGTGAAAAGTTTCCCCTGCTATCCTATCATGCACACGGTCTAGAATCTTTGAGAATTGGCAAAAGGACAAGCTCACCCCTACCCAGAATAAAAATCCCTTGCTCTACAGCTAATCCGAGCAAGTATCCCTAGAAAAAGAAAAGAAAAATTCAAGAAAAAAAAGAGAAAAGAAAAATGTTATTTCAGCAATGTTCCAAGCATTATCAAGCAAAAGAAATACAAAAAGAAAAAAATAAGCAAAATTCAAAAGCAAAGCAAGAAAGCAATAAAATCCCTTTCCCTACCCTTTGAAAAGAAAAGAAGGGTTGATGAGCTTGAATCCCTGGAATTCTCAATTATTCGAAAACTGTGAGGTAAGCCCCATAGCAAGGTGGTTTGTGCCCAACTTTGCTTGGCCTTGGGTAACTCCTAGCGTGGCGATATGTCTGTCACATTAGCGACCTTCTTTTGTACAGACCTATGTCTGCTTATGGATTAGCTAGCTCTTGATAATCCGATCTACATAGTAGTCTAGTATGGTTATATGCATCTACATCATGGTTAATGAACACTTATTTGGTTTCTTCAAATCACTTGTATCATAGTATCTTGCTCAAATCTGGTAAATGAACAATGCAATTGCACACACATTTGTATTTGAGAGATTTTGTCTATCATTATGATAAATCAAGATGGGAAATGAATTCACATATGCACATGGGATTCCTTATAAATCTAACTTTTTGTCTTCAAAATACTTTGAAATATTATTTTTGCAACTTGTTTGGAATAAATCAAATACAATTGTTTTCCACAAAGACAACTATATAATAGCAAAAATCAAAAATTTCAATCAAAACATATCATAAAAATATACATATCTGATTGACTTTCGCAACGATGGTATAGTTTCAAAACCAAAATTGGAATTTTATGCCTAGCGCAAGTCCTCATTATCATATTTTATGTTCATCAAAAATCAATCATGCAATAAAACTATCCTTTTTTGGATTTTCGCGATGATGGTATAAGTCTATACCTACATATTCTATGCCTAGCGCAAACCATTGTAACAATTTTTTTCCCAATTTATCAAAAATCATACAAAACATATGACTTCATTTTACACAAATTTTGCTTTTCAAAAGCAAACACATTTTCATTATTTCATGTCATTATGTCAACTTTCAATTTTGCAATGATGGTATAATTCCTAAGGAATTATTCAACAATTTTATCACACTTAGGAATTTATGCCTAGCAAAAATTATTTTACAATATTTCATGCATAATATTTTCATGGAAATCTGAAAGCAAACCATCATCATCATCATTTGCATTATCACAACAAAGTCTTAAGACAGTCTCTTAAGCACTCTTTTCTTTTAACAATATTTCTATCCTGGGACTAGCTTGACGGCCGAGTGAGCGGCGACTCCATGAAATGGTCTATAATAGCGACAATGTCCTTTGAAATTATTGTTAGAAATCTCTTTTTATTTTTACATTTCATTACAACCAATCAATTTGTTACATCAGATTATTTCATTTAAAATATTTATAGCATGACATCCAAGTTATAATATTTTCCAAAACGACATAATTACATGAATCATCAATAAAATCATTACATCAATCAAATCAATCAATTACATCAAACATAAAAAGCATCATAAGTATCACATAAGACAAGTCATATACTCAAAAATATCTCATCTATATATATCAACAGAATATATACATCATCAAAGCTGGATTGGTATACCACAATCTGTACCTCGGCATACTCAATCCTCTATCAATACAAGTATAATACAATATCAGTAGCAATATCCCGCCCTCTAGCCTCGAGAGCCTCTAGAGCTCTCGGCCTCATCTCCTCCCCCGCCCTGCGGAGGACGAGGTGGT
This sequence comes from Wollemia nobilis, assembly GCA_028583015.1. NCBI lineage: Eukaryota > Viridiplantae > Streptophyta > Pinopsida > Araucariales > Araucariaceae > Wollemia > Wollemia nobilis. The sequence goes on from JAQPPZ010001340.1 coordinate 884,455, forward strand.
CCCATCGCAGTATGTGTGGTACTGCGAGTCCTCATCGTCGATCGGGATGAGCTCCTCATCGACCCTATCCTGATCGAATCGGCTATGGCAGCCGGCACCTGTATCATCTGGCCCTCTGGCACCGCATGGTAGTATAGCGCTTGATAGAATGCGGTCTGAGAAACCGACCGCAGCAGCTCTTGAGTGCTCACCCCTCCGCCTCGTGCCCTGAGACGTGCATTCTCGTCTCGCAGCTGTGACACCTCAGCCTGGTGTTGTGTAGCTGCATCCTGTAGTGTCTGCACCTGAGCTGCGAGACGATCTCTCTCTGCTCGGAGAGTAGCCATCTCGCTACTCTCTCCTGTGTCCATGCCCTTGCCCTTATCGGGCGATGGTGGCCTCTGTGGAGATGGGGGTCTCGCCTCCCTCCTCTCCCTCTCCCTCTACCGTGGCCGCTCCTGTGCCCGTGGCCTCCTCTGCTCTCTCCCATCGTGACCCTGGGCCGCCTCTATCATTGCCTGGCACCGCCTCCCTATCCGACGCACAACTGCGTGGATCGGACCCTATGCCCTCGTCATCCGAGGAGGGCGGATGCCTGCGTACCAGGCATCGTAGCCATCGGCTACTCCTGCGTCGTCCCCATCCACTGGCTGGATGGGGGCATCGTCCGCGTCCTGACTCCAGAATCGTTGCATGTCTGGAGCCCCGCTAACTGTGGTGTTATCCCGGACAGTCCGGGAAAACTCGTAATCCCTCAGAGATGGGATCCCCTGCTGCAGACCGAACTGTCGTAAAACCCGGTCGTAGCGGTGGAGCTCCACCTCTCCCCTCTCCATCCTCAGCCAGTAGACTTTCTTGATGCGAGCCAGCTCCTGTGCATCCTCTGCCCACCCTGGATGCTGCCTCCATGGCCTCCAGGTGATCTAGTCTGGGACCAAGTCATCCAGTAGTCTCCGGGACACCGGCAGGTCGATCCGTCGCTGTGCCCCTCTCCGGAGCCACCAGTAGAAGACTCGGGGCCTCTCCCCGTCAACCCCTATCAGTGGAAGCCCTACCGGCCTCCGCACCGCAATGTGCTCCCAGCACCAAACCTGTAGGAGCGATGTCATGACCAGACACCGCCCGCCCTTGTACACGACCCCGTAAAGGATCCTGTACAGTCGGCATAGAACAAAGCTGCCCCAAGAAAATCTGTAGCCATGGTCGCGCATATCGTAGATCACATCTGCGAGCATCCACGGCACCCTGCATCCGCTCTGGTGGCACAGCAGAAGTCCACCAACCACCCCAGCCAAAACTCGTGTCAGTGTAGATGCCCCAGGCATCTGGCGCAGTGCCTCGATGTTCACTCCGCCCTTCTCCAGGGTGAAGCTCGGGTCACCGCAGAGTCGTCCCATCGCGTGGCCCTGATTGGCCGTAGGTGTGATCATCCTCCCTTGTATGGGGATTCTAAGAATCCTCCATACATCCTCTAGTGTGGGAGTCATCTCCCCTGTCGATAACCGGAAGCATGAAGAGCCTGGGTACCACCTCTCTGCTAGGGCTGTCAGTAGCCCCATGTCAGTAGAAACCTGTGGCATCTCTGCCACATGTTGCAAGCCGGCCTGTGCCAGCAGATCCCGCTCTGCCTGGGTGAGAGCGGCCAAGTCATCTCTCAGCCCATCGTATTTCCACTCTCTGCTCTTTAGTAGTCCTCTCTGCAAACATAAACAATCAAAACAACAAACAATCATTAATAACAATTTCAGTAATCAAAAATACAACTTAAAGATCAAATTTTTGCAATTGATGATATCGCCCACTATTGGACGATATCGTCCCAAATTTGAGCAAAATCGTCTCCGATTTCGCGCTCGAAATCGTCCCTTTTTCGTCGATTTCGCCCTTGGGAAAAATTGACGAACTTGAGACGATTTCGTCCGGATGATGTCGACGGCCAAAAACGGCCGCGATGCTCAAAATTCATCCTAAAATCTATCTAAAAAGCATGTAAAATTCAAATTAAATCAATCTAAATTGAGTTTAAACCCTTACCCGTAGACCGCGGCGGACCTCTGCAGATCTGTGCGTTGTCTCTACCATTTTTGCTCCAGAGCTCTAAAAACGGTAAAAATGAACAGTAACAATGAATTAGGGTTTTACCCTATTTTTCTTAATTTTATTCAAAATAATTCACAAATAATTTTTTGCTTTTCCGCGTTTTTACCTCAAACGTTCGATTTGGGTAAAAACACGGAGGGGGCACCATAGTAAGTTGTCGTACGATTCGACCAAGAATCGTCGCCTAAAAATGGGAATAATTTTTTGCTTTCTCGTAGATCGAGAAGAACTCATCTTTAACGCATTTTCTTCGGAAAATTCGCTAAAGAGGGGGCAAAATGTAGCACCCTAAAATTGGCGCAGTCAAATTGGAATAATTACATTCACCTTAGTAAATAAATTTAAATTCAAATTTAACCTCCCAAACCGCCCGTTAACCGCCGAGAAACCCGTTTCCCCTTTTTCCGTGCCATTTTTAGGAGTTGTTTTGACCGTTGGACGATATCGTCGCCGATCAGACGATATCGCCCCAGATTTGACGATTTCGTCTGGACTAGGACGTCCAGACGATTTCGTCGCAAAACTGCATTTGCATAGATAGACTCTGTTCCAACGGGTCTCCAATTCGGGAGAAGCGTGTCTGCGCCGTTGGGACCCTTCCCCCGTTGGAGATCTCCCAAATTGGGAAGATCTCCAACCTCCCAACAACTTTCCCTAAGCCTATTTAACTCTAAGACTTTTCCCTCCCCAACCCCTGGCTGAATTTTTATGCAAATCGACTCCCTATGTGCTAGAACTTCTCAAATTTGCTTTTTGCACTATTCCTATAGTAATTTTATTGCAGGTATATCACTGGTTTTCAGCCGGAGCCAGCACCTATCGCAGATAGACGAACCTGTCAAGATCGGAGGCGATCCTGTCAAATTAGGGACGATCTCGTCCTCTCGACTGCAGCATACATCGAGGCAATCAGTGCTTGAAGTTTGCTCTTCTCTCTTTTCTCTCTGTCATTTTATGCTATAAATCGAGATCATTTATTTAGTTTTTATTCTACTTTGCATCCGGAGTTCACCCATCTAGTTTAGATTGCACATTAAATTCATGATTTGCCATCATAATGCAGTGATCTGTTTTACTTTCTATTTTAAATTATTGCTTAGTATTCACCTTGTTCTTTAGCATATTTTGCCTCTGTTTTGCATAGTAGAATTGCTTGTATTTTGCATCTGTTCTCTGTTTTGCAGGTTTCTGACGAATTCGTTTGACGAATTCGTCAGATCTGAGACGATTCTGTCTGTCTCAGACGATCCTGTCAGATTCTAGATGATTCTGACAGATTGCAGGCGATTTTGTCGAATCCCAGACGATCCAGACTACTTCAAGCATCAGAAACTTCATCAGACATCCCGGATCAGGTAATCTCCATTAGCCTCCTGCAAATTCTCTATTTTTTGCTTTCAGTCTATTTCTTGTATTCATTTAAATTGCATTTTCATGTAGTTTAAGTTAGAATCATTCGGCCAAACCTAGGATGAATGTTTAAGGATAAAACGAACCCATTAAAACACATTCCCAAAACCTAGGCGTGGAAACTGCCGCCAAATGTTTCCTGGTGAACCCACCATCCGTCGACAAATCACCAAAATGCACCTCCCTTGAGAGGCGGGACCTTCGCAAAGTCCTCTCGTTCGAGGTACCGCATCATCCTTTTCCCATCCTCCTTTCGGGCGCGGATCCAATAGCTTGAAGGTAGGGATGCGAAAAATTTGGAGCGATACAAAGATTGTCTCTCGATAGGTATTTCCAGAGTAGCATGAGCTTGAGGTTTTGAAGTGATTTTTATTCTCTTAATAAATTATCCTTTGGGTTTTCTAGGTCTTTTGTGGACCCATGCTTATTAGGTAGTGGATCTATGGGTAAGGCAATCTAAACATGTACTTTCATGTTATATTACTTTGTGGATCCTAAACACTACAATTTTAGCACTCTCTAGCAATGGTGCCAAAATGATAGGAAAAAATGGTGTTCTATAAAAAGGTCAAGTCCTGTCAAATAATGTCAATTTGGGGATCATAAAATTACAAGTACCACATATATTATATGCTTTTAGTGTGGGGGATGAGTCCCTATGTGCTTAATAGTTTGGTTGGGGAGAGATTTGTTCATGTGATTTCAATTCAACCAATTTCCATAAAACTAAAGGTTTAAACAAAGCAAATAAAAATAAAGTAGGTAAATAAATGTGTATAGGAAATAAAATTAACACACTTATAGATTAAAGAAAATAATAATTGAATTAAAATTTCAAAAATAAATAAACTACAAAAGAAAGAAATAAACTGCACACAAATAAAATAAACTACACTTTGAACTTAAATATAAAAATACTCATACACTAAAACTAGAAATAACAAAAATAAAAATAGGGGAGGATTATTGTCTAGAGTGGGCCCTTACTCCTACAAATTATCTACCTAGCTAACTGTGAAGAAGGGCTTCTAAATTACATGAGCAATCAATAAAAACTTCAAGTATTTATTGATTTAATTGTCAGGGTCACTTTGCATATTTATACAGTATGCAGGTGACACCCATTACAAATGAATACTCAAAATAAACTATGTTTTTGGTATATTATTATGGTTGTGTGCATAGTTGAGATATTTTCCATAAAAATATTAGTCATTCGATTAAATTGAATATTACTATCTAAACATAAGTTTGTGGAACTATGATCTTTGTTGTTAAAATAATGATCATCCATCAAAACCAAATGTTTATGGCTAAGAACAACACTCATATGAAAATTACAACCATTTATATTATTATTTCCTTGGAAATTGTGTGGTCAATGATCAAAAATCAATATTTAGGAAATAGACATTATATTTCTACTAAATGTAGGCACTTTCCTACGTCTAGGATGTAGGCATCTTCCTGTGTTTGTGATGTAAATGCCATTTGGGATGTAGGTGCCTTCTTGCATCCAAGATATAGGTTTCATCTAGGATGTAGGCATAATATGGGATGTAGGTGCCTTCTTAATTTTGGGATATAGGCACCTTCCTACGTATTGGATGTAGGCACCGCTTGGGATGTAGGTACCTTTCTACATTTGGGATGTAGGTGTCTCCTTCACTCATCGTGTTCACCTTTAAAATACCTTCATCCTTCTAAAATATTATTCTTTTCACATTATGTTAGGTTCAAATGGGAATTTGAATTAGAAATTCAAAATAATTAGCAAAAACCTGTAGCTACACACACATTTAGCTAAAAACACCAAACAAGTATAAGTACCATAATTTCTATCAAATATAATTAAGAGTTATACAAAAATACATCTCTAATTATAATTAAACCAATAATGATGCCCTCACAAATATAAATAAAATGAGCATTTTTTGTGCTCATCATAACCCCATGCCTACTCTTTGACATATCCTCATGTCACATGCCCTGGTACATTTTGTTCTATTTACGCTACCTTCAGGCCTAAGCATTATCCCTATTTTATTATTTTTTTCAATTATATATATATTTGTACTCATTGGCTACCTTAGTTGTATAGTCTATGAACACTTTATGGTGGATGCAGAGCAAGAGTGACTCTTCCTCATTGAAGCTCTACTTTAGCCTATTATCACAAGAAATATTTCCAATTTCCTAAGGCTTTAGCTGTGATGTGTTGGTAAGCTAAAATTTTGGTAGATATGTTGACTATGAGTTCCCGATTGGTGTTTTCTCTTCCTCTAATTCTTCAAGATCTAACAATAGAGTTTGGTCAACATTTTATGTGTGACCACATAGGCTCTATTTCGAATGTCCCACTTCAAAAGAAACTTTCTAATAGTGGTGCTGCTACTAGAAACAAGAGAGAAGGATGTTCATAAAAATGGATGAGCATTTATTTTACTTGGACCATGGTTGTTAGGCGTATGTAGATGGTTTAACCCCCTTTTTATTTTCTTCCTAGTTCATCGTGTGACTTTGGCCTATTCATTTTTCTTGTACTCGATCAACCACTACCTAATATTCATAGTCCTATCCTCTCATGGATGTAAAATCATGGACCAAAACAATATCTTAGCCCTGACTAAGTAGACTACAATAGTCTTAACCAACCCACAAACTCAAATTTTTCTTGTACTACACCCATGAAATCAACAGGTTCATTCCTTTTTTGGGTATAGTTCTGGATTGTCCTCCCATGGTTGTTGCACTCATTTATTTGTTATGCTATATATATATATATATATATATATATATATATATATATATATATATATATTTCTTATATATAGTGACTATACCTTTGGATGATAGCATGTCATAGTAGGTGCTTCCTCCACTATTTAAAGATTATTACTACACCCTAGCGGTTATTATTTGTCTTTTTTTGAGATGTGTGCTTGGGTATAGTGATATGTTGCAATTCTTCTCATGTCTAAATCATGTCATGTGGTTGAATACTAATGATATTTGGATGAGATAAGTATAGGGGTGCATACTAGCATTAACATAGAAATGATTTTTGGATAACTGTGCATATAATTAAAAAGAAACAATAGTATTGAATTGGGTGTAGTTCATAGGACATGGTGTGTGTTATGCCAAGTGGTGTGAAATGATCAAATGCTTATTTAATCATGATGTACTAAAAAATGGGGAAGTCACAACATTATTTGTGTGGTGTACTTCCTTTGGAGGTTATCTTCTTGGATACAACATCAACTCAGATCTCGAGGTTCCATGTTTAAAAATAAAAACATAAATTATTATTATTTAACACGAGGGTGAACACAATTATTAATTGGATCTTAAAAGTAAGTGTACCCCATAATTAAAATATTAGGAGTAAGCATAATCCATCATCAAAAGCTAAGGAGTAGGCTTACTCCATCATCAAAAATTGGGGAGTAGGCTTACTCCATCGTTAGAAACTATATATCTTCGTGCTTGGCTCGGATGTAGGCACCACCCTCCTAGTGGAAAGAGGCACCTTTTATGTTGGCTTGAATGTAGGTGCTAACATCTTGGTGGGAAGTAAGCACCTTCTTGTACTAGACTAGATGTAAGCATTGCCCTCTTGGTGGGAAGTAGACATCTTCTGTGTTGTCTTGGATATAGGTGCCACCCTCCTAGTGGGAAGTAGGTGCTTGTGTATTGGCCCAAATATAGGTGCCACCCTCCTGGTGGGAAGGAGGTGCATCTGTGTTGGTCTAGATATAGGTGTGAATCTCCTTATGGGAAGTAGACACATGTGTATAGGCTAAAGTATAGGTATCATCCTCCTAATGGAAAGTAGACACCTTTGCATTGGTCTAGATATAGGCTCTGCTTTCTTGGTGGAAAGTAGAAACCTCTGTGATGGTCCAGATATAGGTGTCACCATCCTAGTGAGAAGCCAATGCTCTTCTTTGTATTGAAACACTCCTAAAAAATAGAAAAAAATAAAATGAAGTGGCTCTTGCCTAATAGGAACTATGACCTATAGTTTGCAACAAGTTCCATATCGCCTTGCAAAATGAAAACAAAAATAAAAGAAAACCTATCCTAGCATTGTTGATAAAAATATGTTCCACACCTCCTTTCCTTTCACCCCATTTTTTTTGAATGCATTCATGTTTTTCATGTTTTTGATAATTATTAGGAATATGGGATACCCCCATGCCTACAACCGCACTGCTTCTGCATTCACTTGAGTGTAGAACCCTTTCTTCATTGTGGGAGGTAAGTGCCTCCTTTTCTCTTCCTATTGCTCTTTTTTATTTTTATTTTAAGGAAAGTAGGATGGAGTGGACTTTTCTTGATATTCCCGACCACCTCGAATGCCTACAGTCTGTAATGGATTCCACACTATCTTGCAAAATACAACAAAAACAAAAATAAAAACCTACACTAATTTTTTTTTTTTTTAAATGTTGAACACTATAGTAGCATTCATCATGTTGTTGGTGGTAACATTGAAGGTAGGGTCTCCCCCATGCCTACAACTAAGGTATTTTGGAAATTGGGGCCTATGATAAGATCTTAGTCTGTGTCAAAAATTTGATACAACTAAATCTTCATTTGTACCATCCCCTACTTCATCAAGTGTCATGATATGTTGCATCATGGGAAGAGCATCATCCTCTATGGCCTCAAAACTAGGCTCACCCAACCCATTGGTAGATTGTGTAGGTAGGTAGATGACTAATTTTTTTATATTATTTCCATTAGATGTCATTTTCCTCATTATGCAACTAATGTAGGCATCAACTATCATTAGCCAAGCGTGTCTTAGGATGAATGGGTAACCATCCAATTTTGAATTTGATTTTAAAACAAAAAAGTTAGCTGGGTACTCCCATGCATTGATTGTTACTATTATATCTTCCAACATACCCTTTGGAAGAACTATTGACCTATCTGCAATATATTATTAGTTGGCCTTATATTCGTTAGCTGCAACCTGTGCGTGGTTTCTTCGGACATGAATTTAATGGTTGCACCTAAATCTACTAGAGTGTTGGATAACATTAAGTTTATAATTTTTACCATCCATATTGACCTCTTGAAGTATAAATACCTAATGGATTTTGTGTAAATAGGCACATCACTGATAGTTTGAGGAATAGTAACAGTAAGATTTTTCAACTATTCTATAATATTAAACTTAGGTTGTGTTCCTTTTCTAATTTCTCATAACCTTTGAGGATATGGTGGAATTTCTTCATAGTTTGATTGTTCAACAACACAAATTTCTCCTACTTCTACTTCCTCCACTATGAGAGGTGTTTGTTCTGACCTACACTGAATTGGATTACAGTCTACGTTTCCTAAACTTTTCTAAAGCAAATTTTAGCTTATATACCCTTTCCTAAAGCTTTTTTTATCCAATTGAAGATGGTAAGTGCCTTTAAATAACATATATTTATCTTATATAACTTTTTACTAGTCTAGCTTGGAGTGAATAAGGGCTATAGAGAAAATTTCTCTACAACTTTGGTGGCTCCCATGGCTCCTCAGCCTATTGAAGGAGTGCACCCATAATTTATTTCCTTGTCCATTAGGTGTAAAGTCAAAATTTAGAAGTTGTAAATCTACCAAAATACAAAACATAAAACAAGTGGAAGAGTAAAAGGGAAAAAAAATATCCATCAACTCAGGTCTAAAATTCCTAAACAAATACTTACTTTTAGAGTGAGAAGGAAATTCAAAGTTTTGACTTCTTCCTATGACCTTGCTTTTACCTAATACTTGATATCTTGAGGTTGATGCTTTACAAGCCTGTTTCCCTCTTACCATTACTTTATAAGAGGCCTTCCTACATGGCTCAACAATATTTGACAAGCTTAATGAACTCTACCTTCTATTATAAGATCCTCTTCTTATTTCCTTTCCTAATTCTTGGATTTCATTTGTAACGAGTGTTGCTCAAGTTTTTTAGCAACTAACCTAGAATTCATATACTCTTGAAATTCTATTATTTGGGGAAATTAATTTTGTTCCCATTCCCACTCTCTAGGTTAAAGGGTAAGTTAAAATCCATTGAGAATTTTGTAATTCAGTCAATGGAAAAGCCCTCTTAGATACCACCTAAAGGGTTATGAGGTCTTCTTTTGTATTAGGGCCAACTTATATACCACTACAAAGACTTTATTTTTTTTTTTCAAGTTTGAGTGGTTACCCTTGCCTTGTGGCATGGGGAGTCTCAATTTCATCAACAAATTCCTTCGATGGTCTTTCTTTATTGGCATCTCTAATACCAGATGTAACTTGATAATTCTAGGTCTTTCCTTTTAGCACAACCCTTTGGTCAAAATATCTTATTTATGGCAAAATGATTCCCTATTCAAGGTTGAGGTAGGGAGTGCCCTTATTATATATATCACCATATTGGATTAAGAAAAGATTTATTTTTTTTGTTATTTCTACTAGTGTTAGGTGTGATAGTTGTTTTATCAATTGTTTAATATCCCCTCAAGGCAATGTATAATGATTTGTAGGATTTAATATGATTTTACACTTTTGGGATCCAAATGGTCTTTACTAGATGCCATTCATTTTGGCCTCTCAAGATCATGCCATGTAGCAAGTTATTGAGACAAATATCCCTAGGCAATGTCTAGGCATTAACAAATTCCTATAATCTAGTCTTGATTCATGTGCCATTGGTTTTTTGGGTCTTCTATCTACTAAAAATAGTCTATGATGATAGACATTGTTTGGACCCTTACCATGATTTTTTCTTATCCCTAATACTAACAAGGCTTCCCTACCTTTTTTGGATGATAGATAACTTCCAAAAAACTTCTTTGATTGTAAGGATATTTGGGTTGTTCATTTATAAAAGGATGAGTGACCTGTTTCATGCTTTGGAATGCTTATATGATTGTCCTTCCCCAAGTCTTATTATATATATATATATACATATACATATACAGACACATACACACACACATGCTATATATATACTTTGTATAAAGGAAAATACTTGATGATAAATCACCCTATGCTAGCTAGCTTGAATATTTTATCAAGATCTAGTCTCCATGTCTTGGATTCCCATTGCTCCAGGTATTCATTAGGAATATATGGGTGCATATCATCAATTAAGTAGTTAGATTTTCATAACTCTTCTACTAAGTAAGCCTACTACTTCCCTCCTCTTTTGAAATGAATATGCTCTATGTGGTATGTGTGGAGAGGCTTTGATGGGATATTGAACTTGGTCACGTATCTAGTCTAGATTATCATATGGATCCAGTAAAGTGATAAGTATCTTTTGATCATAGTAGTGAAGTATTTTGAAAGGAAGATTCTAAATGAGACTAGGATATCAATCACCATTATGTATTGGAGAACCATCAAATTGGAATGATTGGAACACCAAGGAAAGATCTTGGATGAGCCTTAAGACTAGCACTAGAGTGCCATATAAATACACCACCTTGCTATCGATGTGTTCTAGTGGTAAGCCAAATGCTTCCACCACCTCTTTTGGTATTATTGATGTCCTAGACATTGAATCAACTATGTAGTTGTGCATTAGTTGATCTCTATAGATTAGGGTCAGGTAAAATAACATAGGATTGAGCTTGTTGGGCTCTAGGTCTAAAATCTATAGCATAACATGGATTCCTTGTTTTTTCATATCCTCATTCAAGGTCTCTTCTAAGTTCTTCATTGGTTCTAGAATAGAGAGGACCTCCTAAAGAGGCATGTAAACCACAGTCTTCCTTAGATGCTCTACCATATTTAAGGTTTTAATAGAAGAGACTCTTAGAATGGTTTAAATTATTATAAGCTTGGTCTATTTTATTGTTGGAGTTGTCTTGAAATAGTTGTAATAGGCTACCTTAGTGGTTTCATGGGTAACTCTTATCACTATGAGGACTACTTGGCTTCGATTCATTGGTGCAAATTGCTTTGGAGGGGTTCTTCAATTGTTCACTTCTTTGATTTGAGACATAGCCTCAGTCAGGCTAGTTTTTACCTGCTCTTCAATGGCCCTTATTTTAGCCTAGGTATTATAGTCCAATTGGACTTATGACCTTCTACTTGAGGGGCCTTATAATAAACCTCCTTGGAAAATATCTTTATGGATAATAAGCTATGTTTTGATGTGAATATTTAATGATATAAATTCATTTCATGATGTCTTTATGATGGGATATTTCATTCTTTTGAGAATAGAATATGGTACTACTAACATATTTGTATTCCAAGATATGGGACTATAACCCAAATGAAATACATATCCTGAAGTAGACCTATCATTAATAGAGACAACATAGTTTGAGTTTGTATACCCTTGTAGAAATAAGTTATCATTTTTATTTTATTCGAATCCATATTTATTTTTTCCTTGAATATAATGTAAATCTTATTTAGCTAACTTTCAATGAGTTTCCTTACATTATTGCATAAATATAGAAAGACAATTTACAACAAAAACTATATCGGGTCTTCTATTTATGAGATAACGTAGTTTGACAATCAATTGATACTATAAAGTAGTTTATATAGATGGTGATTTATTGTATTTTGAAAATGGTAATCCTTGTTCCATAGGTGTTTCTTTTGCTTTAAATTATATCATTTTGTACTTTTGTAACAAAGTTTTGGCATATTTGGATTATGTCATTACAATGTGATTTTTTTCCATACCTATAAACCAAGAAAATACTGTAAGAGTTCAAGATCATATCAAAAGCTTCATTTAGATAATTTTTACCTTGGTTATTAGATCATCTGAGACACCTATAATAACTAGATTATTTATATACACCATACAAATTACTCTATAAAAACCCACTTTATAGGTGTAGATATTTGAGTCTAAGAAGCTCATACGAAATCCATGCTACTAAAGATGATTGTTGATTTTAATATACCATGCACATGGAGCTTTCTTTAATTCATATAATAATTTTTTCATTGTGTAAACTTTTTTGTTTAATAAAATAGCTCAAATCCTTCTAGTTGAATCATATATACTTCTTATTCAAGATCTCCATTAATAAAATCACTCTTGACATCCATTTTATAAATTTTATAGTTATATTGTGCCACTAATGCATAGATTGTAACAATTAGAGTAATTTTGACCATTGGTGCAAATGTTTCATCATCTCAATTCCTTCTCTTTGAGTGAATCCTTTTACAACAAAACATGCTTTAAATTTATTAATTGAACCATATATCGTATATTTAATTCTATAGAACCATTTTCATCCAATAGATATCTTATATTTAGGTAAATAGACTAGATTCCAAGTTTCATTCTTTATTAAGGTTGAATATTTGACTTACATTGACTTCTTCCATTCAAGAGAATTAAGTGCATATCTTACTAATCGAGGTTCATTATTTTTCTATTATTGAATTCATTAGACCAACATTTACTTCTCTTTGTGTTTTATTATGAGTATGAGGTCTAGTGGAAGTTATATTTGGATGTGTATATAATTTTATATCTTTAAGAGCAATTGAATCTCATTTCAGTGTTTTTCTTCTATGGAGTTTAAGGTGATATAGCTATGAATGGTTCATCCATTGATTCATTTATAATTTTAGTATCATTGTAAAAACTTTCTATATGATCTTCTTTAATATCTACAATGGGTGTTAAAGTATATTTTGTTTCAATATTTTATGAATATTCTTCATCAAAAATAACATATTTGATTATATGAATTTGTATTATCATTTAATTTTTTTCTTTTTTCTTTTGGATTATGCATGTAAGCTTTACAACAAAATACTCTAAATTATGCTACTCAAGGTTTTCTTCTTAGCAAATGTTCTTTTGGTGTTATTCCTTGAAGAGTTTTTGTAGGGGTTCTAACTTGAATATATACTACAATATTAACTACTTATGCTTATAACTAATATTCAATATTAGCTTCTTGTAATGACCCAAAAATCCAACCCACTCGAGAGAGAAATTTTTTTTTATACATTCATTAGGGATCCATATTTTTGCACCTTGCATAGGTAATTCTAGGTAGGTGTCTATTGACGTTAAGCCCTATGATTAAGTTGTATGTCTCATCTTCACGATGAGCCAATCCCATTTTATTCCATCAAAAAGGGTACGCCCATCCATACATCGTACATAAATCCATCTATGTAGGTGCACTAAGCATATTAGAAATTAGGCTACCCCAAAATCCTTTAATATACTATCTCTCTCTATATATATATATAAATTCTCTTGATCCATAAGCACAAAAATTTATAGAAGTCATCCTGTTGAGTTGTGTTTTCACCCAGTTGTGAAAGCACACTCTCCGGTAGGATCTGAGTCCAAAAATCCTCTGCTTGCAAAGAAAAGAACTTTCTCCAAGGTTCCTGTTATGCTTAAATAATGTTGTTCAAATGAAATGCCAGGAATATCTTAGGGTTTGCAAGTGGATGTTAACAAGGGGCACTGGGGTTTATCTAATTTGAATTTACAATGGACTCAAAGTGAATAAATCTATTCTAATCTTCAATTCTAATGGATTTTCAATTGCTTATTCAAAATACTGTAACTAAACTGTAAGAAATAAAATAAGGATTTGAAAGATAAAGCAAAATAAATAGAAATAAGATTAAACTACAGTCAGAATACTTTCATCAATTCGATGAAACCGAAGATACTGAGGTTTTATGCATGCAACCTAATCTAATGAACCTGCAAACTCGCACAATCCAAATAAATTAGGTGCTGGTTTCTAGGGTTTCTCACCGTAATTCCGGACTTAGGCATTCGCATGAAGCAACCAAGCACACTTGCATTAAACTTCACCTAAAAGCCTCGGAAATCTGGAATGAAAGATAAAACATTAAATCATGCATGCACAAAATGACTCCTTTCTCATCAATGAGATGCCAATACTCCGTATTTTATATTAAACGATATGTCAATTACATTCAAAGAATGTTCCAGGCAAAAATATTCCGGAACAAAAAGAAGGAAATTGCCCAAGTGCAGGCCCATAATAGCACGAAGCTCTTGTCTCTCGCAACTCGCAATCGGCAATTTCCAACCCTTCCTTCAATCTCGCGCTTCTGGATTTATCCTGTCTAGCGTGGCTCTTCGATTCTCCCCGGTCGCTTCGCTTCACCTTCCCGCATGTGACCTTTCGAATTCCCACCTTTTCCTTGTCTTTATTCCATGTTTAACGCCAAAACGCCTAAAATCCTCCGTTGCATGTAACGCCTCCGCAAACCTGACACCTGCATGCCACGTGTCACACGCCCTCTGCGCCTTCTGTAACGCCATTCTATGAAAGTCCCGACAAAAACTGCATGCCGCCTGTTCACCTTCTTGGCCGCGAAAACGCGACATGTCGCGAAATCGTGACATGTCGCGATATCGCGACGCTCTTCCCGGCCGTACGTCTTCGGCAGCATCTTGTCGCGATATCGCGACCGTTTTTGCTTTTGAACCTTCTTTCCACAAACTGTAGCGAGATCGCTACCATTTCTCCGTCGAGCTTCCTTCTCACCAAGCTATAGCGAAATCGCTACCATCTCTCCGTCGGGCTTCCTTGGCAACTTTACGTCGCGACATCGCGACCATTATCACTCTCTTGCCTTCTTTCGACAAACCGTCATGATATCGCTACCGCATTTATCCCCGAACCTGCTTGCCACAAACTGTCATGATATCGCTACCGCTTTCTATTTCCATACGCCTTGCAAAACCTCACGATATCGCGACATTTTTCACCCTCACCTTCATCCCCTTTCATCTGATATCGCTACCGCTTTCTTTTTCCTACGCTTTCATGAAACACATCACGAAATCGTGACCATTTTCTCCTTCGTACAGTTTGCCAAAACACGTCACAAAATCGTGACACTTTTCATCGTCCGTACAGTTTGCCAAAACACGTCGCAAAATCGTGACACTTTTCATCATCCGTACGCTTCGGCAAAACACGTCACGAAATCGTGACACTTTTCATCATCCGTACGCTTTGGCAAAACACGTCGCGAAATCGTGACCATTTTCATTCTTTTCCAACGACATGTCGCGATTTCGCGACACCATTTCTTTTCTTCTCAACGACATGTCGCGATTTCGTGACAACTTTCAATTTTTCTTTTCTCTCCTCTTCGGCAGCGATGGAGCTACATGTCGCGATTTCGCGACAACTTTCCTATTTCCAGCAGCGATGGCGCGACAAGTCGCGATTTCGTGACATGTCGTGATTTCGCGACACTTTCAACACTTAGGCATTTTTCCTCTTTTCTTCAATTTTAGCATCTGGGTCACCGAGATTCTTCTCTCGCAAGCCCGCAAAAAGGTGGGTCCCCAATTTTGGGGTGTGTTGTGGATCACCCACAACAAATGGTGACTCTGCTGTCAAAAGCTCTTGAGAATTTTAGTAAGAACCCAACCCGAAACATATCACAAACTCGCAAATATACGTTAGCACATAAGCAAAATAACAAATGCCCAAAGATCAGAAGTACATGAATCATCGGAATCATCAAGTATCAGTCACAGTGTGTGCAATGTGCTTTCATTCCCTATCGTTTGAAATTGATCAACATTCCATTATCAGCTTTGCATGAATGCATATATGGGATGGTGACTGATTTGTGTACCCTAATGAATGTGCAAGGAGATTTGCTTCCATAAAAGGCATGGTCCTTCTTCTATTACTATGTACAAGCATTCAAGATTGCCAAACCCTCTTAGGATCCACTAATTCATTACCTTATTGTATCCCAAAGTTGGTTATGAGTCCCTACTATCTAGAACCCATGTGCAAGTGAATGTGAAATCAGAACTTTGGGGAATCAGACTCCCAACCAACCGAGATGAGAGTTTAACCTTATCCTTACTATTCTGATTTAGAGTTCATTACCTCACTTTAAGCAAAATAATTAAACCAGCTATGGAAGAAATGGTCATGCTAGTCTAACCCTCTAGACAATCGGTGGTCTTGTTTTTTAGGCAAGACATGATGCCATGCATGGGCATATCTAACCCCACAATCCAAAACTTATCTCCATTTCTTTGGACCTTGGGGATGACTACCCATCCCTTGCAGAGGACAAGTAGTACGATCCTTACAATCCAAAATAAAGATGAGATGGGAAAAATTTATTTATTATTATTTTTTTTTACTTCTTGGACCTTGGGGATGACTACCCATCCTGGCTAGGGACATGTAGTACGATCCTTACAATCCAAACTTTAGATGAGAAATATTAATTTTGTTGCTTAGACCTTGGGGATGACTACCCATCCTTTGTAGAGGACAAATAGTACGATCCTTACAATCCAAGACTGATTATGAAATGAGACATAAGAGCTTTGGGGAATCAGATTCTCAACTAACCGAGATGAGAATTTATGCCCTATCCTTACTACTCCATGTGGGTCAAATCAAAGCTTTGGGGAATTGGATCCTCAACCTAAGTTTGATGAGGATTTAACCCTATCCTTACTACTCTGATTTTAGACTTTAAGCTCTATGGAAGTGGTCAAAACCACTGTTTTAAGGATCATGTTGCATAAATAGGATAGACATGAATAACTTCTTTCGCCCAACATTTTCCTCCAAGTTAGGTTTTGATCATTTTGCTCAAGATCCTTTTTAATGTATGAGACGTGCTTGGTTCTAGATATCTCAAGACTCGGCTTCCAACCTTAGGAGCTACTTACATATATGTTATAACACAACCCTAAGAGGATTTGACATACTTTAATGGCTTGTACCTAAGATGCATATGTAACTAAGATGAGATGTATGTAAGGTGAGATGGAACATGAATGCATTATTTCTTGAATTACAAATGGAATGAATTGTCATGCAAAACTGATTCTTTCATGCATCACAAAATCAAACAATATTATTAAACTGTTTGTGTTACTTGTGGAGCTTTTACAAGACAATTCCAATATTTCATATTCTCCTAACCTTAAGCATAAGTTGACATCTCAATTTTTTATTCTTTATTATTTTATTATTTTTTTATTTTTTTTATTTTTTCAAAATTAACACACATGTCAATTGAAATCAAATCCATAACCAAAATCCTAGCTAGACTAACAATCCTAAACAATAAAAACAAAATCTGAAAATCCCCCACCAAGATCAAAAGAATAATATCAAAGTCTCACAACCTAAGGGCTAAAATAATGCTTTAAAATCTGCCCATTAACCGGTAGCATGAAATCTTCCCCTTCTAATGTTTTTAGCCTCGAAGGTATTCTTCCCAAGAATCTCTGAAATCTGATATGGGCCCAACCAAAGACAATCAAACTTTTGATGATTCCCTTTTTCCTCATGTCTTTTGTCCCATAGTAATACCAAATCTGAAATTCTGAATGATTTAACTTTGGCCCTTCCGTCAAACCATCTCTTGATAATTTCCTGGTGTTTATTCATGTGATTCATGGCCTCTTCTCTCTTTTCATCAAGGTGCAACAACTGGCTCAACCTGGATTCAACTTGATCATCTCGTCCCCAAGTACTCTTGTATGAAATGTAAGGTCTCGCAACTTCAAATTTGCTGGAAATATCGGGTCTTGCCCATAGACCAAATGATAGGGAGTATTCCCTATGGACTCTTTCACTCTGGTCCTATCTCCCCAAAGGGCAAACTTTAGTTGGTCGTGCCAGCTCCGAGGGTTCTTTTCCTAGGAACTTCTTAATAGTATTCAACAAATTCTTATTTGAAGACTCGGCCAACCCATTTCCTTGAGGATAGTAATTGGATGCAAACTTTAAGCTCACTTTGTTATCATATGCCCAATCTGCAAATTGTGTAGAAATAAAAGCTTTACCATTGTCACCGACAATAGAGTCGGGCATTCCAAATCTTGTTATAATCTGATCCTCAAGAAATTTAATCACAACATCTGTGGTGGCATGTTTAGTAGGAATCGCTTCTGTCCACCTTGTACAAGTAGTCCGTAGCTGTCAAAATGAATTTATGAGAATCAAAAGAATTTGGGTTAATAACCCCGATGAAATCTAGTCCCCACTGTGCAAACGGTCTCATTTCGACTACAGGCTGCAACGGCATGGCTGCATTTCTTTCTCTATTTGCAGCCACTTGACAGATGTGACAAGATCGTACATGGGTATGCGCATCCTTGAAAATATGTGGCCAGTAGTATCCTGCTCTCAGATTTGATGTGCCGTAGCATTGGCCGCACCATGACCAGTTCTGTGTTTCCCGTGAAATTCTTGCAACACCCTGGCAGCTTCTTCTTTGTTCAAGCACCTCTGGTAGATACCTTCATGATTCTTCCCGTAAAGCACACCAGATTTTATCGGATAATTGATGATTTAAGCCTTAAGGCTCTTCTCTGTGTTGAATTCAGATTAGAAGGACACTTACCAGTCAATAAAAATTGCACAATATCAACATACCAGTCGTCCTTAGCCATGTATTCTGTATTTGAGCATTGACCTGTTATTTGCGGATTATTTTCTACGATCGCCTTCGCCAGTCCCTGTCCTCGAACTAGTTTCATTGATTGGATTTCGAGATCAAATTCTTGGATGGTTGAAATCCACTTTCCTCTCTTCTCACCTAGTTCATTCTGTAAAAACATGGTCTTGACAGCAGAATCGGGCACGATGGCGATAATTCTGCTGTGCACGATGTAGTGCCTAAATTTTTTCACAGTTTTAAAAAGTGCGTACATTTGCTTATCAAGGATTGAATACCTTAATTGAGCGTCTTTCATGGGGGCACTTAAAAATGCAATGGGTTTTTCGGCACTATCCTCACCTTTTTGGGTTAAGACACTCGCAAAGGAGTGTTCTGATGCAAAAGCATAAATATAAAAAGGCTTGGAGTAGTCCGGGCTTATAAGGACAGGGGCTCGGAAATGGCATCTTTGATATTCGGAAAGCCACTCTACTTTCCTCGTTCCATTTTACATCCACATCTTTCTTGAGCATCCGGTTCGTAGGTTTGGCTATCTCAAGCAAAGCTAGAGATAAACTTCCTCACAAAATTGACTCGCCCAAAGAAAGATCTCGCTTCTTTTTACCGCTCGGGAGAGGTAGGTTTTGGATAGCTTGTATCCTTTCCGGGTCGATGGATATGCCCTCTTTTGAAATGATGTGACCCAACAATTTCCCTTCATTACTCCGAAAATGCACTTTTTGGGATTTAAGGAAATTCCATGTTCTCTTGCATCTTTGAAGCACTTTCTTCAAATCTTTAACATGATCCTCTCTCTTCTTCGAGAAAACTGGGATATCATCCACATACACGATGATGCATTTGCCTATTAGCCCTTTGAATGCGTAATCCATGGCGCGTTGAAAAGTTGCACCAAAATTTAACAGTCCAAACGACATTCTCTTATATGCAAATGTCCCCCACTTGGTAGTGAAGGCCGTTTTCATCCTGTCATCTGGATGTATAAGAATTTGGTTGTACCCCGAATATCCATCGAGAAAGGACATCATTTCAGATCCATTTACCATTTGCAGAATTTCATCAATTGATGGCAATGGATAATTATCTTTTTGAGAGGCTTTATTAAGATTTCAAAAATCTATGCACAGCCTAATCTCTCCACTCTTTTTTCTTACTGGAACGAGGTTGGCCACCCAGGTTGAGTGCCTAACAGGAAAAATGATTTTCGCTTCCAATAATATTTTAACCTCCTTTTCGATCAAAGGCTCCAATAGCGGGTTAACAACTCGCTGTCTTTGCCTAAAAGGCTTGGAGTCTGGCTTCAAAGGAATGGTATGTGTGATAATGTTCTGGTTGTAAGTCTTCAGCTCATTGTAGTTCCAAGCAATACAATCTATGTAATGCTTCAATGCCTGTATTATGTTGCTCCTTTCTTCCTCTCGTACATGCCTTTGCTATGTACACCTCCTTTGGATTGTCTCCACTCCCTAGATTAATTGAATCGCATGCATCTTTGGGGAGTGGGACTCTTTTTCTTTTCTTGTTCTTGCATTCCATGTCGAACATCTTTTCTAATGAAACCACGTCTTTAGGAATTTTGTTGGATTGATACGCAGCTTCACTTTCTTCTCGTTTCATCCTCGCCACCTTTGTTCCTCATCAATCACCCGATTTTCAAAAATACCCGAGTTTGTGACAAACTTGAAGATGTGCCTGTCACTTTCAAAAACCTGGAAATTCTTTACATTATCGAGTATTGATGGACAAGGAACCAGACTCAATGGAAAACTTTTTACATCTTTTTATATCCACCGGGTTTAACATGCCCGCGACGACCGCAAGAGAGTCCCGCTATTCGATTTCCTCTCCTAGAAATAAGGGCTATGTTGAATGCATCAAACTCCTCCATGAGGTCCATAACCCTAGTTCTATAAAGGCTCAGTCTTTTGTCGCGGCATGTATACTCGTCCTTTGATTTGCTTGACAACCAACTCATAATCTCCCAAAACCTTCAAGCATTTAACATGTTTGCTCAATGCTAGACGTAAACCATAGATCAATGCTTCGTATTCTCGCCACATTGTTTGTGCAAGGAAATTGCAGTCTGTAAGTAGCTAGCAATGGTTTACCTCCCTGGACCAGTGAGCTCGACTCCAGCTCCTGCTCCCTGTCTAGACTTTGATCCATCGAACTTGAGCAACCACGTGTAATCATTTTCTTCAGAAGAATGACCATGACACACTTCTTCTTTAAATTCTTCAACAGCTTCCTCAACATCAAGCGCATAGACTCCTAAGTCCGCTCGTAAAACTGAACTTCATTCGGCTTGTTAAAATCTGTTATAATCTCTTTAAGCCTCGGTTCGTTTTCCACTCTTATTTGATTTGCAATTCCCTTCCATGGTAGCCACATATGCGAGCAGTCTGTTGCAAAATAGCCATTCAGCGTTTTCATCCAATCCCTAGCAAGTAGCATTCCATACCTACTCGGGATATTAACCACCAAAATGTCCACAACCTGCTGAACCCTGGGTTCAGAATTCAATTGAATCTTGACATCATATAAAGTCCCCACTACATTTACTTCTTGATCCGTCCAGTTGCAGGATCGTACATTTGGATGAAACAGTCGCAGACCTAGCATTTTGCATATCTCCGTAGGCATGAGGTTGCTCGTGGCTCCCGTGTCCACCAAACAGTTATGCAAGTTCTTACCCGCAATTCTCATAGTCAATAAGAATGGCGGGACATCCCTTCTCTCCTTTCGCAAAATCATATGGGATTCAACTCTTTTTTCCTTCCACATCGGATCGGGTGAGTTCAAAGCTCTTATCAACGCCTCCTTTTGACCAGGCAATTTAGTCGCAGTCCAGGAATGAAAGGCTAGATTTGGACTTCTTCATATCCTCCACTACGTCATAATTTGGTTTTTCGAATTTGACTGTCTTCTGGACGTCATTAGACATTTCTCTTCTGAGTGGAGGGGGAGGGTTGTTACTTGCCTTTGTATCTGGAGGAAGAATAGAATTGTTTGGAGGTGTTGATGAGGTTTTAGGGGCTTTAGATTTACTCCTCAAATGGTACCCATGAGTCCCCTTTCTGAAATCTTGAAAAGCTTGCACCTCCTGTTCCAAAACTTCGTCTTCTTCCTCCTCGCTTTCACCCTCTTGGTGATATACTGTTTCCATCACCATAATATTTTCATCTTGATGATACGATGGATCCTCATTTGATACCAGTTCCAAATCATCAACTTGTGCTTGAAGACAATGAGTGTATCTAGCAATCTCAAGACAATTCCTCTCATTGTGTTCTTTTGTGTTATGTAACCTGCACCCCCTTTCCCATGCCAAATCTGAAAGATTCAAAAGAGAATTAGATTGGCTAGGGCCTGGAGAAGCATCTAATTGATTAGCAATGGGAGCAGGAACTCCCCCATTGTTTGGCTTGGTGTTCCAGTGCCTCCCTCTATTGTTAAAATTCTGATTTGGGTGAGGAGCATGGGACTCATACTTCTGCTGTTGAACCCTGTCATTGCTTAGTTTATGCACTAGTTTCTTGAGCTCTTCGACTTCCGAAAAAACATCCTTCGATGGAATCATATTGTTGTTAACCCCCGTTGGATTCGCATAATTAATGGGGTCTTGATTCCACATTTGGGTCGGGTTCTGAGGAATTTGATTCCCATATGGATTGATACCTTGAATCGGGATTGGATTCGAAACAGGAACTATGGCTTGAGGATTGACTTGACTAGTTTCCTGCGTAGTTGATTGACTGTTCTGCAAAAATGCAGGAACAGGTGGAATGGCTGTGATTGGTTGGATTGGAATGGGTGCATATGCGGGTGCTGGTGGATACGGACTACTGATATGGGAAGGCGTTCATACTTGGCATTTGTGGTGCCATGAGTTGATTTGCCTGGGGAGCTTGACCATATGGAGCACACTGTCCCATCATAGGCATCTGGGTAAACCCGTAGCCTTGCGGTGTCAATTGCTGCTCAATAGTCATGGCTTCATTATAGGCCAAAGCCAGCATGGTGACCTGAGGATTGCGCCTTGCAAACATAGCTGTCATGGGGTCCAATGCCCCAAAATATATCCGCAAAGCTACTGCAGGATCGATGGCAAAATGTCTAATTGCTCTGTTATAGTTCTTTTGGAATCTCTCGATTAAACATTCGGATTGGTTCCCCTTGGCCCCGTTTGCATGTAATAAACTGATTGTAAATAGTTGCGGGATCTAAGGGTGACCTAAATTGATTGACAAAGGCATTTTCCATTTGTGTCCAAGAGGTGATTGAACCAGCTGGCAAGCATATATACCATTCATATGCTATTGGATCCAAGCTCATGGGGAAAAGTCTACAGGCTACATCTTCATGCTGAACTTGCAGCCTAATTAAAACATCCCTATAGGCTTGGATATGTTCTTTTGTTGTTCTTAGGCCATCTGGCTTGTATTTAGGCAGAAATATTTCAATGTTCTTGGGGATTTCATGGATATCCCCAGCAATATTCAAAGGAGTATTGTTAGCTCCATACCAAGGAGTTGCTGGAGCTTGAGCCATTTGACTCGGAATTGATGTAGACAGACCTACAATAGCAGTAGAAATATTACTAACTATAGGCACACTAGGGGCAACGGATATTACTGGCGTAGGTCCACTCGACGTTCCTGGAGAAAACAGGCCTTTTGCGACTGGTGTGCTTACGACTTGCTTGGCTTTACCCTTGGGAGTACCAGTAAGGTCATGAAAAATGGTTTCTCCGGTTGTTTGAGACCTGGTCGCAATACGGCGTGGTGGGTCCAGCTCGCTCGAGGAAACCCTCGGCTATTTCGAAGAAAACCTGCAACAAAAACAAAAAATAATGTTGCAGTTTAGCCGTAAATGATTTCAAAATTAAATCAAAAACAAAATACTCAGATATGAAAATCAAAATAGATAAACCAATTCGGCCCTCCTTCTAGCGCCAATCTGTTGAGTGGTGTTTTCACCCAGTTGTGAAAGCACACTCTCCGGTAGGATCTGAGTCCAAAAATCCTCTGCTTGCAAAGAAAAGAACTTTCTCCAAGGTTCCTATTATGCTTAAATAATGCTGTTCAAATGAAATGCCAGGAATATCTTAGGGTTTGCAAGTGGATGTTAACAAGGGGCACCGGGGTTTATCTAATTTGAATTTACAATGGACTCAAAGTGAATAAATCTATTCTAATCTTCAATTCTAATGGATTTTCAATTGCTTATTCAAAATACTGTAACTAAACTGTAAGAAATAAAATAAGGATTTGAAAGATAAAGCAAAATAAATAGAAATAAGATTAAACTACAGTCATAATACTTTCATCAATTCGATGAAACCGAAGATACTGAGGTTTTATGCATGCAACCTAATCTAATGAACCTGCAAACTCGCACAATCCAAATAAATTAGGTGCTGGTTTCTAGGGTTTCTACTGTAATTCCAGACTTAGGCATTCGCATGAAGCAACCAAGCACACTTGCATTAAACTTCACCTAAAAGCCTCGGAAATCTGGAATGAAAGATAAAACATTAAATCATGCATGCACAAAATGACTCCTTCTTTCTCATCAATGAGATGCCAATACTCTGTATTTTATATTAAATGATATGTCAATTACATTCAAAGAATGTTCCAGGCAAAAATATTCCAAACAAAAAAGAAGGAAATTGCCCAAGTGCAGGCCCGGAATAGCACGAAGCTCTTGTCTCTCGCAACTCGCAATCGGCAATTTCCAACCCTTCCTTCAATCTGCGCTTCGGATTTATCCTGTCTAGCGTGGCTCTTCGATTCTCCCCGGTCGCTTCGCTTCACCTTCCCGCATGTGACCTTTCGAATTCCCACCTTTTCCTTGTCTTTATTCCATGTTTAACGCCGAAACGCCTAAAATCCTCTCGTTGCATGTAACGCCTCTGCAAACCTGACACCTGCATGCCACGTGTCACACGCCCTCTGCGCCTTCTGTAACGCCATTCTATGAAAGTCCCGACAAAAACTGCATGCCGCCTGTTCACCTTCTTGGTCGCGAAAACGCGACATGTCACGAAATCATGACATGTCGCGATATCGCGACGCTCTTCCCGGCCGTACGTCTTCGACAGCATCTTGTCACGATATCGCGACCATTTTTGCTTTTGAACCTTCTTTCCACAAACTGTAGCGAGATCGCTACCATTTCTCCGTCGGGCTTCCTTCTCACCAAGCTGTAGCGAAATCGCTACCATCTCTCCGTCGGGCTTCCTTGGCAACTTTACGTCACGACATCGCGACCATTATCACTCTCTTGCCTTCTTTCGACAAACCGTCGTGATATCGCTACCGCCTTTATCCCCGAACCTGCTTGCCACAAACTATCACGATATCGCTACCGCTTTTATGTTCCGTACGCCTTGGAAAACTCCGATATCGCACTTTTCACCCTACCTTCATGCCTCTGTGATATCGCTACCACTTTCTTTTTTCGTACGCTTTCTCGAAACACGTCGCGAAATCGCGACCATTTTCTCCTTCGTACAGTTTGCCAAAACACGTCGCGAAATCGTGACACTTTTCATCGTCCGTACAGTTTGCCAAAACACGTCACGAAATCGTGACACTTTTCATCATCCGTACGCTTCAGCAAAACACGTCACAAAATCGTGACACTTTTCATCATCCGTACGCTTCCAAAACACGTCGCGAAATCGTGACCATTTTCATTCTTTTCCAACGGCATGTCGCGATTTCGCGACACCATTTCTTTTCTTCTCAACGACATGTCGCGATTTCGTGACAACTTTCAATTTTTCTTTTCTCTCCTCTTCGGCAGCGATGGAGCTACATGTCACGATTTCGCGACAACTTTCCTGTTTCCAGCAGCGATGGCGCGACAAGTCGCGATTTCGCGACACTTTCAACACTTAGGCATTTTTCCTCTTTTCTTCAATTTTAGCATCTGGGTCACCGAGATTCTTCTCTGCAAGCCTGCAAAAAGGTGGGTCCCCAATTTTGGGGTGTGTTGTGGATCACCCACAACACATCCTTTACTCATCTATGATTTCTCATAGCAGGGATTATTCAATCATACAAGGAGTGCACATTGCTTAATACCATAATTAGATCACTTCTAGTTTACCCACTTTAAATAACATGAATGGCTCTACATTACCAATTTCTTGTAAATATTAATAATTCTTAACAAGTTAACTCTAGAAAGCAATAAGGAACAAGATCATAAGATAATAATAATCACATCACACATGACACATCATATATCCTAGAAAACCCTTGTGGAAAAAACCCAACTTAAAAAATATATCCTTTTCATTTCAAGTTAAGTTATCTCCAATAAAACTATATATAAAAGGAATCCCATAATTCCTTTCTCATACATCCACCAATATAAGTACATAGGAACCCTATAGTTCCTATGTTCCTAATACATGAATAGTTCCTTTAATTAATTTTACAAAGCAATGGGGGAACCCCCATAATTCCCTCGAATGAACTCCACGGTCATTCTCCAAAGGATACCTCCTCCCCTTGGTCCAAACTCAAGGTAACGTATCCTTTCTAAGAGTCTCATGTAACCACGCATTAACTATAGTATTACATACATCAACTCATTAGAGAGGACCCCATAATCCTCTCAAATGAGTTCCTATGCAAGCTTACCAAGTAGGAGAGGAACCTTATCCTACTTACTCAACATACCACATAATCACTATTACATCTTAGCATGAAATATGCCATCGACAATACTTATCCATAATGAAATATATGATCCATTAATAAATTTCTAAACTCATTTAATTAGATGCAATACATTATCCATTAATATCTATTTCCAACTCATGAAACATATTATCCCCTAATATATCTTGACTCATTTCAAATAGATACATTACCCATTAATGTATATTCCTATCACATGAAATATATTATCCACTAACATATTTCAGCTCATTAAAACAATAGAAATACATTATCCACTAATGTATATCTCTACTTCATGAAATATGTTATACACTAACATCTCCACTCTTTTAGACAAATGGAATACATTCCAAATTCATTCTACCTAAAATGAAACATATTATCCATCATATATTTCAAGTCACTTCCACTAAAATGAAACATAATATCCACTATTATATATCAAGTCCATTATACTTATATGAAACATAGTATCCATTATTATATTATAAATCCATTCTACTACAATGAAACATAATATCCACTATTATTTTTCAAGTCCATTCTACTAAAATGAAACACAATATCCACTACTATATTTCAAATCCATTCCACTACAATGAAACATAATATCCACTATTATATTTCAAGTCCATTCTACTAAAATGAAACATAGTATCCACTACTATATTACAAACCCACTCTAATACAATGAAACATAATATCCACTATTATATTTCAAATTCATTCTACTAAAATGAAATATAGTATCCACTACTATTTTACAAATCCATTCTTCTAAAATTAAACATTATATCCACTACCACATTTTGAATCCACTCCATTAATATGAGACCTAATATCTGCTACAAATTTTTGATTCTGTTCCATTTAAATGAAACATATCATCCACTATTATATTTTTCTCATTCAACCTATCAAAATAAAATATATTATCTACTTATATATTTTTCTTTCAATTTATCAAAATAAAATATATTATCCACTATTATATTTCTCATTCAAAGTATCCAAATGAAATATACTTTTAACCCCCTTTTTTTAAAAATAAATAATCAGAGGTCTACCATCCATTCATTTTAGATTAAACAATATATAACATTCTATTTAATCAAGGGTTTATAATCAAATGAATAATCTTTCACTTTATCAAAAGTCTTTCATTCCATTCTACTAAATAAAAATCCATTCTCTTATTTAATCTATCCTTGATTAATCTATTTAATGGGTACAAACTAACCCATTTATCATTCATTAAATTCATCATTTAAGCTATCATTTTATTTGAATCATCCCTTTGGTTAATAAATTGATTAATAATTTAGTATTTCAATTCATTAATCAATACTTTGATTAATTTATTAGTTGGTAATCTAATATATTAGTGCATATAATGAGTACAAAAAGGGGTGGATACTATCTTCTTAACACAACCCAAGCAACCAGTGAAACCCTTTGATAATGTGAAACAAAAACCAAACAACAAGTCAACTAAGCACAACATACCAAGAGGTAGGACACATGTGAGTCCATGAAACCATGACATTACATGTGGAAGAAGGTCTAAAAAGTC
Source organism: Wollemia nobilis (assembly GCA_028583015.1). Taxonomy (NCBI): domain Eukaryota; kingdom Viridiplantae; phylum Streptophyta; class Pinopsida; order Araucariales; family Araucariaceae; genus Wollemia; species Wollemia nobilis. The sequence goes on from JAQPPZ010001340.1 coordinate 912,646, forward strand.
TTAACAAAGTGCCTAGGCACTTAGCTATTTAGCCTTAGGTGCTTAGAACCTCTTAAACCAATGTTTATCCCATCATGCCATGCATGTGGGATAAACACCTATGAATCCTTTTAAAAAACAATTCTTGCCCAACAACCACATTCAAACCCTTAGTGGTCAGCATGGATAGTAGAAAAATCAAACAAGCTAAAGAGAACTGCCATATGTCAACAAGGAACACCATATCTCGAAGTTAGATAGCCACCATGTGGCTTGGTCTGGTTACCACCACTTGATGGTTGAAGAGGTATAGGATTCAAACTCCCCTTAAGACCTACTTAGGCCCTTCAATTATCCCATGTGGGATATTTCAGAAGGAAGGCCTAAGCGGTCTTCCTTTACTCCATACTCTCCCAATCATAGAGAGGCCACATGGAAGTGGCACAACAATTATTTCAATTAAATGTCCTAAGTTTATCATTAGGAAACACCACAAAAAAGGATTATGGGTACCAAGGCATGGTGAAGAAGCATTAAAAAATTGATTTATTTAACCCTCTTATCATGCCAGAGTTGGAAATCATTTTTCAATGCTACTAATAGATTAAGATTAAATAGGGTATGACCACAAATTTAGGGCCTCTAGAACATGAGTGATAATATGTCCCTCCTCACTTGTAAATAAACTTTGGTGGGCCATTCATTGATGGTGCAGGGAAAAAAATATAGGGGAAAAAGCTAAGGTCTAGAAATTTGGAATGGCTCAAGCAACATCCCTCTAGGCCTTGACACAAGTGATATGGGATGATCGTGCATAGGTTAAAAGCACACTCCCTTCAAAGGTACATCATTTTTCCTCAATGTAGCTTAGGTAGAGAAGAAGATATGGGGGGGTGCTAACTAAAATCACATAGGATCTTAGTAGGACACCACCAGACTCAAAGAAGGTCTAAAATATAGGGCTCCTTGGTCAAAGCTAGAATAGGAGGCATCAAATGTCAACCTGAGGTGTCTCTAAATAGTAGCAGGGTATGGGAACGAGTCTTCCTCATGGATTAAAACCAAGTCTACACCCAACATTATAAGGGTAAACAACCAAAATTCACTAGTAGATCCTTTAAAACTGATCTAGAGGAGTTTTAACACATAGAACTCATCAATTAGATCATAGTTTCTATTAATATTAATAATACAAAAGCAAATAAGGAAACATATATTCATTCCAAAGCATATAAAATGTTTTGTATTGATATCAAGCATAATGGAGGGGTTTTTATGGATCTAACTTGTTGCAAATTTGAAGACCAAGGTCCCTCATCACTACAAATATTTCCCCCATTTCCTCACAAATTACCTTCCCTGCCTTTTTTTTTAAACATGCCCTCCAAAGCATGATGGATTCCCCAAAGACATCCCACTCCACCAAGAAGGCATGCACTTTCTTCCAAAAAATATCTTGCTCCCTATCTCCTTTTTCCTAGCTAGTAGGGATAGGCTTTTTATTAAGGCCAGCCTCCTTGCTTAGTCCAATTGACAAGAGATCATTAATTTCTCCTTTCCAAAATAGCCATCCTTTTAATAATTTTGAAATACTTCCTTCAAATGGAAAGTCAAAGGAGTCTTTTGCAGGTATAAAAATTATTAAACAATTCATGCTCCAGGCCATATTAAATGCAACCATCATGAGGATGAAACAAATATTAATCAATTGCTTTTCTAAACAATTTAAAAGCAACATCAAAGCTTAATATTAAATTGTTAGCTCCGTATTGTAATGGTTGGTCACTTTAATTAAAAACCATCATATGCATAAGATAATATTATTCATTTCCTTTTCTAATCAATTTATAAGCAACATCAAAGCTTTATATTAAATTATTAGCTTAATATTGCAATGGTTAGCCCTTTTTAATTAAAACCATTATATGCATAAAATAGTATCAATCAATTTCTTGGCTAAATAATTTAAAAGTATTATCAACATAAATATTAAATTGTTATCTCATCATTGTCCACCTACAAGCACGGTTAACCCTAATAAACCACATAACAACTAGTAGCATCGTAATCATGAGCAAAACTAAATGCCATGATTTATCCTTGCATAATCATAGCATCAACAATGTTAGACATTAAATAATAAGTCCCATTATTTTACCTTTCATCGTGGGTCTTGCCAAAGGTGGGTCATGACATACTACCCTCCTTGGACTAAACAAAATCCTGTGTGTTTACTTGCAAAAGGAAAATATTACTATATTTCCACATAATTAAGGAATATTTATTTCCATCCTATTATTTAAACTACATATTACCATCCATTGAAAATAGTCACACTTACTCCATGTAAAGTGTTATTCCAAAGTATCATCATTCACTGATGATATCGATGGCCACACCTACTGCACATAAGGTGCCATTTCAAAAGTATCATAATCTATTGATGATATAAATGACCATACTTAATCCACCTAAGGTGCCATTTTAAAACATTATGCAACAGAACCAACAATATCCTTCTTCATGCCTAACTAGAAGAAGGTATTTTCCCATGTTTTAAATCTTAGGATCTGCTCTTAAGATGGTTTTAGGTACCTTCAGCTATTTACAAATATCACAACCTAGTACATGCTTTATCAATTTAGAAAGAGGATCCAATCCTCCTCTCAAAAATGGATTCATCACCTGTTCTTCCTACTAAGAATTTATCTAGCCTATGAATAGAATTCCATTTCTATTCTTTCTCATTAAATGATCAAAACCTAACTAAGAATAGGATTCCATCACTATTATTTTCCATTAAGTTTGACCAAAATTTAGATTGTTATAAGAGGATCCCATAATCCTCTCAAGAATATAGAACCTAAACATTAAAATCTCTTCTCAAATTATAAACCTTAAGAGCAAATTCCACCTAAAAATAGGAGGATTGTATAAAAATGAAGAAGTCTATATTGGATGTTGATTAGAGATTGGTCAAAACCATTCTAGAACTATATCAAGCACATGAAGTGTAACCCTACTATTTGGGTTACAGTAAATAATTCCACAAGGAAGAGATTCATTTCCAATTCATACAACCATACCTCGACTAAAATCTCCATTTTTAATACCCTGATATTTCTCAGGTCCTTGGCTAGCTTTACCAATATCCAAGCTTTGCCTTCTTGATATTTTACCATGGGATACTCCTCCTATCTACACTCAAAATTTTTATTCTAGGGAACCTTGATTAATAATAATTTCCATTAATTACTCATGTTGGTTTATTTGTTCCTCCTATTCTTTATTCTATTCTTGTCGGGACTGTGATGAGGTTTTCTACTTATAGAAATTTCCAATTTTTTTTTTTGGGTCTAGCTTTAGTTTCATTATACCTAGATAGCCCTATATTTTGAGAAGATCCTCTTATTCTCTTCCTTATCTTGGTTTCATTCTCCCTTGCTACACAAAGGATTTGGATGAAAATGTAACAACCCAAACCTAACCATCCTGAGAGAGTAAAAATTGTTTTCCTTTACATATTTAAGGTTCACAAAATATACTAGATAGGATCATAGAGGTTCCACCACATTTTGAGTTCTAGATGCTGTAGATATTCCTCGAGTGGATAGGAGTGATCACTCTCCCATAGTTTTCTAGGGTTAACCTTGTACACTATCCATACAACTTAAAGGATGCCTTCACATGGTATCCCCATATCCTAACACCCTCCCCGAGAGTAGGATAACTTGACCACAATGTAAGGATTACAATTATTTTATTTAATCAAGAAAAGGGATGCCAATTCCTTTACTAAACTCAGTATTTCAAGCTAGTACTTAGGCGTAGAACCTCTTAGTTTACACATTACACCATGTGCAAACTATGGTGCTCAATCATTCCATATCCATGATGGTTTGATTGAGGTGACTATCACTCCATGTGACATCCCTCACATGGACACCCAACAATCCTTTAGGGTTCCATCACCAATCCAATTTGACAATGAGATCCAAACATCCATGGTTGGAAAGTAGGATTTAGGCTACACCACCAGAATATTTCCCAAATAAGTCCTTCTCTTTGGGTCCACTTCAAAAGTCCATTATCATAGTGCCCATTGCTAATCCATCATATTTTTCTACACCACATCTTCAAGTCTAGGTACACCCTTGGGTTCTACTAGTTTTGGATAGCTAAAGTGAGTTCCTTCAAAAGTAAAAAACATAAACCCAATTGATCCTTCAAAAGTAGGATTTAGTTGGAAAGTACCAATCCAATTTGACAATGAGATCCAAACCTCCATGGTTGGAAAGTAGGATTTAGGCTACACCACCAGAATATTTCCCAAATAAGTCCTTATCTTTGGGTCCACTTCCAAATTCCATTATCATAGTGCCCATTGCAAATCCATCATATTTTTCTACACCACATCTTCAAGTCTAGGTCCACCCTTGGGTTCTACTAGTTTTGGATAGCTAAAGTGAGTTCCTTCAAAAGTACAAAACCTAAACCGAATATTACCTTGCACTCTCTCCATAATTACCTTTATCATTTTGACAAGTTATATTTACTTTTAATTATACCTTCAATGGTTAGCTATATATTCACATGGGCTAACTTAGATTATTGATGGTCACTACCACACTAGTATTCCCAAAGGTGCCATCTTGATTTCAACCATTATTACCTTTTTGTAAATAATATAGGTCAGACTTGCCTTACCACAAGTGCCATCCTCCTTAAGCACAAGGGAGTTGAGTCTAGTCCTTTTATCATTACAAACTAGCATTTTTTATTATCATTCATTTATTGCGAACTATGGTTATTCTTCCTCCACACAAGATACTATTTCTAGGTAGGCCTTACACAATATCACTCACTTATTAGTGACAATCACACTTGCTTTGTGTAGGGTGGCACATCAAAGTAAGGCTATCCTTCATAAGATAAATTTTTAAGCATCTATAGCTTATCCATGGAATCTTCTAGTCCATCATACCTAGAACTTTGATACCAACTATAACAACCTGAAAATCCAACCCACTTAAGAGAGAAAGTTTTTTTATACATTAATTAGGGATCCACATTTCTCCACCTTGTATAAATTATTCTATGTAGGTGTCTATTGGTGTTAATCTCTATGATTAAGTTGTCTATCTCATATTAATTATGAGCCAGCTTATCCCATTTTAATATATCAAAAGGGGTACCCATCCATACACCGTACATAAGTGCATCTATGTAGGTGCACTAAGTGTATTGAAAATTAGTCTATTCCATGATCCTTTAATATACTCTATCTCTCTCTAAATATATATATTCTCTTGATCCATAATAATCAATATTGAGAGAAGTCATCCTTTACTCATCTATGATATCTTGTAGCAAGGACTATTCAATCATACAAGGAGTGCACATTGCTTAATCCCATAATTAGATCAATTTTAGTTTACCCACTTCAAATAACATGAATGGCTCTACATTACCAATTTTTTTTAAATCTTAATAATTATTAACAAGCTAAATTTAGAAATAAATAAGAAACAATATCATAAGATAATATTAATCACATCACACGTGACACATCATATATCCTAGGAAACCCTTGAGGGAAAAATCTAGCCTCAAAAATATATCTTTTTCATTTCAAGTTAAGTTGTCTCCGATACAACTATATATAAAAGGAATCAGATAATTCCTTTCTCATACATCCACCAATATAAGTACATAGGAATCCCATAGTTCCTATGTTTCCAATACATGAATAGTTACTTTAATTAATTTAATAAAGCAATGAGGTAACCCCCATAATTCCTTTAAAATAACTCCACATTCATTCTCCAAAGGATACCTCATTCCCTTGGTCCAAGCTCAAGGGAACTTCTCATTTATAAGAGTCTAATATAACTGCACATCAGCTATAGAATTACACACATAAAATCATTAGAGAGGATCCCATAATCACCTCAAATGAGTTTCTATACAAGCTTACCAAGTAGGAGAGGAACCTTCTCCTCCTTACTCAACGTACCACATAATCACTATTACATCTTAGCATGGATTATACCATCAAAAATACTTATCCATAATAAAATATATGATCCATTAATAGATTTCTAAACTCATTTAATCAGATGCAATACATTATCCACTAATATCTATTTCCAAATCATGAAACATATTATCTCCTAACATATATTGACTCATTTCAAATAGATACATTACCCATTAATGTATATTCCTATCACATGATATATATTACCCACTAACATATTTCAGCTCATTAAAACAATAGAAATACATTATCCACTAATGCCTATCTCTACTACATGAAATGTGTTATACACTAACATCTCCACTCTTTTAGACAAATGGAATACATTCCAAGTTCATTCTACCTAAAATGAAACATATTATCCATCATATATTTCAAGTCCCTTCCACTACAATGAAACATAATATCCACTATTATATCACAAGTCCATTCTACTAAAATGAAAAATAGTATCCACTATTATATTACAAATCCATTCTACTACAATGAAACATAATATCCACTATTATTTTTCAATTTCATTCTATGAAAATGAAACATTGTATCCACTACTATATTAAAAACCCATTCTACTACAATGAGACATAATATCCACTATTATTTTTCAAATCCATTCTACTAAAGTGAAACATAGTATCCACTACTATATTACAAACCCACTCTACTACAATGAAATATAATATTCACTATTATATTTCAAATCCATTCTAATAAAATGAAACATAGTATCCACTACTATTTTACAAATCCATTCTTCTAAAATGAAACATGATATCCACTACCACATTTTGAATCCACTCCATTAAGACGAGACCTAATATCCGCTATAAATTTTTTATTCTATTCCATTAAAATTAAACATATCATCCACTATTATATTTTTCTCATTCAACCTTTCAAAATGAAATATATTATCAACTAATATATTTCTTATTCAAACTATCCAAATGAAATATACTTTTAGTTCCATTTTTTTAAAAGAAATAATCAAAGGTCTACCATCCATCAATTTAAGATTAAATAATAGATAATCTTCTATTTAATCAAGGGTTTAAAATCAAATGAATAACCTTTCATTTTATCAAAATTATTTCATTTCATTCGACTAAATAAAAAATCCATTCTCTTATTTAATCTATCCTTGATTAATCATTTAATACGTACAAAATAGATCATTTATCATTCACTAAATTCATCATTTAAGCTATCATTTTTTTGAATAATCCCTTTGGTTAATTGATTAATTAATAATTTAGTCTATCAATCCATTAATAAATCATTTGATTAATTGAATAGTTGGTCATATAATCTATTAATGCATATAATGAGTACAAAAAGTGGTGGAGGAGGTTATCTTCTTAACACCACCCAAGAAACCAGTGAAACCCTCCAATAAACATGAAATAACAACCAAACAATGAATCGACTAAGCACAAAATACCAAGTGGTAGGACACAAATGAGTCCACAAAACCACACCATTAAAAGTAGAATGAGGGTTGAAAGGGCTTAGCCAAGAACCTAGGCACTTGGGTACTTAGCCCTAGGTGCTTAGTTCCTCTTAAACCAATGTTTATCCCACTATGTCATACGTGTGGTATAAATTCCTATGACTCATTTTAAAAGAGTTTTCCCATCCAAAAACCATATTCAAACCCTCAACAATCAACATGGGTAGGAGATAAATCAAATAAGTTGAAGAGAACTACCACATATCAACAAGGAATGCTATATCCTGATGTTAGGTAGCCACCAAGTGGATTGGTATGGTGACCACCACTTGGTGGTTGAATATCTATGGGAGTCAAACTCCCCTTAAGGCTCACGTAGGCCCTTCAAGTATCCTATGTGGGATATTTTGAAATGAAGTCCTGAGTAGTATTCCTTTGACTTGTACCCTCCTGAGCATCAAGTAGCTATGCGATGGTGGCAAAAAAAATATTTCAATTAAATGTCCTAATTTTATCCTTAGTAAACACCACAAAAAGGGGTTGCGAGTACCAAGGCACAGTGAAGAAGCATTAAAAAAACTGATTTAATTAACCCCCTTATCAGACTAGAGTTGGAAATCATTTTTTGATACCACTAATAGAGTAATACTGAATAGGGTATGACAACAAATTTAGGGTCTCTAGAACATAAGTGACAATCCATCCCTCCTCACTTGTAGATAACCATTGGTTGTCCATTTATCGATGATGTAGGGACAAAAATATAGGGAAAAAAGCTAAAGTCTATAAATCTAAAATTGCTCAAAAAGCCTCCTTCTAGGCCCTAATACAAGTGATAGGGGATGATTGTGCATAGGTGTAAAGTATGCTCATATGAGGTACATAATAATTCCTCAATGTAGCTTAGGTAGAGAAGAAGATATAGGGGTGTTGCTAACTAAAATCACACAAGCTCTCAATAAGGCACCACCAGACTCAAAGGTCTAAAATATAGGGCTCTTTGGTCAAAGCTAGAATAGGACATACCAAACGTCAACCTGAGGCATCTACAAACATCAATAGGGTATGTAAATGGGTCCTCCTCATGGCTTACGACCAAGTCTAAACCCAATGTTCTAAGGGTAAACAACTAGCATTCTCTAGTAGATCCTTTAAAATCGATCTAGAGGAGTTTTAATGCGCATAAATCATCATTTAGATCATAGTTTCTTCAAGAAACAATTATCCAAAATAGAATAAGGAAACATATATTTGTTCCAAAACATGTAAATGCTTTTGTATTGATCTCAAGAATAAGGGAGGGGTTTTGATGGATCCAACTTATTGCAAGTTTGAAGACCAAGCTCCCTCCTCACTGCAAATCTTTTGCTTGTTTCCTCACAAATTATCTTTCCTTCATTTTTATTTGAACATGCCCTCCAAATAATTATGGCTTCCCCAAAGCCATCCCACTCCCTAAAGAAGGTATGCAATTTCTTCCAAAAATCATCCTGATCCATGTCTCATTTTTCCTTGCTGGCAGGGATAAGATTTTAATTAAGGTAAACCTCCTTGCTCAGTCTAGTTGATAAGAGGCCATTAATTTTCCCTTTCTAAAATAGACATCCTTTTAATGATTTTGAAATACTTCCCTCAAATGGAAGTCAAAGGAGTCTTTTACAGGCATAAAAATCACTAAACAATTCATGCTCCAAGTCATATTAAATGCATCCATCATGAGGATGAAACAAATATTAACCAACTGCTTTGCTATATAATTTAAAAGCAACATCAAAGCTTAATATTAAATTGTTAGCTCCATATTATAATGGTTGGCCACTTTAATTAAAAACCATCATCTGCATAAGATAATATTATTCATTTCCTTTGTTAATCAATTTATAAGCAACATCAAAGCTTTATATTAAATTATTAGCTCAATATTGCAATGGTTAGTCCTTTTTAATTAAAACCATTATATGCATAAAATAGTAATCAATTCCTTGGCTAAACAATTTAAAAGCATTATCAATGCAAATATTAAATTGTAAGCTCATCATTATCCACCTACAAGCATGGTTAACCTTGTGAAACTACATAAAAATTAGTAGCATCGTAATCATGAACAAAACTAAATACCATTATTTATCCTTGCATAATCGTAGCATCAACAATGTTAGGCATTAAAATAGTAAGTCCTATTATTTTACCTTTTCTTCATGGGTCTTTCCAGGGATGGGTCATGACACTTCTTTTAGCATACAATGAACCATTTTCATAATAATGTGATTTCTTATTTCAACAACTCTATTTTGTTATGGAGTGTAAGTAGAGGTTAATTGACACTTAATCCTATGTTGTGTAAGATATTAAAAAAAATAGTAGAGGTATATTCTCCACCTTTATCTTATCATAGTACTTGAATTGATTAAAATATGTGAAGGCTTCTGATGTTAATAATAGGAAATAGACCCACATGTTTTATGAGTAGTTATCAACAAATAGTTAAAAGTATTTATGTCATCCAAAAATAATTGGAACGGGACCACATAAATATGTATGAATAACATACAATTTTCTAGTTCCTTTGTGAATTGAGCTCAAATAAAATTTGATGTTGTTTACCAGCTAAAAAATTGGGACATGTTTGTAGATTTAAAGAGAGATTAGGTAAAATTGTAACCATTTGATGTTTATGAAGTTCTAAAAGTGATGCAAATCCACTATGATCAAATATTTTATGCCATAGAAATGTTGTATTTGTTATAATTGTAGATAATGTCATTTGAGATGATGACATCATATCAAGACAACTAAACCATTATTGAATGAATCAAATTTAATAAGTGCTTGGTCTTTTGTAAAAACACAATATTTTTTCCATTAAGAATTTTGAATTCCATTATTGATCATTTGTCTAACATTTGTGAAATTGAGAGAAGATTGTTGGCTAAACTTGGAACATAAAGAACATTCTCTAGAATATATTCTCATCTAAGATTTTGATATGAATATTACCAAAGCATTTTTTCTAATAAGTTTTATAATCCACAATTATTATAGGTTTTCCATTAGATTTATGAAGATAATTGAAACATTGACTATATCCTATTATATGTTTGTTGGATCTAGAGTCAATGTACCGTATTTTATCCTTGGTTTTAGTATGTGTAATTGATGAGCATAAAAAATGCTCATATTTTTGTATGAGTTCCAATGGTTTTTGCACGACAATATAATATGAGTTGTATATTTTTATGAATTATTATGTATCTATTTAATAAAATTATGTGCATTATCTAATTTGTGTGTGAAGTGTGTTTTATGTAGATATTTGTTGATTTTGTCATATTTTGCTTAGTCGAGGTCCTACGGGGACATGGCATGCTTCTACTTCATGAATATAAGGTATATTGAGTAGGAAACTTACCCTTCAAGCATGTGCATTACTCAAGCAGGTGCCTTACTCAAGTAGGCACCTTACTCAAGTAGGTGCCAAGCAGGTGCCTTACTCAAGTAGGTGCCAAGCGGCACATTAATAAAGTAGGCATCAATCATGTGCCTTCCTCAAGCAAGCACCAAGCAGGTAACTTCCTCAAGTAGGTGCCAAGTAGGCACCTTACTCAAGTAGGTTCCAAGAAGGCACCTTCCTCAAGCAGGAACCAAGTAGGCATCTTCCTAAAGTATGTGCCAAGAAGGTGCCTTCCTCAAGTAGATACCAAGTAGGTGACTTACTCAATGATAAGTGCATTGACTGAATGACTATAGAGGACCTTCTTGACCATAGTAAACCTTTAGTTCCACGTCATGCAGGCTATCCATGAGAGACCGTTGAACGTATGAGTTGTCCTAGCCAGAGTGGACGAACACGTAACCACTCAATAAAGGAGAATACAAACAATGCAGAGATTAGAACTGCAAATATTCTATCTCCAAAAAAGATAAAGTTGTGTAAACTATTTTTATCATGTGCCTATTACAGTAACTAAACTATTCCAGTTTAGACTGTAACCAGAACTTCTATTGTAATAGCACTGTAACAAGAGGTCCTGTGTGTATTATATAAATACACAGACTTCTCTAAAACATGGAGGCAATATTTTTGAGAATACTATCATATGTAAACATTGCATTACACTATTAATAAAATCTCGAGAGTTCCTTCATTAGCGTTTTGTCTTTGTGATCAGTTGGGCGGGATCTACTGGAGCTTGGGCCCACTCCAAGCTAGTATTCCTCCCCTACCTTTTACTATTTTCTATATTAGCTTATTTGCTTTAGTGTGTTATTTATTTTAAATTACGTAGGGTGTGTTTTAATGCTTTCATTTAATTTACAATGCAGTGTGGTTTGATTTAATTTCCTGTACTTTCATTTATGCATAGTTTTCCTTTGGTGTGGATGAATCAATACCATTTTATAAACACCCCCAATGATAGGTTAGTGGACTCATCTCAGGAATGGTATTGTGATTGGCCTTAACCATGGCACTTCAAAAGTTTACGAGCTCCTTGGTCTGACAATTTAAATGTGAGGGCTGTGATAAAATTAGGCCAAATTTAACCAATGTTTTTGCCCCAATATTTTGGCACCATTTTTGGGGAAGCACCACTAATATATTGATTGCAATACCATAAAGCCTTCTATCTAACTTTGTATGAGTCCATTGAGGAAAAGAGGACCCGATGGTCATTTCATAAAATAGAGCCCACAAGAAAAATCTGAGTCAGCTAAAAATTCTGAATTTGAGTTAGATTCTCTTGAATCACCACCAGTAGTACACTGGAGTAAACACCCTATCTTTATGCAGAGCTCTTCCTCATCTCATCGACCAAGAAAATATCAAATCATATATAATCCTTTGTTCAAAATGAAACCTTTCAAAGAGGAATTGCTATGGAAAGCCGTAGAGGATCAAACTATAACACCAACTGATTTAGAGGCTCTTGTACAAAATATTTTGAATGACCGAAAGGCTATAGAATCTGCATTAGAGACCACATTTCCTAAAAAAATGGCCGAAGAGACTTTGACTGGTTTCATTTTCTTGATAGAGGAAGGTGTAGGGGAAACCAAAATGAAGAACATATCCCCTACCCATCTCCCTACCTTTAGAGGATACCCAATCAAAGACCCTGACCTATTTTTATTTAAATTTCATGTATTGTGTAGGTTCATCGATTATAAATCAGATGCACAAAAGCTAAAACTCTTCCTATCAACACTGGATGACTCAACTCTATGTTGGTTTATCAGGTTGGGAAACAAACAGATCACCACATGGGAGGAAATTAAGAGGCTCTTCTTGTAATAGTACCAAGACTTCAATAGAGCACAATATTCCAAGGAAGAGGTTCTAAGAATGACACAAAAGGAGGATGGATCCTTAGAGGAGTACTAGGAGAGATTCAACTTCAATCTGTAGTTATCCCCTCATACGAATCTAGGTGAAAAGTCCCTTAGAAGCATTTTTCTAAGGGGACTTAACAATAAATCACTCAAATCTCTCAACTTAATCTCTAGAGGCAACATTTACCAGCATCCAATGGAAGATATTCGACAACTATGTCATAACTACTCATGAAGAAGATGTAAAACAACTTCCAAGACCATGAAATCAATCACTTCGATCACAAATATTGATATAGGCAATATGTTGGAGTATCTGAAGAGTGAAATTCTCTCCTCTCTAGCATTATAGTTAGACACGCTCCTTCTAAAGAAGAAGAATCAAGAGAACAAAGTTGCATTAGCCTATTTTTACCCGAAATATAGAGAGAAGCATGTGAGGAATGCATACCCAAAGAAAAAATTTAGAGTATGCACTATTTTCTAGCAAAATCATAAGAACCGACTGTGTTCAAATCTTCCCAACATCAAGAAGGATGCTAAAGTTAGTAAAGCTTATTTTGTGGGCAATCGAAGAAACTGACAGTAATCCCATATGGGGAATATGTCAGCAAGGATTCCACCCTATGGAGGAGGATCATATATGCCACAATGGTAGCCTCAACCATCCAAAATGGGATGGTGGGGACCACCACCATGGATGAACGTACCTCTAGGGATTGCATTTCCTAACCAGCAACCATGGATGTCGTACCAACAATCCAAGCAATAGTGGAGAAACCACGATTCATGGAACTTAGCTCCACAGAACATGGTGCAGGCTCCACTATAGTAAAGCCTACTAGCTCTCCCTATAGCAATACCTACATAGCTACCAACACAGTCGATGATCAATCCAAATAACAAGGTGAACCAACCTACATACCAACTAGAAGGAGAGATGTATCCGATGTATAATATTAGTTGTAATTCAATTCAACTTAGATCAGGTAGACAATTAGTAGTAGAAGCACCTCCCCTAGTAGAAGAGGAGGAAAATGTAGGAGAACCACCTCTTGTAGAAGAGGTTGAAGAAGAATATGTTTCTAAGAAAATAGGAGCTTCATTCCCCAAGAGGTTACAAGAGCAAAGAAGATCGACACAACCTGAGTTTGATATCCTTTCTAGCTTGAGGAACTTAATAGTCACTATTCCACTCTTCCAAGCTATTCATGATGTTCCTATATACACCAAGGCAATAAAGGAACTCTATCTAAGGAAACCAGGATGAAAAGTGGCCCAAACCATCAATGTAGTAGGGAAGTTGATCGACTTGATGATGGGGAATGTGTGCCACCCTAAATACATAGACCTAGGTAGTTTGGTTTTGACTATAAAAATAGGTGAGCATTCTTTAACTAATACTTTGGTTGATTTAGGTGTAGCCATCAATATTATGCTAAAGGAGACCATGTAGAAGATAAGGCTCATATATTTAAAGCCCATCAAGATGGTGCTACAACTAGCCGATAGGTCGATGGTAGCACCAGAAGGGATGCTCGAGGATATTATTGTGATAGTAGATGCATGGGAATACCTAGTAGATTTTTTGGTTCTATAGTCTAAATCAGGATTGGGTGGCTACCCACTCATCTTGGGGAGGCCATGGCTAGCAACAACCGATGCCTACATTAGCTACCATGATGGATAGATGACCATTTCAAATGGTCAAAATATCAAAATGTTGATAATCTCTCCCCCTACACAATCGATAGATACGTTGGGAGAGCCCATGTGGGACAACCAAGAATATGGGTCATTTTTTATGCTCCAATTGATGATGGCATTGAAATAATTAGAAGAGGAAGCCGATGAAGATGACATCATTACAATATTCCTCCATGGAGAGTCTTCCCCCATTGTTCTCGAATCACCTTTGGTCGGTGCCTAGGATCACCACACTAGACAAATAAAAATTGAGCCTGGTAGAACATTAAATGCTAGTAGTGGGTTGACACCCACATAATTGATAGAATTAAAAGAGCTCTTGAAAAAGAATCAACAAGAATTTGCCTAGGATTACTCAAATATGAAGGGAATCAGCCCAGAAATATGCACCCATCGGATCTACCTCAAAGAGAAGATAACCCCAATCAGACAGCCATAGAGGAGGATGAACCCTACTATGAAATAAATCATCAAATCCGAGTTGTAGAAGCTTCTATCAGTAGGGTTTATCTACCCCATATCTGATAGTGAATGGGTGTCACCATTAGTGGTGGTTCCCAAGAAAAATGGAAAATGGTGAATTTGTGTTGACTATAGATCGCTGAATAAGGTGACCAAGAAAGATCATTTTCCACTTCCCTTCATCGATCAGGTATTGGATACACTATCTAGGAGAAAGTACTTCTCCTTTTTGGATGGGTTCAATGGTTACAACCAAATACAAATCAGAGAGGAGGACCAGGACAAGACAATATTTACCTACCCATGGGGAATGTTTACCTATATAGTATTGCCCTTCGGGTTGTGCAACGCACAAGCCACCTTCTAGAGGGTGGTGCTAAGCATATTATCAAATATGATGGGGGAAGTGGTAGAAGTTTACATGGATGATTTCACCATCTATGATGAAACCTTTGGTGAGGCGATGACTAACTTAGAACGGGTGCTCCAATGATGCGAAGAAAATAATTTATCCCTCAGCAATGAAAAATGCTTCATGATGATGTGTGAAGGCATAGTGATAGGACACCACCTCTCAATAGAAGGGATTAAGATGGATAAAAATAAAATTGAGGTCATAAAGGACCTACCAAGTCCTAATATGTAGAGGGATGTAAGGAGTTTCCTTGGTTCCATCGGATACTACAGGTGATTTATCATTGACTTTAGTAGAATTGCCAAACCCCTACACACATTGATTTTCAAAGACATGGATTTGTCTGGATAGAAGACTACAAATGATATTTTCAAACACTGAAGGAAAATTTGATTACTGCCCTAGTCCTACGGGGCCCAAATTGGTCCATTTTGTTTCACATTTACTATGATGCATCTAACAATGCAATAGGATCGGTCCTCAAGTAGAAGGATGGTGAGGACTTCTATGCCATTTACTATGTTAGCAAGAATTTATCAGGGACTGAGCTCAAATATATGGTTATAGAGAAGGAATTCCTCATAGTTGTGCACACCATAAATAAGTTTTTCCACTACATCATTGGTTACAAGGTGTTCATCCATACGAACCATACCACTATCCGATATTTAATGAGTAAAATAGTGATCAATGGTAGAATCATCAGGTGGATATTTCTCCTATAAGATTTTGATATTAGCATCGTATATAAGCTTAGTAAGGACAACATAGTAGCATATTTCCTATCTAGAATAATACCATAGGATCACGTAGTTGTGAATATCAGTTACTGGATGAACATTTATTTGTCATCATTGAATACATGCCATGGTATGCAGATGTCACCAATTACTTGGCCATCAATAGAACATCCCATGATATTTCATCATGGGAGAAAAATATGGTAATAGAAAAGAGCACCTCTTTCTTGTGGATTGATGACCTCCTATTTAAAATAGGGCCTGATCAAATTGTAAGAATGTGCGTAGCTGAGCACAAATTTTTGGAAGTTCTCAAAGCCTACCATAGTGAGCCATATAGAGGACATTTTTTAGGATGAATGACCACATACAAAGTCCTACAGGTTGGGTATTTTTAGCCCATGTTATTCAAGGACGTAGCCAAATATGCCAGCCAGTGTGACAAATTCCATAGGATGGGTAGGCCAACCCATAGGGATGAAATGCCCCTCAAACCTCACGTATACATAGAGCCCTTTGAAAAATGGGGTATGGATTTTGTGGGGCCAATAAACCCACCTTTATCTAGGAAAAGATACATTCTCATTTGCATAGACTACGTCACCAAATGGGTCGAGGTACAGGCGCTGAGAGACTCCAAGGAAGGAACGATGGTAGAATTCTTGTTTGCTTACATTTTCACGAGGTTTGAGGTACCCAAGGAGATTACAATGAATCAAGGACCCCAATTCACCTCCAAGCTAATTAAGGAGCTAATGTGGTAGTACAAGATTTGGCATAATAGAACCACCCCTACCATCCATAAGCGAATGGACATGTAGAGGTGACCAATAGGGAGATAGAGAACATCTTGAAAAAAATAGTGCAATAGCATAGGAAATACTGGGCTGCAAGGCTATCGAAGGTAGTATGGTAATACAAAACAATGTGGAAAACAACCACAAGCTTCACCCCATTCCAATTGGTATATGGGAAGAGTGCGATGATGCCCATTGAATTTGAAATAAAAATTCTTAGAACTATAGTGGAATTGAACCTGAGCCTAGACGAAGCACAAAAGAAGAGAATTCGGTAGCTAAATTAGTTGGAAAATATTGAATGGATGCCATGAAAAATATGGAAATCATCCAAAGGCAAAGGAAATAGTGGCATGACCACCACATTAAGTCAAAGCAGTTCAAGGAAGGAGACTGGGTATTATTGTATGACTCCAGGTTCCAAGAACATAAAGGTAAACTAATGTAGAGGTGGATGGGACCATACGAGGTGGTAGAGCTAATTAGAAATGGTGTTGTGCACATCAAGACAATTTATGGTAGCAACACCATCTTTATAGTTAATGACCATCAATTACGTCCATACCACACGTCCAAGAATTTAATGGTGGAGTCCAGAATAGGCATGGGGGAGACCCCATCCAATTGAAAACATGTCAAATTCTTAGTAACATAGTGTAACAAGAGTTTCCACTAAAAAAAATTAGTCTTAGTTGTTTTTCATTTCATGTGGGTTGCAGAGATGGTGCTCGCATGCAAGTTGCATGTATACTGAGAGCTAGGGCTTAATAGGCATAGATTGCACAAACCCTGCATTTTTTTTATTTTAGCTTATAGTGTGTTTTGTAGGGACAACACCCACATGGAATCTATAGGTATATTAAGAGTGAAGGCCTAACAAACACAAATTGTGTTTAATTGCATTATTTTTTTCTTTTTGCAGGTGAATGGTATGATTTTATGAAAAATAGGCACCTTGGGGAACAAGGCCTAGACCGGCTCAACATCCATGAACCTACATATTTTTAAGAGAGAGTGTTGATACAAGCATGGACATAGGCACCAATTCTTCACAAAGAAAAAATAACATGCCCCTGTGCTTGGGCAAAGCATACGTTGATGTAGCATGAGAAAATTTTTAGAAGGCCTGATCAACCTTGCATCAACGAACACATCAGTTACTACTAACTTTTCAATGGCAGGAGAGCACTTTACTGTAAAGAGAGGCACCTTAATCTGAAAGGAATGCACTTTAATACATAATAGAGGTGCCTTAATTTTAAAGGGATATGCCTTACTACAAAAGAGATGCACCTTACTTTTAAGGTAGGCACCTAAATCCAAAGGAAGATGCCTTACTATTAAAGGGAGGCACCTTACTCCAGAAGAGAGGTACCTTACTCCAAAAAGGAGGTGCCTGAATCCAAATGTAGGAATCTTACTTCAAATGGGAGGTGCCTTACTATGAAGTTAGGCACCTTAATCCAAAGTTAGGTGCCTTACTTTGAAGGGAGGCACCTTACTTCGAAGCAGACATCTTAATGTCCATCAGTGGAGGTGTTTGACTATGGTTGAAAATTCTTCAAAAAAAATGATGAATAAAGTGATAGTGCACCTTACTCCAGAGGTGGACACCTTACTCTCAAGGAGGTGCCTTACTCCAAAGGTAGGCACATTACTCTCAAGGAGATGCCTTACTCTAGAGGTAGGCACCTTACTCTCAAGGAGGTGTCTTACTCTAGAGGTAGGCACCTTACTCTAGAAGTAGGTGCCTTACTATAGAGGTGCCCAAAATTATTTCAATAATATATATATATATATATATATATATATATATATATATATATATAATATGATGTGCCTTTATGATATGCATCAAGGGCAATATATACATATATATATGTTCAAATAAACACCTTACTTCGGTGCTTTACTCTGGCACCTTACTCTGGTGCCTTACTCTAGCACCTTACTATGGTGCCTTACTCTGGCACCTTACTCTTCAAGTAGGTGCCTTGATCTTACTCTTCAATTAGGTGCCTTGATCAAGGGCACCTTACTCTTTAAGGAGGTACATTTATTTAATCAAAAAAACTTGCGAAACTTGGTGGTATGTGGAGCGGCCGAAGCCAACATCATAACTTCATGTGATGGAAATTTGAAGGCATCCAAAAATATTTCAAAATCATTGGGTAGAATTTCTACACCTCCCAAGTCCAACCATCAAATGAAATATGCATTCCAATCTAAACCAATCGTATCCATCACATTTTTAGCACGAGGTCTCAAGTGAAATAGAATTGCAATGACCAAGGTAACGTAATTAGAATATGGGAAACATGCCATCACCATTATCATGGATTACTGAATCAACATGCTCCACAATGCAAAAAATAACAAATCAGGTATGTGCATGATTTTTTAAATAAATACATAATTTTTCATGATTTATGCTTCTCTAAAAATAATATCGATGCAAGAATTGAATTGACCCCTCATGCCTAATACGTCATGCCAAAAATAATTTCGGGTGGTGTACCCTATCAAACCCAATGCAAAAGAAATTCATAGGGGGTAGGCACACTAATCTATAAGAAGACACCTTACTATGAGAATAAGGCATCAATCAAAAAAAGTTAAGAATTCACCATGGGAGGTTGATCAAAGAAGCATGTGCTCAAGAAGCATGAGCCCAACAACACTGATGGAATTAGAGGTGAAGTTTATAATCGGTTCGAGGCGGTTGGGTGGATGGATTATTGTCACCTAGTCAGCCAAAACTAGGACATCAAGGTAGCAAAGGAGTTTGCTTCTGTTGTGAGAGGATAGGTCACTCGATTGCACAGACTAGAAATTCTAGTCACTCCAAATCACATCTCTCATGTTATCGACCTCCCCCTCACTAGAGAATGCACATACAAGGATAGCATGGTAGTCCAATGCATAGAATTGCTACTTGGGTAGGCAGATGTCTAGCTCAACCATAGAGGGCTCCCAAAGTAAGGACTTTTGATGCACCTGTGAAAGCTCTTTGAATAGGTTATGAGATACTTCACATGCATAGGTAAGTACTCACACCTGAATGCAAACCACATGTAGTTCTTGAATCACCTAGTGCATGGGTAGAAGATTAATGTGCCATTCTATTTGGAAAATGTCTTGAAGTATGAGGCCACATGATACCAGAGAGGAGCGGCCTCTACCCTAGCCCATCATAGGCTAATTATAGCTCTACTTCACCATGCCAAGGAACACAATGGAGGCTCATCGATAGTAGGGACTGAAAATTTTGGTGCGTAGATGTAGGCAGTGGCTGAAGCAGGGTAGGAGGATAAATTATGAGGAATGGTTGGAGAAGAAGGGGAATGGTCCCAAACCTCACTAGATGTTGTGGAAGAAGGGTAGATTCATCTACCTGATTATACAAAGGATAGGCCAGAATCCTCCAGCCCTAAACCAATAACTCAGTGAACAGAGCACATACATGGCAGGAGGCACCTGCGATGATTAATTCTATTAAGCGATGAAGAGAAGGAAGACATGAATATTATATTTATGGCCCAAACCTTATAGAATTTGGCTGCTCGTAGTCCATAGGACCCGTAACCTTTGGTAGGTCTACAAAAGTAGCTCGATGTGTTGATAAAAGAGGACCTCACTATGCAGAGTGAGAACTTCACAACATAGGTGCTATTAGAGGTAGAATGCCATCATAGCTTAGCTACAATAAATGATTTAGTAGCTTAGGATAAAAAATCAATAGTTGCAGGTCAGGATGGTGGAAATATGAGATGCCTCCACCCAAATAGATTGGGCAATTGAAGTGCCCACAAACTCTCCAACCTCACCAGATAGGGTAGTTTCATTTGGGGCAGTCAGGTCGGATGCTCGAAATGAAGAAATGGAGGTGGGAGAGAGTTTGTTCACCTTTAACAAAGTAACAATGGAGGAATAGGAGAATTCTATTTTTTAAACAAAACCCCTTATAATTAGTATTATTGACAACGAGGAGAACTCAGGTCAAAGATAGAGGTAAGGCACTAAAACTGACACCAAGGAGGATTCTTAGGAGCATCCAGTATCCACAACTAAAGGACCCATACCTAAAGGACCTACAAAGCAATTGTTGGGTGACCACAAAATAGGGGAGATAGCTGCAGGTGATTTTAGACCATAGGGGTAGATTCTTGGATCCTATAATGATAATAGGGGCATATCCTATGGGTAAGGAGGATATACCCACACAGACTATCGTAATACTAGAGAAGCCCAAGGGGAAGGCACCTCAGACATCATAGAAGAGAGTCAAGAAAAAGGCCAAGGTTACGTTCGCTAAACCAAACCCACATTCAGATGAAGAATGAGCAGAAGGCATGCAAGGATTTGTAGAGCAGAAGGAGAAATTCAAAAGACTCCATGAAGAATTTGAGGAAGCAAAGGTTGCTAGAAAAGCTACCAAGAAGGCTAAAAGGGGGCCTAGCATATGTGTGGACCCTACTATAGATGACCAGTTTTGGGATATATATGGTTTATCATAGGGCCAACCCTCCAAAATGAGGAAATGTTTGGTATGCCAGTATTCATACCAAAGGCAGAGGTAGTAGTGATCATAGAAGAAAATGCTGACCTCACCCCTAAAGAGGTTCGACTATACAAAGCCATCATGGTTATACAATATAGGGATGACTCTGATATTCCATTCAAATAATTACACCATCAACATGTCGATCTATGGTAGGAAGCAGAGGCTATATTCCAAAGAGGGGAAACAACTATGATCATGGTACCAAGCATAGGTGTTGGACCAAGAAGTACAAGGAGACGTAGCTAGCATAATAG
The DNA here is from genome assembly GCA_028583015.1 of Wollemia nobilis. Lineage (NCBI taxonomy): Eukaryota > Viridiplantae > Streptophyta > Pinopsida > Araucariales > Araucariaceae > Wollemia > Wollemia nobilis. The sequence goes on from JAQPPZ010001340.1 coordinate 934,382, forward strand.
GAAGCCAGTGCAGCTTATGGATGAGAGCCAACCCAACATAGCTAGAAGCCAACATAGCTGGAGGATAGCACAACCCAAAAATGCCTCGCAACAAACTAGTGCCCCTTAGTTGAAATGACTACCTCAGAATGAAGAGAAAGCCAAGGCCATCAGTAAGAAAAGAAAATAGGAAGATACAGCCTATGGGAAGGGGGTGACTACCGATTTTAGATGCCACAAGGGCATGGCACATATTAGGCATGGGGGAATGATGAGCATCAGAAATACTCATATTTTTGTATGGGTTCCAATGGTTTTGCATGACAATATAATACGAGTTGTATATTTTTATGAATTGTTATGTATCTATTTAATAAAATTATGTACATTATCTAATTTGTGTGTGAAGTGTGATGAGCACTAGATATGCTCATATTTTTGTATATGTACTAACAATTTTTGCACAAAAATATATAATTAGTTGTATATTTTTATGAAATATTATGTATGTATCTAATAAAATCATGTGTATTATCTAATCCATGCGTGAAGTGTATTTTGTGTAGTTATTTCCCATATTTTCTCGTCTTTTGATCAGTCGAGGTCCTACATGGACCTGAAACGGTTCTACCTAATCACATGAAGGTATACAGAGGTAGGCACCTTACTGAAGTAGGTGCCTTACTGAAGTAGGTGCCTTACTAAAGTAGGCACCTTACTCAAGTAGGCGCCTTCCTCGAGCGGATGCCCAAATCATGTGTGTTGACCAAACAATTGGAGGACCCCGACGACCACCGTTCCACATCATTAGTGGGAAAACATTGATGAATGAGTTACCCTAGCCAGTGTATATGGATGCACAACCACTCCTAAAGCAGAATCATAACTCAGTCAATTGTAAGTAAATGACGAAGATGATGATCATCGTGCGTCGACTACAGTAACTAGACTATCCTAGTTTAGACTATAACTAGGATTCTTGTTGTAACAGAACTACAACATGAAGTCATGTGTGTGGTATATAAATACATGGACTTATCTATAGCAAGGGGAAGCATTATTTTAGAATATTATTGCATGTAATACTTTCTGCACTATTAATAAAGCTTGAGCGTTCTCTCATCCGCATGTGGTTTTTGTGAATTGCTGGGTAGGATCTACTAGAGCTCAGGCCCACTCCAAGCCAATATCCCTCCCCTATATCTTAGTTATTTTATTTCATATATTTAACCTTACATAAGTATTATCTATATTAATTTAATCATTTTAGAAGCTATGTTATTTTTACAGTAGGTGTATTATTATTTTCAAAGTGGTGTGTTTGCTTTCATGCATTTCATTTATATTTAATTTTTCTTGGTGTGTATGAATCAACCATTGTTTCACAAACACCCTCCAATGATAGATAACTAGATTCATTTTAGAAGTGGTGATGTGAGTAGTTTCAATCGTGGTACTTCTAAAGTCTACGAGCTCTTGGGTTGAAAAATTAAATGTGAGTGCTGTGACAAAAATAGGATAAAGTTAACTAGTGTTTGGTACCCAATATTTTGGCACTATTGCCGAGGAAGCATCACTAGTAGACTAATTGCATTACCTCTTAAAATCTTCTGCTTGACCTTGTATGAGTCCTTCAAGAAGAAGAGGACCCAACGATCATTTTATAAGACAACCCATCAAAAAAATTTGAGTCATCCTGTAGCACCCTAAAATTGGCGCAGTTAAACCCTCAGTAAAACATAAAAAAAATTGAATTCTAACCTCGAAACCGCCCGTTAACCACTCACCTCATTTTTTGCACCATTTTTAGAATTTTTTTTTATTGTTGGACGATATCGTCATCGATCTGATGATATCGTCCCAAATCGGACGAATTCATCTAGAACAGAACGTCTAGATGATTTCGTCCCAAAACCAAAATTTCATAATTAGCTTCTATTTCAAAAACCTCTCCAACTCAGGCAGAAGTGTGCCTGCGCGGTTGGATATTCCTACATTGGAGATATCCCAGATTGGAATGATCCCCAACCTCCTAACCTTTCCCTAATCCTATATAAACTAATATTTTCTCAGTTTATCCCCATGCCTGGCTCCCTGGTTGATCATTTCCCTGCAATATTAGTTTTTGCTATGTTAGAACATCCTATCCATCATAATTTGCATTTTTTTTCAAGTTTTATTGTAGGATCTCACTGTGTTTCAGCTGGAGGAAGCTCGGATCTTCGCAGGTGATTCAACCACAATTTCAAACGATCCTGATGAGATCGGCGACGATCTCGTACGATTGCAGATGATTTTGACTATAGTTCATATTGGGGGAAATTAGAGCCCTAAGTTTGTATTTTCTATCCCTTTTCTTATTTACATTGTGCATTATATTAATTTACTTATGTTTTGCATCTTGGAGTTCACCCCATTTAGCATATTTGCATGATAAAATTCAAAATTAATTATTAAAACATTGCATCACATTTGATTAGATATCTAGATTTATCATTTAAGCATTTATACTCTTATTTCTATCATTTTGTGTCATTCTTGCAATTGTATTTTTGGTTTTTGGTATCTGTTTTCAAGATTGTAGGTTTCTGACGAATTCGTCTGACCAGTTTGTCAGGTCGCTGATGATCTCATCTGATATTAGATGATTTCCTGTGATATGGATGATTCTATAAAATTACAGACGATCCTGTCATATCCGGGTTGATCTGGACTCCTACAAGCTTCAGAATCTTCATCAGACATCAAAAATTAGGTGCACTCTTCTTCATTTAGATATTTTCTATATTTAGGATTTATTTATGTTTGTTGTCTCCATATACAACCAAAAATTTCATATAGAATAGCTTAGATTCATTTTGGCCAACCTAGAATCTGAATGATTGAATATAAAATGAACACATCAAATCCATTCTCAACCTAGGCATGGAAACTACCACTTAAAGTTTCTTGGTGAACCCCACCATCCGTCAAAAATTCACCCTTATACCTCTCCCCTGAGAGGCGCGACCTTCAAAGGGCCTCTCCGTCCGAGGTATTGTCCCATACTTCTCACATCCCCCTTCCGGGCATGGATCCTTTAGCCTGAAGGTAAGGGTGCAAAAAATTTGGGTGATTTACATTTTGGTGAACCCACCGTGAAACTAAAACACCTTTTGAAAACAATCCAAAAAAAAAAAACATTATTAAGAACATCTAAAATCATTAGACAACTATTAAATTTGCATATCATATTTAGATGGTAGATTATAATAGAATATGAGTTGCCACCATAAATGTTGAAAATCAATTAACAGAAATAGAGATTACTTATGTACTTAGAGTACCTCAAAAAAATAGAGCCCAACCTTTGTGGGACGAACTTGATAGGAGATTAGGTATTATCGAATCCAGATCTGTAGAACTTAGGCAAATTAAGAGGTTTGTCCTAGATAGAATCTTGGATCCTAATCAGGAAACCTTGTATCATGAACTTCAAAGAGCTTGTCATAGGTGGTTAGCAGATAAAAGAGCACTTGTGTCTTCAGAATTGTACACCTTTGAGGAATACCTTGAGAACACAGTTGTAGTACATAAGTTTCTATCTCTTATAGAGTATCAATAAGTCATTCTTATGGATAGAAAAATATGGAATAGATTTCCTAGAGCTGTGTTGTATCGATATTATTGCCATGAACTTTATTTTTACAAGTCAGAGTTTGAAGTAGATCATATTACCATAACACACTTTGTCAAATTATTGAAAAACCACTTCCAATTTGAAGAGGAGCATTTCATGACTCCTGATGAACTTGACCCTATCAATGATATCCATAAGCTATTCATAGAAAACAAAGTCATTCTTTTTACTATTGTTATTTCTTGCAACTAACATGTTGTTTGTTATTTTTATTCTTGCACAATAATAAAATAATCACACAAAATAATCAAACAAAAAAAAAACAAAGTAAAAACAAATAAAAATAAAACATTTTCCTTTTAAAAAGTATTATAGTAGGTATATAGTTAAAATATATACCTCTCAACCCTATCGCATATATATATATATATATATATATATATATTCGCTAAAACCTAAAGTTTAGCACAATGCCTAGACATAGGAATGGAAAACAAACCGAAGAAGATGAAGATTGGTTAGGAAGACCATTAACTGACCAAAATGTCCCTCCTGAGGAGCAAGTCCAAGAAGAAGAAATCCTAGACTAGAAAGAAGAAGATCTTGCTGTAGAAAATGAACAAGAAGAAACTAATAGAGAGGAAGGATCCTCATCCCCTAAAATGTCTTCGGGAGGAGCTATCACTTTTGAAAACATGGAACAATTTTCGAAGTTCATTAACACAAATATTGGTGTTTTTAATAGAGCAGTCCATATGGACAAGGATCGAATTAGTGACACTCAAGCAACTCTAGAAGACGTATTTCACACATGCACTAATCCCTTGTCCTTTATTGAACAAGAGAGTGATCAAGCTAGACCATCCAATTTGGATATGGCAGCTGTGATCCGGAACATGCAACAACAACAGGTTACCCAACCACCTAAAGTGCTTGTTAACAAGCCTAAGGTCATTCCCACACAAAAGAAACCCTCATTTACTGCTCTATTCCACCAAGCTCTTGATCAACATACCTCAAATCAATAAAAACCCAAAACAAAACCAAACACCAATTACCAACAATCTGGGGTACAACATAATACTATTACAAATCCCCTTCATAATACTCTTCCTACCAACACTTTGCATAATAGCAATATAGAATCTAATCCTTATGTCACACCATCATACACTCATAGATCCCATACCTCTGTCCCATTAAACCAATATGGTGTACAAACTGGTAATCTTGAAACCATGGTGAAACAACTAGTTTCTCGCATGGACCAGATAGATCCCTACCATCCCTCGTACAACTATCAAGAGATGTGTAGTCAGCCTTTAGATCCTATAGTCGTAGCACAACCTTATCCTAAACATTTTCCTATGCCTGTTCTTCCCATATATAAAGGAACCGAAGATCCCATAGAGCATCTTCGCATGTTTAGGATACCATTTCATGATATATCACATGATGACTTGTTATTACTAAAAATGTTCCCGAAAAGCTTGGGAAAAATGACATTAGAGTGGTATTATCATGTTGGTCACGAATCCACCTAGTCATATAAAATGCACTCTAGACCCGGCCAACATTGAAAGGCCGAGAGAAAGAGAAGTCTCATGGGCCAATCTCCAGAGAGGGATGGCTCCCAAACTAATCTAAACTTGTTTGAAGATAAGGGCGTAGGAAAGAAATGGAAAATGCAGAAAGAAAGGGAAATAACAGAAAGAGATAGAAATATGGGTGAAGCTAATAGTTGATAGGGAGAACAACCTCAAATAACAAATAACCTCAAGCCAGATCCCAAATATAAGCAACAACTAATTCTTAGAATGCACATACAGAAATTAAATCAAACATTGACCATAAGTTTGCCTTCAATTATACTTCAAATGTTCAAATGAAAATACAGCCAAATTCAGAACAACAGAATTCAACTTATATTTTAACACTGGACTAAATAGAAGTGAATCACACAGAAAGCATCACATGAACAACAATTTGGATCACCAACTCAAAAGACTCTAAGAACAGAGCAAAATGCACTTAGGATTTCTGCTTCAATTTTTGCAAAAAGGTCCTTCTCCCCTTTTCTAGAGATTTACATTGGTATTTATAGAGGTCTTCCCTCTCCCTTTCGCATCACAGCATTTAAATCATAAAACATATTTTTAAGAGGAGATCCGCAAAATCTGCACTTGAAAAGAGAAACAATTCCCCTTAGAGAAAACACGTTCCTTGCTTTTATGGATCAAAACTAAAAATTGAAGGGAAATAAGGGACCATATTTCTCCATTAAATGACCGTTCTTAGAGCATGCTTGAAGCATTAGGAGATAACAAACAAGATATTTTAATACTGGAGGCATATTTAATTTTGGTGGCTTCGAGAACAAATTGATTTAACATGATCTCCCGTCTTGCGCACATAGGTAAACAACAAAGCATTTAATCTTGGAACCTGTTTGACCACGATCTCAAAATCAGTTGGAGAGATTTTAAAATGATACTTTGTTCGATCCTTATCTTCTCCTCATGTTCTCCTATGTAGTTTTGAAGGAAAATATGGACAGAACTTTATCGGGCCTTTATTATTGCTTCTGTTGCAAAAATGTGATAGGTCGCGAAAATGCGACATGTCGTGAAACCATGACACTTTCAACTTACTGCTTTCTTCTGTTACCACCAGTCACAAAAATGCAACATGTCACAAAATCGTGACATCTTCTCTCCATTTAGCTTTCTCTTCTTGCACTACCGTGAAAACACAAGTCACAAAATTGTGACATCTGCCTTCATTTTGTTTTGTCCCCATGATATGTCACGAAATCGTGACATTCTCCTCTGTTTTGGCTTTTGTGCTACTCCTTGTCATGAAAATGTAACATGTCATGAAATCACGTGACATCTTTCTCTTGGCGTTGTCTTGTCTGCTTTATACCCACGAAAACGTGACAAGTCATGAAATCGTGACAATTTTCACTCACTTGGCTCCTATCTTCATTATTTTTGTGAAAACGCACCATGTCACGAAATCATGACATCCTCCTCTTTGTTGGCTTTCATATTCTTGCAAGTGGCAAAAATGTGACATGTCACGAAATCGTGACATTTCGTGCTTGGCACTGTCCTTCCCATTTTTTTATCGTGAAAATGTGACATGTCGCAATATCACAATAATTTCCTTCTTCCTTGTACTTTTCTTGTTTCTCCTCACAAAAACATGACATGTCATGAAATCACGACAATTTTATGTCTTCTCCTTCATTGCCGCTTCCTGTCGTGATATTGCGACATGTTTTCTTGCCTGGCTTCGTGTCCAAAAATGTCATGAAATTGCGGCATCTTTCTCCCGCCTTGTGTTTATCTTCAGCCCTTCCACGAAAACATGACATGTCGCGATATCATGACATTTTTCCTTGGCATTCCCCTTTGTTGTTGTATGTCATGATATCGTGACATTTTCCTATCACTTTGCTTTTTTGCCACTGCAAGTCACAAGAATGTGACATGTCGCAATATCACGACAACTTTCACTTTACTGCTCCCTCACCGCAACAAGTCACAAAAATGTGACATGTCGCGACAATTTTTCCATTACTGCTTCCTTTGCTATTTTTTAGCACAAAAACGTGATAGGTCGCAAAAATGCAACGTCTCAATATCACGACATTTATCATGATATTTTCTATACTTAGCTATTTTTTGCATCGAACGTCGTAAAAACGTGACAGGTCGTGATATCATGACATCTTACACTTACTTTGCTTTAACATAAACTAGTAGATATATTTGTATTTTCCCTTTCGAAGTGCTTGGAGGGACAAACAGAGGAGTGAGTATCTCTACAATTTATGCATTCTTTTGCATGAACAACAACAACAAAAAAATGTGGCAAAAATGCCAACATTCTTGGTGGCTCTCGGGGTATACAGTTCTGCTGTATGCACGAACCTCAGGCCTTTATCCATTGGGCAACAGAGTCAAAAATATGGAGGAGCAAAAGAAGTGAGTGTTGGTTGATGTTGGACATGTCTACAGGCTGCTGCAACAAGGTCTTGCTAGCACTCGACACTTAAAATAGGACCTTCAGCAAAAATTTGTGGAATAGCAGAACTTCCCTTATTCCTTTAACTACTGCATTTTTCCTAGCTCGGTTGAGTTGGGTAATCACCAAGTGCTGTGAAAGGGTTTCCATGGTAGTGGTGAGAAGAACCTGGGTTACAAAAATGGAAATGAATGGGGTGATGACCGACATATGTGTAGTGCATGGAACAGGAATGGTGAATGATGGAATGGTGGAAGATGGAGGAGTAGAAGCGGTAGATACAACAACTAAAGAGGGTGCTAGTGCGATTGGCTACTGGTATTCCATGGAAATAGATAATGAAATGGAAGTAGAGGGGATGGAGAAAGCGATAGGAACTGTGGAGAAGTGCTCAAAATAAAAAGGATTGGAAGAAAGGGGAAGTGAAGAAATGGGAACATCAGAGAGGGGAGTAGAAACAATAGTAGTGGCTTGATTATGTACACTGGAAGAAGGAGTGGGAGAGGAAGGGAATGAAAATGAGGAAATGGAAGAAAGAAGTATATGGAAGCCACTACCTGTAGGGAAATAAAAGAAAAGGAAAGAGAAATAAACATACCTACAGGATCGTGTGCAAAAGGAGCCAAAGTTGACAAATTTTTTTGTTTTTGTTTCAAAAATTTAGTGCCCTCGACACTTTATTTACTAGCTGGGCTATTTACAGTATTTACACAAAATTTTGTGACATGATTGGCATGCCGCCACCACAAACCCAACTTTGGGTGTCTATCCGATGAACCTGTAGTGTCCAGACCAGATCTGATTGTACTTTAGTCGATCTTTGAAGTCCGGTTGACATCTTGAAGTTCTCCATGTTGTGAACAGGGTGCAACATGGAAAGTTATCATGCATGCCAGTACCCATACAGTTGATGAATAATGTAGCAAAGAGATTTGCCACATGGAGGGCTCCTTTGGGTACCAGTTGTAGTAATGGCCAAAGCCAATACCACCATTTTGAAGAGTCCATCGACTGTGGACCGAGTACAGGCTCCTCCAACCCCTTGATGTGATAACATGACTTTTTCGATGATAGGCATTTTTCCAGGATCTCCTCAAGCTCAGCCTCTTGGTGAGGCCTGCTTATTGAGTTTTGGCTGAATATTTGTGTGTTATGCCGTAGGACACAAAAAGGTGCAAAAATGTGCCCTCTTTGCTCTCAGGTTCTGCCACTTGAGCCTGTTCCCCTTCTTGGCCCATATCCTAATGGATATTGCAAGCAACCATATTATCTATTGCCAGGACAAAGCTTGCATATTTCTATCATTGGACTTGGATGAAATCTACCTCTTGAGCTCCACATAGTTGCATCTCAGGTCTCTGCTCAGTATGAGGAATCTTCCATGGTGAATACTGCATAGGGTAGATAGGAGCAACGACTACCGGATAAGGTGATGGGGTTTCTCCCCACTGCCACTTTCCTGATAGGAGCAAAAGTTGTTTCGCTCGCACTACACCTTCGTTCACCTGATTGCAGCAAGAGGAGGCTTATGTCCAGGTGGAAAGCCCGAACATAGAAGAGGTGGGCCTGGGCGAGTGTCGATTGGATCTTCCCTGGAATTCTCTTCCAAATTCTATAGAATCAGACATTGAAGTCTGTGATGCTCTCCAGAGGTGTTTTTGTGATGTGCATTAAAAGCTGAAAGGGATCCTGAAAGCCATCAAAGGGATCCTGAGAGCCATCAAAGGGATCCTGAGAGCCATCGAATTTTTTGACTAGTGCTCCCACTAAGTCATCCCATGAGCAGATGATTTTATGCCCGAGCAGTCTATACCACTACAACGCCCTTCCTTCCAAAGATAGAACCAAAATTTTGATCATGACATCTTCATGGATTATGTCATGGAGGATTTCCAAAGCAACAACATATTTAAGGTGCTCTAGGGCCATTACCTTAGTGCCATTGTATTTTGTCAATTTCTTCAAGGCACTTTTGGGAATTTCATGGCAACTTTGAAGATTCGGGGGGCCAAAATCATCCCAGCTAGGATAGCATATACTTGCCATTATAGCAACGGTCTACAGATATCACGGTTATCGCCACTAAGTCGGAGTCGCCAGGTGAACATTATTTTCTTCGCTTGTGAGGTCAAGGTTGCTCACCAAACCTTGATTCCTCCGGGATGTCTTCTTTTAGATTCTTCGATCAATAAATCTAGATCTTCAACTTTAACAGAGTCACCAGATGATTTCGTAAGATAGAGGCAAACTAGGGATTTCCCCAACTCGGGACCTTTGGCAAAAATGTTGGCATGAAGACACATATTTAGGTACCGGTATTTACGACTTAGATATTTTTGGGTTGAATAGAGTCGCCCTCAGCAGAGTCACTAGATAAACTTATAATCTTCGCTTTGAGGTCAAGATAGTTCATCAAAATCTTGATTCCTTTAGGTGTCAAAAAATGGGACTTGTGAGTCCCATCGCGCATGCCAAAAATTGTTGGTCATGAATCCGGCTAGTCATATAAAATGCACCCTAGACCCGGCCAACATTGAAAGGCCGAGAGAAAGAGAAGTCTCCCGGGCCAATCTCTAGAGAGGGTTGGCTCCCAAACTAATCTAAACTTGTTTGAAGATAAGGGTGCGGGAAAGAAATGGAAAATACAGAAAGAAAGGGAAATAACAGAAAGAGATGGAAATATGGCTGAAGCCGATAGTTGATAGGGAGAACAACCTCAAATAGCAAATAACCTCAAGCCAAATCCCAAAGATAAGCAGCAACTAATTCTTAGAATGCACATACAGAAATTGAATCAAACATTGACCATAAGATTGCCTTCAATTATACTTCAAATGTTCAAATGAAAATATAGCCAAATTCAGAACAGCAGAATTCAAATTATATTTTAACACTGGACTAAACATAAGTGAATCACATGAAAAGTATCACATGAACAACAGTTTGGATCACCAACTCAAAAGACTCTAAGAACAGAACAAAATGCAATTAGGATTTCTGCTTCAATTTTTGCAAAAAGGTCCTCCTCCCCTTTTCTAGAGATTTACATTGGTATTTATAGAGGTCTTCCCTCTCCCTTTCACATCACAACATTTAAAACATAAAACATATTTTGAAGAGGAGATCCGCAAAATCTGCACTTGAAAAGAGAAACAATCCCCCTTAGAGAAAACACGTTCCCTGCTTTTATGGATCAAAACTAAAAATTGAACGGAAACAAGGGACCAGATTTCTCCATTAAATGACCATTCTTGGAGCATGCTTGAAGTGTTAGGAGATCACAAACAAGAGCTTTTAATACTAGAGGCATATTTAATTTTGGTGGCTTTGAGAACAAACTGATTTAACACGATCTCCCGTCTTGCACACATAGGTAAACAACAAAGCATTTAATCTTGGAACCTGTTTGACCACGATATCAAAATTAGTTGGAGAGCTTTTAAAATGATACTTTGTTCGATCCTTATCTTCTCCTCACGTTCTCCTATGCAATTTTGAAGGAAAATATGGATAAAACTTTATCGGGCCTTTGTTATTGCTTCTGTCAAGAAAATGTGATAGGTCGCAAAAATGTGACATGTCGTGAAATTGCAACACTTTCAACTTACTGCTTTCTTTTGTTACCACCAATCATGAAAATGTGACATGTCATGAAATCATGACATCTTCTCTTCGTTTAGCTTTCTCTTCTTGCACTTCCGCAAAAATGTGACAAGTCACGAAATCGCAACATCTGCCTTCATTTTGTTTTGTCCCCATGATATGTTGCAAAATCGTGACATTCTCCTCTATTTTGGCTTTTTTGCTGCTCCTTGTCGTGAAAATGTAACATGTCACAAAATCATGACATCTTTCTCTTGGTGCTATCTTGTCTGCTTTATACCCACAAAAACGTGACAAGTCACGAAATTGCGACAATTTTCACTCACTTGGCTCCTGTCTTCATTATTTTTGTGAAAACGCACCATGTCACGAAATCACGACATCCTCCTCTTTGTTGGCTTTCATCTTATTGAAAGTGGCAAAAATGTGACATGTCGCAAAAATGCGACATGTTGTGAAATCGCGACATTTCGTGCTTGGCACTGTCCTTCCCGCTTTTTTACCGCAAAAATGTGACATGTGATATCGCGACAGTTTCCTTCTTCCTTGTACTTTTCTTGTTTCTCCTCGCAAAAATGCGACATGTCATGAAATCACGACAATTTTTTGTCTTCTCCTTCGTTGTCGCTTCCTGTCACGATATCGCGACATGTTTCTCTTGCCTGGCTTCATTTCCAAAAATGTTGCAAAATCATGACATCTTTCTCCCGCCTTGTGTTTATCTTTAGCCCTTTCGCGAAAACGCGACATGTCACGATATCGTGACATTTTTCCTTGGCGCTCCCCTTTGCTACTGTATGTCGCAATATCGCGACATTTTCCTATCACTTTGCTTTGTTGCCACTGCAAGTCGAGAAAATGTGACATGTCGCAATATCGCGACAACTTTCACTTTACTGCTCCCTCAACGCAACAAGTCACGAAAATGCAACATGTCGCGATGTCGCGACACTTTTGCCATTACTGCTTCCTTTGCTATTTTTTAGCGTGAAAACATGAGAGGTTGCGAAAATGCGACATGTCGCGATATCATGACATTTATCGTGATATTTTCTATACTTAGCTGTTTTCTGCATCGGATGCCTCAAAAACATGACAGGTTGCGATATCGTGACTTGTCACAATATCATGACATATTACACTTACTTTGCTTTAACACAAACTCGTAGAGATTTTTGTATTTTCCCTTTCGAAGTGCTTGGACGGACAAACAGAGGAATGAGTATATCTACAATTTGTGCATTCTTTTGCATGAACAACAACAACAAAAACAATGTGGTAAAAATGCCAACATATCAATTACCCACTAATTCTTTGAGGAATTTCGAAGAAGCTGCTGAGTATTTTGTTCATCAATTTAGTGCCTACAGCAAAATACATGTGACCATTAAAGATTTGTATAACTTAAAACAGGACAAAGACAAATGCTTTGCTGATTTCCTAGCTAGGTGGAGACAGTTTATAGGAAAATTACACTTTGTGTTACCTTATAAGGAGATGTTGGACATCTTTATTAATAATTTGCAAGAGCAACTATCTTATGAATTATCAACTACTACCTTGACTACCTTCGATTAGGCTATCGACTTAGCCCGAAGAGTGGAAGATGCTCTCATTAGGAGAGGCCGGATTAAAAATAAAGACGATGAGAAAACATCCAAAAATCAATACAAGAATAAACAAGTTGTGGGTGATGGAGTCATCGATAGCAAAAATATTGCTAATGTTAACATTGCAAAGACAATAGAGAAGTTTGTATTGAAACCTCCTGATAAACCTCCTTGAGAATTTACTAAGTTAAATCAACATTTATCAACTATGCTACCGCAATTATTAGAACGATGTTTGATTCAATTACCAAATATCTGAGAACCTGATCCAACTATACCCGGATACAGAGCAGATTTACATTGTGACTTTCATAGAGGACCTAGACACACTACCAATGCTTGTAAAATATTAAAACATAAAATACAGGACTTGATTGATAACAATGAGATGGAGGTGCAAGCCTTTCAACCTAAGTAGAATCCTCCTAATAATGTTCAAAAGAATACCCCACAAAACCAAAATCAGAACACCAATCAGTCATTAGAAATATTTCAACATCACTTACCAAAACACGGTAAGGAGGTGGCTAATCAAATTGAACATCATAATATCCCTCCTCCTGCCCGATATGTAGGAACTATTAGTGGGCATTTACCTGCTCATGATCTAGAAATATTTGACACTACTTTATCCATGGTTACAACCAGGCCTCTATATAACACTTAGATACCTGATCTTAGTGATACAGAATACGAGACTAAGAGTGATATGGAAATCACATCAAATCAATCGAATAGTTTGGAAGATGAATCAGATACTATCCACCCTATCACAAGTTATATGGTTCTAGAAGAGCCATTTCCAAGAAGAGTCACTACTAGACCATCGTATCATCGATTACTTTCTAATGAGCTAGCCATAAACGCTAGAACAAGACCCATTCATCATCCGTAGAATAATATTGTGGGTACCATCGGAGTTGTTACTAGACAACAGGCTCAAAATTATCAACAAGATCAAAGTCAGAATGGTGGATCAACTCCATTTGTTTTGAAGGTTCCTAATAAAGGGAATCATGCACCTAATGTTCAACCTAAACCTCCTTATAATATTAATGAACAATTATCAAATATTATAGCTAGAATTTCCCTCTTGGACCTTTTAAGATCTTCTCCTACACATAGAGATGAATTAATGCTCACATTAAGCCAGATGATGGTACCACAAGACATTCAACTTGAAGCCATGGCCAATACTATAATAACTCATGAAGTTGATTGTATTGACTTTCGGGATAGAGACATACCTCAACATAGTTTACATAAAGATAACCCCTTGTATATTACTGCTTTAATTGGAGATGTAGCAGTCAAACGAGTTTTGATCGATAATGGTTCATCTTTAAATATTTGCACTTTTGACTTCTACCAAAGATTCGGGTTTAGAAGTGAGGAAATGAAAAGAACTGATATGATCATAAAAGCTTTCAATGACGAAACACAAGAAACATGTGGAGTTATTACCATTCCATTGCAGGTCGGTCCAAGAACCTTGGATACGACCGTGTTTATTGTACATTGCCCTACATCGTACAATATACTCTTGGGTCGTCCTTGGATCAACGCAATGCGAGTTGTTCCCTCAACCTTACATCAATGTGTTAAGTTCAAATTTAAGAATCAGTTGGTTACCATTCATGGTGATCCAAGACCCTTTGATATGTGTGCTTTGGCAGAACCTATCGGAGTTCAATTTTTCCCTACTCTATCATCCACACATCCTAATTCTCATTATCCATCTAAACGTGTGAAACTTACACCCACAAAGTCATCTACTTCTTCTCCATCAGTTGCACCTTCACATATAGCTCAACCATCTTCTGAACAAACCTCATTAGGACCTAAGAGAGATCCTAATCTCACAACCAATGTCTCTTGTTCTACTCCTATAACTTCCATACCTTTAATAGACCCATCTATCGACTCCTCTACACCGTCTACATCCACCAAAGTCATATTTTCCGCATCAAAAGACGTAGGGAATGTTCCTTCTACCTCTTATGCTCTTACTGATGAACTCTTACCCGATCTATCTAAAATTCTTATATCAGAAGAAACGAATGCTTCTATGCAAGATTCCCTTATTTTAAATAATTTATCGCCATCTCCTCGTACCTTGGGCCTCCCACAACCTATGGGAAGTATTTACCAAATCGGGAGTTGTGCCTTTATTTATAAGGGATATGACTGGGGTAGAATACCCAAAAACATCAGAACTCATTATGATGGATATGCTCGATGCTATTTTACTAATGAATATATTAAAGCCAAACCTATAATGCTGAAATTGGGATATAAAGGGAAAGGTTTGGGACCTTTCCAGAATGGTATGAAAGAACCTTTTGAGGTAGAGGCGTGGCCCGCCCGATGTGGTGTGGGCCTATTTCCTAGTAAGGGTCAGCCATTCCCATTTGAGGATGATGACCAACTTATATGTTACCAAGATTTTTTAGATGAACGCGATGCCTTGCGTTTAATGAATAAGACATTCACATGTAATATGCTATCTATAGCTTATCCTGAGATGATCGCTGAATCCGACGATGAGTTGGAGGGAGATATCTTTCATGATGTCTCCGTTGAGGAATTATTACATAATGGATTTTATTTTGATGGCTCTATACCTGGTATAGCCCAGCTTGAGGCCATGACTCCTCAAAATGAATTATCCAAGTTAACTTTGGAAGAATTACAAGAATTGGGTGTTTCACCCACCCCACCTAATTTTGAGAGAGATCTCCACATGGAAGTAGAAAATGTCATAAAAATTAACATTGGAACCGAGGATAACCCTCACATAATCAACATTGGATCAGAATTGAGTCAAGAAAAATAGGATAAATACATTGCATTTCTTAAAGAATATGAAGATGTCTTCGCTTGGACATATGAAGATATGCCAGGATTAGACCCTTCTGTAGTTATGCATCACCTAGTAGTACACCCGGATGCTAAACCTGTTAAACAGAAACTTAGAAAAATGCATCCTAAAGTGGCCTTACTAGTCAAAGGGGAGTTAGAAAAACTCCTAAATGTTATTTTCATACAAGCCATTGATTATGTTGAATGGATCTCGAATGTAGTTCCAGTAGCTAAGAAAGAAACTACTAAGGTTAGGGTTTGTACAGACTTTAGAGATATTAATGTTGCATGCCCTAAAGACGATTTTCCCCTTCCCAATATGGATCAGATCATTGATTTTACTATTGGGAGTGGAATGATATCCTTAATGGATGGATTTTTTGGTTATAATCAGATCAGGATAGCTCCTGAAGATCAGGCTAAAACAACCTTTATTACCCCTTGGGGAACTTTCTGTTGGAAAGTGATGCCATTCAGGTTGAAGAATGCAGGTGCAACCTATCAACGAGCCATGACTTATATATTTCATGATATGATGCATGATATACTACATGATTATGTAGATGACATTATAGCCCGTTCTACTGAAGAAGATGACCATTTAGATGACTTGAGGAAAGTATTTGATCGGTTAAGGGAATATCTTATCCGATTGAATCCAGCCAAATGTATATTCGGAGTTAAGTCAGGTAAATTATTAGGGGTTATAGTTTCTTTACGTGGCATCAAAATTGACCCTCTCAAGATTACGGCTATCACTGATATGCCCGCACCTACAAATATATCTGAATTACGGAGTTTACAAGGTAAGCTTCAAGCTATCCGTCACTTCATCGATAAGTTGGCGGATAAAACTGGACCCTTTCTTAAGCTTCTTAAGAAAGATGTCTCTTTCCATTGGGACGATGAATTTCAGGAAGCATTTGAACTCCTCAAACAATATCTTCTTAACCCACCTGTACTTTCACCACCTAAATCTGATCACCCATTTATCTTGTATATTTTTGCTTCAGATTTTGCTTTAGGAGCTATGTTAGCTCAACTTGATGATGAGAAAAGAGAGCGTGCTAATTATTACATTAGCAGAACATTAATTAGTTATGAAACCCGCTACACAGCATTAGAGAAGTTGTGTCTAGCAGTCGTATTTTCTACATAGAAACTATGCCATTATATGCTCAATCAGAAAACATACGTTATTGCTAAATCCGATCCCTTGCGGTATCTCATGAGTCGACCTTATTTATCTGGTCGCACAACAAAGTGGGTTCTTGCTCTAAGCGAGTTTGAACTCATGTTTATAGGACATAAGTCTGTTAAGGGTCAAATCATAGCAGATCAATTAGTTGTTGCACCCTTAGAGTCCACCCATCCCCTCGTCATTGAGTTTCCTGACGAATGCCTTAAACTGGAGGCAGATCATTCAGAGCAATGGTCCTTATACTTTGATGGAGCCCGATGCATGAGTGGGGCTAGTGTAGGTATTATTTTAATATCTCCATAGAAACATCTCATACCTCTATCCTTTAAATTAACATTTTCCTGTACTAATAACACTGTTGAATATGAGGCTCTAATCCTTGGATTACGAGCAGCCCTGGCACTAAAAATTAAAAATATGTTAGTTTTCGATGATTCTCAACTTGTTATAAATCAAATTAATGATTTTTATCAGACCAGAGATGATAAATTGTGCCCATATAAAGCATATGTATTACAATTAATATCTTTATTTGATCGAGTTACCTTGGAAGCTATTCCTAGAACTAGCAATCGTGCGGTTGATGCCATGGCCGTAGTTGCATCTCTTTTACCCTTGGAGTTAGATGATGAATATGCTACCATCATTATTCATCGACTCTAGGAACCCGCTTCAATTAAATCATGCTTGGAACCTTTGGACATGTTTCTAATCAACGAAACTACTCCTAAACTTTGGTACACTGATATCCTCAATTTTCTTCAAAATGGGACCTTCCCTGAAGGCTTTAATAGAAACCAACATCGGTTATTACGTAGACGAGCAAGTCGCTTCATCATAATTGGCAATACCTTATATAGGAGATCCTTTGAAGGTATCCTACTGAGATGTTTGAATCTAGAAGAGTCTAGATCAACTTTGAGTGAAGCCCACGATGGATCTTGTGGGGGACACTTTAGTGGTAGCACCATTGCTAAGAAGCTCCTTAGGATAGGATATTTTTGGCCTACCATGGAGAATGATGCACATGATTACGTGTGCCATTGCGACAAGTTCCAGAAACATGCTGACCTTGTCCATGCACCTACACAAGAACTGTCGAATATTTCATCTCCCTGGCCCTTCTCAAAATGGGGCTTAGACATCATCGAAAAAATCAATCCTGTGTCATTTGATGGACACAAATTCATCATAACCGCCATCGAGTATTTTACGAAGTGGGTTGAAGCTATGCCCTTAGCTTCTTACACTGGAACTCAAGTTTCCAAATTTATTTTTAATCAAATTATTTGTAGGTTTGGAATTCCTGCAAATCTCATCTCAGATAATGGAACTTGTTTCAAAAATAAATATGTAAAGAAACTATGTCACAAATATAAAATTCAACATCGTTGGTCCACTCCCTATTATCCTCAGGGTAATGGCCAAGCAGAAGCATCTAATAAAACATTAATTAAAATCCTCAAAATATTGGTCAATAAATCTGGCCGTGATTGGCACATTCAATTATATCCTACTTTGTGGGCTTATCGAACTAGCATTCGTACTCCCATGGGCACTTCACCTTTTGTTTTGGTTTATGGCACTGAAGTTATTTTTCCCTTTGAATTAGAAGTTCCTTCTTTGGCTCTGCTACTTCAGGATACTGAAGTAGGAGATGAATACCGTGCTGGCAGATTTAGTCAGCTGGAACTCCTAGATGAGAAGCGCATTAATGCTTTGGAGCATCTTCGTGCCTACCAGAATAAGCTCAAACGAGCATATCTCAAGAAAGTTCATCATCGATCCTTTGAGATCGACGACCTCGTCCTAAAAGAAAATAAAAAAAATACTAATGCAACTAAAGACCTTAAAGGCAAATTCGAGCCTAACTGGCTTGGGCCATATATTATCACTACTAAATTTGGATCGGGAGCATACAGATTAGCTACCTTAGATGGTAAAGATCTTAAAGAACCTATGAACATTATGCACCTTAAGCGCTATTATGCATAAATCTGGTAATTTCGTCACTGTATATATTATACATATTGTCTTATTTTAGTAATTCATATAAAAATTTCAAAAAAAGTAATATTATGTATTACCTTAATTCATAAATTAAAATCAAAATAAAAGAAAAATCAAAATCATCAAAATCCTCAAAAACATCTTCTATTTTTGCACCTATCAATTCTTGAAGTATTGCAGTTATATTTTCAGTTATTTTGGATAAATTAGCATTTATTTGGAATCCCTCACTTTCACACTCACATGAATAAATATCTTGATCTTATTTGGTATGATTATTAATCTCTCTTATATCGAAGTCCACAGTTGAATTAAATAAAGTTTTGAGCATAGAGAACTGATCTTGTTATTTACTTGAACCAAGTACACCTTTTCACATTAAAATGATTTCATTGCAAATTCAAAATGATGCTACATAGTAGAAGTGGTCTCTTGAGAAAAAAGTTTCCCCTGCTATCCTATCATGCACATGGTCTAGAATCTTTGAGAATTGACAAAAGGACAAGCTCACCCCTACCCAGAATAAAAATCCCTTGCTCTACAACCAATCCGAGCAAGTATCCCTAGTATAGCAAGAAAAAGAAAAAGAAAATCAAGAAAAATTATGAGAAAAAGAAGCATTGTTTCAGTATCATTTTGTACCACCTCAGCAATATTTCAGCATTATCTCAGTGTCAAGCAAAAATACAAAAAAAAAAAGAGAAAAGAAAAGAAAAAGCAAAAAGCAATAAATCCCTTCCCCTACCCTTTGAAAGAAAAGAAGGGTGAATGAGCTTGAATCCCTGGAATTCTCAATTATTCGAAAACCGTGAGGTAAGCCCCATAACAAGTGGTTTGTGCCCAACCCGCTTGGCCTTGGGTAACTCCTAGCATGGTGATATGTCTGTCACATTAGCGACCTTCTTTTGTATAGACCTATGTCCGCTCATGGATCAGCTAGCTCTTGATGATCCGACTTACACAGTAGTCTGGTACGGTTACATGCATATAAATCATGGTCAATGAACACTCATTTGGTTAATTTAAATTACTTGTATCAAATTATCTTGCTCAAAATTGGTAAATGAACAATACAATTGCACACACATTTGTGTTTGAGAGATTTTGTATCATTATGATAGATCAAGATCGGCAATGAACTCACATATGCACATGGGGTTCCTTATAAATCTAAATTTTGTCTTTGAGATAATTTAAAATATTTATGCAAATATTCTGGAATAATTTGATTTTATTACTTGAGAATATTGGCTTAGCATAAAAACAATTAAATACCTTTCTTTTCAAAAATCCAAAATTTCTTTCAAAGCATGTTAAAAAATCTAGCAATAAAGTCACATTTATATTTTCGACTTTCGCAACGATGGTATAGTTCCTAAACCTAAATTGGAATTTATGCCTAGTGCAAGTCCTTATTTTTTATCTCAAAATCAAAAATCAACTATGCAATAAAACTATTACATCAATTTCTTCTTTTGGATTTCGCGATGATGGTATAAGTCTATACCTCAAATTCTATGCCTAGCGCAAACCATTGTTATAATTTTATTTCCCATTTATTTAATCCATAAAAAACATATGGCTTAAATCATTATGTTACACAATTGTGCTTTAAAAAAAGAACGAAAACTTTTCTATTTTGATTTCATTATGTCAAACATTCAGTTTTGCGACGATGGTATAATTCCTAGGCAATTGTTCAAAATTCTATTACACTTAGGAATTTTATGCCTAGAAAAAATCATATTTTTAATATTTCATGCATAATATTTTCATGGAAATCTGAAAACAAATCATCACCATCATCAATTTTCATCATCACAACACAAAGTCTTAAGAAAGTCTCTTAAGCACCCTTTTACTTTTAGCAATATTTCTCTCATAACGGGATTAGCTTGATGACCTAGCGAGTGGCGACTCCATGAAATGGTCATGTAACAACGACAATGTCCTTTGAAATTATTGTTAGAAGTCCCTTTATTTTTCATCGAATCACACCACAACAACCAATTTGTTTACATCAGATTATTTCATTTAATTTTATAGCATGACATAAAATTATAATATTTTCAACGACATAATTACATGAATAATCAATCAACCATTAAAATATTTAAGCATCATAAAACATATGCACAAGTCATATCACAAAAAGAATATATATATATATATATATATATCAAAAAAGTATATACATCATATCAAAACGGATTGGTATGCCACAATCTATACCCTGGCATACTCAATCCTCTCAAAAATATGTGGTCTATGTACCAATGAGCAGCTAGTCTCGAGAAGCCCTCGAGCTCTCAACCTCATCTCCTCTCTCACCTTGAGGTGGAGGAGGTGGTCCCATCGAGGTCCGTGTTGTATCGTGGGTCCTCGATGTCGATCGTGATGATGTCCTCGATGACCCCATCCTGATCGGCTTCATAATGTTGGCTGGCAGTGGTATCCTCTGCCCCTCTGGAACCACATGGTAGTACAACCCTTGGTAGAACGTGGTCTATGCAATAGCCCATGCCAGCTCTAGAATGCTCGCCCCTCTACTTCGAGCCCTGAGTCGTGTAGCCTCATCTTGGAGAGTCTACACCTCAGCTCGTAGGTGGGCATTCTCTGCCCGAAGAGCCGCCATCTCGTTGCTCTCCCCCACCTCGACACCCTTGCCCTTATCGGGTGATGGTGGCCTATCCCTCTACTGAGAAGGGAGTCTCTCCCTCCTCTCTAGCTGCTATTGTCTCTCTAGAGCCTGTGGTACTCTTCGATGTCTCTCCTAAGGAGGCCATCACTGATCCCTCCCTCTATGACCCCTCATTGCATCGATGGCAGCTTGGCGCCGCCTCTCCATCCGTTGCACTACAGCGTGCATCGGACCCTATGCCCTCATCATCCGAGGAGGGCGGATGCCTGCATACCAGGCATCATACCCATCTGCTACCCCTACATCATCCCCATCCACTGGCTGAATGGGGGCATCATCAGTGTCCTGACTCCAGAACCGCTGCATGTCTAGAGCCCCGCTCAATGTGGTACTATCCTGAATAGTCCAAGAGTACTCATAATCCCTGAGAGAAGGGATCCCCTGCTGTAGACCGAACTACCTCAAAACTCGGTCGTAGCGATGGAGCTCTACCTCTCCCCGCTCTGTCCTCAACCAAAAGACTCACCTGATGCGAGCCAACTCCTGTTCATCCTCTGCCCACCCTGGATGCTCTCTCCATGGTCTCCAGGTGATCTGATCTGGGGTGAGGTCATCTAGTAACCTCCGGGACATCGACAGATCTATCCGCCATTGTGACCCTCTCTGGAGCCACCAATAGAAAACCTGGGGCCTCTCTCGATCAAATCCTATTAGTGGAAGCCCTACCGGCCTTCGCACCGCAATGTGCTCCCAACACCAAACCTGTAGTAGCGATGTCAACACCAGACATCGACCTCCCTTGTATACGACCCCGTAGAGGATCCTATACAAGCGACATAGTATAAAGCTACCCTAAGAAAACCTATATCCGTGGTCTCTCATATCGTAGACCACATCTGAGAGGAGCCACGGTAACTTGCATCCACTCTGGTGGCATAGAAGAAGGCCACCCACCACCCCTGCCAAAACTCGGGTCAACCGAGATGCCCTAGGCATCTGCCTCAAAGCCTCGATGTTCACTTTGCCCTTCTCTAGGGTGAAGCTTGGGTCATCGCACAGTCTCATCATGGCATGGCCCTGATTGGCCATAGGAGTCATGAACCGCCCATGTATGGGGATCCTCAAGATCCTCCATACATCCTCTAGAGTGGGAGTCATCTCCCTTGTCGATAGTCGAAAGCAGGACGACCCCGGATACCATCTCTCTGCTAGGGCTGTTAGTAGCCCCATGTCCATAGGAATTTGTGGCATCTCTGCCACATGCTGTAGCCTGACCTCCGCTAGCCTGTCTCACTCGGCCTGATCGAGCATGACTAAGTCATCCCTAAGACCCCCGTATTTCCACTCTCAAATCTTTAGCAATCCTCTCTGCAAAATAAACAATAAAACAACAAAAAATCATTAGTACTAATAATTAAAATCAATTTCATCTCATAAAAAAAATGATATCGCCCATTATTGGATGATATCGTACCAAATTTAGCAAAATCGTCCTTAATAGGACGAAATCATCTCTGATTCATCAATTTGGGAATCGCCCCTTATTGGACGGGATCGCCCCTATTTCTTCGATTTCGTCCTTAGACGAAATCTGCGATCTAGGGACGATTTCGGAAAAATTGGGACGATTTCGTCCCGACATCGTCGATGGCCTAAAAATGGCCGTGACGCCCCAAAACAATTAAAATTCAACTAAAAAATTAAACAAATCAAGCTAAAAACACAATAAACTAGGTTTAGATCCTTACCCGCAACCCACGCCGGACCTCTGTCGATCTGTGTGTCGTTTCCACCATTTCGCCTACAGAGCTCTGAAACAACGAAAGTGAACAGTAAAAATGAATTAGGGTTTTACCCTATTTTTCCTATTTTTATTTAAAAAACAAACATTTTTTTTAATTTTGCTTTTCGTGCTTTTACCTCAAACGTTCGATTTGGGTAAAAACTCGGAGGGGGCACCATAGCAAACAGTTGTACGATTCGACCTAGAATCGTCATCTAAAAAATGGAATAAATTTTTGCTTTCTCGTAAAGCATGAAGAACTCGTCTTTAACGCATTTTCTTTGAAAAATTCGCTAAAGAGGGGGCAAAATGTAGCACCCTAAAATTGGCATAGTTAAACCCTCAGTAAAAGATAAAAAAATTTGAATTTTAACCCTGAAATCGCCCGTTAACCGCTCACCTCATTTTTCGTGCCATTTTTAGAATTTGTTTTGACCATTGGACGATATCATCACCGATCTGATGATATCATCCCAAATCGGACGAATTCATCTGGAACAGAACGTCCAGACGATTTCGTCCCAAAACCAAATTTTCATAATTAGCTTCTGTTTCAACAACCTCTCCAACTCGGGCAGAAGCATGTCTGCGTGGTTGGAGATTCCTACATTGGAGATCTCCTAGATTGGGATGATCCCCAACCTCCTAACCTTCCCCTAATCCTATATAAACTAAGATTTTCTTAGTTTATCCCCCTGCCTGGCTCCCTGGCTGATCATTTCCCTGCAATATTAGTTTTTGTTGTGTTAGAACATCCTATCCCTCATCATTTGCATTTGTGTTTTCAAGTTTTATTGCAGGATCTCACTATGTTTCAGCCGGAGGAAGCTCGGATCGTCGTAGGTGATTCAACCACAATTTTGGATGATCCTGACGAGATCGGCGATGATCTCGTACGATTGCAGATGATTTTGACTGCAGTTCAGATTGGGGGCAATCAGAGCCCTAAGTTTGCATTTTCTATCCCTTTTCTTATTTACATTGTGCATTATATTAATTTACTTATGTTCTGCATCTTGGAGTTCACCCCATTTAGCATATTTGCATGATAAAATTCAAAATTAATTATTAAAACATTGCATCCCATTTGATTAGATATCTGGATTTATCATTTAAGCATTTATACTCTTATTTCTATCATTTTGTATCATTCTTGCAATTGTATTTTTGGTTTTTGGTGTCTATTTTCATGATTGCAGGTTTACGAATTGTCGATGAATTCGTCAAGTCGCTGATGATCTCGTTTGATCTCAGATGATTTCCTATGATCTGGATGATTCTGTAAAATTACAGATGATCCTGTCATATCCGAGATGATCTGGACTCCTACAAGCTTCAGAATCTTCATCAGACATCAGAAATCAGGTGCACTCTTCTTCATTTAGATATTTTCTGTATTTAGGATTTATTTATGTTTGTTGTCTCCATATACAACCAGAAATTTCATATAGAATAGCTTAGATTCATTTTGGCCAACCTAGGAATCTGAATGATTGAATATAAAATGAACACATCAAACCCATTCTCGACCTAGGCGTGGAAACTGCCACTTAAAGTTTCCTGGTGAACCCCACCATCCGTCAAAAATTCACCCTTATACCCCTCCCTCGAGAGGCACGACCTTCAAAGGGCCTCTCCGTCCGAGGTATTGTCTCATCCTTCTCGCATCCCCCTTCTGGGCATGGATCCTTTAGCCTGAAGGTAAGGGTGCAAAAAATTTGGGCGATACAAATCCGATGAACTAGAATTTGAGTTAGATTCTCCTCACTCATCCCCAGTAGTCCACTGGAGTGAGCATCCTCACTTTGTGCAAAGCGCCTTCTCATCTCATAGACCTGGGAAAGAACATATTATTCTAAAATCATTGTTCAAAAGAACACCCTCGGAGGAAGCCCTACTGTGGAAAGCCATAGAGGATATTACTGTTACACCTGCTAACTTAGAGGCTCTAATATAGAAAGGATTGAACGATCGAAAGGCCATAGAAGCTGCAAAAGAGACCACATTTCTTGAAAAAATGGCTAAAGAAGTCTCATATGGATTTAGCTTCTTGATAGAGGAAGGAGCAGGGGAAACCAAAATGAAGAACATATCCCCTGCCCATATTCCCATATTCTGAGGATATCCAATTGAAGACCCTGACCTATTTTTGTTTAAGTTTGATGTGTTGTGCAGGTCTGTTAACTACAAGTCAAATGCTCAAAAGTTGAAGCTCTTCTTGTCAACGTTGGATGACTTAGCTCTATGATGGTTTATCGGGTTGGGGAACAAATAGATCACCACATGGGAAGATATGAGGAAGATATTTCTAGAGTAGTACCATGACTTTGGTAGAGCATGGGATTCCAGGTAAGAAGTCCTCAACATGACATAGAATGAGGACGAGTACCTAGAAGAATATTGGGAGAGGTTCAATTTTAACCTGTAGTGATCTCCTCATGCAAATCCAGGAGATAAGTCTCTCAAGAGAATTTTTCTAAGAGGACTCAACAACGAGTTACTAGAAGCACTAAACATGATCTCGGGAGGAGACATTTACCAACATGCCATGGAAGATATCTGACAACCATGCCAAAATTATTCATGGATAAGGGGCAAACTGGATCCTAGGGCCATGTAGGTGATTGCATCAGTCACAAAGATAGATATAGGATATATGTTGGAATATCTAAAGAGTGAAATGTTGTCTTCTCTAGAATTATAGTTGGATATGCTCTTGCTAGAGAAGAAGAAACAAGAGAATGACATAGCATTGATCTATTTTTATCCTAAATGTAGAGGGAAGCATGCTAGAAATGTGTACCCAAAGAACAAGGTTAGAGTATGTGTGGTTTGCTAACAAAATCATAAGACCCAATTGTACCTATAGTTACCCAATACAAAAGAGGAGGCTAACATAACTAAATCCTATTTCGTGGGCAATCGTAGAAATTGGTAGCAGCCCCCTATGGGGAATATACCCATGGGGATGTTGCACTATGGAGGAGGATCATAAATGCCACAAGGGTAGTTACCACCACCAAAAATGGGTTGGTGGGGACCACCACCTTGGATGAACGTACCTCCATGGGTTGCATTCCCCAAATAGCAACCATGGATACCATATTAGCACCTGAGGCAGTAGTGGAGGAACCATGTTCTGTGGAACTCTGCTCCACAAAATAGGGCATAGGTTCCACACCAACAAGTCTTACCAACCCTACCTATGGAAATACCTGCATAGTTACCAACATAGCTAATGTTGAACCTGAATAAGAAGGTAAACCATCCAGTATACCAAGTTGAATGAGAGATGTATCCAATATATCATATTAGTTGTAATCCTATTCAACTTAGATCAGGCATGCAACTAGAAGTAGAAGCACCTCCCCTGGTAGAGGAGGAGGAAGACATAGGATATTACCCTCTAATAGAATATGTGGAGGTAGAGAGAGTTGTTGAGAAAATAGAGGCTCCATTCGCTAAAAGGTTATAGGAGCATAGAAAACCGACACAGCCAGAATTTGATATCCTCTCAAGCTTGAGGAATCTCACGGTCACCATTCCTATTTTTCAAGCTATCCGAGATGTGCCCATATACACCAAGGTGATAAAAGAAATATGTATAAGGAAACTAGGATGTAAGGCAGCACAAACCATTAATGTTGTAGGGAAATTGGTTGATTTAATGATGGAGAAGGCATATCATCCCAAATATGCAGACCCAGGTAGCCCGATATTGACGATGAAAATAGGAGGGTATTCATTGGTGAACACCTTGGTTGACCTAGGTGCAACCATCAACGTAATACCATAGGAGGCCATGCAAAAGTTGAAACTCATGAAATTAAAACCCACCAAAATAGTCCTTCAGTTGACCGATCGGTCAATTGTGGCACCAGAGGGGATGCTAGAGGACATAATCATAACAATCGACACATGGGAGTACCCGACGGACTTCCTGGTACTATAATAAAAAATAGAACTAGGTGGATAATCACTCATCTTAGGGAGACCATGGTTAGCTATGATAGATGCCTACATCAGCTATTGTGATGGACTTATGACTATTTTGAATGGGTAGAACATCAAGATATTGATAATCTCTCCTCCCGCTCAGTTTGTGGACACGTTGGGTGAACCCATGATGACTGAGCAGGATGATAATTCACTGTCCATACTCCAGCTGATGATGGATTTAATAGAGTTATAGGAGGATGCCAATGAGGATGATGTTATAATAGTAAGGAGAATCCTCCCTCATAGTTCTTGAGTCACCATTGGTCGATGCTCAGGACCACCATACCTGTAAAATTGATATTGGGCCTGGTAGAACATTGAATATCAGCAGTAAGTTGACCACCACACAGTTGGAAAAATTAAAAGAGCTCCTAACCAAGCACCAATACATGTTTACCTGGGATTACTTGGATATGAAGGGAATTAGCCTTGAAATCTACACACATCAGATATACCTCGAAGAGCAGGTGACTCTAGTCAGGCAACTACAGAGAAGAATGAACCCGACCATGAAATAAATTGTCAAGGCCGAGCTACATAAGATCTTGTCTGTAGGTTTCATCTACTTGATCTCCAATAGTGAGTGGGTGTCACCACTTGTGGTGGTCCCCAAGAAGAATGGGAAATGGCAAATCTGTGTTGATTACAAATCACTAAATAAAGTGACAAAGAAAGATCACTTCTCGCTTCCCTTCATTGATCAGGTTTTGGACACACTATCCAAGAGAAAATACTTCTCCTTCCTAGATGGGTTCAGTGGGTACAACCAAATCTATATTGGGGAGGAGGACCAGGACAAGACAACGTTCACCTGCCCATGGGGAACATTTACCTACAGAGTTCTACCCTTCATGTTGTGCAACGCACCAACCACCTTCCAAAGGATGGTGTTGAGCATATTTTTGGATATGATGGAGGAGGCAGTAGAGGTATATATGGACAAATTCACCATTTATGGAGAGACATTCGAAGAAGCAACAACAAAATTTGAACATGTGCTCTAGATATGTGAGGAAAACAACCTATCCCTAAGCAATGAGAAGTGTTTTATGATGATGCATGAGGGCATAGTTTTGGGACATCATATTTCGATAGAAGGAATTAAAGTAGATCAAAATAAAATAGAAGTAATTAAATATCTACCTAGCCCAAAAATGCAGAGGGAAGTGAGGAGTTTCCTTGGCTCTGCTAGGTACTATAGATGATTCATCACCAATTTTAGCAAGATTGCCAAATCGCTACACAACCTACTGGTGAAGGACATGGAATTCATATGGATGGGGGACTACGAACGAGTGTTTTAGATGCTAAAGGAAAAGCTAATTTTTACCCCAGTGTTGCAGGGCCCAAATTGGATTGTTTTGTTTCATATATATTGTGATGCATCTAATAATTCAATTGAAGCGATCCTTGGGCAGAAGGATGGTGAAGAATTCTATGCCATTTATTATGTCAGTAAGAATTTAGTAGGGGTTGAGCTTAATTACATAGTAATAGAGAAATAATTCTTTGCAGTGGTACAAGCCATCAAAATTTTTTACCACTACATCATGGGATACAAGGTGTTCATTCACATGGACCATGCGGCCATCAGATACCTAATGAGTAAACTAGTGATCAGTGGCAGGATAATAATGTGGCTCTTGCTATTACAATAATTCAACATCACCATAGTTTACAAGCCCAGGAAGGATAATATAGTCATGGAATTTCTGTCCAAACTAATCCCAAAAGATCATGCAATGGTAGAAGACCAGTTCTCGGATGAGCATTTATTCATCATCAAGTAGACACCATGGTATGCAGACATCACCAATTATATGGCCATCGATAGAACATCCCCTGCCCTTTCATATAGAGAGAAGCAAGGGGTGATTGAAAATAGTGCTTCCTTTCAATGGATTGATGACCTTATATTCAAAATAGGGCCTGAAAAAATCGTAAAGAGGTGCGTAGCGGAGCATGAGTTTTTGGAGATACTAAAAGCCTATCACAATGAGCCATGTGGAGGATATTTCTCAAGAAGAAGGACTACGTGCAAGGTTTGCAAATTGGTTATTTTTGGCCCACTCTATTTAAATATGTAGCCGCATACACCAGCAAGTGTGATGAATGCCAAAGAATGGGTAGGCCAAACCATAGGGACAAATTGCCCCTTCAACCTCATGTACATATCTAGCCCTTCAATAAATGGGGCATGGATAATCAGCACATAGGAAAAATATCATCGAGTACCAATTCAACATACTCCACGTAGCATGAAATGACCAATTAGATATGCGCATGATTGACTTTAGATATATATGTAATTTTTCATATAATATGCTTCTCTAAAAATAATTTTAGTGCAAGAATTGAATTCACCTCATGCCTAATACGTTGTGCTGGACGATTAATTTGGGTGGCATACCATTCCAACCCCAATGCAGAAACAATTTCTAGAGTCAAGTGTCTGAGTCTATAAAAAGGGTCCTTACTAAGGTCAGGATATCAAACCAGTCGAAACTAGTAGGGAATTCACCATGGGTGGATGATTAAAGAATCATGTGCTCAAAAAGCATGAGCCCAAAAAAACTAAAGGGGTCAGGGGAGACGTTGCATTCCGATTCGAAGCTACAGGGTGGATGAATTACTGTCACCTGGTCAACCAAGACCAAGATGTAGAGACAACAAAGGAGTTCACTGTCGTTATGAACAGGGGAGTTGCCTGACTATGTGGACTAGAAATTCCAATCACTCTAGAGCATATAACACATGTCATCGACCTTCCCCTTCTTGGAGAATGTACATATAAATATGGCATGGCCAAGAAGTGCATGGAGGTGTTGCTAGGACAAACAAACATCTCCTACAACCCACATGGGCTCCCAAAGTAGAGACTCCCTATGCACTTGAGGAAGCTCTTTGAGTAGGTGGCGAGATACTTCACATGCACCAAGAAGTATTCACACCTGAACATGAATCATATGCATTTTTCGAGCCATCTGGTGCATGGATAAAAAATTAATGTCTCATTCTACTTGGAAAATGCCTTGTAGGACAAGGCATCATGATATTAGAGATGGATTTTATCTACCCTAGCACACCATGGGCTAATTATAGCTCTGATACACCATGTATAGGAGCATAGGGGAAGCTCATTAGCAGTAGAGATTGAACATTTGGGTGCACAAGAACCGATAGCGATAGAAGTAGAACAAGAGGTTGAAACAGAGCACATACATGGTCAGAGGCAACTATGATGCCTAATACTCTTAAGAGAGGAGCAGGAAGAAGATGTAGAACTTGGCTTCACAACCCAAACCCTACATAATTTAGCCACTCATAGCCTACAAGACCTATAGCCCTCAACAAGCCTGCCATAGTAGTCCAAAGTACCAATGGAAGAGGACCACACTGAGCAGAGCAAAAAATCCATGATGCAGATGTTGTTCAAGGAGAATAAGGAAATATATACAAGAAAAACCCAGAGGCAGGAGGCCACCATCACCTAATTTTAGCAACTGATCCAACAAATCAGGGTGGAAAATTAGCAGTTGCAGGGCAAGGCGATCAAAAGGTAGGATGCCTCTACCCAAACCAATTGGATAGTTGAGGTACCCACAAACTCCCTAACCTCACCAGAGAGAATTGTCTCATTTGAGACAATTAGGTCAAATTACCAGAATGAATAATTAGAGGCGAGGGAAGGATCATGCACCTCTGATAAAATAATTCTATAGGAATAAGGGAATTATGTTTTTCAAACAAAAACCCCTATTATCAATATTGATTATGATGAACCTTCAGGGCAGATCCAAGGGTAAAACCTTGAACTAGAGGCCTATAAGGATTCTCTAGAGTGTTAGGCACCCAAAATTGAGGGGCTACTACCTGAATAACTAGAAGAGAAGACATCGAGCTACCAGGGGATGGGAGAAACAACCATAGGAGGCCTAAGACAAGAAGGGTAGATCATCAAATCCTCTAATAGGAAGGCAACCTTCATGAGAAAGGAAGACCTACCCACATAGGTTACCATAATACCAGAGAGGAGGAAAGAGAAGGTGCCTCAAATGATGTAGAAGAGGACCAAAAGAAAGGCTAGGGTGACGTTTTCCAAACCGAACCCCCATTCGAATGAGAAATGGGAAGAAGGCCTATAGGACTTCGATGCATAGAAAGAAAATTTTGAACAACTTCGTAAGGAGTTCAAGGAGGCAAAGACATCTAGGAAAGCTACCAAAAAGAAATAAAGAGGGCCAATCATCTGTGTAAACCCTACTAACGATGACCAATTTTGGGACATCTATGGTTTATCTTGGGGTCGGCCCTCTAAGATGAAGAAATGGATAGCAAGATGGGGGAGTATATGGGCAGAAGGTAGAGTTAGCAGTGATTGTGGAAGAAAATGTCAGCCTCACCCCTAAAGAACTTTGGCTATATAAGACCAATGTGGTTGTATGAAAGAGAGATGAATCTAACATCCCATTTAGAGGCAGACCTGTGGCAAGAAGAAGAGGTAGCCTTCCAAAAGGGAACAACAAATGTGATAGCACCCAACATAGGTGCTAGCCAAGTATGATTGGAAGGCAGAGCCAATGTAACAATTAGTCGACACAGAACGTAGCCCAACCAAGCACAACCAAAAGCCAACATAGATGAAGGGCAACACAGCCCAAGGATACCCCATAATAAACTAGGGCCCTTCAGCTAAAACGAAAGCCTCAGGATGAAGATAAATCCAAGGCCACTAGCAAGAAAGGTAAATGACAAACAGTGGCCTACATGGAGGAGGTGTTTACCAGTTTTAGGTGCCATAAGGGCATGGCACATATTAGGCATGGTGGGATTATGAGCACCACATATGCTCATATTTTTGTATATGTACTAACGGTTTTTGCACATAAATATATAATGAGTTGTATATTTTTATGAAATATTATGTATGTATTTAATAAAATCATGTGTATTATCTAATCCATGCTTGAAGTGTATTTTGTGTAGTTATTTCCCAAATTTTATCATCTTTTGATCAGTCGAGGTCCTACATGGACCTGACATGGTTCTACCTAATCAGATGAAGGCATATAGAGGTAGGAGCCTTATTGAAGTAGGCACCTTACTCATGTAGGTGCCTTACTGAAGTAGGCACCTTCCTCAAGCGGATGCCCAAATCATGCACGTTGACTAAACGACTAGAGAAGGACCTCGAAGACCACCATTCCACGTCATCAATGGGAAATATTTGATGAATGAGTTGTCCTAGCCAGTGTGGATGGAAGTGCAACCACTCCCAAAGTAGAACCGTAACTCACCCATTTGCAAGTAAACAATGAAGATGATGATCATCACACCCCAGCTACAGTAACTGGACTATCCTAGTTTATACTGTAACCAGGATGCTTGTTGTAACAAAATTAAAACAGGAAGTCTTGTATGTGGTATATAAACACATGGACTTCTCTGTAGTAGGGGGAAGCATTCTTTTAGAACATTATTGCATGTAATCATTTTTGCACTGTTAATAAAGCTTGAGCATTCTCTCATATACATGTGGTTTTCATGAATTTCTGGGTAGGATCTACTAGAGCTCAGGCCCACTCCAAGCTAGTATTCCTCCCCTGTCTCTTAGTTATTTTATTTCATAGATTTAATCCTGCATAAGTAGTTTATTCCTTTCTACATTAATTTAATATTTTTAGAAGCTATGTTCTTTTTATAGTAGGTGTATTATTATTTTCATATTGGTGTGTTTACTTTCATTCATTTCATTTATATTTAATTTTTCTTGGTGTGGACAAATCAACCACTATTTCACAAAAACCCCCAATGATAGATAATTGGATTCATCTCAGAAGTGGTGATGTGAGTAGTTTCAATCGTGGCACTTCTAAAGTCTATAAGTTCCTGGGTTGAAAAATTAAATGTGAGTGCTATAACAAAAATATGACAAATTTAACCAGTATTTGGCACCCAACAAAGTGTGTTTTGTGTAGATATTTTCTGATTTTTTCATATTTTGCTCTGTCAAGGTCTTACAAGGACCTGTCATGCTTCTACTTCATGAATCTAAGGTATATTGAGTAGGCCCATTTCCCTTCAATAATGTGCCTTACTCAAGAAAGCACCTTACTTAAGTAGGTGCCTTACTCAAGTAGGTTCCAAGTAGGCACCTTTCTCAAGTAGGCACCAAACAGGCACCTTCCTCAATCAGGCACCAAGCAAGCACCTTCCTCAAGTAGGCACCAAGTAGGTACCTTACTCAAGTAGGCACTAAGTAGGCACCTTCCTCAAGCAGACGCTAAGTAGACACCTTACTCAAGTAGGCACTAAGCAGGAATCTTCCTCAAGTAGGCACCTTCCTCAAGTAGGCACCAAGTAGGCACCTTAATCAACGATAAGCACATTGACCAAATGGTTGTAGAGGACCCTGTTGAACATAGTAAAACTTCACTTCCATGTCACGCAGGCTATCCATGGGAGACCATCGAACGTATGAGTTGTCCCAGTCAGAGTGGATGAATGTGTAACCAATCAACGAAGAAGAATACGAACATGTTGGTCACGAATCCGCCTAGTCATATAAAATGCGCCCTAGACCCGACCAACATTGAAAGGCCGAGAGAAAGAGAAGTCTCCCGGGCCAATCTCCAGAGAGGGCTGGCTCCCAAACTAATCTAAACTGATTTCAAGGTAAGGGTTAGAAATAACAGAAAGAGATGGAAATATGGCCGAAGCCGATAGTTGATAGGGAGAACAACCTCAGATAGCAAATAACCTCAAACTAAATCCCGAAGATAAGCAACAACTGATTCTTAGAATGCACATACAAAAATTGGATCAAACATTGACCATAAGTTTGCCTTCAATTATACTTCAAATGTTCAAATGAAAACATAGCCAAATTCAGAACAACAGAATTCAACTTATATTTTAGCACTTGACTAAGCAGAAGTGAATCACACAGAAAGCATCACATGAACATCAGTTTGGATCACCAACTCAAAAGACTCTAAGAACAGAGCAAAATGCATTTAGGATTTTTGCTTCAATTTTTGCAAAAAGGTCCTCCTCCTTTTCTTGAGATGTACATTAGTATTTATAGAGGTCTTCCCTCTCCCTTTCGCATCACAACATTTAAAACATAAAACAGATTTTGAAGAGGAGATCCACAAAATATGCACTTGAAAAGAGAAACAATCCCCCTAAATCTGCCTCGGAGAAATCACATTCCCTGCTTTTATGGATCAAGTTTGAAAATCGAACGGAAACAAGGGACCAGATTTCTTCATTAAATGACCATTCTTGGGGCATGCTTGAAGTGTTAGGAGATCACGAACAAGAGCTTTTAATACCGGAGGCATCTTTAATTTTGGTGGCTTCGAAAACTGCATGATTTAACACGTTCTCCCATCTTGCGCACATAGGTAAACAACAAAACATTTAATCTTGGAGCCTCTTTGACCTCGATCTCAAAATCAATTGGAGAGCTTTTAAAACATTACTTTGTTCGATCCTCATCTTCTCCTTACGTTCTCCTATGCAATATGAAGAAAAATGTGGACATAACTTTATTGGGCCTTTGTTGTTGCTTCTGTATGTGACTGTCGCGACATCGTCACAAATCGTGACATTTTTCCTTCTTTTCTCTTTACATGACATGTCACGAAATCATGACATATTCTCTCGCTTTTCCTTTCCTTCTATCACAAATTACATGTCACTGAAATCGTGACATCTCCTCCTTTCTTTTCTTCTTTTAATACATGTCATCGAAATCGCGACATTTCTCCTTTTTTCTTTCCAAATGACATGTCACCAAATCTGACATTCTCCTTGTTCTTCTCTCATGACATTTCTACTTCTTTTTTTTTTCCTCAAAATGTGACATGTCCACGAAATCATGACATTTTCATCTTCTTTCTTTCTTTCTCCCCAAAAAACATGACATGTCATGAAATCGTGACATTTTCTCCCTTTTTCTTTCCCGAAAACATGTCATGAAATCATGACATTTTTCTCTCTTCTCCTTCTTTCCCTCCTAAAACTTGACATGTCACGAAATCGCGACATTTTCTCTTTCTTTTCTTTCTTGCATGTCACAAATCATGACATTCTCATCTTCTCCTTCTCCTTTCTTGCCACAAAAAATGACATGTCACGATATCGCGACAATTTTCTTTCCTTTCTTTGCTTTCTAGTGAAAATGTGACAGGTCACGAAAATGTGACATGTCACGATATCACGACATTTTCTATGCTTAGCTTTTTTCGCATCGGACGCGAAAACGTAGTCACGAAAATGCGACATGTCGCGATATCGCGACATTTTTCACTTACTTTGCTTTGGCACAAAACTTGTAGAGATTTTTGTTTTTTACTAATTATCCCTTTTGAGGTGCTTGGAGGGACAAACAGAGGAGTGAGTATCTCTACAATTTGTGCATTATTTTGCATGAACAACAACAAAAAAATGTGGCAAAAATGCCAACATTCTTGGCGGCTCTCGGGGTATACAGTTCTACTGTATGCACGAACCCCAGGCCTTTATTCATTGGGCAACAGAGTCAAGAAGCTGGAGGAGCAGAAGAAGTGAGTGCTGGTTGATGTTGGACATTTTTGTGGGCTACTGCAACAAGCTCTTGCTGGCGCTCGACACTTAAAATAGGACTTTCAACAAAAATTTGTGGAATAGCAGAACTTCCCTTATTCCTTTAACTACATTTTGCCTAGCTCGGTTGAGCTGGGTAATCACCAGGTGCTGTGAAAGGGTCTCCATGGCAGTGGTGAGAAGCACCTAGGTTGCAAAAATGGGAATGAATGGGGTGATGACCGACAGATGTGCAGGTCATGGAACGGGAATGGTGAATGATGGAATGGTGGAAGATGGAGGAGTAGAAGCGGTAGATACAACAACTGAAGAGGGTGCTACTGTGCTACCAGCTACTGGGATTCCATGAAAATAGATAATGAAATGGAAGTAGATGGGATGGAGAAAGTGGTAGGAACTATGGAGAAGTGCTCAAAAGACAAAGGATTGGAAGAAAGGGGAAGTGAAGAAAAGGGAACATCAGAGAGGGGAGTAGAAACAACAGTAGTGGCTTGATTATGTACAGTGGAAGGAGTGGGAGAGGAAGGGAATGAAAATAAGGAAGTGGAAGAAAGAAGTAGATGGAAGCCACTACCTACTGGGAAGGAAAAGAAAAAGAGAGAGAAATAGACATACCTGCGGGCTCGTGTGCAAAAGGAGCCGAAGTTGACGATTTTTTTTTTTTTTTTTTTTTTTTTTTACAAGGTTGTGTTTTCACATCATGAAATGTAGGCTTTCAAATGAAAGTCATTCACTGAGATAGGAAGTGAATTACCTTCCAAGTCCTCAAGATAAAATGAATTTGCTGCACTTGTACTGGCAATCTGGAATGGACCCTCCCACAGAGCGTCAAATTTCTTGTGCATCCCTGGCTTGGCCTTCTTTTCATTCCACTTTAAGACTAAATCACCCACTTTGAATGTGCGGTCAGTAGAACCTTTGTGAAACCATTTTGAAACCACTTGTGAATGCTTAGCAAACTCATCATAGGCCAAAGAACGTTGCTCTTCCAACTGCAACAACTGAGCCAATCGTATGTTCATAGGATCCATATTTTCTTCATCATCCGAGAATTCCTTCAATTGCTGCAAGGCAGGAAGTTCTAAATGAATAGGCAATCTTGCCTCTTTCCCATATACCAGGGCGTATGGTGAAGTCTTGATAGACTTCTTGATCGAAATTCTATCTGCCCATAAGGCCTGATTCAACAAAAGGTGCCAAGATCTCTTATTATCCCCCAAGGATCTCTTTAAAATCCGTAGCAAGTTCTTGTTTGTAGATTCCGCCAAGCCATTCCCCTGAGGGTAATAATTAGAGGATGTCTTCAGAAAAATACCATACTTGTTTGCAAATTCTCCTAGCTTGGCTCCAATGAATGGAGTTCCGTTGTCTATGATAATGGCGTCAGGAATGCCAAAACGCATGATCAGTCCTTCAATGAAAGTGATTACCACATCCTGATTTGCAGCCTTGGTTGGAATGGCCTCAGACCATCTTGTAAAATAATCAGTAGCCATCAAGATGTACTTGTGTCCGGCTGAAGAGTTTGGATCAATGATCCCAATAAAGTCCAGCCCCCACTGCTGAAAAGGTGCTTCTACTTGAATTGGATGTAGGGGCAATGGTGCATTTTTGATCCATCCCGTATACCTTTGGCATTTGTCGCAAGCTTGAGCAATCTTGAAAGTATCCATGAACAAAGTTGGCCAATAGTAACCAGCCCGAATAATCTTTAAGGCCATAGGCCTACCAGCGTAATGTCCTCTCGACATGCCAGAATGAAACTCCTCCAGGAGTCTAGCTTTCTCGGGTTCCTTAACGCACCTTAGGAGAACTCCATCAATGTTTTTGAAGAACAATCCCTTGGGCAACAATACATACCTAAGAGCTTGTAGGTGAAACCTTCTCCGTTGCAAAGCATTTAATTATGGGGGACATCTACCCATTGAAAAATACTCAACAAGGTCGTCTGCCCAATCTTGGCCTTGTGCAAAGATGTTCACTAGATTCCTTTCTTCAGCAGGGTCGTTCACTTGATGATCAACTATCTCAGAGGCCGCAGTTTTTGCTAATTGCTGGCATAAGGCCTTACCCCGCACCAACTTGGTTGGATGGATCTCAACATCGAACTCTTGAATTTTGGTGACCCAACCAGCACGCTTATCACCCATCTCACCCTGAATGATGAAGTTCCTTACATCGGGGTGGATGACGTAGACGATCGTCTTGCTCTGAGATACGAAGTGCTTGAAATTTTTGAGAGACTTCATGATAGCATAGACCTGCTTCTCAATGAAATTGTATCTCTCCTCATGGGGTAAGATAACCTAGCTAAGGAAAGCAATGGGTCTTTCATCCCCATCATCTCCTTTCTATGTAAGCACTGCAGCATAGCTTTCATCCTCTCCAACTACGTATAGAATGAAGTCCTTAGAATAATCCGGATTGATCAACACAGGGGCTTGTGCAATTCTATATTTAATCTCCTGAAATGCGTCTTTCCTCTGAGTTGTCCACTTGAACTCCGCATCTTTCTTTAATAGCTCAGTCATGGGCTTGACTACTCGGGCAAAGTCAAAAATAAATTTTCTGACAAAATTGATTTTCCCGAAGAAAGATTGCAACTCTTTCTTATTGGCAGGGAGCGATAGTTTCTTCAAAGCTTCAGCTCTCGATGGATCAATTGCCAAACCGTTCTCTGAGATGACATGTCCCAAGAGCTTACCTTCCTTTACTACGAAAATGGACTTCTTTGGGTTGATGGAAATGCCAAACTCCTGACATTTCTCAAATATCTGCCTCAAATGAGAACAATGTTCTTCTCGTTTGTGTGAAAAGATAGTCATATCATCGAGATAGATGACAATGATCTTATTTAAAAGCTCCCCAAATGCGATGTCCATGGCCCTTTGAAACGTAGCCCCAACATTGGACAATCCGAAGGGCATGCGCTGATAGGCAAAGGTACCCCACTTGGTTGTGAACGCGGTTTTGTGCTGATCCTCATCCCTGACCCAAATTTGATTGTATCCAGAGAATCCATCTAGCAATGAAAAGCGTTGAGCCCCAGCAACAACGTGAAGGATCTGATCAATGCGAGGCAATGGGTAGTGATCCTTCAAGGATGCTCGGTTCAAGTTTCGAAAATCCACACACAATCGTATATCTCCATTTTTCTTATGGACCGAAACCAAATTAGCAACCCAAGTCGAGTGCTTAATCGGATATATAATCTTGGCCTGCAACATCTTCGCAAGTTCGGCCTTCATGAGGGCTTCAATATTTGGGTTCACCGGTCTCTGCTTCTGCCTGAAGGGTTTGACTCCTTCTTCCAACTCGATAGTGTGCTGAATGATCTCTTTATCATATCCCCTCAGATCCTCGTAGCTCCAGGCCATGATGTCAAAAAACTCTTGACACAATTGTCTGATCTCTTGCAATTCAGCGGGAGTAGAATCAGTCCCAATTTTGATGACCTTATCAGCCTCCAACTGAAGCTCCATGTATTCTTTCTCGTCGACCTCGATCCGATGCTTCTTGGACCGATCATTCTGATCAAACAAGCTTTCTAGAGTAATGAGGCCTTTAGGAATGTGGTTATTCCACAACTAAATCAGGCCTTCAGTTTCTTCATGCTCCAAGGTCCTTCCCTTGATGGTGGCAGCCTCTTGAACCAAAAAGTTAACAATTTGCTCATCGCTATCGAAGACTTGCCAAAAGGTGTCCTTGTCTGGGACAGAGGGCCTATACACCATTCTCACTATTTTTGGCCTTCTCACCACCTGCTCGATTGGTGAAAAATTTGCTCCCAAGGAAGCCAGCAGGTCAGCATGTCTATTTTGTTCTCGTGGAACGAAATGCATGCTGAGAGCAGAGAATGATTCGAACAGGTCCCAGACCTTGTTGCGATAGTTCTTGAGATAGTGGTGCTTGGACACACACTTATTGGTCACCTGATTGACAATCAGCTCGGAGTCACCAAAGATTTGCAACTGTCGTGCTCCAAGTTTCTCAGCCTTCTTGAGGCCTAGGCATAAAGCCTCATATTCTGCTGCATTATTTGTGCAGCTCCAGGTCAAACGATATGAATAGGATCATTGAATCCCAGAAGGTAATACTAGAACAATCCCAGCTCCAGCGCCATTTCTACATCGTGCTCCATCGAAATAGAGCTTCCAGAGCTGGTCTTGACTTTCATCATTCTTTTCTTGAGCCTTTTCAGGCTTAAAAATGGAGTAACACCCCAAGTCAGTTTCCATCATGGCGTTGAAATTGGCCATGGAAAATTCATTTTCTTGGTGGAGCTCTTCCAAAGCTTCTTCCATTAAGTCAAGCTCACCAAATTCTTCAGACATCATGTGCACCGAATTTGCTAACCTGTCCATTTCATCTATTCTCTCCACATGAAATGTGGAAGGCTTCTCATTGAAAATTTTCACCTTTTTACCTTTATGGATCACCTCCAAATGAGTAAAATCCAAAGAAAGGTAACCCCCGAGTTTAGCCGTGAACTCTCGGGAGAGACACATACCAAAACATGGCTCTAGGTCCACTACTATGATCTCCTGGATCACAGTAATCTGAGGCATGGCGTGCAGGGAGATAGGAACATCCTTAATTACGCCCACCATCTTTACTGAGGTACCATCTAGCCGCAAAACTCCCATGCTAGTCCTTGTATATTCCATGCCTATGACATCACATACCGCCTTAGGCATGACAAGTAGTAGTCGCTCCTGAGTCAATGAGGCAATTATGCACCACATGTCCCTCCATTCTCAATGAAAGATAAAAAGGTGGTGGTCTATTTTTTTCGATGACTCGAAGAGGTCGAGTTTGAGCCATAACTACCTGGGCTGGAGCCTTCCCCTTACTTTGTGTGGTCTTCAGGGATTCTTGTAAGAGATTCACCTATCCAGGCAGCTGCAAGGTGTCATACAGACTTACCTTGGCTGGTATCCTTTTGAGTTCTTCGACGATGTTGTACTCCATCGAAATCGGCTCTCTCCCTCCACTAGCAGATTCAAATCTGCTTCTATATTGTTGGGTGGCCTCCACTCGCTGCCGTTTAGTCAATGATGGATACCGCAATGTCTCTCTAGCTTGTTCCTTCGTTTTCGCTTATGGCTGGGAGGTAGAAGCCTTAGCTTGCAACCTCTCTTTTGCTTGTGGTGGAAGCAAATCCTTCGACAAAATAGGTGGGTCTTGTTGTGGGGCTGGAGGATCATGAGTCTTTGTAGGTATTTGTTGCTTTGTTGCTTGTGCAGGAGGCACTTTCAATGGCTCCATCTTAGCCGGATCTACCACCATTGGTTTCTTGCCACTGCATGTCAAGACTGCCATGTATTCCTCAAGAGACATCACGGAATTATGATCCACCTCTCGAATCATGTTTATACGGCTCCCCGTAAGAACTTGTAAATAATTTTGGTGGACCATGCAAGTGGACTCATCATGTGGGTCATTGCATGAAGAACACCAGTAAGATGGCTCATGTGAAACTTCAGAGGGGCCAACCTCTTCACTTACCAGGATCGCTGAGTTCCTCTCAGGTACTTTCTCTATAACCTTGCTAGGAGCAACTTGCTCTCTAGTTACCGCCGAAATAAATCTTCATGGCTGAAAGTTCCTTTCCGCCTCTCTCCGCTCCATAGATGTCATCTTGTTAGTGAGGGATCTCATGGCCGACTGAATTTCTTGCAAAATAGCCAATTGAGGATCTGGGCTTGAGGACACAGGCGGTGCCGATAGAGGTAATGGAACTGGTGGAGAAGGTAATGCAGGAGTTGGAACTGGAGAGGTTAACTATGGAATGGGAATCATAGGTACCGAAGTTGTGGGAGGATTCCATGAAGATGAAGGGTACATGGATGGAGCAGTGTAAGATGTGGAGGCTGCACCTGTAGGCTGGTATTGTGGAAGCTCGAGAAAAATGGGCATAGTCATTTTCGGAGGCAATTTCCCAATGGCAATCAGATCGGCCTCAGCCTTCTGTGCCTGGGAATATAGTGCAGGAAAGGTTTGAACATTGGACATCCTAATGTTCATACTAATATCTGAGTGGAAAGCCCTAAGATAGTAAAATGTCGCTTGGTCATTAGTAGGGCGGAGACCATCAGGAACTCTCTGCCAAGTTCGGGCAAACCTAACATTGAAATCCACTATCTCCTCTTGAGGATGCCTCTTGATATTAGTAAATTGATGCAACAAAGAAAATGGGTCCGCTTGCTCATTGAACCCTTTGATTAGCATCTCTCGCTAATTGATCCCATGCATTTATGGAGTTGGGAGACAAGGATCTATACCAAAACAATAACTTACCACGGAGTGACAACACGAGCAATTTTATCATGACATCTTCGTCTATGATATTATGAATTGTAGCCAAGGATGCCACATCTGACACATGCTCATACATGGTCTTTCCAGTCCCATCGTATGTAGGCAAAGCCTTTAATGCTACAGCAGGAACTGGATTTTGAAAAGGCAGGTCCAACGCTCCCAAATGGTTCCAAGCAGGAAATTGACGTGGAGGAGGTTGTTGACCAGCCATTTGCACTGTAGGATTTGGATGTACTAGCAAGCTCGTAGCAGTACTGGGAGGAGTCGGAGATGGCACAAACTGACCCACCGCCTGTGAAGAGATAGCAAATGATGGGTTCACAGGACTTACCAATCTTGAGCGCTCCCTCCAGTTTTGAACATCGATCTCGAAGAATTCGACTGGGTCTTTCGATTCTTTGGCTCTTGATCTCATGATCATGAAGCAAATATTTTCACCAGCTTCACGATTGGAGATTTCTAGGTACTATACAGTCGCCCTCAACAGAGTCACCAGATGAACTTACAATCTCCGCTTTGAGGTCAAGACAGTTCATCAAAATCTTGATTCCTCCGGGTGTCAAAATATGGGACTTGTGAGTCCCACCGGGCATGCCAAAAACTGTTGGTCACGAATCCGCCTAGTCATATAAAATGCGCCCTAGACCCGACCAACATTGAAAGGCCGAGAGAAAGAGAAGTCTCCCGGGCCAATCTCCAGAGAGGGCTGGCTCCCAAACTAATCTAAACTGATTTCAAGGTTCAGGGTTAGAAATAATAGAAAGAGATGGAAATATGGCTGAAGCCGATAGTTGATAGGGAGAACAACCTCAGATAGCAAATAACCTCAAACTAAATCCCAAAGATAAGCAACAACTGATTCTTAGAATGCACATACAGAAATTGGATCAAACATTGACCATAAGTTTGCCTTCAATTATACTTCAAATGTTCAAATGAAAACATAGCCAAATTCAGAACAACAGAATTCAACTTATATTTTAGCACTTGACTAAGCAGAAGTGAATCACACAGAAAGCATCACATGAACAACAGTTTGGATCACCAACTCAAAAGACTCTAAGAACAGAGCAAAATGCATTTAGGATTTCTGCTTCAATTTTTGCAAAAAGGTCCTCCCCCCTTTTCTTGAGATGTACATTAGTATTTATAGAGGTCTTCCCTCTCCCTTTCGCATCACAACATTTAAAACATAAAACAGATTTTGAAGAGGAGATCCACAAAATATGCACTTGAAAAGAGAAACAATCCCCCTAAATCTGCCTCGGAGAAATCACATTCCCTGCTTTTATGGATCAAGTTTGAAAATCGAACGAAAACAAGGGACCAGATTTCTTCATTAAATGACTATTCTTGGGGCATGCTTGAAGTGTTAGGAGATCATGAACAAGAGCTTTTAATACCGGAGGCATCTTTAATTTTGGTGGCTTCAAAAACTACATGATTTAACATGTTCTCCCATCTTGTGCACATAGGTAAACAACAAAACATTTAATCTTGGAGCCTCTTTGACCTCGATCTCAAAATCAGTTGGAGAGCTTTTAAAACATTACTTTGTTCGATCCTCATCTTCTCCTTACGTTCTCCTATGCAATATGAAGAAAAATGTGGACAAAACTTTATTGGGCCTTTGTTGTTGCTTCTTGAAAATGTGACATGTCATGAAATCATGACATTTTCCTCATTTGCTTTCTCTTCTTGCTACTTCAAAAATGTGACATGTCATGAAATCATGACATCTTCTCTCGCTTTGCCCTTCTTCACTTTATCATGAAAACGTGACATGTCACGAAATCATGACATCCTCCTCGCTTGCTTTCTCTTC
Organism: Wollemia nobilis; assembly: GCA_028583015.1. Classification (NCBI taxonomy): domain Eukaryota; kingdom Viridiplantae; phylum Streptophyta; class Pinopsida; order Araucariales; family Araucariaceae; genus Wollemia; species Wollemia nobilis. The sequence continues at coordinate 978,459 of JAQPPZ010001340.1, forward strand.
TTTACTTCAAAATCGACATGTCACGAAATCGTGACATCTTCCTCTCTTTGCTTCATCTTGTCGCGAAATGACATGTCACGAAATCATGACATTCTTCTCTCTTCCTTTCCCACATTCATCTGATCTCCTTCTTTTTCCTTCTCTCGCAAAAATGTGACAAGTCGCGAAATCATGACATTTTCTCACTTTTCCTTTTGCTTTCTCCCTAAAACGTGACAAGTCACGAAATCGTGACATTTTCTCCCGCCTTACTTTTTCCCTGAAAATGACAGGTCACAAAATCGTGACATGTTTCTTTGTCTTCTCCTTCATTGCCACCTCCATTGCAAAAAATTTACATGTCGCGAAATCATGAAATTTATCTGTCTTCTTATACTTTGCTGCTTTTTGGTCGTGAAAATTTGACATGTCATGAAATCGTGACATTTCGTATCATTTTGCTCCTTCCTCGCTTTCCTGTCATGAAAACATGACATGTCGCGATATCGCGACAACTTTTCTTTTGCCTTGTCCTTTGCTGTTTTCTAGCGCGAAAATGTGACAGGTCGCGAAAATGCGACATGTCGCGATATCGCGACATTTTCTATGCTTAGCTTTTTTCTGCATCGGACGCCGCGAAAACGTGACAGGTCACGAAAATGCGACATGTCGCGATATCGCGACATTTTTCACTTACTTTGCTTTGGCACAAAACTTGTAGAGATTTTTGTTTTTTACTTATTATCCCTTTTGAGGTGCTTGGAGGGACAAACAGAGGAGTGAGTATCTCTACAATTTGTGCATTATTTTGCATGAACAACAACAAAAAAATGTGGCAAAAATGCCAACAGTAACAATATAGAGATCAAACCTGAAAATATTCTATCTCCAAAAAAAGACAAAGTTGTGTAAACTATTTTTATCGTGTGCTTGTTATAGTAACTAAACTATCCTAGTTTAGATGATAAGAAGGCCTTCTATTGTAACAACACTATAACAAGAAGTCATGTGTGTGTTATATAAACACACAAACTTCTCTAAAATAAGGAGGCAATATTTCTGAGAATACTATCATATGTAAACATTGCACTACACTATTAATAAAAACTCGAGAGTTCATTCATTAGCATTTTGTCTTCATGATCAGCTGGGCGGGATCTACAGGAGCTTGAACCCACTCCAAGCTAGTATTCCTCCCTTAACTTTTACTATTTTCTATATTAGATTATTCTCTTTAGTATGCCATTTCTTTTAAATTTTGCAAGGTGTGTTTTAATATTTTCATTTAATTTACAATGTAGTGTGGTTTGATTTAATTTCCCGTACTTTTATTTATGCATAGTTTTCCTTTGGTGTGGATGAATCAATACCATTTTATAAACACCCCCCAATGACAGGTTAGTAGACTCACCTCATGAATGGTATTGTGATTGGCCTTAACCATGGCACTTCGAAATTTTATGAGCTCCCTGGTCTGATAATTTCAAATGCGAGGGCTATGACAAAGTTAGGCCAAATTTAACTAGTGTTTTTGCCCCAAAAGTCATGATGGATATTTATTTATTATTCCCTAGGTATGCTCTTTAGAATATTAACCATGAAATGAATTTTTAATTAATGCATCCATATAACTCCCAATTTAATATTGAAATTACAAATATGATCTATAAAAAAATCCTTTCAATATATTTCTCTAGGATATTTCAATTAAAAATTCTCTTATAACTCTCTATGTAATCTTGAAATGCACATATAATATTTTTAAAACAAGAAAAAAAACCTTCTTTAAATATATTTCTATAGTTTAAAGGTTTAACTATAGAAATATTAAGAAAAATTTGAACCTAAAAGCCTTAGATTTATTGAAAAATTGCTCATGGCATGAATACAGGTTCTTCTCAAGTATCGCAAACTTTATCTCTCTATATTTGCAAATGTTCTATTTTGGTATTTAACGAGTACAAAAATTCACAACATTCTCTCAAATTACACCATTTAAAAAAATATTCATTAAATCACATCATTTTCTCACATATGCATAGACTTAAACATCTAGACCAAGCATTTCTTCACTCAGGTATGGACTTTGACATCCAAATTACCTCTATACATATTTATCACTATAAATTTAGACATAAACGATGTATAGAGTATCAGTGGCCATTTTCAACATTATAAACAATGTCAAAAAAATATTCGTAGGTGGCATTCAAATGTTTCAAAAAATGAATTATCTTCTTTTAAATTGATGATTCAATTTTTTTTGGATTTATTTTTAAAAGCAATCAAATTGCTTATTCCTCTTTCAATAAGATGTCCCTTATTGGGTTCATCTATGTATACATGAAAATTTGACCCACTAAGGTGAGTCATTTTCCTTAGATCCTTAGTTTTCCCATTAGAAAATTAAGGTCATATTTGATCGAAATTTTCTCTAAAAAAATCCTCTTCATTCCTCCCAAATATTATACAATTCAATCAAGCTTGAAAATAGCTTTCCAACAATTTAATATTTATCTTGTTCTAACATTGTTTTGATCCCCCAAAGTGCCAAAAAATTGCACATGGGTTTAGCTGTTGCGAATCCATGGCTAGGGAGAAGGGCGAATCCACACCCATGGATTTCCCACCTACGAATTTGTTAAAAAATGGAAAATAATTCAACTGCCTAGATGCCATTGTGATTCAGTCCAAATTTAGCTAAATCCCACACCATCCACAAATCCATGGGTGGGAATCCTACCCACAGATTCACCTAGATTGAAAATTTTGCCAATATGCCTAACAAACCTAAATTGCCCCCCTAAATCACACCTTTTTTTTCTTGCATCTATTCCAAAGCTTTAAAACCAGAATTCTACCTTCCAATTGGAACTAATGGTCATTTTATCAAGATAATAAAGATTATGAGAACTAGCAAAATAATAAGCAATTGAGTTGAGAGAAATTAAGGGCTAACAAAGAGTTGTAGATTGAATGTTTGAGCAAGTTTGATGCTGATTGAAGAATACTTTGAAGAATTTTACTTACTGCTTGGGTCTATTTTTTTTACCATTGCTATTTTGACAATAAGTAATCAAATCTACAATCTTACCACTATGAGAAAGTCTTTTAACAATTACCTGGACATCTTTATTTCATTTTTTACATCTGCATTTCAATTTAGTATATTTTCCTCTTAGAAAATTAAGGTCATATTTGATATAACCTCTCCCCCATCAAATCATCTTCATTCCTCTCAAAACCTACACCATTGGATCAAGATCAAAAATAGCTTTCCAATGGTATATGATATGACCCATTTTGATAGTGTTTGGTTCTCCAAAATACTAAAAAACTACATATGGGTCTAGCTATCATGAATCCACGGGTAGCTTTCTAGTCGTAGATTCATGCCGTGAATTCAATTTTCCATCGCAAATTCACTTTCTAGCTCTGGATTCACACTATTACAAACTTAGGGGTAAATTATTTCTTCCTAATCCATCATTGCATCTTGCACATCATATATTGATCATTTTACACTTCACACTTCATAGCATTCTGATTTATGCATATTTTAGTTGTTTCATTTCAATTTACATATGTTTATAAGTAGGTTCATAATTTTCATATTTTTCCATGGTTTGTTAAAGAGACCAAGGGGATTTGACTACCACACTACTAAGACTCATTACACAGTGGCTTAAGCAAATACCCTAATGCTAACTATAATTTTTAGTATCTTTGTTTGATTGACTGTAGGTTTCTCATGAATTCATGCTACCTACCACATTCATACCATGGATTTGCTTCCAGAAGTGGATTCGCTTCCAACCATGGATTCATTCTACTAATGCAACTAGTCTAGGTAGGTGATCAATCAAATCTATTTTAATTTTTTTTTTGTTTGTTATATGTTTGTTTATTCTTAGATCATCTTGAAAACATATGAGAATATCAAAAAAGAAAAAAATAAATTTGTAATGCATTTAGCTTAGGAGAATTTTGCTTGTTGTGTGTTGTTTTCAAGGAAAGAAAAATTGCATATAGTTTAGTCTTTAGTTGCATTCAACCAAACATAGGTGTTTGATAATAAAAAAATAATGCATCCAAACATTTCCCATTATCTAGACTTAGGAATAGTCTTTAAATATTCCTTGGTGAACCCCCAAATAAATCAACCATCACCAAAGGAGGTATGACATCAGGTATCCCTCACATCGAGGTGTGGGCTTCTGACTTCCCATCCCCCTTCTAGGCATGGATCCATTAGCATGAGGTAAAAAGGGTGCAAAATTTTTAGTCCACATTCTTTGGTGAACCCGACATGAACTTTCATGTATTAAGGGTTCAAAATATTATATCACACTTCTCTTCTTTTCACTTTCTTCCCTTCTAGTTTTTCCTTTGGTGGTCCGTACTGACATCATTCTAGTTCCATCCCACCCATGGCACTAGGTGGTGTCTAGCTTTGGTGTGGGTTTAAGGTCGAACCCTCCAACTTGTAAAGTTGGGTATTAAGTGGTGTACACCTTTTACTCCTAGGATAGCTAGAGGTGACTAAGATTAGACCACTTTGGAGTAACTTGAAGAGAGGATTTTGGTTAGAAGGGATATATTTCTTTTCACCACCTATATTTATTTTCAACTAAGTCAAGATCACATTAAATAAAAACTAGTTGGTGAAGTGAAGAAAATATTTTGTGTGGTATTTTCTTTGAGTGATTTTTGTTCATTATTTCCAAAAACATGAGCCAATACAAACCTATTTATGTTACTTCCCCGATCAAAAATGTTAGGGGAACTTCACAAAATACATGGATTGGTTATGGTCAACCCTCTCAATAGTTTCATCCATATTCAACATCATCTTTATCACAACCTTCTCATATTTCATCCTTTTCCACTCAAATAATTCCTCCACAACTTTCCATTTCATATGCTTCTCCATAATTATCGCAATCTCAGCCATTTCCTCATACTTATTTCAACACAACACATCCATATCAATAAGACACTCCTTTTTCCAATCCTACCATGCACCCACATCATACTTCATAGTCTACCTACTATCATCATTCCACCTACAATTATGAAAAAATAGGCAATCAACCGTTAAATCCTACTATTGCTAATACCTTGAGAAAAATGTTCAAGGTTCCTCAAAAACCTTCACCATGTAAGTTTACAAAGCTCAAACAACCATTGACCATAATCCTCAAACATTTGCTAGATAAAAACATGATTGAGTTACCTCCCATAAGGCAACCTGATACCACAACAGATTGGTATGAGCCTGAGCAACATTGTGAATACCATAGAGTGGATGGACACATGACACAATCATGTAAGAAGTTGAGATATGTGGTTCAAGACTTGATTTATGTGGGTATTTTTATTATGGAGGATTTGCAACTCACTATTGGTTACAATTCTCTAGTAAAAAATCAACCTCTTACACAACAAACATCCACAACCAATCAAGACATGGGGATCTCCCAAAATTCCCTATCCAATCATCAACAATAGGAAACCAATCAAGTGTCATACCCTAATGTGTCTCATCACAATGATATTATTGATATCATAGCAGAGACTACAAAAAAGCAAGCTCAAGCTCAACAGACTCAACTTGACAAGCAGGAAATAAGTTCTTCATCCAACCAACCTTCAAGACTTCCTTTAGTTTTGAAGAATAATCAGAAAGGGAATACAAGCATAGAAAGCCCACCTTTAGTGTTGAAACCTCAACCTAAAGTCCACCTTGATACTCAACAATAGTTGGCTAACCCTTCAGACAAGATACCACTTTTAGAACTTTTGCTAACTTCTCCTACTCATATGGAAGCTTTGTGGAAGATTCTAAGCCAACAGTTTGTTCCTCGAGATATTCTCCCTAGGGATATCGCTAGTGTTGTAAGTTATCTTGGGATTGATCATATTTCATTTTATGATGATGAGATTCCTTCCTCAAACTTACAAGAAGATTCATCCCTTTACATCACAGGATTTATTGGAGAAACATTTATCAAAAGTGTCTTGATAGATAATGGTTCCTCACTTAATCTATGCACTTATCAATTCTTTCAAGAACTAGGATTAAAGGAGGAAGATCTCATTGAACCTGATATCATCATAAAATATTTCAACAATGAGTCCCAAGAAACTTGGGGCACTATAGTCCTTCCCCTTGAGATAGGACCTGAGATCTTAGATACCTTGTTTTATGTGGTGTCTTGCCCTATGACTTATAATCTACTACTTGGACGTCCTTGGATTCATGAGATGAGGGTTGTCCCTTCCACTCTTCATCAATGCTTGAATTTTAAATTCAAGAATCAAATTGTCACCATTCATGGTGACCCACAAGCATTCGAGCATTGTGCAATGGTGGAGCCACCTGATTCTCCATCCTATCCCACCTTATCATCATCATCACCCATTATCCATCACACTCTTTCATATACACCTGATCATACTTCTTCACCATGTAGTATCCATTCAAATCCACTTAATTCATCTTCCATAATTGACTCATTATCATCCACACCTCATTCTCCTATGGACCATCAAGGCTTGGAGAATATTGAAGAAGATGAGGGACCTCCTTATCCCTTTGATATTTTATTTTGTAATATGATAAATTTTGCACATTTTGATGGTAAATATTTTGCTTCTCGAGAGGACCCTCCTTTGCTATCTTACAGAGATCTTGCAAAATTAGGGATTGCCCCTCCCTATGTCAAGAAAAATGGTTTTGTTTGAGAATGCATAGATTTTCATGCAATGGTTGCTCAAGAGAAAGCTACAAAGGAGCTTCTTTATGATTCAAAACCTCCTTTGATTTTGAAGCCACCTTAGAAATATCATGTATAAATCACCTTGTATAGTGTATATAGATCATCTTGTATATATCACCAATTCCACCATGTAAATCAAAAAATAAAAATAAATCAAATAAAACAAAAATTGTGCATGATATTGCATTTTCATCTAGTTTGCATTTCCATCATTGCATTCACTCATGCCATTTTACATCCCTTGACCTTGAAAATTTATTTTTATTGATTACATCTCCCCAAGGTAAGGGATGTAGTTCTTGCTTTGCTCCATTGGCCTTGTTCATACACTTTGGTGCACACCCCTATTGAGTAGTATTCACTTTGGCAATATCATTCCCAGCACCCCATAGTGGATAGCTTCATGGTCACCAGTGAGGGGTAGCCTCCATTCGACCATTTGTGAGCATACATCCCAATGGGTATATCTCTTCTTTTCTGGCCATTAGCAAACACTACACCCATAGTGGGTTCAACACCTCTTATCATTTGTCTTTGGCCTTTTGGAGTTTTTGTTTTCATCCACCTATGCATTTCATTTAGACTTGTACATAACCCATCTTGCATAATTTCATCTCTTTAGTTCTAAATTGCATTGCATAATCATCATCATACATCATATAGTTTGCATTTGGCATTATACATTTTATAGTTGACATCTTGCATTTTGATTAGCCCAATTGCCTATGCCATATGGTCATACTTATCCATCATCCTTTTTTAAGGCACATGTTGTCACATTCATAGTTTATCTTGATCTTCTCAAGTGATTAAGATTACTTCTTGAACCAATCACATGATTCATATTTTAATAAAATCTTGATCCTTGATATTGATTAAAAATATCTCTTGAACCAAAGCACATTTTTTCACTAAGAAAATTTTGAGTTTTGGGAACTTGACCATGCTACTTTTGAACCAAACACATATCACATTTATTAATAAAATCTTGTATTCAGGAGGATGACGCCATGATTGGATTGAACCTTGAAGTGAAAATATTTTCTTGCTTGTCCCATTATGCACATAGTCCAACAATTAAATAAACATATTCTTTGCAAAATTATACAAAAAAAAGAAATAAAGAAGAAAAATAAAAAAGTGGGTAGTAAGGATAGGGTAAAATTCTCATAAGGACTCGATTCAAGTGGTTGAGAATACAATTTCCCAAAGCCCTAACTCTCTTTACAAAAATATATAATAATAAAGTGGGTAGTAAGGATAGGGTAAAATTCTCATTAGGACTCAATTTGAGTGGTTGAGAATCTGATTCCCCAAAATCCTAACTCTTTTTACAAACACATAATAATAATGGGCCTCCAAGTAGTAAGGATATGGTAAAATTCTCATCAAGACTCGATTCGGGTGGTTGAGAATCTGATTCCCCAAATATTGGAGACCCTACTATTGGACTATGCTCATGCATGGTGACACATCTCTCTTGAAGAGACCTCTGATTGCACATAAGGACAAGCTAGCTTCTTGGTTCTCTCTATGACTAGTTTAATATTTACCTTACTCAAGATTGGTAAATGAATTCATTTTGCACACACAATGGTTCTTAAATTGGCTTGTATCACTACCTTACTCAAAAGTGGTTAATGAACTTCACAAGCACACACATTGGTTCTTGATAGATTTGCATCATAATCAAGTTCAAGATAGGAAATGAACTCACGGATCACACACTAGTTCTTGATAGACTTGATTTCATCTTGAGGATAACAAAGATCTCTTGAACATTTGATTGGCTAATGTCATTATATCTTCATGGATTTGTATGCCAATGAAAATTAGGCTGAATCAATAATTAGTCTTGTATTTCATATCCACCATCTTAGTACAATGCATTTTCATCATTTGCTTCATCATATTGCATGATTTCTTGCCATACATTAATTTGCATATCTTGCTTGCTTATACATGATTTCTTGATCATATAGTTGCATGGAGACTTTGAAAACAATGGCATGAGATGATACCTAGTCAGGTTTTACACATATGAATTTCATTCATGCTAGGATTATGATGCCTAGTAAAGTCCCCATATAGGAAAAATACATCTTCCCTAACTAGTCATTTTGTGTTGCTATCATAAAATGGTATGAACCATTTCTCATATTTGAATTATTATTTTGACCATCAAATTCAACCATTTTACATACACATTCGATTCAATATCTTCAACTTCAATAGGATAATATTCTGCACATAGGATTTGCTTTATGACCACATGCGAGGAGCAACCTCCATATCAATAACTTACAAGCACACATCCTCATGGATTATTGCTTACAAAATATTATCACACATACATATCAATTACTTTTTGATCATTCCACTTCCACCATTTATCGTTCGCACTACACTCCTACTAGGTCATATACTTGCAACTCTAGCATAACAATATTCTGCATACAAGATTCACTTCATGACCACATGCGAGGGGTAACTTCCATCTCAGTCATATACAAGAATACATCCTTGTTGTATATTGCCTTCAAACTATTTTTGTAAAGATAAACCCAATGCATTTCAATCATTTTCTTCACATACAATCTTTCACTTCTTATACATCATCATTTTTCAATCATACTTCTTTTCTTTTTACAAACTGCATTTTGACTAGCATGGCAAGTATGCATCAAAACCAATAGGATCATATGCATCATCATATATTTAGACCATTCATAACATGCATCAAAATCAACATAATCACATGCATTATCATACATTTTCATTTAGATCATTCACAACATACATCAACAAAAAAAAGCAAAAATTTATACACATAAAGCAACTTGCCACTTACCTAGATCCTCCTAGCTACTCCATCATTGTCTTTGCACATAAATTCTACTTTGTGAGTAGCAAGTGCCATTTATCTCCAAGAATCCAAACCAAAAAGATAAACAGTAAAAATAAATTGGTTTTACAATCACCCTCCATTTTAACCCACCCATTCTTTTTTATTTCTTTTACTTTTTACACTTTTCTCATTCATTAGTCATTTCAATTTCCATTAGGAATATTGCATTCCTCATGAAACTTGAGGGGGTACCCTAACCAAAAAAATATTTAATCATTTTTCTAATGGCAATTCCACATGAACCATTCATTCTAAACCATCTCCCCCTTTTTTCTAACATCAACCATTGTCACCTCTTCTCAAGTATCTAAATATTTATTTGATGCATTTATTGTTTATAAATATACCAAAGAGGGGGTAAAATATAGACATGAAAAATTGACCCACTAAGGTGAGTCATTTTCCTTAGATATTTAGTTTTACTCTTAGAAAAATAGGGTCATATTTGATCCAAATTTTCCCTAACCAAATTGTCTCCATTCCCCCCAAATATTATACCATTGGATCAAGCTTGAAAATAGCTTTACAACAATATAATATTTATCTTTTTATAACACCATTTGGTCCACAAAAGTACTAAAAAACTACATATAGATCTATTTATTGTAAATCCATGGCTAGGGAAAAGGGAAAATGCACCCACGGATTTTCCACCCATGGATTCATTGAAAAACAAAAAACCATTCAATCATCTAGATGCCATTGTGTTTTAGTATAAATTTGGTTGAATCCCACATCGTCTATGAATCCTTAGGTGGGAATCCTACTAATAGATTCATCCAAATTATAAATTTTCCCAATCTGCCTAACAAACCTAAACTGCCCTCCAAATCACACCTTTTTTGGTTTTCTTGTGTTCATCCCAAAGCTTTAAAATTAGCATTCTGCCTTCCAATTGGGACTTATGGTCATTTGAGTAATCTAATGGAGAATTGTGAAAACTAGCAAAAGAATAAGAAATTTATTTGAGAGAAATTAAGGACTGAGAGAGAGTGTTGCAGGTTAAATATTGGAGCAAGTTTGATGTTGATTGAAGAACACTTTGGAGAATTCTACTTGCTACTTGGATCTATTTTTCTACCATTGCTATTTCAAACACAAACAATCAAATCAACAATATTCCCACTATAAGCAAGTCATTTTTCAACTACCTTGACATATTTATTTCATTTTTGCATCTGTATTTCATATTTAGTACATTTTCCTCTTAGAAAAGTAAGGTAATATTTGATTTAACTTTTCTCACATCAAATCATCTCCATTCCTCTCAAAAACTATAACATTGGATCAAGCTTAAAAATATTTTTCCAATATGATATGTCCCATTCTAACACTATTTAGTTATCCATAATGCCAAAAAATTGCATATATATCTTATCATGAATCTGCGGGTAGCTTTCTAGCCACGGATTCGCTTTCCAGTCACAGATTCGCACTGTTACAAGCTTGGGAGAAAATTCTTACTTCATGATCCACCATTACATCTTGCACATAATATATTGATCATTTTTCACTTTATAACATTCTAATTTATGTATATGTTATTTGTTTCATTTTAATTTACATATTTTTATAAGTAGGTTCATAATTTTCATCTTTATCCATGGTTTGCTACAGAGACCAAGGGGATTTGATTGCCACACTACTAAGACTCATTACATAGTGGATTAATAAAATCCCTTAATGCTAACTACAATTTTAGTGTCTCTATCTAATTGACTATAGGTTTCTCATGAATCCATGCCACCTGCCATCGATTCATGCCACGGATTCACTTCCAACCATGGATTTGCTCTTCTCAGCCATCTGGTCCAGGTAGATGCTCAATCATATCTATTTTAATTTTGTTTTATTTTTCTATTTATTCTATGTTTGTTTATTCTTAGATCATCTTGAAAACATAAGAAAATATAAAAATAAAATAAAAAATTGCAATGCATTTAGCTTAGGAGAATTTTGCTTGTTATGTGTTGTTCTCAAGGAAAGTTAAATTGCATATAGTTTAGTCTTTAGTTGCATTTGACCAAACATAGGTGTTTGATAATAAAAAAAAACACATCAAAGAATTTCCCATTATCTAGACTTAGGAATAGTCTTTAAACATTCCTTGGTGAACCTCCAAATCAATCAACCATCACCAAAGGAGGTACAACACTAGGTATCCCTCACATCGAGGTGTGGGCTTCTTAATTCCATTCCCCCTTCTAGGCATGTATCCATTGGCCTGAGGGAAAGGGTGCAAAATTTTTAGTTCACAATATACAAGCATTAAGTAAAAAATCTATTTTAAATTAAAAATTGTGTCCTAAATATGTCTTCTTGGATGGTACAATCATCACATCTCTTCTCTTTAGGTCTTTGTGAGAAATTTTATATGGCATTGAATTCACAATTTTCCTTGTAGTCTTTGTGAGAACTTATAGATAACACCTTTCTAGTTTCTAGATCTCAAAAATTTTCACCACATATTTATTAAAAATTATTTTAAAATATTTCTTTCCACTCATGGATCGGGATACTTTGCTTTGATACCACATGTTGGATATAGTGTAAAAAATTGAATGTTGTATTCATATTTCTCATTCATATATATTATAATCTCATTACATATTTATTACATCTTGAAACTCATAGTTCATTTGAATAATGATGTAGAGATGTAAAACTACCCTACCGCATACGATTCTTGGCTAGATCCACAAGGAAGCTGAGGTGACCGCAAGGGTATGTTGTTCTCTATACCTCAATGTAAAAGAGAGAGAAAGGGTTCACCAGGAATGGTTTTAGGACTCACTCCAATTTAGGATTAGAATATTTTGATGTGTTCAATTAAAGACAATCACCTATGTTTGGTCTTTCTAGATCTAAGCTATTAAATATAAAGGACAATGCAAAAATATAGAATGTAATAAAATAAGAGCTCACACTAGAATGATTCTTTTTTTGAATTATTTCTAACCTAGGGTTACAAAATGAAATCCTTTTGATCAAGGGTTCAAGAGAAGATGCACAAACAATTTTAAAACCCTAAGTGCACACTATATGTTGTTTATTTTTCAAATGCCTAGAAATCAATTAAATATATTTCTTTTATATCATATCTAGGGTTTTAAAAAAAATAACAAACACTCAAAAAACAACCTAAAGATTAATTAGGGAACTTATCTTATCTAGTGTTTGATCTGAGCTTTTATCATTTATCCAATATCCAATGATCTCTATTCCTACAAAATAACTTAGCAAACACTTAAAAATGTGATTAGTATTAGGGGGCTTGCTTTGGTTGTTGTATAGCAATACTTGGAGGTGCAAAAGTCAAGCCCCCTAGGTCATTTTAGCTTACCTTTGAAAATAGAAGATAAGGTTGAATTTTGGAAGGTGAACATGCACAATGAAATGCAACATATTAGATTGATAAAATAGAGCATACAATCCACTAACATGGTCTAAATACAGTATATAACATAGATCTAGGGTTTGGGGATAGCAAATTTCCCCCAAATGTGGTCTATGCAAAATTGTACCCCTCATGGAGTGATAAAAAATTTGCAAACTGGTAAAATTATGCCCCAAAATGATCAGGTATGATTTCGTAGAAGCAAAGAGAATTTTTTTTAAAGTATGAATTAACAAATGCATAATGAAAACCTAGTTAAAATGCAAATGTAGATAAGCGAAAATACCTGGTAGATAGTAAAAAAGTAGGTAGAAGGGTGAAGATCTCAAAATAGTTTATCTCTCCTTAGGGCTTCAACACTTGTCCACCAAATATTCATGACACAATCCAATGTAGTAGAAAATAGAGCTTCAACAAACTATATTTCACACTTGCGAGTTAGCTTTCTTGTAGAAGAAAAATGGATGTGAAAACACTTGAGGGCTTAGGTGCGATTAGATCACTTGATTACTTTGTGAGAAAAATCACTTGATTGATCAAATTTATTAGTTGTAAAATAAGACATCAAACCCTCATTTATAATGGATTTATGTAGACACTAAAATCTGGTCAATCCGATTGTGCTACCATAAATAGTGGCTTCGTGACACACCAAAGCCCCTAGGGCAGCCCTCAGGAGGCATACAGTGGTTCTAACCACTTGGCATAGGGTTTTAAAGGTTCTAGTCTACTTTTGGCATCTTTTGGACACCCTACTACTATTCGTTCCACCCTGGGATGAATACAAAACCTATTCATCCCACCCTAGGGTGAATAACAACATTCATTCTAGGGAGGAGCGAATAGCAAGTTTGACTGGAAAAAAGTCAAATATAGACAAATGGTGACTGCCAACGGTTAATTTTTTGGTTCCTAACAGCCAGAAAGTCAATGCATGCAACATATTAATTCTCCAACCCATGAGGGAGGCCAAATGGGGAGATTCTATTATCCCTCCAGTGCATGTCACCCTAATGGCCAAGTGGTGCCCCTTGCCTTGCATGCCCTCGCATGTATTTTGACCCATGAAGCCTCCTTGGGCTATAAGTGGATACATTTTACACACAAAATGAGAGGATATTTTGAGGACAAAGCAATGGAGTGCTACCAATATTTCCTTCCACCATTTTGCACCCAATTTTCCCTTGAAATCTCTTCCTAGCGAAGGAGGTTTGCGAGTGAGTTAAGATGCGTAATTTGTTACAAAACTGAACCAAATGAGTGAATTACCTCACCAAATTTGATGAAAACACATACCATAGGGTTTTGCATCATTCCCAAGTGGGATTGATGGTAAAATTTAGGAAGATTCTGTGGACATCCCACCCTCGGGTGCCCCCCAATCTGTGATAGTCCTATTCATCCCACCCTATGATGAATAAAGATCTGGGTATGATTTCTTGACTATTTTTAATTATATATTTTTACACATGCTTATATTATGCTGCATTTTAAATTTCATGTCATTATGATCTATATTGGTCGAGATATTGTATTTTTAGTGTTTTGCAGGGTCTCTTGCAAGTATCAGACGATCATCCAAGAGAACATCCAAACTATGATCGATATCATAAATATAATTAAATGGGTTTTCTTAGAATAGTATTTCATATATTATTTCCAATTTTCATGCATTTTGAATATACATAGGGCCAGAATTTTCTTACTTTAGGTTTTTCAGGTTGCGAACGGTTGCCCCAATTTCAAAACATGGTCGGATGCAATTTCGATGTGATTTCTAGTGATATCTTCCCAAAACCTATTTATCTACATACCCATTCCATATTTTGTCATTTGGAGTTGTTTTGATGCATTTTATCACTATTAGCCATGTTGCCCTTGTGGGGATTGCATGCTTTTTATCATATGCACTCGCTATTTGATGATTATGGTTTCCTTGTGTGTAGGTTCAAGTCATTATAGTGCATTTTGAGGTAGCCTAAGACATCATATATCAAAGAAACAAGTGGCAACAACCTTTGACCACCCACTTCAATTGTGGGTACGAGGAAAGACATTGGATGTGCACCCAAATTTCTTTAAGGATTTTGATCATTGGGCACCCGAGTTGTAAAAATTTGTATCACCTACTTTGAGCCCTCAATGGGATGCATTGTAACCTATAATTTGACATATCTAATTAATAATAAATTTATTTTCTTTACTTCTTGTTATTCGTTACTTTTCCATCTTTAGTTGTATGCTTCCATTTGGCGCTCATTAGCGATAAGGCATAGATACATGCATTTTTTATCTTCATTTTGTGCATAATTTTTTCCTACGTAAGTGGTGTTCATGGTGGTACCTAGTCCCTTTTGCTTTAGGTGAAATTTGGATCTCAATTTTCATCTTTTTATGTTGTAGGTGTTATTCGTTCTGGCCTGAAACGAACTCTGACCTGCTATTCATGCCACCCCAGGATGAATGCAAATTTGTCCCACCCTAGAATTAATACATACCTTCTATTCATCATGCCATAGAGTGAATAGAAAATATAGAGCTTTCAGAGTAGAATTCCAAAAATAGCAAGTTTTGGCAGTGATGAGATAGGTCCCTGAATCTTTAATCTCTATTTTGCATTTATAGAAACTGTTTATTTTTTAGATTATTTGGTTTTTCTTGCATATTTGTTTGTTTAGAAAGGTTAAAAGTTAGTTTCCTTTTCTTAAACACAAAATAAAAAAAATACATGAAAGCAAAAAAATCAAAACAAATTCAGAGTAGGAATGCATCTCTATGGTTGCGTGCTTGTAGCCTATCCAATGGGTAGGCTAACATTTAGGGTTTTGCATTTCTAGATACATTTGTGAGTTCATTTTTATATTAACCTTTCTGAAAGTAAAATGCATCTTATGCATGCATTTAGTGAATGATCATTGAATTCTTATTTGCTTGCTTTCTTTAAATTTAAAAGGAACCCCACACATCACGTTTTATTTTAACATCGACGTCCTTGGGCTCTCACATCCAACCCATCGATCAATACCAACAGTGGATGTCATTACCACTTGATTGGCTCATGTGAAAGAGTATCATCGAGACCCATTTGTGGCCAAGGCCAGCCTAATATCTATCCTAACCATGTAAAATAACATGCATTCCTCTTCAAAGGGGTGTATCGTTGTGCACAGAGTGTTGGGTAAGGGTTGGTAGTACCTATGCTACCTCGTTGGATATGGATTTCATCACCATATTCAGCTTGTGTGAGTATATAGGTGAAATCCTTTAAAAATTTAAGTGCATCATCCAACAATATTTCAAATACGTGACACAAGGTCATTCTTTACAAGCAACAGATCTGAAACACACAAAATAGTTTAGGGATTCACATCTAAAACTTAAACGAGATAATCATCTGTATTATTGGGTGTTTTCTTTCTTTTTTGTTGTTTCATTAAAAATTTGTAAAGAAGATAATCTCTTAGGATTTTGATAGAGGAGCGCAATGGTACGCACCCGCAGCCAAGCCCAAACATAGGTGGAAGCTATGAAGAGTGGATTAGGAGACATGAATCATCTCTGATATAGCCCTAGGGACTTGGTTATACCTCCTGGTGGTTCGAATTTTATACACACCCTGTGAAGAATGAGCATGAAATCCCGATAACACTTATAAGGGATAAATCCCACTCACTTTAGGATCTTGCTGGATATCCAAGGTGTGAGTTACAGAGTTGGGTCAAATGTC
The DNA here is from genome assembly GCA_028583015.1 of Wollemia nobilis. NCBI lineage: Eukaryota > Viridiplantae > Streptophyta > Pinopsida > Araucariales > Araucariaceae > Wollemia > Wollemia nobilis. The sequence goes on from JAQPPZ010001340.1 coordinate 995,252, forward strand.
TATTCACTCTTTTTCGCTTCTGGAATAGTTTCAAGTGGACTGTCTGTTACCTTACAACGGGTTCTGGACTTGTTCAGTAATGTTTTTGGAATTGGTTATCTTTGTGGACACTCAGATTTACAATCAGTTCTTTGATCTAGCTCTTTATGTTTTAGCAGATTTAAATAAAAGACAAATTTAAAAGAAAATAAAAATGGATCATTCAATCGGTGGAACAGAGAGAGTAGGGTAGGGCAGAAAGAGAAATTTATCTAACTTAGCTGCAAAACCAAAACTACCAATTTTAGTTATACCGGTTAGCTTCACAATAGAACAAATCAAAGAGGAAAGTGTCCAGCTTTCTAAGATCACCTTCCACTAAGAGCATAAGACAGAGACAACAACAGATCTGAAAGAAAATCACAAACAGAAGGGAAGTCGGTTAAAATTGGTATCTCTCACCAACAGCCTAGCTCGCACAGTGAGGACAGAGCAATTAGAACAGGCTTGAACCTTAAATCTGTAATTTTCCCTAACATACAATAAAGAGAATGAAGCCTAGCTAGCATATCCAATCTCTGGTAACACGGATCTACAACATAAATTAAATAAACCTTAATGAAACGAAAACAAAAGAAGATGAACTTATCGCAATCTGAAAGAGATTAGGCTCCTGGCCATGCTATCACAGAAAACGAAAATCACACCAACTCTAAGTCCAGAACAAAGCATTCAAACAAGATTTGCAGGAAATTGCTCCAATAGCTTTTATTTCTAAGTTTTCGCCTCTGGAATTTACATTCAGAAGAAGTATTTATAGACTCAGGACAGACCCTGATCTTTTTAGAAATATCTTCTTCTCAAACCCTAAATCTTATCCTCTAAACCTTACTACCTAGGTTTTACAATATAAGGCCCTTTAAAAATAGAGTTTTGATAAACCCTAACCACTCTGCAAATCTTAGTGCAGTTACTTGCCATAAATGGAGAAGGCATGATCTGATATTATTCTCATCCATCTGAAACTGCAAGTAAATATCTTCGTTTTCTAGCCGATCTGGTGCATCCGCTAGGAGCGTCTCATTAATTCCTTAGAGAAATTCGGATGAGTCACTGGTTTCTCTGACATTTTATCTTCGCAGAGCCGCTTTCGAGTTGAAATTCTCTCGCACGCCATTACTTTCACCATAAATTCTCCTGTTAAATGCATCCATCGGCAAATTTCGGTAACTGTGTGTAGATATTTTCATTTTTCGGTCAATTGTCGACATATTCCATTAAATGAGGCAGTTGCTTAGTCACCGTAAAGTCTCTTTGCGGCCAGATCTGTAAAATCTGGATGGACCAAAAATTCTCGGCATCTCACATTTCCATCTGACGGCCTTTGCTTGATCCGTGCTTATTTTTGTCTTTTTCGCCATTACTTTCGCTAGTATGCAACTGCTAGCTCGCTTTCTGCAAAAGACAAACAAGGATTAGTATTTTAATATTATTAAATTAAAACCCTAATGTTCATTATATGTCGGCTTTATTTATTTTGACACGTGTCACGAAATCGCGACGCTTTCATCACTTTGTTCTTCCAACCTTCTGCCGTGAAACCACGACATGTCACGAAATCGTGACTCCCTTCTTTGCTCTTCCATTTCAAACCGTGACATGTCATGATCACCCACCCCCCCCTTCCTTCTTTTCCTTTGTCGTGAAACCATGACATGTCACGAATCACCATCTCACGACATCCCACCCCCCCCCCTCACATGAAATCGTGACATTCACAAAATCCACCTCCCCACTTGCTCCTTTTTTCCCCCAACCCACATTCACGATTCTACATGTCACGAAATATCTTGCCTCTATGCATGTCACGATTTCACGACATGTCAATCTTCTTTTCTTTATTCAATCTTTTCTCATCTTCCCAAAAAAAAAAATGTCACGATATCGTTTTCATGGAAATGTCGCGATATCGCGACGTTCCAAAAAAAATGTCGCGATATCGTGACGTTTCCAAAAAATTCGAAATCGCGACGTTTTCATTACTTAGCAAATTTTCCAAAAATTGTAGGTTGACTCCAATGAATTCATTCATCTGTATTCTGCATTTTTACATATTTAGTGAAAGATTTTCTTTACTCATAAATGATTCTAACATTTGAAAAATGAATTCTAAAATTGAAATCAAAGCCATATGCAAGCCTACTTGGATATTTTGATGTAAGCAAAACTTTGAAAAGGAGGCAAGCAAAAATTGGAATTAAAACCAGGAAAACATCAAGAGGGTCCCTACGGCAAAATGAAAGCTAAATATTTTCAAAGGATGGAATTTCATTTTTTTAGTGGGGGTGTGTTGCTTCTCAACAAATGGCGATATCTACGGGGAAAATAGTAGCACTATTTTAGAATCCAGGACTCTAGTTTCAAAACAATATAGACCATGTACCATGCTTTGCCACAAATATTCTTCAAAATAATTTAACTACTACCTGATAGTTGTTAAAATTTCCCAAGGACATACTAGGTTGAATCACTTAAGGAAGATTTTTGATGTGCAATTATAAGCGTATAAAACTTTCTTCAAGAATGACTGGGCCTTCGAATGTTGTACTCTGGATTGATCAGCTTTTCTAGATTGTGAAAGGGGAAACCGAGTAGGGCTCTGTTTACTAGTTTAGCCTTTTACAGCCTCGACAGAGTTACTCTTTAGATTTTCACGACCCTGATCCACAACTGTGAGGTGGTATCTACAACTTGGTAAAAGAAAACATCTTCTGGAGCCTTGGCTATCTCTTTCATTACATAACTTCTTCTTTTTTTTTTTTTTTGTGTGGGAAATAACAGAGTGCCAGTTTTATGTTGTCTTGCTCAACTTTCACCTTCTCTCTCTCTCCTTTGAAATATACCGAAATCTGAAAAGCCTTGCTAAAAAAAACAATTTTTTTTTTAATATTTCATCGATCTGGAACTGCTTCAGCCTGGGTACTGATAGCCTCTATGGATACTCAAATAATTTCACGAGTCAGAGTCCCCTCTTACGATCAACTTTTCTTGGATTCCCTGGGAGTTTCTCCAGCCAAACAAGTATAGCAGTTTCTTTATAATTAAAATAATTGTGGCAAGCAAGACACAAAATCCAATTATCTTTCTACTGTTGTTCTGAATAACAAAATAGTTCCACTGTTCAGTTTAAGCAGACTATCTCTTAATTAGAATAAAACAAAATGAACACAGGATTTTGAACTCAGAATAAAAACAATTTTTAAAAGGCTGATTCTTTCTTTACTGCCCAGGCAAAACTTAAAAAAAATAGAATTTTAAAAGCTAAAAGAAATTTGTACAGACCCCAAAGGATAAAACACAGAACTTTAAAATCAAACAAAATAAAATAAAAACAAACTACTTTGTACAGACCCCAAAGGATAAACAAAATAAAATAAAATAAAACTACTTCAAAGCTTATTTACAATATATACACATGTTACAACGTCTTTGTGATTTATTCAAACGATGTATTGGATGGGACAACTGAGAAATAATGCTTTAGGTATTGACCATTAACAGGAAGGTTCAAAAAATTACCCTCAAGGTCCTGTAGACGGAATGCATTATTACCTAGGATCTCGGCAATCTGGTATGGCCCTATCCATAGCGGCTGCAACTTTGTATGTTTACCTTTCTTTTCATGGGCTTTGTCCCATAGAAGCACCAGGTCTACGAGTCTGAAGGCCTTCACTCTGGCTCTTTTGTCAAACCAACGCTTGACTGTTTCTTGGTGCCGACTGAAATGTTCCAGGGCTTGAAGTCGTTCGTCCTGCAAATTAGTTAAATCCAAAATACGAGCCTCTGCATCTGCTTGATCCTCAAAATAGTCTAAAACAAATTGATAAGTGGGCAATTTCAAAGAAATAGGAACAATGGGCTGAATACCATACAACAAAGCAAATGGGGAAGTCTTAAGAGCTACTTTATGTCTTATCCTATCAGCCCAAAGTGCATATTTCAATAATGTGTGCCATTGTCTGGGTTTGTCTGCAGCAGACTTCTTAATGGCATTCATCAGATTCTTATTTGTGGACTCAGCTAGTCCATTACCCTGGGGGTAATAGTTGGATGCAAATCTGATGACTATCCCCATCTGGTATGCCCACTCTGCAAACTCTAATGATTGAAAGGCCGGCCCGTTATCGCACACCAAATTCAAAGGAACTCCAAACCTGGTTATGATATTTGACTCTAGAAATTCGATCACCTCATGGGTTGTACTCCTCATGGTGGTTGTTGCTTCAACCCATCTTGTGCAATAATCGATGGTCGTTAGAACATACTTATGCCCCGTTGATGAATTTGGGTTTATCACACCCACAAAGTCAAGTCCCCATTGCATAAAAGGTTTGTTTATTACAACAAGCTGCAATGGTAGAGCTCGATTAGCCTCTTTGGATGCAAAAGTCTGACACTGATGGCAAGTTCTCACATGCTGATGTGCATCTTTAAACAATGTAGGCCAGTAATAGCCTGCTCTCAATATCTTGTGTGCAGTAGCGGAACCTGAAGAATGCCCGACCCCTAACTTCTCATGAAAACTGGACATCACCTCATTGACTTCATTCTGAGAAATGCATCTTAAGAATATGCCAGCATAATTTTCTCTATACAAGTTACCTCCTTTGAGCAAAAAATGAGCAGATTTCAACTTTAGTGCTCTTCTCTGGGTTCTATTTAGGTGAGATGGGCAAACTCCAAATTGCAGCAAATGAATGATATCTCCATACCAATCATCGAATCCGAAGTCCAGTTGATTAATTTCTCCTTGTATAGGTACTTCAGCAATATGTCGAGACAACCCAAGTCCTCTGATTAATTTTGTAGGCCAAATTTCTAAGTCGTATTCTTGTAGTCTTGTAACCCAATTACCTCTCAGTTCACCCAATTCGTCCTGGCTTAATAAGTACTTGATAGCTGGATCAGGAACTATAGCATGGACTTTGCTTCTTAGTATGTAGTGCTTGAATTGCTTAACTACTCTTACTAAGGCATAGGCTTGCTTATCCAAGCGAGAGTATTTGAGCTCAGCCCCATTTAAGTTGGTACTCTTGAAGGCAATCGGATGCTCCCCTGTTTCTCTTCATTGGGTCAAAACCGCAGCAAGTGTGTGTTCTGAAGAAAAAGAGTACAAATAAAAATCTGTACTGAAGTCTGGGCTCACCAGCACTGGAGCTTGTTGGATGGCAGATTTGATCTCCTGGAACGCTGTTTTGGCTTCTGTTGTCCAAACGATCTTAGCAGTTTCCTTCAGCATGTCATTCAGTGGCTTGACTATTTCTGCGAAGCCGGAGATGAACTTCCTGACAAAATTAATTTTCCCAAAAAAGGATCTTAACTCTTTCTTAGAGTTGGGAAAGGGTATCCCGGATATGGCTTCAACTCTGTCAGGATCCATGGAAATGCCATCTTTGGTGATCAAGTGTCCAAGGAGCTTTCCTTCAGTTACACCAAAAACACACTTCTTCGGGTTCAAAGAAATGTCGAACTCCCTGCATTTGTTGAAAACAGACTCCAAGTGTTTTACGTGGTCAAACCGAGATTTAGAGAAAACTGTTAAGTCATCCATGTAAACAACAATGCACTTACCCATAAGGCCTTTGAAAGCATGATCCATTGCACGTTGAAAAGTAGCTCCGACATTAATCAATCCGAACGACATTCTTTTGTAGGCGAAAGTTCCCCACTTGGTTGTGAAGGCAGTTTTCATCCTGTCTTCCTTCTCAACTAGTATCTGATTATACCCTGAGAATCCGTCTAAGAAAGACATCATTTCTGAACCATTCACAATTTGTAGCACCTCATCCATGGAAGGCAGAGGATAATTATCTTTCTCAGATGCCTTGTTCAAATTTCTAAAATCCACACACAAGCGGATCTCTCCATTTTTCTTTCTGACCGGCACCAAATTGGCCACCCAAGTAGAATGCCTAACGGGAAAAATAATGGCGGCACTCAATAATTTTTCTACCTCCTTCTTGATGAGGGGCTCTAGCAAAGCGTTGACATGCCTCTATTTTTGCCGGAAAGGTTTGCAAAACTCTTTTAAAGGTATAACATGAGTGTAAACTTTCGGATCAAAAACCTTTAAGTCTTTGTAAGACCAGGCCATAACATCCTTGGACCTGTGAAGAAATTCAATCATATTTCTTTTTATTTTAGGGTCACAAGTTTTTGCCAACTTGAGGTGCCCGGGATCTTCTTCAGTCCCCACGTTCAGGTTCTCAGTCTCACTGTTTGTTACACCAATAGAATCCCTAGAACTCACCTTTTGCTTAATTTGGTCAACATCAAAGAGCCGCTCCAGTTCCACCATCCCTTTTGGAATTCTGTTATCTTTCAACCTTATTATTCCCCTTTCATCGTCTAACTGCTCCAATAGAGTATCCCTTTGTCCATCATCGATTATAGCATTTTCAAACGCTTTGGTACTCTGTAAAAAATTTATAATCTGCTGGTCATCGGAGAAAACCTAAAAATTATCCACATTATTTGGGACCGAAGGACAAGGGACTAACTCGATCGAAAACTTGTTCCATTTGAATTCTTCCAGTGGCTTCAGACTTGCGGTTGATGAAGCTAAGACATCTGCACATGAATTCTGCTCTCTAGGTATGTGCGTTAAATTAAAAGCATCAAAATCTTCCACGAGATCCCATGCTCGGTGTTTGTATCCTTTTAAGTAGGATGCTTTGCACTGGAATTTACCTTTAACTTGATTAGCCACCAACTCTGAATCTGTAAAAACTTGGATATTTCTTACACCTCTGTCCAAAGCAAATTTCAATCCTAGCACCAGTGCTTCGTATTCTGCTAAATTATTTGTGCAAGGGAACTGTAGGCGATAAGACATAAAATATGTCTGACTCTCAGGCCCTTTAAGGACTGCCCCGTACCAGAACCCTGTTTAGATTTAGCCCCATCCACATGAAGCGTCCAAACTTCATTACTATGAACAAGATGAGCTTTACTAAACTTCTCATTTTGTCCCGTTGTTAAATTATAAACCCCAATATCTACATCAACAATATTTACAGTCTCATTTTCTGCATTATATTCAGTGATCGTATGTTTGTATCTGGGTTCTCTTTCAACCCTTAATTGGTTTGCAACTCCTTTCCACGGCAACCACATATGTGAAAAATCAGTTGCCAAGTATCCATTCAAAGATTTCGACCAATCCCTGCTCAGAAGCATCCCGTACCCCACAAGAATATCCACCACCCGAATTTCAATCTCGTGTTGTGCCCTTGGCTCAGATGCTAACTGGATATGAATATTCTGAAGTTCACCTACTACTTTAACCTCTGATTTATCCAATTGGACAACTCTTCTTTCAGACTTCATTGGGGTTAAACCCAACTGTTGACAAATGGCCAAAGGCATAACATTAGCTGAAGCACCCGAATCTACCAGACAGTTGTGTAAGTTTTTCCCAAATATACGAACAGTCAGTAGAAAAGGCGGAACTTCAGTCTTCTCTTTATACATGGCCACATTTGCATTTGCCATCTTCTTTCCCTTGTCCAAAGATTTGGTAGTAGGCCCAGAGTATGTTTTAATCAAGTTATCCCTCTGTTCTAAAATTTGGGCCAACTCATGAAGAGTGATGTTGGCTTTGATCTTCTTCATGTCCTCCACTATATTATATCCCTTATTGAGTGGAGGGACAAATGCATCTGGTCCTCTCGGATTTCCTCCCTTGGGTGGAGATGGGTTATTGCTTGAAGATGGATCTGGAGGAACATTGTGGGAGTTGTCCGGAGGGGTAGATGTAGTGTTGGGCTCCGGATTTCTGTTTCTGAGGTTGTAGTTGTCCCTCCTGTATTGTTGAAAATCCTGCACCTCATCCATAGGCATTTCAACTACATTCTTAGACTCACCTGGAAAAGTGAAAGAATCTAAGACCATAGCTGCACTATGGCTGGATGAACTTGGGCCATCCGCATTTCTTTGATGTTCAGGAGAAATCAACTCCCCAGATAAAGCTTCAAAGGCGTTACAGAATTCCAAACAATCCAATTCCCCGTGCTGAGAAGTAGCATGTATCCTGCACCAGTTAGGCAAAGCCAAATCACAAATATTTACATCATGACCTTTACCTTTATAATCCTTATTGGGTTCGTATGGGGGCCGAGTGAATCTGTTTTGCTGATAAGAATACCTGTTTGAGTTCTCCCCAGTAGAAACCTGCCTTTTAAAACTTAAAAAGTCATTGGCCAACTTTTGGACTATTTTTGACACTTCCTCAACTCTTGTGTTATCAGCTTCTTTACCTGGATTCTGTACATTTTTAGCAGGTGTTACAGCCAATGGATTTCTTGATGGTGGAGTTTGACGTACTGGCAACATCATCTGATGCGGTATGGGATTGAAAATAGGGGTACCTTGTGTGACCAAAGGAATTTGATGAGCATTTAAAGGTTGAGGCCCCAATTGCCTTTCCAGAACCAAAGCTTCTTTGTAAGCCTCTGTTAGATTGGTAATAGAGGCATCTCTTTTCAAGAAAATAGAAGTCATTGGATCTAGAGAATTCCTAAAAATCTCTAATGCCAGGTCTGCATTTGGCACATAATAACCAGTCAGTCTACCATAAGCCTTCTGAAATCTGACATTGTAAGATCTGACAGATTCATTTATTTCTCTTTTAATACCAGAAAATTGTTGATATAATACACTGGGATCTATCACTTCACCAAACTCGCGATACAAAAACCTTTTCCAAGTCATTCCAACTGGTAATAGAATCATTAGTGAGATTTAGAAACCAGTCGTAAGCTCCCTCCTGGAGAGTGAACGGGAACAATCTGCAAGCCACATCTTCATGCTATACATTTAACAATTTTAGAGCATTCTTGAATGCTACTAGGTGTTCCTCTGCTGTCCTAGTTCCATCATGCTTGTATCTGGGAAGATATCTCTCAGGATTTTTGGGTAGGTCATGGGCTGCACCCGGGATATTTAAGGCAGTGGAACCCAACCAGTTTGCCATTACTACTTGATTGACGATGATACTTTCAGTTGTAGTTGGAGTAACTACAAGTGGTGACAAAACTATTCCAGACAAGGACTTGGCCCTTCTGAGGTCTGCTTCTTCTTGGAGTTTCTAACTCAGGCACAAGGAGCTCTCCAGCTCTGGAATGGGACCTTGTTACTCTATAAGTGGAATCCAGCTTTTCACAAGCAACTTATAATCTTACAATCCTTAACAAACTACTGAACTTCAGGCCCTCCTTCTAGCGCCAATTTTAAATGTTGGTGTTGAGTTCCGTTGTTTAGGCAAAAACTCAAACAAACAAGTTTTAAAAGAGCTAAAGAGGAGGGAAAAGGATTCAAAAGATAAAACACCAGTATTTGTTAAATACCACATACAATCATATTTCTCAACTCAAGCACACTAAGAACGTAAGTTCTGCCCTCCTTCTAGCGCCAATTTTAAATGTTGGTTCGACTTTTATACACACCCTGTGAAGAATGAGCATGAAAACCCGATAACACTTATAAGGGATAAATCCCACTCACTTTAGGATCTTGCTGGATATCCAAGGTGTGAGTTACAGAGTTGGGTCAAATGTCTATTCACTCTTTTTCGCTTCTGGAATAGTTTCAAGTGGACTGTCTTGTTACCTTACAACGGGTTCTGGACTTGTTCAGTAATGTTTTTGGAATTGGTTATCTTTGTGGACACTCAGATTTACAATCAGTTCTTTGATCTAGCTCTTTATGTTTTAGCAGATTTAAATAAAAGACAAATTTAAAAGAAAATAAAAATGGATCATTCAATCGATGGAACAGAGAGAGTAGGGTAGGGCAGAAAGAGAAATTTATCTAACTTAGCTGCAAAACCAAAACTACCAATTTTAGTTATACCGGTTAGCTTCACAATAGAACAAATCAAAGAGGAAAGTGTCCAGCTTTCTAAGATCACCTTCCACTAAGAGCATAAGACAGAGACAACAACAGATCTGAAAGAAAATCACAAACAGAAGGGAAGTCGGTTGAAATTGGTATCTCTCACCAGCGACCTTAGCTCGCACAAGTGAGGACAGAGTAATTAGAATAGGCCTGAACCTTAAATCCATTAATTTCCCTAACATACAATAAAGAAAATGAAGCCTAGCAGCATATCCAATCCTGGTAACACAAATCTACAGCATAATTTAAATAAACCTTAATAAAACGAAAACAAAAGAAGATGAACTTATCACAATCCGAAAAATATTAGGCTCCTGGCCATGCTATCACAGAAAATGAAAATCACACCAACTCTAAGTCCAGAACAAAGCTTTCAAACAAGATTTGCAGGAAATTGCTCCAATAGCTTTTATTTCTAAGTTTTCGCCTCCTGAATTTACATTCGGAAGAAGTATTTATAGACTCAGGACAGACCATCGATCTTTTTAGAAATATCTTCTTCTCAAACCCTAAATCTTATCCTCTAAACCTTACTACCCAGGTTTTACAATATAAGGCCCTTTAAAAATAGAGTTTTTATAAACCCTAACCACTCTGCAAATCTTAGTGCAGTTACTTGCCATAAATGGAGAAGGCATGATCTGATATTATTCTCATCCATCTGTAACTGCAAGTAAATATCTTCGTTTTCTAGCCGACTGGTGCATCTGCCGGGAACGTCTCATTAATTCCTCAGAGAAATTTGGATGAGTCATCGGTTTCTCTGACATTTTATCTTCGCAGAGCCGCTTCTGAGTTGAAATTCTCTGCATGCCATTACTTTCACCATAAATTCTCCTGTTAAATGCGTCCATCGGCAAATTTCGATAACTGTGTGTAGATATTTTCATTTTTCGATCAATTGTTGACATATTCCATTAAATGGGCAGCTGCTTAGTCACCGTAAAGTCTCTTTGCGGCCAGATCTGTAAAATCTGGATGGACCAAAAATTCTCGGCATCTCACATTTCCATCTGACGGCCTTCGCTTGATCTGTGCTTATTTTTGTCTTTTTCGCCATTACTTCCGCTAGTATGCAACTGCCAGATCGCTTTCTGCAAAAGACAAACAAGGATTAGTATTTTAATATTATTAAATTAAAACCCTAATGTTCATTATATGTCGACTTTATTTATTTTGACACGTGTCACGAAATCGTGAAGTTTCATCACTTTGTTCTTCCAAGCTCTTCTGCCATGAAACCGCGACATGTCATGATTTTGCGACATGTCACACGAAATCGTGACATTCCCTTTTCCTTGCTTCTATTTGCTCTTTCTCACGAAACCACGACATGTCACGACGGTCTCCCCACTTGGCTCCATTTCTTTTTCCTTCGTTGTGAAACCGTGACATGTCGCGATTTCGTGACATGTCATGAAATCGCGACGGTCTCCCCACTTGGCTCCATTTATTTTTCCTCCATCGCGAAACCATGACATGTCACGATTTCGTGACATGTCACAAAATCGCAACGTCCCCACTTTGCTCCTTTCTTTTTCTTTGTCGAAATCGTGACATGTCACGAAATTCGTCCCCCTTTGCTCCATTTCTCTTTCTTCAAAACCGTGACATGTCACGATTTCGTGACATGTCACAAAATCACGACACTCCCCACTTGGCTCCATTTATTTTTCCTCCATCACAAAACAGTGACATGTGATTTCATGACATGGCATGAAATCGTGACGGTCTCCCCACTTGGCTCCATTTTTTTCTTTCGTCGTGAAACCGCGACATGTCACGATTTCGTGACATGTCACGAAATCGTGACGGTCTCCCCACTTAGCTCCATTTCTCTTTCCTCCGTCGCGAAATCATGACATGTCACGATTTCGTGACATGTTGCGAAATCGCGACGGTCTCCCCACTTGGCTCCATTTCTCTTTCTTCGTCGCAAAACCGTGACATGTCACAATTTCGTGACATGTCATGAAATCGTGATGGTCTCCCCACTTGGCTCCATTTCTTTTCCTCCGTCGGAAACGCGACCGCATTCAAATCCTTCCACATTCATTTTCTTCATTTATATATTCTCCACCTTCTTCTTTCAAACGTCTGATATCATGATATTTTCATCACTTGCACTTTCTAGTCCAAATATGTCACGATATCGCGACGTTTTCTACAAGCTTCGCTTTCAACCAAAATATGTCGCGATATCGCGATGTTTCCAAAAATGGAAATGTCGCGAAATCGCGACATTTCCAAAAATGGAAATGTCATGAAATCGCGACGTTTCCAAAAATGGAAATGTCACGAAATCACGATGTTTTCATTACTTAGCAAATTTTCCAAAAATTGTAGGTTGACTCCAATGAATTCATTCATCTGTATTCTGCATTTTTACATATTTAGTGAAAGATTTTCTTTACTCAGAAATGATTCTAACATTTGAAAAATGAATTCTAAAATAAATCAAAGCCATATGCAAGCCTACTTGGATACTTTGATGTAAGCAAAACTTTGAAAAGGAGGCAAGCAAAATTTGGAATTAAAACCAGGAAAACATCAAGAGGGTCCCTACGGCAAAATGAAAACTAAATATTTTCAAAGGATGGAATTTCATTTTTTTAGTGGGGGTGTGTTGCTTCTCAACACCTCCCTAGTGAGCTTCTACTCCACCTAGCCCCAAGACAGTAGGGCACAAGCCTCATCTCCGAAGGAACCCTCTATGGGACACCCCGAGGTATTATGAGCATTACTCAGGAGAGTGTTCTTGGTATGTAGATACATCACAAGCCTTCTTTGATGAAAGGTAACAATGCATTGAGGTGCTAATAGATAGAGTGGTGCCATGCATCTACATACCCATCAGGGCTAACACACCTATTCATAGGCAAGAGCATGACTTCGCACACTGGCTGGAGCAAGTCGATAAGACTTTACCTATGCATCACCTTGATAGGATATAATATCTCATGCAACCTAATGGGAATGATACTCGTCGATCAGGGTGAGCCAATTCTGCCCTACCTTTCCTTTCCCATGAGGGAATACATGAGGAGATCCCAAATTTTCCTCATTAGTACTTTGTGCATGCCCAATGTGCCTCTACACCAACTAAGTATAATGAGCATATGTTCCAGCCTAAACCTCAATTAAATTCAACAAACCTCGAAAGATGCAAGTGCTCTATAGATATCATAGATTATATTGAATGAGGTTGACCCCAAGGTGAGGCCCCTATATCCCCTAGGACTCACACGATGGAACAAATCAAGCAAATAGTTGCAAAATATGTGGAATGCCAAGATCATTTCAAGCAGCTTTAGTGTGACAAAGAGCAATTAGACCGCTTGCATTAGCTTGAGAAAGAGAGGATTGAGTAGGAGACCAATGAGCTCTTCCAACAGACTCTATGGAAGAGGGTACCTACCCATAAGACCCATAGGTAGGAAGTCCCTTCGAGGTAACCTATACTTATTTGAGAAAGGTCTCCCAGAGCTTATTCGATGTTGCCTTCATGGCATCCTAGGCTAGAGTGAGACTTACCTCATAGGCCATATGTAGGGCACCCACAGTAGGTGAATACCCCTATTTATAGACCAGCTTGAGAGACACCCTATGGGGCCTATAGTGATCATGATATGAAAGTAGAGTATTTGGAGATGCCTTATCAGGGCATGGGGGTGATAGGCCACCACCCTGCAATAGGTTGGAGGATCCTAGACCTCCACCTCAGGATGTGAGCAAGAATGAGGAGATCAAGTCCTCGGGCCCATATAAAGAGCTGCTAGAGCACCTAGAGTCGATAGAGAACAAGAACTTTGGTTCTGGATCTCAGAAGCCCACTATGCACCAGCTATGCAGTTAGCCCATCCATCCTTCAGTGCCTATGCCTCCCTATCCAGAGTCGTATAAGTTGCCACAATTGGATATGTTTAAGGGAGAAGAGGATGTGCAGGAGCATGTCACCAGATTTCTAGGTTAGTGCTTTGGCATTCATGATAATGATGCTTTGAATTTAAGAATGTTTGTGACTACCCTTTTAGGCCCCACCTTGGAGTGGTTTTACCAACTCCCTAAGCATAGCATCCGTACTTTGGATCAACTTGTAGAGGTGTTCCTAGAATGCTTCATCTTCAATACCAATAAGAAGGCAACATTGGCCGACGTAGCTAGGTTGAAGCAGTATAATGATGAGTCAATAATGAATTATGGCAATAGGTGGCAGGCTTTGCTCACAAAAATGCCTTATCTCCTCCCCATGTCAAAGCTAAATCAGATGTTCTCCAAAAGCTACCTAAAACTCATATCCTTTTTTTTGTAGCTAAAATAATACCCCACTCTTGATTCAATAGGGAGAGATTGTGAAGCCTCACAAGGAGTGGAGCAAGAACACCAAGAGCACCCCAATGCAGCCTAAGCCAGCAATAGCGAATTAGGTTGCCATTAGTATCCCGGGGTTAGCACAAGTTATGCCACCTCAAAAGCCCAATTATCAGGCCACACACCAAGACTATACTAAGTAAAATTAGAATAGTCAAGGGTAGAATCAATAGCATCACCCAAAATGGCAGTTTACACCCCTTGCAGAGTCCATGGGCTCATTGTTCGAGCACCTCTTAGTGGTAAATTTGATCAATCTACCTGAAAGTCGATCTATCAACCCAAATGCCCCTAAGCCCAAAGGGTACAAATAAGACCTATATTGCAAATTTCATAGGCAAAATGGGCATGATGTGAACATGTGCTATAAGTTTAAAAACTTGGTATAGGACATGATCAATAGGAATATCCTTCAGGTGGACAACCCTATCACGCAAAACAACTAATAGATGGAGATCTTTAAATATCCCTTGCCTACCCATGTGGATCAAGCTAAGCTAGTGCCCCAGGTGAATGAGGTTCACCATGCCCCTCCTTAGTAGGGGTATGTCGGCATGATCAGCATTATCATGAGGAATAGGTAGTACCCAAGTCTAGCCACACCACTTGCGGGTCAGAGTGATGTCCCTTCGATGTCATAGTAGCCACTAACTTCTCTGAAGATCCTTCCACCTAGGCTTGTGGCCACCCTCAAGAGTAAGCTCGCTCAAAGCTTGAGAACAACATCTGCCCATCTCTCCATCTACAAGATGATTTTGCAATCACAACCTCACAGAGAGTCTTTGATGGAGATCCTTAAGGCCATAGAGCTTCAACCCCAGGAGTCCAACTTATTCAACAACTTTGTGGGGTATGTTAGATAGTGCACTAAATCGATGATCACCTTTTGATAAGATGAGCTTAAATTGATCCCAAATGATATGGTGGACCCTCCCTTGCACATCGTCACATGCATAAATGGGACACCATACAAGAGAGTGTTGATAGACACAGGGTCTTATAGCAATATCATCACTACAACCACTTTCAAGCACTTGAAGCTCTTGGTATCGCATATTGTTGCATCTACATACACCCTTTGAGAATTTAATGATGTCATATGCTCGATAGTTGGTATGATTGTCCTACCTATTCAGGTAGGAGAGAAGACCATATCGATGCTATGCCACATACTAGAGGGTGAGATGGCATACAATATCTTGTTAGGCAGACCATGGATTAGGGACATGAAGTGTGTCCCTTACATTGCTCACCAATGCCTCAAGTACACTCATGAAGGGTAAGTTCATGTCATCCCTATGGACCTAGATCCCTATAAGTACTGTAACATGGTGCAACATATCCCCAAGTCAACCTTACCATCGACACATCTATATTTCCAATCGAATAAATCCAGCTAAGGCTTGACCCCTCATCATCATAGGATATTCCTTCCTCATCATTGGCACCTCCTATGATGCCCAACGGGATGGTAGAACCATTATTGACGAACCTAGGGAAGAATCCCATTGATGAGGTACAACCAACCATATCCACCATCTCCATAGAGAAAATACCTAGACCAGATGATGAAGAGCTACCACAAGTGATAGATGATAAATCATATCAAATCTCGCTCTCATCACTCTTCTATCTGTAGTCTTAGGTGATAGTGCACTTGGCTTCTACTATATTAGGAGAATACATGGTTAGGGAGGTTACAACTACCCCTGCTATAGAGTCGGTGCAAGACATGGGTCAACCTCATCTTCCCATAGGCACTATCATTACCCTAGGAGTCCCCCCTAATAAAACAAATTTCATCTATGGGGGACTGGAATACGACATCAAACCCTACCAACAACATGAGGAGGATGAAGAGTCTTTCATAGAAGACATCCACTACTTTTCTAACCCTAAATTCATCTTGAAGTATCTTGACCTATGCAATTACCATGGTTATGGGTTAGGATTGTATGAGCAAGGCACACGGGTTCTATTTCAACCCTAGTACCAGATGCCATATGATAAATTGAGCTTGGTACATAATCACCCCTTGCCCCTGGATGTTCTCATAGGTGGTCTAGAGTGCCTTTGCCTCAACTATATAGATGAGTTGGCCCGAGATCCCTTCACCAACCCTAATCGTGTCTACTTGCTAGGGGCCTATTTCCCTATGCCCTTGGGAGACGATGAACCACCTCGATATGGTATCCAATCCTATGAGAGATGTGAAGGTTCACACACTCTTCCACATTATGGTGAGGAAGAATATCTAGGTTCCCCTTATGAGTGGACATTAGATGATGAGTCAAACTATGGGGTCACACCGATTGAATCTAATAGTTCTAATAGAGAATACACACAGGTTGTCCCTTGGGATGATGATGACAAATATTATCTATGCATGTTCCCATTGCAAGATCCCATATGGTTAAAACTTCTACCTCATGAAGAGCAAGTTCACCCATAGCCACATCGACCATCGCCTATCATTCCACCACCTCCACAGCTGCCTCCATAGGTCGTGCTACATCTAGAGGTCGATGGTCACCACCAGTCATCTAGAGGAAATCATCCATTCGTAAATATGATTTCCATATATCTATTTGAGAAATTATGAGATCTAAATAACTTGTCAAAGTCGTTGCACCTTGACTTGGGGGTAATTAACTTTGATCGGGGAGATTCACCCCCATCACCTTTTGAGTATTGGCCTTGTGATGAGATGTTACAACTATTTTTCTTCTCTTTAGGGCTAGCTCATGATGTCTTCCATGCTGAGGAGGAACTTGAGGTTCCCATTAATGATCTAAATCTATAATATGACATCCATTTGATCCTTACCCCCCACTAGCTAGATGAGGGGTCGCATATGTCAATCGAGCCTATTATTGATGTAGAAATCAGCTCAGATACAAAGAATCCATAGTATATCAAGCTAGGGGAAAATCTATCCCCCAAATAGAAAGCCGATTACATAGCCCTTCTCACTAAGAAGAAGGAAGCTTTTACATGGTCCTATAAAGATATGACAGGGCTAGATCCAAATCTAGTCACCCATAATCTGACACTTGAATCGAAGGCCAAGCCTATCAAGCAAAAGCTAAGAAATATGCATCCAATAGTGGCATTTATGGTCAAATATGAGCTATAGAATTTTTTGGATGCCTAGTTTGTCATTTCTATAGACTATCCACCATGGTTTTCCAACATGGTTCCCATCAAGAAGCCATACAAGAGGATTCACATTTGCATCAATTTTTGAGACCTAAACAAAGCAAGTCCTAAGGATGATTTCCATTTGCCAAGCATCGATGCCCTGGTAGATGCCACAGTAGGCCATAAAATATTATCCCTTATGGATGGTTTCTCTAGGTACAATCATATTCATATTAACCCATTGGACCAGCTCAAAACGGCGTTCACAATTCCCTAGAGCCTTAAAATTCCAGTGCCACCTACCAACGTGCAATGACATACATCTTCCATGAATACATGCATAACATTTTGGAATATTACATGGATGAGTTACTAGATAAATCATTATTATGCCATGAGCATATTGAGGTCTTGAGCAAAGTTTTAGATTGCCTCATCGAGCACAATGTGATATTGAACCCCAAAAAGTTCATCTGCGATGTCACATCTGGAAAGCTTTTGGAATTTATCATCTCTAAGTGAGGCATTGAAGTGGACCCCAATAAGGTCAAGGCTATCCTTGAGATACCTCCCCCAACCATGATCAAGCAGCTTTGAAGTCTTCAGGGCAAGGTCACATCCATCAAACGCTTCATAGCATAATTTTCGAATAAGTGTTGCCTCATGAACAAGTTGTTTCACAAGGGGGTCACATTCCATTAGGATGAAAAGTTTCAGGAGGCATTTGACACAATAAAATAGTACCTGGATTCATCGCCAGTGTTGGCACCACCTAGACTAGGAGTGTCATTTTGCTTATACATCTCAGCCACTGAGATTGCATTGGGCACCATGTTAGCCCAAAACAATGAATTTCATAAGGAACAGACTACTTACTATATTAGCCACATCTTGGTTAGTTATGAGATAAAGTATGCATACATTGAGAAATTATGCCTAAAGGTGGTTTTCACCACCAAGAAGCTATGGCATTACATGCTTAGCAATACCATGTATGTTGTATCTAAAGAGAATCCATTGTGCTACATGATGAGTCACACTTATCATAGTAGTTGCATGGCAAAATGGATCATGTTTTTGATGGAGTTCGACCTTTATTTTGTTGGAAAAAAATAAATTAAGGGTCAGGTCATCACCAATCAACACATAGAGGCTCCTCTCCAGGACGATCAACCACTTACCATGGAGCTTCCCGATGATGGGGTCTTCCAAATATTAGAATCGCCAGATTCTGACGAGCCTGAGATGTAGACATATATGACCCTATTTTTTGATGGCTCCAAATACAAGCAATGGGGTGGTGTTGGAATCATGTTTATCACACCGCATAGGGCTCCCATAACCTTGTCATTTAAACTCAATTTCTCATGCACCAATAATAATTCCAAGTACGAGGCCCTGATCATAGGCCTTTAGATGGCTGTCACCATGAAAATAACCAAACTCAACATTTTTGGTGACTCCTTGCTCATTGCTAACTAGGTCAAGGGGATCTACCAGTACAAATGCCCAGTTATGCAAGCCTATAAAGCTCTTGTGGATAAATTCCTAGAAAATTTTTAATAGTATAACATCGAGGCACTACCTTGATCATCTAATTGCTTTACGGATACAATGGCCTCTCTAGGGTCCTTGATCCTGCAAGACCCTATGGATTAGATGATTACCATCCAGGTCAAAATGCTCTTGCAATCTATGGTTTAGCATGAGAAAAATCAAGTCATGCTGAAATTTCACTTGATTCAAATTGAACCTCATAAGGAGCGATTATCCCACATTCATGAGCACTTGAACCAGGCTGATTGGGAGACTTTGTTCCCTCAAGCCCCTTTTGATATTAGTACAATGCTATTCTTGCAAGTTATTTCCAAACTATCTTTTGCTAGGGATGAAATTTGAGAGGAACAAGTTTTTCATGCGTTCGATGCTTCTTCACAACAAGACTGGTCAACACAAATCAAGGAATACCTAAATCTTGGTAATCTCCCTCCTGGATTGTCGCACACCACTAAAATAACATTCATATGGAAGGCAACAAAATATGTCTTTCTAGGAGACATTTTGTATCGTCAGAGCTATGAAGGGATCCTCCTTCATTGCTTAGAGCGTCATGATTTAACTTGGGCAATTGCCCAAGCACACGACAGTACATGCGATGGTCATTTTAGCAGCATGGCCATCACCAAATGCATTCTTTGCATGGGCTATTATTTTCCAACTTTAGAGCAAGATTTTTATGCATATGTGAGGAAGTGCATGAAGTGTCATCACCATGCTAACTTGACACACATACCTTCTCAGGCCTTGCAACCTATCCAATCGATGTGTCCATTTTCACAATGGGAACTGGATTTAATAAGGAAAATATCTCCCACATCCTTGAGCTATCACATTTTTATTATAACGGCTATCGAGTATTTCACTAAATGGGTGGAAGCAATTCCCCTTACAACTATGATAGGACCCCGCATAGCGGAGTTCCTATTGCTTAATATCATTTGTCATTTTAGTATTCCATCCAATATCATTTTGGATAATGGGAGATCATTTAAAAACAAATATGTGCGTGCTTTGACAACAAAGTATAATATCCAACACAATTTTTTAACACCCTACTATCTACAAGCAAATGGGCAAGTAGAGGCTTCCAACAAAATATTGATTGCCATTCTCAAGAAAATTGTTAGAGAGATTCACATAGATTGGCATACACAAATTTCCTTTGATCTATGGGCCTATCGCACTAGCATTTAGATGCCCACTGGGGCTACTCCATTTTCACTAGTGTATGGCACCGAGGCGGTCATGCCTCTAGAGCTCGAAATCCCATCATTATGTATATCCATGCAAGAGTTCATCAATGATGACACCAAATGGTAGGCTCACCTAGATCAGCTTACACTACTTTATGAACATCGTATTAATGCTCTCGAGCACCTGCACATATATCAAGAGTGACTTAAGAGAGCCTACATTATGAAAGTCCACCTAAGAGACTTTTAGGTTGGTAACCTCATTCTAAAAGAGAACCAACAAAATTCTAATTTTCTACCCCATCTGAGGGACAAGTTCATGGTAAACTGGGTAGGTCCCTATATCATTACTAGTCAGATAGGACCCAGAACATATTGCCTAGCCTCCCTTGAAGATGTCAAGGATCCTAAACCCTTGAACATACTTCATTTGCATCCATTCCATGCCTAAGACATGAGGGTCAACTTAAAATACTCCTAGGCAATCTAGAACCATCTAGGTCACCCCAAAATACTCCAAGGGTTCCTACATACCTCTTGGTCAACCTAAAATGCTCCTAGGAGGTCTAGAACCGTCTAGATCACCCCAAAATGCTCCAAGTGTGCCTACATCTTGCTTGGTCAACTTAAAACTCTCCTAGGTGGTCTCGAACCATCTAGGTCACCCAAAAAGCCCCAAAGGCATCCATCAACCCTTTGGTCACCCCAAATGCCCCAATGGCCCCCAATAAGCCAATTGGTCACATGTACATACACATATATCAATAAAAAATACAAAAACATCATCAAAATATCAAAAATACAAAAACATTGCATCGCATTGCATTTCAACACATTATCAAAATATCAAAACTACAAAATATAGCATCGCATCACATTGCATCCCATTGCATTTTATTGTCACTTGAATTTAGGCATCATCACTAGCACTGTACATTTTAGAGTTGCTCATGCATGTCTAGCACCATGATGATACAATACTTATCACACAAAATAAATGTCATAAAAATAAGCATAGTTCAATGTTGTAATTATCATATTCACCCACAGTTTCCATTTTTCAAATTTGTGTCCACCCCTACACCTAGTCATGTGTTTTCGAACGTCTTTAGGGTTTTTGGTCACTTAACCATTTCTAGCTCCTCTTCAGGTTTGGTAGAAAGCTAGCTTGATTTTTAGGAGGTAGAGTCTTGCATTGATTATGCCTTGTGTACATCAGATCCCAAACATGCTTACACATTAATAAATCCCAATTTTGCATGAAGAAATATGAAATCCATAAAGTGGTCTAGGTTACTTTAAGTGAAAAGGTCATCCGGCCCATCCCCTTGTGTGAATGGTTTAAGAATGCTGAGAGTTGGCAAAGGGACAAGCATCTTCCCTACCCAAATCCCCAAAATAAATAGTGGTTCACCACTAATACCCGAACCACTAACCCCTTGCTCAAATATATATATATATATATATATACAAAATAAATAGTGATTTTCATCACTACATATGAGCAAGTATCCCAATAAAATTGAAGAAAAGAAGGTAGTCAAACTTGAATCCCTAGAACTCTCAGCATTTGGAAAACCATAAGGTGATCCTCATTACCGGTTTGGTGGATAGCCTATCCGAAAATGGTGGTATCCTTACGCCTGATGATATGTCTATCACATTTGCTTTGACGTGTGTGAAGACCAATGTTTGCATGTGGATGAGCTAGCTTTTGGTAACCTAGATTGCCTAGTGGTCTAGTCCTACTAAGTACAGAACTCAGGATTGTGATATTCATAAAGTGATCCTCATTATAGGTTTGGTGGATAGCCTATATGGCAATGGCAGTATCTTTATGTGTCTCACAGGAATGAACTCACTTGCACACATAGGGATATGAAGTACTTTGGTCATCCTATCAGATTCATACCTTGTCAAAAATTCTTGCATTGTTAGTATACAACCTTTGATCAAATCAGCTAGAGTGTTTGAGTCTCATAAAAACCTCACCTACATTCTTTGCACATGTCATTTCATTCACTCCATTTCACCACATCGCAATAATACAGTTCCACATTTCCATTAAACAAAAACAATACATACAAAAAAAGAAAGAAAAACATAACGTTAATGTGTTTTGTACAATATATGGTGCTAACATAGTGTGACAAATCATTAGCCACAATTCATTTTTATCAATCAATCAAATATCACATCTCAACTATGCATCCACACATATAGATAGCTGCAAAACAAATCAAATCAAAATACACATGCATACATGATATCTATCTATCACCATATCATTGCATCCATATGCATATATACTAAGCATTTAACCTATAAGCATAAATTAGTACACACATTACATTCATACAATAAAGCAATAAATGAAACACATGATGATCACAAAAAAATATCATATATATATATATGGGGAAAAAAAAAAGTACATCAAAGTTTCTAAAATTCTCGTAGGCTACAATAAAGTGGGTCCTCAGACCTCACCACCCAAAAACCTAAAAATAGTCCCACGAGTGTCCATCATTGTGATCACGTAGGATCAGTGCTACGACTCACACTGCTCCTAGTAGCCTGGGTCTATTGATACCCCCATGCCTAATGCCATTAGCCCTGTCCTCCCTCTATTGAGTAGAGGATTGTATGATCTTGCTCTATCGAGATTGGTGTGATCGGTTGCTCTCCCCGTAATTCGATAGTCACCCCCCAAGGTGCACTACCTCCATCTCTAGTTGACCCACATATTCTTGTCTTTGTTGTCCCTGCACTTGATAGGTCTTTACCATTGACTGTAGTCGCAACATCTTAGCCCATAGCCTCTTTGTCTCCCTAGTGCTGGATCCCTCCTGCCTTAAACCCTGAGCTCTCAACTATGCTTACAGGGAGGCTATCTCGTCCTGATTCTCTTGTGTCTGCACCTGCAAGAGACTCCTCTCCTACCTAACCCTGGCCAAATTAGCCTACAACTTTGTATAATAGCCACCCTGTACACCCTATGGTACCTATGCCCTAGGATCCTCTACATCCATGTAGTCCCCCTGATCTTTCAAGTCCAAGAGATCTCCCTACTCTTTGCCCTCTACCCAGTCCTCCTATAGAGCGTCCAACATCACCTCATCAGCCACCCCAACCACCTCATCCCTAAGGTCCCTACACCTCACCACTGGCACATCACCCACCATGAGTCGTACTCCTCTATAGTGTTGGCATTTTCCACATCTAGAATAGTTACCATAGGGTCCGCCTCATCACCCACCTCCTCCTTGGTAGGCCATACCAGTGTCCTCTTATCCCCGTGATACTAGTACACTACTAGCTCCTTGGGAAACCCCTGTTGTAGCCCAAACTATCGCATGACATAACCAAATGGGAAGTACTCCCGCTTAGTACCATTTTGGGTGACCACCCATATGCCTCACCTCACCCGTTGGAGCTGCTCTTTGACATCCACCCAGACCAGAGATTCCCTATACGGTCACCATAGCACCTGCCCTAGCACCAAGTGAGAGAAGATATCGGTGTAGTGATCCACATCATCTATGAACCACCAATTATGACCTATCTTCTATGTCATCTACCATAGGATACCATATCCTATCTCTCGGTCTACTAGCTGCATCTAGGTCGACCAGGGTAAACCCTGTGGTCTTCCCATAGCTATGTGCTACCACCTCCAACACTGCAATAGAAAACTACATCCCAAAACCTTCCACTTCTGGAAGTGGATCTTGTACATCTCATCATAGAGCTATGCTATTCCCCCATGCCATCACCAATAGATCCTCCTTGGTGCACCCCACTAGGGCATACATCATCTCTAATAGATTCCAAGGGAACCTGGCTCCTGATGAGTCTAGGAGGAGCATATTGGAGATAAGGGTCATTAGCAGTGCATGCCCCACCCCAAACACCCCCTCATCATTCTAGTACCCCACAAGTATACCTCTAGCCTGGCATTCTAGCTCCATCGCATCTACATCCTCCCTAAAGTACCTCATCAGCACTACATCCCTCAGGTCATGGTGCAATGATCAAATAGGTCACCCCTCTATCTAAATCCTCAAAATATGATATATGTCCTCCAAAATCACTGTTATATCTCCCATAAGTATATGGAAGGTTTTGGTGTGTGGTTTCCATAGGCTAATCAATGCTATCAAATAAGCCCAGTCACTGACCACAGGCTCTAGCCGAGTGACTTGCTTGAGCCCCAGGGCATCAAGCCACTCCAAGTCCTCCTCAGTAAATGCATCCCGCATGGTCTCAAAGAGCTTCAACTTGTGATACCGACTCTTCACCACATAATAAAAAAAAATACAAATTAACAACAAAAACAATAAAACGGTTATTACACTTGTAATAAATGAGGTCATTTTGAGTTAGCATTTTATCGTCCTCGCATCGGCCCCTTCACTGTATGCCTTCACCTACTGACTCATGATGATAGCAGGATGATTTTTACAGTGCTTCTCTATGTAGAATCACTCTCCTACTCCTCACCTCTCAAACCACAAAACAAAACATGCAATAATGAGCCCAAAACTAGTTTTTGGAGTTTATATAGGCCTACAACAGTCCTATTCATCCCAGGATGGGACGAATGCACTTTTGGCCATTATTTATATCCTAGGATAAATACCATATTGGTATTCGTTCCACCCTGGTATGAATACCATATTGGTATTCGTTCCACCCTGGGACGAATACATGCTTCATAGGCCAAAACAACTTCAAAATGCACCAAAAGGGTCCAAAACCCCCAAAAATAGCTCCATTTTGGTCCAAAATTTTGTCTTAGTCTAGAGGAAAATAATAACACTCTTGGATGCTTGGAAATAACCTTAATTAAATCCCTAAGAAGGCCACTATGGGCAAACCATCCCACGGGAACGATTTTTTTTTCATTCTTTTCCTCTAGGAAGCAGCAAAGAAAAGGATTCCAAACCCACCAAAAATAATTCAAATATAATAGAATTCATTCAGGGTCAATATGGAACACAAATTTCTCTTGGATGCATGGAAAAGTTACTAATTTACTCCCTAATAATGTCATTGTGTCTGGATCGCCCCATGGGAAAGATATTTTCAACTTCTTGCTTCCAAGAAACCTCCATAGTGTCATTCAAATCCAGTCAAAACTGTGCCATTATTCAATGAGTACCACTGAAGGCAACCCTAAAAAATTCATCTAGGTCAAGCGACTTGTCACTTTTATCATGAGTCATTACCTCATTGACTCGTTGCTTGAGGGGGTAGTCATACTCAATTCAAACCAACAAGAACACACACTCAATCATGCAATTTGCATTCGTTCAACGAATATTTGACAAAGACAATCACGCTCCTACTTGGGGCAACAAAAAAGTACAAAGTATCAAGTTAAAATGCTCAACATTACTAGAATCATGGAACTATAGGCCTCACCTCTCCATGATAGACAATGTCTAAGCTAAAGCAAGTTCCTTAGCTCGTCAAAAGCAAGGATTCAATAATGCATGCTCTTTCCAGGATTGGGGCATCTAAAGTTGGTTAGGTCATTGAGTAGCCCTAATAATTAAATATTTTAGTCATCTATTTTTGGTTGAATTTGTGCTGCACATAATGCATCCCAAAAAGGGGCATTTGTAGACACTAAAATTTGGTCAATCTGATTGTGCTACCATAAATAGTGGCTTCGCAACACACTAGAGCCCCTAGGGCAGCCCTTAGGAGGCATACAGTGGTTCTAACCACTTGGTATAGGGTTTTGAAAGGTTCTAGGCCACTTTTGGCACCTTTTGGACACCTTGCTACTATTTTTTCCACCCTGGGATGAATACAAAACCTATTCATCCCACCTTGGGGTGAATAGCAACATTCGTTCCAAGGTGGAGCGAATAGTAGGTTTGACTGGTAAAAATTCAAATTTGGAAAAATGGTGACTGCCAACGGTTACTTTTTTTGTTCCTAATGTCCATAAAGTCAGTGCACAAAACATATTAATGCTCCAGCCCATGAGGGAGGCCAAATGGGGAGACTCTCTTATCCCTCCAGCGCATGTCACCCTGATGGCCAAGTGGCGCCCCTTGCCTTGCATGCCCTCGCATGAATTTTGACCCATGAAGCCTCCTTGGGCTATAAATTGGTTACATTTTCCATAAAAAAATAGAGTAGATTTTGAGGACAAAGCAACAGACTGTTGCCAAGATTTCCTTCCACTCTTTTGCACCCATTTTCCCCTTGGAATCTCTTCCTAGCGAAGGAGGTTTGCGAGTGAGTTAGGAGGCATAATATATTACAAAAATGAACCAATTGAGTGAATTCCCTCACCAAATTTTATTACAACACATCCCATAGGGTTTTTCATCATTCCCAAGTGGTATTGGTGGTAAAATTTGGGCAGATTTTGTGGGCGTCCCACCCCTAGGCACCATGTAATCTATGATAGTCCTATTCATCCCACCCTATGATGAATAGATATATGTGCATTATTTCTTGATTTTTTTTTAATTATATATTTTACACATGCTTATATGATGCTGAAGTTCAAATTTTATGTCATTCTGAGCTATATTGGCCAAGTTATTGCATTTTTAGTGTTTTGTACGGTCTCTTGTAGGTATCCGGCATTCATCTAAGAGAACACCCAAACTGTGATCTATATCATAAATATAATCAAATGGGTTTTCTTATAATAGTATTTCATGTATTCTATCCAATTTTCATGCATTTTGGATATGCGTAGTGTTGGAATTTGCTTGCTTTGGGTTTTTGAGGTTGCGAACGGTCGCCCCAATTTCAAAACATGGTCGGATGCAATTTTGATGTGATTTATGGTGATATATTCCCAAAACCTATTTCTCTACATACCCATTTCATATTTTGTCATTTGGAGTTGGTTTGATGCATTTTCTCACTATTAGCCATTTTGCCCCTATGGGGATTGCATGCTTTTTATCATACGCACTCGCTATTTGATGATTATGGTTTCCTTGTGTGTAGGTTCAGGTCATTATAGTGCATTGGGATGTATCCTAAGACATAATATATCAAAGACACAAGCATCAGTAACCTTGGACCACCCACTTCGATTATGGGTACGAGGAAAGACATTGGATGTGCATCCGAATTTCTTGAAGGATTTTGATCCTTGGGCACCCGAGTTGTAAATATTTGTATCACCCATTTTGAGCCCTCAAGGGGATGCATTGTAACCTAGAATTTGATATATCTAATTAATAATAAATTTATTTTCTTTACTTCTTGTTATTCATTACTTTTCCATCTTTACTTGTATTCTTCCGTTTGGCGCTCATTAGCAATAGGGCATAGATACGTGCATTGTTTATCTTCATTTGGTGCACTATTTTTTCCTAATTCAATTTGAAATCAAAATGGGTGGGAAAATGAGGAGGGTCAATGCTAATAAGATGCCAACCTAAAAAATTAGGGTTCTTTTAAGAAAAAACCCTAACTAGGAAAAATTGCACCCTATTAAGACCAACCATGATTTAACCAAAGGAGAAAAAACAAAATAAAACTTAGCTAGGATAAATTGTGCCACATCAAAGGTGACCACAATTTCACTAGGAGAGGGGAAAAAATAAAAGGGAGAGGGAGACAAAAACTTGCTTTGGGTAAGCTTAGAGGGTCTCCCTAAGGATCTAAGAAAAATGACTCACTTGAGTGGGTCAATTTTTTGTGTCTACATTTTCCCTCCTCTTTGATGCATTTATGGCCTAATAAATGCATCAAAGAAAAGTGTAGACACTTGCAAACAAAAAATGACAAGCAAAAAGAGAGTGGTTGGTTTAGAAGAAAGGGATGGTGTGAAAATGGTGTCAATCCGAACACTTTCATGTTTTACATGCAATTTGAAGCATTAGGGATATTAATACCTCTTAGGACAAGGTGCCCCCTTGAGTTTCATAAGGAATACCAAATTACTAAGAAAACTTAAATTGACAGACTGAGAAGAAGAAGAAAGAAAAAAAAAAGGAAAATAAGAGAAAAATAAAAAAGCAAAACAAGCATAAAAAGGAAAAGGGGTAAAACCCTAATTCATTTTTATCGTGCAAAGAGAAGAAAATGAGCTCTAGAGAAAAACTAGATA
Organism: Wollemia nobilis; assembly: GCA_028583015.1. NCBI lineage: Eukaryota > Viridiplantae > Streptophyta > Pinopsida > Araucariales > Araucariaceae > Wollemia > Wollemia nobilis. The sequence continues at coordinate 1,023,548 of JAQPPZ010001340.1, forward strand.
TGGCGTTACTAGTGCATCATTTAGTGATCACGAGGGGCGAGGCTAGGATGGCGATGCAGTGAGCAGAGGTAAGATCGAAAACCCATCTTGTTTGAGTAAATTATTTTAATTTTTTGTCAAGTTTTGAGGGTTTTTCTCTAAATCTGGTAGGTTTTCCATGTACAAACTAGGTTAGATATCATGGCCCAACCATGATTTTTCCTTGGTTCATAGCGACAAGTGAAATCATGCCCTATAAAAATTAGGTGTGATTTCACAAAAGGAGAACAAAAGGTAAAATCATGGCTGCCAAAAACCAGGCATGATTTCTTCGGAGAGAGGAAAAAAAGAAAAAACAAGAAAAAGAAAGAAAATAAAGAAAAAGAGGAAAGAGAGAGAGAGAGAAAGAGAAATATAGAAAAAGAGAGAGAGGAAGAGAGAAATGTAAGCAAGCGAACACTATTTTTTTATGCAATTATATTGATTAGATTTTATGTTGTTTTTATGGATGCAACTTTGCATACTCGAGATCCGCGAGTGGTGATCGAGCTCCTTAGAGGTGGAGCTTTACAAACTTGGGTAGGCAAGGAGAGAGACTCTATGGGTAGTGGGACTAGATCACCTAGTTAGGATGCTTCAAGTGGAGGTAGATATAGCATTGCTGACAACACTAGTAGAGAGGTGGTATCCAGAATCATCGACCTTTCGATTACCGATAGGAGAGATTGTCATCACACTGGGGGGCATGTGGTGCATCCTACACACACCCATTAGGAAGAGAGTTCTTTATATATCTTGAGGGTATTCAAATACATTGCAATTACTATCAAGAGGATGGACCCACCAGGTGTGAGAGAGCATGATGATAGTAAATGACCTGGTGGGGTGATATGGAGCTGACCCTTTTATGACCGTGCTCTACAGGGTGGTGGTGGGATTTCTAATGTGCCACAATAGTAGGTGAAATCTACCATGGATGATGGTAGGGGTAGTGGTAGACATGCAGGACGAAAGAGTGTGGCTGCATGGGCCCATATGTGTTGGCTTACTTGTATAGGATATTGTACAACATTGTGTATAAGTGACATACAAGGATGATCTGTATAATTTTTGTCTAGGTGTGGGGCTAGGAGTATATAGTAGTGTAGATATTGGATGCACTACTAGGACCACTACCCAACCTAGAGTGTTCGGCTGCATATAGGTGATCTAGATCACTCGAGCAGGACTCGAGCACCTACATCGGGAACCTACCACTAGCAAGGTAGGTAATAGATGAGTTAAGGGAGGCCAAGATTATTTGGTGACCTTGGCATATACACCCAGAATGGGATAAGTATGGGGAGGAGATAACCAAAGTGAGGAGTATTAGGTGGATGACTATAGGGAGAGGGGATCCGAAGCTCTACTAGTTTGATAGAATCCAATGGTAGTTCATGATCTTGTAGGGAATATCATATTTAAGAGACTACTAGTATAAGAGGATGTACCAAGACCCAATGGGAGTCATATAATAGTTGCAAGTGGTGATCGAGCTCCTTGGAGGTGGAGCTTCACAAACTTGGGTAGGTGAAGAGAGACACTCTAGGGGTTATGGGGCTACATCACCTAGCAAGGATGCCTCGAGTGGAAGTAGACAGAGCATTGCTAACAACACTAGCATAGAGGTGGTATCAAGAGCCATTGAACTTTTGGTTATCGATAGGAGAGATGGTCATCACACTAGAGGATGTGTGGTGCATTCTATGCATCCCCATAAGGGGGAGGTTTTTTTACAGATCTTGAGGGTAGTCAACTACATTGCAATGACTATTAAGGGGATGGACCCACCATATGCAAGAGAGTATGATGATAGTAGATGACCTGGTGGAGCGATATGAATTTGACCCTTTGATGATCATGCTCTACAATATGGTGGTAGGATTGCTAATGTGCCACACAATTAGGAAACATCTACCATGTATGATATTGAATGTAGTAGCAAACATACAGGACCAAATAGTGTGGTTCGCATGGGATCCATATGTGTTGGCCTACTTGTACATGATATGATACAACATTATGTACAAGTGACATTAATGGATTGTCTGTACATTATTTCTCTAGGTATGGAGCTAGGAGTACATATCAATACAAAGATCAAATGTACTACCAGTACCATTGCCTGTCCCAGAGCATTCAATTTTATATAGGTGGTCCAGATCTCTCGAGCGATCCTAGAGGACCTATGCCAGGAACCTACCACTAGTGAGGTAGGTAATAGATGAGCTAAGAGAGGCTAAGATTATTTGGTGACCTTAGCATATACACCCAAGATGGGCTAAATATGGAGAGGAGGATCAAGTGGCTAACTATAGAGAGAGGGGAACCAAAGCTCTACCGATTTGATAGATTCTAGTGGTAGTTCAAGATCTTGTAGGTAATCCTAGACTTAGGATACTATTGGTATAGAAGGGTTTACCAAGATCCAATGGAAGTCATAGGATACCTTGATCTGGTTAGGTAGGTAGAGGAGGACATGAATAATCCACCTTATGTGGGTCATAGGATCGATGATGCAGGAGTGGCCTTCGAATACCAAATATGGTATAGAGAAGTTGTGCCATAAAGGTTCTCCCCTCTAGTATTGATACAGAGGCACTAGGTGATGAGCCTAGGCATGTAGTAAACTTTCCAAGAGGTTATTCATAAAGCAATAGAGAGGGAGTAGCAGGGCCAAGTAGCCCCAAGGGAGATATAGGTATGGGTCTAATTTGAGGTAGTGATAGAGACCACCACTACTATAGGGACCAGGGAGGTAGGGATAGTTGGAGTTTCCCCCACATTAGTTTGGGTACCATTGAGTAGAGGAGTTGGATAGGCCTCAATATTAGTAGTAGCCAACCTAGGTGGGGCCTAAAATTAGGAGGATGTATGGAGGGAGATAGAGGCACTATGATCACAGGTAGTGACTCTTCATAGGTAAAAGAACCTAATTTGAGAGGATAGATCCAAGAGGATTGAGGGGTCATGGAGTACCATAGGCACTATAGAGATAGAGAGAGATGTAGATCGGGTGGAGGTTGATCATCTCTAAGGGGAGGTGAGCTATCTAGACATAAAATATTAGAGATATCGAGCAAAGGGGATGTCTATCATTGGGAGTAGCTAGCTAGCAATAGGATCTATCTGCTTTATGCAGAGCTATAGAGGATAGGAGAGAGGTTAGAGGTGATCGTACATAGGGCTACCATTTGTGAGACCATGTACTGCTAGGTGATAAAAAAGGGACAATGAACAAGACTCCCTCGATCCCTATAGTTGGTGATTATGACATGATATCGATCATGAACAATCTCTCAATACATGGTATACCCCTACTGGAACCACCTCTGATAGATGGAGCTAAGGATATTGAATCCTAAAGCTAAGGCTAGGGATCAGGATGACTTACCAATTTTTTACTATGGCATGCATCCCTAGGGATTCATCAAGTGTACCGAGGCTATAATATGGTACACCAACTAGACATCTATGTATATCTCTCTTTTTAAGTAATACTAAGTTGCTTTTGTTATGATTCATTGATCTATGTGTGCTTTGTGTGTATGCATATTATTTATTGTTATGTCTTTTGTGATTTTTATAATTATGATATTTTATGCATGAAACTATGCAATGCATGAACTTTATGAGTAAAAAATGATGTGGGTATAATATAGGAGAAGACGAAGCACAAAGAAGAAGAGAATAGAATAAGGGAAGAAAAACAAGAAGAAACAAACATCAAAAATCAATAATAAAATGAGTGATTGAAGCACGATGTTTGAATAAGTGTAGATCATGGTAGATCAATGTGACCAAACATTATGAATCGAATAAAAATATGGAGCTAAACCCACTATGGGTGTAGTTCTCATTGAAGTAGATCAAATGCTAGAGCGTGACCCACTATTGGTGGTTGCTCACTAGTGAATGCTATGGGATGATTACCCACTAGGATGTATGTCATGATCTATTGAAATGACCATAGAGCTTATCCTATAATGGGGTGTTGAGCTCATTGAGTCAAGAGGAGTATAACCCGATAGGGAAACATATACAATGGATGAAAGATACTTGTTAGGATGTATATTATCCTATTTGGGGTGTAATATGTATAGATGAAAATAGTGAACAAGCACTACCCCCGAAAGGAGTGTGATGTGTGCCATATGTGAAAGAAAAAATACCAAGAAAGATATTTTATGAGTGTGTGAAAATTCTTAGAAGAATAATATAACAACTATAAGAATGCGAGAAGACATATATCCTTGTCTAGGCAAAATAAAAATAAAAGAAAGGATTCATAAAAAAGAAGTGACAAGGACATATCCACAAGAAGTTGTCATCCTTGAACTGAGGAAAAATGATGAGCATGAATAATACTTTCAAAGCCAAGGAGGAAAAGAAAATCAAAAAAGAATAAGGAGAAGAAGAGGAATAAAGAAGAAGAGGAAGAAAGAAGATGAGGAATAATCCCTTGGGTAGGGATTTCTCTAGGCATAAAAACCCTAGTGAAAGTGCAATGCATGTGAGCTATGGTCTAACTAGGTATCATCACATGCCATTATCGTGAAGTCTCCAAAAAACTATATGATAAAGTAGTCATGGACAAACAACCATACAAAATATGTCAATCAAGTGTGCAAGTTGAATTAAATTTTAGGCAAACCATGTAGAATATGATAGGCAACAATGCAATTATGAACAAGCAAATGAATGCAATAGAAATAGAATTCATGCCTAATTGATTATTAATTTTAGTTGGTTAATTTAGGTAAACATAATTATAGTCAACACATATTTTGAATGTACCTCTTATCTTGACAAAGAGAATAGGTGTACCATGAACTACTTCATCAAAGAAACATCTAGAAGGTAAGCCATATCAATGATTAGAATCATGGAGAGGCTCCTTCATAGCTTTTGCTTTGATAGCCATAGCATGATAATCAATGCATTCTCAAACAAAACCATCATTCTTAACATAAGGAGGAGCAATCCCTAATTTTTAAATATCTCTATAAGACAACGAAGTAGGGTCTTTCCTTAAAACATAAAACTTATCTCTTGAACACACATAACTAATCATATTATAAAACAAGATCTTAGAAGAATAAGGGGGACCATCATCCTCATCATCCATTTTTTATTTTTGATGATCCAAATATTTAGCATAAGTCATAATATGATCATCATTGTCAAATGGTAAAGGTTGGTTTTTGTTAGGTATGAAACCTATGCCACATCTCCTAGGCCAGATCTCGACATCCAAGGGCTCTTGAATACCTTTCTGTTGTGGCCCTAGATCTTTACCTACATATCCCATACTACATAGGATCGGTTTAGGAAGTGGGTAGTCACTAGAAATGTAACAATGAGCAAAAGAATGCTCAATGGAAGAGATGTTGCTACCATGTATCTTTTCTTCAAAGGTAATTCCTACAAAGATAAAGGTACATGTGCCAATATGTACAACATCACCTTTCTTATAGGGTAAACCCATAGTCCTTGGTGATGGTGGTAGCTTGGCAAGATACAAAAGAGGCTCTTGAAGAAACTTATTATCTTGATCCCTTGATGAAATATTGATTTGAGGTTCCTCACTCATTCTTAAATTTTCAAATTGCTCTAATATTTGAGATGAGGAACATGGAGAAACAATTGATGAAATCAAATGACAAAGATCGAAATGATATTGAGCTTACTCAACCATTGAACAATATTTGAATGGTTAGATATCAATCATAATGGTGATGACTTATTTCTTAAATTTAAACTTCAAACACTGATGAAGAGTAGAAGGGACGACCTTCATTGCATGAATCCAAGGACATCCAAGAAGAAGATTAAAATATGTAGGGTAATGTACCACATAAAACAAAGTATCCAAGATCTTGGGTCTAACCTTAAGGGGAAGGGATATAACACCATAGGATTCTTGGGACTCATTGTTGAAAGCTTTGATGATAATATTAGATTTAGTCAAGTCTTCCTCTTTTAACCCAAATTTTTGAAAAATTTGATAAGTGCACAAATTGAGGGAAGAACCATTATCAATCAAGATTCGCTTGATAAAAGTATCCCCAATAAATATTGTAATGTAAAGAGAAGAATCTTCTTGCAAGTCCGAGGAATGCTTATCATCATCTGAGAATGAGATATGATGTATCCCAAGAGATCCTATGGTATTAACTATAGCACTAGGGAAAATATATGGAGGGACGGATTACTACTTTAGAAAATCCAACAAAGCTTCTTGATGGGTAGGGGAAGTTTGTAAAAGTTCTAAGATAGATATCTTAGTTGGAGTACCAAATAGATACTATTGGAGATCAAAGAAAACTTTAGGTTGGGGTCTCAATATCAAAGGTGGGGTTCCTATTTCTATACTCTTTCCCTAATTATTCCTTAAAATTAAATTAGGTTGCGATGTAGAGCTCTTTTCTTGCTGAGAATGTTGAGTCAATAGAACCTATGCTTGTCTTCTTGTAGTTACCCCAACCATGCCAACCATATTACCATGGGGAGGGGGCTCATTCTGATAGGATACCTGATTAGTTGCTTACTGACCATGCTTTGGTAATGGATCCTTGAATATTCCCATATATTGATTCTTTGTTAGTATCTGTTGAGTAGAAGCTTGATTATTTGATGACTAAGAATTTCCTATATCAATACGTCCTACATCAATCAAATCCTATACCACATATTTCAATTTCTTACAATAATTCATCCAATGTCCTACTCTGTGGTATGCATTCAATGCTGACCTACCTTGTACCAATTAGTTGTAGTATCTGGTTACCTTATAGGAGGTAACTCAATCATGTTGGCTTCCAAAATTTGTTTCAAAACTACTTCCATAGACATGTTAAGCTTTGTAAATTTCTTTGTGGAGGTCTTTGAAGTATCATATTTTATAGGTTGTTAATAAATAAGCCTACTGTCTATTGCACCATCACCTCCTGTATGCTTATTCTTGTGTTGTGACTTAGTATGTTTTTATTCTTTTATTTTGAGTTGGCCTCTTCTAATGAGATCCTATTCCACTTTTCTTGCTAATTCTATTGCTTGCTCAAAATATGTAATAGTCATCGTCTCTAATGCATAAGATAAATATTCTTGCAAATTTCCAATGAATATCTCAAGCATGTCTCGAGGAGGTAAAGTATATCTTAAGCATCCAACTAAACTCCTCCAAAAAGATAGAAATTATGAAAAAACCTTCTTATTTACCTTGTTTTAAATCATAGACATCTTTCATAGTCACATCCTTTTCAACATAGGCACCAAATTATTGAACAAATAATTTGTTGTTTCTTCAAAATTCCTCAAGGAATAATTAGGTAACCGATAGTACCACTCCAATGCCATGCCACCAAGAATTTTAGGGAATGTTTTTAGTAACAACATGTCATCATATATGAGATCATGACATGTTGTTCTAAATATTCTTAAATGCTCTATTGGATCTTCTATTCCATTATATATGGGTAAAACTGGCATAGAAAAGTGCTTAGGATAAGGTCTAGCAGCAACAATGGGATCCAATGGTTGATTGCACATCTCTTTATAATTGTAAGTAAAACTGGAAGGTTGAATCATCTCCACTTTTGAAACTAACTATTTTACCATATTTATCAAATTTTGAACCTCTAGATTACTATTATTTGATAACCCTGAACTCACCAAAGGAGGTTGATGAACAAGTGCTTGGCTTGTGTTGGAAGCATTGATGTTATTGTTATATGTGATACCCTATGAGAGAGGACAACTAACATTTGGTGGAATAGAAGCAAGAGTGTTGATATTAGTAGATTGAGGAGGAAATTGAATATAATTTTGAGTGACACTACTAGTCGAAAGGACTTGTGGATTCCTTTCAACATTGGTGGTTATGGTAGTGGCACAAGTTGGTTGGTGTCTTAGATTATCAAGATGTAAATATTTAGATAAGGGGTTATTTTGAACAAGCTTAGGAGAATCTACTAGAGGAGGAGGAGGAGTCTCACCTCTTTCAATTCGAGCCTCCTGCTCCATACCCTTTAATATTTTATCTCTATTAATTTTCATAAAACCCCATATATGCTCAAATGATGTAAAAAGGAACCCACCATCGGGCCCTTCAAAGGGATCAAAGTTTGTTTCAGTTTCAACATTATCTTGTTCTTCTAAATCCATGTTAGGATCCTCTCTATCAATATGATCATCTTCTAGAGGAACATAATCAGATTCCAGATACCTTTGCTGACTTCTAAGGAAAGAAGCCATTAGAAGAAGTGAAAGGATAGAGGAGAAAACTAACGAAAAACACACAAGAAATTTTTTTAAGATGTTATTAATGTTTTGAAACCAAACAAGCAAATTAATGGTCTTATTTAAAAGTTTTCAAAATAAAAGGAGGTGTTCACATCGGGTTCACCAAAGAATGTAGAGGGGAAAAATACCCTACCATGTATAATTCTCGGTTGGATCCATAAGGAATCTAAGGTGACCACGGGGGTATGTTGTTCTCTACACCTCAATGTAAAAGAGGGGGAAAGGGTTCACCAAAAATAGTTTTAGGACTCGCTCCAAGTCTGAGGTGGAATGTTTTGATGTGTTCAATTCAATACAATCACCTATGTTTTGCGTTTCTAGATATAAGATATGAAATATAAAGGACAATACAAAAATACATAATGCAATAAAACCAGAGCGAACCCTAGAATGATTATTTGTTTGAATTATTTCTAACCTAGGGTTATAAAATCAAATCCATTTGAGCAATGGTTCAAGAGAATATGCACAAAAAATTTAAAACCCTAAGTGCACACTATATCATGTTTATTTTTCAAATGCCTAAGAATCAATTAAATATCTTCCTTTTATATCAGATCTAGGGTTTTAAAAAAAATAAAAAATTCATCAACAAATAACCTAAAGATTAATTAGGGCACTTATCTTATCCGATGGTTGATCCAAGATTTTATATTTTATCCAACAATATCCAATGATCTCTATTCCTACAAAATAACTTAGCAAACACTTGAAAAATGTGATTAGCATTAGGGGATCTGATTAGGATACTATATAGCAATGCTTGGAGGTATAGTAGTCAAGCCCCCTAGGTCCTTTTAGTTGACCTTTGAAAATAGAAGAGAAAGTTGACCTTTGGAAGATGAACATGCATAATGGAATGCAATATAGTAGATTGCTACAACAGAGCACATAATGCACTAAAATGGTATAAATGTAGTATATAACATAGATCTAGGGTTTTGGGGTAGCAAGGTAACCCCCAAATGTGGTCTATGCAAAATTGTGCCCCTCACGAAATGATCGTGATTTCGCATATCGATGAAATTATACCCCAAAATTATTGGTTATAATTTTGTAGAAGCAAAGAGAAAAAATTTGAAAGTGTGAATTAACATATGCATAATGAAAACCTAGTTAAAATGTATATGCAGATAAGTGAAACACCTGACATATAGCAAAAAATAAGGCATAAGGGTGAATACCTCCAAATAGTAAATCTCTCCTTAAGGCTTCAACACTTGTCCACCAAATATCCATGACACATAATCCAATGCAATAGAAAATAGAGCTTCAACAAACTATATTTCATACTTGCAAGTTAGTTTTCTTGCAGAAGAAAAATGAATGTGAAAACACTTGAGGGATTAGGTGCAATTAGATCACTTGATTACTTTGTGAGAAAAATCACTTGATCGATCAACTTGCTTAGTTGTAAAACAAGACATTAAACCCTCCTTTTATAGAAGATTTAAAATCAAAATGAGTGGTAAAATGAGAAGGGTTGATTCCAATAAGATGCCAACCCACAAAATTAGGGTTCTTTTGAGAAAAAACCCTAACTAGGCAAAATCACACATAGTTATGACTAATCGTGATTTCATCGAAGGAGAAAAAACAAAACTAAACTTAGCTAGGTGAAATTGCGTCCCGTTAGAGGCGACCGTGATTTCATCAAGAGAGGGAAAAAATAAAAATAAAAGGAAGAGGAAGATGAAAACTTGCTTTTGGAAAGTTTAGAGGGTCTCCCTAAGGATCTAAGGAAAATGACTCACTTGAGTGGGTCAATTTGCTGTGTCTACAAATGAGAACTATTTAACAAATAACTTCATCAACTAAATAATTTATAAGCATTTAACAAGATGTGGTTGATTTGGAGGTAGCCACAAATTCCATGCATGTTAAATATTTTATGCTTAACCCTTTTGACCCATTTATATAGTTTTTATGTTTTATTGGTTTACCTATTGATGTTGGTGCCTTATTTTTTTTTACTACTTTGGTTGCATGTTTATGAGTGTTAGTCATATATATCATTCTATTTTGATATATCTTGATGTTTTTCCTTTCTTCACCATGATCAATACTTTAAGTAGTGATCTCTATCATATCTTCTAACCAATATTACCATTTAATGTGGAAACCCTAGTCATCCTATATTTTTAGCTAATTTCTAACTATTTTAGTTAGTATATGACTTTACTTTATTTCTTTTGTATGGTTTACATTTTTTTTTACTTGATACCTAGTGTTTTGCATCTATTTTTACTAGCATTTACTATTGTTAACTTAGTATACACTTGTTTACTTGTCTCCATCATGGTGTTGTTATTTCCAAAAAGGGTCACCATGACATCTTCAAGGTCTTCCTTGTTTCTTTGTATCACTACCCTACTTTATATGCCATAAAGAAACTGCCTTAGTTACACCCATGCCATATTATATATGCATTTAGTAAAAATCCAAATAAATATTTTTAATTTTTATGTAATGGGTACATTAAAAAATTTAATCCATCTATAAAATAAATTAATTACCTCTCACTATAGTGGTGAATATGCTTGCTATGACATCACACTTTGTTGTATACTACAATGTGTGAGCTTGGAAATTTGTAGTAAGGATACACAGGTTCTTTATTTCATAGGATTTCATTTCCTTGGGCAGGCTACAATGCATATCTAGCATATTTATTTACTTCTTTGTTTGTTATCCCCTTGTAATGGTGGGTATACCTTGTTGACATAGTGCATTCATCATCAGCTAGGGTATGAGTTGGAATTTTGGACAAATTTTTGCATTTATTTGTGACATAAGTCAAATTTCCCTAGGCCACCCTATAGTTTCGAGTGGATATGCTTATTGATACATCATATTCATATATACCTATGTAGAAGTTTCTTTTAGGATTAATTGACATGTATTTGCATTCATGCAAGGTATAAGTTGGTTTCTCTTGTCCTTCCCCACTATAGTGGTAAGTGTTCTTATTTTATACTTCACACTTGTCAGATACCACATGTGTTCATCCAACTATAGTGGCATGCTATAGAATCACACATGTTCAATACTATAGGCTGGGAATTTTATTTGAGGTATATATCATCAAGGTTTTGTTGATGATATCATCTTGACTTGCTTGTGAGGTTTTTCTTCTATGATTTGATTAGGATTTTATAGCACCCTAAAATTGGCACAGTAAACCTTAGTAAAAAGATAAAAATTCAAATTTTAACCTCAAACCGTCTGTTAACCGCCCGTTACCCGCTTTCCTCATTTTCCATGCAATTTTTAGGATTTGTTTTGACTGTTGGACAATATCATCGTAGATTAGACGAAATCGTCCTAGATCTGACGAATTCATCTGGAACAGAACATCCAAACGATTTCGTCCCAAAATCAAATTTTGATAATTAGCTTATGTTCCAATAGCCTCTCTAACTTGTACAGAAAGCGTGTCTGCGTAGTTAGCATCTCACCTGTTGGAGATCTCCCAAATTGGGATGATCTCCAACCTTCTAACCTCTCCCTAATCCTATATAAACTAGGATTTGCTCAGTTTATCCCCCTGAACTGACTGGCTCTCTAGCCTGATTCCCCTGACTCTGCTTAAACCCCCTGAGCTTCCATGCATCTTAGAGCATCCTTACACCATTATTTGCATTTTGTATTTCATGTTTTATTGCAGGAAATTTACTGTTTTTCAGTCGAAGCTAGCTCGGATCGTCGCATGCGATTCTAGGCAATTTTGGATGATTTCGTATGATTGGAGGTGATCCCGAATGTAGTCCAGATTGGGGGCAATCAGATCCCAAAGTTTGCATCTCTTTATTATTTTCTACATTTTTTTATACATTATTTTAGTTATTATATTTATGCATCTTGGAGTTCACCTCATTTAGCATAACCGCATGATAAAGTCAAAATCAATCATTAAATCTACTGCATTTCTCTTATTTGTTATTTGAATTTATTATTTAGGCCTGTTTGCTGTTATTTCTATCATCCTCCTTTGATTTTGCAGTTGCATCTTTGGTATTTTGTATCTATTTTGGTGATTGCAGGTTTCTGACGAATTCGTCAGATTGACGATGATCTCGTCTGATCTCAGATGATTACGTATGAGTTGAGATGATCTAGACTGCTACAAAACTCAGAATCTTCATCAGACATCCAGAATCAGGTATGTACTGTTCTAGTTAGCATATTCTCTATTTTTAGCATTCATTTATGTTTTTTGTATTCATCTAAATTTGTATTGGCATATAGAATAGTTTAGATTCATCTTGGCGAAACCTAGTAATTGAATGATTAAAGCACAAAATGAATAGATCAAACTTACTATCAACCTAGGTGTGGAAACTGCCACTCAAACGTTTCCTGGTGAACCCACCATCCATCGAAAATTCACCCTTATACTCCTCCCCCGAGAGGCGGGACCTTCAAAGGGCCTCTCAGTCCGAGGTATTGTCCCATCCTTCTCGCATCCCCATTTCGGGCATGGATCCTATAGCCTGAAGGTAAGGATGCAAAAAATTTGGAGTGATACAATTTGGTGAACCCGATGTGAAAACTAAAAACCTTTTGAAAACAATCCAAAAAACAAAACATAAATGCATTTAGAATCAAATATTGCATATCACATTTAGATGGTAGATTATAATAAAAGACGAGTTGTCACCATTAATGTTTAGAATCAATTAGCAGCTATAGATATTACTTCTGTGCTTAGAGTACCTCAAACAAATAGGGTTCAACCTTTGTGGGACGAACTTGATAGGAGATTGGGTATCATTGGATCTAGGGCAATAGAACTTAGGCAAATTAAGAGGTTTGTCCTAGATAGAATCCTGGATCCCGATCAAGTGACCTTATATCATGAACTTCAGAGAGCTTGCCATAGGTGGTTAGCAGAGAAAAGAGCCCATGTGTCTTCAGATCTGTACACCTTTGAGGAATACCTTGAGAATGCAGTTGTGGTACATAAATTTCTATCTCATATAGAGAATCAAGAGGTCATTCTTACGGATAGAAAAATATGGAATAGAGTTCCTAGAGCTGTGTTATATCGAGAGTATTTCCATGAACTTTATTTCTACCAGTCAGGTATGAAACAGATAATATCACTATAGCACATTTTATCAAGTTCTTGAAAAACCATTTCCAATTTGAAGAGGAGCATTTCATGACTCCTGATGAACTTGATCCTATCAATGACATCTATAAACTATTTATAGAAAACTAAGCTATTCCTTTATTGTTGTTATTTCTTGCATTCAGTGTGCTGTTTTTTGTCCTTATAAAACATAAAAAAAAAAAAAAAAAACAAAAAAAAAATAAATAAAATAAAAACAAAACAAAATCATAAAAAAATCAAAACATTTTCTTTTAATTATTATAGTAGGTATATAGTTAAAATATATACCTCCCAAATTTGTTGCAAATATATTAATATATATTTGCTAAAATCTAAATTTAGACATAATGACTAGACTCAAGAATGGAAAATAGACTGAAGTAGAAGAAGATTGGTTAAGAAAACCAGGAAATAACCCAGATGTCCTTCCTGGAGACCCAATTCAAGAAGAAGGAACCTTTGATCAAAAAGAAGAAGAAATTGTTGTAGGAAATGAACAAAAGGAAAATGATAGAGAGGAAGGATCCTCATCCCCTAAAATATCTCCAGAAGGAGCTGTTACTTTTGAGAACATGGAACATTTTTGGAGGTTCCTCCATACTAATATGGGCACTCTTAATAGAGCAGTCCATATGGACAAAGATCAAATTAGTGACACTCAAGCAACCCTCGAAGACATATATCACACATGTACTAATCCCTTGTCCTTCGTTGATCAAGAAAGTGATCAAGCTAGACCATCCAATTTGGATATGGCCTCTATAATCCAGAACATGCAACAACAACAGGATACCCAACCACCTAGAGTGCCTGTTACGAAGCCTAGGGTTATTCCCACACAAAAGAAACATTCATTCACTACTCTATTTTGCCAAGATATTGATCAATATACCTCAAATCAACAAAAGCCTAAAACAAAACCAAATACCAATTTCCAACAATCTAGGATACAACATAATGCTACAACAAATATTCTTCATAATACTCTTCCTACCAACCATTTGCATAACAACAATATAGCATCTAATCCTTATGTCACGCCAGCATACGCTCACAAATCCCATACTCATGTACCACCGAACCAATGTGGTGGGCAAAATGGTAATCTGGAAGCCATGGTAAAACAATTAGTCTCCCGCATGGACCATATAGATCCCTACCATCCCTCATACAATTATCGAGAGATGTGTAGTCAGCCTATAGATCCTATATTGTAGCACAACCATATCCCAAACACTTTCCTATGTCTGTCCTACCTATATACAAAGGAACTGAAGATCCCATAGAGCATCTTCGTATGTTTAGGATAGCATGTCATGATATATCACATGATGACTTGTTATTACTAAAAATGTTCCTAAAAAAATTAAGAGGGATGGCATTGGAATGGAATTATCAACTACCCACTCATTCTTTGAGAAATTTCGAAGAGACCACCGAGTCTTTTGTGCATCAATTTAGTGCCTATATTGAAATGCGTGTAACTATTACATATTTGTACAACCTAAAACGAGACAAAGATGAGTGTTTTGCTGACTTCTTAGCTCGATGGAGGCAGTTGATAGGAAAATTGCACTTTGTGTTACCTTATTGGGAAATGTTGGATATCTTTATCAATAATTTACAAGAACAGTTATCCTATGAGTTATCAACTGCTACCTTGACCACCTTCGATCAAGCTATAAATTTAGCTCGAAGAGTAGAAGATGCTCTTATTAGGAGAGGTCGGCTTAAAAAGAAAGATGATGAGAAAACATCCAGAAACCAATATAAAAATAAACAAGTTGTGGGCGATGGAGCCACTGATAGTAGAAATATCACTACTATTAATGTTGCAAAAACAACAGAGAAATTTATACTAAAACCTCTTGATAAACCACCCCGAGAATTTACTAGGTTAAATCAACCCTTATCAACCATTCTCCCGCAACTATTAGCATGAGGTTTGATTCAGTTACCAAATATCCGGGAACCTGATCCAATTATACCCGGATACAGAGCTGATTTACATTGTGATTTCCATAGAGGGCTTGGACACACTACCAATTCTTGTAAAATATTAAAACATAAAATACAAGACCTGATTGATAACAATGAGATGGAGGTTCAAGCCTTTCAACCTAAACAAAATCCTTCTAATAATGCTCAAAATAACACTCCTCAAAATCAGAATCAGAATGCCAATCATGCACTAGACATATTTTAACATCCTTTACCAAAGCATGGTAAAGAGGTGGCTAATCAAATTGAGCATCATAATGTTCCCCCTCCTACCCAATATGTAGGAACTATTAGTGGAAATTCACCTACTCATGATGTGGAAGTATTTGACACAACTTTATCCATGGTTATGACCAGACCTCTATATAATACTCAGACACCTAATCTTAGTGATGAAGAATATGAGACTAAAAGTGACATGGAAATCACCTCAAATAAATCGAATAGCTCTAAAGATGAATCAGATCCTATTCAACCTATCACAAGTTTTATGATTCCATAAGAATTTCCTAGAAGAGTCACTACTAGACCATCTTCTCACCAATTAATTTCTAATGAACAAGCCATAAATGCTAGACCAAAGCCCATTCATCATCCTCAAAATAATATTGTAGGTACCTTCGGAGCCATTACCAGACAACAGGCTCAAAACTCTCAATAGGATCAAACTCAGAATGATGGATCAACTCCATTTGTTTTGAAAAATCCCAATAAAGGGAATCATGCGCCTAATGTTCAACCTAAGCCTCCTTATAATATTAATGAACAATTATCAAATACTATAGCTAGAATTTCCCTTTTGGACCTTTTAAGATCTTCTCCTACCCATAGGGATGAATTAATGCTCACATTAAGCCAAATGATGGTACCACAAAATATTCAACCTAAAGCCATGTCCAATACTATCATAACTCGAGAAGTCGATTGTATTGACTTTCGAGATAGATATATACCACAACATAGTTTACATAAGGATAACCCCTTATATATTACTACCCTAATTGGGGATGTAGCCGTTAAACGAGTCTTGATTGATAATGGTTCATCTTTAAACATATGCACTTTTGACTTCTACCAAATATTTGGCTTTAGAAGTGACGAAATTAAAAGAAATGATATGATCATAAAAGCCTTCAATGACGAAACACAAGAAACATGTGGAGTTATTACTATCCCCTTGCAAGTTGGTCCGAGAACCTTAGACACAACCGTGTTTATTGTACATTGCCCTGCATCATACAATATACTTTTGGGTCGTCCTTGGATCAACGCAATGCAAGCTGTTCCCTCAACTTTACATCAGTGTGTTAAATTCAAATTTAAAAATCAGTTGGTTACCATTCATGGTGATCCTAGACCCTTTGATATGTGTGCTTTGGCAGAACTGGTTGGAGTTCAATTTTGCCCTGCTCTATCATCCACGCATCCTAATTCTCATCAATTGACCAAATGTGTGAAACACACACCCATAACATCATCTACTTTTTCCCCATCAACTACACCTCTACATATATCTCAACCATATTCTGAACAAACCACATCAGGATCTCGAAAATATCATCAAACTACAACCAATGCTTCTTGTTTTATTCCTATAACTTCCATACCTATAGACTCATCCATCGATATCTCTACAACATATACATCCACTACAGGCATACTTTCCACATCCGACGATGTAGGAAATGTTCCTTCTACCTCTTATGCTCTTACTGATGAGCTCTTGCCCGATTTATCTAAAATTCTTATATAAAAAAAAATAAACACTGCCATGCAAGATGCCCTTATTTTAAATAAACTCCCACCCTCTCCTCATACCTTGGGCCTCCCATAGCCTATGGTTAGTATTTACCAAGTCAGGAGTTGTGCTTTTATTTATAAGGGATATGACTAGGAAGAATACCTAGAAACATCAAGACACATTGTGATGGATATGCTAGATGCTATTTTGCTAATGAGTATATTATATCTAAGCCCATAATTATTAAATTGGGATATAAAGGGAAAGGTTTGGGACCTTTCCAGAATGGTATGAAAGAACCTTTTGAGGTAGAACCATGGCCTGCCCGATGTGGTGTGGGCCTATTTCCTAGTAAAGGTCAGCCCTTCCCATTCGAGGATGATGACCATCTCATATGTTACCAATATTATTTGGATAAACGGAATGTCTTGCATTTTAAGCCTCTTACATGTAATATGTTATCCATAGCTTACCCTGAGATGATTGTCGAATCCAACGATGAGTTGGAGGGGGATATCTTTCATGATGTCTCCATTGAGGAATTGTTACATAACGGATTTTATTTCGATGGCTCTATACCTAGTATAGCCCAGCTTGAGGCCATGACTCCTCAAGACAAATTATCCAATATAACCTTGGAATAATTACAAGAATTAGGCGTTTCACCCACCCCACCTAATTTTGAGAGATATCTACACATGGAAGTAGAAAACATCATAAAAATTAACATTGGAACCAAAGATAACCCTCACATAATCAACATTGGATCAGAATTGAGTCAAGAAAAACAAGATAAATACATTGCATTCCTTAAACAATATGAAGACATATTTGCTTGGACATATGAAGATATGCTAGGATTAGACCCTTCTGTAGTTATGCATCACCTAGTAGTCCATCCGAATGCTAAACTTGTTAAACAGAAACTTAGAAAAATGCATCCTAAAGTGGCCTTACTAGTCAAAGGAGAATTAGAAAAACTCTTAAATGTTATTTTTATACAAGCCATTGATTATGC
This sequence comes from Wollemia nobilis, assembly GCA_028583015.1. Taxonomy (NCBI): domain Eukaryota; kingdom Viridiplantae; phylum Streptophyta; class Pinopsida; order Araucariales; family Araucariaceae; genus Wollemia; species Wollemia nobilis. The sequence goes on from JAQPPZ010001340.1 coordinate 1,041,746, forward strand.
TGAATGGATCTCGAATGTATTTCTAGTAACTAAGAAAGAAGCCACTAAAGTTAGGGTTTGCACAGACTTCAGAGATATTAATGTTGCATGCCCTAAAGACGATTTTCCTCTTCCCAACATGGATCAGATCATTGACTTTACTGCTGGGAGTGGAATGATATCCCTAATGGATGGATTTTTTTGTTATATTTAGATCAGGATAGCTCCTGAAAATTAGGCTAAAACAACCTTTATTACCTCTTGGGGGACCTTTTGTTGGAAAGTGATGCCATTCGGTTTAAAGAATGCATGTGCAACACATCAACAAGCCATGACTTATATTTTTCATGATATGATGCATGATATTCTACATGATTATGTAGATGATATTATAGCTCATTCCATCAAAGAAGATCATTTAGATGACTTGAGAAAAGTATTTGATCGGTTAAGGGAGTATCTTATCCGATTGAATCTAGCTAAATGTATATTCGGAGTTAAGTCCGGTAAATTATTAGGGGTTATAGTTTCTTTACGTGGTATTGAAATTGACCCTCTCAAGATCATGGCTATCACTGATATGCCCACACCCATAAATATATCAGAATTACGAAGTATACAAGGTAAGCTTCAAGCTATTTGTCACTTTATTGACAAGTTGGCAGACAAAACAGGGCCTTTTCTTAAGCTTCTTAAGAAAGATGTCTCTTTTCATTGGGACGATGAATGTCAGGAACCATTTTAACTCCTCAAACAATATCTCCTTAACCCACCAGTGCTTTCCCTACCTAGATCTGATCGTCCATTTATTTTGTACATTTTTTCTTCTAATTTTGCCTTAGGAGCTATGTTAGCTCAACTTGACGATGAGAAGAAAGAACATGCTAATTATTACATTAGTAGAACCTTAATCAGTTATGAAAATCGCTATACCTCATTAGAGAATTTATGTTTAGCAGTCATATTTTCTACACAAAAACTATGCCATTATATGCTCAGTCAAAAAACGTATGTTATTGCTAAATTTGATCCTTTACGATATCTCATAAGTCGACCGTACTTACTGGTCGCACATCAAAGTGGGTTCTTGCTCTAAGTGAGTTTGAACTCATGTTTATAGGAGAAAAGTATGTTAAGGGTCAAATCATAGCAGATCAATTAGTTGTTGCACCCTTAGAGTCTACCCATCCCCTCATCATTGAGTTTCCTGATGAATGCCTTAAAATAGAGGCAGACCATCCAAAGCAATGGTCCTTATACTTTGACGGAGCCCAATGTATGAGTGGGGCTGGTGCAGCTATTATTTTAATATCTCCGTAGAAACATATTATACCTCTATCCTTCAAACTAACATTTGCTTGTACTAATAACACTGCTGAATATGAAGCTCTTATCCTTGGATTACAAGTTGCTTTAGCACTACAAATTAAAAATATATTAGTTTTTGGTGACTCTCAACTTGTCACAAATCAAATCAATGATGTTTATCAAACTCGAGATGATAAATTGCATCCATACAAAGCATATGTCTTACAATTATTATCTTTATTTGATCAAGTTACCTTGGAAGCTATTCCTCGAACTAGCAATTGCGCGACTGATGCTATGGCTGCAGCTACATCTCTTTTGCCCTTGGAGTTAGATGATGAATATGCTACCATCATTATTCATCGACTCCAGGAACCCGCTTCAAGCAAATCATGCTTAGAACATTTGGATGTGTTTCTAATCAAGGAAACTACTCCTGAACATTGGTACACTGATATATTTAATTTTCTACAAAATGGAACCTTTCTTGAAGGTTGTAATAGTAACCAGTGCAGGTTATTACGTAGACGAGCAAGTCACTTCATGATTATTGGTAATACCTTGTATAGGAGATATTTTGAAGGCATCCTATTGAGATGTTTGAATCTAGCAAAATCTAGATCAGCTTTGAGTGAAGCCCACAATGGATCTTGTGGGGGGCATTTTAGTGGTAGCGCCATTGCTAAAAAGCTCCTTAAGATAGGATATTTTTGGCCTACCATGGAGAATGATGCACATGCTTATGTGTGTCATTGCGACAAGTGCCAGAAACATGCTGACCTTTTCCATGCACTTGCACAAGAGCTGCAGGCCATTTCATATCCTTGGCCCTTTTCAAAATGGGGCTTAGACATCATTGGAAAAATCAACCCTGTGTCATCTTATGGACATAAATTTATCATAACCGCCACTGAGTATTTCACGAAGTGGGTTGAATCTATGCCATTAGCTTCTTGTACTAGAACCCAAGTTTCCAAGTTTATTTTTAATCAAATTATTTGTAGGTTCGAAATCCCTGCAAATATCATTTCAGATAATGGAACTTGTTTTAAAAATAAAGATGTTAATAAATTATGTCAAAAGTATAAAATTCAACATCGTTGGTCCACTCCCTATTATCTTCAGGGTAATGGCCAAGCAAAAGCATATAATAAAACATTAATCAAAATCCTCAAAAGACTGGTCAAAAAATCTAGCCATGATTGGCATATTCAATTATATCCTACTTGTGGGCTTATCGAACTAGTGTTCGTACTCCCACAGGCACTTCCCCCTTTGTTTTGGTCTATCGCGCTAAAGCAATTTTTCCCTTTGAATTAGAAGTTCCTTCTTTGGCTCTGCTACTTCAAGATACTAAAGTAGGATATGAATATCATGCTGGTAGACTTGGTCAGATGGAACTCCTAGATGAAAAGTGCATCAATGCTTTGGAGCATCTTCGTGCCTACCAAAACAAGCTTAAACGAGCATACCTCAAGAAAGTTCATCAGCGATCCTTTGAGATTGGTGACCTTGTCTTAAAAGAAAATAAAAAAATACTAATGCAACTAAAGATCTTAAAGGTAAATTTGAGCCCAAATGGCTTGGACCATATGTCATCACTGCTAAATTTGGATCGGGAGCATATCGATTAGCTACCTTAGATGGTAAAGATCTTAAAGAACCTATGAACATTATGCATCTTAAGCGTTATTATGCATAACATTTGGTCCTTTTTAATCATATATAATATATATATATATATATATATATATATATATATATATATATATATATATATATATATATATATATATATATATATTGTGTATTTTGCATCTTGTTTCATTTTAGTAAAATTTCAAAAACAACAGTAATAGTATTTCTCCTTGCAATTCATCAAAAAAATAAATCAAAACATAAAAATATCAAAATCGTCAAAATCTTCAAAAACATATTTTATTTTCATACCTGTCAATTCTTGAAGTATTGCCATTATATTTTCAATTATTTTGGATAAATTAGCATTTATTTGGAATCCCGCACTTTCACATTCACATGAATAAATATCTTGATTTTATTTTGTATGATTATTAATCTCTCTTATATCAAAGTCCACAGTTGAATTAAATAATTTTTTGAGCATAGAGAACTGATCTTGTTATTTACTTGAACCAAATATATCTTTTCACATTAAAATGATTTCATTGCAAATTCAATATGATGCTACATAGTAAAAGTGGTTTCTTGAGCGAAAAGTTTCCCCTGCTATCCTATCATGCACATGGTCTAGAATCTTTGAGAATTGACAAAAGGACAAGCTTACCCCTACCCAGAATAAAAATCCCTTGCTCTAAAGCTAATCCGAGCAAGTATCCCTAGTATAGGAAGCAAAAGAAAAATTCAAAGCAAAAGAGAAAAAGAAAACATTATTTTGTACCATTGCAACAATATTTCAACATTATCTCAATATCAAGCAAAAATACAAAAAAAAAAAGCAAAAGAGAAACGACAAAACCAAAAAGCAATAAAATCCCTTTCCCTACCCCTTGAAAAGAAAAGAAGGGTGAATGAGCTTGAATCCTTGGAATTCTCAATTATTCAAAAACTATGAGGTAAGCCCCATAATAGGTGGTTTGTGCCCAACCCGCTTGGCCTTGGGTAATCCCTAGCGTGGTGATATGTCTGTCACATTAGCGACCTTCTTTTGTACAGACCTATGTCAACTTATGGATTAGCTAGCTCTTGATAACCTAAATTACACAATAGTCTGGTACGGTTACATGCATATAAATCATGGTCAACAAACATTCATTTGGTTAACTAAAATTACTTGTATCAAATTATCTTGCTCAAAATTGGTGAACGAACAATACAATTGCGCACACATTTGTATTTGAGAGATTCTCTATCATTATGATAAATCAAGATCGGCAATGAACTCACATATGCACATGAGGGTTCCATACAAATCTACATTTGTCTTTGAGATAATTTAAAATATTTCTGCAACTCTTTTTGAATAAATTTTATTCTTATTTCAGAACATCTGTTTAGTATAAAAAAAATTACATACATTGTTTTCAAAAAATCCAAAATCCTTTTAAACAAACTATTACAAAATCTAGTCAATAAAGTCAAGTTTGTATATTATTATTTTTTTTTTATCAAAAATCAAAAATCAATCATGCAATAAAACTAAAATATCAATTTCTTCTTTGGATTTCGCGATGATGGTATAAGTCTATATCTATAATTCTATGCCTAGCGCAAACCATTGCTCTAATTTTATTTTCCCATTCATTTTAATTTATAAAAACATATGGCTTACATCATTATGTTACACAATTGTGCTTTCAAAAGAACGCAAATTATTCTATTTCATGTCATTATGTCAACATTCAATTTTGCAACCATGGTATAATTTCTAAGGAATTGTTCAAAATTTTATCACACTTAGGAATTTATGCCTAGAAAAATCATATTTCTTTTATATGTCATGCATAATATTTTTTCTGAAAATCTGAAAACAAATCATCACCATCATCATTTTCACCATCACAACACAAAGTCTTAAGACAGTCTCTTAAGCATTCTTTTACTTTTAGCAATATTTCTATACTGGGATTAGCTTGAAGATCGAGCGAGCGGCGACTCCATGAAATGGTCTATAATAGCGACAATGTCCTTTGAAATTATTGTTAGAAGTCCCTTTTATTTTTCATCAAATCACACCAAAACAACCAATTGTTTACATCAAATTATTTCATTTAAATTTTACAACATGACATAAAATTATAATTATAATATTTCTAAAACAACATAATCACATGAATCATCAATAATCAATTGCAAAATTCAACATTAAAGCATTGTACAACATATACACAAGTCATATCATCAAAAATACCATATATATATCAACAAATTATGTACATCATATCAAAATTGGACTGGTATGCCACAATCAATAGCCTGGCATACTCAATCCTCTCAAAAAATATATAATAAAAATACAATCTATGTGCCATGAGCGTCTAGTCTCGAGAAGCCCTCGAGCTCTCAGCCTCATCTCCTCTCCCGCCCTGAGGTGGAGGAGGAGGCCCCATCGAAGTCTGCCCTGTGTCATGGTTCCTTGAAATCGATCATGATGATGTCCTCAATGACCCCATCCTAATTAGCCCCGTAATATCGATTGGCAGCTGTAGTCTCTGGCTCTCTGGAACCATCTGGTAGTATGCTCCCTGGTAGAACATAGTCTAAGCCATAGATCATGCCAGATCCTGCATGCTCGCTCCTCCGCCCCGAGCTCTGAGTTGTGTAGCCTCATCCTGCAGTGTCTGCACCTGAGCCCGGAGGCGGGCAACCTCATCTCGGAGAGCCGCTGTCTCACTGCTCTCCCCTACCTCGACACCCTTTCCCTTATTGGGTGATGGTGGTCTCTCCCCCTATTGAGAAGGGACTCCCCTCTCCCTCCTCCCTGTCTGCTATGGTCTCTATGGAGCCCATGCCATCCTCTGGCATCTCTCCTACGAAGACCGTCACTGCTCTCTCCTACCATGACCCCGTGCTACTTCAATAGCAGCCTAGCACTGCCTCCCCATCCATTGCATAACAACATGCATCGGACCCTGTGCCCTTGTCATCCAAGGAGGGTAGATGCCTGCATACTAGGCATCATATTCGTTGATAACCCCAGCATTATCACCATCCACTAGCTAGATGGGGGCATCATCTATGTCCTGAATCTAGAACCGTTGCATGTCTAGAGCCCCGCTCAGTGTGGTACTATCCTGGATAGTTCGAGAGTACTCGTAATCCCTAAGAGAAGGGATCCCCTACTGTAGATCGAACTACCATAGAACTCGGTCATAGTGATGGATCTCTACCTCTCCTTGCTCCATCCTCATCCAGCAGACTCGCCTGATGCGAGCCAGCTCCTTCCCATACTCTGCCCACCCTGGGTGCTGTCACCATGGCCTCCAAGTGATCTAGTCTAGGATGAGGTCATCTAGCAACCTCTAGGACATAGACAGATCTATCTGCCGCTATGACCCCCTCTATAGCCACCAGTAGAAAACCTAGGGCCTCTCCCAATCAACCCCTACCCATGGGAGCCCTACCGACCTTCGCACCATGATGTGCTCCCAGCACCAAACCTGTAGCAGCGATGTCAAAACCAAACATCGACCTCCCTTGTATACGACCCTGTGCAGGATCCTATAAAAGTGACATAGTACAAAGTTGCCCCATGCAAACCTGTATCCATGGTCTCTCATGTCACAGACCACATCTGATAGGAGCCATGGTATTCTGTATCCACTCTGGTGGCATAGCAGTAATCCACCTACTACCTTGACCAATACTCGAGTTAGCCTAGATGCCCTAGGCATCTGCCTTAGAGACTCGATGTTCACTCTGCCCTTCTCTAGGGTAAAGCTCAAGTCTCTGGTCAATCTCATCATTTCTTGGACCTGATTGGCCGTAGGCGTCATCAACCATCCTTGTATGGGGATCCTCATGATCCTCCATACGTCCTCTAGTGTGGGAGCCATCTCCCCTATTAGTAACCAGAAGCAGGACGACCTCGGATACCATCTCTATGCTAGGGCTGTCAGCAGCCCCATGTCTATCGGTACTTGTGGCATCTCTGCCACATGCTGTAAACTAACCTGAGCTAGTCGGTCGCACTCTGCCTAGTCAAGCGTGGCTATGTCATCTCGTAGCCCACCATATTTCCATTCTCGACTCTTTAGTAATCCCCTCTGCAAAACAAACAATAAAACAATAAAATTCATTAATAACCAATCATTAAAATCAAATTAAAAACATTTTAATCAAGCATAATTTCTTAAAAGTGATGATATCGTCCACCATTGGATGATATCGTCCAAAATTGGGAAAAATCATCCTTTGTAGGACGAAATCATCTTCGATTTTGCAACTTGGGGATTGCCCCTTGTTGAACGAGATCGCCCCTAGTTTGTCGATTTCGCCCTCTAACAAAATCAATGATATAGGGACGATTTCATCCTGACGTCGTCGATGGCCTAAAAATGGCCATGATGCCCCAAAAAATCAAAATTTAAAACAAAAAATTGCACAAATTAAATTCAAACCTAATTTACTAGGATTAGATCCTTACCCGTAGCCCGTGTCGGACCTCTGTCAATCGATGGGCTGTCTCCACCATTTTTTTGTCTGTAGAGCTCTAAAACCAATAACAATGAACAGTAACAATGAATTAGGGTTTTACCCTATTTTTCTTAATTTTATTTAAAAACAACAACATTTTTTAATTTTTTGCTTTTTCGCGTTTTTACCTCAAACGTTCGATTTGGGTAAAAACATAGAGGGGGCACCATAGTCAGCAGTCGTACGATTCGACCAAGAATCGTCATCTAAAAAATTGAGTACATTTTTGTTTTCTCATAAAACGGGAAGAACTCGTCTTTAACGCATTTTCTTTGGAAAATTCGCTAAAGAGGGGGTAAAATGTAGCACCCTAAAATTGGCACAGTTAAACCTTAGTAAAAAGATAAAAATTCAAATTTTAACCTCAAACCGCCCGTTACCCGCTTTCCTCGTTTTTCATGCCATTTTTAGGATTTGTTTTGACCGTTGGACAATATCATCGCAGATTAGACGAAATCATCCTAGATCTAACGAATTCGTCTGGAACAAAACGTCCAGATGATTTTGTCCCAAAACCAAATTTTCATAATTAGCTTCTGTTCCAACAACCTCTCTAACCTGGGAAAAAAGCGTGTATGCGTAGTTAGAGTCTCCCCCGTTGGAGATCTCCTAAATTGAGATGATATCCAACCTCCTAACCTCTCCCTAATCCTATATAAACTAGGATTTTCTCAGTTTATCCCCTAAACTGACTGACTCTCTGGCCTGATTCCCCTGACTCTGCTTAAACCCCCTGAGCTTCCATGCACCTCAGAGCATCCTTAAACCATTATTTGCATTTTGTATTTCATGTTTTACTGCAGGAACTTTACTGTTTTTCAATTGAAGCTAGCTCGGATCGTTGCATGCGATTCTAGGCGATTTCGAACAATTTCGTACGATTGGAGGCGATCCCGACTGTAGTCCAGATTGGGGGCAATCAGAGCCCAAAGTTTGCATCTCTTTATTATTTTTTGCATTTGTTTATACATTATTTTAGTTATTATATTTATGCATCTTGGAGTTCACCTAATTTAGCATAACCGCATGATAAAGTCAAAATCAATCATTAAATCTACTGCATTTCTCTTATTTGTTATTTGAATTTATTATTTAGGCATGTTTGCTGTTATTTCTATTATCCTCCTTTGATTTTGCAGTTGCATCTTTGGTATTTTGTATCTATTTCGATGATTGCAAGTTTTTGACAAATTCATCTAACGAATTCGTCAGATTGACGATGATCTCGTCTGATCTCAGATGATTACGTACAACTTTAGATGATCTGGACTGCTACAAAACTTAGAATCTTCATCAGACATCTAGAATCAGGTATGTACTATTCTAGTTAGCATATTCTCTGTGTTTAGCATTCATTTTTATTTTCTATATTCATCTAAATATGTATTGGCATATAGAATAGTTTATATTCATCTTGGCGAAACCTAGTAATTGAATGATTAAAGCACAAAATGAATACATTAAACTTACTATCAACCTAGGTGTGGAAACTGCCACTCAAAAGTTTCCTGGTGAACCCACCATCCATCGAAAATTCACCCTTATACTCCTCCCCTGAGAGGCAGGACCTTCAAAGGGCATCTCAGTCTGATGTATTGTCCCATACTTCTCGCATCCCCATTTCGAGCACAGACCCTATAGCCTGAATGTAAGGATGCAAAAAATTTGGAGCGATACAGATTTCAAGTGATATCTGATATTTTAATTTCAAGTGGGGTGTTATGTGATTACATGTTGTGTTTGTACAAGGTTTTAGATGACATGTCATAATAGTTCTTGGTGGGGCATTATGCAATATCTTACTATTTCTATCAATAATCTCATGAGTTTATTTGCTAAATTTGAAATGGTATGTATGCTTAATTACTTCTAGAAAGCAAGAAATAAAAATTATATCAAATTAAAAAGCATCATATCATCATCATGAAAGCAATAAATCCATAATCAAATTATATACATCAGGTGTTGAAAGAAAAATCTTATATATATCTAAATATCATTGTACACAGTGGTACAATATGGTACTTAGGAAACTGAATGCCATAATATTAAGCTACCCTATGTCTCAATTGCATAGTTGATGAGGCCTTAAAATACCTCTTATTATATAGAGAAAATAACACTTTTTACCATTTTAATATGTTTGAATAAACATTTAATGATGGACTAGATTGGAATTTGTTATAATATTTTCCATAAACATAGTAATTAAAGAAAGTGCATTACATAGTTGTTTTACACAAGTTTTATGTGGTTTTAGGAGTATATGTGCAAAAATTTGGTACTAAACTAATGTCATTTGGAAGCTAGTTAGAAAGCTCATGGTTGGTAGTTTTCTAAAGGATATTTTGATGTAGATGACTACCAAAAATAAACAATGCTAATGCATTAGAAGTGGATGACACATTGATGCACCAAAAATAGGATGCAACATTGGTACACCAAAAAACTTATGACTTGTTGATGCACCCAAACTAGATGGAGTGTTGATACATCAGGGTAGAGAGGGCATGTTAGTTGGAATAAAAAGTGGGTAGTTGACCACACTTTCAACCTACTAGATCCATGGGATTGACAGTGAAGAAAGAGACAATTGTAAGACCATGAAAATAGATTTTGTTTTGGTAGCTTCACATGATAAAACTTTATTTATGGTTTTAGGCAACTTACATCAATTGTTTCATGATATATTTATTTGGTTTTGCGAAAAATAGTATTTTTTACTATTACCTAGTTAACAACATGTTTGTTAAGTTTTTGCATGTATATATATGCATGTCACATGTGTTAATGGGAGTTTTTGGAAAATACACATGCAGAGGAATAAAAGTTCTAGTGAAAAGTGAGAATTTTATCCCCTTCTAAATAAAATCTTTAGTTCTTGTTCATACACACATAGTCTTTTTAAGTGTTGTTCTAAGTTCAGTTTACCTTCTATTGGGCTACAAAGCAAGGGTCCGCTCTATTAGCATAGTGGAGGTACTTATTTATGAGTTTTTGTAGGTATGTATGTAGATTACACAATTTATTATTTTAATTGAGGATTAAGATTTTAACATAGAAATATAAGTGGTTATTTTTCTTATGTGATTTTGTTATTAATTAATTTATAAATTTGTGTTGAGATAATAAGATGCAACTTCTAGGTTAAATAGATTTATATTCACATAAGTTAAATTTACATTTTTGCAAAAGTGTGTTTTATTTCTACAAGTGTGATATTTTTTTCCTATAAGTGTGATATTTTATTTTGATGCAAGTGTGTATGGTTTTAATTCCATGCAGTTGTATTTTTTTTTATGCAATATTGTTTTAATTATGTTTTTATAGGATTCCTTAAGAATCCCAATACCAATATATATTTTTTCTTTAGTGCATACAACTATCAAACACCACCTTGGATTGATAATATTTAATGTAATAGTATTAACGACACTCGTCACTTTTTGGTGCAGTTTTCAGGAAAGTTAGGTATTTCTAGAGAATTTTATAAGATCGTTCAATATTATTTTCCATATTGTAACCCTTCACATTAGTTAGTATATAGAGAAATGTTGTAAAACACATCTCCTTACTTCCTATATCTTATCTTCCATAGTTGATCAGTTGTCATAAGCAAAAAATGATCCTACAACTATGATATCATAAATAATAATCTTGTAAGATAATTGCTAAACCTCATCTCCACATTCATAGCCCACATAAGTTATAGTTGATCTATTTCTACCTCTATAAATACCATTTTTCCTTAAGGTGATCCTATGATTGTGTTTTGGCTAGTCTAGTGGTTTGTGATACACAGGTGACCCTATCAGTAAACTTGAATAGAGGAAGAGGGATGCTAGAGAGAAATATTACAATAGGGATAGTAGTGTTTTCAAAGAAGCAATTAAGGTATTGGTTTATAGTGTGAAAGTAAATCAAAACATTAGGTCATTTAAGGATTAATGGTTTTTACTTTGTTTTTGGTTTTCAACAAGTAGTTTTTCTTTATGTTGAAATAGAATGTATATATAGACCTAGAGATAGAAGGGGAATATTTGTAAGTCAAAACCTCTAATGAGACACAAGGAATAGAAATAAATATAAAGAGGTTGAACCAATCATTGAGTTACCAATAGCTAAGAGATAATTAGGTGAAAGCTATAGTGGAGAACAACCATCACCAACTTTTGAGTCTATAGAGCTTAAACACCTTGAGGAACAATTAGCCACTTAATCAAGTAGTTTTTTCCTCCCAAGTCTAGAAAAGAAACATTATTTGAAGTCTTCAAGAAAATTAATAATATTTGTTAGGAAGACATATTGGTGGAAGGACAAAGTAACACAAATATCATTGAATAAGGTAATAATGCAACTAGAATATTTACATACCCAATCCAGTTAGATCCCAAGGTAGAAGCCCTTATGAAAAACATTCACCATCCATACTTCCAAATTCTAAAGGAATCACATTAAAATATCTAGATCAATTATTATTCAAATTCAAGGTTCTTTGTTAGACCTATGACTATAAAAATGATAATAAAAAACTTAAGTTATTCACTTCAACACTCAAGGACTCAACTATGCATTGGTTTATGGGGTTAGAACAAAATTCCATATGAACCTAGGAGGAAATAGAAAGAGTATTTTTGGAAAAATACCAATAATATTGTAGGGTAAAGTACCATAAGGAAGAACTATTTAGAATGAAACAATTAGATGATGAGAACTTGATAGATTCTTGTTTGTCCATAGAGGTGTGGAACTGGAATAGATCAAGAACTTAGCAAGATAATATTCCTTAAAGGTATATAAAATGAGTCATGAGAAGCCTTAACCTCATGGGGAATGGTGATGTAAATAAACTTGATTTTATAGATATTAAAAAAATCTATAGGAATTATTCATGTATAGGGGTAGAAATTTAAACATACAAGAATGATAAAAATAAAAATTATGTAAAAAAACTTATGAAGAAATTTGTAAATATAAAAATGGATATCTTAGTATACCTCAATATGATGCTAGATGAAATAAAATCAAAAACTAAATCTAACAAACCTCTAACTATGTATTTTTATAGATGTAGGAAGAAGCATGCACTTCAAGAATATCCCCAAACAAGACTACTATTTTTAGTATCTATGAAATGGGGATTCTACAGGTCATTATGATAATTTGTTAAACATCAAGAATTCCATGGGGAAAACACCTAATCAAATAAAGAGCTCAACTTTGTAGGGTAGAAACAAGGGAATAACATTCCCTAAAATCCATATCAAATTTAGTATACCCCAAGAGCTCCAATAAATTGGATGCTTAATCTCTGGTCCATGCCATGGTCTATTTCATCACCTACACAACAATGGATCCAATACCCTTGGACTTCACCTTAGGAATCATCCATTACAGGTTGGTCAAATAAAAAATGGGTACCATAGCCCATAAAAAACCAACATGAACACCATAAACCATGTAAAATTAATAATAGACAACACAAATCTCCCAAAATCAATAATACCAGGGGTAGCAAAAATCCCAAAACTAGCAATATTTTTTATGCAACTTGTGTTTAATCCAAATAACAATAGATAAGCAAAACCTATCTATTCTATTAAAATAGATGACATAGTCAAACTTAATGCAATAGACTATGATAGTATTCAACTACATTTAGAAAAAATACTTTATGATCTAGCTTTGTCCATTATAATAAAGCTTCATAATAACAACATTGAACCAAAAATACCACCTTTTATTGATTCTCCTCACCAAGGGGTAAAAATTCTTAAGAAAATGTATCACAACCCACCTTGGCAGGACTTGCTATATGAAATGGACTATGTATTAATGAATGTTATTTTAATGCTTATATTTTATGCTTTTTAATGGATATATGCTCTAATGTTGTATTAATTTTATATAAGGATATGGTACTATTGATGCTTTGTGTGGTTGCAAGATTAGGTACTCTCATGGGTGGATAGAGAATTGGCCACAAGGAATGAGAAAAAATGTATATTAAAAGAGAAAGTAATGATGACGATGGTATGTTAATATTTGTATTGTTGGAGGTGTTCTCTATGCTAATCCTTGTATAAATCTATGGTTGACTTTTATTTATTCTTTAACTATGTTAAGGTTGGTTCCCACTTAGTTGATTGTTATTACCCTTTTTAGTAATGATGGTGGAGCCACCTGAAGTATTTAATGAATTCTTTTTCTTTATTCCTCCTTTTTGCTTTGAGTGGATTTAATTGAGGTTGGATGGGCATTGGATAAATTATCTTGGGTGTTACACCACAAGCACTCTGATGAGCACCAAAAATGCTCATTTTTTGTATACTTTAATAGCATAATTATGCAACATATTATATTAGAAATTCATATTTTATGAGATTTTTGTATATATTTAATGGAAAATGGCGTATTATATATAATGTGTGTCTTGAGTGAAAATTGTGTGTAGATGCAGTACATTATATATTTTTTACACCTTCTTGGTGAAGGTCCCATGCTAACTTGGCATTTGATATTTTCATGATGTGATTAAGGAAGGATTGGTGAGTGAATGACAATAGTAGAAAAGGAGTAAGGCACTCTGAAATATGCTAAGATATGGTGCCTATCTCTCAATCATAAGTTGAAAGGTACCTATCTCCCAATGAAAAGGAAGCACATGTCTCCCAGTACACATGACGATGCCTATATCTCAACAACAAGTTGGAAGACACCTATCTCCCAGTACACGGGATGACACCTGTCTCTCGAATATAGGTTGGATAGTACCTGTCTCCCGATGATAGGATAAAAGTGTGCACTGTTTGATACCCAAAAACTAGCAATGATATTTAGTGAATAGAAGAAGGTTAAATATGATGCATGTATCCTAATGAAAGACCGAAAAGATATCTATTTTCTAGAAATGAGCCGAACAATGCGTGTACTAGAAAAAATAAAAACATGCATGTTGACCATGAATATTGAAGACCATGTATAAAATTAGACGTCTTTTGTTAAACATAGGAAACACTATGATTATTTCACGAGGGTTAATTTCAGTGTGATTTCTCTATTTTTATACGTCTAATAAATTTATGTACACCTTCCTTAGCAAATCATGTAGCATCTAAAATTGTAAACAAGGGATGACCATGTTCTATATAAAAATGCAAATCGTCGCTTAAGAAAGGATTCAAACTTGCTCTATAAAAATTTGTACTGTATAATAAAATCTTGAAGCGTTTTGGTCAATTTATTGAGTTCGAAGAGTGATTGCATAATTTAATCGGGCATATGTTTATAGGATCCTGGGCCCACTCTAGGCAGTATTCCTCCCCTATTTCCTTTTGCTTTCATTTATTAAATTATGTTATTTTATTTCCTGCAAAGTGTGTTTTAATTCTGCATTTTCCTGCTTTATTTAATTTTTGCAAGTGTGTTTTGCTTTTTTGCACTTTGCTTTTTTGCACATTTTCTTTCAATCATGTGTTTGACATTTTAATTATTTTTTCCTATAATTTCCTGTAGAATGTGTTTTCCTACAATTTAATTCTATCGGTTTGGCTAAAATCCAACTACACCAACAACCACCCCCTAAACCAAAAGTGACACATAGGACTCATATTTAGTTTACTATAGGCATATACTTTGCACCAACACTCACAAGTCGAACTATCAGATTGATAGTTAATGGATAGGAAATGACTATTTTCAAAACATAATTTTTGCTCACCATTTTTGCACCGTTGTCAGGGAGTGCCAACTGTAGTAATCAAATCTATAAGACATCCAACCCTAAACTTATAGTTCATATTAACTTACCAATAGCTTTTATACCTAATATTGTATGAGTCCACCAATATTAAGAGGACCGGATGGTTATTTTCTAAAAAGCAAATATTTTACTTCACAAGTACCTGAAAAACCTTATGAAATTTCTTTCAAAATATCTGAAACCAATCCTAAAACTTAACTACCATATCCTCCATTAGTACATTGGAATAGTCATCCAATTTTTGAATAAAGCTCTTCTCATCAATTAAGACAAACATATTTTGATGAAGTACTAGTTTAAAACTTTGGTTTAGGACATCTATTTGAGAGAACCAAATCTAAAGAAGATTTACTGAATATTCAATGGTGGAAAGTAGTTGAATAAGGAACCATTTCAAATGTTGACTTAGGAATACTTTTAAAAGATAAACAAAATGAGTGTGAAGCCTTGAAAGCTACCCTAGAAGCAGTAGGTGTAGAACCTACATTACCTAAAAATATGGCTAAAATTGAAGAAGCTTCAACCATATTTGACTTCCCAATTGAGGAGGCAAGGGGAGAAACAAATATGAAACATATATCTCTTGCTCATATTCCTAACTTTAGGGGAATTCCAACTGAAGACCCTAACCTATTTCTTTTTAAATTCAATGTATTATGCAAGTCAATGGATTACAAATCATATGCCCAAAAACTAACATTATTTTCCTCCACTTTAGATGATTCAATGCTACGCTATTTTATCAATCTAGGAATTAAACACATTGTAACATAGGAATATATGAAAAGGATCTTCCTAGAGTAATACCAAAATATTGGGAGAGCACGAGATGTCAAGGAAGAAGTCTTGGATATGACTAAAAAATATGAAGAATCACTAGAATACTATTGGGATAGATTTAACTTTAATTTGTAAAGATCACCCCATGCAAGGTTGGGTGAGAAGTCCTTAAGAAGTATTCTTGAGGGGTATCACAAATGAGTCCCTAGAATATTTGAATCTAATATTGGGAGGGGATATTTAAAAACATCATATGATAGATATCCAACAATTGTGTCAGAATTATTCTCACAGAAAAGGTAAACCAACCACCCGAATCACAAAAACTATAGCCTCGATAACTAAGGATGAAATAGGCAACATGCTAGGTGATATGAAAAGTGAGATGCTCTCATATATTGCACTTCAACTGGATACACTCTTGCTTCATAAAAAGTAGGAAAATGAAGCAACAGTAGCCTACTTTTACCTAAAATGTAGGAGGAAACATTCTAAATACATTTTTTTGAAGAACAAAGTTAGAGTATGTATGACCTGTCAAAGGGATCATAAAACTAGGTTGTGTCCATGAATAGAAAATGTGAAAAAGGAACATGAGGTAGTAGAAACCTATTTCATGGGTCATAGGAGAAACTAGAATCTATTTCCTATGAGAAATAATATACTAGGAGGAATTCCACCTTATGGGGGAAATAACTATATGAACCAAGGTCAGACTCAACCACCCAACATGGGATGGTAGGATCAACCTCATTAGATGAATGCCACCCAGGGATATACTCCTTATAAACCATATCCATGGATACCTTATAATCCAATTGGACCACAGTGGAGGAACCACAATGTGTGGACTTCACCTCCACAAAATACAACTCAAACTCCATTGCAACCTAGCTTACCTACACCTCCTACTTCAAGACCAATTTAGCTACCTACACAACCAACACCAAATCCAAATAATAGGTCAAATCAACCCACCTATTAGGTAGATACAAAGATGTTTCCAATATATCATATTATAGTATATTATAGCCCCGTACAACTTAGGTCCAGAAGATAATTAGGAGTAGAACCAAATCCTCCTAGAGTGGAGGAGGAGGATGTAGAGTTAGAAGTAGAAGAGCCACCTTTGGTATAAGAGGTAGTATAAAAAAAAACTGCTAAGAAAAATAGAAATAAAGAGGTTCCATATTTTTTCAAAATATTACAGGAATCCAAGAATCCAACACAACTAAAATTTGACATTATGAAAGGTTTAAAAAACCTAATAGTCACAATTCCTCTCTTTCAGGCCATTAGATATGTTCCCATTTATACAAAGGCCATAAGAGAATTACGTTTGCAAAAATAAGAAATAAAACCATAAAAAATAGTATGTGTGGTAGTACAATTGGTTGATCTCATGTTAGGCAATACCTAACATCCCAAATACTAATAGTTAAAATTGAAGGCTTCCCATTACCCAACACATTAGTAGATATATGGGCTTCCATAAACATCATGACCTAAGAAACCATTCAGAAAATACAAATCATGGAGGTGAGGCCAACTAAAAATTTCCTTCAATTAGCTGACCAACCCATAGTTCTCCCGAAGGGAATACTGAAATATATTATTGTCACAGTAGATGCATGGGAGTATCTGGTAGATTTTATAGTCTTGCAATCTAGATCTGGATTGGGTGGATCTCCACTTATATTAGGAAGACCTTGGATGACCATATCTGATGCTTATGTTAGTTGTAGGATAGGATGAATGATAATCTTAGATGGATAAAATACCAAAAATTTGATCATTTATCCACTTGCACAAACCACTGATTTGTTGGGAGAACCAAACTATGAAGCCTTAAATGATGATGCCTTATCAATGCTTCAATCTATAATAGCTCTAGATAAGATTGAGGATGACACTAATGAAGAATAGGCCATAACACACTTATTCCAAGGAGAATCTTCTCATCCTCCTCTAGAATCCCCACTTGTAGGTAGCAAAGATAACCATGTCAAACAAATAGAGGTAGCACCTGGTAGAGTATTGAATATTGACAATGAGTTGTCAATTATTCAAGAGGACAAATTAAAGGAAATACTTGTCAAACACCAAACTACTTTTGCATGGGATTACACAAACATGAGGGGGATTGCACCCAAAGTCTACAATCATAGGATATATTTGGAAGATGATGTGAGACCAGTAAGATAGCCCCAGAGGAGAATGAACTACAAAAACTTTTGTTATCTAGGATTATTTATCCAATATCAGATAGGCAATGGGTATCATATTTAGTGGTGGTGCCTAAGAAAAATGGTAAGTGGTGCATTTGTGTTGATTAAAGTATGCTCAATAAAGCGACTAGAAAATACCACTTCCCCTTACCCTTTATTGACCAAGTCCTCAACACCTTGGTAGGAAGAAAATATTTTTCATTCCTAGATGGGTTTAGTGGATACAATCAAATACAAATAGGGGAAGAAGACCAAGATAAAACCACGTTTACTTGTCCATTAGGGACTTTTTCTTACCGGGTATTACCATTCGGGTTGTGTAATGCACCTACCACATTTCAAAGGGTGGTGCTTAGTATATTTTTGAACATATTTGGAGAAACTATAGAAGTATACATGGATGATTTCACTGTTTACAATGAAAATTTTGAGGAAGCTACAACTACTCTAGAGAAAGTACTCCAGCGGTGTCAAGAAATAAACCTTTCCCTTAGTAACAAAAAGTATTTTATGCTAATTCAAGAAGGGATAGTGTTATAAAATCATATATATAGAGAGGGGATTAAACTAGATAATATAAAATTGAATTAATAAAAAATCTACCTACTCCCCAAACACAAAGATATGTCCATAGTTTTCTTGGTTCTGCTGGATACTACAGGCGGTTTATCCAAGACTTTAGTAAAACTGCCAAACCTCTGCATACATTATTGTCTAAAAATTTTGAGTTTGTTTGGACCAATAAGTGTGAACAAGCATTTCAAAATTTAAAATAAAAACTAACCACAAATCCTATGCTGAGAGGTCCAAATTGGACCCTCCCCTTTCATATTTACATGGATGCATCTAGCAATGCGATAGGGGCTGCATTAGAACAAAAATATGGAGATGATTTTTATGCCATCTACTATATCAATAAACATCTTACAAGTGTTGATTTGAACTAAACTATCACGAAAAAATAATTCCTTGTAGTAGTGCACACTATTAATAACTTCCAACATTACATTACAGGTTATATGATTTTGTACATACAGATCATGCAACCATCAGGTATCTAATGAATAAACCTATAGTGAGTGGTAGAATTATTAGGTGGCTTTTACTATTGTAGGAATTTGATGTAACCATTGTTGACAAACCCGGTGGGAATAATATTATTGTAGATTTTCTCTCCAATTTGATATCTCAGGACCATACAGCCATTGAGGATCAATTTCTAGATGAGCATCATTTTGCTCTAACTGAATTGATTCTATGGTATGTATATATGGCTAATTACTTAGCCACTGGTAAAGTATCTCCTACACTCTCACCTCGAGAAGCTCAAACATTAATAGAAAAGAGTGCAACTTTCTCATGGATTAATGGATGCCTATTTAAAATCGAGCCTAATTAAATCATGAGAAGGTGTTTTGAAGAAAATAAAACTATCGAAATACTCAAGGCTTGCCATGATGAACCATGTGGTGGTTATTTTTTAGGAAAAAATATTGCATTCAAATTTTTGCAAGTTGGATATTTCTAGCTTTCTTTATTTAAAGATGCAGTCAAATATGTTAACCAATGTGATCAATACCAACGAATGGGCAAACAAACTCTCTGAGATGAGATGCCACTTTAGACCTATGTGCACATTGAACCTTTTGATAAATGGGGATGGAATTTATAGGTACCATTAATCCAAATTCAGGTAGAAAAAGGTATATTCTTGTTTGTACTAACTATATGAAAATGGGTTAAAGTGCAGGCACTATGAGATTCAAAGGAAAATATTGTAGCCAATTTCCTGTATGAATCCATTTTCACCAGATTTGGGATTCCCAAAGAAATTACCACTGATTAGGGATCTCAATTCACCTTGAAAGTGATTCAGGAGTTGATGTAGCGATATTGAGTCTAACACAACAAAACCACTCTCTATTATCTGTAAGCAAATGTGCAAGTGGAAATCATAAATCAAGAGTTGGAAAATATTCTTACTAAAATAGTATAGCAACTCTAAAAATATTTATCAAATTATTTACAGAGGTAGTGTGGACATATCGCACTACTTGGAATACTACCACTGGATTCACACCATTCTAATTGGTGTATGAGAAAAATGCCATGATGCCCATTGAATTTGAAATAAAAACCCTATGGATTGCTGTAGCATTAAATTTAAATTTGGATGCTGTACAAAAAGACCAAATTCAACAACTCAACCAACTGAATGAATATCGGTAGGATTCTTAACAGTGAACAAAAATCATATAGAAGTAGAGGGCCTGATGGCATGACCACCCCATATGACCAAAACAGTTCAAAGTGGTAGATTGGGAATTTTTGTATGAATCTTGATTCCAAGAGAATAATGGAAAGCTTATGTAGTGTTGGATGGGACTGTATGAAGTGGTTGAGATTATCAAAAATGGTGTTGTACATGTTTGAACCATAGATAGAAGTGGCATTACATTGATAGTCAATGGCCATTGATTGTGGCCATATCATACACCATTAGTCCACACGGTTAAATTTAAAGTAAGCATGGGGGAGACCCCATTGTAATGGAAAAAAAATCTCTCCAATAGTTGACGGATGTGTGTGCATCCGTAGAAAAATCAATTTAAAATTTAAAAATTTTAGTTTTATTTTATTTACTACTTTACAGGAAATCGTGCCCTGAATGCAATATGTAGGCATCTTAGGAAACCTAGGTCTATCAGACACAGGATCCATGATTCTTATTTTATGCTTTATGTTTTACGTGTGCATTTATTTTGTAGGAAACCATACCTTGAATGCAATCTATAGGCATCCTAGGAAACCTAGGCCTATCAAGCATAGGATCCATGGTGCCCTACGTATTTTCAACTTTCTAGGAGGATAGATGAACAAACGAAGTGCCAATAACTTCCAAGAAGGGGGTACTTATAGCTGGACTTATATATAGGTGTTTACTTCCTTCAAGAAGAACATACCTGTATATGGGTCAAGGCAGCGGCTGTTGACTTTGTCACAAAGGAAAAGCACCTGTATTCAGATCTATGAAAGGTACGTGACTATGGGTCAACTCGGTGGATATTGATTGTCGAACCAAGATAAGGCACCTGTATCCTAAGTATAGCAAAAGGTACCTATATCTATAACATTTTGAAGGTGCATGTATTCACAAATGCGTCTATCTCCCATATACATTAGGCAAAAAAAAACTCACTTATTGTTTATATATATATATATATACGTATAATATGGATGTATGTATATGTGCATGTGTGTTTTGTAGGTAAAATAATATCCAATAAAGGTGCCTATTTTCATAATAACATACAGTGCCTATATCTAGTAAGACAGAGTAAGGCGCCTATCTCCTAGAAAACAAGCACCTATCTCCACACTTCGATGAAGGGTGCTTGTCTCCTAGTAAACATGCGCCTATATCCACACTTCGATGAAGGGTGCCTGCCTCCCAAAAAATAGATGCCTATATTTGCACTTCAATGAAGGGCACTTATATCCTATACAAATAAAGGTGCTTGTATTTCAATGCAGTGATGACTTCTATCTTCAACATCGAAGAAGCGACTAGAGCCACGTTGGTGCTGATATTCACACACAACCAAAGTTAAACTTTTCATGGATAAAAGTATGTTTGTTTGTCTTTTTATCGATGAAATCCATTACTCTCAATTTTTAATCAAAAAAGTTCATGATTTTTTGTCGGTGATCGATGCATGCTCCCAAGGCAAAATAAACAACTTCCAAGTAAGGGATGTGTGTCATACCATGATATAATAAAAATGACATGTTTTATTAAATATTTTTTGCACAAAACCTTAAGATTAATAAAATTGCAATACCCAATGAAGATGCAAGTTGATGCGATTTTTGCACAAAAAAAAACCACATCGATCATTCATATTGGAGATATTGTTGTCACACATTGGCCAATCACATTGCATAATTGACATTTGCATATGATAAATCATGAAACGCCATTTAGGTACGTACCAAAATTTCTATTATGTCCCATGTAACTCATATCCAATCATATGATCCCCAAACTTGTACTACACCATGTGGTGCCAATCATATGGAAGAAAGCGATTGTATCGATACCTATCTACAATCTGGAATATAATTTTAAAATTAATTATGCATATTACCTATAATTACTATTGATTATGGGAGATAGGTGCCCTGTATGCATGGATATAGTTGCATGCTTTGGCATGTTATAAACCAAAAATAGTACCTATTTTTGAAAATATAATGAAATCTAGAGAATAGAGTCAAGATCGTCATTGGAAAACCTACTAACCACATGTTGAAGAAAAATGAGCCTCGAGATATTTCGAGCATAACTAGCGATGCCAGAAACTAGTTCGAGGCTACAGGATGGATGTAGTATTACCACCTAGTTAGCCAAGATCAAGATCTTGTGGCAATGCATGAATTTGCAGCTTCAATGGATGATGATATTGTATAAATGTACAGACTGGTCATTCCAGTCATAGAAGCATATATTACAAAGGTGATTGGTCTTCTATGCATAGGGGACCAGACATATAAGGATGATAGTATAACATGATGTGCACAATGATTTTGTAGGAAACCATCAACGTAAACAACACACAAATGGTTATCAAAATAGTATATGCCAGACCTTTGGAGGGAGGTGTTCGAACAAGTAGCTTGATTTTTTACCTACATCAGTAAATATTCTTGTTTGAACACCAACCATTTTAGATTCCTTAATCATCTTCTACATGGGGATAAAATCAATATTTCCTATTACCTAATTTGTGCTCTAAAGGATGAATCCAATCAATATCACGTAGGAATAGTAATGATATTAGCACATCACGGGTTGATCTTAGCCCTAGTTAGACATGCTGAGGCACATAGGGATGAGCTATAATCTGGATACATGTCAAGGCACATAGAGGATGAAAAATGGGTTTATGCAAATGAATCCAAGGAGTAGCAGGGTGAAGAGGAGGTACCTAACTCCCAAAATCACCAAGTTGTAGAAATAACAAGGTAGGTAGAAGCAGGCACTTCTTCCCCAACACCATCACTTGCCTCCCAACAAAGCCATTCTATAAGGGAGGTAGGACAATCTAAATAGAGCCTATCATAGGTAATATCATTGCATGTCTCCCAAAATTCAAATTTGGAGGTAGACCAAAATATTCCAAGCCTAAATCAGGATTCATCATCATCGACAACCAATGCCTAGTTGATTATAGCTCATCCGAAGAAGAAAATATAGAGGATAAAATAGTTTCTCAAGTTTTGCATGGCATGGCTAGTGGTTTGATATTTTTCCAGAATGGTTAGGAAGAATATCTATAGAGCCAGCTGTAAAATATGAAAGAACAAGCCTCCAATTAGGAGGAAAATTATCAGAAAGAGGAAACCAAATTTTAGGAGTCTCTATGAGCTACTGTAGCAAGAAAAAAAAAAGCAAATGACTCTCTATGATAGTTACAAGCAAAGGTGTGATAGTTATAAAATAGGATCCAGTAGCTATAGACTACCAAATTAGATAAGGTTGATTTTACCGTACAGACAGACTAGACCATGGATGTAGCATTTTCTTCCATGGAATTAGAGGTGAAAATTACGTCCATAGGGGTGTTTCAATTTTATGCCAGGAGGGAATCAGACAACTAAAAGGCCAAAACAAAGGACCAATCAGAGGCCCTTGTAAAGACTACTTCCTAGAAATAGGGGAGCCTTGTTGTGCAATAGGAACCCCCTATAATAGAAATTTATTATAATGAGGCTGAGTCAGTAAAAATACCTAATGTTGCCCAATTAGATGGTCAACCACCATATGACCAAGCAGGATTGGCCAAGTTAGCTAGGAAGTCTAAGACACAATAGGGTGGCACTCAACCAGTTGATAACATGCAGATATCTGATCCTACTATCCAGTTAGAAGTAGGGCAAGAGCAAGAGCATGGGATGGATCAACCATGAGAGTTAGTCAATACCATGAAGGCTGCATAGTCAGTTGTTCAACCATTGGTTGATCAAATCATGGTTGATTATTTTTATGGGTAGACTGTGGCTGAACCAACTAGGAACGCATCAAGAGACCAGGATATGCAAGGCATAGAATCCTCCAAGATCTAGGAAATACCATCCCCATAGAAGGTTAAGGAGGTTGACCCTTTAGCATCCATAACTGATGCAGTAGCACCTGGACCATCCAATAAATTACAGCCCAAATGAAAAGTATAGAGCACCACAGAGAATGCAGAAGACAAGGTCCAAAATAATGAAACAACAAAAATAGAAAGCACCCCAACAAAATTTGAAGGTGTATATAGAACTAAATTTAGATGAATAGTGGGTTGCATCAATAAAAGTCTTCTCCAGATAGAAACAATAGTTCCAAGAGCTCTATAAGAACCTAAAGGAGGCCAAGAAGGAGTGAAAGGCTTACAAAACAATTGCTAGAGAACTAGGTATTTCTATTAATCCCACCTAGCCAAATCAATTTTGGTACCTATATGGTTAAACTAATGGTAATCCATTAAGGATGAGGTAATATCTAGACAAGATGAACATATTATAGTAAAGAACCAATGATGCCATCACCAGTTCGAGCACTCGAGTCTCTACCATCTGAATATGTAGAGAAAAATGATACATAGGACACAACACTCAATCCAGAGATGGTAAATTTATCAAAGGCCTAGGTACATAATACATCTCATTATCCACCATGGAACAAGCCTAACCTTCCATTGGTAGATAAGCTTCCCCCAAACCATCAATACTAGAAGTAAGCTAAGCTTGTATTCCATAAGGATGCCACTACATTCACATGATTCTATATGGAGGAAGTTAAAGGCAAGAAGGGGTGGAGTAGAACAATTCCAAAAATAGGGGTAGGGTCTAGCAAGCCATTATAGCACAGTAAATGCTAGAAGGTACCAGAGATATAAGCAAGTTCCAATCAGTCAAAATAGGGTAGCAAATAAAAATATAACAAGGAATGAGATAGAGCCTAAACCAAGGAAAGAAAACATAGGAAAAAATAATATTGTTAGGCTATTGACAAAATAGGGGATTACCAGCAAAAGGTGCCATGAGGGCATGACAATAGTTAGGCATAGGGGGATTATGAGCACCAAAAATGCTCATTCTTTCTATACTTTAATAGCATAATTGTGTGGCATATTATATTAGAAATGCAAATTTTATGATATTTTTGTTTATATTTATGGAAAATGATGTATAATGCCTAATGTGTGTCTTGAGTGACAATTGTGTATAGATGAAATACATTATATATTTTTTGTACCTTTTTGGTCAAGGTCCCATGTAGAAGTAGCATTTGATATTTTCATGACGCGATTAAGGAAGGATTGGTGAGTGAACGACGATAGTAGCAAAGGAGTAAGGTGCTCTAAAATACATTAAGGTATGTCACCTATCTCCCATCCATAAGCCAAAAGTCACCTATCTCCTAGTAAAAAGGAAGTGCATGTCTCCCAATACACATGATGATGCTTGTTTTCTAACAATAGGTTGGAAGGCACCTATCTCCTAGTACATAGGACGGTACTTTTCTCTCGACTACAAGTTGTGCAATAAATGTCTTCAAATGATAGGATAAAAGTATGCATTTTTCGATGCTTGAAAATGAGTGATGATCTTCAGTGAATAAAAGAAGGCTAAATTAAATGCTTGTATCTCAGTGATAGGTTAGAAAGGTGCCTATTTTCTAGCAATGGGCCGAAAAATGCGTTCACTGGAAAAATTAAAAACATGCACATTGACCGTGAAGATTGGAGACCATGTATAAAATTAGATGTCTTTTGTTAAACATAGGAAACACTATGATTATTCTGCAAGGGTTAATTTTAGTGCAATTTCTCTATTTTTTGACCTCTAATAAATTTATGCATTCCCACCGTAGTAAATCAAATAGTTTCTAAAATTATAAACATGAGACAACCATGTTCTATATAAAAACATAGGTCACCATTGAAGAAAGGATCCGAAATTGCTTCATAAAAATTTGTACTGCATAATAAAATCTCAAAGTGTTTTGGTCAATTTCTTTAGTTTGAAGAGTGATTGATTAATTTAACTGAGAGGATATCTGCAGGAGCCTAGGACCACTCCAGGAAGTATTCATCCCCTGGTTCCTTCTATTTTCATTTATTAAATTATGTTAATTTATTTCCTACAAAGTGTATTTTAGTTTTGCATTTTCCCTACTTTATTTAATTTCTACAGAGTGTTTTAATTTTCTGCAATTTTATTTTCTACACATTTCCTTTTAGACATGTGTTTGATATTTTAATTCAATTTTTCCTGTAATATCTTGTAGAATGTGTTTTCCTACAATTTAATTCTGTCGGTTTGGCTAAACTCCAACTACACCAACAACCATCCCCAAACCAAAAGTGACACATAGGACTCATCTTTAGTATAATGTAGGAATATACTTTGCACTGGCACTCACAAGTCTACGAACTACCAGATTGATAATTAATGGATAGGAAATGACTATTTTCATAATATAATTTCTACTTACCACACTTCATGCATAAAGGTGCTCAGGTTTCCCTCACCTTTAATAGAG
Source organism: Wollemia nobilis (assembly GCA_028583015.1). Taxonomy (NCBI): domain Eukaryota; kingdom Viridiplantae; phylum Streptophyta; class Pinopsida; order Araucariales; family Araucariaceae; genus Wollemia; species Wollemia nobilis. The sequence goes on from JAQPPZ010001340.1 coordinate 1,068,570, forward strand.
AACATGTTAGTTTGGAAGAGCACCTTTTGATAGGGGAAACAAAATCTAAGAGGATGAAAGAGGTTGAGCAATAAAGCACAGTGAAGGTCATGGACTAGAGTTTGAGTGAAAGAGTCAAATGACACTTTGTCCTTGCTATGGATTAAGGTAATATTCATAGCTTTAGTGGTAATATCGTTTGGCACTTCATTATTCTTCCTTTTACTTTTTCCTCAACTTTTGTTGGTTTGTTTTTGAAGTCACTAGCTGATGGTTACATTTGAGTTACTTCTTGGTGGCCCACGTATTTTTCATTTAGGTTCTATTAATTGTAATAATATGCTTATGTGCTTAAGTTTGATTTTTATTGTGCTTTGGTTTGTGTGCTTATTTCTATTGGCTTAATATCTATTCCCCTTGTGAAGCAAGAAAGAGCATGGTGGGTTGCATAGCCATTAGGTTTGCTTTCTTTGGTTAAACCCTTACATTGTTTCCTTGTCCTGCTTGGTATTGAGATCGACTCTCTTGATAGCTTGTTGTAGGTCTTTCTAAAGTTCTATGGTTAGTTGGGTCCTCCATGAGGATGGTACCCTCTGAGATTTTATTTTATTAAAGGGTAGGGTTGATGCAAGCTCAATGCTTTGTTTTAATTCGTATTGTTGTTAGATTATGATGTAATATATTATTTTTATAAGGTTATATTAGATTGATTTAATATTTTTATCCTATAAGGCTAGATTAGAATGATCTAATATTTTATTTTTAATTGAGGTTAGATTTAAATAATTTAATCTATTGTTTTTATAATTCTAGATTAGAATGATTTAATCTATGGATTAATCTAATGATAGATTAATTATTAATATAATGATGGATTAATTATTAATCTAATAATGGATTAGTTGGAATTAATCTTAGATTTTAGACTAATCTAATGATGGATTAATTGGAATTAATATTATATTTTAGAGTAATCTAATGATGAAGCCTAAGGGAGCTCTGGACATTATGGCAGCTTCCAATAGTTTTTCCTCATTAAGCTTAACTGTGAGGAGGATTCAAAGAATATTTTGGGTGGAGGGCCCTGGTTCTTTGGAAAGTGAGGACTCTTTCTGTGGAAATGGGCACCCAATTTTAATTCTAGAACCCAAAATATTAATCTAGTTCCATTGTGAGTTAGATTACCAGATCTACCCTTCCACCTTTGGCATGCTAATATTCTCATAGGCATAGCTAAAGCCATAGGTGAGCTAGTACTAATAGACTTAGCAACTAGGGCCAAATCCATATTAGTCTTTTCCTGTATGTGTGTTATGGCGGACCCTGAAGCTAATATTTCAGATCACATTAATCTACTTTTGAATTTTGGGTTATGGATTTATCCTATTGTATATGAGAATTGACTAGTGAAATGTTTGATCTGTAATAAGTTTGGCCATGTCCCTGGCTCATGCCCAATCCAAATTAGGAAGGCCCATTTCAAGCAAAACTGGGAGAAAAGGAATCTTGAGCAAAATTGAGACCAACTCTTGGGAAAGAAGGTGGGACATGATTCTGCAAGTCCCTTAGGTGAGGCTCCTGGTTTGAAGGAATTTATTAAGGAATATATTCAAAAAATGGCTTCAAACAATGATGAAAAAGGGTGTATGATTTTGGGAAGTACTTATTCTGGTCTGCTAGTGCTAAAAAATGAAGATTTAACTTATGAGACTCCAATCCCTAAGGAGTTTCTCAAAAACTCTTTTCAATGCCTAAACTTGGATGAGGCTGAGTAGGATGGCTCTAAATACCCTCAGGTGGGAGAGGGACCTCCTTAAAATATGGATTTGAAAATGGACCTCCAAATTTTGGGTGATGTCAAATCCCCATCTAGCGATGTCAAATCCCCCTTTTGTGAAGGTTACTTAGGGGTAAAGATGATGCATCCTAAAACCAGAAGCTTGTGCAAGGGCTCAATTTATGTGGGAGTTACAAGGAATGTAGGAAAACCATCCAATAAATCTCAAATAAGCACAAAGGTGAAATTTTATATTGCAAATGGATTTCAATCCAAGATTAATTTCAAAAAGGAAAAGGATACAAAAGGTAAGCAACTGAAGCTAGATTCATTTTTTTAGTCCCCCCAATCTAAGGATGGGAGTTTTCTTTCAAAGAATTGTAAATGAAATTTTTTATCATGGAACATTAGGGGCCTTAATGGGCTACCTAAACATCTTGCATTGGAATCCATCAAAAAATATTTTAAACTAGATATAATTTTGCTGCAAGAAACAAAAATGGATAGTAGTGCTAAAATAGTTAAGAAGAAGGTTTGGAAGGAGGCTGAGTTCGTAGCTAACTTGACTAACGGTGCCTCGAGGGGTCTCTTGTGCATGTGGGACTCTAAAACCATTGATGGATCGATTGTGTTCATATCTGACTGAGTTATTAGCATCCTATTTTGTTCCAAGGAGTTAGTATTTAAATGGATAACCTCGAATATTTATGCCCTAAATTTGGGATCCTCTAGAACCATGCTTTGGGATTTCCTTGGTTCTATGAGAGAAAATTTTAAAGGAGAGGTTTGGATTTTGGTGGGCAATTTCAATACACCCTTATATCCATATGATAAAAAATGAGGAACCTCGATGCTCAGTAGCATGGATGAATTTATCTCTTTTATTTAATCCTAGGAGTTGATGGATTTGGACTTAAAAGGATCAATATTTACATGGAGTAACAAGAAAATTGGGAGTCAAAACATTCAGGTTAGGCTGGATAGAATGCCGGTGTCTAAAGAAGGTATCCCATTTTTTGGTGATGCATCCTTATGCTCTCTCCCTAAGCTGGCCTCGGATCACAATCCAATTTTACTTGAGAAGACACAATATTCGACCTTCTTTCCCTAGCCATTTAGATTTGAAGCAATGTGGCTTCAACACCCTAGTCTAGAATCCAACATTAAGGAATGGTGGAGTCATAAGTTTTTAGGTTCTTAAATGGCACAAATAGCCTCCAAGTTAAAATTTATAAAGGTAAAGTTGAAGGATTGGAATAAGCAAGTTTTTGGAAAGATAGAGATTCACAACCAGTTGTAGGAGGTTGAGCAGATAGCCAAAACTCAAGGTCACTATATGGAATTAAATGGGCAAGAACTATCTATTATCACAAATATCCATAACATTCTTGCAGGGGAAGAAATTATGTGGAGGTATAAAGTTAGGGCCCTATGGCTTAAGGAGGGTGATCAGAACACAAATTTTTTTCACTCCACTACGTTGAGACATAGGATTAATAATAGGATCAGGATGATTATGAAAGCAAATGAAGAACTCTATGAAGTCATTGAAGAGATTACATTCGAGGTAGAGAATGTTTTTAAGGACCTCTTGTGTTCTATGATAGCAAAAAATCAATAGGTTGAAGCTCTCTTATTGAATAACATACCACCTCTGGTCTCTGTAGATATGAATAATGTTTTGGATACTCCTTTTTCATATGATGAAATTAGTAAAGAAATTTTTGTAATGGGTGGGCTCAAAGCGCTGTGATATGATGGGTTCCCCCAATATTTTTTTAGAAATTTTGGTATATTTTGGGGCCAGATATCTATGATGCCATTAGAGATGTTTAGTCTTAGAAACAAATCCCTTCAGATGTGAAATCTATGTTTTTGGGCTTATCCCTAAAATAGTTGATGCTAAGGATTTTGCAGCTTATAGGCCTATCAATGTGTGCAATACTATTTTTAAAATTTTTATGAAGACCCTCACGAAAAAATTAAAAGTTTTATTACCAGGAATCATTGATATATCGTAGAGTGGTTTTGTGGTTGGGAGGAAAATTTTGGATGGAATTATTGCAGTCCATGAAATTATCCATTCGATGACCAAAAGTGGTAATTATAGGACCTTTCTCAAGCTGGATATGAATAAATATTACAATAGGTTTGATTGGGAGTTTCTCTTCAAAGTCTTGCATAAATTTAGCTTTAGTCAGGAGTGGATAAGTTTGATCAAATCATGTGTCTCTTCAACCAAGTTCTTGGTTCTAGTGAATGGCTCTCTAGCAAGATATTTCAAGAGCTGTAGGGGAATTCGTCAAGGAGATCCATTGTACCCATACCTTTTTATTTTACTGGTAGAATATATGGGGTGGACCATAAAATCTAACTATTCTATTGTAGGCCTTAAGCTGGCTATGCCCATCAATCCCATATCCCATAATCAATTTTTTAATGATACTCTTCTATCCTTTAAAGATTCAATTCTGCAAGCAAAATCAGTTAGAATTATTTTGGAAGATTATGAACAGGTGGTGGGTCAGAAGGTTAATTTCAATAAAATTATTATTTTTTCATCATTATTCCTCCAACAAGGCAGTTAAGGATTGTGGATATTTTATGATGTAATATTGGGTATCTCCCTTCAGCCTACTTGGGGATACCAATGTTTTTTGGGGCTTCAAGATCATCCTTGTGGTAATCAACTATGGAGCATTTCCAAAGAAATATTACAAGCTGGAAAGGGGCTCTCCTAAGCCAAGCAGGAAAAGTGATGTTAGTTAAGGCCACCCTTACAAGCGTACCAGTATATTTCCTTTATCTATTCCTAATCCTGGGTAATATTATTTAAAGAAGAGAACATATCCAACACTCATTTATTTTGTTAGGAGCAAGTGAGAAAAATAAATTTCATCTAGTGGCATGGGACCAAGTATGTAGTAAGAATGAGGAGGGTAGTTTAGGTCTTAAAAGATTGAAATCCATGAACAAAGCTTTTGTTGCCAAGCAGGGTTGGAGATTGGTTCAAGAGGAGAAATTGGAATGGGTTGATATTATCAAAATAAAATACCTAAATTATGGGAAACAGTTTATTAGAGACCCATTACTCCTCTAGGGTTTAGCTTTCTAGTCTAGCCTGATTTGGTGTAGATATAATATCTATAGAGGGGGTAAGTGGTGTTTGGGAGATGGCAAGTCTATCAACTTCTAGAGTGATGTGTGGGTGATTGAGGTTTTGTTGGAGTCAATATCGGAGATGGATTTAGTCAAACCAATTACAAATTATTTCTAGGGGAATAAGGTTTGTGATTTTATTGAAAGGATTGAAGACCACCTCGGATGGAAACCATTTGAATTCCCAAGAATTTTTGTGGAGGAAAGGAGGGTATTTGATGAAATTTTTATCATTAAATGGATTAAAATTCTTGCAAGAGAAATTATGGATAGATCCATCTAGGGATTAGAGAAGGATGGGAAATTCTCTATCAAATTAGATTATTTTGTAGCATATGGTCCTTCTAATCCTTGGTTTTTGATAGATAAAATTTGGTTGAAAAGACTGACTCTTAAAATCAACATTTTCTTTTGGCTAGTTGTACAAGGAAAATTTCTAACTTTACATAATCTTAAAAAAATAGGTATGATTTTTCCTAATGCTTTTTTCTTGTGCAAAAATGCAAAGGAATCCCTGCTCCATATTCTTTTCAGTTGTCCTTTATTGCAAGAGGTTTTTAGCTACTTTTTCAAATATTTGAACATCCAATGGGTGTTTTTGAACAACCTAGAGGATGTGCTGACCCAATGGGTTTCTCCCTTCCTGTCTCTCCACTTTTTTTAGTTTTGGAAATTCAGCCTTCCTCATATCTGGTGGTATATTTTGAATGAAATAAACTCAAGACTGTTTAAGGATGCTACTCATTCAGCTAAAGCTATGGCTTTACAGGCAATTTCTTTTTTTATGGAGAACATTAGAACCCTAAATCTAAATTTTGTGACTATAGAGCAGGAATGATCAGTGGAGAGATATCTTAGATTCAATTCCAATCCTCAACCAATAAGACCTATTGTACCTCCAAACAGAGCCAGGGTTAAGTGGGAACCACATCCAATTGGTTGGCTAAAGTTGAATTTTGATGTTGCATCTAAAGAGAATCCAGGTCCTACAGGTATTGAAGGGATTGTAAGGAACCATGATGACTTGATAATTTTAGCCTTTGCTGATAATCTAGGCCATCAAACCAATCACTTCACCAAATCCAGGACCCTATTCCAAGGATTTTCTCTATTGGATTCTGTAAGTTGCAGGAAACTAATAATTGAAGGGTACTCCCTTAATATTATAAATATGGCAAGAGGGACTCAATCTCCTACCTGTATGATTTCGAACCTTCTTCTAGAAGTTCAATGATACATCCAAAATTTGGAAGAGGTTCAATTTAAGCATACATATAGGGAAGGTAATCAAGTAGCTGATCTATTGGCTAACAAAGGATTTATTTAGAATGGTTTAATGGTGTGGTGGGATAATTTCCTAGTGGATATTGCTTCTATCGATAATGATCTCATACACGATTAGCTGCTCTAGTCAAGTTGTTATTGATGACTTGGCTACAAAACTTGGGGGCGCTTGTTAATTTTAGGTTTTTGCATCAAATTTCATATCTCCAAGCTATTGTTTCCTTCCTGCAAGCCATAATATCCAATGTGGAATAAATTCTTGCCCTTATGGGCTTACATACCTAGGAAAACAATGACCTCATGGAGGAGAATGGGACTGGTGCATGGCTCGATTCATGGTTAAAATCTTGCTACTGATCTGTGTTTGGTTGGTTATCTCTGACATCCTAATTTGATTTCAATTTGTTTTAAGTTTTAAATTATGTACGCTCTTACCTATGTATCGGTTTGGCTTTGGAAGGGATAACTCCTATGATTTGTCATTCTTTGATTATTAGTAATTTTGGGTCCCTCTTTTAGGGAAGGGTTTAGTATCTTTTGTACAAGGTTTGGAGATCCTTTCAAAACTCCTTCGTCCATCTAATAAAAAAAAATCTAATTACATATTAATTATTAATCTAATTATGGATTAATTGGAAAATATTAGATTATAGACTAATCTAATGATATATTAATTATTAATCTAATGATGGACTGATTGAAATTAATCTTAGATTATAGACTAATATAATGAGATGGATTAGTTGGAATTAATCTTAGATTTTAGACTAATTGGAAATAGTCTTTGGTTTCTATAATTATAATGATGGATTAATTGGAACTAGTCTTATATTTTGGATTAATCTAACTATAGATTAATTGCTAATCTATAGATGAACTTTATGGATCTAATATTTATATCTTGTGTTAAATTAATGATAGATTCAATGGATGTAATCCTTCAATGATAGATTCAAGTGATATGTTCTTTAGATTGTTGAAGGTAAACTAATGCTAAATTAGTGTAAGATGATCTTTAGATGTTTTACTTATCTTAATGAATTGAAATTATTTGTGGAAATTATTTTGAAAATAAGTATGGGATTCGTATGCTTGTGTTTGCAATATTAAATTGAATCATATAAAAATGCATGGTTTGTATAATGATAAAAAAGGAATTGAAAATATTTGTGAAAAATATTTTGGAAATAAGTATGGGATTCTTTTGCTTGTGGATGTTATGCAATGAATCATATAGTAATGCATTCCTACCTACATACGAGTTGTTAAAATCCCTACCTTCCTATCAATATATCATGGAGACTAGAGGAAGAAGATGATAGATCATCATGTTAGATTCTGCATTTGTTTTATGGAATATTGTGAAGGTTTAAGTTGGAAATCACTCTTAGTGAAATATGAATTATTGCATAGAAGCAAAGACTATTCATTTGTATGATCTAAACCTTTAAATGAATTATTATACTTAGTTTCATGTTGTATATTGTTATTTCATGGCTCTTATATATGTTTTTGGAACTAATGCTTTGGTCTAAAGGATTTTTATTAGACTTATTTGCATGCTTAAAGTTTGACTCAAATAAAAAGTATTTCACTTGTAGAGAGAGAGAGAGAGAGAGTAATCTTTAGGCTTGGTATTTCTTTTCAAAGAGATTTAAGGTAACCTTGTCTAAAACTCTCCTTATCAAGATTGAGGTTGTTGCAGAGTGGCAACACCTAGCTTTCTTGTATACATGAGAAGACAATCATGCAAAGTGATGGATGCTTAGTCGCTCATCATGAAGATTAGGAAGATAAGTACTAAGTTGGTGGATCACCATGAAGGTGCATTTAACTAGACTCAATGAATTACATCCTTAGGGACCCAACATATAGTAAGTTATGACTAGTGGAAGGAACTGGTGTCTCCTCCTCTAAGGATTGAGAAGGGATAAATCCTAATGCTAGGGTGAAGAAGTTTTTATTCATGGAGAATGCTAGAAAAATGGGGTGGCATTTTTAAAGCATCCTTTATACCATGGATGTATACAAGGTAAACCCAAGTACCCATAGGAGCTTAGCCTTTCTTGTCCACCCGAGAGATGTCTACAGTATCATAGACTCAAAATGTGGTGATGCCTAGTCAAATATATTCCATGGATACTCCTATGAACCTTGTTGAGTTCTTTTAAAAACAATATCTCTCGAGTTGGTTAGTTTTTGGGTTGTTACAAAATTATCCTCCAATTTCTTCTCACCAAGCATTATATCCTAAGTATCTCAAGGCTAGAGAAGAACCCTTTATCGAACCTAATCTATTAATGAAACTAAAACACCTAACTTCATTATTCCTTTACTACAATCCATTAAATATATCTATTGTTAAGACTATTTGAGTATTGTACACAAAGAAACCTAGAAATAAAGAGAAATTAATACCTAAAACTATATAGTGGATGCTAAATTAATATATTTTGTTGTTATTAATATCGTTCCACCTAAATATGGTGATCTAGATAGCTCAATAGTAGCAATATTCATAGGCAATACCAAGATATCCAATGTTTTAATTGATCTAGGAGATGTTATTAATTTCATGACCATGAAGACCTTGAATAATCTATGTTTATCATACATACATCCAACCTCTACAATCTTACAAATGTTAGATCAATCAAAAGCAAAACTTGAAGGAATCATATAGGATGTTCCTATATCGATAGATTCATGGGAATGCCAGTTGATTTTATGGTCCCACAACCTAGAGCCAAGGTAAATGGTTACCTATTAATCCTTGGCAGGCCATGTATTACCATGATTGTTTCCTTCATTAAATGTTATTTTGGGGACATGAAAATTTTAATAAAAGTACCTTCAAAGAAAGTTTTCCTATATCCTCTTGCTAGACCTTCACTAGATTTTTTTGGGAATATATGGGTAGATGAATCATAGGAACAAGAGAACTTATACTACCTATCCATAATCAAATTCAAATAAAATATTTAAGAATTAGAAAATCCTATTTCTATGTACGATCAAATGAGTTTGCATCAACCAACACACTCAATAACATTGATCAAGACCAAGACTAAGTCTTTCAAATCCTTGACAAGGATGGATATGAACAACCAAAATACTTGCCACTAGTGTCTTTGCAAGAAATTAAACTCATATTAGCACATGGTAGGTATAGTCATGTGTTTTCCCTCATTGGATATCCTTTGTAAGACATCATACCCTCTAGAATAAGTTTCAATGAAAATTCTAGATTTTTCCATTGTTTTTTACCTCACCAATGTCCTTTAAATTCAATGGTGAGATAATTTAAAGGAATAAAATAAATACATACCAGTATAAAAATGATTGAAATTAATCCAATAAAAATAATGAACATCAATAACTAGCTATATGATGAAGATGAAGTAAAAGTATTTGATGTGTTGAGTGAACACTCCAATGATTTTGCATGGGAATATAGTGATATGAAAGGTATTTATACCAATATTTTTACTAATAACATATATACCACTATTTAAAAACCCATTCATCAACCATAGCAATGAATAAATCCTACTTTAAGATATTATAAAAAATAAAATTGAAAAAATATTGGAAGTAGGGTTTATCTATCAAATTTTTGATAGGGAGTGGGTTTCAACATTAGTAAGTATTCCCAAAAATAATGATAAATGGTGTGTGTATGTGTGTATTTTTATTATCATGAAATTAATAGAACCACATATAAAAACCACTTTCCATTAACATTTATTGATCATATTCTTGACATACTTGTAGGAAAGAAATACTTCTCTTTTCTTAAAAAATTCTATAGTTATAACCAAAGCTAGGTATGCAACGAACCTCCAAATCCAACCATTCCAAGAGATAATTTTTTTTGTAACTTGTTAAGTTAAGTTTGTAATCAAGGTTTCACATAAGTATTGATCAAGGGAGCACATAAGAATTAATTTCCATGTAAGTTCCAAGGCTGCACTTCACAAGAATCAACATGGTCAGTGTCTATCTTGTGGATAGGAGTGACCAAACCCTATGTATTAAGACCTAGGGGTTTACCTTTATACCTCCATGGTAAAAGGATGCCTTCATGTGGTCACCTTATTTTTATTTCATTCTCCTTGAATGTAGAAACTATTGACCACAACATTTAGGAATTATCCCATATTCGTCCATCCAAGAATAGGAACACCATTTTTCCCTACTAACTTAAGTCCACCTCAATATAGTCTCAACTTAGGTCCATATAGATCAAATTTTAGGTGTATGCCTTGAATATTAGATATTGTTCCACCAAGATAGAATATCAATCATTTGATGTACTAGTTATCCTCATCTCCATGATGGGTAGCTAAGGTGGTCATCACATCCTCATGATATACTCACATAGACACCCCAATCTCTATCACCAAACTTACTTGTATAATTCAATCCAAGTTTCCCCACTTTATCTTTCCTAAATATTTCCTTCTTTAGGTTATACTAAATATTATTTCTCATAGTTTATCTTTATGCATAATTCCAAGGTGTATCCATTTGGGTTCATTAGTTTTCCCTCGATTCTTTTCTTTCTCTCTTTTAAACTAAGGTTGACTTTAAAGTGTATCAATTAACTTAAACACTTAATAATCATCTTTAGACCTCAACTAAATATATGAAACCTATCTATTCATAACTATAATCAATATGTTACAATTTGTTTCACATCATAAATCAAAGTATATCTTTACTTCATTCTTCCACATTTCATTGCAATTGGGATTACATCATTTACATATCCTCTAAAACAAAAACAATATATATCATGTTCTAGTTACAAATCGATTCTCAAATTAGATATTTATTTTACAATAAGTGCCATCCATCATGAAGGTATTAATACAACATATATCACTATTAATAATGATTGTACAACACAAATATTCTCCTAATCCATCTCGTATCTCCATTGCTTGGTTGATGGTAGTAAGGGATCACGACAAATCATAACATATATATGGTAATGCATTCTACTCATACAATAGTATGCAATTTTCCATTTGAATGCACCCATGCAATACACATTCAACTATCAAGGAAGGAAACCCCATACTTTACCAAGAATAAATTCCACACCCATCCCTATCCTTTTTCCACAAAAAGATATTCCTTTGATCAATTAATTCCATAGGAAAATAAGTAAGAGAGAACCCCATAATTCCACCAAAGAATATATCCCCAACCCATTCTTTCTTGTTTATAATATGTATTCATAAACTAAATTCAATTGTAATCTATTCACATAGAAATAGCATTTAAATAAAATAATCAAGTACTATATTTATAAATATAGCATCCAAATTTTCCACAAAAAAATACTATAATTCCCTACAAATTTTCCACAAATTTGTACTATAGTCCTTTAATAATTTTTCCTCAAAATTACACTATAGTTTACTACAAATTTTCCACAAATTTAAACTATAATCTTTCGACAAGGTTACACTATAACTCCTACAAATTTTCCACAAAATTTGTACTATAATATTTCCACAAGATTACACTATAGTTCTTACAAATTTTCCACAAATTTGTACTATAATATTTCCACAAGATTACACTATAGTTCTTACAAATTTTCCATAAATTTGTACTATAATATTTCCACAAGATTACACTATAGTTCCATAAATTTGTACAATAGTTATTTAATAATATTTCCACAAAATCTCACTATAGTTTACTACAAATTTTCCACAAATTTAAACTATAATATTTCCACAATGTTACACTATAATTCCTACAAATTTTCCACAAAATTTATACTATAATATTTCCACAAGGTTTTGGGTCAACCTGAAAAACCCGTTTGATATAAAAAGCTTACTTATCAAAAAAAAATATTTCCACAAAATCTCACTATAGTTTTCTACAAACTTTCCACAAATTTGCTCTATAGTTCCTTAATAATATTTCCACAATGATCACACTATAGTTTTCTACAAAATTTCCACAAATTTACATTATAGTTCCTTAATAATATTTCCACAAAATCACACTATAGTTTTCTACAAATTTTCCACAAATTTGTACTATAGTTCTTAATAATATTTCCACAAGATCACACTACAGTTTTCTATAACTTTTTTATAAATTTGTACTATAGTTTTTAAATAATATTTTCACAAAATCTCACTATAGTTTTCTACAAATTTCCACAAATTTGCACTATAGTTATTTATTAATATTTGCACAAGATTCCTACTATAGTTCCCTACAAAATTTCCATAAATTTATACTATAGTCCTTTAAATAATATTTCCACAAAATCTCACTATAGTTTTCTACAAATTTTCCACAAATTTGTACTATAGTTTTTATTAATATTTCTACAAGATTCCTACTATAGTTCCCTACAAATTTTCTATAAATTTGTACTATAGTCCTTTAAATTTTAAACTATAAGGCTTGATTTTAAACACCACTCATTAACCCTTAATTTTATTTCTACCATTTTCCTTTGATAAATTTCTATCATATAACTTACTAGGTCAAGGGTTATATTTGCAAAAGAAATGGATTAAAATGTCTCTATCAAAATTTGAAGATGATTATTCAAGCAAAAGAGGTGGGAATTTAAGGTCCCCTAATTATAGTCAAACCCCAATTAGCTAGTAACACACATCAAACCATGCAACCATTGAATTTAAACCAATCAAGCCAATACTGCACCCAACCACCAGTGCCCTAACCCTCTACGATTAGGTTGGCTAATCTCTATGATTAACCTAACCACCACTTGTGGTCATTTTCTTATGGGTGAATTTCTCTTTAAATTCACCACCACATGCTCTCGTGGGAGCATGTGGGATAATAGCCACATGGTTCCCTAAAAGGTTTGACCAATGCAAACTCGAGTAATTGGTGCACAAATTGAGAAGTCAACTAATCAATTGGTTATACAATAACTGGTGATAATAGTGGGATTGTTAGGTCAAGTATTTATGGGAGTCCTTCCTATAAACACTTCTCAGGCCCTAGCATGTCCCATGTGGGAAAATGCTTTGGAGGCCCCTTTATAGATATCCCACTTGAGTTAAATTAAATACAAATCTATGTGTAGCGGTTGCTTAGAGATGACATTGGATAATTCAATATCACTCAAAAACCTTTACCAATAGGTGTGATCAAATGAGCATAAGAGAGAGGTAATTTTTTTTTTAACAAAATTCTACCCATTTGTGATGCGACTTCCAGACAGAAGATCGATGAACAGAAAGACTGATAAAATATTAACACAAATATAATAATAAAAGGTTTGCTATCTGTGAATACCCTCAAATCCAAAAATACCAAAGAATGAATTTAACTTCAATCGAAGGCATAAAATCATAATAAAGAGACTTAGGTTTTGAGGCAGGCTGATACATACAATTGAAGACGTTATCACCTCAATAGTGGCCTATACTCAAACAACACTTGGAAAAAATTAAACATAGATTATGCATTATAGAATAATAAAAACACACAAATAAGGCATAATAAAATCCTTGATAATGGGGTATATGTAGGCTGAAACCAGGCTTTAATAAATTACTCCATCATGACATACCAAAGTGCACAAGCCATCGAGCACAATCATCTTAGAGTTGAAAGTCAATAGCTTCCACATGTATACAATAAAACAATAGACACCCAAGGATTGCATATATTCTAAATATATTAAGGAAAAGGTAGATTCATCATGCACACATCGTAACACACAATAAGATAATAGTGAGAGCTCCTAACCTTAAAACTTCTACGAAGATGATCTCCTTTTTCTTCAGTCTCCTGATCTCATACATACATACATACATACATACAACACACAATAAGATAATAGTGAAACTCTAGAATTTTTATCGGTATCACCTTAATGATTGAGGGATCTACCATCTACAATTTTGAAACATCCAACACATGGTTAGGATTAGCAATATACTTCTTAAGTAGGGACACATGGAAATAATCATGGATCTTTGCCAAATTGGGTGGCAAGTCAAGTCTGTAAGCAACAGGACTAATCCTTTCCAAGATTATGAAAGTTCCAACATATCTAGGATCTAGCTTAGTTTATTTGATGGTGCTTTTCATAGGCTTCACCCTTAAGAACACTTTGTCCCCTATAGAGAATTCCCTAGGTGTCATTTTTAAATTAGCATAGCTTTTTTGGCAATCCAAGGCTTCCTTAAGCCTTTTTCGGATTACCTTAAGTTATTCCTCCATCTCTTTAACTACATCTGGTCCAATGACAACCCGATCCTCCGAATTATCCCATGATAATGGTGTTCTACACCTTCTGCCATATAAGGCTTCAAAAGGGGCCATCTTCAAGGAAGCATGATGCCCATTATTATAGGTAAATTCTACCAGATGCAAAAAGTCTTTCCATATAGACTTTTGGTCCATGCAATACATGCAAAGCATGTCTTCCAAGACTTGGTTAACCCTTTCTATTTATCCATCCATTTTAGGATGATATGCAAAAATTATATTCAAAGTTGTGTTAATTGCACAATGGAGAGCTCACCAAAAATCATATGTGAACCTAGAATCCCTGTAAAAAATATTACTTCAAGAAACCCATGCAACCTAAAAATTTCTTTGGAAAATCTATTAGCTACTACTATAGCATCATCCTTGGTGCTCCCTAGTATGAAGTGTGCCACCTTGGTCAGTCTATCGACCACAACAAGTATTACATCATGTTGGTACCTAGTCTTAGGTAACCCCACTATGAAATCCATAGATATAACCTGCCACTTCTGCATGGGTATATCATGTGGATATAATTGCCCTGCTGGATGTCTATGCTTAGATTTCACTTTCTAGTATTCCAAGCATCGAGCAACAAAATCAGTAATATCCTTCTTCATACCAGACCAGTAGAAAGTTTTCTTCATATTTTCCCTCATCTTGGTCCCTCCAATATGAGTGGAGTATGGATATCTATGTGCTTCTCGCATGATTAGTCTCCTTAGATTACCAATATTTGGAATAACCACCCGATACTTAAAGCATAAGAGTCCATCCTTAATGCTATAATCCTTGTTTTCACTAGGATTCCTTTCCATTTTAGTCTGAATTTCATTACAATATTGATCCTGAGTTTATGCTTTTTTGACCTAATCCATTAGGTCTACATGAATTTGGGTTAGAGTAGTTATATGCCTTCTTCTGCTTAGTGCATCGATGAATTTATTTTTCTTTCCCTTGATATAATCAATACCAAAGTTATATTTTGCCAAGAACTCAATCCATCTTCTTTGTATTGTATTAAGCAAAGGTTGAGTAAAGATATACTTCAAACTTTTATGGTCAGTTCTTAATTCAAAAGGTCTACCAACTAGGTAGTGTCACTAAATATTTAGAGCATGCACAACTACAACTAGCTCTAAATCATGTGTAGCATAGTTGAATTCATGTTTCTTGAGTTTCCTTGACTCATATGCTACAACTGCATTATCTTGGGATAAAACTCCTCCCAATCCTTCCAAAGAGGCATCAATACAGACTAAAAAATTCCCTTGAGGATCTAGAATTTTTAGTATAGGGGCTGAAGTGAGCCTTTTCTTAAGTTATTCAAAGGCAGATTCACACTTGTCTATCCACTTGAATTCTTTTCCTTTCCTTTGCAAATTTGTTATTGGATAGGCTATCTTGGAATAGTCCTTCACAAATCACCTATAATAACCTAATAGACCCATGAAACTTTGTACTTTAGTCACATTTGTAGGGGGCGACCAATTCAAAATGGCTTCAATCTTCTTGGGATCTATTGCAATCCCATCTGTAGAGATAATATATCCCAAGTATTGTACTTGTGGAACATAAAAGTCACATTTGGATATATTCTCATAGAGTTGATTCTTTCTCAACAACTCTAGCACAATTCTCAAATGTCTATCATGCTCTTCTTTGTTACAAGAATAAATTAGGATATAATCTAGAAATACCAAGAAAAATGGATCTAGTTGTCTTCTAAACACACTATTCATCAAATTCATGAAGGTTAGTGGTGCATTGGTCAACCCAAAAGGTATAATCATAAACTCATAATGTCCATACCTAGTATTGGAAATAGTCTTGTGAGTATCCTCCTCTTGGATTCTCAGTTGATGATATCCTAACTTTAAATAAATCTTGGAGAATATAGTGGCCTCCTTGAGTTGATCAAATAGATCCTCTATCCTTGGCAAAGGATATCTATTTTTTATGGTTACTTTATTTAACATTATGTAATCTATGCATAATCTTAGCGAACCATCCTTATTTTTCACAAAAAGTACCGAAGCACCCCATGGAGACACACTTGGTTTGATCAACCCTTTATCAAGTAATTCTTGGAGTTGTACCTTCAACTCCTGCATCTCAATAGGGTTCATTCTATATGGAGCTCTATGAATAGGCTCAGATCTTGGTACTAATTCAATAGTGAAATCAAATTCATGTTTAGGAGGTATTCTAGGGAGTTCTATAGTAAATACATCCCTATATTCTTGTAGAATTGGGAATTTTCTAAATACTTCTTCCTTAGTGTCATCCTCAATTTCCTTAAGTTTGACCACATAGACCATTCCCCCTTTCCTAATGGCCTTATTTAATTGCATTGTTGATAACAACATTGGTTGAAATGATCCTTGCTTGCTAAACAACCTCAATCTTTTCTCATCTTCATTTGTAAATTCAATCCATCGATCTTGGAAATTAATCAAGGCTTTATGGGCCTTTAACCAATCCATTCCCAAGATGATGTCAAAATCATGTAGCAGTGCTACATATAGGTGCCAAATGGTAGAGCTATTGGGTAGGGTGATCTCGGTTATAGGGAAACATTGATCCACGAAGTAGGTCTATCTTGACCCATACTCAACTTTCCACCCTTGTGCCAAAAATCTTGATCTTTTTGGCACATCCCTGACTAAGCTACTAGAAATGAAACTATTAGTAGCTCCACTATCTATCAAAATTTTAACCTCTCTACCAAAAAATTTACCATTCAAGAGCAAGGGTGTAGCTTGCCCTTCCAAATTTTGGCTTCTAGTAGTTGCATAGATCTTGTGATTTGTTCCATTTGTTCTTTTGCTCATTCTAAAATAAAGTGGTCATTTTCTTGCAAAATGTGGGCCTCCACAACCAAAGCATCCACCTTTGAAACTAGGAATTCCTTATTTCTTTTCCTCTGTTCACTCAGTGTGAGATGGTTCTTGTTGTTTCATTGTTTGAGGGGTTGCATTATCCTTTAATTTTTGGAGTTTCTCCCTAGAAATCCCTTGATTACCATTATTTCTCTTTTACTTTTTAGGAGTGTCTTTGTTTTTCTAGTTTTTTTTTGCTCCCATTTCATAAACCCAACATTCTTCCTTTTCCTCAAAATTTGTTTATTACTTTCAGACAAAATCACATAGTTAAAGGGAGGTTTGTTCATCTATAAGTTGGGCTTGGTTTGTAGCGTCTCAGGATTACAATTTTAAGCATTTTGGTGCACTAAGGTTTCTAATAATTATCCATGCTGAACCAACTATTCCCTTTGATGCTCTATTTGTTCTTGAAATTGGAAAATCATTGCAAAGAGGTCATATACCACTTTGCTTAATATTCCCAATATTTCTCTAAGGAGCTTGGCATTATTTGGCCTAGTCTCATCACTATCTACTCTATCTAGTATTTTGAGAAGTTACACTCTTTCCATTCCTTAGTTTGGGGGCCATTTTTCCTGGCATAAATAGTAATGTTAGATTACAATCTTTCCTCAAGTTGTAATTCTAGTTTCTAGTTAGCCTTATCATTTTAACTAACTTAGAACACATTTATATTGCCTAACACCATTTTTACTCATGAATATTAGTACCACATGCGTTGTGTTGAGGTACAAACTATTATTCAAATAGCATGCAACACACTATTGAACTCGACCACCACCTAGTGGTTGGGTGGTATTATGTGTTATTCTGGTGATGTTCGGTGGTGTTTCAACCGTGGCAAAGGTTTTGTTCACCTCTATCATTGGGGTATGTTTCAAGACATCACAATTTTTAACCATGGTTCCATCTAGATTCTTACTCTAGCCCAAGCCAGGTTTATATTGTAATATGGACCAATAAATAAAAGAAAACATTCTTTTATTATTTTGTCTAAACTTGAAGTTTCTAAGTATCAAGTCAATTATTTCTAGGTTTATTCCATAGCTCATTCCAACAACTCTCGTTGTCATATTTACAATAATTTAAATAAGAAAGGATCTTAGCTAAGAGACATAAATGCCAAGTGTAGTCCTCAAAAGAGCCTACGGTACACCGCTTAAGACCCACAAGACATGGAGGGTTCACTTAGCTCTTCCACTTTGATTCACCAATGGTTCCAATCATGGGAGAAAGAGACTTGAACATCAGTAGACTCTTAAGCACTTACTCTTTCCTTACAAATCATGTATTAATTTAGAGTTCATCTATAGAAGCTATAGTTTTACAACCTAGAATTCTTTTTATGGAAGCTTTTAGTCCTACAATTGGGCTCTAATACCAACTATAATGAACCTCAAAATCCAACCATTCCTAGAGAGATTATTTTTTTGTAACTCATAAAGTTAAGTTTGTAATCAAGGGGTCACATAAAAAATTATCAAGGGAGAACATAAGGATGAATTTCCATGTAAGTTCCAAGGCTGCACTTCACAAGAGTCAACGTGGTCAGTGTCTATCTCTTGTGGATAGGAGTGGCCAACCTCCTATTTTAAGACCTACGGGTTTACCTTTATACCTCCATGGTAAAAGGATACCTTCATGTGGTCACCCTCTTTTTATTTCATTCTCCTTGAATGTAGAAAATCTTGACCATAGCATTTGGGGATTATCCCATCTTAGTCCACCCAAGAATAGGAACACCATTTTCCCCTACTAACTTAAGTCCACCTCAAGCTAGTCTCAACTTAGGTCCATACAGACCAAATTTTAGGCATATGCCTTGAAGATTAGATATTCTTCCACCAAGATAGAATATCAATCATTTGCAGTGCTTAGTTATCCTCATCTCCATGATGGGTAGCTAAGGTGGTCATCACATCCATGTGATAGACTCACATAGACACCCCAATGTCTATATCACAAAACTTACTTATATAATTCAATCCAAGTTGCCCCACTTGAATTTTCCTAAAGTTTTCCCTCTTTAGGTTACACTAGAGATTCTTTCTCATAGTACATATTTATGTGTCATTCCAAGGTGTATCCTCTTGGGTTCACTAGTTTTCCCTTGATTCTTTTCTTTATCTCTTTTAAACTAGGGTTGACTTTAAAGTGTATCAATCAACTTAAACAATTAATAATCATATTTAGACCTCAACTAAATATATGAACCCTATCTAATCCATAACATTAATAAATATGTGATAATTTTCTTAGCATCATAAATCAGAGTATAACTTTACATCATTCTTCCATATTTGATTGCAATTGGAATTACATCATTTACATATCCTCTAAAGTACAAATAATATATATCATTTTCTAGTTACAAATCAATTCTCAAATTAGAGATTTATTTTACAATAATTTTAATCCATCATGAAGGCCTTAATACAACATATATAGCTATTAATAATAACTACACAACACAAATCTTCTCCCGATCCATCTTGTATCTCCATCTCTTGGTTGATGGTAGTAAGGGATCAAGAAAACTCATAACATATATATGATAATGCATTCTACTCATACAATAGTATGCAATTTTCCATTTGAATGCACCCATGCAATATACATTCAACTATCAAGGAAGGAAACCCTATACTTTTCAAAGAATAAATTCGACACCCATCCCTATCCTTTTTCCACAAAAATATATTTCTTTGATCAATTAATTCCATAGGCAAATAAGTAAGAGAGAACCCTATAATTCCCCAAATAATAAATCCCCAACCCATTATTTCTTTTTCATAAGATGCATTCATAAACCAAATTCCATTATAACCCATTCACATAGAAATAACATTTAAACAAAAGAATCAAGTACTATATTTATAAATATAGCATCTAGATTTTCCACAAAACATTACTATAGTTTCATACAAATTTTCCACAAATTTGTACTATAGTCATTTAATAAATTTTCCTCAAAATTATACTATAGTTTCCTACAAATTTTCCATAAATTTGTACTATAATCTTTCCACAAGATTATACTATAGTTTCTACAAATTTTCCACAAATTTGTACTATAATATTTCCACAATATTACACTATAGTTCTTACAAAATTTTCACAAATTTGTACTATAATCTTTCCACAATATTACACTATAGTTCTTACAAAATTTCCACAAATTTGTACTATAATATTTCCACAAGATTACACTATAGTTCCTACAAATTTTCACAAATTTGTACAATAGTTTTTTAATAATCTTTGCACAAGATCTCACTATAGTTTTCTACAAACTTTCCACAAATTTGTACTATATTTCCTTAATAATATTTCCACAAGATCACACTATAGTTTTCTAAAAAAATTCCACAAATTTGTACTATAGTTCTTAATAATATTTCCACAAGATCACACTATAGTTTTCTATATATTTCCACATATTTGTACTATAGTTTTTAAATAATCTTTCTACAAAATCTCAAAGTTTTCTACAATTTTTTGACAAATTTGCACTATAGTTATTTATTAATATTTTCACAAGATTCCTACTATAGTTCCCTACAAATTTTCCATAAATTTGTACTATAGTCCTTTAAATAATCTTTCTACAAAATCTCACTATAGTTTTTTATAAATTTTCCACAAATTTGTACTATAGTTCTTTATTAATCTTTCCATAAGATTCCTACTATAGTTCCCTACAAATTTTCCATAAATTTGTACTATAGTCATTTAAATTCCAAATAATAAGGCTTGATTTTAAACACCACTCATTAACCGTTAATTTTATTTCTACCATTTTTATTTTGATAACTTTATATTATATAACTTCCTAGGTCAAGGGTTATATTTATAAAATAAATAGATTAAAATAACTCTTTCAAAATTTGAATAGGATTATTCAAGCAAAAGAGGTGGAGAATTTAAGGTCCACTAATCATATTCAAACCCCAATTAGTTGGTAACATGCATCAAACCATGCAACCATAATACACTAACTTTAAATCAATCAAGCCATTACTGCACCCAATCACCAACACCTTAACATCCATGGTTAAGTTGGCTAATCTTTGTGATTAACCTAATCACCACCTGTGGTATTTTATTAAGGGTGAATTTATATTTAAATTCACCACTACATTCTTCCATGGGGAGCATTTGGGATAATGGCCACATGGTTTCCTAAAAGGTTTGACCAATACAAACCCGAGTAACTGACATGTAAACTGAGAAATCAACTAATCAACATTGATCAGACAATTAGTGGCAATAGCGAGATGGTTAGGTTGGACATCACTAGATTAGTTTAAGAATACATCCACCTGGCACTAATATGACCACCAATTTGTGAGGCTCTCGACCACCACTTGGTGGTTGAGTGTTTATGGGATTCCTCCCTATAAACACTTCTCAGGCCCTAGCATGTCCCATGTGGGACAATTCTTGGGAGGCCCCTTTACAGATCTCCCACCTAAGCAAAATTGAATACAAAAATACATGTGGTGACCACTTAGATATGACATTGGTTGATTCAATATCACTCAAAAATATTTATAAATATGTGTGATAAAATGAGCATAAGATAGAGGTAAATATTTTTACAAAATTCTACCCATATGTGATGCAACTTCTAGATCGAAGATTGATGTATAGAGAGAATGATAAAATATTAACACATATATAATAATAAGAGGTATACTATCTATGAATACCCACAAATATAGCAATACCAAAGCATGAATTTAACTTCAATCAAAGGCATAAACTCATAACAAAAAGCCTTACGTTTTGCGACAGGGTGATATGTCTGATTGAAGACGTTATCACCTCAGTAATGGCTTATACTCAAAAAACGCTTAGAAAAAATTAAACATAGATTATGCATGATAGAATCATCAAAAATATAAGTAAAATAAAGTATAAGACAATCTTGATAATGGGGTATATGTAGGCCAAAACCAGGCTTTAATAAATTATTCCATCACGACATACCAAAGTGCATAGGTCATCAAGCACAATCATATTAGAGCTACAATTCAATAGCTTTTACATGCATAAAATAGAATGATAGACACCCAAGGATTGCATACATTCTAAATATATTAAGGAAAAGGTAGATTTATCATGCATACATCACAACACACAATGAGATAATGGTGAGAGCCTCCATCCTTAAAAATTTTGCAAAGATGATCTCGTTTTTCTTAAATCTCTTGATCTTCTTTGTGCTCCTCCCCCTCCTAGTTATACATAGTTAGATATATATAAATTTTTGATATTACCTTCATTCAAAAGTCATGTTAGCAAGAAGACAAAATGAAGGATCCAAGACAAGATAAATTCTGGCATATGAATGCTAAAAAGGCCATGGCTTAATTTTTTTCCTCTTCTTATTGACCCCCTAAGCTCTTGCGGCCATGAATATATAGACTTATTTTGAAATACCATTTATTATATAGTCAAGCTATGAAGGTTCTAAAAGTGGAATAAACTGCCCATATGAAAACTGAAATGCCCACCTTGGGTTATTTTCTTTTCTTTCTAGAACTTAGCCCAAATTTTCTTCCTCTTCTAGAATTCAACTTAATTTTACTAAGCTAATGCAAATAATTAGGCCATAGGTAATTAATTTTCCAAAATATATTCTTTAAAAAAAGCATTGAATATATCATAAAACTTTAAAATATTAATTATTAGATCCTAATTCATCAAACGCAAGGGTTTTGTCGAAATGGGTTGTGACAAGGTAAAACTAGAAGACCAAGAAAATATCATCTTCACATGCCCTCAGGGTAATTTTTCTTATCATGTCTTACCTTTTAGCCTCTGTAATGCTCTTACACCATTCCAATGGGTAATCCTTACTATTTTTTGCTAATGTCACAAATGAATGTGTAGAAGTTTGCATGGATGATTTCATTGTGTACAAAGTGTTGGAAATCTGGCTAGCCATACATTAAAATGAAAATTTGGGTCATCTGGAAGAGCTCACACACTTACTACAATGCAAAATTCTTCTTCATAAAAGAAAATCCTGAAACTACCTTAAGTAATAAAAAAACAAATCAAACCCTAACCCTAGAAAATCACATCCGTCGGATCTAAATCAATGTTGTTTATTACATGTCAGTATTTCGGCCATAACGTTTGACTTGGGTGTCCATTTGAGCTTGTATTTTTCTAGATTGCACAGATTTTGAAGCTCTATGATTTTTTTTGGTCTCCTCTAATAGGAGATGCTTCCAAGGCTAAAAATGTCATCTAATGGCCCAAATTTTTGTTTTAATATATGAATGGCTAGATTTCCAAAATTCTCCTCCTTGTTGGTAAGGGGACTAACTATCAAGTCCCTTAGCAACAAAAACTGAGGTTTTACTACTCCCTTAGTAAAAATATCTACTACTTGATCGTGTGTGGAGCAATACCTCAATTTAACTTGTTCCTTCTCTACCATATCCTGAATGAAGTGGTACTTGATGTTGAAATACTTGGACCTGGTATGGTGGATAGGATTATGTGCCAACTTAATGGCACTATGATTATCACAGAATAAAGTATTTGGAGTCCCTTGCTTCTCTCCAATCTCTCCTAGCACCTTTGAAATCCACAATGCTTGTGCACTTGCCGATGTAACTGCAATATACTCTACTTTAGTAGAAGACAATGCCACTATAGCTTATTTATTAGAACTACATATTACAAACCTGAACCAAGAGAAAAATAGTGCCCACTCGTGGATTTCCTCTCATCAATATTACTTCCCCAATCACTGTCACTGAATCCCACTAACTTAAAATTCTTTTCCTGTGAGTAGTGGATCCCATAATCAATTCTTCCATGAACATACCTCAAAATCCTCTTTGCTGCCTTCAAATGTAACTATGATGGATTAGCCATATACCTGGAACACTGTGAAATAGCAAATCATATATCTGGCCTAGTGTTACAAAGGAATATAAGGCTACCAAAAATACTCCTGTACTCTTTTTTGTTTTCCCTTTTAGCTCCATCCTCCAAAATCAAGATCTCCCCATGTACAATGGGTGTTGCTACAGGTTTACATTCACTCAAACCAAATATCTTCAACATATCCCTTACATATTTGAATTAACAAACAAAAATCTCATTGCTAGTTTGATGTACTTCCATCCCAAGAAAGTAACTCATCAAACCCAAATTAGACATCTCAAACCCCTTCTTCATATCATGTTTAAAAGAATCATTCAAAGAAGAACTACTCCCCATAAATAACATATCATCAACATAAAGACATACAATAATAATATCATTACCTTATCTTTTGTAGTACAAAGTGGGCTCACTCTTAATCCTTTCAAAATTACACTGTAGGAAGTAGTCATGGATTCTAGCATACCAAGCTCTTGGAGCTTGCTTCAGCCCATATAGAGCCTTCTTCAACCTATATACTTGATCTTATTTTTCTTAGACAAAAAAACCTTATGGTTATTCCACATATACTTCTTCATGGTTAGGCTGAACTAAAACATGGCTTGGTTCTACCTTCTCTTCACCAAAAACATCCTCAAAAAATAATTTTTGTGATCTCCAACTTCCCCCTTCATAAAAAATTGCATCTCTAGATACAATTATTTTATGTGAAATAGGATTAAAGAACCTGTAAGCCTTAGATTGCCCAATATACCCAATAAAAATAAAATTTTCACTCTTATAATTTAAATCGTAAATTCCATAGCATCTCCTTACCTTCTACACCAATAAATTCTAGAGCTCCCCCTTGATATAAAAAATGTAATGGGAAGAGCCTATTCTTAGTTATCTTTATAGTGGTAATCAATTTTCAACTAGAGCCTTAAAATTCTTGAAGCAATTGAATGCCTCATCCTTATGCTTAATAAAATAAACCCAAAAATATCTAGATAAATCATCAATAAAAGTCATAAAGTAAGAAGCTTTACTCATACTCTATGTCTACATTGGTCTACAAATGTCACTACGAACCAACTGCAATGTATGTTGAGCCCTCTATACTTCACCATGTAGAAAATTCCCCCTTGCATGTTTTCCAAGTGCACAACCTTCACAAACCTCCTTGGAGTCTTCAACTTTTGGCTACCCATAGACAAGTGGTGAAAGCATCTTCAAATGGGGAAAGAGACTCTTGTATAGAGCCGACTGGATGAAATTCAAAGCCAAATTATTTTCTTTCTCTTTCTCATGCATCTCCTTCTTTTGATCTGCAGTCAATGCACTCCAGTATTTTGGTTCGATGAACCCAACTTCAATGATGGCCCAAGCTCCTTTTGCCTTTAGAATTGTTCTCATCTGAATGCTCCAATATTCATAGTCATAACCATAAAATTCTGGTATCCAAATTGAATTGGTGTTGTTGGCCATAATAGCTCCCTTCAACATAAGCTAAGATCTCTGAGAAGCTTTTGTAAAACTTGCAGCAAAAATTACACAGTTACTCAAACCCAATTTCTTGATCGCCTCATTCTGATAACAAGTTAAGGAGGTGAAGTTGCAGAATTTGCAAAGAGATTTTAAAAATCTCAAATAGGAGGAGAATGAAATTGTAGGATATTACTGTGTTCAGGTAAAAATATTAGTAAATAAAATGGCCACACTTGGAGAGATCATAGAGCAAAATGTAGTAATTAAAAATGTTTTAAGAACCTTAATATATAAGTTTGACAGTGCAACCCTTATCAAGGAAGAAATGGAAGACCTCTCAAAAATGGATATAGATTCATTAATTGGCTCTCTCACATCTCATGAAGAGAGAATTGCCAAGAGGAAAAAGGATAAATAAGGAGGTTTTATGGAGGAACGAGATTTTTTGGCAAAAGAGAATGATGGAGGAAGAGGTCACAGTAGGGATTCTAGAGGAAGAGGAAGAAATAGAAGAGGAGGTAGAAGAGGCTCCTACGGTGGTAGAGGTCAAGGAAGATCTCAAGATTCAGAAAATGACCAAGCTTATACTACAAGAGGAGGATCCAGTGCAAGAGGAAGAGGTAGAGGCCAAGATATGAGAAATGTGTAATGTTACAATTGTAACAAATATAGCCATTGTGAGAGAGATTGCAGGCTAAAAAATCAGCATATTATGGATAAGAGGATTCCTATGAGGATGATACTTTGTTCTATATGATTGAAGAAAAATTGGAGCAAGAAACTTTTCTCTCTACATAGAATAGCACAAAGGAGACATGGATCCTGGATAGTGGGTGCACAAACCATATGACCGGTAAGAGAGATATATTTTCATCTCTTGATTCTTATTATCAATCTAGTATCATGCTTGGGGATGAGAAGATCTTGGAGGTGGTTGTGAAAGGAGAATGGAGGTTCCTACTAGGAGAGGAAAAATAATGAAGGTAAAAGATATTTACTATGCACCCCGTTTGAAGTATTCATTAATGAGTATTGGTCAAATTTTGGAAAAGGATTATAAGTTAGTGTTTGAGGATAGAATGTACAAAATTTATGATCAGAGGAGAAAATTGATTACCACTATAAATATGACCAAGAACAGGCTCTTCCCATTACAATTTTTAGATCAAGGGGGAGCTCTAGCATTTTTTGGTGTAGAAGGTAAGGAGAGGCTATGGCATTTACGATTTGGGCATTTAAATTATAAGATTTTGAAGATGCTTTCACCACTTGTCTATGGGTTGCCAAAATTTGAAGACTCCAAGGAGGTTTGTGAAGGCTATGCACTTGGCAAACATGCAAGGGGAAAGTTTCCACACATCCATTGCATTTGGTTCATAGTGACATTTGTGGACCAATGCAAACACATAGTATGGGTAAAACTTCTTACTTTCTGACTTTTATTGATGATTTCTCTAGATATTGTTGGGTTTATGTTATTAAGCATAAGGATGAGGTATTCAATTGCTTCAAGAATTTTAAGGCTCTAGTTGAAAATGAGAGTGGTCATTATATCAAATGTTTAA
Organism: Wollemia nobilis; assembly: GCA_028583015.1. Taxonomy (NCBI): domain Eukaryota; kingdom Viridiplantae; phylum Streptophyta; class Pinopsida; order Araucariales; family Araucariaceae; genus Wollemia; species Wollemia nobilis. The sequence goes on from JAQPPZ010001340.1 coordinate 1,095,866, forward strand.
GGTCAGATAGAGGAGGTGAGTTCTGTTCTCATGAATTTGATGATTTTTGTAGTGATTTTGGGATTAAAATGCAAAAAACAAGTCCTTACACACCTCAACAGAATGGGGTGGCTAAAATAAAGAACATGACTTTGGTGGAGATTGCACGGTGTATGATGCAAGAAAAAGGTATGAGTTGTTAAACTTACAATGGCATTGAGAGGGGGGGTGAATCAGTGTAGCTTATTAAAATATTAAATCTGTAATTCTTAATGCTGAAGTAATGCAAACTTAAAAATAGATACAAAAATTACAAGAGAGCATCACACAACACAAGATTTTAATGAGGTTCACCAATGTGGCTACTCCTCAAAAATTGACTGCTTGGACTCCCATCCAAATCCATCCTTAGCAAAGCAATCAATTTTACAATAAATTTACTAGCACCTACTGGAAGGAGCACCGACCCCTAATTTATCTGCACCAATAGAAAGGAGCACTAACCCCTGATTTACCAGCACCAACTGGAAGGAGCACCAACCCCTAATTTATCTGCACCAACAGAAAGGAGCACCAACTCTAGATGCCAAGTAGCAACTTAGACTGCAATTCTAAATCTATAAATGTTACAAAAAAATACCTTTGCTTTCACAAGACCCTGACTGGTCTAGAGCTTACAGTTCACAAGATACTCACATCTGCTGTACTGCTATAGCCGAGCTCTATGATTGAATTTGCTTTTTGCGCACTCTGTGCCGTTACAGCTGAACGATCATCTCTGCCCTTTGCGCTCTCTACTCTCTATGCGCTCTTACTTTGCACTTAGCTCGATTCGACACGACTCGCTCACTCTACGCACTACGGATAGATTTCACACACTTCATCAATCCTTCAAATCTCCAAAAAACCCTCCTTTTATAGTAGAAATATTATGATGAAAAATCAATCTTAGTCGGTTGTGTAAACCCTAATCTTAGTCAGTTGTAAACCCTAATTTTTGTCGGCTTCAACTTATCTGACTCTATAGCTTCTTTTTGTTCTTGTTGCCGCGAAACCACAACATGTCGTGATATCGCAACACTTCTACCTTTGTCAACTTCAACTTTACTTTTGTCATGATATTGCGATACTTTTGCCTTCATCAACATCAATTTTGCTGTTGTCATGATATTGCGACACTTCTCCCTTCATCAACTTCCTTTCTACTTTTGTCATGAAATCATGACACTTCTGCTGTTGAAGTCTTGCTCTCTATTTTTGTCATGAAACCATGATACTTTCTACAACCGTATGCTGCTATTTCAATCTGTCGTGAAATTGTGACACTTTTTGCATATGTATGCTTTCTTTTTTGCCTGTCACAAAATCATGACACTTTCTGTATTCGTACGCTTTCTCTTCAATCTGTTGTGAAATTATGACACTTTTTGCATTCGTACGCTTTCTCTTCAACTTGTCACAAAATCGTGACACTTTTTGCATCCGTATGCTTTCTCTACAACCTGTCACGAAATCGTGACACTTTCTGCATCCGTACGCTTTCTCTTCAACCTGTCGCAAAATCATGACACTTCTCACTTCGAACTCTTTCCTTTGCAGCATGTCACGAAATCATGACAGTTCTCACTTCAAACACTTTCATCTGTAGCATGTCACAAAATCGTGACACTTTTCACTTTACTTTCTCTCTCCTCAAACTTGTCGCGAAATCGCAACAGTTCTCACTTCAAAATGTTTCCTCTGTAGCATGTCACTAAATCGTGACACTTTTCAAACTTACTTTCTCTCTCCTTGCTTGAGTCACGAAAATGTGACATGTCGTGATATCGCGACACTTTTTTGTTCGTACTATCTCTTCTGCAAATTGTCGTGAAATCGTGACACTTTTCCTTGTGGGCTCTTTCTCTCCGAACATGTCGCAAAATCACGATAGTTTTCCTTGAATGAACTTTCTCTTAAAACATGTCATGAAATCGTGACTGTTTTCATTCCTTGCATTTTTTCTTTCAACATGTCACGAAATCGTGACATTTTTCCCTGCTTACGCCTCTACTTCGAACATGTCATGAAATCACGACAGTTTTTCAACTTGCCTTCTTCTCTTACAACATGTCACGAAATCGTGACACTTTTACCTATTTCTTCTCTTTCTTCCAAGATGTCGCGATATTGCGACATTTTTCCCTACACTTTCTCTCTCCTCCAATATGTCATGTGTAGCACCCTAAAATTGGCACAGTGAAATTGTAATAATTACATTCACCTTAGTAAATAATTTAAATTCAAATTTTAACCTCCCAAACCGCCTGTTAACCATCGGGTAATCCGTTTCCCCATTTTTAAAGGTTGTTTTGATCGTTTGACGATATCGTCACTGATTAGATGATATCGCCCCAGATCTGACGATTTCATCTGGGCTAGGACGTCCAGACGATCTTGTCGCAAAACTAATTTTGCACAATTAGCTTCTGTTCCAACGGGCCTCTAATCTGGACAGAAGCGTGTCTGCGCCATTAGAGACCCTCCCCCGTTATAGATCTCCCAAATAGGGATGATATCCAACCTCCTAACTATTCCCCTAAGCCTATTTAATCATTAGGACCTTCCCTTCCCAACCCCTGGCTAAAATTCCCTGTAACTTAACTTCATACACATTAAAGCATCCCAAATTCACACTTGCAGTAGTCCTATATCAATTTTGTTGCAAGTACATTAGTGTTTTTCAGTCAGAGCAAGATTTCATCATAATATTTCATCGTCACCGATGAACCTGTTCAGATCGAAGGCGATCCTGTCGAATCAGAGATGATTTCATATCGATGTGGGACGATTTCGACTACAATCAACATTGAGGCAATCAGTGCCTGAAGTTTGCGTTTCTTCTCCCCTTTTCTACTGTTTTATGTTGTAATTAGCAATTTTATTCAGTATTTTATGTTATTTTGCATTTGGAGTTCACCCGTTTAGCTTAGATTGCATAATAAGATCATGATTTGTCGCTAGAATATCATAATTTGTTTGAATTTCTATTCATAACTGTTGTTTAGTATTCATATTGTTGTTTTGTGTTGTTTCCCTCTGTTATCACAGGGGTATTCTCTGTATTTTGCATCTATTTTTTTTTTGCAGGTCTCTGACGAATTCGTCTGATTAATTCATTAGATCTCAGACGATCTTGTCTGATCTCAGATGATTCTGTCAAATTCTAGATGATCCTAACTGCTTCAACATCAAAATCTCCATCAGACATCCGGATCAGGTATTCTTCATTTGTATTCTGTAATTTCTCTATTTTCTGTATTTAAATCTATTTTTTGTATTCAATAAATCTGCACTTTCATATAGATTAATTTAGATTCATTTGGCCAAACCTAGGATATGAATGCTTAAGGCTAAAAATGAACACATTAAAACACATTCCAAACCTAGGCGTGGAAACTGCCATTAAATGTTTCCTGGTGAACCCACCATCCGTCAAAAAATCACCAATATACACCTCCCTTGAGAGGCGGGACCTTCGCAAGTCCTCTCAGTCCGAGGTACCGCGACATCCTTTTCCCATCCTCCTTCCGGGCACGGATCCTATAGCCTGAAGGTAAGGATGCAAAAAATTTGGAGCGATACATTTTGGTGAACCCGACGTGAATGCATTGTAAACATTTTGAAAACAAAACAAAAACAGAAATAAAAAAAAATAGAACAACTAAAACATAGATGCATTTTAAATCATTTAAGTGTAATATCATGTTTAGATGGTAGCTCCTAAGAAAATATTAGCAGTTACTATAAATGTAGAAAACCAATTGGCAGCAATAGAAGTCAACTCTATACTTAGTGTGTCTGAAACAAATAGAAATCAATTCTTGGGGAATGAACTTGATAGGAGACTTAGTGTCATCTCATCTAGGTCCACACAACTTAAGCAAATCAAGAGGCTAGTCCTAGATAGAATCTTGGATCCTCATCAACTAGTTTTTCATCATGAACTTCAGAGAGCCTGCCATAGATGGTTAGCTTATAGGAGAGCTCTAGTATCTTCAGAATTGTTCACCTTCGAGGAATACCTTGAGAACGCAGCCATTGTACACCAGTTCCTAGGTTGTGTAGAAGACCAAGAGGTTGTTCTCACAGATAGGGAAAGATGGAATAGAGTTCCTCGAGATGTGTTATATCGAGAGTATTGCCATGAGCTTTACTTCTATCAACCAGCATCTGAGACAGATAATATCACTATAGCTCTTTTCATTAAATTTTTAAAAGAAAACTTTCAATTTGAAGAAGAACACTTCATGACTCCTGAACAACTCGAGCCTATTAATGATATTTATAAATTGTTTATAGAAAAATAGATTATTACTTTTAGTCTTATTTCTTGCATTTATTGTGTTGATTGTCTTTACAATATTATTTCAAAAACAAAGAAAAACTAAAAATTAAAAAACTAAAAAACTAAAAAAAAAAAACATAGCAAAAACTTAAACATTTCATTTCAAATATTGTAGTAGGTATATAATTAATATATACCTCTTAATCTTGTTGCATATATATATATATATATATATATATATATTTGCTGAAATCAAAATTTAGCACCATGCCTAAACTTAGGAATGGTAAAGAAACTTTAGGAGAAGAAGAAGATTGGTTACAAGATACAACTAGAGACCCAAATGTCCCTCCTGAAGATCCAACTTCGGAAGGAAAAACTCTAGCTCAACCAGAAGATGACCTAGGTGAAGATAAGGAACAAGAAGGAAGTGTTAAAGAGGATGGACCCTCATCCCCTAGAGTAGCTCCAGATGGAACTATTGCTTTTGACAATGTAGATCATCTCCAAAAATTCCTCAGTGATAATATTGACACCCTTAATGTGGCAGTTCGTATTGATAAAGGGCAAATTAGTAACACTCAAGCAGCCATGGAATATATGTATGATGTGCGCACTAATCCCTTGTCGTTCATTGATCAAGAAAGTGACAAGGCTGGGCCATCCAATACAGACATGGTCACTATGATTCAAAACATGTCAAAACAACAGGCTATCCAACCTCCTAAGGAACCTGTTATTCAACCTAAAATCATTCCCACACAAAAGAAACCTTCCTTCACTACTTTATTCCACCAAACTATTGAGCAATATGCTTCAAGTAAACAAAAACCTAAAACGAAGCCAAATACCAATTTTCAACAATCTAAAATACATCATAATACAACTTCAAAATTCCTTCATAATACTTTTCCTACCAATAATTTACACAATAGTAACATGGCATCTAATCTTCATGTTCCTCCATCATATGCCCATAAAACCCATGTCAATGCCCTACCAAACCAATAAGGTGGGCAAACTAGTAATCTGGAAGCCATGGTGAAACAGTTAGTTTCACGTATGGACCAGATAGATCCCTACCGTCCCTCGTATAATTATCGAGAGATATGTAGTCAACCTTTGGATCCCATAGTTGTAGCTCTACCATACCCTAAGCATTTTCCCATGCCCATCCTGCCTATATATAAAGGAACCGAAGATCCCATAGAGCATCTTCGCATGTTTAGGATAGCATGTCATGACATATCACATGATGACTTGCTATTATTAAAAATGTTCCTGAAAATTTTAGGTGGAATGGCATTAGAGTGGTACTATCAATTGCCCACTCATTCTTTGAGAAACTTCGAAGAAACAGCTGAATCATTTGTCCATAAATTTAGTGCCTACATCGAGAGGCATGTAACTATTAAATATTTATACAATTTAAAACAAGACAAAGATGAATGTTTTGTCGATTTCTTAGCTAGATGGAGGTAATTGACAGGAAAACTGCACTTTGTGCTACCTTATAGGGAAATGTTGGACATTTTTATGAATAATTTGCAAGAAAAAATATCTTATGAGCTATCGACTGCTACCTTAACTACCTTCGATCAAGCTATAGATTTAGCTCGCAGAGTAGAAGATGCCATCATTAGGAGAGGCCAACTTAGGAAGAAGGATGATGAGAAAACATCCAAAAATCAATATAAAAGCAAATAAGTTGTCGGTGAAAGAGTCATTGACAGCAGAAATGTTGCTAATATCAATGCAACGAAGACAATAGAAAAATTTATATTGAAACCTCCTGATAAGCCTCCTCGAGAATTCACTAGGTTGAATAAACCCTTATCAACTATTTTACCTCAATTACTCGAAAGAGGTTTGATCCAATTACCAGCTATCCGGGAACCTAATCCAACTATGCCCGGATACAGAGCTGACTTACACTGTGATTTCCATAGAGGACCTGGACACTCTACAAACGCTTGTAAAAGGTTGAAACATAAAATACAAGATTTGATTGACAATAATGAAATGGAAGTGCAAGCCTTCCAACCTAAACAAAACCCTCCTAATAATACTCAAAAGACCGTTCCTCAATATCAAAATCAAAATGCCAATCAAACTCTAGACATATTTCAACACCCTTTACCAAGACATGGTAAAAAGGTAGCCAATCAAATCGAACATCATAATGTTCCCCCTCCTACCCGATATGTAGGAACCATTAGCGGACAAAATTGATGAAATTGAGACGATTTCGTCGAAATCGGGATGATTTCGTCGAAATCGGGACGATTTCGTCCCGACGACGTCGATGGCCCAAAAACGGCCATGATGCTCAAAATTCATCTAAAATCTACCTAAAAAGCATGTAAAATCAAATTAAAGCATTCTAGTTAAGTCTAGACTCTTACCCGTAGACCGCATCGGACCTCTGGTTGATCTGTAGGTCGTCTCCACCATTTTTGCTTCGAGCTCTAAAAACCAAGTAAAAATGAATTAGGGTTTTACCCTATTTTTCTTAATTTTATTCAAAAATAATTTTGGCTTTTCCGCGTTTTTACCTCAAACATTTGATTTGGGTAAAAACATGGAGGGGGCACCATAGTAAGCTGTCGTACGATTCGACCAAGAATCGTCGCCTAAAAATGGGAATAATTTTTGCTTTCTCATAGATCGAGAAGAACTCATATTTAACGCATTTTCTTCAAAAAATTTTCTAAAGAGGGGGAAAAATGTAGCACCTTAAAATTGGTGCAATAAAATTGTAATAATTACATTCACCTTAGTAAATAATTTAAATTCAAATTTTAACCTCCCAAACCGCCCGTTAACCGTCGAGTAATCCGTTTCCTCCTTTTCCACGCCATTTTTAGAGGTTGTTTTGATCGTTTGACGATATCGTCGCCGATCAGACGATATCGCCCCAGATCTGACGATTTCATCTGTGTTAGGACGTCCAGACAATCTTGTCGCAAAACTAATTTTGCATAATTAGCTTCTATTCCAACGGGCCTCTAATCCGGGTAGAAGCGTGTCTGCGCCGTTAGAAACCCTCCCCCGTTGGAGATCTCCCAAATAGGGATGATCTCCAACCTCCTAACTATTCCCCTAAGCCTATTTAATCATTAGGACCTTCCCTTCCCAACCCCTGGCTAAAATTCTCTATAACTTAACTTCATACACGTTAAATCATCCCAAATTCACACTTGCAGTAGTCCTATATCAATTTTGTTGTAGGTACATTAGTGTTTTTCAGTCGAAGCAAGATTTCATCATCGCCGACGAACCTGTTCAGATCGGAGGCGATCCTGTCGAATCAGAGATGATTTCGTACCGATGTGGGATGATTTCGACTGCAGTCAACATTGAGGCAATCAGTGCCTGAAGTTTGCGTTTCTTCTCCCCTTTTCTGTTGTTTTATGTTGTAATTAGCAATTTTATTCAGTATTTTATGTTATTTTGCATTTGGAGTTCACCCATTTAGCTTAGATTGCATAATAAGATCATGATTTGTCACTAGAATATCATAATTTGTTTGAATTTCTATTCATAACTATTGTTCAGTATTCATATTGTTGTTTTGTGTTGTTTCCCTCTGTTATCACAGGGGTATTCTCTATATTTTGCATTTATTTTTCTATTTGCAGGTCTCTGACAAATTCGTCTGATGAATTCGTCAGATCTCAGATGATCTTGTCTGATCTCAGACGATTCTATCGAATTCCAAATGATCCTGACTGCTTCAACATCAAAATCTCCATCAGACATCTGGATCAAGTATTCTTCATTTGTATTCTGTAATTTCTCTGTTTTCTGTCTTTAAATCGGTTTTCTGTATTCATTAAATCTGCACTTTCATATAGATTAATTTAGATTCATTTGGCCAAACCTAGGATATGAATGCTTAAGGCTAAAAATGAACACATTAAAACACATTCCAAACCTAGGCATGGAAACTGCCATTAAATGTTTCTTGGTGAACCCACCATCCGTCGAAAAATCACCAATATACACCTCCCTTGAGAGGCGGGACCTTCGCAAGTCCTTTGAGTCTGAGGTACCATGACATCCTTTTCCCATCCTCCTTCCGGGCACGGATCCTATAGCCTGAAGGTAAGGATGCAAAAAATTTGGAGCGATACATTATGAAATCGTGACATTTTTCTTTGCACTTTCTCTCTCTTCCAACATGTCACGAAATCGCGACATTTTTCCCTGCACTTTCTCTCTCCTCCAATATGTCACGATATCGTGACATTTTCCTTTGCACTTTCTCTCTCCTCCAATATGTCATGAAATCATGACAGTTTTCTTGTTTTCTGAGTATGTCGCGATATCGCGACACTTTTCTTACTTGTCTTTTTCTTTGATTTTTTGCATAAGGACCACTTAGGTCTTTTTGGAAAAACACTGTACATATTCTGAGAGATCTCTGAACTTCCTGTTTACTGAATCTGAATAGCTTCTGAGCATCTGAACTTCCTGTCCCCTGAATCAAATGATCTAACTGATTGTGTTGACAACAATGACAATCCTGTTGCTGCACCTTGCTCAACAATCTCCCCCTTTGGAATTGTTGGCAACACATGTGCATCTTCCTGTAGCTCTTCTCCCCCTTTGACAATAATACCAAAGGGCTATTGCAGACTCCCCCTGAGTCCATGCACAACATTCTCAGGCAAATTTTATTACACTTAGTAATAAATAAGAACATGAGCAAGAAGATAAACAAATACTTCAATGCTCCCCTGAGAATGTGATCCCTGTATCTAGTCACTTCTTGGGAAGAGTTACCACTCCCAATTTATTGCGCAGGTATTCAAAAACTTCCTTGGGTAATGGTTTGGTGAAGATATCTGCTACTTGCTCTATGGTTGGAACAAAATCCAGCTTAACCTCACCTTCCACAACTTTCTCTTTCAAAAAGTGATATCTGATAGCAATGTGTTTTGTCCGTGAATGCATTACTGGATTCTTAGAGATGTTAATTGCACTGGTGTTGTCACACTTAACTGATATTGGCTCACTGAAGTTAATACCAAGATCTTTCAGAGTTTGTTTCATCCACAAAACCTGTGTACAACATGTTGTTGCTGCAATATATTCTGCCTCAGTTGTTGATAAAGAAACTGACTCTTGTTTCTTGTTGTGCCAAGCAACCAACCTGTCTCCAAGATAGAATGCACCTCCACTGGTACTCTTCCTGTCATCAACACATCCTGCCCAATCTGCATCTGAATATGAAATGAGGGTGAAGTCTTTACCTTTCGGATACCATAACCCATACTCCATAGTACCCTTGAGGTACCGAAAAATCCTCTTTACCGTTGTCACGTGAGTCTCCTTGGGATTAGCCTGAAATCGAGCGACCATGCAAACTGCCTGCAAAATATCTGGTCTGGTAGCTGTCAGGTACAGTAAGCTCCCAATCATAGATCTGTATGTGGTTTGATCAACAAGTGGAGATTTGTCATCCTTGCTCAACTTGCAGCCTATCGTCATGGGAGTGCTAACTGGCTTACAATCCTCCATTGTGAACCTTTTTAACATCTCTTTCACATATTTGATTTGGGAAATAAATATGCCTTTCTCATTCTGATTAACTTGTAACCCAAGAAAGTAAGACAGTTCACCAATCATAGACATTTCAAATTCTTTCTGCATCTTATCTGCTAAGTCTCTGCATGACTCATCTTTGCTGCTGCCAAATATGATATCATCTACATATACAACAAGAACAATAAGATGTCCATTTTCTGTTTTGACATACAAATTGTTGTCCACCATACCTTTCTTAAACCCTTGATGAGTGAGATAGTTGTCTAGCCTTGCATACCATGCTCGGGGTGCCTGTTTTAATCCATATAAGGCTTTCTTCAACTTGCAAACCAAGTTGGGATCATCACCAAGTTGAAAACCATCTGGCTGCTCAATATAAACCTCTTCTTCAAGTTTCCCATTTAAAAAAGCTGATTTTACATCCATCTGATAAACTTTGAAATTCTTGTAAACTGCTAAGGCCAAAAACATTCTAATTGCCTCAAGTCTTGCTACAGGTGCAAAAGTTTCCTCAAAATCAATACCTTCTACTTGAGCATAACCTTTACATACCAATCTTGCTTTATTTCTGATTACCTGTCCGTCTTCATTCAGTTTGTTTCGAAAAATCCATTTAGTACCGATTACATTCTTGTTTGCAGGTCTAGGTACCAACTCCCAAGTTTTATTTTTCTCAATCTGATCTAATTCTTCATCTATTGCCTTCATCCAACTTTCATCTTTGCTTGCTTCATCAATATTTTTGGGCTCAATGCTGGATAAAAGAGAGTAATTACTTACTACTTTTCTTCTTGTTTGCACACCAGCTGTGGGGTCTCCAATTATTTGCTCTCTAGGATGGTTTTTCTACCAGCTGCCTATTTTGAATTTCTTATTTTCTTCCTCTTCTGAATCATAACTTAAATCATCTGAGACAATCTTTTGATTCTGTTCAGTTTTGTCTTCCTCATCTCCTTCAATAACTTCTTCATAAATTGGGTAGTTTTCTTCATTGCTAACTACTCGTTCCCTACCTTCATCAAATGTAACACTGGCACTGTCCACAATTTTCTTTAGCCTTTTGTTGTAGCATTTGTAGGCTTTGCTTGATGGTGAATAGCCAACAAAAATACCTTCATCTGCTCTATCTTCAAATTTACCAAGATTATCTTTAGTTCTCTTGATGTAACACTTACAGCCAAAAACTCTGAGATGTTTTGTTGTTGCCTTTCTGTAGAACCACAACTCATAAGGAGTTTTGTTTTCATGTGTTCTCAGCATGTACCTATTTTGAATGTACACAGCAGTATAGACTGCTTCTTTCCAAAATCTGTCTGCTACTCTGCTCTCAGTCAACATAGTCCGGGCCATTTCCTGTACTGTCCTGTTCTTTCTTTCTACCACACCATTTTGTTGAGGTGTCCTGGCTGCTAAAAACTGTCTCCTAATGCCATATTTATCATAGTACTCTGTAAACTCATCTGAAATGAATTCTCCTCCTCTATCTGATCTTAGGTTTTTGATCCTCTTTCCAGTTTCATTCTCAACGTGGTGTTTGAAAGACTTGAACATTTCAAAGGCTTCTATTTTCTGCTTCAAGAAGTATACCCATGTCATTCTGGAATAGTCATCAATACACAACATAAAGTATTTGTCACCATTTATGCTTTGCGTTCTCATGGGTCCACATAAATCAGTATGTATTAGTTCCAATGGTTTGCTTGTATTGTACTCTTTTGTTTTAAATGTGACTCTAGTTTGCTTCCCCTTCTGACATGAAGCACAAATGCTATTTGAAGGTTTGCTGATGGTGGGAATATCTCTCACTGCCCCTTTTGAGCTGATTTTCACCAGATTATCAAAACTGATATGACCGAGCCTCTTGTGCCACAACCAATTTTGTTCTTCCTGACCAATGAAACAGGCTCCCTCTGAATTCTCTGAAAGTGTGTACAGGTTGCCAGCAGTCCTTGACCCAGTTGCTATCAATTTTCCACTATTTGTTTTTCTAACTTCACAGCCCTGCTTCTTAAAAACTACTTCATGTCCTTTGTCACAGATCTGACTGACACTCAACAAGTTATGTTTCAGACCATCCACGAACAATACTTCTTCAGACTTGATTTTTCCGTTAATAATCTTAACTGAACCTTTCCCTACTATCTGAGCTCCATCATTATTCCCAAATTTTACAGAACCACCTTCATATTTCTGAAACTTTTCAAATTTTTGTTTATCACCTGTCATATGACTTGAGCATCCACTGTCAAGTATCCATGGTACATATTTATTCTGTGCTTTGAAAGTTGTTTGTACTATCAGGGATTCCTTAAGTTGCTCTTTCTGTTTCCATTCTGTTTTGACTACCGTATTGGGCTCTAGTTTTGATTTTCCTTTTTCAGTATCTCGTGCATGTTTTTCAGGAAGTTTTCTATTTTGTTTCATCCTATTTGGTTGGAATTTTCTTTCCTGAAAATGATTTGAAGTAAATGCACTTCGACAATTTCTTGCAATGTGTCCAAAATTGTGACAGTTAAAGCATTCTACTGTATAATTCATCAGAGGTGAAAAAGCATTTCTACTTGTGAATTTTCTTGGTCCTACATTATATTTGCAGTCTGCAATCTTATGACCATAACCATTGCATTTAAAATAGAAACCAGAAAAGGGATAGTTGAACCTGGGTGATGGTCTTTGCCATGCTGTCGTAGGGGCCATGAATCTTCTCTTTCTTTGATGCGTGACCTTGGTGAATCCATCATTATCAATATTCTTTTTGTGCATGGCATTATCGTCTTCTTCTGCATGAGTCGTTTTACCTTTATCAACCTGTTTCTTATCTTCAATTTTTACAGGTTCTACATTTCTGGTCTTAGAACCATTTGAAGATTCTCCTTCGACGAAGCCCAGACCAAATTTGGTGCCTGCAGGTCTTTGGTCATTTAAAATCTTATCCAATTTCATAGAGCTTTCTTCGCGTTTGTGATAACAACTAATTTTATGCTCCAACTCTGCTATCTGCATCCATAAACTAACATTCTCTTCTTCTAGTTTGTAGCAGACATCTATTTTCATGGTAATCTAAATTTCGAGCTCTTCGGTTATCTTCTTGTATTCTTCTGTCTGTATTTTCAAACTAGTTATGATGTCGTTTGCATCCTCAAGCCTCTTTGAAAGTTTCTTATTCTTTTTCTTCTCTATTTTCCATTCTTCAAGTGCGGAGGTCAACTCACCTTCTAGATCAACTTCAGCCTCAGATTTTTTACCACAAACCTCACAGTTTACTCCTGCTTTTTTTTATTCTTCTTCTTCAAAAGCCATGAAAAGAGCTTCACCTGTTTCTTCTTCAGAATCCTCACTAGAGCTGTCTTCAGATGAACTGGCATTCCTTGAGATGAAACTTTTCTTTTTGAAGTTGCCTTTTCTGAAGTTTGTTTTCTTCTTCCAATCACTTCTTTCTTGGTGTGATCCTTCATCATTTTTGTTCTTTTCATTCAGAGGACATTTAGTCGCAAAATGCCCGACACCTCCATAGTTGAAACATTTAAAAGGTAGCTTTCCTCTGTATTTTCCTTTTCCCTTTTTTAGTTTTCTAACGAAGTTTGCTTCTTCTTCATCTGATGTCTCTTCTTCCTCAGTCTCTTGTTTTGCGTTTTTATTTTTAATGGCTTTGAAGGCCGCTTCTCGGTCTGTGGGTTTAGCTCTTCCTATTCTCATCTCATAAGCAGTCAAAGAACCATGCAACTCATCCATACTAAAGAAATTTAGATTTTTTGCTTCTTCTATCGTTGAGACTTTAGAATCAAATATGTGAGGAAGAGATCTTAATACCTTTTTCATGATAGCAGAGTCACTTACGTCATCGTCGAGTCCTCTCATCGCATTTGTGACTTCATTAACTCTCAGCATGTATCCCTCTACGTTCTCATTGTCATTCATCCTTAATGCTTCGAACTGAGCTCGATGTATTTGTAACTTGGCTTCCTTGATCTTATGGTCTCCTTCATGAATGCTCTTTAGTTTGTCCCAGATTTCTTTTGCCGTTTTATAGTTTATGATTTTTGCCAGTTCACTGTCTACTAATCCACTCATGATAGCATTCTTTGCTTTTGAGTTATTTTCATATAGTTTCTTTTCTTCAGCCTCTTTTGGAGCAGTGATGGGATCTATGTATCCACTACATACTGAGTCCCAGATGTCGTATCCCAAAGCACAGAGATATACCTGCATCCTGACTTTCCAGTATGCGTAATTAGATCCATCAAACACTGGTGCTCTGTTTGATGAGAAGCCTTCATCGCCTGCCATTGTGTTAAATCCAAGATCACCCTAGCCGGTTAAGCTTGAACAGGTACTTGGCTCTGATACCAATTGTTAAACTTACAACGACACTGAGAGGGGGGTGAATCAATGTAGCTTATTAAAATCTTAAATCTATAATTCTTAATGTTGAAGTAATGCAAACTTAAAAATAGATACAACAATTATAACAAGAGAGCATCACACAACACAAGATTTTAACGAGGTTCACCAATGTGGCTACTCCTCAAAAATTGACTGCTTGGACTCCCATCCAAATCCAGCCTTAGCAAAGCAATCAATTTTACAATAAATTTACCAGCACCTACTGGAAGGAGCACCAACCCCTGATTTATCTGCACCAACAGAAAGGAGCACCAACCCCTGATTTACCAGCACCAACTAGAAGGAGCACCAACCCCTGATTTATCTGCACCAACAGAAAGGAGCACCAACTCCAGATGCCAAGCAGCAACTTGGACTGCAATTCTGAATCTATAAATGTTACAAAAAAATACCTTTGCTTTCACAAGACCCTGACTGGTCTAGAGCTTACAGTTCGCAAGACACTCGCATCTGTTGTACTACTACAGCCGAGCTCTATGATCGACTTCGCCTTTTGTGCACTCTGCACACTCCGTTACAACCAAACGATCATCTCTACCCTTTGTGCTCTCTGCTCTCTGTGTGCTCTTACTTCGCACTTAGCTCGATTCGACATGACTCGCTCACTCTATGCACTACGGATAGATATCACACACATAATCGATGCATCAAATCTCCAAACAACCCTCCTTTTATAGTAGAAATCTCATGATGAAAAATCAATCTTAGTCGGCTATGTAAACCCTAATCTTAGTCGGCTATAAACCCTAATTTTTTTTGGCTTCAACTTATCTGACTCTGTAGCTTCTTTTTGTTTCTTTTGCCGTGAAACCACAACATGTCATGATATCGTGACACTTTTGCCTCCATACACTTCATTTTGGCGTTTGTCGTGATATCACGACACTTCTACCTTTGTCGACTTCAACTTTGCTTTTGTCACGATATCGTGACACTTCTGCCTTCATCAACATCAATTTTGCTTTTGTCGCGATATCATGACACTTCTCCCTTCATCAACTTCCTTTCTACTTTTGTCATAAAATCATGACACTTCTACTATTGAAGTCCTGCTCTCTATTTCTATCACAAAATCATGACACTTTCTACAACCGTACGCTACTATTTCAATCTGTCACGAAATCATGACACTTTCTGCATCCGCATGCTTTCTTTTCCTGTCATGAAATCGTGACACTTTCTGTATCCATACGATTTCTCTTCAATTGTCACAAAATCATGACACTTTCATCATACTTCTTCAACCTCAACTCACTCAAATCGTGACACTTTCTGCATCGCTTTCTCTTCAACCTGTCGTGAAATCGTGACAGTTCTCACTTCGAACTCTTTCCTCTGTAGCATGTCACGAAATCGTGATAGTTCTCACTTCGAACTCTTTCTCTCTGTCACAAATCGTGACACTTCCCTTTTCTCCTCAACTTGTCGCGAAATCACTGGTTCTCACTTTGAACTCTTTCTCAAGCATGTCACGAAATCATGACACTTTTCAAACTTACTTTCTCTCTCTGCTCGACATGTCATGATATCGTGACACTTTTTCGTCTGTACTATCTCTCCTACAAATTGTCGCGAAATCGTGACACTTTTCCTTGCGGGCTCTTTCTCTCCGAACATGTCACGAAATCATGACAGTTTTCCCTGAATGAACTTTCTCTTCGAACATGTCACGAAATCGTGACTGTTTTCCTTCCTTGCATTTTTTCTTTCAACATGTCGCGAAATCGTGATAGTTTTCCCTGCTTGCGCCTCTGCTTCGAACATGTCACGAAATCACGACAGTTTTTCAACTTGCCTTCTTCTCTTTCAACATGTCGTGAAATCGTGACACTTTTACCTCCTGCTTCTCTTTCTTCCAATATGTCACGATATCGCGACATTTTTCCCTACACTTTCTCTCTCCTCCAATATGTCATGAAATCGTGACATTTTTCTTTGCACTTTCTTTCTCCTCCAATATGTCACGAAATCGCGACAGTTTTCTTGTTTTCTGAGTATGTCGCGATATCGTGACACTTTTCTTACTTGTCTTTTTCTTTGATTTTTTGCATAAGGACCACTTAGGTATTTTTGGAAAAACACTGTACATATTCTGAGAGATCTCTGAACTTCCTGTTTGTTGAATCTAAATAGCTTCTGAGCATCTGAACTTCCTGTCCCCTGAATCAAATGATCTAACTGATTGTGTTGACAACAATGACAATCCTGTTGCTGCACCTTGCTCAACATGAGTAAGTTTTATTGGGCTGAAGTAATTAGGAATGTTAATTACATTTTAAATAGAAGTCCTACTAAGAGTCTTAATAATATTACCCCTTATGAATGTTGGTACAACAAGAAGCCAAATGTAAATCATTTTAGAGTTTTTGGATGTGTCTTTTGTGCATGTTAATTCTAATAATAGGAAGAAGTTGGATGCAAAGAGTAAAAAATATATTTTTACTGGGTACAATGAGAAATCTAAGGCTTACAGGTTCTTTAATCATATTTCACATAAAATAATTATATCTAGATATGCAATTTTTGATGAAGGGGGAAGTTGGGGATCACAAACACTATTTGTTGAGGATGTTTTTGGTGAAGAGAATGTGGAACCAAGCCATGTTTAAGTTCAGCCCAACCATGAAAAAGTTTCCAGTTCATCTTATGCAAGTGCACCTTCAAGTCCAAGAGAAGTTTATTCCAGTAGTTCTCCACCTCCATCACCACCAGCCAAAGGAAAAGGTAAAATATTATTGAAGGATCACCCAAAATCTCAAATTCTTGATAATAATTTCCATTAGAGGATTACAAGGAGTCAGCATACAAATATGAATGCAGTAATAGAGAGGTTAGAGAACCTACATCTTTATGGATATGATGATAGTGGAGATACCAAAGGTGATGTTGTAAACTATGCACTTGTTTCACAAGTTTCTAAAGTTTCAAAAGTTGATGATTTTTAGCCTTCATGTTTTGAGTATGCTAGTACTAAAAAAGTGTGGATGAATTCTATGCAAGAAGAAATGCATTCTATTGAAAAGAATGATACTTGGGAGTTGTGTGAATTTCCCAAGGATAGGAAATGTGTAGGATGCAAGTGGGTCTACAAGATCAAGAAGAACAATGATGGATTTGTTGAGAGGTATAAGGCATGGTTGGTAGCAAAGGGTTTCACTCAAAAATATGGTTTGAACTATGAGGAAACATTTGCTCTAGTGGCAAGCCAAGAAATAGTAAGGATGTTGCTATCATTGGCAACTCATAAAATTTGGAGGGTGCATCATATGGATGTCTAAAGTGCATTTCTCAATGGTTATTTAGATGAAGTATATGTGGAACAACCACAAGGTTTTGTTTTCCAAGGAAAAGAAGATCAAGTCTACAGGTTGAAGAAGGCTCTATATGGGCTGAAGCAAGCTCTAAGAGCTTGGTATGCTAGAATCCATGACTACTTCATGTAGTGTAATTTTGAAAGGAGTAAGAGTGAGCCCACTTTGTACTACAAAAGGTAAGGTAATGATATTCTTATTGTATGCCTTTATGTTGATGATATGTTATTTATGGGGATTATTTCTTATTTGAATGATTATTTTAAACATGATATGAAGAAGGAGTTTGAGATGTCTAATTTGGGTTTGACGAGTTACTTTCTTGGGATGTAAGTACATAAAACTAGCAATGAGATTTTTGTTTGTCAATCCAAATATGTAAGGGATATGCTAAAGAGATTGTGTTTGAGTGAATATAAACCTGTAGCAACACCCATTGCACATGGGAAGATCTTAAGTTTGGAGGATGGAGCTAAAAGCACAAACAAAATAGATTATAGGAGTATTGTTGGTAGCCTTATATTCCTTTGTAACACTAGTCTGGATATATGCTTTGCTATTTTAAAGTGGTCTAGGTATATGGCTAATCCATCACAGTTACATTTGAAGGTAATAAAGAGGATTTTGAGGTATGTTCATGGTACAATTGATTATGGGATCCACTAATCACAAAAAAATAATTTGAATTTAGTGGGGTTTAGTGATAGTGATTGGGGTAGAAATATTGATGATAGGAAATCCATGAGTGGGAACTACTTTTCTCTTGGTTTAGGTTTGGTGACATGGAGTTCCAAGAAACAAGCTATAGTGGAGTTGTCTTCTACTGAAGCAGAGTATATTGCACTTACATCGACAAGTACACAAGCATTGTGGCTTCAAAAGGTGCTACGAGATATTTGGGAGAAGCAAGGGACTCCAACTACTTTATCCTATGATAATTAGAGTGCCATTAAGTTGGCACATAATCCTATCCACCATACTAGGTCCAAGCATTTCAAAATCAAGGACCACTTCATTCGGGACATGGTGGAGAAGGAACAAGTTAAATTGAGGTATTTTTCTACACATGATCAAATAACATATATTTTTACTAAGGGAGTAGTAAAACCTTAGTTTTTGTTGTTAAGGGACTTGATATTCAGTCCCGTTACTAGCAAGGGGTAGAATATTGGAAATCTCGCCAGCCATACATTAAAATAAAAATTTAGGTTGTTATATGATGTTTTTAGCCTTAGAAAGCTTCTCCTTTTATAGGAGACATAAAAAAATCATAGAGATTCGAAATATGTACAATATAAAAAAAACATGGGCTCAAAAGGACACTCGAGTCAAAAGTTATGGCCAAAATAATAAAACATGTAATAAACACCGTCGATGTAGATCCAACGGATGTGATTTGCTAGGGTTAGGGTTTACTTTGTTTTTTTCTTACTTAAGGCAGTTTTAGGGTTTTCTTTTATGAAGAATATTTTTGCATTGTAGCAAGTGTGTGAGCTTTTCCAGAGCTTTTGAGGAGATTGTAACAGAGTACTGAAACTCTACCAGAATTATTCCAGATAATAAGAAGATAATATTTGCTCCAATTTTATTTTATTGTATTATTGTAAATTCTTCACAAAGAGACTTTTTATGAAGCTCTCCATAATATTGACAAAGTCCTTTTCACAATGAGGCCTATAATTTATCCCTTATCCATGAGAAATATTTGATTTTAATGGATGAAGGCATTGTCTTAGGACATCACATCTCATCTAAAGGTATAAAAGTAGACCTTAAGGAGGTTGAGATTCTAGTACAATTGCCTCCTCTAAGACACAAACTATTGCTTGAAGTTTCTTAGGGCATGTTGGTTACTATTGATATTTTATCTACGATTTTAGCAGAATCATAGTTCCTATGTTCTCTTTATTAGCTAACTATACTTAGTTTTGATGGACAAATGCATGTTAGAATGCATTTGATACATTAAAAGAAAAACTCACTATTGCTCGTGTTACGAGGACCAAACTGGAAGATCCCATTTCACATCCACATAGATGCATCATAATGTAATAAGAGAAATACTTGATTAGGAAGAGGAATATGGGAAACACTATGCTAACTATTATATTAGTAAAAATATAGTTGGAGCTAAAAGAAACTATATAATTACTAAAAAAGAATTTTTGGTAGTAGTATATGGTATCAAAAATTTATACTATTATATCACTAGGTATAAATTGGTTTATTATATCAATAATGCAATGATAAAATACCTAATGAAAAACTCATAATTAGTGGTAGGATTATTTGATGGTTACTATTACTCCAAGAATTTGATATCACTATTATTGATAAACCTAGTAAAGCTAATGTGGTAGTTGATTTTCTATCAAGATTGTATATTGTAGGTGATCATGAGCTAGTGGAGGATAGCTTCTTATATTAATAGCTTCGAAGGAGATTCGATGCAGGTCATAAACCTTCTCAGCAATGGGAAAAATCCTCCGTGGTGGATTAAGACTATCATCGAAGAGGCTAGGATCCTTTACCATGCCAGGAACGATCGGAAGGCCCAACACATTTTTAGGGAAGCAAATAAAACAACTGATATCTTGGCCAATTTAGGGGTGGAAGCCATTGGGTTGGTCACTTGGGAACATGGGGTCCCAAGTGAAGTGGATAAAATAATTCAAAATGATCGTCGATTATGGTGAAGCTATGGGGATCGAAAAAAGGAAGAGCAGTTTCAATGTGGTTTTGTCAGTATTGCTTCGGTCTTTATTGTGATGACTTTAGTTTTCTTTGCAACAAGGGAAGGATCCAGGTGGCTTGGTGGCTTCATGTTATGGGGTTAGGGGTAATGGCTGAGGCCAAAGATCGATGTCACAATTTCACGACTTGTTCGAGTTTTAGGAAAAACAATTTTTAGCAAGAAAGGAAAAGTGTAGCGATTTCATGATAGATTGAGCAAGAAATAAAAAGTGTCGTGATATCGTGACATGTTGAGCAAGAAGGAAAAAGGGTCACGATATCATGACATGTTGAGCAAGAAAGGAAGAGTGTCGTGATTTTGCGACATGTAGAGCAAGAAAGGAAAAGTGTCACGATGTCGTGACATGCTAGAAAGAGTGTCACGATATCGTGACATGTTGAGCAAGAAGGAAAAAGTGTCGCGATATCGCGACATGTCACGTTGTTGCAATCAAAAGAGAAGAGAAAAAACAAGAAGGAAAAAGTGTCGTGATATCGCGACATGATGAGCAAGAATGAAAGAGTGTCGCGATATCGATCCATGTTGAGCAAGAAGGAAAAAGTGTCACTTTTTGGTGATATGTTGAGCATGAAGGAAGAAGTGTCGCGATATCGTGACATGTCGCATTTTCATGACCAAAAAAGAAGAGAAAGAGCAAGTGGGAAAAAGTGTCACGATATCGCGACATGTCATTTTTTCACGACTAAAAGAGAAGAGAAAGAGCAAGAAGGAAAAAGTGTCATGATATTGCGACATGTCGCGTTGTCGCGATCAAAAGAGAAGAGAAAAAGCAAGAGGGAAAAAGTGTCGCGATATCGCGACATGATGAGCAAGAATGAAAGAGTGTCGCGATATCGCGACATGTTGAGAAAGAAGGAAAATGTGTCACTTTTTGGCGATATGTTGAGCATGAAGGAAGAAGTGTCACGATATCGTGACATGTCGCATTTTTGTGACCAAAAAAGAAGAGAAAGAGCAAGTGGGAAAAAGTGTCGCGATATCGTGACATGTCATTTTTTCACAACTAAAAGAGAAGAGAAAGAGCAAGAAAGAAAAAGTGTCATGATTTCGTGACATGTCGTCTTTTCGTGACCAAAAGAGAAGACTAAGAGCAAGAAGGAAAAGTGGCATGATATCATGACACGTCGCATTCTCACAACCAAAAAAGAAGTGAAATAGGAGGAAGGAAAAAGTGTCGCGATGTCACGACATGTTGATGATGCAGGAGCATCCGGAGGCAAAGCTGGCAATCTTGCATCAACCAAAATGTTTTTTTTTCTAAGTGTCAAAACTATCGTGATATCGCGACGCTTTTTGGTGAACAGGTCAAGATGCCAAATGGTCGCGAAATCGTGACATTTATGAGGCAAAGAGGTCAAGGCGCCAAACGGTTGTGAAATCGCAACATTTTTGAAGGAAGGCAGCTTCAGTGCCAAACTGTCGTGAAATCGTGACATTTCTTAAGCAGCGTAGTCGGGACGCCAAACTGTCATGAAATCGTGACATTTCTTAAGCAACGCAGTCGGGACGCCAAACTGTCACGAAATCGTGACATTTATGTTGCAACGTAGTCTGGACGCAAAATAGTCACGAAATCGTGACACTTTTGAAAGCAGGGTTTGAAAGCACATGAACATCTTTGACAAAAAGTTCTAAGGCACAAGAAACGTCACGAAATCGCGACACCTTCGAAGACAAAGTTCAAGGACGTCGCGAAATCGCGACACCTTCGAAGACTAGGTTTTAGGACATCGCGAAATTGTGACACCTTCAAGACAAAGTTTAAAATACGTCGCGAAATCATGACACTTATGGGATGCAAGACTTGGAAGCATAAATACATCGCAACACCTTTGAAGGCAGAGCTCAAAGATGTCGTGAAATCATGACACATCCGGGGGCAAGGTTCCACAATGCAAAGATGTCACGAAATCGTGACATGTCGCGGTTTCGCGGCCCAAGGGAGGAAAGCGAGTAAGGAAGGCCTAGACGTCACGATTTCGTGACGTGTAGCGGAATCATGGCCCCAAGGAGGCAAGAGAAGCCTAATGTCAAAACGTCGCGATATCGCGACCAAAGAGGAGAGAGAAAGTGTTGGGGCAAAAACGTCGCGATATCGCGACAGGGCACTCATGACGTTGACCAGCTGACGACTGCAGGGACCAGTGCAGAAGGACACGTGGCGTGAAGTTATATGTGGCCCGATAATATGAAGCGGTTATAGGAAGCATGGCAACAGGACACATGGCATCAACTGCAAACGGCCATGGTGCATTCTTAGGAATGATTGACTTGGCAATGGATCGACAGGCGGTTGCAGGGCATACCGCCACTACAGGCATGATGTTTCGATGCATCTGACAGCATTTTCCGATGGGACAGAGCATTCATGCGGGTGGTATGGGGAGTCTCGCATTCCAGGTAATTATGGAGAAGGAGGTGGCGGCCGAGGAGAAAAAGGCACGCATGCATTGTATCGAGGGACTCTTGGCCATTTATTTTTTTGGGGGGGGAAATTGCTGTGTATTGGAGGGGGAGACCTCTGATTCTAATGAAGCTTGCTGGAATTTGCCTATGCATTTGTTAGTTTCTGCATTCTTGCTATGTGTTGTGCGTAGCTCTATATCAGTTGAGCATGAAAGAAAGAGTTTCGCGATATCACAACATGGAAAAAGTGTCACGATATCGTGACATATCACATTTTCGCAACCAAAAGAAAAGAGAAAGAGCAAGAAATAAAAAGTGTCACGATATCACGACATGTTAGAAAGAGTGTCGCAATATCATGACATGGTGAGCAAGAAGGAATTAGTTTCGCTTTTTGGCGATGTGTTGAGTATGAATGAAAAAATGTCACGATTTCGTGACATGTCAGATTTTCACGTCCAAAAGAGAAGAGAAAGAGCAAGAAGGAAAAAGTGTCACGATATCATGACATGTCGGTTTATCATGACCAAAAGAGAAGAGAAAAAGTAATATGGAAAAAGTGTCACAATTTCGCGACATGTCATCCTTTCACGACCAAAAGAGAAGAGAAAGAGCGAGAAGGAAAAGTGTCGCGATATTGCTACATGTCGCATTCTCACGACCAAAAGAGAAGAGAAAGAGGAGGAAAGAAAAAGTGTCACAATTTTGTGACATGTTTAGAATGAAAGAAAGGGTGTAGCGATATCGTGACATGTCGCTTTTTCATGACCAAAAGTGAAGAGAATAAGCAAGAGGGAAAAAGTGTCGTGATATCGTGACATGTCGTATTTTCACGACCAAAAGAGAAGAGAAAGAGCGAGAAGGAAAAGTGTCACGATTTCGCGACATGTCACTTTTTTGTGACCAAAAGAGAAAATAAAGAGGAGGAAGGAGAAGTGTCACGATATCGCGACATGTCGTAGTTTCGCGACCAAAAGAGAAGAGAAAGTGTTAGGAGGCGAAAGTGTCAACTGCCTGTGTTCTAAGGTGTGTGTCATCTTTTGTAAGGGTGTTGCTATTTGTTGGCTGTGTGGCCCCAGTAGTGGGCATACTGTCCCTATTGAGGTCTTGTTTCGTTTCAGCATTGTGCTGATTTTGTAATAGGTTTTGGGTCAACCTGTAAAATGCGGTTGTAATGAATTTGTACCTTAATTACCAAAAAAAAAAATAGGTTTTTGCAATATTAGGACATTATTTGTGGTTTACAAATATTGTCAACTATTTATCAAAAAGGAATATTCCTTCACACTTTTCTCTTAAATAAAAAAAAGTGTTTAGTTCGACAAAGTTTATCTTTTAAATGGATTAATGGTATACTATTTAAATGTGGACTTGAATTTTTTTTATACAGGTGTGTATGGTAGGATGAATTTTTTTACATCCTTTAGGCATGTCATAAAAAACCTTCAAGAGGGTATTATTTTGCAAAGAGATCCAAAAGGTTCTTGGTGTAAGATATTACTAGACTTCGCTCCGTTAGGATGTCAAAAAATATGTTTGAGATTGAAATCAATGCCAACAAGTGGTAAAGCCTCTTGCCATAGATGAGATACCTCTCAAATATCAAGTGGCCCTTGAGACATTTTGAAAATGGTAGCTTGACTTTATTGGACCAATTGATATTATCATCCTAAGGAAAATATATTTTGATTTGTATAGATTATGTGAACAAGTGGGTAGAGGTTCATGCATTCAAGCGTACTCATGAAGAAAAAGTTATAGAATTCTTGTATGGGTAATTTTTTCAAATGTCTGGTGCTCCTCATGTTATTGTGTCAAATCAAGAATCATAGATCATGTCTAAAGTGGTGCAAGAATTTACACATTTCTATTAGGTAAATCATACGTAGGTGTGTCCATACCATCCATAATAAAATGGATAGGTGAAAGTTACTAGAAGAGAGATTGAAAGTATTTTGATAAATATTGTAACTTCCCATATAGTGGATTGAGTGAATAGGTTACCTGAGGCTATTTTGGAATATACTACCACATGGAATTGAACCATAGGTTTCACCACACACACATTCATATATGGTAAGAAGCTAATACTCCCTATTGAGTTCAATCTTTAGATACTTTTTACAACACTTGAGATAGGTATTGACTTGTAAGCATGGTAAGAAAGAATCCTTAAGTTGAAAAAAATAGATTTTTTTTCTAGAAGTGTTTCATCACATAGAGATCATTTAGTATTAAAGGAATATGTGGCATGATAGCCACATCAAGAATAACAAATACAAACTCAATGATTGGGCACTCTTTTTTATTACTGCTACTAATATTTTATCAACAAATTGCATATGAGATGGTTGGGACCATATGATATAGAATAAAATTTTGATAATGTTGTAGTACACCTACTTATCAATGGTTCTAGATACAATCTCTTGGTCAACAAGCATCACTTGTAACTCTACAACAAGCTAGTCAGCAAGGAGGATTTTTCAACATATTTACTATCATACTCTAGTCTACATATAGTGGAAGAGTATTCCTCTTCTAATTTAGATACTTATTGAGTTATTGTATGTAATATATATTATTTAGTAGAGAAAAACTCTTTGAGATGAGGGAATTATTTTGAAAAATATCTCATTTTCTAGGAGCCATAACTTTACAAAGAGTTATCCGATTTAGTTGATTCTTGGACCAACTTGTGTGGAATTTGAATAGATTTAAAATGAGTGATAATATGAAGTAATACAAGCAATATTGGTTGAGATACAATACTATTAATTCAACCAAATGGAACAAGGGAAATGATAAATTTTCAAGTCGTGAAAAATGAAATTGCAAATATTTGTCAGCTAGGGTTCATATGATGGGAGGAGCAATGAAGGTCTAGGATTTCAGTGATGTAAGACATTATTTATAGGCATAGAATTTTTTAACTAAGTTTATTTTTCCCTTATTTATTGTAGAAAATTTGCATGCAAATTATTATAAATTTTTATCAAATAATATATTTTTTTTTTTTTGAAAAAATGAAAACTTGTATTAATACAAAGACCAGATACAAGCGGGAGAGAACACATCCCGACCCAGAGCCAAGAGCAACACAACAAGGGCAGCGCACAAAGGCAACACTAGCAGCCACAGGGCAAAGAGAACAAACGGCGCGAAAAGGCGACATGTCGCGAAAACGCGACATGTCGCGAAATCGCGACAGGCAAACCCGTCACGGCCACTTCGGCGCCAACAGTCGCGATAACGCGACATGTCGCGAAATCGCGACATGTCGCGAAATCGCGACAGGAAGGGCCCTCGACAGCCACCCGCAGAAAGCGTCGCGAAAACGCGACGAAAAAACTAAACAACAGTCATGCCGCAAAAGGGTCGCGATATCGCGACAAAAAACCAACCAGTCGCTTAAGAGCCAAACATGCCGCGAAATCGCGACAAAAAAGCCAAGCTGCATCCAATTAGCCAACCTGTTGCGAAAACGCGACACAATACCACCTTTGAACAACATCTTCAAGAGAGGCACAATATCGCTAGCAAAGCCCAACAAGAGCCACGACAGCGCTACATGGCGCGATATCGCGCAAGAAATTCGCCAAAGGCCAGGAAGGCACAACCTGTCGCGAAATCGCGACAAAAACCAACTCGTTGCCGCGACAACGCTACAGGTCGCGATATCGCGACAATTTTCCACCCAACCGCCTAAGTGCCAAACGTGTCGCGAAATCGCGACAGGAATACCTTGCAGCTTCCAAATCTCAAACTTGTCACGAAAACGCGACGAAATATTAACTTTGCTTTTCAACTTCATGAAGGGAACGAGAGCGCGGCAAGAACTCCACACGGACCAAGAAAGTGGGACCTGTCGCGATATCGCGACATGTCGCGATATCGCGTGTCGCGAAATCGCGACATGTCGCGATGTCGCGACAGAAACCCACCAGAGGCCGCGGAGGCTCAACCTGTCGCGATATCGCGACAGCAACCAGCCAGAGGCCGCGACAACACTACATGTCGCGATATCGCGACAAAAAGGACCCTTAGCAAAAAAACTTTGCACATTATTTCAAAAATTGTTCAAGGCCTTGTCTGATCTCTGCATCCTCCACAGACATATTGCTATGCAGATGCATCCCAACCTCTCTCTCAGCACCCATCTTAGCAAGGAAATCAGCCGCTTTATTGAGAGATCTACTAGCATAAACAGGTATCACATCCTCAACTTCCTTCCAAAGCTCTATAATTTGGGAAACCAAAATCCGCAGCCTCCAAGCTTTTAAGGCAAAGTTCCTCATGCAATCAAGAGCACCAACCAGGATTTGGGAATCAGACTCAATGATTATCTTTCTATGACCTTGCTTGACGGCCCAGATGGAGGCAGATTTAATAGCAAAGGCCTCACCTTCATTGTTTGTGGCATATCCCGCACCTTGCAATTCCCAATAGAGCACAAGTCCCAAAGATGATCACGGCAGATAACTCCACTACCAAAGCATTACCCGGATTACCTTTTGCAGCTCCATCAGCATTGATTTTGACCCAACCTTCTGGGGGAGGTTTCCAACAACTTCTTACCCGTCTCTCAAGATCAGCAACTCTCCCTTTCAAAGGCTTAGAAGCTGGCTGATTTTCCTCCTCAAAGATAGATGGCAACGGTTTCCACAACTTTGCTCCAGATGACCTGCCATATCCCATCCACCGAAGAGAAGGTTTCACGAAAAATACGAGCATTTCTTTCCAACCACACCCGCCACCAAATAAAAAGGAAACCGAGCTCCCACCAAGACGAAGAGCTTTAGATATAAATCTACCTCTCTTCCAACCTTTCCCATAAATTGGTCCGGGACAAGTCTCCAAGCGCCTGAAGTTTAAAGTGGGAGAACCAACGATGCCAAATCTGCCGAGTGAAAGGACAATCAAACAAAATATGATCCGCAGTTTCCTCATTCCTATAACACAAAACACACTGGGAAGGGCCAATGATGCCTCTAATTCCGAGGTTGTCAAAGGTCAAGATACCATTATGCATCACCGCCAAGCAAAGAAGTTCACTTTCGGCCAGCCCTTGGGATGCCATATCTTCCTCCATTCATGAACCGGAAAAGAGTGTGGGGGGGCTCGAGAAGGATCGAATCATAGCCCTCCTTCACGTAATAAACCCCAAGGTTCCCAAAGCCCTGTGCAAGCTCATCCTCCTCATCTCTCCCAAGAAGAAACCTTTCTCGCCAAAAGTTTTTCCGCAGTTGGAGCCTCGCTCCGGAGGGATTGGAATAGGCCATTCACCCAACTCGCTTAAACTTTTGAACCTTATACTCCCCCAATTGGCCGGTATTGAAGTAGCTCTCAATATTAATCCAACCCTTATCTTCAAGAGCTGATTTTAACGGATGCAAATCAGGAAACACAAAGAAGGATAGGAGGATGCCGATCCCAAGAGTCAGTCCAAAACCGGGCCTTCTCCCCTCTCCCAACTTTCCAGAACAATTGATCTTTGATAATGCGAGATCCAAGCTTGAGCGCCTGCCACACAAGAGATCCATTACCCTCCAAAGGATAGCGGCCCAAGTCGTTGGGATGAACAAGACCCAAGTATTTACTAGAAAGGATTCTGTTGCAGAGGGACGAAGGCTGGGAAATCCACCTCCAATACAATTTCCCAGCCAGGGCCCGATTGTTAAACTTGGAGCTTCTTAAGCCCAGCCCACCTTTTTCCTTGGGCTGGGTGACCTTATCCCAACCAACCAAGGCCCATTTCCTCTCTCCATTGGCACCTTCCCAGAGAAAACTTCTAGCCGCTTTGTCCAGCCTCTTTCCAAATTGAAGGAGGGGCGGCTGTAATAGAGAATTTGTAAATAGGCATGGCCTCGAATAATGACTTCAGAAAGTTAGTCGGCCCCCATAGCTTAACCATCTATGAGACCAGTGATTCATTCTCTCTTTGATGCCATCCAAAAGGTCCTTCCGTAAATCAGCTTTCAGTTTTTTGAAATGCAGAGGAACCCCCAGATAAACAACAGGAAGGGAGGTCCTAGTGAAACCCAGGATCTCCATAACTCTCTCTTGTGACCTTTGATCAAGGTTAAAGAAGACCACTTTTGATTTTGTTTCATTGATGACTTGATTAGAAGCCCGGAGGTAGACGTTAAGAGAATCTTTGATTCCTCTTGCTTCCCTGAGGCTGGCAACTCCCACCAAACCCGTATCATCCACAAACTGTAAATGAGTCAAAACTTCAGCCCCGATTTTAATTCCTGTAATCTGTCCTTGACGTCTTCTTCTCAGGAGGAGTCTGCCTAAACCTTCAGCCAAGATGAGAAAGAGATAAGGAGAGCAAGGATCTCCTTGGCGGAGACCCCGAGAGGCTCCAAAAGGTGGCGAGGGAAGTCCCTTAATTAAAACAGAGTAGGAAGGCGTAGAGATACAACTCATGACCCATGCAATCCAAATCCCGAGAAAAACCAAAGGCCGCCAACATCTTGACCAAGAAGCCCCACTCTACTCTGTCATAAGCCTTAGACATATCCAGCTTTGATGAACATTCCCTTGTTACCCGAATTATGCATAGAATGGATAGCCTCCCGAGCCAAGATCACTCCATCCAAGATCTGTCTTCCTTCAACAAAACCCCCTTGCTCAGGGGAGATTATATTCTAAAGAAGGGGTTTTAGTCTTTCAGCCATAATTTTAGTGATAATTTTGTAAATCACATTACATAATGCAATAGGTCTGAAATCGAAAATGTGAGCCCCCCTCTCCTTTAGGAATTAAGGTGATAAAGGTGTGATTTAGAGCCTTGAGCATTCTTTTGTTAGTTCGGGATTCCTCAATGACAGCCAACACATCCTCCTCCAAGATATCCCAGAAGGCCTGAAAGAACTCAATAGGGAAACCGTCCGGACCAGGGCGATTTTCCCGTGCACATCCCAAAGACCACCTTCTTGAGTTCATCACGATCAATGGGCTTAAGAAGGGCCTCATTCTCTTCATGAGAAATAATAGAGGGAATGCCCTCAATGACTTCATTTTGGGCTTCCACATCATGCTGCATACTTTCCTTGAAGAGGTTTGAGAAGTACTCCATAGAGAGGGAGTGCATATCAGGGAGAGTGTCAAAAGAGTTTCCAATCTCATCTTGAAGGAATTCCATGTTATTCAATTGCCTTCTAGCACAGGCAGAGCGATGGAAAAATTTAGTATTTCTGTCTCCTTCTAATAGCCAAGTATTTCTTGCTCTCTGTCTCCAGTAGATCTCTTCTTGATTATCAATGTCCTCAACCGCTTTGCGTAAAGCGTCATCCTCGAATTTAAGATGCTCGTAAATAATTCCTTCTCTCGAATTGTTTTTGCACCTCATTCCATCTCGTCCAACAAGGGAGCCCGTTGGAGCCGGAAATCGGATTTGTTAGTTTGCTTCCACTGTTTTAGTTTACTCTTAACAAAAAGAAGCTGTTTATGAAATTTGAACATAGCTGTTCCAAAAGGGAGACGACCTTCTTCCCACCACTGTGGAATTTTCCTTCGTAGGTCCTCTTTTTGCAACCAAAAATTTTCAAATTTAAAAGGTTTGTAATACTTCCCTGACATAGTCCCTCCCTCCAAAAAAATGGGAGAGTGATCTGAGACTGGGCCCTCCAAAATCTGGAATTTGATATTCCATCTAACATAAGCTTCCTCCGAGACCAAAAACCGGTCAAGCTTAACCCTCCTATTGTATGGCTCTCTTCTCTTATTAGTCCAGGTAAAGTTTGTACCAGGGCCTTTGATATCAACAAGGTTAAAGGCCTGGACTTGGGCAATAAACAACCGGTCCCCTGTATCCAGAACAGGGATGCCACCTTCCTGATCCCTAGCAGATAATTTAGCATTGAAGTCCCCAAAGAATAATCCAATCAAAATCTTCCCTGGAGGACCTCATGTTTTGAACAAGCTTTCCATTGAAACCGCCGACCACTCGGATGTTCTCGAGCCCCATAGAAATTTGTAATTAAGACTTGTTCAACCGTAACAATATTCTTAAAAAGAGATGTGAGGACCCCTCTCCAGGCTATATGTTCTATTGCTATCCACGCCAGAGGATTCCAAAGAGTAGCAATCCCTCCCGAGGCACCTAGAGCAGCCACCGCCATATGGCCAGCACCCCTCCAGATTCGGGCCGATCAGCTTTACTCATAAGGTCTAATGACATTTTTGTCTCCTGAATGAGCAGAAAGTCTGTTTTACTTCTCTCTAAAAGTCTTTGAACAACAGATTGATGGGTTCTACCGTTTAAACCCCTCACATTCCAAGATTGAATAATCATTGGAAACCTTGGGAGCAATACGAATCAATTGTTCTCGCCAATCCTCCATTGATTAGCTTATCTCCTTGCACCGCAATTAGATCCTTATTGGATTTCCTCGCCCACCCCTTGGGAATTACTATTTTTCGACCTCTTCTCCACCTCGGGAAATTCCAAGAGCCGGTCTTTCTCTCGAGCTTTTCTCGCAATTCCCATGGTAACATCTTTAATAGCCGGCTGAACCGGGGAGTGGATTACCGTAGTCCCCGGGTTTTCTTGCCGCAAAGTCTCGTAGGAGTCAATCACCTGCTCAAGGACAGGGGTTGATGAGGGAGGAGCATGAGTAAGGATGATATTATCCTCAAGGTTCCCATCTCGCTCCTTCCATAATTTGGTCTTCTTGATCCACAAGAGATTTGAAGATTTCATACCGGTTGGTTGGCTTGGGAAGAGCTTGCTCCTTGCCATTTCTCTTTTTGTTTCTTCTTCTCTTCTGCTGTTCAAAGCCATCGTTCTGGACCTCATAACCCGGGGGAATGACAGATGGTTCCTTGACCGAAGTGGACTTACCTTCTCGGAGCGATTTGACATTCCCCGTGGAGCATCCGCTTTGGTGCTCAAGATATTTGGGCAGTAACCTTGCCAAATGGCCATGCAAATGACAGACTCTACATCGGAAAGGTAGGGCTTCATAGTCTAACCGTCGTATCCAGGAATGTCCCGCTAACTCTGGCCCATCTCACCGGTAGCGGTTGACTAATATCCAGCTTCTACACAAATTCTCGCATAAACAAGCAAGTATTTCCTTCAATGGTATCCTTGGAAACTCCCAAATATCTACCTAGAGAGTTGCCTATCAATTCAAGAATCTCGCTCACCCCAAAACTCCATCGGGAGAGCATACAACCGGATCCAAACCGGGACAGCCGTGGGCTCAATGCGAGGGTCGAAACCCGCTCTCCACGGCTGGACAAATAACCCCGCCGGGCCATGGCTCCTCTTCTCTGATTCAAATGCTCTGTTTCTATCCATTAGGGAAGAAAAACTAATAATAAAATACCCATTGCTTATGGGCCATAAGGAGTACTCACCGATAGGCTCCCAGTTTTGTCTCACCCAGGAATGCAAAAAGTGCAGGGTGGGTCGAATGCCCATGAACTTGCAGATCAGATCATGAGTAGCCCGATAGTTTATCGTGTCTTCAACCAGCTCTGGTTCGATGACTATTTTTGGTCTTGACGCAGATTGCGGGAGACATCCATTGACTCTATGCACAGGAGAACCCTTGCCCGCATTCCTGGATAGCAGATGGAAAGCACTCCGCTGAGCATCAACAGAGGAAGACGCAGGATTTTCTCGTAATATCTCCGCATAAGAGGTCTTCTTCCCCTCGAGAGAACCTGGAAGAGACCCCATTGGGCCCTCCCGGGCACCGAAAGAGCCTAGAACAAAAACCAGCAACAAACCCCCAAAGACTCTGGAAGAGGTTTCCGATCTGAAACCCTAGAGGCTCGGCCGTCGGCAGTTCAGAAGGTTTCCCGCCAAATCGCCAGAGCTCAAAAATCGCGTTCACTTTCTCTTCCTAAATCCAGGGAATTTATCAAATATTATATTTGCTATAGGATATTCTGGTAAATTTCAGTAGATTTTGAGTTTTAGTTTCCTTTCCATGGACCGATTTATAGCTAAATCCTTAGAATCATCTCTAGTGGTAGAGGTTAGTGAGTGCACCACAGAGGATCGATCCTCGTTGCTCCAAGATAGGGTAATTTTTGGTAAATTTAATGGGTATTGGCCAGGGGCTTCAGCCTTGAGAAAATGGATTGATAGGAGTTGGAAGTCTCCAGGAGTGATTCTATCCTTTCTTCCCAAAGGTTTCTTCCTAGCCATTTTTTGTTCTAGGGAAGAAAGAGATAGAATCCTAAAAGGGGGTCCTTGGTTTATGGGAAGAGCAAGACTCTTCCTTACCCATTGGTATGAAGGCTTTTCACCTAAAAATATAAATCTATCCCTAGTACCAATCTAGGTTAGGATGTATGGGTTACCCATTGAATTTTGGGAAATAGATACCTTCAAGGCAATAGGCAACACTCTAGGAGAATTCCTTGAGATTTCAAATACTACAAAAGATGGATTCTTGGCTATTTATGCTTAGATATTGGTCATGATTGATATAAGTAAAGCTTTACCAAAATCAATCATTCTTAAGTATGGGGATAAGATGTGGATCCAAACCATAGATTATGAAAACATATATTTTAGATGTAGAAGATGTCATGAGGTGGGGCATATTGAGAGATCATGCCCTAAGAAGAGCCCAACAGAATCATATGTAGAAAACCGCAAGAGAAACTTACAAATGGATATGGATGAAGATGGTTTTCAACTTCCAAAAAATAGATCTAGAAAAATGAAAGCAAATAAATAATGGAGACCAATAAGGAAGGATATTGGAAGAAATACCAACTCTTTTGAGGCTTTAGCCTATGAAGAAAAAGTAGATCAAAGCTTAGAGGACATAGTACAACAGGTTCAACATATTAACAAGGAACCATCTATTCAATATGATCTTGATTTAGGGATAAACATTCTCGATGAACCTAAGGAATGTGTCTCATCAAATTTTGAAGACTCTCTTGAAGTACCATGCACCATTCAAGAGAAAAAATGGTAAAGAAAATGTAGTGTTAGATGTTAATACCTCTACCATTAATAAGGAAATACCAAAAAATGAGCAGGACAAGTCAAAAGCTTCTATAGTAGAGCCAGGAGAGGATAAATCTGATGAAAAATAAAGTTGTGAAAGAATATTGAGGAATAGAATAATAAGACCTACTCCTAATACAAGCAAGGAAAAAGAGAAAAACCCTCAAATTATCAAGCAAGATCCAAGGAAGCAAGAGCAAACATAGAGAAAGGAACACAAACTAAGTTGGTTGAACTTCTCTTTACCAAACAACAAAATGATATTGGTAATTCACAAAGGGGCCAATAGCCCCTAATGAGACATGATTATCATCTCATGGAATATAAGGGGTGCTAATGCCCCTCAAAGCAGAGGTGTATCAAGGACCTCTATTTAAGTAATAAGCCTAATATTCTTTGTATCCAAGAAACTAAAATGACAAAAGAAGTTTCAAAAACTATGAAAGTAGTATGGGCAAGATGTGAATGGGATGCTATGGATTCTGAAGGAGTGATAAGGGGAATTCTAACTTGTTGGAATCCTACTAGAACCTCCTATGTAACCATTCATAAAACTAGGCATTGGATAGCCTCTTTAGTCACATGCTACTTTGCAGATATTCATTTCATCCTTATCAATGTCTATGGACCTACAACTCAATCAAGTAGATTAGAAGTTTGGAGTGGGATTGAAGCCTTTATGAGAAGTAAAGACCAAGAAACCTGATTCATGATCATAGGAGATTTTAATGCCATAACCAATCTAGATGAAAAATTTAGGAGAATTAGGAAATTAACCCAAAGTATGAGAGATTTCTCAACTTTTATTCAAAACAATAATCTATGGGAGGTTGAGTTTGAAGAAGACAACTATACATGGACCAACAACAAGAGAGGCCAAAACCTAATAGCAAAAAATTAGATAGATGCATACTCTCAGATCATTGGCTAGATGAAGGGACTTGTGCTAAAATTAATACCTTAACAAGGATTGGTTCAGATCACTAGCCAATAAGAGTTAAAATGGTGGTAAGTGAATTCAAAAAATATCATATTTTAAATATGAGCAGATGTGGGAAGACCATCCTCAATTTGTTGATATGATAGCACAAACATGGAATTCTTTAAGAAATGATGGGTTGTATACACTTCCAAAACAAATTAAATCAATGACATCTAGATTAAAAGAATGGAACAAGAACACTTTTGGAAATATTTTTGAGAAGAAAGAACTAAAAGATAAACTTTCAAAATTCCAAAAAGGTGATCATAATAATCCAAGCTCAGAGGAAAGGGAGTTGCTTAGTGAATATCATAATATTTTGAGTAAGGAAGAGAAATTTTGGAGATTAAAATCAAGACAGACTTGGTTAAAAGGAGATAAAAATACAAATTTTTTCATAGGATGGCTATAGTACAGAGATCAACATCCAGAATTAGTAGAATTAAATCAATAGAAGGGGTTTGGATTGAAGACCAGAGTGAAATTAGAAAAGAGGCAAGGTCTTTTTATCAAAATATTCTAGGATCAGAGGAGTCTGAAGTTCTTAATGATAAACTTCTTCAAGAAGTACCTTCAATTATAACAAATGAAGACAATAGGAAACTGATGGAGCCTATTACTCTAGAAGAAGTTCATTTAGCTCTTTTCTCTTTTAATAAGGATAAATCCCTAGGTCTAGATGGGCTCTCTACAACATTTTACCAACATAATTGGGATATAGTGAAGGATTATTTATTGGTGGTAGTGGAACAATCTAGGGTAAAACAATACATACCTTATAAAATAAATGCAACATATCTTACCCTAATTCCAAAAAGAAGGATGTTAAATTGTTTGATTCATTTAGACCCATAAGCCTATGTAATATGGCATATAAGATTATCTCCAAAGTGATGGTAAATCGATTAAGACCATTATTAGACAAAATTATTTCAGAAGAGCAAGGAGGATTTGTGAAAGGGAGACAGATTCTAGATAGGATCATAGTAGCTCATGAAGTTATACATTCAACAACTTCAAGAAAAGAGAAAGCAATGATCTTAAAACTTGATATGAGTAAAGCCTATGATAGGGTTAAATGGGATTTTCTTTTTGTAGTATTAGAAAAGTTTAGATTTGGGAAGAAATGGGTTAGATGGATTAAAGCTTGTGTCTCTACAGTTTCATATTCAATGTTGGTCAATGGGTTAGTAACAGAATCATTTAAAGCCAAGAGAGGTCTTAGATAAGGAGATCCTCTATCACCATATATGTTCATTATTATGGTAGAGGTTTTGGGTAGGAACTTGAAGAAGGCTAACAAATATGGGCTTATAAGTGGACTTAAGGCTAGTAATAACATCGACAACATCACCCATCAATAATTTGTAGATGATACAACCCTTTTTGGGAGGGCAAGGATAAACGAGGCCAGAGCTTTGAATAACTTATTAAAGGAATACAAAAGAGCATCAAGGCAAAAATTTAATAGGACAAAATCCAAAATTTACTTCCTAAACACTCCAACTAAAATCAAAGCAAGGATATGCAGGTTACTTCAAATGGAGGAGGCAAATTTACCAACAACTTATCTAGGGATGCCCTTATTTGAGGGGAGAATGAGGATAGAATTATGGAATCCAATTATAAGTAAAGTTTAGAATAAACTACCAACATGGAAAGGTAGATGGTTATCATTAGCAGGAAGAGTGCAACTAATTAAATCAATCTTACAGGCCATTCCAACATATTATATGTCCATTGTATACTATGCCAAAATCAATAGAAAAATTTTAATCTATATTATGTGATCATTTTTGTGGTCAAGATTACATGATAAAAGGAAATTTCCTTTGGTGAAATGGAGCAAGGTGTGTGATGATAAAACTAGGGGAGGTCTCGATTTAAGAGTTCTTACAGATGCAAACTTAGCTCTTAGGGGAAAAGTAATCTGGAGATTGTACAAAGAGAGTCAAAGACAATGGGCAATAATTCTTCTAAGTATGTTGAGCCCAATGACCCAAGCTTAATATTTATTACATTCTCTCTACCAAATGGTTCTACACTATGGAATGGTTTAAAAAATCTATTGATCTAGTGATTAAAGGTTTAATATGGGTGGTGGGAACTAGAGAAAAAATTTCTATTTGGATGGATACTTGGTGTGATAAAAAACCACTCAATCTAGATCCAATTTTGAAACCATGGATGAGATTACTTCAAGATAAATATGGTGATAGGGTTTCAAACATTTTGTACAAGGATCAGGAAGGAAGATACAAATGGAAAGAATATTTTTTACAAGTATACAAGACATTGATGCTAGGAGGCAATTGAGTAGAAAGATAACAACAATGATTATTTCAAGGGGAGCCAAGGATAAATTGATTTGGGAGTTGAATAGCTCAAGAGAATACACAACAAGAAGTGGATATAATGTAAAGCACCAACAAAATAGGAATATCACAAGAATATGGAGAGATATTTGGGATAGCCCAAGCATTCCTAAAGTCAAAATGTTTGTTTGGCTAGTAGGTCATAGAAGAATTTTATCCTAGGATAACCTTATGAAAAGGGGTTTTCATGGCCCCTCACAATGTGTTCTTTGTAAAAAGGAGGAGAGTATAGACCATCTCTTGGGACATTGCTCAATAGTCTAGAAACTATGGCAATGGATTCTTAATATGTTTGGTAAATGCATGGTGATGAATAGCAGAATTGAAGAATGGTTAAAGCAATGGTAGAGCACTTTTAAAAGTGAGGCTTTACAGACAATCTAGGATATATCAAAAGATACAATACTTTGGATTATATGGCTAGAAAGGAATAGAAGAATATTTAAAGGAAAGGAAAGCAATTTAGAGGTAATGAAAAGGAAGATATGTTTAGCCATAGAGGAGTCTAATCCAACCCTATCAACTCACCCAATCCCTAATCTAGAAGCAGAGAGCCTTGATAGATGGAGTCAAGTCATCAAATGGAATTATGATGTTGGGTACAGGAGAAACAAAAAGAAGGCAAAGAATATAAAGTGGAAACCACCAGATGTGGAGTTGGTCAAATTGAATTTTGATGGAGCATCTAAAGGAAATCTAAGACCAACAAGAGGAGGAGGAATAATTAGAAATAATAGAGGAGATATTTTATCTCATTATACTTTCAATAGTGGATTTAAGACAAATAATGAAGTTGAAGCTTGGGCAACTTTAGAAGGGTTAAAAATATGCAAACAAATGAAATGGAATAGAGTATGGATGGAAGGTGATTCACTCATAGTAATAAATACAATTTTGAGGAAAGCAAAGGCTCCATGGAACATACAAGAGATAATTATGGAAATTCAAGATCTTGCTAAAGAGTTTGAAGAAATTAAGTTTACACATACATTAAGGGAAGGAAACAAATGTGCAGATAGGCTAGCCAATAGAGGGGTTTTAATTGAGGATCATGAAGTTAAATTCTCTTTTCCATGGTTAGAGGAAGTAGTAAGTTTAGCTAAAGCTGACAAGAAAATGTTGACTACCTAAATCAAATAATGATTAAGATTTACTTTAATGTTTTCCATTGGTAATATCTACTTTATTTTATAACATTAATGTGTTTTCATATAAACTATTTATTATAATTTTTGTGGTTGCACTTGTGCTTCAAGAAGGAAACTAGCAATCCAGATTTGGTAAAGCGGACTATGATAGTGCGATGTTTTGGAAATATTACTCTACTAAGATGCAATGCATAGATAGTAGAGGTGAAGTTTTGGTATTGTGAAGGTTGCTATAGAAAAATGTCAAGAAGGATGCTGAATTCTGGAATATTTGTATTCACACAAAAAATTGAAAAGATCCAAAAAATGAAAATCAAGAATTCAGACATTTTATGTAAAATGATGTAGGTTTCTAGCTATAGCATCTCAATTGAGATGAGAAGTGAATCTATTTGTAAACTCTCAAGCTCTAAAGAAGAGAGTTGTGATTTGTCAAGGGTGGGGGACCCAAGTACAACCCCTTGTTCTCCAACAAAAATAATAATTTTTTTTGAGGTGCTATTGGATTAAGACTTGTTGAAAATCAATTTTTGGCATGCTTGTCTTGTAAATGAAAACTTAGTTGTAAAAATCCCTTATGGATGTAGGTAGGGTAGAAGTCGATTGAAAACTATAAATGGTAGCCCCTTTATTCCATAAAAGATAATAATAATAATACAGGTCAACACAAGCTAATTGTTGTCTTTTTAAGCCTTACTACCACAAAATAGCACTATCCCTAATATAAAGAAGCCATAATATTAAAGGTCAAATATCAATAATAATAATTAGAATAATATATGAATAATTTAATATGTATATCTAGGCCAATACAATACTGAAAATAACATTCATTTATAAAATCAAATAAGAATGTAAATGGCCTAAGTCATTCATGAACTATGCATAAAGAAAACTTACAATATTAAAGTCTCAAAAAATTGTATATAACCTTTATTCATTTTCTTCCACTTATAATCAAATAATAAGATATCCAATTTTTCATTGTTTTCTTATGGAGCATTGTCTCCATAATATAGCCATAGTAATGTGACCCTTCAAGTACTTGACTATTTCTCTCCATATGACAAGTCCCATGATCTTTGGATTATCATCTTGCCACTTGCATACTAGAATCTTTGTTTTCTTTTTGCAGGCACACTTAACTCTATGACACTTGCACACTTCTACAAGACTCTTACAATTCTACATGCATACCTAATATAATACACTTGTGCACATCCTTACATTATATATGTGCACACTTACATACATAACACTTGTTCACATTCTCTCAATCTACACTTGCACTCTAACTTACATGAAACTTGTGCATTTTATACACATTGCACTCTTATATGATACATGTATTTCCTGCACATTTACACTTGCATAAAAGTAAAATATAAATCACACTCTTAAACTATAGACTCAACCCTAATCTATTACATATTTATAATTGTACCATTAAGGTACCATGGGAGTACATTAGCATGTACCAAATAATGCAATATTCCTGAATACTAACTACTAATGAAAGATACATCTCTTTGAGATATGGTCTTGTTCTATGACAAACTTTATAATAATAATGTTTAACTACTTGAATGATACATGAAGCTATCTACTACAATAAGGTATGTATTTTCTTATTTTTAACTATTGTTTAACTTTAATACTATGCATAATTACTTCTTGTCCATTTTAGACATGGTACCATGCACACTTAGAGGGCTAGTAGCTAATTTTGTTTAAGAACATTTTAATCATAAAATATTTCTAATACCTAATCTACATCAAAATGTAGGCACTCCACTTGCACAAAAATTCCTTTTGTATATTTTGTATCGAACTTCTATCACCTATTCTAGTGCGCATTTTCAAAAGGATGTATTTCCTATGCCTTGTGGCTAAATTTTTTTAAAAAAGGGATGAAAATAAAATTCATAGGATATGTGTTTCTATATCAATTGAGGGGTACACCATGAAATTGATATGTTGGTATCTAGGAAACATGTAGTTTACCTCAAGATAGGTTATGATGTCCAGTGATCAACATTGATACATGTGCAACACATGGTGACGTACCAACAAATAAGTCAAACATGACATGTCCATTTCCATGTTGTATGTACCATGGAAATCTATCATGATGGAAAAATTGGGACAACTTGGGTGCCACATCATCCCTAGATCATGCAAAAAATAGGAAAAAAGAAAAACTATGATGGAAAAAATATAATTCCATGTGCTCAAGTGAATACCCTAGACAAGCTAGATGGTGACATGTGTTAATGATCACATCATAATTTTGGAGCATACACGATTATAACTTAAGCCAATTACCCCTCATACTAGAACCATGTGACATGCAGTTTAAAATTCACACCCATGATATGTGAATTAAAGGAACTTGATGTTTTAACATACACCAAAGATATTTTATCACCCAAAGCAAATATATTTATTGTTTCTATATGATCCAAATCCTTTGCATGTACAAAATAATTCCAATCACACCTATAAAATAGAGAACCTAAACCCATAAGGAGGACACATGTGAAACCCATAAAAAAAGACACCATGTTTATAGCTGACCCGACACAATACAACAACATATGGATAGGGTGTGACACATGGTAGTGAATTATTTCCACCATGTGTCATGGAAAGGACATGGAAAGAACAAAAAAAAAATACATTGGTTCTAATGCATACCCTATTAGTTATCATAACCAAGGAGTTACTATTTTATTATGTGTCATCATTCCTTGAATCATATGGGTGATTCATGTAATTATGAAATAATAGCGATGATGCATGAACCAACTTATTACTCTACCTAGAACTAATAATAATAAAAAAAATGATCTCATATTTATTTTTTGCATACACAACACAACCTAAATTACAATATTCTACACTCTATCTTACACAATGGGTAGCTTCAGAACTCTTCCAGAATGCTAAGGTAGTAAAAGTACTTAACCAAGCAAGATAGATGAGATTTTTTAAATTGTTCAAGGGATATGATGAAGCCCTAGATGAATATTTTACACTAAAATTCCATGAATCTATTACAACAAATTGAGGTATTAAAATTTAGGTAATAGCTAAAAATTTGAGCCAACTCAAGAATTCCCTATGAAGGAGAGGATATTCTCAAAACTAGGGGTTCACTTTCAAAACTATTCAAAGTTTTTAAAGAAAATAGTGACCTTGAGCCTGCATATGAATTGAACCATGTATTGTGCAATGGAATAAGACATGCAATTTTAATGGTACCATGGGATATTATGATACCTTAGTTCATGAAATTCCTCACATGTGATGGTCAGTATTCAATTCTTTTAGGGCCACACATGAAAATACTAACACACTTGAGACATAGAGTCCATAAACCAAATTTGAGGGTTATTCTACTAGCTTATCTTCACTCTACCTTGCATGCCATGGAAAATAAGGTACAAGAAGTCAATGGACCTTTTAAACACTATAGGATGATAAAATTGATATGAAAGCATCATTTTGCCCAAGGTGGTGGTGGTGAAGAACAATAACAGTAATTCCTCAAGCGAAGATCATGTGCAATCCCACCTAGGATAGCAACTCATGGTTCTAATGTAGGTCTTAAATTAGTAGGATATATCCTAAACCTATAGTTCTAGAAATTCATAGGGTGCCTAAGTAGACTAGTTTAGTGCCTAAGACATC
This sequence comes from Wollemia nobilis, assembly GCA_028583015.1. Classification (NCBI taxonomy): domain Eukaryota; kingdom Viridiplantae; phylum Streptophyta; class Pinopsida; order Araucariales; family Araucariaceae; genus Wollemia; species Wollemia nobilis. The sequence continues at coordinate 1,137,786 of JAQPPZ010001340.1, forward strand.
TGATGCCAATAAAAGTAACAAAAAAGAGCTAGGACCACTGCTTCAAAAAGTTTAAAAAATATTGATAGCCCTAAAATAGCTTCTAGAATATCTGAAATCAACTGAGGGATAAAAATAACTAGGTCCACTACTTAGGCCAGTCAACAAATCTTGATGAGAAATACATCAAAATATTTCAAAGCAAGAAAAAGTAGGAAAAATATAATTATGGTTATAAGTAGCTATGAGTAAGAACTTTTTGCACCCTAATAGCAGTCAGTTCAAAATAGTGAAGAAAAAAATAGCAAAAGAGTAGAGAACAAGAAAAGGTAACTAGCAGAGATCTTGCATAGAAAACATCTGCTATTGAAGGAAGAAAAAAAAAAGAAAAACCATATTAGAGAGCCTTAATGATGAAAAAATGTAGTAGGTTCCTATTAAAAACAAGAAGAAAATTATGCTATATTCATGGAGAAATAAGAGTCTCCAAATAGGGGAGAGGGAAGAAGGCATAATTTTGGACAGATTCATGGGATCAATACCCACCTATTATTGTTGAATTTTTAGAGCTGCAATTAATAAAATAGCTATGGAAACTAGGGGTTGGGTCCAAATTGAAAGTTATTTCAACACTAGTCATATGGGGGAGTATAATTTTAAGCAGTTTAAGAAGTTGGATGAGTGGCCAATTTCAATCCCTCCAAAATTGACACCCATCATGACTAAAATATTGGTAGAAATATTTCTCACAGGTAGAGATGAGGAGGATGAATTATATTGGGGCTATGGGAGCCTTGGTGTCTACACAATGAAATATGGATATGATAAGATCCTTCCAGAGCCTCCTCCTCATGCATATCAAGTTGAGGATTGGAGAAATATTTGGTAGTCCAAGGGTTGGTCGGAAGTAAAAAAAAATTCCTGGCAGTTCATGCATAATGGAATTTTTTAATTTTGATAATCTCAGATGTAGGGGAATAATTGGTCCATATTAATGTGTTTTATGCTACAAGAGTGAGTAAATATATGACCACTTGATGGTTGAGTGCCCATTCATGCACCAAATTTGGGAGAGATAGGTTTTATATTATAAAATTCAAGTTAATGGTGATTTGAACCGGAATAATATTTGAGAAATATAGAAGAGGGGTAGATTTAAATCTAAAGCTATTTGTATCGTTTGGGAGCTTGGATTAAACATAATTTGGTGGTAAGTGTGGTTGGAGAGAAATAGATTTTTTTTTAAAGAAACCTTTTCATATTTAGATGGATTTTGGCAGGTCATTTGGAGCAAAGTCACAAAAACTATGGCAGTGTATGCTAAAGAGGAAACTCGGGATGTTATAGGGACAATGGAGAAGGAATATGAAGTGCAAGAGGGGTAGTATAGAGCTAGTTGGAAACCACCCCCAAAATTTTAGATTAAAATTAATACTAATGTAGCCACAAAAGGCAATCCGAGTAGAGCTAGAATTGGAGTGGTTTGTAGAAATCATGTTGGTACAGTGCTCTATTGGGAACTACAAGGCCTGGGAAGGGCCACAGACAATGAAGCGGAATCCTTCACTATCAATTTTGCTTCTATTTGGGCATTAAAACAAGGTTACAGGAGGATAATCCTAGAATCATATTCTTAAATAATGGTAGAAGTTGTGGATTGCATGAGGAACTTTACTTTGAAGACATGGAGGTTGAGGATTCTTATCACTCAAATTAATGAATTGTGGAGGGAATTAGATGATGTTAGTCTAGTTTATGTGAGTAGAGATATAAATAAAGTGGTAGACTTCCTGACTAATATGGGTACTGAGAAGGAGGTAGGGATTCAGTGGCACAATGACATGGCTTTTGAGTATGAGATGATAAGACAGGTTGGTGAGCAAATCTAGTATTTAGCTAATTTGTACAAAAAATATAGAAATATGGTTTAGGATATTTTTGCTCCAATGTAGATCTTATTTCACAAATGTAAATAGGTGAACAACCATTGTAGAAATATGGTTTAGGAGATTTGGCTCCAAATAAAATATTCTTTTATTGTTGTAAACATGTGTTCTCTTTGGTTAAGGTTGGGAATTCTCATCCCAACTTGTAAATGATATTTGTTTTAAAATAAGTTTTTCAAAAAAAACAAGTCTCCAAATAAAGAAATAGAATTATGTAACACTAAAAAAGAGACTAAGGCTCTTAGAAAATTAACCCTTTCATGAGTAGGGCATTGTTCAAAACTTAATAGGATGAATTAGAAGTAGCTAAAAAGTTGTTATAAGGTAAATATAGTCATATTGCTCAATTCTTGCAATAATTGGCTAAAATAAATAAGTAGGATAGCCAACCTAAAGAAGTATATAACCAAATTTTATAACTATTTTATAGGAGTTAGGAACGAGTAGAATATTTTTTTGAGGCATCAAATATGATACAAGATCAACATGAAATAGTGCCACAAATGATACCAAATAAATAGGCAAGAGTGCTAAAACAATATTAAGAGGTTCCAAATTGGTAATAAAAGCTTCCAAAATAAATAGAAATGGTTCCAAAATGCTCTAAATATGGGATGTAGACTAAGCCTATGGAAGACCCAAAACTAGTAGTGATTATTCCACCATACATTGTTACATTGGATAATCATAATACAACACCTACAAGATGGATGAAATAGTGTCTTTACTTGGAAGAGAGGGTGAAAACCCTCAAATCCCTTAAAGAGAAGAATATGGACCAACCTAAGGAGGTGGTTGATCTTTAGAATAAACTTCGAGATTCTTTCCAAATTACAAAATGACTCATGGAATATAGACAACCAACTAGGATATATATTTTGTTCTTATGGGAATCATTCTATCGATGTCAAGTAATGAGAATAAGTTATGGTCTTAGTTATCAGCTAGATTTTTTTGAATAATTTATTAAAGCCTTTCTACATAGTCTAATAGGGCAAAAGAATCTACTATTATAATTTTATCTGCATATGTATGCAATACCTCAAGTTGTGAATTTTCAACCCAAAATTTATGCTAGAGATATATAATTATAGGCTTTTGTTCCACCCTCTACAACTAGATTCATGGGTAGGATATACTAGCAAAGTATAGAGCTAGGAAAAAATAAGTTGGGTTGTTGCTACACTTTGACCATCCCAAGCCATTAGAATTCATCCATACACATTATAATTTAATGAGCCAGGAATAAATTCATAGATAATTTGGCATCCATATAAATGCATGCATCTATGAATTTAGGTACTTCTATAACACTTACCTAGACAAGGCCAAGATGGCATGATATCAAATATGGGAAGAATTTCTAATTCAGCTAAGAAAGAGGAAACCAATTTCTCCTTAAAATTTAAATAAGTTCCATAAATGAGTTTAACACTCATTGAGGTTATTCTAATGCTCAAGAATAAATATTTAGGGCTTAGATTCACACCACCTACTATCATAGGACTTATTCCTAGATTTTATTGTGTTGAGACACCTAACGGGAACCAGTTCAGACAATGGTTGAATGAGATTAGAAATCTAGAGGTTACCACCTCTAGACAAAGAAGTTATGGAGAAGATATTGATAAATGTCTTGACATCATTTTTGCATTGGAAGAGATAAATGCATGAGGACATGCATCATTGCAGGTTAGAAGGAATGATGAGGCCTTAAAAAGCCTCATGTTATGTAGCAAAATAACACTTTTTACCTTTTTTTAATGTGGCTAAGTAAATGTTTAATGATGGACTAGATTATAATGTGATAATATTTTGCTTAAATATAGTAAATAAATAAATTCCATTACTTAGTTTTTTTAGATAATTTTAATGTGATTTTAGGACTATATATGCAAACATTGGGTACTCAACTAACACCATTTGGAAGCTAGCTAGAAAGCTCATGGTTTGAACATTTTTCAAGGATATATTGATGTAGCTAAGTATTAGAGTTAAATAGTGCTAATGCACTAGAAATTAATAGCACATGGATGTGCTATAAATGAGTTGCAATGTTAGTGCACCAAGACTTAATAACACGTTGATGTGGTAGAATTGGACAAAGTGTTGATGCATCGGGGAAAATAGGGCATGTAAATTGGTGTCTAAAGTTTGTAGTTGACAACACTTGTCAACCTACTAGATTCAAAAGGTTTAAAATGAAGAAAAATATAATTTTAAGGCTATGAAAATAGATTTTATTTTGGCAACTTTGCATGATAAAATTTATTTATAGTTTTGTGTAATTTTTGCCAATTGTTTCATGATCTAGTTATTTGATGATAAGGTCTAGATTATTCACTAATTTTTACCTAGTTAGTATCATATTTGCTAAGTGTTGCATGCATATATATACACATACCACATGTTTTAAGTGGATGTTTTTAGGAATACACATGTGGAGGAATACAAATTCTAGTGAAAAGTGGAATTTTATCTTGTTCTAAATAAAAGTAGTTCTTGTTCATACATGTGTAGTCTTTTTAAGTGCTATTTTGAGTTGAATTTACCTTCTAATAGGCTATGGAGCAACACCCCACTCTATTAGCTTAGTTAAGGGACTTATTTGTGAATTTTTATAGGTATGTTTGTAGATTATATAATTTATTATTTTAATTAAAAATTAATATTTTAATATAGAAATATAAATGGTTAATTTTATTATGTGATTTTGTAATTAATTAATGTGTAATTTTTCCTAAGATAATTAGATGCAACATCTAGGTTATATAGATTTCTATTCACATAAATTAAATTTCTATTTCCATAAATTTTTGCAAGTGTGATCTTTTGTTTTGTTGTGTGACATTTCATTTTTATGTGTGTATGATCTTAATTCCATGAAAGTGTGTTGTAATTTGTACAAGAGTGTTTTTATTATTTTTTATAGGAATCCTTAGGATACCCAATACTGAGATACACTTCTTTGATCTTTACTATATACAACTATTATAACCACCCTAGATTGACAATTTTGAAGGTGAGAGTATTAATGATGCTTGTCAATAACCCCATCAACCAAAAAACATATGTATATCCTATTGGGAATGCTATGGTGGCTATAAAGCATCATATAATACTCATAATATAGGGGATATAACTATAAAATCAAATTCTATATGTTTCAAATTGTATTATGGATACCTATGCTATGGTCTAAGAGGTGTTAAGATGGGATCATCATGAATTGACATCCTTAGACCTAGTAGATCTCCTTAATCCCATGATATATCTAATTGATCCTACATTAGCTACTAATATAATCCATACTATTTTTATAGAGACTCTTATCTAATTCATAGCTCTAGATTCCTCTCTTGAATTTTGAAACTATGTGATCTACCCTTGAAACCTGAGTCAAAATGTTGTTGAGATGGTAAGCTAAGATATATAGGTCTATTGGTTGCTCCTTAGGATGAATTTATAATTGTTTGATCAAATACCTCCCCTCTTATTTTTTTAATGTGAAAAACCCCTTGCAGGCCCACCTTGGTCTGAGAGACCATGACCAGGGGGTTCTACACCATCAAAGTCACTCAGAGTCATGCCTAGCCCTGCTCGCACCAACATTATCAATTGGATTTTGGGTACCCAATTCAAATTTTTGGTAGGATGGAGATTTGAACCTGGGACCTCCCTTGGAGGATTTCCCTCTCCTCTCCAACTCACCTACAACACCTGAGTCAACTACCTCCACTCTTAGTAAATTTCTAGTGAGCATAAAATGGTATTCCATGAAATAGTTATTTCATTTACATTTAATTATCAATCTAGGAGTGGATTCAAGCTCCCGTAGATGGTCCACCTGGTTGATTAAGTAAAAGTCACTCTTTTAGTCCATGTGATTGAGAACACTCAAAAACTTTATTAATAAATTATGTAGTACAAAATAAAATATTCGTCGATCCCACATTTCAGATTCATGGATTGTTCTTCTCAGGAATGGTCTACATTTTTATACATAACACAACCAATACCATTACAAAAATATCATATGCAAAAATATTTTATTTTAATTGTCGATCACAATTCGCTATGTTAGGTGCACACGTAGCTGTTATTTTCTTCTAATAAAAACATGGTCATTTAAATTTAATCATGCATAGACATGATTTTATTCTATTAAAAGTGTGACCAATTAAATTTAATGATGACTAGATAAGAATGATTCTCCCTTATTTTTTGCAACAACTTCCTTAAAAATTGCATGGTCAATTGGTCAACCGATCAACTGATCAATGTGTTGAATATAGCACCTATATTTCCATTGGAGATAGACACCAGAAGATAGGTGCCTTTCAACCCAGGATATAGGCACCGAGAGATAAGCATTGGGATAAAAGCACTAGGAGATATGCATTAGGTATAGGCACTGGGATACAAACACTTGGAGACATGCACTGGGATACAAGCATCGAGATATAGGTATCGAGAGATAGGTGCCTTCTACCCACTGGGATATAGTTATTAGGATATAGCCACCTTTTTTCCATCAGGATATAGGTTCCTACCTATCATCGATATATAGGTGCTTGCCTACCACTGGGATATAGGCACCTCCTTCATTTACCATAGTTTTCTTCAATATGTCTTCGTATTATATTCTTCATACATTTTCCATGGTTGAATGGGATTTTGACTCAAAAATGCAAAATAAGTAGCAAAAATCTGCATCTACACACATTTTCCACTAAAAACACTAATCAAGCATAATATTTCATTTTCTATTAAATATATGTAATAATTATACAAAAACACATTTCTAGTATTAAATATGCCATGCAATACCCATTAACACATGCATAAAAAATGAGTATTTTTGGTGCTCATCATACTCCCATGCTAAATATTTGACATGTCCTCATGTCACATTCCCCTAGTATGTTCTGTTATGGGTGGTTCCACTTCTAGTGTGTGTTGTTCAATCAGATTCAGTAGCCAAGTGTTCAGCTACTAGCTCATCAACTTATTGGGAAACCATGGAATACTTCACTTCTAGTTGACTAGCTGACTGGACAATAGCAAAATATTCTAAGAACTCACCAACATATTGGGCAGCTATGAAATGTTTAGTTGTTGGCTGACCAACTGATTGGGTAGCCACATAATGGTCAACACTTTGCTGACCAACTTACTAAGTAACAACAAAATATTTTGTTGACTTATCAGCAATATCAGCAAACTGGGTAACTACAAAATGTTCAGCTTTTGGATGACCAACTACATAGTCCATGGAAGAAATTATTGGGTCCATGGTCCAATATGTTTGTACAACTACAACAGTTCTATTCTCCTTCACAGTGAGCAATTACTGCAATTTTTGCACCATGCTCTTTAGTTGTACTATTACCATCAATTGTTGCACAATGTGACTGGATTTATGCTTCTCGACTATGATAGCATGTTGGTATTCTTAAAAAAAATCATGTATAGTGTGATATTCTCCTCCCAATTAGAGGCTTGGGCACTGTTCTCCTTTTATTATTTTTTCTATTTTATTATATTTATTTTTATTTTTATTTTTTCTTTATGCGATAGCTACCTTGGTGTTGTTGTTGGTGTGTGTAGAGTAAGAGTGAATCTTCCTTATTGAAGCTATACTTCAGCCCATTGTCACAAAAAACATTTCTAATTTCCAAAGACTCCAACCATACTGAAATTCAGGTAAATTTTTTGACTGAGAGTTTCCTACTGGTGTTTTCTCTTATTTTGAGCCTTCATAATCTCACGATAGAGTTTGGTCAACATTTTCTATGTGTGACCACATAGACTCTATTTTGAATATCCCACTTCAAAAGAAATATTCTAATAATGTTGGTGTTACTGGAAACAGTAGAGAAAGTCATCCATCAACATGGGTGAGCATTTCTTTTACTTGGGCCTTGGTTGTTGGGCATACGCAGATGATTTAACCTCTTTTGACTTGCTCCCCAGTCCATCGTGTAGCTTCGGTCTACTACTTATTTTCCTTGTACTCAATCAATCGTTGACTAATCTACATAATTGTATCCCCATGGATGTTGTGCTCATTTATGTGTTTTGTTGTATATATATATTTTTCTTTTCTTTTCTCTTTTATTTTTCTTTCATTTATTTTATTTGTATATATATTTTTTATTTCTCTTTGTTTTTACTTCATTTTTTTCTTCTCTAATATATATATATATATATATATACACAATGAATACACCTCTAGTTGATATCATGTTGGTGCTTCCTCCCACTATTTAAATAATATTACTACACCTCTACAATTTTTTTCGATGTGTGCCTGAGTGTAGTGATATTTTTTGCAACTCTTCACATGCCTAATTCATGCCATGTGACTAATTGTTGACGTGGGGTTGCATGAATGGACAACATATATTTGGGTGTATATGGGAACTTAACATAGAAATATCTTTTGTAATTACTATGCACATAAATAATAGAAAACTCAGTACATACTTGGGTGAGTTTTTGTGGATCATGATGCATATGACATCGGGTGGTACTACACAATGGTTGATGCATGATTCTTAGGTACCATCGAATTGATGACTTGTGCTCTTCCTTGTGCTGTATGATCCATTGAAGATGATTTGGCTCTGATTTTTAATTAATTTATTTATTTTTTATTTTTATTTCTTGGGTACTGCATACTTATTAGTTTTGAGATCTCATGCTAAAAATGAAAAATATTAATTAATTTGCGTGGGAAGACACACTTTCCTATTGGAACATTGTGGTGAATTTCCTCCATTATTATCATTGTTTTCCCATGAATATATGCACCATTGTTCTTTGGGTCTAGTTTTATCATAAAATAGGCACCATCTCCTTTATGAAAATAGGTTCCCTAACTGCTTCTGGATACAAGCACTGCCCTCCTAGTTGGAAGGAAGCACCGCTACTACTATTGTATATAGGTGTATTTCTCTAGGTGGGAAGTAGGCACATTTACTATTTTGCCTTTACTCTAGTCTGTATATAGGCGTATTCCTCCTGGTGGGAAGTAGGTGCCACTGCATTGTCTCGAACATAGGCGCCTTCCTCTTGGTGGAAATTAGGCACCTTTGTGCTAGTTTGAATGTAGGCACCTCTTTCCTAGTGGGAAGTAGGTACCTTTTCTACATCATTGCACTCTTGGAAAGTAGTAAAACTATAGGTCAATGTGGCTTCATGTTTGATAGGATTAGTTTTACCCAGTTACCTATAGATTGCATCTAAGTCCAAGTGTCCTACAAAAATAAACACACAAAAATTAAAAGCAAAAATAGGGATCATTAATTCATGCCTAATAGGTCTAGTTTGACTAGGCTACCTACATATTACATCTGAATCCACGTAACCCTACAAAATAAAAAAACAAATAAAAGAAAATTTATTCTAACATTGTTAAGCAAAACAGGTTTCATACCTCTTTTCCTCATCATTTTTTTCATCATTTTATTTTCTCTTTTTTAAATTTTGTTCTCTTTTTTTCTTCCACGACGAACGCACGAGCATTTTTCAAACTAATGATATGATTTTAGAAATATGGGATCTCCCCCATGCCTATGTCTGATTCAATCTCGTAAATGTGATGCGCATGGTAAGGCCATAAACAAAGACTGTTGATTATCAATATTATATCGCTACCATTAATTTAAAGCTTAGATACCTGGTAATGTGGGTCAATAATAAATGCTTAGAGATGAAGTGGTGATAGTCATATTGATTCCTTGAATATGCTCAAAAATCTTGAAATGATCTGCTAGTTTTAGGAATAATTCATAAAACTTTGTATCCATTAGAAATTGGATGGAGTATTCCTATATCTCCATCGAAAGGTAGTTTTTCGACATCACTACCAAAATATTTTCTAATGAATCACACATCATATGTCCTCGTATTGTATCATCGTACACTATTACAAACTTCTTGTACAAATCCCTCACTTTGCAAAATCTTCATAGCCAATTTTTTATTCATCATTTTTTATTTTTTGAGGAAAGCAGGATGGAGCAGCACTTGCCTGATAGTCTCGGTTACCTTGGATAACTACAGTCTACAATGAGCTTCATGTTGTCCTACAAAACATAAAAAATAAAAGAGAAAAATCTAAACTAACGGTGTTAACAATAAATAAACAAATAAACTCCTATTTATTTATTATTATTATTTTATTTTTTATTTTGAATGTTATAATAGCGTTCATCATGCTATTGGTGAAAATATTGAAGGTGGGGTCTCCCACATTCCTACAATCAAGCTAACCTCTAGGAATTGGAGCTTGTGATAAGATCTTAGTCTGTGTCAAAAATTTGATACGACTAAGTCTTCATTTGTCCCATCCCCTACTTCATCAAGTATCATGTTATGTTGCATCATGCGAATAACATCTTCCTCAATGGCCTCAAAAATAGATTCTTCCAACTCATTGGCATATTGTGTAGGCAAGCAAATGACTATGTTTTTTATATTTTTTTGTTAAATATCATTTTTCCTATTTTACAACTAATGTCAGTGTTAAAATTCATCAAAGTGTTGGGTAATGTTAAGCCTACAATTTTCATCATTAAAACTAGGCTTCTTGGATCGAGATAGGTTTTATTTAATATTAAATCAGCATGTTGACCTATCACTTTCACTGTTGTTGGTTGTGGCTTCCATATTAGTTTCTTGAGGCATGACTCCCTAATGGATTCTATGTAAATAGGCACTTCTATGATAGTTTTAAGAATGCTAACAGTAAGAATTCTCAATTATTCCATAATATCAAATGTGGATTGTGTCATTTTTCTAGTTTCTCGTAAGCTTCCAGGATATGATGGAAGTCCTTCATTGTTTGATTTTTCAATAACATGATTTTTTCTACTTCTATAGTAATATGGTCCATTGGTTTCATTCCCACATCTACCTGATAAGTTGGTGAATTTAAACTATTACCACTAGGATTCGACTCTGGTTGTGCTGGCAACTGTTTTGGCCTTGTAATTGGTGGAACTAGTAGGATGAGATGTTCTGATGGTTGTGTCTATGGAAGTGGATCCATGAAGTAATTTTCTACTTTTTTTGGATATTATTTTTTTATTTGTATCGATACAATATGGTCCTATGATCCAGGTGACATATTCCACAGACTTCCACTGTGTTTTTTGAACATTCAGTTTTTTCATGCTTTTTTCTACACCTTGCACAGAAAAATATAAGCATTGCTTCAATTTCTTGCTTCTTCTTCTAGAATGTGTTTGACTCTAAAGCAAGAGATAAAATATTACTCTGCATTCCTTCAAGCAATGTTCCTATTTCTATTTTGACTATGGAGGCTATTATTTTTTATTCCTCGTGATGGCAATTTTTTTTCTCTTGGAAAAATTCTAGAATAGCTATTGAATTTTCCCCATAAAAGTTAGCCTGGTCACTAAAATATTTTGTATAATGAGTTTTCATGCTAAGGTGACTCAAGTGGGGGGGATTTTCTCTTTGATAGATATTTCCAAAATATTCTGAGCTTATGGATATGAGGTGTCTTTTATTTTCTTAATAAATTATTCATTGGATTCTATAGGCATTTTAGTCAACTCATGCTTCTTAGGTAGGGGATATATGGGCAAGTTAGTCTGAACATGCAATTTCAAGATGAATAAACTGTGGATCCTAACACTATAGTTTTGACACTCCCCGATAATGGTACCAAAACGATGAGTAGAAAATGGTGTTTTGTAAAACAATTATTTTTTTTCCATTTAATTATCAATCTAGGAGTTCGTAAAATTGTGAGTGCCACGCACAGTATATGCTTGTAGTGTGGGGAATGAGTCCCTTTGTACCTATTGGTTTGGTGGGGAATTTGTTCGTGTATTTTTAGTTCATCCAAACCCAATAAAACTAAGTGTGGGAAAATAATTAAATAAATGAAAATAAGCACACAACTAAAATTAAGATGGTGTAAATAAACACATGAATGGAAAATAAACTATTGGAAATAAACATACAACTAGAAATAAAGGTGAAATAAATAAATGCACAATTGAAATAAATAAAACAAGAAATAAATGGTTTACCTAGGCCATTAGGCTATCTCATAAAGTCATTATTCTCTAATTGAGATACATCTAGGTTCATAGTATCCACTTCAACCTCATGTATATAAACCTCCTTTACATTGATATCCTCTTAGATCCCTTAGACTTCTTCTTGAGTGTAGTCTTTATAGCTCCATCCTCCATATCCCTTGGATATTCCTCACTACTACTTTATATCTTTGTAACTCCTTATTTATCACCCCTTTCCCATCTCATTGGGTGGTGTAACATCTATATCCATGGGTGTTTCACTATTAGGGTACTCCATATTAGGCTTATAGTTATATCCTCTCTAGGTTCATTTCACCTTTATGTTGTGGGTCCCTCATCTCCTCTTGTCCTCTAACAATGGTGGACCTATTTTTGTGGTGGTATACTTTCCCTATATGTTTTTTTCTCCCTTTGATGTCTACAACATTCATTTAGGAGTGGAAGCACCCCATCTAGAAGAGCTTCCCCAAACTATCCAGGGACCCATTTTTCTCTATGAAGCTTTTGCACCTTAGAATGATGATCATGAACCATGATCACTTGATTCATTCCTATAAGTTTCTATACATCCAATTTCTAATCTATTATAGGTGGTGATAGAGAATATATATGATCTACCCTTATGGAATTTATCTTAAGGGTGGAAATTATGGTCATGCTATGCCTATGATGAAGTCCCATCGTCTCACATGAATCATATTGGGTTTTGTCTCATGGGGTAAACATGGGGGGTAAATAAATCATAAAATGCCTATATATGTATGAATTTAGAAGGAATAGTAGGTTAATCGTGCATTTCTAATAGCCCTAAATCCTATATAAGTTATGATACAATAATTCCAATAGTGCCCTATCCCAAGCAAACTCCCTCTTTAACCCTATATATCCCTCCTTTAGGGATAGCTAAAGTGATCATATAAGTGATGTTGGTTATATTTTCATGCCCTTATGATAAAACATGTATACAAATATGAGGATTCCAATGTATCACATAAAAGGTATACCCAATGTTGTCTAGATCTACTCTATCAAAATGGTCATCCACCAATCTAGTTATCTTTGTTTGATTGCCCACTCCACTAGAATAAGGTGAGTCTCTTATTCCATGTTTATTAGAGGTATATATCTAATGATAAATAACCTCATGATTAAATACACATACTATAGGGGTGTCATCATCTCAATTACCTTGACTAGTGCTAGACTCCACAAGAAGGTGTTGGTTGTCATGTTCCAAAAAATATGAACTCATAACCAATGATCAATGAGGATAAATGTATGATATATTCTCTATCTTATCTATGCCAACTTGGCATAATTCATCACACACCTAAGGGTTCATTCCCTACTATAGCTATTCTTGGATCTAGGATGGATCTTTGTGCCACCATAGACAGTCACCCCCTACTCTCTGTACACTAGCTACTCCATTAGTTCTCACTTCTATGTCATGCTAACCCTAGATATCTACTTGTACCTTACCTTTACTTCACCTAGCCTCTCCCTATTAGCCATTATTGAAGAAAATTCAATCTAAAAATTATTAATATTTGTGTGAACATGATTATCCCTTTTTGCATGAAACCAAGATCATTGTCTTTTTCTATGGCCACCACTTTTTGTCGAGATTACCTATTTTTTTATGTGACCAAGATCATTACATTTTTTGCAATTGCTATTTTTGGCTATGATCACCTCTTTTTATACTTGCAATTGAAATCAATAGGTTTGACTATGATTGTCACCTTTTCAAAAATGGTAATCTTGATCGATCTTAATTTTTGGGCCCTCTAGGGTACTTTTAGATTGTTTTTGCCTACCCCATATAGACCTCACCACCTATGTGATATGGAAATACTAATGGAACTTTCTACACTATCTTAGATATTTCCTACCTAACCTAACTAGATGTTTTTCATTAACATTATTTTCTTAATTTGTATTCATTTTTAGCCTAACATTGAATAAAAATACAAATAAAAGTTAGGGGTCCAACGTCTCCAATGCTACCTCTAATTTTGGTTGACATTAGTTGTCTCTATGCACAAATTGGCTAGTGAATAAATATGCGGTTTTCATTTGAAGTTTTACAGTGCATGTGAATATGAATTAGAAATTAATTTTTACCGCTATATATATGTTTGAATATTTTAGTACACAAATGAATTTTTGCATAATATTTTGCTAAATTTGGTATGTATTTAATAGGGGTAGTACCTCTATAGGTTTTGGCTCACTCCAAACTCATATTTGCATTTCATTTTTTCTCATTTCACACCTAACTAGTATTTTTTAGTGATCTAAATATTTTTATAAGTGAAATTCCTTTCAATTCATGAGGGGCATGCACAAATTATTTTGATTTGGCCAAGATTTTTAGGGGAATGTACAAGTAAGTATCAGATATGTTTCTCTCTACTTTACATTTTTTGTTATGTGCTTCTTTATTTTTTTGTTTATTTTACAAATTTTGTAAGTTTTTATAGACAATTAAATCAAAACTAACAAAAAAAAAAAAAAATTACCATAGCATAGAATTTTTATTTCTATTGCTTCAACTATCACAAATAGTTTAATTTTTTCTCTAATGACTCATAACTGGATATCCCTTGTGGTGTTTCCCATGGTCCTTAGGAAGGAGAAATATTATATAGCACTAATAACTACTTTTTTGGTGGTGAAGAGTCTCATCCTCCTACATATCGGATAAGATTGGACTACCTTTCATAGTTCTTGGGTAGGATGATGGTAAGTCATGTTGGCCAATGGTTTTGACTCCCTCTCTTCACCCAATTGTTATCTTTCTACCACCTATCATTGTCATTTCTAATTGTTAACTTTTTCAAAAATTTAAAATAAGGATAGAGTTATAATTAAGGTACTTATTCATAGGTGTCCCCCAAAACACACATCATCTCTCTCTCTCTCTCTAAATGATTTTTTGCCTTCCATGGAGGAGGCTGGGATTATCTACTAGGATTTATAACTAAAGATTGAATTTTTCCACTCAAGGATTTGTTTCCAAGGCACAATATATCCTTTGTATTCATTCTAGATATGATTTCTAGATATGATTTATTATTTCTTAATAATGATAAGATTTCAAGCAATACATATAAAATTATATATTTTATTCTACTTAATTATGGTTAGTATGGTCCTTGATGCCCTAGGTTTCAATTTTTTGATTTACTATATTAGGATTTACCCTAGCTTATGCTTTTATGATCTTAGTGTAGTAAGTTCTTAAATGTTCCTCCAATTTTTGCTTTAATCAAGATAATTTTAGCTTTAATTGCATAAATATTGCTTTGATATCTTGCTTTAATTATTTTGGTATATCTTGAATAATTTATATAATTGTATAATAATAAAATTCACAATTGTTTACTATCATTAACACCTATAAAACCATATTATCAATAACATAATAATGGACAGTAAGATAAAATATTAATAAATTTTTAAGGTAAGCTATGTACGGGGATTAATAATGAGAACTAAATAGAATCCTACCTTTTATGTGTTAGAATTAATTTTAAAACATATCATTAAATAGATAATAAATATTCAATTATATTGTATCATAACATAATTTATCCTAGAAAACAATAGTTTCAACATTCCATCTTCATTGCAAACCAATTTGTGAAAAATTATGAATATTTTAAGTAAATTATGAATTGAATAATAAAAAAATATACGATGGTGAGGTTTGACTATTATTAGCACCTATGAAACCATATTATTCATAACTTGGTAGTGAATAGACTTGATATTATTAATAGATTATGATTAAGAAATATGATATGAATAGACTATAAGTTGTAATGTTATGTCTAGGGGTAAGAAATAAGAAATAATAAATTCTCCAATAATCCTCTATGACTTATAATTTATCCAAAAATAAAACATAAAGTTTATGATCAAGATCCTTCCATGATTTTGATGCTCTTTTTTATTTTAGAAAATAATATAACTATTTATTATCCAAAGATACAAACATGACCACCAAAAAGATAAAATATCATGAATAGATGGTTGAGATAAACAATTATGGAAGAATTATAATGAGTTTTAGATAATTTTATAATTTTATAAAGTCTCATTGTTTTTAACCTAGGTGGTTCTAACTAAAGGAAATACCAAATTTTTCTCATAAATACAAAAACAATGAGGTTAATGGTCATCACAAGTGATACTAGATAAAATAGATATTGATATTAACTTATAGATATTATATTCATGGAAAATAGGAAAATAAAAACAACTATTATGAACTATTATCTTTCCTTACTAATAATTATGAATATGAATGAGAGATTATAGATCAAATTTTGATGGAAAATTATTGATGAAAGTGGATTGTAGGATTAGAAAAAAGATTCCCATGTCTATAAAATGGTATATTTTTATCTAATGGAAGAATACATGATCAATGTATCCTCTTGAGTACAAATAAGTTTAGTTAATGGATAGGAGGTATATATTTTTAACCTTCAAGCATTATATTCCTAGTATGAGAAAAATCAACAAATCCTAACTAGTATCATCCCTTTTTAGGTGGTATAGTCGGTATATTGATGAGTATATTGTGAGGTTAAAAATGAAAGTATATAAAGGAAATGTCAACAGAGTAATTTCTATGCCTATGAAATTTGATACTTTGAACATAAAGAAATAATATGCTTCCTATTTTATATGCTTAAGTTTAAAGTAACTAGGATTATAGATATACAAAAACTATGTATGAAATAAAAAAGTTTAGTGATGAAAAGATTTAAAATTTAAATTTTGTAGATTATTTAGTTCTATAAATATTATACTTTGACTTAATAGAATAATATTCATCTAATTTATATCCATAAGTATAAATCAACAAGGTGGTGGATCTAAAAGATGTGGTCTTTAACCTGGATGCTTTGACAAAATATAAGAATTTGAAAGATCTCACTCCTTTTAAGTACAAAGTAGTCAACTTGATATATGAATAAATATGTGTTGAGATAGATGAATAATAATGATAATGGTATCCACTCATGTCATATGGTGCATATCCTTATTGACCATTTAGATGTAGTTAAAAGTAAGTACTTTTTTACTCTCATACCTATAACATGTTTGTCATTGGAAATATATAGCAAGCAAAAAAAAACATGAATAATAAAAATAGAATGGTGTGGGCCATTCATAAATCCTAGCTATAAAAATTACAAATAATTAATCCTAGTAAGTATCATCCTATGTATATCCTCATGAGTCCCCATGGTCATCTTGGTAATAACATGCCAAAATCAATCAAAAGAGAAAAAAATCAAGCACATGATGCAATGTGATAAGATCAAATTAAAATGAATAAGAGAGATAATATTATAATATTTATATCACAAAAATACAATAAGAATACGTTTATTATCACCAACATGATTAACATCAGTTTTAGACATGAACAAGAATGGAGTTTAGATGGAAAACAATGACAATTTAACAAAGTAGCAGATAATAGTTAGGAAAAATAAGGAGAAGTATTTGGATTTTTTTGAAATATTTAAAAGTTTTTAAATCATCGAGATCTTCAACAATGATATATCTGGTGAGCCTCAATAGTGAAATATCTTGTGATTTTCAATAGCAAAAGATCAAGTGAGCTTCGATAGTGATAATTTTGGCGAAAGAGTAAGTGTTTTAGTAGTGATAGTTTTGGAGAGCTAGGGTTTTATCTTGGCATGTCAATGGCTCCCCCTTGATCATTCAAGGATGCAATTTCTTGTAACCCATCTGATGATTCAAAAATTGCTATGTTGAATCAAATAGTTTTGAAGGCTAGGGCCTCTTGAAAATCAATTAAAGAGAGGGTATATCTAAGGATAGTTCAACGTTGGGAGGAGGTTCCTACGGTGGAAATCTCATTGTAGCACATTACTGATTGTTTGATCAATCTTACAAAACTAGCTTTGGTTGGAAAGTTCACTAGGGCATGGCCATATTCCAAGCACATAGAGCAATGGGTAGACAAAGAATGGTGACCAAAAATTGTAGGTGATGTGGAAATAGTAATGTGTGGAAGAGGTTTCTTTGTGGCAACATTTATAGAGAAAGGAGATAAAGACTTGATATTTAGAAGTGGACCTTGGTTCTTGGGACCCTATGGGCTTTACCTTAATAACTAGAACCCCAAATTTGATCCCTTAGAAGAATCCCCTTCTAAGGTTCTTGTCTAGGTTTGGTTGCCCTTTCTCCCTTTGCATCTCTAGCATGAAGAGGCTCTTAAAGCCATTGGAAATACTATTGGTAATTTCAAAACATGGGTTGAACCTTCTAAGAAAAATTATTTGGTTGCTCAAATCTGTGTGGAGGTGGATCTGGTAAAAGGCCTCCCAAAAGCCATAAACCTAAAAATAAATGATCTAACCTTCACACAAAAATTGGATTATGAGCAGATTCTATTTAAATGTAGTTTATACCATGAGCATGGCCATTTATAGAGATATTATCCCAAAATACCAAAGGAAACAAAGAAAATAGAAGATCAGAATGAAGGCTTCCAACAAGTGAAATGAAGAAATCAAAATTTTATGGCAAAAATAGGTCCATCTAACAAAGATCCATCATCTTCTAATCCTTTTAAGGCTTTGGAGATAGAAGAAAATGAGAACATAGACAAACCAAATATTACAGTAGAGGAGGAAGAAGTGCAGGAATAGGATAAAGGGATTGGGCTCATAAATAAACCAAATACTGCAATAGAGGAAGAAGCAATGTAGGAACAAGAAAAAGGGACTAGGCTTCCTCCATCTTCTCAACCTATAGAGATCATAATTCCACTTCAAAAAGAAGAAAATGAATTGGAAGAAGAGGACATACTTCCTTCTCCTAGTCAAAAATCTCAAACAAGAAAAGGCAAAAAGAAAAATATTGAGGTTAAAGCCAAGGAAATAGCTGAAAATACTATAGTCAACAAGCAAGCAAAGTTGGATTCGACCATAAAAGCCAAACCCAAAAAAGGTAAGCAATGAAAGTTCTATCTTGGAATATCAGAGGTCTAGGGGATAAAAATAAAAAAATCTACTTAAAAGACTTGCTGAAGATTGAGAAACCTGATATTTTGCTTATTCAAGAAACTAAGTTAGATAGTAATACTACTAAATCTATTTTCAATAAAATTTGGCCAAATTGTGAATGCCTAGCATCTTCTTCTAGAGGTGCTTCAAGGGGTATCATCACTTGTTGGTCTACTAATTTTCACCTTGAGGATTATTTCTTGCATGATAACTAGATTAGAATCTCCTTGCATCATTTGCCCTCCAATATTTTGGTCTCTTTGTTACCAATGTTTACTCTCCCAACCACCCTATGGATAAGAAAAATTGTTGGAGCTCTATCAAATAAAATGCTTGTTTCTCAAGGCCCAAAAATTGGATTCTTGGGGGGATCTAAATCTGGTTCTAAATCAAAATGAGAAAAGAGGTGGGCTGCCTATTAGAGATAGAGATAGAGAAGATGTGGAAGAGATTATGAGTCTTTTTACTTAGAATATCTCAAGCCCATTAAAGGTAAATTTACTTGGACAAATAAGTGTGTTGGTTTAGCTAATATTGTAGCTAGATTGGATATATTTTTTATTTTTGGTGAATTGTTGGAAGAGTTTCCTTTGGCCCACTCAAAAATTCTCCCTAACCCCATTTCTTATCATAAGCCCATTAGCATTTTCTTAAAATAGAGAACCAATTGGGGTCCCATTCCATTCAAATACTCTTCACTTTGGCTCAGTCAACCTGGGTTTGTTTAGATGGTTAAGAATTCTTGGTCTAATTCAGCATACTCTCCTTTCCAAGGGCAAAAATGGGTTAACAAAATACAAAGTGTTCATTCTGGTATTAGAAACTGGATTAAAGAAAATAACAAAATTAAAAAATCAGCAGTTATAAAACAATAGTTAGAGGAAATTTAGGAAAGGATTGAGATTGAGGGCCCTATAGAGGATCTTATCAAGCAACAACAAAAATGTTCTTCTTCTCTTTTAAATTCTTTAAACTTTGAAGAAGCTTCTTGGAGATTAAAATCTAGAATGACTTGGCTTTTAGAGGGTGATAGGAACACTAAGTACTTCTACAGGAAGACTCTCCAAAGAAGAAATTATAATTCAATTTCCAAACTAGTCTCTTTAGATGGGTAGGTTTTAGATTTTGTGCAAGATATAAAACTTAGTGTCTTTGATCATTTTTAGCTTCTTTTCAAGGAAGAAATTCAGGATAGATCTACCCAGATACACAAACTTATTTCAAACATTCCCTCCTTGGTAACTCAAGAGCAAAATAAAAAGTGTATTTCAAATGTTATGATGGAGGAACTTTGGCAAGTGGTTTTTAGTATGAAGCATGACAAAGCTCCAGGGCTAGATGGTTTCAATGCTAACTTCTATCAAGACTTCTAGGAATTAATAAAGGATGACCTTCTCCTTATGATTGAAGACTCCAAAAAGAAGCAAAAAATTCATGGTGGGATCAATTCTTCCTTCTTGGCTTTAGTTCCTAAGGAAGCTCAAGCTGAAAGATTAGAAATATTTAGACCAATTTCGCTTTGTAATACTTCTTACAAAATTATTACAAAGCTAATAGCAAGGAGAATGGGAAAAATTATCCCACTTTTGATCTCAAAAGAACAAACAATATTTGTTCCTCATCATCATATTTATGAAGGAATAATCCTCACACAAGAAGCCATCCACTCTTGTAAGCAAGGAAATAAAAATATAATGGCCATAAAACTAGATATGGCAAATGCATTTGATAGACTCAGTCACCAGGCAATCTTTGAAACTTTGTACAAAATGGGATTCAAGGAGGACATGGTTGAATGGATCAAAGCTTGCATAAGTAACCCATGGATTGCACCCCTTGTCAATGGAAGCCCCACACCTTTCTTCAAGATTTCTCATGGCCTGAGGTAGGGCTGCCCTCTTTCCCCCTTCCTATATATTTTAACTATTAAAATTTTAGGTAGGAATCTTGAACAACTAAGAGTGCAAAGATTGTTGTTAGGTATCCCCACTTATAATGGTGGTAAAGAGCTCAACCATTCTCAATTTGTAGATGATACATTGTTACTTGGGCGTGCCTCTCCTCAAATTGCTCATAGATTTGCAAAATCTCTCAAGGTTTTCTCAGAGGCCACAGGCAACAAAATTAATAACTCTAAGTCGATTATCTATCTCTCCAACCACTCTCAAAAGGGCATTGCTAAGATTTCTAGAATTCTTGGCTTCAAAGTGAGTATGGACTCCACTTTTACCTATCTAGGCATTCCAATTTCTTTCACCAAACCTAGTTTGATGATATGGAAAAAATAATTGAAAAAATGAAAAATAGGCTCAATGATTGGGCAAATTGTTGGTTAACCCCTCCGACAAGGATTCTTCTTATAAAATTTATGTTGGCTGCCCTTCCTATTTACCAAATGAGTATTCTATGTGCTCCTATTGGCATCATGAAAAAATGGAACAACTTCTCAAAACATTCATGTGGGAGGGTGGCAAACAGGATAGTAAAAGGAAGTATCACTTAGTCAAGTGGGACTGTATTATCAAAAGTAAGAAGGAAGGGGGACTTGGTCTTAGATGCATTTTTTATCATCAAAAGGCTCTAGCAGCAAAACTTGTTTGGAATATGGTTACTGCCAAAGATTGTTGGTGGTCCAACCTTTTGATTCATAAGTATAACTGTAAAATCCAAAATGGTAAAATTCTCAGCATTTACACTGGGAAGAAATCTCTAATTTGGAGAAATATTGAAAGAGCCATGGAAATTATCTCTAAGCATTTGTCTTGGATGCCTGGAAATGGGGAAAAGATAAAAATTCTTGAAGACAAAATCATGGGAAATTTTAGACCTACCATTTCGGATAGATTACGAGATTGGCTAAATTCTTCTAACTTGCAATTTCTTTCTCAGGTGGTGAATTTTGTTGCCCCTCCAAGAATCAAGTCTTGCCATGATCTTAGAATACCTCAAAATTTAACTGAGGACTGGAATTGTTTTATTACTTCAATGGAGGGTAGAACTCCTCTCGATCCTTTGGCTAAAGATAAGTTAATTTGGGGGAGTATGAAAGGTTTGGGTATTTATTCTATCAACAAAGGTTATAAACTGATCCGAGGTTCTTCCCCTTCTATGCCCAAATGGAGACACATTTGGCACAAAGGTGCTATTCCTAAAATCAATTTTTTTCTTTGGCTCTTGTCTTTGAATAAGCAGTTAACCTAGGACAACATTCAAAAAAGAAATTTGGAGGGTCCAAGTCAATGTTCTTTATGCCATGTAGATGAAGAAAGCAGAGACCATCTTCTTGTGCATTGTTCCTATGTCAAGGAAGTTTGGAGATTAATTCTCTCTAATACTACTTTGGTTGTTCCTACACCTAATTCCTTTGAAGAAGCTATGAACAAGTACTCTCTTATTTTGGGTTTGACTAATTTTTCTCTTTGGCCCATACAAGTGAAGCAAATGATGCCTAGATATCTTTTTTGGAGTGTTTGGAAAGCAAGAAATGATGCCATATTCAAGAACCAATTCTCTCCTCCATGGGCTATGACCTCAAATATTGTTGCCCTTTTAAATGAGACTATCCCAAGAATTCATGTCAAGAAGAAAATAGTAAATTATGATCTTGCCCCCTTGATCTTTGTTGGTTACTCCCTCTTCTTTGATGGGGCCTCAAAAGGAAACCCAAGAGCTATTGGAGGTGGAGGTATCTTATTTCTCAATGGTAAAATTAGTGTGAAGTTTGTTGTTGGACTGGGCCTCTCTTCAAACAATAGTGCTGAGGCTAATGCTCTGAAATTGGGATTGATTTTAGCAAAAGAAAAGGGATGTGACTCAATTTAGATCTTTGGTGATTCAAAACTCATTATAAATACCATCAAATTTGGTCATTGTAAGTCCATCAACATCTTGTATGTGACAAATATTATCAAGATTCTATTGAAACAATTCTCCAAGATAGAATTACATCATGTGTGTAGAAAATATAATAGGGAAGCAGATAAGATGGCTAATGTTGGAGTGAACTTGACTCCTAGAACATGGCATATTTGGCAAAACCCTACTGAACCTGAATGACAATGGAGAAGACCTACAGTTTTAATAGGGTGACAAGAACTCAATCAAATATTATGGCAATAAAATCATATTTGTTGGCTCAGATTTGATTTTTCCATTCCTTGTATGCTTTGTAATTGTTCCATTTATGTAAAAAATATCAATTTTAAAAGACAAGAATAGTCAACCAAAATAAAGGAAACAATCAAATAGCTAATTAACCTACACAAAGGAAATATACAAAGTTTTTATTTAATTTTAGGCATGATATCATTTTAGGTGCATGATATTCATTGGTTATTTAAATCCTTTCTCTTCAATTATGACAAGACAATATTCATCTAAGTCATGCTTAGTAGTGATGATGAATGGACCTAGCTAAGTGGATTTAAACTTGCCTTTTAGTTTGATCTTGTCATTGATGTTTCTTTGGTTTTCATTTAAAACCAAATTACCAAATTAAAAAAAAAATTGTTCTTATACTTTTTCATAGGTTTTTTTGAGCCTTTGTTGATATACTTGAAGGTGCTTTAAAGCATGAACATACTTTTCATCAAGCAATTGTAATTTATTTAAGCATATTAGATGATATTCATATCTAAAAAAAGTGTCTTGCAAGAGAGTTCACAATGATGTAAATTCAAGTTCAAAAGGAAAGAAAGCCTTAGTGTATGTACTAAGACATAAGGTGTAGCACCAATTGGGGTTCTACACTAGTTTAATAAGCCCATAGTTTGATAAGCCCAAAGAGTAGGATAAAGTTATACATGTAAATCTCTTTCTATTTTATTGATAAGATATTTGAGGATTTTGACAAGACTTTTATTGGATGCTATAGCTTGACCATTACTTTATAGGTAATATGTTGTAGACCACTTGTGTTGTATATATTATTTATACCATAAATTTTCTTGATATCTTTATTTTTAAATGAAGTTCCATTATCTAAACTAATAATAAATGGGATGCCATATTTACAAATGATTTGGTTTTAGATAAATTTTGAGATTTGAACACAATTGGTAAAGGCTACAGATACAGCCTAGACTCATTTGGTAAAATATTTAGCTACTATTATGATGAAATTATATCCATTTGAAGAGGGTTGTATTAAATGGGATTTATAGTGAGGTGTAGGTGCAAGGGTAGAATGTAAGACAAAATTTTTAATAGGGGATTTATATAGATACCTAGCTAAGGATTTTTAGAGACCCTTATATGAGGGAATTGTGAAGCCCTATGTGGTGGAAGGAGGAGGATTCCATGGGAACAAGATCAATATACAAAATAATCCAGAGGATATGGACTCTAGGAAGGGCTAAAATAACCATGAGCACATGTAAGTGGAACAAATAATACAAGATAGTGATTAAATCCCACTCCAGGAATAGAAATATGAATACTTATTCAAATTTATAGCATCCAATACCAATCAAGAAAAAAAGCAAGTGTGTAAATGCACAAGAGGGAGAGGAATAAATTTAAAACAACAAGCTAGGGTTATATTGCAACAAGTGGAAAAAGTAATCAAGCAAGCACCTATGCTATTGGTCATAGCAAGGAAAATGATTTGATCCCCATCATGGGAAGAGATTATAGTGAAAAATTACCAAATATGACCTTCTAGGATGCCTTTAGAGGAGGAAGGTCATAAACAACTATAGTTAATAACACTAGGAATTCCCACAAATCTTTGAGAATGCCCAAAATGGACCCTTGGAAAATTACCTCAGGGTGCATGAAAGCATCGGATGAATATCCCATAGTCCAAATTCAAATGTCATACATACATATTGGGATAGATGTTATGGAACATATAGGATTAATTTTCTAATTTTTGGGTCTTTGTTCAGGTCTCCTACTTTCAAGATGTGGGATGTTAGACAAAGGATAACTAGAGGTGAGTTAAATATTTTTGCTTATCCCAATGGTTTATTTCTTAGTTATTTTTGCTAAGTAGGAGGATAGAGAACAATGTTCCAAGGGATCCTTAGTTTTTAGGTAGGGAAGAGCTTTTCATGAAGCCCTAGCATACCAAGTTCAAGGTAGAAGAGGAAATACCCTTAATAGCCCTAGTCTAGGTGAGACTTTTTGGGTTGTCATATGAGTTTCAAAAGAAATCTATCTTCATTGAAATATGCAATACTCTATGATCTTAAATGATGATAGAAGATAGCACCATTAGATTTGAATAAATTATCTATGTAATAATTTGTGTTCTCATTGACCTTGATAAGACTTTACAAAAAATTGTTACTCTGCAATTTGGGGAGGATACCTAGGAACAAGACGTGGACTATGAGAACATCCTCTTTAGGTGCAATATTTATCATGAATATGGTCACCTATCTAGGGATTGAAAATATTGGATTTCAAAGTAGGCATAATATAAAATGGACCCGAAAGGTTTCCAATTGCCTAAACAAAAGAACATACAAAGAAAGCAAACATCTAAAGAGCAAGCAGTCATCTCAATCAATAAGTTTACCAACTTTCTAATTGATGATGAGGAGAACATAATGGATGTAGAGATCCTAGAAAATTCTCTTCTATCCCTATGAAAGGAACCAATAGTTGAAGAAATAAATTGCAACACCAATCAATTCTATGTCTACCAAGTATCCCACAAGATAACCCAACCCAATAGTTGAAGAGATCCCAAAGGAAAAATAGAAGCCAAGAGAAATATAATGACTCTAACCAATCAAATGGAGGAACTCATAAAGGAATAGATAGTGGAGGTGAAACCTAGGAATATTTTAGTAGAGCCATGGTGGTATTCTCACCTATGCCAATTTTGGAGTCCATATTAGAACCAATAGGAGTGAGTAATGAGTCTACTAAAAATATGAAGCAAGATACACCAAAGAGAAGGTAGGAAAACTACTTAACATCAAATAGGAAAATAAGATGTAAAGCTAATAGCAATGGGTAAGGTCAAGGATCTTACCCATATTTTTAATTTCTGTGGTTGATGAAGTGCATCATTTAGAATGTTTGAGGGCTTAAGGATAGCCTAGTAAAGCATAATTAAGTAAAACAAATGACTCAACAACATCATCCACAAATGGTTTTCATCCAAGAAATGAAAGTGTTGGTAGAAAAGATGCAGACATTTGACAAAAATATTTGGGCTTACATGTAGGGTAGAATCCCTAGCTCCCAAGGACCATTTAGTGGAGTGGCTTATCTTTAGGATCTAAAAGAGATAGTGATACACCAAACAATGGGAAGTTAGGGGATTCTAGCTTTATTGGCCTAGAGTAGGCATTATCCTTGGTACTAGTTGTGTCTCAATGTATACACACCTATAAACCTAGATGGAAAATGACAACAATGAAGGAATATAACTTATATTATCAATCATTTTTACAAAGCTTGGTTGCTTGTAGGTGCATATTTCAACATCATCCTCTCATTGAAATAGAAGACAGGGAAAAATCACACTCTAGATAGTAGTATTGACCTCATGATAGAGCATATTAGATCTCTTCATATGGTGGATATCAAACTAGACAACTGTATGATGACCTGGTAGATATCAAAATTTTAGGATTACTTACCTATAATAAGTTTGATTTTTTATTGATATCATATTAGATTCTAAACCTCAATCTAAGGCACCATATAGGATGACTACAACTAAGCTTTTCAAATTGAAGACTTGATTGAAAAGCTTTTATCAAAAGGTTTGATTTGACCTAGTGTATCATCATGGGATTCTCTAGTCATATTTGTGAATAAGGATGGATGCCTATGGCTTTGCATCAATTATCGATTGTTTAACAAAGATATAGGCACTATTCATTTACAAAGGTATCTTTTAGTCATGCAAATGCACCTATAACTTTCTTGAACTTGAGGAATAATATGTTTCAAGGGATTTTAGGTATGTTTATAATCCTATTATTGGATGATATTCTAATCTATTCCTAGAGTAAGAGGGATTATTTTGATCATATTCAAATGGTGATAAATAGGTTAAGAAAACATCAACTTTATGGAAAGTTATCCAAATGTGCCTTTATACAAAAATGATACACTATCTAGACCACGTAATAATTGTTGAGGGAATAGTAATAGACCCATCCAAGATCTAAGTAATTCTATAATGGCCACTTTTAAAAATTATGCATGAGATACATAATTGGGTTTAACAAGATACTATAGGTAACTTATGGAAGGGTTTTTCAAGGTGGCCAATCCCATAAATTCTCTTCAATGAAAATAAAAAGGGTTTGAATGGTCAGAATAATATGAAAAATATTTCCACATCCCTAAGAAAAAGTTAACAAGATATCCATTCTTAAATATGCTTGACCCTAAGGGAGAATGTACAGTCACCATAATTACATCATTTGAGGGGTTAGGAAATGTACCCATG
Organism: Wollemia nobilis; assembly: GCA_028583015.1. Classification (NCBI taxonomy): domain Eukaryota; kingdom Viridiplantae; phylum Streptophyta; class Pinopsida; order Araucariales; family Araucariaceae; genus Wollemia; species Wollemia nobilis. The sequence goes on from JAQPPZ010001340.1 coordinate 1,165,273, forward strand.
TAAGAGGGGTGAGTAATAAATGAATCCAATGAGCTTAATATTTATGACCATAACTATGTCCCACATGATTTAATAGTAGTAGCAATTGTACAAGCACTACAAATTGGGAGGCAATATTTAATGGGTAAACTATTTGAGATGAAAACATATCATATGAGGCTGCATTAAGGGGAAACAAAATAGAGTGGTATATTATTTAAGCCAAAGAAGAGATATTTCATACCTTACTACTATGAGGACCACTTTTAAGGATCAAGTCATAAACTAATCAAAAGATTATTTATATTATAAATTGGTAAAATATGATTTACGGGATAATGTAAAGGACCATAAGTTTGATGGATGTCAATTTGAAGGTTGCATGTGTGTACCCAAGAAAAAGAACTAAGATATATAGTATTGAATGAAGCACATTGTACCCTATACTCAAGATACCTAGGAGAAACAAATATGATGGCCAAATTAAAGAAGTTATACTTTTGACTAGGAATATAGAATGGTGTAGTAGATTTTATGGGCAAATGCTTTGAGTTTCAATGAGTTAATATTGAACACATACATACTACAAGGATGATTTGGCCATATGATATTCCTAAATAGAAATGGTTGACTATTAGTATGGACTTTGCATAGGGACTATCTTTGTCCAAAAATTGACATGATGTTATCTTAGTTGTTGTTGAAACTTTGACAAAGGTAGCATATTTTATACTAGGTAACCTTAAATATGATGTTCCCACAATGGAAAAAATATATATTCAAGATATTTTTAGACTACATAGAGTGCCATTGATAATCACGTTAGATAGAGACACTAAAATAACCTATGAATACTATCCTTTCTTAAATGAACATTAAGATATTTTCCAAAGAACTTTTGTGATCACCTCCCTGTAGGAAGTTTGATTTTTCTATTGGTATTATATTAGGGGATAAAACTTAATCTAAGGTGTCATATAGGTTAATGATAACTAAGCTTTTTAAATTCAGGATTCAATTGAATGAGATTTTATCAAAAGGCTTGATTTGACCTAGTGTATCATCATGGAGCTCTAAAAATATTTGTGAAGAAGAAGGATATAACCCTATGAATTTACATAAATTGTTGAATTATTAACAAATCCATAGTGAAGAATTGATATCCTCTCCCTGAAATAGATGATTTATTTGAAAATTTAAAGGACGCAACTATATTTTCAAAAACAGTTCTCAAATTAGTGTAACGTCAATTGGAAATTAAGGTGGAGGATACTCCTAAGACCACTTTTAGAACTAGGGATAGGCACTATGAATTTACAATGGTATCTTTTGGTCTTACAAATACACATACAAATTTCAAAAAATTGATGAATAATGTATTTCAAGAATTTCTAGATACTTTTGTAATCATATTTATGGATGATATTCTAATCTACTCCTATAATTAGAGGGATAAATTTGAGCACATTCAAATAGTTATAAATAGGTTAACTAAAAACAAAATTTATGGAAATTTATCGAAATGTGCTTTTATACAAAAAATACACTATCTAGGTCATGTAATTATTGTTGAGGGAATAGTAGTAGACTCATCCAAGATCAAACCAATTCTAGAATGGCTAAATTTGAAGAATTATACATGACATACATAATTTTATAAGAATAACAAGATATTATAGGTAAATTATGGAAGGATTTCCTAAGATAGTCAATCCCATTAGTTCTCTTTAGTGAAAATGAAAAGGGTTTGAATGTCAGAATAGTATGAAAAATATTTTTAACTCCCTAATAAAAAGTTAACAAGAACTTCATTCTTAAAGACACCTGATCCTATGGAAAATTATAGTCACCATAAATTATCAATTGAGGGATTAGATAGTGTAATCATGTAAGAGGATCAAGTAATATATGATGTTGGAAATTTTGAGTCCATGGAGTTGTCATTGATGTCAAGGCATGAAGTTGTCATTGATGCCAAGAAGTGAACCACCGGTGATGTCAAAAGGTCAAAATAAGCAATGTCAAAGGTTGATGAAAAAGGGCTTCATAATATTATTTTTAATATTATGTGAAGCAAAACAAAGGTTTTTATTAAAACCATGGTGGTCAAAATAAATTTTTTTATTAAAAACCATAATGGGAAAAAATAAAAGGTTTTGATTAAAACCTAAGAAGGCTTTTTATAAAGCTAAGAGATTTAAATATTAATTTATAAAATTTAAATTCTAAAGAATTTAAATGATTTATAAATTAAAATATTTAAATGCAAAAACCTTAGCGTCGACCTCCATAAACTCACCTTCGTCGACGTGTATGGAACGATGGCACAAGGTATTTATACCTTAGCCAAAGCATTGGAAAATTCTTTTAAAAAATCCTCCACAAAATCCTTCGCAATATTTTGTGTAAGACTCGTGTGAATTCCGTTAAAAGAAGCACCTTCGAAGTGCTAAGTGGAGTAAGGAGACATGGTGGAGAAAGGAGCCAAAAGGCTCTAAAGGGTAGTGAAGGCATAAGGCGTATATTATGCCTTAGTGGAGCAAAGTGAGCGCTTGGCTCACATGGCATGGAAACTGCGACCAAGGTGTTGCAAAGGCAGTGGTGCAAGTTCGAATCCCTCAATTCATGAAGAGGGCAGAAAAAGGTTTTTATTATTTTATTTTTAATTTTTGCTTTTACCAAAGTTGTATGGAGGGATAAGGTGTAAATAAATTGTTTTATTTACCTAAGTGGTAAATAGTGAATGTTGTTAGGGTAAAATTGTTTGACCTTAGAAAAGAGAAATTGATTTATTGCATTTAGTAATAAAATGAAGTATTTAATTTAAATGCAATATTAAGAAAGGAGTTATAAGTAGAAGTTGTGTTATATTTTAAAGGGGATTTTTTATGAAATTTATGATGTTGAAATTTATTGTTGAGATGGAGCAATAAGGGTATTTGGATTTTAATTTATCTTTGTGATTAAGGTAAATTGTGAAAAGTGTTAGGGTGATAATTCTTATCATCTAACCCTTGTACTTGGAAAATAAAGTGGTGATATTTGAGACAGGTGTTGAATATCATTCTCCATAAAAGAAAAAGGTATGGGCATATTCTTCCTTGGTTGAGTTGATTGGTTTTCTAGAAAACAAATTTGGAGTGAAAAGGACTTGATTAGGTTTCCTTATTGAGTTGTTGAGCTATATGTGAAGATTGTTTTATAAGCATTGTTGAGTGTGTTTTGAATTAATACTTCAAGGTTTTCTAGAATGAAGAGTTGTTGATAAAACCTTATTTTTAAGCATTGTTGTTGAAGTCATTGATTGAGTGAAGAACTTGAACTAGGGTTTGGAAAGAACATGAGTATCATTGTTATGTGAGATTGGTTGACAATAATTATTGGAAATATTTTGAGTGAGTGTTCATATGCTTGGACTAGGATTTGTGAGCAAGGATTATTTCATTGAGTGATTGGTTGAATAGAGTTGGTTGAGCCTAGTCAAGTGGATGTGTGAAGTGATAGATCAAGTTCTATGAAACAAATTATTCTATATTTTGAATTGATTTGAGAAAGAGGTTGAGTATTGATGAGTGTGAAACATATTGAGTCTCTAAAAATTCTCTATATATTTTTGTGATAAAATAGAGATTGTAAGTGATTGAGAGTTTGTGAATGTGAAGCATATTGAGTCTCTAACAATTCTCTGTATGTTTCAAAAGAGTGATTGAACGTGATTGATAATTGAGGTGAATTTGAAGCATATTGAGTCTCTAAAAATTTTCTATATGTTTCTAAAATGTGATTGAAAGTAATTAAGCATTGTGATGAGTGAGAAGCATATTGAGTATCTAAAAATTCTCTTTATGTTTCTATGAGATTGGACAAGTTCTAGTGTGGAATTTTTGAGCAGATTTAAGGTAAGTGTTAGAGAAGACTTGTGGATATATGTGTGTGACCTTTTGTGGAAGCTTACAATACATATTGAGAGCATATTTGGATAATTCCTAGTGAGGACTTATTGAGAATATTTGGATAAGTCCTAGTGAGGACTTATTGAGCAGATTTGGAAAAGTTCTAGTGAGGACTTGTAGAGCATATTTGGACAAGTTCTAGAGAGGACTTATGGACATATTAGTGTGAGATTTTGTGGAAGCTTACAAGGTAGATTTGAGACAAGTCTTTGAGTAGACTTGTGAGCAGAGTTGATTGATTGATTTGTTCAAACCTTGGATTAAGTTTTAGGGCAAAGCTAGTAGAGTTGATTTGATATTGAGTCAAGATTTTTGTTAAGTCTTAAGGAAAAATATTGAGGATAAATTTGTGCTAGATCGAAGGGATATGTTTAGTGTATATCAGAGGACAAATTTTGAGGACAGGTTTGTGCTAGACCAAAGGAATGTATTTAGTGCAGATTTGAGGATAGATTTTGGTGCAAATTTGAGGATAGGTTTGTGCTAGACCAGAGATAGATATTGAGAAGATTTGTACTAGATCGAAGGATTATGTTTAGTACAGATTTGAGATAGAGCTTTGGAGGTGATAGAGTATAGAGAACGACAGTCTCTAGTGGATAGAGATCCATTAGCTAGGGTAGTGAGGATAGGTGTCTTCAATGGATAGATATCCATTAGCCAGAGTAGTGGGGATAATAGTTCTTCTAGAAGATCACCAATCAGAGCTAAGGAGAAAGGAGTTCTCATGTGGATAGATATCCACAAACTTGATTAGGGGATTGGTGTCTCCTTTGGATAGAGATCCATAAATATTGTAATAGGGAAAGGATTCCAAAGATATTGATTGAGAAAATTTTAGTGAAATATTTTCTCCGTGGAGTAGCCCACATTAGGTGGACCAAGTTAAATTGGTGTCTCTATTGTGTATGGTAATTTACGCATTTATTTGATTACTGTTGTTGATATTGCTATCTTTACATTGCATAATATTTATTGGAAAGAAAAGTAAAAAGTGGTCTTATACTATTCACCCCCTCTCAGTATAAGCTTGTGTTCTTCATATGAATCCATCAAGCTTAAATTTTATAAGCAAATTTATGCCCCACATGATTTAGAATTAGCAATAATTGTACAAGCACTACAAATCTAGAGGCACTATTTAATGGATAAACATTTTGAATTGAAAACATATCATTTAAGGATATAGTGTATATTTTATAACCAAATTAAAATTCTAAATAGTGAAGGTGACTATAATTCATCTATAAATATAATTTCAATATTAGTTACATTAAGGGGAAATAAAATAGAGTGGTAGATTCTTTAAGCCAAAGATAACATATTTCATCCCTTACTACTATGAGGACCATATTTAAGGATCAATTCATAAATGAATTAAAATATTATTTACATTATAGGTTGGTGAAATATTATTTACAAGACAATGCAAAGGACCATATGTGTAATGGATGTCAATATGAGTTAGATGAGTTAATTAGGTTCAAAGGTTGCATGTGTGTATCCAAGGAAAGAGAATTGAGAGATATAATATTGAATGAAGAACAGTGTACCCTTAGGACATCTAGGAGTAACAAAGATGGTGGTGAAATTGAAGAAGTTATACTTTTAGCCAGGACTAAAGAATGATGTTGTAGCTTTTATGGGTAAATATCTTGAGTTTCAATTTGAACACATACATCCTACAAGGATGTTTTTTCCACATGATATTCCCAAATGGAAATGACAAACTATTAGTATGGACTTCGTATTGGGACTACCTTTACCCAAAATTGACATGATGTTATCTTTTTCATCATTGACAAATTGACAAGGGAGAATGGTTTATACTAGGGAAACTTAAATATAAGCTCCCACAATGGTAAACATATTTTTTAGATATTTTTAGACTACACAAAATGCCATAGATAATCATATCATATAGATATACCAAGATAACTTCTAGGTTTTGGCAAAATTTAATTATAGCACTGAGCACCAATATTAACATCAGCTCCTCTTATCACCTATAGATATGTAGGTAAACAAAGAAAGTATGTCAAGTTTTGGAGGATTTACTTAGAATTTATTGTATGTATCACTAGTACCAATGGGACGAATATCTACCTTTGGTGTATTTTGCTTATAAAATTTCCTACCACTATAGAATAGAGTTGGCTCCAAGTGAAGCATTATTTAGAAGAAAATATAGAACATCTATTAGTTAGTATCAAGCAGAGGATAGACTAGTTACAGTGCTAGGTATGTTAAATAAATAGAGGAATAAATTAGATAGATTAAACAAAGAATGAAAAAGGTAGTTTATAGAAAAAAAAAAATCATTGATGAAAAATAACTCCATGGTAGTTTATGGAGGAAAATAGGTCTTTCTTAGATTTAAACCTATGAAAAGCTCAATTAAATTTAGAAAATTAGTTAAATTAGCTCCCTCCAAAGCACATGGGACCATTTGAGATATTAGAGGTGGTAAACCTAGTTATTTACTAGATTGCTCTACCTTCTACCCTTTCCCAAATTTATTATGTTTTTCATGTCTATTAAGTTATATCATCCTAACCTTAAAAAAAAATAGACTAAAAATCACTATAGGTCCAAGTCCCAAGTGTACTTTTTGTTGAGCCAATTAAAGTAATCGAGAGATGAAATCTACAATTAAGGAATAGATATATGTCATACTGTAAGGTCCAATGGGGACAACATTCTAATAGCACCACTTGGGAGAACACCAATAATTTTCAAAAATTCTATCCCTTTTATTTTCTTAAGTAGAACTATAGTAAGACACTCTATTTCAGTTATGAATATGTATCTGAATCATTTTAATGTTGTTTAAATATGTGGTGGTTAAGCTTAACTTGATACCACTATTGAATTTATATTATATTCATTCTTATGCCCTTTGGGCCCTTATATACCTTGTGTAGAAGAATATTTTATAAAATTTTATTATTTAACTCAAAGTTTGGTTCCTTAACCTTGACCTAGAGATATCTTGTAATTAGTATAAATACCGCTCATATCAATCATTTGGTTATTAGTTGGAGTGTAATATATTATATTTAGTGACATAATTTGGTGTCTATGAGTACCCTTTTATATCACATGCATTGTTCTTTGTGTGTCACTTTCAAAAAATTTGGGTAATTTGTTCATTCCATTTGTTTGCAGAAACTATTATAAAATTTAATTTGGTATTAGAGTGGGTTTGAATATCCATTAATCAATTGCTTATATTTGGAAAATTATATTCTATACAGCCTCCTAAGTAAAATAGTGTTTTAAGAAATTAGAATAATTTCTATGAGCCACCAAAAGTTTATAAAATGGGTTTTCTAATAAAACCCTAGGTGGACTCAAATCACAAGGATCTCATTGGATTTACTAAATATGCTCTAGAGAAATATTCATTGATATGTTCCTTTAGAATCTTGGCCCTTAATTCATTCAACATTATGCTTTTCAAGGTTTTTGGAAAATCTTATTTGTATTTTATGGATTTTTAAAAATTCCAATTCCTTTTCTCTATTGACATTTTATGTCTAGTAGTAGAATAGATAAGAATATGGTTTGCATGGCTATTATTCATGATGAATATCTTTAGTTTATTTGAAAAAGTTGCTAAAATGGTCTAACAATATTTTTTTGCATTGGCATGAGAGGATGTCCTAATTGGGTATATTTGATAAAACATTTTGGTAGGACAAATCATGATAGATACAAACAAATTACTAGTGTATTTATATTATTTCTGAAGTTTTATGGGGTCTAGCTTAGCACTATTTTATTTTTACCTCTATGAACCTATTTTGCGGTATTTAAAAGTTTCTCTCATTCCCTATTATTTTTAAAATTTTAAATTTTAAAATGAGAATATTCTATGAAATATTCCCATTGGGAGAGATGCATAAGGATTTGTGAGGTTAGGATGATGTAAGTCTAACTAGGAAGGATAAAAGGAGGAAACCCTTTATTATTTACTCTTGGACCTTATTATTTTAAATGATACATAAGGCAAGGCTATATTATGGAGATAAATTTCTATGTAATGTATCAAGTCATTGAGGAATATATGTATTTCAAGCATCATACAAAGAAGCTTGTATACAATTTGAGCAATATACTATCCTAGATACTGGGACCTACTAAAATCTAGTTAAAAATCCAACAATGGTATCAAATCCACTATACTCTATCCTTTCTAGAAGAGTTATATTTAGAGCTACTTCAAGTAGTCTCTAAAGCTAGTATTGAAGGAAGTCTTTAGTGTGAATTTAAAAATTAAAATTTTGAGCCACATGAAGGAAACAGAGGTCAAATTTTGGGTATTCCATTATACCCTAATATTATTTGATATTATAAATCAAATATAACCAATGGAGAGAAGAGATAGAGTTACCAAGGTTGGAGGATCTTCAAATTAATATTACCTAGTGTAGAAGGAACTGCAAAATTTGAAGAGACATTCCAAAAGAATGTTTCTCAAGTATTTTTTAGAATCACCAAAAAAAGAGCCTAAGACAAGGGATGTTGGCTTCACTACCTAGAGTGGAAGCACCAATAAATATCCTAATAGAAGGTATGTTGGCTTCATTTCCAAGAGCAAAATCACTTGAGAAGAGCCCAAGATAAGGGACATTGGCTTCATAGCCATGAGTGGAAGCACTATAAAAGATCTTAGAAGGAATGTTGGTTTCATATCTAAGAGCATAAGCACCAAAGTTAAAGATACCAAGCATAGATACGTTAGAGCTAAAGCAATATTTATGTAGTCCAAGATCTTGGAACAGTAGCACCTACATAGACCAGCTCATGTGGCCAACTAAGAGGAAAAGTGCATAGTCATAGCAAATAGCAATGCCAATAGAGAAGTGCATAGCAACATGGTAGCTATAAAAGGGATACAAGCAACGTGTAACAAAATATCATCAAGCCAAGGGAAAGGAGAATCAAAATAGCATCTAAAGCAAGAGGAGGGTATAATACATCTCTAAAGGTAGACAAAACATCATCATCAAAGCAAAGGCCTAAGAAATAATTATAGTAACATTCCCTGAACTTGCAAGGTGTAGTATCAATTCAAGCCATGTCATTTTCCTAGAGATAAACTTACCATAACAACCTAAAAATATTAGAATAGCATGCATTATTTTTGGGTGTGTGAACCAAGATAAGGATTTTGGAAAAATGCTTAGCGCCTTAATTTGAATATTGGAGTTATAAGGTTAAAACCTAATTTAGGCACATGATTTGGTATTTGGAATTTGATAAAGTTTAGTAAGACAAATGAACTCTATTGAATTTTTAAATTATGATTGGAGTGAAAAGGTTTTGACTTCTGAAGTAGAATTTTGAAAAAGTTGAAAAGCAGAATATTGTTTATTAATAATTATGAAGTCAAAAGGTTTTCAACTTCAAATAGTTTTTTGAAAAGTTTGAAAAATTTTATATTTGAAAGATTGATTGAATTGCAAATTTGATAAATTATTAGGGAGACATAAGGTCTTCTAATTCAAAAAGGATTTGAAAATTTTGATTTTTTAAATTTTTAAATTTATTTGAATTTATTGATTGATAGATTTGGACAGTTAAGGATTTCTGCTCCAAAAATAAATTTAAAAATTTTCAAATTTTTAAATTTATTTTCAAATTATAAGTTTGGGAGTCAAAATGACTTCTACTTCAAAATAATTTGATTATTTAATTTTTAAAATAAACTTTGATATTTGAAGAAATGGATAGATGGCAAAGGAATAGGAGAAATTTTTAAAATTCATATAAAGGACCAAATCCCATAAGAGTAAGATTTCAAAATCAAAGGTTTTATTAAAATCAATTCAAAGGGACAAATAATAGAAGACTTTCAAAAATATGAATTCAATAAAACTATGGGGAAATAAAAAGAAACATGGTATATTGATTCAAGAGCTAGTCATCATATGACTGGAAACTTGCATTGGTTTGACTCAATAGAAGTTAGACCTAATATTCCACTTAAAATTATAGATGATAAGATTTATCATGTTCAAGGAGCTAGAAGAGTGATACCTAGCATGCCATTTTCAAATTTTGTGCTAGATGATGTTTTATATGTTCCAAGTCTATCTACTAATCTTATTTTTGTAGCTCAATTAGTTGCAAGAGGTAGAACTGTGGAATTCAAATATACAAATGAACATAAAAAATGTATTATCAAGAATCAATATAGAACAAAGGCTATAGGTTCTATTGAGAATGGAATTTTTGCTTTAGATACAATAGGATTTTTAGAAGAAATTTTAAATCATCTTATGCCTCAAGAACAAACTAATGATGAATTGTTTGATTACTCAGAAAGATAGGAAACAAGAAAATAGATTAGGCATAGTCTACGATTGTCTAGTAAAGACAACAAACAAATATAGTGGATGAAAATAAGAAGACAAAGGATAAAAGCAAGAAGATGTTGAAGACTAAAGTATTAAATAACTAAATAATGTAATACAAGGGGTTTTAGAGAATATTACATTATTTGGTACATGCAAATGTACCCCCATGGTACCTTTATGGTACAATTGTAAATATGTAATAGACTAGGGTGTGATTCTATAGTTTAGGAGTGTAATTTATAGTTTCCCATTATGTAAGTGTTCATGTGTAGGATGTGCATAAGTGTCATGTAATAAAGTTTGTAAGCGTGAGGAGTGAGAATGTATGAAAGTGTCTCCTAATAGAGTCTATAGGAGTATGCAATGTGTCATATAGTAACGTGTGCAAGTGTTCTAGAATACAATGTGCAAATAGAGAGCCAAGAGTCATGTATACAAGTGGCAATATGAGAAGCCAAAATATATTAGAGGACTTATATTATGCATGGAATAGGATAAGATGAATCTTCTAGATATATGAGGAGAGTGATAGTCAAGTATTAAAGAGTCATTTTGGTAAGGCTATATTATAGAGACAAAGCTCCATGTAATGCATCAAGATCATTAGGGAATATATATATTTAAAGCATCATACAAGGAAGCTTGTATATAATTTGAGCAACATACTATCCTAGATATTGGGACCTATGACAATACGGCTAAAAATCCAAAAATAATTAGATAGAAATAAATATAAAGTATATTAGGAAAAATAGGGGAGGTGAAGACATGAGCAATATTTTTTTGGACTTTTTGACTCTACATGGTGTTTCCTTTTAAAGGAATGCTCATCATACTCTATAGCATAATGGGGTAGCTTAAAATAGGATTATAATGAAGATGACTTATTGCATGGTTCATGATAAGGATTTGGAGTACAAGTTTTGGGATGAAGTAGTCACTTGTGTAGCACACATCCTCAATAGAGTCCCTACGAGAATATTTTAGGGTATGATATTCCTTGAGATGTTGATAAATAATAATCTTGATGTGTCCAAATTTAGTATCTTTGGGTATGTATCATGTGCCCACATATGTAAATATATTCAAAATGAGGTACAAAAGATTCACAAATGTATTTTTATATGGTATTCATATACCTCTAAAGCATAAAATCCGTATGATCCTTAGAGTCATAAGATTCTTATTTGGAGAGATGTTATTCTTATGAGATTCTTTAAATAGCTCCATATAGTTCCTCACCTAAGCTTTTGAACAAATATACTCTTATTTATATAATTGCTATAATATATTCTTTAGATATTATTGTTAGTACTATTACTATTTGGGCATCCCCCTTATCTTGTAGTGAAGGCCCTATGACTATATATTTGACCCATTGGATAGCACCATCTTCAAAACCTTTAGTCTTGGATTCTTTTATTGTTGAGCTTGACACACTAGTTGCTTATATGACCATATTAGACAATGAGGTTATATGGGATGCGTATGATTTGGATGCTTTAGTTTTGGCTTCTATATCTATCTATCTCAAGATATGCCTAGATATTTTTGGCTCATATAACAACTAAGTGGGTTCAAACTCTTTTTCAGGATGATTAGGTCATTCTTTCCATTGAGTGACATTGAAAGGTCCCTTCTAAGGTCTTGCTATCAAAGGGTGATATTTTTTGATGACTAGAGTGGAAATATGTCATGCTGCTTAGTATGAGTATTTTATGAAGAATAAGACATGATATTATTCCACTTCTAGAAGGGAAGAATGTTTTTGGGTGCAAAAATATCTATAGTACCAAGTATAATTTAGATGGTTAGGTAGATAAGCATAAGGAAAGCCTTATCACTAACATTTTATCTCATAAAGAGGTAATTGAATACTCAAAGATATTTACCTCATTATTCATATGGATTTTGTTTGGATGATTCTATATATAGATGCTTAATATTATTGGAAGGTACATCAAGTGGATGTTAATTGTACCTTTCTTCATGGTGATATTTACAAGGATATCTTTCTTGGTTTGAACTCGATGGTTCTACCTCCTTCATATGTTGATTGACTAATTTCTAGTATGGACATAAGAAGGAATCACCTATTGGTATGAGAAGATCCACTCCTTTCCTAGTTGTGTATTTTGGTGATGTGAAGTCAAACATGATGTTTACATCAAACATGAGGATGAAATTTTTTTCACGATTATGTCATACGCTGATGACCTTCTCATTATAAGTAGATCTCTTGCCTTGATTTTGAACATGAATTCATGATTTTATAATATAGTAGATTTTTCCTTTCTACATTATTTTTTGGGAATTTATATTAAACAAAATTATTTTGGGGTTACTATCTCATAGCTCAAGTATGCTTCATATCTTATTTATCATTTTGGGATGGAGGATTAAAACTCTACTCGAGCACCTTTTGCTTCAAGATTAAAGAATTAAGAATATTGCATTACTTATTTGGTGGATGCTACTCTATGTCAATATCTTTTGGGAGGTCTTATTTACCTCAATCACATCTGACCTAGTATTATATTTGCTATCAAATACTATTCCAAGTACATGTAGTCATCTCAAGAGAGTCATTAAACCATGGCCAAGAGGATTCTTTCATACATGATAGGTACATATTAGATGGGTATAAATTATTTAGTTGGTTCACCTTCAATTTTAATAGGGTTTTAATATGCAAATTGGTTTGGTTATTTAAATAAGTGGTGCTCCATCACATGTTTTATCTTCTATCTTGGATCTAGACCTATTTCTTGGTGCTCTAGATGATAGTCCAGTATTTCTAAATCTTCTACAAAATTTGGATATTGTGTTGCTAATAAGGTAAAAAATCACCAATGATAGATGCTTATGATGTTATAGTAGATGTACAATCCTCGGTCCTACCTAATCATTATTGGATATGAAAATCATAGCATAATTGGCTTATATTTAATCTTGTGTTTCATTTGTGGACTAAGCACATTAATATTTTGGTGCACTATATACAATGGATTTATGCTCGTGGTATTCTTAAATAAATTTTGTGTTGTTAGTAGAGAAAGCAAAAATTATTATGAACAAGTCCATACCTAAGGTCTTTTTTGTGCACACGTGTGAGCTATTTGTTGTAGGAGAGTGTCTCTTAATAAGGGATCAGTAATAAGGTCTCTCTCCATGTATCCCATTTAGTTTAAGGGGTTATGTTTAAATGTTTTGGTTGAGCTTCACTTGATACCATTACTAAATTTATATTATATTATTTGTATATGACCTTTGAGCCCTTGTACACCTTGTATAGGTGATTTTTTATAATGTTTTATTATTTAACAAAAATGTTAATTCCTTAACCTTAACCTAAACGTATCTTGTAATTTGGTATAAATAACTCCCTATACAAACCATTTGGTGAGGAAGAATGAAAATATTAGAAAGGCACAATTATCAGTATATCATTCATGTTATTTACCTTACATGCCTAGAATTTGGTTCTTTCTCTAGAAGATATTGAATTTGGGTAATTTTCTTACTTGGAGGTTAAAACTTTACAAATATCAAATGCCAATAAAAGAAATAATATAAGGGGATAGAGTGAAAGAGGAATAAAACAAAAATTATAGTGCCAATGGTTAAACTCTAAAATTAGGTAAAGCTCCTTTATTCTTGTAGAAGAAGAAATAAAATGTATTTTCTATTAGGGGTTCTATGCGATAGATTTTTTGTTATCTAATAAGTAATGAATCTAGATTGATATCTTGTATATTTTCTTGTTCAAAATTAAAAATAAACAAAAGGGTATTTTGGGGTTTCATTATCCTACTTTGGATCTTTAATAATCATACCAAAATATTGCATGCTTGATATTTTTATTTTGAGTTGAATTCTTTAAATTGTTGGTCTAAATTGTAAATTACCTTGAATTGAAGAAGATATTAAAATTGAATAAAAATAATTATCTAAAATAAATTATTTATAGTCATTAAATAGGATATATATATATAGGTGTTAAAGGAAGGATTCAAAATGATTGAGATGCATTTGGCCAAGACCAAATTCTTTGTAGTGATAAAAATATATTTTATTTTAAAGATACTTGATGGTTTTTAAAAGGTAAATACACATAAGTTTTCTAATGCTCTTGTAGGTTGCGTGTGACTTTAGTTTAAAATAATTACACTAGATAGGCAAACCACTATGTGGTTTGTTCAATATTCTAATTATGTTTGATAAATGAAGCTTGTTTCTTTCCTAAACTTTGAATTGCATTCCATACCCTTTTTAGATATCATGATGGATGGAATTGTTGTTATATGTCATGTTCCATATTTAATACCTTATTTGTTGATGACATGTTATATATTACACTATGGTTACACCTATGTTGTAGTTGTTTTATCATGATAGGATTATGGGAGTTGGTTTATTTTATTAGTGATAACCCTCCTCTATCATGGGAATATTCTTTGAATTGAATAATACCCTCATTTTAAGGTGGAATATTGATTGCTTGTGTTGAGTTGAGACTTCCAACTGAAAGAGTATTCATATCTTTCTATAATTCTTAGTATGGAAGTAGCCATTGTTTAGAAATCAAAGTAAAAAGTTTTTAAACTCTTCCTCTATATAGAGATAATAATAGGACTATGGATAACCTTCCTAACTTTTCATTACTTAAAGTTACTACTTGAGGTATGTTATATACACCTTGTTATCAAATAATGATTGTCATTCTAGAATTTGAAGTACATTATATCATGCATGCATCTAAAAAATATAGAGACTATGGTTGTGGGATAAAATAGATAGTTATTAAAGAAATATTTTTGGCTTATTAGTTACTAAATTGAAATTAAGAAATTAAGTTATCACTATCCACTCTTATGAAGCCTAAGTTTTAACTAAAGTTGTAGTTGACTATTCAAAACATCTACACATAGAATCTATAAACTTGTACAGGATTAAATGATAGCATATATGCACCATTATGTTGTATTGCTACATAATTCAATAGTTGATTAAATCTAGTCTAAGCATGTTATTTTTGGATTGATGTAATGAAAGGATAGTCTTGGAGAGTGACTCCTATGAAATTTATTGTTCAAATTATGATTTTTTCATACCCTACATATTAAATATAAATGAATTACAATAACATTTTTATTAGAGTAGTTGATGGAAGTGATATACAATATATAGAAATACATTATATATAATTAAATATCTACTTTGCATAATTGAATGCTTACATTTGATTCAATGGTCTATTAATTGAAATCATCTTAGATAGATGGAGATAAATAATTTGGTGGAAATGCCAAGTTCACCATGATTAAGGGGGTAATATGCTAGATTGTAACTAGGGTTGTGTGATTTATTATTATTATTGTTATTATGTAGTAGTTACATCCCTAGAAGTGCAAGTTGATTATTGCACTAAATCTAATATGAGTATATACTCATTAAAATATTCATAGAAGTATATGAGGATACATTGTATATATTAATCTCTCTAGTTGGGTGTTTTTTCATGTATACCTCTTTGTGAAGGGTTGAAGCTTCAATTTATGAGGATGAGACAAGGATATTCTAGGGAATATCATTTATTTAGGTGGTAAAGCACTTTGATGATGCCTTTTCTTCTTTGAGAATTAGCTCAAGTGTGGAAGAAGAAATTGCTTTATGATTGTTGCTTAAAATATATGTACTTATAAAAAGAAATACCATGTTGATTATAGGAATATATATTGTATAATAAATATGGTGTTTTTTTATATAGTATAGATTCCTATAAAAAGATATACATGATTTAAGTAATCATGAATATAGTATTGATTGTCTTTGGATGAAATTATATATTTCTATACTATTTAGTATGGAATAATTATGTATATGGCCTTGGATTACTTTAATTAGAAAATAATTATGCTAGCTTACTCAATGAAATGATATTGTATTATTGATAAAGCTTGTTTATATGGAATGGAAGTTAATTCATGAAGTTTAGATGATTTGTGAAAGTTTGAGATGTTTTACATGTAGTTATTATTTAGTAATTTTCATTGAAGGAACAACATTAATGAATATATGAATATTAAAATATGATTATTAGATGAAAAAAATTACTTTGTTAGTATAATTGTAAAATATATTTTTTTTTTTGGTATATTATATATATTTCATTAGTGTTTGGGTTTTAAGGATCCCAAAACCTATATGCAAAAAAAAATAGGATCTATTGAAGGATGACAAAAGCTCCAATAGGGGACGCAATCCCAAGCCCAATGTTTACAAAAAATAAAAGGGGACACAACCGTACATAGCAAGCAAGATGAAAATACAAACATAAGGGTTTTAGCCTTAGCAAAATAAGACCACTTAAATGAATATCAGGCTCCATGCAGGGTAGCCTCAAAAACAAGACAATTCCTAACAAGGAAGTTAATCCTCAGTAACTTCCTCATCACCATCCTTGTCCTCAATCTTCAGCTAATCCTTGGGATCCTCCTTGACCTTGATCTTGTCCTCATCCACTGATTAGGCCTTGGTCTCCTTAGACTCATCCTATCCTAGCTGCTCACCAAATAATAGAATGTGGAGGACCTCCCTGAGATCGATGTTGTATTGGGTGGTGAACCACTCAGCCTACATGGGAATTTCATCTTGAAAACCGAAGAAAGGCTCTGAGCACCGCATGGGGAAATAATTTTGCTCAAATATTTTGAATCATGTCTTGGTCCATGATCCTTTTGACTTCTTGAGGAAGGTCACATGTCCACGTAATTAGCCTATTGGCTATGACACCTTTGTTGGCTAGGCAATCAATGACCTTGTTAGATTCTCTAAAGGTATGCTGACAAATGATCTATGAGTGGCTAAGGATGAGGATCCTGGCCTCCTTGATATAGTCCTTAATTATCCAAGGTAGATTTTTGTTCTTCCTAAGGTAGTTGACGGTGTTTAAATAATCACCTTCTACAATGATGTTGCCAAGGTAGTTTTTTGCCAACTCAAGACCCCTCCACAAAGCTCTAATTTTAGCAACATTGTTGGTTTGAGATCCTAGGAATTCATCAAAAGTAAAAATAACTTTCCCATTGTGGTCTCTAACCCACACTTGTTAGAGAAGTATTTGCAAGTTCTCATCAACACTTGAAACTAGATGCTAGTGATGTTTGAATTGAATAATTTGGCTATCTTGAAATTTATAATTGACCTTATTGAGTAAATGGTAAACATACTTATTGTTCAAAATTGAGAATATGTTTTAAGTATGGATAGATATATAGTATAGATTATAATACTATAGTAACTATTTTAAATTATATCTTTTGAGACCATATTTTAACATTAGGATATCAACCAAGAAATACAAATCAATTGCCATTAATCTTGAAGATTTATGTTAAAAAAAATTATTGCTTAAACATACCTTGTACATCAAATCTTATCATGGTGAAACTAGTTTGAATGTCATTCATCATAAATGGGGTAAATATCCCATACAATTAGGTGTGATTTTATGAAAAATTGATTAAATATTTAGGGACTAGGTGTGGCTATAGAGAATGAAGAAGACCTCATCAGATACAAAAAAGAAAGTGGATTTCTAGGATTGATGAAGGTTGTGATTCATTAAAGTCCTAGTAAACATAGCAAGTTAAGGTCTTAGTAGAAATCATTTGATATAAGAAAAAAAATTAAATGAAACTAATTTTGATGGTTTGATTTATTTAATAGATTAGAATTTTCATATATATATAATTAATTTGAAATTAGAAAAGGGTTTTATTAAACTATAATAGGTTTTTTAAAGTATAAGAGATTTTATTGTTATATTTTCATTAATTTTAAGTTATAATGAATAATTACATGATTGGTACTAGCATGGCACTAACATGGTGCTACATAATAAATCTAATTCAATGTATGTAGCATTTTTGTAGGGACAATATAGTGAAAATCTAGCATAGTCTAGAACCCATGGAGCTATCTAATGAAAAATATAAAATCAAGCTAGTGTCACTATGTATATCTAACTTGTGATGTTATAAATTAAAATGTGACTGGATATGTCTTATAACATAGAAAAAATAGGATGATGAACGACTTGCATTAATGTATGTTGGAATTATCAATACTTATATAAATAAATAGAATTAATGTAGTGCTAATAAAAAGAAACAACTCTTAGAAAAATATAAATCAATATGAAGGGTGTTCATAGACACCAAAATAATCTTTCTAAAGGAAATAATAGCACTCCAACTAAAAAATGGTTGGTATCAAGGGGTATAAATGCTTTATTACAAATAATATTAGCTCAAGGTTAAAGCATTGACCTTTAGGTTTATAAATAAAATATTATAATAAACCCACCTATACAAGGTGTAAAAAAATGCCCAAAGGGCTATACAAATTTTTATTATGACCTCAAGTGAAGCTTAACACTATAAATATTTAACATCCCATTGAAATTTAAAGGGGAACATTGAGAGTGACCCTTATCAATAATTCCCCTTAATGGTCACTTTTCTACTCCAATATTTTCTCACAATTACATAAAAGGTACCTCAGCCATGAACTTGGTCAAGATATACATTGTCTACTTTGCTCAAGATACATAGACTAGATCAAATAATCCCATATACATAAATACATAAAAAATAGTGCATCCAAACATTGATATCCTTAGTTAATTGAAGAAAAATTTTATTATAAATAAGCTTGATGGAACTCTAATTGTTGCAATAAAGGATGACTACAAACTATTGAGAAATATCCAACTACTCCAAAATCATGAGCATCCATTGAAGGTGTTTGGATGCCTCATTGGTAGCATAGTATTTATCTTATATAGAAGACTAATATAGGATGGATTTTTGTCTACAACACCAAGAGACCAATATAGAGCCAATATAAGAAACAAAACCAATGTGGAGTGTCACAAGTCTAACTCATCAACCCAATCTACATCAAAAGAACCTATCAAAATTAGAGGTTATCCAACTTATTAGTAAATACCCATTTCGTATGTACCTCTAATATATAAAATAATTTGCTTGGTCATTATCTAATGACTCTCAAACGTTTTCTACATATACTTGAAAATATAATTGATAACAAATAAAATATTTGGTTAAGTGTGGGTGATATAGAGAAGTCCCTTAACAAGTAATTGATACATAGTGGCATCCACTAAAAGAGTAGTGCAATATACTCATAACTTCAAACCAAAAGTAAAGGGATTCCAAGAAAGTTTAAAGTCCTCCATTTTTAACCATTGTAAAATATCTAAGGAATAGTTGGTTGTGAAATTATGACTCTAAAGGGTGACAAATTAATCTAAATTCCCCCCAAGAAAGGAAAGAGGCTCAAACCTATAATTTTAAATGTGTTAGTAATTTATGAATTCACCTCATAGATAAAGGATGTTGATCTTCTTTTGATGAGAAGATCAATCAATATACAATACAATAACAAAAACCAGATAATACAAAAAATTGATGTAAATATCATGCTCTACCTCTTATCATTAAAATACATAACTAATAAATAATAAATAAATATTCTCATGTGAAGTGAGGGGCTTTCCTAGGCCCATATAATAACTTATTTAGCTTGCACACTAATGGGTGTATCTATCAAGCATAAGACTAGGTGGATGTTGTATATTCCTGAAGATATCTATGAAGAAAGACACTCTTCACATCCATTTGATATATCTCTCATCCATAAGAAGTAGTAATATAAATATTCATCCAAACAAAACCCATCTATGAAATCAAATAAAAACTCTTTAAATGCTCAACTTCCTCATTCTAAGAGTATGTCCTATCAATAAGGAATAACTTTTACTTAAGAATATTTCCCTTGAAAGTGTATATGGTATTATATACCCATTTAAAATCAACTATATTCCTCCATTCTAGAAGAGGAACAAGCTCCCATGTCTAAGTATTCATTAATAACTCATACTTAAAAAGTATAACATCCAGGTCCGAGGTGTAGACCAATTGGTTCATCCAAACCCCATAAGGAGGACAGAGGTCCAAGGTTCAAATCTCAGGCCTCGTTGGACTGAACGCTTGTCCCTTTCCTAGTGCTTTCAGTGGCATAAAAGGTTTTAAATGATTGTGGCATAGTGGTTATAGGGGCGGACTGTACAAAGATCTGTGTGGTGGCTTTCGGGGCGAACAACATAGAATACTTTGGCAGCCATAAAAAGCTGGACAACCTACCCGGATTCATGGCGGCTACCGATTCCACCATGTAAATTCAAAAAAATAAAAAAATATAACATCCACATTTGGATATCCCTTAGCTTGAGAATAATGAGGATATTTCTAGAATAATAAAATCTCAATTTTAAGTCCTAAGAGGGTTTTTTATGATGGAATTATTTATATAGAATAGGATAATCATCCTAAATAAGAGACTAGGTCCACTTGGGTATCAGGCAATGCATGGAAGTCTATGACACATCCTACATAAAAGTAGCATAAAATTTTTGTACTAGAGTATCAAATCCAAATTACCATTTATTTTAATATTTAGTATCATCACAAAAGTTGTAGGAGGATCAATACCATTTGTTTTAGGATCTAAATTATAAGTTTTGGAGAAGTATCCAAAATGAGATGAGTCAAATTATTAGAATTTGTTGATGAACCCATAAGGGGAGCGAAATAAGTTAGGAAAATTAGAATTGTATCAATGAGAATATCAAATGGGAAAACAAGTACAATTAGAAGAGCTATAAGAGAGGAGACATTAATTAAAATAACAAGAAGAAATCTTGAATAATAATATGGAATCACCTCATCAAATATCACATATCTAAATAACAACATCCTCCTTTATGAAAATATACAATTTTGATAGACCTTGGAGGTATCATAATACCCCATAAGGATGCAACAATGTCTCTTAGAATCCAAAATCTACCATATATCTTTATGAATATAAGCCCAGGTAGTGGATCCAAAAAATATGAAATCTAGACACATAGGCTTGTCACTTATAAATCTCTCAAGAGGAGTCATACCCTGAATAGCTTGAATAAGATTTTGATTAATGATATGAGTTGCATAAGTCATTTATTTATCCTAAAATTAAGGCTCAGTGTGCTTGGTATACAACATAAATCTATACATATCCATGATAGCTCTATTATTTTATTTATCCAACCTATTTTACTCTAGGATATAGTGAACAATCCTTTGAAGCAAAATACCATAAAGAGCTAAGAATTCATCAAAATTATGACTAACATACTTATCTCCTCCATCAATCCTCAAAAAATTGATCTTCATATTAATCTAATTCTCCATAAATATTTGAATTCCTTGAAATTACCAATATTTTCATCTTGGTATGAATGTTATACAACTAGCCATATCTATATAAATCATGAATAAATTCAAGAAAGTACTTTTTTTTAGAAAGAGATGGTGCCCTCATGGGACCACAAACATAACTATGAATGAGCTCTAAGAATAATGTGGTATGCCTGGTAGTCCTTTTTAGGAAGGAATCTCAATGATACTTCCCTAAGATACACCCCTCACAAACACCATTAGGAGGAGAAATAGGAGGAAAACCAACAACCAACTAATTTTAACTCATATACCTCAAGGAGTCATAGCTAATGTTTCCAATTATATAATTTCATTTGATGTCATTTTCTCATGCCACTATAGCCACAATATTTCTTCTTAGATAAAGAGGAGGAAGATATACAATCACTAATATTTTATATATAATCAAACTCATGATAATATTTTAGGGTTACTATCTTGATACCATCATCAATATCCTTAATCACCCATCAATTTTGGCTAGAATTCAACCTTCTTATTCATAAGAGTTAGGTGATAAAGAGAAATTATATTAGATCCTCCAACTAGAACATGAAGAACATAAAATAAAGAGAAGCATGTTATTATCTCACCACTTATGGCTACCTATAAAGAGTAGTCATCAAATAATGACTACACACTCTCTAGAATATTTTTTGCTATAGTCATACAAAATATGACAATGCATAGTCATGTATTAAATAGTCCCTAAATTTATAATCTAATATTTAAAGGATTTTGATGTCTAATATGCTAAGTGACTAATTTTTTGTGTCTATGAGGTTTCACCATCACGATCATCCTCACCCTAAGTAAAGAAGATAGTAACATTAACAGCCTTTTTTGATTGCATCATAAAGCTTCTTAATACACAATTGACAAAATTCTTCCTTGTGTCTTTCATTCTTATAAAATATATGAATTGGATTCTTAAAAATATTATTGGCTTATTTCTCTCCTTGTTTTGACTTCTTTTCATTTTTATTCAACCACTTCCTTTTTATGAGTTTGTACATGAGAGAACCATTCTTACACTAATATCATCAAGCCAAGTGATAAATAAGGTATTTAAACACGTCATCAACAAATAAGATAGGATTTATGATAAAATATACTTGAAGCATTTCAAATACAATAGTGACCATCTCATATTCTTTAAAAATATTTTTGAACACAATATTAAGAAGATCAAGAGTTGATTTTACATTGGTACCTCCTCTAGAAATGTGAATATCCTCATACAATTTTTTGAACCTAGGAATGTACTTATTAATAGTCCCAAACCTATCCATATCTAAATCATAAATATTTTTCTCTAATCTATTAATTTTGTGTAGAGTCAATATGGTCACATAATCTATTGAAAATTATCTAGTAGTTGCTCTAGATCTATAATGTTCTTGATATTATTATCATAGTTTTTGTCAACATGAAGAGTAATAACACCATTATATTCCTCCTTTTTGTGCTTGTACAAGTATTTTTTCTCACTACAATTAGTGTTTAAGGGTTATCGTTCACATATTTAAGAAATTAATTAATATGGAGTAGATATTTAATTTTGATTTTCTATGTGGCATAGTTAGATCTATTAACTAAAGGAACATGCTTATCCATGTATTCTTTATAAAAGTATAGTCTCTTATGTATAGTTATGACTAGAAATAATATTATCAATGTGAAGATCTTGAAAAACTATGTTTTGAAAAAAGGGCTTAAAATACTTCCATATGCAGAAGTTATGGACCACAAAATTTTGACCCAATGATCATAAAATTACCATCAAAACCATTCAAACCATGTAACAAATGAAAAATACCTTAAAAAAATAGGATAATTCCATGTGTCATTGACTAAACAACTATGGAGTTTCAACTACTTCTTGACTAGTTTATCAACTAGATAGTACTTCAACGTACCATCTACCACCAAGTTTTATTATACTAAGAAAGGGGTTCCATTGGGATACTAACCTTGCAATATATTAGATAGTTTATTAACAAACTATATGTTTCCATGCATCATATTTATATTATACGGAATATTGATGAGTGTCGTTAATGTTCTCACTTTAATTTATTTTTTAAATCTAGGGAAATGTCCTAAGGTTGTATGTGATAGAGATCATTGGAATTGTAACTCAGGAATCAAGGAACTAGACTATTTTAAGAAAATTGAGAATCACAATGTATTTGCAAAATAAAAGAAACTACACTAAATTGCACATTGTTCTAAAATAAATACTATCTAATTTACAAAATTAAACAAGTTGAAATTGAAAGGTGTTATGCTAATTTTGAATAAATTAAAATAATTAAAAATAGAAACTAAATATTGTAATTGAAACTATTTTGACATAATCAAAAGTGCTAAAATTAAATTGTCAAAATAAAACAAGATAAAACAGAGTTTAAAACATGGAAAAAAAAGAATTAAATGTTGTAGTTTAAACTAATTTAATAGAATAAAAAATGCAATAATTAACTAAGATCAACCAGTTGTGATATAATAGAACATAACATGAACGAAAATAGAGAAAAAAATGGAATAAAATAGATTTTAAAATAGGAGAATAATAGATTTAAAGCTAAAATTATGTTGTTGAAATAAAATGCAAAAAAAAGAATGATAAAAACCTATCACTACGGCTAGCAAACCTTCCATTGATCTTGAGAGTGGGCCCTTGCTAAACTAACTTACAAAGTTAATAAATCATGTAAGAACTTAAAATAGTCAAGCCTGAAAATTACTACACTTTTATTGATTTCTTAAAATCCATACAATTGTTGTTTGACTTCTTCTATTGCTATAACTACTCCTACTAATTTTTTTTTTTATATTGATAAAAAAGAGAGTTGAAGGACCCTGACCCTTTACAAAGATCTGGAATATATGTACAAGAAAAAATAAGATAAGATCAAACAAATGCAAGATAGCCCTATCTTAGTAAAACAAAAAAACCTAGGTTAAACCTACTAATGGAGAAGCTAAAAAAATATCCATCCCACTATATTCCTATTTGACAAGGCTTATGGAGTGCTCAATGCTTCACATTACTAATAAAGAAACCACTTGTAGCAAAATATTCAACACCAAAGCACATACATGAAAGTGAACAATTGTAATAAAAAGAATGCTTCTCTTGTATTGAAATGGGGGAGCCTTAGTCTCCCAATTTACAATGCTTCATGCCCCAATGTTTTGGGATGGATATTACAATACTTTATTTTTATAAAGTACAATGCTCAAATGATAGTCTCTGGTTCTCCAAGAAATTCAAACTGGTGTCTTTCACTCTTCTACTACAACTCCAAGGGTGAGTGGGCTTTTGGTATCCAGCAATGGGACCACTCTAGCTTCAAAAACTTTGCAAGCACCTGCTTTCTGCACACATCAAACACAAAAGAGGGTTTAGTATAACCTATTGATCAAGATAGAAGATATTACTATAAAACCCTAGTTGCAAAAACATGAAATACAGTGTATAAATCAGAGAAATGAAACCTTAAATACCTTGTTGAAAATAAAATTATCAATCTATGTCAATCGTGCTTTTCTTCTAAAGAACCAAAAGCATGCGTTTGGGGCTAGGCAACCACAAGAGCACAATTGAGAAACCATGAGAGGTAATTTATGACCGGATACAATGGGTGGGTGGTTGAACCTAAAATGCATAAAACT
Source organism: Wollemia nobilis (assembly GCA_028583015.1). Taxonomy (NCBI): domain Eukaryota; kingdom Viridiplantae; phylum Streptophyta; class Pinopsida; order Araucariales; family Araucariaceae; genus Wollemia; species Wollemia nobilis. The sequence continues at coordinate 1,190,602 of JAQPPZ010001340.1, forward strand.
CTCAAGATGGCGATCCGAAGCTCCAAACGGTTGATCTCTGCAAATGGTGGTGATCTCCTAGAATAATTTTGGTAGTGTCAATGTATTTTTCTAGCCTCCTTTGGTTTATGGGGTGAAGGTGCCTTTATAGGCCCCTTGGGATTTTGGAGGGAAAAGGGAGGTGGCAAGCCAAGATTTCCAAGTGGCAATCCAAGGCTGCCAAATGGAAGGGGTAGTTATAGTGAGTCACCTAGGGTGTCTCACTTAACTGGGATGATGTGGCTAATGGGTAGGTGTAAGTGGAGTGAGGTGTGAGGGATGTCCCATGTGAAGGGACAAGGGTGACATGGGTGTGGTGGTGATGTGGCTAGGACACATGTCTAGTGATTAGGTAAGGTATCCTAGGTAGATTTTCTAGATTTATAAAATCTAGAAAATACTTTTAATGTGCAGGATTTATATGCCTAAGTTTGGACTTAGGCATATATTTTATTATGCAAATTTGGAAATGTGCAATGTGAATGGGGTTTTGTAAGTGCCTAGGTTTTGGTGTCTACAGATACCCCTTTTTATACCGTGTTGTGTAAAATATAATGCAATGCAAAAACAAGAGACACCTATCCTTATTGGATGGATAAATGGACTCAAATCTTCTCGATGCACAAGAATGAATGATTTTTGAAAATTTTTATTTGTTTTCTTACCCCCTCAATTGGCGAATGGGTAAAGAATGAAACCCACAAGCCAATTGACCAAATGTGGATGATGAAAGGAGGTGGATGTGATGTATGCAAATGTGTGACATTGAAGATCAAATTGATACCCCAAGTTTGGGATGGTTGTTGTTGCAAATTTACCTTTGGTTTTGATGATGTGCAAAATATCATGGTAAAATAACCAACCACTTTGGGAGTTCAGGTGCCCATGTGACTGTAATAATTCCTACCAAATGATATGGCATTAGGAACCAGGACACTCTGGGAGCTCGACACTCATAGTGATTTTGACAATTATTACCAAATTGTGAGTGAATGTTTTCCACTTTTGTAACCCAATAGAAAGGGCTTGATGATAACCTTGTGCAAATTAGCTTGAACACAGCCACACTCAAATATTGAGGGACCCATATGATTTAATGCCACATGTGATGATGTTGAATGATTTTGATTTTGCATCCTTATGTTCAGCTACCCATCCTACCGGATTACATAGATTAGTAGTCATTGCAACCACCAAGTATGTAGGGTAATTCACTAGATACAAGGTTTACGTAATGATTATGATGATGATGATTGAATTCATTTGTTTGTTTGACAGGGTGGTTTATGTTTTTTTAACAGCATGGGCGCATTTGGTTGCATCTAAAAACCACGCATCTGTGGGTGGCACCATTAAATGTGGGTGTACGGTTGCATGTGCCTATCAAATGTAGATGCATGGTTATCACTAAAAAATGTGGCTATATATATGTTTGATTATGTAGTTTTATTTCATTTGTATGGTTCAATTTTTTTTGAGCGGTTGAGATATTGGGTGATGGAGATGGTTGGTGAAGCTAGAAAAATGGATGGTGGGGCAGAGGCTGGCAGCTCAACTAGAGTAGAAGGGAGTTAGATGTAGTTTTATAATCCATAGGGTCTACCTTGCGAGTGGGATCACTCATTGCCTTGTGCTCTTCGTTGGTGGACCAACGAGGAGGCTTTACCAAGTCATCCTATCCATAGTGGATAGGAGTATCGAGATATGTTTGGTGCTCTCACTAGAGGTGATATCTATTGGTGACCATGGTGAGGTCTGACTTGGGATGGTGATGTAGCACAACTCATCGATAGATTAGGTGAGGTAGGTGGGTGGTTGGGTAGCATGGGTGAGAGATGGAGTTCATCCAGTTCTCTTGAGTGATGTAGTAGTTTGGTTTGGTGCAGGGAGTTCCTAATGCTCCATTTTGTATAGGCATCGGGATGATGAGCTTAGTCTCCCTGTTACTCCTAACTTTTGGACTATGGATGATGATCAAGATGATGAGGTGGTGGGTGTCCCAGATGTAGATGATGTTAGGACTACAACTGAGTATGATGCTTAGTTTGCTTCATAACCTCCATGGGCACCTAGTCAGGTTGTGGATGATGTGGTGAGTGATGATGAGCAGGATGCTAGTGAGTATGCTTCTTAGATGGTAAAAGCATCATCGAGGTAGTGGTAGTAGGGGGTGAGTTGGAGTAGATGTCTAGCCTATAGACACTAGGGATAAGGTTGGTGGAGATGGATATGGTGATGATGGAGGGGATGGAGGTGGAGATGGAGGTGATGGTGATGGAGGGTAGGATGTACCTCCATATCATACTAAGGAGGATTGGGGTGTCCTCCAAGTTGAGTGAGATAGCTTGGGCTAGACTGTAGAGACTCATGATGTAGATATCATGAGGTTATAGAGTGTACTAGTAGCTCAAGATGCTAAGATAGCTTAGCTATGAAGTGAGGTGGATGGGCTATAGAGTGGACCTAGTGGAGGTGGTGATGGTTCTATGGTTATGGCTCTTCACACTAAGATAGCTCAATGAGAGGTGCATCAGTGTCAAGATTTGGTTTCTTTATGATCATAGGCTAGGTATATTAAGTTGCTTGAGGATACTCTTGCTCAGCATCATATTTTGCTACCTCTACCACCTTCATCATCAATTTTTAGCTCTAGCAGGTGGAGTGAGTCTAGACCTAGTGGTTCACGTTCATGGGTTCCTAGCTTCCATGCTCCATCTAGTTCATAGGGATCAGCTCATGGTCCTCATAGGAGTCATGGTGGTGCTAGCTAGTAGTGCTTATTACCTATTTTTGTAGTTTTCATTTTTCTTATGAGCCTTAGTGCTCTGATGTATACAACCTTTTGGGTAATTTTTGTACTATGTTATTTATATATATACATATACATGGCTTTTATTGTGATCATTTGTATTGCACTTTTATTTTATTGTATGTATGGATGCATATGAAATGATGTAGTGATTGAGTGGAATGAATGGTGAATGTTATGTTTTAATGATCATTTGTATATGTTATAGACTTTTTCTTGATCAACTTTATTCTCGTTGTTTAATCAGGGGCACTAACATTTGGTATTTATAAATGACATGGATTATGGGATGCAATAGTGGAAATGATATGGAATGGTTTGGATAAAGGATCTAGGGTCATTTTGCAAAGACTCAAACATCCTAGTGATCTCAAACAAACTCATCTATGTATCTCACAAATCTTCATGATGCTAAGGTTGTCCTAGTGGTTTCAAATTTCTCAAGGACCAACTGTGTGTGCAATGATTGTTCATTTCTCATTATGAGCTAGGTCAAACTAATCAATTGTAACTTATGCCAATAAGCTAGCTCATCCGTGAGCATCCATAGGTCTATACAAAAGAAGGTCGCTAATGTGATAGACGTGGCACCATGCATAAGGATACCCCATTGCTAGGCGGGTTTCATTCAACCCATTGTTGTAATGAGGATCACCCCATGATTTTTGAAACACTAAGAATTCCAGGGATTCAAGCTCCTTTCCCTTATTTTATTGGATTTTGGGGATTTTATTTTTGAATTTGCTCATTTTTGTATTGGAGCAAAGTACATTTTTATTGCTTTTTGGATACTTGCTCATTTTGAGGAAGAGCAAGGGGATTTTATTGCTTTTTGGGATACTTGTTTGAGGAAGAGGGTACTTGCTCATTTTGAGAAAGAGCAAGGATTTTATTGCTTTTGGAATGCTTTTTGGGATACTTGCTCATTTTGAGGAAGAGCAAGGGATTTTTTTTTTTTGAAGGATGAAGGTGGAGCTTGTCCTTTTGTCAACTCTTTAGCATTCTAGACCATGTGCATAATTGGATGAATAGGGGAAACCTTTCACTTTATGGAAATAGCAACTCATGACTTCATCATTCCTAAGCTTCACAATGTTTTAATGTGTTTTGATGTGTATGGTCCAAGAGGAAACTTGATTGACCAAGAACAACTTATTGCATCTAAATATTATTTGATTTTTAATGGAGGTTGCTCAAAACACTAGGAGTGGTTGAGTGACTAAAAACACCTAGATTTTGCTTATTGACTAATGTGTTGTATGGAATTTTGTGATACCTTCACTACAAGATTTTGAAAATTAAAAGGTGTACATAAAATAGTCAGTGGCCACATAATCATTATTGCTAATGATTATATGGTATCTATCCTAGTTTATGTGAACCCCTTAATCATCAAAATATCATAAGGAAAGTTGCAAATTATTGTGGCTGATGGAGTGATGAGTAATGTTTGATATAAGGTGCCCTTGATTAAGGCAACAAGACATAGTGGACTAGCAATCATCCAAATTAACCAAATGGTTCCTAACATGATGAATGGTATGAACAAATGTAAATGTCTGAAATGTGTATATGAAATGTAGGTGGAATGCATGGATGGATGTATGAAATGCAATGAATATATATATATTATTATTAGCCATGTATATGTACATATTTATAATTTACACTATGCATAGAATGCCTTTAGGTGTATAATATTTAATGGCTTAGGTTCCAATGTTCCCTCTAAATTTGCAAGTCTATATGTTCTTGGACCCAAATTTTGCTTGACAATGTATGGACCTAACCAATTAGCCATGAATTTATCTCTCAAGTGTGACAATGCATTGGTGTTCTATTGATTCTCTTTAAGAATGAGATCTCCTACTTGGAATTCATGAGGATGGACTTTTGCATTATAAGCATGCTTGATGCGATCTTGATATACTCGTAGATGTTCTAAGGCATTGATTCACCTTTCATCAAGGAGTGTAAGTTGGTCAAGATGTGCTTGTCTAGTTGTGTCATCATCCATGAATTCTTGTAATGCAACTCGTAAAGAAGGGATCTCGAGCTCAAGAGGCATGATTGCTTTGGCTCCATAGACCAATGAAAATGGAGTTGCCCCTGTTGGCATTCGGATGCTTGTTTGATAAGCCCATAATGCCAAGGGGAGTTGAGTATGCCAATCTCTATGGTTTTCTTTGACAAGTTTCTTGAGAATGGCTATCAAGGTCTTATTGGTTGCCTCAGCTTGTCCATTTTCTTATGGGTAATAAGGAGTCGAGAAACTATGTTGGATATTGTACTTGTTGCATAATGCTCGAACATCCTTATTTTTGAAAGACTTGCCATTATCAAAAATGATTTTTGAGGGAATCCCAAAATGATAGATAATATGTTGGAGTATGAACTCCACAATTCGAGGTCCAATCGTAGTGGTCATTGGGATCGCTTTGACCCATTTGGTGAAGTATTATGTGGTAGTTATGATGAACTTGTGTTGTCCCAAAGAGGTAGGTGAAATTTTGCCAATCAAATCTAGGCCCCATTGTGAAAAGGGCCAAAGGCTTTGAATGGGTTGTAATGCTTGTGATGGTACATGAGTCAAATTGGCGTGATGTTGATATTTTTGACATTTCTTCACATATTGACAACAATCATTTTCCATGGTGGGCCAATAATAACCCATGCACAAAATGCACTTTGCAATGGCCATTCCACTAAAGTGGCCACCACAAGTACCATCATGGGCTTCAGTTATGGCTCTTTGTGCCTCTACGGGATCTAAGCATCGAAGTAAGACTCCATCATAGCCATGTCTATACAACACGTCCCCCAAGAGAGTGTAACGAGCTACTTTTTGTTTAAATGTTCTCTTTGTAGTTTACATCAAATCTGATGGGAGGGTCCCAAACTTGAGAAAGTCCTTTATTTGATCAAGGTAAGATTCATATGGTTTCATGTGAATGAGACATACACTCTTCTCACCTTCAGATTATGCTCGTGAGATTGTGGATTTGGACATTGTTGTGATGATAAGTGGTTGGACTTCTCCATTTTTATTCTTAGGAATCAATGATCCTAAAGAAGCCATCGCATCCACAAACCTATTAGTCGAACGAGGCAAGTTGTCGATCTCGTACCAGTCAAACTTTGCTAGCAATTTCATTGCTACTTCATGGTATTGTTTCAAGACTAGCTCTCTACATTGGTAAGTTCCTTTCACTTGGAAAATGACAAGTTGGGAATCACCAAAAATGCTTATACACTTAATGCCCATAGCTAATGTTGATTGAAGCCCCAATATTAAGGCTTCATACTCTACATTGTTATTTGTGCATGGAAAGTCAAGTTTGAATGATAAAGGAATTGGTATTCCTTTGGGTGTATAAAATATGACTCCAACACCTTATCCTTTTTTACACTTTGACCCATCAAAGAAGAGAGTGATGTCAACATCATCCTCAGGAGGGACTAGTTCTTCTTGTTCAATGATAGAAAATACCGAATCATCTGGAAGCTCGATAAGAAGGGGTTGATCATTTGGAAGTGGAGCTTCTATGAGTTGATCGACTATCACCTGACCTTTGATGGATTTTTGGCTAATGAATTCAAGATCGAATTTTATTAAGAGCATTATCCATTTTGTGGTTTGGGTATTGTTGTATGTGTGAGTCATCATATAACATAGAGGATTTTCTCTAGCTATGACATAGGTAGTGTTACTTAGCATATAATATCTGAGTTTCTTAGTGGTAAAAACCACTGCTAAGCACAACTTCTCAACATAAGCATATCTTGTTTCATAACTCACCAAAGTTTGACTAATGTAATAGATTGCTTGCTCTTTCTGATTTTTATTCTTTTGCGCAAGCATTGTCCCTAATGCAAAATCTATTGTAAAAATGTAAAGGTGAAAAGGGACTCCTGGATGAGGTGATGTTAGTACTAGTGGTGAAGCTAGATATTTCTTGATGTCATCAAAAGCCTCTTGACATTATTTTATCCAGGAAAAGGTGACCCCCTTCTGTAGCAAGTGATTGAATGGCCTGCATTTGTCTGAGAGTTGTGCAATGAATCATCGAATGGATTGAATCTTTCCTTGCAAACTATGCAACTCTTTAAGATTTTTTGGAGGGGGCATTTCAATAATGGCCTTGACCTTATCAGGGTCCACTTCAATGCCTCACTTGGAGATAATGAATCCTAGAAGTTTACCTGATGTGACTTCGAATACGCACTTCTTAGGATTTAACCTCACCTTGTGTTCAAGCAATCGATCAAAGACTTTTTCTAGTACTTCAATGTGCTCAAGATGTGTTTTGGATTTTGCGATAAGATCATCCACATAGTCTTCAATGATTTTGTGCATATAGTCATGGAAGATATACATCATGGCATATTGATAAGTAGCTCCTACATTTTTGAGATTGAATGGCATCACCTTGTAATAGAAAGTGCCCCAAGGTGTGGTGAATGTTGTTTTGTGTTGGTCCTCAAGATTGATTCGAATTTGGTTGTATCCTAAAAAACCATCCATTAGAGAAAGTATTTCATGGCCTGCATAAGAGTCTACAAGTTGATCGATGTTCGGTAATGGAAAATCATCCTTGGGACATGCTTTATTTAAGTCTTAAAAATTTGTGCATACGTGTACCCCCCATTCGGCTTACGAATGGGTACCATGTTTGAGAGCCATTCAAGATAATCAATGGGTTGTATGAAACCCACATCTAATAATTTTTGTAGCTCTTATTTGATAATGAGTGCTATGGTAGGATGAAGTTTCCTCAATTTTTGCTTGAATGGTTTAGCTTCGGGAGCTAAGGTGAGGTTATGGACCACCAAGTTGGGGTCAAGACCAGGCATATCTTTGTATGACCATGCAAAAATATCTTTCTTCCTTGTCAATACATCTAGGATGCGCTCTTTCTCTTCTACGGATAGATATTTTGCTATTTTCATAATTTGTGGATTATCCGCATCTTGACTTAGGTTCACATCAATGGATTCTTCAATAAGCATGTGAGAACCTTCTTCTAACTGATGTGGAGTAGGAATGAGATGAATATCATCCTCCACATGTTCAAAGGACTCGGGTGATGCTTCTTCTACTTTAGTTTGAAAAATAGAAGCAGGCGAAGGTGAATATTGTTGAGGAATATAAGCATTAGAAGCTCTTAGCAATTCTTTGGATAGGATGAACTTGGCTATGGATGGTGGGGATGAAATCCTATCCATGTCGATAAGGCTAGCATCGATTGGAATCAGCTTCACCAAATCATATGGATTGTGGAGTGGGGTGAACAAGTCAACAAAAATCATGTTAACTTGGTGGAAATGAAGTGGCTACAATTTGGAGAGTGAACTATCTTGCTCACTCTCTCTAGGGAGCAACTGACCTATGGTGGGTGAATTATGATTTTGTGGATGCAACCAAGGTGGTGGTGGTGGATCTGGTTTAGGTCACTCTCATAATTTATTGAAGTGAAATATGGATTGATCGATAGGAAACATTGTAATGTAGTACTCATCTCTCTCAATGGGCTCTATAGGGGCCACATCTTCTTGGGGACCATCAAAAATATGATTGATCATGTCCATGTTTGGTCCCATTTCCTAAAATTCCTCAAAATCATCATCAAAAATGTAATTGATCATAGCTATATGTGGTCTCATTTTTAAAAAAGCCTCATGTAAATAAGGTGTAAACTCAAGGTCTAAATACTCATCATCACTATCATCATTGTCTTCACTCTCCTCATCCTCCTCTTTCAAAAATGTATGCTCAAAGGAGGAGTTTGAGGTTGATGGCATATATCCTAAGCTAGAGTGATCATGCACTTCTTGATATTGGGGCTCAATGATATGATGTGGGCCCTATTCATGTCATCCAAGACCAAATCCCTACCAGTTAACCCGATGAAAATATCACAAGGGGAAATCTGGGTTGGACAGATATTCTAAGCTAGCACAAAATTCTTGCATGGGTTCTTCATTAGGAGGAGATGGATTGGATGAAGAATCCACTCCCCCATATACAAATTTAATCCTATTTGGCTCGAAATCCATTCTATACACTACACCTATAGCCAAAGGTGGGTCACGTGGGTGACCGTAATCTCTAATAGACTGGATAGGTGGTGTTATGGCTACATTCTCAACTATGTACTCACCAATACTTGGATTGGTGAGATGGACTACAACTTGAGTTGGTTGGGATGTGGATGATTCAGGTGTTGAAGTGGAGGCTTCAATGGTGGCTTGTGGTTCGGATGGAGGTAATGGCTCACTCGGCAATGGTTCTTCTCAGATAGGTGACCCTATCTATGAGACAATGGGTGGTGAGGTTTGAGATGGATTTGGTTTGATGGATTTGTTAGTGGTTGGTGGATTTGGTTGGGATGAAAAGGTGAAGGGTGTTTGTGAAGTGGGAGGTGTAGTTAATGAAGATGATGGTTGGTTGGTGGGATGATCAGGTGTGATGGAAAAATGGTATGAAGTGGATGAGGGTTGACTTGGGTTGATGGCTTGAGATGCAAAGGCATGATCAACTATTGGCAAAGCCTCTGGGATGGGTGCTTTGGATGAGGTGTTGTTAGTTGGGGTGGTTCAAATGATGAGGGGCTGAATGGAAATATGGGTGGATGGAAGGGATGGCTCATATGGATTGGATATCAAGTTGTAGTACTTGAATGGTTCGATGTCAGTTGGAATGCAATGGACTTTTCCCTCATGCACATATTTCAAACATTGATGTAATATCGAGGGAACACACTTCATTTCCCTAATCCAAGGACATCCAAGAAGTATGTTATACTGCATGGCTCCTTCCAAGATATGGAAGAGTACATGGATTGTTTTCACCCCCACTATTACAGGTAGAACTACATTTCCTACAATGGAGCACAAAGCATCATTGAAAGCCCATAGGGTGAAGGTGGATGTGGTGATGTGAGATGATGGCAGGTTGAGATGTTTGATGGTTGGGGTAGTGATGAGATTGATAGAGGAGCCGATATCGATGAGCACTCTTTTAAAGGGTTTTCAGTCAATATGAGCTACAATATGCAATGGAGGATCGGGTAACTCCGATGATATGCTCTTTTCTTCAAAATTATAGAATGCTATTGAAGGTTCCATGCAATTTTGAACACTCCCCACAAAAGTGTTGAAGGTGTTAGGATCTTTTACTTGAAGTTTGATGGATTTTAATATTTCCATCAATGCCTCATGATGTGGGGGAGATTGTTGTATGAGCTCATATATTGACAACTTGGTTGATGCCATCCTTAAGCTCTATGTCAACCGACTTCTCAATGTGATGATTGGTCTAGGTGGATGATTTGGAATATGAATGGGTGGAGGTGGAATGGTTGGGTTTAGTTGTATGGGCACATTTGGTTGTGCTATAAGAGTTGGTACTGCTTGGGTTGGCTCATTTGCTTATGTGTGATTTATTTTTCTTTGCCCTCGAGTGACTATGTGAATAGCCCCCATAAAACCTTGGTATAGTTGTGACACATGATTGACTTGATTGGGAGGAAACTATAGAAGTTGACTCCCATTGTTTGTTGATTTACCTCATGATGAGGTAATGGTGTTTGATATATTCCAAGGTTTTGGTTTTGTTGGGCTAAGGGGTTATCAATCTTGATTTTTCCCTTTTCAAGTAAATCTTGCACAATGTTCTTAAACCCATAGCAAGTCTCGATGTCATGACCTTTCTATCGATGAAAGGTGTAGTATAGATGCTCCTTATAGTTCCTAGGTTTTGGCTTGTTAGGATCTTCAAGCTTCATTTCTGGCAATGTGAAATCCTATACATCATACAACTTTTGGAAGATGGATGAATATGGTTCAGGTAATGGGGTGTAGTTGTATTTTGGCCTGTATTGATGTTATTGATTTTTTGTAGGTTGAGCTTGATTTTGTAGTTGTTGTGGGGGTGGAACCACTTGATAAGTCTATTGTTGTGGTTGTTGTTGTTGCTATAGGGGTTGTTGTACTTGTACTTGAGCTTATTGGATTTGCTATGGAGGTTGGCTCAAGACTACTTGATTAACTTGACTAACCTTGGATTGATCATGGTTATTCCCATTTTGAATTTTGTTCTACCATTCTTTATTTTTTAATTTTATCTCACCCTCTTGAATATTGATTTCTTCTATCACTCTAGCTTGGGTGAGTGCTTCTTCAAATGTTCTATATTGTTGTAGTTGTAATAACAAGGAGATTGGTTTAGAACAACTCCTTATGAACATTCATGTTAATTCTACCATAGGGAGGGAGAATGGTAGTTTGGTCATGATTGCCCTCTAGTGGTTGCCAAAGTCATAGACCGATTCATCATCATATTATCATAAATTGAGCAAATCGGTCAATGTTGTCTTCTTTCTAACATTCAGAGAGAACCGCTCCAAGAATTGGTCCACTAGTTGCTCAAAAGTATAGATACTTTGATGTGGTAAATGATTGTACCAATCTAGGGCATCTCCTCCAAACATCTGAGGAAAAGTATGGAGCATGAGTGCATCATTATTTTTTATTCTAAAACATGCATTAATGAATCCACTCACATGCTCTCGAGGGTCCTCATCCCCCTTGAATTTGTCAAACTTTGGTATTTGAAAGTCTATTGGGTAGGGTGATGATGGTACCGAAGCATGAATTGGATGATTGAGTAGCTACCTTAGAGTAGGTTTCTGGTATTGCATACCTGATGTTTGCATGGCTAGACTATCAATATGACTTTGCAAAAACTGAAACTTGGGATCTTCTAGCAAAGGGTTAAAACCCTGATTGGTTTGTTGCTATTGGAAATAATGTGCATTATTAGTGGGGATTTGATGATGTGGGATGTTAGTGTGAAATGGATTATGGAATGATTTTTGATGATGATGAGGAGATGGGGGTATGATGGCATGTTGACCTGAAGAGCTAGCATACATTTGATGAAGTGGATTAGTGGGTATGGTCATGGTTGGGGGGCGCAACACCCAAGATGGATCTTGAGTGAAGAAGGTGTGTGGATGAGATGTGGATGGTTGGTTTTGATCTATCCCCTATGACTATCATCATGGGTTAGGATTAATGCTTTGATTAGCATTATCCATAATCAATTATTGCAACTACAGAAATGCTTATTGCATGGCAATCATAGATGAAGATGGTATGGCCATGTAGGTGGTAGATGATTGGGTTGATTGGGTGGCAACCATGTGAGTGGATGTAGGTGGAGGGTAAGTGGCAAAAGGTATTGCTACTAAATGAGGGATGTTATGATGTATGGGATCTACAGGTGTGGTGGATGGGATGGATGTAGGGATCTATGAAGTAACATTGACTTGTACTTCATAGAGAGGGTTAGTACAAGTGATGTTTTGATTTGGAAATATGAAGGGGTGCTGATTAGATGATGATGGATGATTATGGGTCATGGTGGTAGTAGTCGATTCAAAGAGTGGATTCATGAAGATTTGGTTGGACTATTATGGGTGTGGGAAGGTGGTTTCCTAATGTAATGAGGGAATGGTGCAGGGTGGAATGGTAAGTGGAGGTAATGATGGAAAGACCAAACTAGATGCATTTAGATATAGCCTAATGATATCCATGTCCACATATGTGACATGACCATCAGATGGTGTGGGTGGCTCACTCCTAGGAGTTTTAGGAATGGTAGCATGAGTAGCTCTTTACATTATATCTATGTCTAAAATAGGGGCACCACTAGATGGTCTAACATTCAAGTTCAAGGACACAGTAGGGGCTACACTGACTTGCCCTACCACTAAAGTGGTAGGGGCTTGAGAGGACTGAGATGGAAACTCCATGGATGAGGGTAACTGATTCTGAACTTGGGCTAGCTTTTTGGCTTGACTACGGGTTGTTACCATACGCTAAGGGTGGGATGAATTGGAAAGTGTGAAGGTACATGTGTGAATATGTGGTGGAAGCACAAGAAAACAACATGCAAAGCAAACAAACAAACAAATTTGTTTCTAAGTTTTTGCAAAGTTTTGATTTTTATTTTGAAAAGTTTTTTATTTTTTTGTTTTTTTTTGTAAATGAAAGTGCAATGTTTGACCCTATAATGAATCTATGGATTTCACCTAGATGCTCTCACACACTAACTTGGTGATGAAATCCAAGTTGTGAAACCCATCAAGACTTGGTGATGAAGTCCAAATCCGATGAGGGAGCCTAGGTTCTACCAGTCCTCACCTAGTTCACCATGGGTAGTGATACACCCTCCGAAGAGGAATGTGTGCTATTTTCCATGGCTACGATGGTTCTTGGACCAGCCTTGGCCAAATAATGGGGTAATTATTGGGGGTTGGTGATGAAATCCAACCTTACCAATGTTCACGTGCAAGTGTGTGAAGGTTTTGTTTATTAGGGTGTGATGCAAATTACCATGCAATTTTATTTATTGCCTAAATGTAGAAAGCAAAAATAGACAAATGCAGACAAAAATAGATCAGGGGCCAAATGGCTAATTTCAAGCAAGATCTACCAGGGTTCTAGTACCCAGAGCCAACCACCACTAGGTGTTTGGGCCTAGTCAACCATCAATGGGTGGTTAACCAACCGTACATGCACGTTTGGGAATTCCCAACCGTGGACCCATGGTTTTAGTTATGTGCCAAAAAATGAGGTAAAACAAGCCTGAAACCCTAAATGTGCCTAGATTATTCCTAATCAGGCTATGCAAATGCTCTGGTAGCTAATCTAAAATGCAAGTTCTTTTGATTTCTTTTTTTAGGTATGCCTAGCCTAAGACCTAGATGCAGACAAGGGCAAACAAGGACAAAGACTCCTATTCTTCTTCTTGACTTAATGAAATCCTAAAGCAAAAGAAAGGGAAAGGGGTTCTAGATGTACAAACCTGTGATCCTTTCACTACTCCTTCCAATTCCTTCAACCATCAATCCATGGTTCCATAGTGCTCCAACCATTGGTTCACAGTTGTGCAAATTTGTAAACATTGACATGCAAGTGTTTGGCTCTATAACTGCATGCTCACAGTTCCTCAAGTATAAGGTCAAGACAAAATGGGCTCTAGAGCTATCAATTTTAATCCTCAATATCTACATGATCAAGCTCCAAAAACCTACAATCATAGATAAACATAGATCAATAAAAAAACTAGCAAGGCAATGACAAATAGAACCCTTAGGAGGTCCCACCGTGATCACCATTTTTGTAGCAAAAGAATTCAACACCAAACACATACATGAAAGAGAAGAGATTGCAATAACAAATAATTTTTCTTTGTATTGATATAGGGGAGCCTGAATCTCCCAAATTTACAATGCTTTGCCCCAATGTCTTGGGGAAGATATTACAATGCTTTCTTTTTCTAAATTACAATGCTCAAATGATGGTATTTGGTTCTCCAAACAAGTCAAACTGATGTCTTTCGCTCCTCTACTACAACTCCAAGGGTGAGTGGGCTTTTGGTATCCAACAATGGGACCACTCCAACTTCAATAACTTTGCAAGCACCTACTTCCTGCACACATCAAACACAAACAAGGGTTTAGTAGCACCTGTTGATCAAGATAGAAGATATTATTGCAAAACCCTAGTTGCAGAAACATGAAATACAGTGCAGAAAATAGAGAAATGAAACCTTAAATACCTTGCTAAAAATCAAATTACCAATCTATATCAATTGTGTTTTTCTTCTAAAGAACAACAGGCACATGGTTGGGGTTGGGTAACCATGGGAGCGTGGTTGGGAAACCATGGGAGGGTGGTTGTGACTATGTAACCGCAGGCAGGTGATTGGATCTAAAATGTAGAAAACTCTCAAGATGGTGATATAGAGCTCCAAATGGTTGATCTCTACAACTGGTTGTGATCTCTTAGAATAATTTTGGTAGAGTGTCGATGTATTTTTCTAGCCTTCTTTGGTTGATGGGGTGAAGGTGCCTTTATAGGCTCCTTGGGATTTTGGAGGGAAAAGGGAGGTGGCAAGCCAGGATTGCCAAGTGGCAATCCAGGGCTACCAAATGGAAGGGGTAGTTATAGTGAGTCACCTAGGGTGTCTCACTTAACTGGGGTGATGTGGCTAATGGGTAGGTGTAAGTGGAGTGAGGTGTGAGGGATGTCCCATGTGAAGGGACAAGGGTGACATGAGTGTGTGATATGGAAGATGGTGGTGATGTGGCCAGGACACATGTCTAGTGATTAGGTAGGGTATCCTAGGTAGATTTTCCAAATTTATAAAATCTGGAAAATACTTTTAATGTGCAGGATTTATATGCCTAAGTTTGGACTTAGGCATATATTTTATTATGTAGATTTGGAATGTGCAATGTGAATGGGGTTTTGCAAGTGCCTAGGTTTTGGTGTCTACACCACTAACAACAATGTAATTTAGTGTGCTCAAATATTTCATCGCATGTTCCCAATAAGTATTCTACTTTGTTCTGCCCTCTTTATTTGCTAGTTTCATTATCAATTATTATAATCTCTTTCAATTCCATGGGAGCATAATTCTTTGCAATTCGAAGGCTTGTAAGCATCACCCTTACTTTAGCTTGGTAATTTGTGGTAATTCCTATATCCTCAGCATATGCAACCACTACCTAACCTCTATCATTCCTAATGAGGCCCCCACCACCAGCATGACCCGGGTTGCCTTTCACAGCCCCATCGAAGTTAATTTTTACCTAGTCTTTGTGAGGACATTCCCATCTAGTATCTAGTCTCACCTTATTGATTTTTTTATATTTAAGATATTTTTCTCTAGAGAGGATCATTACAAGATTTTCCTAGTAGACATTGTTTTTAATACAATCCTCCAAGAGGAATATTCTTATCCAGGCATAAACCCCAATTATTCCTCTGGTTTTATTTTTGAACACTCGTCTATTTCTTTCCAACCAAATCCCCCAGCAAATATGTGGAATGCATTTTTCCCAAAAAATATTGCTTCTTTAGTGCCACTATTTCCAAATCATAATTAGAGTATCTAGAATGACCCAAGCAACATTAACTTCTCTCAATAGCATATTTAGGATATCTCAAAAAAAAATCACAAGTTCCAAACAAGTGGTCCATACACTCATCCTCTTTGTTACACAACACGCAAATAGTTGGAACCACAATATCTCTTTTGAATATATTATCTTTCGTGAGGATCTTATTGAGAATGGTAGTCTAGAAAAACATAGCAACCTTAGGGATGATGTTTAGCTTCCAAATTCTTTTAAGATTAGGTTTCTATGAGGTTACTTTGCCCAAGACTCTATACCCATCATTTACCAATTACTGGCCTTATTGGTTTCTTCCAAAAATTATTTTATCCTCTTTTAAGCCTTTGCCTAAACAATAACTCTTTAAAATATTCTACATATTTTTTCCCCCTGGGCCTTGCATATCTTCTTACAGGATTTTCCACTCCTAAAAATCACCCACCCTATGAATGTAACCATTAGTTTTCTTACCATAGGTTCTGGTTAAATGTTCTTTGATATCTTTGAACTTTCTATAGTTTGCTAAAGGCTCCTCTTGAATCCAAGGATCTTTCTAAAATTTTATTTAGTCTCCCCTGCCTACTTTCCATTTTATCCCTTGCCATAGAACTTTCCTACTTTTGATAATAATTTGTCATAAAATACACCCACATGGAGGATTAGAACAATTTATAAAGTGGTTTATGCCCTCCTAGTATTTATTTTGGACAATGCTAGCCCATTTCCTTGATGCTCTAGTGCAAATCCTCGGACCATGTTTAGCTAGAAGGGATCTATTTAGATCTCTCAACTTCCTTAAACCAAGACCCTCATTATGTAAAGGCTAGCAACAATTATCCCATGCTACCAGATGTATATGTTTTTTGCATTTAGTGCCATCCCATAAGAAATTTTTTTGTTATTTTTTTAAATTCTCCTCCACTTTCCTTAACATCCTTAGGAAAGACATAAAGTGAATAGGGAGGCTTTGAAGAATGTGTTTAATAAGGTGTACTTTTCATGCAAAGGATAATAGACATGCCTTTCATCCTTGAAGTTTCCTATTAAATTTATCAATAATCAGATTCTAAATTTCATCTTTCATTTTACCTATAAACAAAGGTAAACCATGATAGGTGATAGGAAAATTTTCCTCCTCATAGCACAACACTTTAATTATTTGATCTCTTCTACTTTCCTCCATGTTTAAAAATATAATCCTACTTTTCTTATAATTTATTTTTTCGCTTTTAGATTTTTCATAAGAATCAAGAACATTTTTAAACTCCAAAACTTCTTCCACTATAGCTTCCTCAAGAAAGAAAGTATCGTCCAAAAAATATTTATGGGACAAAACTTCACCAATGGATGAATATTTTAGACCGTTGATATTACCATCATTTCACTTAATTTTCAAAATTCTTCCTAGGGCATCTACCATAATGATAAAGAGATGTGGATACACCGAATATCCTTACCCGATTCCTCTGGTAGAAGGAAATAACCTAGCTTATTGTCCATTTATTAGTATCGAAAAGCGAGGGTTAGAAATACACATACCAACCCATGCCCTCCATTTTTCACTAAAACCAATTCGCTCCATGATTTTATCTCAGAAAGACTAGAAAACCTTGGCATAGGCTTTGTTCATCTCCAACTTAAGGAACATGCTTGACCCTTTCCTCCTTTGAAGAGATTGTATTGTTTCATAAATGGAAATTATGCTTTTAGTAATTTGCTTGCCTACCACATAACATTCTTGATATTCATTAATGATTGAGGGGAAGATTTTTTTCAACCGATTGGCCAACACTTTAGTAAAAATTTTGTAAATTGTATTACATAGGCTAATTGGTCTAAAGTCTTACAATTTATCCACTCCATATTTCTTGAGAATAAAAGCAAGAAATGTATTATTCCATTATTTCAACAACTTACTAGATTCTTGGGCTTCTTGGATTGCAGTGACTACATCTTCTCCAACAATATCCCAATGATGTTAAAAAAAAACTTGGTGGAAAACCATCCAACCTTGGAGCCTTGGATGCTCCCATAGAGAACACAACTCTTTTAATTTCCTCCTTAGATATTACCTTGCATAGATGTTCATTCATGCTATCATTAACTCCTTTGGAAACATTGTTAATGATGCTTTCTATTTCTATGTTGTACTCTATTTTTATTCTCTAAGAAGGTTTTAAAAGAAAGTAATGGCTAGATTTTTAATATCATTTAGATCCTCATACTTTCATACATATTCCCCCATAAGGTAGAGGATTTTATTGTTGTTCCTATATTTCATAGTTGAAATTTGGAAGAATTTAGTGTTTCTATCACCTTCCTTGAGCCACAGTATTCTAGATTTCAGTTTCCAATGAATTTCCTCTTGGGCAATGGTATTATGATATTCTATGAGGAGTTGTTTTTCCCTTTCGTGCCACTCTAGTTTTCTACCTTCCCTCTCTATTTTTTCCTCTATATCTTGGATATCCTTTTTAAGCTATTGTTTTCTTAAAATGATGTTACCAAAAACCTCTTTTTTCTAAATTTTGATTTGATACTTAATGTTTTTTAATTTCTGGGAAACTTTATACACATCTAATCCTTGAACCTCCTCCTACCACCAAGATTTTATTTTTTTTGTAATGTTTGGGTGCATATTCCACATGAGCTCATACCTAAAGGGTGTTCCTCCCTGCTTCTCCTCCTTTTCCATAGCCATCAAAATGGGATTGTGATCTGATCCTATTATGGGCATACATGTAAGTATATGAATACTGATTATACTTAGCCAACTATCAAAAATAAGAAATCTATTTAGGCACCTTTGAATGTGATTATCCCTCATATTTTTTATCCACATAAACTTACCTTTACATATATCCAAGTCAGTCAGCTTATTGGTCTAAATAAAATCATTATAATCTTGTATACCCTGAGTAATGTTAATCCTCCCTCCACTTCTATCCTCTGTTATTAAGACTATATTGATGAAAAGACTCCTCTGAAAATATATCTTATTCCACAGTTGGAATCTCTCACAATAATTATTTTGATCATAAACCCTTGTCATTGTCCAATAGAAGTTAGTTTTTTGGTTCTTCAATTTGACTCTATAGAATCTCTCTTCTTGATAAATTAAAGTGCCTTCAAAATTCAATCTATTCTAAAATATGTAAATACGTCTAGAAGTACCTTGTGTTGGGCTTATGATCCATTCAACATTCGGAAAAACGTCTTTTTGAATAATATCAATTTTTTTGATATCAATTTTAGATTCTTGAAGATAAACAATATCAGGTTTTACTTCCATGAGTAGATTTCTAACAATCCTTCTTTTCCTAGGGGAATTTAGCCCCTCCACATTCCAAGAAAGGATTTTTATTTTTTGGTTTTTTTATTTGCTTTTACCCTTAACCATCCATTCTTAATTTGTATCTAATTCTTATCCCCTATTCTCTAGTACTTTGTGTTCTTCTTATTTGGGAGGTCTTCCTTCCTTTATTTTCCCATAATTGCTTGTAGTGCTTGCATTTTTTTTATGTCTTATAGGAGGATCATTATCTCCCATTTGATTACATCCTAGGGGATATTCTTTCGTTGCTAATAGATCTATTTTACCTAAATCTAGTATTTTTATAAATATTGTTTGCATATCCTCATTAAACTACTTTGAGTTTTCTATTATGCTTAGATCCTTTTGTTCCTTAGATTGTTTAGTTTTATTCTATAAATTTAAAACTTGATCTAATCCCTACCATCCCTCTATTTCTTTGAATTTAAACCCCCAAACTCCTTCAATGTTATCCTTCTCCTATTCAAAGTCCATTTGAGTGGATTGGGTATCCTCTACCATTTTAACATCACCTACTAATATTTCTTTTTCAATTTTCAATTTTTTTTTTGCATTCTTTATGTTGATTGTAATTACATTCGATTGTTGTGTATTGGTATCTAGATTTACATGCTTTTCAACCATATTTATTTTCTTCTTATGGTTACCTTATTCATAATCATTTTATTTTCCTTTATTGAGACTATCCTCTTGTTGATTCATGTTATTACCAAAGCCACTCAAGTTTTATTTCTCATTATGTTCTTCATCTGCTTTTGGTTTAGCTCTTCACATTTACTTGCATACTCCATTGTCTTATTTACTTGTATACTCTTTCTAACTTTTTCTAAAAGGGCAAAAAATAATATTTATAACTAGATCCTAACTTTATTTCCTATGAATAAGGATTAAATTAGGAGACAGACCACTATTTTATTAATTATACAACATTGCAGTCAAATCTAACTATTCTAGATTTAGGACAACAAGTTAAATAAGATAAGTTTTCCTATCTTCGCATCTCCATTCATTGTGTATTTACTTGAAATAGACCTAGGGAATATTAATGTTTAATTTAAAATCTCCAGCTCATCATTTTCAACCTAAAATATATCAAAATTTTATTCTATTTTAATTCAAGTTGACTATAGTGCTTTGAAACATGTGTCAAGTTGTTCAATTCATGTGAAATCTCTGGTTGCTAGTTGACTGGTTGATTTCAGGTTTAAGGATATCTTCCCATTATCTCACATGCATTGAAAAGGTGATTTGACTACTTACTTGAAGTGTTGTTCCTATTTTTAGAAACCTATAGTTTTTGCAATGGTGTTCAGGAGCAAATCCTATAGTTTTTTGTTACACACACATGTAGTAATCTAGCGCTTGTGCAGAATGCACAGTCTAGCACGAGGTTGTGCTAACATCATAAAACATGGGCAAGAAACACTTTTAATCATATTAACCTAATAAATTTATAGATATATGACAAAGTCTTCCATTTATGATGCATTTATTCTATGTCTATTCTATGCTTATTTAATGCTGAAATCATGCAATTTAACAAAAAAATGTAAAAACTATATGTCCAAACAACAATTTATCATTTTCTACAATTTATCACATTAACATTAACATAATTACAAATAATAATTAAAGTACTTGGCATAAACTATAGTATTTAGACAAAAATGAGCAAAATTATGTGAAATATCTTTGAAATAATGAGACATTCTTTGTCTCATAAAATATTATTATTGATCCAAGTTAGTCATTGATTATGCATACTACTAAGAAAATAGTGAATCAAATGATGCAATATGGGATTTATTGACTGATAAGTCCTTATTATATAGGTAAAAAAACATTTTGTCATTCTTTGCAAGGGTTCCATGTTGGCCATAAATTCCAAGTTAGCCTCCATATAAACCACCAAAGTAATAAATCTAAATAATTTGGGTAGGGACTTGAACCTGCATCCTTAGGAGAAGTGTGCCTTTGCACATGCCCAACTAATAAAAAAATAAAAAGGTCATTTTATCCCACAAAAAAAAGGTGATAAATGTGAATACATGATGATGATCATGCAAGAGGTAACTATTCCTATCCATATAGTTGTTTGAGGTATTAAATCATTTGGTACTTGCAATATTAATGAAAGGACCATGTAAATATTTTAGTCATGTAAATAGTTTAGTCTAGAGTGTGAGTTTAATATTTGAGGATATAGTATGTGTCATGTAAATAAGTGTGAGTTATGTAAGTGAGGTGTCATGTTAATAAGTGTGAGTTATGTGTCATGTTAATAAGTGTGGAGTTGTGTCATTTAGTATGTGCAATCATGAGAGTCTTTGTCCTCATGTGGATATGTGAAGAGTTAGATCTCCCATGAGTATGAGGAGATGAAAATATTATGTAAGTGTAAAGGTCAAGAGTCTTGTGAATATGAAGAGTCTCATGTATATATATTAAATATAAAGCTTTGTAATAGGTGATCGAATAAGCATTGTATTTTATGCATTGCTTAAGTAGATACTATCAATAATATTCAATGAGTTATTGTTAATTATTGTGGGTTGATTTGTGTTAATATTATGGTTTTTTATTGTGATATCCGATGGAATAATATTGAATTGCTAATAGTGGTGTCAAATCCATATTGGGTGGACTTAGTAAGAGTCACAATGAGTATATGTTTGAGACAGCATTTGAGAAGATCGTGTTGGAAAGAAGCCAAGCCTTGTATAAGGAAGACCCACATTTGTATAGGATATGTAATGAGAATACCATGATGGAAAGGAGCTAAGCCTTGTAGAAGGAAGGCCCACATTTATAGAGGATATGATGAGGAACCATACTTGAGTGGAAGAACACTAAAGCAAAGGACTATAGAATACTATGAAGAACGTTGTTTGAAGAAGAATGAAGTTCAAGAGAAACTAATATGGATGAAATTTTATCCATACACACAATAGATACCTTGATAATTCATTCAACATTGAATGATTAAATTTTAAGAGTGCACACATATGAAAAGTGAAGATATTCTAGTGAGCAAACATTTGAGATAAATAGTGTAGACATCTGAGAGTTTAAGGATGTGAGAACCTAAGACTATAAGAACCAATCTAAGGACAAATCCAAATTTTGTAAGACCCAAATGCAATAAAAGTCAAATGTTAGAGGTAGTAATTTTAGAGCATCAATAGAGTGTCTCCTAATTGAAGTAGAAGGAAATAACTGCTTAGGTAACACACCAGCTAGAGGAATTTGCATTAAAAAGTAAAAATTTTAGATATGTTTGAGAATGCCTAGGAAACCCTAGTTTGGGAATAGAAGGAGAAGTTCCAAATAAATTTACCTAAGGTAAAATTTACTTTTAATTAATTTTACAATACAAGGCACACATAAAATTTGGATTATTATAACGCGAAGAAAAAATTATTTGATTAAAGTGAAAGAAGAATTATTTGTGAAGAAATAAATATTATTGGAAGTTATAACAATAATTTTATAAATATTTGAGAAGATTAATTATTAAAGAGTGTGTTGGCTTTTTAAGCCTTACTACCATAGAAATTCATAGGTCCCAATATAAAATAGCCAAAATATTAAATATCAAAATAACAATATAATGAGTAGAATAATATATGAGCAAATTAATATGTATATCAAGGCCTATATAATATTGAAAATAGCATTCACTTATATCGGTTCCAATCTCGATCTCCTCTAGGTACCACTCACTGGATTAAATACATATCGAGACAAGGTAGGTGGGAAAAAACCCTGTATATAAAAAAAATTCACTTATATAATCAAATATGAATGAAGATAACTTGTAATATTAATTGCAAAAAAATTGTATATAAACTTTAATCCTTTCCTTCCTCTTACAACTCTATAATATTATATTTAGATTGTATGATTATGGAGTATTATCTCCATAATATAGCCATAGTAATGTGATTCTTCAAGTACTTGACTATTGCTCTCCATATGACAAGTCCCATGATCTTTGGCTTATCATCTTGCCACTTGCATACTAGACTCTTCACTTTCTTCTTGCATTCACACCTGACTGTATGACACATCTATATGACTCTTACACTTATACATGCACCCCTAATCTAAGACACTTTTGTGCATACTCACAATACATATTTGCATTCTTACATACAAGACACTTGCACTCATTCTCTCAATCTACACTTGCACTCTAACTTACATAGCACTTATGCATTTCCTACACATTGACACTTACATAAAATAGAAAATTTAAATCACATACATAAGCTAAATACTCAACCCTAATCTATTACATGTTTACATTTATACCATGAAGGTACCATAGGGGTACATTAACATGTACCAAATAATGTAATATTCCTCAACACCCCCTTGTATTACATTATTTGGTTATTGAAGACTTCAATATTCAATCTTGGTATTCATCTTAAATATTTAATCTTCATGTGATATTGCATTGTTCATCAGATTCATATTCATATTCTTTCTTGAGTTATGCTCCAAGTTCTCCTTCATCTTCATTCTTTAGATTTTTAGTCTTTGTATCTTCATGATCTGGATCACAAACTACTTGAACTTCTTTAAATTCAAGTTCATGTGTATGAATAGCTTGTACTTTTATTCTATCTTTGAACTCTATATCATGTTTTTCTTTTGATCTATCTTTCTTACAACCTGAACATTCACTTAGAGCATCATAATAGTTTCTTGAATTAGATGAACTTGGAATGTCAATATTGCATGAAGAATGAAATATTATTTTTAGATATGATTCACTTGATTCAATTGTATCAATATCTATTCTCCTTTTTAGAGTTTCAACTAACTTTATTTGTTTCATATTTTCATATTTATGAAGTTTAAGTGAAATCAATGACATAAATTATAATACCTATATCAATAGGTAACATAATATCATCCTTTGAATTATAAATTGCTTCGACAAGTTTTGAATGCCTCAAATGTCTCAAAACTTTCTTCCATAGCTTCTCTATAGATGAATTGTAATGCCATATCTAGCTTACCCTTATATTTTTCAATCAATTTTCCAATGCCATATTTTATAACTTCTAATATTTCCTTTCTGATTATGAACTTCATATTTCCTTCCATAATGATCACATTTTGTATTTCAATAATTTTGAAGTAGTAATCCTTATATCTCCCAAGTTTAATATGCACTCAAAAATATAAAATTTATAAATTTTAAATTTCCAACTTTTGATGTAGAAAACATTTTAACTCCCAAATATATTAAATTTTCTAAATTTCAAATTTCAAAAATTTTCAAAAATTTTAAATAACTCGAAGCTAAAAAAATCACTCCTTAAAAAACTTCAAAAACTTTAAATTATTTTTAATCACAAAATTCCACTCTTAAAAAAATTTAAAATCTATACCCTTTTAACTCCAAATAATATGTTAACTCTTCTAATCTTTAATTCTTAAAAAATAATATTTTTTTGGTAAGTAGTGTTTGTATTTACAGTGGGTTTTAACAAGGATCCCAAAACCTGATTACATAAGCAATGGGCCTAGGGCATCAATCCCTTGAAACTGAACACCAAAACAGAAATCCCGCCTAGTGATAACGATAAGCATGAAACAATCCCTCTCAGCGGGAAACAAACAAATAAGAAAGAAAGTAGTTTTGGAGATCTTGCCCAGTGGGGAGTAGCCAAAAACCACCATCGAGAAGATCCCGCCCAGCAGGAAGCAAAGAAAAACCGTTACAATAAAATCCCGCCTCGCGAGAAGCAGTAAAAACCACCACAAACAGTCCCGCCTAGCGGGAAGCAGCAGGGAAATCCCGCCATCCGGGAAACCAACAGAAAAGAAAGGATCCCGCCTCGTAGGAAAACCGACGGATTTTGCGGATCCCGCCCTGTGGAGAAACCATCCCGCCCATCGGTAAAACATATCGTTCAGCGAGAGCCATCCTGAAGGAAGTCGACAGCCAGCACAGAGAGAATCCAGCCCATCGAGAAGCGACCAGAGAGCTGCACCACGATGAACCCGCCCCGGGAAAAAAGAAGAGGATCCCATCCCGGCAAAACAAAAAGAAAAGCAGGTTAAGGGACCAGGGATCTAGGGACTAGGAATCTCGAGCGGGAAGAGGAACCAGTCACAGGGATGGGATCCTTAGGAACCAAAATAGTGGGAAGTTGTCCAAACCCTAAACCATCACCTCCACCGCATCAAGAAACACAGGGGACCAGATCCACGCGAATAACCTGCAAAAAACCCCAGGGGGAAGCCTGAGGGAAAAATGGAAGGGATCCCCAACCAAACAGGGATCCCTGGGAAGCACTAGTCCGAAAAAACAACCAAGGAAACCCTAGTCGGCTGGGAGGGGCACAGATAGTGGAGAAGGATCTCCCTCCAGGAGATCATCTATAAACAACCACTCCTCAGGAGGGATGACCTGGGTTGAGCCAGGGACTGGGCAGGAACCAGGAGCCATGGGAGGGGGAGCAGGGGAGGGACCAAAGCCCTCCCCTCTCTACTTTCTTCCCTCCCCGCTCAAATAAATAATTAAAAAATAATATTAAACCTAAGTTGCAAACCTTATTTCTCCATATCTTAGAAAATAGATTAAATATTTTGAATTAATATAAATAAACCTTATTACTCCAATTTGACTTTTCAAATAAGTCAATTCAAATTTTACTTCCCTCCTAATTGCCTAAATGTAACACTTAGTAATACTGCCTGGAATTAATCGACACGAACTTCACTATGTATTCTAACATCCATTGGAAATTATTCCAATTCCTTTTCTTCAAATGTCTTTTGACTTCTTTGCTTCTCCTAGGCTATGCCTCTCTATTTATCCCAAGCAACGTCTTTCTATTATTCTTGAGCAAAGTCATTTTGTTGTTCTCTATATTTTTTTGTTCTTGAGCTATGTCTCTCTATTGTTCTTGAGGGATAATTAATTTTGTTCTTGAGATATGTCTCTCTACTATTCTTGAGATATATCTCACTATTGTTATTGAGTTGTCTTTCACTAATGCTCAAATGTGTCTTCAATAGAGACGTTTGGGCTTCTCATTGGTGTTTACAAGCTTGTATCTAATATTTTCCAATGAAATGATCAAAAGCTTCTCTGAATGCTTCTCTATTAGATTCTCTGCCTAGCCAAATTCTAATCTATTGATTGCAGCACGTTCCTTCTAATGATGCACTTCTAAATAGTGCCCTATTATGAACCGTATTGCTTTTCACTAGATAGATCCTTGTTGTGAAGAGATTTTTATTGATATTTTTAGATTAAAAATGCTTTGCTTCTTATTTTTCTCTTGCATTACTTCTTAGTAATATGTTGTTGGGTTGGCTACCTTTAGCTTCTTAATAGCCCATTTATTTTATTTTAATCTTTTAGAATGTTGCTCTAATGTTTTTATCACAAGAAACTTATGCTTCTTTAATATAGGTCTCTTAGACCCTTTTTGTGATGTAGGTCACTTGGGCCTCTTCTCTAATATAGGCCTCATGGGCCTTTTCTATGATGTAGACATCTTGGGACTCTTCTCTAATGTAGGCTTATTGATCCTCTTCTATGATGTAGGCTTCTTGAACTTTCTTTAATGATGTAGTAAGTGTCTACCTTGAAGAACATGCTTCAAAAAATAATCTATGGCCAAGACTAAAATGATATAAAGATATATTCAATCAGTCTAGTTCTTCAATGTATCCTAGGAAGATGCTTCCTTCTCTTCTATTTTGTATTATACTAATGCTCCAAATATATAAATTTCAATTCAGTCTTGACTTGATTCTTCATTGTTCCTTTATCTTAGAAATCTTGCAATGCTTTCTTCTCTTTCTTTTCTCTATGCTTATTTTTTCTTTGTTCTATAGAAGCTCTGTATGGTTTCTTCTTCTCAAAACTCTACTACTCATTTATATTTGTATATTATAGTTCGTTGCTTCAAATATCTATGTTTAGAAAGTTTTGAATGCTTCTTAATCCTTGGAATCTAAAGTGCTTCTCTATCTCTATAGGAAGTTATGATGCTTCTCAATATTTGTAGTAATGTTACTTCTTTGTCTATCTAAAATCATCAATGTCTTAGATTGCACCTAATAACCCAATATGATTCTCTTCATTGATAGAGAATCCAATATCAATGTTAGGGTGACTCTAAATATCCCCAAATGAACAACTTTCTCTTGAGTTGGTTCTTCCTATCAATATAGTCGATTCCTAGTCTTCATTGGTTTTCCTTCAATCGAGTGGAAAGACCCTAACATCTAAATTAGGGTGACTAATCCTTGTCCCCTCAAAATCTACTAAATTAGACCTTTAAAAATAGAGTCAAATTCTGCATTTCCTTCAAAGTGGATAGATGTTAAATTAACTTTATAAAAAAATGGACAAAGTTAAATATTGAATATGGTGGCTGATAAAATAACTCTATCAAAATGGAGAGAGTTAGGTGGTAGCTCTGATACCACGGTTAGAATTTTAATACTTACCACCATAGAAATTCATAGGTCCCAATATAAAATAGCCACAATATTAAATATCAAAATAATTATATAATGAGTAGAATAATATATGAGCAAATTAATAAGTATATCAAGGCCTATATAATGTTAGATTTTGAATCTATAAACATAAGGTAAATGCAACCACAAGTATGGAAATAAGCATGCAATTTTATAACTATGATAATGGCTAAGTAATATGCATGAAAATATGATAAGAAACTTATGAAAGTACTCAAGAAATAGCAATTTATAAAAGCTCACAAAAATATAGAATTCTATGCAATGGAGATAACTGCCTCTCCATTTTGCAAAAATAATCTACATTGTAACTACTACTACTCTCACTTATTCATTCCAAAATCCTCTCTCTTATATTCTATGAAGGTCTATTTATAATAATACATACCTCTTTGCCTTCAATATTCTTATGAAACCTCACTTATGTATATGTGGACTACATGCACATTTACCTCATTGCACATTTTAACACTTGTGCATTTATTACATTACTTTAATCAACTATTTAAATCATAATAAACTCCTAATCTAAACATGTACCCATGATGGTACATTAGTAAGAACCAAATAATGTAATATATTCCAACACCCCCCTGTATTACATTATTTGGGAATTGAAGACTTTAGTCTTCAATATGGATCTTTATATTTGAGATATTCTTCATCTTGATTAGGTTCTTCTTTTTTTGATTCAGTCTTCATGTAGTATTTCATTGTCTTCTTCATCCCTCTATTGTTTGGTATTTCAAAATGTTTGGTAGAAGTTTTGACCTTGAAGTCTTCTATGTATCCTTGATGAACTAGTGATCTTATAATCTTGCATGTCATAAGTGGATCAAGATTGCTTCCTTTTCTTTCCTATGGTTTTCTGTATGACCTGTGTCTTTGATCTTCAAAAATGTCAAGCTTGAATTCAGTGTCAGTAGATGCTTCTAAAATAAGAACTTGGAAGAAATAATCTAATCTGAATATTAGTATTTCTTCAAATTTTTTATAGTATTTTTCCTTGTAGTAGCAAAATGATGGCAAGCCGGGATTCACACAAACACATTCACAGTAATTTCATGGTAATTTCATTAAAAATAGCTTAATACAGTTTACAGTAGTCTCTCCAGTATACCACTTCTTCCCCAATCCCGAACTTCACCATCCCCTTTACAAAGATTTTCTCCGAGTTTTTAACGAGGCCTCAGTCCTCCAGGCAATCAATGCCTCCACCAAACAAATTTCAAATTCAAATTTCCCCCCAGGACGAGAATTCAAATTTTGCCATAAATGGGCCACCGCCCGAACCACCATGGAGCTTGCATTAATGGTTTTCCTCGACCTGCAACCGCCGTCTTCGTCAGATCGATCTCCTGTACCGTGGTCTCCTCCATAATGGCCATTACTTGCGTCTGTTCCATTGCCTGTTCCTGTTACTTTGTCAATAAAAGAAAAGAAACGCGGTCGTGGCTCTCATCTTGATTCAATACACGTAGCTGTCCACGTGTTAAATCTGACCTCCCCTGGTTGTCCGCATACATACTTGGCTTTACCCACCTCTGTCCACAACTTTTCCAAAACACGTGCCCCTCTCCATAGTTTTGATACACGTGGCTGCCCACGTGTCAAATCCTGCCTTGTCCGGTCTTCGGTTCATTTTCTTTGGTCATGATTTTACTTGGTCGCGATATCGCGACATGTCGCGATATCGCGACCAAAAACGCTTCCTCAAGCCTCAACTCTTTGGGGTCACGAAATCGTGACATGTCACGATTTCGCGACCCCTCCCCTCTCTCTCTCAACCTTCTCTTTGTTGAAGCTCCTCGTAAATTTCTCTGCCTTGCATTGTCTTGTGAAAATGCCACGTGGCGGTTTCTAACCGGCCGCGATATCGCGACAGGACCCTTTCTCCTTCACTTTGCATTGGTGACCGTCGCGATATCGCGACGTCGCGATATCGCGACGTTTGGAACCCTTCTCTTTTGCCTTTGAAATTTGGTCGCGATATCGCGACGTCGCGATATCACGACGGAACCCGCCAAAGCTTCACAACAGCTTTCGAGGTCGCGATTTCCACCGATTTGCGACCTCTCCTCCCTTTGCCTTAAAACTTCTCCAAACCCAAACATTGCTTTACAAAACCTTCTCCAATGCCGAAAATAAAAAGATCAAAGTGCAAAGAACTTAAAAAGAACTGAAAATTTTTTGGATGACGCAGGATTGCCCTACTATTTTCGGATGCTCCTGCATCAGACACCCGGGGTAAATTAAAAGTGATCCTCACTTCTATTTTGTTTGGGGAAGACCCAGGCGGTCAACCTCCATCTTCGACAGCCAAGTTGCGTCCTCAATAGGTTTGCCCTTCCACTTAATTAAATACTCAGAATATTGCTTGTTTCTGGTGCTTCTGCCTTCACGGGTGTCCAATATTTCCTCGACCTCGTCTGTGGTTGGAGTAGAGGCTGGAATTGGCCATAATTCTGCACTTGCTATTTCTGTACCCTCCCCCTCATGATATTCCACTAAATCTGAAACATTAAAAATAGGTGAAATATCAAGCCAATTGGGCAACTCCACTTCATATGCATTTCCTGACTCCCGCCTTCCCAGTATTCTGCATGGTCCAAACTTCTTCATCTTCAATTTGTTATAAGTCTTGGCAGGGAATCTCTCCTTCCTGAGATGCACCATGACCTCATCTCCCACTTTGAACTCCTTGAACCGCCGCTTCTGGTCTGCCCTTGTCTTGTATTGAGTATTCATTTTTATAATTTGTTTTCTTACTTCTTCATGCAGACTTTTCATATGCTCCGCAAATTCTTCTGCCTCGGCACTGCACTTTTCTCTTTTGTCCAACTTCCTCAGTTCAGACACATTTCTTGGGCTGTTCCCGTATATTATCTGGAATGGAGACTTGTTGGTGCTCTTATTAACTGAACTGTTATAAGCAAATTCTGCCTGTGGTAAAACTAAATCCCATCCTTTAGGCTGATCTGATATCAAACATCTCAATAGATTACCCAGGCTTCTGTTCACCACCTCTGTCTGTCCGTCAGTCTGTGGGTGGTATGCAGAACTGAATTTCAGGTCTGTTTTCATCTTCTTCCACAGAGTTCTCCAAAAGTACCCAACAAACTTGGTATCTCTGTCAGAAACTATGCTTCTTGGCAGACCGTGAAGTCGTACCACTTCCTTGAAGAATAACCCAACAATATGAACTGCATCACTTGTCTTCTGACAGGGAATAAAATGTGCCATTTTGGAGAATCGGTCAACCACCACAAACACTGAGTCATTTCCCCTCTGTGTTCTCGGCAATCCAAGAATAAAATCCATGCTTATGTCCTCCCATGGCCTCTCGTGTACGGGTAATGGCTGGTATAATCCTGTGTTTTGCCTTATGCCCTTTGCCATTTGACATATTCTGCATCCTTGCACAAACTTTCTCACATCTTGCTGAAGTTGTGGCCAATAATAATTTTCATCCACTAGGGCAATAGTCTTATCCCTTCCAAAGTGTCCAGCCAATCCTCCGCTGTGCTTTTCCTTGATCAAGTTCTCCCGCATGGAGCTCCTTGGAATGCATAATTTGCTCCCCTTGAACAACATTCCATCTTGGATTAAGAAATCCAACCATTTTGTCCGGTCCACCGTAACAGGTGTTAAGCAAGCCTTCCAAGCTTCTGCAAAATCCGGATCTGTAGGGTACAAACCCTTCAGTTCTTCAAATCCCACTACTTCCACTGTCAATTTCATCAGTAAAGTCTGCCTTCTGCTCAAGGCATCTGCAACCTTGTTTGATTTCCCACTCCTGTGCTTCAGCACAAAGGTATAACTTTGAAGGAATTCTACCCACTTCATGTGTCTTTGGTTCAGTTTTGTCTGACTGTTAATGTACTGTAAAGCCTGATGATCAGTAAATAGAACAAACTCCTTTGGCAAGCAAGTAGTGTCTCCACTTCTTCAGAGCCTGAACTATAGCATAAAATTCTTGGTCATAAACTGAATATTTTTTTCGAGCATCATTCAACTTCTCACTGAAATAAGCAACTGGCTTGCCTCCTTGACTCAGTACAGCCCCTATTGCACTACCACTGGCATCACAGTCCACCTGAAAGACCTTGCCAAAGTCTGGAAGTGCCAAAATAGGTTGTTCTGTCACCTTTCTCTTTAATGTATCAAAGCTCCTTTCAGCCCCAGATGTCCATTTGAACTCCTTTTTATCTCCCCTCATTGTTTCTGTGAGAGGTGCACAAATGCTGCTGAAGTTCTTTATGAACTTCCTGTAAAAGCTGGCCAAACCATGAAAAGATCTTACTTCTATTGTGCTTCTTGGGGTAGGCCATTCAATGATGGCTCTCACCTTCTCGGGGTCCATTTTCAGTCCTTTTGCTGAGATTACAAACCCCAGGTAAACTAATTCTTTCTTGACAAAATTACACTTTTTCAGATTTATTAATAACTGCTCTTCTCGCAGTTTTTCAAAGACCCTCCTGATATGCATCAGGTGTTCCTCCAGGGTCCTGCTGAATATCAATATATCATCTAAATAAACAATAACAAATTTTCCCAGGAACTCCTTCAGTACTTCATTCATCAGCCGCATGAAAGTACTTGGTGCATTGGACAGCCCAAATGGCATGACCAACCACTCATACAAGCCCTCTCTTGTCTTGAAGGTCTGTCTTCCACTCATCTCCCTCCCGGATACGGATCTGATGATAGCCGCTTTTTAAATCAATCTTTGTGAAGTATTCAGCTCCACTTAAACAGTCCATGATATCATCCATTCTTGGCAACGGGAATCTGTATTTAATAGTGATTTTGTTGATGGCCCGTGAATCTGTACACATCCTCCATTCCCCATCCTTCTTTGGCGCCAACACTGCAGTACTTGCGCATGGGCTCAAGCTTTCCCGAATCAATCCCTTTTCTAACAATTCCTGGACCTGTCTATTTAACTCCTCAATCTCTACAGGCGTCATCCTGTGTGCAGCTTTATTTGGCAAGCTTGATCCCGGTACTAAGTCTATATGATGGCTAATTTTCCTTACTGGGGGTAAACCCTCAGGCACATTGTCAGACACAATATCTGGAAATTCCTCCAGCAGATTTAGGACTTCGGCTGGGGTATCCTGGCATTCTTTCCCCCTAACTCTAGGGATTATTGCATAACATAATTGTTCATGCTTCAATCCGTTCAGGAACTTCCTCCCCTCAACTAAACAGACTCTGGAATTGTTACATACCTTTTCATCCGCATCCTTTAAGGGCTTTAGTTTATGGCGTACACCATTCTTTGTCAATGAGTAGGTGTTGGCACGGCCATCATGCACTGCACTCCGGTCAAACTGCCAGGGCCTCCCCAGCAACATGTGGCAAGCATCCATGGGTAGGATGTCACACAGGACCTCATCACAATAATTTCCAATGTTAAATTTAACGGAACACTGCTCATTGACCAAAGCTCTGTGGTCCTTCTGTAACCATGCGACCCGGTATGGGTGTGGGTGCTTCTTCCTTTCTAACTGTAGCTTTGTAACCATTTCCTCAGAAACCAGGTTATCCGTGCTACCATTATCAATAATGATATTGCAAACCTTGCCCGCACATTTACATCTGGTGCGGAATAAACTTTTCCTCTGGTCTGTGTCCTTCTCCTCATTCAACAGGACTCTTCTTACAATCATTGTTTCTCCTCTCTCCGCTTCTTCGAAATGCTCAGACTCAGCATCTTCCTCTGCCACAGCAGCTCTGGCTGGACCCTCAGGCCTCTTGTTCATTCTTTCTCGGTGTTGTGGACACTCAAATGCCCGGTGTCCTTCTTCACCACAGTGGAAACATGTTCCACGAAATACTCCTCTCCCAAATCCTCGTCCAGATCCACCCCGTCCTCTTGGGTAGCTGTTCTGATCTCGGGGTTGATAAACATCTTCTTCCTTTTGGTCCTGGTTACTACTGGCTTCACCAGTCTTCTTTGGGTCCTTGTACTTTTCTCCACTGGTTCTCCCACCAGTTCTTCCACCGTGGCCCCTTCCTCTTTGCTTGCCTTCAAACCGCCTATTCAGCTTTTCTTCCACCTTTAAGGCAAATTGGTAAGCATCCTCAATGGTGCTTACCCGAACCAGGCTCAGTTCTTCCTGGATACCAAGTCTCAACCCATTGATATACCGGGCTACCTTTTCTTTGTTTGCCTCTAAATGCCCTGTTCTAATAGAAATCTTGTAAAACTCTTCAGTGTATTCTTGGACAGTTTTGTTTGTCTATCTCAAGCTCTGCATTCTTCTTAGCAGATCCAACTCGTAATCTGCCGGGATGAACTATCTTTTCAGCTTCTCCACCATTCTATCCCATCTTGTTATTCTCTCCTTCCCTCTTCTGTTCCTCTCCAACTGTATTCCCCTCCACCAAATGCTGGCATGACCCTTCAACTTGGTCTTAGCAAATCTGACCCGGTTAGGGTCTTCAACCTCCTCGTACTCGAAATATTCCTCTAAATCATTTATCCAGTCAATCACTTCTTCTGGATTTAGGTTTCCCGAGTATGTAGAAACCTCCATTTTAGGTTGTTTTCCAATCTGAGAGATGGCCTTATACAACCGGGCTTGAGCAGGATCCACAGCTTCTTCTTCTTCCTCAGACTGGTCTTCTTCTTCAACTTCGTCTTCACTTTCCTCATCCCCTCCGGGTTCGCGCCTTCTACGTAACTCTGCTTGCAGGGCTTGAACTTGCCTTTGCAAGGCTCGAAAGTCTTCGGCCGGCACCACATCTCCTCCTCCGCCTCGGTTTCTTCGTGGAGGCATTATATATATATTTTTATAAAATCTTTCCACAGATCCTGGTGTAACTGCCTCTCTCTCCGGTGATCTGTTACACGCTCAGGAGCTCCTGCTCTGATACCACTTGATGGCAAGCCGGGATTCACACAAACACATTCATAGTAATTTCATGGTAATTTCATTAAAAATAGCTTAATACAGTTTACAGTAGTCTCTCCAGTATACCACTTCTTCCCCAATCCCGAACTTCACCATCCCCTTTACAAAGATTTTCTCCGAGTTTTTAACGAGGCCTCAGTCCTCCAGGAAATCAATGCCTCCACCAAACAAATTTCAAATTCAAATTCCCCCCCAGGACGAGAATTCAAATTTTGCCATAAATGGGCCACCGCCCGAACCACCATGGAGCTTGCATTAATGGTTTTCCTCGACCTGCAACCGCCGTCTTCGTCAGATCGATCTCCTGTACCGTGGTCTCCTCCATAATGGCCATTACTTGCATCTCGTTCCATTGCTCGTTCTCGTTACTTTGTCAATAAAAGAAAAGAAACGCGGTCGTGGCTCTCATCTTGATTCAATACACGTAGCTGTCCACGTGTTAAATCTGACCTCCCCTAGTTGTCCGCATACATACTTGGCTTTACCCACCTCTGTCCACAACTTTTCCAAAACACGTGCCCCTCTCCATAGTTTTGATACACGTGGCTGCCCACGTGTCAAATCCTGCCTTGTCCGGTCTTCGGTTCATTTTCTTTGGTCATGATTTTACTTGGTCGCGATATCGCGACAGGTCGCGAAATCGTGACATGTCGCGATATCGCGACCAAAAACGCTTCCTCAAGCCTCAACTCTTTGGGGTCGCGAAATCGTGACATGTCACGATTTCGTGACCCCTCCCCTCTCTCTCTCAACCTTCTCTTTGCTGAAGCTCCTCGTAAATTTCTCTGCCTTGCGTTGTCTTGTGAAAATGCCACGTGGCGGTTTCTAACCGGCCGCGATATCGTGACAGGACCCTTTCTCCTTCACTTTGCATTGGTGACCGTCGCGATATCGCGACGTCGCGATATCGCGACGTTTGGAACCCTTCTCTTTTGCCTTTGAAATTTGGTCGTGATATCGCGACGTCGCGATATCGCGACGGAACCCGCCAAAGCTTCACAGCAGCTTTCGAGGTCACGATTTCGTGACCCCTCCTCCCTTTGCCTTAAAACTTCTCCAAACCCAAACATTGCTTTACAAAACCTTCTCCAATGCCGAAAATAAAAATATCAAAGTGCAAAGAACTTAAAAAGAACTGAAAATTTTTTGGATGACGCAGGATTGCCCTACTGTTTCCGGATGCTCCTGCATCACAAAAGAAATATGAATGAGATTTTCCTCCACAATATTTGCATGGATGGAAACTCCAACAATTTACCTTCTCATGACCAAATTTGTTGCAATAAGTGCAAAATAAATATATCCCAACTTCTTTGTCATTTGTTTTAGGAATATCATGTTTATCTATTTCTTTGATGAAATAGTTAAACCATGTGTGAAAAATTGAAGCAATTCCATCTTTACTTCTTTCATAAATTTGTATGATGTCTTTCTGATCAATATTTTTCCTTACCTTTTGAATATGAACTTCAATATTTTTATTGGTATCATTTTATTTTACTTCCTTTACTATTTCCTGAAAATTTTACTTTTGCCAAACTAGTAGTTTATGGATTTTTAGAGATTTATTTAACCTCTATCGATTCTTCTCTTTTATTTGCATCTTCCTCGTTATTATCCATTATATTTTTTGGATTATCAATCATGTTTTCTATTGAATCAAGTGTATTTCTAATCCATATAGGCATTTTCCTTGCTCCTTTTCTAATTGTATTATTGAATTTGTTCTTTAGAGTAGACATTCTTATAGTATCCTAGTTATGTATTGAGAATATTTTTGATAGTTATTTTGAGGTAGTCTACCTTATAACTCCCTAGTGAGATGATTAAATACTTTTCTACAATTTGTAGAATAAATATTGGAAAAATATTTCCAATTTTCACGTTTTGTAAAAGATCTTTCTTCCTTGAAAATAAATGAACTATGGACTTGATAGAATGCTTAGCTTTCTATATTTGAGTTGAATTCCTTTTGTCTCCCTAGTAATGTGATGACAAGTTTAATATAATGTTCAACTCTTTAAAGCAACTATTTTATCTCTCCTTGTAGAAAGCTTAATAATGCAATTAGATAGAAATTCTCAATATCTTCAAGATAGTTAAGTTGGATTCTCTATGTCTCTTCAACTTGAGTATGAGACTAATAAAATCAATCTTCCAACTTTTAAATAAATCTAGAGTTTGACTTCCCTCTACCTTTGTATAATGAAGTTTCTAAATTTCTATGATTTCAATTTGATGTAGGATTCCTTGTATCTCCCAAGTTAGAAATTTAGAAAGACTAAATATTTGCAAATTAATCTTATGTCTCCTTGTTTATGGTTTGCAAATGTTTGAAGCAATAATAATAAATATTTTAATGCTTCTAATTTCTACTTCCTTCTCAAGGCAACCAATATGCTTTCTAGGATTTCTTTTCACTCCTTATTACTCCTAATATTCAATATCCTAGAGTATACAACTTAGTTGATATCAACCTTAAAGTATATGCCTTAATTTCACCTTTGAACTTGCAATATATATATGAGGATAATTCTTACCTTCCAAGTGCTTAATTTTGACTTGCAAACTGACTATAATCAACTCGATTTCCTATGTCTTAATGGTGGTTGACTCCTTGTCAACTTTGAGGTGCTATGTAGACCTCTCACTCCTCTTCATCACCGTATTGCGTGCTCTTCTTCAATGTCAATATGTTGGCCTACGTACTTCTCTTCAACTGATGCACTCACTATGTTCTTACTCCTCGATCTTCATGCCACCTTAGAGTCTTACGTGCTGCCTTAAATTCATGATTCTTCTCGCTTTTAATATTGGCTTTTGAAATGTGCTATATAAGCACTCCTTTTATGAGCATCTCCTCTGGATTCTAACGTAGTGTAAGGTGGATAGTGCCAAGTGGCACTTGCATTTTCCAACTTCTTCGAAATGACTCTGTTGCACCTTCTTTCAATGCCTATGCCATGTGGCATTAAGAGTCTTAACTATTTCCTTCAATATCTCGATGGTAGGTGCTATAATCAATGCTTCCTTGAGAGTGTTATTCAAATGATGTTATACGCTCAAGTAGTCCTCTTCATTGTGTGCTTCGAGTTATCTTCAACAACATGGTGATTTCCCTTTTGCTTGCATGAAACACCTTCTTCCACGTGGTGTGTATCCTTCACCAATGTGCCCTAACTTCCTTTAGGCTATTCAACATATTAGTCTGGATTGCTTAACGCTCATTCACTACACTTCTTGCTATACTTCCAATGCTTCTATGGTAGAGATATGATAGCTATTCTTCCAACGCTTCTATGGCAGAGGTATGATAGCTATTCTTCCAATGCTTCTATTGAGTGCCAACCAAGTCTATGTGGTGGCTTCAGGCAGTGAGTAACCCATCCTTGAAATTGATTCAAACTTGTTAATCCTTGTTGTAGTTCAATGTATCTCCTCCTTATCTTGATGATGTAGGCTTGTTGAGTTTACCTTACACCCTGTAATGACTTCCATGTTGTATACCCGAGCTAAATGGAATGCTTGCTTTGGTGCAAGTCAATGTAATCATGTGGGCAAAATGGAGGCTAGTCTAAGTGCCAATGATGCTACTTCCAATATTGTTACATGGGTAGAATAGGGATTGTGTCCTATGATGCTTGCATAGTTGTGATGCTCCTATCGATAGCATTGCTTGGAGGTAGGCATTATTGTATTCTCCCTGCATTGCCTTCACCAAAGGCTTTCAACTATTAGAGGTACCTTGCTTTACCTTCACCAAAGGCTTTTGGATGTACCTTATCTTGCCTTCACCAAAGGCACCTAAATCCTAGATGTAATGCTTGACTTTCCTACCTTGACATATTTATGGTTATTGTTATTTTCTCCTACCTTTTGTTCAATAGTCCTTGGATGACTATGTAACTTGAGAAGTCTAATATTAAACTTATGCTTTCACCTTTCTAACTAACTTCTTCATATTTGCTTGGATGATAATCTATAGGTTGATGTTGTCCAAACTATCTCCCTTTTCCTTGGAGATACTTCACTTTTAGAGCTCTATTGAGTGGCCTAAGTGAAGTGCTTTGCAAACATAGGATGTAATGATATAGACATTTGCCCCCTATACTCTTAAACTAACTCTCTTGGCTTCTCAAAATGGTGGCTTCTACTTCCTTTGTAGGTTGAGATAAGCTAGAGTCAATATTGCCTTCTAACCCTTGGCAATTGTTTCCTTGCTTGGCTACTTTTACTTTGATAATTCCAAGATTTTCAATAATATTTTGCACTATAGTATATGCAAATCCATAGAGTCTTATTTTACTTGAATAGACAATAGATAGTTGATATTTTTCTTTCTCTTGAAATATATCTAACTTCTATTTTTATGTGCAGGTTTGAACCTTGTAGACTATAACTTTTGCACTACCTTGAAGACTTTAAATTGAAACTTATTTATGCAACCTCTAAACCTTGAAATTGGTGCTCAATAAACTTAATAAGGAACCAAATATAAAAGTTCAACTAATGAACCTTTTGCACCTTAGTTGCATACCTTTTCTATTCTTGTAGATGGTGTTGTTATTGGTGATTTGAATCACCTAAATGCTACCTAGTAGTAGATGAAATTGTAGCTCTTCTAGGCTGTCCAAAATAGCTCTTTAGCTCACCTATTTGCAGCTTAGAGACTCCTCTAACTTGCTGCCCAATACTATAGTTTAGTGGCTTTAATTATTCTTCAGAATGCACTCTGTAAGTCTAAATTTTTGCAACTAGTAATGTTGTCCTAATTGTTACCCTTTCGTAGTCAATATCTTCACTAAAATGTTGTCCTTGAACCTCAAAAATTTGGTAGGGAACTCCTCCAAATCGTAGCTAAGTTTTCCTTCAAGAACTCTTCAGTAATCTACTGTAGAAACCAACAAATATCCTATCTCTAAAATAACCTTCAAGCCTTCAATGGCAATCCCAAAATCTCTCAGATTTTATGGCTTCTCTATCTCCTTTCTCCTTCAACCTTCTTATTGAATTCTGACTTCAAACTTGGCCTATCTAATGGCCTTCTTCTCAATATTCTGACTATCTTGAGGTCTTCACTATTTTCCTTCAAAATTTGGCAACCTTCTTGCCAAATCCTTCTCTCTTGGGCTTGTTGTCGGATGGTGATAATTGTCCCAAGTTCTTTATCAAAACTTCTCCTTGAGTTCTCCTCAAATATTTTCCAATGGACTTCTTCAAGTATCCTTCAATGAGGCTCTCCAAGCCTTCTCCTTGAGACCTCTTCTCTAGGGTCTTCACTCTTGCAACTTCTTTGGTCTTTCCAATGAGACATTTTCTTCAATCTTCTACTATGGAAGTTTTGCAATGAGATCTCCTTCTTGGATCTCTTAAATCTTCTAAAATATGCAATAGGACTTTTGCTAGTCCTTCTCTATCCTCAATATTCCAAATATGGAAGTTCTTCAATAGGACCTCCTATGGGTCTCTTCTTCAATGTGAAGTTTTCAATCTTCAATGGAGATCTCCAATCTCCTATCTTCACTAGGACTCTTCTCCTAGAGTCTCTTCTACCTTCAATGAGGTCTTCTTTCTAGGACCTCCTCCTTGATTTACAATCTTTAATGTGGCTTCCTTGGCCTCTAGATCTCTTCTCAATCTCCAACTTGGAGTCTTCAATCTACAAATATTGCAATGGGACCTTTTTCTTAGGCCTCCAAATCTTCAATCTCTAACTTGTTGCTTCAGGAACTAGATTGATTCCAAAGAAGATATTCTTCCTAGATCTTGTAGGAAGCTTCCCAACTTTCTTTGAATCTCCTTTTTTCTACAACAAAGTATTAGGAAATGATAATAGAAATTTCTATAAATCTATAGAAAATAATCTTCACTAGTTGATTTGTCAATCTAGTGGATTCAATGTTGAGTTCTAGTCTTCACAAGTTTTTCTGCAACTCTATGGAAAAACTCTAGCCAAATACAATTTTAGAAATTTTAAAAATGATATTTGTAATCTCCTCTCAATCTCTCTTGTGGCTCTCTCTATTTCCTATCGATCTACCTAGTGCTCTGATACCACTATTAGCTTTTGAAGCTATAAACTTAAAGGAAATGCAACCACAAGTATGGAAATAAGCATGCAATGTTATAACTATGATAATGGCTAACTAATATGCATGAAAATATGATAAGAAACTTTTGAAAGTACTCAAGAAATAGCTATTAATGAAAGCTCATGAAAATATACAATGCTATGCAATGGAGGTAACTACCTCTCCATTTTGCAAAAATGCTCTACATTGTAACTACTACTACTCTCACCTATGCACTCCAAAATCCTCTCTCACTTCTATTCTATGAAGGCCTATTTATAATGAGACATGCCTCTTTGCCTTCAACATTCCTATGACACCTCACTTATGTACATGTGGACTACATGCACATTCTAACACTTGTGCATTTATTACATTGCTTTAATCAACTACTTAAATCCTAATAAACTCCTAATCTAAATATGTACCCATGATGGTACATTAGTAAGAACCAAATAATGTAATATATTCCAACATATAATACTAAAGATAACATTCACTTACATAATAAAATATAAATGTAAATGGCCTAAGTCATTCATGAACTATGCATGAAGAAAAATTACAATATTAATTGCTTAAAATATGTATACAAGTTTTATTCCTTTCCTTCCTCTTACAACTATGTAATATGATATTCAAATTACATTCTTATGGAGTATTATCTCCATAATATATCCATAGTAATGTGACTCTTCAAGTACTTGACTATTGCTCTCCATATAACAAGTCCTATTATCTTTCACTTATCATCTTACCACTTGCATACTAGACTCTTCACTTTCTTCTTGCATGAACACTTTACTCTATGACATATCTACATGACTCTTGCACTTCTACATGCACTCCTAATCTAAGATACTTGTGCATATCCTCACATTACATATTTGTATTCTTACATACAAGATACTTGCACACATTCTCTCAATCTACACTTGCACTCTAACTTACATGACACTTGTGCATTTCCTACGTATTGCACTCTTACATAACACTTGTGCATTTCTTGTACATTGACACTTACATAAAAGGGGAAATATAAATCACACACCTAAACTAAAGACTCAACCCTAATCTATTACATATTTATAATTATACCATGAAGGTACCATGGGGGTATATTAACATGTACCAAATAATGTAATATTCCTCAACACCCCCTTGTATTACATTATTTGGTTATTGAATATTTTAGTCTTCAATATTGGTCTTCATATAAAATCTTCAATCTTCATGTGATCTTGCATTGTGCATGAGATTCATCTTCATATTCTTTCTTGAGTTCTACTCCAAGTTCTTCATATTCATTTTTTAGATTTTTAATCTTTGTATCTTCATGGTCTAGATCATGAACTGCTTGAACTTCTTTTTTGACTTCAATTTCATGTGCATGAATAGCTTGTACTTTCTTTTGTCTTTGACCTCTAGATCATGTGCTTCTTTTGATCTATTTTTTTTTACAATATAAACATTCACTTAGAGAGTCATAATAGTTTCTTGAATTAGATGAACATGGAATGTCAATATTGC
Organism: Wollemia nobilis; assembly: GCA_028583015.1. NCBI lineage: Eukaryota > Viridiplantae > Streptophyta > Pinopsida > Araucariales > Araucariaceae > Wollemia > Wollemia nobilis. The sequence goes on from JAQPPZ010001340.1 coordinate 1,232,778, forward strand.
ATGAAGAATGAAATAATATTTTTAGAGATGATTATCTTGATTCAATTTCATCCCTACTTTCCTTTTTAGAGTTTCAATTAACTCTATTTGTTTTAGTTTTTCATCATTATGAAGTTCAAGTGAAAGCAATTTTACATACATTATACTACCTATATCAATAGGTATCATAATACCATCCTTTGAATTATCAATTGCTTCAACAAGTTTTGAATGTAATTAGTATTCAAATATCTCAAAAATTTCTTCCATAGTTTCTCTATAGATGAAAAGTAGTGTCATATCTAGCTTACACTTAGGTTTTTCAATCAATTTTCTAATGTGAAAGTTTATAACTTATAATATTTCCTTTCTAATTATGAACTTCATATTTCCTTTCATAATGATCACAGTTTATAATTCAATACTTTTGAATTAGTAATCCTTATATCTCCAAATTTTAATATGCACTCAAAAACATGAAATTTACAAATTTTAAAATTCTAACCTTTGTGTAGAAAACCTTTTAACTCCCAAATATTTTAAATTTTCTAATTTCAAATTTCAAAAAATTTTAAAACTTCAAAAACTTTGAAAAAATAGAAGCTAAAAACTTCACTCCTTACAAAACTTCAAAAGATTTAAATAATTTTTAATCACAAAAGTCCACTCTTAGAAACTTTTAAAAACTAAACCCTTTTAACTCTTCTAATCTTTAATCCTCAAAAAATAATATTAAACCTAAGTTGCAAACCTTATTTCTCCATATCTTAGAAAATAGATTAAAGTAAAAATTTTAATTAAATATAACTAAACCTTATTACTCCACTTTGACATTTCAAATAAGCCAATTCAAATTTTACTTCCCTCCTAATCACGTCAAAAAAATGTAATGTTTAGTAATATTACCTAGAATTAATTGGTGCAAACTTTGCTATGCATGCTAATGTCCATTGAAAATTATTTCAATTCCTTTTCTTTGAACATATTTTGACTTCTCTACTACTCTCTGGCTATGTATCATTTTTTCTCCTAAGCAATGTATCTCTTTTGTTCCCAAATGAAGTCTTTCTATTATTTTGAATTATATTTTGGTTGTTCTTGAGCTATGTATTTATGTTTTTCCTAGGGGATGATTTACTATTGTTCTCAATCTATATATCTTTGTTGTTCTTGAGCTATGTCTCACTATTGTTCTCAAGATGTATTTCACTGATGCTTGGACAACTAATTATTTTTCTTGAGCTACATGTCTCTATTAATATTGAGCTATATCTCATTGTTGTTCTCAGGCTATGTATTTTATTGATGCTCAAATGTATCTTTAATGAATATGTTCAGGCTTCTTCCTAGTGTTTACAAGCCTATATTGAATATTTTCTAGTGAAATGGTTGAAAGCTTCTCTAAAAACTTATTTTCCTAGATGAATTCTTATATGTTAGGTTCTTTTCCTAGCTGAATGCTACTCCACTAGCTACAACACTTTCCTTCTAATGATGCACTTTTGAATAGCCCCCTATTGTGAATTGTATTGATTTTCACTAGATAGATCTTTGTTGTGAAGATATTTTCATTGACCTTTCTAGATTAATAGCAACTATTTATTTCTTATGTTTCCTTGTTTTTCTTAGTAATATGTTGTTGGGTTGGCTACATTTAGCTTCTTAATGGCTCATTTCCTTTAAGCTAGAAATATAGAATGTTGCTTTGGTTTTTTATGTATCATAGGTAACTTATGCTTCTTCTTCAATATAAGTCTCTTGGACCTTTTTTGTGATGCAGGAAACTTGGGCCTATTCTTTTATGTAGGACTCATTAACTTCCTTTACTGATGTACGTCTCTTTCCTCCACTATTGTAGTAAGTGTCTACCTTGAAGAACCTACTTCAAAAAGCAATGCACAACCAAGAATAAAATTATATATAGATATATTTAGTTAACCTAGTTCTTCAATGTAGCATCAGAAGATGCTTTCCTATCGTCTGCTTTGTGTTTATTGTTGCTCAAAACATGTCAAGATAAATTCAGTCTTAACTTGATTTTACTTATTTATTATTTTCTATTAGAAAGCTTACAATGATTTCTTATCTTTCTTTTTTCTATTCTAACTTTTTCTTTGTTCTATAGAAGCTCTATATTCCTTCTTCTTCTTTTCTATGTGCTTACTGCTTTCTTCTTCTTCTCTTATTTATTATCATTTTTAGAATTTTGATACTTCAAATCTTTGTACTTAAAAATATTTGATTGCTTCTCAATCATTGTAAGCTAAAATGATTCTCTATCTCTTTAGGAGGCTATGATGCTTCTCAATCTTATGTACTATAACTGTGATGTTTGAAATATTCTTGAATATCTTAGGTCACATCTAAGAACCCAATATGATTATCCTCCTTTCTAGAAAACCCAATATCAATGTCAAGGTAAATTTGAATGTCCCAAAATGACCAACATTCTCCTGAGTTGGTTCTTAATCAATCTTTAATATCCAAATTTTCTTCTAATTTTGCTTCCTCTATAAAATTATTCAATGTTTCTCTATACGTTGGTCCTTTCTATCAATATAGTTGAGTCCTAGTCTTCACTAGTTTACCTTCAATCATGTGGAAGGACCCTAGCATCCAAATCAGGATGACTTTTTCTTGTCCCCTCAATATCTACTTAATTAAGCCTTTAAAAATAGAGTCAAATTCTGCATTACCTTCAAAGTGGACAAACTCTAAATTAAATTTATCAAAAATGGATAAAGTTAAATATTGAATATGATGGCTAATAAAATAACTCTATAAAAAATTGATAGATTCATATGGTATATTGGATGCCATCGTTGGTATTTTAATACCTATTACCACATTAAATCATTGGTCCCAATATAAAATAGCCATAATATTAAACATCAGATTAATAATATAATGAGTAGAATAATATATGAGTAAATTAATATGTATATCAATGCCTATATAATACTAAAATTAGAATTCACTTATATAATTAAATATGAATCTAATTGGCCTAAGCCATTAATGAAGTATTATTGAATAAAACATACAATATTAATTGCTCAAAATATATATACAAGATTTATTCCTTTTCTTCCAATCACAACACTATAATCTGATATTTATGTTATATTCTTATGGAGTATTATATCCATAATATAGCCATAGTAATATGACTCTTCAAGTACTTGAATATTGCTCTCCATATGCCAAGTCCCATGACCTTTGGCTTATCATCTTGCCACTTGCATACTAGACTCTTCACTTTCTTCTTGCATGTACACTTGACTCTATGACACATATAAATAATTCTTACACTTCTACATGCACTCCTAATTTATGACACTTGTGCACATACTCACATTACATATTTTCACCCTTACATACAAGACATTTGTGCACATTCTCTCAATCTACACTTGCACTCTAAGTTACATGACACTTGTGCATTTCCTACATAATGACACTTACATAAAATGGGAAATATAAATCACATACCTAAACTAAATATTAGACCCTAATCTATTACATATTTATAATTATACCATGAAGGTGCCATGGGGGTACATTAACATGTACCAAATAATGTAATATTCCTCAACACCCCCTGTATTACATTATTTGGTTATTAAATACTTTGGTCTTCAATATTCATGTGATCTTGCATTGTGCATGAGATTCATCTTCATCTTCTTGCTTGAGTTCTTCTTCAAGTTCTCCTTCATATTCATTCTTTAGATTTTTAGTCATTGTATCTTCATGATCTGGATCACAAACTTCTTGAACTTCTTCTTTAAATTCAAGTTCATGTGCATGAATAGCATGTGCTTTTATTTTATTCTTTACCTCTAGATCATGTGCTTCTTTTGATCTATTTTTTTACAATCTAAACATTCACTTAGAGAATCATAATAGTTTCTTGAATTAGATGAACATGGAATGTCAATATCTCATGAAGAACGAAATACTATTTTTAGAGATGATTATCTTGATTCAATTGTATCAATCTCTACTTTCCTTTTTAGAGTTTCAATTAACTCTTTTTGTTTCATATTTTCATCTTTATGAAGTTCAAGTGAAAGCAATGCCATATACATTATACTACCTATATCAATAGGTATCATAATATCATCCTTTGAATTATCAATTGCTTCAACAAGTTTTGAATGTAAATAGTATTCAAATATCTCAAAACTTTCATCCATAGCTTCTCTATAGATGAATTGTAATGCCATATCTAGCTTACCCTTAGAATTTTCAATCAATTTTCTAATGCTAGATTTTATAACTTATAATCTTTCCTTTCTAATTTTTATTTCCTTTTCATTATGATCATAGTTTATAATTCAATACTTTTGAAGTAGTAATCCTTATATCTCCTAAGTTTAATATGCACTCAAAAATATGAAATTTGCAAATTTTAAATTTCTAACCTTTTATGTAGAAAACCTTTTAACTCCCAAATATATTAAATTTGCTAAATTTCAAATTTTATAATTTTTCAAAACTTCAAAAAATTTAGATAGAAGCTAAAAAACTTCACTCCTTACAAAAATTCAAAAGATTTAAATAATTTTTAATCACAAAAATCCACTCTTAGAAACTTTTAAAAACTAAACCCTTTTAACTCTTCTAATATTTAATCCTCAAAAAATAATATTAAACCTAAGTTGCAAACCTTATTTCTCCATATCTTAGAAAATAGATTAAATATTAAAGATTTTTAATTAATATAACTAAACCTTATTACTCCACTTTGACTTTTCAAATAAGCCAATTCAAATTTTACTTCCCTCCTAATCACCTAAAAAATAATGTAATGTTTAGTTACCTAGAATTAACTGGTGCAAGATTCACTATGCATGCTAATGTCCACTGAAAATTATTCGAATTCCTTTTCTTCGAACATCTTTTGACTTCTCTGCTACTCTCAGGCTATATCTCTTTTTTGCTCCTAAGAAATATCTCTCTATTGTTTCCCAAGTAAAGTCTTTCTATTATTTTGAACTATATATCTTGGTTTTTCCTAAGCTATATGTCTTTGTTATTCCTAAGGGACGACTTACTATTATTCTTAAGTTATGTCTCTCTATCGTTCTTGATATGTCTTACTATTATTCTCAGGCTATATCTTTCATTGATGCTTGGATAACTTATTGTTGTTATTGAGCTATGTCTCTCTATTATGTTTCAGTTGTCTCACTATTTTTGTTAGGCTATGTATTTCACTGATGCTCGAATATGTCTTTAATGGAGACGTTCAGGCTTCTCCCTAGTGATTACAAGATTGTATTGAATATTTACCAATGAAATGGTTGAAAGCTTATCTAAATGCTTCTCTACCTGGATGAATGCTTCTTTGTTAGCTTATTTGCCTAGCCTAATGCTACTCCATTGGCTAAAACATGTTACTTCTAATGATGCTCTTTTGAATAGCCCCCTACTGTGAATCATATTATTTTTTACTAGATAGCTCTTTATTGTGAAGAGTTTTTCATTGACCTTTCTAGATTAGTAGCAACTCTTTCCTTCTTATTTTTCCCTAGCATTTCTTCTTAGTAATATATTTCTAGTTTGGCTACCTTTATCTTCTTAATATCTCATTTCCTTTATGCTAATCAATTAGATTTTTGCTATGGTTTTTTATCACATGCAGCTTATGCTTCTTTAATATATATCTCTTGGACCTTTTTTGTGATGCAAATCACTTGGGTCTCTTCTCTAGTATAGGTCTCTTGGACCTTTTCTATGATGTAAACCTCTTGGGCCTCTTATCTGATGTAGGATTTTTGAGCATCTTCTATAATGTAGGCTTCTGTAACCTCTTCTATTATGTAGGCTTCTTGAACTTCCTTTACTAATGTAGTATCTACCTTGAAGAACCTACTTCCAAAAATGATCTACGATCGAGACTAAAATGATATAAAAATATATTCAGTCAACCTAGTTCTTCAATGTATCATAGCAAGATACTTTCTTCTCCTTTGTTTTGTGTTATACTAATGCTCCAAATATGTAAAGGTTAATTTAGTCTTGACCTGATTCTTCATTTTTCCTTTATCTTAGAAAGCTTACAATGCTTGCTTCTCTTTATTTTCTCTATGCTTACTTGTTATTTATTCTATAGAATCTCTATATTGCTTCTTGTCAAAAATTTGCTACTCCTTTATATTTGTATATTACATTCTATTGCTTCAAATTTATGTACTTAAGAAGCTTTAAATGCTTTTCAATCCTTGGAAACTAAAGTGCTTATTTATCTCTATAAGAAGATATGACGTTTCTCAATATTTGTAGCAATGCTACTCCTTTATCTATCTAAAATATTCAATATCTTAAATCACCCCCAAGAACCTAATATGATTCTCCTCCTTGATAGAGAACCCAATATCAACTTTCTTCTGAGTTGGTTCTTCCTATCAATATAGTTGAGTCCTAGTCTTCATTGGTTTTCCTTCAACCAAGTGGAAAGACCCTAGCATTTAAATCAGGGTGACTAATCCTTGTCCCCTCAAACTCTACTCAATTAGACCTTTAAAATAGAGTCCAATTCTACATTACCTTCAAGTGGATAGACTCTAAATTAACTTTATAAAAAATAGAGAAAGTTAAATATTAAAAATGGTGGCTAATAAAACAAATTTATAAAAATGAATAGAGTTAGGTGGTATCCCTGATACCACAGTTGGATTTTTAAGCCTTACTACCACATAAATTCATAGGTCCCAATATAAAATAGCCATAATATTAAATATCAAAATAACTATATAATGAGTAGAATAATATATGAGCAAATTAATATGTATATCAAGGCCTATATAATACTAAAAATAAAATTCACTTATATAATAAAATATGAATATAAATGGCCTAAGTCATTCATGAACTATGCATGAAGAAAAATTACAATATTAATTGCTCAAAATCTGTATACAAGATTTATTCCTTTCCTTCCTCTTACAACTATGTAATCTAATATTCGGATTACATTCTTATGGAGTATTATCTCCATAATATAGCCATAGTAATGTGACTCTTCAAGTACTTTACTATTTCTCTCCATATGACAAGTCCTATGACCTTTGGCTTATCATCTTGCCACTTGCATACTAGACTCTTCACTTTCTTCTTACATGCACACTTTACTCTATGATATATCTACATGACTCTTGCACTTCTACATGCACTCATAATCTAAGACACTTGTACACATATTCAAATTACATATTTGCGTTCTTATATACAAAAAACTTGTGAATATTCTCTCAATCTACACTTACACCCTAACTTACATGATACTTGTGCATTTCCTACACACTGTACTCTTATAGGACATTTGTGCATTTTCTGCACATTGATACTTACATAAAAGAGAAAATGTAAATCACACACCTAAAATAAATATTCGACCCTAATCTACTACTTTTTTACAATTGTACCATAAAAGTACCATGGAGGTCTATTAGCATGTACCAAATAATGCAATGTTCCTCAACAGAGTGAAGAATAAAATATTAAAATTTGAAGAAGAAGAATGATTGAAGGGAGTCATAAGAAGACAAGTAATTAATTAAATAATAAGAATATTAAAAATTTAAAGGAATATTATTGATTAAAGAATATTATCAATAAATTAATTGAAATAAGATTGAAGGGAAAGAATTGAAGAAGAAAATTAAGACAAAGATTGAAGGAATTTTTGGGAATTTGAAGGAAAAAAATAAAATTGAAAATTGAAGGAAATTGAAGAAGAGAAGAATTATTTGAAGAAAAATAAATTGAAGAATGAAGAGTGAAGAAGAATATTAAGAAAGAAGAAAATTTGAAGAGAGAAATTAATTGAAAATTTGAATTGAAGAAAACTATTATTAAAGAAAGAATAAAGAAAATTGAATTAAATTTGAAAATTGAATAAATCTGAAGAAGATAGAAGATAATTATATTAATAAAAGATGAAATATTAAATTTGGAGTTAAAAGGTTTTCTACAAAGAATTAAAAGAATTGATTGAAGAAGAATATCAAATTTGAAATTGAAAATTGAAAAAAAAAAAAAGTGAAGAGAATTATATTGAGAATTTTTTTTTTTAATTTGAGAGTAATAAGGAATTCTACATCAAAGGGAATTAATTTTGAAGAAGAAATTTGAATAACTTTGTGTGAACAAAAGAATTGTAGATTTATTGCTGAAAGAAAAAAATGAGTGCATCAAAAAGGTATTTTTCAAACTCACATATCATGAAGAAGTATTTTCAAAAACAAAAAAGATATTGTCACAAATGTGTTCTACGAGACAATAAAACACCAAAATATCAACCAAAAATTGAATATAAATATAAATCTTGGTTTGACTCCATTCAAGCAAAACCAAGTATGTCAATTAAGATAATTGATAAAAAATCTATCAAGTACATGGGTGAAGGAATGTTACACTTAGTCTACCGTATTTATAATGTTCACTAAAAAATGTGCTTTATGTTCCTAGAATAAAAAATAATCTAGTTTCAGTGTCACAACTGGTGGATAGAGGAAGAATAGTAAAATTTAAAATTATTAATGGCAATAAAAGATGTCTTATCAGAATACTAAATAAAATTAAAGCTCTTGGTTCATTCAAAAGCAATATATTTGTTTTATATGTAATAGCACTTGCACGAAAATATTTAGATCAACTTCTACAAAAAAATAGATATCAGAAGAGGTATTTTATTGAACACAAAACTCTAATGACAAAGGAACATGAGAAGACATCAATAAAGTTGAAAAATATATTACTTGATGACTTATTCAAAAATACAAGTGAAAGCTCATAGGGACATATTTAGAGCCTGAACCAAAATTAGTACCAACATTAGAATAATCCAAAATGCATAAAGAATATGAAAGTACTTGAATGCAAATGACCTTCATGCCAAATAATGTAATACAAGCAGTGTTGGAGGTATTATATTATTTGGTACCTTGAAATATTAATGCAAGGACCATGTAAATATTTTAGTCTAGAGTGTGAGTTTAATATTTGAGGATATAGTATGTGTCATGTAAATAAGTGTGAGTTATGTAAGTGAGGTGTCATGTTAGTAAGTGTGAGTTATGTGTCATGTTAATAAGTGTGGAGTTGTGTCATTTAGTATGTGCAATCATGAGAGTATTTGTCCTCATGTGGATATGTGAAGAGTTAGATCTATCATGAGTATGAGGAGATGAAAATATTATGTAAGTGTAAATATCAAGAGTCTTGTGAATATGAAGAGTCTCATGTATGTATATATTGAAGATAAAGATTTGTAATAGGTGATTGAATAAGCATTACATTCTATGAATTTCTTAAGTAGATATTGTCAATATTATTCAGTGAATTAGTGTTCATGGTTGTGGGTTAATTTATGTGAATATTATGTGGTTATTTATTGTGAGATCCTATGGAAGAATATTGAATTACTAAGAATAGTACTAAGCAGAATCAACATTCCTATGTCTTCACAAAATATAAGCATGTGAAGTTTGCACATGTGATATCCCATTACCCAAACACAATCCATTATATGTTATCCATCTCAAAAATCCCACCATTTATATTAAATAATATAAACCTTCCAATTAAAGAAAGTGAATAGGCCAAGTGGGCACACTTGCATACACACATCTCCATGCAAAATATAGCTCGTCTACCTACCCAACTTTTGCATAATGCACAATAAATAGAGCTCAAATCCAAGTTGTTCTCCACTTAAAAACCTTCCAAATTATAGATAAACCATTCCACCATGACTCATGGTGGTAATGGTGACAACACATTCACATAATTTACCAATATGACACAATATTGCTTGCCCTATCTATTTTGCTCCAAGGAAGGGAATACTCCTTGGAATATTTTCATTTCAAAATTTAAAAATCTTTAAACAATTGTAGGCAAATAAAAATTTATTTGGATGTAAAAAAGTAGATAATTAGTGAAGAATTTGACTAAATTTTTAAAAAAGGATCGTACTAAAATTTTGTAAAGAATATAAAAATATAATGGTTTGTCCATGTCTACTATGGATTTTCCTAAAACACAACCAATCAAATAATCCTTTCTCTTAAATATAGTAATTTTTTTTATATATATTAAAGAAAGGGGTCTTAAAAGAATCCTTTAACCTTTTACAAGAAAAATATTACATACAAAGAGGAACACTAATGGGGGTCATTAGAGACTATCTCCCTAAGATAGCTAAGAGACAAAACATAAACTTTTAAAAAGGGAAAGCCAGAAGAGAGGGCCTTCAAAAGAGGTTATAAGAGACTGTCTCCCCAATATTGAGGGGGAGCAAACAAAATCTGTACATGGAAACAAAAGAGACTCTATTAGCTTTTGATGCAGTGGCAATGGGAGATAGCAATCACAAGATGTAAAATAATATGAAAGAAAGTAAATCTATGAGATGACTGAAATATGCTATAAATAGAAATTATGGAAATGAATACAATGTAGCTATGGAGGAAATGGACACTCCATGAATAAAGCTACTGGACTACATTACACCCATCACCAATATATGGTGATCTACACAACACTATGCTACTACCTACGAATATGCTCTGAGCTTGTATATCCTACTTGTTACAATGAGGCCCTTTTTATATAGGAAGATAGATTCCTTGGCCAACACTCTACCTAGCTATGCAAGGGACATCTTGCACATATACAACTTGCACATTGACACTTGTGCATTTATTACATTGCATGAAGTAACTAGATAACTTCCCCCTAAAGTAATCTAATGTCCTAAGTATGTACCTAGGAAGGTACATTTACATGACCCAAATGATGTAATATAATCTATTTCTAACACCCCCTGTATTACATTATTTGGGTATTGAAGACTTTAGTCTTCAATGTGGATCTTCTTCCATTGAATGATCTTTGGCTTGTTCAGGTTCATCATCCTTATCTTCTATCCAACCACCTTTATTGTTCTCTTTGTGAGTATCTTCATTTGGTTCTGATTATTGATGATTGAGTAGAGCATGGTGCAATTATCCTCTCATCTTCTTGATTTTTATTCTTCTATGCTTGCCTTTGTGATGTACTGGTTCTTCATTTTCTCCAACCTGTTCCTCTAAAAATATGTTAGCATCATTTTGAAACACCACAATATCTTGTGAGATTTCCATTGAGTCTAGGATATATGTATTTCCATGGATTGATCCTGTTGCTTTTATTTCACCTTGATTCATGATGAGACATGTATTGATTCCATCCATATATCCAAAGTTGATCATATAGTTGTCTTCTACTAACTTGCTTACTGAAATGAGATTGAATGTTAATCCAGGAACATACAATACTTTTTGTAGTAGAAGATTTGGAAATGATTTGCTAGGTGTTACACATCCATATCCATGTATAGGATAAGTTTGGCTATCTGCAATTCTTAGTCTATAGCCTTTAGCACCTTCAAGGCAATCAAACCATTGTATATTTCCTATCATATGATGACTAGCTCCTGAGTCAATGTACCACATGTTTTCATGTTTTGTAGATTGGTTCCTGTTGGAGCAAATTTTACATTCATTGTATGACATTCCTTTTCCCATTTGAAGAAGTAGAATTGAAGAAATGAGATAGGATTTTCTTTGTAGTCTACCTTATGACTCCCTATATTAGGATATATGATCCCTAATTGAAGTATATAAGCTTGATTTGATAAAACCTTTATTAATCCTTAGGTTAGTAGGCTTCCTTATGTCTCCCTAGTAATGAGAGTATATACACCTAATGGAATTTTAGGTTTTGTAGAAAGCTTATATCTTCCCAATGGATTTAGAACTTGATAATATTTGGTAGATGCTATTATTATCAAGTTTTGTAGAATACCTTATGACTCCCTAGTGATTTTGGAATATGATATAGTGCTTTTGTAAAATGTAGTTCAATTTTGGGTTGATTTTGTAAAGTTTTGTAAATATCAAAAATCAACTTTTCTAACACCTTATTACTCCTATTGAACTAAGCACTTTTCCAATTTTGAAGAGGTTTTAATGTTGGATTTCTTTTGTCCCTTTTGTGAAATTTTGAGACAAGAATATTATAAATTTCCAACCTTAGAAAAACCTTAATAACCTCTTTTAATATCCCTTTAGGATTTAATTTTAGTGTATCTAATTTCCAATAAATTAATTTGATGTAGTAACCCTTATAACTCCCAAATTTTGGAAAAATTAGACCACAATAATATTTGCAAATATTTTAAAAATAGTTTCCAGTAGAAACCCTTATTACTCCTAAGTTTAATATTGCAAATATTATATTGATTTGATAAATTATTCCCTTTGAGATATGGCTTTCAATATGGTTAAATTCTTCTAAGTTTAACCTTGATTTATCAACCTTATAACTCCCAAGAAATGAAAGCACATTTAAAATGGGAATAAATCTTACCTTGCAATATACAAAGACCACAATAATCGGTGCTAATTTTTGGTGTGCAAGGGCTACAATATTAACATCTCTGCTTTGGTCATTCCCTCCAATAGAATGCTTGGAATCCTCCTTGGATTTAATGCTCCAAATATGGTGCCTTTAATCTCTGCCTTTGACCTCCTTTGACCAGAGCATTAAAGGCTCTTCCACCTTGCTTCTACGCTGTAACTTGACCTTGTGCATGAAGACTCCAGAGTGTTGAATGTGGATGCGTGAATGCTTTTGAATGCTTGGTCTTTGACACCCTTAAAATGGAGGAGAATCTTGTATTAAGTGCCAAGTGGCACATCCATTTTCTTCTTGAGTGCTTGAGGAGTAGAAGGTGCTGGAAAACACTTGTATCTTCCTTTGAGTAATGTATGAACGTTACATTATTTAGTGGAGCACTTGGTCTCTTTGTGGACAAGTGTCTCTCATATTCTCAATGCACCAACCTATTGTTAGTAACTCCTTTCTTGGTCAAGATGAGCACTCACGTGAGGAGCATTAGGGTTTTGCCTCAAGTGATAAGTGTCACTCCCTCCTTGTGCATGGATGTCTTCTCTAATGCTTCTTAAATATACCCTTTGGAGGTTATTTAAACCCTATAAAATTTCTAGCTCCTCCTTCATTCAATGGCACTTTCTTGTGAGTTGTTTCCAACTGGGATGAGGAGCAATGATTTGGAGGCTTGAGCACCGATTTTGAGCAATGCAAATATGGAGTTTGAAACACTCCAATGGTGCCTTATTCTTCTTCTTTTCACACCTATTATATGTCCTCCTTTTGTAGACAATGTTGCTCTTGAATATAATATTGTTTCTCCCTTTGTTTTATGCCTTGTCTTTTGTAGGTTTGACCATCCAAGATATGAGGAGTATGAGCCCTTAGAGTGGCTCCTTTTGCTATGCTTGGAGAGTGCTAGCATTCGACCACCTTTGGCTGGTTTACCCTATAGATATTGTGCCTTTGAGGCACCTTAAAATCTGCCCTCTTTCCTGTATAAACCATATTAGGATAGTGCAATACAATGTAACAAATTTATGTATAAAATAACCTTTATTGCACCTTCTTTTGCACTCCTTTTTTTAGGTCTGAATTTCTAGTTTTGTGGCAAAATTTTTGAATGCAATGTAGGGGTTTTGAGGTTGTCTCTTTTATTAGACACCTTCCCTTTTTTCTTGGATACTTTTATGATAAATCCAAGCTTAGATAGAAGTAGATAGAAGCTCCTTATTTGATGCAATTTTTTGCACTTTTCTCCTTGCAACTAACCCTGTAATGCTTTGGATTTGAGACTCACCAAGTCTCAATATTTGAAGCTTCTATTTATTATTTTGGTTAGTTGTCTTCTTCTCCAAGTTTTGGAGGATTCTAACCTATTTTTGTGGCTTCACTTGGCCACTATGTGTTGCATATTTTTGTGCACTAATAGTGTCTTTAGACACTTTGTCAAATTCTGATTTTGTGCCCTTCTCAAGAACACAAACAATAATATTTTTGAGAGCAATAGAATAGTGCAAATGAATCTAATAATATTTCACTTTTAATGCACTAAAAATTTCACCTTATCACTCCAATAAACTCTCAAAATAATGCACTTAATCAATTTACTGCAACTAATCAAGAATAATCTGAAATGAATCTTCAAGAGTTATTCTGCAATTAATATTGTAGGACTTAGTCTTATTTTTCTTTTTCCAAAGTAGATGATAGGTAGTTTATAGATAGTTGTAGTTCTGAAATCTAATCAACTCCTAACTAATGTGCAAATGAACCTTAAAAGGAACTTTTCTCTTTTTGCACTTTTGAAGACTGTAATCCAATTTTCCTTCTTGCAACTTTAATCCAAATTAAGGTGCTTTAACAAATCTGATAAGTAATCCAATTAATGAATCTACTTGCACCAATAGTTGCTTACCTTTTTTGAAATATTTTGTAGAGGATGTATATCTTGGTGTCTAAGATCACCAAGTTGATGCTTCGAGTAGGATCTTGCAGCTCTTTGTAGGTTATCCTAAACAACTCCTTCTTCACCAAAATATGGTCTCAAACTTTCTTTCATGAGCCTAGGATTTGGTGGCTTGTTCTCCTCTTGTAGTCTCCTCCTTTTTGTTGTAGACACTTTTGAAGTCTTTATCTCAGCAAATAATGCCTTCTTGCTGTGAGAGGTAATCTTCAAATCTCTTGGATTTGGAAAGCTTCTTCTATCTTCAAGTCTTCTTGTCAAATTTTGACTTCAAGCAGGATCTTCTTCTCAAGATTCTAAATGTCTTGAGGTCTTCTGATATTTGGCACTCCTTACCAAATTCTTCTTCTTATTTTGGGCTTGTTTTTGGATGGTGATAATTGTCCCAAATATTTCACTATCTTATGTAGTGAATTTCTCCAATGAGTTCTCCTTTGATGATTTTTTTAGTAAGGCTCTCCAAGCCTTTTACTGGATGCTCATTGAGACCTCCCCAAGGTCTTTGATCTTGTAGCTTCTTTTGGTCTTCCTTGAGACCTTTTCTTCAACCTTCTACTCCTGGAAGTGTTTTTTTTTTTTTTGGTAATTATTATAGTAGATTAAAAAAGGGTTTTTATAGAGGATCCCAAAACCTTATGTACAAAATCAGCCTTGCATCATGCCTCCTGGCTTTATGTATAAGCCTATTACAAAAACGTAACCCCTAAAAAACACTGATTACATAAGCAATGGGCCTAGGGCATCAATCCCTTGAAACCGAACACCAAAGCAGAAATCCCGCCCGATGGTAACGGTAAGCATGAAACAATCCTGTCAGCGGGAAACAAACAAATAAGAAAGGAAGTAGTTTTGGAGATCCCGCCCGACGGGGAGTAGCCAAAAACCACCATCGAGAAGATCCCGCTGACGGGAAGCAAAGAAAAACCGTTACAATAAAATCTCGCCTCGTGGGAAGCGAGTCAAAACCACCACAAACAGTCCCGCCTAGCGGGAAGCAACAGGGAAATCCCGCCATCCGGGAAACCAGAGAAAATAAAGGATCCCGCCTCACGGGAAAACTGGCGGATTTGGCAGATCTCGCCCTATGGAGAAACCATCCCGCCCATCGAGAAAACATTCCGTTCAGCGAGAGCCATCCTGTAGGAAGCCGACAGCCAGCACAGAGAGGATCCAGCCCATCAGGAAGTGACCAAAGAGTTGCACCACAAAGAACCCGCCTCGAGAAAACAGAAGAGGATCCCAACAGCAGGGACCAAGAATCCCGTCCAAGCACAGAGCCCGTCGAGGATTCACAAGAAAAAGGGGAAGTTGTCCAAACCCTAAACCATCACCTCCATCGCACCGAGAAATGCAAGGGACCAGATCCATGCGAATAACCTACAAAAAACCCCAGGGGGAAGCCTGAGGGAAAAAGGGAAGGGATCCCCAACCAAACAGGGATCCACGGGAAGCACCGATCCGAAAAAACAACCAAGGAAACCCTAGCCGGTGGGAGGGGCACGAGATAGTGGAGAAGGATCTCCCCCGGAGATCATCCGCAAACAACCACTCCCCGGGAGGGATGACCTGGGTTGAGCCAGGAACTGGGCAGGAACCAGGAGCCATGGGAGGGGGAGCAGGGGAGGGACCAGAGCCCTCCCCTCTCTACTTTCCTCCCTCACCCGGTTTTCACTCCTAGAAGTGTTAGTAGTGAGATCTTCTTCTAGATATTTGATTCTACTACTTCTAGATTTGAGCAGGATTCTCCTGGTCATTCTTCTTCTTCCAAGACTAGAATTTTTTCAATGAGATCTTCTCCTGATCTCTTTACCTTAAATTTTGCTTCAGGTGCTATATTTATTCTGAAGAAGATACTCTTCCTAACTTTCTTGTAGGAATTTTCCCAACTCACTAAATCTCCTTTCCTTGCAACAAAGTATTAGTACTAAAATCTTAACTTGCTTCTGAATCGGATACTCTCTTTTAGAGTCTTTTTTAGGATCAAGGCTTCTATGGATTTTTTAGTATCAAGGCTTCTGTGGATTTTTCTTCAGTATCAATGCTTTTGTGGCCATTTCTTCAATATCAAGGTTTTTGTGGCCTTTTCTTCAATATCAATTATTCTATGGCATTTTATTTTGGATCAAGGCTTTTATGGCCTTTTCTTCTGGAACAAGGCTTCTATGGCCTTTTCTTTTGGATTAAGGCTTCTATGGCCTTTTCTTCTAGAACAAGGCTTGTGGACTTTTCTTTTGCTATGAATTTATCAATATAGCAATGAATATTTCTAGTCTCCTAACTTGTTGCATAACTTTATTATCATTAACATAAATCATTCACCATTATGCATAAATATCAAATCATTCATCCCCAATACATTATCCACAATAACAATCCATAGATTAGAGAGAGATAGATAATACCCTTAAGGTAGGGAAACACCAATAATAATCCTTAAGGAAGGAACAACTCCACAAGATCTCCCAAGATGAGAGGCCACTTCGTGGGCATGACGATTACATAATATTCTTCTTCAATTATATGAATCATTACAATAACAAATATCTCTTCTTTATATATCCATATTCTTATTCTACTTTGGGGAGCCTACTACTAATATAATATTATATTATAATATAATATAATATTATAATACAATAAACCTTGGGTTATGTGTGGCCCATGCCAACCCTTATACAATATAATAATATATCCCAAAATATCTATTCCTAGGTACCCTACCATGCCACCCTCATTACAAATGTTTCGTCCTCGAAACATATGAAGAAACATGATAATATGATTTGCTAAGCAATGTTAGAAACTAGTACCAATCTTGATCATCCATCCATACAAGTGAAACACGTTGATGTTGGTACGCCATTTTGTTACTTGAGTATCCAAATCTACTTCGTTGGCTCCACGCTTCTGCTATTGTATTTTGATAACTTGAATGATGGGTCCGCTTGTTCCTTGATGCTGATGAACCATACTGAAAACCATGATCACTATGCTTTCTATGCCAAACACTGCCATAGTTGGTGCACTTCTAAATCCATGTAGAACCATAATATTATTGCCTTGAACCATGCCTCCAATATTATTTCCGCTCATGGTGGTGTGGTTGGTGATATGATGCAACCTTTACTTTATGTTCTACCTTCTTTGACTTTTCAACATTTGGCTCCATTATTTTAAATTCTTCTACACAGTGTTCTTTCATGTTCTCTTTGTTTGGTGTGTCCTTGTGCTCTTCTATAAAAGCTTCCTTGGATTCTGTTACTATTATTTCCCCTGAATCAAATGTTGCTACTTCCATGGAATCTTTTACTGCTACTGCCTTTTTGGATTCTGTTTCAAGTTCTTCAATTTTTTCTTCTACAACCACTTCTTGATTTTCCTTGTATCCTTGCTCCTTAAGCTGAGAAATATCCTGCAATGTTATCTTCTTTTTCATGTACCATAACTTCATAAACTTCTTTTGCACATTAATGTTAATAGTACCCAAAGAATATAACCAAGGATAACCAAGAACAATATCCTTATCATCCATCTCAATAGCATAGAAATCTGAATGTAAAACATATTTATACATGGTGATCTTCAAATCTTCAAAAATCTGAACATGCTCATCCTCTAGCTGTTTGTCCTTAATTTTTGTTGCTTGAACTTGCAACTTATTTGCCAAAGAAATATTAATAAAATTATATCTACTACCAGGGTCAATGGAAATAATAACTTGTTCTTTTTGAATGCTTCCATGAACCTTTAAAATAGACTTTTGAGATTCAAACAAATTCCTTTGTCCATTTTTTAATTTATCTTCTACCAAAGGTATGGTTTCCTCCGTCTGCATACTAACATATTTTTTATCTTCCTTGACATTTTCCTCTTTCTTCTTGAGTAATTTTATTTCTTTTTCATAGTCTTCATTTTGTTTCTTGAAAACTTCCCATTCTCCTTTTAATTCATTCCTCTCATTTTGAATTCCCTGTAGTTTCTTTTCAAGGTCTTTGAAGAAATCCAACATGCTATCTATCTTTTTATCCCTTCCTTCAAGTTTTCTCTTACAAATATCTAACTTTATTTTTAATTGAATAGGTACCCATGTGCTCAAGAATATTGGTTCAATGTGATCCCATTCGCACAAGCCTTTACCACATTTAAACTCTTTTATCCATTGTAAAGATTTCCCCGTAAACAAGGTATGACAACCATATTGTAACTTTTTTTCACTAACTTGAGATTTTATTATTTTCAACCACTCTCTCACATCAATATCATTTTCTCCATTAAACATTTCCACTCTCACATCAATATCATTTTCTCCATTAAACTTTTTCAATGACATAGTTGATGCGCTAATGCAACTAGGGTTTTTTGACAATATATATCATGCCCTAATGCAAACTAGGGTTTTATGGAAATAAATATCTTCCCACCGATTTGAAGCTAAAAATCCACATAGAAAACTAGATCTACAATATTTCTTCCAAAAAAAATAAAGTGCAACTGATTTGCTTACCCGGACTAAACAAATTTTGCCTTTTGAAAAACTTGTAACTTGAAAATTCGTCACTACCCTTGTTCCATACAGCTAACTTCGTCACTATAACCTGTCGTAGAGATATTGCTTCTAAAATATGAGATACTTTTCCAGAAAAAATCTACGAAATTCGTCACTATCTTTTTTTTGGATAACTAACTTCAAAAGGTTGTATCTCCCTCAATATTGCTCAAATTCCTTCATATGACCACTCATTTTAAATCTCTTCAAATTCTGCACAATTTGATCCAAGAATCACCTGAATCGGATAAACTTGCACAAAGATATGGCTCCTGAAAGATGAGATATTTTTCCAAAAAATTTACCCTAATTTTGTAATTTCACACAAAAATCACCACTTTGCCAAAATCGTTGCTCTGATACCACTTGTTGCATAACTTTATTATCATTAACATAAATTATTCACCATTATGTAGAAATATCAAATCATTCATCCACAATACATTATCCACAATAACAATCCATAAATGAGAGAGAGAGAGAGAGATATATAATACCCTCAAGGTAGGGAAACACCAATAATAATCCTTAACGAAGGAACAACTCCATAAGATCTACCAAGATGAGAGGCAACTTCGTGGGCACGACTTTTACATAAGATTCTTCTTCAATGATGTGAATCATTACAATAACAAATATCTCTTCTTTATATATCCATATTCTTATTCTACTTTGGGGAGCCTACTACTAATATAATATAATATTATAATATAATATAATATTATAATATAATATAATATTATAATACAATAAACCTTGGGTTATGTGTGGCCCATGCCAACCCTTATACAATATAATAATATATCCCCAAATATCTATTCCTAGGTATCCTACCATAACTTCACCATGACTCTTCTCCAGAAGTCTTCTTCCATCGTATTCTTTTCTTACACAAGGAACTAATCTCTACACTATGAAGGCACATCGACCTTCGAGCAAAAAAGTTGAAGTCTTCTATATTTTAGTTGTATGAGGTGTTCCAATAATTTGAGAATTAATTTTTTGCAACAAAAGAAACTTTGGGTAATAGTTAACAAATTCTAGATATCATGAATGATCTTCACTAGATGATTTGTCAATCTAGTGGATTGAATGTTGATTCCTAGTCTTCACAAACTTTTCTTGCAACTCTTTGGAGAGACTCTAGCCAAATGTAATCTCAATATTTTTGGAACTGAGATTTCTTTTATTCCTCACTTGTGGCTCTCCCTAATTCTACCACCTAGACTCTTCTAAGATTTTTTTATAGTGGTTGGTCCAGCAGTGTGTCAGGTTGACAAAAAACTTAGGTTCAATGATAATGGTGGTTTTCCTATTGATTTATTGTGGCTAAATCTATCGTGGATCTGATACCACTGTTATCTTTTGATGCAGTGGCAATGGGAGATAACAATCACAAGATGCAGAATAATATGAAAGAAAGTGAATCTACAAGATGACTGAAATATGTTATAAATAGAAATGATAGAAATAAATACAATGTAGCTATGGAGGAAATGGACACTCCATGAATAAAGCTACTGGACTACATTACATTTATCACCAATATATGGCAATATACAGAGCACTATGCTACTACCTACGAATATGCTCTAAGCTTGTATATCCTACTTGTTATAATGACACCCTTTTTATATAGGAAGATAGATTCCTTTTTCAACACTCTACCTACTTGTGCAAGGGATATCTTTCACATATACAACTTGCACATTGAAACCTATGCATTTATTACATTGCATGAAGTAACTAGATAACTTCTCCCTAAAGTAATCTAATGTCCTAAGTATGTACCTAGGAAGGTACATTTACATGATCTAAATGATATAATCTAATATATTTCTAACAGACTCCAAAGACCAATGGAATCTTAGACATTAAGAACAACACCAAAAATAAACTGAGAGGAGGGAGCATGGATGGTTGCATTCCTTAGCATCACCAAGATCAAGGGGGCTATTTGGGCTCTCAAGATCATTGTTATCAAAAAATTTATTGTATTCTTCCATAATAATGGTGGCTTGTTGGAATAGAGAGGAGCTCATTATGGCTACTCTTCCCATGGCACTAACAAAGTTGTTAATCTCTTAGATGTAGCCTTTCTTGGTGATGAAATACATACATGAATTTTGATGAGTGGAGCTTGAAGGCATAGAGGAGCCACTTTGGGAAGACACCTTCCTAGTGGAAGATAACACAAAATTGGATTCTTGTTTTATCTTCTGGCCCAATAGGGGAAATTATTTCACCTCCTTAGGTTCATGTTCAATGATGATTGGGGATTTTCTTTTCCCAGTATGAGATTTGTTGCAAGTAGATTGACATCTGGCCTCAAACATCACTTTGGGTGTAGCTTCTTTGCACTTGGGTTTAAAATTTAGCATTTAACTGGCCTTGGGGAAGGAGGGCTTCCCATTTGCTTCATCATTCATCTCATGTTGAGGGATTTCTCGATGGTTGGGCCTTGGAAGCTCACCCAAGGGGCTTTCCATGCTTTGGATGAAATTGATCACTGATTTTTGATACTCCTTCTAGAGAATGTGCCTATAGATAATAAGATGAAGGCCCTAGTTAACAAGTAAGGACAAGGATTCTTTCTTGATATTGCAGATGGATATCTCAATGGACTTGAAGAGATACTCAAGAACATTGATATTTTCCCCCCCAAATGTGATTCAAAAAGGTGAGGTGAAGGAGCTACTTGAGAAAGGACAAGAAAAACCAAAGAATCCACAACCTAATCATCTTTGATATAAACATAAAGAAAACCAAGGAGTCACATGGACTAGAGGCCATTAGTCGAACAACAACACAAGAGATTAGGGGAAGTTGTTCCAAATAGAGAGATATTCTTTAGAAAGGTCTAGATTGGCCATAGTATCCATAGCTTGATTGCCTTCACGGTAAACATGTTGGATGACATAGTTGTCAAGCTTTTGAAGGGCTCTTTTAGATTCCTCAATGAGGTTATCTATACTCTAGGATGGGGATTGAGATCCTTTTAGATTGTTAATTATATTCATTGAATCTTATTCTATTATGAGCTTATTGAAATGGAGGTTATCAATGAGATCTAGGCCTTGGAAGAGGGATCTGACCTCAACAAAATGGTTCGATTTAATTCTAATGTTCTCAGCATAGGCAAGCAAGATTTAGCCTTTATCATTTTTGAAAATACCGCTAGCATTAGCATGACCAGGATTGCCTTTGGCAATACTTTCAAAGTTCAATTTGATGTAGACTAGAGTAGGAGGAATCTATTTGAATTTAGATCTTTTAACTTTGAGAGGATTGGGGGATAGGTGGAGAAAAGGGGATGCTAAGAGAATCGGTCAACCTGGTCTCTATAAGAGTTTCCTTGAAATCAAGAGATGAGAGTTCTCTTTAGAAGTAAGAATATTTTTTATTCCCATGAATATGGGGTCTTTGGCCACATCACAAAAAGCTTTATTGTTTCTCTCCATCTAGATTTCACAAAGATAGTGAGGAAGGTTGAAGCTCCACAGGGATTTTTAATCTATGGTTATAGAAGGAAAAGGACCATTGAAGGTAAATTTCTTTGATAGAATTGGGGTGGGTCCAAGTATATCCAAAGGTATTAAGTATGAAATGAATGATATCTTAGAAGAAGGGGCATTTGAGGAATAAATGATGAGTGGATTCAACACTTGCTTTGCAAAGATAACATCTATTGGGAATTGTCATTCCTCTTGAATGTAAGTTATTGATGGTGAGAATTTTATTTTGGACAACTAACCAATAGAAAAAATCCACCTTGGGGATGAGGTGTTTGAGCCAAACATGCTTTATCAGGAACCAATTGTCACCTCTTTATTTAGATAGATAATAGGTAGACTTAACTAAAAATTGATCATCTTCACTAGCATTCCACATAGATAGTCTTCAGCATCTGTACTTGAAATGAAGCAAGTTCTTAGTAAAATAAAAATGGTTTTTCTTGCTTTATTTTTCCTTTCACAAAGGTTATCCCTTGGTAGAGCTTTCCAAAATTTCCTTTCATGGTTTGAGTCTATGAAGTCGTAAACCCTACTTCCAAAGAGGTGATCTATTAAGGGTTTTAAAATAGCCATGTTGGGGTGCTCCATAAGAGGAGTGTCCAGAATCCAAGGATCCTTCCAAAAATTGATGAGATTACCTCTACCCATTTTCCATTTGATCCCTTTTATGGATAAGTTATCTGGTTTTAAGAAGGGAGTTCCAAAAAGCAGAGCCTTCTTTGGGAGTGGGAGTGATAGTTCTTCCAAAACATTATTACCCTTCCATAGGTATTTAGTAAAAATGTTAAATCGTTTTAACAACCTTTTTAAGTGACTTGAAGGTATTTGCAATGCAAAAATAATTTACCCATGACTCCTTTGGTATTTGAGGCTATCAAATAAATGTTAAACTCTTTTCTTCTCATTCGGCAATCATGTAGTTTGTCCTCTCATTTATATTGCATTGATATCCAATAATTCAAAGTAGAAAAGAAAATGAGTTTTTTTAAAATCCATAAAAGATAAATGAGGGCTTTAAACATCTCAAAAAATTCAATCAAGTGACTAGGACATCCATATGGTAAAAAAAGAATAATATTGAATTGAATGTCAATAGAGAAAAGAGTAATCAATCGATAAATATTTCTTCTAAAGCAATGAATCTATTGAAACATAATGAGATCCTCATAATCCAAGTCCATTGAGGGTTTTGGCATGCAACCGTAAAAAATTATTGACAACACACAAAACTTCATTAGACTATTTTCAAAGCCACACTATTTCTAGAAGAGAAATCATTGGAATCTTGTCAAATAATGGAAACTCATACCTAATTTTTTTTTTCTTACACCTAATTTGATACCTTGATGGATTTATCAATACTTTCAAAAAAAATGGAATCAACATTTTACCTAGAAAAAGGAATAATTTTAAAAAATAATAGAAAGCAACATAAAGGATGTCTATAAACACCAAAATAGTCTCATTAAAGAATATAATAACACTCCAAATAATAAATAAATGGTTAGTAACAAGAGGTATACATTCTCAATTGCATGTGATCTTAGGTCAATATTAAATAATAGACCTTAAGGTTTATTAATAAGACATTACAATAAACCCACATATACAAGGTGTACAAAGGTCCAAAGATCTATACAATTGAATAAAGCTTAAAAGCACATATTCCAACACTATTGAGTGTCAATGGGACTCAATCCCATAACCTCTTGATAGGGAACAACCCCTACTCATCACTCCACCAAGACCTTGTGATCCAAGTCAAGTTTTCATGTAGACTGTATGATAATGCTATTGAATGAATATTTACATGACTGCATACATCTATGTAGAAATCCTTTAAAAAAATGGATAAATAAAGTGAAATATATAAATATCCATTTATAAATTTTAAACACAACCCTAAAACCTTAAGCCTCAAACTTAATTGCATGCCTATTCTATCTCTATATCCTATTCTCCATTATTTTAACTCATACCATACCCCATTCTAAATTATAATTTAAGACTAGCTTCTAATATCCCTTCCTTAAAACCTATATAATGTTAATATACGTTTAGAAATAAAATACTCTTGATGTTATATAAGACAACCTCCCCAAACATACTCCTTGTTCAATTAGTTTTTTACTTATGATGAATAATGACATGATTTGTACTAGCATAACAGTAACTTGGTGCTACATAGTATCCATCTAGTCTAATGTATATAAGCATTGTTGTGGGGTCAACATAGTGAAAATGTATCATAGTCTAAAATTGATGGCGCTATTTGATACAATAATTTTATCTCCAAAAATTAAAATGCAAGCTAGTGACACTAGCTTGATGAATACCAAGATCTTTAAGATAAAAATATGATAGTGTATGTCTTGTAATATAGCAAAAAAATTAGGATGATAACCAACATCAAATTAGATATAACATTTATTATAAAAATAGGCATTTGACGTAAAACCAACATACATTTGGTCTTATAGGCTTGAAATTAAAACAAAAAAAAAACTAACTAAAGATCAAAATCCAAGAATAGTTAACTATTAAGCTTGGCATGTTGGTCTATGGTGTTAATGATCCTAGTTGCATATTTACCCTCACACACTCTTCAACATCAATTCTATAAATTTCTTCAAACTATATTTCTTATAATATTTTTTAATTATTTGTTGAATTGTTTCTTCCCAATAACTATAATTTATTTATTCATTGAAATTAGATAAATATAAAACAAAATTTATAGTTTTTTTAATAATCATTTTATTCTTATTCTTGAATAAACTTTAAACATTTATTTACAATCTATATCATTCATTTTAATGAACCTCTTAAAACTTTTTTTATACCTAAGACAATAAATGCAAGTCTTCTAACATACATGTAAAATCAAATGCCCTCCGCTTCAAAACCCAGCATTATCCCTAAATAATCACAACACATGCAAGTCAATAGATTATGATGTGAATACTCCTTGACTATAAAAATTATCCATGTCTCTTTTTTCTATAACCAAAAATTGCCAAGTACTATGTTTATATCTCGCAATACTTTTATATTTATTAATCATCTACCTTATCATCAATATATTTTGGATGATCCTTTTTCATTGGGAGATAATTAATTCCGTTAACATTTTGCATGGATTTTTAATTCTTCCTTTAAAGTACTTTTTTTTTAATGTTTTTAGTACTTAAGCATGATCGCGTTATCTAGTTAGACATATATCCATTGGACATATGGTGCTCATAACCATTCTCTTCCATTAGGAGATAGAGTAAATTCTCTTCTTTAAAGGGATTTTTAAAATGTTATGAATTTAATGTCAACCTTTATTTTATAACAAATATATAAATATATTTATTTATTTATTTTTATTTATTTTATTTTATTTTCAATTTGGTTAGTGTGAGAAACCTTACTATTAATGCATAGGATTGGACAAATTTAAACTCTTTTTTTTGGAGGTCAAAGTTTAGACTGGGGCATGGGTGGAATGTGAGGGATGGGTGAGGGATGGGCTATGCGTTAAATTTCATAGTGATTAAAATAAAAAAAAGTTGGGGAATTGTTAACCCAAAAGGAGAATGAACAACGTTCTCAAAGATATTAAGAAATGATTTGAGTAATTGTACTTCCATATTTGAGGTCCCATAGACCATATGTGGGTGGGTCTCGTGGATATAATTAAAATCATTCATTCATCTTTACAAGGGGTCATGGTGGGAGGAAATTGCTCAGCCCTATGAGTAAGTACAACTGTTCAGGCTTTGGTTCTTTTTCAAGAGGTCCAAGGTTCAAACCAGGATATGAGTAAGTGTGTGATAAGATGAGTGTGTATAATAAAAATAAAAAAATATTATCAGTGATGTGACCCGAACTCAATCCCCATGACCGATGTATATAAAAAATATTACTCAAAAAATAAAAAATAAAAAATTATTATTTATCAATTTTTTATTATTTTAATATTATTCAAATTCGACCTCAATAGTTAGGAAATTGAGCGTGAGACGGGCCTAACCCCTTTATGGTTTAGTCGTTCGTCCATAGCTATTCTAAGCTGCTCATTACATAGCCAGAACATTCTGCTATCTATTCGTTGCATAGCCCTACCTATTGATGGAATTAGCAGGCATGCCTCCAAACCATATTGTTTGCGTGTGATGGCTTACCTCTTATTTATTCTCTTATACTTTGGCCTTATTGATTGATTAGGGGATGCTCACCTTGTGCACCCTAACATATAAAAGAAATACTAAACGAGGTTTTATTCGATTCGATGATAACATATGTTGTATGTTGTGAAGCGGACACCTCCTCACCAACCAAGAGGTTTGGTTTATGCGTTTTTTTATGTTGTTTGGTGTACCAAAGAGAATCTAAACAAAGATTAATGGGGCGTTTTTGTTTGAAAATACACTAAGAGAGAAGATGTCAACCACGATTGGGGTCCATAGTCACCAAACAACATTCATCAACATTTAGTACATTATAGTTAAAAAGGCAAAGGCAATTGTATTCCAAGAGAAGAAAAAATGATGGAATTGGGTGTCACTGCCTATTCAAATTCCCTGTTCTCTCTCTCTCATAGTCTAGTCAACGATTAGAAATGGCTATCTGTCTTTTTCTGTTTTCTTTTTTCTTTTTTCCTCTGTTCTCTGTTGTTATATTATATTACGCATGTTAATCCGATTATATGATAATCATATTATAAGCGTACGTACCGTTGCGTTGCGTTGCTTTTACCCTAAAACAGCAAGCGAGCTACCAAACTTGATCCATACACGAAAACTCCGTTCCACCCCTCTCCTTCCTTGCGACTTAGGACTTGCGACTGCTCTTGTTTGTTGAGGTGTACAATTCAACGTGACATGACATTAACACTCTAATCACCATGGAAATCTCTAAAATGCAAAGCTACCGGATTCGCCGTCTTGTTCCGCGAAACAACATGACGAAGCGAAGAAGAGAAAGCGCAGCAGCAATAGCAGTGGCAATGGCCTTGGCCTTCATATTGTGTATGATGTTCATGGGGAAGGTACGATCGGAATCAGTGACATCGACATGCAAAGGGCGTCGCTGTGGGAAAAACGGGCCTCCTTCAATAACGTGGTCATGGATAAAGGCCAAAGACAATTCCAATGTAAATGGTGCAATGATAATGAATATTACGCGAGAAGAGTGGTCGTACTTGTCCAACGAATTTCTGAAATGCAAGGTGTGGCAAGTAGAAGAAACGATGGACAGAATCAACTGCCCATATCATTATTACTGCAATAGTATATATCCGGGCAATTACTCCATCATTGCAGACTGGTTTGCACTGTTTTTGACAGCAAGTTCGTGTTTGCTCTTGGCAGTGGTGGTGTTATGGGAATGGAAAGGGTGTTTGTTTGGGCGAGGGTTCAGTCGCAGGCAAGCCAGATATTGGCTACCGTCGGGCCCACTCATGTTTCCCCTGGCGCTGCTTGTTTTGTCGAAGGGTGAGAGGATCAATTCTGTGTTTCCTCTTTCATACATAGCGCCGGCATGGCTGCAGCTGCTGCATATTTCGGCTCTCGGAACCGTAGGCTACGAATTTTACGAGGTTTCCAGAAATGTGAATGCAGTGGTTTACGAGGTGTCGATGGTGCTGGGGCTGTTGCATGCCAGTCTGTATGTAGATGCGTTGATCATGCCCTACTACACGGGCCTCCAGGCCTTCACCTCCTCCTCCTTATCGGGCGTTTGTAGATCTTGTATATGCAGGAGGGAGGTTCTTGTCGCTGGAGGGACCTTCTCTTACAGGGCCTGGTCATATGGAACCTTTGCTGTTGTCTCCGCGGTGCTCGCTCGCCTTGCTTTCGGGTTGTGGTGGAATCACGGCACCAGGGCAAATCTCATGAATGCGTGGCGCGTGCTTCTGGAGTGCGTGGCTTGGTGCTTTACCATTGCCCACTTTCTTCAGATGATGAACAATATTCCCATCGCACAACAAGGTCTGCCATACTCATACGTGGTGGGTCCCCTTGCGCTCATGCTTCTCCTTGTCTTCTCCCAGCGCCTCTGGAATTTGTATATGGCACTTATCTCTCACACCAAACCACAGTCTAATGTTATCGGCCACGACCACCACGATACGGGTTGCGTGACACTTGTCGACTCTCTGTCGTAGCTTCCATAAGGGGAACAGCTCCGTCTCCGCCTCCGCCTCCGCCTGCCATTGACCATTTCAATTGTAGATAATTTGTTTCCCCATTTTTCGGTAAACAAAACTGACCTTGACTTCCTTAGCAAGAATCGTGGAAGTTCAAGAGGTTGAGTTTGGATGCAAGTGTTTTTTTATTATAAATAATTAAAATCAACAAGCAGAACGACAATTTATATATACGATGAAAAACTTTAACAAGTTGTCTTAATTAAAAAGACAATATAACGAAAAACAACAGGAACTAAGGGGTTTTATATATACGATAAAAGACGTTAACCAGTGTAATTTTTATGTTAAAAAAATGTTAACAAAGTTGCGTAATTGATTATATTAAACGGTCTACGCGGTTTGGAACGGGTATGGATGAAGATTCCAGCATGCAATAAATGTATTATAACTGACTGTTTTTTTATTTTGAATAAGATTAAAGGTTATTATTTTCAAGGTGGTTAGTCTGTTTTTTTATTTTGAATAAGATTAAAGGTTATTATTTTCAAGGTTAGGTAGATGGGTAAGTGCTAGTCTGGTTGGGCACTTACTTAGAAGAGACCTAAGTTCAAACTTTGGGATGGGGAAGTGCTAGTCTGGGTGGGCACTTACTTAGAAGAGACCTAAGTTCAAACCTTGGGATGGGTAAGTGCTAGTCTGGTTGGGCACTTACTCAGAAGAGACCTAAGTTCAAACCTTCGGAAAGCTTGTTGCAAAGGTAGTAGTCCCACCCGAATCCTATGAGTACGCGTCGGACTGGCGACAATGGTACTCTGAGCACTCGGTAATCCATTTCACGCGGGAGTATAAAATAATAAGGTGGAATAGGTTTGGTGGGTATAACCCTGTCATTTGAACTCTGAACTTACCAACTATAAAAATAATGTTATTATAACCATTAAAAAATTACTATATAACTAAATGTGTATATAAAAAAATAAAAAAAAATTACCACCACATGAGAAATAGTTTTTCATCCGTATGCGTCCTAGTTTGAGAGTCAGAACCATTCTCATTTAACCCAAAATATTTCTTTGAGCAATGCTTTCCTACGTGCTCTTATGTCATCAATTATATATCAATACCCCTTCTACTAAAGGTGTAAAAATCAAATTTTTTATTAAATAATATATATTTATATAAAGTACATTAGTGTTGATTTTATTTAATTTTAATAAAATTTATTAAAATTGAATCTAATAACTTATAAATTGTTTTATTTATTTATATTTATTTGATTTTTAAAATTGATGATTATATATGAATGAAGTTTATTTTTAGAAATAATTAAATATATCTTATTTCTATCTTCTATTTGGTTAGAAATAGCTAAGGAGATATTTGACTATCTTTTATTTTTAATATTGAGATAAATATCTCTTAATTGATCTGTTGAAAATTAAATTTTCTCCTATAGAATTTGAACTTGTCTTTCAATAACGTCTTTGTTAATGTATCTGTTATGATTTTCTCTATTACATAACATTCTCCTTTATTAATGCATCTACCAGGATTTTCTATGTTGTATAACATTCAAATTTTATTATGTTCTTCTCAACTTATTCATGAAGAAAATGATATTGTGCTTTAATGTGTCTCATTTTGCCATGAAAATTTGTTTCTTTGTCATTGCAATCCTACCTTGGCTGTCACATTTTAGCACTATCAAACAGGTCTAAATAAGCTCAATATTCCTTAGTAGTTTCCTTGACCAAGTTAATTCTTTCATGACTTGACAAGTTCATATGTACTTCAACATTAGAAAGTGAAATTGTTGGTTGTTTCTTACTCAACCAAGAAATCATCCCACCATTCAACATGACACAATACCTAATATTGATTTATGATCGTCAACATCCCTTACCTAATCTACATCATAATATCCCATAGAATGTGATCTCAAGCTTAATTGTTCCTTGCAAATATTTAAGATTTTTTTTACCGCTCTAAATTTTTGTGGTTTAGGGTTGCTTGAAAATTGGCTTACAACACTTACTAAATATGTTATGTCAGGTACGCCACAAACCATTGCATATATAAAGTTTCCAATTGCACTTTGATAAGGAACTATCTTCATGTAATCTTCTTAATATATCTTTAAACACACTCTAGTTAAAACTTTTGATTAGTTATCTACTTGTGTAGCGTAGTTGGTGAAAGTCTTGGGTGCTGGTAGAGGCCAACCCAGGTTCTATTCCCCCTGTGTCCACCTTGTAGATACAAGGTGCAGTTGGGAATACCCTATGTGCTAGTAGAGGCCGACAAGGATCCATTCCCTCTATGCCCACCCTGTTGACATCAAAATGGTTGTGTTATTCCCTTATTGACAAGTGTAGCTCTTGACCTTACGAGGGATCATTGTTTGAAGGGGACTTTCTCAGCCCTATGCGTCGATCGTAGAGGTCTATCACACTAATCACAAAAATTTGGATGGTTTTTATAGGATTTCATTTATAGGTTGAAGACTAGGGTTTCTGCAGGATTTCAAAGTGAACAATATTTACAGATAGAAGACTAGGGTTTTGCTATGTTTTACAGTGAACAACAAGAGGGAGTTGCAGACTGAAGAATAGGGATTTTGCAGGATTTTATTTTTGGGTTGAAGACTACGATTTTTGCAATATTTCATTTACGGGTTGAAGACTAAGGTTTTTGTAGGAGGAAGTTACAGGCTGAAGACTAGGGTTTTTGTAGGATTTCATTTATGGGTTGAAGACTAGGGTTTCTACAATATTTCATAGTGAACATGAAAATTATAAACACTTTCAATATACTTTGTTGAACATATAAAACCTGAGGGTTTTGAACATGAGCATGGGCAATAAGGTGAGTGTGTAGGGTGGCCGGGTGTTTGAGAGCAAGGCGAAGGGTGGCTTGTAGAATCTGATTTATGATGGTACCGATCAGGGTGGCAGTCTCGATGGTGGTCTCAGTGTCGGTTCACAAGTGGATGGGGTGCTCAGGAAGGATGGTAGTCAAGATGACAATTTCAATGGTAATTACAAGGGTGATTTGCAAGCGGGTGGTGAGATCGAGAAAGCTGGTGGTCAATCGAAGCAAGTGGTTCTTGGAGATCCTACCGTGTAATTTTTGGAGTTGTGAAGTTAATGGGTTTGGTAGTGTCCTGTGGTGAACCCTTAAAGGGGCCCCCGAGAAGCAGTCATCCATTTGACCCAGGTGAGTCTTCTTTCATTGCGGTTACCGCTATGAGTTTATTTTTGTGGGTCTCAAAACCTTTTTTCAACCTTCCTTTGTTCAACATAAAACTTGTCATTCCAGATGAGTTGGTGGACACTGCCATGGTTGAAGGCTCGTGGAACCTAGTTGGGAAGTTCTACGAAACCCGACCAGACCTTGATTCCATTTGGTGGTGGGCTCTATTTAAATGGAAACCCTTGGGCTCCCTTAATATTGTGGCTCTTTCCAATGCTTTCTTCCTTATCAAGTTGATCTATGAGGATGATTGGAAACCGATTCTTGGGGGAGACCCATGATATTTTGGCAAATGAGGGCTTTGGGTTCGCCTACCTGATTAATCTGGCACCCATTTGGGTTTGCCTACCTGATTTATTGTTTCATTTATGGCACAAAGATATCCTAAGGGGTATAGCCAAAGCCATTGGGGAATTGGTTCTTATTGACTCAACCATCAAAGCCAAGTCTAGGATGATATTTTCTAGAATGTGTGTAATGGTGGACCTGAAGATTGAGCTACTGGGCCACATTGAACTTATCTCTAAGAAAGATCCTTGATTGCAGTAGATAGCCTATGAGAATCGATCCATTAGGTGTTCTTCATGTCAAAGATTCAACCATGTGGTGGTATTTTTCCCTTGTAAAGCTTTTGGTAGTGGAGATTCATAGAATAATGAATTGAAAAAGGTAGTCAAAAAGACCCAAGAACAAATGGTTCCTTCTGGAATAAGACAATATGAGCCAAGCCTGAATGAACTGGAAATGAGAGATAAGATTGTGGATCAAATCATCCTAGTTAATGTGTCTAATTTTGGTGAGGTGGTGGTCCAGGCCCCAGAGGGTAGCCCTGTCAAGTTAATAGCCCTAGAGATCGAGACATGTATTCCATCAAAACTTATTCACAATTCCTACCAATATTTGGCTTCTCAAGATCCGATTTTGGAGGAACTTAGTTCTCCCTAAAAGGCTAATGAACTTACGGTCCAAGAGGAACTCAGTTCTCCTTGGAAGGCTTCTAGAAGAAAACTAAACTTGTGGTCCAGGAGGAACTCAATTCTTCTCGGAAGGCTTATGAACTTGCGATCCAAGAATCAGAGTCTCCAACTCTGCTTGACTTGAAAAACTCCTCGTGTACGGGAGCAAGATCTTTGGGAACTTCAAAGTCTAAGCCAAAAACTAGAAGTTCAAAAAAAAATTAAATGGATGTGGGGACTAGTCAAAATCTTGGTAAAACCTCAAACAAGATGGTAAGGTTCAAAGGAGTAGAATCAGATATCATTGATGGAATTCAAACTCAACTTAAATTTGAGAAAGAGAAGGAGAATAAAAATAAACAACTCAAGCTGGAATCATTTTGTGGACCTCCTCAATCGTCGAATGGGGGAAAATATCCCATACCATACAAATGAATATGCTCTCTTGGAATATAATAGGTCTAAATGGGCCTACAAAGAAGAGGATTTTGGCATCTATCAGAATAGAAGTTCGTTCAAACATTATATTTATTCAGGAATCCAAAATAGACAAGACCAATGTGGAAATTACCAAGGACATCATTAGGAAGAAAGCCGAGTTCACAGTAAATTCTGCTATTAGGGCTTCAAGAGGTCTTCTATGCCTTTGGGATCCCATGAAATTGGATGGTTCTATACTTCTTATATTTGAAAGGGTGATAAATATTCTTTTTTGTTGCAAAAATTTAGGATTTAAGTGGATCTCCTCTAACATTTATGCTCCTAACACTAGTCCGAATAGGGTTATTATCTAGGATTCATTGAGCACCATGAGGGGCTTGTTCAAGTATGAGATATGGGTTCTTGCATGGGATTTTAATACCCTATTTTATCTCTTTGATAATAAAGGAGGCTTTGATGTAAATTCCAGAAGTATGGAAAAGTTTGTTTCTTTCGTAAACAACCAAGAGCTGATGGACGTAGAGTTGAAAGGATCCAAAGTTACCTATACTAACAGGCAAGTGGGAAGCTAGAATATTCAAATAATACTAGATAGAGTTATAGTTTCGAAGGAATATCTCCCCTTTTTTGGTGATGCTCTCCTTTGCTCCTTGCCTAAAATCGGGTTTGATCACAACCCATTAGTCTTGGAAAAAAGTTCAAGTCATTCGAATTTGAGGTGATGTGGCTGCAACACTCAGATCTGGAGGCCAGAATTAAAACCTGGTGGCCACGAACTTTCTTCAGCCTTTTGATTTTCCAAGTGACATCTAAGTTAAGATTTATCAAGGCTAATCTTAAAATTTGGAATAAATTTATCTTTGGAGACATATTCCAAAGGAAAAATGAGATATCTGAGAAATTAAAGGAGTTCGAAGCTGATGTAGCATCAAGGGAAGTAGAGGAAAGGGACCAAATAAGAGAAAATGAACTGTTATCAAAATATTATAACTCGTTGGCTGAGGAGGAAATGTTATGGCGACAAAAATCTAGATCTCTCTGGCTCCAGGAAGGAGATAGAAAACATATTTTTTTCATGCCTCTACCTTGAGGCATAGAAGCAATAATAGGATTAGAGAAATTCATTGTGCCAATGGGATGATGTTCATAGATATTGAGGACATTAGGAATGAAGTAGTTAGGTATTTCAGAGATCTCTTGTGTCATTGAAGACAAGTACCCACTCCCGAAGAGAGACTTCTCCAAATATACCTGCTTCAGTTTCAGTAGAAATAAACTCTACTTTGTGTGCCCCATTCAGTGATGAGGAAATTAGGGAGGTGGTGATCTCGATGGGGGAAATCAAAGATCCAAGATAGGATGGATTCCCATCCATTTTTTTCTAGAGGTTTTGGTACTTTTTGGGAGAAGATATTTGTAATGCCATGAAGGAAATCTAAGCGTCGAATTTTATTCTACTTGATATTAACTCTACTTTCCTTGTCCTTATTCCTAAGATAAAATGTGCTAAGGAATCCAAGGATTTTAGGCCCATAAGCCTTTGCAACATGCTACTAAAAATTCTCACAAAAAATTTAGCAAATAGATTGAAAGTCCACCTTCCAGGTATTATTGATTTACCAAAAAGTGGGTTTGTGGCCAAAAGACAAATTCTTAATGGCATCATTGAAATTCATGAACTGATACACTCTTTGGATAAGAGTGGAAGACCAAGTACCCTTCTGAAAATTGACATGGATAAGGCCTATGATCGAGTTTCTTGGGAATTTCTATTAAAATTAATGGAGAAATTTGGATTTAATCAAGAATGGTTGAGTTTGATTAAAACCTGCATTTCATCAGTGAAGTTTTATATCATTGTTAATGGATCCTCGACAGGTTATTTTGGTAGTTGCAGGGGTCTTTGACAAGGGGATCCCTTATCTCATTATTTATTCATCCCGCTGGTAAAATCCTTGGGAAGAGCTATCAAAACCGACCCTTCTATAGTAGGCATCAACCCTGCAAGTGATTCTGATCCAATTTCACATCGTCAATTAATGGATAATGCATTATTATCCTTCTTGGCTTCAATTCCACAAGCTTGAGGGATTAAATCCATTCTTTCTATGAGAAAACCATTGGGAAGAAGATTAGATTCAAAAAAAGTAGGATTTATTTTTTCAACACACCAGTTAGAAGAGAGAAAAATCACTGAAATCTTAGGGTGTGCAATTGATTCCCTTTCATCTGTTTACCTAGGAATTATGCTCTTCAAAGATGGAGTTAAAGCTTCTTTGTAGGAATTAGTGGTGGAGAGAGTCCAGAGGAAGATAGTGGGGTGGAAAGGGGTGCTCTTGAACCAATATGGTAAGGCCATTCTGGTTCAAAATACTTTACAAACCATTCCTATTTATTTTCTTTCTCTATTCAAGGTGCTAGGAACAGTTCTTTGAAAATTAGAGCAGATTCAACGCTCCTTTCTTTGGTTTGGATTTCCAAGAAAAAAATAAGTTTTCCTTAGTAGCTCGGGATCAAGTTTGCAATTGCAAGGATATGGGAAGACTTGGTCCAAGTAAAATGAGTTTAATGAACAAGGCCCTTATAGTTAAGCAAGGGTGGAAGTTGGTCCAAAATGTTAATACAAACTGGGTAAAAAATTTAAAATCCAAATACTTGGGGAGTGAGGATTTTATTTTATTTGGATCCCAGCCCGTACCAAAGATCTATGTTTTGGAAAAGGATGGTTAAAAGTCAAGCAATGTTTTGAAGGGTGGTTTTTGTCTTATGGGTAATGGTTAGAGGATCAATTTTTGGAGAGATAGGTGGGTAGTAGATAGACCTTTAAAATCCATTCCTACCTTCTCTTAGGCCGAATTTATCACAATACAGGATTTTAGATCAAGGGTCTATGATTACTTTGAGATGGTGAACAACAAAAAATATTGGAAACCTCTTTCCTTTATTGATTGATCTCAAGATGAGGAATCCGCTTGTAAATCCCTTTCAGAATTGCTAAAATACATTGTTATAGTCTTTGAATATAAACAAGATAAGTTGGTTTGGGGAGCTAAAAATAATGGATGTTTCTCAGTCAAATTGGTGTATGCACTCCTTGATGGTCACAAAGAACCTTGTTTTCCAGCTAAGAAAATTTGGTGCAAAGGTCTCACACCCAAAGTAAATATATATTTTTTGTTGGCTGTGTAGGAAAAGTGCTTAATGCTAGATAATTTACAAAAGATAGGTCTTAGTTTAACCAACAAATGTTATTTGTGTAGGCTGGTAGAAGAATATCCTGAGCATCTATTCTCTCTGTGTTCCTATTCTAAAGAAATTTTTGGGATGTTGCTTCGTCTAGTGTGAATGGATTAGGTTCCCCCTAAAGAGCTAAATGCCATTGTGGAGCAATGGAGCACTCCCTATTTATCACCTCATATTTGATCATTCACATCCTTTGTCCTCCCTCATCTGTGGTGGTGGATATGGAAGGAAAGAAATTCCAGAGTTTTTAAGAACACTTCTCATCACCCAGAGTCAGTTTTCGTTAAGATCATCCTTGCCACAGTGGAGAATGTTGATCTCCTATCCCTGGATTGGGGAACATTGGTATAAAATTTGTGATAGAAAATAATTTGAGTTATATGAAAAACACAAGCTTATACTGAGAGGGGGGGGTGAACAGTATAAGACCTCTTTTTACTTTCTCTATTTAAATTCAACTTCGCAAAGCAATGAACCAATAGAAATATCAAAGCAATGCATAAAGCAACACACAATGAGACACCAATTTTAACGTGGTTCACCCAACATGGGCTACATCCACAAAACTTTTCTCTAAAAAGCTTTCTCAAAGTTCTTTGGGAATCCTTCCCAATTACAATGTTTATGAGCCTCACCCAAAGGAGAAACCTTCCCCTACTCAAGTATTTATGAGCCTCTGCCCAAAGGAGAATCATTCCCCTACTCAAGTATTTATGAGCCTCCTGCCCAAAGGAGAATCCTTCCCCTCCTCACAAATTTATGAGCCTCCTGCCCAAAGGAGAATCCTTCCCCTCAGCTCTGGAAATGATACTTCAGAAGATCACCTGCCTCTTATTCCACTAGCACGTGGAACTCCTTTCCATAGAAGACCTCCTGTCCTCAATGCTCAGCCTCAAGAGACCTCTCGTCCTCACCGATCACCTCCACAACAACTCATCAACCTATACTAAACACGATCGATCGGTCCAGACAAGTCTTCCTCACTCTGTCGGATCTATCCCAAGCTCAACTCATAAAGCTTGAACAAATCAATCTCGGTTGCACACAAGCCTTCTCAAAGACTTTTCAAAACTGTCCTCAAGTTCTTCTCAAAGAACCACTTCAACTCTGTCCTCAAGTCCTCTGCTAGGACCTGTCCAAATCAGCTCACAAGTCCTCACTAGAACCTGTCCAAATCAGCTCACAAGTCCTCACTAGAACCTATCCAAATCAGCTCACAAGTCCTCACTAGAACCTGTCCAAATCAGCTCACAAGTCCTCACTAGAACTTGTCCAAATCAGCTCACAAGTCCTCACTAGAACCTGTCCAAATAAGCTCACAAGTTCATCAAGAAAAGCTTGCTTAGCATGAACCCACAAAGAGAATTGTTAGAGGTCCAATGTGATTCATCAATCTCATAGAAGCATAAAGAGAATTGTTAGAGACTCAATATGTTCTATACTTAACTCCCAATCTCAATCTCAAATCTCATAGAAACATAAAGAGAATTATTAGAGACTCAATATGTTCTATACTTAACTCCCAATCTCAATATCAACTCAATCTCAATCTC
The DNA here is from genome assembly GCA_028583015.1 of Wollemia nobilis. Lineage (NCBI taxonomy): Eukaryota > Viridiplantae > Streptophyta > Pinopsida > Araucariales > Araucariaceae > Wollemia > Wollemia nobilis. The sequence goes on from JAQPPZ010001340.1 coordinate 1,270,812, forward strand.
AAAAGAATAAGATAAATGTAGTATGCTTTTCTCAAGAACATGAAACACAACCCAACAATTTCCAACCATGCAATATCTCATATAACAATGATACTCATGTTCTTTCCACAACCAATATATTTTCTCAACCAATTAGGGCTTTAACAACAATGCTTATAGACAAGGTTTAACCAACATCATTCAACTCAACATTAACCTTGAAGCATTCAACCAATCACTACATGAAAAGGAAACTAGTAGACATCTTTTTCCCTCCAAAGATATTTGAACAAAACAACCACCAACATAAATCACCAATGCAAAGAATAACTTGCTCAAATCAATCTCAATGGAGTAAGCCCAAATCATGTATCAAGTAAAGCATTAACTTGATCAAAACAACCTCTATGGAAGCAACTCAACCATCAATCTCAAAACAGCCAACTAAGGGTTTCACCAACTCAAAGCAAGTAGCAAGACTTACTAACATAAACCCTAGTGCAAAAATGCTTCCTCTTCCTCAACCAGAATTATGCATTCACCCAAAAAAAAACTCATCAATGATTTTAATGCATAAACAATCTTCAATATCCAGAAAAATGGGATTTACACCAACAAGAATACCTAGTAGACAACCTTTTCACTCCAAACTCAATTTCAGAAAATACACCATCAACAATATACATGGAAGAAGTTGCCCATACCTTTGTTTGAGGAAGAAGAGAATAGTTCTTCAACCTCATTACCAACACCACCCTCAACTTTACCACCAAGTTAGGGTTAGATCATAAAAGTAACCACAAAAATATTTATTCCATAAAACACCTTATGACTCCAATCCTTAGAAGTCAACTAAAGCATACAAACAATATATCCTTTTACACCTTATTTCTCCAAATTAATTAAACCATGCTCAAGGAATAATAGCTTCTAAGCAAATCTCACTCAACAATCAAGCCAAAAATCTCAACCACACACTATCAACCTTATATCTCCAAAGAAGCATTTAACCTTAAAAATAATTTTAAATAAATCTGCCCAACCACTTCTTCTTTAACAAAATGCATATTTTATTTAAAAAACCTTACCAAAAAAAATGCTTCCGAAAATCGTGGGTCAACAGTGCCTCCGAAAAAATCGAAGCGCAAAAACTCTTCTCACACTCCACGGCGGGAGTCGAATGCTTGACCTCCCTTCAAGCGCCTTCATAGAACAGTCGTTGCCACTAGGCCAACGGTGCTAGCTTGAAGGCTAGCAAGAGTCTCCTTCTCCTTAACCCTTTGGCGGCGGATAAACATGGCAAAAAAATGATAGCCGTAGCTTTTACTTCCCAACCTTTGCACAATTCGAATTTCTTTAACACCATTGCTTTGGACTATAGGTTATGGCTTATATAGCCAAACTTCCATGCTATGCACGATGTCGACGGGAGGATAATTTGAACTTTTCGAATTAATATTATTTTGGCGCCTTCGAAACAACTTTAGGGTTTATGAAACCCTTTTGATTATTTAAAAAATAATCAAAGGTCTTTTAGATCTTAGACCTTAGGTGGAGAACCCATTAAATTATTAAAATAATTTAATCACTAAATCAAATAAATAATTAATTAAAAAACCTTAAAAAGTTTTTATTAATTAAGTTATTTAATTAATAAGTGTCTCCAGCCTTTGCATTAAGCTGAGAGTGGTTTTGAGAAAAACCCTTAATGCATCCACCGGTTTTAATAAAAACCCTTAAACTCGCCATGGTTTTGATAAAAACCTTTTCATCTCGCCACATGGAATCTCTTCGAAATCTTCTAGAAAATATTCTTTGGAATCTTCAACCTTTGAAGCCAATAAATCCTCTTGACATTAATGCCAGTTCCTTTTGACATCAATGACAACTCATAGACAAGAAGCTAGGATCTCAAAACCAAAATTGCCAACAATCTCCCCCTTTGTCATTGATGGCAAACCATGCTTCTCAACAACACTGAAACTCAAAACTACTATATAGAAATCAGCTCCCCCTAACTTGAGGCTCTCCCCCTTACTCATATCTCTCCCCCTTTGTCATCAATGGCAAAGGGTCACCTTTGGGGCTTGGGACTAAGAATGAGCCTCTTAGCTTAGTCCCTCCCCCACCTCCTGTTGAGGTGATTAATTTCGGGGTGGGAGTAAAACTCCCATTAGGCACTAATCTTCATCAGTGTCTATAGTTGCCTTACCATGTCTTCTCTTGTTCTCCTTGTCCATATTCTTGTTCCTGTTCATGTCACTATTGTTGTTCTTGTTATCATTCATGTTCTTATCCATGTCTTGATTCTTGTGCCTGTTCATACCCATGTTCCTATTCCTGTACCTTGGAATTTCAACTCTACACTGTCTAGCTATGTGACCTTCATTGTTGCACTTATAACAACTAACAATGTTATTTCTTTAAGGCATACCTGATTTTTGACTCCATCTATTCTGACCAACCCTATTCTCGTTATTAGCCTTGCAATAAACAACCTTGTGCCCAAACTGTTTACAAGAGTAGCAATATCCTTGAAAGAAATTACCACCTCTGAATCTATCATTTACCTTCCTCACTTGAGTCATGCAATGTGAAGCCATGTGACCAAACTTGTGACAAGCAAAACATCTGCCATTAAACTTTCCTTGATTTGACCTCTTAGGTCCTGTAAAATTTCTCCTGTTTTTTTTATTCCTATTTTCTGATTCTGTGCATCTATCACTCAAGGACTCTTTTTTTGAAGTACTTTCCTCATCAAAACTCTCTTCCTTTCGAAATCTCTTACTAGATTCCCCAGCAGAGTCGCCAACCTGTTCAATGTGTTTCTTACCAAAACCAAGACCTGTTTTATCTGTTGTCCTTCTTTGATCTTTGATGATTGACTTTACCTTTTTGGTGTTATCTTCAAACCTATAAAGCTTCTCCTTGTACTCTTTAGTTTCCTCTTTCAAGGAAGTCACTTTCTGTTCCAACTCTCTACACTCAAGAACCTTAGACTCTAACTTATCCTTAAGTTTCGGTGTCTTAGCTATAGAGAAGTCAAGACTTTCTATAAGCTCATCTCTCTCAATACAACATTCATCCAATTTATCATTGAGTCTAGCATTCTTCTTTCTTTCCTTTTTCAAAGCACTAATAGCACTAACAAGTTCAGCTTCAAGATCTACTTCACCATCCTCTATAACTTCCTCTATTTGTTTGCCTTTTGAAACATCAATGACTTTTTCAGATTTCTTATCACTAGAGGTGCTACCCTTTTCTAAAGCCATACAAAGATCTTCCTCACAATTTTTTGAAGCATCCTCATACATAGTATAACTAGAAATCAATCCATAATTTGTGCAATCATCCTCAAGATGTCCAAAATTTCCACATCTAAAACATTTCATAAGGACAAATCTATGTTTCTTTTCTTCTTCTTTTTCTATTAGGAACAACATCTCATTTCCAACATCACTTGAAGAACTTTCACTATCACTACTAGAACACTTACTTGCCTTGTCTAGGTAGAAATTTTTCTTGTGTTTGTGAGAGTACCTCTTTCCTTGATTGCTTTTCTCATATTTATTATTCCTTTGATGCCTGTGACTTTCAAAATCCTTGCTCTTATAATCCTGTTTATCTTCATCACTTTCATCCTTGGCAGTAGTACAGTTAGTAGCATAATGACCAAAATTTCCACAATTGAAACACTTGACATATTTCATACCTTTGTGATTTCTTGAGAACTTGCCCTTCTTGCTGTAATATGCCTCTTCATCACTAGAAGACTCATCACTATCTTGAAGCTCTTTACCCTTGGATTTCTTGGTAGCCTTGAAAGTTGCCTCCTTCTTAACATCAACCTTCACTTGAGTTCTCAACTCAAATGCTACAAGTATACTATGAAGCTCATCCTTTTTCAACTTATCCAAATCCTTAGCTTCCTCAATAGCAGAAATATTTTCACTAAATCTATTTGGAAGAGACCTCAAAATCTTATCACAAATATCATTTTCAGCAAGCTCAAGACCTAGTTCCTTCATAGAGTTAACAATATCATCCATACGAAGCATATAGTCACTAATATTTTCTTCATAATTCATCTTGAGTTGTTAAAACATACCTTTGAAGTGTCTCAACTTGGCCTTTCGGACATTTGCATCACCTGTATGAACCACCTTCAACTGTTTCCACATTTCACTAGTTGTCTTGCAGTGAATCACCTTGGTAAGATCTACCTTCTATAAACCCTTTAGGACTGCATTCATTGCCTTTGAATTGCTATGATGTAGGAGCCTCTCTTCCTTAGTAGAAGGACCATGCTCAGGAATGGTATACTCATCCTCAATCACTTCCCAAACTTCATTTCCAAGAGCCATAATATGAACCTTCATCCTAGAAATCCAAATCCCAAAATCTGCCCCATCAAGAATAGGTGTTGCATTACCACTTGTAGATTCCATTGTGTTCTTTACAATCTTTTCCTTCAAGTTGTTAAAATTTTTGAAGGAACCCGCTCTGATACCAATTGAAGAACACAAGCTTATACTGAGAGGGGGGGTGAACAATATAAGACCTCTTTTTACTTTCTCTATTTAACTTCAACTTTGCAAAGCAATGAACCAATAGCAATATCAAAGCAATGCATAAAGCAACACACAATGAGACACCAATTTTAACGTGGTTCACCCAACATGGGCTACATCCACAAAAATTTTCTCTAAAAATCTTTCTCAAAGTTCTTTGGGAATCCTTCCCAATTACAATGTTTATGAGCCTCAACCCAAAGGAGAAACCTTCCCCTACTCAAGTATTTATGAGCCTCTGCCCAAAGGAGAATCCTTCCCCTACTCAAGTATTTATGAGCCTCTGCCCAAAGGAGAATCCTTCCCCTCCTCATGAATTTATGAGCCTCCTACCCAAAGGAGAATCCTTCCCCTCAACTCTGGAAATGATACTTCAGAAGATCACCTGCCTCTTATTCCGCTAGCACATGGAACTCCTTTCCATATAAGACCTCCTATCCTCAATGCTCAACCTCAAGAGACCTCTGTCCTCACTGATCACCTCCACAACAACTCATCAACCTATACTAAACACGATCGAGTCGGTCCAGCACAAGTCTTCCTCACTCTGTCAGATCTATCCCAAGCTCAACTCATAAAGCTTGAACAAATAAATCTCTGTTGCACACAAGACTTCTCAAAGACTTGTCAAAATTGTCCTCAGGTTCTTCTAAAATAACCACTTCAACTCTGTCCTCAAGTCCTCTGCTAGGACCTATCCAAATCAGCTCACAAGTCCTCCCTATAACTTGTAAAAATTAGCTCAAAGTCCTCACTAGAACCTGTCCAAATCAGCTCACAAGTCCTCACTAGAACCTATCCAAATCAACTCACAAGTCCTCACTAGAACCTATCCAAATCAGCTCACAAGTTCATCAAGAAAAACTTGCTTAGCATGAACCCACAAAGAGAATTGTTAGAGACCCAATGTGATTCATCAACCTCATAGAAGCATAAAGAGAATTGTTAGAGACTCAATATGTTCTATACTTAACTCCCAATATCAATCTCAAATCTCATAGAAACATAAAGAGAATTGTTAGAGACTCAATATGTTCTATACTTAACTCCCAATATCAATCTCAACTCAATCTCAATCTCAAAAGAATAAGATAGATGTAGTATGCTTTTCTCAAGAACATGAAACACAACCCAACAATTGCCAACCATGCAATATCTCATATAACAATGATACTCATGTTCTTTCCACAACCAATATATTTTCTCAACCAATTAGGGCTTTAAAAACAATGCTTATAGACAAGTTTTAACCAACATCATTCAACTCAACATTAACCTTGAAGCATTCAACCAATCACTACATAAAAAGGAAACTAGTAGACATCCTTTTCCCTCCAAAGATATTTGAACAAAATAGCCACCAACATAAATCACCAATGCAAAGAATAACTTGCTCAAATCAATCTCAATGGAGTAAGCCCAAATCATGTATCAAGTAAAGCATTAACTTGATCAAAACAACCTCTATGGAAGCAACTCAACCATCAATCTCAAAACAACCAACTAAGGGTTTCACCAACTCAAAGCAAGTAGCAAGACTTACTAACATAAACCCTAGTGCAAAATGCTTCCTCTTCCTCAACCAGAATTATGCATTCACCCAAAAAAAAAAAAAACTCATCAATGATTTTAATGCATAAACAATCTTCAATATCCAAAAAATGGGATTTACACCAACAAGAATACCTAGTAGACAACCTTTTCACTCCAAACTCAATTTCATAAAATACACCATCAACAATATACATGGAAGAAGTTGCCCATACCTTTGTTTGAGGAAGAAGAGAATAGTTCTTCAACCTGTTACCAACACCACCCTCAACTTTGCCACCAAGTTAGGGTTAGATCATAAAAGTAACCACAAAAATATTTATTCCATAAAACACCTTATGACTCCAATCCTTAGAAGTCAACCCAAAATATAAAGCATACAAACAATATATCCTTTTACACCTTATTTCTCCAAATTAATTAAACCATGCTCAAGGAATAATAGCTTCTACGCAAATCTCACTCAACAATCAAGCCAAAAATCTCAACCACACACTATCAACCTTATATCTCCAAAGAAGCATTTAACCTTAAAAATAATTTTAAATAAATCTGCCCAACCACTTCTTCTTTAACAAAATGCAGATTTTATTTAAAAAACCTTACCAAAAAAAATGCTTCCAAAAATCGCGGGTCAACAGTGCCTCCAAAAAAATCGGAGTGCAAAAACTCTTCTCGCACTCCATGGTGGGAGTAGAATGCTTGACCTCCCTTCAAGCGCCTTTGCATAACAGTCGTTGCCACTAGGCCAATGACGCTAGCTTGAAGGCTAGCAAGAGTCTCCTTCTCCTTAACCCTTTTGCGGTGGATAAACATGGTGAAAAAATGATAGCCGTAGCTTTTACTTCCCAACCTTTGTGCAATTCGAATTTCTTTAACACCATTGCTTTGGACTATAGGTTATGGCTTATATAGCCAAACTTCCATGCTATGCACGACGTCGACGGGAGGATAATTCGAACTTTTCGAATTAATATTATTTTGGCACCTTCGAAACAACTTTAGGGTTTATGAAACCCTTTTGATTATTTAAAAAATAATCAAAGGTCTTTTAGATCTTAGACCTTAGGTGGAGAACCCATTAAATTATTAAAATAATTTAATCACTAAATCAAATAAATAATTAATTAAAAAACCTTAAAAAGGTTTTATTAATTAAGTTATTTAATTAATAAGTGTCTCTAGCCTTTGCATTAAGTTGAGAGTGGTTTTGAGAAAAACCCTTAATGCATCTACCTGGTTTTAATAAAAACCCTTAAACCTACCATGGTTTTGATAAAAACCTTTTCATCTGCCACATGGAATCTCTTCGAAATCTTCTAGAAAATATTCTTTGGAATCTTCAACCTTTGAAGCCAATAAATCCTCTTGAAATTAATGCCAGTTCCTTTTGACATCAATGACAACTCATAGACAAGAAGCTAGGATCTCAAACCCAAAATTGCCAACAATCTCCCCCTTTGTCATTGATGGCAAACCATGCTTCTCAACAACACTGAAACTCAAAACTACTGTATAGAAATCAGCTCCCCCTGACTTGAGGCTCTCCCCCTTACTCATATCTCTCTCCATTTGTCATCAATGGCAAAGGATCACCTTTGGGGCTTGGGACTAAGAATGAGCCTCTTAGATTAGTCCCTTACCCACCTCTTGTTGAGGTGATTAATTCTAGGGTGGGAGTAAAACTCCCATTAGGCACTGATCTTCATTAGTGTCTATAGTTGCCTTACCATGTCTTCTCTTGTTCTCCTTGTCCATATTCTTGTTCCTGTTCATGTCATTGTTGTTGTTCTTGTTATCATTCCTGTTCTTATCCATGTCTTGATTCTTATGCCTGTTCATACCCATGTTCCTATTCCTGTACCTTGGAATTTCAACTCTACACTGTCTAGCTATGTGACCTTCATTGTTGCACTTATAACAACTAAAAATGTTATTTCTTTGAGGCATACCTAATTTTTGACTCCATCTATTCTGACCAACCCTGTTCCTGTTATTAGCCTTGCAATAAATAGCCTTGTGCCCAAACTATTTACAAGAGTAGCAATACCCTTGAAAGAAATTACCACCTCTGAATCTATCATTTACCTTCCTCACTTGAGTCATGCAATGTGAAGCCATGTGACCAAACTTGTGACAAGCAAAACATCTGCCATTAAACTTTCCTTGATTTGACCTCTTAGGTCCTGTAAAATTTCTCCTATTTTTTTTATTCCTATTTTTTGATTCTGTGCATCTATCACTCAAGGACTCTTTTTTTGAAGTACTTTACTCATCAAAAATCTCTTCCTTTCGGAATCTCTTACTAGATTCCCCAGCAGAGTCGCCAACCTGTTCAATGTGTTTCTTACCAAAACCAAGACCTGTTTTATCTGTTGTCCTTATTTGATCTTTTATGATTGACTTTACCTTTTTGGTGTTATCTTCAAACCTATAAAGCTTCTCCTTGTACTCTTTAGTTTACTCTTTCAAGGAAGTCACTTTCTGTTCCAACTCTCTACACTCAAGAACCTTAGACTCTAAATTATCCTTAAGTTTTTGTGTCTTAGCTATAGAGAAGTCAAGACTTTCTATAAGCTCATCTCTCTCAATACAACATTCATCCAATTTATCATTGAGTCTAGCATTCTTCTTTCTTTCCTTTTTCAAAGCACTAAGAGCACTAACAAGTTCAGCTTCAAGATCTACTTCACCATCCTCTATAACTTCCTCTATTTGTTTGCCTTTTGAAACATCAATGAATTTTTCAGATTTCTTATCACTAGAGGTGCTACCCTTTTCTAAAACCATACAAAGATCTTCCTCACAATTTTTCGAAGCATCCTCATACATAGTATAACTAGAAATCAATCCATCATTTGTGCAATCATCCTCAAGATGTCCAAAATTTCCACATCTACATATCATAAGGACAAATCTATGTTTATTTTCTTCTTCTTTTTCTGTTAGGAACAACATCTCATTTCCAACATCACTTGAAGAACTTTCACTATCACTACTAGAACACTTACTTGCCTTGTCTAGGTAGAAAATTTTCTTATGTTTGTGAGAGTACCTCTTTCCTTGATTGCTTTGCTCATCTTTATTATTCCTTTGATGCCTGTGCCTTTCAGAATCCTTGCTCTTATAATCCTGTTTATCTTCATCACTTTCATCCTTAGCAGCAGTACAGTTAGTAGCATAATGACCAAAATTTCCACAATTGAAACACTTGACATATTTCATACCTTTGTGCTTTCTTGAGAACTTGCCCTTCTTGTTGTAATATGCCTCTTCATCACTAGAAGACTCATCACTATCTTGAAGCTCTTTACCCTTGGATTTCTTGGTAGCCTTGAAAGTTGCCTCCTTCTTAACATCAACCTTCAATTGAGTTCTCAACTCAAATGCTGCAAGTATACTATGAAGCTCATCCTTTTTTGACTTATCCAAATCCTTAGCTTCCTCAATAGCAAAAATATTTTCACTAAATCTATTTGGAAGAGACCTCAAAATATTATCACAAATATCATTTTCAGGAAGCTCAAGACCTAGTTCCTTCATAGATTTAATAATCTCATCCATACGAAGCATATAGTCACTAATATTTTCTTCATAATTCATCTTGAGTTGTTCAAACATACCTTTGAAGTGTCTCAAATTGGCCTTTCGAACATTTGCATCACCTGTATGAACCACCTTCAACTGTTTCCACATTTCACTAGCTGTCTTGCAGTGAATCACCTTGGTAAGATCTGCCTTCGTAAACCCTTCGAGATTGCATTCATTGCCTTTGAATTGCTATGATGTAGGAGCCTCTCTTCCTTAGTAGAAGGACCATGCTCGGGAATGGTATAATCATCCTCAATCACTTCCCAAACTTCATTTCCAAGAGCCATAAGATGAACCTTCATCCTAGCAATCCAAAGCCCAAAATATGCCCCATCAAGAATAGGTGCTGCATTACCACTTGTAGATTCCATTGTATTCTTTACAATATTTTCCTTCAAGCTATTAAAATTTCTGAAGGAACCCGCTCTGATACCAATTGAAGAACACAAGCTTATACTGAGAGGGGGGGGGTGACCAGTATAAGACCTCTTTTTACTTTCTTTATTTAACTTCAACTTCGCAAAGCAATGAACCAATAGCAATATCAAAGCAATTCATAAAGCAACACACAATGAGATACCAATTTTAACATGGTTCACCCAACATGGGCTACATCCACAAAACTTTTCTCTAAAAATCTTTCTCAAAGTTCTTTGGGAATCCTTCCCAATTACAATGTTTATGAGCCTTAGCCCAAAGGAGAAACCTTCCCCTACTCAAGTATTTATGAGCCTCTGCCCAAAGGAGAATCCTTCCCCTACTCAAGTATTTATGAGCCTTTTCCCAAAGGAGAATCCTTCCCCTCCTCACAAATTTGTGATCCTCCTGCCCAAAGGAGAATCCTTCCCCTCAGCTTTGGAAATGATACTTTAGAAGATCACCTGCCTCTTATTTTGCTAGCACGTGGAACTCCTTTCCACAGAAGACCTCCTGTCCTCAATGCTCAACCTCAAGAGACCTTTGTCCTCATTGATCACCTCCACAACAACTCATCAACTTGTACTAAACACAGTAAGTCGGTCTAGCACAAGTCTTCCTCACTCTGTCAGATCTGTCCCAAGCTCAACTCATAAAGCTTGAACAAATCAATCTCTACTGCACACAAGCCTTCTCAAAGACTTATCAAAACTTTCCTCAGGTTCTTCTCAAAGAACCACTTCAAATCTGTCCTCAAGTCCTCTGCTAGGACCTGTCCAAATCAACTTCCAAGTCCTCCCTAGAACTTGTCCAAATCAACTCACAAGTCCTCACTAGAACCTGTCCAAATCAGCTCACAAGTCCTCACTAGAACCTATCCAAATCAGCTCACAAGTCCTCACTAGAACCTGTCCAAATCAGCTCACAAGTCCTCACTAGAACTTGTCCAAATTAGCTCACAAGTTCATCAAGAAAAACTTGCTTAGCATGAACCCACAAAGAGAATTGTTAGAGACCCAATGTGATTCATCAACCTCATAGAAGCATAAAGAGAATTGTTAGAGACTCAATATGTTCTATACTTAACTCCCAATCTCAATATCAAATCTCATAGAAACATAAAGAGAATTTTTAGAGACTCAATATGTTCTATACTTAACTCCCAATCTCAATCTCAACTCAATCTCAATCTCAAAAGAATAAGATAGATGTAGTATGCTTTTCTCAAGAACATGAAACACAACCCAACAATTTCCAACCATGCAATATCTCATATAACAATGATACTCATGTTCTTTCCACAACCAATATCTTTTCTCAACCAATTAGGGCTTTAACAACAATACTTATAGACAAGGTTTAACGAACATCATTCAACTCAACATTAACCTTGAAGCATTCAACCAATCACTACATGAAAATGAAACTAGTAGACATCCTTTTCCCTCCAAATATATTTGAACAAAACAGCCACCAACATAAATCACCAATGCAAAGAATAACTTGCTCAAATCAATCTCAATGGAGTAAGCCCAAATCATGTATCAAGTAAAGCATTAACTTGATCAAAACAACCTCTATGGAAGCAACTCAACCATCAATCTCAAAATAGCCAACTAAGGGTTTCACCAACTCAAAGCAAGTAGCAAGACTTACTAACATAAACCCTAGTGCAAAAATGCTTCCTCTTCCTCAACCAGAATTATGCATTCACCCAAAAAAAAACTCATCAATGATTTTAATGCATAAACAATCTTCAATATCCAGAAAATGGGATTTACACCAACAAGAATACCTAGTAGACAACCTTTTCACTCCAAACTCAATTTCAGAAAATACACCATCAACAATATACATGGAAGAAGTTGCCCATACCTTTGTTTGAGGAAGAAGAGAATAGTTCTTCAACCTGTTACCAACACCACCCTCAACTTTGCCACCAAGTTAGGGTTAGATCATAAAAGTAACCACAAAAATATTTATTCCATAAAACACCTTATGACTCCAATCCTTAGAAGTCAACCCATAAAGCATACAAACAATATATCCTTTTACACCTTATTTCTCCAAATTAATTAAACCATGCTCAAGGAATAATAGCTTCTAAGCAAATCTCACTCAACAATCAAGCCAAAAATCTCAACCACACACTATCAACCTTATATCTCCAAAGAAGCATTTAACCTTAAAAATAATTTTAAATAAATCTGCCCAACCACTTCTTCTTTAACAAAATGCAGATTTTATTTAAAAAACCTTACCAAAAAAAATGATTCCAAAAATCGCGGGTCAACACTGCCTCCGAAAAAATCGGAGCGCAAAAACTCTTCTCACACTCCACGGTGGGAGTCGAACGCTTGACCTCCCTTCAAGCGCCTTCATAGAACAGTCGTTGCCACTAGGCCAACGATGCTAGCTTGAAGGCTAGCAAGAGTCTCCTTCTCCTTAACCCTTTGGCGGCGGATAAACGTGGCAAAAAAACTATAGCCGTAGCTTTTACTTCCCAACCTTTGCGCAATTCGAATTTCTTTAACACCATTGCTTTGGACTATGTACGACGTCAGCGGGAGGATAATTTGAACTTTTTGAATTAATATTATTTTTGCGCCTTCGAAAAAACTTTAGGGTTTATGAAACCCTTTTTATTATTTAAAAAATAATCAAAGGTCTTTTAGATCTTAGACCTTAGGTGGAGAACCCATTAAATTATTAAAATAATTTAATCACTAAATCAAATAAATAATTAATTAAAAAACCTTAAAAGGTTTTATTAATTAAGTTATTTAATTAATAAGTGTCTCCAGCATTTGCATTAAGTTGAGAGTGGTTTTGAGAAAAACCCTTAATGCATCCACCTGGTTTTAATAAAAACCCTTAAACCTGCCATGGTTTTGATAAAAACCTTTTCATCTGCCACATGGAATCTCTTTGAAATCTTCTAGAAAAGATTCTTTGGAATCTTCAACCTTTGAAGCCAATAAATCCTCTTGACATTAATGCGAGTTCCTTTTGACATCAATGACAACTCATAGACAAGAAGCTAGGATCTCAAACCCAAAATTGCCAACATTATAAATCTTCTCTTGCTTCAGTCTCGAGAATCCAGGCCATGCTAGAGCAGGTGGTGTCATTAGAGATGCATAGGCTTAAATTTTGTTGGTGTTTTCTAAAAACATCGAAACCCAAACTAGCCATGTAGTTGAGGCTAGAGCTCTCTTTCAAGGAGTCTTGCAGTTAAAATATATGGGTTTCAGAAAAGCCATTATCAAAGGTGACTCACTCAATATCATTAATATGGTTAGAGGGATGCAGACTCTAACTTGGACAATCTCAAACCTATTGGAGGAAGTACATAAATTGGACCAAATATTTAAAATTGCCCAGTACCAACATGTGTTTAGGGAGGGTAACAATTCAATCAATTTTTTGGCTAACCTGGAAACCTCTCAAAATGGCATCACAATTTGGAACAAGGAGTTTTCAAAAGGCTTAATCCAACTGGCCAATGATGTCGAAAGACGGTAATTTTCTTGCTGCTTATTTGGTGGTCAGAGTTCAGCTCTATTCAAGGGGGATTTCACGGTACTTTTAAATTTTAGGAACCATATTTTTTTAATTCAAACAAGAGGAGATCCTGGCCCTGATGGGGTGGGAAGAGTGGGAACCAAAGGATGAAGAGCTGGGGAAGGAAGCTAGACCCAACAAAACCAAGAACTAGGTTTTGATTATAGGTGGTTTTTTGGGAATATTTTTTATCCTATCCTTTTTATTTTGTTAGTCTAGTTAGCTCATACAGAGCGTTTGGTCTCCCCTGCATGGGATTGAGCTACCTTAGGTTGTCTTAGAATTTTAGGAGTTTGTATGGAACTATTTTGGTAGCTTTGTTTGGGTTCAATCTTGTTGGATCTCTAGATCCTGGTTTCTCTTTTGGTGGCCTATGGGTCTCCCTTAATCTCTCAAAGCTATGTGGATCCATTTTGTAAAAGGTTTGGAGTTCCTTTCAAAACCCCATATTCCACCAAATAAAAAAAACTTCTGATTAGTTTTCTATTAAAGTACTCAATAAATTACAGTCATCCATTCTGAACTTTTTGAGGAAATACTTAATGTACCTCTTTTGACAAAGATGAATTAGTTTATTTTCTATTTCTCTTACAATTTGAATACCTAAGCAATAATGAATCCCACTATAGCTAGTCATCTCAAATTTAGCAACTAATCTAGATTTTAAAAAAATATAACAATTTCAAATCATTGCTCATAACAATAACATCATCAACATATAATGTCAAAATTCTAACTAAATCACCAATATTATTAATATAAATATTTTTTTTGCTAAATAAAAAAGGGTTGTGCTCACGTCCCCCACCCTTGACAAATCACGACTCTCTCCTTTAAAGCTTGAGAATTTACAAATAAATTCAATTCTCATATCAATTGAGTTGTTATAGCTAGATATCTACATCTTTTTTCATAGATTTTTTTTATTTTTTGGATCTTCTTCAATTTTCTTTGTAAATACAAATATTCTAAAATTCAACATCCTTCTTCTTGACATTTTACTACATCGGCCTTCACAATACCAAAACTCCACCTCTATTGTCTATGCACTTAGTAAAGTATTATTTCTAAAACTTTGCACTATCATAGTCCCCTTTGCTAAATTTGGACTATTAGTTTCCTTCTTGAAGCATAAGTGCAACCACAAGAATTGTAATAATTAGTTTATATAAAAGCACATTCATGTTAAAAAAAATACAAAAAATATTACCAATGGAAAACATTAAAGTAAATCTTAATCATTATGATCAAGGCAGTCAAAATTTTATTGTTAGTTTTAACTAAACTTACTACTTATTCTAACCATGGAAAAGAGAATTAGCTTCATGATCCTCTATTAAAACCCCTCTATTGACTAGCCTATCTCCACATTTCTTCTTTTCCATTAACATACGTGTAAACATGATATGTTCAAACTCTATAGAAAGGTCTTGTATTTCCACAATGATCTCTTGTATGTTCCATGGAGCCTTTGCTTTTCTCAAAATTGCATTTATTACTATTAATGAATCACCTTCCATCCATAATTTTTTCCATTTCAATTGTCTGCATATTTTTAATCCTTCCAAAGTTGCCCAATATTTGTCTTCATTATTTGTCTTAAACACGCTATTAAAAGCGTAATGTGACAAAATATCATCCCTATTATTTCTAATTATTCCTCCTCTTTCTATTGCTCTTAGTTTTCCTTTAGATGCTCCATCAAAATTCCACTTTTGATTATTTTCACTTTATATTCTTTGCCTTCCTTTGGTTTCTCCTGTATGCAACATCATAATTCCATTTAATGACTTGAATCCATCTATCAAGGCTCTCTAGTTCATAATAATGGATTGGATGAGTTGATAGGGTTAGTCTACTCTCCTCCATGGATAAACAAATATCTCTTTTCATTACCTTTAAACAACTTTCTTTCTTTTAAATACTCTCATGTTTCTTTCCAACCACACAATCCAAAGCATAGTTATGAAAATATCGATTATATAATGATACGATCTAATTTTTTAACGATTCAAGAGGGTTGTCAATTAAATCGATATAAAAGTTTAGATTTTCTAAAAAAAAAACAAATTTTGCCCTTTTTTTCAAAAAAATAAAAAATCGTCATTTAAAAAAAAAATCATGATTCCTGCTGTGAAAATTTGTATGCAGTATCATGGGTAGAGGAAACATTATAATTTTTTTACCTCTTTTTTACTTGTTCCAAACTAGAGGGAGGGGCCTGTCTACCTACAACCACAAAAAAAAAAACATGATACTGCATCCTAAAAACTAATTTTTTGTAGTTTAAAGGAATTTGACAACTACCAACTGATGGTAAATATACCCAAATATCTCACAAATAAATATTTCCAAGATCTAAATCACACACATAAAATCACATTCAACAATAACACTAGATTTATACAATAAAATACTTTTCTATTACATTCATAAATCAAAATCTCTCACATTACAATCGTTATTTTTTGTATGGAGCTTTGTTTCCAACATATAATAATACTCTTGACTTTTTCTCTCCTCTAACTAATGGAATATGCAACCTTTCACATGCCTTACATTATGATAAATCTTCTCATTATTACATAACATCCTACTTCTAATCTCGACATATCTCACACGATTCTTCACTTACACACTCGACACTTAACACTTATGACTCCTCACTTGTCCACTCATAACTCACACTTGCACACTTGACACCTTGCACTCATAACTCACATATAATTACATGACACATATACACTCTTCACAACTTGACACCTATTATTAACATAAATATTAAACACACTCCTAATGTAAATATTTACATTGGTACTTCATGGTACCATATAATGTAGTACCTCCAACACCCCCCGCATTATATTATTTGGTGTGAAGGCTTTTGCCTTCAATCTCTGACTCTATTCTTCATTCTTTGACTTTGACTCTCGTACTACTTGAAGTCATGGCACTATCCTATAAACCTATTTTTTGCAATGCTTATAAAACTTCTTTGTGTCCATAAAAACATCGTAACATGTCCCTGATCCTATTCCATTATGATTTACTGATCCATCCATAATGTATCTCAATTTGTTTTTGTGACATATTTTTGATTTGGTATTCTCACAAAGCTTACAATTTTGAAATGATATTAATTTTAACCCATGCCTTTCATTCGTTCATGTTGTCTATTTTTTAGCTACTTCATTTTGTTATTTGAAACAATATTGCCTTTAGAAAATTTTGAATGATTTGTATTATCATTCTTGTCACACTCTTTCTCAATTTGATTTTTATATTTATTATCTATAGTTTTTCCCATAAGGGTTATTAATTTAATTTCACCCTCATTTTCAATTTCTTAAACTTCTTGAACTAAATTTCCTTTTTTATTTTCTTCTTTGGGTCATTGTTGTTGCACAGATGAATGTTGAGGCTGAGATTGTCTTGGCTAAAACATTTTCATATGATTTATTTGATTCAAAGAATTATATCTATGATAGCTTGTGATGTGACCTTCTATATTGCATATATGACAATATTTTCTTCTCCATTTAGGTTGATATTGTGATGATGCTACAATATTATTTGATGCATTTTTCTTTGATATCAAAGCATTATTAGTCATTTCATCTCTGACTAGAGTTTCTACTTCATAATCTTGAAGAAAATTAACCAGTTCATCAAAAGATATGGGTTTATTTAGCACTTGAAGGGAGGTGACTAAATTTTTGGATGTTTCTAGGAGCGCTCTTTATGTAACTTGAACAAGAAAATTTTCTTCTACCTTTTCTCCCATAGTTTATAACTTAGATTTTAATTTTATTATCCTTTGAAGAAAAACTTTTATACTTTCTCCACTATGAACTTTTGAACTTTTAAAGAGTATAATTGTGATTGCAAATGCAATATAGTCATTTCATTCTTTCCTTCAAATATTTTGCATAGTTTTTTCCAAGCACTTTTTGAAGTCTCTACTTCACTTATATATGGTTGAATTTCATCTGTTATGCCAAATGTAATTAGCATAAGGTCTTTTACATCATCATTCTTAAATTTTTATTTTTCAATTTCATCTTTTAGATAATCTTCATTCCTTTTACTATATCCCCAAATTTTCAACAATGAGAATAGATTTTATTTTATTTTTCCATGATGTAAAGTTTGGTCCTTTTAAAAGTTGTAATTCTGAAAGGAATATCTTTGTATTTTCCATTTAATTTTTAAACCTTAATTAATTTTTATAACTTCATTCAACCTTAACTTAAAATTTCCAATTTATATTTTCCTTCCTTTAATCAAACTTTCACTTCTCCTATTCAAATTTAATTTCTTCTTATATTTCCCTAATCAATTTTAATCTCTCAAATCCTATTCTCTTATTTAATTTAATTAATTAATTTCTTGAATTAATTAGTTATCTTCAATTAATTGAAGCATTTCTTATATCTCCCAATACCACCACAAAATAATACCTTATCCTTTGTTGATCCATTTGTCTAGGAAGAGGAAACCAATGGGATCTGACAGGGACATCGAGGCATCAAAGGGAAAGAAGATCAAGGTTGAAGAACTGACGAGTGCGACCAAATCTTCTATTTGCCTTAGAAATAAGATGTGCTAGAGCCAAAATTTGTTCCAAGAAGTGGTTTCAAATGATGATTGCAATGACCACACAACCGTGGTGCTTCAGAAGCTGGTAATCAAGATGATTTCCATGATAATTTTCCAGTCTGAAGATTTCCTATCCACCCTAAAGGAGATGTGAAATGCCCTGAACCTAATATTTTTTCATGAATAATTCCTTGGCATAATCATGAAAGACCCTAAGGTTTTTGATAAACCTAAGGGATCTAGATAAGGGGTGAATAATGGATCAAAGGATATGGTGAAGGATGGAGATAAGGACATTGTGTAGTTGTTGTTGGTCGGGATGTTGATGGGGATGGTGTTGGGGATGGTCCCTGGGATATTTTTTGTGAGCATGTTGGGATACAGGTGACTGGTTGATCCTTTTTTATGTTTTTGTATTGTAGGTAGCATGCCTTTGTGATCTACTTGTTCCTTTTCTCAACATTCCATAATGTTGCTTTTGTAACAAGATTTTGGGATTCCTTTCAAAACTCACTTTACTGAAATTTTTTTACTTATAAAAAAAACACCTTATCCTTTTAATTAAATAATACACCTTATAATACCACGCAATAAGCTCCAAATAAAATATACACCCCAAACAATCAAATTTGCTCTAAAATTTAAACCTTACCTTCAATGACACTTATCAAAATGTCTTGTCAGACGAATCAGCTTCCAATCTAGGGTGAATCTTCTAGAAATAGTTCTAGCATGTTATAATTCATTTAAAAAATATTATAGTAACCTCCTCTACACATCTGACTTCTTTGGACAATATTCATTGTGTGTATTCTCTTCCTTAGGCTTCAATCCTTTCCTTTGTTGCATATATTTTCTTCTTTACTACTTGCTTGCTATTGAACTATGACATAGTGTATTTCTTCTCCTCTAGATTGTGAATGCTCCTCTGGTCTCCTCTAGATTGTGTATGCTTATTTGGGTATCCTTTGGGCTATGTATGCTTATATGGTATCCTTTGTACTATGTATGCTTCTCCGGTCTCCTCTAGACTACGTATACCTTCTTTTAGTCTATGTATGGCTTTATGGCCTATGTATGGTTCTTCTAGCCTCTTCCATCATGTCTCTTCTCTTCAATGTATCTTCACAACATCCTCCTTTAATATGCACTACTCAATTTACTTATCTCCAAAAAACTCCAATATCTTCATGACATCCTTCTTCAACACTTATGAATTACTTTTCCTCTAAAGCTCTACACTATATATTTTCCATGAGGTTCACTCTCCACAAATACTTCTTCAAAGCTCAAATATTTCAATCTCTTCAATATCTAGTCTATGTTCAACCTCCAATGCTTCAATATCTTCTTCTTCAATCTTCGTCCAATATCCAACTATCTTCTTACAAACTTCCTCCAACCTTATGCTTCATTATTTAATAATTATCTTCTCTTACATTTTCTCTAGTAAATATCTATCCATTTCTTCTTCTCAAATTAATTCTTCAAAAATATTCAATTAACTACTTCACAAACACAACAATCTTCTTTCATCTTCACTCTTTTCTCCAAAATTGAACTTGTAATCTTCTCATATCAATATTCTTTCTGCTTTTTGTTCTTCCTCCTTTAATTTCACATGTCCAATAGTATCTCACCAATATAGCTCTAAGCCAAGATGGATCTGATAACACTAATGGCAAATATGCCTAAAGATATCACATGTAAATATTTCTAGGATCTAAGTCACACACAAAATCACATTCAATAGCAACACCAAATTTAAAAAATAAAATATTTCTCTATTACATATTCATAAATCATAATATCTCACATTACAATAATTCTTTTTTGTATTGAGCTTTATATCCAATATATAATAATACTCCTAACTTTTGCTCTTCTCTAACTCATGGGAGATGTAACCTTTCACATGCCTTACATTATGACAAAACTTCTTATGGTTACATAACTTCCTACTTATGATCTTGACACATATCACATGACTCTTCACTTACACACTCAACAACTAATACTTATGACTCTTCACTTGCACTGTCATAACTCACACTTGCACACTTGATACCTTTTTTTTTTTTGGTATAAGGTAGAGGTGGTTATAAGGTCCACAAACCTTTTACAAAGTCAAAATGGGCTGGTTCTAGCATCAAGCCCGTATAATCAAAATACAAAATGGATCTTTCTAAGACTCACATTAAGCCATACTTAGAGTCCACAGTCCTATACTTGTCGCTTGACTATTCAAGATAAAACAAAAACCAAACAACACCTAGCACTTACTAACACTAGGTTGCTGTCTTGTACACTTGTCACCTCCCGAGGCCCAGACAAATGGGATGCCTTTTCTGCCTAATTCCATCCGTCGGATTACTCATCATCAACCCCTCCGATCTCCTGATGCTCTAACGAGGTTTGATCTTAGCTCTTCTCTAGGAGCCAACACCAATAGTTCTTGAGGGAAGTTATCCTTCCAAATTTGCATCTCCCCAACGAAAACTGCAATATTTGCCATTAGATCCGCCGCCTGGTTCCCTTCTCTGAAGGTGTGTTGGATTCGGGCATTAACCAAATGAGATTTATGAATCTTTGCTTCTAGGATAAGCTCCAATATGGTCCAAGTGGGGTCTTTATCCTCCTTAATTGCCTTGATTATATTAAGCGAATCCCCTTCAAAGATAACTTCCTTATAACCCTCAAGTCCGGCAATTCTCATTGCACGCATGCGAGCTCGGGCTTCGCAAAATGATTTGTTTGAATTCCCAAAGGCTCCGCAAAGGCAAGGACCACTTTTTCTTCCTCATTTCTCAAAACTCCTCCCGCTCCTGCAGCCCCGGATTTCCTTTAGTCTGCCTCGTCAAAATTAAACTTAACCCACTTTTGTGTGGGGGTATCCACTTGACACCATCCCGTGGGTTGGTTGTAATGTCTAGGTCTGGAAGTTCCTCTCCCAGTTCCGCAAAATCCTCCTTTCCCTTAGAGACATGGTCTCATTTTTGAAGAAGAAAGTTTTCCAGTTTTCTTTCAAAGCTCTGATTATTTTATTACCACATAACTCTGGGATCTTTCTTACGTCCTTTAAATACTCTCTTATTTCTCTCATTCCATATCCCCCATAAAAAATGGGGTAAGTCGAGCTTCCGAGCCAAGTCAAAAGCTTTGCCCGGAAGGGGGAAGCCCATCGTATGCGAAGTCGGACATGCTATTTGGAGCAGACCCAATCTATATGAAATTTGGACAGGATCATTTGGAAGGACTGTACAAGAAAAATCACAAGTTAGAAATATATGACTTACAGATTCTATTGCTTTCTCACACAAGATACATCGATTGATGAATTGGAAACCTCTCCTTTGCAGATTATCCGTTGTTAGAATCTTATTTTGAAATGCCAACCAAAAGAAGAAAGCTATTTTTGGGGTTAAATTATTTAACCAAATAACGAAGTCGGAGTCCGACCATTGAATCTCGAGTGGATTAACTTATAGGCGATTTTTATTGAATAGATCCCACTTGTAGTTTTGCCCCAAATCGCCTTGTCTCTTCCTCCCCCGGGGAATGATCGGGAACACCCTTAAAGCATCATTGAGTTTGGTTAGGGCCACCTTCTCTTGCTCGACAGATTATGAATCGTGATTTTCTTCCAAGAAGAAGTTTCTGTGCTACGATAATAAAATCCCCTACTTTTCCTCCCATTTCCTTCGAAAGTTTATGTTGGAGGACCCGAAGGTCTAAGTTATCTTTCAGAGGGGCCTCTTCCAACCACGGGTCTTTCCAAAAGTCCACTTGTCTTCCATTACCAATTCTCCATCCGATGCCTTTCTCGACTACCTCCCGACATTCGAGCAAACAATTCCAAAAATAGGATCCTCTAGGAAGATTATCGACTTTCAGGAAGTCCTGATTATTTCGGATATATTTTGCCTTAAGAAGTTTTACCCATCCCAATTGATCATTATTGATAAATCTCCATACTGTTTCCCAATCGGAGCTTGATTCAATTCTTTCATTCTCTTTAACCCCGAGCCCCCCGATCCTTACTTGCACACACCCGATTCCATGCTACCAACGAAATTCTCTTTCTCTCCTCCGAACTTGACCACAAGAAGTTGCGTTGAATTAGCTCCAATGTAGCTCGGACCTTTGCAGGCATTCTAAATAGAGACATGCGATGAAATTGGAATGCTCCGTAAAGTAGTTTGAACTAATAAGGCTTTTCTCGCTGAGTCGAGAAGGCTGCCCTTCCACCATGCTAACTTTTTGGAGATCCTGTCAATGATCGAGTTCCACAAAGTAGCCTTCATTCTTCCTTCGAACATAGGCATGCCTAGATAAGTTGCTTGTAGAAGCTCCTTTCCACAACCGAAGAGGTTAGCTATTCTTTCCTCCCTCCCACCAGGCGTGTTAAAGAAATAGATGCTACTCTTCTTATAGTTTATGTCTGTCATCCTGTTGTCTCATACTTGGTTAGAATTCTCTTCAACTTCCTAGCTTGAGGCACCGAGGCTTTGGACACAATGATTGTATCATCCACAAACTGTTGGTGAGACACTGGCCCTGCTGTTGAGGTTGGTTTAAAACCTTCCAATTGACCATCTGCCACCGCTGTTGAAATGTTCCTACCCAATGCTTCCGCTAAAATAATAAACAAGTATGGAGACAAAGGATCTCCTTGTTGCAACCCCCTTTCACTCTTAAAGTAACTGGAGGGTGACCCATTCACCATGACGGAAAATCTTGTAGTAGAGATACAACTAAAAATCAACTTAATCCATTGGGGACGGAAACCAAACTTACCCAAAATCTTGGTGAGGAACCGCCATGAGACCCGGTCATAGGCTTTATTCATATCAAGCTTTAGTAACATACTTGCTTCCTTACTAGTCACCATTGAATGAATAACCTCATGAATTGTGATGATACCATCCAATATTTGTCGCCCTTTCACAAAGCCACCTTGGTTCATATCAATGATGAAAGGAAGGATAACCTTCGACCTATTGGCGATTGTTTTTGTGAGAATCTTCATCGAGTGTTACATAAAGCGATAGGGCGAAACTGGAAAATTCCATTGCTCCCACTAGTTTAGGGATGAGAACTAAAAAAGTAGCATTAACTCCTTCTGGGATTTCCATGTCCTTTTGAGCCTCAATTATAGCTTCCACTACATCATTGCCTAGGATATCCCAAAACTTTTGGAAGAAAGCTGCAGGGAAGCCATCCGGTCCTGGGGAGCTGTTACCATCCATGTCAAAAACGACCTTCTTGATTTCCTCCTTTGTGAAAGGACTAAGTAAGAATCCATTAAGATTATCAGTTACGAGGGGTGGAATGGCTGCCAACAGAGAGTCCTCTTCTTCAATAGTCGGATTTACATCTTCTAGCAACGATTTAAAGTACTCAACCGCTTCCCTCCTTATGTCTTCCATATCTTTGGTGTTAGACCCATCGGCCATCTTGATCTCCTTAATTTTGTTAGTACTCCTGTGGCGAAGAGTAGAGACATGGAAGAACTTTGTATTTCTGTCACCCTCCTTTAACCAACGCGATCTGGATTTCCGCCTCCAAAAGGTTTCTTCAAATCCTAGCATCGTGTGGTATTCGGCTAACGACTCCCTCTCCCGGTTTCTCGGATCCTCTCGTAAGTCGCTCCGACTTCAACTTCTCCCGTAGTTCATTGATCTTGTCTTTTAGTTCTGCCTTTTTAACAAAAATATTGCCAAAGGAAGTTTTGTTCCACTCTCTAATGTTAGCCTTCACATTCCTTAGTTTACATGCCACTTGGGCCAATTTCGAACCATTATACTTTTTGTCCCACCATTGGGCAACCAGATCCTTGAGATCCTGATGTTGGAACCACATAAGTTCGAATCGAAAGGGTTTGATGTATCTTTTCTTAGAGTCCTCCCCTGTTTCCCACAGAATTGGGTTGTGATCAGACCCGATTCTTGGGAGTGTCGTTAATGAAGAGTCCCCAAACCTCTCCAGGCATTCTTGAGAAAGAAGAAACCTATCTAATCTTAGCTGAATTTGGTTTTCCTTCAATCTTTTGTTAGACCATGTATAGGAGAATCTACGCGGGTCCACATCCATCGGCTCATGTTGCTCAACAAAATCTCTAAACTCGTAGATATCGACAGTTATTCTTTGAGAGCCCCCCAATTTATCTACGGGATTAAGGTAGCAATTGAAATCCCCCGCCACAATCCAAGGGTAGTTGGGGACCGTCTCCCTCAATTCAGCTAGGTGACTCCAAAGAACCCTTCTCAGTCCCTGTCTAACTGGAGCATATACATTCGTTAAGATCCACTCTTCCTGTGTGGTTTTATCCACACATAAGAGACAAATAAACCAACTAGACATTAGAATCACTCTACTATCAATCACATTTTTGTTCCACATAACCAGTAACCCTCCCGTTGTTCCAGTGGCCTCTTGGCCTACTACTTCGACTTCTCGCCAAGTCCTATTCTTAAAAGGAATAACTCTACTCTCCTCCATTTTAGTTTCTTGCGGTAAAATCATATCCGGTTTGTGTTCTTGTCTAAGAGCATACAAAGCTCTTATTTTTGCGGGATTACTCCCACGAATATTCCATGAAAGGATCTTCATTTATGGGCTTTGGATCCTCGAGCCTTCGCCCCAAAGAGCAATCCTGCTTGAGTGCCATCAGCCACTCCTCGCTCTGCTTCTTTTTGCCTTAAGGCAGCATTGCTAGGTTTCCCTCTTCCTACCGAACCATATCCCCATACATCCGCTCTAGGTTGAAGTTCCTTGGGATTCACTTGGCTTCTAGTAACCATCTTGGGTAGGTCAGTCTTGGTATTTGGGGTAACAATCTGGCTTTCCAGGTTAACTGGTCTTTTTGACAGTGGAGATGATTCCGTGCTCTTAGCTTCTTGATTAGTAGATTTTTTTTTTCCCTGCTTTGGGGTTACACTGATCTTGGTGGTTCACCTCTTCCTCCTGAGTATCCTTGCCTGTATTATTAGTTTCCTGCTCCTTCCTTTGATTTTTCTCCTCTAAATCCTTCTCTTGAGTCTCCTCTACCTCAGATTCCACTTCTTGGCTGTCCATCTGATCTCCCTTCAAATGATTTAATGCATCAAAACTGTTCTCCACTTGGATGTTGATCTCCTTGGAATTTCTTCCCATAAATTCCTTTGCAGTACATGGGACCACTTCCACCGAGCCTCCATAGGCCTCCCGTATCACCCAATCAAACTTACTTGCCCCAGGGCGTTGATCTATGGGGTTCTTTCCTTTGTGATTTGGCTTTGAGGCTTGCTGTATCATCTTAGGAGCAGGTTGAGCTTGAGGGTTCCCATCAAAGGGACCAGCTCCCCTGTGAGAGGGTTTTGGGGCATAGGAATTTTTGGGAGGAGGGTTAAAACGTTGCCTCTTGCTTACAATAGGGCGAACAGGGTCTCTGATATTCGGATTTCGAGCTCCACGTCCTTGAGGCCCAGGTTGGGTAGGAATGGAGATCTGCGGGGGGGGATATTATTGCGGGTTTGAGGATCAGTATTTTGGAGTGGGGGTCTGGTTCTTGGAAATGCAATGGATACCCTGGTGCCCTACCTTCCCACAAACACTACACTTAAAAGACATATTTTCATATTCAAATACCTGAGTATGAAGGCCAAACATAGACGACAAAATAATGGATTTAGGGAGCTCTTTACTCGGGTCCGCCAACACACACATGCGAGCGGACAGGAATCTTGTTTTGCTCAAGGTTGCGGGATCAATAGCTATTAGTTCTCCAATCTCTCGTAGCTATCCCGACCAATATTTGTTCGTTCCGAAAAGCAGAGGTAATCCTGGCATCTTAACCCAAATAGGAGCCAAATCCAGCACTTGAGTCTGGGGGTTGAAATCGGGGGACCAACGCTTCAGATACAAGCCCCTTTTCCCAAAAAACCAAGGACCTCCTTGGAGAGTCCTTTCCATGTCCTGTTCACATTGAAATGTCACCAAAAGAAAACTCTTGGGTAAAGCCTTAATCATCATACCGGCCCTTGGCTGCCATTTTTGGATGGCCCATCTCCTTATGACTTCCAAGTCCGGCCTCACCCCCATAAATTTAGCCACCAAAGATGTTCTGCCCTCCATAGCCACATGTTGAGCTAAGGTATGCGGGACGTGCAACCTACCATTGACAGATTTTAGATTAAAACAAGAGTCGGATAATTTTTGCTTACCGCGAAGAGCATTAAGATATGAAGGTCTCCAGTTGCCAGGTTTCTCTTTGTCTCCTTCTTGGGTCTTCCTTTGATCCTGACGCATAGAGTCCTGGTCCCCCTCAGAGAAATCTTCAACCGCATCCGCCCAACGCCCTTGGACCGGTTCCAATAGAACTTCCTTGTCCACATCCTCCGCCTGGGGGCCTGCTATCTCGCCAGAGCCCCCACCTGCCGCGTCTGCTGATCTGCCCTCTGAAGTCCCACACCTAGGGTTTGATGCCCCTAGACCTCTCGCTCCTCCTCCTTGCTGCGCCATCCGTCACCTTCCACCTGCACACTTGATACCTTGCACTCATAATTCACACATAATTACATGACACATATACACTCTTCACAACTTGACACCAACTATTGATATAAATATTAAACAAATTCCCAATATAAATATTTATATTGGTACTTCATGGTACCAGATAATATAATACCTCCAAAACCAACAACCACCAACAATAATGTTATACATTATTAACTGATGAAATTTTCCATAAAAAGATGTTGAACTATCATTCTAAAATTATTGCTCAAATTTTATTATCCTAGAATGAAAAATTATGTTGCAAACATTGGAACTAATGGGTAGAGTGAGACTAACTATTACACAAAGCCTAAAACACCTTGTGAAATATAAATTTGGAAGCCTAATATCAAAAACATCATTTAAATTAAAACTAATTTCAATCATCATTTAAGTTAATTTTTTGGTGTTTTATTCATCCTTTGAGTTGTTGAAGTATCAAATTAGTAATTACGTTATCCTTTTAGCACAAAAATGCAAACAAGAAGAAAAATTTGGTTCAAATAGTGAAGGTATTAATGGTTTTGTTGTTGAGGTTTTGGGGCACTACCTTGAACCCTATGGGTACACTGCCCCTCAACCTTACCCTATATGATGACAAGGTATACACAAAGGAAATTACTTATCGACCTCATAAGGGATGATACTTTAGCCTAGGATCTTAGTAAATGCTTTAGCATGGATCTTCACTCCCTAGACCATGAAGGTGATAGGGTATTTTAAGGGACAATAACTTAATATCCTTATTGATTCAAGTAGTACCCATAATTTTATTTATTTGCTAGCAACAAAAAAGGTTACATATACTTTTGTAATTCTTTTGAAGTCATGGTGGCTAATGGGGGAACCCTACCATGCAAGGAAAAATGTAGAAATATAAAGGTGTAGATGAGTGAATACAACCTTAGGGTAGACATGTTTACCCTTCCATTGGGACGATGTGACATTGTGTTGGGAGCTCAGTGGCTTTGCATACTAGGCCTAATAATATGGGATACTTTTTAGCTTTGGATGAAATTCACTAAGTAGGGGAGGAACATACTCTCCATGGGAGGCTCGCAAGTCTAATACAACTCATCAAATCCCACAAACTAAAAAATATTGTAAAGAAATCATATCAAGGAGTGGTGGCACAATTGTTTGCACTTCAACCCTTAACTACCAATGAAATAGTTCAATTAACTAAATTATAGAAAATTATGGATAAGCATGCATATGTATTTATAGAAACCCATAGGTTACCACCATGGCACACCCATGATCATGTTATCTATATCTTTTCAGGAAGCATACCACAAACATTAGCCCATATTAGTCTATAGTATTGTTGGTTTATTATAAGGATGGGTATTGGAGATTATGCATGCATTTTTGTAGACTCAATAAAATTATTATCAAAGATAAATTTCCCATTCCAGTCATTGATGTGTTGCTTGATGAGCTCCATGGTGCATGCTTCTTCTCCAATTTGTATCTATTTTTAGGATATCAATAGATAATTTTAAGGGAAGAAGATATTCCAAAGATAACATTTCAAACTCATGAAGGCCATTGTGAATTTCTTGTCATGCCCTTTGGTATTACCAATGTTCCTTCAACCTTTTAAAGTCTCATGAATGAAATATTTCAACCTTTTATATGTAAATTTATTTTGGTCTTATTTGATGATATCTTAATTTATAGTTGCACATGGGAGGAACATTTACAACACTTGGACCAGACCTTATGACTCCTAGTTGAAAATCAATTATGTGTGAAGTGATCCAAACATTTTTTGGAATGCACAAAGTGGAGTACCTTGGACACATATTTTTAGGGGAAGAGGTCAAGGTAGATCCAAAGAATATCATTGTCATACAAGAATAATCCAATCCACACACTCTCAAGGATCTTTGAGATTTCCTAGGCCTCACTAACTACTATAAAAAAATTATCCATAATTATGGCAATATTTTATCCTCCCTGATAGTGATGTTGAGGAAAAATTATTTATATAGTCAAAACTAGTTGAGAATGCCTTCCTATGTCTCAAACAAGCTATGCTACCAACTTACATACTAGCAATTTATCTAAGACTTTTATGGTTGAAAGTGACACTTTAAAAAGTAGAATTGGTGTAGTGCTTATGCAAGAAGGGTGACTGCTAGATTTTACTAGTAAGGTATTGTCAAGAAAAAACCTAGGCAAATCGACCTATGAGAAGGAGGTAATAAAAATATTACATGTTGTCAACCATTAGAGGACTTACCTTATTGGGCGATAATTTCAATCAAAATAAATCACCACGGTGTGAAATACTTTCTTAAGCACCTGTGTCTGCATGATTGAACAACAAAAATGTGTCACCAAATTGCAGGGTATGGATATGAAATAATTTATAAGAAGGGTAAGCAAAATGTTGTTATTGATGAATTATCCCACCAAAATTAGGACTAGGGTATGTTGTGTGCCATATCAACTTCAAGTCCTCAATGGATCCACTAGATTCAAGAGAAGGTAACCCAAAATTCTACCTTGCAAGCCTTAATTTAGTAACTTCAACATGATCCTAACTTTTAGCCAGGATATACATGGGATAAGCAACATCTAAGAAACTAAGGCAGCCTTATTATTCCTAAAAATTCACTTCTTTGTGAATCTATAGTAGAATAAATTCATGCTTACCTAACTGTAAGACATTTCATGTTCTTAAAGATTTATGAGCAGGCTAAATGCATATTTTCATGTAAAAGGATGAAAATAGATATTCAAACTTTTATGGTAGAATATGATACTTGTCAACATATTAAAGGGAAAAATATATACACACCAGACACACTTTAACCTCTTCATATTTTGAAGATCATTTAGTCATACATATCCATGGAATTAATTGAAGGGCTCTCCAAGTTATAAGGTAAAATAGTAATTATTGTGTTGGTGGATTGTCTCTCTAAGTATGCTCAATTCTATCCTCTAGCCCACCCCTACAAGACCTCAATAGTTACACAAATATTTCTTGATTATTATTTTTTGCCTTTGCCATGCCATAATCCATCATTTTTTACTATGATCCCACATTCACTACTCAATTTTATAGGAACTATTCAAACTACAAGGCACACAACTCAAGATGAGCTTAGCATGTACCTAGATAGATGGATAAACAAAAAATGTTAACAAGTTATTGAAAATATTTCTCTATTGCTTTGCATTTAAGAAATTCATCTAGTAGGTCAAATGGATTCCATTAGACGAATGGTGGTATAATACTACATATCACTCCATCACCAAGATTACACTATATGAAGTAGTTTATGGACACCTGTTGGGGGCCAAAAATGATCCCTACATCACACCCCAATTGTGTGATCCCCTATGGTTGTAATTAAATCTTCATCTATTTTGAGCAAGTGCATTTGATTCCTTGCACATCATGAGGGATGTTAGTCCTAGGAAGTCTAGGGGAGCATTGGGCACGACTCCTTTAGATGACCTTCAATATTTTTTACCAAGGTTGTCTCCTTGTTGGATGTAATCTTAGTTTCTCATCTCTCTTTCCTATGCTAGTCCTACTCTATTGGGTCTGTCTTCAGGGAAAAGGGAAACGAAAGGAAAGCAATAACTAATAAAAGTAGTAAATCCTAACTAGCCTACCTAGCCTACCTACATATGGTAATGTGCCAAAGATCTAATAAGACCCCCCATGACATAGTGGGTTGATGTGAACACATGAAAAATGGCTAATAATACACAAGGAACATAGATCCTCAAAATCATACATTAAAATAGAACACCCACACAAAAAATGGGATAGGAATTTCATGAATAGTCAAAATTTCACTAGTGTAAGCTCTGAGTTACATACATATGGAAGAAAGAGGTTTAAAAAATAATCGACCAACAAGGCAAGGCTCAAGCCAGGTCAAGACATAGGAGAGAATGAAGGAAATCACACTTAGAATAATGGATGGATTTCATTTATTAGAATGAGAATAAGAATACATATTTATATATAATACACATAGGCTTTCCCCACCCAAAATTTAAAAAATTCTCCCTTTCAAAATTCTTGCTCATAGTGTTTTTGCATTAATGGTGCACAATCCTAAAGTCATTGGATTTGGGGCTATTAGGGGTGAGGTATTTTCATCCATGCTAAAAATATGTCATAGATATATCCTATCATTAGTATTCTTAGGTCTATAATCGCTTCTCTAGAGAACTCATGATGGTACCTTAAATATTGTACCTTCTCACGAAGAAAGAGGATTGTGCATATGGGGAACTACATGCCTTTACATAATATGTGGGGTTTGGGACTATGACCTTGGATAGGAGTATGGGGGACCAATGACCCTCCATGTATGGGGTTTAGGGGTAAGATCCCCTAAAACAAAAATAGGCCTCCTAAAGTATTGAAGCATGGTTGAATGCAGTTTGAACAAAAATCAATTATTGCTCCTCATGCATACCTTGGTATGATTGGCGTTCCTCATGGTAGTCTCTTCCTTATGCTTTCACTTGTTGCTCTAGTTATTACCATTGGCTATATGTGGCTAGTCATTTGATTTTATCAAGCATACTTGAGCCAAACTTCTCCTCTAGTCCTAACTATTCAGTATGCTATGGTGCCTTTGGATTTTATCAAAGTTTTGGTCATATCTTCTTGTTGGGAGTCCTTACTATATGGGTTTGGTTATTGGGGTCCGTATGCTTGTCTTTGCTTGTACTTTTATTTGGGGATCTAGTTCTATTTTTTACCTAGACTTTCATTTGGACCTTGAGCAATTCAGTCTTCTACCAGAATTAGCCTTCAAAGGATACCAAATGGCCTTACTCCACCCAAGTGTAGTAGGAATTCACTACAACAACCTCCACCATCACTTCTATCATACATCCATGGTATTTACAAGTTCAAATTAGTGGATTCCACTCTCAAGGAGTATGCACAATTTCTTCGATATCTCAAGGATAATTTGGCTATGGAACAAAATTTTATGTGACAATGAGTGGATCAACATCACTCAGAGCACCATTTTAATGTTGGATAATGGTGTTGCTATTCTTGTAACCATACAAAAAATCATAATTAACACTTTACATTCATTAAAATATAACAAGAAAATTCTATGGACCATATAAGGTGCTATAGCAGATTGGCCCCATGGCCTACAAGCTTGAATTGTTGGCCTCCTCTTCCATACATCTAGTTTTTCATGTCTAATCTTAAAAAAGGTTCATTGGTATCCAAATACAATTTTAATCAACACTACCCTAGTTGGATTAAGAAGGCTTAGTCATCTTGCAACTTGAGAGTATTCTATACCATCATACATGCAAAATTTCAAACTAT
Source organism: Wollemia nobilis (assembly GCA_028583015.1). Classification (NCBI taxonomy): domain Eukaryota; kingdom Viridiplantae; phylum Streptophyta; class Pinopsida; order Araucariales; family Araucariaceae; genus Wollemia; species Wollemia nobilis. The sequence continues at coordinate 1,302,960 of JAQPPZ010001340.1, forward strand.
ACACACACTAGTGGGGATTGCAACCAAAAGATGTCACCTAGGAGAGGGTATGTTAGAACCCTATCCTAACTAACCATCATCACAGAATGTTGCACCTTGGACACCTAGTGTGTATGGGCCTATTATAATGTAACTATTATTTTTATTATAAGTGGGTGTTCATAATGATGTAAGTAGGAGAATGATGTAAAAAATACTTTATTTCATATAGGATTTATTATAATATTGTAAAAATTACTTTATTGTAAAGAGGAGTCTATATAAGATAGGGGTGGAAAGGAATAATCCATATCGTATTTCATATTATATCGAAGCTTTTATTACAAAGAGATTGCCCCCTTGAAGAGGCCTATGATTTATATTCTTATTGTGTAATATAATTTTGCTATATTTCTAATCAGTTAATTTCTCAAGCACTTGTTTCCTTTTTACATTTTCATTAATTCTTGCATTGCTACTATGGATTATGCTTATTTCTATCTAAAGATTCATAACACTCTATGTCACCTCTATATTCTTAGCTTCTATTGGCTTATCTATGGTTGAAATTTCATCAAAGATTATATATCTACTTATTATGACCTCATGTGCTACAAGGTTATATAACTTGTATACCTTTGAATATAAGCTATATTTGACCAATATGCACTTCTTGTTTTTGACATCCATTTTTTTTGCTTCTTATTTTGTATATATACACATGTTGGATGGCCAAAAATTCTCAAGTGTCCAACACTTGGACTAGTCCCATGACAAGATTCATAAGGATCCTTCTTATGCAATGAAAGAGTGTGTAATCTATTCTAGACATAGGCTATTGTAGAGATTCATTCCCTCATCCTCCAAAAAATTAACAACCTACTATCATTAAGAATGCAACTTCCATTTTTAGTAAGAGTTTGATTTCACCTCTCTACTACACCATTTTGTTATAGGAGTAAGGGATAGTATCCTCTAGCTTGATCCCTTATTTTACACATATACTCTTTATGGAATTAAAGGTATATTTACCCCTCTATCACACCTCAGCCACTTCAATGACTTCACTAATTATCTTTCAATGAAATATTTGAACATATTGAATGCCTCCAATGCATCTAACTTAAGAAAGTAAAAAAATATCATTCTTGAAAAGTCATCAACAAAGATGAAAAAACACCTTTCTCCTTTTTGTGATGGAGTTTGCACTTGCTTGCATATGTTTGATTGTATTAAATCCATTTACTTATTTTCTCTTTACACCCTCTTTAATAATGATAATTTGTGTTGCTCACCTAGGTTATAGGGTTTGCACATTTCCAAATTGGATGGTGATTAAAGATCCAAATATTCTAAAAGATTATCTTTGATCATAACTTCTAGTGACTATGTATATATATGTACAAACTTATGATTTCAAAGCACAAAATTGGATTTTTGTTCATTAGTTGTTGCCAACATTACTTCCTTAAAAGTTGTTAACATATAACTTGTACAAGTTTTCTTCTTGGATACCTTTTGCAACAACCTTTACCTTTACATAGTTTAGAACACAAATGATGCTATCAAACTGTGGTGGTATCCTACATCACTAATCTTACTAATTGCTATAAAATTATTAGCTAATGCTAGAATATGCCATACATTATGGAATTTCTTATACTCACCATCAGACATTTTTAATGAAATATTTCCTATTCCAAGTATTTCATTCCTATAACTATAACTAAGAATAACATAATTACCACTACAACTACCATAGCCCAGATGGAATGTGTTGTTACCGCGAGTATGAAAACCATAGCTCGACTGAAAGAGCATAGAAACACACTGAATTTGTTGTTTTCCTACGATAATTTCTTCGAGGATCACCCAAAAAATAATGCCACCGCTGGTGTCAAGGAGGACAACATTGTGGAAATCACCAAGGATGTGTTCAAGAAAACTCCTAAGGATGTCGAAAAGGAAGACACCAAGGATTATACTAATGTATAACTTGTCTATAGTTTTTTTGTTATTTTTGGGCTCTGTCTTGTTGGGACGTTCTATTTCCTGTTTCATCCTTTTTGTCTATTTTTGGATTATCTAAAAGTCTTAGGATTTATATGGATGCCATGAGGTTTTTTGTGGATGATGCATCCTTTAATCCTTATGTTGTATTAAGGCATTAGGGCGCCTTTCAAATGCCCTCATCAATATAATTTTTGTTAACTTACCAAAAAAAAAAAGAATAACATAATTACCACTGGGAATTTTATTGTACTTTGTGAACCAACCTTTATTTGATGCCATATGTTGATTTGCTCCTAAGACCAAATACTAGCATTTTGTAGAGCATAGCTTATAGGTGTAGTGACTAAAAATAATTATTCTTGATCACTTCATGAATATTTATTAGCTTTTGCTTCCTGATTATTTTTCACCCTTCACTCCATCCTACTATTTATTAATTGCTTCTTAAAATATCATTGAGCACCATGATGGAAGCATTTTTCAAGTTTTTTTCACTTCTTTTATGCCTCAAATATCTTTAGATGCAGTTGGAGATATGTTTATCTTATTTTTAGCTTTGTCTTTGTGTCCTATAGAAAATAGTATTGTAAAACTTTCAACATTAAGCTTACACCCTTCCTTACTTCTTCCTAGACTAATTAGGCTATTAGATTTTGCAAATTCAAATTGATTTGAGTACTAAGAGATACTATCAATCTTGAATATTATTCTAGTATTCTCCCAAGAAGTGTCATCATATCATGTTATTATAAAATCCTTTACCCACATGTTGACAAATAATTTCTAAGAGACTCAAATTGATTCGTATGGTTTGTAATAAATTTTTACTCCAACATTTTCAAGGGAAAAACTTCTTTCAAAGACACAATTTCGTATTGACATCTTTCATAATAAGTCAATAGTTCCCAATCTTTATTTATTGTTTTTTACTCACTAACATATAGAATTACATTATCACTCAAATTCAAGAGTATTCAAGAGAAATATTTATCATCTCTTATCTCCTATTTGTTTACACACCTTCATATTGTGTAGACTTAGTCTCTTTTCTATTAACTAACCTAAAAATATCCTTGTCTAGCAATAACATTTATATTATAATATTTCAAAGATCAACTCTTCACCATTAAACTAATATACAAGCCTTTATGGTTCTTTAGAACTATCTATTGCTATCTATTTATCCTCACAAATTTAAAATCTTACAAGAATTCTTGCTAATAACAAATGAGACCTTTGGGGATTGTTGATTCTAATACAAATTAAAAATTATGCTCAAATCATGTGCCTTTTTATTAGATAAAATATATTTATATTTATATTATGATTAAATTTTAACTTCATCTATTTAACTTTAACAAATCTATGAACTACTTTATTCATATATATATGTATATCTAATTTCTAGAATTGATCATTACGAGTGGTTAATTTTAATTACATGAACTACATCTTATTTTTTATGGTTTTTTAAGCCTTAAATACTAACATAAAACTCATATGATCAAATATAATATAGCCACAATATAGTAAGATCAAGATAATGATGTAAGTAGAATAATATGAGCAAACTAATATGTATATCAAGGCTTATAATATATCAAATAACATTCACTAATAAACAAAAATATGAATGTAAATAGCCTGAATCATATATGTACAAAGCATGTAGTACAACTTACAATATTAATTGCTCAAAATGTATGCAATCTTTATTACTTCACTTTCTCTTACAATATGATACTTGACACACATATACTTTGATACTTGGATAATTGGATATATTGATCTTCCTCTATGGAGTACTATATAGCCATTGTAGAATGACTCTTTGGATACTTGATTATTCCTTTCCATATGCCAAGTCTTATGACTCTTGGCTTCTCTATATGACACTTGCATACTTGATGAACACATGAATCTATATTGTATGCACACATAGACATGACTCTTGACCTTCACTTTGCACACTCTAACCTAAGACACTTGTGCATAACTTTACATTACATATTTGCACTCTTACATCCTTTCACCACACCCCACATATAAGACACTTGTGCACATAGACTCTCATTACACTTGCACACTCACTCACATGACACTTGTATATTTCCTACACATACACACTTACATAACACTTGTGCATTTCCTACACATTACAACATTACATAAAATATTAGTCACACTCTAAACTAGGACTCAACCCTAATTTAATATTTACAAGATGTACCATGGGGGTACATTATCATGTACCAAATAATGTAATATACTCCAACTCCCCCCTGTATTGTATTATTTGGTCATTGAAGACTTTAGTATTCAATCATGGTATTCATTCTTCAAGTGATATTGATCTTGATCTAATAAAGTTCTTCTTCTTGCTTGAATTTATATTTGAATTCAACTTCATGTTCTTCAGTCTTTGTAGCTTCAAGATTACAAGTCTCTTGAACTCTCTCATTGTCATCAGATTCTTGCATAAGAATCTTTCCTTTGCCTTTGTCCTTAGAATCATATGATTCTTTCTTTTCCTGTATAGAGACTTTTGAACACTCACTTAAAGCATCATAATAGGTTCCTGAGTTAGATGATCTTGGAATATCAATACTACAAGAAGAATGAAATATCTTTTCCAAAAATGATTCATCTATTTTCAATTTCTTCTTAAGAGATTCAATCAACTCTTTTTGTTTCATATTTTCTTCTTTATGAAACTTAAGTGTAAGCAATGCCATATACATTATGCTACCAATATCTAAAGGTATCATAATACTATATTTTCCATCATCAATTGCTTCAATAATTCTTGCATGTAAATAGTATTCAAATGTTTTAAAAATTTCATCTATAGCTTCACTATAGATTAACTTTGAGACTAGATCTATCTTTCCTTTAGATTTTTCAATCAAATTCTTGATCCTAAATTTTATGACATATACTTTTTCTTTTCTAATCATAGCCTCCATATTGTTATCCATAAAGTTTGTAGATTTTGATTCCTTTGAAGTAGACATCCTTATAACTCCTAAGTTTAGAAAATAAATAAAGTATTCAAAATTTTCTAGTTTATTACCTATGAAGTAGAAATCCTTATGTCTCCCTAGTTTTAGAAATTAATGAATGAATTTTACAAATTTTATTTTTCTAGTTTTGATGTAGAAATCCTTTTGTATCCCAAATAACTAAATTTGCAAATATTCAATAATCTTCTATTTTCAAAAAAATATTAAATTAAATAAATTTTAAATTTAGAAATTTATCTAACAAATAAAAAAAAACTTATAACTCCAACTTTATAAGAAAACCTTAATCTACTAAACAACCCTTATTATTTCTATTTCTCTTATCACTCCTAATTCAACCTTAAAAATATTTCAAAAAACTTAAATATTCAAACTAAACAACTTATCACTCCAACAAAACTTCAACTAAAAATAATTTCACAACTATATCTAAAAATAAACCTTATTACTCCAAAAAACTTAAATAAACTTATTTCTCCAAAAGAAGCAATAATATAAAGTAATTACTTATCTCTCCAATAATAAAATTAACTTAGGTTATTGCTCCAAACATAAATAAACTTTATAAATTAGAATTCCTAACCTCAACTAAGTTGGTTGCAAATGTTTTAGCCTCACTGCATTTGCTTTATGCATGCGTATAACACTTTCCAACTTGCCTTGATGCTTATTTCAAGCTTACATGAGAGGAATATATTTTTCCACTTGTGTTTTTGCATAAGAAATGAGATATTTTATATTCTAATGCCAATTCATTGCACCAACAACTTTAGTTACCTTATAGATATGCCACTTGAGTGTCGCTTTCATTGAATAACTTTCCCTTGAGGCATTTTCACTTGGTGTACCTAACTTAATCTAGAGATGTTTCACTTGATGCAATAAACTCACTCTAAATATTTTATAGTTGGCACACTTGAGTGAATTTTCTTAATGTTAGAAACTCTCTACTTAGTGTTTCACCTTCCTATGATTCAACTTCTCTCATAGGTCATTGATGTTGTACATTCCAGGGTTCGATGTTGTGATCCAAAGCTTGCTTATTCAAATGAGAATGTAGCTACGTTTGGATGTGTGTATCACTTTGCTATTTTTATGAGGATGTGGCTACATTTGAACATTGATATCACCTCACTTGCACTAAGTTTACATTATTAGAATAATGTACTCTATTATGTTGTTAGAAATTAGATTTTTTCTCTTGTTCTTTGCCAATCTCATGTTGTTCTACTCTATTATAACCTTGTTGTTATCATTTTACTCCACGATCACTCTTCTGAATGGTTTAATTTCTCTATTCATCCACAACTTAACTAATAATTTCTTCTTTTCTATTCTTTGGTCTCTGAAACAATGCTACCCATATTTGCTACTACACCTATTCAGCTCCACTAAGAGCCAAATGGTACTCTATAACACATTATCTTCAATTGTTGCACCTATTCAGCTCCTTTAAGAGACGAATGGTACTCTTATTACACTATTTAGAACTTGGGTCTGTTATTCAATAATTAATTTATCTTTGCACTTTGATGAACTTCTTTACTTTCTAAGAAATTTTTGTATCTTCAATGACTGCTATATCTTGTCCTTTATATGGTTACCTCTATCAAGCCTTTATGTATCTTGAATCTTCATCAAGGTCAATATGACCCAAGTCTATCTAAATATACTTTCTTGTTGCTCTTTTATCTTTATCTTCTTGCTGCCAATGTCAAGGTCTAAGTGACTTGCAATATTCAATGTCAAGGTTTCTCTTAAAAAATTAAAATAATCCCTTTATGTCAAGGTTTATATTCAATACCTGAATCTTCTATCTCTTATGTCAAGGTCTACATTCGATATATGAATCCTTTGTATCAAGTTAAATTTATTTATGACCTAAAAATTTAATAATTTTTAACTTGCTTGATAAAAAATTACTTTAAGATAGATATATCAATACTTGATATATCCTTCTTTTCTTCTTTCTCTTGCACTTAGAGGATGAAATTATTCTCTATATGGTGTAGGAATATTCTCACACTTCTAACGATCAATATCTATTACAAATGTCTTAGGTTGTACCTAAGAGCTCAAACCTCTAATGTCAAGGTAACATTGAATTTCCCTGATGCCTCAATCAAAATCAATATGACTTAATTGTTTCAAATTATTTAAATTCCTTATGTGTTGATAAAAATTAGTGTTAAGAAATATCTATGTCCCTAAAATCCTTTTATCTCTAATGTCAAGGGTTGGCTATGTCCCTAAAATGATCAACTATCTTAAAGTTGATATGCCTTCCAATATAGATGAGTCCTTGTCTTCACTGGCTATACTTCAACCGTGGAAATACTCTATAATTGAGTCATAGTATTCAATAGTTATTCCTCAATTATGGACTAGCATTTCTACTTACTATGACCTTACAATATATTCTAGGTCTAACCCCCTTTAAAGTAGATAGACTTAATCAATTTTATCAAATTAGACATAATTGATTTTTATATGTAGCTAAATAAATTCAAACTATTCAAGAAACTACTCACAAGAGATCTGATAACACTGATGGCTTTTTAAGCCTTAATACTAACATAAAACTCATAGGATAAATTCCATAGGATTAAATATAATATAGCCATAATACAGTAAGATCAAGATAATTATGTAAGTAGAATAATATGAGCAAAATAATATGTATATCAAGGCTTATAATATATAAAATAACATTCACTAATAAACAACAATATGAATGTAAATAGCTTGAATCATACATATACAAAGCATGTAGCACAACTTACAATATTAATTGCTTGAAATGTATGCAACCTTTATTACTCCACTTTCTCTTACATATATGATACTTGACACACAAATACTTTGATACTTGGATAATTGGATACATTGATCTTCCTCTATGAAGTACTATATAGCCATAGTAGAATAACTCTTTGGATACTTGAATATTTCTTTCCATATGCCAAGTCTCATGACTATTTGCTTCTCTATATGACACTTACATATTTGATGAACATAGACTCTAGATTGTATGCACACATAGACATGACTCTTGACCTTCACTTTGTACACTCTAACCTAAGACACTTGTGCACATATTTACATTACATATTTGCACTCTTACATATAAGAAACTTGTGCACATAGACTCTCATTACACTTGCACACTCACTCACATGACACTTGTGCATTTCCTGCACATACACACTTACATAACACGTGCATTTCCTGCACATTATAATATTACATAAAATATTACTCACACTCTAAACTAAGACTCAACCCTAATCTAATATTTACAAGATGTACCACAAAGGTACCATGGGGGTACATTAGCATGTACCAAATAATGTAATAAAATCCAACTATTTTTATCCTCGACTTTATTTAAAATAACTAATACATCTTATTTATATCCTATGCTTTTCTCAAAATAGCTAATTATAGGTAATGACTTCATTTGGAATAGGACAGGGAAGGATTAAGCATATTTAACTCTCAAATATAAGTTTTTGATAAATATACAATGGGAAAAGAGAGGAAGACATGTGAATTCTATTTAATATGTGTGTGTGTGTGTGTGAAAATTCAAGATTTTTTTTCTCCCTAACAATTTTATGAATGAGTGAGACATTCCCTATTTGTTCAAGTAAGGAATATGGTTTAGATGTAACTTTGGTTTATTCATTTATTTAATGAATAATAAACTCATACTTCTTGATGAATGATCCAATGAAGCTACTTTTATAGTTTGTATTAGTAACCTCTTATCTAGTAAAGGATCCATTTCTATAGATAATAAACGGAAATCTAAAATATATTTTTTGTATTATTGTTGAAATTCTTCTTAAAATGCATTGTCTTTTATTGGGTCTATTTTTAGATGTATCTCAATAAAAATATTTATTAATATATAAAAGGGACCAGAAAAGAAGATGCTTGACAAATTGAGTAAAATATAAAAACCTCATAGTTTGATGTGACACTTGGTATAAACCATAGGTATTTATTTATTTATTTGCTATTGTATAAATCATTAATGAATAAAGGGAGAAAGATGAATTCATGTATATAAAGGATAAGTGCAAAGGAAAATTAGTTGAGTAAGCTAAACCCACTAACAAGAAGGAAATAGTGGATATTGATAATAAGAGTAAATAATGACAAGAGTTGGCTATGCGACCACTATGGTTAAAAGAGCCATTACTATTGAGACACAACTTTCAATAATTGGATGATTTTGAGTAAAATAATCCACTTGAGCTACATGCTTTGTTAGGACCCCATCCTAACACCTGATGTAATATTCATTGTGGAATGTGGGTAGTAACCACGCTAATATTTTTTAATGTTTTATTATAGTTTTGTATTAAGAAGCACCTATGTCAAATGTCACCCTTCTATGTAGCCATTTTTTCAAGAATATAACTGATTGTAGGTAGGAGATTCTAGCCTAGGTGGCATTTTGCATGTAAGCCAACCTTTGGAGTTAGTTGTTAGAGTAATTCCTTAAATATGCGAGAGGCAATGTTGTATGTATGTTTTTGCATAATTGAATGAAGTATTGAAGGAGGTTTCCCCCTCAAAGAGGATTGTGATTTAGTGCTATTATGAGATTGTTTTTTTCTGCAATTTACTTTTGTAATGTGCATGTATTTCCAAGTGTGTCGTGAGTTTGTATGTTTATTTTTAGTATTTGTGTGAGAGTTTTTATTTTTATTAGTAGGTTCCTAAAAAGTGGTATCAAAGCATTTTCCAAGGATGTGTTCTGTTGTGACTGCGATGGATTCTGCCAATTCAACTATTAGGTATACGATTTTTGAAATCTATTTTTTATTTGCCAATTTTTCTTTTTAAAAAAATACAAATATATATATATATATATATTCAGAAAAAGGTCAAAAACAAATAATAGTCATTTTTATAGTAGTTGAGTAGGTTAAAAACCTTGTATCAAGGGTTTTAAAATATCATGAAGGAGCTATTGTTATTGGCTAAGCTAGATAGCTCATACAATGTCTAGTGAAGTGAGGGATAATCAAGATCCAAATACCTAGGTCTCAGAAAAAACTCACACATGGAATTGAGCTCCCATGCATCTTCGGGTGTATCGGGAGACCATTTAGGCTTAAACAAAATTTTATCCAATAGGAAGCTTTTTGGTCTTGTATTATCCATTATCCATGGGATACATCATCCCAAACAATTACCCTCCCGTACTATCAGAGAGGTAGATAGTGTGCTCAAGGGTATGTGTGGAATCCTCCTTAGGTAGTGGTCTAAAATATTGGTCTAAGAACTATTTCACTGTGGTATAACAAAGGCCTATGGGTATTACATACGCCTTTGCCTAATGTACCTTGGTTCTAATTAAAACTACAAACAAAGTCTATTTTCTAAGTCTTTTTGTTCTACTTAACCTACAGCCAAAAATCCAAACCTGTTACCAAATCCTTTATAGAAGTTGAGCATATGAATAAGACATCCCTATTCCAGAATTCCTGCATGCAAAACAGATAATACAAAATTCACTAAAAAATAATGGGTGAACAAGAAGCTTTAGAGTCTAAAATAGGGAAAACAAGAAGTCAAAGTCAGTTACAGCTAGGAAACTTTCATCAGTAACCATAAATATAGGATGGTCAGAATATAGTCAAAAATTAATTGTAACAGTAAAAAAAGTTAGGGAATATCTGTGATAGAGTCAGAATTAGATAGGGAACAAAACAGTGTTGGGAATCAGTCAGTAATCAGATAGTTCGAAAAGGCAACAAAAATGTGTCAAGATTCAGTCAGTGGTCAGTAATAAAAACATACAGGGCAGAGACAGTTGACATAGTTCTTGGACACAATCTCTAGAGGCAAAACTGACCTCAATAGTAGAAAAAGAAAAAATTATTGAAATTTTACTAAAATAGCGATATCTCTTCACTTAGAGCTCATATTGACTCCAAATTTTAGCAAACAATTCTACATTCTATTACAAACAAAATTGTCCTTGGTAGCTCTTGGTCAAATTTTGCACCAATTTTCCAAAATTGGTAATTTTTTATTTTTCTTGTTAAGGCCATAATTGCTCAATGGTCAATCAAACTGATCCAAAATTTTTTGGAGTAGAAGCAAATATTATTTTGCACCAAAGACCCTCAAGGATCCACTTGTGAATTTTTAAGTTCAAGTTGAAGAAATTACCCCAACATCAACTTGCACCCAACCAGGAGATCACAAAAAGTCAAAGAAGTCAGTATATCTCCTCATTGAGGGCTTAGATCAAGAAGCGATTGAAGTGGAGCCTATCCTAAAATCAGTGTTGCAACTTAATTCCTAAACTATTTTTTAGACCCTTACTAAAAATAATAACTCCTAAAAGCTACCTATCTATTTTTAGTAAGTCCCACAAAAAGCATCCAAACCTTCAATTATGGCTGAGGGAACTTGCCAACAAGCAATAGAGAGGGAAATTCAAAACAAAGTGGACAATATGGACAACCAAATATTGGCTACACTTAACAAAAACTTACAAACAATACAAACACAAATCCATTCTTTCCAAGAATCTATAGCTGATCTCACCCTTGTGCAAAAAGCAATGAAGGTTGAATTGATTAGTAGAGTCTCTATTAGTTCTACAGCTCAACATGACCAAGAGGAAAGTGGTACAATCCACTTCCAATGAGCTATAACCCACCACAATAGGATGAGGTTACCAAATATAGACTTTTCCAAGTTTGATGGAAAAGATCTCGAGGGGTATATTTGTAAGGCAAGACAATATTTCACTCTTCATAATGTTGATCATTTCCTATGGTTGACCATTGCTTCTTTTAATTTTGAATCAGATGCACTCCATTGGTTTTTGTGGCTTAGAAAGGCTGAACCTGACATTTCATGGTCCGATTTTGGTCAATGCTTACTCACTCAATTTGGTCCTAGCGAGTTTGAATATTTTACAGGAGTCCTTTTTAAACTCAAACAAATTTTAATTGTTCAAGAATACCAAACTCAATTTGAAAAATTTGCCAATAGAAAAACAATACTAAGTGTTGATTCTTTCTAGATTTATTTTGTGAGTGGACTAAAGGATGACATTAGGGCTGAGGTTAAGTTGTTTTGACCTCAAATACCACCACAAGCCATACAATTGGCTAAATTGGTAAAGGAAAAATTCAAGGCTCTTGGTCAAACTTCTAAATTTCCTCCATCTAAGTCATATTTTCCTAACCAATCCAATGTAAAGTATGACTAATAAATATCCACCTATAAAAAAATTGAGTCACAAGGAGATGGAGCATAGAAATGCACAAGGATTATGTTACAATAGTGATGAAAAATATACTAGAGGGCATAGGTGTGTGCAACAAAAATCATACTTATGGATGAAGTTCCCACTTCAAAATCTTCTGAGGATGAGGAGAATCCTCAAGAAATAGAAACCATAGACCAACCAACCAATCAGGAGGAATCCCAAGAAAAAATTTATGTACATTGTCTAGCAAGAGTATCCACACCCCAAACCATGAAGGTGATTGACCATTTCAAGGGAAAAAGGGTCATAATTTTTATTGACTCTGGTAGCACACATAATTTTATTGATCCACGTGCCACAAAACAAGGAAATTGTTACATTACCACATGTAATTCCTTTTAAGTTATGATTGCTAATGGTGGCACCCTACCATGCAAAGGAAAATGTCATAATGTTAAGCCAAAAATTGGGGACTATAATCTTAAGTCTGACATGTTTTATTTACCCTTAGGAGGGTGTGATATAGTTTTGGGAGCACAATGGTTATGAATGTTAGGACCAGTCCTATGGGATTTCATAGAATTATGGATGAAATTTAGTTAGGATGGGTAGCAATATACCTTCCATGGCACAAAGGTAGGAGCAGTTCAGTTTATTTCTTCTCATAAGATGGAAATTTTTTTAAATAACTCTTTCCATGGTGTGGTAGCTCAATGTTTTGCTATCACCACTCCTCATCAAATGGAGTCTATTCAACCACAAAAATTACAAGGTTTATTAAATAGGTATGCTCATGTCTTTGAGAAACCCAAGGTACTTCCTACTCAATGTTCACATGATCATGCCATACAAATTGTTCTTTGTAGTTTTCCTCCTAATGTTTACCCATACCGGTATGCTTACACTCATAAAAATAAAATTGAGAAAATTATACAGGAACTTTGAGCTTATGAAATTATCCATTCTAGTGTTAGCCCCTATTCTTCACCAGTGTTGTTAGTTAGAAAGAAGGATGGCACTTGGCGCTTGTGTGTAGATTATTAGGATCTTAATAAAATTACTATCAAGAATAAGTTCCCTATTTCTATTATTGATGAACTCTTATATGAATTGCATGGGGCTCAATATTTTTTCAAGTTGGATTTACGGTTAGGTTATCACCAAATCTGCATCAAGAATGAAGATATTCCCAAAAAAACCTTTCAAAATCATGAAGGGCATTATGAATTTTTAGTTATGCCTTTTGGGTTTACCAATGCACCTTCCACCTTACAGAGTTTGATGAGTTCTATTTTTTGTCATCTTTGCAAATTCATTCTAGTCTTTTTTGATGACATACTAATTTATAGTTTCACATGGGAGGATCTTCTTCAGCACTTAGAAGCAACTCTCAAACTTTTGTCTGACCATCAACTTTATGCACAACAATCAAAATGTTCCTTTGGTTAGTAATAGGTTGAATATTTGGGGCATATAGTCACTAAGGAAGGAGTTCAGGAAGACCCTAAGAAAATTCAAGCAGTGCAAGAATGGCCCAAATCTCATACCTTGAAGGGACTTCATGGATTCTTAGGTATTACAGGATATTACAAAAAAATTGTAAAAAACTATGGCAAGATTGTAACTCCCCTCACAATCATGTTGTACAAAATTTATTTTGTGTGGATTGAGTCGACTAATAAGATTTTTATCGATTTGAATTATGCTATGACCACCACCCCTATTTTTGCAATGCTAAATTTTTCTAAACCCTTTGTCATCGAGAGTGATGCATAAAGCATAGGCATTGGAATACTTGTAATGCAGGAGGATCAACCATTGGCTTTTACTAGCAAGGCATTTTCTCCTCAAAATTTGGGCAAGTCCACGTATGAGAAGTAAATGTTTATCATTTTACATGTGGTCATCCATTGGTATCCATATCTCATTGGTCGATATTTTTCCATCAAGAGTGACCATCAAAGTTTAAAATATATTTTAGAGCAAGGGGTGGCTACTCCAAAACAACAAAAATGTATCTCCAAATTGTTGGGGTATGACTATGCCATATCTTATAAGAAAGGTAAAGAGAATGTGGTGGTCGATGCCTTTTATCACCTCCATGAAGATCAGGTCATGCTACATGTTATCTCCACTCCTCTTCCATAATGGATTCATCAACTTTGAGAAGATATGGTCAAGGATTCATCATTACAAAATCTCCTCCACCATATCCAAGAGGATCCTCAGTCCCACCCGAGTTATGGTTGGGATGGTCAAGATTTACGGTTTCATGATCATTTGGTTATTTCATATGAGTCTCAAATAAAGGACCTCCTCCTTCAAAAAATGCATGCATCCCCCATAGTTGGTCATTTGGGTTTTCTCAAAATATATACCCAAACCAAGTTTACCTTTTTTTAGAATGGAATGAAAAAAGACATCAAAACATTTATAATTGAATATGATCACTGCCAATGCATGAAATATGAGATTGTGTGTTCTCCAAGCACACTTCAAACTTTACCCATTCCTGAATAGGTTTGGACAGATATATCTATGGACTTCATCGAAGGGCTACCAAAATCCAAAGGCAAATCAGTTTTTTAATGATAGTGGATCATATTTCGAATTATGCTCACTTCTGTTCCCTATCCTACCCTTATACTACATATTTTATCACCCAAGTATTTCTTGACTCCATATTTTACCTCCATAGAATACCTAAATCCATTGTCTCTGATCGGGATCCTACCTTCACCAATCACTTTTGGTAGGAACTATTCAAGTTTCAAGGGACACAACTCAAGATGAGTTTGGCCTACCATCCTCAAAATGATGGTCAAATTAAAATTGTCAATAAATACTTGGAAATATACCTTCCCTGATTCACTTCTAAACATCCTACTCATTGGTCTAAGTGGATTTCTTTGGTTGAATGGTGGTACAACACCACCTATCACTCTGCCACTAAGGTGACTCCATTTGAAGTAGTTTATGGTCAGCTTCCACCAGCTCCAACTTCTTACATTATGGGTATCTCCAAGGTTCAGGTCATGGATTCTACTCTCTATCAGTGTGACTCCATTCTTTGGCAACTCAAGCTAAATTTGAACATGGATCAAAACTGTATGAAACAACAAGCAGATCAACATTGTACTGAACGCAACTTTATCATTGGTGACATGGTCTTCCTTTGCTTACAACCATACAAAAAATCATCTCTCCAGTTGCATGGTTTTTAGAAACTTACCACCAAATACTATGGTCCTTATCAGGTGTTGCAGCGACTTGGGGTGATGATGTACAAAATAGCCCTGCTAGCTAGTTATAAACTTCATCTAGTCTTCCATGTGTCCTCTCTCAATAAGGTTATTGGCAACAAGGTGCGAGTGCAATCTAGCCTTCCAGAGTTGGATGAGGAAGGGTCCATCATTCTTGAACTTGAATGCATTCTCGATTGAAGATCACATATCCTTCGTCAATGGGTTATCACGGATGTCTTGGTCCAATGGAGTGACTTATAACTAGAAGATATGATATGGGAACCTCTTCATCAAATCCAACAACAGTTTCCTCACCTTTAGCTTTAAGGACAAACCTTTTTGAAGAAGAAGGGCATGTTAGGATCCCATCTTAAAACTTGATGTAATATTCCTTGTGGAACTTGGGTAGTACCAATGTTAATATTTTGTAATATTTTATTATAGTTTTGGATTAATAAGCGCCTATGCCAAATGGTACCCTTCTATGTAACTATTGTTTCAAGAATGTAACTAATTGTAGGTAGGAGATTCTAGCCTAGGTGGTATTTTACATGTAAGCCAACCTTGGAAGTTAGTTGCTAGAGGAATTCCTTAAATCTATGAGAGGTAGTGTTCTATGTATCTTTTTGCATAATTGAATGAAGTATTGAAGGAGGTTTCCCCCTCGAAGAAGCTTGTGATTCAGTGCTATTGTGATATTATACTTTTTCTACAATCTACTTCTGTAATGTGCATGTATTTCCAAGTGTGTTGTGAGTTTATATGTTTATTTTTAGTATTTGTGTGAGAGTATTTATTTTTATTAGTAGGTTCCTAACATGCTTAGATAATATAACTAAATAAACTCACACAAACTCAAGCAATGGAGATGCCCAAGAATGGATAGAATAAGAGAAGTTTCATCAAAGGAAAAAGTCTTGGATAAATATATGAAGGAACCCATTATATCTTAAATTAGACCATATCTACATTCCTCTACTAAAAATAAAGGGTAATCAAACTATGAATTGAAAACTCAAGGAGGAAAAACAAAATTCAAAATCATTTGAAAAAAGGGTAATAGTTTATAAATAATGACATAATAACCTTTGCTTCAAATAAACATAAGTAATTTACAAATATGTAAAATATTAAAATAAATAAATTGTTAAAGAATGATCCACACAAGATAAAATCTATAAATTCCCTTCATGTAGGATAATACCAAAAATTATTCCTTATGGAATCAATCACTCCATAATATCTCCCAACATGAGAGTAAATTTAAGATAAAAGACAATTAATAAATATTAACTTGAATTAGATTCATAACTTCCAACTCCCTTATTTATATAATCACCATTTAGTGATATTATAGGAAAGACATAAATCTAACATTATCCCAATAACTATTAATATAAATTCCTCAAAATATACCTTGTCTTTTTTTACCATATGCTAATTACATAATATAATTGGCTTATTTATAGCCCATACAAACTAAACAATATATGATTATATTGTTAGGTACCTACCCCTAAGTACCCTAGCATTCCACTCCCCTGTTAATATTTCATCCTTAAAACATGATATGAAACCAAATAATATGATCCTCTAATCATGGTAGATAATTAGTACCATTCTTGATCATCCAACCACCCAAGTGAAATATTGATTGATGATGGTCTTCTATGATGTCATCCTTTTTTATGTTTCTCTTATATCCATTAGTTATCCTTTGATTCCATGTGTTCACTTTGCTATATTGGTATTCATAATGATCATAAATTTTATATTTTTTTATCCAAAATTTCTTTTAATTGGTTTTGGTTACATATTTGTAGTTTTTTCTCCTATGGTTCCATATAATTTTATTACACCTCTTATAGAATTATTGCATATCATGGTGGTATGGATGATAATATGCTATAATATTATCCAAATTATTTAATTCCTTTGACTCTTCAATATTTTATTTCTCTATTTTAATTAATTTATCATGTTCTTCTCTCTTATTCTCATCTTTGGTGTATCTTTGTGCTCTTCTAATTATTCTTCCTTGGGATTTGCTTTTACTTTTTCTTTAGACTTTGTTACTATGTCTTCCCTAAACTTAATTTCTTGTTATTTTGTTGATTCTTAAATTTTTTTCCATATAATATCTTCTTAATTTTCTCGGGATTCTTACTTTTTAATCTAAGAAATGCCTTTCAATGTTATCCTTTTCTTCCTATACCATAACTTAGTGAACTTATTTTGCACATTAGTGTTAGCAGTATCCAATGAATCCAACCAAGGATAACCAAGAACAATATTTACATCACCCCTAGATGTACCATACAAATTTAAATATAAAACATAGTCATCTATTTGTATCTTTAAATCTTAAAAATATGAACATCCTCACCCTCTAGTTGTAGGTCCTTAATATTCTTTTCTTGAACAGGAAACCTCTAATCCAACACAATAGTAACGAAAATATACTTACTTTAATGTTTATGGAAATAATATCCTTTTCATTTTGAATGCACCCATGAACCTACAAAATATAATTATTAGATAGAAATAAACTCCTCTAAACATTCTATTTCTTATATGATGCCAAAGGTGTAGATCCCTCTATTGAATTTTACATAAATTTTTAGAATCAAATAAAATTAACATTTTATCTAGTATTGTTGAAAAGAAATATAAAAATCAAACACACATGATATAGGAGGTGTTCATGGACATCAAGTAATCACCATAAAAATATAGAATATACTCTAATAAATAATATAATTTATTGGTATGATGGAGCATTTATACCCAAATACAAGTTACCTTTAGCTCAAGGTTAAGTAATTAAC
Source organism: Wollemia nobilis (assembly GCA_028583015.1). Lineage (NCBI taxonomy): Eukaryota > Viridiplantae > Streptophyta > Pinopsida > Araucariales > Araucariaceae > Wollemia > Wollemia nobilis. The sequence goes on from JAQPPZ010001340.1 coordinate 1,321,294, forward strand.
CTTTAGGTTTAAAATTTTAAAATATTATGATTTTTTTTTTCAAGGTTTACAAGTGGCCAACGAGCTTATACATACAATACAATACAATACAATACAAATTTTATTGTGACCTCAAGTGAAACTTAACCACCACATATTTTAGCATCCTCATTTAAGCTAAATTGGGACATGGAGAGAGATACTTACTAGTCATCCCCTTAAGGGATACTCTCCCATAACAATAAGCTTTGCATGTGCACAAAGTGAACCTTGAACATGATCTTAATTAGGATATTCACTATATACTTTTCTAGTAACAAAATAACTAGATCAAGCATCACACATATATAAATCCATCATATTTAGTGCATCTGAAACTCAATGTTATTAGTATGTTGATGAACCATTGGATTATGGGCAAGTTGAATGGAGCTATATTTATCATATTAAAGATTGAATGTATAGGACTTAAAAATTCCCACTTGATCCAAAATCATAAGCATCAACTAAAATCACTTTGATACCTCATTGGCAACACAATATTCTATTTCTATAAAAGAGAGAAATAATGGAATGCCATCTAGAGAACCATGAAATAAGACTAGAACCAAGATAGAAGACAAAACTATTAGAGAATATTACATTATTTAATACATGCTAATTTACCTCCAAGGTACCTATGATACAATTTAAATATTAGACTAAGGTTTAATTCTATAGTTTAGATGAGTGATTTATATTTCTCCTTTTATATAAGTGTCTATGTGTAGGATATGCACAAGTGTCATGTAAGTAAAAGTGTAAGTATGTAATAAGAGAACATGCACAAGTGTCATATAATTAAGTGTACAAATATGTAATGTGACAATGTGCATAACTAGCTTAGATATATAAAATATATATCTATAAACTCCGAGAGTTATCAATCTCGAGGCACCTATCTATATAATATTAGAAAGTTTGGGCACCATTTTAGTTTAAATAGTTTAAATATTTTTTAAATATTTTAAATCCACCGTAACCCTTAATGTCGACGGATAATTTTCTTAATGTCGGATTTTTTAATAAAATATTAATATTGTTTACGACGTGGCTGACCTTCCTGGCTGCCATTGTAGGAAGCCTATCGGCATAATTATCATGTATTAGGTGTGCATGTAGAAGTGTAAGTATCATGTAAAAGAGTGCAAGTGTCATAGAGTTAAGTGTGCATGTAAGTAGAGAGTCAAGAGTCATGTATACAAGTGGCAAGATGAGAAGCCAAAGGACATGAGAGTTATCATATGGAGAGAATGTTAGGACCCAATCCTAACATTATTTTTATAATTCTTATTTGATTATGCAATGACCCACTTCCAACGTGGGGACCCCTTTATAATTTTATTTGTAATACTTTGTAATGGTATGTGGCCAGTTTTTTCATGGAGCACATTTTTTGAGGAGATGGGTGCAAAGAAGCCTCATAGAGAGATGACGATTAATGTTGGATGATTTTATGTCAGACATACCTTTTTTGGGTGGTGTGCCTTTCCCCTCTCCAGGTCTCTTCCTCGCGGCATCGAGGTGGTCGATTACGTTGGTAAGCGTTGTTGGGGGGTGGTTTATTAGGATATGGGGAAGATCACATGGTGGAAGATTTTCAAGGTGCCCAGGAAATGATACAAGTGTATTCAAAGCAATGGGGTGGTGGAGGTGTTGTTCTTTGCCATGTGGATCCTTCCTTTTTGGCCAGGTGGTGGATTTCAAATTGGTTACATGGAAAATTGGATTTGCCATAGGCCATCTATTTGGTGTCAAGTCCTGGAAGTCTTCTCCCTTTGGAATTTCTTGGATTGTGATATGGTCCGGTGGTGTTTTCATTTGGCCTTCCCTTGTAGTCGATCCAGACAGAATACTTGGTCGGGGGCTAGGTCAGATAATCTGTGTAATTTTTTATAGTGGCAAAGAAGAAAAGTGTTTCTCACAAGCTTCGACTGCTAGAGATCAAGCAGAGAGCAGTGTGGAGTGCCATGAAAATGGCCATGGATTATACGAAGGAAGTAGCCCAGATGGTGGGGTATGTCTTTGTAGATGCTGTTGGTGCATCTTAAAACCAGCTCAGTTTTAGGTGTCCCTTGGCCTGCATTGTATGCCTACTCATTTGTCGTGCTAGCATTCTTCAATTTTGATGATCCGAGTGGGATCTGTTATGTATTGGCTTATTGCTATGTCCGCTAGTTCCTGGTTTGGTTCTATTTTTTTTTGGCTTGTAATAGGTTTTTGGGACCCTTTCAAAACCCTACTCTCTTAATAATAATACCAAAAAAAATGGTATGTGGCCAGTAAGGTACCTATATAAATGGGGTCATTTCATGTAACCATTATCAATATTGTAACCGATGTTTGGTAGAAGATTATAGCTCAAGTGGTATTTTGCATGTAATCCAAATCTTGAGCATTAGATAAGGGTTACATGAAGTGTTTTTTAAAGATATGGAACCATGTATGAATGCATATTTTTGCAAATTAATGAAAGTATTGAAGGAGGTTGTCCCCTTGAAGAGGCCTACGATTTTGTGTTATTGTGAGATTGTTTAATTTTGCATTTACTTTCTACATTGTGATATTTTGTTATTTCATGAATCTTTGTTTTATTTACAATATTTTTGTATGAGTTTATTTTTAATAGTAGGTTCCTAACAAGTGGTATCAGAGCACTTTCTAGGTCTGAGTTCTACTACAACTGTGACAATTCTTATTCATCAATTTTGACTATTAGATATAATTTTCTTGTGCTTTCTATTTTTTGTTTGTCCTTTATTTTAAAAAGAAGAAGATAAAAATTAGCAAAAACAAGCAAAAATATATTGTTCTTTCTTTTTTTGTAGTTGTATAGGTTAGAAACCCTGTTCCAGGGGTTTTAAAATATCATGGAGGAGTTATCATTATTGGCTGAGATAGATAGCCCATAAGGTTTCTAGTGAAGTGAGGGGTGATTAGGCTCCAATACCCAGGCCTTAGACAACACCCATGTACGAAATTGAGCTCCCACATATCTTTGGGTATTTAGGGAGACCATATAGGATTTAACAAACCTTTAGCCCTAGGAAGATTTTTTGGCCTTGTATTATCCATAGTACACTGGATATAGCATCCAAAAATATTACCTTCCCTTACTGTCAGAGAGGCGGGTAGTGTGCTCAAGGGTATGTGTGGAATCCTCCTTGAGTAGTGGTCTAAAATATTGATCCGAGAACTATCATTCATCACTATGGTATAACATAGGGCCTATGGGTATTATAAACTCCTTGGATTAGAATACCTAGTTCTGTCCACCTACAAACAATTTTTTTTTTTTGTTTGTGTAAATCCTACAACCACAAATTTACCCACAAAAATTGAGCATATGAAGGAGACTTTCCTATCACGAAAAAACTGCATGCATGAAGGAAATATTTGGAAAAACCAAATAGAAATAGTCAAGGAAGAGTCTACAAGTATCTTATTTTAGTAATAGTTGGACCAGGATTGTTAGTTGGAAGTAATAGTTGATTGTGATAGTCAATAATTACATAGTCATCAGTGACAAAATAGAACAGATAATTTTAGTACAGGGAACCATAGAATAGTGTCCATATTTATAATATAGGTGATAATATTGTGTCAAGAGTGGTCAGTACAATGTTAGGAGTGACAATACAATGATAGTGTCAAAAGTAATAGTATAGTGTTAGAATAGACAAGGTAAAGTTGACCAACATAAAACCCAACTTTTGATTCCAACCTCTAGTAAAAAAATTGACCACACCAGTAGACTCATCAAAACAGTGGTAATAAGTCTAAGGAATCCAAAATTAGTGTTGGGGTAAATAGCTCATTGCGACCATATTTTTAAGTTAATCATTTTAATATATAGCACCCAAGAACTTTTTTGGGATCCTTTCTAAAAATAGTAACTCATGGAACCATATTTCTATTTTTAGTAAGTCAGTAGTAATTGTTCAAATCATACCAAAATGGTTGGTGGTACTCGCATACATTAAAAAGAGGTAGAAAAAGCCACTTCAATGCTGGATCAAATACAAAGCACACTTAATACCCTTCTCCATGATAATCAAACAATAAGGGAAGACATTCAATGCTTTAGAAGTGAATACATCAGCTCCAAAACCAACTTTGAAGAACACTTTCTAGAGGTTGAGTCCAAACTCCAAGGTGGCCCAAAAGTGTTTGAGTATCATGATACTGAACAATTAGGTTAGGGAAAAGGAATCCATAAGAAAAGTGATGGCTCTCACACTAATTTTGACCATGATACTCCCTTTAAGATGCCTAAATTAGACTTTCCTAAGTTCAATGGGAAGGACGCAGATGGGTGGTTATGATATGCTAATCAATTTTCAAACTCCACAATGTTCCTAAATATTTATGTATCTATATGGTTTTCTTTAATTTTGAATTTGAAGCTTTACAATAGTATTAATGGTTAAAAAATATAGTTCTTGACCCCCCATGGGAAGTTTTTGAGTCCCACTTACTCACTTGCTTTGGCCCTAGTGAATATGTCGACTTTCAAGGAGCATTTACCAAGTTGCAATAAACCTCTACAGTTTGAGATTGCCAAACCTAATTTTAAAATTTAGCTATTAGAACCAAAGGGTTGAATGAAGGGTTTTTTATGAGCTATTTCATCAGTGGCTTGAAGGATGACCTCCATGTTGAGGTCAAGATGTTCAAACTATAAATAATGGTGCATGCCATAATCTTGGCATGGTTGGCTAAAGCAAAATTCTCAGCTCAAAGGAGAACATCTAAATTTCCATAAACTAAACCCTCCTTTCCTCCCAAGTTCCCAACCAATAATGAAAATAAAATTATTCCCCACAAAAACTTGACTACAAAAGAAATGGATGCTCGATGTGCCCAAGTTTTGTGCTACAATTGTGATGAAAAATGTGTTTGAGGGCATAAGTGCACCAAAAAGAAGTTTTTTCTAATAGATGTAGAAAACCCAATCAATAATGAAAAAATTGATGATGACATAGAACCAAAAAGAGAATCACCTCAAACTAAGGATTAAATACTTGAAGATACACAACCAAAAATTTTGTTCATGCTCTTGCAAGGATTACTATTCCACAAACCATGAAAGTTGTGGGTTATTTTAAAGGCCAATGTCTTACAACCCTCATTGATTTAGGAAGAACACTCAAATTTATTGATCCCTGAATTTCCAGGTAGGCTAACTGTTACATACATACATGCAACTCCTTTGAGGTTATGGTAGTAAATAGAGGGACCTTGCCTTAGAAATGAAAATGTCATAATGTTAAGTTAAAAATAGGGGATTATGAGATTAATATGGATATGTTTGCTCTTCAATTAGAGTATGTGATATTGTGTTAGGAGATTAATGGCTAGGTACTTTGGGAACCATAACATGTAATTTTGCTAAGTTATAGATGTAGTTTTCACAAGATGGTAAGTCTTACACTCTTCATGGATCACAAGCAAGACCTCCTCAGGTTATCAGCTCAAACCGTATAGAGAAGTTGTTAAAAATATTCCCATGGGGTAATCACTTAGATATTTAAAATCCAACCAAATCCTTAAGTAGAAGACCAAGTTCCAAAGGATTTACAACCCATTCTATCAAAGCATGAGGTAGTTTTTGTAGAACCAATAAAATTACCACAACATTGCTCCCATGATCAAGCCATTCCATTGATACCTGGTAGTGTGCCGCCTAACATCAAACCTTATCGATACCCCCATGATCTTAAATATAAAATAGAGAAATTAGTACAAGAATTACTAAAATCTAGAGTCATTTAGCCTAGTAACAGTCCTTACTCTTCTCCTATCTTATTGGTTCAAAAGAAATATGGTTCTTGGAGGTTGTGTATAGATTTTTGTGAGCTTAATAATCTTATTATCAAGGATAAATTTACTATTCTAGTGGTCGATGAGTTACTAGATGAGCTACATAAGGCTATGTTTTTCTCCAAATTAGATCTTCACTTGGGTTACCATCAGATAAGGCTCAAGGATGAGGATATCCCCAAAATAACTTTTCCCACTCATGAGGGCCATTATGTATTCTTTGTTATGCCATTTGGCTTGAAAAATGCACCTTCCACATTTCAAAGCCTCATGAACACCGTTTTTTACCTTTTCCTTCATAAATTTATTTTAGTTTTATTTTATGACATTTTAGTTTATATTCACTCTTAGGAAGAGCACCTCATCCATGTGGATTGGAATTTACAACTTTTGGCACAACATCAACTTCATGCTAAGCAGTCCAAGTGTTCTTTTATGTTGGTCAAAGTGGAGTATTTGGGACACATTATCACCAAATATATGGAGTTAAAGTTGACCCTAATAAGATTCAAGCAGTTCAAGAGTGGTTGAAACCTCATACTCTAAAATGTATTCATGGATTATTGGGGCTTAAAAGCTATTACCACAAATTTATCTGCAATAATGATAAAATTGCTACTCCTTTAATGACCATGTTTAAAAATATTTTACTTGGACTGGTCTAGTTGAGCAGGCTTTCCTTGATTTAAAGCACACTATGACAAACACTCTAGTCTTAGCAATGCCTGATTTTTCCAACCCTTTTGTAATTGAAAGTGATGCTTTAGGCAATGGTATTGGAGTGGTGTTGATGCAAGGACACCTCTTGGCTTTCACTAGTAAAGCATTCTCAAGCTAATAATCTAGGAAAATCAACTTATGCTAAGGAAATGCTTGCAATTTTACATGCAATCACTCATTGGTGACCTTATCTCATTGGGCATCATTTCTCCATTAAAACAGATCATCAAAGTCTCAAATATTTCTTAGAGTAGCGGGTTGCCACCCCTGAACAACAAAAGTGGATCTCTAAGCTCATGGGCTATGATTATGATATTACTTATAAAAATTGCAAGGAGAACATTGTGGTAGATGCCCTCTCTCACCAATTTGAGGCTCATAATATGCTATGTGCCATTTCTTCACCCATTATGTAGTGGATAAATTATCTTCATGAGGATGCTTACAAATTTAGGATTGTAAAATTTAGTTGCCTCCCTTCAAACAGATCCTACCTCATGTCCAGGATACACTTGGGATGGACAAAATTTACACTATCACCAGTGCCTTGTTGTTCCTCACACATATCCACTCTGGTAACTCCTCATGAAGGAAATGCATGATTCACCCATTGTAGGCCATTATGGTTCCTCAAAATATGTGAATGGAATAAGCATACTTTTTTAGAAAGGTATGAAGAAGGACATTCATAATTTTATGGTAGTGTGTGACACCTATTAGTGGATGAAAGGAAAAATGGTACATTCTTTGGAAACTCCATAGACCTTGTCTATTCTTCAATAGGTCTGGATAGATATTTCCATGGACTATATTGAAGGGTTACCTATATTTGAAGGCAAATCCATTATTTTTGTGGTAGTGCATAATCTCTCAAAGTATACTTATTTTTGTTCCCTCTCCCATCCTTAAATACCCTCCATAGTTACCCATATTTTTCTTGATTCTATCTTTCACCTTCATGGCATACCTACATCCGTTGTGTTTGATCATATGATCCTACATTCATAGTAATTTTTGGAAAGAAATATTTAAGTTGTAGGGAACTCAACTCAAAATACATTCAACTTATCATCCAAAAATAGATGGCCAAACTAAGATTGTCAATAAATGTTTGGAGACATACCTTCATTGCTTTACATCTGATCATCCTACACAATGGGTAAATTAGATTTCCTTGGTCGAGGGGGGGTATAACACTTCCTATCACACTGTGACCAAGGTCACCCCTTTTGAATTAGTTTATAAAAAGGCCTCCATTTATACCCTCCTCTTACATTCTAGGGAACTCTAAGGTCCATGTAGTTAACACTACACTCAACAAACATGTCAAAGTCCTTCGTCAACTAAATATGAATCTAGAAGTGATCCAAATTGGATGTGCCAACAAGCTGATCAACAATATTCTGAGTGTAGATTTGATGTTGGTGATATAGTCTTCCTTCACTTATATCCATACAAATAGTCATCCCTCCAGCTTCGTAGGTGCCAAAATATTGTTGCCAAATACTATGGCCCCTACCAGGTTTTATAGTGGATTGGTGCAATGACCTACAAATTGCCCCTACCATATACATCCAAGCTCCACCCTATCTTTCATGTATCCTCTCTCAATAAGGTTATGTACAATTAGGTATAAGTTCTATATTACCTTCCAAAACTAGATGAATAAGGTTTTATTATATTATTTGGTACATGCCAATGTACCACCTTGGGTACATATTTATATTAGGATTTTGTTTTATATTAGGGTTTGAGTATTTAATTTATGTAATGTAATAAATGCATAAGTAATATTAGAATGTGAAAAGTATTCAATATTGTAAATGTGCATCATAGTCCATGTGCATATGAGTCCATAGAATAGGAAGGTGAAGAGTCATAGGAATATGGAAGGCCAAGAGTCACATACCATTATATATTGACATTTGTGTGAGCAAGCGGGGAATACAAGTCATGTCATATATTATCATATCATCTTAGTAGAGTAGAGTAGGGTACAAGTTTGATACAATGTAGAACTTGTTTGAAGCATGAAGTATTTGAGATCTCCACATTTTGTATGAAGATCCTATTTTTGTGAGCTTTCATTAATGGTAATTTTATGAGTTATTGCATAAGTTTCTTATGAGTTTTACCTACTTAGTATATTACCATTATTATATATTTAATATTGCATGCTCATTTTAGTCCTTGTGGTTGCATTTCATTAAATATATATTATCAAAAGGTAACAGTGGTATCAGTCCACAAGGTAGATTGATAGGAGATAGGGAGATCCACAACAGAGATTGAGAGGAGATAGGGACATCTCATTTTTAGAATTTCTAAAATAGCTTTTTGTCTAGAGTATTTCCACAGGGTTGCAGGAAAACTCATGAAGACTAGGACTTAGCATATATCTCTTTCCACTAGATTGAAGGATAACTAATGAAGATTATTGATTTATAGAGATCTAGCGATTTACATGTATTTGCTTGTTGTTATCTAGGTTTTTGTTGCAAAAAATTAATTATCAGAATTTGAGAAGCTTCCTACAACGAATAGAGAAGAATTTCATATTTGATTGTCTAAAAGTCTATGTGCGGGGATTAATTCTTTGTTGTAGAAAAAATAGACATTGAAGATTAAGGAGGTCCAAGAAAGAAGGCCCCATTGGAGATTAAATATTGAAGATAAAGGAGATCTAAGAAAGAAGGCCACATTGAATATTAAAGGTATAATATTGAAGGAGATCCAATAAAGAGGTCCCATTGAAGAACTTCTAGATTTGGAAGATAGAGGATTGAATATTGAAGATAGAGTACTAGGAAAAGTCCTATTGAATATTAAAGAAGCTGCATAATTTGAAGACCCAAGAGAATAAGGTCTCAAGCAAACTTGATAGGAGAAAGAAGAAGAAGGCTAGAGAAGTCCTATTGAAAAGTTGAAGAAGTGGCCATTGAAGGATATTTGAATAAATATCAAGGTATAAGATTGCAAGAATGAGTAGCTCCTAAAAAGAAGAATTTGGGATAATTATAGCCATCCAACAACAAGCCCAAAAGGAAAAAGGATTTGGCAAGAATTTTGTCAAATTTCGGAAAATATTTTTGAATATCTTAAGACATTCATATTCTTGAGAAAGAGGCTAGTGAAAGAGGTTATATTTTAATCTAAAATTCAACAAGAAAATTGGAGGAGAAAGAAGCTAGAAGAGGCCACTAGATTTGAAAGTTTTGAAGATAGCCATAAAGAATTTGAAGGCTGATTTACAAAGGAGAAGATTGCTGATTTTTAAGGCAGAAGTTGAAGGATCACAAAACAACAAATTAAAGGTGACATAAAGTTATGATTTGGAGAATATTTGGGCAGATTTTTTTTTTTTTTTGAAAAAAATGAAAAACTTGTATTAATACAAAGAGCAATTACAAGCGGGAGAGAACACATCCCAACCAAGAACAGCAAACAACACTACAAGAGAAGAGCACAAAGTCAACCCAGCACAACACAAAGCAAAGAAGTCAACGCCTGGGCGCGTCGCGAGATCGCGACAGTCAACCCCGTCTCCTCCGTAGCGGTGCCATCAGTCACGAAAACGTGACATGTTGTGAAATCGTGACATGTCGCGAAATCACGACATGTCACGAAATCGCGACATGTCACGATATCGCGATAGCCAGAGCCCTCAACACTCGATCGCCAAAAATGTCGCGATATCGCGACAGTTTTCTCCATTCCGCTGGTATGCCAAAATTGTCGCGAAATCGCGACGAGATTTTCTTGCAGTAGCCATCACCAAAAAGTGTCGCGATATCGCGACAAATTATCCACTTTGCACAAAATCAACAAAATGGTCGCGATTTCACGATGGGTTTTCCTTATGACACCAGATCGCCAAAAGTGTCGCGATATCGTGACGGTTTTTCCTTTCGGCACCCAGTTCTCAAAACTGTCGCGATATCGCGACGAATTTTCCACTTTGCTCTCCATCTGCAAAAGTGTCGCGATATCGCGACAAGTTTTCCAGTTAGCCCCAAATTGCCAAAACTGTCGCGATATCGTGAAAATTTTACCATGCGCCTTCCCCGAGGGCCGCGATGGCGTGACATGTCGCGATATCACGACAAAAACCCGCCAAAGGCCGTGAGGGCGCAACCTGTCGCGATATCGCGATAGCTTCCAACTTGAAGCTGCGACGGCGCTACATGTCATGATATCACGACAGAAACCTTCCTTAGCATAAAAAACACTGCACATCATTTCAAAAATCGTTCAAGGCCTTGTCGAATCTCTGCATCCTCCACAGGCATGTCACTGTGCAGCTGCATCCCAACCTCCCTTTCAGCACCCATCTTAGCAAGGAAATCAGCCGCCTTATTGAGATCTCGATTCACATAGACAGGTATCACATCATCTAATTCCCTCCAAAGCTCTTTGATTTGGGAGACTAAGATCCGCAACCTCCAAGCTTTCGAGACAAAGTTTCTCATACAATCAAGAGCACCCACCAAGATTTGGGAGTCAGACTCAATAATAATCTTCCTGTGTCCCTGTTTGGCAGCCCAGAAGGAGGCAGATTTAATGGCAAAGGCCTCGGCTTCATTGTTTGTGGCACATCCTAGACCCTGCAGTTCCCAATAGAGCAAAGACCCAACATGATCATGGCACACTACTCCAATTCCAGCACTTCTCGGATTGCCTTTAGCAGCTCCATCAGTATTGATTTTGATCCATCCTTCAGGAGGAGGTTTCCAACTACCACTCACCTGCATTTGTTGAATAACAGCTCCCTCGTCCAAAGGCTCAGAAGCAGACTGAATTTCCCCCTCGGTATGAATGGCAACCGTTTCCGCCACTTTGCTCCAAATGACTTGCCATATTCCTTCTAGAGAGGAGAAGGTTTCACGAAAAATACGGGCATTTCTCTCCAACCAAACCTGCCACCAGATAAAAAATAAACCAAGCTCCCAACCAATTCGAAGAGCTTTGGATTTAAATCTACCTTTCTTCCGACTTTCCCAAATGTTGTTTCGAGACAAGACCCCATTAGCCTGAAGTTTAAAGTGGGAGAACCAGGCGCTTCCAGATCTGTCTTGTGAAAGAACATTCAAACATTAGATGATCCATCGTTTCCTCCTGCTTGTGGCATAACACACATTGGGAAGGGCCAATGATGCCTCTGAGTCTGAGATTGTCATAGGTGAGAATTCCATTATGCAAAAATTGCCAGGCAAAGAAGTTCACTTTCGGCCAGCCCTGGGGATGCCATATCTTTCTCCAATCATGAACCAAAAAAAAGTGTGGAGGGGGCTCTGGGAGGATCTCACCATATCCCTCTTTCACAGTATAAACCCCAAGGCTCCCATAGCCCCAGGCCAGTTCATCCTCCTCATCTCTCCCAGTAAGAAACCGTTCTGCCAAGATTTTTCCCAAAGTAGGTACCAACTCCGGAGGGATTGGTATTGGCCACTCATCCAGCCGCTTAAACTTTATGATCTTGTAGTCCCCCAATTGACTAGTGTTAAAGTAGCTCTCAATTTGGATCCATCCCTTATCTTCTAAAGCAGATTTTATCGGTTGCAATTCAAGAAACACAGCAATAATGGGAGGATTCTGGTCCCAGGAATCAGTCCAGAACCGAGCCTTATCCCCTCTCCCCACTTTCCAAAATAGTTGATCTTTGATGAGTTGAGCTCCAAGCTTGAGTGCCTGCCACACTGGTGATCCAAAACCTTCTAGAGGAAAGCGGCCCACATCATTAGGATGGATAGAACCCAAGTATTTGCTAGAGAGGATTTTGCTGAAGAGGGATGTTGGCTGAGAAATCCACCTCCAGTACAGTTTGCCAGCCAAAGCCTTGTTGTTAAACTTGGAGCTTCTTAGACCCAACCCTCCTTTTTCCTTGGGTTGGGTAACCTTGTCCCAACCAACCAAGGCCCATTTCCTCTCTCCCTTGGCACCTTCCCATAGAAATCTTCTAGCCATTTTATCCAGCTCTTTCCAAATAGACTGGGGAGCAGCCAGGATGGAGAATTTATAAATTGGCATGGCCTGAATAATTGACTGCAGAAAAGTTAGACGACCCCCATAACTTAACCATCTATTAGACCAATGGTTCATTCTATCTTTGATGCCATCCAAAAGGTCCTTCCAAACATCTATTTTTAGTTTTTTGAAATGGAGAGGGACCCCCAGGTAGACTACTGGGAGAGAGGTCCGAGTGAAACCTAAAATCTCAATAACTCTTCCTGTAACTGTTGATCAATATTGAAGAAGATCACTTTGGATTTATTGTCATTGATGACTTGATTAGAGGCCCGAAGGTAGACATTTAAAGTATCTCTGATTCTTCTTGCTTCCCTAAGGCTGGCCACTCCCACCAATCCAGTATCATCTACAAACTGTAAATGAGTCAAAACTTCAGCCCCGACCTTAAAACCTGTTATCTGACCTTGAAGTCTTCTTCTCAGAAAGAGTCTACCCAATCCTTCAGCCAAGATGAGGAAGAGATAAGGAGAGCAAGGGTCTCCTTGCCGAAGGCCACGAGAGGCACCAAAAGGAGGCGAGGGAAGTCCCTTGATAAGAACAGAGTATGAAGGCGTAGAAATACAACTCATGACCTAGTCTGTCCAGTCCTGAGAGAAACCAAAGGCCGTCAACATCTTTGCCAAGAAGCCCCACTCCACCCTGTCATAAGCCTTGGACATATCCAGTTTAATGAACATTCCTTTGTTCCCAGATTGGTGCATTGTATGGATAGCCTCCTGAGCAAGAATCACTCCATCCAAAATTTGCCTCCCTTCAACAAAACCCCCTTGCTCTGGGGAAATTATATTATGCAGGATAGGTTTTAACCTTTCAGCCATAATCTTAGTAATTATTTTATAGATCACATTGCATAAGGCAATAGGTCTAAAATCAGATAAATGAACCCCCCCTGCTCCTTTTGGAATTAAAGTAATGAAGGTATGATTTAGAGCCTTGAGCATTCTTTTATTGGTTCTGGACTCCTCAGTGACAGCCAGAACATCTTCCTCCAGGGTATCCCAAAAGGCCTGGAAGAACTCAATAGGGAAGCCATCAGGACCAGGCGATTTACCAGTACTCATCCCAAAGACCACCTTCTTAAGTTCATCTCTATCTATAGGTCTAAGTAGGGCCTGGTTCTCTTCAGGAGAGATTATAGAAGGAATGACAACAATAAATTCATCTTGGGCTGCCCCATCTTGCTCCATACTTTCCTTAAAGAGTTTTGAGAAATACTCCATTGAGTGGGAGTGCATACCAGGAAGAGTGTCAAAAGAGTATCCATTCTCATCTTGAAGGAAATCCATATTATTCATTTGTCTCCTAGCACAGGCAGAGCGCTGAAAATTTTTTGTATTTCTGTCTCCTTCTAATAACCAAGTATTTCTTGCTCTCTGTTTCTAGTAAATCTCTTCTTGATTATCAATATCCTCAACCGCTTTGCGCAAAGCATCATCCTCGGATTTAAGGTGCTCGGAAATGTTTCCTTCCCTGAAATGTTTTTGCACCTCATCCCATCTGGCCAACAAGGGGGCCCGTTGGTGTTGGAAGTCTGATTTGTTAGTTTGCCTCCACTGTTTCAATTTACACTTGACAAATTGAAGTTGTTTGTGAAATTTGAACATTGCAGTCCCAAAAGGTGGGCGGCCATCTTCCCACCACTGAGGAATTTTTCTTTGGAGATCTTCTTTTTGCAACCAAAAATTTTCAAATTTAAAAGGTTTATGGTACTGCCCTGTCATAGCCCCTCCCTCCAGCAAAATGGGAAAGTGGTCTGAAACTGGGCCTTCCAAAATCTGAAATTTAATATTCCATTTCACAAATGCTTCCTCCGAGACCAGAAACCGGTCTAGTTTTACCTTCCTACTGTGTGGCTCTCTTCTCTTATTAGTCCACGTAAAATAAGTACCAGGACCTTTGATATCAACAAGGTGAAAGGCCTGGACTTGAGCAATCAGAAGCCTATCCCCTGGATCCAAAACTGGGAAACCACCTTCCTGATCCCTGGCAGATAATTTGGCATTAAAATCCCCAGCAATAATCCAATCGCAATCTTCCCGGGAGGATCTCATTGAATGAACAACATTCCATTGAAGCCGCTGGCCATCAATGCTTTGAGCCCCATAGAAGTTTGTAATTAAAACCTGTTCAGTTGTAACAATATTCTTAAAGAGAGATGTGAGAACACCCCTCCAAGCTGTATGTTCTATTGCTATCCACACCAGAGGATTCCAAAGAGTAACAATTCCCCCCGAAGCTCCTTGGGCCGCCACATCCATATATCCAACGCCCCTCCATATTCTACTAGCAATTTTACACATAAGATCTAAAGACATTTTTGTTTCCTGAAGGAGCAAAAAGTCTGTTTTGTGTCTTCCTAAAAGTCTTTGAACAATGATTGATGGGTTCTACTGTTTAAACCCCTTACATTCCAGGATTGTATAATCATTGGAAACCTTGGGAGCAATACGAGTCAATTGTTCTCACCGATCCTCCATTGATCGGCTTGTCCCCTTGCGCTACTATTAGATCCTTATTGGATTTTCTACCAACTCCTTGGGAATTACTATTCTTAGACCTCTTTTCCACCTGGGTAATCCCCAACGCTGGTCTTTCTCTATTCTTTTCTGCACTTCCCATGTGGACATCCTTAATAACTGGTTGTGCAGGGGAATGAATTACCATAGCCCCTAGGTTCTCTGGCTACAAAGTCTCAGGGGTTTCAATCACCTATTCTAAGACAGGAGTAGATGATAGAGGAGCATGAGAGTGGGTGTTAGTATCCTCAGCATTCCCATCCACTCCTTCCATGACTTGGTCTTCTTGGTCTACAAGGGATTTGAAGATTTCATATCGATTGGTTGGCTTGGTTTGGGCCTGCTCTTTGCCATTTCTCTTTTTTTTTTCCTCCACTTCTGCTGTTCAAAGCCATCTTTCTGGGCATCAGAACCCTGGGGGATATTGAGGGGTTCTTTGATCGGAGTGAACTTACCCTCTCTGGGGTGATTTGGCGCTCCCGACGGAGCTTCCGCTTTTGTGGTCAGGCTATTTGGGCAGAACCTAGCCAAATGGCCATGCTTATGGTAGACTCTGCATCTAAAAGGTAAGGCTTCATAGTCTAGCTGTTGTATCCAGGTTAGTCCTGCCAACTCCAATTCCACCTCGGCTGGAAGTGGCTGGCTAATGTCCATTTCTACACATATTCTAGCAAAGACAACAGTATTTCCTTCCATGGTATCTCTTGAAACTCCCAAAAATCTACCTAGAGAATTACCAATCAACTCAAGGATCTGCTCACCCCAAAACTCCATTGGGAGAGCATACGATCGTATCCAAACCGGGACAGCAGTGGGCTCAATGCGAGGATCAAAACCCACTCTCCACGGTTGGACAAATAATCCTGCCAGGCCGTGGCTCCTCTTCTCTGATTCAAATGCTCTGTTTCTATCTGCTAGAGAAGAGAAACTAATAATAAAATACCCATTGCTTATAGGCCATAGAGAGTACTCACCAATGGGCTCCCAGTTCTGTCTCACCCAGGTGTGTAGAAAGTTCAGAGTGGGCCGGATACCCATGAATTTGTAGATCAGATCATGGGTAGCACGGTATATAATCGTATCCTCAACCAATTTTGGTTCTATGACAATCTTAGGCCTGGACGCAGATTGTGGAAGGCAGTCGTTAACTCTGTTTGCAGGTAAACCCTTTCCAGCATTCTTAAATAGCATTTGATAAGCACTTCGTTGAGCTTCATCGGAGGAAGATGCAGGGTTTTCTTTTAATTTATCAGCATATGAGCTTTTCTGCCCATCGATAGATCCTGGAGGAGACCCCATTGGGCCCTCCCAAGGCAACGAACGATCCTTCAAAGAAGTGTAGAATCAATCCACAGGAGGATCTGGAAGAAACTTCCAACCAGAGACCCTGGAGCTTCGCCCGGTGCCTGCACAGAAGGATTCCCGCCAAATCGCCAGAGCTCGAAAAAGCCAAAGATCGTCCCAGACTCCGTATATAACATTATTTGGGCAAACTTCTTAAAGTACCCTTGAGATAGCCATATTGTAAGGAAGGTTTGACAGATTTAAAGAAGGCAACAATTTGAAGGATATAGAGGATATTATTGGATAGCAATATAAAGGAGAATAAAGCAGAGTTTTCGAGCAGAAAATTAAGATATTAGGACTAAAAATTTTGGCAGCATTGGAAGGAGAAAAGAGAGTTTTGTTTTAGATATTTTTCAGGGCAGATTAGAGAGGCTTTTGGACAGAAAAAAAGGAGGAATTGGCTGCATTAGAAGCTATAAATTAAAGAAGTTTTGGATAGAAAGAATGCAACAATCAGAGCTGCAATATTGACAAGTTTAAGGCAGCAAAGTACAAGGAATTGAAGCTACAAAATTGATAAGTTTGAGGCAAAAATTGATTATAAAGGAGAGCTGAAAATTTTACAAATTCAGGGCAGGAAATAGGTGAACCAAATCACCAAGAAGACTAGCTACAAAAGGATACCAAAAGGTATGCAATATTGGAATTCTTGAAGAACACAAGCTTATACTGAGAGGGGGGTGAACAGTATAAGACCACTTTTTACTTTCTTTCCAAACCAATATCAATTAATGTCCTTAATTGCAATAACCAAATATAGCAGTGTGCATTAATAACTCAGATAGCAATAGTAAGCAAGAGCACAAGTCACCACACACAATAGAGACACAATAATTTAACGTGGTTCCCCCAATGTGAGGTACTCCACGGAGAAAATATTTTACTAAAACTTTCTCAATCAATCTCTTTGGGAATCACTCCCAATTACAATGTTTATGGATCTCTATCCAAAGGAGATGTTGATCCCCTAATCTCAAGTTCATGGATCTCTTCCATAGGAGAACTCTTTCCCCTTCTGCTCTGGCTATGTGATCTTCTAGAAGACTCTGTCTCTCTACTGCACTGACTGGTGGACCTCTCTCCACTTGAAGACTCCTCACTCAGATCTATCTTCAACTATGCTGGCTGTTGGATCTCTATCCACTGAGACTCTATCCTCTATACTCTATCACCTCCAAAGCTCTATCAATAGGCTCACTAAGAACCTGCTCAATAGGCTCACACAAAACCTACACAATAGGCTCACACAAAACCTGCTTAACAAGCTCACACAAAACTTGTCAAATCTGCTCAAGCAAGCTCACCAAGAACTTGCCCAAATCTGCTCTAGCAAGCTCACCAAGAACTTGCCCAAATATGCTCTAGCAAGCTCACCAAGAACTTGCCCAAAACTATCCACAAATATGTCCCAAAACTATCCACAAATATGTCCCAAAACTATCCTCAAATCTATCCCAAAGGCCTTCTCAAAGGCTCAATCAATCATGCTCAAGTAGCACTCAAATATCATCCACAAATATATCAAGGCAAATCTCAAAGATGAACTCAACAATGAATGGCAATGTACTCTTCAATGGATGACAACAATGATCCACAATGATCTCAACTCAACTCAACTCATAGAAGCATAAAGAGAATTGTTAGAGACTCAATATGTTCTAATCTCAATCTCAACTCAACTCAACTCAAATCAACTCATAGAAGCATAAAGAGAATTTTTAGAGACTCAATATGTTCTAATATCAATCTCAACTCAAATCAACTCAAATCAATCTCAACTCAACTCAAGTCAATCTTATAGAAGCATAAAGAGAATTGTTAGAGACTCAATATGTTCTAATATTACTCTCAACTCAAATCAGAATAATGGAATAGTTTATTTCATAGAACTTGAACAATCACTTCACACATCACTTGACTAGGCTCAATCAACTCAACTCAACCAATCATCACAAGGGACAACTCTCTCTCACACAACCCTAGTCCAAGTATGTATCAACCAACTCAAATATTTCCAACAATGCTCAACCACAAATCTCACATAACAATGATACTCATGTTCTTTTCTAACTCAAGTTCTTTCACAACCAATGGGCTTCAACAACTATGCTTATAAAACAAGGTTTAAACTCAACTCTCAAATTAGAAAACCTTGAAGCATTCAACCAACCACTTTCGAAAAGGAAACCACAAACAATCCTTTTCCCTCCAATGATATTTCAGAAATCAACCACCATAAACAATCAATAGGAGAATGTGCCCATACCTTTTATGAAGATGAAAAAACCTCTTTGTAAATCTGCCACAATCACAAAATTCTTTTGCCAATCTTCACAAGGGTTAGTAGATCACAAAATAATCAACATTACTCCACTTTTCAATAATCATCACCAAGGCCTTTAATTGCACAACTTCCTTATCTCTCCTAAAACCACTTGTACCATAAAATAAAATAAATCAAAACATTGCATAACCTTTTCACCCCCAAAACCCCTAAACCCTAAAATAAAATAAATCACAATATTGCAAACCTTGTCACCTCATGAAAGAATTAATCCTCTTGAAAAAGAACAAGGCAAACTTCACTTTTGGAACCCCTTTGCAAAATCAGAAATATCTCTTTACACACACCTTATTTCTCCTTCTAAATAAGTTAGTCAAATAGCCCTCGAAATAAGCTTTCCGATGATATATAATATGCCCACTTTCCAAAATAAATTGAAACCTTTACATATATATATATATGCCAACCTCCATTAATTGCACATAGGTCGGCCCTCCATTAATTTAAACTTAAACTTTAAACTTTAATATCTTCATCACCGGAGGTCCTTTTTCGATGAAACAAAATTCCACCTTGGCTTTTAAGAAAATCCCTTTCCACATAAGCCCACCATGGTTTTAAATAAAACCTTTTATTTTGCCTACCTTGGTTTTCATAAAAACCCTGTAAATAGCCATGCTTTCCAAAATATCATAAATGATTATTTATGAAATATTTTTGCCACCAAAACCAAATATGATCCATGTGACATCAATGATCCATGTGACATCAATGACAACATAAAATACCTCAAATTAACTCAAATTTCCAACAATCTCCCCCTTTGTCATTGATGGCAACACCTCTAATGCAAACACCACAATCACTGCAAAAACCATCTCTCGAGAATCAAAGTTGCTCCCCTGACTCAATACTCTCTATGGAGGCTGCTCCCCCTAACTCAATACTCTCTTTGGAGGCTGCTCCCCCTAACTCAAATCTCTCCCCCTTACTCAAATCTCTCCCCCTTTGACATCAATGGCAAAAGGGACACCTATGGGGCTAAAAGATATGACTCTTAAGCATAGCCCCCTCACCACCTTCTCTTTTGAGGTGATTAATTTTGGGGTGGGAGTACCTTTACTCCCATATTACATTGATTATTTCCTCTATCAACTTCCTTCCATGTTTTTTTGATATCCTTCTCTTGATGAATTACTTGATCTTCTTGTCTAGAACCTGTTTGACCTTCTTGCCTTGAACCTGTTTGGAATTGAGTCCTACACCATCTTGCAATATGCCCAAAGTTATTGCAATTAAAACACTTGATATTGTAGCCTTTGGATGGTGCCCATGTCCTGAATTCTTTCTTGAAGTAATTTCCATATCCATTCCTTTCCTGAACCCTGTATTGTGAAGCTCTATTTTCATGACCATTATTACCATGACTTCTGAATTGTGTAGCTCTAAAACCAAAACCATGTTGCTCATTTCCTTTGCACTGAAAATCTTTATGACCAATCCTGTTACATGAGAAGCAATGTCCCTGAAAACCATACCTTCTTCCTTTGAAGTTTCTTCTAGAAAAATCAAACTTCTTTGATCCATGGATCCTGCAATGTATAGCCCTATGTCCAAATCCATTACAAGAAAAACAATATCCTTGAAAAGCCTTTTGTTCATGCCTTGGTTCCTCATACCTTTCTTGACCATTATCCTTATGATCATCTTCAACTTGTGCATTGCATTCTTGAACCTTCTTTGTAGCATCTAAAACCTCTTCCTTAGTTTCTTCCTTGCCTTTTTCTTCAAGAATTTCTTTTCCCTTTGATCTTGATTCACCTATCTCAAAACAAGAACCAAACTGAATATTTGGAGCCATAGGAACTTTGGAACTTTCCTCACAAATCTTAGGTGCTTCTTTGCTTTCATATTTTAGAACTTCCTTTCCTTTTGAGTGTGATTCCCCAAACCTGAAATATGGGACCTTTGGTGCTTTGGAATCTTCCTCTTCTTTCTCTTCATTTGTGTCAAGTAGCAACTTGGCATCCATCTCTATAGCCTCTGAAATACATGTTTCCTTCTTAGTACAAATATCTTGACCTTTTGAGTCATGTGATGGATCAAACTTCTCATGTAGGGAACATCTCAATTCTTTTAGATTCTCCTTAACCTCTTGTAGTTGCTCATGGATAACATTGAAGTCTTCCTTTAGATCAACTGAGACATTATCCTCTTGTTTAACTTCTTCTGTTTGGAGTGAATGTTCTTCTTCTACTTCTCTTATTCCATAGAAAAACCCTTCTTCATCTTCACTATCACTAAGATCATTATAATCTTCTATAGCAAACAAACTCTCAAGATTTCTTTGACCATGCCTGTTTCCTTGATGTGTCATCTCATCTTCACTATCACTGAAACCATTGCAATACCCTGATCTGTGATCTCTTTGACCACACACAAAACATTGTTCTCTTTCACCTTCTATTCCTAGGAATAAATGCTCTTCCTTTTCATCATCTGAATTGTCTCTATCACTATGATCTGAGCTATCACTTGCTTCTACAATGTAGTAAGATTTCTTTGCCTTACGAAAAATTTTCTTCTTCTCATACCTGTTTTGCTTGAATCTGTCATCTTTGTCATGCTTATGCTTTCCATCTTCTTTTCTTCTATGACCCTATTTTTCATCATCACTGATTTCTTCATGTGGACACTTGTATGCATAGTGACCAAGATCACCACACTTGTAGCACCTGACTTTCCTTATATCTCTGAAATTCCTTGAGTCCTTATTCCTTTTGATGAAGTTAGCTTCCTCATCATTTTCTAAAACTCTATCTATTTCTGAAACTTTCCCTTTCTCTTTTTCTGAAGCCTTGAATGCAATCTCTTTTATTGGAGCTTGATGCTTACTTACCCTCATCTCATAAGTTGTGAGAGTACCTTGCAATTCTTCCATTGTTAACTTGTTGATATCCATTGTTTCTTCTATTGCTGAAACCTTTGCATCATATTTCATGGGAAGTGATCTCAAAACCTTTTGAGTAACTTCTGATTCTTTCATCTCAAAACCTAGGCCTCTCATAGTGTTAGTAATCTCATCAACTCGAAGTAAGAACTTTGCAATATCTTCAGAATCTTCCATTTTCAATTCCTCAAATATTTTTCTATGAGTTTGTAGTTTTGCCAACTTTACCTTGGAATCTCCTTCATAAGTATTCCTCAACTTGGTCCACATCTCATTAGCTGAAGTACATACCATGACCTTTGCAAAATCTGTCTCACGTAGCCCACTCAAAATACAATTCATTGCTCTTGCATTGATCTCAACCAATTTCCTGGTAGTCTTATCTTCCTCGGGATCACCTTCAACCTTATACTCTTTTTCAACCATCTGCCATACCTCATATCCTTGTGATATCAAGTAGTTCTTCATCCTCATGCTCCAGAAAGCATAATTGTTACCATCAAACAATGGAGCCTTATTTGAAGATAATCCTTTCTATGAAGCCATCTATGTTCTTTGTAGAATCTACCCTCAAGTTGTTAGCCTTTTCGAAGGAACCCGCTCTGATACCAATTGAAGAACACAAGCTTATACTGAGAGGGGGGTGAACAGTATAAGACCACTTTTTACTTTCTTTCCAAACCAATATCAATTAATGTCCTTAATTGCAATAACCAAATATAGCAGTGTGCATTAATAACTCAGATAGCAATAGTAAGCAAGAGCACAAGTCACCACACACAATTGAGACACAATATTTAACGTGGTTCCCCCAATGTGAGGTACTCCATGGAGAAAATATTTTACTAAAACTTTCTCAATCAATCTCTTTGGGAATCACTCCCAATTACAATGTTTATGGATCTCTATCCAAAGGAGATGTTGATCCCCTAATCTCAAGTTCATGGATCTCTTCCATAGGAGAACTCTTTCCCCTTCTCCTCTGGCTATGTGATCTTCTAGAAGACTCTGTCTCTCTACTGCACTGACTGGTGGACCTCTCTCCACTTGAAGACTCCTCACTCAGATCTATCTTCAACTATGTCTGGCTGTTGGATCTCTATCCACTGAGACTCTATCCTCTATACTCTATCACCTCCAAAGCTCTATCAATAGGCTCACTAAGAACCTGCTCAATAGGCTCACACAGAACCTACATAACAAGCTCACACAAAACCTACTTAACAAGCTCACACAGAACTTGTCCAAATATGCTCAAGCAAGCTCACCAAGAACTTGCCCAAATCTGCTCTAGCAAGCTCACCAAGAACTTGCCCAAATCTGCTCTAGCAATCTCACCAAGAACTTGCCCAAAACTATCCACAAATCTGTCCCAAAACTATCCTCAAATCTATCCCAAAACTATCCTCAAATATATCCCAAATGCCTTCTCAAAGGCTCAATCAATCATGCTCAAGTAGCACTCAAATATCATCCACAAATATATCAAGGCAAAGCTCAAATATGAACTCAACAATGAATGGCAATGTACTCTTCAATGGATGACAACAATGATCCACAATGATCTCAACTCAACTCAACTCATAGAAGCATAAAGAGAATTGTTAGAGACTCAATATGTTCTAATCTCAATCTCAACTCAACTCAACTCAAATCAACTCATAGAAGCATAAAGAGAATTTTTAGAGACTCAATATGTTCTAATCTCAATCTCAACTCAACTCAACTCAAATCAATCTCAACTCAACTCAAGTCAATCTCATAGAAGCATAAAGAGAATTGTTAGAGACTCAATATGTTCTAATATTACTCTCAACTCAAATCAGAATAATGGAATAGTTTGTTTCATAGGACTTGAACAATCACTTCACACATCACTTGACTAGGCTCAATCAACTCAACTCAACCAATCACCACAAGGGACAACTCTCTCTCACACAACCCTAGTCCAAGTATGTATCAACCAACTCAAATGTTTCCAACAATGCTCAACCACAAATCTCACATAACAATGATACTCATGTTCTTTTCTAACTCAAGTTCTTTCACAACCAATGGGCTTCAACAACTATGCTTATAAAACAAGGTTTAAACACAACTCTCAAATTAGAAAACCTTGAAGCATTCAACCAACCACTTTCGAAAAGGAAACCACAAACAATCCTTTTCCCTCCAATGATATTTCAGAAATCAACCACCATAAACAATCAATAGGAGAATGTGCCCATACCTTTTATGAAGATGAAAAAACCTCTTTGTAAATCTGCCACAATCACAAAATTCTTTTGCCAATCTTCACAAGGGTTAGTAGATCACAAAATAATCAACATTACTCCACTTTTCAATAATCATCACCAAGGCCTTTAATTGCACAACTTCCTTATCTCTCCTAAAACCACTTGTACCATAAAAAAAAAAAAATCAACAACCATTGCATAACCTTTTCCCCCCAAAACCACTTATACCATAAAATAAAATAAAACACAAGCATACCTTGTCACCTCATGAAAGAATTAATCCTCTTGAAAAAGAACAAGGCAAACTTCACTTTTGGAACCCCTTTGCAAAATCAGAAATATCTCTTTACACACACCTTATTTCTCCTTCTAAATAAGTTAGTCAAATAGCCCTCGAAATAAGCTTTCCGACGATATATAATATGCCCACTTTCCAAAATAAATTGAAACCTTTACATATATATATATATGCCAACCTCCATTAATTGCACATAGGTCGGCCCTCCATTAATTTAAACTTAAACTTTAAACTTTAATATCTTCATCACCGGAGGTCCTTTTTCGATGAAACAAAATTCCACCTTGGCTTTTAAGAAAAGCCCTTTCCACATAAGCCCACCATGGTTTTAAATAAAACCTTTTATTTTGCCTGCCTTGGTTTTCATAAAAACCCTGTATATAGCCATGCTTTCCAAAATATCATAGATGATTATCTATGAAGTACTTTTGCCACCAAAACCAAATGTGATCCATGTGACATCAATGATCCATGTGACATCAATGACAACATAAAATGCCTCAAATTAACTCAAATTTCCAACAAAGTGCTATAAAGGTTCATTATTTGAATGTTCACATTAGTTTATTATAAAGGTTTTTGAGAGAATCATATTAGCTTTATTAAATTCATAAAAAATAAATTTGAAATATAGAGTCTTCTAGCAAAGGATGGTGGAAGCATTCTTGTCCTAAAATATGCAAAAATAAAACAACAAAGATCAAAGTTAGAGTTTGCTTGAAAAGGAGAAATAAGGAGGAAACAATATTAGTATTAAATGTTGTTATTTACAAGATTATAAAAGTGTAAATTTATTGAAGTGAAAAGAAATTGAATAAGGGAATATTTACTAAGCAAATAGAAGACCAAATAAGGTCTCAAATAGAGAAAATTTTAGAGTGTCTAAAGACACCAAGGGAACCACCAAGTTGGAAGTGCCACGAAAGTCCAAGGAAGAGCCGTCAGCAAGCCACCGAGCTGTAGTTCCAACATAATAGCTCCACTCAAGGAGCTCAAACAAATGTAGAGTTTATAAGGAAGGCAACATAGAGTTTGATAAAAATGTAAAAAGTATTCCTATTAAAAGGAGAATCCAAAGCTAGGTATTTAGAGCATCTACAATTGAAGAAGGAAGTTGATTTGAGAGCATACTTCTTTGTGAAGTGTAAATCCAAGTAAAGAGATAAGTTAGATAAGTCAACCATCAAAGCACCACCCAAGTGTCATGAGATAGCAACCATTAAAGTGCTAGCAATATATTCTCAGGATAGCACCACAAATGAAGGAATTATTGGTTGTGGAGACTAATTAATTCAGAGGCCTTGTTTTTAGTCACACTTGGACCCACTCCCTAAAGGAGGGGGGAGTAGGGGGTATCAACCCCCCTACTACTATCGCCATGGGGTTTCCAGGGGGGCGACAACATATTTTGGAGCCCCCCCGGTGGGGGTTTCGATGGCAGTGCCCCCGAAGCTAAAAATATATATTTTTCTTCTATGTAAATTTGACCCATTTTTTATTAGGTCACAAATCAGACGACAGATTTTAGGTGGGTTATTTGCCATAAAATTGTAGTGCACTTTTATAAGAGGATGATGTATGGTGACTTATTGTAATGTTTAGTGTGTGTGGCTGTGTAGAGAAGAGTTTTTTGGAAGGAATAAAAGGCCTGGTTATTTTCTCCGTGGACGTAGCCTATATTGGGTGAACCACGTTAAATATGTGTCTCTTGTGTATTGCATTATTCTTTTGTGTTTTATTTTCGCATTTAATTATCGCTTGTGTTTTTGTTATTTAATCCTAATAGGAATGAAAGCACCATTAGCACCACCATAACACGACCAAGGAGTTGAAGAACCACCATATTGAAGGAGGATCCACCAAAGCCAAGAGCGAGCAAAAATACAAAGAAGTGGATAATATCAAAACAATAAGTCATTGAGAGAAAACATAATGCTATTTGTTATCATGAAGATATTGAGTATAGAAGAACTAAAAGTAGGGATATTCGAGTAAAATAATCAAGTCACTTCTAGGTGTAGAGTAAAATCAATACATTACCAAGCTAAGGGAGTAAATAAGCATTACAAAGAAAAGAAAACACACTATGTAAAGGAGGTAATGCATTACTGAGCAAAGAAGAATAGAGGAAGAGTTACAAAGAAGATAAAGTACCACCACTTGGAAGGATAGAATATAGTCATAAGAGGAGTAAAGATATACATTGCCAAGTGTCACAGTGTAGAAGGTAACTCCAAGGGAAGTGAAACATCTTCTTTGCATGAAATACAAGTCATACAAGCCTATTCATGAAATAAGAACATAATGCAAGTGAAGGAAGCATAGTACATTTGAAGGTAAGAGAAACCAACCAATACTAAGTGGATAGTCAAAGTCTTAGAGAGCACCATAAGGAAGAACATTAAATGTACATTATTTTGCATTGAAGTCTGGGAAGTGGACAATGCCTAAATTAGAGTGCAAGTTGCAAAGAAAATAAGTCACAGGAGAAGCAAACCAAATATGTAGCACACCATAATAAAGAAGGTACATAAAATATTTAAATCAATTTGTATTTTCATAAAGGTCAAGGAGGTATAAGGAATATTAATTCTAAGGTTAAGCTTAGATAATCTATTATGCTTGAAATTAATTAGATGAATGGAGATATAAGAAATTGCATTGATGAACTATAACCTTAGATGATTTATTAAATGATTTGAAATTTTTTGAAGGAGGATTTAATTTGAAAGCTTTTGGATTTACTTTATTTTGAAATTCAAGCATAAAATATTTGTAAATAATTTGACATGGAGGCATAAGTAATTTTGCATAGAAATTGAAATATTAAATTTACAAAATTTCTTATTTTCTAAATTTCTAATTAGGGAGTTATAAGGAGTTCAACACCAACTTAGTCTCTTGAAATTTAGAAACCATATTATTGAAAATTGAAAGAGACATAAATATAAACAGAGTTTTTTTTAAAAGTTGGAAAACTACATTGGAATTAGTCTCTTGCTCAAATTAATGAGACATAAGGAATCCAACTTAAAGATCTTGAAGATAGAGAATTTTACCAATTGAAATTGCATTAAAATTATCTTTAGCTTTCTATTCATAAATAGGGAGAAATAAGGTGAATAATAGTAGTTGAACATTAGGGAGACAAAAGGGATTCAACTCAAAGGAAAACTAAGAAATCTAAGTACTTTATCAAAACCATTTTATATTCAAAACACTTGGGAGATACAAGGTATTCTACAAAACTTGAGAATTGAAAAGATCTTATCAAATTTGGTCAAATACTCAAAACTAGGGAGATATAAGGTAGTCTACAAGTATCATCATGACAAAAAATAAATTCATACTTTCAGAATCCCAACTTCTTAAAGGACCTAATTACACTTCATGGAAAAATAAAGTGAGGTCAATATTGATAGTTGAAAAGCTTTGGGATATAGTTAAAGGAGAAAAAACTAAACCTACTACAGATGCTAGAGAAATTCAAAAGTATGAAGAAGATGAAGCAAAAGCACTCATGATAATAATATTTGCAATTACAGATGAAATACAACCATACATTAGTTCAACAACAACTTCTACAGAAGCTTGGAAAACTTTAGCCAAGATATTTGAAGGAAGGAACAAAGCCACTATCTTGAATATCCAAACTCAATTGCATTCTCTAAAATTTAATAGTGGTGAAAGTATAGAACTATTTCTAAGGAAAGTAGCAGATATAAAAGAAAAATTATTAACCTTAGGAGAAAAGGTAGAAGATAAGTTTCTTGTCCAAGTGATCCTAAGAGCACTTCCAGAAAGCTACAAGCATTTAGTCACATCTTTACAAATTCTAAGTAAAGATACATCATTTGATGAGTTAGTCAATATACTACAAGAATATGAGGTAGAAAATTTAGTGAAAGATGAAATGACTAACAATGCCTTAGTCTCAAAAGATAATCCACAAGGAAATGTTGCTTCATTCTCAAAGGGTAGATCAAGATGGAATAATAGATATTGTCAAGTATGTAGAAAGAAAGGACATAGTACCAATTATTGTAGATTCAATCCAAGAAATCAGTATCAAGGAAATCAAACAAATTTTGGAAGCCAATCAAATAGGCCATTCCAACCAAGACAATATCAAAATCAATATAATTCACATCAGCAATAATTTTAGCATCCATATACTTCTTAGAATCAATACAATCATCCTCAACTACAATATAGAGAAGGGAAACAAAAAGGATATTTAGTTCAAGAGATTCAAGAAATTCAAGAACTAGAAGAACCTACAGATGAACATGAA
Source organism: Wollemia nobilis (assembly GCA_028583015.1). NCBI lineage: Eukaryota > Viridiplantae > Streptophyta > Pinopsida > Araucariales > Araucariaceae > Wollemia > Wollemia nobilis. Next base: position 1,349,808 of record JAQPPZ010001340.1, read on the forward strand.
GTTAAAGCTCTTTCAGAAAAAATAGTATTTTATGAAGATACTAATTATTTACTTGATCAAGATACAGACAAGGAGCAAAATGAAGAAAGTAGAAAAGAAGAGCTCAAGTTCTAGAACCAAGACAAAGACCATATTGAAGACTAAAGTCTTCAATAACCAAATAATGTAATATAGGGGGGTGTTGGAATATATTACATTATTTGGTACATGCCAATGTACCACCTTGGGTACATATTTAGATTAGGAGTTTGTCTTAGATTAGGGTTTGAGTATTTACTTTATGCAATGTAATAAATGCACAAGTAATATTAGAATGTGCAAAGTATTCAATAATATAAATGTGCATCTAGTCCATGTGCACATGAGTCCATAGAATAGGAAGGTGAAGAGTCATAGGAATATGGAAGACCAAGAGTCATATCCCATTATATATTGGCCTTTGTGTGAGCAAGTGGGAAATCCATGTCATATCATATCTTAGCATATCATCTTAGTAGAGTAGAGTAGAGTAGAGTACAAGTTTGATACAATGTAGAACTTGTATGAAGCATGGAGTATTTGAGATCTTCACATTTTGTATGAAGATCCTATTTTTGTGAGCTTTCATTAATGGTAGTTTTATGAGTTATTGTAGAAGTTTATTATGATTTTTACCTACTTAGTATATTGCCATTATCATATATTTAATATTGCATGCTCATTTTAGTCCTTGTGGTTGCATTTCATTAAATATATATTATCAAAAGATAACACTATATTGCTTGATCTAGAACAATTATTGGATTGTAGGATGCACACTCTTCGCAACTAAGCCATTACTAAGGTCTTGGTTAAGTGGTATGGTCTACAACAAAAATATGCTACATGGGAGTCTCTCCAATAACTCCAACACCATTTTCCTCATCTACAACTTTGAGGACAAAGATTTTTGAAGGAGAAGGACATGTTAGGACCCCATCCTAACATTAATTTTGTAATTCTCATATGATTATGTAATGACCCACTTCCAATGTGGGGACCCCTTTATCACATTATTTTGTAATACTTGGTAATGGTATGTGGCAATTAAGGCACCTAGATAAATGGGGCAATTTCATGTAACTATTATCAATATTATAACTAATATTTGGTAGAATATTCTAGTTCAAGTGGCATTTTGCATGTAAGCCAACTGTTGAGAATTAGGTTAAGGTTGCATGAAGTGTTTTTTTAAATACATGGAGCCATGTAAAAATGTATATTTTTGCAAATTAATGAATTTTTTTAAGGAGGTTGCCCCCTTGAAGAGGCCTGTGATTCTATGTTGTTGTGAGATTGTTTAATTCTACATTTACTTTTTACATTACGATATTATGGTATTTCATGCTTTATTTATAGTATTTGTGTGAGTGATTTATTTTTAATAGTAGGTTCCTAACAAAGGAATAGTCAAGGACTTGAAGATTCATATTATATGGCTACATTATGAAGACAAAGCTCCATGCATTGGAAAATCATAATTCAACAAGATAAAAGCTTGTATGTATATTTTTAGCAATTATTCTGTAAGTGCTCTTCGTGTTATTGCATGAATTATTTTGGCCATTTTACATTCATATTTGATATTATTTTGAATGTTATAGTTATTTATATTGGCCAAATTATATTTTATTGCTCTTATATTTAAATCTACTCAAATATATTGGGACCTGATATAATTTTTTTTAAAAGCCAACAAAAATCTATGGTGGAGCACCAATAATCTAAAAATCCTAAAAAAATTGGAGGTGAACCAACTAAACAATGAATTCCAATTTGATATATACCTTTCATATATCAAAGGATACTTTAGTCATGGTCTAGTGACTCTTTAGGTGCCTACATGTACTTTGAAAAATATCTAACAACAAATGTAATATTATTTCATTTGTAAATGGGGTAACAAAGGCCTCATACAAGGAACTTACATAGAGTAGCATACCAAAGAAGTAATATAATATACTTGAACCTTCAATTCTAAAGCAAAAGGAGTCCAAGAATGAATCGTACGAAATTCCATATCTATGGTTAACCTATTATTCCCCTCAGCTTATAATTTTTTATCCATCCCCTTGTCATGAATCATACAATATGCTAGCTCAATTATTACCCTATTCTTCCTCTCAACCATCCCATTATACTTTGGGATATAGTAAGAGTCCTTTAATAAGCTATCATATCAAGAGTTAAAAAATATAAAAGACATTACTCATGTAATCAACTTTCATGAAGAGATTTGAATACCTTGAATATCTCAAAGTCCTCAAGAAATCATCAATGAAAATAAAGAAGTACCTATTTCTAGAAATGAAAGGTGTACACATAGGTCCACATATATCATTATGTATAATCCTTAAAGGATGATTAGAATATTTTTTTGTCCCTTTTGGAAATGTCTCCTTGTGATGCTTCCCTAGAATACATCCCTCACATGCACCACTTAGAGGGAAAATATAAGGAATTCCAATGACCATTTGATGATGACTCATGTATCTCAAAGGCTCATAACTGAGATACTCAAGCCTATGATCCCATAATTGAATCTCATTGTCTATAAGATCCATTGTAACCACAAAATATTTCTTCCAAGAGGAAGAAATAAAAGGAATTGATCTTTATCCTAGATTATACAGTTTGTTTGACTCATCACAATAATGAGAAGCACCTATATTGAATCTATTGTTTATATCCTTGATTACCAAATAATTAGGCCATAATAATACCATTTTGTATGATTAATGTGATAAATAGATAAGAAATTGGGTACAACACTAGGAACATGAAAACCTTCATTTAAAGAAGAACATCCAGTACTAACCTCTCCATATCCTACCACCTATAAATAAGAGTCATTTCCTATGGAAACACAATTTCCTTATTGTAATTTATCACACCATTATAGGATATGTTTGTGAATTGTCATGTGCATTATTACCCTTGAATCTACAATCCACTCATCGTAAGAGGTGGATTTCCAATATGGCAAGTGAACAACCACATGTGCCTATGATGTTTCTTCGTAAAAATTTTCATCACCCTATGCATAGAAGAGAGCATCATCAACACCTTATTTTTTGCTACTTCCTCAAGATTCTTAATGTAAATCTAGCAAAAGTTTACTTTATGTCCTTTTACAAAACTCAAATTCTAGATTTTTGAAAGGATTCTTGGAAATTTTTCCATTCTACTTTGGTTTTTATCATTTTTAGCCTTGACAACTTGTTTTGGATGGGTTTGGTTGATGAAAGAATCACCTTTATAACTCAATGCCTTATTTTGATGAATGAAGGAGGTATTTGAACATATCATCAATTTGTGGTGGAATATAATTAAGAAAATAGACACAAAGCATGTCAAACACAACCAAAACTATCTTGTATATCTCTAGAAAATTGTTAAAGACAATGTTAAGTAGTTCAATATTCTTCTTGTCCATAACCTCCTAATTTTTTTTTGTCACCTTTAAAATTTCTCTAGAAATTTAGATATCATCTTGAGTTTTAAAAAATTGACTAACAACCTCATTAGAAATATCAAAAATTCCATAGGAAAAGTAGTAATATCTACTTACAACCTACTAAACTATGTACAAGCAATATGATAATACAATCCCTAAAATTTACCGAGTAGTCTCTTAGGGTCCATGATGCTACTAACATGAGTGTTATAAATCTTGTCAACATGAAGAAATATCACACCAATAGATTAACTCTTCTTATCCCTATAGAGATACTTCCTCTTTTAAAAATTAGTATCTTGAGGTTCCTCATTCACATATTTGAGCAACCCCTTACTCTGGAGCAAAAGCTTCAATCTTAATTTTCCAAGTAGCATAGTTTAGACAATTTAGCAAGGGCACATGTTGATCCATATATTTATTTTCAAATACAAAATATTATGTGTAGATGTAACCAAAAACAACACCACCAGTATAAATATATAAAAAAACATACGATTTTAAAAATAAATTAGGATCAAAATGCTTTTGCATACAAAATTTATGGCCCCTAAAATCTTGGATTAAAAATCACATAAAATTCCTCTCAAACCTTTAAAAATTTGAAAAGACTTCTATTCCTATAACAAATGGGAATCCATAATGTGTCTCTACTTGAGTGGATGAGGGTGTGCCAACTATGCAAAGCATAAGATAACATATCAATGAATGAGGTGATACCACTTGTCACAATCTCAAATAGATAGCTACCAACTATGAATTGACTATGTAGGCCACTACACATTACTAGTGAACTATACTATACCACTTTTCATGATTTGAATCACTTTATGACCTATAAACCATGTTGTACCACTTATCACATTCTATTTTTCTCCAATATTTGTGCTTTGCTAAGTCAATTATTGGTTGTGCAACTGTATATCATTGGGTTTAATGAGTTGGAAAAATATGAACAAATAGACTTATATTTGTACCTACCATATGGTAATACATTTGCCACATTGATGACACATAAATACCTACCATGTTATCTCCTATATGGACTACCACATTAGCACCTATATAGACCACCATATTAGCACTTACCACATTAGGAGCCATGTAAAAACATACCACATCAATAACCATGTCATCATTTGTATAGACTACCATATCACCTACCACATCAATATCCATGTCAACATTGGGTGCTATATGGACTACAATTTCATTAGCTATCACATCATCCGGCACATCAATGTTGAGTATTATATGGATTATAATATCATAAAGTTCTATGTCATCACTTCTAAGTAAAAAATTGGTGATGTCATTCGATGGCACACCATCATGTGGTGCCACATAAACATTACCTATATAACCAAGGAGGTTGTTGATGTCATCAATAAATTATGGGTAGAGGGTTAAAAAATTGAATATCTAAGGTTCATTTTCCTAAAGTGGGATTTGTCATCCATTAGGGCCTGGTAGGGTACCTAGGAATAGATATTTGGGGATATATTATTATATTGTATAAGGGTTGGCATGAACCACTCATAACCCAAGGTTGAATGTATTATAATATTATATTATAATATAATATTATATTATATTATATTATAATATAATATAATATTATATTATATTATAATATAATATTATATTATATTATAATATAATATTATATTAGTAGTAGGCTCCCCAAAGTAGAATAAGAATATGGATATATAAAGAAGAGATATTTGTCATTGTAATCATCATTGAAGAATAATATTATGTAATCGTCGTTGCCCACGAAGTGGCTTATGGGACTTTGCCCTCCTTAAGTGGCCTCTCATCTTGGGAGAACTTGTGGAGTGATTCCTTCCTTAAGGAGTATTATTGGTGTTTCCCTACCTTAAGGGTATTATCTATCTCTTTCTCATTTGTGGATTGTTATTGTGGATGAATGATTTGATATTTCTGCATATTGGTGAATGGTTTATGTTTAATAATAATAATTTCTACAAGTGGTATCAGAGCAACGATTTTGGCAAAGTGGGGATTTTTGTGTGAAATTGCAAAATTAGGGCAATTTTTTTTTGGAAAAACATCTCATATTTCAAGAGCCATATCTTTGCGAAAGTTTATCTAATTCAGGCGATTCTTGGATCAGTTAGTGCAGAATTTGAAGAGATTTAAAATCAGTGGTCATATGAAGGAGTTCAAGAAGTATTGAAGGATATACAACCTTTTGAAGTTAGTCATCAGAAATAAGGATAGTGATGAATTTCACATATTTTTCTAGAAAAACGTCTCATCTTTCAAAAGCCATATCTATGCAAAAGTTTATCCAATTTAGGCGATTCTTGGATCAGATTGTGCAAAATTTAAAGAGATTTAAAATGAGTGGTCATATGAAGGAATACAAGTAGTATTTAGGGAGATACAACCTTCTGAAGTCAACCATCTAGAACAAGGGTAGTGACGAATTTTCAAGTCACGAATTTTTCAAAAGATGAAATTTTTTAGTTCGGGTAAGCAAATCAGTTGCACTTTATTTTTTTTGGAAGAAAAATTGCAGATCTAGTTGTCTATGTGGATTTTTAGCTTCAAATAAGTGGAAATATATTTATTTCCATAAAACCCTAGTTTGCATTAGGGCATGATATATATTTTCAAAAAATCCTAGTTGCATTAGGGCATCAACTATGTCATTGGAAAAGTTTAATGGAGAAAATGATATTTATGTGAGAGTGGAAAAGTTTAATGAAGAAAATTTTATTGATGTGAGAGAGTGGTTGAAAATAGTAAAATCTCAAGTTAGTGAATATAGGGTACAATATGGCTGTCATACATTGTTTACTAGGAAAGCTTTACAATGGATAAAAATGTTTAAATGTGGTAAATTCTTGTGCACTTGGGATCAAATTGAACCAACATTATTGAGCACATGGGTACCTATTCAATTACAAATAAATTTAGATATTTGTAGGAGAAAACTTGAAGGAAAGGATAAAAAAATAGATAGCATGTGGGATGTCAGCGAAGACCTTGAAAAGAAACTACAGGGAATTCAAAATGAGCAAAATGAAATAAAAGGAGATTGGGAAGTTTTCAAGAAATAGAATGAAGACTATGAAAATAAATAAAACTACTCAAGGAGAAAGAGGAAAAGGTTAGGGAAGATAATAATGAGAGGAATATAGAAGGTACATAATTGGATTTAGAAAAACAAGAGCAGAATAAAAAAAGTTTAAATTCAACTAAAAGTTTTATTTTGTAGGTTCATGGAAGCATTCAAAAGGAATAGGTTATTATTTCCATTGATCCTAGTAGCAGATATAATTTTATTAATATTGCTTTGGCTAAGAAGTTGCAAGTTCAAGCAACAAAAATTAAGGACATACAACTAGAGGGTGAGCATGTTCAAATTTTTGAATATTTGAAGATCACCATGGATAAATATGTTTTACATTCAGATTTCTATGCTATTGAGATGGATGATGAGGATATTGTTCTTGGTTATCCTTGGTTAGATTCTTTGGTTATCATTAACATTAATGTGCAAAAGAAGTTTATGAAGTTATGGTACAAAAAGAAGAAGATAACATTGCAGGATATTTCTCAGTTTAAAGAGTAAGGATCCAAGGAAAATCAAGAAGTGGTTGTAGAGAAACAAATTGAAGAACCTGAAACAGAATCCAAGAAGGCAATAGCAACAACAGATTCCATGGAATAAGTAACAACAATTGATTCCATGGAAACAATAGTAGCAGATTCCAAGGAAGCTTTGATATAAGAGCACAAGGACACACCAAACAAAGAGAACATGAAAGAACAATGTGTAGAAGAATTTAAAACAATGGAGCCAAATGTTGGGAAGTCAAAGAAGGTGGAACATCAAGTTAAGGTTGCACCATATCACCATCCACACCACCATGAGAAACAAAAATAATTGAGGTATGGTTCAAGGCAACAATATTATGGTTCTACATGGAATCAGAAGGACACAACTATGGCATTGTTTGGCAGAGAAAGCATAGTGATCCTATTTTTTAGAGTGGATCATCAACATCAAGGAAAAAGTGGATCCATCATTCAAGTTATCAAAATATAGCAACAAAAGTGTGAAGCCAATGAAGTAGATTTGGATACTCAAGTAATAAAATGACCAGCATCAACATGTTTCACTTAGATGGATGAATGACCAAGATTGGTACCAGTTACTAACTTTACTTAGCAAATCATATTATCATATTTCTTAATATATTTTGAGGATGAAAAATTTGTAAGGAGGGTGTCATGGTAGGGTACCTAGGAATAGATATTTGGGGATATGTTATTATATTGTATAAGGGTTGGCATGGGCCACCCATAACCCAGGGTTGATTGTATTATAATATTATATTAGTAGTAGGCTCCCCAAAGTAGAATAAGAATATGGATATATAAAGAAGAGATATTTGTCATTGTAATCATGTTTGGAGAATAATATTATGTAATCATCATTGCCTATGAAGTGGCTTATGGGACTTTGCCTTCCTTAAGTGGCCTCTCATCTTGGGAGAACTTGTGGAGTGATTCCTTCCTTAAGGAGTATTATTGGTGTTTCCCTACCTTAAGGGTATTATCTATCTCTCTCTCATTTGTGGATTGTTATTATGGATAATGTATTGTGGATGAATGATTTGATATTTTTGCATATTGGTGAATGGTTTATGTTTAATAATAATAAGTTCTGCAATAGGTCCAAGGCCCCATTTGGAATACAAAGGGCTAGCATTATATATAAACTAAATACAATTGCTAAATACCTCCAACTTGCATTACATATAAGACACAAGCCTGAATCACAATGATGCATGTGCACATGCATTTTAAATTTTTACATTTTCCCTCCCAAGGAATATTAAAAAAAGATAAGTATGAAGGTTTATGTCCCACCATGATCACCAAAATGTAGTAAAAAAAGCATGCCATTTGCATTAAATAGAAAATATTTGTTACAAAATGAGAACATTTTATAAAATGTCATGATGAGATTACCAATGAGGGATTTGCAAGGTAGAAAGTTCCATTTTTACAAAGTATTACCAAATGGCACTCAAATGTTCTCCTAACCACCTCAAAAGTGGATGGGTTTATGGCTTGCTTGAAGGCTTTGACCACCCTATATCGCATGCACTCTTGTGAGTCCCTACACATAATAAAATACAATGATTAATAACATCTAAAGGGCCTACCTTGGTTAGGCCCAATTTTATAAAAATATTAAAACAATTAACAAAATAAGAAAGCTTAATTAACACCCATGCATGAAACAAACTATTGCACAACACAAAGAAATCTTACCTTGCTTACCTTTTAATGGTTGTCTATTGTTGATTGTTTTTTATTATGTGACTATTACAATTTTTAGAATATAAGTTTTAGAGGTAGATGATGGTTGAAACTATCTAGATATGTTCTATCGATACCATTAGATTTTGACAGTAATGCAGAGCCAATCCAGTCATTCAGTTGCAAATAACTTTTAAAAAGAAATGCATGCATATGAAGGTTTTCAACAATGGCCATGAATAACCATGGTTGAAAAGGGGGTAAGTGCATGCAAATATGATCCCACAAGGATTTTGGTAGAGCTTGAATATATTTTCAAAATTCCTCAAAGAAGATGTAAAGGAGGGATTTTATAGAATTTTGAAAAGGGGAAAGGGTTGATGAAGTGGAGATTGGATTGGGAGATTTTGCATGTGAATTGGAGATTGGATTGGGAGATGTTTCATGTGAATTGGAGATTAGATTGGAGTGATATGTGCACATATGAACTAGATATTATATTGGGAGATGTTGCATGTGAACTAAAGATTAAATTGGAGTGAGATGTGCACATATGAACTGGAGATTATATTGGAGTGAGATGTGCACATATGAACTAGAGATTAGATTTGGATATATTGCATGTGAACTGAAGATTAGATTGGAGTGGGAAATACACATATGAACTGGAGATTATATTGGAGTGAGATGTGCACATATAATAGGGGGTTGGAAAGGATTATTTTAAATTTTTATTAATACAAAAATACCATTTTTGGAATTATTTATGATTTTTGCCCAATTATTAAAATGATATTTTAAACAAATAAAATTGACACATCTTAGGTGTCTACACCACTAAGAGTGAATAACTTCTTCTAAGAGTTACTAGTAAAAATTAGATCATAATCACTAACAATGAACTTGGGCATACAATGAAATTTGAAAATAAAGTCAAATTGCTTGGCTACCTGCCTAGTCATGAAAGGGTGTCGTAGGGAACACAAATGAGCACACTTTAAAATGTGATCCACCACAGTAAAAAATATTGTTTTACCCTTTGACTAGGAAAACCCTTCAATGAAATCCATGGATGTGTGCTTCCATTTGTGTTAGCTTTCTAGATAGATTAACTCATAGAAATCTTTATCCAAGATCAAGTATAAATCAAATAAATGTCATACAAAATAACAATGAATCTCAATATTGGAATAACAACAATATCTCACAAATATAACTCAAATATATATAATATCAAAATATTACAAGAATGATTCAGATTGATTACATTGCATGGAGATTTATCTCCAATATATAATTTTACATGACTTTTCAGTACTTTGACTATTGCTCTCCTCAAACATCTAGGAGATGCATCCTTTCATATTCCTCTCATTAAGATAAAATTCTCATCTTGCCACATATCAATGTGACTCTTCATTCTCTCTCTTGACACCTTGCACTTTCTCTCATATTGACACATACATTATATAAAATATAAATCATTCTACCAAACTAATATTTACAAGGGGGCAAATAATGTAATACTTCCAACACCCCCCATATTACATTATTTGGTAGGAAGGATTTTTGCCTTCATTCTTTGATTCTTCTTTCTCTTCATTCTTCAACTTTGACTTTGGTACTGTTGAATATATGCAACCTTCATTAGGTCTACCTTTATAAATTATATGTGTCTACCTCTAGATCAATGTATCTAAGTTCCTCTGGGTTACTTCCACTGGATCACTACCTTTGGGTCTCTACCTCTAGATCACTACCTCTAGTTCATTACCACTAGGTTTTTACCTCTGGATCACTACCTTTGGGTCACTACCTCTGAGTCTCTGCCTCTGGGTCACTACCTTTGGGTCTCTACCTCTAGGTCACCTCTAGATTATCATTGTATCTAGGTCATCCACTAGAACAATCATAAGACTATCATATCTATAGGATCATCACTATAGGTGCTTTCACTATAGACCATCTTCCAAGTTGTGCTTGGGTCATAATCATTTATTTCTTTATGATAAGACTGACAATATTCTTAGTAAAATTTGATCATACTTGGTTTCCTTCTATAGAAACCATACAACATTATTTTTATCTTATCCCATTCATTCATGTTTATCCATCCACAATCCATTTTTAATTTGTAATCTTTCTTTTCTTTTTGTAGATAAAATATTTGTGAATGATTATGTCCTCCACAAATTTCACAACAATGGAGATTCCAACATTTCTCTATCTTATGTCCATATCTACCACAATGATTACATCTATTCCCTATTATAGGATTATTTTTTTTTTTTCTGATTCATTATTTCTTGTTTGTCCTTCATTGTTACTAATTTTATCAGTCCCTGTCATAGATTTGATGTCACTATTTCCTATCACAAATTTAGTCCTTGATTCATTGTTGCTCATCTGTCCTGTATATCCAAGACCTTCATATTTTGGTCTTATTTTTTGTACAATTGGCTCTTTCATTCCTTGTCCATGTTTTCCCAAACCTGTGTCTTTATATCCCATTTTACTTAATAATTTTGAACCAATTCCTTTAGTATACCTTTCAAAATAACCAAATCCATCATCACACTAATTTCTTTCAATATCAAGACAACTTTGAGCATCACTATTCCTGTCATCATTTGAATCCATGTCATCATCAATTTTGATAGCATAAGCTTTCTCTAAACAATCATAAATTATATTCAAATCCTTTGTGTCACATGTAACATCTATTTTTGTAACAAGTTCTTCTATCTTTGTCATGAATTCTAAGTCACAAGTATCATTGCTTGCATCACAATTTTTCTTTTCATTTTTATGAGGATCACAACATGCATATTTTTCTTTTTTATGAAGATCATTAGTATCACAACATGCATCTATCATCATGGGCTTTAATTTTATGGAATCATAACATACATTTGTTGTCATAACTCTTAAATCATTTGCTTCACTGGTAACATCAATAAGCTTGTTCTTCAAATATTTAATCATTTCCTCTTGTCTTCTATTCTTGTCTTTAAGGACTTCATTAGAAAGTAATGCCATATACATTATCTTTCCTATATCATTAGGTAATGTAAAAATACCTTTAGAGTCTTTATGTGCTTCATCAAGCTTTGAACTTAGATAATTACCAAGCATTGAAAATTTTTCATCTTTGGCTTCTCTCATAATTGATTGTAAGACTCTCTTTACCTTTATTGATGTATCCTTTTGTCCTTCAATTTTTTCTATCATGTGTTGTGTACAACATTTTAGACCTTTCAACCTTTCCTTAGTCTCTTCTAGTGAAGCATCTTGAATGTCTATTTGTTCTTCTTGAAAACATAAATTTTGTTTCTCTTCTTCATTTGTTTTTGACAACTCATGTTTTTGTATTTCTATTTTTTGATCATTTATTTTTCTTTTTGCTTGCTTTTTCCTTGCCATGTTCCTTTGAAGTTGACAACCTTATAGCTCTAGAATTGAAATTTCAAAAACTAAATTTTGTAAATTTTTAAATTTAATTTTCTAAACCTTTGAAGTAGTAATCCTTTTAACTCCCTATTAAATTAAATTTTAAAATTTTCTCAAAATTTAAAGAACTTAAAAAATATTCTACTAACTCTTCAAACTTTAAACCTTTTTTAAAAAATCAAATCCAAAAAACTTAAGTCTAATTTGAAGTAGAAAATTTTATCACTCCATAATTTAATAAATATTAAAAAATAAAAAAATTGAATATTAATTCAAACCATAGTAGAAAATCTTATAACTCCAATTTTTTTTTTTTTTGAATTTACATAGTGGAATCGGTAGCCGCCACGAATCCGGGCAGGTTGTCTAGTTTTTATGGCCGCCACAGTATTCTGCATTGTCCGCCCTAGAAGCCGCCACATAGATCTTCGCATAGTCCACCCCTATAACCACCATGCCACAATCATTTTAAACCTTTTACGCCATTGAAATCACCATGAAAGGGACAAGCGTTCAGTCCGACGAGGCCCGAGATTTGAACCTTGGATCTTCGCCCCCTTATGGGGTTTGGATGAACCAATTGGTCTACACCTCGGACCTATAACTCCAAAATTTAAATAAACCAAATATTTCTAAATTTCTAATTACAAAATTCAAATATCAAATTTCAAAAATATTAAAATTTAAAAAAAAATTGGGAGTAGAAATCATTATGACTCCCTAATTTAAATAATAATTTTCAAAAATCTTTTTAAAAAGATTTTATAATTTTCAAATTAATCAATTAACTCCTATAAAAAATACTTTTTATTTTTGTCCTTAAAAAAAAATCTCCTCCCTTTTTTTAAAACAAATATTTAAAAAGCTTTTAACTACCTTATATCTCTAGTTAAAAAAAGACAAACCCCTTTTTTATTTTGTCTTTTTTTTACCTTTATTTATTTTTTAAATATTCAATGCACTTTAAGAGCCAACTCATATGCATGCAAATTTTAATATTACTATCTTTTTATATTCTTCACCCTTATATCTCACCATAATACACACACACACACACACACATATATATATATATATATATATATATATATATATATATATATATATAGAAGATTCTCTAAAGTATCTTCCTCTTTTAAAATGTCAAAATTTAACTATTAAATTAAATCATGAATGTTCAAATGTATATGTGCGCTCAGGTATTAAAATAGAAAATACCTTTTTTTATTTGGCACTCCCACATGTGGCGTTTTTGCATGTGATAACCGTTCAAATTTTTCTCTTTAGCAAATGTTACCAAATTATTTTCTCACCTAATAATTCTTTGAGACTCTCAACCGATGTTGCTTTGACTCTTACCAGGCACTCTAATTCTCTTTGATTTTACCAGGCACCCAAGTGAGTTTCAATTTTTGGAATACACTCTAGTTCTTCAAACCAAATATTACAGATGGCTTTTAAGATAGAGACTCTCACCTTCCTCTCTAACTACAACAACTTTAGTTCCAAAAGCTTCTACTTTGCACAAGTTAAACTCTTCTACATTGCACATACTACACTTTTCTACTTTGAACAAGCTATAGGCTGCACTCTTCTACTTTGCATAGGCTACACTCTGGAGATGATTTATAAGGATTCACAATATTCTAAATAATCTTATCAATGATTAATATTTACTGTATTTATCATACCTTGCTTTTCAATTTACTACAATGATCAGGGTGATGAAACTCTAAAAACTTTATTAGATATTTTTATGGCACTGCAAGAAGTGCTTTCACCCTTTCTCTACTTGTAGCTTTAATTATGTTCTCCAAAAAGTGCTTTGGAAAGCTTTAATGCTTTATCCTCTTTTATTTAATTTATTTTCTTCTCAGGATTTTTCCTAAGCTCTTCTATAATTTTATATTTCTTCTTTCTTGTTTCTCAGGTTTCGGATACTTCTACTCTACTCTGCACTTATCATTCCTTGTTTTCAATTTACTTTACTTCTCTTTATTTTATTTTTCTTAGCTCTGCAAGACACTTCTTTTCTTAGCTCTACTTTAGATGGATTACCACCATTCTAGCAATTTTAAAAAATATTATTTTGTTGGTTCCTTTTTTTAATAAACTCTTTTGCCCTTCAATATTTGAATATAACTTTCTATAATCTTTTCTTCAGCAATTTAAATTATTTTTAAAAATAATTCTTATATCTCCCTTTCTCTTCTTTTCAAAGCAATTCTTGATATTCTCAAATATATTTTTTAAATCTCTCTAAATCAACCAAATAAAAATATCTTCTTTCTTTCTATCTAATGTAAAAAACTTTTATTCTTCAATTTTTATTTTCTTATATCTCCCAGAAACATTTATTTTTTTACTTTCTTTGAATTCTTCCAATCAAATTATTTTAAATTTTTTATTTTCTTATCACTCCAAATTTTCTTTTCTTCAAAAATAAACTTTTTCTCTTCAAAATAATTTTAATAAAATTATTTCTTCAAATCAAATCTGCCTTACCTCATAAATTTTTCTCTGTAAATATTTTAGCAGTTTGGGCACCTCAACTCTCTTTTCTTTCTTTTTCTTTGCTTTAAATATTTTTTATTATTCTTTTTTTATTTTTCTTTAGATTTCTTGGCTTGAGATGCTCGCCTTTCTCAGGTTTTTGAATGCAATATTTTCACCTTCTTTACCAAGCACTTCCATCTTCTTCTAGTAGCTCTCAACCTTCAGGATTCGTTAATGGCTCTTAGCACTTTATATTCCTATTTCACTTTGGCTCTCAAGATCCTAACCTTACATGTTATAGCTGATATTCCATGCTCATCCAGTAAATATCCTCTTCATAATGGCAAACCAGTAAACAAATTTTTTCTTCTTTACTTCCAACACTATCTCCAACACATGATCAAATACATGCAGTCAATAATCTCCTTCAATATTCTTCACTCTTCCTCACACAATCTCTATCCAACACTCTAATTTTTTATAGCATTTCGTGGCTCTAATACCACTATTAGCTTTCTAGATAGATTAACTCATAGAAAGATTTATCCAATATCAAGTATAAATCAGATAAATGCCATACAAAATAAAAATGAAATTCAATATTAGAATAATAGCAATATCTCACAAATATAACTCAAATATAACAATATCAAAAGATTACAAGAATGATTCAGATGGATTACATTGCATGGAGTTTTATCTCCAATATATAATTTTACATGACTTTTCAATACTCTAACTATTTCTCTCCTCAAACATCTAGGATATGCATCCTTTCATATTTCTCTCATTAAGACAAAACTCTCATCTTGCCACATATCAATGTGACTCTTCATTCTCTCTCTTGACACCTTGCACTTTCTCTCATATTGACACATACATTATATATTATAAATTATTCTACCAAATTAATATTTACAAGGGGTTTAAACAATGTAATACTTCCAATAATTGGTAGTTAGCAATAGACAGGGGTTGCAACTATACACACCTAATTTTGTGTAAGGCCAATATTCAAGTTTATCATTCCCTTCATCACTCAATATTCTAATTATCTAATTAGACTTAACCTTTCTTATGCCTAATTTTAGATCATTTCTTACTCTAAGAGCAATAACACCAAGGCATAAGTGATAGCACCATCAATGCTATCAATCCCTAGTGGTGCTTCTACCAACTAGGAATCTTTGATCTTTTCCTACCCATTTTTTACCTCTAACAGTCATCTAGCACTAGCACCAACTCAATAGCACCAAGCCACTTATACCTATTGGAAATTATAACCTAGTACATGCTAAATCTCAAAGGCATACCTCCTAATATCTTTCAAGCCACCCACCATCAATGGATGTAATCACACTTGTTGATCCATTGCCCCTATAGTAGAACCCTAAGACCAAGACTTTCCCTTCCCACGATTTTCCTCTTGATCTCATTTTGATCCTTTTCAAATCCTTACCTTATTTGATCATTATCTCCATCATATATTTTTCTTGCATCTATTCCCTCCAAGAGGCCATGGATGCATATAAATTTAGCTCTTGAGGTGGTCATTCAATCAATAATTTAATGCACTAAAACTATGCCAAAATCTATAATATTTTAGTCATTTTAGTATTTTTTAAGGTAAGACTATAATAAAATTTTGGATCAGTGTTGCAAATACCTAGCTCTTATCCTTACAAGCATTTGATCAACCATATAAGCCTTCAATAAAGCCTCCTATCAAACTCTCAATCAAGCAATTAAGCATTCAAGAAAAAAAATACATCTTTAAGAATTCAAAGGACCATCAACAAGCTTCCAACAAGGGGAAGCAACATTGCATATTGGGTTGTGATATTCCCTTTTCCTAGGCTTATTGACTTTCCTTTTGTTTTTATCTTTTAGTTATAATCTTATTTCATTTACCTATTATTTGATCTTCTTTCATATTTTGGCTAACCTTTACATCTTTTCATATCATATCTTAAATTTAGCTAGGCTTATAATTTTGACAAATTAAGCTTATTTTAAGCAAACAAATATTTACCATTCTATTGTGTAACAAGGTATTTTTCCTCCTAATATAGAACCCTTCATTTTTATTGTCATAATATTGGTGTAGTTTACATTTAATCTCTTTGTCCTATCCTTAGAGATAGTGGCATCACTAGACTAGAGGTTGGTGGTGCTATTGCTCTCTATTTTACATAGAGAAGTAGTGTTGATAGCAATAGTTCCAGCACCACTATTGTGATCATAGTGCTTCTACCTTATTTGAATTTATTTTTAGAATTCTATCATTTCATCAATTTTTACTTATCTAAATAGGTGACTGATCACCACAGCATGGAAGTCAACCTCCTCTACTAAATCAAACAAGCCCATCTACATTGAATATATTACTTTTTACCTATTTTGTATGTTTTAATGATAGCACCAACAATAAATGGTAGTTCCAATAGCAAATGATAGAACTGATGGTGCTTCTATGGGTAGACAAACACTTCTACAAGCAAGCAATTATTTTGCTTCTATAGCATAAATAGGTTCTTCTAATCCTTGGTCTGATGTTTTTAGCATTTTAGACTTTGATTCAATTTTATATTTGTATAGATTAGGTTCTATTTTTTATTTTTCATTAAAATTGATAAAGAGAAAATAATAAACCTAGTCTAAATTTAATCATATAGGGGGTACATCATAATATAATATTTTTAGCATTAGGTACTAAAATCAAAAGTGCATGTAGCTTGTATTTTAGGCTAAATAATATTTGTGACATTCCCTCTTGAACCCTTACTAAAAAAAAATGCTTATCTTATTTTATCAATTTATTCATAGGTTTTGAGTGTTGCATCTTTGTATATTGCATTTAAATATAGATTAAGGTTAGGATTTATAAAAGTGGGATCTTAAAAGGAACATAGTTTTATTTTGAAAACATATGTGTTCTCAAATTCATCCATTAAACTAGCTTTAGCTTATAACATTCCCTAGTCCATTTCAAAGTGATAAGAGAGGGAAAGACACATTAGATCCCCTTAGAGACCATTCACCAATCTCTTCCCTCCTTATCACATTTTGGTGAACTTGATGTGAATTCTACCATGGTTCTTAAGATCCCTTTTATCCTAGCCAAAATTATTAATCGAGATTAAAATGTCACACTTTAATCAAGGTTACCTAAATCTTGCTTGTATAGTTAGCACACATTAATCAAGATAAAAATAACCTAACCAAGTTCTAGTCCTATTACAGGTTTTCACAACCCTTTGAATAACTATCATACACATAATTAAGGCTATATTGGGTATATTTTGAACTTGGTCTCATGCATACTTACACCTAGTGAGGGGTATGTCATAGTAGGCTAGTAGGAGTCATAGGGAGGAACATTATTACCCTTCACATACCATCTTGGCAAAATATCCAAGTGATCACTTCCATGCATTATTTATGACCCATGTATCAACTTTCTCTCATATATCAACGAGTATATAGAGAGGAGTAAGTTATATAGGGTCCTTTAGTATATAGAGAGGCCCTTGCGGTATATAGGTTGGACAGTATATTGAGGGAAGGACATATAAGGTTAATAAAATATCTTCTCTTTCTTCCTCAATCAACTCTATAAAATTTAAAACTTAATTAATTGAATTCCCTTTCCTTACATCCCATGTATGAGAACCACTACTTAACTCATAGGGTAGCTCATCAATTAGCCATTAATCCAAACATTTTATCTTGAGGATCTAGTTAAGAAGATGAGGGTGCTTTCCCCTTGAGTTCTCTAAAAGTCATTCATGATGATCAAGGAAGAGTAGTCTTAAAATCCTTTGAATATAGAGATTAAACATTACTTTACTACCTTTATGTAATCTCTAATAATTCCCCTTAGAGTAAACTTGTTCCTCTTTATTTTTTCTTGATGAGCCTTTCTATTTTCTTGCTTTTTGAGGCACCTATTCTTTCTCAAGTATAACCTTGTTTATACTTATCAAAAAGCTCTTTTCAAGCTAGATATAGTAGATGTATTATTTTGAAATTTTGTAAAGGTCTACTTAGAACTATGGTGCTCCAAATTTTAGGTTGGTACACCCCCTTTTAAAAGCAATTATTGTAATCATGAGTGCATTTTTGGTCATACTCGGCACTCCTTCAATACACCCTCACCATAAAATATTATTTTACAAGTAAATGATCCTCTAGACCATGGACCTCACATACTCTTGCACATGAAGTTATCTCAAATATGTTTATGACTATGGCCTTTATTTATGTAATCACCAACAATCACATTGGTACTCCAACCAACAGAGTTGTCTCTTTATTCATAATACCATGACCCTTCTTTATGATCAATATACATGGGTACTCCTATACATCAAAGTTGTCTTTGCCCTCTAGCAACTCATCTCTCTCTATGGATTTTAGCATTTTAGCATTATATATTTTTAGCTTGGCTCCTATATTCACAAATAAGACTTGTCAAACTTCTCAAATAGCACCACATCAAGCACATTACACAAATTTCACCTCAACTTCTACTTTAGGCTCACTGGATCCTTTACTTACTATCTAGGATCTTTCTCCACCCCATTTTATACAAGAATTAAAGTCTAATTCTTCTATGGTGGGGAGGAATGATAGGGATTAAACATTACATTACTACTACAACCTTTATGTAATCCATAATACTTCTTCATAGTTAATAGTAGGGTCCAACATGGCATTTAATGTAATTCATTCCAGAAGGTTCATTCATGGGGTAGGCCAAAACAATATTTAATTCAATTTATCCTATAAGGTTCCTTCTTAGGTAATTTTTTGGGCTATAAATAGCCCCCTTCTAATTGGAAATGAACATGCTTGCACTTGGGAATATTGGTGTGTTTTGGTGTGCCCTCATTATTTGATCACATGGATTCCTTTTATAGTGACATAGAAAATTTATGGTATCCCTACTTAGGGAAGGTAATGATAACCTAGGTGTTTTTGTAGTGGTGGGTTCACTCTTAGACCATTACCAATAACCTAGACCAAATACATTGTCTTATAACCATCATTGGGAGCCTTAAATCTAAACATTAATGCATCAACTTCTAATATTGTTGATTCTAATCCTCTTATAATCACCACTTTTGTATATACTAGGATGAAAATATCCCATAATCCTTAATATATCATTCATATATGCCTCCTCTTGAGCAGTTGCTATAGGTTAATGTAAGTTGCCCTATATCTCAATAAGTGGGTACAAGCTACATTCCTAACTAGGATGTAACCTCTTGTGTCCCAATATCTAATCCTCTTATCAATAATATTTCTTCAATTTCCATAAGTATAAGTATGGGTTTCACTCAAAACTCTACTCCCATAATCTCTTATCCTTCATATTCTAATCCTTTTATTTCAACTAGCTTGGGTACAAACCATACAATGATAACTTTAACATTGTAAGTCCCAATGCATCAATGTTATCCTCATATCAATTATCAAGGTTATCTTATTTGTCAACACATGCCTTATTTGCAATTAAATCCTATTTGTTTTAAGCTTCAATCTCTAACCTCTCAATTAGAGCTACTAAAACAACAAATTGACCTAAATCCAAGGATCATTCTTCTTGTAACAAGTACTATTATGAGGACTTTTATAACTAGCCCTTATATCCTTTTGTAGCTAGTTGCCTCTTTCCTCCCAATTTTGAAATGCCTAAGTTTAAAATGTATAAAGGGAAGGAATATCCCATCAACAACCTTATACTTTTTAGAAGTGTCTATAGTGATATTTTCTATGATGAAATATTTATACTTAAGATATTTCCTAATAGCCTTAAAGGCCCCACCTTGGAGTGGTAATACCAAATACAAAGGCATTCCCTTAGAATATTTAAGGATATTTTTTAGATGTTTATGAAGTAATTCTCCATATAAATTGAGAAAAAAATATTACTAGTGATCTATATAAGCTTAAGCAATCTAAACTTGAGGATTTTGCTAACTTCTTAGCAAGATAGTGATCCTTGGTAGGGAGAATCCAATATATCTATTGCAAAACTTTATTATCATTAACATAAACCATTCACAAATATGTAGAAATATCAAATCATTCATCCACAATAACAATCCACAAATTAGAGAGAGATAGATAATACCCTTAAGGTAGGGAAACACCAATAATAATCCTTAAGGAAGGAATAACTCTACAAGATCTCCCAAGGTGAGAGGCCACTTCGTGGGATAGATGATTACATAATATTCTTCTCCAATGATGATTACAATAACAAATATCTCTTCTTTATATATCCATATTCTTATTCTACTTTGTGGAGCCTACTACTAATATAATATTATATTGTAATATAATATAGTATTATAATACAATCAAACTTGGGTTATGTGTGGCCCATGCAAAACCTTATACAATATAATAATATATCCCCAAATATTTATTCCTAGGTACCCTACCATGTTGATCACTTGAATGATAGGTCCTATTCCTTGATGCTGATGAACTGCTCTAAAAACTAGGATTACTATGCTTTCTTTTCCAAACTCTGCCATAGTTGGTGCCCTTATGATTCCATGTGGAACCATAATATTGTTATCTTGAACCATACCTCCAATATTATTACTGCTCATGGTGGTGTGGATGGCGATATGGTGCAACCTTAACTTGATGTTCTACCTTCTTTGACTTTCCAATATTTGGCTCCATTGCTTTAAATTCTTCTACTCATTGTTCTTTCATGTTATCTTTGTTTGGTGCGTCCTTGTGCTCTTATATCAAAGCTTCCTTGGACTCTATTACTATTATTTCCACTGAATCAGTTGCTGCTACTTCTTACATGGACTTTGTTGTTTCTACTACCTTCTTATATTTTGTTCAGGTTCTTCAATTTGTTTCTCTACAACCACTTCTTGATTTTCCTTGGATCCTTGCTCCTTAAGCTGAGAAATATCCTGTAATATTATTTTTTTTTCCTATACCATAACTTCATAAACTTCTTTTGCACATTAATGTTAACAGCACCCAAAGAATCTAACCAAGGATAACCAAGAACAATATCCTCCTCATCCATCTCAATAGCATAGAAATCTGAATGTAAAACATATTTATCCATGGTGATCTTCAAATCTTCAAAAATATGAACATGCTCACCCTCTAGTTGTATGTCCTTAATTGTTGTTGCTTGAACTTGCAACTTCTTAGCCAAAGAAATATTAATAAAATTATATCTGCTACCAATGTCAATGGAAATAAAAACTTGTTCCTTTGGAATGCTTCCATGAACCTGTAAAATAGAATTTTTAGATTCAAAAAAATTCCTTTGTCCCTTTTCTAATTTATCTTATACCAAAGGTATGGTTTCCTCTATATGCATACTGACATATTTTTATCTTCCTTGACCTTTTCCTCTTTCTTATTAAGTAATTTTATTTATTTTTCATAGTCTTCATTTTGTTTCTTGAAAACTTTCCATTCTCCTTTTATTGCATTCCGCTCATTTTGAATTCCCTGTAGTTTCTTTTCAAGGTCTTCGATGAAATCCCACATGCTATCTATCTCTTTATCCCTTTCCTTAAGAATTTTTTTAAGATATTCCTTAGAATCTAACTTTCTTTGTAATTGAATAGATACCCATGTGCTCACGAATGTCGATTCAATTTCATCCCATTTGACGAAGCTTTTACCCCCAATAAGGTTGTCTATACATTTTAATGCTTCACCCTTAAAAAATTTATGAAATTCATATTTGAACATGTCTCCATATTGATATTTTACTATTTTCACCCACTTTCTCACATCAATATCATTTTCTCCATTAAAATCATCCAATGACATAGTTGATTCCCTAATGCAACTAGGGTTTTTTGACAATTTATATCATGCCCCAATGCAAACTAGGGTTTTTTGACAATTTATTTCATGCCCCAATGCAAACTAGGGTTTTATGGAAATAAATATCTTCCTATTGAGTTGAAGCTAAAAATCCACATAGATAACTAGATATGCAATTATTTTTTCTTACAAACAACATAAAGTGGAACTGATTTGCTTACCCGAACTAAACAAATTTTGTCTTTCAAGAAATTCATGATTTGAAAATTCGTCGCTACCCTTGTTCTAAATGGCTGAATTAAAAAGGTCGTATCTCCCTCAATAGTACTTGTATTCCTTCATATGACAACTCATTTTATAGATCTTCAAATTCTGCACAAACTGGTCTAAAAATCACATAAATCGGATAAAATTTCACAAAGATATGGCTTCTGAAAGATGAGACGTTTTTCCAAAAAATATATGAAATTCATAACTATCCTTGTTCTAGATGACTAACTTCAAAAGGTCATATATCCCTCAATACTTCTTGTATTCCTTCATATGACCACTCATTTTAAATCTCTTCAAATTCTGCACAATCTAATCCAAGAATCGCCTGAATCGGATAAACTTACATAGAGATATGGCTCCTGAAAGATGAGACGTTTTTCCAAAAAAAAAATTACCCTAATTTTGCAATTTCACATAAAAATCCCCACTTTGCCAAAATCGTTGCTCTAATACCATTTGTTGCAGAACTTTATTATCATTAACATAAACCATTCACCAATATGTAGAAATATCAAATCATTCATCCACAATACATTATCTACAATAACAATCCACAAATGAGAGAGACATAGATAATACCCTTAAGGTAGGGAAACACCAATAATAATCCTTAAGGAAGGAATAACTCCACAAGATATCCTAAGGTGAGAGTTCACTTCATGGCATAGACGATTACATTAGATTCTTCTCCAATTATGATTACAATAGCAAATATCTCTTCTTTATATATCCATATTCTTATTCTACTTTGGGGAGCCTACTACTAATATAATATTATATTAAAATATAATATAATATTATAATACAATCAACCTTGGGTTATGTGTGGACCATGCCAACCCTTATACAATATAATAAAATATCCCCAAATATCTATTCCTAGGTACCCTACCAATGTACCTCTACCAAGAGACCTCTTAGATATTTTTATAGGCAACCTTAGTGAGCAATTGGCTTTCTATTTAGATACAACCAATGAATCTTCCTCTAATGATGCTATTGACATGGCCAAGAGAGTAGATATCACCCTCCTAAAATGAGAAAAAATAAAAGTCAAATTCCATAAGAAGGAATATAAGTCATCCTCCCACATAAAGGGGAAGTACAAAACAAGCATGTTATAGGTTATGGAGTTACAAACTCATGCCAAACCAACAATGTGAGTGTTGTGGTGGCCCTTCAAAATCTTGTTTTAGGGAAGCCTCAATAATAATTACCTAGGATGAAGTACTCCTGATTGGACCTATCTTCTTTAACCATACTAGACCAACTATTTAAAGCCAAAATGGTGGAGCTTCCACCTGTTAAGCCTCTATATCCTAGAAGGAAAAAATCTCATTGGTTCTATTCCAATGAGCATTATACTTTCCACCACACAAATGTTCATGTGATTGATAAATTCTAAAGCCTTATGGATATTTTCCAAGACCTAATTAAGAAATGTCAAGTAATTTTTAGTAACTCTGACTCAACCTTTTTCTAATCAAGATCTGCTACCAACTCATAATCAAAATTAAAAGTTAGCAAAGGGATGTTCACTATAGAAATATTTCACTTCCAAACTAAAAGGTGGTGGAAACGATCCATTCTTTTGATCTATCTTCTTTCATATGTGTTATAACAAGGCAATAACACAAAATATTTTATTTGGTCAACCTTCTAGACCTCCTTTGTTATTTTATGTAAAAGAACTTCTTCCTCCAATGGACCAACATTAATCATCTAATTACAAAAAAAATAAGGTTACTTTTGATTTGCATGTTAGGAATATTTTATTCCATTATTTGTTATATTATTCGATTTTTAGGTCATATTTATATTATTAGGGCATCCATTGTTATATGGGTTACTATTATTATATATTCATTGCATGTAATGATCTCCTAAATTTGGAGTATTGATCTTCCAATTTGTAACCCTAAAGCATGTAATAAATAGGCTTATGCCTCAATGAATGAATTGATTCACTTTGCTATCATTGGTATCAGAGCATACAAAAGTGGTTTGTTTGCCCTAGATGTCCAATATTCTCCACTTATAGTACTATAAACAACCATAATTAATGTAATTACCATTGGGTATTATAGATATGGGTATCTTAATTTCATCTACTTCAATTGAGTAAGTATCAAATGTTTATTAGTCTACCCAACCTTTCATCCACCTTTCCATTTTGCTTAAGTTTTTAAGCAAGGAAGTAGCATTGAATAGCATTTAAATTGAGCTCTCATAGAGCCAATTATCCCTTATATGTGAGATACATTGATCGGTATAGACCCATGATAGCTAGTATTGGTGGTAAAAAATACTTCTAGTTTTTTATTGATGACTACTCTAGGAAGATGTGGGTGTCCTTGCAATTGAATTTAGATGCATTCCAACACTTTTAGCATTTGAAGTAGCATGTGGAAAATTAAACTAGGTGTTCTATTAAGGTCCTTTGCTCATATCAAAGGAGGAATGTACATTCATAAAATTCATAAGGTTTTTTGCACAAAATGAGATAAAGCAATAGCTCACTACAACCTATACTCCACAATAGAATGGTGTTGTTGAGAGAATAAATTGTTCCATTATGAAAATGGTTCACTGCATGCTCATAGGATCCAATCTCAAGTAATAGCATTGGGCTAAAGTAGTTACCATTGTAATGTATCTTCTTAATAGAGCACCTATAAAGGCACTACAAGGAGTTACACTAGAATAATCTTGGTAAATAAAGAAGCCTTCCATAGAACATATTAGAGTGTTTGAAAGCAAGGCATACGTGCATGTGCCAAAGAAAAAGAGAACCAACTTGGCTATGATGATGAATCCAAATGGTATCGATTGATAGACCCAAAAACCAAGAAATTGTATATAATTCAAGATGTAGTATTCGATGTAGTAGTTGAGCCAAAATCAAATATTGAAGCCTTTAAAGATGCTACATATTTTTCTATAAGAATAAAGCTTAATGAGTAAGTCTAAGAAGATATTCTAGTTGTGATTGATGAACTTGTAGCAATTACTCCTACACAATAGTGAAAGACTTCAAAATAGGTCCAGAGTACCATCACAGATGCCAAGCTTGATTCACCTCTTGGTCCCAATTTCACTTACATTTAAAATTATAATATGGCTTATAAAGAAGTGAACCTAGGATTAATGTCTTTAATGATAAATAATTCAAAATCAAAATCAATAAAGGATTCCCTTAGATCAATCCAATGGAATACGCATAGGTTGACCCAATGGTAGTCTCAAAGACCCAAAGGTAGAGCTAGTGGCCAACCTAGTGTTAAACTTAGATGTTGACTGAATGGTAGATATAGAGGTAAACCCAAAGGTGACAAGTTTATAGGTAAACCTAGAGGTATTGAACCTAGAGATAGTAGACCTAGAGGTAGACCCAAAGGCATTTACAAGATCCAAAGAAACCAAGAGCAAAGAGCCATAGTATCCAAAATCCAAATGCTAGAGTAGCGAGATCCAAGATCTAGAGTAGCTAAAGCCAAGAGCTAGAGCTAGAGCCAAGAAACAAGAGCCAAAATCAAGATCCTAGACTCCTCTAAATTAAGTGGGGTCCTAAAATTTCTTATCCCAAATAATGTAATAAATGGGGGATTTTAGAAATATTTTATTCTATTATTTTTTATATTATTAGGTTATTAGGTCATGCATATTTAGATGATTAGGGCATCCATTCTTAGATGGGTTACTATTTTTATATATTCATTGCATGTAATGATATCCTAAATTGGGAGTATTGATATTCTAGTTTGTAACCCTAAAGCATGTAATAAGTAGGCTTATGTCTCAATGAATGAAAATATTCACTTTACTATCATTGCAAAGACAACTTGAAAGTACCTTAGAAAAAATTTCTCTTCTCAAGCTTCTTAGGATCTCTTTGGTGCATAGGGACATCCTGCTCAAAATTTTGAGTGAAAATATTGTTCCTCAATATCTTAGCCCTAATGATTTCACTTCTATGGTAAGATCCATTAGGGTCATTCATGCAACCATATAATTCTATGGGAATGTTATTCCACCATCCTCTATGGTTAGAGATCTCCCTTTGTATATCACAGACCATATTAGCAACACCTTCATCAAGCAAATCCTAGTCAATAATGGCTCAAGTCTCAACATTTGTAGCCTAAATTCATTAATAAGTTTGGGCTAACCAAACAAAATTTGGATAAATTTGATCTTGCTATTAAGTCATTCAATAATGGAGAGCATGAGGCTAGTGGAACTATAATCTTATCCTTCAAAGTAAAACCCTATATTCTCAACACTCTTTTTTATGTCATGCTTTGTAACCTAACTTATAACATTCTTCTTATAAGAACTTGGATCCATGTGATGCAATTCATCCCTTCTACTCTCCATCAATACCTTAAGTATGAATATTAGAGCAAGATATATCACATTCTAGAGGACTCTAAGCCATTTGCTTAATGTTAGGTGATCGAGATCAAAAATCCTACAACTAGTCTTTACCCTTATCTTAATCCATCATGAGATTTTTCTTCTCAACTCAATGATGCATTAAGGTCTGTAACCTTAAATGATCAACCTAATAATAAATCTAAAGCTCAAACCTATAATATAATAGACATTTGCATTAATAACCAAGATAAAAAATATTTTTTTTTTGGATGTATCCAAGCTCTCTCTATCTCCCTAAACCTTAGGATTAGCTTCTATTAGGAATGGTAAAATAATACAAATTGGAAGTTTCTCCTTTATTTATATTAGTACTATTAATGACAACAAAATCCAAGGTAGTAACCCTCTCCCAACTGAATGATAGTATGCTTCATATTACTTTTTAAACTTGTATCCCATCCTAAAATAGATGCTTTCCAAAATAGGATATCATGGAAAAGGACTAGACTTCATGAGCAAGCTATTATATGGCCTTAGGGATAAATCTTGGTCAAGACATTGTAGGATAGTTTATATCCCTAATTTTAGTTAGCATTTTCCCTTTTTTCTTTGTCTAATAGTGAAGATGAATTCAACCTTCTCTTCTAGCTATCCCATGATGACACTATTTTATTAAATGGATTTAATTAGGATTAGGAGGATTACAATCAATCATAGCTTATCATAAATCCTAGCTCCTTACAATTCACACACTATGTTAGTGTGAATCTCCAAACCTTAGCCATCCTAAGCTAATTATTGAAAAATATCACTATGAGATGGTGGGTGTACCATATGATACTCCTCAAGATAGTTCCTCAAACTATCCAACCTAAAATTACTTCTATTTTGGGGATATTTTCCCAAATTATGAATATTGTTACCTCACAACTAGTTGATCACAATCAACCATCCCCATATCTTGTACGCATTGAGAGCTTGGGAGTGTTACCTGCTCCTCCTTAATTGAAAGGCAAGTCTCATAATTTTATTGATGAAACTATGGACATTAATATTAGACCTAAAAATCCTAATATTCTCAAGCTAGAAAAAGTCTTGATCTCAACTAAGCATGAGGAATACACCAAGCTTTGATAGAGTTCAACAACATATTTTCTTGGTACTATGGTGACATGCCAAGTATTGATTCTTCTCTAGTTTTCCACAACCTAGTAATCAAGCTTGATGCAAAACCCATAAAAATAGATTTTTTAAAATGCATTTGAAAGTCACTTTGCCAGTCAAGGAGGAGATCCTAAAACTTTGATGTTAAATTTATCATAGCTATCACTTATTCTAATTGGATCTCTAATGTTATCCCCATCACCAAAAATGAGGGGAGGTTAGAATCTATAATAACTTCTAGGACATCAATAAGGTATGTTTTAAAGACAATTTTCCCTTCCCCAACATCGACATGATCATAAATTTCACTATAGGATTGGACTGCCCTCTTTAATGGATGATTTCTCATGCTATAATTATATCAAAAGTGATTCATAGATCTAATACAAACTAGATTTCACCACTCCATGGAGAATATTCTACTATCAATTCATGCCTTTCAGACTAAAGAATGAAAGAGCTACCTACCAGTGAGCCTTGACATACATATTTCACAACATGATTCACAACATCATGGAAGACTATACTGATGATCTTATTTATCAGTATTTAAACTATGAGGATCATATTCAAGATCTAACGTGTATATTTGCACTACTAATAGACTTCAAAGTATGACTAATGACTCAAAAGTGCATCTTTAGGGTGACATGAGTAAAACTATTAGGATTTATCATATTTCGACATTGTAACAAAGTTGATATTGAAAATATTTTAGTTATCATCAATATGTCTTTCCCTTGAAATTTAACCTAACTTTGAAGTCTTTAGGTAAATATTCAATCCATTTGAATATTAATCTATTATCTCACTAATAAGCTTCATCCCTTTTCTAATATTTTGAGGAAGGATACAGTCCTTAATTAGAACATTAATTGTCAAGCAATATTTGATGCTCTCAAATCCTACCTCTTGTCTCCCCCATACTCTTCCCTTCTAACCCTTATTGGCATTTGTTGCTATATATAGTAATAATAAACCATTCCTTAGGCAATATGTTAGCACAATATGATGACCAACATAGACAATAAGCCATCTTCTACCTTAGCAAGACTTTGGTCAATCACAAAGTTCACTATACCCCTTTGGAGAAGCTTTATCTTGTCATAGTGTTTGCTTCCTAGAATCTTAGACACTACATGCTTAGCCATAAAATATTTATGATCATAAGGGTCTATCCCTTTCAATACCTCATATCAAAGCCTTATCTCTTAGACCAAATTGTTAAGTGGGTCATCATTGTTAACAAATTTGATCTTAAGTTTATTAGCCAAAATTCTATGAAAGGTTAGGTCATTTCTAACCATGATGTAGTGAAACCCTTAGAATATAATCATCCTTTAGTTATAGAATTCCCAAACAAGTTAGTATTTAGCCTAAAATCCAATCAACTTGATTCTTGGACCCTATACTTTAATGGTCCTCAAAGTGTTAAAGGAGCAAGGGTAGCAATCATGTTGGTCACTCCTTAGTAGTAGCTTATTCCTTTGTTCTTTAAGCTTAAGTTTTCCTATACAAATAACACTAATAACCATGAAGGTATTATCCTAGGGATTTACATATCCTTAGCCTTATAAGTTATAATCCTCTCCATTCTTGGATACTTCCAACTTGTAGTCAACCAGGTCAATGGTGTTTATCAAATGAAAGATGAAAAATGTAGGCCTTACAAAGACATCTTCTCTAAGTTAATGTCTACCTTTGATAAAATCATTATCTTAGGCATCCCTTAGTATAGAAATTACTATTCCAATGCTATGATTATAAACACATCCCTTATCCCCTTAGATTTAAATGATAAATAAGTCACAATCATCATTTGATAAATTAAGGAGCCTTCAACCTTAGAGTCTAGCCAACTTCCTCTAGGAATATTTTTCTCCTAATATTTGGTACAAAGATATATTTACCTTCCTTAGGGATGACACATTGCTTGATGGTTTGAACTGTCATAAGCACAAGAACCTTAATAAATGTACTTGTCAATATGTCATCATCAATGATATCTTATATCATTTCTCCTTTGATGGCATTCTCCGTAGGTGCCTAACCTCAGCTGAATCCTAGGTAGTTATTAAAGAGTCCCACGATAGATCATGTGGTGGTCACTTTAATGGAGTTTCTATTGCCAAGAAACTCTTATAGATAGGTTATTATTGGCCCTCCATGGAAAAGGACTCTTGTGACTATGTCAAGAGGTGTGATAAGTGTTAGAAGCATGATAACCTTATCCACACTCCATCCCAAGACCTTCAACCCTTGACCTCTCCTTACCCTCTTTCTATTTTGGACTTAGACATCAATGGGAAGATCAACCCAATATTATCTAATGGATATAAGTTCATCATCATGGCTATTTATCGAATCCATGCATTTAGCCTTAGTAATTCGAGTTCAAGTTTCCAATTTTATCCTTAACCATTTCATTTATTGCTTTGGTGTCCCTTTTATTCTAATATCTAATAATAGAACACCCTTAAAAAATAATTATGTCCAAAAAATTTATGATAAGTACAATATCCAACTCAAATGGCCAATGTCTTACTATCCTCAAGGTAATGGTTAATATCCTTAAGAATCCTATTAGAAATATTGGTTGATATTACCATCTTTAGCTTTGTCCCACACTATGGGCCTATCACACTAGTGTTTGAACTCCTACTAGTGTGACACCCTATAATTTAGTTTATGGAAATAAAGTTATTCTCTTCCAAGCTTGAGGTGTCTTTCTTGTACATGTTATTGTAGGACTTATCTATCATAGATGAATATCATCTTGTCTACCTTAGAAAAGTGGAACTACCTGACGAAAAATAGATCCATACCCTAGAGAACCTACGAGTCTACTAGAATAGAATGAAGTATGCCTATAGCAAAAGGTACAGTATTGCTCCTTTGAGGTCAATGATCTCATTCTCAAGGAGAAACAAAATAACACCAATACCCAAACTAAGATTAAACAAAAGTTTAAGCCTAATTAGCTAGGTCCATTCATCATAAATTCTAAGTTTGGTTCAAGAGCTTACCACCTAGCTATGCTTTATGTAAAATAACTTAAAGAACCAATAAACATAATGTACCTTAAAATTTATTACATTTGAGTCTACATTGACTACCTATTTTATTCAACTATTTGATGTTGCTTACTTGTATTCTGTCTAACTTCATATCTACTTCTATGCATGTTCATGTTATTATTGGACTACTTATTGCATATTTAGTCAAGGATCCATGATGATGTTAATGGTTATCCTAGTTAGGATAGTTTATTTTTGCATTGTAATTGCACTAGGTGATTGGTGCAAGTAGATCCTCCTAGTCCCATTTTTGTGAACCCAATCTAGGTTTGCACAACCATATCTCTATTGATTTCTATTAATATCCTATATTTGATCATTCATCATGTTCCTATTGTGGCTCGGATTGACACTAAGTGTATTGTAACTATTATTTATCAATATTTCCAAATGTGAATACCCACTAGTTACAGCCTAAGCCAAACATTGGATGAGTCAAAACTATTTTAACCCAACCTCTAGAGTAGGTTAGTTCCTTATCAACTTATTGAATGTTGACTCTCTTTAAGCTCATTTGAAATGGTATAAGGATAGGGATAGAAATGAGAAGGGGTAAGAGATATAAAATGATAAGTGAACAGATAAAGCTAACAACATAGGCTTCTACTGAGAACCTCTCATAGACCAGGTATAGAGAAATCAAATGATTTAAAAACATTTACACTTTGCTATCTCTAAAATTATGCATAGTTACATACTTAATAATCATTCCAAACATCTAGGATATTAGCAATTCAATATCACCAGAGTAGACCAATAACCTGACTAAAAAAAATGTATTCTCAAAGCATATATTTGAATATGAATCATTCTAATTTCTCTAAGTTAAAAATCCAATATCACCATAATAGAATAACCTAGAAATATTAATAGAAATGAATTCACAAGTTTGTTACAAAAAAATAAAACAGATGTAAATTTGAGGTAAAAAATCCAAGTAATGCTCCTTTATTGATTTGCAGAAGGGATTACAACAATAGTGCAATAAAAAACTTCAGATCCAACCCTTTAAAGTGGGGTTTTGACCTCTATTTATATATTTTAAAATATATATGAATATGAGCATTACAAGGATGTTTTTGGATGCAATTGGTTCTCTACAACTTGCTTGAACTCAATGATCTCCAGTTGTGTTTCTTGAAATGGTTGAGACCAGCTAGCAAAAATTCACTCTAATTCATCCCCTATTCTTATGGTTTTTCATCATCATAGATCTCGCAATAGAATATTATTGATCAGATCATTATAGAAGCTTTTAATAAAAATCACTTCATCTTCCACAACCTTAGCTTCATCTTCTTCCTTCAGTCTATCATGAGGCCACGGTGAAAAACCTAACTTAATTTAAATTCTTGAAGAGATTTGATTTCGTTTGTTGATCTGGATTTGAACAAACATGATTGATTTTAAAATATGAGATGGCACATCCCTTGGTCAAATTTTGTTGACCTTCTAAAAATCGTGTCTAAGCTTTCACTTTTGATGCCATCGATCATATCACCCACAGTTGTGAGATCTCAGCTTTATCTCTTTGTCGTCTCAAAACCATGTTCAATTTTTGAACTTAGGAATATTTGACCATTTTAGCCATAGTTTTGAGGAAATTCATGGCCTCCGTCTCCTAGTACTTTCTTGAGAAGGTTTGGCTTGCGGTCATGATGCACCTTTTAAAATTTATTGTGTTGACTATGCTAACCATGATAGAGAAGCTATTCACAATTATGGGTCACTTAAAAGAAAAATATTTGTTCTTATTGGCAGTCATGATTTCAAGAAAAACTCTCACCTTCAAGAACCAAGCTCGTGGTTGTGCTCCAAAATCGAGTTCCTTCTAGTTTAACCATTTTAACCATGGTTTAAATAAAATGTAACGATAGGTCTTTTGAAAATAAGCTCTTTATTTTCCCATGTCAATCATAGTTTTAGGACCTTAGCTTCCAAATGAATGCTCATGGTCATGCTTCAAAATCACTTTTTGCTTATGTTGACCATTTTAACCACAACTTCCAAGAAAATCACAACCATGATCATACTTCGTTTTACGGGTATTTTAAGTGTGTCATCCATGGTTTTGATCATTCTACCTTCCATCGATGCCTAGAAGGAATGGCTCATGATCATGATCAAAAATAAAAATCTCTCGTGTGTTGACCATTTTGACCATAGCTTTAATGAAATTCATGACCTTGTGCAACTTTCATACTTAATAGAAATTGTATGCACTTTCCATTGTTTCGAGATGTCGACATCCCATGGTCATGATCTATTTCAGCTAGGCATCCTTTTATCTCTTTTTTATCATGGTTTTGAGAAAAAACCTCATGGTCATAATCCTTTTATGATTTAATATTATTGTGACCAAAATGACCATGGTTTCGATCAAGCTGGTGTTGTATGGCTATGATCTTCTTCCTGTTGGACAACATTGACCTACATTTGATCACAATATTGAGAAAAACATGGTTTTGAGATATTTTAAACATACTTAGCCTATTTTTGAAAATTCTAGTTGGCTTATTTATGATGTAGCAATTTTGGCCTACACTATTGGCACCTGTTGGGGAAATTTTCTCATAAAGTTGGAGAACTCAAAGCCTTATTCATTGGATGAATGGAGTCAAAGAATAAATGAATGGAAATGTTGAAATGGTATAGGATTAAAAATGAATGAAGGTGGGATGAATGAATGAATGAAGTGATCACGAATAAAAAATGAAAGAAAGGGAAAGGAAGAATGAAAGAGAAATAGAATGAATGGAATTAAAGGAGTGAAAGATATGAGAATAAATGAAATGATGGGATGAGAGGTAAAATATTAGAAAGAGAAATGTCTACTTTAAAAATTGTCTTTGATGTTACTTCCCTATGACTGTCACCCTCTTGAATTTTAACACTTTCTAGAGGGTAACAATTCATATGGAATCAAAAATAAAAAACAAGGCTCCTTTTGTTGAGGAATGTATTCATATTTCTTGCTCTTGTAGGAGCCTACCTTAGGATTTCCTTATGTCTTCAAAATTCATACCCCTTTTGCTATTACAAGCGCCTGTTAGAGTCAAAGTCATGCTAAAAATAGTGTTTAGTCTTACCTCTATTACTTGGCTCCTATATCATCAATTTACCTCTATTTTAGTGGCTCCTCTTCCCTTTGCTCTTCTTCATATTGAACCTCATCCTTTATTATTTATTCTTATTCACCCTTAACTTCTTCTCGTTACTTCCCAACATCTTCTTCTTCATTATTGACATGGTCATTGTCATCATATCCTTATTTCTCTTCTTCATCATTACCTTCTTATTGACTCAAAAGCTAAACCATGTCATCAAAATATTTATAGACCTCATCCTAAGCTTCTTCAGAAGGATTTGATATTTCCATTATTAATTTACGGGTGTACTGCAACTTGACCATTTTTTCATAAGATAAATATGGGATACTATTAGCAATTTCACTTGCAACATCCTTCACCTTAGTCAAGTCTGTAATTAGTTGGACCACCTAATCTTGTTGGATAGGTTTTGACCAACCATCAAATTCAGATTCATCTTCCAAAATTGAGGTAAATCTAGCTTGAAGGAATTTTGTCCCTAGGAATTGGAACTCTTCACCACAAAATCTTGGAAAACCATATTGCACAATTCCATCTACAACACTTACCATACTATTAAGCCTAGTTTCTATCTTGTCAAAAATTTGCCATTATTTTAATATCAACTTATTATTTATTATGATATTCTTAGCAATCATTCTTGAAAAACATCACCATTTGCTAGGAATGCCTTGTGCTTCACTTTTGAATCTTACCTCAGCCAATTTGTAAATCCTTTCTACATTTGAGATTTTAGGTTGAACCTCTCCTTGAGCATCATCAATGCCCTTTTGAGCCTCTATTACTATCCTACTGAGATCTTCCAAAAATATTAGTACAGGTTGAGATTCTAGAATTTTTGGCTAAATCTCACTCCATATCTCTTTCCTTATTTGTTTTACCTTCTCCTTGGAGAATCCTAAAGTCTTAGCCTTTTTCACTTGGATTTGTTGTTGCAGTTGACTGATTTGGTTAGCAAGAGCTTTGTTATGAGCTTATGCATTTTCAACTTCTTGTTTGTATTTGGAAACTTCTTGGAACTTGTCCTACCACTTTTTGGCTTCATTTCTCAAAGCCTTCTCCAATTTTTTTTTACATTTTATTATATCTTCTCACATTTTCTTTACCAATATCTCCTTGCAAATAGATAGTTTCAAGATAGGTTTTAGCAGCTATGACCTTATCCTTCATGCGTAGCTGAGTGGTATCCACTATCTGGTCCTCTACCTGGTAGTCATTTAAGATCTTGTATTTTGCTATATTATCCACCAAAGGGGTGATGGTAAGATTTGTACACTTATGAGTAGCTAGATCTAATACCATTGTCTGCCTTTGACGAGCAATTTTCTTAGTAGACTTAGAAATTTTGTTGTTCCACCAATATTGAGCACTTATTAAAATATTCTTAATTTTATAAAATGTGGTGATAGTAGGGTGAGTGGGAGAAGTGGAAGTGGTGATAAAAGATGAAAAAAATAGGATTGGAGAATATGGAATGGTCAAGATAGTAGAGTTTAAACTTATGGGAGTTGATGGAACTGGTGCTACTAATGTGGAAGATGATGGAGGAGACATGTGAGCTTGGGGGGATGCAGTTCTTTCAACTTGTTGCTAAGAAGGGGAAGGCAATTCTATGGGGACTAAGGAGGATAATGAGAAGGAGAAGAAGAGACAGATATTGTACCTAAATTCTTTAATGGGAATTTTTGCTTTGTTGGTTCTAGATCAAGTTGCTCTATATCTGGAGGTTGTATTTGCTCAGTTTCCTATAGCGTTTGATCCATTTTTATTTTCTTGCTAACCTATTTAGTAGCCTCACTAATTGAGATCTTTGATTTTATCTTAAACATAATTTGATGAGAAGGTATAACTTATACAACTATCTCCTAATGTTGATGCTAAGGTGCTACCACTATCTGAGCTAGTGAAGGTGGTGGTTTAGGAGCAGTTGGGCCAATGAACTTATTAGAGGGGTGTTGTTGAGTGACACATATTCCCATTTGTAAACATACACCAATGGTCAAGACAAGATGACCTCTCTTGAAAGAGATTCTTGATTCCCCCAAGGTTTTGGTAAGGTTGGTCTAACCTGGTTGATTTATAATTCAGAGTATAAAGAGGAAAATAAAGAAAAATGTTGAAATATTTAGGACCACAAGTAACTATTACAAGGGTAAGTGATTAATTATAATATTTAGGGTCTGCTTAAAGCTAAAGCTACTACAACATTAGTTCAATTATCATATTCTTTGCAAATTTCACTATAAATTACATATAAAAGCAAGATTCTAGGCTTATTACCTTATAATTATGATTTTGAAGTACATTCAAAGATATTTTGAAACTTATAATAATAAAGCACACATTCATGAAAGAAAAGATTTAGAATATCACTTTAAACTATTCTAATCTACTTGATTGTCAAATAAATTCAAAATAAATGGTTAGGGAAAGAAAGAAAACTAACCATTATGATCTTGAAGAACTATGTTGAAATTTATTGAAGCAGTAAACTCTGAATAACCAGTCTTAGTCCGATCAACTATCACACAATTTGAAACTAAGTTAGTGCCATATTCAAAGGGAAAGAGAAAAAAACACTAGAATTGACTTAAATACAACCACCATCGGTCCATCATCATGCGTAGATTACACCAAGAATTATAGTACTTCGCATTAATTGAAGATATTCAAGAATTACACATTTTTAGAATTGTTTGCTATAGATGATTGCCATCACAATTTTTCAAGTACAATAATAGGGGTGTAGATGTCCACCAACTACCAAAGAAAAGAAAAATTTCTAAATATCTATCACTAAGAATGGAATCTGACAACCCTTGTAAATGAGGTCTCAATGGCTATATATAACCTTTACAATCTTGAAATTCTAGTGTTTTACAACTATCTTTCACTAGCTGGATTTGGATGATGTGGCATTTTACGGTTCTTGGATTTGATCTATAATTTCAGCCTTTTATCTCTCTAACTGCTTGGGAAGCTTCTCGCTAAATATTGGGTAATTGAATCATCATGCTCTAGGTGGTTTGAAATTGGGTCCAAACTCAATGTACCTTATTTATTTCTTCTCTCAACTTCTTGAGCCTTTAAAGTGGGGTTTTGACCTCTATTTATATATTTTAAAATAAATATGAATATGAGCATTACAAGGATGTTTTTGGATGCAATTGGTTCTCTACAACTTGCTTGAACTCAATGATCTCCAGTTGTGTTTCTTGAAATGGTTGAGACCAGCTAGCAAAAATTCACTCTAATTCATCCCCTATTCTTATGGTTGTTCATCATCATAGATCTCGCAATAGAATATTATTGATCAGATCATTATAGAAGCTTTTAATAAAAATCACTTCATCTTCCACAACCTTAGCTTCATCTTCTTCCTTCAGTCTATCATGAGGCCACGGTGAAAAACCTAACTTAATTTAAATTCTTGAAGAGATTTGATTTCGTTTGTTGATCTGGATTTGAACAAACATGATTGATTTTAAAATATGAGATGGCACATCCCTTGGTCAAATTTTGTTGACCTTCTAAAAATCGTGTCTAAGCTTTCACTTTTGATGCCATCGATCATATCACCCACAGTTGTGAGATCTCAGCTTTATCTCTTTGTCGTCTCAAAACCATGTTCAATTTTTGAACTTAGGAATATTTGACCATTTTAGCCATAGTTTTGAGGAAATTCATGGCCTCCGTCTCCTAGTACTTTCTTGAGAAGGTTTGGCTTGCGGTCATGATGCACCTTTTAAAATTTATTGTGTTGACTATGCTAACCATGATAGAGAGGCTATTCACAATTATGGGTCACTTAAAAGAAAAATATTTGTTCTTATTGGCAGTCATGATTTCAAGAAAAACTCTCACCTTCAAGAACCAAGCTCGTGGTTGTGCTCCAAAATCGAGTTCCTTCTAGTTTAACCATTTTAACCATGGTTTAAATAAAATGTAACGATAGGTCTTTTGAAAATAAGCTCTTTATTTTCCCATGTCAATCATAGTTTTAGGACCTTAGCTTCCAAATGAATGCTCATGGTCATGCTTCAAAATCACTTTTTGCTTATGTTGACCATTTTAACCACAACTTCCAAGAAAATCACAACCATGATCATACTTCGCTTTACGGGTATTTTACGTGTGTCATCCATGGTTTTGATCATTCTACCTTCCATCGATGCCTAGAAGGAATGGCTCATGATCATGATCAAAAATAAAAATCTCTCGTGTGTTGACCATTTTGACCATAGCTTTAATGAAATTCATGACCTTGTGCAACTTTCATACTTAATAAAAATTGTATGCACTTTCCATTGTTTCGAGATGTCGACATCCCATGGTCATGATCTATTTCAGCTAGGCATCCTTTTATCTCTTTTTTATCATGGTTTTGAGCAAAAACCTCATGGTCATAATCCTTTTATGATTTAATATTATTGTGACCAAAATGACCATGGTTTCGATCAAGCTGGTGTTGTATGGCTATGATCTTCTTCCTGTTGGACAACATTGACCTACATTTGATCACAATATTGAGAAAAACATGGTTTTGAGATATTTTAAACATACTTAGCCTATTTTTGAAAATTCTAGTTGGCTTATTTATGATGTAGCAATTTTGGCCTACACTATTGGCACCTGTTGGGGAAATTTTCTCATAAAGTTGGAGAACTCAAAGCCTTATTCATTGGATGAATGGAGTCAAAGAATAAATGAATGGAAATGTTGAAATGGTATAGGATTAAAAATGAATGAAGGTGGGATGAATGAATGAATGAAGTGATCACGAATAAAAAATGAAAGAAAGGGAAAGGAAGAATGAAAGAGAAATAGAATGAATGGAATGAAAGGAGTGAAAGATATGAGAATAAATGAAATGATGGGATGAGAGGTAAAATATTAGAAAGAGAAATGTCTACTTTAAAAATTGTCTTTGATGTTACTTCCCTATGACTGTCACCCTCTTGAATTTTAACACTTTCTAGAGGGTAACAATTCATATGGAATCAAAAATAAAAAACAAGGCTCCTTTTGTTGAGGAACGTATTCATATTTCTTGCTCTTGTAGGAGCCTACCTTAGGATTTCCTTATGTCTTCAAAATTCATACCCCTTTTGCTATTACAAGCGCCTGTTAGAGTCAAAGTCATGCTAAAAATAGTGTTTAGTCTTACCTCTATTACTTGGCTCCTATATCATCAATTTACCTCTATTTTAGTGGCTCCTCTTCCCTTTGCTCTTCTTCATATTGAACCTCATCCTTTATTATTTATTCTTATTCACCCTTAACTTCTTCTCGTTACTTCCCAACATCTTCTTCTTCATTATTGACATGGTCATTGTCATCATATCCTTATTTCTCTTCTTCATCATTACCTTCTTATTGACTCAAAAGCTAAACCATGTCATCAAAATATTTATAGACCTCATCCTAAGCTTCTTCAGAAGGATTTGATATTTCCATTATTAATTGACGGGTGTACTGCAACTTGACCATTTTTTCATAAGATAAATATGGGATACTATTAGCAATTTCACTTGCAACATCCTTCACCTTAGTCAAGTCTGTAATTAGTTGGACCACCTAATCTTGTTGGATAGGTTTTGACCAACCATCAAATTCAGATTCATCTTCCAAAATTGAGGTAAATCTAGCTTGAAGGAATTTTTTCCCTAGGAATTGGAACTCTTCACCACAAAATCTTGGAAAACCATATTGCACAATTCCATCTACAACACTTACCATACTATTAAGCCTAGTTTCTATCTTGTCAAAAATTTGCCATTCTTTTAATATCAACTTATTATTTATTATGATATTCTTAGCAATCATTCTTGAAAAACATCACCATTTGCTAGGAATGCCTTGTGCTTCACTTTTGAATCTTACCTCAGCCAATTTGTAAATCCTTTCTACATTTGAGATTTTAGGTTGAACCTCTCCTTGAGCATCATCAATGCCCTTTTGAGCCTCTATTACTATCCTACTGAGATCTTCCAAAAATATTAGTACAGGTTGAGATTCTAGAATTTTTTGCTAAATCTCACTCCATATCTCTTTCCTTATTTGTTTTACCTTCTCCTTGGAGAATCATAAAGTCTTAGCCTTTTTCACTTGGATTTGTTGTTGCAGTTGACTGATTTGGTTAGCAAGAGCTTTGTTATGAGCTTATGCATTTTCAACTTCTTGTTTGTATTTGGAAACTTCTTGGAACTTTTCCTACCACTTTTTGGCTTCATTTCTCAAAGCCTTCTCCAATTTTTTTTTACATTTTATTATATCTTCTCACATTTTCTTTACCAATATCTCCTTGCAAATAGATAGTTTCAAGATAGGTTTTAGCAGCTATGACCTTATCCTTCATGCGTAGCTGAGTGGTATCCACTATCTGGTCCTCTACCTGGTAGTCATTTAAGATCTTGTATTTTGCTATATTATCCACCAAAGGGGTGATGGTAAGATTTGTACACTTATGAGTAGCTAGATCTAATACCATTGTCTTCCTTTGACGAGCAATTTTCTTAGTAGACTTAGAAATTTTGTTGTTCCACCAATATTGAGCACTTATTAAAATATTCTTAATTTTATAAAATGTGGTGATAGTAGGGTGAGTGGGAGAAGTGGAAGTGGTGATAAAAGATGAAAAAAATAGGATTGGAGAATATGGAATGGTCAAGATAGTAGAGTTTAAACTTATGGGAGTTGATGGAACTGGTGCTACTAATGTGGAAGATGATGGAGGAGACATGTGAGCTTGGGGGGATGCAGTTCTTTCAACTTGTTGCTAAGAAGGGGAAGGAAATTCTATGGGGACTAAGGAGGATAATGAGAAGGAGAAGAAGAGACAGATATTGTACCTAAATTCTTTAATGGGAATTTTTGCTTTGTTGGTTCTAGATCAAGTTGCTCTATATCTGGAGGTTGTATTTGCTCAGTTTCCTATAGCGTTTGATCCATTTTTATTTTCTTGCTAACCTATTTAGTAGCCTCACTAATTGAGATCTTTGATTTTATCTTAAACATAATTTGATGAGAAGGTATAACTTATACAACTATCTCCTAATTTTGATGCTAAGGTGCTACCACTATCTAAGCTAGTGAAGGTGGTGGTTTAGGAGCAGTTGGGCCAATGAACTTATTAGAGGGGTGTTGTTGAGTGACACATATTCCCATTTGTAAACATACACCAATGGTCAGGACAAGATGACCTCTCTTGAAAGAGATTCTTGATTCCCCCAAGGTTTTGGTAAGGTTGGTCTAACCTGGTTGATTTATAATTCAGAGTATAAAGAGGAAAATAAAGAAAAATGTTGAAATATTTAGGACCACAAGTAACTATTACAAGGG
The DNA here is from genome assembly GCA_028583015.1 of Wollemia nobilis. NCBI lineage: Eukaryota > Viridiplantae > Streptophyta > Pinopsida > Araucariales > Araucariaceae > Wollemia > Wollemia nobilis. The sequence continues at coordinate 1,391,705 of JAQPPZ010001340.1, forward strand.
TAAGTGATTAATTATAATATTTAGGGTCTGCTTAAAGCTAAAGCTACTACAACATTAGTTCAATTATCATATTCTTTGCAAATTTCACTATAAATTACATATAAAAGCAAGATTCTAGGCTTATTACCTTATAATTATGATTTTGAAGTACATTCAAAGATATTTTGAAACTTATAATAATAAAGCACACATTCATGAAAGAAAAGCTTTAGAATATCACTTTAAACTATTCTAATCTACTTGATTGTCAAATAAATTCAAAATAAATGGTTAGGGAAAGAAAGAAAACTAACCATTATGATCTTGAAGAACTATGTTGAAATTTATTGAAGCAGTAAACTCTGAATAACCAGTCTTAGTCCGATCAACTATCACACAATTTGAAACTAAGTTAGTGCCATATTCAAAGGGAAAGAGAAAAAAACACTAGAATTGACTTAAATGTAACCACCATCATCATGCGTATATTACACCAAGAATTATAGTACTTTGCATTAAATTGAAGATATTCAAGAATTACACATTTTTAGAATTGCTTGCTATAGGTGATTGCCATCACAATTTTTCAAGTACAATAATAGGGGTGTAGATGTCCACCAACTACCAAAGAAAAGAAAAATTTCCAAATATCTATCACTAAGAATGGAATCTGACAACCCTTGTAAATGAGGTCTCAATGGCTATATATAACCTTTACAATCTTGAAATTCTAGTGTTTTACAACTATCTTTCACTAGCTGGATTTGGATGATGTGGCATTTTACGGTTCTTGGATTTGATCTATAATTTCAGCCTTTTATCTCTCTAACTGCTTGGGAAGCTTCTCGCTAAATATTGGGTAATTGAATCATCATGCTCTAGGTGGTTTGAAATTGGGTCCAAACTCAATGTACCTTATTTATTTCTTCTCTCAACTTCTTGACTCTCATATTTCTAGTTCTAGTTCTATCGCCTACGAACACAGAAGAAAATTTCAAATTAAAACTTTGGCAGAAAAAAATATCACTTATTGCTATTATTATTATTATTATTATTACTAAGGTTGATGATTATTAAATTTATTAATTTATTTTCTAAGGTTTGATATTATATTTCATTTAAATTTTTAATTTTATGTTATTTTCTAAGGTTTGACATTATATTTCATTTAAATTTTTAATTTTATGTTATTTTCTAAGGTTTTTGCTTTTAATTTTAGGGCAAAATATTATATTTAATATTTAGTTCCAATGTTTTTTAATTTATTATTATTATAATTATTATTTGTTGAAGAATGCCAATTAAGGTTTCTTTTATGTTCAACATGCCCCAAGTTGTGGCTTAAATTTTCCATGTTAAGAGAATTCACTTTTTTATCATGGCACAAAGTTAGCTCTGGGTCGTGGTTTAAATTTGCCAAGTTAAGAGAATTCACTCTTTGATCATGACACAGAGTCAGCTTTGAGTCGTGGTTTGAATGCAAAAATTATTAAATTGAATTTAAACCAAAAAGTATTGATTTGAAAAAATTTGTGGCTACTGTATGAAGATGGCTCTGGACCTAGATGAGAATTCGAGAATTTAAATTTTTAGTCTTCTTGATCGCAACATAGAGTCAGCTCGTGATCATGGTAGAATTCTAGAATTATTAATTGAAATCTTAAATCATAGGTTTAACAAATTTACAATCATGACATAGAGTCGACTTTGGGCTAGGATGAAAATTTAGAAATTTAAATATTTAAAATACTTGATCATGGCATGGATATGGCTCATGGCTAGGATGAGAATTCTAAAATTTAGAATTTTAACCTTCTTAATCGTGGCATGAAGTCGACTCTGGATCAGGATTGAAATTTGAAATCATAGTGTTGACCATTTTTTGACTTCAGTTTTGAGATGCTCACATTTGTGAGACTTAGGCACATTTTCAATGATTAAGCAAATTTGAATTTTCATAAAAATCTGATGGTGCAATTTGTTGTTAGGACTCTATAAAGAAAATTTAATATCTGGCAAAAATCCAAATGACGCTAAGTCAAAATGAAACTTTCATGGAATCCAAAGGATGATTAAGAAAAATTGAAAATTTTTAAAAATTCTACGATAGAGTACAATTTTATTTTGCATCATTGGGATTCCATAGTTCGTGATGTCACTTCACCCTAGGCATATTCAACTATTGTTGACCACGGCCTGGAGACATTGTCTCACAACTAGGATGCAAAGGAAGAATTTTGGCATTTTGATTGCCTTTGACCCTGTTTTGAAGAGATTGTCTCATGGTCGTGGTGCATTTCACTTTAAGTGCATTCAAATTTGGTTTGACCATGGCATAGGGTTTCTCTGGGCCAGGATTTTGCTCATTATTTCCCATAGTGCAAAAAATAGGTAAAATTAAAAGTGTCCATAATTTCATGAAATTTTACAAATTTATAAATAGGCCAAATGGGTATCCAAAACAATTGAAATAACTATAAAACACATTTTTTATCAGAAGATATGGCCTCTTGAAATCTGTGGACTACTATGGGAAAAATAATGTGGGTGAATGGTATTTTCATTGAAACTTTTGAAGTATTGGGGATGTGTATTCAAGATTGGTACCATTGTAAATATAATTTCAAAAAATTTCTATTAGGCTTTGAATCAGATCAAATGGATCTTCCTAGAAAAAATTATGGTCATTTTAGGTTTGTAGTTATCAAAAATGACAAAATTCAGAAAACCCTAAAAACAACTTCAAAGAATGAAATCTTCCAAACTCTGAAGAGCAATTGAGATCCAATCCATTCTAAAATATTCAATTCAAGCAAGTTAAAATACTTATTCAATGCAAGCAAATGCAAAACATGGGTGCAAGTAAATTTTAAAATTGGTGTAAAAATTCAAAAAAATTCAAGTGGGTCCCCAATTGGGGTGAGTTGTGCAATGGCAACAACAAATGGTGACTCTACTAGAAAATGCTCCTAAGCATTTTGGATAAATAACCCAGCTTGAAATAAATGAAACTTAAACTAGCAAAATGCAGACCACTTAGCAACATCCAAGAAATATGGGGTTAAACAATTTTAATTGAAAATAGATGTTCCATTTGCTTTAGCTTAGTGTGTGCTTTGTGCATTCATTCTTATTCTTGAATCAATCAAATTTCATCATTTGGTTTGAAATTAGGCTATTAAGGATATCACTCATAAATATTTACCTTTGCATTGCTCCACAACCAATCAAGCATCCATAGCTTCGATGGAGATGACCTTGATCTCTTCTAGACATTGCTCTACTACCAGCCAAGCATCTATAGCCCTAGTAGAGGTTATCCAGGTCACCCAAGCACTTGATTTTTTTGCATTATTATTATTTTCCTTCTTGATTAAGAAGTATTTAGATAAATTACAAATATTATATGTGCCTTTTGGGTTAGATATCTATAAGGCTAAGGATAGAGTGTATATATGTTTACCTAATTATCAAACCAAGATGATTTCATTCTTTATGATCCAAAAATTATTTAAATATAGTTGATAGATGTGAAGCTTTAGCAAGATGTTACACTATTTTAGTGTCCTCTATTTTAGCCCATAATCCAAGGATGACTACTAAATAATCTGATTCACTAACTTTTAGTTTCACCTAATTTCAAACAAGTCCTCAATCTTCAATTGATAAGGAAAATTTCCTTTAGAGGAACCAAAAGTTGATTGCAATTTGAATACACTTGTCAAAATTTAAGGAAAGAAAGGTAGTATGAAAATGAAAACTAAAACATAAAACAAACAAGAATTTTCACAAAGAAAAAAACTAATCAAACAAGTAAAATTAAACAAACATCTAAAACACTAAACATGAAAAGAAGAACCTCAAAATCAGAGAAAACAAAACTAACTATGAACAAAATAAAAACTGTATCAAAACAAAGTAAAATAAAGTACATCAAAATATGAAACTATGGTACAATGACTATTTTACTACACTGTCTCAAGGATGAAAGTAATGTTTTAGGAATTTCCCATTGACAGGCAAAGGGATATCTTCTCCACTCATATTCTTTAATATAAAGGTATTTTCTCCAAGTATCTCTAAAATTTGGTAGGGACCTAACTAGAGGTTGTCAAATTTGTCATGATCTCCCTTTTTCTCATGTGCTTTATCCCATAGTAAGACTAGGTCAAAAATTTTGAAAGCTTTAATCTTAGCTCTCTTATCAAACCATATTTTGATTATCCCTTGGTGCTTACTAAAGTTTTGTAGAGCATCCTCTCTTTTCATCTAAGTTCATCAAGTTGGTTAGCCTAGCTTCTACTTTATCATCAACTTCCAAGTAGTCTTTCATGAACTGAAGTGTCAACAATTTCAAATTGATGGGAAAGATAGGATCTTGCCCATATACCAAATGATATGGTGATGTACCTATTGAGGCTTTTATTCTTTTCCTATCTTCCCACAAGGCATATTTGAGTTTATTGTGCCAGTATCTAGGGTTTCTCTCTAGTAGTTTCTTGATTATAGACAATAAGATTTTATTAGTGGACTCTACTAAACCATTCCCTTGAGGGTAATAGTTAGAGGAAAAATTTAAGGTCACCTTATTGTCATAGACCCATTCTACAAATTGGAGGGAGGTAAAAGCTGAACCATTATCACAAACCAAAGAGTAAGGTATTCCAAACCTAGTGATAATATGTTCTAAAAATTGGATGACAACATCTGTAGTATAATTTTTTATGGCTAGGGCCTCTATCCATCAAGTGCAATAGTCTATGGTAGTTAAAATGTATTTGTGGCCAGCTAAAGAATTAGGATTTATGACTCCAATGAAGTCTAATCCCCATTGTGTAAAAGGTTTAGCCTCAAATACAGGCTGTAAAGGTATAGATGCATTTCTTTCTCTATTGGTAGCTATTTGGCATGTGTGGAATATTCTAACATGGGCATGGGCATCTTTAAAGAGATGAGGCCAGTAATATCCTGCTCTCAATATTTGATGGGTAGTGGCATTAGCTAAACCATGTTCGGTTCCATATTTTCCATGAAAGTCTTCAAGAACTTGAATGGCTTCATTCTTATCTAAGCATCTTAAATATATTCCTTCATGGTTTCTTCTATATAGGACTCCTGCTTTAATCATAAAATTTGCACTCTTTAGATGTAATGCTCTTCTTTGAGTAGCATTAAAATGATTTGGGCATTTGTTATTCAATAAGTAATACACTATATCTTTGTACCATTCATCACTTGTGATGTTATCTATAGAATATTGTTGGCAAAGGATCTGAGGATCTATTTCTACTAATTTTTTGCTTAATCCTTACCCTCTAACTAATTTCATTGGTTGGATTTCCAAGTCAAACTCTTGTAAAGTAGTCATCCACTTACCTCTTCTTTCTCCTAGCTCATTTTGCATAAGCATAGCTTTGATAGTAGGATCAGGCACAATAGCAAATATTCTACTATGTAGAATGTAATGTCTAAATTTCTTTACTACTTTTACCAAAGCAAATGCTTGTTTATCTATTAATGAATATTTTAGTTGGGCATCTTCCAGAGGAGAGCTCATAAAGGCTATTGGTTTTTCATCATTATTTTCATTCTTTTGTGTTAGGACACTAGTAGTTGAATGTTCTGAAGTGAATGAATAGATATAAAATGGTTGTGTATAATCAGGACTTACTAAGACTGGGGCATTAGATATGGCATATTTAATTCCTTGAAATGCTACTTGAGATTCAGAAGTCCAAGTAATGTTAACATATTTCTTAAGCATAGCATTTAATGGTTTGACTATCTCTGCAAATCCTGATATAAACTTTCTAACAAAGTTGATATTTCCAAAGAATGATCTTAATTCTTTCTTGCTGCTAGGGAGAGGAATTCTCTGTATGGATTCTATTATTTTAGGGTCAATAGAGATACCTTATTTTGAAATTACATGACCTAATAATTTTCCTTGAGTTACTCCAAAAATGCATTTCTTAGGATTCAATGAAATACCATGTTCTCTGCATTTTTGAAATACTTTTCTTAAATCATCAACATGATTAACTCTTTTCTTTGAGAATACAAGAATATCATCAATGTAAATCACAATACATTTTCCAATTAGGTCTCTAAATGCATAATCCATTGCTCTTTGAAATGTAGCACCTACATTAATTAATCCAAATGGCATTCTTTTATAAGCAAAAGTACCCCACTTAGTGGTAAATGTTGTTTTCATCCTATCCTTTGGATCTATCAGAATTTGGTTGTATCTAGAATATCCATCTAAGAAAGACATCATCTCTGATCCATTTACCATCTATAAAATATGATCTAAGGAAGGGTAAAGGATAATTATCTTTTTGGGAAGCCTTATTAAGATTTCTAAAATCAATGCACAATCTAATTTCTCCAGTTTTCTTTCTAACAGGTACTATATTAGCTACCCAAGTGGAATGTCTAATGGGAAATATAATTCTTGCATCCAATAACTTTTGAACTTATTTTTGGATAAGTGGTTCTAACAATGGATTAACAGGCCTTTGTTTCTACCTAAATGGCTTTGCATCTAGTTTTAAAGGGATAGTATGAGTAATGATGGATTGATCATATGTTTTTAGGTCTTCATAGCTCCAAGCTATGACATATCTATAATATTTAAGATCTTGTATAATATCTTCCTTTTCTTGACTAGTGCATGTTTTACCTATTAGCACATTTTGAGGATTTTGACTAGTCCCTATATTAACAATATCACATGCATCATTCTAAAATGAAACTTACAAATAGTTTTTCTAGAGAGACCATACCTTTGGGGATTGAATTTATTTTTAATTTTACCTCTTGGTCCTCTTCTACTTCATCTTGTATCCTTTCATCTTCATCAATAACCTGGTTTTCAAATATACCAGAATTAGTAACAAAATCAAAAATATGTTTATCATCTTCAAATACTTGGAAATTTTGCACATTATTAGGTATGGATGGGTAGGCTACTAGTTCAATGGAAAACTTCTTGAGTTTCCTATTATCCATTGGTTTCAATGTGCTTGTTACTACTACTAAGGAATCAATAATTTTTTTTTTCTTCCTGGAGATCAGTTTAATATTGAAAGCATGAAATTCATTGATTAGATCTCTTGCTCTATTCCTATAGTGAATAAGTCTTTTATCATGACAAGCATATTGACTTCTAATCTACCTAACCACTAATTCTGAATCTCCTAATACTTTTAGGCACTTGACATTTTTCTTTAAATCTAACTACAATCCATAAATTAATGCTTCATATTCAATAGTGTTGCAAGTACATGGGAATTGCAATCGATAAGCAGCCAAATGGGACTTACCTTTAGGATTGACTAGTTCTATGCCTGCTCCACTACCTTGTTTGGATTTTGATCCATCAAATTTTAATGTCCAAATTAAATTTTCATCTTTAAACTATTTTTCTGGTGATGTTTCAGCTTCAAAATTTTCTATAATTTGTTTGGATTCAAGAGTATACACTCCTAATTCTGATTCATTGAAGAGAACTTCATTGGTCTTATTATATTTTGTTATTAGTTATTTGAGTCTAGGTTCTCTTTCTATCCTGATTTTATTGGCTACACCTCACCATGGTAACCACATATGAGAGAAATTTATTGCCATATATCCATTTAAGTTTCTAGACCAATCTCTACTAAGTAGCATTCCATATCCATTAGGTATATCTACAACTTGAATATCTATATATTGTTGAATTCTAGGCTCTGATGCTAACTGTATATGAATGTTTTTTAGCACACCAACCACATTTACTTATGTTTTATCTAACTACACTACCACTCTATTAGAAGGGGTAGGCTTTAGACCTAGCCTTTGGCAAACTATATGAGGCATTACATTTCCTAAGGCTCTTGAATCAACTAGGCAAGTGTGCAGATTTTTACTTGTAATTATGATTGTTATAAGAAAGGGAGTAGCATCCCCTTTGTATTTTCTAGAAACCATTTGAGCATATATGATTTTATTATATTGATATTTATTATGAGCACCAAATATTTTAATTAACAGTTCTTGTTGATCAATTAATTGTGCAATTTCAAATAGGGATATATTTGCTTTTATTTTCTTCAAATCTTCTATGATGTTATAGGTAGGTTTATCTTGTTCTATGGTTTTGTGTGGTTGTGGAGGAATGTTAGATTTATATGGAGGAGTAGGATTATTGTTAGCTTGAGTATCAAGAGGAATAGTAGTACTATTTGGTGGAGTAGAAGAAGTGAGAGGAGCTTTGCCTTTACTTCTTAGCATGTAATTGTTTCTTTTCTTAAACTATCTATAGGCTTGGACTTCTTCTTCTAGGGATCCATCATAACCTTCATCATCTCCTTCTGATGATTCAAATATTTCAACAACTAAGGTTATTCCATTACTAGTGCTAGCCTAATTAGTGTTATCTTCATTAGGTACTATCTCCATGTTTTCCATCTCCTTTTGAACTATATCTAAATTTGTTTTAAATTTAGGATAATCAGTTTCATTATGTTGGGTTGTGGAATGGATTCTACACAAGTTAAATTAGAAATATTCACAATGGTATTAGCCTAATTTTGATTGGTAATAGTGTTAGGTTGATTGGCGATTGGATTGGGCACTCCTCCATTGTTTGGACGAGTGTTCCATTGGTGGTTAACTCTTTGAAAGTTGAAGTTTCTATTTGGATTGGGATTATTAGGAGGTGTATTTTGAGGTACTTGCTTCTGTAGTTGAATCATGTTGCTACTAAGCTTTTGAACAAGTCTTTGTAAATTGTCAAGCTAAGAATTAGCATTATTAGCAGTCTAGCCTACAGTGGCTTGATTTGGAGTATTATTGGTAGATGAAGTAGGATTCAAGAAAGTAGGTATGTTCTAATTTGGATTTGCATTTAAAAATGTAGGTATATTTTGAGTGGGATTAAGATTTGGAAATGTTGGCATTTGATTTGTGGTAGCATTCAAAAATATTGGTGTTGTTTGAGGATTATTATTAGTATTCCTATGGGTGGTAAATTGGTTATCTAAATATTAAGGGATAGTAGGATAGGTAGGAGTGGTAATAGGATTATATATGGTAAAGTATTCAGCATCGACAACTACTATGAAAGAGCTTGATTAATAATTGGGACTTAGTTAAATGCACCTGTCTATCCTAAAGAAGGTAATTGACCAAATCATAACCTTGAGGTATTAACTATTTTTATACAGTTTAGGCTTCATTGTATGCCATGGGTAGGGTGGTAATCTAAATAGCTCTCCTTACAAACATGGATGTAAGAGAATCTAAAGCTATAATATACATTTGTATGGCTACATCAATTTTAAGTGTATAGGGTGGAATCAATCGATTATAAAGATTATAAAATCTAGTATTGAATAGGCTTTGAGGCTCACTTGGCTTCCTTATGGTTGTTGCAAACTAATGATATATGATGGATGGGTCTATGGGTAATCTAAACTGACTAATAAATGTTGTTTCCAGCTTAATCCAAGAAGTGATAGAATCTATAGGTAGACTAATGTACCAGTCATATGCTAGTTCATCTAAGGTGAGGGGAAACATTCTACAGACCACATCTTCATGTTCAACTTATAAACTGATAAAAACATTTTTATATGCATGTATGTGCTCTTCAACTATTCTATCCCCATCATGTCTATACCCAGGCAAATACCTTTCAATATTCTTGGGCATATCATGGGCTAGTCCAAGAATATTAAGTGGACTACTACCACCTAACCATGGTGTAAATGTTGCCATTGGTGTATTTTATGGAGTGATAAATATATCAGTGAATGGTATAATAGATTGGGATGAGGTATTAATGGGTGGAAGAGTGCTTGACTGGACTTTACTATTTATGGGTATTCTAGGAGGAGAAATACTATAATATTTAGTAGCACCTTTAGAGGCCTTAGACCTGGTGATAATAACTCTAGGTTCTAGTTTTAACAGTCAAGAAATTATAGAATGTAAAATATATAACAAGGAAAGTAACAATTTCAAATATCAAGAACTCAAGAATTATGTTGTTATCTACAAATATTAAGATAATATTTTAGAATTCAAAACACTTTAGAGTTTTTGCAACAATAAATATCCAATAATTTCATAACTTAAGGTTAATTTATGTAATTTAAGCCCTAAAATTTAGTTAATCAGTTTTAGGCCCTCCTTCTAGCACCATTTCCTACTGTGCACTAAGGCATACTTAGACAATTAATAATTCATAAATTACAATAATAATGAATCAATAATGACCCTAAAAGAATGAATCTAACAATTCATGCCCTCCTTCTAGCACCATTTCCTGTTGAGTGATACATCTATCCAGTTGAAAACATACACCAATGGTTAGGGTAATATATCCTCTCTTGAAAGGAATTCTTAATTCCCCCAAGGTTCTAGTGAGGTTGGTCTAACCTGGTTGATTTATAATTCAGAGTATTAAGAGAAAAATAAAGAAAAATATTCGAATGTTTAGGGCCATGAGTAACTATTACAAGTGTAAGTGATTAATTCTAATTTTCAAGGTCTGATTCAAGCTCAAGCTACTATAATAATTAGTTCAATTATTATATTATTTGCAAATTTTACTATAAATTGCATATAAAAGCAAGACTCTAGGATTACTACCTTCTATTTATGATTTTGAAGCACATTCAAAGAGACATTATGAAACTTATAATAGTAGAGAACACACTCATGAAATAAAAGCTTCTGAATATCAATCTAAACTATTCTAATCTAGCTGATTATCAAATAAATTCAAAAGAAAGGGTTAGGAAAAGAAAGAAAACAAGCCATTGTGATCTTGAAGAACTATGTTGAAATTTTTTGAAGAAACAAACTTTGAATAACTAGTCTTAGTCCGATCAACTATCACACAACCTAAAACTAAGCTAGTGCCATATTCAAAGGGAAAGGGAACAAAACACTATAATTGACTTAAATACAACCACCATCATCATGCGTAGATTACACCAAGAATTACAGTACTTTGCATTAATTGAAGATACTCAAGATTTACATATTTTTAGAATTGTTTGCTACAAATGATTGCCATCACAATTTTTCAAGTACAATGATAGGGGTATGGATGTCCACCAACTACCAAAGAAAAGAAAAAATTCTAAATATCTATCGCTAAGAGTGGAATACGACAACCATTGTAAATGAGGTCTTAGTGGTTATTTATGACCTTTACAATATTGAAATTCTAGTGTTTTACAACTATCTTTGGCTAGCTGGATTTGGATGATGTGGCATTTTATGGTTCTTCTTGGATTTGATCTGTAATTTCATCCTTTGATCTTTGTAACTACTTTGGAAGCTTATCACTGAAGATTGGGTAGTTGAATCATCGTGCTCTAGGTGGTTTGAAATTGGGTCGAAGTTCAATTTACCTTTATTTCTTCTCTTGACTTCTTGACTCTCACCTTTCGTTTTCTGGTTCTATCACCTACAAACATAGAAGAAAATTTCAAATTAAAACTTTGGTAGCAAAAAAAATCACTTATTGCTATTATTATTATTATTATTTTTGGTAAGTTGGTGTTTTTATTTATAAGGGTTTTAACTGGGTCCCAACCCCAGATATACAAAACCTTCAAGAGGCTGAAATACACCAATATTGCAAAATCCCTTTCCATAGGGGATAGACATGTGCCATTTTAAACATTCCCACGTAGGGGATATTATAGACAAAATTCCCTCATAGGGGATATTAATGTCGGTAGAGAAGGGGTGCTTGCCCATGCAGGGGCTGCTAGAAACAGACATGACATAACCATTGATAGCAGCTAGGGCCCTCACCGGGGCTATCATAGAGAAACCCAAAATTGTAGGTAGACAAAGGGTGCAAAAATAGACACTAAAAACCATAGCAGGAAATCCCATATGACCCTTCAAAAAACTTACAATCCTGGAGCAGATTAGGGGTCAACCTCCAAGATGTCTTCTTCCATGTGCTCTGCACTCTACTGAAGGGCCTGCTTCAGAGCTGAGCTTGCACTCTCGAACGCCATGATGAAACTCTTCAAAAACATTCTAGTGAGCCGATTTGAAATGCCAGAGGTGGGAGTCGAATCTCCGCTTAGGTCCTCGACCTCCCGAGGTGAATTCTGGCTAGACTCAGCTCTGGGCTTCTTGGTCCTGGAAGACCTGCGGACTTGAGGGGCCGTCTCCTCAGTTTTGACCTTGCGCTTACCCAATGAAGTTTTCTTGCTAGCGGAGGGGGTGGGTTTGGAAGGGGAAGTGGTGGGTTTGGAAGGGGAAGGGATGGGCTTGGAAGGGGAAGGGGAGGGCTTGGAAGGGGAAGCAGTCGTAGTGCCTTTTTTGGAGGTAGGGGTGTTGGGAACACCGTCGTTGGCCAAGGGCTCACTGGACAGAGAGTGAGCAGGGCTTTGGGAAGGAGGGGGATAGGGGGGATTGGACTATAAGGGGGTAGCCGCAATGGGGGGATTGGACAGAACGTGGTAGTAGATCACAACAAACATCCCTTGGTGGGTGGGAGGGGTGGAATTTTTGTGGGCGGTGGACACCGAGAGATGAATGGAGCGGTGGAGGAAACCAAGAATGTTCATAGGCTTGTACCCTCGGATATGATTGACTAAGGCAAGATGGAAACTAGCCATGGGCTTATTAGGGTTGTCATAAGTAAGGTATTGCATAAGGGGAATTGCAATAGTGGGAAACAGGGGTGGAAGGGACTGACGCTCCAGGGCAAGTCCATCCCACTTGAAATTTTGATAATTGGGGAAGCCCTCCAGTTCTGGATCCCAATAGTGCTTGTCGTGACGAACCAAGTGGCCAATGAGCGGCAAGTCTACAATCTCACCAATCAATTGGGGAGTAACCTTGAAATGCATATTCTTGATGCAAACATGGCCATTCGACCATGTTCGGACAAAATCCATCGTAATGTCCTCTTTCGCTCCTCAAAATTTTGATAGAAGGGTGGTGAGCCTGCAGCCCTGCAAAAATGTAGATGACAGGGCATCCAACTGAAGCGAACTCGGCTCCAGGTAAGCCATGGTGGTGGGGGTGGAGGTTGGAGGGAGGGTGGTGGAAGAAATTAACCAGAGGAAAGGCTTGTAGTGGAAAACATCGGTGAGCATGCGACGATGAGGAGATAAATAGGCTAGGGGAGGCGGACGGGGCATGTCGAGCACCATGGATGAGGGACATATGGATGGGCGGTTGCCATACCAAGGAGGAAGGGGATTGGGTGGGAGTCTTGGGAAGATATCCACATGGGCGGAGTTGATTTTTTGGGTGTTCCTTGCAGACGTGGAAGGCGGCGGAGAAATGAGCGGGGGTGCGGCCGCATACGCGGCTATGGGATTAGGCGAAAGGCTTTGGGAAGCAGCAAAGGAAGACATTAAGTTCGACTCGATGAAATGATTATACTAGACATTAATGGGGCGGCCAATCACGATGTGGCACCGGAGCACACTCCACGAGGATCTCGAGCGAGGGTGCGCCTGGAGAAAAACCTGCAACATTTTGAAACCAAAAATCATTGATTAGTGTGGAGGGGTTTAGAAGACCTGCCATGTTTGTTCGAAGCCATGATTTGGAGGACATCTGGTGGAAAATAATCATGCCACACTGTAATAGGTGTCTATCCTATGCCCATGTTGGCAAGCCTGTCAGCAAGCCGATTGGCTTCTCTGTACGCATGGGTAGCTTCCACCTGGCAGTGTTGACTTAAAAGTTCCCTGCTCTCTTGGATCAAAGATCTGATGTTCCACGGGGGAATTTTGTTAGAGGTCATATAGCCAATGATGTTGAGGGAATCCCCTTCAACGTGGAGCTTGACCCGCGTATCCCTGATTAGGTGTAAGCTTCGCCATAGGGCCCATGCCTCAGCCACATTGTTGGTTTGGTGGTGAATATTTTCTGCAAATGCCATAATGATCTCCCCTCTGTGATCCCTGACAACTCCCCCTACCCCTGCCAGACCAGGATTCCCTTTTGATGCACCATCAAAGTTTAGTTTCAGCCATCCCTCAAGAGGGGAATTCCAGTAAGCTTTGACACGGGGATGGGGAGTGGGGAGGGACAAGGTGGGAATGGGGATGTTGAGGGAATTGATGATCTCAACTTCGATCTTGCTCAACGGGGAGCTAGGCCAAGGAAGAAGTTGGGAGTTCTCAGAAGCATAGGACATGGCTTTGGTGGCCGAGGAGATGGAGTTGTTTGAGGTGGTAGAAAAGACCCTACGATTGCACTCGAGCCACACTTTCCAGATGAAGTGGTGGAGGCAAATTTTCCATAGGAAAGCCACCTTGGGATTTCTAAAGGGAGTAGGCCATTGGATGAACAGGTCCAAGAGGGAATCGGGGTGGGCCCATTGGATTTGAAAAGTGGTAAACATGTGGTCTAGGCCCTCCCTAGCATATTCACACTCTAAAAGGAGGTGGTTGACAGATTCCCAGTTGGATAGGTAGAGGTGGCATCTGTTGGGGACAGGGATTCCCCTTTTCATGAGATTGTCAGTGGTGAGGGCCTTGTTTTGGATGGTTGTCCAAGCAAAGAAACCAATTTTTGGGATAAGGTGCTTGATCCACACTAATTTGAATGGAATAGTGGGAACACAAGGGTTGACTGGAAGAGAATGAGCTAACTTAACTAAAAAATCCCCATTGTCAGTTCCCACCCACACCGAAAGGTCTGGGGAGGCTGTGGTGGGGATGATGGTGGTTCTTAGCATCTCAGATAGAAAGTTCCCTGCCCTTACAAGATGCTCGTTGCCTCCTGAGGGGATCTTCCATTTGCCTTGCCTATCCATATAATCTTTCACTTTGCTTCCCCATCTCCTCTCTAGACTCGATCTAAGGTCGGACACCTCAGGGATATCCTTGAGGGGTTTGTCTTTCAACCACGTGTCTTCCCAAAAGTTGATAGATGTTCCTTTGCCCAGCTGCCATCGGGTGCCTCTAATGATAAGAGGTTTCACTTGGATAACGGCCCACCAGAAGGCTGATCCATTAATAGGGATGTTGTTGTCCATCAGGGACATGTTTCTGAGATATTTGCTTTGGACAGTTGAGACCCATTCTGCCTTGTAGTTAGTGAACAACTTCCAAGCCTACTTTGCCAAGAGGGCAATATTCATGTTGGTTGATCTTCTCATACCAAGGCCCCCTCGGTCCTTGGGTTGATAGACTTTATCCCAGCTTACAAGGTGGAATTTCCTTGTGTTTTTTGGACCTGCCCAAAGAAACCTCTTTTGGATTTGCTCAATTTTGGAATGAACAGAAGCAGGAGCTTTGAAGACTGACATGAAGTAGACCGAGATGCTCTGGAGGACCACCATAGTAAGGGTTGCTTTGGCTACTTGGGATAGGAGGGAGCCCTTCCAAGCAGCAAGCTTGCGTTTGATCCTGTCAATAACATTATCCCACATTGATTCCTTCGGGCTCTTGGTGAACAGGGGGAGTCCCAGGTAAGAAGTGGGGAGATCAGCAATGCAACATTGGAGGATGCAAGCAATTTTTTGCTGCCTATTGCCTGGGGTGTTAAGGAAATAACACTTGCTCTTAAGATAGTTGATCTCTTGGCCTACTGCAGAAGCACAGGTGTCAAGGATCCCTTTGATAGATTTAGCTTGGACAATGGAAGCTAAGGTTGCAATGATGGTGTCATCAACAAACTACTGATGGGATAGGGGAGGGGATTCTAAAGATGCCTTGATCCCTATCATACACCTAGAAGAAACAGCCTGCTTGAAAGCTCTACCCAGGGATTCGAAAAGGATGATGAACAAGAAAGGGGACAAAGGATCTCCCTGCCTGATCCCTCTGAGGCTAGGGAAGTAACCTGCAGCAGATCCATTGACTAGAACTGAGAACCATGGAGCAGTGATGCAGCCCTTGATGAGGTTGACCCATTCTGTGTGGAAGCCAAATCGGGAGAGGAATTTTAGGAGGAAACCCCTGTCTACCCTATCGAAAGCTTTGCTAATATCTAGTTTTAGAAACATGGCAACTTTTTTGTTGCACAGGGTCGAGTGGAGGGTCTCATGAAGTGATATGATGCTATCAGTGATAGATCTCCCTTCAACCGAGCTGCCCTAGTAGGGATCAATAATGGAGGGGAGGATTTTCTTCAGCCTGAGAGCTAGGGATTTGGTTAGGATCTTGTAGATGATGTTACACAAGCTTATGGGTCTGAAGTCATTCATGGATTTGCATTGGGGGTTTTTAGGGACCAAGGCAATGAATGTGGAGTTTGTCCCTCGAGGGATTATTTTGGTTCGTTGGAGCTCCATGATTGCATCGCAAACCTCTTTCCCCACTATGTCCCAGAAGGTTTAAAAAAACTGAGGGGGAAACCCATCAGGTCCAGGGGCCTTGTCAACTTTCATGGAAAACAAAGCACTCTTGATTTCTTTCTCAGAGAGAGGTTGGATCAGGGATCGGTTCATCTCAGGGGTGACCAGGGGGGGAATGTTTCCTAGCAGGGCTTCCTGGGCTTCAGTGTTGGTGGGAATGGTAGTTCCCATCATGTTGCTAAAAAAAGAGGAGGCCTCCTCTCGGATCTTGAGGATGTCTTGAGTGACAGTTCCATCTGCCAAGGTGAGCTCTCTAATCTTGTTTGTGCTTCTGTTTCGCAATGTAGATGCATGGAAGAACCTTGTGTTGGCATCCCCATCCTTGAGCCAGAGAGCCCAGGATTTTTGGCGCCAAAATATCTCTTCTCTGGCTAGAATGTTGTGATATTCTGCCATCAACTGTCTTTCTTCATCCCTCAACTGGGGGGTCCATTGGTCATGCTAGATTTGTTGCTCCAAAGTTTTGAGTTTGCTCAAGGTTTTTTCTTTGAGTTCAAAGATATCCCCAAATACCTCCCTGTTCCAAGTTTTTAGGTTTTCTTTGATTGACTTGAGCTTTTGGGATACCTAGAAAATGGTTGATCCAGAGACAGGGGTCTTCCACCAGTCTTCGATCCTCTGCTTCAGATCCGGGTGATGGATCCACATGTTTTCAAATCTGAAAGGGGTTTTAAAATATGGAGCTTTATTTGATTCTAGGAGAAGGGGGGAATGATCAGAGCCGATTCTTGGGAGAGGGATCAGGGAAGTGTCTCCAAATAGGGGAATGGCCTACTGGGAGAGAAAAAACTGGTCCAAATTCACCTGTATATGCTTCGAGCCAACCCTTTTATTGCTCCACGTGTATTGGCAGCCTCTGATCTATATGTCCATGAGTTCGTTCTCAATGACAAACTCCTGGAAATCCAGGATACTCTTGGAAGGGGTAGACACACCCCCTTTCTTATTAGAATGAAAGAGGGGGGAATTGAAATCCCCTGCTACCATCCAGGGGAGGTTGGAGAAAGTGTCCTTCATGAGGGACAAAGATCTCCACATATTGTATCTTTCCATGGGATTGTTGGGAGCATAGATGTTGGACAACACCCAAGTGAATTTGTTTTCTTTGTAGTAGAAAACTATATTTAGGGTTCTATTGGAACAGGAAATAACTCTGCCTTCTACCTTTTTAGGGTCCCAGAAACATAGGAGACCTCCTACAGATCCCTCTACTGGGGATGAGGCCCATTGGCCATTCTTCCAAATTTTTTGAACTATGTTGTGGGTTCTGTCAGCATCAGTTTTCGTTTCCTGAAGGATGAGTATAGATGGTTTGTACTCTTTCCTGATGGTTCGAGCTAACCTTTGTTTGCTCATGCTATTGAGGCCTCTGATATTCTAGGAGAGGATCTTCATCTAGATGTTTTGGCAGGTTTCTTGCCTCCCTTGTTCGGTAGAGGGGGAGGTTTGGGATTTTTTGTCTCATCCTTTGCCTGGTTGAACAATGCTGGAAAGAGGGTTAACTGCACTCCATTGGCGACCTGGTCATCGATATCCTTCTTGCTTTGCTCATAGGTGGTAGGTCGGCCTCTTTTCCTTTCACCCTCGATGTCAATGGGGCCTTTTTTGCTTCTGGTGATGATGGAGCTTATGTCCGCTCTGGAATGGGTGGGACTGGATGCATCCTCCAGGGATTCGGGATAGGATCCGATCAGGGATAGGGGTTCTTTCAAGGGGGAAGTAAGAGGGACACCATCATGGAGGAGAGGGTTCAAATCAATCAAGGGATCAGACTAGGGGATGAGGGGTGGGAGGGAGACATCAGGGGTGGGGATGGAAGGCCTATATTTGGAGGGGGAAGGAGGGGGATAGGGATGGGTGGAGGGGTTTTGCATGGGAATGGATTCAGGGAAGAGAACCTCATCATTAGAACAGCTTAAGGGCCCAAATCTATTGGGGAAAGCAAACATGGAGCATACCTATTCTGAGCTTGAAGAAGGATTGTTGTTGAGAGGTTCCTGGTGAGCGGTCTGCTTCCCTTTATCTCTTTTCGATCGGTTGCTCCCAGGTCCTTTGGAACGATCATTGCACTCTCCCACATGGGTATTCTGGTGTCAAAGAGGGGGGGAAGCTTGGTGCTTGGCACCTCCTACTAGGGCTTGAGGGATGGACATTGGGATCGGAGGTGTCCCTGGGATTTGCATTCGATGCAGAATGTTGGTTTATTTTTATACTCGATAGCTTGGCACCACTAAAAGTCCCCATAAATGAGGTTTATGTGGGTTGGGAGTTGGGATGCAATATTGGCATTAACACAGATCTGTGCATAGGCCATGTGGGACCAAGATTTTGTTGCAGGGTCAAAAGCGATGAGATCCCCGATGTATCCCCCAATCCACCGGAGGATATCTTCATGGATGAACTGGATGGGGAGATCGGGGAGACGGACCCAGATTGGTGCATAGTTGATATCCTGGGTCCGGGGGTTGAAATATTCCCCCCATTTTCTTAAAAATAGACTTTTCCTTCCAAAGAACCAGGGCCCCCTGTGAGGATCCGGGCATAATCATCCTGGTTGTTCAGACAGATCAAGAAGAATCCCCTTGATAAGGCAACTAGCTGGAGGCTCCCCATTGTGCGCCATTTGAATCTGGCCCATCTTCTTATGGATTCCATATCAGGTCTCCCTCCCACGAACTTGCCAACAAGGGAGAGGGATTTGTTAGAGAGTTTTTATGCTATGAACGAGACATGGAAGACCATATTTTCCCCTGATGCGATCACAGGGGGATGATTTGGGCTTCCATTGGGACTGGGTTTTGCCTTGCCGATTACCTTCTCAAGGTAAGTCAAAGGGACGTCGATATTCCTGCTAGGGTCCGGGTTGGGGCCCTTGGGAGCATCCTCCGAGGGGGGGATTTCCCCTTGCTCCAGATCCCCTGAAGGGGCTTGGGAAATCTCGCCAGCAGAAGCCACAATTGCAGAGGTCATTGTGGATGTCATTTTTCCTAAATTTTCCTCATTTATTATTATTATTATTATTATTATTACTAAGGTTGATGATTATTATATTTATTAATTTATTTTCTAAGGTTTGACATTATATTTCATTTAAGTTTTTTATTTTATGTTTTTTGATAAGGTTTTATTATATTTGATATTTAGTTCTAATGTGTTTTTAATTATTATTATTATTATTATTTGAAGCAATTCTAATTAAAGTTTCTTTTATCTTCAACATGCCCCGATCCATGGATTAAATTTGCCAAGTTAAGAGAATTTATTTTTTCATCACGTCTTAGAGTCAGATTTGGGTCGTGGTTTAAATTTACCAAGTTAAGAGAATTCACTTTTTGATCATAGCATGAAGTCAACTTTGGGTTATGGTATAAATGAAAAAATTATTAAATTGAATTGAAACCAGAAATTATTGATTTAAAAAAATGGTGGTTGTGGCACGAAGATGGTTGAAATGATAATTCAAGAATTTAAAGTTTTATTCTTCTTGATCGTAGTATAGATTCGACTCGTGACCATGGCAGAATTTTGAAATTATTAATTCGAACAAATTTGTAGTTGAAATCCAAAATTTTTATGTTTAACAAATTCACAATCGTGGTATAGAGTTGACTCTAGGTCGGGATGAGAATTTAGAAATTTAAATATTTAACACACTTGATCACGACATGGATATGGCTCATGACCGAGATGAGAATTCAAAAATTTAGAACTTTAACCTTCTTAATCGTAACACGAAGTTGGCTCTAGGTCGGGATTAAAATTTGAAATCATAGCATTGACTCATTTTGACCCTGATTTTGAGACGCTCACAACCATGAGACTTAGGTGCATTTTCAATGATTATGCAATTTTGAATTTTCATAGAAATATAATGGTGCAATTTGTTTTTAGGGTTCTATAAAGCAAATTTAATATTTGGTGAAAATCTGAATGATGCTAAGGCAAAATGAAATTTTTGTGGAATCCAAAGGATGATTAAGCAAACATGGAACTTCTTAGAAATTTAATTTATAGTGTAATTTGCTTTCATAACATTGGGCTTTCTCCGGCCATGATGGCATTTCACCCTAGGCATATTCAACTCTTGTTGATCATGGCCTAGAGACATTATCCCACGATCGAGATGCAAAGGAAAATTTTTGGCATTTTGATCGTATTTGAACCTAGTTTGCAGATATTGTCTCACTTTCAAGGTGTATTTCACTTTAAGTGCATTCAACTCTAGTTTGATTTCGGTATAGGGCTTCTCTAGGCTGGGATTTTGCTCATTATTTCCTGTAGTGCAAAAAATAGGTAAAAATTCAAAGTGCCTAGATTTTCATAAAATTTTAGACATTTATGAATAGGCCAAATGGGTATCCAAAAATTTGAAATAACTAGAAATTTTGATATGTATCAGATGATATGGCCTCTTGAAATTCGTAGGATACTATGGGGAAAATAATGTGGTTGAATACTATTTTTATTAAAACTTCTAAAGTATTGGTGTTGTGCATGTAAGATTGGTACCATTGTAAATATAATTTCAAAACCTTTCCATCAGGCTTTGAATCAAATCAAATGGATCTTCCTAGCAAAATTTATAGTCATTTTAGGTTTGTAGTTATCAAAATTTGCAAAATTCAAAAAACCCTAAAGACAGCTTCCAAGAATGAAATCTTCCAAAATTTGAAAAACAAAATCCATTCTAAAATATTCAATTTAAGCATGTTAAAATACTTATTCAATACAAGCGAATGTAAATCATGGGTGCAAGCAAGTTTTAAAATTGGTGTAAAAATTTAAAAACATTCAAGTGGGTCCCCAATTGGGGTGAGTTGTGCAATGGCAACAACAGGTGTCAGGCTTGCATTTTACTCTACCTTTAGATTTTTCTTGTTATATGGCTTCTACTCCCAAGGCTAAATGTTTAGGTCTTTTCTCAACCTAAATCACCTCTGTATGCCTTATCTCACCTTTTCCCAATCATTTTCCAACAACCTAATTTTTTCATCATTTTGGCCCCTACAATATAAGTTTTTAATTACTTAGGTGTTGGTTCATATATAGGGTGTGTCTTTTCAGCTATAGAAGAGGGATTTGCCTCTATAATGGCATGCTTTTGGTCTTGACGATATGGAGGAGGTAAGGAATTCTGAGCTTATTTTCCCTTTTCTACACTTGATTTTTTTCTATATTTCCTTACTCTCTTTTGCTTCATCTTTTGCAGTTGTGCTTTGGAAGCTTAGTGCCAAAATATTTCTATTGTTGGCCTTCCATGATTCATGAAACTCATCATATTTTCTAGAGAATTCTTTGTTCATATTATTGCCATACTTAGAGCTAGTGGTATTTGTTTCAACCCTCATCCTCCACCACTCAAATATTTTGGTATCATCCCATTTTTTATTCTTTTGTAGGGATTGGATATTTGATTCACTAAGGACATGTTGCTTTTTATTTTCAAGATCGTAGTCTGCGAGTTGGTCATAAAAATCTCTTCCTTGGGGCAATGCCTCCATCTGGTTGATATTCCATTCTAATTCTAAATATTCCTTTTTATTCCTAAAAATTTTAATGTGGGACCTCATTTTTCTATGAAATTTTGGATGTTTCCTTGCATTGATCTGACTTAATTTGTTAAGAAAATTATTGTTAGGGTCATACCTCCATCTATGAGGAAGTTCTTTTAAACCCTATATTTTCATGGCCATAAAGATACTCTCATTTTGGCCTTTCTTAGTTATAGTGATATCTTCCATATTGAAAGGGTGAGTACATGTTCATTTTTTATTGACCCCTATGACAATAGTGCAATTGATATAATCTATTTATCTATAGTATTCTAAAGAAAATAAGTGGTTTATGAGAAAATATGACAATAAAAATGGCTTCCCAGTATAGCCATATAGCCTGACTATTATGCTTTTAGTCAAAATATACCAATCCCCTTCTTCCTAAGTGGTTTGTCATACTTTCTTAGCCATTGGGGATAATCTAGGTAGTTTTCCATAGCTAATATTTAGGGCTAGCCTAAAAAATTCTCTATTAAAGTTATAGCAGGACTCAGTCTTTGTTAGTACACTGATCCATGTATAGACTGAGGTAGGATGTCCTTCATGGTCCGGAGAGATCACTGCTATCCATGGAATTTTAGGTTGAACACAATAGAAGAATAACTAGGCCAAATAGGAGAAATATCTGAAGGAAACAATATCAAAACCCTATTTTACCTTTCTCAATTGCTCATGAACTTGGTTGTAGAGAAATGTAGGCTAATCAAAGAATATTGGCTTGGTATATTTATCCATAAGGGATGTATCATAAAACTTAGGGTTGGAGATATAGTATGTTTTGGCTATTTGCCAATCATAGATTAACTTATTAGTAGTCAGACCCTCTAACACTTCCAACATATAAAATATCTCTAGGTGCATAAATTATTTGAGTTGAATATGAGTGTTTGGTAATGTATTTCTTGCCACTATGATTTTTAGTTGTGAATCTAACCAAGTTTTAAAGCAACTCCCATCATCTGAATGGCCTTTCAGGGTGTAATACTTGGATTATTCTTTATGACTATAGGTTTTAGGCTTCTCATTGGGTTGCATTCCCATAGTAAAAACATTAGCAAAGACCTTAGAGGTTAGCCAAAAAAGGGCTTTTCTTTGGATATTTTGCACTAATATTTGTTTTGGGTCATACAATTTAGCAATAGCAAAAACTAGCTCAGAACAAGGATGAACGGTATCATAGATGTAGAAATATAAGAGAGAGTGAATGGTAAAATAACCTAGACTTGATGATGATAGGTCTTTCAATACCCTTTTCTTGATGTCTATACTTATTTTCTCCTTCAAGGTCATAATCGCATCTATGACCCTAACCGATGTGTCTTGAAAATAGTTCTCGCTTCCA
The DNA here is from genome assembly GCA_028583015.1 of Wollemia nobilis. NCBI lineage: Eukaryota > Viridiplantae > Streptophyta > Pinopsida > Araucariales > Araucariaceae > Wollemia > Wollemia nobilis. The sequence continues at coordinate 1,414,926 of JAQPPZ010001340.1, forward strand.
CTCTCAATCCCTGTAGATGCTTTGCTAGCTGAGGATGATGTAACTATTGTAGCTTAATTGAACCAAAGATTATAAAAATTCTCTAAGGATGGCAAAATTATATACAACTTCTACAAATTCTCTATGCTTCCTATGCTCTCTAAATGTTGAAGGCTTTGGTAAAGAATGAATGTTGCTTATGTTTTTATTATATAGCCCACTGAAGTTATCTATCATAAATGCAATAGTTGAAACTCCTCTTTGTACTTCCAATCCGCATGCATTAATCTAGATGATGTAACTTCAATGAGATTCCCCTGGTCATGATTTATTCTCATCCATTCAATATGGCATGGTTTTGAGGTAGCTCATGGTCGTGGCTTTTCTTTTAATTTCAAAATTTTATTTTTTCTGTCACGTTGATCGTGGTCCAAAGAAAATTCATGATCATGATGCTTTCTCAAACTTAAGAGCACTTTGAGTGAGTTGACTATGATTTTTTAGAAACTCATAGTTTTGAGGAAACTCACAACTATGATCATTTTTACCTTTTAAGTCTTTTGACTGGGTTGAACATGGTGTTGAGTGGCTTTTTTATTTTTCTTTCTTTTTTATTTTATTTTTCTTGAAAAATAAACCACGAAGTATTTACATATCATATAATACATATGATACAAGAGAAAAAATTTACTTGAAATAAAGCTTGAGGTGGCATCCATTGATTGGGATTGATTGAAATCTCCCTTTCTGATCCTGTAGTTGAAATGCATTATGTTGCTTTGTTGTAATGATGGTGAAAGGTCCTTCCCAAAATGAGTCAAACTTTTGATGGTTACCTAGTTTGGCCTTATCTTCATTCCATCTTAGGACTAGGTCTCCAACCTTGAACTTTTTAATGTGGCCTTCTTATCAAACCACCCCTTAGTCTCTGTTAAATGCTTCTAAAATTGCTCATAGGCTTTATCTCCTTTGCTCCTCCAACTACAATAGTTACATTAGCCTTGCTTCTACTAGATTTTCATCTGGTAAATAATCTTGGCCAACTAATCTTAGAGTAGGTATTTCAAGATGAGTGGGAAGAATGGCCTCTTTTCCATATACCAATGCATAGGGAGATGTATTAATTGACTTCTTCATAGTGATTCTATCTACCCATAATGCCTGATTTATCAATAGATGCCAACTCCTTTTGTTATCCTTCAATGCTCTCTTCAAAATCTTGAGCAAATTCTTGTTAGTAGATTCTGCTAAACCATTCCCCTAAGGATAATAATTTGAGGAATTCTTTAGGTAAATACCATATCTACTAGCAAATTCAATGTATTTTGCTCCAATGAAAGAAGGACCATTATCACTCACTAGAGCATCAGGTATGCCAAACCTTGTAATGAGGCTTTCAACAAATTCAATAACAACTTCTTGATCAACCTTCTTAGTGGGTATTGCTTCAGTCCATCTAGTGAAGTAATCTATAGTAGTTAAGATATACTTATGACCTACTAAAGAATTGGGATTTATCATTCCAATGAAGTCTAGCCCCCATTGTTGAAAAGGTTCTTCAACCTAAATTGGCCTGAGTGGCAATGATGCATTTTTGGTCCTTCCCATATATCTCTGACACTTATCACAAGATCTTGCTATTTTGAAGGTGTCAACAAAAATATTAGGCCAATAATAGCCTACTCTTAGTATTTTTATTATAGTTGTTCTACCTGAGTAATGACCTCCTAATAGCCCCTCATGAAATTCATCTAGAATATTTTACTTTTGATCATCTTTAACACATCTTAGAAGGACTCCATCAAGGTTCTTTCTATATATTCCTTTAGGTAGAAGAACATATTTCAAAGCTTGTAGCCTATATCTTCTTCTTTGTGAAGCATTCAAATTTTGAGGGCATACCCCTATTTGGAAGTAGTTTGTGAGTTGATCTACCCAATCTGCATTCTCTGAAAGACTATCCTCCTTTTGGTCTAATTCTGATGATTGACAAGCTACCATGTGATCTTTGTTTGCCTTTATTGCTAGCTCTTGACATAATGCTCTTCCTCTTACTAGATTTGTAGGATGGATCTCCACATCATATTCTTGAATTTTAGTAATCCAACCTGCTCTCTTGTCACCTAGCTCTCCCTATAGGATGAAGTTTCTAACATTTGGGTGCACTACATATACCATAGTCCTACTCTGAGCTAGGTACTATCTAAACTTTTTGAGTGACTTCATAACTACAAATACCTACCTCTCAATGAAATTATACTTTATCTGGTATTCATGGAGAGTCTAACTCTAAAAGAATATAGGATGCTCATCACCTGCATCATCCTTTTGTGTCAACACTACAACATAGCTTTCATTAGCACCATAGGCATATAGGATAAAATATTTATTAAAATCTAGGATTTACCAACATTGGGGTAGTAGCAATAGCCTACTTAATTAGCTCAAAAGCTTATTTTCTTTTTTTAGTCCATTTGAATTCAACATTCTTCTTGAGGAGCTCAGAAATAGGCTTTACAATTTGGGCAAAATCAAATATGAATTTTCTTACAAAGTTGATCTATCCAAAAAATGATTATAAAGCCTTTTTATTCATAGGAAGAGGGAGAGATAATATAGATTTCACTCTATCTAGATCTATTGACATTCCTTGTTTGGACACCACATGCCCTAACAACTTTCCTTCATGAACTACAAATATTGACTTCTTGGGATTAAGAGATATACCAAATTCTTTGCACTTCTGAAAGACCTATTCCAAATGCTTCAAGTGTGCCTATTTTTCATGAGAAAACATAGTCATGTCATCTAGATATATAAGAATAATTTTATTTATCAATTCTCCAAAGGCATAATCCATAGCTCTTTGGAAAGTAGCTCCTACATTGGATAAACCAAATGGCATCCTCTAGTAAGCAAAAGTGCCCCACTTTGTAGTGAAAGTTGTCTTATACTAATCATCATATTTTACCTATATTTGGTTATAACCAGAGAAACCATCTAATAGAGAAAACCTTTTAGCCCCTACAACAATCTACAAAATTTGATCTATCTAAGGCAAAGGGTAATGATCCTTGAGAGATGTTGCATTTAGATTTCTAAAATCTACACATAAGTGAATGTCACCATTCTTCTTTCTCACTAGCACTAGATTGGCAACCCATGTAGAATGCTTAATAGGATAAATAATTCTTTCCTTTTAAAGTTTAAGCAATTCTTATCTCATGATTGACTCAATCTTAGGATTCATTGGTCTCTATTTTTGTCTGAATGGTTTAGCCTCAGGAACTAACTCAATAGTATGTTGGATTATCTTTTTGTCATAGACTTTTAAGTCTTCATAAGTCCAAGCTATAATATCTTGATATTGAACACACAAAGCTTTGAACTCTTCAATCTCCTCTAGAGTACATTGGATACCAATCTTGAGGTTCTTTCCATTTTCAATTTCAACTTCTTTATAAAATTTATCATCTATTTTCATAGTTCTTGATTTCTTTCCATCTTCATTATCAAAGAGACTTTCTAATGTAATCAAAACCTTAGGTATATGATTGTTCTTCAATTGTATAATATCTTGTTGTTCAACTTCTTGAGGTATCTCTTCTTGTAAGTTAAAACAACTAGCTTCTCTTATTAAGAAATCAACAATTTGGTCATCATTTTCAAATACCTACCAAAATATTTATCTGTCTGGTACTGAGGGCCTAAAGACCAACTTAACTCTTTTATTCTTTGTTGACCTAAGGTCTGAAGATGGAGTATAATTAGAACCTCTAATAGCTAGGGCATCTACTAACATATTTTGTTGTCTAGGAATAAAATGTATGTTTAAGGCATCAAAGGATTCCATTAAATCCCATACTCTATTCCTATATATTTTCAAGTAGTGATGTTTGCTATTACATTTCTTAGTAACCTGATTCACTACTAACTCTGAGTCACCATAAATATCCAACACTTTTATGCCCATTTTCTTAGCTTGCATCAAACCTAGACATAAAGCCTCATACTCTACAACATTGTTTGTGCAAGACCAAGTCAACATGTAAGCAAATATCTTGACACCTTCTGAGGGGGATTTCAAAACTACTCCAACTCCAACCCCATTCTTGCACCTAGCTCCATCAAAGTGCATGGTCCAAATTTTAGATTCCCTAAGGGCTTGATTGGATATGGTAGGAGTTCTTTTCTCCTTTTCAAAAGTAATGTTGTATGTACCCATTCTAATTTCAAATAAATTATAATTATCCCCAAATGGTAGATCATCCTCTATTTCCAGATCTTCTAGTATCTCTACCAACTCTGGTTCTTCCAAAATAGAGTTATTATACATATCATCTTCAATTTTTTCAATGTGATAGGCTACTGGCTTCTCTAGAATTATCTTTATTCTCTTGCCTTTGTGGGGAATCATCATACAAGAGTAATCCAAATACATATATCCTCCTAGTTTGGTAGTGAATTCTCTTGAAAGGCATAGGCCAAAATAGGGCTCTAGATCCACTACAACTATTTCTTGGACTATAGTTACCTCTGGGGCTCTATGTAATCTCATAAGAACATCTTTGACCACCCCAATGGTCTTCACTAGTGTCCCATCTAACTGTAAGACTCTTGGACATGAACGGGTATATTCCATACCCATTTCTTCACAAACTAATTTTGGCATAACTATAGTTGAAGCTCCTAAATCTATCATACAGTTGTGAACAATCCATCCTTCCATCCTTAAAGAAATGTAAAAGGGAGAAGGTTTATTCTTTAATTGAGTTGGAGTCATTTTTTCTTGTCCATGTGCTAAGTTGTATATAGTGGATGTCTCTTTTTCTTGAGCATTCCTATTTAGAGAAGCCTTTAATAAGTCTATTTGGCTAGGGATAAAGAGTGTGTCATATAGACTTGCCTTAGAAGGAGTTTTCTTCAATTCTTCTACAATATTAAAATCAGATTTTCCTAAAGGGTTAGCCTCATATTTCATTTCTGATTCACCAAATTTCCTTTTGTATTGTTGAGTTACCTCAATTCTTTGCCTTTTGGTGATAGAAGGAAACTTTAGTTTCTCTTTGGCTTCTTCTTTTGACCCTATAGGTTCCTTCATCTTCTCTTTATCAAACTACTTTGGGATATACTTCTCTTTTCCTTTTTCATTGGGAGTTGGATCATTCTTTTCATTTTCTTGTGGAAATGGGATCTTCTCATTAGTTGGTAAGGGTTGTTCCCTTTTATTTTGAGAAGGGACTTGAAATTGACCCATTTTTTATGGATCAACTTGTAATGATTTCTTCCCTAATCTTGTAAGCATAGAGACAACCTCTTATTCTAAAGGATCTTGTCCAACCATGATTTTTTTAGGTTGCCAAAGCATATTCACTCTCCCCTTTTGGGTTCTCTCTACCTTTTCCATAGCCTATTGCACATGGTGTTGATACATAACACAAGTATCTAGACTATGAGGATCATTACACACTAGACACCAAGAATATCCACTAGTTTCAGGAACTAGTTCATATTCTTCATAATTAACATTATTCTTAGGCCTTGTATTGCTACTTGTAGTAGGCCTTTGATCTTTATTTACATATGGGAACCTTCTTTGCTGAAATATCTCTATTTCCATTTTCTCCATAGCATTGACCTTGTTGTTAATTGTTTTCAAGGTGCTTTGAATATCAAGTAACAAAGATGATTCTTGAGGCTCTTGGGCTAGGAGAGGAGGAAAAGGAATTGAAGTTGAAGATGTTTTAGGGGGAGGAATTAGAGCCATTGAGGGAGGCATGGATGACAATGGAGGTGGATCCATAAAGGAGGATGTTGATGCCTTTGACTGAGGTGGATATTGAGTAACTTCAGGGTAGTAAGGCATGACATATCTGGGAGGCAACCTACCTACTAAAATCAAAATATATTCTGCATGGACAACTGCCTGATAAACTTATGGGAAGGTAGTTATACCTACCTACTGAGTTTGCAAACCTAGGTCAGGACCAAGGGCTCTAATATAATACATGTATGCAAGAGGAGCAATTGGTCTAACCTCAGGAGGAATCCTTTTCCAGGTTCTACTGAACCTTAGGTTGAAATAAATGACTAACTCTTGTTTAACCTTAAGTTGAAATCAATGACTAACTATTGTGAATGTCTTTGCATAATAATAAACTAAGTTAAAAGTGAAAAGGGGTCTATTGATTCATTGAATTCCTCCACAAAAGGACTTGCCAAATCAGCCCAAGAATGGATGTTATTGTCATCTAAGGTTCTAAACCAATGAAGGACTTTACCTCTAAAAGATAGGGCTAAAAGTCTTACAATAACATCCTCATTTTTTATATTATGAATGGTTGCTAAGGATAAAATATCTTGACAATGTTCATAAGGAGTTTTACCAGAACCATCATATGTGGGTATAGCCTTCAATGTAGCTTGAGGAATGTCATTCATGTGAGGGAGTCCTAAAGGGCCTGAAGTATCCCAGTTGGGATAACTTTGTTGATTAGGATCTTGAGTTTGGGCCATGGTGACTGGGGTTTTTAATGGGCTTGGTTCAGGGGATGTTGAACAATCTAGTGGTGATTCAATATCCTTAGAGGTAGACTCAAGAGAAGGTGTTCTTGTATGCCTAGTATTTCTAGAAAATAGCTCAAAAAAGATATTGGTTCTTGACTATTTTTAGCATATGACCTAGTAATCATGAATTATAATGAAAATAAGGGTTTCTAGGTTCTTTTACTTATGGAGTCACCAAGTGAATTTACTTTCTCTACTCAAAAAGGTCAAGGAAATTCACTAAACCTTGATTCCTCTAGGAAAAATCAGTCAGTGGGACTAATTTTTACTTAATGGGAAATGATACCTTATGAAAGGTCCCACAAAATGTGCTAGAAACTATTGTGGCTCAGATTGACACTGAGTGTACTACAACTATTATCTATTAAGATTTTTAAAGGTGAGCACCCACTAGTTATAGCCTAAGCCAAACATTGGATGAGTCAAAACTATTTTAACCCAACCTCTAGAGTAGGTTGGTTCCTTGTCAACTTGTTGAATGTTGACTCTCTTAAAGCTCAATTGAAATGGTATAAGGATAGGGATAGAAATGATAAGGGTTGAGAGATATAAAATGATAAGTGGATGGATAAAGCTAACAACATAGGCTTCTACTAAGAACCTCTTACAGACCAAGTATAGAGAAATCAAATGAAACTAACAACATTCACAATTTGCTATCTTCAAAGTTAAGCACAATTACATACTTAAGAATCATTCCAAACATCTAGGGTATTAGCAATCCAATATCAGTAGAATAGACCAATAACCTGACTAACAAAAATGAATTCTCAAAGCATACATTTGAATATGAATCATTCCAATTGCCCTAAGTTAGCAATCCAATATCAACAGAATAGACTAACCTAGCAACATTAACATAAATGACTTCACAAATTTGTTACCAGAAAATGAAGAAGATGCAAATTTGAGGTAAACATTCCAAGTAATGCTCCTTTATTGATTTGCAGAAGGGATTACAATAGTAGTGCAAGCAAACACTTTAGAGCTGACCCTTTAAAGTGAGGGTTCAACCTCTATTTATAAATTTTACAATGAATATGAGTATGAGCTTTACAAGGGTGGTTCTACCTATAATTGGTTCTCTACAACTTGCTTGAACTCAATTGCCTCTATATGTGTTCCTTGAAATTGTTAAGATCATTTGGAAAATAGTCACTCTAATTCATCCCCTGTTCTTGCGATCATTCATCATCATAGATATCTCAACAAAATCTTATTGATCAGATAATTCTAGAAGCTTTCAAATAAAAAATGATTCATCTTATTTGGTATTTCATTTTCCATAGCATAAACTTATATTCTTCCTTCAGTCTATCATGAGGTCATGATGAAAAACCTGACTTAATTTGAAAGCATTAAGAGATTTGATTCCATCTATTGATCTAGATTTGAATGGATGTGATTGAGTTTAAAATATGATATGGTGCATCCCTTGGTCAAGGTTCATTGACCTGATCAAAACCATACCCAAGATTTTGCTTTTGATGCCTTAAATCATCTCACTCACGGTTGTGAGATCTCAGCTTTATTTCCTTGTCATCTCAAAATTGTGCCCAATTTTTGGACTTAAGAATATTTGACCATTTTGGCCACAATTTTAAGGAAATCGATGACCTTCATCTTCTATTGCTTTCTTGAGAAGGTTTGGCTCATGGCCATGATGCACATTTTAAAATTTATTGTGTTGAACATGCTGACCATGACAGAGATCTTGTTCATTATCATGGGTCACTTAAAGTAAAATAATTTTTTCTTAGTGATAATCACAATTTTAAGAAAAAATCTCACCTTCAAGCACCAAGCTCATTACTATGCTTTGAAATTGAGTTCCTCCTAGTTTGACCATTATGACCATGGTTTCAAGGAAAATCATAGCCACAAGTTTTTTGAAAATAAGCTCTCTATTTGCCCATGTCAATCATGGTTTCAGGACCTTAGCTTCTAAATGAATGCGTGTGATCGTGCTCTAAAATTACTTTTTGCTTATGTTGACCATTTTGACCATAGTTTTGATGAAAATCACGATCATGATCATACTTTACTTTATGATAATTTTGAGTGTGTCATCCATGGTTTTGAGCCTTCCATCTTCTATTAGTACCTAGAAGGAATGGCTCATGGCTGCAATCAAAAATAAAAAATCTCTAATGTTGACCATTCTGACCATGAATTTGAGGAAATTTGTGGCCTTGAGAAACTTTCATACTTAATGAAAATTGTATGCACTTTCCACAATTTTGAGACATCGACATCCCACAACCATGTATCTTTTGGGTAGATGCCCTTTTATCTCCTTTTGATCATGGTTTTGAGAAAAAACCTCATGGTCACAATCCTTTTGTGACTTAACCTCATTTTGACCAAAATGCCATGGTTTCAAGCAAGCTAGTATCTTGCGACTGCGATCTTCTTCCTTCTAGATAGCATTGACCTGCCTTTGGCTATGGTTTTGATAAAAATCATGGTTTGGAGACATTTTCTCCATACTTAACCAATTTTTGAAAACTTTGGCTAGCTTCTTTGTGATGTAGCTATTTTGGCCTATAGTTCTCTATATCCCTTTTGTAGACTAGTTTAGGGTTGATCGATCATATTCATTCCCTTACTTATATACAAATAGGATATAGGAAGCACATCAATTCAATCTAGTTTGTCTCAAAATCACATCTTTAAAGTCTTCCTTGTTATATGATGAATACTACAAAGTTTATAGGTGTTTATTATAAAATCAATCAAATCAACTTCTTCTATCTCATTATTGGTTACATTATGAATACTATGAGGTTTCACAAGTTTCAATAGTCCTATCAATCTTATCATTTATTTTCTTCCCATAATATAGTTTTTGTGGGGGCAACTAGTTAACAATGAAGTTGTCTCCCCAACTAGGGGCCTAATTCATTACCACACCAATCAAGCATAAGTCCTCTATGACACTTATCTATAAGGAAATTAATTCTAAGAAACAATCCTTTAAGTATTTTTCTAAAGGCTAAGAAAAAAAACATCCATTTGAAGGTAAATATTAGTAGCATATCAACATTCCTTTAATAATTTATCTAAAGGCTAGGCAAATAGACATCTGCTTGAAGGTAAATCAAAGTAGCATATCCAAAATTCCTTTATTCATGAGTCTTTGTCTAAAGGAAAATATTTTGTACATATATGTATATAGGTTTACATATATTATATCATAGCAAGCTAACAAAGTCCTCCAAGAAAAGCTAACAAAGCTACCAAAATTTTAGCAACTAACTAAAGTCCCCCTAGGCCAATCTTAGAAGCATCTCTTATAATAATTTTTTTGTAAGTATTTTTCTAAAGGCTAGGTAAGTAGGAATTTGTTTAAAGGTAAATATCAGTGGCAAAAAAAATTCTTTAGGCATGAAACTTTGTCTAAAGAAAAATCTTGTTTATAGTTGTACATATTTGTATATATCTTTTTTTTAATTGATAGAGTTTTGTGTCTCTCATCGTCTCTTTTTTCTCTTTTATAATTTATTTTAAATAATTTTTTATTAATTAAACATATTTAATTGATTATATTTGATTCAATATCAACCATAACATATATGTACATATAATCTAAATCAAACCATTTACATCTAATCTACAAATTATTTTTTAAACATTCATCTAATTTATAATCATCATTAATCAATAATCAACCCTAATCATAAATAATTATATATAAATTACATCCTAATCACATAAGTATAACTCATTAAAGAAATTAAAAAAATAAAAAATATTAAGCATCCATAATCATCATACACAAATATAAAAGTTAATATTTTAATAATTTTAAAAGTTGTACAATGTCATCCACCATCAAAATACAACAATGATAATCCATCATATACTAAAGCCTAGGATAAACAACTTAAAATTGTCCCTAGCTAGCTCTAGGAGCTTATGCTTGGTGCTTCTTCTTCTCCTCCTATAGGCGGTGATATCCTCACTGACCATTAAAAGTGTCATGTCATAGACCTAGAATGGGTCCATGATCTCATCCTTATTGATAAGGGTAGTTGTTGATTGGTAGGTATGGATGCACGATATGTCATCTATAATTAGATACCCACTAGATATTTGCTATAGCTCTCCCTAAATGTATATCAATTGGTCCAATAGCATCTAGACCACCTAGAATCCCCCAACTATCCATCCTATTATAGCTTATGCTACTATGATTTCTCACTTTATAGTCAAATCCTAAATGATCTACTGCATCATGGTAACCTCTCATACTAGTTTCCCTCTCTCCCACTTATTATATTCTAAGGCTACCTCTAGGATATCCATCTATTAGTCCCTCTCTACCTAGCTAGCTACCATTGCTACCTCTAATCTAGCAACCCATCATGCTAGCATGTTATGTTCTACTTCAATAGTTTCTTGAGGTAACCTAATAAGTCCTGCCTTACCAACTATTCTCCTAGGTAGTTGTAGTTCTAATAGTGATGGAACTATTGGTGTTGACACCTCCATCTATTTTTAAATCTCCTTCCATTGTTGTGCCTTCCTATAGTGGTGCAATAAAATTTGAGCCACTTGTCTTAGCCCATGTAGTCATACCCTAATACTATGACTCTCTATGGTAGAATGCCCTAATACCATTGCTCATGTCCTATTAATATGCCAAGGTTATCTCATCTAGGATTTGATATCATAGGATTATCAAGGCCAATATTTGTATATGAATCTAGATTTATGGACTAGTTGAAGCCTCTCTCCTACATAGCTTATTTATGCCACATTGGTCCTGTTGGTATCCCCTATTGATCATCAAACTGGTAGGCCACCTAGTTAAAAAAATGGAGCTCCCACTCTCCATTTGGTCCTACAACCATTTAAATTTCCTCATGTGTGTTAAAAATAGAGTCTATTCCATAATTTGGGTTATGTAAATATATCTTACAAGGTACAAACTTAGATTACTTTAGGTGCAACTTATCTAGTTACTTCATGCAATGTAATTAGTGCACAAGTGTTAATGTGCAAGTTGTACATGTGCAAGTTATCCCTTGCACAACTAGATAGAGTGTTTACCAAGGAATCTATCCTCCTACATAAAGGACTTCATACCCTTACTAGAATGTATCACTTATATTCATTCAATAAGATGTTCTATTACTTTGATCTTTGTGTTCTAAAATATTGAGATGCTACCAAAGCCATCAATGGTATCAGAGCTACGATCATTCCTACACAAGAATAGGAAAAGTCAATGCTATGGTTTTTTAAAACAAAAATACCTTTGGACCTACCACTTGTAAATTCCACTGCCTTAAGATTGTTTGGAGAACTCGACAATAATAATGAGATCAAAGAAGTTTTCAATAAACAGACAACTTGGGATAATTATCGCCATCCAAAAATAGGCCCAAGAGAAGAAGAATTTGGTAAGGAGTGCCAAATATGAGAAGAAGAATTTGGCAAGGAGTGCCAAATCTCAAAAGAAGATCACCAAATATTGAATATTTGAATATTACCCTTCATAGCAAGAAGGCATCACTTTAGAGACAAAGACTTGTCCAAATTTGTAGTAGAAGGAGGATAACTATACCTTGAGACCATCATTTGGTGAAGGAGTTATTCAAGATAGTCTACAAAGAGTTGCAAGGACATTCTCGTAGCAACAACTTGGTTATTCTAGACATAAATATATACATTCTCTACAAAAGTGATAAAAGAGCTACAATAAAAAGGTATGCAACTTTCTAGTGCAAATAGGTTTATTAATTCACCTACCTATTAGATTTTTTAGATGCACCTACATTTAGATTAAAGTTGCAAATAGAAAATTGGATTGCAATCTTCAAAAGTGTAAAAATAAAATGTTCTTTTTAAGGTTCATTTGCACTTTTATTAGGAGTTTATTATATTTCAAAAAGAGTTTCTATCAACTACCTATTATCTATTTTAATAAATAAAAATAAGACTAAGCTCTAAAATATTAGTTTTAGTGAAATTTGAGAATAACTCTTAAAGATTCATTTTAGGTTATTCTTGATTAGTTGCAGTAAATTCATAGTGCATCAATTTGAGAGTTGATCAGAGTGATAAAGTATAATCTTAGTGCATTAAAAGTGAAACAAACACTTGTACTATTACACTACTCTCAAAATAAATTAGTTTTGTGTTCTTTAAGGGCAACAAAATATGATTTGTATCAAGTGTCTAAAGACACTATTGAAGCATAAAAATCTACAACTCATAGTGGTCTAAAGAAGTCACCCAACAATGTTAGAATCCTCCAAAACCTGGAGAAGAATATAACTAACCTAAAACATAAATAGAAGCTTTATAGGATGAGACTTGGTGAGTCTCAAATCCAAAATCAATAAAATAATTGAATGCAAGAAAAGAATTATAGAAAATAAAAATCTTCTATCTACTATTATATAATCTTGTAATTGTTATCTAAGTGTCCAAACAAAAAAAAAAAGGAGGAATGTGTCTACTTATAAAAGACAACCTCAAAAACCTTGTATTGCAAGAGAAAAATCTGCCATAAAATCAAATTTTTTGATATGAAATTAGAGTGCAAAAGTAGGTGCATCAAAGGAAATTTATGTACATACTATAGTACATCTTAAAGCACCATTTCAATCTGGTTTTTTATAGTCTAAAAATATATTTGAATATTTCCCAAAAAGGGACAATAAACACTGGGAAAACAATGAAGAAAGGGCTAAACTTAAGCACTCTTACCAAGATATAGAAGCCACTAAAAGGGGCTCATCATGGACACTTGAACCTGTAGAAGACACAGCATAAGAGAAGATCAAGCAATGTACAAAGTAGAAGACACGGCATAAGAGAAGATCAAGTAGTGTACAAAGCTAAAAATAAAGTAAATGAATGTCAAATAAAATGAGTCTTCATTCAAGTGCTACCATTTGGATTCCATTCAAGGGCCATCAAAACTACTCCATATCTCCACCAAAGCTTCACCATATCTCCACCATAGCTCAACCATTAGCTAGAGACACTTGAGCATCTACATAAAATAGCAAGGATTAAGGTGGAAAACATGTTGGAGAGTCTTCATATAAGTGTTGATAGAAAGAAAATGCATTTAGCTACCACTTGTCATCTTTTGAAAGATACTCTATAATTCTCACAAGGGAGACGTTACACTTCTTGGTGCCCATAATCCAAATAGTTGAACTAGAGTTTCATTAAAAAAGCACATACAATCCACAAAATATGAGAAAATGTAAAATGAGCCCAAAGCTTTTATTGAATTACTATTCTAAAAATGGAGCTTACAGAGACCAACTGATTACAAATTTGAAATTCCCCCTCTTTGACCCTGTTTTCCCTTTTCCCACCTAGAACCATCTATTTCAAATTTAAATTTTGGGGGTAAACTTTCCGAGGTCATAACTCATCGCTCGTTGCTCGAAATGACTATTGGTGCATATTTTTAGAAATCTCTCAAAGGGGTTTATTACTTGCCATATTTCAGCCCTTAAAAAGGTCTCTAAGGCCTTCAAAATTGACCTCCAAGTTTTACTAATAGGATTTTCCTAGTTTTGATAGGGTTGAAGACATTAAAATTTACATATCTCCAAAATCGCTCAGGATATTGGCATGATTCTTTCGATGTCGAGTCTATTTCTCTATCCTATAAACAACTAATAAAACATTAGAACAAAATGAAACAAATACAAATTTGGGTGATGCAATATCACTCTTACACCACTAGATTCTCTTGCATCAATAGTGGAGTTACATACAACTTGACATACGTTATAGGAAAGATATCTTGGAGATGTTGAGGAGAGAGCATTACTTGGACAACACTCAATAAAGAATAAAAAATATTTTCAACTCATTTGTGACACTTTTCATGAGCAGTGGAGTGAGTTTGGTACCTACCTCCACCAACCACATGAGAGCTTCCATGAGCATTTAGAAACTCATACAATGACACTTGTCACTCCTCTTATATCATATTAAAGATGGGTTGGACTTTGAAAAGGAAGCGCAGTAGTTGGAAACACCACAAGCAATAGTGGAAGCTACTCAGAAGATCTATGGTAGATGCTCAGCAAGAGTTCAAGCACTACATGGTAGATTGATGGTAGATGCTCGACAACTTTTTGAGTAGAATTTTGTAGAGTGACGACGGACGTTCGACACCAATTCAGGTGCGATTCGACAAAGATCCGAAGTAAGACAGGTATAGTTTAAAAACTCTTGGTCAACCAGCATTCACAAATTGCATTAAAGCCTTGGGATTCAATGGTCAAGAAGGATATTTTATAGCCACATTCACTTGATGTCATAAAGGTACATAGCCTTAAAATTTTTTATTCAATTTGCTTTCAATTTCAAAAAGGGAGTTATAAGATTATAAGATAAGGTAGATATATTATTATTTGGTTGAAAGAAAAACTTAGGGAATTAATATAATATTTGCAAAAATATAACTTATGATCAATAAGGGATTCTACTTGGAATTAATCCATTTAAAGTTTGGGAGTAATAAGGGTTTCAACTTCAAACTAGTTTTTTTGGAAATTAGAAACACTTGAATAAAATTCCTAAGTGTTTCAAAAGGGGTTATTAAAAACTTTTATTAAAGTTGAAAATTTATGTTCTTGTCTCAAAAAAATTTCTCCTTAGGGACAAAATAAATCCAACATTAAAACCTCTTCAAAAATTGAAAAGTGCTTGGTTCAATAGGAGTACTAAAGAATATTAAGAAGTTGATTTTTGATCCTTACAAAATTTGTACAAAAATCCATCAAAAATTGAACTATATCTTACAAAAGCACTATATAATAAAATATCTAAAAAAACATCATGGAGTGTTGGTATATAGATTCAGGTGCAAGTAAGCATATGATAGGGAACATACATTGGTTCAATTTTTTGAAGAAGATAAATGAAAATCCAGTTGCAATAGTAGATAGCAAAACATATGGTAAATCTTAAGAATGGAAGAGGTATGATAAAAAATGTATTGTATATTCCAGGATTAACCACCAATCTTATCTCTATTTCTTAGCTCATGGATCAAGACTTAACTGTTGAGTTCAAGGTTCTCACTAGAAAAAACAATGTCACATCTCTAGACAGGAAAGAATGATAGCATCAGGATCATATAAAAATGGGCTATTTGTCCTAGACACTGCTATTCACTCATCTCTTTCAGTCAATGCTTCATAACTATCGCACAAATGACTAGGACATACCAATGAGACATCAATGAAGGAATTATACAGGTATCAAATGGTAGAAGGACTACCTAGATTATCTCCAAAAGTTATTGTATGTGCAGAATTTTTAGTAGGTAAACAACATAGAATTCCTTTTGAATTACGTCAACATAGAGCTCTAAATCCTCTAGAAATAATATATACTAATTGTGTGGACCCATAAAATTTGATAGCATTAGAGGACATAAATACTTTCATATATTTTTTGATGATCATACCAAAAAAATATGGGTATATTTCATGAGATACAAATAAAAAGCATTTAGCTACTTCAAATAATTCAAACTTCAAGTTGAAAATGAATCAGGGAATACCATAAAAGTACTTCATTTAGATAGAGGAGGAGAATTTATTTCTAAAGAATTTGACTCTTTCCTTGAAAACAATGGAATCAAAAGACAACTTACTACAACATAACCTCAACAAAATAGAATTGCAGAAAGCATGAATAGATAAATAATGGAAATGGTAATATGTATGTTGAAAGAAGAAGAAATTGATCATAAATACTAGGGTGAAGTAGTACAAACAATAATTTACATACAAAATAGACTTCCAACAAGAGTACTCAAGCATATTACACCAGAAGAAGCATGGTCAGGACATAAGCCCAACATTGAAAAACTAAAAATATTTGGATGCAAATCCTATATGCATATTCCAAAGCAAAAGAGGACCAAGTTAGATGATAAGAATATGATAGGGATATTTTTTGGGTATGATAATGAATCCATAGGGTATAGAATATTAGATCCATCTACAAATAAAGTCTATATCATCAAAGATGTGATTTTTTATGAGAGATTCAAAGTCAACACAAATGAATCCAATGGTGACACAGAAGTTCTCCTAAATATACCCGAAGAATATGAAATGAGCATGGATCTAGGATCAGAATAACATGATACAAAAGCATCAATTGTGCTACAAAGAAAGGAACCAATATGGCTCAGAGACACTCTTAGAATCAACCTAGAAAGAATGCCATAGCTTGCAACTATAGGACCTCAAACTCACAATATGACCAGAATGAATAGAGGAATACTAAGAAACACAGAGGAACCAATATCAGCTTCTCAAGCACTAGAAAACTCACACTAGAGAGCAACCATGGGATATGAATATGCTTCACTCAAGAAGAACAAAACATGAGACTTAGTAAATCTTCCATTGGAAAAAGAAAATAGTGGGGTGCAAATGGGTGTACAAACTCAAATACAAAGCAGATGGAACACTTGATAAATACAAATCTTGACTAGTGTCCAAAGGGTATACTCAGACGGAGGGAATCGACTATGAAGAAACATTCACACCAACAACTCGAATGATAACTATTCAAACAATTTATGCTTTAGTATCTCATCAAGGGTGGAAACTTCATCAAATGGATGTAAAGGGTGAATTCCTTAATGGTGACTTAGAAGAAGTCTACATGACACAACCTGAAGGTTTTGTCATTCAAGGACAATAAAATAAGGTATGCAAGTTGAATAAATCTCTTTATGTCCTGAAACAAGCTCCTAGAGCATGGAACATCAAGATCAATAATCATCTACTACATCATAATAGAAGTATAGAAGATCCCAGTCTATATACCAAGAAGATTGGAAATAATTTTTTGATTCTCATAGTATATGTTGATGACATAGTAATTACTATAAGTTCAAAAAAATTGATAAATGATATCAAAAAGGATATAGAAAAGGCTTTTGAAATGATAGATCTAGGGATGATGAACTACTTTCCAGATTAGAGATTTATCAAGGAGAAGATAAAATAGTTATCACTCAATCAAAATATGTAAAAAATCTTCTTGAAAATATAGGATGATAGAGTGCAAGCCCAAAGATACACTAATGGAATAATGAATTCAATTATCCAAAAATGATAAAACATCTTTGATTTCAGCAACAATGTATCAATAGCTAATAGGAATTCTTCTATACTTAACCAAAAACTGACCAAATATAGCATTTGCAGTAAATTATCTTTCACGGTTTATGCAAGAACTAAGAGAAAGTCATTGGAAAGCTACAAAAAGAATATTGCAATATATAAAGAAGACTGTAGACTATGGACTAATTTATATGAAGGATGTCAAAGATTTTTTTCTACAAGGTTATTCAGATTCAGACTATGCTGGATCTATTGATGACAAGAAATATACCTTAGGTTATGTATTCTATCTCAGATCAGGACCCATATCTTAGCACAACAAGAAATAGCATACAGTATCACAATCATAAATTGAAGCATAATACAAAGTAGCAAGAGATACAACCTGTGAAGCACTATGGCTACAATACATACTATTTGACATGGGAATCAAACAAATTTCAACCATTATATTTTGTCATAATCAAGGATTATTGAACCTGATCAAGAATCCAATCATACATGAAAGAACAAAGCATATTGAAGCACAATTTCATTTCATCAGACAACACTTCTGGAACAAGCACATCATCCTCAAGTATGTTCCTACAAAATATCATCTAGAAGATATCTTCACAAAGGCATTAGGAAAAATCAAGTTTTAAAACTTCAAAAATTATCTATGTGATTCAAGAGAACTTCATACAAAATAATGTAATAGAGGGGGTTTTATAAATAGAGTATATTCCATCATTTGGGTTATGTAAATATATCTTCCAAGGTACATACTTATATTACTTTAGGTGCAAGTTATCTAGTTACTTCATGTAATGTAATAAGTGCACAAGTGTCAATGTGCAAGTTGTACATGTGCAAGTTGTCCCTTGTAAAACTAGATAGAGTGTTTGCCAAGGAATCTATCCTCCTACATAAAGGGCTTCATACCCTTACTCGAATGTATCACTTCTATTCATTCAATAAGATGTTATATTTATTTGATCTCTATCTTCTAAAATATTGATATGTTGCCAAAGCCATCAATGTGATCCAAATGATAGGTATTATATTGCCACCTAGGATGTTGTCTATACAACCTACACATAACCTATGTCATCATGAGGTTGTCAACTACTCTCCTCACTACTATGAAGGATCCTCTATGTGGCCTCCTCTACCCTACCTCAAAATATTTACCCCATATAAATACAATCAATACCTCTATATAATCCACTCTTCCTAGTAACCTTGGTGGCCTCATTATAGCTAAGCACTCTTAGGCCCACACTTAGAGCAATGTGTAGTTTTAGATACCCAATTTTGCTCTGGAAACCTATCTAAGTCATTTCCCAGCTGTCATCACAAAAATTGAATGCTCAAGATGAGTTCACTACTCATAGATAAATTTATAGTCTATAAATTTATCTCTCAGGCTACAAACGAAATTTAGTGCAAAATTTTAAATTTTTGTCTCTCCAATGGTCAAATAGACAAATTTGTAGCTCATTCAAGTTCACAACTATGAATTTTTATAGGTTATGAATTTGTCTTTGCACCTTCAAAATGAAAATTTTCCCATTCTAGAACTCATTCTTATCCATACCAACAGTGTGCCAACTTGAACCAAATTTTTGTACCTCAAAATATTTCTAATTTAACTTTATTTTTGCTCATGTCAACATGACAAAACATGCCAACTCTTCAACTCTGCTTTTTGCCTAGTTGGAACTCTCTTTTTCTAAATTTAATGTAAATTGTGTAATATTTCCTCATCCTCTCCTCTAGAAGCCCTAAAAATCTATAAATTGGGCACATCACTCTCAAATTAGACATGAAAAATAATACAATACAAATATAAAAAGAGTGTGAAAATTGGACAAAAATCTTAATAATTGGTCTTGATAGCAATCAACTTTTGAATAGTGAAGCTCTAATATTTTTCTTTTGCAAGTTTTGAAGCCTTTGGGCCTCCTTTGAAGTGCTTTTTTGTCTTCATGTATCCTAGGATACTACATGCATAAGCTTTCTTCTTGTAATGGAAAGGGGAGTTCCCTCTTACTACCATTTTCTCTCCATGATCTGTTTTGAATTACATTTACATCTTATTTCTTTTCTCCCTCTAATTCATTTTAGCATGATAATTTCATTTGCATTAGACTTGTAAAATTTCTTATTGAACTTGCATGATTTGTAGGTATTATCTAAAAACTCTTCATCACCTCTCTATAGTAGGATGCAACAAATTCTACCTTGACTTGGCCTCTACAACAACAAATTGTAAAATTATAGGTAACAAAAATAGCAGGCTATGATTTTGTCTAGATCAACCTTTTCTTGAGTTTCTAATTACTTCTATATTCCCTAACATACTATTATCCGATCTATCAATTTGTATTTTTAAACCTTTTGGTTTCATCCCCAAAATCAAATTCATAGGTTACAGGCTCTGTATGTGGTGAACTTATCCTACAAACTTAAAATTTTCCCTATAGGCTATGAACCTATCTTATTTAGTTTATTAATCAATTTTAGCATCCAAATAGTCATCATTTAATCCTAGTAAGATCCTAGTATCTTCTCAACCAATTCAATTAGGTTTTGTAGTAGTTACATTTCTCTATCATGAGATTATTCTTCTTCTAAAGGGTTAAATTTAATTTTGTAAAAAGAATTAAGGGGTTTGACTACAAGAAAGGAATACTAACACATTCCCAAGCATCAAGCAAGCCCCCAAAAATCTAACTCATCTATTTTCCCCCTTGATTTTTTGTGCTTATTCATAGGCTAGCAAGTGGCAAACCTATCATAGATGGTAAACTCTTTTGTAGACTATGAACATGTTCAGACAATGAACCTAAATTTAGATGATAAACTTATCCTCAGCAAGATCCTAGGTAGTTTTTTTTTGTATTTTACTTTGATACTACTTTTGCATTATTGTTTACTCTCTATTTAGTCGTGATAGTTCACTAAAATGGTGCAAAACCCCAAGGAACTTAGTATTAGTATTTTTTTGTGAATTTTACTTTCTTTCAAGCATAAAGAAACACCTTCATCTAGAATTGAATCTTAACTGCATATAGTTTACATATAGGCTATAACTTATCTTCATGCATTCCTCTAGTGCCCTTGCTTGAAAGTGAAGAATATTTCTTTTTAATTTTAGCTTAGTATAGTTCTACAATAAATTTAAGTGCATAGAGAACATAGACTATGTTTTATTCCATTATGCATCCATTACATCGCATTTCAAATATTTGTTTTAAATTCTATAGTCCATTAACTTTCTATTTATCAAAACATAATTGCTTTCTCAATTGAGCACATAAAAACATAGGATTTAGAGTAAATCCATAAAACACTCTTGGTGAACCCTTGAGGTGGTAAAATATTTTGTAGACTATGAACATGTTCAGGTAATGAACCTGAATTTAGACGATAAACTTATCCTCAGCAATATCCTAGGTAGTTTTGTTTTGTATTTTACTTTGATACTACTTTTGCATTATTGTTTACTCTCTATTTAGTTGTGATAGTTCACTAAAATGGTGCAAAACCCCAAGGAACTTAGTATTAGTATTTTTTTGTGAATTTTACTTTCTTTCAAGCATAAAGAAACATCTTTTTAGTATTCATCTATTATTGAATCTTAACTGCATATAGTTTACATATAGGCTATACCTTATCTTCATGCATTCCTCTAGTGCCCTTGCTTGAAAGTGAAGAATATTTCTTTTTAATTTTAGCTTAGTTTAGTTCTACAATAAATTGAAGTGCATAGAGAACACAGACTATGTTTTATTCCATTATGCATCCCTTACATCGCATTTCAAATATTTGTTTTAAATTCTATATTCCATTATATTTCTAGTTATCAAAACATAATTGCTTTCTCAATTGAGCACATAAAAACATAGGATTTAGAGTAAATCCATAAAACACTCTTGGTGAACCCTTGATCCCCATAAAAAAACTTAAATAATGATGTGATTTAAGAAATAATCCTCATTCAAGTGTGGACCCCTGGGTTTGGAGACCAACATTCCTAAATCTATGTCTACATCTTTGGTGAACCTGACGTGAACACCACACAAGCCTTAAAACCTTTGGCCTAAACCTTTTTTCTTAATAAAACTTAAAAATTAGTACACTTTGATTAGATTAAATCACATCAAACAAATATAACAAGAACATAACAAAAGGTTAGTCCTATTGGGGCAAGGTTAATGACCCCTTCAGTAAACCATCATACAAACCTTAATGTTTATCCCTATTGGTGAGTATAAAGTGGTGGACTAATGGGATTCATGAGGGATAGTGTTATCATAAAAGGCATATAAGGGATTTTTTTTAATATTATCATTATTCTCTAATCAAATTTATTAAAAATATATAATAAAATTAAATCCTCTTTTCCAAGTATGATTAAACATCAACCTCCATACTAACTAGAATCATGGCTCATCAAATGGCCTATAGAAAATAATTTTTATCTCCCCTTATTAAAATTTGATAGTGTTCAAGAATTTTGTATATGAAGAAGAGGAGGAACAACTTTCCCCCTTTGGAAATATTTCCCCAATAAATAATTAAAGGGATAAGTAATCTTTGGATCTATGGATCACCTTGCCACTTCCACTCATAAAAATAAATAAACTTTATTGATGATCATAGACATAGACAATATAGAATATTTAGATAAGCTATCCCATCCTGTTGATGAGATATCCCATTAAATTTATTGAATAAACTAGGTTGACTCCTACTTTTGATCTGATAAACATTTTAGGGTATAAACCTTTTAATATCACTACATAAGGAGGAAATCTTAATCAACCATTTATATGGACAAAAAAAAAACCCTTACCTTATATAGAGAAATTGTTGAAAAAACTCCTAGTCATTCTACTCCAACTATAGTAGCAAATCAGTTAGAACTTCCCCCTTGTAAAATAACATCTCAATTGGTATTTCATAAAAAACCATCTCTTTTAAACCCAATAGGGGGATATGCCTATATTTTGGTCCTTCCTACCTTTATCACCACTTCCTTTGACATATTTAACCTTAGTGGTTTTGGTACAACATCCATGTTGAGGAATATTACATTAGTTGGTACATGCAAATGTACCCCCATGGTACCTTCATGGTACAAATGTAAATATGGAATATATTACGGTTAAGTCTATAGTTTATATGTGTGATTTATATTTTCCCTTTTATGTAAGAAGTAATGTATATAAAATGCACAAGTGTCATGTAAGAGTGCAATGTGCAAAAAATGCACAAGTGTCATGTAAGAATTTAATATGCAAAAAATGCACAAGTGTCATGTAAGTTAGAGTGCAAGAGTGTATTGAGAGAATGTGCACAAGTATCTTGTATGTAAATGTGAAAATATGTAATATTAGGATGTGCACAAGTTTATTATATTAGGAGTGCATGTATGAGAGTAAGAGTCATGTAGAAGTCTGCAAGTGTCATAGAGTCAAGTATGCATGTAAGAAAAGAGTGAAGAGTCTAGTATACAAGTGGCAAGATGATAATCCAAAGGTTATAGGAGTTGTCATATGGAGAGAAATAGTCAAGTACATGAAGATTCATATTATATGTCTATACTATGGAGGAAAAGCTCCATGAAAGATACATCAAATTATCCAATTGTAAAGAGGAAGATATAGAAAAGTGAATAAAACTTGTATACATAATTTAAGCAATTAATATTCTATCATTATTTTAGTATTATATTGGCCTTGATATATATTTAATTGCTCATTTATATTATTCTAATCTTCATTATTAATATTTAGACCTTTAATATTATGGATTATTTATATTGGGACCTATGACATTTTGTGGTAGTAAGGATTAAAAAACAACGTTGGTACCAAAGCTAGCACTTAACTCTATCTATTTGTTATAGAGTTATTTTATTAGACACTATTGAAGACTTGGAATATATTTTAAAAGGTCTAATTGAGTAGATATTTATGGGATAAGGATTCAGTCACCCTTATTTGGATGCTAGGGTCTTTCCACTTGGTTGAAGGAAAACCGGTGAAGATTAGGATTCAACTAAGATTGATTGAGAGCCAACTTAGAAGAAATTTGGACATTGATATTGAAATCCAACTCAAAAGATAGTTGGAATTTTGGGTAAATTCAAAGTCACCCTAATAATATTCATGATTCTCTAGAGAAGAAGAGGAGAATCACTATTGAATATTGAGATAAAGATCCAACTCAGGAGAAATTTGGTCATTCAAGGACAGTCATAGTCACTCTGAGCCTCCTTAATGACCTTTCTACTAAAAATGGTCTCATCATGTCCTCTCTCAAAAATATTAATTCCCCTATTCTAAGGGAGTCTTCAAGCCCTCCTAAGCTAGTAACCAAGATTCAAACAAACTCTCTACTGATGTTGGTAGTGACAAGAAGAAAGTTAGGCCTTTTATCCAAAAACTGAGAAGGAAAGAGATTGAGGAGGATATCACCAATGACATTCAATCCATACTCCTTTCATCTTTGATAGACCAATCAAGAAAATATTTCCCCAAGGAATATGGGAAACTGTCCAAACCTCCCCATCCCAAAAGTAAAGGGGGAAAAAAATCTTCATCCAAATACCACAAATGAAGATCCTCTCTTGGAATGTGAGAGGCCTTAATGGAATAACCAAATAGTGAGCGGTCTCGTCCATGAGGAAAGATCTTGAACCTAGCATTATCTTACTTCAAGAAACCAATATTGAGGTAGTCAATATTGAGATGATTGTCAAAGCTATTTGGAAGCATAGTGAATTCATAGTCATTCTAGCCTGAGGATCATTTCAAGGTCTCCTATTTCTTTGATATCCTACTAAGTTTGAAGGTAGACTTCTATATTCTTCAAATAGAATCACAAATATTCTCTTCCTTTGCAAAGACACCAAAGTTATTTGGGTGCTCTCAAATATTTATGCCCCTAAAAAGACTCCATATCACTTGGATTTATGGAATACATTAAGCCAAATGAGAAATTTCTTCTCAAATGAGGGTTGGATGTTTGTAGGGGACTTCAATACCCCTCTTTATCCCTCAAATAAATATGGGGGGCACCTATCACTCCAAAATTCTATGAGGAATTTGCAAAATTTGTAGACAACAATGAACTAATGGACATTGAGTTGAAAGGGACTAAATTCACATGGAGTAACAAGAGAGTGGGAAACCATCTCATCCAACTTTGACTAGATATATTTTTCATATCCAAAGAATCCATCCATCTCCTTGGCGATGCTTCCCTCCACTCCCTCCAAAGAATTGGATTATACCACAACCCCCTTGTTTTTAAAGGACTTAGACCAGCTTTCTCCTTTAATCCTTCCTTCAAATTTGGGTCCATTCAGCTAAAACATCCAAATATCAATAATAATATCTCTGAATTGTGGAACCAAAGATTCACTGGTCCTTGCATTTCCCAAATTGCTAAGAATATTTACTTCATACAAGATAATCTCAAAATCTAGAACAAAGAGATCTTTGGAAACATCTTTGAATCCAAGCAGAATGTCATAAGCCAACACAAAACTATTGAAGAGCAGGTCCAATCTGGCAATTCATCTCCCAACCTCAAAACCAAAGAGAAATATCTCCTATCATAATTCAACAATATTTTAGCAAAATAGAAAGTTATTTGGAGGTAGAAATCAAGGGATTTATGGGTCAAATAAGGTAACTCCAACATAATTTTTTTTATACCTCAAATCTCAGACATCAGAGTGCCAACAAAATCAAATAATTTTGTAGAAGCAATGGGTATGTGACTAGAAACATCTTGGATATTAGAGCTAAAGCTATTGGCCATTTTAAATACATCCTTAGCCCTTGTCATCCTTTCTCAGATCAAGCCTTGAATTCTCTCCTCTATAATATCTTGAGTCTTGTTTCTCTTAACTTTAATGAATGACTACCCTACACTTTATCTCAGGATGAAATTAGAGAGGCTCTCTTTTCTATGGTTGCTAATAAATCCCCTAACCCTTATATATTTCCTCCTATATTATCTTAGGTTTTCTAGGATATTATTTGTCTTGACCTCCCAACCACCATCCAATATATTCAAAGGACCAAATCTACCTAAAGATGATAGCTCAACCTTCCTATCTCTCATTCCCAAATCCCATACTTGTCAATCCCTCTCAGAATTTTGACCAATTAGACTTTGCAATATCATTTATAAGATCCTAACCAAAGTGATTATCAATAGGTTGAAATAAATTCTCCTAGTCATCATTGATCCATGCCAAGGAAGATCGGTTCAAGGTAAGTTTATCATTGATGAAATTATTACCATTCATGAGCTTATTCACTCAGTCTCCAAAAGTAAAAAAGTTGGTATCTTTCTCAAATTGGACATGAAAAAAGCCTTTGATAGGGTCTCTTGGGACTTCCTTTTTGTTGTTCTATCCAAATTTGGCTTCCATGATGATTGGATTGCTCTCATAAAGGAATACCTCTCATCTACCTGGTTCTCTATCCTTATTAATGGTTCAGCTACTGGTTACTTCAAAAGCTTTAGGGGCTTAAGGCAAGGAGATCCTTTATCTCCATTCCTCTTCATCATCTTGGTGGAGTCCCTTGGTAGATATCTCAAGGTAGCTTGCTCCTCGGGTGCCATATTTAGCATCAAGGCCTCCTATGGCCTCAACCCCATCTCTCACCAGTAGTTCATTGATGACACCATCTTGGCTACCCTATCATCTATTCTAGAAGCCAAAGTCATCAAGCTTATTCTAAACTTTTATGAGGAAGCTATTGACCAAAAATTTAAGCTTGTGAAAAGCAAAATCTTCTTCATCAACATCCCCATTGAAAGACAACTCAAAATTGACAAAATCCTAAGGTGCACCATTTCCAATCTATCTTACACTTATATTGAACTTCCTCTTTTCCCATACAATCCATCTGAAATTATGTGGAATAATATCATTAAAAGACTCATGAAAAAATTTGTTGGAATGAAAGGATCCCTTCTCATCCAAGCTGCTAAATCCACTTTAGTTTAGTCATGCCTTCAGAGCATCCCAATTTTTTTCATGTCCATATTCAAGGCCCCAACTTCTATGTCAAAAAATCAAACAAATCCAAAAGTGATTACTCTGTTCTAGAGTTGAGAATCATCGAATATTACCTCTTGTTGCCTAGGATAAAGTTTACACCAGAAAGGCCAAGGAGGATTAGGCTTCAGGAGGGTCAACAAGATGAACATAGACTTGATTGGAAAATAGGAATGGATAATTATCACCAATTCCAAAGCTACTTTGGTTGACATAATCAAAATCAAGTACCTCTAGAGAAACTCTCTCCTATATGAAGGCCCTCTCCTAGATGGATCTACATTCTAGAACTCGGTTACCAAAACTAGACACATTCTTATAAAAGGCCTCAGATGGTGCCTTGGCAATGGAAGACATATTCACTTCTAGGAAGACCCCTGGTTAATGGACCAACCTTTGATTTTTGATCCCAATTTGAGTGTTTTAAAGCCTCTCATGGATCACCTTTTTGGGAACTTTATTTGCAATTTCATCACCCACGGGCCATCTAATAGTCTAGTCTAGAAGAACCTTCCTTCTAATGGTTTAAGCTCTAAGCAAGAGGTTGCTACTAAAGTCCTATCCAATCTACTCAGAACCTATATCATCCTGAGTGGTCCCTCACAGGATTCCCTCCTTTGGAGTGCCAATGAAAATGGTCAATTCTTAGTCAGATATGCTTACCACATTCAGGAAGATCCTAGCTTAAGTTGGCTTCTAGTTAGTCTCATTTGGCTCAAACATCTTATCCCTAATATTGCATTATTTTTTTTGGTTGGTTTTCTAGAATAAAGTCTTGACCATTGAAAATTTAATCAGAAGAGGCTTGTTCATTCCCAATCATTGTTATCTCTACCAATCCAGGTGGGATTCAGTCCTCCATCTATTCCTAGAGTGTCCCTTTTCCTCTAAGGTGTTGCTCTCTCTCTTCTCAATATTTTGTATCGAGTGGGTCCAACCCAATTCTATTCTTAATCTATGTGTGCAATGGCCTAACCCTTTCTCTCATCATCACCTCAAGTCTCTTTGGTATTTTTTTTTGCCCCATTTTATTTGGTAAGTTTGGTTAGAAAGGAACAACAGAGCCTTCAATGATGCTTCCAGAGACCCCACCTCTATTTTTTGTAGGGTATTGTTGGTGGCCATTGAAAATTCGAATGTTATCCCTTCCTCTAACACCCCTCGTCCTGGGTTATAGTCTAGGCTTGTTGATTTTTTCAATCTCTCTTTCATCCCTCATAGCCCACCAGTGCCTAGTGTGGATAGATACTATGTTAGATGGTATCATCCCCCTTCAAACTAGTACAAGTTTAACTTTTATGGATATTCTAAAGGTAATCCAAGAAAATTTGACAATGAGGGAATTGTTAGATATGATTAGGCTAGGATCATCCTGGTGTTTGCTGAGAACATTGGAATTCAGACCAATAATGTGCCCAAAGCTAGAGCTCTATACCAAGGATTATCCACTTTGGAAGGCCTCCATCTCAATAACCTTATTATTGAAGGCAATTCCCTGAACATCATCAATTACCTCAAGGGAACTTAGTCTCCAGCTTAGGGTATCTTCAACTTGATAAAAGAGTCAAGAAGATTTCTTTACAAGTATGACAATATTATTATCCAACATGTTTATAGAGAGGGTAACAAGGCCACTGACATCATGGCCAATCTTGGATTGGTTGAGGATTCTTTGTGAGTCTAGTTTGATAATTATCTATACGCTCTTCTCAATCCTTAAAGCCCTAATGAAGCATCGACATATCTTTAGCTAGATTGGATCATGCAAACTTCCTAGTACTTCTAATGTCCTCCACCTCTCGAGGCCTTATCCTACTCATCTTGTTTAGAATTTTGAGGTGTCTCTCTCAAATTACTTGATTTTCACCTTATGGCAGGCCACCTTAAGACATGATTGCTTTGTTGGCTAAAATCCTTGTGCTAGAGGCTCTTTCTAAAGTACCCTACTCAAAAATTATTTTTGAGAGTGTGAACGAGCCTATCTTACCTTATCTTTGAGTATCGAGGCTACAATTGTAAGACCATTTTTCATATCATGCATTGACATCATTGGTTGTGGAAGTCTCAATACAAATTGGGCACTTGCACCTAGGATTTCCTAGCTAGAGGTGTTCCATCAATGGTCCTAGAGGAGAGAAGCCTCTAGAATAGGTGGCATGTGAATCTAGGATGGCCCTATCGATTTGGCTTCCTAAACAGTTTTAAATTGTAAGCCAAGGGGTTACTATCCCTATATAACTTTAATTGCATTTGAGTCTCAGTGGTGGTTTATCTTGTTTGTGCTCTAGTGGATTATCTGGTTTGTGATCTAGTGGACCACTTAGATTGTGCTTATAGTTGGTTTGTAGTGGTGGTTTTCTAGGATTCACGAGGTCAAGATGGCATTGCTTGATCTAGAGACTTTATAAGTTGATGCTATTATTGAGGATATTCTTAGTAACCATGGTTTCCTACTCTTCTACACAAATTCGATGGAAGTGATCCTGACTTATCCATGGAATTCATAAAATATTAAGATAATGGTTATATGATACTTTTATTACTCTTCTTCAAATTTATCATTCACTTTCTAACCAAGGTGATAGGGTTGGTCAATGATGGTGACTTCATTTACCATGATAAACACTCCTTGGCGGTAGAGCTTGGTCACTTTAGAGACAAAGTGAAGCATCTAGTGAAAGAGAAAAGTGGCATCATTAGAGAAGTCCTTCTAGCACCTTGGAATAGGGTCTTAATCCCTATTATGCAATATTTCACCATCAATGAGCCTAGTTCACCTCTCAAGAGTTTCCACTTGGTGTTTTTAAACCACCTGCATGACATCAAGAGTATCAATATCCCTGAGTACCTTTTTAGGTCTATGGAAATTTTAATTGTAAGCATCAGGGAGGGAACTTCAACCCTTCTAAATTATTAATTTCTCCACTTTATCATTTACAAGCATGCATTACAAATGTAGTCCCAAAGGACCATCCTTTCTGTTGTCGATAGCCCTACGGATCATCTTACTACATCGACCCCTAGTCAAGGGACCCCCTAGAAGGAGGCCCTAAGAAGCAATGATATGGAAGATGATAATTTTGCTACTACAAAAGTAGGAAATAAAAAGTTAAATTTTTTCTCTTCTTCAGACACCCCACCTTCCACCTATCGTCACTCGACTAGAAGCAAGGCTTTCAAGAAAAAATACAAAAATATCATTATTATTGACCAAGACAAGGAGGCTCGTGGAGAGTCTCCCATGACTCAAATAAAAGTTTAAATATGTCCTCATGTATTTTCTCTCCCTCAAGGATGGTCTTTCCCCTTGTAGGACTTCTACTTAGTATTAGATGAGAGGCAATCATGATCCCCTAGCCAATTTGGTTGACTTGGTAAATTTAGCCTTGACTCTCCTCCTTTAAACTATTAAGGAGAAAAACATCAAGAATCAAATGAATGTGAATACTCAGGCCCTATATGATGATAAAACCATCAATTACAAAGATTAGTATCCTCCTAAGACTTATGAGTAGATAGGGTATTTTTGGCTACATTGACTTTCTAGCATTTGGGTTCCTCACTTTTTATTTGTGTCCTAGGGATTTGATATCCCATCCCTTCTATGTTCTCCTTGTTAGCCTCTCTTTTCTATTAGTATTTTTACGTCATCATTTTTTTGGATGCCTTCTTTTTATTTTCCCTTTTGTAAAAGGTTTGGGGTCCCTTTCAAAACCTCTTTTTATCAATAAAAAAAAATTGTCACCCTAAAATTGATATTGGGTTCTGTAGAAAGGAGAATTATATTTTATTCTTAAGTGCAACCTAAGAAATTGGAGATATATTTCAAACATTACAAAAATATTTTATATAGACAAAAGAGCATCATTGCTACCATAAATTGAGAAGCATCATAGCTTCTGAAGATAGAGAAGCATCCTAGCTTCCAAGGATAGAGAAGCATATAATCTACATGGAGGTAGAGGAGTAGAGAAGCAATACAAATATTCTTTATAATAGAGAATAAGCAAAGCACATGCATAGAGAAGAGAAGAAGGAAGCATTATAAGCTTCTCAAGATAAGGCAACATTGAAAAACAAGGTTCTCAAAAGATATCAATTTAGTCTTCATCATGACAGTTTTCTTCAAGAAGAAGTCAACATATTTGTAGTAAAAATATGTTATACAAAGGCTATGTGAGAAGAAAGACTACAGTTAGAGAGCATAGAGTTAGTTGATAGTGAATCATTATTAAGCATTAAGTGCTATCAAGGTGTTAGGATAATAGAGATATGTCTAAGTGCTATCAAGTTGCTAACAAAATAGAGAAATGTCTAAGTGTTATCAAGGCATTAGCAACACAAAGATAAGTCAAAGTGTTATCAAGGAACTAGTAGAGAGCACTATCTAGATGATATACAAACAAAGATAAGACCAGCATCAATTGAGCTTTATAAGGAGATAATACCAACATAAATTGAGCTTTAGAAGGATATGAGACCAACATCAATAGAACATTAGGACTCAACAAAATGATATAATACAAAAATGTTAATAAGAGTGCAAGAAATATACAAGACCAGTGCTAACAGGGCACTAAGAGTCTCTAGAAAGTAATGCTAGCTTACATTGAAGTTGAAAAGCATCGTTAGAATAGCACTCAAAAGTGTTATCATATCTAAGCAACTAGGATCATTGGAATAGCTCTCACAAGTGCTACCATCTCAATCCAGCGGAGACAAAATACAATCATAAAGTGGATAAGTAACTCAATATCCAATAGATATGTGCAAATATCATAGAGTGGCTAAGGTACTCAACATCTAGCAAAGATGTATAAATATCATAGAGTAACTAAAACACTCAATAGCCAATACAGATGTGCTAATATCGTAGAGTGGTCAGGGCACTTAATGTCCAGGAGAGACTTGCTTATATCTTGAAGTAGCAAGGGCTCCTAACTATCTATAGATACATGCTAATATCCTATAGTATTGAATGCATTTTGCAACCAACATAGGTGATTAGCAAATGGTAATACAGTATCGCTACCTAATGGGCATTTGAAGAATTAAACAAGAATATAGGAGAGAGAATTAAAATTGAGCCTTGGAAGAATCTTTTGATGAAACGCAATGAGATATCCTCTAGCTAGGTAACATATATATGTTACTATATTTGATGCATAATTATTTTTGGTGGTAAGCACATTCAAATTGTCTTTAGAAAATAAATTAGATGGAGATATAATGTTTTTCGAAGATAAAGGCTATGCACCCTAATTAAGTTTTATAAAGGGTTATTTTGATTTATTAGATATGGAATAATAAGGGTTTTTACATGTTTTAAAAGATATTAGTTTCTTTTTAAAAGGTTTTGAAGATTTAAAGGTTGTTAAGTTTATAATTTTTTTGAAGGTCGTTAAGTTTATTAATTTTTTTTGAGTATTTGAGTGTTTGAAGTTGGAGTTAAAATGAGTTAATTTTTTTAGATTTTTAAAATTTGAAGGATGTTTTTGTTTAAATCTATTTGAAGGTTTTTTAAAGATTTGAGAAATTTTAAAATCTTTAAAATATTTTGAAATTGGAAATTTTGCAAATTTAATATATTAGGGAGCTAAAATGATTTCAACTTCAAAAGTTTATAAAACCTAAAAATTTACAAATTTCATATTTGAGTGCATATTAAATTGGGAGATATAAGGTTTACTACTTCAAAGGAATTAAATCATCAAGTTGAATCATTGATTATCATGGAAGAAATTATTAGAAATGCATTTAGTGAGGATAGTGAAGAAATGGTGAACAAACTAAAATTTTATTCTCAAAAATTAATAGATGACTTTGATGGAAAGAAGTAAATATCAATTGGTTTAAAAGAAAAATTATCTTTATTTCTCAAGGATGCAAAAGATGAAAAGTTTACAACACTTATAAGTTATCTTCATGAAAAAAATTTAGAACATGGTGGAATTCACAAAACACCATTATATTTTCCTCGAATAATGCTTAATGATGTATTTGTCACTACTTACCTTTGAGATATTTCAATAAAAAATACAAGAGAAGAAAAATGAAAATTGTGACACACTTGGATTGAATGAAGCCTATGTAAGCTTCAACGAGGAATCATTGAAATCTAGAATGTATTATTATGATTATTTACTAACCCAAATTTTGTAAAGCATACCATCAGGTACATCATAGCTAAATATGAAGAAAAGAAAAGCAAAGAAGATAAATAGAGTAAAACACAAAGGGAAGGATAACAAAAGCTATGAATCAAAATCCAAAGGATCGTATACTAAATATTTAGATAAAGGTCTAAAAAAAGTAGATTGAAGCAAGAAGTTGAAGATGAATCTCAAATAGAGGTTCATGATCAATGCAATATCACATGAATATTGAATATTAAATATGAAGACCAAGAATTAAGACTAAAGTCTTCAATAACCAAATAATGCAATACAGGGGGTGTTGAGGAATATTATATTATCTGATACATGTAAATGTACCCCCATGGTACCTTCATGGTACAAGTGTAAATATGTAATAGATTAGGGTTAATTTTATATTTTAGATGTGTGATTTATATTTTCCCTTTCATATAAGTTTCAATGTGTATAAAATGTACAAGTGTCATGTAAGAATGTAATGTGCAAAAAATGCACAAGTGTCATGTAAGTTAGAGTGCAAGAGTGTATTGAGATAATGTGCACAAGTATCTTGTATGTAAGTGTGCAAATATGTAATGTGAGGATGTGCACAAGTGTCTTGTATTAGGAATGCATGTAGGAGAGTAAGAGTCATGTAGAAGTGTGTAAGTGTCATAGAGTCAAGTATGCATGTAAGAAGAGAGTGAAGAGTCTAGTATACAAGTGGTAATATGATAAGCCAAAGGTCATGGGAGTTGTCATATGGAGAGCAATAGTCAAGTACATGAAGAGTCATCTTCTATGTCTATATTATAGAGATAAATCTCCATGAAAGAGATATCAAATTATCCGATTGTAAAATAGAAGATATAGAAAAGTGAATAAAGCTTGTATACATATTTTGAGCAATTAATATTTTAAGTATTCTTCATGCATAGTACATGAATTATTTTATCCATTTACATTCATATTTGATATTATATGTGAATATTATTTCAATATTATATCGGCCTTGATATATATTTAATTACTCATTTATATTATTGTACTCTTCATTATTAACATTTAGACCTTTAGTATTGTAGCTT
The DNA here is from genome assembly GCA_028583015.1 of Wollemia nobilis. NCBI lineage: Eukaryota > Viridiplantae > Streptophyta > Pinopsida > Araucariales > Araucariaceae > Wollemia > Wollemia nobilis. The sequence goes on from JAQPPZ010001340.1 coordinate 1,448,902, forward strand.
ATTTATATTGGGACCTATAATATTCTATGGTAGTAAGGCTTAAAATGTAACAACCCATGCTTGATCCTACAAATCCACCAACTAATCCTTTCAACAAATCCTCAAATCCATTTTCTTCTCAATCAAATCTCTCTTTTAACAAAAATGCTTAGATGCACTTGTAGACATGGAGAATTGACCCACTTTTCATCAATTCATACTTGTAGATCAACTGTTGAACTAACCAAGCTAGTTCCACCTTCTAATGACCTAAAATTAGGCATTTATTGCTTTAAAAAGTAAGTTTGTATTTGAGACAACTTTTCCCCACCAAATCTTATCCATTCTTCTCACAAAACTTATATCATTGGATCAGGCTCAAAAATATATTTTCGACGGTATAAGTTTTATCATGTTCTAACACCATTTGGTCTCACAAAATGCATAAAAACTACACATGGGTCTAAATTCTAGGGTACAATTTTGGTTTTCTAGAAGTTTCTTAAACTTCTAGGGTTTTTTTTAGGTTGGCCCTCCTTTGCGATTAAATTTTTTTTTCTTGCTCTTTTGGCCTCCAAACCTCTTATAAAAGGAGGTTTGGATCCTCTTTTTATAAAAAGTCTTTTGAAAGTGATCTAGCATCCTAGCACTCTTGAAAGCAACCTCCTTGTGATCTAGCATCCTAGTACTCTTGAAAGCAACCTCCTTGTGATCTAGCATCCTTTTTGGCAATTCTTGAGCTCTTCTTGCATTCTTGGTCTGCTCCCTTCATTTCTTGTTGTTGCTTCTTTGTTTTGGATTGGCTACCATTGGTGATCAAGTGGAGGAGTACTTGGCAAGAGGAGAGATCTACCCACTTAGGTCATCATCTTGACTCTGACAATTGTTCCTTGCTTCTACCATCAGATTTGGAATTTTATTGAATTTTTGGATGCAAGACAAAGCTAGTGTCAACCTTCGAGATCAGATAAGCATTCTTAGTAGTCCTTTAGACTATTTTTTGGTTGTTCACTTTCCAAGAATTTCCTGTTATTTTTTTTAATCATTAAAAATATAAAAGAGGTTAATTCACTCTAGGCATTGAAAAGGAAACTACATGTAGTTTTGCATTTAAGGTTTAGATTGTTTGTACATTTCTCTTATACCCTTGCTCTAAAATATCAAAATAATATATTTACTACAATAGTATTAGTGAGCATTGAAATAAACAATCATCATAGGTTAGCTCTTGTATGCCTGCATTGTTGTGTTCTTTGCATTGTCTTTTCATTTCTCTTAGTTTAGTTCATAGAAGACCAAACCCTAGGTATTTTAACCAATTCACATATTTAAACATCCCATCCCTAGACTTGGGATGATAACTAAAACCATTCTTGGTGAACCCCTCTTATTTTCCCATCGAGTGTAGAGAACAACATACCCCCATAGCCACCTCGACTCCCAATAGATCTAACCGAGAATCATACATGGTAGGGTAGTTTTTCCCCTCTATATTTTGTGAACCTAACATGAAGATACATCTTAGTGGCCAAATTATGAAGCCTCTTCCTATTTTTTTTTCTTTTAAAAACTTTTAAATAAGACCACTAATTTATCTACTTAGAGTTTACAAAAAAATATTAATAACATTTAAAAAACCTTCTTGTGTATTTTTTGTTAGTTTTCTCCTCCATACTTTTCACTTATCCTAATGGTTCCATTCCTTAATATTCAATGAAGGCATATTGAATTTGATCAAATTCCCAAGGAATATTATCATATTGATAGAGAGAATCCTGACCTTGATGCAGAAGAGCAAGAAAATGTAGAAAATGATACAAACTATGATCCCTATAAGGGGTCTAATTGTGGCTTCCTTTTTACATAATTTTATTATGTTTTGGGTTTCATGAAACACCACAAAGGGAATTTGCTTAAATCTATGGAGCAAGAAGCTCAACTCGAAAGGGGTGAGGTTCCTCCTCCTCCAACTATCTTCCCTAAAAAAATCATGATAACCCCTTATTTGAATCTTCCCTTCATTATAATCTTGTCCATCAACCAACTTTTGGATCTACTATAACCACCAACATTGGAAGGCTTTCACATATCCCTCCAACTAGTAGTGCCACTCAAGATCATGTTCAATTTTCTTCTCATTCTACTAGTCTCACCATTCATGCTTCTATTCCACCAACTGCTTTTATCCACTCCAGCAAGATACCACATACCATAACCCATACCATAACAGTTTCAATGCCTCAAACATAGGCCATGTTCCTTTTTAACATCCTACCTATACCCCTCCCTTAGGGAACCTAGGGGTATTGCACAACAACAGCCATGAGATGTAAAGTTTAAAAAATATGGTGAAACAACTAGTTTCAAGAGTGTATATGATTCAACCCCCTAGTTTCACCTATAGTTATAGAGAAATATGTAATCAGCCCTTAGACCCTATCGTTACCACTATAACCTATCCTAAGCATTTTCCAATGTTAGTTTTTCCCATCTATAAGGGAACAAAATATCCAATTGAACACTTAATAATGTTTAGGACAACATGTCATGATATCATATATGATGACATGTTGTTGCTAAAGACATTCTTGAAAAGCCTTGGTGGCATGGAATTAGAGTGGTATTACCAATTGCCCAACCATTCTTTAAGGAATTTTGAACTATTTGGGACTTATGTTGAAAATAATGTGACCATGAAAGATGTTTATATGTTAAAACAAGGTAAAGAGGAAAGTCTTTTAGAAATCCTAGCTCGTTGGAGGAGTCTAGTTGGACGGTTAAGATATGCTCTACCTCCTTGAGACATGCTTGAGATATTTATTAGGAATTTACAAGAACAAATATCTTATGCATTGGAAACAACAACTATCACATATTTTGATCAAGCAATAGATTTAGCAAGAAAGGTGGAGCAATCCCTTATTAGAAGAGGACAACTTAAAGTAAAAGAGGATAGGACCACTAAAACATAGTATAAGAACAAGCATGTGGTAGGGGATGGAGTAGTAGATAGTAGGCCTATTAATAGTATTGTTAACAACCTACAAAATATGGTGCTTAGACAACCTCTAAAATCTCCACAAATTAATTTCACAAGACTCAACATGCCTATGATAGTGGTCCTAAAACAACTTTTGGAAGATAACATGATTGAGTTACCTCCTATAAGGTATCCTAAAACTACAACTAATTGGTACAAGGTTGGTCAATACTATGAGTATCATAGAGTGGAGGGGCACTTGAAAAACACATATAAGAGGTTGAAACATGTGGTTCAAGACCTAATCGATGAAAGACATCTTGTTATAGAAGGTTCTCAACCTAATCCTCCAAAAAACAATCAACCTCCTACACAACCAAAACCCACACCAAATCAAGACATGGGAATCTTCCAAGATCCTCTCCCTAATCATGGATAGTAGGTTGCTAATAAAGTGTCATATCACAATATGCCCCCTCCCTATGATAATATGGTTGGAATGATAGCAACAACTACAAGACAAAAAGCATGGATGCAATAGACTCAAAAATCTCAGTAGGGGATGAGTACTTCATCTAACCCACCTTCAAAACCTCCCTTAGTTTTGAATAATACGCAAAAAGGGAGCACAAGGTTAGAAACCCCACCTTTAGTGTTGAAGCCACAACATAAAGTCTCCTTCGACATTCAATAGTAGCTAGCTAGTATCCCAGACAAGATCTCTATCTTAGAACTCTTGCAATATTCTCATGTTCATAGGGAAGCTTTGTTAGAGCTTCTAAGACAATAATTTGTTTCTCCAGATGTTTCCCCTAGTGTTGTAGTTAATTTTATGGGCTCTCTTGGGATACATCACATCACATTTTTGAATGACGATATGCCTTCCTCAGAATTACAAGGGAATTCAACCCTTTACATCATAGATTTTATTGGGGAAAATTTTATCAAGTGAATCTTGATTGACAATGATTCTTCCCTTAATTAATGCATTTATCAATTTTTCCAAATTTTTTGATTGAAAGAGGAAGACTTAATTAAATCTGATGTTATCATCAAGGCTTTCAATAATGAGTCCCAAGAGGCCTATGATGTTATATCCCTCTCCCTTAGGGTCGGGCCTAAGATTTTAGATACCTTGTTCTATGTAGTACCTTACCCTACATATTTTAATCTTCTTCTTAGATGTCCTTGGATATATGCAATGAGGGTTGTCCCTTATACCCTTCATCAATATTTGAAGTTTGAATTTAAAAACCATATTATCACCATTCTGAGAGATCATCATCTATTCAAATATTATTCAATGGTTGAGTAAGCTTAGTTTGGTCTCAACATATATCCTTTAGCTTCATCATCCTCTTCTCCAAGTTCCTCATCTCAAATAACTAAGCAACTTAAAAATTTAAAAGTGAGTGAGGAACCTCTCATCAATGTTTCACCATGGGATCAAGTTAATCCATTTCTTCAAGAACCTCTTCTAGATCTTTCCAAGCTACCACCTTCACCGATGACTATGGTTTTACCCCATAATAATGGTGAAGTTGTACACATTGGCATGTGTACCTATAGGCCAAAATCAGCTACATTCCAACTTATCTTAAATTTTATAAAATTTTGACCAAGTATGGAGAAAGTAAGCAAAGATGCACTGGTTTTTCCATTTTTGCTAAAAAATAAAATCCACATGAAAAGATCCAAATCAAGAAAATGAGGGCTCTAACAATGATTTTCAACTTCTTTGTTAGTCGTGCATGAACAAGAAAGTGCTAGAAAATATGTTTTTGAGATTGAAAAAAGATGCTAATTCCTAGTCCCTTTGTTGTTCGTGCACAATATTGAAAGCACCAAAAAAATATGAAATCACATAAAAGGAGGTAAAATCGGATGTAAGTGTAATGGCATGATTTTTTTTCCTTCTTTGTTGTCCAAGCGCAATCAAGAAAGCACTAAAAAAGGTAAAATCACTAAAAAGCATAATTTCAAGGGAAAAGAGTGAAATGCTTGTTGCAAGAGAAAATACAATGATTTTTTGAAACCTTTGTTAGCCGCATGCAAATAAAAAGTGCTAAAAAGGGAAAAAATCCAAAAATAATTGAAAAAGGTGAATGCACAAAAAATGGCCAAAATCCAAAAGGCATTGAAAAGGTGAATGCACAAAAAGGGCCAAAATCAGAAAAGTACTGAAAAAGGTGAATGCATGAGAAAGGGCTAAAATAAAAAGCTGCTCAATTTCTTTGTCTACTGAATGCAACAAAAAAGTGTTGAAAAGTAGGATTTCATGGAAGAGAGGGTAAAATAGATAAAAGTAAAGTGTCAAAATTCTATGGTGACTTTTTTATTCACGTGCAATATTGTTTTCATGCACCTCTCTATCTTCGTTTCTAAGGCTAATAAAGCTCAATTTTGTGTAGAAATGAATGGTTGTGTAATTACTAATCATAGTCATTCATCAAAATATCAACAGTGAAGATTATTCTAAGTTTAAAAATTTTAGTGTATTCTTGTGTGGTTGCCTATTACAAAGATGGAGGAAAGCCAAACAAGGTGCCATGGAAGTTGAATATTTACTCACAATTTGAAAGCTTCCAAAATCTTCTTTTCAACCATATTCAATTATAGATCAGTGGAGGATAGAAGGTAGCAAGAATCATCAAGGGCCAAAAAGACTCTAATCTAAAATTTTGTTATAATTGATCAAGAAGGCGTAGTTGGCTAGCATCATTGATGGCAAGTGTCCACGAATCCAAGAAAAATTCCCTATAATGCGTACCATGAAATTCACTGTAAATCTATAAATAAAGGCAGTGACCTCCTTTCAAAAGGTCAACTCTAAAGTGTTTTCTTGCACTACTATGTACATTTTTTGCAATTAATGAAAGAAGCATTACAAGGGATGTTTACCTCAAACTTGCATCTGTATTGATTGGCTGATCATAATCTTGTGAAGTTATTTCTACTATTGTTGCTATGGTTAGTTTATTTTGTTAATTTGGATTGCTAACTTAGAGAAAATTGGAATAATTCATACTTATATGCATGCTTATGGGAATTCTATTTCTATTAGTCGAGGCATTGATCTTATTCTGTTAACTTGGATAATTAATGCTAGATGTTTGGAATAATTCTTTAAGTATGTCAAAGGCCATTGATGCAGAGTATTGTTGAGTTTTGAATGTTGTTAGTCTCAAATATTGCTTCTATAAATTGATTCATTGAAAGATACCTTGTGGATGTCTATGTTGTTAGCTTCACCCATCCATTATTCATTCATACATTTCTAACCCTTTCATTCCTATCCCTAAACCTTCATAATTTTGAGCTAAAAAGAGTCAACACCTATTAAGTTGACAAGGTATACCAGCCTTCTCTGGAGGTTGAATCAAAGTAATTTGGTTCTTCCAATGTTTAGTCTGGGTTGTGATTAGCGGGTGCTCACCTTCAAATCTCTCAGGATAATGATCATAGTTCTAGCATTGGCTTGATGACAAACCAGACTACAATAGTTTTTGGCACGCCCGATGGGATAGTTTCCACTATATATGTTTCTTATGTTTTACCCGGAGGAATCAAGATTCAGTGAATTATCTTGACCTTATAAGCGGAGAAAGTAAATTCACTTGGTGACTCCCCTAGAATACAACCTAGTAGAACCTTATTCCTAATCTTCGCACTTTCATGTTTACCAGAAGTGTTGCTAAGAAAGGTGGACAACCTGCTAATTTTTATGAGTTATTCCCAAAATCTAGGCATTCAAGATATCCATCCTCTAAAACTACCTTAGAAGAGTTTCAAACATCATCCTCTTCCTCAGACTCTTCTAAAACTGATACTCCCCATACTCAGGCTAATATGGATCCTGACTAGGACGCAACCCAATAGAATTACCCTGATTGGAATTTTGCAACCCCCTTATCTTTCCAAGATGTGCATGATATCCCTCAAGCCATAGTAAAGGCCATACCCACCTATGATGGTACTAGGAGAACTGCATATGAGCATTTCCAAGATGTGTTGTCAATGGTAGTTGTTCATAATATCAGGAACGAAGATGTCATTGTTAGATTGTTGGTCCTTTCCTTTAGGGGTAAAATCCTACATTGGTTCAGAACCTTAGAAAATGGTTCCATCAGATCTTGGGCTGATTTAGCTGGTCCTTTTGTAGAAGAATTCAATGAGTCTACAGACCCATTTTCACTCCTAACTCAGTTCATAGTTATCCAAAGACACCCACAAGAGTTAGTGTCTGATTTCAACCTCAAGTTTAGCAGAACATGGAAGAGAATCCCCAATGAATTCAGACCAACCTCCCCCTTGCTTATAGGTATTATATTAGAGCTTTAGGGCCTAACATTGGATTACAAACCCAACAATCTAGGGTAACCACATTCCCTCATATCTATCAAGTAGCGGTCCATGCTGAAGATATCTTGATTTTAGTAGGGAGATTACCTCCCAAACATGTTACACCATACTCTCCTAAAATCATGCAACATTCTCTCCCTAGTCTACAACTACATCTTTTCCTGTAATGAATCCCCCTTCATTAACAACTCAATTCCCTTCAATTAATCCATTGCATCCTAAGATACCACTTGTACCTTTTCCTCCATTACCATCTCAAGCACCTCAAGAGTCTCCATTGCTCCTTGATATTCAAAATTCTTTAAAGACTATCAGCAACAAGGTCAATGCTATAGAGAAAAGAGAAATGGAAAGATCTCAACAAAGGATATTTCCTTATATTAATAGAGATCAAAATCCTAGTTCAAGTAATAATGCAGGGCCAAGGGTTAATGCTAATTAGGAGGAATATGATTCCAATCCTAAAACCACTCTGGCCAATATCTGGTGTTTGGTCTATAATGATCCTCATGATCTTGAGTCTTGCTACATGTATCAACACCATGTCTAGTAGGCCATTGAAAAGGCTGAGAGGACCCAAAAGGGAAGAGTTAACATGTTGTGGTAGCATGAACAAGTGATGAGTGAGCCTAACTTCTCTGAACAAGAATCTATCTCCGTATTGACTAGATCTAGAAAGAAACCATTGCAAGTTGATCCACAAAAATTGGGTTCATTCCAAGTTCCTTCTCAAAATAAAAGGGACCAACCCTTGCCAAACAAGGATAAGTTCCCTATTCCACAAGCAGCTAGAAAAGGAGATTTAGTCCCTAAATATCAGGAGAAAGATAGAAATACATCAAAGCAAATTCAAAAGGAGAAAGATAAGGAGCAGTCAAGTTCCAAAGAAGAGGTAAGAGAAAAGTTGTAATTCCCTTCTATTACCAAAAGATAGAGAATTGAGGTCACACAACAGTATAGGAGAATATTCAGAGATACAGACAAGAAAGAGGAGAGAAACCCTTTAGAGAAGCCTAAATTTAACATTGTTGAGGAACTAAAGAAGACTCCATCTAGGGTGAGCCTCTATGATACACTCTTCCTCCTTGACCAAATTGACTTACTGAAAGCTTCTCTTAATAAGAAGTCTCAAGGGAAAGAGATTGCTACTATACTTAATCAGGCTCATGACCAGGAGAATATGTCTCTTGCTGCCCTAAAAAATAAGCCTCCTCCATTCTATATTTCCCTTAGGATGGAAGGATGGATAGTTCACAACTGCATGATTGATTCAAGGGCTTCCACTATAGTTATGCCCAAGGCTATTTGTGATGATATGGGGATGGAATATACTCGCTCATGCCAAGGAGTTTTACAACTGGATGGAACCCCTATAAATATTATAGGAGTTGTGAAAGATGTATTACTGAGATTGCATAGAGCCCCTAAAATCACTATTGTGCAAGAAATTGTGGTGGTAGACCTTGAACCCTACTTTGGCCTATGTCTTTCTAGAGAATTTACTACTAAATTAGGGGGATATATGTATTTAGACTACTCTAGCATGATGATCCCTCACAAAGGTAAGAGGATAAGGCTGACTCCTAAAAAGCCAATCACTTACCATATTGAGAAGATAGAGGAAGATTTGTATAATCACTCAGCCATGGAAGAACCAAAATTGGTAGAACTCCTTGAGGATTTAGAAGTTGATGATCAACTACCATTCCAAGATGTCCATGATCTTCTTGAGACAGGGATGGGTACATACAACATATCATCTAAAATAGAGAAAAATACCCTACTATTTCCAACCAATCATTGAGAGAATCTGAAATATGGACAATGCATTTTGATGGAGCAAGATGCAAAAATGGAGTTGGGGTAGGTGTAGTCTTAAAATATCCATCAGAAGGAGTTAAAATTTTTTCTTTTAGACTCACTTGGTCTTGCACAAACAATACCATAGAGTATGAGGCTTTATGCCTAGGACTGATGCAAGCAGAAAATATGGGTATCAAAATGTTGGATATTTATGGTGACTCAGAGTTGGTTGTGAACCAAGTCACAGGAAAGTACAAAAGTAAGCACCATTATCTAAAAGCTTATAGAAATAGAGTTTGGGACTTGATGGAAGCTTTTGATGCCTTAAACTTACATGTTGTCCCAAGGTAGCAAAATAGTTTGGTTGATGCTTTGGCTATCAAAGGCTCAAATTTCTCTCCTTCTATAGACTATGGATCACCTAAGAACAAAAGAGTTAAGCTCATTTTTAGACCAATGGTGCCAGACAGATAAATATATTGGCAGGTATTTGAGAGCGATGAATAAATTGTTGATTTTATTATTAAGGAAGTTGATTGTGCTTTTTCTCAGAGTGATTTAGCTCAAGAAATTGATCAACAAGAGATTATACAGCTAAAAAATAATCACATACCAAAAGGATTGATCACTTTAGAAAGCTTGTTTGATAATGAGGATGGTAAGAGATTAAAATAGATGAAAGTAGATGATAAGATCTATAGAGAAATTAAAGTTGAAAATGGAGAAAAGCTAAAATTTGGCATACAATGCACTACAAGTGAGGCAGAGGCATTCAAATATTTGTGTCATAGATACCAAGATATAATAGCTTGGACTTATGATGACCTGAAGGTTTATGATAAAGGTATAATTCAGCATACTATTGAGCTAGTTCCTGATGCCAAGCCATTCAGATAGAAATAGAGACCGATGAATCCTAAAATAGAGGTGATCATGAGGTAGGAACTGCTAAAGCTATTGAAAGCTAAAATAATCTACCCTATTAAACACTCTACCTGGGTTTCCAATTTGGTCCTAGTAAGGAAGAAGAATGGTGATATCCACCTCTATGTAGACTTTAGGAATCTAAACCAAGCATCTCTGAAAGATCACTACCCCTTACCACAAATTGATCAGATTTTATAGATGGTAGTAGGGGCAAAAATATTCTCTTTATTAGATGGCTTCTCTAGGTACAACCAGATTTGGGTCAAAGATGAAGATCAACATAAGACTGCATTCACTACAAAGTGGGGTACCTTCACCTATCAGAGAATGCCATTTGGTCTATCCAATGCTGGTGCCACTTTTCAAAGGGCAATGGATTATACTTTTGGTAAGCTTATCAACAAAATAATATTGATATATTTAGATGATATGACTATGTTTTCTCACAAGAAACAAGATCATCTCAATCATCTAGAGCAAGTTTTCCAGAAATACAGAGAGTTTGGCATATCATTGAATCCCAAAAAATCCATCTTTGTAGTCCATGAGGGGAGATTATTGGGTCATGTAGTGTCAAAACAAGGAATGTCCATTGACCCAGATAGAATAAAAGCAATATTGGCACTTCCTCTCCCAATGAATAAGAAGGCTCTTCAATATTTCTTTGGGTAAATTAATTTTGTGAGGAAATTCATTTCTGATTTTGCTTAGATTGTTAAACCAATCTCAGAGTTACTCAAGAAAAATGTTGACTTCAAATGGATTGACAAAAGGAAGTAAGCATTTGAATTGATCAAGCAAGCTATTGCCATAGCTCTAGTATTGGTTAACCCTGATTTTGATAAGGATTTCATCTTATACGCTTATGGAGCTGAAGAGAGTTATGTTGTTGTGCTAACTCAAAAGGATGATGAGAGCAATGAACACCTCATATTCTTTTGGAGTCAGACCCTACATGAGTATCAAATAAAGTACAACTTCATAGAAATATAGGTGTTTGCAATAATGAAATCTCTTAAAAAGTTTAGGTAATACCTTGCTCAAAGCAAAACACTGGTGTATGTGGTTCACCCTGATGTGAGAACCTTTATCTTGTAAGGTGAACTTGGTGAGAAGAGAGCAGGGTGGATTACAAAGATACAAGAATTTGACATAGAGATTCATCCCACCAAATTGGTTAGAGGAAGAGCATTATATCAAGAACTAGCAGCTAAAGCTAATACAAGAGAAGAAGTAGCTTGCTAGATTGAAGAGTTAGAGTAGAAATATGACACTCTCTCAGAAGGAGTGGATTGGATAGAGCAGCTCAAGAACTACTTCGAGATAGGGGTTTGCCCTCCAAATCTCAATGCTTCACAAAGGAGAAGGTATAGGCTACAAGCCTTGCACTATATGTTGTTACCAGAAGGACTTTATAGAAAAAACCTAGATGGTGTTCTCCTAAGATGTGTTAGAGAAGATCAAAAGCAAAAAATTTTAAGAGAATTCCATGATGGATTATCTAGAGGTCATTACTCAGGTAGGTCTACTGCACTAAAAATTATAAGGGCAGGTTATTATTGGCCTACCATCTTCATTGATGCATTCAATATTGCCAAGGGATGTGACAAATGCCAGAGGTATACTAGTAGAAATAGAAACACTGCAATGCCTCTTCAACCAGTACAAGTGGAGCAACCATTTCAGTAGTGGGGGCTAGACTTTGTGGGAGAAATCAATCCTAATTCTTTAGCAGGCCACAAATATATTTTGATAGCCACTGATTATTTTACCATATGGGTTGAGGCTATCCCAACCAAGAAATGTGATCAGGATGTAGTCATTGAATTCCTTGAGACTTTGATCACCAGGTTTGGCATCCTTGAAGCTTTAGTAAGTGATAATGGCCCAACTTTCATAGGAGCCAAGTACATTGACTTTACTAATAGATATGGTATTTATCTAGAATAATTCTTCTAACTACTACCCACAAGGGAATGGATTGGCATAATCAAGCAATAAAAACCTCCTCAGAATGATTAAAAGGTCTCTTGAAGATAACAAAATATCCTGGTATTTGCTCATGAATCAGGTCCTATGGGTAGATAGAATTACTATGAAAAAATCTATAGGCACATCTCCTTATGCTCTGGTATATGGAAAAGAAGTTGTACTTCCTATACATTTAGAGATACCTACCTTAAAGTATATCAATGATGATCTTGATAAGGAAGACCCAGTAAACAAAAGGCTAGTTCAATTGTTGCATTTGGAAGAACAGAGGGAAGAAGCCTACAAAATATTCTAGAAGCATTTATCATAGATAAAGGGTTGGTTCGACAAGAAAGCCACCTTTAGGAAATTTAGAGTGGGTGATTCTATTTTAAAGTGGAATGTAGAGAAATCCAAGCCAGATAAACATGAGAAGTTTAATATATTTTGGGAAGGTCCATTTGAGATAGCTACAGTTAAACAAAAGAATGCTTTTCAACTCCAAGACAAAAGTAGAGATTTGCTGCCAATCCCAGTAAATGGGTATCATCTCAAACTATACCACAAGTAAAGAATTTCTTACTTTGTATTATATGTATCATAATGTATAAATACTTTTATTTTCCTTTTTGCACTTTGTATTAATATTAAGAAAGTGAAAAATGAAAAAATGCATCACGATAGAGAATTTCCTCATAACCATGACTCAAATCCCATATACAAGAAGCACTACGCCACACATCTTAATCAAGCATCATTTCACTCACAAGATAGAGAAAAGGGCACGATCATGAGAAAAGTAAAGTCACTTTACTTAAAATTTAAAAAGCATGGATTTCCCCTAAGAAGCAATAGTGGCTAGCACATAATTTCAAAATCAGACATAAAGGTGGCACACACATTAGAGTCATGCCGCCAATCGCAAGGGTAGGCCAATTACGAATGAGAAAGATGATAGTAATAATGCAACCTGGTTCCCACGTGCAAAGTGAACGCTACACCTACTGCATTAATTTCTTTCATCCCAAGAATATCTATATATTCGACACCATAAGATAAATTCACTTTTATCGCATACTCAAATATACTAGAGCAATAGTGTTAGTCTCACAATGAAACTGAGAGGGGGGGTGAATCAGTGTGGCTCTTTAAAACTTAAAAACTTCAACTCTTAAAGCCAAAACAATGAAAGCTTAAAACCACATAAAGCAAATATAACAAGAGAGCATCACACAACACAAGATGTACCGAGGTTCACCAGTTTTGGCTACTCCTCAAAAATTGACTGTTTGGACTCCCATCCAAATCTAGCCTTTGCAAAATATCAATTTTACAATCAATTTACCAACACCCACTGGAAGGAGCACCAACCCCTGATTTATCTGCACCAACAGAAAGGAGCACCAACCCCTAATTTATCTGCACCAACAAAAAGGAGCACCAACCCCTAATTTATCTGCACCAACAGAAAGGAGCACCAACCCCTAATTTATCTACACCAACAAAAAGGAGCACCAACCCCTAATTTATCTGCACCAAAAGAAAGGAGCACCAACCCCTAATTTATCTACACCAACAGAAAGGAGCACCAACCCCTAATTTATCTGCACCAACAGAAAGGAGCACCAAACCCTTTCCAGCACCAACCCCTAATTCCAAGCACCAACTTGGACTTCAATTTTGAAACTATATGTTTGACATAAAAATGCCTTCGCTTGTACAAGACCCTGACTGGTCTATTGCTAACCCAACCTCTCTCGCTATTCACCAAAACACCACACACTCTTACGACTTTGCTTACTGCACTTTTATGGCCCTCACGGCTCTGCTTAACGCTCTCTTATGGCACTCTTCCAACCCTCTTTTTGTAGCACTTTCACTCTATTCAGCAGCACTTCCTCTCTAGTTCAGAGCAGCAAGTAATTCTTCACGTAGACCTCCTTTTATAACAAAGTTTGACTCTATTTTTAGCTTCCATATTTTTGCATGCAACTTATTAATAGAAACTTCTATATGTAACTCCTTTATCTCACAGTATTCTCTCATGCATCCTATTAATAGTTACGGCTCTTTGTTTGGTCTTCGACTGATGACTTTCAGTTTAACCCTCGCTCGATGCTTTCACTTCGTAACTGGCCCTATAATTGTCATTCTGACTTCAGTTCACTGTTCTTATTTTAGTTGCATGATTTTTCTCTGTAACTGCACCTGTAACTGACGTACTGACTTTAGTTAACTCTTCTTATTTTAGCTGCATGATTTTCTTCTGCAACTGCACCTGTAACTGTCGTATAACTTCAGTTAACTATCACATATCTTATTTCGGCTGGGTTCTCTTCTTAGCTCGTGCCAAAGTGACCTGTCACGAAATCGTGACACTTCTGCCTCTTTGTCCTCTTCTCGGCTTTCGCCCATGAAAACACATGTCACGATATCGTGACACTTTCGCCTCCTTGCTTCTTTTGTTTGCTTGTACCCGCGAAAACACAACATGTCATGATATCGTGACACTTTCGCCTCCTTGCTACTCTTCTTGGCTTGTACCAACAAAAACACAACATGTCATGATATCGCGACACTTTCGCCTCCTTGCTACTCTTCTTGGCTTGTACCAATGAAAACTCAACATGTCACGATATCGCGACACTTTTGCCTCCTTGCTCTTCCTCTTTACTTTTGTCACGATATCGTGACACTTCTGCCTTCTTACTTTCTCTCTCCTCCTTTAGTCGTGAAAATGTGACATGTCACGAAATCATGACACTTTCTCTCCTTTGCTCTTTCTCTTGCCTTCGGTTCGAAAACCCGACATGTCGCGATATCGCGACACTTTTTCTCCTGGACTCTCTCTCTTGCCTTCGGGTCGTGAAAACCCGACATGTCGCGATATCGCGACACTTTTTCTCCTGGACTCTCTCTCTTGCCTTTGGGTCGCGAAAACCCGACATGTCATGATATCGCGACACTTTTTCTCCTGGACTCTCTCTCTTGCCTTCGGGTCACGAAAACCCGACATGTCGCGATATCGTGACACTTTTTCTCCTGGACTCTCTCTCTTGCAATATGTCACGATATCGCGACACTTTTTCTTTCGGACTCTCTCTCCTGCAATATGTCATGAAATCGTGACACTTTTTCTTCCGTACAATCTCTCTTGCAATATGTCATGAAATCGTGACACTTTTTCTACTTGCCTCTCTCTCCTGCAATATGTCGCGAAATCGTGACACTTTTTCTACTTGCCTCTCTCTCTTGCAATATGTCGTAAAATCATGACACTTTTTCTACTTGCCTTTCTCTCTTCCAACATGTCACGAAATCACGACACTTTTCTTGCTTGCGCTTTCTCTCCGAACATGTCACGAAATCACGATAGTTTTGCTTGCTTGCCTTTCTCTCCGAACATGTCACGAAATCGTGACAGTTTTGCTTGCTTGCGCTTTCTCTCCGAACATGTCACGAAATCATGATAGTTTTGCTTGCTTGCGCTTTCTCTCCGAACATGTCACGAAATCATGACAGTTTTTCTTGCTTGCGCTTTCTCTCCGAACATGTCACGAAATCGTGATAGTTTTGCTTGCTTGCGCTTTCTCTCCGAACATGTCATGAAATCATGATAGTTTTGCTTGCTTGCGCTTTCTCTCCGAACATGTCACGATATCGTGATAATTTTTCTTTCTTCTCAACATGTCGCGATATCGCGACAATTTTTCTTTCTTCTCAACATGTCGCGATATCGCGACAATTTTTCTTTCTTCTCAACATGTCACGATATCGTGACAGTTTTTCTTTCTTGCTCAACATGTCGCGATATCGTGACAGTTTTCTTCCTTGTGATTTTCTTTTGATTTTTAGTATATGGGCCACTTCGATCTTTTGGAAAACCACTGTACATACTCTGAAGAACCTCTTAACTCCTATCCATTGCATCAACCGATCTGTCTGACTGTGTTGACAACAATGACAATACTATTCCTGCACCTTGCTCAACAATCTCCCCCTTTGGAATTGTTGGCAACACACATGCAATTTCCTATAATTCTTCTCCCCCTTTGACAATAATACCAAAGGGCTGCTGTAGACTCCCCTTGAGTCCATGCACAACATTCTCAGGCACAAATTAATACAGTTAGCAAAAATTACAAACATGAGCAAAAAGATAATCAAATATATAAATGCTCCCCCTGAGAATGTGGTCCCGATAGCTAGTCAGTTCTTGGGAAGCATGACCACTCCCAATTTATTGTGAAGGTATCCGCTACTGACTAGTGGACCTCTCTCCAATTGTTATATTATAGAAGACTTTGTCTCTCTGCTACACTGACTGGTGGATCTACTCTAGTAAGCTCACCAAGAACTTGCCCAAATCTGCTCTAGAAATCTGTCCCAACACTATCCTCAAATATTTCCCAAAGGCCTTCTCAAAGGCTCAATCAATCATGCTCAAGTAGTACTCAATATGAACTCAACAATGAATGGCAATCTCAAATCAAATCCACTTCATCAACTTTAACATCAGCAATCTCCATAATTTTCTTTAGCCTCTTGACTGCCACCTCCTCCGTGACTAACGACTTTGCCTCGCATCCGTTGTGCAGCTCAATGTCTCTGGTTTCTAACGACTGCCATGAATGTTTTCATCGTCTACGCAGGTATTGACAGTGGACCGTTACATCTAGCGTTGGAACCTCAATCTATGCGTAGTCATCAACACTCGGTATTCTGCTTCTTGCTAGGGCATATGTCAGGGCTACTCAATGTCTTTGCTTTGATTCTGGCATCTCTTTGACAACTGCTACTTCTTTAGAGAAAATTAATGCTCTCTTATACCAAACGATGTGTTGTATTTTTGGTTAAGAAACGCACGCCTTCCCACTCACAACACGGATTCTATTTTATCTACAGATTGGGAATGTTACAGGCTTCAAAACCAGCACCTGCCAGCTTATGCTTCCATGACACGTCGACCTGTGCTACATGTTCTATCTCAGATAATGCCTATCAGCTGTTGCATCAAAAACCTAGTTGTTCACCATGTTGTTCTACTGAAGCACATCAGTTTGATACTATCTCCACAAACATCTACATGAACTGAAACACATTTTGACAACTATACGACAACTCCCCGACTACTTTCCTTTCATCCTCAGATAACCACACAAATACATAGGAGCATTAAAATAAAACTTTAACATTGCTCCCCCCTGAGGATGTGCTACCTGGATCTGCTTAGTGCAATAGAGGAGTAATCTCCTTCAGTCCAAGGAGACACGATTTCCTCTCTTCTTTCTTTCTCCAATATTTCTTGAACTTAGGCTGAAGGTTTTCAACTGCATCCCTATTTTGAACCTTTTCATGAACTTGAACATTTCTCTTGGGTGGTTGTCTCTTGTACATCCTTGATGGATGATTATTCTCCTTTCTTTGATGCACATGATTTCTTCCCTGTCTATGTTGCACTCTTTGCGTCTGATGAAATCTACTGTCTTGCCTTAGATTAGATACAAAAGTTCTTGGACAAGACCTTGCTATGTGCCCATGACCATTACATTTAAAACATTGCACATGGTGTTCAACCGGAATAACAGATGTATTTCTACCAACATAACTCTTTGATCTATTATTCAATCCACAATAAATTGCCTTGTGACCATAATGGTTGCATCTAAAACAATAGCCATTAAAAGCATTATTATGAATAGAGTGAGAGTGATAGAACCTCTTTTGTTGTGGTTGCTTTGTTGTAGATCTCCTTTGAGATTTTCTTCCTTTTGAGGATTCAGCTTCAAGATTTTCTTGCTTTGATCCTTCAGTAGTGGATTTCTTCTTCTCTGCAGATTTAGAAGATGAAGGTTGTCCAGCTTCATATCCAAGACCAAGCTTACACATGGGGCTTCTTTGTTGCCTTATTATTTTATCTAGCAACTCTGTGCTCTTCTCAAATTTGAGATTTGTATTGTCCTCTTCTAGTTGTTTCCTCAATAAAACAATCTCCTCTTCTTGTTTGCAGCAAACAATCTCTTTCTCATTGATCTGTGACTTCAAGGCTTCTTCTATTTTCTTGGCTTTGTGAATTTGTAAGAAGAGATCTTCAATATTATCCTCATATTCTTCCAACTTCTTGGACAGTATTTTGTTCTTTTTCCTTTCTATACCCAACTCTTCAAGTGCAGCGATCAACTCACCTTCTAGATCTACTTCAGCCTCAAGGTCTTCATCATATACTTCAGAATTCACTTCTTCAACCTTTTCTAGTTTTACTTCTTCAAATGCCATGAAAAGAGCTTCACCTGTTTCCTCTTCAGAATCCTCACTGCAGTTGTCTTTTGATGAGTTGACATTCTTGGAGATGAAACTTTTCTTCTTGAAGTTGCCTTTTCTGAAATTTGTTTTCTTCTTCCAGTCACTTCTTTCTTGGTGCGATCCTTCATCATTTTTGTTCTTCTCATTAAGTGGACAGTTAGTCGCAAAATGCCCAATGCCTCCACAGTTGAAACATTTAAGCGGTAGCTTTCCTCTGTATTTTCCTTTTCCCCTTATTAGTTTTCGAACAAAGTTTGCTTCCGTTTCATCTGATGTCTCTTCTTCCTCGGATTCTTGTTTTGCTTTTATATTTTTATGTGCTTTAAAAGCAGCTTCTCTGTCTGTGGGTTTAGTTTTTCCTATTCTCATCTCATATGCAGTCAAAGAACCATGCATCTCATCCATACTAAAAGTATTTAGATCTTTAGCTTCTTCTATTGCTGAAACTTTAGAATCAAATCTTTGGGGAAGAGATCTTAGTACCTTTTTCATGATGACAACATCTTCCATTTCCTCGTCGAGTCCTCTAATCGCATTAATGATTCCATTAACTCTCAGCATGTATGCCTCTATGTTCTCATCGTCATTCATCTTTAATGCTTCGAACTGAGCTCGATGCGTTTGTAACTTGGCCTCCTTGATCTTGCCATCTCCTTCATGAATGCTCCTTAGTTTGTCCCATATGTCTTTTGCCATTTTACAACTCATAATATTTATCAGTTCGTTGTCCACTAAACCGCACATGATAGCATTCTTTGCTTTAGAGTTATTCTCAAACAGTTTCTTATCGGTAGCATCGGTTGGAGGAGTGGTGGGTATTGTGTATCCATTGTCTACTGAATCCCAAATGTCGTATCCCAAAGCACAAAGATATGTCTGCATCCTGAGTTTCCAAAATGTGTAATTAGTTCCATCCAACAATGGTGCTTTGTTTGATGAGAAGCCTTCACCACCTGCCATTGCGTACTAATCCAAGATCACCCTAGCTGGTTAAGCTTTGTTTAGGAACTTGGCTTTGATACCAATTGTTAGTCTCACAATGACACTGAGAGGGGGGGTGAATCAGTGTGGCTCTTTAAAACTTAAAAACTTCAACTCTTAAAGCCAAAACAATGAAAGCTTAAAACCACATAAAGAAAATATAACAAGAGAGCATCACACAACACAAGATGTAACGAGGTTCACCAGTTTTGGCTACTCCTCAAAAATTGACTGTTTGGACTCCCATCCAAATCTAGCCTTTGCAAAATATCAATTTTACAATCAATTTACCAGCACCCACTGGAAGGAGCACCAACCCCTGATTTATCTACACCAATAGAAAGGAGCACCAACCCCTAATTTATTTGCACCAAAAAGAGCACCAACCCTAATTTATCTACCAAAAAGGGAGCACCAACCCCTAATTTATCCGCACCAACAGAAAGGAGCACCAACCCCTAATTTATCTGCACCAACAGAAAGGAGCACCAACCCCTAATTTATCTGCACCAACAGAAAGGAGCACCAACCCCTAATTTATCTGCACCAACAGAAAGGAGCACCAACCCCTAATTCCAAGCACCAACTTGGACTACAATTTTGAAACTATATGTTTGACATAAAAATGCCTTCACTTGTACAAGACCCTGACTGGTCTATTGCTAACCCAACATCTCTCGCTATTCACCAAAACACCACACACTCTTATGGCTCTGCTTACTACACTTTTACGGCCCTCACGACTCTGCTTAACGCTCTCTTACGGCACTCTTCCAACCCTCCTTTTTGTAGCACTTTCACTCTATTCAGCAGCACTTCCTCTCTAGTTCAGAGCAGCAAGTAATTCTTCACGTAGACCTCCTTTTATAACAAAGTTCTGACTCTATTTTTAGCTTCCATATTTTTGCATGCAACTTATTAATAGAAACTTCTATATGTAACTCCTTTATCTCACATAGTATTCTCTCATGCATCCTATTAATAGTTACGGCTCTTTGTTTGGTCTTCGATCGATGACTTTCAGTTTAACCCTCGCTCGATGCTTTCACTCCGTAACTGGCCCTGTAACTGTCGTTCTGACTTCAGTTCACTGTTCTTATTTTAGCTGCATGATTTTTCTCTGTAACTGCACCTGTAACTGACGTACTGACTTTAGTTAACTCTTCTTATTTTAGCTGCATGATTTTCTTCTGCAACTGCACCTGTAACTATCGTATAACTTCAGTTAACTGTCACATATCTTATTTTGGCTGGGTTCTCTTCTTAGCTCGTGCCAAAGCGACCTATCATGAAATCGTGACACTTCTGCCTCTTTGTCCTCTTCTCGAATTTTGCCCGCAAAAACACATGTCGCGATATCGCGACACTTTTGCCTCCTTGCTTCTTTTGTTTGCTTGTACCCACGAAAACACAACATGTCGTGATATCGTGACACTTTCACCTCCTTGCTACTCTTCTTGGCTTATACCCAAAAACAACATGTCACGATATCGTGACACTTTTGCCTCCTTGCTACTCTTCTTGGCTTATACCAAGAAAACACAACATGTCACGATATCGTGACACTTTCGCCTCCTTGCTCTTCCTCTTTACTTTTGTCGCGATATCGTGACACTTCTGCCTTCTTACTTTCTCTCTCCTCCTTTAGTCGTGAAAATGCGACATGTCACGAAATCGTGACACTTTCTCTCCTTTGCTCTTTCTCTTGCCTTCGGTTCATGAAAACCCGACATGTCATGATATCATGACACTTTTTCTCCTGGACTCTCTCTCTTGCCTTTGGGTCGTGAAAACCCGACATGTCACGATATCGTGACACTTTTTCTCCTAGACTCTCTCTCTTGCCTTCGGGTCGTGAAAACTCGACATGTCACGATATCATGACACTTTTTCTCCTGGACTCTCTCTCTTGCCTTCGGGTCACGAAAACCGACATGTCATGATATCGCGACACTTTTTCTCCTAGAATCTCTCTTGCCTTTGGGTCAACATGTCGCAATATCGTGACACTTTTTCTTTTGGACTCTCTCTCCTGCAATATGTCACGAAATCGTGACACTTTTTCTTCCGTACAATCTCTCTTGCAATATGTCACGAAATCGTGACACTTTTTCTACTTGCCTCTCTCTCCTGCAATATGTCACGAAATCATGACACTTTTTCTACTTGCCTCTCTCTCCTGCAATATGTCACGAAATCGTGACACTTTTTCTACTTGCCTTTCTCTCTTCCAACATGTCGTGAAATCATGACAGTTTTTCTTGCTTGCGCTTTCTCTCCGAACATGTCACGAAATCGTGATAGTTTTTCTTGCTTGCGCTTTCTCTCCGAACATGTCACGAAATCGTGACAGTTTTGCTTGCTTGCGCTTTCTCTCCGAACATGTCACGAAATCATGACAGTTTTGCTTGCTTGCGCTTTCTCTCCGAACATGTCATGAAATCGCGATAGTTTTGCTTGCTTGCGCTTTCTCTCCGAACATGTCACGAAATCGTGACAGTTTTTCTTGCTTGCTCTTTCTCTCCGAACATGTCACGATATCATGATAGTTTTTCTTTCTTCTCAACATGTCGCGATATCGTGACAGTTTTTCTTTCTTCTCAACATGTCGCGATATCGTGACAATTTTTCTTTCTTGCCAACATGTCGCGATATCGCGATAGTTTTTCTTTCTTGCTCAACATGTCGCGATATCGTGACAGTTTTCTTCCTTGTGATTTTCTTTTGATTTTTAGCATATGGGCCACTTCGATATTTTGGAGAACCACTGTACATACTCTGAGGAACCTCTTAACTCCTGTCCACTGCATCACTGAACTCATGTCCAGTGCATCAACTTATCTGTCTGACTGTGTTGACAACAATGACAATACTGTTGTTGCACCTTGCTCAACAAATAGGAATACAGTGAACGGAAGAGTGCAAATTTCCTATGAATTTATAGTGAGCATATTTTTCTTTTCAAAAGGGAGAAATAGACTAGCAAGTGACAATGGTATCCCCTTCATTCTCGTCATCTATCTTGGATGAGTGCACTTAACAAAATAGAATCTTATTACAATTTTAATAGAGTTACTAGGGCCAGCTCTGAAGCTAATTAATGGAAGGATGCCTAGATTACCTAAATTGGTAGAAGATACATTGAGAAAAAAGGGGGAAGAAGAAGGTGAATGATATATACTGAAGGAAGGGACAATTATTCACTTGTATGGTTTTATTGAGAAACCTTTTGTGTTGCCTCATTATGTCACCAAGAGGATGTTTGCTCTAGAATATAACCACTAGAAATATTATATTAATGTTGTATTTGGAACTAGAAAATATAGGAAGAGCACTTGCACCTACACTATTAATATGGGAGATATCTTTGTAAATAAAAGAGAGCAATATAAGAGCATCACAAAATATATACGAAAGTTAGGGTTAGTAGAATTTCCTCGCAGATGGAGATATGACCAAAAAAATAAATTTTCAGAGAGGTTGAATGACCTAAATGTGAAGACTCCAATATTTAAAATAACCCTCAGACCTCTCTATGAAAAATTTAGAAACAATGATGAAAATTCTTAATTGGAATGAATGTTCAGCACATGGAAGCATTACCACCTTGGAGGTATTTCTATGACCATGTAGTCAATTATGACCCTGACCAAAATGAAGGGCATATTTACGTAGAAGATTATGTAAAGAAAATAATAAAGAAATAGGATTGGAACCCCACAAAGATATTTGAATTCTATAGAATGCAAGTGGAAAATAATACTGTAAAGTCAATATATCCTACCAAGAATGATAGGTAGTTTGATGAAGCATATGATAAATTTTCAAGATATTGGTAAGGTGATAGAAATTTTTTGGTATTAAATTTCAAAAAACCCATAGGCCAATAAGGAGCAACAGTTGCCAAACAAGTTTGGAGGGTAAAACTAAAAGGAGTAAGCATAAGAACTCCTCTCCTCGAAGAAATACCATGGAAGAGGCTATCACTATTGGAAAAGGAAAATAATCGGTATTTCAGCCAACTACAAAGAAGTTAAAAAAATATAGATCGGGTGCACAATTAATGCAAATATATGGTTATGAAGGAGAAGGCCTGGGCCAAAATGAATTAGAACATGCAAAAATAATTCAGGTTGAAAGAAGGCCAAAATAGCGAGCCGTTGGGACATCCTTAGAATTCTATATTGAACCTAGGTTTAGGACTGATGAGGTTATATCTGGTACCTATGCTATTAGATTTGTGTGTCCCAACCTCACTTCACAACATATACAACCAGGAGGATCAAAGGGAGAATATCAATAGCAATCTCAAGTAGGAAAATAAGTGGCAGACTCACTCCAATCATAGCCATTGGCAGCAACCATGGTGTCTATGAAAGAGATAGAGGAAGAAGAGAAAGAAGAAAAATAATGGAACATGATTTCTAAACATTAGAGCAATCACAATATCTACAAGAGGAGCAACCTAGTCCAAACTAAATAGAGAAAAACTATTCATCGAGATACTTAGGTATGATCCCTTCCCTTTATCCTTATCTTGCTCTTCCAAGTTCCTCGAAGACTCTCTCCTCCCTTTCTGAGAAATAATTTGAGACAATATAAGTTCC
The DNA here is from genome assembly GCA_028583015.1 of Wollemia nobilis. NCBI lineage: Eukaryota > Viridiplantae > Streptophyta > Pinopsida > Araucariales > Araucariaceae > Wollemia > Wollemia nobilis. Next base: position 1,472,815 of record JAQPPZ010001340.1, read on the forward strand.
CCCATCCATTTCATTACAAATCACCACATCAGTACCACCATCACCCACTCTACATTCATCCAAGAGTCTATCCTCTTTATCAATCTCAACCCAAACCCAACCCTAATTACTTTAACCATTGAGCCCTCATCAAACATTAGTATGATCATCTTTAATTTTAGTAGAGATATAATTATACACACCACTTCCAACATCCTTATTAGTCAAAGCCATATTTTCTACCCCTTTTTGCCAAGTAGCAACTATTTTGGCTTCCCCCTATACACCACTCCCCTTAGTATTATCTCTAGTGGCCATATCCACTCAATCCACTAATCCTTCTAGGATCCCAGGCCATAATATCAGTGAAATTTCATTTAATGCAGCCACCTAGTGGAATGACCAGCTAGCAAAACCATCAAAAGAGATGGCTCAAAAAATGAAAATAGTTGTTATTGATCTAGTTTCCCAAAAAAGGATAAAGTTCACCATCACTCCAAAAGTGAGCAAGCCAAGGAAAGATATGACCATGGATAATTATCAGGTTATAGAGAATATGGTGGGCATCATGCAATTACTGCAGTGGATGAGCTTGTGTTGGCCAAATATCATATGGATATAGTTTTCTTACAAGGTGATATCTGTAGGTAGGAAAATGAAGAGCTCAAAAGGAAGGTAGAAGAGCTAGAATCCTCACTTTGATTTTAGGAAAATATTGTAAAAACACTCAAGGATGAAGTGAATAAGTGGTAGGACAAATCTCAAGAAGCTACAAATTATAAACAACAGGTTGAGAATGCTCAAGCTCAAGTGAGGACTTTGACTAATCATAATAGCCAATTGTAGCAGCAACTATTGATTGAAAATGATAGATCCACTAGATTCTTGTTGTGGCTGCTCCACAACATACCCCAAAATTGGGGACCCACCTTTTTTTACATGTTTTCCAAGAAGACCGAAGTGGCCCATATGCTAAAGATCAAAGAAAAAGCAAAACACCACAAGGAGAAAAAAGTGTCGCGATATCGTGACATGTTGCATTTTCGTGGTCCAAAGCAAATTGATGTGGTATTTGCCAAGCTATATTTTTATTTTATTTACAGGCTTCAATATCCAACAAAAACAAAGAAATTCGGCAGGAGTAGATAAGTAGCTGCCGACAAATAAAAACAAGGAATGTCGGCAACTGCCGACATTACAAAGCTGCCGACAATAAAATGTCGGCAAATACAAGACTTTAGGAAAAATAAATAAATATTAAACCTAAAGTCTATTAAACCTCATCACTCGTCCCATCAACAAAAGCATTGGACTCCAATGCTTGTAACAAAGCGGGAAAATCCTGGGACATGAGGTGAGCAGAAATCCAGCGAGCTTGGTGTGGAAACTGGCCACGACGGGCCACCAGATATGAAGTAGAAGTACCCTGGCGAGTTTGTCGAGTCTTCGTATCAAAAAGTGTATCGTCAGAAAGCGGAAGTTGTGCATCAGGAACCACATCAACCGGATGATTAATAGCTGGATCAGATTCCAAGGTGGAATCATAGTACGGCTTAAGAAGATCAACATTGACGACATCATGAATGCTAAGATGAGCTCGGAAGATCCAGGGCGAAAGGCATTCTCTCGAAATCTTCTGAACAATGGTATAAGGACCATAGCGTAAAGGTTTGATTTTGCTATGGGTCTTATCCACAAATCGTCGCCTGTCGAGGTAAAACCATACTTTATCACCCACTTGAAAGTGATGAGGAATACGATGTCGGTCCATCTGTTGTCATTTTTTCTGCTGAGTCTTCTGAAGAATCTGAACCACTTTGGACTGAAGGCTCTACAAATTTTGGATGAAAGAGTTCACCTTTTCTTGCTCCTTCTGAATATGCATAGTAGCTGGTGAGGGCAAGGACATAGGCAACTCATAAGGAGCCAACGGCTGAAAACCGAAACAAACCTCAAAAGGAGAGTGCCCTGTCGAACTATGAACAACTCTGTTGTACGCATGCTCAATGTGAGTGAGGCTTAAGTCCCACTTGGTCGGAGTGGAATGATGATAAATCCTCAAACTCGCACAAGCGTACGATTAACTACCTCGTCTGCCCATCTGACTGTGGATGATAGGCAGTAGAGAAGTTAAGTGAAACACCTAAGATCTTCCAAAGGGATCGCCAAAAGTGACCCACAAATCGGGAGTCACGATCAGAAACAATGCTGGTAGGAAGACCAAAGGAGCGCCACACTGTCTCAAAGAAGAGCTGAGCCAAGTCCTGAGCAGTACTCGTCTTACGACATGGAATGAATTTGGCCATCTTGCTGAATCTATCCACAATGACGAAAACACAATCATGTTGTCGAACTGTCATTGGAAAACCGCTCAACAAGTCCATGGAAATGCTTTCCCAAGGACGAGAAGGAATGGGCAAAGGCATGCTCATACCCAATTTCCTATTGGTGGATTTAGAACGGTTGCAAACGGCACATTGTCGCAAGAAGTGAAGGACATCTCTCTGCATATGGGGCCAAAAGAAGAACCTCTGAAGATGATGAAGAGTTTTTTGCTTGCCAAAGTGTCCTCCATAAAGTGTAGAATGAGCCTCCTTCAAAAGAGACTCTCTATGCTCATGAGGAACACAAAGTTTATCTAACTTATACAACATTCCATCCTGCATGTGAAAGTCTTGAAGACCTCTCAAGTTGGAAGAAGTAGGATGAGAAAGTTGTTGAATAACTTTGGCAAAATCAGGATCTGATGCATACTGAGAAGGCCAAGTCTGAAAACCAACATGAGACATAGTCACTACAGTCAAGGCACGAGCTGATGGAGGTCGACTCAAACAATCTGCCACTGCATTATTTTGTCCTTTCTTGTATTTGATCACCAAATGGAACTGCTGCAAATAGGATGCCCACTTCATGTGTCGAGCTTCTTCAATTTTGGACTGAGATTGAAGAAACTTAAGGGGCATGTGATCAGTATGAACTATAGTCTCTTTACCCAGAAGGTAATGTCTCCAGTATTTGATGGCCTGCACCAATGCATACAACTCCTTATCATAAGTGGAATAATTCCTCTTTGCCTCTGAAAATGTCTCAGAATGATAGGCCACAGGATGGCCATTCTGCTTAAGCACGGCACCAAGTGCATATTGTGAAGCATCTGTCTCAATCTCAAAAGGTTGTGCAAGATCAGGCAACGCAAGGACAGGTGCACTACACAATTTTCGTTTCAAAGTGTCAAAGGCCTTCTGCTGGTCCTGTGTCCACTGAAACTGAATCTTGATCTTGGTTACAAAATGAAGAGGAGCAACGATAGTGGAGTATCCTGCAATGAACTTGCGATAGAAATTAGCAAGTCCAAGAAAACTCCTCAACTCCGTGACAGAAGTAGGAGTTGGCCATTTGACAATGACTTCAATTTTGGCAGGATCCACTTGAACGCCTTTTTCATTGATTACAAATCCCAAATAGGCAATGGAAGTTTGCCCAAAAGAACATTTGGAAAGATTGGCATACAATTGATTCTTCTGAAGAGTTTGAAGAACATATTCCAAATGCTCAAGATGACTTTTCCAAGAGGAAGAGAATACAAGGATGTCATCCAAATAAATAATTACAAATTTGTCCAAACAATCACGAAACACTTCATTCATTAGCCGCATGAATGTGGCTGGAGCATTCGTAAGACCAAAGGGCATGACAAGCCACTCAAAGAGTCCCATCTTAGTCTTGAATGTTGTCTTCCAAGTGTCCTCTGCCTCAATCCTGACTTGATGGTATCCACTTTTGAGATCGATCTTGGAAAAGAACTTAGCTCCTTGGAGCTGATCCAAGAGATCATCAATTCGTGGAAGTGGATAACGATTTTTGATGGTGATCTTATTTAATGCTCGAAAATCAATGCATAGTCTCCAAGTGCCATCTTTCTTCAATACAAGCAAAATAGGTGAAGCACATGGAGAAGTGCTAGGTTTAATGAAACCTTTAGACAATAAGTCTTGAATTTGTCTTTTAATTTCCTCCATTTGCACTATTGATTGTCTATACATTGGAGCATTAGGAAGTGAAGCAGTAGGTACAATTTCAATAGAATGATTAATTGTTCTTTGAGGTGGAAGACTTGTGGGTTCTTGAAACACACCCGAATATGATTGCAACAATGAATTAACTCGAAGCATGCTTGTCTTGTATTGGCTTGGATGCTTGCTTATTTTCATTATGTGGTCTGATGAAGATGAGTGCCAATTCCCTTGCTTGATTTATAGCCTTACGTGCTTGTCTACAACTTAGCATTAGATTTTGTGGAGTTTACCGAGTGCTTTTGATTATGTAGGCTTTATCATCTTTGTGCAAGGTGTATGTGTTTTTAAACCCATCATGAATAGACCTCCTATCATATTGATAGGGTCTTCCAAGCAATAAACCGCAACAATCCATTGGAGTAACATCACACACCACGGTGTCCACAAAAGAGGGACTGAAAGCAAAATTCACAGTGCAAGTGTGTGTGATGTCCGATGAAATCCCATTATCCTTCCACCCTAAAGGATACGGATGAGGATGGGGTTTCATGGGCAGCTTCAATTTGTCGACAACAGACCTCGCAATTAGATTCTTCTGCGAGCCGCTATCGATGATACAATCAACTACAAAAGATGCATCAAGGTGGACCGTGGTCACAAACAAGTTCTCTCGATCCCCTAGTGAAGTGTTCATGAGGGTCAATTTGTTCAACCCAGCCAACTCTTTGTAAGTCTTTCTTTCCCCTGTAGCCTCAATGGGACCTTCTTGAGGTTCCTCATTGGAAGGCTTTACAACTAGGGACTTCTTTTTCAAAATTTTCAACTTAAAACATTGATGCTTTTGATGGCCCTTCTTCTTACAATATGTACATTCCACAGAAGATTTGGAAGATTTTGAAGAAGAAGGAGAAGAAGAAGTAGGAGAAGGAGAAGAGGGAGAAGAAGAAGAAGACGTAGCCGCCTTGGATTGCTGATTTGAAGCCTTCGAATTTCCTCCCGATGACGAAGAGCGAGCCCCGCGCGATGAATCTCGTAATTCCTCCTCCGCAAGAATGGCTTGATTGAAAGCCATATCAATGCTCAAGATAGTTTTGTATTTCAACTTGCGATAAAGTGGTTCCTGCAGTCCACTTTTAAACTTGGTAACAAGTTGAATTGCAGTATCCTGCACAGAATTCAGAATTCTCAATTTGTTAAATTGCAACACATAATCATGAACACTCATGTGAGCTGTTTGGCGAAGACGTAACCACTTAATTTGAAGGTCTTCAGCATAATTTGAAGGGTAAAAACTACTCTTCAAAACGCGTTGCAATTCTTCCCATGTATCAATGGGATTCTGAGTTTGGTGGCGATCTGTGACAAGGATTTTAGCAAGGCCCGTCAACTTGAGTTTGGCAAAAGCAACTCGTTGGACCTTCTCCAATTTGGTATACTCGAACCAACTATCCATGTCGAGAATCCAACTGTTGAGAACCTCCGGATCCCGTGAACCGTCATAATTGGCAACATCACAATGAGGTTGAATGTCTTGAGTGGTGACTTTATCGGCCAACATACTCACCAGTTGTGTGAGTTGGGCCATTTTGTCGGCCAAGTCAGCAGCCATTTGAGCTCGAGTTTGTGCCAGAATGAAATTGCAAGTTTACAAGAAGGGAAATGCTTAATAATTGCAAAATGCAAGACAATAGCAATACATGTCTTAATAAAAGCCTATGGAATGACTTTTAAAAATACAAGAAACCACCCTCCAAAAATAAAAACTTCCTTGTTGGTGTACAATTCCTTTATATAAAAGAATAAAAGAAATTCCCTTTATATAAAGAATAAAGGAAATTAATAAGAATATTAACGATTTGAAAAGAGGCTTTCCCCCCTTGTTCAATGAAAACACGGAAGGCGACAATGGAATGTGCAGTCTTCCGGTCATCAAATATAACTGTAATGTAACAGCTTCCCTATGAATGCTGGACCCGGAGGTGACAGCATAAGAACTTGGCACGCGACAGAAGCAAAAACCGCCAATAATTTCCAACGCGTCTGGAAATAAAACAGCACCCACAATCTTCGCCCGCCTAAACACAAAACAGCACCTTCTGTGATACTAAGCGGCATGTAGGAAAGAAACGTTGTTGCTGCATGGGCACCGAGGTGTCAGTCCTTGTTGCTGTGGCAACGTCTGCAGAAAGGGCGTGGGCCCGAAACGAAAGTTTATCGGGCGCAATCGGAGATGGACCAGTGACAGGCTATAACAAAATCACAGCAAATCACGGCAAGTCGGCAATTTACAGCAAATCACTTCACGTAAATTCGAATCCGGCAGGTCAGACCAAAAATGGTCGGAACAGGCCAGATCTGGCCGGTTCACGCTGAAGATGGCCGAAAAATCAGAATTGTCTAATTTTTGTCGCCGGAACAGGATCACATAATCGGCAACAGGGGTTTTTTTTTTTTTTTAAAATATAAATAAAAATAAATGAATTCCTAAAAACAAAGCAGTCCAAATCTAGTAAGCAGACGAAGAAGCCGCCCACTTACAATCACGCGGCACCGTCTCCTTATTAGCCACACGATCGAATCCCCTCAGAGTACATATATAGCATAAGAAGCCGATAAAACGAGAAAATAAAATAAAATCTACAATGCGATCAATGCTCCAATCGCACCTATGGACAAGATCAAAGACCACGTGCTTGCCACGGTGGTTGTAGAGGCGAACGCTTTGTCGTTGACCTTTGCGTTCTCAGCAGGGCCGTTGGCAACAGGTCCATAGCAGCTAAAGTCGAACCACCTATCAGGGACTACAAACTTGCTGAAGAAACAACAGTGTACGCAGTAAAGTGGCAACAAGACTTAGCTTCAACCAGAACAAACGATGGGGTCGGAAATAACCCAAAACCACCACCAAATCCACTGCTCTGATACCAATCTGATGTGGTATTTGCCAAGCTATATTTTTATTTTATTTACAGGCTTAAATAGCCAACGAAAACAAAGAAAGTCGGCAGGAGTAGATAAGTAGCTGCCGACAAATAAAAACAAGGAATGTCGGCAACTGCCGACATTACAAAGCTGCCGACAATAAAATGTCGACAAATACAAGACTTTAGGAAAAATAAATAAATATTAAACCTAAAGTCTATTAAACCTCATCACAAATGGAGAGAGCAAGGAGGAAAAAGTGTCGCGATATCGCGACATGTTGCATCATCACGGCCAAAAGAGAAAAAGTGTCACGATATCGCGACATGTTGCATCATCACGGCCAAAAGAGAAAAAGTGTCGTGATATCGTGACATGTTGCATTTTTGCGGTCCAAAGCAAAGGGAGAGAGCAAGGAGGAAAAAGTGTCACGATATCGCGACATGTTGCATCATCGTGATCAAAAGAGAAAAAGTGTCGTGATATCACGACATGTTGCATCGTCACGGTCAAAAGAGAAAAAGTGTCGTGATATCGCAACATGTTGCATCATCATGGCCAAAGGAGGAAAAAGTGTCACGATATTGCGACATGTTGCATCGTCGCGGCCAAAGGAGGAAAAAGTGTCGCGATATCGCGACATGTTGCATTTTCGTGGCCAAAAGAGAAAAGTGTTGCGATATCGCGACATGTTGCATTTTCACGGCCAAAAGAGAAGAAAGAGAAAAGTGTCGCGATATCGTGACATGTTGCATTTTCACGGCCAAAAGAGAAATAAAAAGTGTCACGATATCGTGACATGTTGCATTTTTGTGGCTAAAAGCAACAAAAGAGAGAAAGGAGGCAAAGGTGTTGCGATATCGCGACGTGTTGCATTTTTGCGATTCAAAAGGGGCAGGCAAACGGAGAAACAATAAGTGTCGCGATTTTGCGACATGTTCAATTTTTGCCAAGGGAACAGACCTGCATAGTGACGTGGACATAAGGACAAAATCCAATGAATAAGACAAAACATTACATAAGGAATATTTAATGATTTGAAATCATTTAATATGGTCGTTACACACGGAAGGAAACAGACGCAAGCCCATGTGGAGAAAATGAAACGAAGGGCCACAAAATAGAAATGAAAAGTTTTTTTTGGAAACCAAAACGCACGCATGCACAAGGGAAGGTGAAAAGAACAGCCATTGGAAAATGAAACGAAAAGCTTCCTGAAAAGTTTTAAATATGCCAGGCAAGGATGTTTTGAAGGGTTGGAAAATTCTGCGAGCAGAGTTGCAGATTTGAAGGCAAGAGGGCCATTCTGGACCTGTTTGAGTCATTTTTCTTCTATGGACTGCTTTGGGAAAACCAAAAAATTTGCTATTATAAAATGACACATTTTAATGTAGAAGTTTTCAGAAATTTGCATCTTGAGGGCAAGAAAGAAGGAGATTCTCTTTGCATGCTATGGATTTAATGTCTATTTATTTTCTCTTTTTTAGATTTCGAGTTTGTAGATGGAGTTAATGCAAGTTTGCTTGGTTGCTTCATGTGAATGCTTGAACCTGAAATTTATTTTAAACCCTAGGAACCAGCACTTAGTCTATGGGGATTGTGCTTGTTTTGCAAGTCCAATAGTTTAGGTTGCATGCATGGAGACCTCACATCTTTAGTTTTGTCGAAATAGGATAGCATCATACTGAATGCATTTTATTTTCAGTTTTCTGCATTTCATTTTCATTTTTCTGCATTTTATTTTTCCAGAAATTTTAACTTATTTTAAATTTTTAGGCATTAAAATAAACATTTAAAATTTTTCAAAATCCAAAAAAACAATGAACAATCACTAAAGTTTCATGGTGAAATAAACCAACATTGCCCCTTGTTTACAGTTACTTGCAATCACTAAGGTGTTCCAAGAATTTAAATTGAATATCTTTATTTGAGATTACTAATACACATTTGCAAATGCTAATACAGTGGAGACCTTGGAGAAGTTGTTTATTTAATTTCTTTGCAAGAGGGGATTTGGAACCCAAATCCTAAGGGAGAGTGTATTTTCACAATTGGGTGAAAATACGACTCAACAATTCTCAAAAGACAAGGTGAAACAGATCAGAAAGGAAATCTAGTATGATATCAAATTAAGAAGTTTGGAAGCCAAACCGGTCTTCATTTTCTTATATGAGGCTACTAACAAAGTGGTGAGTGCTAGAAAGACTCTTAATAATGTAAAGGGAGAAGTCCAACACAATTTTTTCCTAGGAAAAAATATTTGCAAGTTGGAAAAAATAAGATTTAGAGCTACAACCAAGCTCATCTCTAATAGGTAATAGTGTACTGCTAAAAATATTGCCAAGGATATTATATCAAATTAAAGGCTATTAACAAAAGGCTATCAGTTGTTAGACAAGCTAGAGAGCAAAGCTAATAAGATGATACAAAAGTTATCTCAAATAATACAACTTGGATTTCCTAATTACTTGGGAGAGGATCACCAATACATTGGATAAGTAGCACTAGGATCCTACTTAGACTTGATCATGGAGTATGAGTCCAAAATAGAAGAATGGTCTGACTCAATCCAGCATGACCAGGTAGTTTAGATGATCAAAAACCTTGTGGAAATCAAATTTCATAAAAAAAGTTGGTAATGTAAGGGTTGAGCTATCTTACGAGAGGCTAACAGGTTTATAGTGCATCCACCAAAATATTTTGGCAGTACCAAGAATTCCATAGAAAGCCTGGAAAGAAGCTTCTAATGCATTGAATGATGTTGTCCAACTACTCAATGAGGAAAATATTACTGAGGTAGATGTAAGCAAATAAGTGAGTGAGAAAGATGAATCTGAACAAGAGGACCAAATAGAAGAAGAAATAAAAGAGGAAGAATAATAGGAAGAAGTATAGAAGATCAAGCAATAGAAATCTAAAATAGAGGTTATTCACATAAATGAGGAGAACGATGAAGATGAAGAAAAAGAAGAACAATAGTTTGAATTATAGGGACCTCAAAAATGCACAAGTTTTGTGAAATACTATAGACTAATAGGTGTCAAATAAGCCAAAAGAAAAAAGCATGAGACCACAGACAAATTCATGCGTATGGAGCCACAAAAGGGTGAAAGCCATATCTGATTGAGCCTATAAATAAGTTCTCTTGGATACAAGATGCTAACAGTTATAAAGATGTAATTTTTGGGTCATAATACAACGAACCGATGAAGGTTGGCAATTCTATATAGCCAATCCTTGAAGAGAAAGCCATTTTGAACACAACATCAACTTTTTCCTCTCGTCTTGTTTCCATATGAATAGTTATCCTTTGATTATCCTCAAAATTATCAAGAGGGTGTTGGTCACAAGGAAATAATGCTTTGAGATTTTATTTTTAAAACAAACCAGCCAGATCCTAGTCAACCCTCTTGATCCTTACATTCATCCTCAGTCATTCCCCTTTCCTTCTATCATTTCATATATTCCCTCCAGCCATTTTCTCCATCACATTATTCTTCTCCACTTCATTTTATTTCACTTTCATCCATCATCCCATTTATTTTAGACTCCATAGACCCAATGGACAAGGCTCTGAGTTCTTAAAATCTTATGAGCAAGATTCCCTAGGAGGCACCAATAATGTAGGCCAAAATCAGCTACATCCCAACTTATCTCAAATTTTGCAAGATTTTGACTATGGAGAAAGTAAGCAAAGATCCATTGGTTTTACCATTTTTTCTTAAAAAATAAAATCCATAGGAAAATTCTCAAATTAAGAAAAGGGAGCATCTAACAGTGATTTTCAACTTTTTTTTAGTCATGCGTGAGCAAGTGATGCAGGAGCATCCGGAGACAGTAAAGCAACCTTGCATCTTACAAGTTTCTTTTTTAAGTTATTTGCATTTTGATCGATTAATTTCAGTGTTGAGGAAGGTTCTGTGGGGCAATTCCTGGTTGGAGGAAGTTTTAAGGCAAAAGGGAGAGGGGTCGCGAAATCGCGACCCCAAAAGTTGCAGTGTATTGTTTGGCGGGTTCCGTCACGATATCGCGACGTCGCGATATCGCGACCGTTTTGCAAGGCAGCGGAGAGGAGTGTAAGTTGTCGCGATATCGCGACGTCGTGATATCGCGACGGTTTTGCAATGTAGTGTGGGGAGGCTTCAGACGTCGCGATATCGCGACGTCACGATATCGCGACGTCGCGATATCGCGACGGTCTTCAAAACAGAGGCGGAAGGAGAAGAGGGGGTCGCGAAATCGTGACTTGTCACGGTTTCGCGACCCCAAAGGGCTCGACGTAGAGGAGGCGCTTTCGGTCGCGATATCGCGACAGGTCACGATTTCGTGACCTGTCACGATATCACGGCCAACCAAAGGCCGACACGTGGCGCAACATTGGACAGCCACGGAAGTTGAGGAAAATAAAGAGCAAGGTAAGGCCCGAAAGGGGAAAGCGGATGGCCGGGCAAGGCCAATTTTGACACGTGGACTGCCACGTGTATCATGGCAGTTGAGGAGGACACGTGTGCCGACATGGAGAAGTCATAGAAGAATTACGCATGATTGGCTACGTGTAAGAAATTAAAGACGAAGGCCACGTATCGGGAGTTAAATTTGACAGCCGCATGCATTAAAGGGGGAGAACCACCATTTGGAAGGATTATTTTTTTTTCGACAAAATAGCAGTGCAGAGTACGGTCTGAGCGAAGCGGCCAGTGCAGGGTATGGGAAGCCATTATTACAAGCTCAGGGATAGATCGGGCAGAGATTGTCATTAATGACAAAATTTTGAAAACCCGGGAAGGAGGGAAATTCAAACTGGAAATCTTGTTTGGTGGGAGCATTGATTTCCGGGAGGACCGGGACCTCGTTAAAGACCCAAATTTTTGTATTAGTGCGGACGGTGGACCGGAGAACAGGGGAGTGGTACAGTGGAAGAACAGAGCCGAACTCGGCCATTGTAAAGCCTGCGGGCTGTTTCATTCAAGCCTGTAAAATATATTTTTTTTTAATTTTAATGAAAAGGCAAGTTTGTTGAAGTGTGGGTTCCCGGTGCTCCGTCAGTGGTATCAGAGCAGGAGTTCCTGAGCGTACAACAGACCACCGAAGGAGAGAGGCAGTTGTACCAGGACGTGTGGGAGGGTTTGAGTTTGGGTGAAGATGCCTCCGAGAAGAAACCCGATGGGTGGAAGAGGCATGGCAGCGAAAGATTTTCGGGCATTGCAGCGGCAAGTCCAGGCCCTGCAAGAAGAGCTACGCAGAGGACGTGAGCCGAGAAGGGATGCAGACAGTGAGGATGAAGTGGAAGAGGAGAATGAGTTTGAAGAAGAGGAAGAAGATGTAGATCCGGCCCAGGCCATATTGTACAAGGCCATATCCCAGATCGGGAAGAGGCCGAAGTTAGAAGTTCCTACGTATTCCGGGAACTTGAACCCAGAGGAGTTGATAGACTGGGTGAATGATTTAGAAGAATATTTTGAATACGAAGAGGTTGAAGACCCTAACCGGGTCAGATTTGCTAAGACCCGACTGAAGGGTCATGCTAGCATTTGGTGGAAGGGGGTACAGCTGGAGAGAAACCGAAGAGGAAAGGAGCGGATAACCAGGTGGGACAGAATGGTGGAGAAATTAAAAAGGCAGTTTATCCCCGTAGATTATGAACTGGACCTGTTACGTAAAATGCAGAGTTTGAGGCAGATGAACAGAACAGTTCAAGAATACACGGAGGAATTTTACAAGATCTCCATCAGAACCGGACATTTGGAAGCAAGCAAGGAAAAAGTGGCCCGTTACATTAATGGGTTGAGACCGAGTGTGCAGGAGGAGTTGAGCTTGGTTCGGGTAAGCACCATCGAAGATGCTTACCAATTTGCTTTAAAGGTTGAAGAAAAGTTGAACAGAAGGTTTGACAACAAGCAAAAAGTAAAAGGGCCGGGAGGAAAGAACGGTGGAAAGAAAGAAGGAAAGGAAGAGAAGAAAGAAGAGGAGAGCAGCAGCCGAGGTCAGAAAGAAGAAGATGAAGACCCAAAACCGCAAGTTCATAATGATAACTACCCGAGAGGAAGGGGTAGATCTGGACGCGGGAATGAAAGGGGAGTATTCCGTGGAACATGTTTCCACTGTGGTGAAGAAGGGCATCGTGCATTCGAGTGTCCACAACACCGGGAAAAGACGAACAAGAAACCGGTGGGTCCCGCCAGAGCAGTTGTGGCAGTTGAAGATGCTGATTCAGAACATTCTGAAGAAGCTAAAAAGGGAGAAGCAATGATTGTGAGGAGGACCATGCTGGTGGAAGAAGACAAATCTGAACAGAGGAGAAGCCTATTTCGTACCCGGTGCAAGAGTGCAGGCAAAGTTTGCAATGTGATCATCGACAATGGAAGTACAGACAACTTAGTTTTCGAGGAGATGGTTACTAAGTTGCAGTTGGAGAGAAGGAGGCACCCACACCCGTATCGGATTGCGTGGTTGCGGAAGGACCACCGAGCTTGGGTCCGGGAACAGTGTTTAGTCACGTTCCAGATCGGGAGATACCAGGATGAAGTCCTGTGTGATGTATTCCCCATGGATGCTTGCCATTTGCTGTTGGGTAGGCCATGGCAATTTGATCGGAGTGCAGTGCATGATGGACGTGCAAATACGTACTCCTTGGTGAAAGATGGAGTGCGGCACAAGTTGAAGCCATTGCAGACCGAAGATGAGAAAATGTGCAGTAATGCCAGAATTTGTCTGGTAGAGGGCAGAAAATTCTGCCAGGAAACAGGATTTGAGCAAGTTGTAAAGGTTGATGAGTGTTCGGAGATTTTGCAAAGGAAGCAGACCGAACAGCTTAGAAGTGAAGGTCACTTCTCTTGTTACCCCGGGTGTCTGATGCAGGAGCATCCGGAGACAGTAAAGCAACCTTGCATCTTACAAGTTTCTTTTTTAAGTTATTTGCATTTTGATCGATTAATTTCAGTGTTGAGGAAGGTTCTGTGGGGCAATTCCTGGTTGGAGGAAGTTTTAAGGCAAAAGGGAGAGGGGTCGCGAAATCGCGACCCCAAAAGTTGCAGTGTATTGTTTGGCGGGTTCCGTCGCGATATCGCGACGTCGCGATATCGCGACCGTTTTGCAAGGCAGCGGAGAGGAGTGTAAGTTGTCGCGATATCGCGACGTCGCGATATCACGACAGTTTTGCAATGTAGTGTGGGGAGGCTTCAGACGTCGCGATATCGCGACGTCGCGATATCACGACGGTCTTCAAAACAGAGGCGGAAGGAGAAGAGGGGGTCACGAAATCGTGACTTGTCACGGTTTCGCGACCCCAAAGGGCTCGACGTAGAGGAGGCGCTTTCGGTCGCGATATCGCGACAGGTCACGATTTCGTGACCTGTCACGATATCGTGGCCAACCAAAGGCCGACACGTGGCGCAACATTGGACAGCCACGGAAGTTGAGGAAAATAAAGAGCAAGGTAAGGCCCGAAAGGGGAAAGCGGACGGCCGGGCAAGGCCAATTTTGACACGTGGACTGCCACGTGTATCATGGCAGTTGAGGAGGACACGTGTGCCGACATGGAGAAGTCATAGAAGAATTACGCACGATTGGCTACGTGTAAGAAATTAAAGACGAAGGCCACGTATCGGGAGTTAAATTTGACAGCCGCATGCATTAAAGGGGGAGAACCACCATTTGGAAGGATTTTTTTTTTCGACAAAACAGCAGTGCAGAGTACGGTCTGAGCGAAGCGGCCAGTGCAGGGTATGGGAAGCCATTATTACAAGCTCAGGGATAGATCGGGCAGAGATTGTCATTAATGACAAAATTTTGAAAACCCGGGAAGGAGGGAAATTCAAACTGGAAATCTTGTTTGGTGGGAGCATTGATTGCCGGGAGGACCGGGACCTCGTTAAAGACCCGAATTTTTGTATTAGTGCGGACGGTGGACCGGAGAACAGGGGAGTGGAACAGTGGAAGAACAGAGCCGAACTCGGCCATTGTAAAGCCTGCGGGCTATTTCATTCAAGCCTGTAAAATATTTTTTTTTTTAATTTTAATGAAAAGGCAAGTTTGTTGAAATGTGGGTTCCTGGTGCTCCGTCAGCAAGAAAGCACCAGAAAATATTTTTTCATTGAAATTAGAGAAAAGTTGTGAATTCCTAGTCCCTTTGTTGTTCATGTGTAATATTGAAAGCGCTAGAAAATATGAAATCATAAAAATGAGGTAAAATTAGATGCAAGTGTAATGGCATGATTTTTTGCCTTCTTTGTTGTCTGAGTGCAATCAAGAAAGTGCTAAAAAAGGCAAAATCACTAAAAAGCATGATTTCGAGGGAAAAGGATGAAATGCTTGTTGCAAGAGAAAATGTAGTGATTTTTTGAAGCCTTTGCAAATGAAAAGCACTAAAAAGTGCCAAAATCCAAAAAGCGCTAAAAAATGTGAATGCACAAAAAAGGGCCAAAATCTGAAAAGCGTTGAAAAATGTGAATGCACAAAAAAGGGACAAAATCTAAAAAGTGTTGAAAAAGGTGAATGTGCAAGAAAGGGCTAAAATAAAAAGCTGCTCAATTTCTTTTTCAACCAAGAGCAACTGAAAAGCAGGAGTTTGCAAAAAATAAGGTAAATCAAATAAAAGCAAAGTGTCGAGATTATGTGGTGACTTTTTTATCCATGTGCAATCTTGAAATCTCTAGAAAACAAAAATTTGTTGATATGGGATTATTTTTAGAAAAAGTTTACCAAAAGGCTTAAATAAAAAAAGAAACACAATTTTATGTTTGCTTCACTATTGGCATGCAAATCAAGAATTTTCTAAGCTAAGTAGGATAAAATAAATCTGATCGGAATCTTGTTTTCGTGCACCTCTCTATCTTTATTGCTAAGGCTGATAAAGCTAATTTTCACACTAAAATGAATGGTTTTGTAATTACTAATCACAATTTTTCATCAATAGATCAGCGATAAGGATTCAAAACCTTCTTTTCCACCATATTCAATTGTAGATCAACAACGATAGAAGGTAGCAAGAATCATCAAGGGCCAAAAAGACTTTGATTTAAAATTGTATTATAACTGATCAAGAAGGTGCAACTGGCTAGCATCATTTATGGAAATTAGCCAAGAATACAAGAAAACTTCCTTGTAATGCTTACCATGAAATTCACTGTAAATCTATAAATAAATGCAATGACCTCCTTTCAAAATGTTCACTCTAAAGTGTTTTCTTGCACTGCTATGTACATTTTCTGCAATTAATGAAAGAAACATTACAAGGGATATTTACCTCAAACTTGCATCTGTATTGATTGGTTGAGCATAATATTACAAATTTATTTCTATCATTGTTGCTATGGTTAGTTTATTTTGTTAATTTAGATTGCTAATTTAGAGCAAATTGGAGTAATTCATACTTATATGCATTCTTATGAGAATTCTATTTATGTTATTTGAGGCATTGATCTTATTTTGTTAACTTGGATAATTAATGCTAGATATTTGGAATAATTCTTTAAGTATGTCAAAGGCCATTGATGTAGAGTATTGTTGAGTTTTGAATGTTGTTAGTCTCAAATATTGCTTCTATAAATTTATTCGTCGAAATATATCTTGTGGATTTCTATGCTGTTAGCTTCACCCGTCCATTATTTATTCATACATTTCTAACCCTTTTACTCTTATCCCTAAACCTTCATCATTTTGAGCTAAAAATATTCAACACCTATTAAGTTGACAAGGTATACTATCCTTCTTTGGTGGTTGAATCAAAGCAATTTGGTTCTTCCAATGTTTAGTTTGGGCTATGATTAGCGGATGCTCACCTTCATATATCTCAAGATTATAGTCATAGTTCTAGTGTTGGCTTGATGACAAACCAAACTATAACAATACCTTTATCTTCGTGGGTATGGCCTTCAAAGAAAAGATCCATGGTAGCAATCATTTTCCTGTAGAGTGTTCTTTTACCTATTGTTACTTGTTCAATGACTACCCACTCCCTAAACAGATCCTATCTTGCATGGGATATATAGATAAAGGTTTGGGATACAAAAAAAAGACATTCAAGAATATTTGCATATCAAATTTTGGCTTGGGATATGTAGTATAGGCTACATTCCTAATAAAAACCAACCCTTATCATTTGATGATGATGATCACCTTGTTACTTATATTGAATACTTAGATCATCGAGGCTTGGAGTGAAGTGTTGAGGATGAGGAACCACCTTTTCTATCTAAAATTATATTATGCATTGTCATAAATTTGGTGCACCCTAAGCCAGTGCCTCCTTTGATGGTAAAGAACTTAAATAACCAATGACCATAATGCATCTAAAAAGATACTATGCATAATTCATCATCATTAATCATATTATATTTATCTTAGTGATCATATTGCATTCTGATTTCTTATTCATACTACATTCTTGCCTAACATATGTTGCATGATTTTCCTAACATTTTGTTCGACTCGCATTTTTGCTTGTCATAATTATATTGTTGCTTGCTCATGACTACTTGATCATATAGATTTTTGCATATTTCACAACAATGGTAAGTTATGACACCTAGTTAGGTCATAGCTCACATGCATTGCACTCTCACTAGGGCTTTGATGCCTAGCAAAGTCCCCAACCTAGGGCCCATGCATTTTCATCACTTCTCTTTTCTTCTTGTATTCCTTGACTTTGAAAGTTTTTTACAATGACCATCAATTTCTCTCCAAAGTCAAGGAATATAGTTCTCTTCTTGGTGTATCCTTTTCCTTTGCATTTTTTTTCTTTTTTTCAATACAAGGATATACATTCTTCATCCATTTGCTCATCTTTGCTTTCACACTTCTTCCTTCTTGACTTTTCAATCGTTAAGCGATCCTCGTGGGATAGGGTAGATACCACATGAATGTCATTTATGGTATTCATATGACCACTAACTATCCTATGCACATATTTTAGCCATTGAAATTTCAAAATGGATGCACACATACACTATTATTTGCTCATTGCTTCTCACTTTCCTCTCTCTTTTTCTAACACACTCACATCTTGCTTTACTCAACTTGCTTTATCCATATACGTTCTTGCACACACCACACCTCTAGTGGTTAGTACTTGCTTTGGCAAATAATACACACACAACACCCCATTACAGGATAGCTTCATGACCACACGTGAGGAGAAACCACCATATTAGTCATTTATGAGCATACATCCTAGCAGGTATATCTTTCTTTCTCTCGGGCCATTTCAGTGAGCACTACACCCATAGTGAGTATCACTTCATATTTATCCATATTAGTGAGCACTACACCCATATCAAGTTTTTCTCCACACTTTTCCATATTCTTTTATCATAACACCCTTTTTTAATAGCTTCATGGCCACACATGAGGGGCAACCTCCATCTGGATCATTTGCAAGCATACATCCTTATAGGGTTCTACTCATCTTCTTTTCATTGGCCTTTGGGCACTTTGTTTTCTTCTTCTTATTTTATCTTCTTATTCTCTTATTTTGTCTCTCTTTCTTACTCCCATACACTCATTCATATATTTCATACCGTACTCATTATAGATTGCATTTAGTTAGCTTCGTTTATCCATCATTCATTGCACCCTTTATGTTTATGATCATCATGCATAAAAAAACCAATAACAACAAAAATATAATCAATTCGCATAATGAACACACATTTTTCACACCATAAGTAATCAAAATGAATTTGGATTTTCACCTCTTTTTCCTTTTTATTCCTATTTTCCCTCTTTTTCTTCCTTTTTGTGCTCTCTCTTTCTTTTCGTTGTGTGTCACTCTCTTTTCTTCTGTGTATGCCTTTTTCAAGTTTCATCTGGAATTTGGCATTCCTTCCAAAACTTGAGGGGGCATCCTGGACTGAGAAGCATTAATGTCCCTAATGCCTCAATTTGCATGCAAAATATTAAGTGTCAAAAATAACATCAATTTTGCACCACCCCTTTCTTCTAAACCAACCATTCCTTTTTATTTCCTTTTTTATCTTCCTCTTCGCATTTGTTGTCTTTGCTTATATGTATCTACATATTTCTTTGATGCATTTATTAGGCCATAAATGCATCAAATGGGGGGAATGTAGGCATGTAAATTTAACCCACCTAAGTGATTAATTTTCCCTAGACCCTTGGAAAGACCCTTAAACTTGTCCTAACACAAGTTTAGGCCTTTCTTTTCCCTTTTCCTTCCCTTGCAGTTGTCATCTTCTACCATAGGAATCTACATATTTCTTTGATGTATTTATTAGGCCATAAATGCATCAAAGAGGGAGGAAAATTTAGACATGGAAAATTGACCCACTTTTCATCATTTCTCATCAATTCATCCTTGTAGATCAATTATCTAACTAACCAAGCCAATTCCACCTTTTGATGACCTAAAATTGCACGTTTATTGCTTCTAAAAGTAATATTGTCTTTGATCCAACTTTTCCCCCACCAAATATTCTTCATTCTTCTCAAAACTTATATCCTTAGATCAATATCAAAAATATATTTCTAACGGTATAAGTTTTATCTCGTTCTAACATTGTTTGGTTATCCAAAATGTAGACAAATTGCACATGGATCTAAAGTCTAGGGTGTGATTTTGGTTTTCTAGAAGTTTCTTAAACTTCTAGGGTTTTTTTAGGTCGGCCCTCCTTTGCGGTTAAAATTTCATTTTCCCACTCTTTTGGCCTCCAAACCTCTTATAAAAGGAGGTTTGGATCCTATTTTTTAGAACAAGTCTTTTGAAAGTGATCTAGCACCCTAGAACTCTTGAAAGAAACCTCCTTGTGATCTAGCATCCTTTTTGGCAATTCTTGAGCTCTTCTTGCATTCTTGGTCTGCTCCCTTCATTGCTTGTTACTACTTATTTGTTGTGTATTGGCTACCATTGGTGATAAAGTGGAGGAGTACTTGGTAAGAGGAGAGATTTACCCACTTAGATCATCATCTTGACTCTGACAACTACTCCTTGCTTCTACCATTAGATTTAGATATTTGTAGAATTTTTGGATGTAAGACAAAGCTAGGATCAACCTTCAAGATAAAATAAGTGTTCTTAGTAGTCCTTTAGGATGTTAGTTGGTTGTTCACTTTTCAAGAATTTTTTGTTACTCTTTTAAATCATTAAAAACATAAAAGAGGTTAATTCACTCTAGGCATTGAAAAGGAAACTACATGTAGTTTTGCATTTAAGGTTTAGATTGTTTGTGCATTTCTCTTATACCCTTGCTCTAAAATATCAAAAATATTTTATTTACTACAATATGATTAGTGAGAATTGAAATAAATAATCATCATAGGTTAGCTCTTGTATGCTTGCAGTTTTGTGTTCTTTGCATTGTATTTTCATTTCTCTTAGTTTAGTTCATAGAAGACCAAACCCTAGGTATTTTGATCAATTCACACATTTAAACATCCCATACTTGAATTGGGGATGAGTCCTAAAACCATTCTTGGTGAACCCATATTCTTTATCCACTGAGTGTAGAGAATAATATACCCCCCAGTCACCTCAGCTCCCAATGGATATAGTCGAGAATCGTACACGATAGGGAAATTTTCTCCCTCTACAACACCCTTTGATTAATATATCAAATAATTTCCCTTATCACAAGCTTCACTAATTTTGACAATTCAACCCCCTCTTGAAGTCCAAGCCCTTATGTACCAAGTACAATAATTGACTCAACAATTATCTTCATTCCAAATATTTTAAATCAAATAAGTGCATTTGATAATATGTGCAATCAACCATTAGACCCGATTGTAGATAATTATCCTTTTCTATATTATTTTGAAGTCCCTATATTACCCAAGTACAATGGTTCATGTGATTGTATGAGTCACATAAAACTCTTTATAATTGCATGTGTGAGTGTAGCATATGAAAAATTACGATTACTAAATATATTCCCATAACTTCTTACTAGGTCAATGCCGAAATGATATTACCAATTGCATCATCATTCTCTTAGGAATTTTCAAGAACTAGGTGATAAATTCATTCAACAATTAGTTATTGATAGAAGAAATGACTGCCCTCATTGATCTATATCAATGTCGAGGAATATTACATTATTTGATACATGCTAATATATAATGTGAGGATGTGCACAAGTTTCATGCAAATATATAATGTGAGGATGTGCACAAGTTTCATAGATCAGGTATGCATGTAGAAGTGTAATATTCATGTAGATGTGTGCAAGTGTCTTAGAGTCAAGTTTCCATATAGTATGCAAGTGCTAAGATGATAATCCAGAGGTCATGTCATATGAAGGTAAATAGTCAAGTACTTGAAGAGTCACATTACTATGGTTATTTTGTAGAGATAATGCCCCATGAGTATCAAATCAAATGGTAATTTGATTATATTATTGTAAAGAGGAAGGAAAGTAACAAAGCTTGTATACATATTTTTGAGCAATTAATATTGTAATTTTTCTTCATGCATAGTTCATGAATGATTTAGGCTATTTACATTCATATTTGATTATATAAGTGAATGTTATTTTTAGTATTATATAGGCCTTGATATACATATTAATTTGCTCATATATTATTCTACTCTTCATTATTGATATTTTGACCTTTAATATTGTGACTATTTTATATTAGGACCTATGATATTTTGTGGTAGTAAAGCTTAAAAATCCAAAGTGGCATAAGAGCTACCACCTGAATCTGTTCATTTTATTAGCCACCATTATCAATATTTAACTTTATCTACTTTTTATAAATTTAATTTAGAGTTCATCCACTTTGAAGGTAGTGCAAACTTGGACTCTATTTTTAATGGTCTTATTGAGTAGAAATTGAGGGGACAAGGATTAGTCACCCTAATTTGAATGCTAGGGTCTTTCCACTTGGTTGAAGGAAAACTAGTGAAGACTAGGACTCAACTATATTGATAGAAAGGGCAAACTTAGAATAAAAGCCAGACATTTGATAGAAAGGAAATCAACTCAAAAGATAGTTGGAGATTCTGGGGCATGCAAAGTCACCCTAATAATATTTTTGGATTCTCTATAAAATAGGAGAATCATTATTGATTATTGAAAAGAATCAACTTAGGAGAAAAGCTGGTCATTTAGGGACATTCGTAGTTGCCTTGACATTGATATTGAGTTCTCAAAGAAAGGATAATTATATTGTGTTCTTAGGTGTGACCTAAGACATTGAAGATTGTATTTTTTATGTTGAGAAGCTTCCTATAGAGATAGAGAATAATTTTAACTTCTAAGTTTTTGAAGAGAATCTAATTTTCTATAGAAAAATAAAATTGTAAAAAAAAAGCAATACAAAGCTTCTATAATAGAGGTTAAGCAAAGCATATAGGACAGTATTGTAATCTTTCTAAAGCTATTTTAAAGAAAGAATATATTCACTACATTAGTGAAATATTAAGAGGTAATATAAGAGTATAGCACTTTATCTAAAGTAAGTGCTAGTCAACAAATATTTGGGTGCTAATATATAGTGAATTTTTGCTTCCAAATCAAGTGCAGGTTTGATGCTTGAATACATATGTTGCATAGGCAAAATATATGTAAGATTTTATTTTTCAAGATAGAAGAAAGATCAAGAATCTAAAAAAGGAGTTAGTAGAAGTACTAATATTACCAGGTTGAACAACATATGACCACCAACTAGGTAACACTCATAGAAGAAGAATAGATAAAGGTAACATTTACAGAAGGAGAACAAAGAAGAAGAAATCTCATAGGAGAAATTGGATACCAGTAAATAAGAAAGCTCATAGAAGAAGCAATTGGATACCAATAAAGAAGAAATCTCATAAAGGAAGCAACTACGAAGAATAAAGCTTGCATTAGATACAATTGGATTCCAATAAAGCAAATTTCTCATGATAGGAAAAATAAATAATAGAAAAGAAGATCTCTCATAAGAGGAACACCATGCAGGCATTAAAATAGACGAATGCTCACTCATAGGAGAAGAGCAATGATTGTCCATCACATAACCATAAACAAAATATCTAGCCACCAACAAGAGATCTGACCTCTAGCAAAATACCTAAGCACCAATGAGAGGCCTAAGAACCAATATAATATTTGAGCACTAGCATGACAAAAAAATTGAAGCAAGAAGACCAACGATTGGACTAGTGTAGAAGATGAAGATACTAGGAGACCAACGTGTAAGCGATTAAACCAATGAAAATTTGAAGAGACAAGGAGACCAGTGTGTAAGTGATTGGACCAATGAAGAAGATGAAGAGACTTGGAGACCAACATGTAAGTTACTAGACCAATAAATAAGATGAAGAGATAAGGAGACCAGTGAAGAAGACCAGTATGAAAGTGAAGAGACAAGTGAAGTTGACCAATGCTTGAGAGCAAAAATGTTATAGTATTATTGCTTATTATAAGTAATATATTTGAGAAGCAAATACACATAGTATTATTGCTTACATTAGTTAACAAAGTAATGTATTTGGGAAGTGAATAAACACATTATTATTGCTTAAATTAGCTAGCAAAAGTAACATATTCAGGAAATGAATACAAAAAATATTATTGTAGCTTAAAGCTAATGTAACGTTACTAATGATTGATTAGCATGTAAAGTTCCACATGGCTTTAGGATTAAGCTTGGCACATCTAAATTAAGGTTATTTAAATTGGAGCGTAGAGTCATTAGCACATTTAGTGAGCAAGCGAAAGAAGAATAGAAATGCAAGTTGACCAAGGTTAGTTATAATTAAAGTTTTTAAATATTTTATTTTTTAGTTAAGAAGTTATATGGTGATTCTAAGTTTAGAAGGTAATTAAAATTTAATTAGTTGGAGTTATAAGGTTTAATTAGAAATATAAGTTTTTTATTTTTTTAAAAGTATGGAGTGATAAGGATTTATATTTTAATTAGTTTATTTTATTATTTAAAGGTTTATCTAGAATTAGAATATATTTGAAGTTTATTTAGATAGAAGGTTTATTTTCTTAAGTTTTTTTATTTTTTGAGAAATTTTGAAATTGAAAATATTAGAAGTTTTTGAAATTTTGCAAATTTAAAATATTTGGGAGTTAAAAGGTTTTCTACATCAAAGGTTTAGAATTTAAAAAAAAAATGTGAATTTCTTATTTAAGTTATTTAAACTTGGGAGATATAAGGTTTACTACTTCAAAGAAATTAAATTATAAACCTTGATTATGGAAAGAAATATGGAGTCCATAATCAGAAAGAAAAGGTTAGAAGTTATAAAATATGGCATTGGAAAATTGATTGAAAAATCTAAGGGAAAGCTAGATATGGCAATACAATTCATCTATAGAGAAGCTATGGATGAAATTTTTGAAACATTTGAATACTATTTACATTCAAAACTTGTTGAAGCAATTGATAATTCTAAGAATGATATTATGATACCTATTGACATAGGTAGTATAATGTATATGGCATTGCTTTCACTTGAACTTCATAAAGATGAAAATCTAAAACAAAAAGAGTTGATTGAAACTCTAAAAAATAAAGTAGATATTGATACAATTGAATCAAGTGAATCATCTCTAAAAATAGTATTTCATTCTTCATGTAATATTGACATTCCAAGTTCATCTAATTTAGGAAATTGTTTTGATGCTCTAAGTGAATGTTCAAAGAGCATAGGACAATATCAATATTAAAATAAAACTAGATCAAATGAAGCACATGATCTAGATATTGAAGACAAAGTAAAATCTCAAGCAATTTGTGAACAAGAAAAAGAAGATACAAAGATTAAAGATCCAAAGAATAAATATGAATAAGAGCATGAAGCAGAACTCAAAGAAGTTGAAGATAAATCTTAACCAAAGTTTCATGAACAAAGCAAGGTCACGTGAAGATTTAAGACAAAGAAAAAGATCAATATTTAAGACTAAAGTCTTCAATAACCAAATAATGTAATACAGTGGTGTGTTGAGGAATGTTACATTATTTGGTACATGATAATGTACCCCAATGATACCTCCATGGTATAATTGTAAATATGCAAAAGATTAGGCTTAAGTCTATAGTTTAGGAATATTATTTATATTTCCCCTTTTATGTAAGTGTCAATGTGCAAGAAATTCACAAGTGTCATGTAAGAGTGTAATGTGCAAGAAATGCACAAGTGTCATGTAAGTTAGAGTGCAAGTGTATATTGAGAGAATGTGCACAAGTGTCATGCAAATATGTAATGTGAGTATGTGCACAAGTTTCTTAGATTAGGTGTGTATGTAGAAGTGTAAGAGTCATGTAGATGTGTGCAAGTGTATTAGAGTCAAGTGTCTATCTAGTATGCAAGTGGAAAGATGATAAGCCAAAGGTCATGGGAGTTGTCATATGGAGAGCAATAGTCAAGTACTTGAAGAGTCATATTACTATGGCTATATTATGGATACAATACTCCATGAGTATCAAATACAATGGTAATTTGATTATCTGATTGTAAAGAGGAAGGAGAGTAATAAAGCTTGTATACAAATTTTTGAGCAATTAATATTGCAAGTCTTTTCATGCATGGTTCATGAATGATTTAGGCCATTTACATTCATATTTGATTATATAAGTGAATGTTATTTTTAGTATTATATAGGTCTTGATATACATATTAATTTGCTCATATATTATTCTACTCTTCATTATTGATATTTTGACCTTTGGTATTATGACTATTTTATATTAAGACCTATGATATTTTGTGGTATAAGGCTTAAAAAGCCAACAATCAGTTAAAGCAAGGGAAGGAGTAAATTTTATCAAGTTTATTAAAAATATAGAGGTCATTAGTGGTGATGTTAGAATATAAGGATCCCCTCAATGTCTTTAAAAATAACCATAATGAGCATCTACCCTATCCCTTGGAAATATCCATAATACATTTTTTGAACATGCCATTCAATTAGCCAAAAAGGTAGAATCTACCCTCATTAGAAAGGGATAATTAAAGCTCATGAAGGAAGATGATAAGTCTTATTCTAGTCAAAAGAGGCACTATAAGAATAAACATGTTATAGAAAATAGATTCACAAACTCTAAACAAAACAATAATAGTGGAAGTATTATAGAAACCCCTCAAAAACTCATTTTTAACCAACAAGAAGGGTCTAAGAGGTAATACACTAGATTAAATTAACCTCCATAAACCATTTTGGAATAACTTTTAGAGGTAAATATGGTTGAACTCCCAACTATAAGACTTCTAAATCTTGAAAGAGAAAAATTACCATGATTCAATGTTATAGAACAATATGCTTTTCATTGCACCCATGGACACTCCACTAATAAATGCAAAAATCTTAGGCCCCTCATTAAATACCTCATAGATGAAGGGTGAATTACCTTTAGTGAATCCCAACCATCCACATATTCTAATAAATACTTGGGAATTTTCCAAAATCCTTTACCAATCATCAAAGGATGGCTAATTATATTCAATATCAAAATGTCCCACCACCTAACTAGAGTATAGTTGGGATGATCCATGTGATGACAAGACAACAACAAAAGGCCCAATAATCAAATACACCTATCTATCCTCCCTTATTTGTACAATCTAAACCAAATACTCCTGAGAGATCACCCTTAATTTAAAAGCCCTAATATAAATGGAAAAGGTCCTTTAATCTACAACTTAAAGAAATCCCTTCTAATATTTCCCTACTTGAGTTATTGAAAACTTCTCTAGTTCATAGAGAAAATATCTTTAATTTGTTGAATGAACAAATAGTCTCTCAAGATATTAGTCAAACTAACTTGAATCAAGTGTTAGGAACTCTTGTTAATCATGCAACTATAGCCGTTTATGAGTAAGATGTACCATCCCCATCTATGCTTAGGTAATTTGATGGGGAACAGTACTAACACAGGACAGAGGACAAATAAAACAAGAGCCAAATTTCTCATTCAATAGCTTTAGAAAAATTTATAGAAAATATACAGGCAATTTGCCATTTGCCAGCCCTTTCTCATTACAATTCTTGGGTTTTTATCGAGGCCCCGACCCTCTGTGTTTTCAAAATTCCCACGATCTGCAACTGCCACCTGGCTCAATACTGGGAAGTTGCATTGATGGGACTCTGGGTGAGGTGCACGACTGGCCGCCATAACCATCGGGATCTTCTTCTAGAACTGCTACTTTGTTGCTAGTTGCCATAACTGCGTCTCTAGATAAAGTGCGCGAGTGGCCGACCTTTTCAGCGGGATCTTCTTCTGAGACTGCTACTTCACTACCGCTAGCTTATCGTGCATGAAGGAATGCATTTATGAAAGCTTGGAGTGCGTGTTTTTCTTTTGGTCATGATATCATGACAATTCTCCTTTATGCTTTCTCTCTCCTGCTCTGATCGCGATATCATGACATGTCGCGATATCGTGACATTCTTTCCTTCATGCCTTCTTGCTTCTGCCTTGGTCACGATATCATGACATGTCGTGATATCACGACGTATTTCCATCGCATCCCCATTCTTCTGCTTTGGTCACGATATCGTGACATGTCGCTATATCGTGACATTTCTCTATTGTGCCTTCATTCTTCAGCTTCGATCATGATTTCGTGACATGTTGCGAAATCATGACGTTCCTCTGTCGCCCCTCCATTCTTCAGTTTCGGTCACAATTTCATGACATTCTATCTTTCATGCCTTCTGCTCCCTGCTTTGGTCGTGATTTCATGAAATTCTGGCCTCTGCACCTTCTGCTCCCTTTTTTGGTCATGATTTCGCGACATGTCACGAAATCGTGACATGTCACGAAATCGTGACATTCTATCCTCCACGCCTTTTGCTCCTCGCTTTGGTCGTGATTTCATGACATGTCACGAAATCATGACATGTTGCGATTTTGTGACATTCTATACTCCGTGCCTTCTGATACCTGCTTTGGTCACGATTTCACGACATGTCACCTTCTCTCTCCTATTTTGGTCATGATTTCGTAACACTTTTTCTGTCGCGATATCGCGACACATATTTTTCTTTGCAAAACACTTAGAAAATTTTGGTTGATGCAATATTGCTCTGCTACCATCGGATGCTCCTGCATCAGACACCCGGGGTGGATTGAGAAGTGATCCTCACTTCTGATCTATTAGAGGAAGACCCAGGCGGTCAACCTCTGTTTTTGACAACCAAGTTGCATCTTCTACAGGTCTGCCCTTCCTCTTGATCAAATATTCAAAATATTGTTTGTTCCTGGTGCTTCTGCATTCACGAGTGTCTAATATTTCCTTGATCTCGTCTGTGGTTGGGTTAGACACTGGAATGCTCCACAACTCTGTACTTGGTGCCTCTATACTGTCTCCCTCATGGTATTCCATTAAATCTGAGATGTTAAAAATAGGTGAAATGCTAAGCCTACTTGGCAATTCCACTTCATATGCATTGCCTGAATCCCATTTTTCCATTATTCTGCATGGCCCAAACTTCTTCATCTTCAACTTGTTATAGGTTTTGGCAAGAAATATTTCTTTTCTAAGATGGACCATGACTTCATCTCCTACTTCAAACTCTTTGAACCGTCGCTTCTGGTCTGCTCTTGTCTTATATTGAGTATTCATTTTTGTAATTTGTTTCTTCACTTCTTCATGCAGTATTTTCATATGTTTCGCAAATTCCTCAGCCTTGGCACTGTACTTTTCCCCTTTATCCAATTTCCTTAGCTCAAAAACATTTCTTGGGCTATTTCCATATATGACCTGGAATGGAGATTTGTTTGTACTCTTGTTGATAGAATTGTTGTATGTAAATTCCGCCTGTGGCAAAACCAAATCCCATCCCTTTGGCTTATCCCCTATCAAGCATCTCAATAGATTACCCAGACTTCTATTTACCACCTCTGTCTGTCCATCAATCTGTGGGTGGTATTCAGAACTGAATTTCAAGTCTGTCTTCAACTTCTTCCATAAGGTTCACCAAAAATACCCAACAAACTTGGTATCTCTGTTAGAAACGATGCTTTTTGGTAGACCGTGAAGTCGTACCACCTCTTTGAAAAATAACCCTGCAATGTGAACCGCATCACTTATTTTCTGGCAGGGAATAAAATGTGCCATCTTGGAGAATTTGTCAACCACCACAAATATGGAGTCATTTCCCCTCTGTGTTCTTGGAAATCCAAGAATGAAATCCATGCTGACGTCCTCCCATGGCCTCTCAGGTACAGGTAACGGCTGATACAACCCAGTGTTCTGCCTCATGCCTTTTGCCATCTAGCATATTCTACAACTTTACACAAACATTTTCACATCCTACTGCAGTTGCGACCAATAGTAGTTCTCACTCACCATGGCAATGGTCTTATCCCGACCAAAGTGTCCAGCCAGTCCTCCACTGTGTTTCTCCTTGACTAGGTTTTCCCGCATGGAACTCCTTGGAATGCATAATTGACTTCCTCTAAACAACATTCCATCTTGGATTAGAAAATCCAACCACTTTGTCCTATCCAAAGTAACAGGTGCCAAGCAAGCCCTCCAGGATTCTGCAAAATCAGGATCTTCAGGGTACAAACCCTTCAGTTCTTCAAATCCTACCACTTCCACCTTCATTTCTATCAACAAATTCTACCTTCTACTTAAGGCATCTGCAACTCTATTTTATTTTCCGCTTATGTGCTTCAACACAAAGGTATAACTTTGGAGAAACTCAACCCACTTCAAGTGTCTCTGATTCAGCTTCGTTTGGCTATTGATAAACTATAAGGCCTGGTGATCAGTAAATAGAACAAACTCTTTTGGCAACAAATAATGTCTCCACTTCTTTAGAGCCTGAACTATAGCATAAAACTCTTGATCATAAATTGAATATTTTTTTTTAGCATCATTGAGTTTCTCACTAAAGTAAGCAACAGGTCTACCTTCTTGACTCAGTACGGCTCCTATGGCACTACCACTGGCATCACAATCTACCTGAAATACCTTGTTAAAATCTGGAAGTGCCAAAACAGGTTGCTCTATGACCTTATTCTTCAACATATCAAAGCTCCTATCTGCTCCTAAGGTCCACTTAAATTCTTTATTATCCCCTCTCATTGTCTCTATAAGGGGTGCACAAATGTTGCTGAAGTTCCTAATGATTTTTTTGTAAAAGCTTGCTAGACCATGAAATGATCTTACCTTAGTCGTGCTTCTCAAAGTAGGCCATTCGATGATAGCTCTCACATTTTATGGGTCCATTTTTAGACCTTCTACTGAGATGAAAAATCCTAGGTACACTAACTCCTCCTTTATAAAATTACATTTTTTTAGATTAATTAATAATTGCTCCTCCCGCAGCTTCTCAAAAACCCTTCTGATGTGCATCAGGTGCTCTTCCAGGGTTCTGCTAAATATTAATATATCATCTAAATAGAAAATGACAAATTTGCCTAAAAATTCTTTTAGTACCTCATTCATCAGCCGCATGAAGGTACTTGGTGCATTGGTTAGCCCAAATGGCATGACCAACCACTCATACAAACCCTCTCTGGTCTTGAAGGCTATTTTCCACTCATCTCCTTCTCTGACACGGATCTGATGGTAACCACTCTTGAGGTCAATCTTGGTGAAGTACTTGGCTCCACATTCCATTATGTCATCCATCCTTGGCAATGGAAATCTATATTTTATTGTGATCTTGTTGATGGCTCGAGAGTCTGTACACATTCTCCACTCTCCATATTTCTTTGGCACTAGCACTGCAGGCACTGCACATGGACTCAAGCTCTCCCGAATTAGTCCCTTCTCTAGCAACTCCTGGACCTGCCTGTTTAGCTCCTTAGTTTCTACAAGCATCATTCTATGTGCAGCTTTATTGGACAAGCTGCTGGCACCAAATCTATATGGTGACTGATCTTCCTTACTGGGGGTAAACCCTCAGGCACATTATCAGATATAATATCTAGAAATTCCTCCAACAGATCTAGGACTTCTCATTGGGGTATCTTTGCATTATTTCTCCCTAAATCTAGGAATTAATGCATAACACATATGTTCATGCTTCAAACCATCTAAAAAATTTCTCCCGTCAACTAAGCAAATTTTGGAACTGCCACATACCTTTTCGTCCACCTCCTTCAAGGGTTTCAGCTTATGGCGAACTCCATTCTTTGTTACGAAGTAGGTGTTGGCATGGCCATCATGAACCGTGCAACTGTCAAACTGCCATGGCCTTCCCAACAACAAATGGCAAGCATCCATGGGCAAGATGTCGCACAGGACTTCATCATGGTAATTCCCAATATTGAATTTTACCAGGCATTGCTCACTGACCAAATCCCTATGGTCCTTCTATAACCACACGATTCGATATGGATGCGGGTGTCTCTTACTCTCTAGTTGTAGCTTTGTAACCATTCCTTTTGAAATAAGGTTATCTGTACTACCATTGTCAATAATAATATTGCAAATCTTACCCGCACATTTACACCTTGTGCGGAATAAACTTTTCCTTGGATCTGCATCCCCCTCCTCATTCAGCAAGACTCTCCTTGTGATCAGTACTTCTCCTCTCTCCGCTTCTTTAGAGAGCTCAGATCCAGCACCTTCTTCAGTGACCACAGCTCTGGCATTACCTTTCGGCCTCCTATTAGTCCTTTCTTGTTGCTATGGACACTCATATTGGTGATGTCCTTCTCCACACTGGAAACAAGTTCCACGAAATCTTCCTCTTCCATGGCTACGTCCAGCTCTACCCCTTCCCCTTCGGTAATCATTGTTCTGATTACAGGGGCGATAGGTATTTTCTCCCCTTCCTGATTACTGCTACCTTCTCCATTCTTCTGATAATATTCATTCCTTCTTCCACTGGTCCTTCCATCGGTTCTTCTGCCACGACCTCTTCCTATTTGCTTGTTCTCAAACCTCCTATTGAGATTTTCTTCAACTCTTAGGACAAACTGGTAAGCATCCTCTATGGTGGTCATCCTAACCAGACTTAATTCTTCTTGAATACTTGCTCGTAACCCATTAATATAACGGGATACCTTCTCCTTGTTGGCCTCTGAGTGGCCTGTTCTGATCATAATTTTATGAAACTCTTATGTGTATTCTTTTACAAACTTACTTGATTGCCTCAAACCTTGCATTTTCTTTAGCAGGTCTAACTCATAATCACCAGGGATGAACTGCCTCTTCAGATTTTCTACCATCCACTCCCATTTTGTTATTCTCTCTTTTCCTCTTCTATTTCACTCCAGCTGCACTCCCTTCCACCATATGTTGGCATGACCTTTCAGTTTGGTCTTAGCGAATCTGACCCTATCAGGGTCCTCAACCTCCTCGTACTCAAAGTACTCTTCCAGATCATTGATCTAGTCGATCAATTCCTCTGGCTTAAGGTTCCCAGAATACGTGGAAACCTCCATCTTCAACCTCTTCCCAATCTAGGATATGGCTCTGTATAGTCTAGTTTATGTAGGATCTACTGCTTCTTCTTCTTCCTCAGGCTGGCCCTCTTCTTTGTCATCTTCCTCTTCACTACCTTCATCTCTTCTTGGCTCCAATCTTCTATGCATCTCTTCTTGCAGGGCTTGCATTTGCCTCTGCAAAACTCGGACATCTTCTATTGCCGCCATGCCTCTACCACCAATAGGGTTTCTTCTTGGAGGCATTCTGCTCACTCAATCACAAGCCCTTCCATAGATCCTGTTGCAAACTACCTCACTTTCGATGATCTGCTTGCACACTCAGGAACTTCTGGCTCTGATACCACTTGTTGAGGAACAGTACTAACATAGGACAGAGGACAAAGAAAACAAGATCCAAATTTCTCATTCAATACCTTTAGAAGAATTTACAGAAAATATACAGGCAATCTGCCATTTTCCAACCCTTTCTCATTACAATTCTTGGGTTTTTATCGAGGCCCCGACCCTCTGTGTTTTCAAAATTCCCATGATCTGCAACTGCCACTTGGATCAATACTGGGAAGTTGCATTGATGGGACTCTGGGTGAGGTGCGCGACTGGCCACCATAACCACCAGGATCTTCTTCTAGAACTGCTACTTCATTGCTAGTTGCCATAACTATGTCTCTAGATAAAGTGCGCGAGTGGTCGACCTGTGCAGCGAGATCTTCTTCTGAGACTGCTGCTTCACTACTGCTAGCTTGTCGTGCATGAAGGAATGCATTTATGAAATCCTGGAGTGCGTGTTTTTCTTTTGGTCGTGATATCGCCACATGTCACGATATCGCAACAATTCTCCTTTATGCTTTCTCTCTCCTACTCTGATCGTGATATCATGACATGTCGCGATATCGCAACATTCTTTCCTTCACACCTTCTTGCTTCTGCCTTGGTCATGATATCACGACATGTCACGATATCGTGACATATTTCCATCGTGTCCCTGTTCTTCTTCTTTGATCGCGATATTGCGACATGTTGCGATATCGCAACGTTTCTCTATTGCACCTTCTTTCTTTAGCTTTGGTCGCGATTTCACGACATGTCGCAAAATCGTGACGTTCCTCCATCGCCCCTTCGTTCTTCAGTTTTGGTCATGATTTCATGATATTTCGTCTTTCGCGCCTTCTGCTCCCTGCTTTGGTCATGATTTCATGACATTCTGGCCTCTGTGCCTTCTGCTCTCTGCTTTGGTGATGATTTCGTGATATTCTATCCTCCGCGCCTTCTGCTCCCTGCTTTGGTCGTGATTTTGCAACATGTCGTGAAATCATGACATGTCACAATTTCATGACATTCTGTCCTCCACGCCTTCTGCTCCTTGCTTTGGTCACGATTTCGTGACATGCTGTCCTTCGCGCCTTCTCTCTCCTATTTTGGTCGTGATATCGCGACACTTTTTCTGTTGCGATATCGCGACACATATTTTTCTTTGCAAAACACTTAGAAAAATTTGGTTGATGCAAGATTTCTCTGCTGCCATCGGATGCTCCTGCATCAGAATTTCTCCTTTATATCACATATGGAATTGGTAATAATTTTGTCAAAAGAGTGCTTATTGATAATAGGTCTACCATTAATGTGTGCAACCTTAAATTCATCAATATGGTTATATTGTACAAACAAGATTTAGAAAAGTTTAATTTCATTATCAAGGCTTATGATAATAAAGAACAATAAGTTATTGGAACATTGGTCCTCCCTATAAAAATAGGATCCCATGTACTCATTACTTTAATTCATGTTCTAACTTCATCCCTTGGTCCAACTATAATATTATTTTGGGATGGCAGTCCCATATACCTATCATTAGTGCTTAAATTTTGATTACCAAGGACAACTTCACACTATTCATGTATATCATGATCCCTTTGCTTATTGTCAGTCCATCAAAAATGAAAACCAATACATATTTGTTTATCTTTAAGTACATTTAGCATTATCACAAAACCTCTACCCTTTGGGCCAAGTAACAATGATAATTAAGCAATCACTAGTAGTCAACCTAAGAAGCAAGAAGAGAAAACCTAAAAAATTCATTATTATCTATAAAGAAAAATATCAACATTAGACCTAGCTAGGTTGCCTCCCTCACCCCAAACATTTTTATAGGGGAAAGGTAGTATGAATAGGAAGTTGTACCTTTGTGCTAGAATATTTAATGAATAAAGTATTTATAGAAGCAACCTCTATCCCATTGAACAACAATATGCTCCTTATTATATATCAAATCTCTATGAGATACCTAAATGGATTCTATACAACCTAAGGTATAATGGGATGGTTCTAGGAAGGTTTGAATAAGGTGTCAAAGAACCTTTAGAACCCAAATCATAGATAAGTTGATGGGGGGTATAGACCCCATTGTAATAAGTGTTAACATTTTTCATCATCTCTATTAGTGATAGTGAAAGTGATTTTCTTTAACCTTATAAATACATCACAATAATAAAAAGAAAAATTGAACATGAGTGGGAGTAGGAAGGTGCAGGTGCTGAGCGAGAAGGTGCTTGTGGGTGAGGAGCCTAGCAATTTATAGGATGGGATGGGGATGGTAGTTTGTAGGATAATAAGGATGCTAAGGTTATGGATGTTAATAAGCTTTGTGGGGAAGGGCCTTTTATCAAGTCTTCAATTCCTATAAACACTCATAGGTTATCATCTGGCAAACCCAAGGGTGGGATCCCTCACCTGGGTCATCCCTTTGACACTGGTGAGGCTTCTTTCGCTATGGTTACTACAAAATGTCTAGGGGACCACTACTTAAAAGTGGTTTTTGACCTTACTCTTAATCGAGATAAGTTGCTCATTTTGGATAATCTCCTAAAACTTACAATGCAAGAGGGGTCCTAGAATCTTGTTGGTAAATTCCAAGGTGGTAGGCCAAACCTAGATTCCATTAGGAGATGGGTGCTCTCCAAATGAAAGTCATTGGGCTCCCTAAAAATTGTTGTTATTCCTAAGGTCTTCTTCATCATCAAGCTAAACTATGAGGACTCAAAGCATATTTTGGGTCGATGTCCTTAGTTCTATGGTAAGAGGGGTCAAAATTCAATAATAGGGTCCCATTTTTAACCTAAATGTCCAAAACGTGAATCTAGCCCCCTTGTGGGTTAGGCTCCCTGGTATTCCCTTCCATTTTTGGTATAAGGACATATTGATGGGTATTGTTAAGGCAATAGGGGATCTATTTTTATTGATTCGGCAACAAGAGCTAAATCAAGGAAAAATTTTGCTAGGATGTGTGTTATGGTAGACCCTAAAGCTAACCTTCCTGGATTCATTGAGCTCATATCAAGCTAGGAACCCTGGATCCAACCTATCATGTATGAAATTAAACCCAATAGGTGCATTGTATATAAAAAGGATAGCCATTTATCTATTCATTGTCCATTTAAGGTTAAACCTGAGGGTGGTAAGAAAAAGAAAAAAAAGGTAAATATGACTCCAGTTGACTTGCTTGAGCAGGCTATTGTTTGTTCATAGCAAAAAATTTAGCAAGAGGTTTCAACAGAGCTGGAGATACCCTCTTAGACATCAATTGAAGCTGGAAACCCCAATATGATGGTGTCTTGGAATAGTTAGTTATTCTTGCCAATATGAGCCTCCAAAATTGACTCTTTTAGGTTAGTCATTCTGATCTTATTATTGAGGATCTTATTCCCCAGGAGTTTCTCCAAAATTCAATTGAATGCCTTGGGCTCCAGGATGATGACAATAATGAAAAATGTTCTCAAACTCCTAAACCCAACTTGGGCTCTCTTGATTGTTCAGTAAAAGGCTCTCCAAAGCCCTACTCTAAAAATGGGTCCCTCAATCCTAAGTTGAGAAGTCCAAATCCCTGCTCTATTTAAGGGTTCCCTAGGCCTAAGATGAGAAGTCATCAGAAAGTTCATATAGACGTGGGGGTCTTAAAAAATGTGGGTAAGCTTTCAAACAAAGCCGT
The DNA here is from genome assembly GCA_028583015.1 of Wollemia nobilis. Taxonomy (NCBI): domain Eukaryota; kingdom Viridiplantae; phylum Streptophyta; class Pinopsida; order Araucariales; family Araucariaceae; genus Wollemia; species Wollemia nobilis. The sequence goes on from JAQPPZ010001340.1 coordinate 1,509,022, forward strand.
GAGAAATTGAGAGGTAGAGTTAGAAATTACCAATGGCTCCCAAGCTTAGCTAAATATTGAGAAGTATAAGGATGTAGGGGGAAAGAAACTAAAGCTAAACTCCTATTGTCATTCCCTCCATCCCCCTAATGGTGGAAATAAACCTATCATCTTGTAAATGAAACTCTTATCTTGGAATATTAGAGGCCTTAATTGGCCCTCTGAGTAGAGGGTTTTAGCATCTATTAGGAAAGAGGTTTGGGCTAACATCATCCTTATTCAAGAAACCAAAATGAATAGTAAGGAAAATAGTTTGGAAAGGTGCAGGTTTTGTAGCTAGTTCATCTAATGGTGCTTCGGGAGGTCTTATGTGGCTTTAGGACCCAAAAAAATTAACCAAATCAATTCTTCAAATTTTTAAATAGTTATTAACATTTTTTTTGTTATAAAGAAATTGGTTGTAGATGGGTGTTGTCTAACATCTACGCCCCTAATTTTGGCCCTAATAGAAACCTTCTTTGGGCATCTTTGAGTACAATGAGAGAGGTGTTTAAATATGAGGTTTGGGTGTTAGCCAAAGACTTTAACACTCCTCTATATTATTCTAATAAGAAAGGTGGAATAACTACCATGTATAAGAATATAGAAGAATTTATAGCCTTTGTAAACAGTCGAGAGTTTATGGACTTGGATTTGAAAGGCTCCAGGTTTACTTGGAGTAATAGGTGGATAGGTAACCAACACATTCAAATAATATTGGATAAGGTCCTGATATCTAAAGAGGGCCTACCAATGTTTGGAGATGCTTCTCTAAGCTATCTTCCTAAGTTAGGATCTGACCATAACCCACTAGTTCTTGAAAAATTTTAGAACTCTTATTTTTTCCCAAACCTTTTAGATTGAAGCAATGTGGTTGCAGTATCCTAATTTAGAATCCAATATCAAGGAATGGTGGTGTTGTAAGTTTTTTTATCCTCTCATTTCCCAAGTGGAATACAAGATTAGATTCATTTAATGCTAATATCAAAACCTCAAATAATTTTATTTTTGAGAATCTAATTCAGAAAAAGAAAGAGCTAAAATATCACTTAAAGGAGCTAGATTCCACCCTGGAAGTGGGAGATCTTGTTGTGGAATATAGAATCAAGGAGAGAAATATCCTAGCTAAATTCCATAATTTCTTGACCGATGAAGAAGTGAGGTGGAGGCAAAAATCAAAGGCTCTTTGGCTCAAATAAGGGAACAAAGATATTAAATTTTTCCACACCTCCACCTTAAGACACATAAGAAATAACAGGATTAGAGAAATTATTAAATCTGATGGCTCTATTCTTTGATATTTATAGAAAATCAAGTATAAGGTTGTTTATTTCTACAAAAATCTTCTTTTTGATAAAGTGAATAGGGATAGAGTGGTTGAAGAAATACTTCTCTGCAATATTTCTCTCCTACTTTCTAAAGATATAAACATCTCCCTAAATAGTCCTCTCAGAGATGTGGAGGTTAGAGATGTAATTTTCTTCATGGGTGGGTTGAAATTCCCTAGGCCTGAAGGATTTCCTCCCATATTAGTGATTCCCTGAGAGAAGTCCAAAGATCGAGGGTCATATCTTATGATGTTAAATCCACATTCCTAGTCCTTATCCCTAAGTCTGCTAGAGCCAGGGATTTCAAGGATTTCAAATCTATTAGCCTACATAACACTATTTTCAAAATTCTAACTAAATCCTTAGCTAATAAAATAAAATCCTTCCTTCCTTACCTTATCGATAAAGCTCAAAGTGGTTTTATGGAAGGTAGATAGATTCTCGATGGAATCATAGTAGTCCATGAGCTTATTCACTCTGTTGATAAGAGTGGGAGGTCCAAGATTTTCCTAAAGTTAGACATGAATAAAGCATATGATAGAGTTTCATGGGATTTCCTTTTAAAAGTTATGGGCATATTTGGATTTAATTCCACCTAGATATGTCTGATCAAAGCCTATATTTCAATGGCAAAATTCTTGATTATCATTAATGGTTTCCTACCTGGTTATTTTTTGAGCTATAGAGGTATACACCAAGGGTATTCTCTCTCCTAGTATCTCTTCATCCTAATGGAAAAATCATTGGGTAGGTCTCTTAAGGTTGAATCAATAATTAAGGGTATTAAATCAGCTCTAGCCTTAGATTCCAATCTCTCATCATTAGTTCACTGATGATACCCTCTTGTCCTTCCTTACCTCTATTCCCAAAGCCTTAGCTATTAAGGATTTTTAATTAGCCTTCACAAAGGTGGTAGGGTAAAAAGTTAACTTCTTGAAGAGCAATATTTTTTCTTCAGTATCCCCCTAGTGTGCCAGAGAAGAATTGCCAATATTTTGGGTTGTGATATTGCTATGATCCCCTCAATATACCTTGGAATACCCCTTTTCAAAGGTGATATTAAAGCAAATATTTGGGATCCAATGGTGGAAAGAGTCCAAAGGAAGTTAGTAAGTTGGAAATGTGACCTTCTAAGTTAAGCTGGCAAGGCCCTACTAATTAAATCCACTATTTATAGTGTACCTTGTGTTTCATGTTCCTCTTCAAGCTACCTAGAAAAGTCCTTCAAAAAATTGAGCAAATTCAAAAAATGTTCCTCTAGTCAGGGTCATAGGAAAGGAAAAGGTTTTCACTTATTACCTGGGAACAAGTCTACAACATGAAATAATATAGGGGACTGGGTCCCAAAAAATGAGCCAAATGAATAAAGCTCTCATAAACAAACAAGTTTGGAGGTTAGTGTAGAAATATAATGTGGGATGGATCCAAATATTGATGGAAAATACCTAAATATCAATGGTGTGTTCTTCTTAGAGCTGATTTCCTCCCAAGGATTAATGTTCTATATCAACATCATCAAGTCTCGATCCACAATCCAGAAGGGAGGTAGATGGAATGTGGAAAATTGGTAGGATATAAAATTCTAGAGGGATAATTGGTTGGTGGATCGTCAGTTGGTATCTTACTCAAACTTGTTGATGGTGGAACCAATTACAAGGTAAATCATTGATGCAAATTGAGTGACTTTATGAAGACTATCAACAGATGGAAGAAGTAGAAATATTTTTCTTTTCCTAGTCTATCCCAAGCTGAGATGGAATTCCTAAAGCATATTTCTAAACTGCTAAAATTGCAAGTTATCAAGAACAATGAAGATGTGAATAAGCTACTATGGAAAAGGAAAATAGTGGGCTATTTTCAATGAAATTTACATATTTTATGTTGTAAGGTGCATATAATTCATAGAATTTGTCTCATAGGCCTTATTTCCAAGGTAAATATTTTCCTATGGATCGCCATTCAAAAAAAAAACTCTTACCATCGATAATATCCAAAAGAGATGTATGTGCATTCCTAATAAATGCTATCTATGTAAGCTTGCTATAGAATCCTCCTCACACTTATTTTCACATTACCCCTTCACCCGTGATATGTTTTCCTATTTCTTGATTTTTGTGGGAAGGGGTTGGATTTTTTCAAAAAATCTATTTGACATTGTTGAGCATTGGGTTTCCCCTGTATTTCCCATCATCTTCATGTTTTTTGGTCCTTTTTTTTCACCTTCTCTGGTGCATTTGGAAGGAGAGGAATCTTCATGCGTTTAAGAACTCCTTGAGAGTTGTTAATTTTATTTACCTCAAAGCCATATCTATTGTCATGGAGAATGTCTCAACCTTTTCCTTCAATAATGGTGGAGCCTATAAGGAGGAGAGCTTAGAATTATATTTAGGTTTCTATCCCTGGGTTGAATTAGTGATGCATCCAAAGTTTATATTAAGAGAACTAACTAAATGGGAGTCTCCCCCTTTGGTTGGATTAAACTTAACTTTGATGGAGCTTTTAAATGAAATCCGAAGAAGGCTAGTGCAAAAGGCATCATTATAAATTCTAGTGGTGAGAATTTTCTAGCCTTCACTAAAAATTTAGGGGTCCAAACCAGCCACTTTGCAGAGGCTAGATCGTTGTTCTAGGGTATATCCCAATTGGAAGCCATGGATTGTAAGAAAGTTATTATTAATGGATATTCCCTAAACATCATTAACTTAATCAAGGGTCTTTAGATGCCCAACTGGACCATAGAAAACCTAATTTTAGAATCTAAAATAATCATCCAAAATCTAGAAGAATCTCAAGTTAAACATTTTTTAGGAAAGTAAATAAATCTATATATTTCCTTGCCAGTTTGGGTATGTGTTAAGGAGAAATCACCATCTGGTAGGAATTCTTCCTTTAAGGTCTCAATCAAATTGATAATGATGTCAGATCATCTTAGTTTTTAAGTCTTATCACCTTGAAGGATGGGGAATAGCTTAAATTTTTCCTGGATCTCAGGATAAGATGTGCCATCATTGTTGAGTTTAGCTTCTGTAAATATCTTCTTTGGACTAGAGTTTGTGAAATTAAATTTTCATATTTTGAGCTTGGTCCCTTTCACACCTTTCAACTAGGTTGTTTTGAAATTTCAAATTTAGAGCCTGGACCCTTTCACACCACTTGTCTTGGTTCATGGGTTCTTACTTGGTGATGTCCTCGATGGTTGGTCCAGGCTAGCAAAGTTTCTTTTTCTACTTCTATATGGATAAACCAAGGTTATCAGTTAGTTAAGGAGAATGTGTGGATGACTTGGAGGGGGTAATGGGTCATCATCATTTTTTATGTATTGGGGTTGTGAGCTAAGTTGGCCATATCCAAATTAATTGGGTAGAAGGTGCAAGCTGAGTCGGTCATCATCAATACGATTAGCCAAGGATTTTAGATAAAATTAGTGCTTTATGGTCATGCTTTACTTGCGGTATGATCTTTTAGGGGTGTAAAATTTGATTTAGGAAAGGGGTTGATCCTAGCTAGTTGTGGATAATTATGATTTGTCAAGCTCTTTGGTTTCCCCTCATGATGGTTGTGCATGGGCTGAGGTGGCCGCTCGACATGCAAGAAGTGCTAGACACCAACTCTGATATTATGAGAGTGGTGAGAGTGTACAAAATGTATTTTCTCCTATCCATTGAAATTACCCCAAATATATCTAGAGTTGGGTGCCATGTCCCTAGAATGGTCAATTCTCTTTTTAAGATCACACCAAAGCATGGTTTTATAATCCAATAATTTTTTCTAGGGTGCAAGTCCTAGAGCGATTATCGATTGCATTGTGTCTTGTTGGTGGATAGGTTGGTTGATGTCAGTTTCTTAATTTAGCCCAACTCTCTTCTTGAAATTGAATTTTTTTCTTCTACATCTATTTTCAATACTTCTCGCTAGGTCCTAAGGTTGTTTTTCAATGAAATTTGGACTTTGTGAAGGTTTCAAAAGTTTAGGCTCTCTACGATCTTAATTTCTTTCCAAGAAAGCCTCGATGCTTTTGGTCCCTACTCTAGTGGTTTCTATGTAGAAGGATTTTTGTAAAAATGGTAAGGTTAGTCCTTAGTTGAGCTCTCTTATTGTCAATGAGGATGTGAGAAAATTTCTAAATAAGGGAAACCTCCTCCACTGTTTGATGAAGTTTAATGGACACAACAAGGAGATGGAAAAGCATATGGTGTATTATGGTACAACGGGATGGTTAGAGTGGGGAGCCTAGATTTTAATGTTTTCATTCCTCTTATATCTGAAGTTATGGGATTTGTTGTAGATATATTTGTTCGTAACAAAGAGAAACAATCCCTGGCCAGAGAATCCCAATAATTTTTGGGTGAAGATGAGGAGCTTATTAAATTTTAGAATGGTTTTAAAATAGTATCCCTTAAGGCACCCTAGGATAGAGTTTCCCTGGTAATAATGTAATACTTCACATTGGATGAGAACTAGGACATCCATAGGAAATTCTATTTCATGATCTTGAATTATTTATACCATAAGAGACATGAATATCCCTTCCTTCTTGTTCCAATCTATGGTGAAGTCTATGATTCGGGTTAATAAAGGGACTACATCATATCCCATTCACTAGGGGTTAGCAAAGTTAATTTTTGGCCATGTTGTCAAAGCTAGAGGATTATCGGGGGAAGAGATTTTGAATTATTTTTCTAAGGTGACACCTTTGATTATCGAGTCTCTAAATTTATCTCAATCTAAGAAAAATAATTTCCAAAGTCAAGAAAACATCCGCATAACCCCTGCTTTAGTTTTGGGGGTTAATATGGAATATTCCTTCCCAAAAGTTATTGGGGTGGTGAGGAGAGAACTAGACATTCCAAATGCTTGGTGGAGAAGTTGGCTAGTGTTGATATGGCACCACTCTGCGTTGATGAATCTGAATCCAATGAGTCCATCCCTCCTAGAAAGAAAGCTAAACTTTTATTTGGGTTGTCTAACAGGAAAAATATATAATCATTCAATCCCAGGATACTCTTAACATGTCAAAGTCCTTCAAAAGGATAATATTGAAGCTATAGAAATCCCTCTTTGACTCCATGCAAGTGACCATCTCTTGTGCTAAATAAATCTTGGTGTTGATGGGTTGGCAGCAGTGGGACGTGAACAAATAGGACTCAGATAAGAAAGAAGTGGGAGCTAACAACTTGAAGAATTGAGGAGTAGTATCCTTGGATATTTTTTTCCTTCTTGATGTTACACTGTTTCATTAGTTGGATCCTCTCATATTTGGGGGCTAGTTTATTTTATAATCTTAGTTGTTGTTGTTCTATACTGGTTAATGGTTTTGTGGTCCATCTATGGGATTTTTTTGGTTCCCTGATGGTGGATCTTTTGTTTTATCCTATTTTGTACCCTACTCTCTAGGTATTTTGCTAAGGTAGATCGTTTCTCTTTGTAAAAGTTTTTGGGATCATTTCAAAACCCCTTCTTCCACCTAATAAAAAAACAAGTTAAAATAAAACCATGACAAGGACCACAAGATGTCTTTTCTTCCCATCCATATGCTTAATATAAATATCATAGATGTTATTGTTAGCTTTTGAAGATAAATACTTAAGATAAAATTCACCAAAATATCAATAATAAAGTTGCAATATGATATATAATAATGGCAATATTATAGAAGTACAAAACTCAAAAATAACTTCAACAATCACTCATAAACTTGCCATTAACAAATGCTCATGAAAATGGTACAATAGCTTTAAAAGTATCAAGTAAGTGTCAAGTCATATCATCTTACATGTACACATACACTATATATATCATGTAATGTTACTCTTCATATGGAGCACTCTTGGCCTTCACTCTTCTAGAGACTCTTCCACTTTCTATTCTATGGACTTGTGCACATGGACATCTATGGACGTTTACAATACCAAAATACTTTGCACAATTTAATAATACTTGTGCATTTATTACATTACACATTACTTAAAGTAAATCATAACTTCTAATATAGAACACTCTTTCCTAATCTAAGGATGTACCCAAGGTGGTACATTAGCATTTACCAAATAATATTATATATTCCAACACCCCCTTGTATTACATTATTTGATTATTGAAGACTTTAGTATTCAATATGGTCTTCATCCTTTTGTTGAAGCTTGTGCTCTTCTTTTCTATTTTCTTCATTCTTCTCCTTGTTTGTATTTTGATCAAGCAAATGATTAGTATCTTTATAAAATGTTACTGAAAGGGATTTAGCTTCATATTCTTATATAGTCTCTTCTAATTCTTGCATTTCATGTATTTCTTGGACTAAGTGTTCCTTTTGATTTCCTTCTCTATATTGTAGTTGAAGTGGATAGTATTGACACTGGAACTATTGTTGAGGTGGTCTATTTTGATATTGTATTGGTTGAAACAACCTATTTGATTGATTTCTTGGATTCGTTTGGTTCCCTTGATACCAATTCCTTGGATTGAATCTACAGTAACTTGTATTATGACCTATTCTCTTGCAAATTTGACAATATCTATCATTACACTTTATTTTGTTTCTTGAAAATGTAGTTATATTTCCTTGTTTATTATCTTTTGAGACTAATGCATTGTTATTCATTTCATCTTTGATTGAATTCTCCACTTCATATTCTTGTAGTATATTAACCAATTCATCAAATGATGTATCCTTACTCAAAATTTGTAAATATGTAACTAAGTGCTTGTAACTTTCAAGAAGTGCTCTTAGAATTACTTGAACAAGAAATTTATCTTCTACCTTCTCTCCTAGGGTTAATAATTTTCCTTTTATATCTACCTCTTTTCTTTAAAACAACTCTATACTTTTACCACTGTTAACCTTTAGAGAATGCAATCGAGTCTAAAGATTTAAAATAGTGGCTTTATTCTTTCCTTCAAATATTTTGGATAGATTATTCCATGCTTCTATAGAAGTTTATGCTAAACTAAAATATGGTTGTATTTAATTTGTAATTACAAAGGTTATGATCATGAGTGCTTTTGCTTCATCTTCTTCATATTTTTGAATCTCCCTAGCATATTCAGTAGGTTTAGATTTTTCTCCTATAACTATATCCCAAAGTTTTTTCAACTATCAATATCAATCTCACTTTATTTTTCCATGAGGTATAATTAGGACCCTTAAGTAGTTGATATTCTAAAAGGAAGAATTTATGAGTTGTCATGATTAACCTTTGTAGACTTCCTTATAGCTCCCTAATGTTTGAGTAGTAAACCAAAAACAATTTTGAATGCAATTTTTCAAAACTCTAAAACTTTTGAAATTAACCTTAAGAATATAATTTATTTTAATTCTAAATTTCTCAATCCTATGTTGATGTTGAATACCTTATAACTCCAAACTTAGAAATTCCATAAAAGAATACTTGAAAATTTTATAAATTTAATTTGATATAAAAAACCTTATTACTCCAATCTAGTCAAATTGTAAATATTTCAAAAATGTTTTGTAAAATCAAATAATTAAATTACAAAAAATTTATTTCTTCAACTCCTTCAATATCAAATTTCAATCCTTCATAAAATTCTCAAATATCATTAATCTTATTTCTAATATTTCAAATCTTAATTCTTATCCCACCAAAATATATAGTTATACTTTAATCTTTAGAAAATAATAATTGTAAATTTATCCCTCCCTTATACCTCCTATTTTGTACTTATAAATAAACTTAAATAAAATGAATTACATTTAGCCTTGAACGTGGTAATTCTATTTGGTCAATAGTAGTTGACTGTCTTCAAATGGGTGGTCTCTTTTTTATGGAACCTTTGCTATGCTTTGGCTTGTCTTGAAATATTATTCTATCTCCCTTTTGATTGTCCAAGTGAATTCAGTATTTACTTAGGTGCTCTACAATGTATCTAGACTTTAACCCTTTGACCCCTTGCGTGGCTTGAATATCTCTCTTGCAATGCCAAGTGATGTATCTCTACTTACTCCCACTCAAACTTTAATTAATGACTCCACTTACACCTTCTTCTATTTCCAGTGTGTCTCTACAAATATGCTTCACCATTTAGTCTTTCACTTCTTAAAATGCATTCTCTCCTTGAGATGGGTGCTCGCAATCCTTCAAACCTATTAACCTCCTATGTTATATGTAACACATGGCACTGAGACTCTTCCAAAGCTCTAAATTCATCCCCTTTATTCTCCTTACACTCATATAATGTATTCTTGCATGGGTGGATGATAATATGACACTCTGAATGATACTATTACCAAGTATCTTGCTCCAAATAAATATTTAATGTTGTCTTTCAACCTTAGCACTTATTCAATACCTAAAATATTTGCTATTTTGTCCTTTGTCTTCTCTAACATGTGTCCATTGCATGTAATGTAATCCACCAATCCTCAACACTTGTAATTTACCCTAATCTCTAGTCCATTCATCTTATTTTCGTATCTCTTGCTCTCTCATAGAAAATGTATTTGTTTGGACTCCTTGGGCAAAATTCAATAGCTTTCTCAATGTTTTTATGGTGGCTCTTTCTCAATGTTTTTATTCTCAATAGCTTTTGATGAATATATTTGCTAATATGATACATTAGCAAATATATTCATCATTCATTTCATGTTTTAACCATTAATCCATCTCACTAGGCTTAATATTATATCAATTTGTCAATTTATTAAACCATTGTGTCACCCCTTTGTTAGGCCATGGTCTTATAAAATATTTCATAGTATCTGCCTACACCCAATTTTAAATCATTATATTCCCCCTTAGGTCCTCATATCCATGAAATCGCTCCCCCTTTTTAATGTTTTATTACGTTGACCCTTGCCTAGGTCTAATCACAAAATAATAATATCCATGACATTTTCCCTAAGGTTAGTTCACGAATAAATTCAACCTTCATTGTGGTCCATTTATTTCTAAGTCCCCAAGGTTGCCCTCCTTTATTTATAAGATGTTGATAAATCAAAATTCAAAACATTACTCATCCCCTAAATTCAAGAACAAATTTCCCATTGGTCCGCTTGTTAGAAGCGCTTGACAGTGATTGGCCCACCCCTGCCACGTAGCTTGGTGATTGGTTGACACAAAAGATACAGGACAAGATCCCATGGTGAATGAAGAAGTGGATTTTGTACCATGATCGAGTCGAAGAAAAATAAAATAAAAATACCTAAGTCATGAATAAATTTGATTGGTTTGCTAGCTAAAAGCACCATTGATCTATCAGGTTGTAGTGTGCTTCGGTGATTAGCTAATATAAAATACAAAGGACTAGCCACCATGATAGTAAATGTTTAAATCTATACCCAAAGAAAAAGTGAATAGAATACAAGGGATAAGTGTCGCTAAAAATTGAAAATATTCTATTGGTCCATCAGGTCGTGGCGTATGATGGTGATTGGACAATGCTAGATGACAAAATAGAAGGCCCCTTGATGAATAAGATAGTTAAATTATACCACAAATATGGAAGACAAAAATCATAATTATGCCCTCATCCAAGAGTCTATCCTCTTTATCAGTCTCAACCCAAACCCAACCCCAATTACTTTAACCATTGAGCCCTCATCAAGCATCAGTATGATCATCTTTAATTTTAGTAGAGACATAATTATACACACCACTTCCAACATCCTTATTAGTCAAAGCCATATTTTCTACCCCTTTTTGCCAAGTAGCAACTATTTTGGCTTCCCCCTATACACCACTCCCCTTAGTATTATCTCTAGTGGCCATATCCACTCAATCCACTAATCCTTCTGGGATCCCAGGCCATAATATCAGTGAGATTTCATTTAATGTAGCCACCTGGTGGAATGAGCAGCTAGCAAAACCATCAAAATATATGGCTCACAAAATGAAAATGGTTGTTATTGATCTAGTTTCCCAAAAAAGGATAAAGTTCACCATCACTCCAAAAGTGAGCAAGCCAAGGAAAGATATGACCATGTATAATTATCAAGTTACAGAGAAGATGGTGGGCATCATGCAATTACTGCAGTGGATGAGCTTGTGTTGGCCAAATATCATATGGATATAGTTTTCTTACAAGGTGATATCTGTAGGTAGGAAAATGAAGAGCTCAAAAGGAAGGTAGAAGAGCTAGAAACCTCACTTCGAGTTTAGGAAAATCTTGTAAAAACACTCAAGGATGAAGTGAAGAAGTGGTAGGACAAATCTCAAGAAGCTGCAAATTATAAACAACAGGTTGAGAATGCTCAAGCTCAAGTGAGGACTTTGACTAATCATAATAGTCAATTGTAGCAGCAAGTATTGATTGAAAAGGATAGATCCGCTAGATTCTTGTTGTGGTTGCTCCACAACATACCCCAAAATTGGGGACCCACATTTTTTTGCATGTTTTCCAAGAAGACCGAAGTGGCCCATATGCTAAAGATCAAAGAAAAAGCAAAACACCACAAGGAGAAAAAAGTGTCACGATATTGCGACATGTTGCATTTTCGTGGTCCAAAGCAAAGGGAGAGAGCAAGGAGGAAAAAGTGTCACGATATCGCGACATGTTGCATAGTCGCAGCCAAAAGAGAAAAAGTGTCACGATATCATGACATGTTGCATCGTCGCGACCAAAAGAGAAAAATTCGATATCGCGACATGTTGCATTTTCGTGATCCAAAGTAAAGGGAGAGAGCAAGGACGAAAAAGTGTCGTGATATCATGACATGTTGCATCGTCATGGCCAAAAGATAAAAAGTGTCGTGATATCGCGACATGCTGCATCGTCACGGCCAAAAGAGAAAAAGTGTCGCGATATCGCGACATGTTGCATTGTCACGGCCAAAGGAGGAAAAAGTGTCACAATATCGCGACATGTTGCATCATCGCGGCCAAAGGAGGAAAAAGTGTTGCGATATCGTGACATGTTGCATTTTCGTGGCCAAAAGAGAAAAGTGTCACGATATCATGACATGTTGCATTTTCGCGGCCAAAAGAGAAGAAAGAGAAAAGTGTCGCAATATGGCGACATGTTGCATTTTCTCGGCCAAAAGAGAAGAAAGAAAAAGTGTCACGATATCACGACATGTTGCATTTTCATGGCTAAAAGAAACAAAAGAGAGCAAGGAGGCAAAGGTGTCGTGATATTGCGACATGTTGCATTTTCACGATTCAAAAGGGGCAGGCAAACAGAGAAACAAGAAGTGTCATGATTTCGCGACATGTCCGATTTTCGCCAAGGGAACAGACCTGCATAGTGACATGGACATAAGGAAAAAATCCAATGAATAAGACAAAACATTACATAAGGAATATTTAATGATTTGAAATCATTTAATATGGTCGTTACACACGGAAGGAAACGGACGCAAGCCCATGTGGAGAAAATGAAACGAAGGGCCACAAAATAGAAATGAAAAGTTTTTTTTTGGAAACCAAAACGTACGCATGCACAAGGGAAGGTGAAACGAACAGCCATTGGAAAATGAAACGAAAAGCTTCCTGAAAAGTTTTAAATACGTCAGGAAAGGATGTTTTGAAGGGTTGGAAAATACTGCGAGCAGATTTGTAGATTTGAAGGCAAGAGGGCCATTCTGGACCTATTTGAGTCATTTTTCTTCCATGGACTGGTTTGGGAAAACCAAAAATTCTACTATTGTAAAATGACACATTTTAATGTAGAAGTTTTCATAAATTTGCATCTTGAAAGCAAGAAAGAATGAGATTCTCTTTGCATGCTATGTATTTAATGTCTATTTCTTTTCTCTTTTTCAGATTTCGAGTTTGTAGATAGAGTTAATGCAAGTTTGCTTGGTTGCTTCATGTGAATGCTTGAACCTGAAATTTATTTTAAACCTTAGGAACCAGCACTTAGTCTATGGGGATTGTGCTTGTTTTGCAAGTCCAATAGGTTAGGTTGCATGCATGGAGACCTCACATCTTCGGTTTTGTCAAAATAGGATAGCATCATACTGAATGCATTTTATTTTTAGTTTTCTGCATTTCATTTTCATTTTTCTACATTTTATTTTTCCAGAAATTTTAACTTATTTTAAATTTTCAGGCATTAAAATAAACATTTAAAAATTTTCAAAATCCAAAAAAACAATGAACAATCACTAAATTTTCATGGTGAAATAAACCAACATTGCCCCTTGTTTACAGTTACTTGCAATCACTAAGGTGTTCCAAGCATTTAAATTGAATATCTTTATTTGAGATTACTAATACACATGCAAATGCTAATACAATGGAGACCTTGGAGAAGTTGTTTATTTAATTTCTTTGCAAGAGGGGATTTGGAACCCAAATCCTAAGAGAGAGTGTACTTTCACTCAATAGAGAGAGTGTACTTTCACAATTGGGTGAAAATGCCATTCAACAATTCTCAAAAGACAAGGTGAAACAGATCAGAAAGGAAATCTGATATGATATCAAATTAAGAAGTTTGGAAGCCAAAACGGTCCTCATTTTCTTATATGAGGCTACTAACAAAGTTGTGAGTGCTAGAAAGACTCTTAATAATGTAAAGGGAGAAGTCCAACACAAGTTTTTCCTAGCAAAAAATATTTGCAAGTTGGAAAAAATAAGATTTAGAGCTACAACCAAGCTCATCTCTAATAGGTAATGGTGTATTGCTAAAAATATTTCCAAGGATATTATATCAAATTAAAGGCTATTAACAAAAGGCTAGCAGTTGTTAGACAATCTAGAGAGCAAAGCTAATAAGATGATACAAAAGTTATCTCAAATAATACAACTTGGATTTCCTAATTACTTGGGAGAGGATCACCAATACATTGGATAAGTAGCACTGGGATCCTACTTAGACTTGATCATGGAGTATGAGTCCAAAATAGAAGAATGGTCTGACTCAATCCAGCATGACTAGATAGTTTAGATTATCAAAAACCTAGTGGAAATCAAATGTCATAAAAAAATTTGGTAATGTAAGGGTTAAGCTATCTTACGAGAGGCTAACAGGTTTACAGTGCATCCACCAAAATATTTTGGCAGTACCAAGAATTCCATAGAAAGCCTAGAAAGAAGCTTCTAATGCACTGAATTATGTTGTCCAACTACTCAGTGAGGAAAATATTACTGAGGTAGATGTAAGCAAAGAAGTGAGTGAGAAATATGAATCTGAACAAGAGGACCAAATAGAAGAAGAAATAAAAGAGGAAGAATAATAGGAAGAAGTATAGAAGATCAAGCAATAGAAATCTAACATAGAGGTTATTCACATCAATGAGGAGAATGATGAAGATGAATAAAAAGAAGAACAATAGTTTGAATTATAGGAACCTCAAAAATGCACAAGTTTTGTGAAATACTATAGACTAATAGGTGTCAAATAAGCCAAAAGAAAAAAGCATGAGACCACAAAAAAATTCATGCGTATGGAGCCACAAAAGGGTGAAAGCCATATCTGATTGAGCCTATAAATAAGTTCTCTTGGATACAAGATGCTAACAATTATGAAGATGTAATTTTTGGATTATAATACCACGAACCGATGAAGGTTGGCAATTCTATATAGCCAATCCTTGAAGAGAAAGCCATTTTGGACACAACATCAACTTTTGCCTCTCGTCTTGTTTCCATATGAATAGTTATCCTTTGATTATCCTCAAAATTATCAAGAAGGTGTTGGTCACAAGGAAATAATGCTTTGAGATTTTATTTTTAAAACAAACCAGCCAGAGCCTAGTCAACCCTCTTGATCCTTACATTCATCCTCAGTCATTCCCCTTTCCTTCTATCATTTCATATATTCCCTCCATCCATTTTCCCCATCGCATTATTCTTGTCCACTTCATTTTATTTCACTTTCATCCATCATCCCATTTATTTTAGACTCCATAGACCCAATGGACAAGACTCTGAGTTCTTAAAATCTTACGAGCAAGATTCCCCAGGAGGCACCAATAATGTAGGCCAAAATCAGCTACATCCCAACTTATCTCAAATTTTGCAAGATTTTGACTATGGAGAAAGTAAGCAAAGATCCATTGGTTTTACCATGTTTTCTTAAAAAATAAAATCCATACGAAAAGTCTCAAATTAAGAAAAGGGAGGATCTAACAATGATTTTCAACTTTTTTTTTAGCCATGCGTGAGCAAGAAAGCACCAGAAAATATTTTTTCATTGAAATTAGAGAAAAGTTGTTAATTCCTAGTCCCTTTGTTGTTCATGTGTAATCTTGAAAGTGCTAGAAAATATGAAATCATAAAAATGAGGTAAAATTAGATGCAAGTGTAATGGCATGATTTTTTGCCTTCTTTGTTTTCTGAGCGCAATCAAGAAAGTGCTAAAAAAGGCAAAATCACTAAAAAGCATGATTTCGAGGGAAAAGGATGAAATGCTTGTTGCAAGAGAAAATGTAGTGATTTTTTGAAGCCTTTGCAAATGAAAAGCACTAAAAAGGGCCAAAATCCAAAAAGCGCTAAAAAATGTGAATGCACAAAAAAGGGGACAAAATCTGAAAAGCGTTGAAAAAGGTGAATGCGCAAAAAAGGGCCAAAATCTGAAAAGTTTTGAAAAAGGTGAATGAGCAAGAAAGGGCTAAAATAAAAAGTTGCTCAATTTCTTTTTCAACCAATAGCAACTAAAAAGCACTGAAAAGTAGGAGTTTGTGAAAAATAAGGTAAATCAAATAAAAGCAAAGTGTCGAGATTATGTGGTGACTTTTTTTATCCATGTGCAATCTTGAAATCTCTAGAAAACAAAAATTTGTTGATATGGGATGATTTTTAGAAGAAGTTTACCAAAAGTCTTAAACAAAAAAATAAACACAATTTTATGTTTGCTTCACTATTGGCATGCAAATCAGGAATTTGCTAAGCTAAGTAGGATAAAAGAAATCTGATCGGAATCTTGTTTTCGTGCACCTCTCTATCTTTGTTGCTAAGGCTGATAAAGCTAAGTTTCACACTAAAATGAATGGTTTTGTAATTACTAATCACAATTGTTCATCAATAGATCGGCGATAAGGATTCAAAACCTTATTTTCCACCATATTCAATTGTAGATCAACAATGATAGAAGGTAGCAAGAATCATCAAGGGCCAAAAAGACTTTGATTTAAAATTGTATTATAACTGATCAAGAAGGTGCAACTGGTTAGCATCATTTATGGAAAGTGGCCAAGAATACAAGAAAACTTCCTTGTAATGCTTGCCATGAAATTCACTGTAAATCTATAAATAAATGCAATGACCTCCTTTCAAAATGTTCACTCTAAAGTGTTTGCTTGCACTGCTATGTACATTTTCTGCAATTAATGAAAGAAACATTACAAGGGATATTTACCTCAAACTTGCATCTGTATTGATTGGTTGAGAATAATCTTACAAATTTATTTCTATAATTGTTGCTATGGTTAGTTTATTTTGTTAATTTAAATTGCTAACTTAGAGCAAATTGGAATAATTCATACTTATATGCATGCTTATGAGAATTCTATTTCTGTTAGTTGAGGCATTGATCTTATTTTGTTAACTTGGATAATTAATGCTAGATATTTGGAATAATTCTTTAAGTATGTCAAAGGCCATTGATGTAGAATATTGTTGAGTTTTGAATGTTGTTAGTCTCAAATATTGCTTCTATAAATTTATTCGTCAAAATATATCTTGTGTTAGCTTCACCCGTCCATTATTCATTCATACATTTCTAACCCTTTTACTCTTATCCCTAAACCTTCATCATTTTGGGCTAAAACTATTCAACACCTATTAAGTTGACAAGGTATACTATCCTTCTTTGGTGGTTGAATCAAAGCAATTTGGTTCTTCCAATGTTTAGTTTGGGCTATGATTAGCGGATGCTCACCTTCATATATCTCAGGATTATAGTCACAGTTCTAGTGTTGGCTTGATGACAAACCAAACTATAACAATACCTTTATCTTCATGGGTATGGCCTTCAAAGAAAATATCCATGGTAGCAATCCTTTTCCTGTAGAGTGTTCTTTTACCTATTGTTACTTGTCCAATGACTACCCACTCCCTAAAAAGATCCTATCTTGCATGGGATATATAGATAAAGGTTTGGGATACAACAAAAAGACATTCAAGAATATTTGCATATCAAATTTTGGCTTGGGATATGTAGTATAGGCTACATTCCTAATAAAAACCAACCCTTATCATTTGATGATGATGATCACCTTGTTACTTATATTGAATACTTAGATCATCAAGGCTTGGAGTGAAGTGTTGAGGATGAGGAACCACCTTTTCTATCTAGCATTTTATTATGCATTGTAATAAATTTGGTGCACCCTAAGCCAGTGCCTCCTTGTATGGTAAAGAACTTAAATAACCAATGAACATAATGCATCTAAAAAGATACTATGCATAATTCATCACCATTAATCATATTATATTTAGCTTAGTGATCATATTGCATTCTGATTGCTTATTCATACTACATGCTTTCCTAACATATGTTGCATGATTTTCCTAACATTTTTTTCGACTCGCATTTTTGCTTGTCATAATTATATTGTTGCTTGCTCATGACTGCTTGATCATATAGATTTTTGCATATTTCACAACAATGGTAAGTTATGACACCT
The DNA here is from genome assembly GCA_028583015.1 of Wollemia nobilis. Taxonomy (NCBI): domain Eukaryota; kingdom Viridiplantae; phylum Streptophyta; class Pinopsida; order Araucariales; family Araucariaceae; genus Wollemia; species Wollemia nobilis. Next base: position 1,526,893 of record JAQPPZ010001340.1, read on the forward strand.
AGTTAGGTCATAGCTCACATGCATTGCACCCTCACAAGGGCTTTGATGCCTAGCAAAGTCCCCAACTTAGGGCCCATGCATTTTCATCACTTATCTTTTCTTCTTGTTTTCCTTGACTTTGAAAGTTTTTTACAATGACCATCAATTTCTCTCCAAAGTCAAGTACTATAGTTCTCTTCTTGGTGTATCCTTTTCCTTTGCATGTTTTTTTTTTCTTTTTTTCAATACAAGGATATACGTTCTTCATCCATTTTCTCATCTTTGCTTTCACACTTCTTCCTTATTGACTTTTCAATCATTAAGCGATCCTCGTGGGATAGGGTAGATACCACATGAATGTCATTTATGGTATTCATATGACCACTAACTATCCTATGCACATATTTTAGCCATTGAAATTTCAAAATGGATGCACACATACACTATTATTTGCTCATTGCTTCTCACTTTACTCCTCTCTTTTTCTAACACACTCACACACTCACATCTTGATTTACTCAACTTGCTTTATCCATATAGGTTCTTGCACACACCACCCATATCAAGTTTTTCTCCACACTTTTCAATATTCTTTGATCATAACACCCTTTTTTAATAGCTTCATTGCCACACATGAGGGGCAACCTCCCTCTGGATCATTTGCAAGCATACATCCTTATAGGGTTCTACTCATCTTCTTTTCTTTGGCCTTTGGGCACTTTGTTTTCTTCTTCTTCTTTTATCTTCTTATTCTCTTATTTTGTCTCTCTTTCTTCCTCCCATCCACTCATTCATGCATTTCATATCATACTCATTATAGATTGCATTTAGTTAGCTTCATTTATCCATCATGCATTGCACCCATTATGTTTATGATCATCATGCATAAACAAACCAATAACAACAAAAATAAAATAAATTCACATAATGCACACGCATTTTTCACACCATAAGTAATCAAAATGAATTTGGATTTTCACCCCTTTTTCTTTTTTATTCCTATTTTCCCTCTTTTTCTTCCTTTTTTCTACTCTCTCTTTCTTTTCATTGTGTGTCACTCTCTTTTCTTCTGTGTATACCTTTTTCAAGTTTCATCTGGAATTTGGCATTCCTTCCAAAACTTGAGGGGGCATCCTGGCCTGAGAAGCATTAATGTGCCTAATGCCTCAATTTGCATGCAAAATATTAAGTGTCAAAAATAACATCAATTTTGCACCACCTCTTTCTTCTAAACCAACCATTCCTTTTTATTTCTTTTTTTATCTTCCTCTCCGCATTTGTTGTCTTTGCTTATATGTATCTACATATTTCTTTGATGCATTTATTAGGCCATAAATGCATCAAAGGGGGGGAATGTAGGCATGTAAATTTAACCCACCTAAGTGATTAATTTTTCCTAGACCCTTGGAAAGACCCTTAAACTTGTCCTAACACAAGTTTAGGCCTTTCTTTTCCCTTTTCCTTCCCTTGCAATTGTCATCTTTACCATAGGAATCTACATATTTCTTTGATGTATTTATTAGGCCATAAATGCATCAAAGAGGGGGGAAAATTTAGACATGGAAAATTGACCCACTTTTCATCATTTCTCATCAATTCATCCTTGTAGATCAATTATCTAACTAACCAAGCCAATTCCACCTTTTGATGACCTAAAATTGCATGTTTATTGCTTCTAAAAGTAATATTGTCTTTGATCCAACTTTTCCCCCACCAAATATTCTTCATTCTTCTCAAAACTTATATCCTTGGATCAATATCAAAAATATATTTCTAACGGTATAAGTTTTATCTCTTTCTAACATTGTTTGGTTCTCCAAAATGTAGAAAAATTGCACATGGATCTAAAGTCTAGGGCATGATTTTGGTTTTCTAGAATTTTCTTAAACTTCTAGGGTTTTTTTAGGTTGGCCCTCCTTTGCAGTTAAAATTTCATTTTCCCACTCTTTTGGCCTCCAAACCTCTTATAAAAGGAGGTTTGGATCCTCTTTTTTAGAACAAGTCCTTTGAAAGTGATCTAGTACCCTAGAATTCTTGAAAGTGACCTTCTTGTGATCTAGCATCCTTTTTGGCAATTCTTGAGCTCTTCTTGCATTCTTGGTCTGCTCCCTTCATTGCTTGTTGTTACTTCTTTGTTGTGGATTGGCTACCATTGGTGATCAAGTGGAGGAGTACTTGGTAAGAGGAGATATTTTCCCACTTAGATCATCATCTTGACTCTGACAACTACTCCTTGCTTCTACCATTAGATTTAGATATTTGTAGAATTTTTGGATGTAATACAAAGCTAGGATCAACCTTCAAGATAAAATAAGTTTTCTTAGTAGTCCTTTAGGATGTTAGTTGGTTGTTCACTTTTCAAGAATTTTTTGTTACTCTTTTAAATCATTAAAAACATAAAAGAGGTTAATTCACTCTAGGCATTGAAAAGGAAACTACATGTAGTTTTGCATTTAAGGTTTAGATTGTTTGTGCATTTCTCTTATACCCTTGCTCTAAAATATCAAAAATATTTTATTTACTACAATAGGATTAGTGAGAATTGAAATAAATAATCATCATAGGTTAGCTCTTGTATGCCTACAGTTTTGTGTTCTTTGCATTCTATTTTCATTTCTCTTAGTTTAGTTCATAGAATACCAAACCCTAGGTATTTTGATCAATTCACACATTTAAACATCCCATAGTTTAATTGGAGATGAGTCCTAAAACCATTCTTGGTGAACCCCTATTCTTTATCCATTGAGTGTAGAGAATAATATACCCCCTAGTCACCTCAGCTCCCAATGGATCTAGTCGAGAATCGTACGCGATAGGGAAATTTTCTTCCTCTACAACACCCTTTGATTAATATATCAAATCATTTCCCTTATCACAAGCTTCACTAATTTTGACAATTCAACCCCCTCTTGAAGTCCAAGACCTTATGTACCAAGTACAATAATTGACTCAACAATTATCTTCATTCCAAATATTTTAAATCAAATAAGTGCATTTGATAATATGTGCAATCAACCATTAGACCCGCTTGTAGATAATTATCCTTTTCTATATTATTTTGAAGTCCCTATATTACCCAAGTACAATGGTTCAGGTGATTGTATGAGTCACATAAAACTCTTTATAATTGCATGTGTGAGTGTAGCATATGAAAAATTACTATTACTAAATATATTCCCATATCTTCTTACTAGGTCAATACCAAAATGATATTACCAATTGCATCATCATTCTCTTAGGAATTTTCAAGAACTAGGTAAGAAATTCATTCAACAATTAGTTATTGATAGAAGAAATGACTGCCCTCATTCATCTATATCAATGTCCAAGAATATTACATTATTTGATACATGCTAATATATAATGTGAGGATGTGCACAAGTGTCATGCAAATATATAATGTGAGGATGTGCACAAGTTTCATAGATTAGGTGTGCATGTAGAAGTGTAATATTCATGTATATGTGTGCAAGTGTCTTAGAGTCAAGTTTCCATATAGTATGCAAGTGGTAAGATGATAAGCCAGAGGTCATGTCATATGAAGGTAAATAGTCAAGTACTTGAAAAGTCACATTACTATGGTTATTTTGTAGAGATAATGCTCCATGAGTATCAAATCAAATGGTAATTTGATTATCTGATTGTAAAGAGGAAGGAAAGTAACAAAGCTTGTATACATATTTTGAGCAATTAATATTGTAAGTTTTCTTCATGCATAGTTCATGAATGATTTAGGCTATTTACATTCATATTTGATTATATAAGTGAATATTATTTTTAGTATTATATAGGCCTTGATATACATATTAATTTTCTCATATATTATTCTACTCTTCATTATTGATATTTTGACCTTTAATATTGTGACTATTTTATATTAGGACCTATGATATTTTGTGGTAGTAAAGCTTAAAAATCCAAAGTGGCATAAGAGCTACCACCTGATCTGTTCATTTTATTAGCCACCATTATCAATATTTAACTTTATCTACTTTTTATAAATTTAATTTAGATTTCATCCACTTTGAAGGTACTGCAAACTTGGACTCTATTTTTAATGGTCTTATTGAGTAGAAATTGAGGGGACAAGGATTAGTCACCCTAATTTGAATTCTAGGGTCTTTCCACTTGGTTGAAGGAAAACTAGTGATGACTAGGACTCAACTATATTGATAGAAAGGGCAAACTTAGAATAAAAGTCAGACATTTGATAGAAAGGATATCAACTCAAAAGATAGTTGAAGATTCTGGGGCATGCAAATTCACCCTAATAATATTTTTGGATTCTCTATAAAATAGGAGAATTATTATTGATTATTGAAAAGAATCAACTTAGGAGAAAATTTGGTCATTTAGGGACATTCGTAGTTACCTTGACATTGATATTGAGTTCTCTAAAAAAGGATAATTATATTGTGTTCTTAGTTGTTACCTAAGACATTGAAGATTGTATTTTTGATGTTGAGAAGCTTCCTATAGAGATAGAGAATAATTTTAACTTCTAAGTTTTTGAAGAGAATCTAATTTTCTATAGAAAAATAAAATTGTAAAAAAAAGCAATACAAAGCTTCTATAATAGAGGTTAAGCAAAGCATATAGGACAGTATTGTAAGCTTTCTAAAGCTATTTTAAAGAAAGAAGATATTCACTACATTAGTGAAATATTAAGAGGTAATATAAGAGTATAGCACTTTATCTAAAGTAAGTGCTAGTCAACAAATATTTGGGTACTAATATATAGTGAATTTTTGCTTCCAAATCAAGTGCAGGTTTGATGCTTGAATACATATGTTGCATAGGCAAAATATATGTAAGATTTTATTTTTCAAGATAGAAGAAAGATCAAGAATCTAAAAAAGGAGTTAGTAGAAGTACTAATATTACCAGGTTGAACAACATATGACCACCAACCAAGTAACACTCATAGAAGAAGAATAGATAAAGGTAACATTCATATAAGGAGAACAAAGAAGAATAAATCTCATAGGAGCAATTGGATACCAGTAAATAAGAAAGCTCATAAAAGAAGCAATTGGATACCAATAAAGAAGAAAGCTCATAAAGGAAGCAACTAAGAAGAATAAAGCTTGCATTAGATACAATTGGATTCCAATAAAGCAAATTTATCATGATAGGAAAAATAAATAATAGAAAAGAAGATCTCTCATAAGAGGAACACCATGCAGGCATTAAAATAGACGAATGCTCACTCATAGGAGAAGAGCAATCATTGTCCATCACATAACCATAAACAAAATATCTAGCCACCAACGAGAGATCTGACCTCCAGCAAAATACCTAAGCACCAATGAGAGGCCTGAGAACCAATATAATATTTGAGCACTAGCATGACAAAAACATTGAAGCAAGAAGACCAACGATTGGACTAGTATAGAAGATGAAGATACTAGGAGACCAACGTGTAAGCGATTAAACCAATGAAAATTTGAAGAGACAAGGAGACCAGTGTGTAAGTGATTGGACCAATGAAGAAGATGAAGATACTAGGAGACCAACATGTAAGTTACTAGACCAATAAATAAAATGAAGAGATAAGGAGACCAGTGAAGAAGACCAGTATGAAAGTGAAGAGACAAGTGAAGTTGACCAATGCTTGAGAGCAAAAATGTTATAGTATTATTGCTTATTATAAGTAATATATTTGAGAAGCAAATACACATAGTATTATTGCTTACATTAGTTAACAAAGTAATGTATTTGGGAAGTGAATAAATACATTATTATTGCTTACATTAGCTATCAAAAGTAACATATTCAGGAAATGAATACAAAAAATATTATTGTAGCTTAAAGCTAATGTAAAATTACTAATGATTGATTAGCATGTAAAGTTCCACATGGCTTTAGGATTAATCTTGGCACATCTAAATGAAGGTTATTTAAATTGGAGCGTAGAGTCATTAGCACATTTAGTGAGCAAGCGAAAGAAGAATAGAAATGCAAGTTGACCAAGGTTAGTTATAATTAAAGTTTTTAAATGTTTTATTTTTTAGTTAAGGAGTTATAAGGTGATTATAAGTTTAGAAGGTGATTAAAATTTAATTAGTTGGAGTTATAAGGTTTAGTTAGAAATATAAGTTTTTGATTTTTTTAAAAGTGTGGAGTGATAAGGATTTCTACTTTAATTAGTTTATTTTATTATTTAAAGGTTTTTCAAGCATTAGAATATATTTGAAGTTTATTTAGATAGAAGGTTTATTTTCTTAAGTTTTTTTATTTTTTGAGAAATTTTGAAATTGAAAATATTAGAAGTTTTTGAAATTTTGCAAATTTAAAATATTTGGGAGTTAAAAGGTTTTATACATCAAAGGTTTATAATTAAAAAAAAAATGTGAATTTCTTATTTAAGTTATTTAAACTTGGGAGATATAAGGTTTACTACTTCAAAGAAATTAAATTATAAACCTTGATTATGGAAAGAAATATGGAGTCCATAATCAGAAAGGGAAGGTTAGAAGTTATAAAATATGGCATTGGAAATTTGATTGAAAAATCTAAGGGAAAGCTAGATATGGCAATACAGTTCATCTTTAGAGAAGCTATGGATGAAATTTTTGAAACATTTGATTACTATTTACATTCAAAACTTGTTGAAGCAATTCATAATTCTAATAATGATATTATGATACCTATTGACATAGGTAGTATAATGTATATGGCATTGCTTTCACTTGAACTTCATAAATATGAAAATCTAAAACAAAAAGAGTTGATTGAAACTCTAAAAAATAAAGTAGATATTGATACAATTGAATCAAGTGAATCATCTCTAAAAATAGTATTTCATTCTTCATGTAATATTGACATTCCAAGTTCATATAATTTAGGAAATTATTATGATGCTCTAAGTGAATGTTCAAAGAGCATAGGACAATATCAATATTATAATAAAACTAGATCAAATGAAGCACATGATCTAGATATTGAAGACAAAGTAAAATCTCAAGCAATTTGTGAACAAGACAAAGAAGATACAAAGATTAAATATCCAAAGAATAAATATGAATAAGAGCATGAAGCAGAACTCAAAGGAGTTGAAGATAAATCTTAACCAAAGGTTCATGAACAAAGCAAGGTCACGTGAAGATTTAAGACAAAGAAAAAGATCAATATTTAAGACTAAAGTCTTCAAAAACCAAATAATGTAATATAGTGGTGTGTTGAGGAATGTTACATTATTTGGTACATGATAATGTACCCCAATGATACCTCCATGGTATAATTGTAAATATGCAATAGATTAGGCTTAAGTCTATAGTTTAGGAATATTATTTATATTTCCCCTTTTATGTAAGTGTCAATGTGCAAGAAATTCACAAGTGTCATGTAATAGTGTAATGTGCAAGAAATGCACAAGTGCATGTAAGTTAGAGTGCAAGTGTATATTGATAGAATGTGCACAAGTGTCATGCAAATTTGTAATTTGAGTATGTGCACAAGTTTCTTAGATTAGGTGTGTATGTAGAAGTGGAAGAGTCATGTAGATGTGTGCAAGTGTATTAGAGTCAAGTGTCTATCTAGAATGCAAGTGGAAATATGATAAGCCAAAGGTCATGGGAGTTGTCATACAGAGAGCAATAGTCAAGTACTTGAAGAGTCATATTACTATGGCTATATTATGGATACAATACTCCATGAGTATCAAATACAACGGTAATTTGATTATCTGATTGTAAAGAGGAAGGAGAGTAATAAAGCTTGTATACAAATTTTTGAGCAATTAATATTGTAAGTTTTTTCATGCATAGTTCATGAATGATTTAGGCCATTTACATTCATATTTGATTATATAAGTGAATGTTATTTTTAGTATTATATAGGCCTTGATATACATATTAATTTGCTCATATATTATTCTACTCTTCATTATTGATATTTTGACCTTTAATATTATGACTATTTTATATTAAGACCTATGATATTTTGTGGTAGTAAGGCTTAAAAAGCCAACAATCAGTTAAAGCAAGGGAAGGAGTAAATTTTATCAAGTTTATTAAAAATATAGAGGTCATTAGTGATGATGTTAGAATATAACGATCCCCTCAATGTCTTTAAAAATAACCATAATGAGCATCTACCCTATCCCTTGGAAATATCCATAATACATTTTTTGAACATGCCATTCAATTAGCCAAAAAGGTAGAATCTACCCTCATTAGAAAGGGATAATTAAAGCTCATGAAGGAATATGATAAGTCTTATTCTAGTCAAAAGGGGCACTATAAGAATAAACATGTTATAGAAAACAGATTCACAAACTCTAAACAAAACAATAATAGTGGAAGTATTATAGAAACCCCTCAAAAACTCATTTTTAACAAACAAGAAGGGTCTAAGAGGTAATACACTAGATTAAATTAACCTCCATAAACCATTTTGGAATAACTTTTAGAGGTAAATATGGTTGAACTCCCAACTATAAGACTTCTAAATCTTGAAAGAGAAAAATTACCATGATTCAATGTTATAGAACAATATGCTTTTCATTGCACCCATGGACACTCCACTAATAAATGCAAAAATCTTAGGCCCCTCATTAAAGACCTCATAGATGAAGGGTGAATTACCTTTAGTGAATCCCAACCATCCACATATTCTAATAAATACTTGGGAATTTTCCAAAATCCTTTACCAAATCATCAAAGGATGGCTAATTATATTCAATATCAAAATGTCCCACCACCTAACTAGAGTAAAGTTGGGATGATCCATGTGATGACAAGACAACAACAAAAGGCCCAATAATCAAATACACCTATCTATCTTCCCTTATTTGTACAATCTAAACCAAATGCTCCTGAGAGATCATCCTTAATTTAAAAGGCCTAATATAAATGGAAAAGGTCCTTTAATCTACAACTTAAAGAAATCCCTTCTAATATTTCCCTACTTGAGTTATTGAAAACTTCTCTAGTTCATAGAGAAAATATCTTTAATTTGTTGAATGAACAAATAGTCCCTCAAGATATTAGTCAAACTAACTTGAATCAAGTGTTAGGAACTCTTGTTAATCATGCAACTATAGTCGTTTATGAGTAAGATGTAACATCCCCATCTATGCTTAGGGAATTTCTCCTTTATATCACATATGGAATTGGTAATAATTTTGTCAAAATAGTGCTTATTGATAATAGGTCTACCATTAATGTGTGCAACCTTAAATTCATCAATATGATTATATTGTACAAACAAGATTTAGAAAAATTTAATTTTATTATCAAGGCTTATGATAATAAAGAACAATAAGTTATTGGAACATTGGTCCTCCCTATAAAAATAGGATCCCATGTACTCATTACTTTAATTCATGTTATAACTTCATCCCTTGGTCCAACTATAATATTATTTTGGGATGGCAGTCCCATATACCTATCATTAGTGCTTAAATTTTGATTACCAAGGACAACTTCACACTATTCATGTATATCATGATCCCTTTGCTTATTGTCAGTCCATCAAAAATGAAAACCAATACATATTTGTTTATATTTAAGTAAATTTAGCGTTGTCACAAAACCTCTACCCTTTGGGCCAAGTAACAATGATAATTAACCAATCACTAGTAGTCAACCTAAGAAGCAAGAAGAGAAAACCTAAAAAATTCATGATTATCTATAAAGCAAAATATTAACATTAGACCTAGCTAGGTTGCCTCCCTCACCCCAAACATTTTTAGAGGGGAAAGGTAGTATGAATAGGAAGTTGTACCTTTGTGCTAGAATATTTAATGAATAAAGTATTTATAGAAGCAACCTCTATCCCATTGAACAACAATATGCTCCTTGTTGTATATCAAATATCTATGAGATACCTAAATGGATTCTATATAACCTAAGGTATAATGGGATGGGTCTAGGAAGGTTTGAATAAGGTGTCAAAGAACCTTTAGAACCCAAATCATATATAATTTGATGGGGGGTATAGACCCCATTGTAATAAGTGTTAACCTTTTTCATCATCTCTATTAGTGATAGTGAAAGTGATTTTCTTTAACCTTATAAAGACATCACAATAATAAAAAGAAAAATTGAACATGAGTGGGAGTAGGAAGGTGCAAGTGCTGAGTGAGAAGGTGCTTGTGGGTGAGGAGCCTAGAAATTTATAGGATGGTATGGTGGATGGTATTTTTTAGGATAATAAGGATGCTAAGGTGATGGATGTTAATAAGCTTTGTGAGGAAGGGCCTTTTATCAAGTCCTCAATTCCTATAAACACTCATAGGTTATCATCTGGAAAACCCAAGGGTGGGATCCCTCACCTGGGTCATCCCTTTGACACTGGTGAGGCTTCTTTTACTATGGTTACTACAAAATGTCTAGGGGACCACTACTTAAAAGTGGTTTTTGACCTTACTCTTAATCGAGATAAGTTGCTCATTTTGGATAATCTCCTAAAACTTACAATGCAAGAGGGGTCCTAGAATCTTGTTGGTAAATTCCAAGGTGGTAGGCCAAACCTAGATTCCATTAAGAGATGGGTGCTCTCCAAATGAAATTCATTGGGCTCCCTAAAAATTATTGTTATTCCTATTGTCTTCTTCATCATCAAGCTAAACTATGAGGACTCAAAGCATATTTTGGGTCAAGGTCCTTAGTTCTATGGTAAGAGGGGTCATTTTCTTCAATAATAGGATCCCATTTTTAACCTAAATACCCAAAACATGAATCTAGCCCCGTTGTGGGTTAGGCTCCTTGGTATTCCCTTCCATTTTTGGTATAAGGACATATTGAGGGGCATTGTTAAGGCAATAGGGGATCTATTTTTTATTGATTCAACAACAAGAGCTAAATCAAGGAAAATTTTTGCTAGGATGTGTGTTATGGTAGACCCTAAAGCTAACCTTCCTAGATTCATTGAGCTCATATCAAGCTAGGAACCCTGGATCCAACCTATCATGTATGAAATTAAACCCAGTAGGTGCATTGTATATAAAAAGGATAGCCATTTATCTATTCATTGTCCATTTAAGGTTAAACCTGAGGGTGGAAAGAAAAAGAAAAAATGGGTAAATATGACTCCAGTTGATTTTCTTGAGCAGGCTATTGTTTGTTCATAGTAAAAATTTTAGCAAGAGGTTTCAACAGAGCTGGAGATACCCTCTCAGACATCAATTGAAGTTGGAAACCCCAATATGATGGTGTCTTGGAATAGTTAGTTATTCTTGCCAATATGAGCCTCCAAAATTGACTCTTTTAGGTTAGTCATTCTGATCTTATTATTGAGGATCTTATTCCCTAGGAGTTTCTCCAAAATTCAATTGAATGCCTTGGGCTCCAGGATGATGACACTAATGAAAAATGTGCTCAAACTCCTAAACCCAACTTGGGCTCTCTTGATTGTTCAGTAAAAGGCTCTCCAAAGCCCTACTCTAAAAATGGGTCCCTCAATCCTAAGTTGAGAAGTCCAAATCTCTGCTCTATTGAAGTGTTCCCTAGGCCTAAGATGAGAAGTCATCAAAAATTTCATATAGATGTGGGGGTCTTAAAAAATGTGGGTAAGCTTTCAAACAAAGCCATGAGAAATTGAGAGGTAGAGTTAGAAATTACCAATGGCTCCCAAGCTTAGCTAAATATTGAGAAGGATAAGGATGTAGGGGGAAAGAAACTAAAGCTAAACTCCTATTGTCATTCCCTCCATCCCCCTAATGGGGGAAATAAACCTATCATCTTGTAAATGAAACTCTTATCTTGGAATATTAGAGGCCTTAATGGGCCCTCCAAGTAGAGGGTTTTAGCATCTCTCAGGAAAGAAGTTCAGCCTAATATCATCCTTATTCAAGAAACCAAAATGGATAGTAATGAAAATAGTTTGGAAAGGTGTAGGTTTTGTAGCTAGTTCATCTAATGGTGCTTCGGGAGGTCTTATGTGCCTTTAGGACCCAAAAAAATTAACCAAATCAATTCTTCAAATTTTTAAATAGTTATTAACATTTTTTTTGTTGTAAAGAAATTGGTTGTAGATGGGTGTTGTCTAACATCTACGCCCCTAATTTTGGCCCTAATAGAAACCTTCTTTGGGTATCTTTGAGTACAATGAGATAGGTGTTTAAATATGAGGTTTGGGTGTTAGCCAGATACTTTAACACTCCTCTATATTATTCTAATAAGAAATGTGGAATAACTACCACATATAAGAATATAGAATAATTTATAGCCTTTGTAAACAGTCGAGAGCTTATGGACTTGGATTTGAAAGGCTCCAGGTTTACTTGGAGTAATAGGTGGATAGGTAACCAACACATTCAAATAATATTGGATAAGGTCCTGATATCTAAAGAGGGCCTTCCAATGTTTGGAGATGCTTCTCTAAGCTATCTTCTTAAGTTAGGATCTGACCATAACCCACTGGTTCCTGAAAAAATTTAGAACTCTTATTTTTTCCCAAACCTTTTAGATTTGAAGCAATGTGGTTGCAGTATCCTAATTTAGAATCCAAGATCAAGGAATGGTGGTCTTGTAAGTTTTTTTATCCTCTCATTTCCCAAGTGGGCTATTTTCAATGAAATTTGCATATTTTATGTTGTAAGGTGCATCTAATTCATAAAATTTGTCTCATAGGCCTTATTTCCAAGGTAAATATTTTCCTATGGCTCGCCATTCAAAACAAAACTCTTACCATTAATAATATCCAAAAGAGATGTATGTGCATTCCTAATAAATGCTATCTATGTAGGCTTGCTATAGAATCCTCCTTACACTTATTTTCATATTACCCCTTCACCCGTGATATGTTTTCCTATTTCTTGATTTTTGTGGGAAGGGATTGGATTTTTTCAAAAAATCTATTTGACATTGTTGAGCATTGGGTTTCCCCTGTATTTCCCATCATCTTCATGTTTTTTGGTCCTTTTTTTCACCTTCTCTGGTGCATTTGGAAGGACAGGAATCTTCATACGTTTAAGAACTCCTTGAGAGTTGTTAATTTTATTTACCTCAAAGCCATATCTATTGTCATGGAGAATGTCTCAACATTTTCCTTCAATAATGGTGGAGCCTACAAGGAGGAGATCTTAGAATTATATTTAGGTTTCTAGCCCTGGGTTGAATTAGTGATGCATCCAAAGTTGAGATTAAGAGAACTAACTAAATGGGAGTCTCCCCCTTTGGTTGGATTAAACTTAACTTTGATGGAGATTTTAAATGAAATCCTAAGAAGGCTAGTGCAGGAGGCATCATTATAAATTCTAGTGGTGAGAATTTTCTAGCCTTCGCTAAAAATTTAGGGGTTCAAACTAGCCACTTTGCAGAGGCTAGATCATTGTTCTAGGGTATATCCCAATTGGGAGCCATGGATTGTAAGAAAGTTATTATTAATGGAGATTCCCTAAACATCATTAACTTAGTCAAGGGTCTTTAGATGCCCAGTTGGACCATAGAAAACCTAATTTTAGAATCTAAAATAATCATCCAAAATCTAGAAGAATCTCAAGTTAAACATTTTTTAGGGAAGTAAATAAATCTATATATTTCCTTGCCAGTTTGGGTCTGTGTTAAGGAGAAATCACCATCTGGTAGGAAGCCTTCCTTGAAGGTCTCAATCAAATTGATAATTATGTCAGATTATCTTATTTTTTAAGTCTTATCACCTTGAGGGATGGGGAATAGCTTAAATTTTTCCTGGATCTCAGGATAAGATGTGCCATCATTGTTGAGTTTGGCTTCTGTAAATATCTTCTTTGGACTAGAGTTTGTGAAATTAAATTTTCATATTTTGAGCTTGGTCCCTTTCATACCTTTCAACTAGGTTGTTTTAAAATTTCAAATTTAGAGCCTAGACCCTTTCACACCACTTGTCTTGGTTCATGGGTTCTTACTTGGTAATGTCCTCGATGGTTGGTCCAGGCTAGCAAAGTTTCTTTTTCTACTTCTATATGGATAAACCAAGGTTCTCAGTTAGTTAAGGAGAATGTGTGGATGACTTGGAGGGGGTAATGGGTCATCATAATTTTTTATGTATTGGGATTGTGAGCTAAGTTGGCCATATCCAAATTAATTGGGTAGAAGGTGCAAGCTAAGTCGGTCATCATCAATACGATTGGCCAAGGGTTGCAGATAAAATTAGTGCTTTATGTTCATGCTTTACTTGCGGTATGATCTTTTAGGGGTGTAAAATTTGATTTAGGAAAGGGGTTGATCCTATCCAGTTGTGGATAATTATGATTTGTCAAGCTCTTTGGTTTCCCCTCATGATGGTTATGCATGGGCTGAGGTGGCCGCTCGACATGCAAGAAGTGCTAGACACCAACTCTGATATTATGAGAGTGGTGAGAGTGTACAAAATGTATTTTCACCTATCCATTGAAATTACCCCAAATCTATCTAGAGTTGGGTGCCATGTCCCTAGAATGGTCAATTCTATTTTTAAGAAGATCACACCAAAGCATGGTTTTATAATCCAATAATTTTTTCTAGGGTGCAAGTCCTAGAGCGATTATCGATTGCATTGTGTCTTTTTGGTGGATAGGTTGGTTGATGTTAGTTTCTTAATTTAGCCCAACTCTCTTCTTGAAATTGAAAATTTTTCTTCTACATCTATTTTCAATACTTCTCGCTAGGTCCTAAGGTTGTTTTTCAATGAAATTTGGACTTTGTGGAGGTGTCAAAATTTTAGGCTCTCTGCAATCTTAATTTCTTTCCAAGAAAGCCTCGATGCTTTTGGTCCCTACTCTGGTGGTTTCTATGTAGAAGGATTTTTGTAAAAATGGTAAGGTTAGTCCTTAGTTGAGCTCTCCTATCATCAATGAGGATGTGAGAAAATTTCTAAAGAAGGGAAAACTCCTCCACTGTTTGATGAAGTTTAATGGACACAACAAGGAGATGGAAAAGCATATGGTGTATTATGGTACAACAGGATGGTTAGAGTGGGGAGCCTAGATTTTAATGTTTTCATTCCTCTTATATCTGAAGTTACAGACTTTGTTGTAGATATATTTGTTCGTAATAAAGAGAAACAATCCCTGGCCAGAGAATCCCAATAATTTTTGGGTGAAGATGAGGAGCTTATTAAATTTTAGAATGGTTTTAAAATAGTATCCCTTAAGGCACCCTAGGATAGAGTTTCCCTGGTAATAATGTAATACTTCACATTGGATGAGAACTAGGACATCCATAGGAAATTCTATTTCATGATATTGAATTATTTATACCATAAGAGACATGAATATCCCTTCCTTCTTGTTCCAATCTATGGTGAAGTCTATGATTCAGGTTAAGAAAGGGACTACATCATATCCCATTCACTAGGGGTTAGCAAAGTTAATTTTTGGTCATGTTGTCAAAGCTAAAGTATTATCGGGGGAAGAGATTTTGAATTATTTTTCTAAGGTGACACCTTTGATTATCGAGTCTCTAAATTTATCTCAATCTAAGAAAAGTAATTCTCAAAGTCAAGAAACCATCCACATAACCCCTGCTTTAGCTTTGGGGGTTAAGATGGAAGATTCTTTCCCAAAAGTTATTGGGGTGGTGAGGAGAGAACTAGACATTCCAAATGCTTGGTGGAGAATTTGGCTAGTGTTGATATGGCACCACTCTGCGCTGATGAATCTGAATCCAATGAGTCCATCCCTCCTAGAAAGAAAGCTAAACTTTTATTTGGGTTGTCTAACAGGAAAAATATATAATCATTCAATCCCAGGATACTCTTAGCATGCCAAAGTCCTTCAAATGGATAATATTGAAGCTATAGAAATCCCTCTTTGACTCCATGCAGGTGACCATCTCTTGTGCTAAATAAATCTTGGTTTTGATGGGTTGGTAGCAGTGGGACATGAACAAATAGGACTCATATAAGAAAGAAGTGGGAGCTAACAGCTTGAAGAATTGAGGAGTGGTATCCTTGGATATTTTTTTCCTTCTTGATGTTACACTGTTTCATTAGTTGGATCCTCTCATATTTGGGGGCTAGTTTATTTTATAATCTTAGTTTTTGTTGTTCTACACTGGTTAATGGTTTTGTGGTCCATCTATGGGATTTGTTTGGTTCCCTGATGGTGGATCTTTTGTTTTATCCTATTTTGTACCCTACTCTCTCTAGGTATTTTGCTAAGGTAGATCGTTTCTCTTTGTATAATGTTTGGGGATCATTTCAAAACCCCTTCTTCCACCTAATAAAAAAACAAGTTAAAATCAAACCATAACAAGGACCACAAGATGTCTTTTCTTCCCATCCATATGCTTAATATAAATATCATAGATGTTATTGTTAGCTTTTGAAGATAAATACTTAAGATAAAATTCACCAAAATATCAATAATAAAGTTGCAATATGATATATAATAATGGCAATATTCTAGAATTATAAAACTCAGAAATAACTTCAACAATCACTCATAAACTTGCCATTAACAAATGCTCATGAAAATGGTACCATAGCTTTAAAAGTATCAAGTAAGTGTCAAGTCATATCATCTTATATATACACATACACTATATATATCATGTAATGTTACTCTTCATATGGAGCACTCTTGGCCTTCACTATTCTAGAGACTCTTCCACTTTCTATTCTATGGACTTGTGCACATGGACATCTATGGACGTTTACAATACCAAAATACTTTGCACAATTTAATAATACTTGTGCATTTATTACATTACACATTACTTAAAGTAAATCATAACTTCTAATATAGAACACTCTTTCCTAATCTAATGATGTACCCAAGGCTGTACATTAGCATTTACCAAATAATATTATATATTCCAACACTCCCTTGTATTACATTATTTGGTTATTGAAGACTTTAGTATTCAATATGGTCTTCATCCTTTTGTTGAAGCTTGTGCTCTTCTTTTCTATTTTCTTCATTCTTCTCCTTGTTTGTATTTTTATCAAGCAAATGATTAGTATCTTTATAAAATGTTACTAAAAGGGATTTAGCTTCATATTCTTATATAGTCTCTTCTAATTCTTGCATTTCATGTATTTCTTGGACTAAGTGTTCCTTTTGATTTCCTTCTCTATATTGTAGTTGAAGTGGATAGTATTGACATTGGAACTATTGTTGAGGTGGTCTATTTTGATATTGTCTTAGTTGAAACAACCTATTTGATTGATTTCTTAGATTCGTTTGGTTCCCTTGATACCAATTCCTTGGATTGAATCTACAGTAACTTGTATTATGACCTATTCTCTTGCAAATTTGACAATATCTATCATTACACTTTATTTTGTTCCTAGAAAATGTAGTTATATTTCCTTGTTTATTATCTTTTGAGACTAATGCATTGTTATTCATTTTGTCTTTGATTGAATTCTCCACTTCATATTCTTGTAGTATATTAACCAATTCATCAAATGATGTATCCTTACTCAAAATTTGTAAATATGTAACTAAGTGTTTTTAACTTTCAAGAAGTGCTCTTAGAATTAATTGAACATGAAATTTTTCTTCTACATAATTTTCCTTTTATATTTGCCTCTTTTCTTTAAAACAACTCTATACTTTTACCACTGTTAACCTTTAGAGAATGCAATCGAGTCTAAATATTTAAAATAGTGGCTTTATTCTTTCCTTCAAATATTTTGGATAGAGTATTCCATGCTTCTATAGAAGTTTATGCTAAACTAAAATATGATTGTATTTCATTTGTAATTACAAAGGTTATGATCATGAGTGCTTTTGCTTCATCTTCTTCATATTTTTGAATCTCCCTAGCATATTCAGTAGGTTTAGATTTTGCTCCTATAACTATATCCCAAAGTTTTTTCAACTATCAATATCAATCTCACTTTATTTTTCCATGAGGTATAATTAGGACCCTTAAGTAGTTGATATTCTAAAAGGAAGAATTTATGAGTTATCATGGTTAACCTTTATAGACTTCCTTATAGCTCCCTAATATTTTAGTAGTAAACCAAAAACAATTTTGAATGCAATTTTTCAAAACTCTAAACCCTTTTGAAATTAAACTTAAGAATATAATTTATTTTCATTCTAAATTTTTCAATCCTATGTTGATGTTGAATACCTTATAACTCCAAACTTAGAAATTCCATAAAAGAATATTTGCAAATTTTATAAATTTAATTTGATGTCAAAAACCTTATTTCTCCAATCTAATCAAATTGTAAATATTTCAAAAATGTTTTGTAAAATCAAATAATTAAATTACAAAAAATTTATTTCTTAAACTCCTTCAATATGAAATTTCAATCCTTCATAAAATTCTCAAATATCATTAATCTTATTTCTAATATTTCAAATTTTAATTATTATCCCACCAAAATATATAGTTATACTTTAATATTTAGAAAATAATAATTGTAAATTTATCTCTCCCTTATACCTCCTATTTTGTACTTATAAATAAACTTAAATAAAATGAATTACATTTAGCCTTGAACGTGGTAATTCTATTTGGTAAATAGTAGTTGACTGTCTTCAAATGGGTGCTCTCCTTTTTATGGAACCTTTGCTATGCTTTGGCTTGTCTTGAAATATTATTCTATCTCCCTTTTGATTGTCCAAGTGAATTCAGTATTTACTTAGGTGCTCTACAATGTATCTATACTTTAACCCTTTGACCCCTTGCGTGGCTTATCTCTCTTGCAATGCCAAGTGATTTTTCACTACTTACTCCCACTCAAACTTTAATTAATGACTCCACTTAAACCTTCTTATATTTCCAGTGTGTCTCTACAAATATGCTTCACCATTTAGTCTTTCACTTCTTAAAATGCATTCTCTCCTTGAGATGGGTGCTCGAAATCCTTCAAACCTATTGAAGGATTATGTTATATGTACCACATGGCACTGAGACTCTTCCAAATCTCTAAATTCATCTCCTTTATTCTCCTTACGCTTATATAATGTTTTCTTGCATGGGTGGATGATAATATGACACTCTGAATGATACTATTACCAAGTATCTTGCTCCAAATAAATATTTAATGTTGTCTTTCAACCTCAGCACTTATTCAATACCTAAAATATTTGCTATTTTGTCCTTTGTCTTCTCTAACATGTGTCCATTGCATGTAATGTAATCCACCAATCCTCAACACTTGTAATTTACCCTAATCTCTAGTCCCTCCATATTATTTTCGTATCTCTTGCTCTCTCATACAAAATGTATTTGTTTGGACTCCTTGGGAAAAATTCAATAGCTTTCTCAATTTTTTTATGGTGGCTCTTCCTTATATGGTGGTGGCTCTTCCTAGATGGTGGTGTCTCTTCCTAGTGGTGCCTTCTTACACTGTGGTGGTGCTTCTTCATATGGTAACATTTTTTCTTTGAATAGTAATGGCTCTTCCTTGAGCAACAATGGTGCTCTCTCCTCCAAAAAAACTCTTACACTTCAATAGTGGTACTCTCTACTCAAACGGATGCTTACATTATTCCCTTGGACCATTGCTACTTAGTGTTTTAGACACTAAAATAATCTACTTTATTTTTAATCCTTTCTCAACCTTTAACTTACTTAGACAAATGCTCTTATTTTATTCCCTTTATTCTAATAAATATGCACTATTCATATGCTAACCCTAGTGTGCTCTTATTATGCTTAGTCTTTCTATCTGGTGGTGTTTTTATTTGGTGTATATACCATCATTTTTGGTGGCTCTTCTTCACCAACATATTCTACAACTTTGGTCTTCCTCTTGGTATCTTTAGACACCTTAAATCTACCTCACTTTTTAGCACTATTCAATCTTTCTCTTAACTACTAGAAGTTAGAATATATCTTCAATATTATGGGATAAAAAATAGTATTCAATAATAATGTTATATCCTTCTTATTTCTCCTTTCTAAATAAAATTTTACTTAAATATTGTTGTTTTAATCTTGCAAATATTATCAACTCCTTTATTCTTTAATACTTATATTTCAACTTCCTTCTTCATATTAATAAAGGTAATACGGTGCTCTCAAATGCTTAATATAGACCTAATTTAAATGCTTCAATAATAAATTTATGTTGCACCAATATCGCATACCTTTTTGATCTCCTTTTATG
This sequence comes from Wollemia nobilis, assembly GCA_028583015.1. Lineage (NCBI taxonomy): Eukaryota > Viridiplantae > Streptophyta > Pinopsida > Araucariales > Araucariaceae > Wollemia > Wollemia nobilis. The sequence goes on from JAQPPZ010001340.1 coordinate 1,546,855, forward strand.
CTAGTTTATTTGGTGATTTGGTTCACCCTTTAGCAACCTCAATCTTGTAATTTTTGCACCTTTACTCTCCTTCACTTTAATGTTCCAAAACTTACCAAATTTACAAATCAAATTGCTGCTCAAATTCCAACTTGCTTATTGCCCAAAAACTCTCTCAAATCTACCTTGACGTTCTCCAAAATCGTAGCTCTTTCCTTCTTCTAATGCTAACCACACAATATGGTTTTTTGGCTCCAAATTTCCTCCAAAGCCTGTGCCTTCAAACTCTGAAACTTGTAGCTATTAGTGCTGCCCAAATATTGTTAAATATTTTGCAACTCTCCAATCAACTCCTCCTCTGTTTCACTATCCAAAACCTGCAACGAATATCTCCAAAATGTTGTCTTCTTTCATTGTCTCAATATCCTTCAATATTCTATTCAAGGGCACTCCAAATCTTCCCAAAAATTTCCAAATATACAACTCAATACTTTCTTCAATTTACTATCCTTAAACCCCTAAATTTTTACTTCAAAAATCAGCAACATTATCTTATCAAATCAGCCTTCAAAAATAATGTGGTTGTCCTTAAATTTCCCAAAACTATGGCCTCTTCAATCTTCTCTTCTCCCTCAATCTTCTTTTCAAATTCTAAATTTAAATTTGATCTTCTTCATTGTCTTCTTCCTCAAGAATCTGAATGTCTTGAGATCTTCAAAAACCTACTCCAAAATTTGGCAAACTTCTTGGAAAAATATTCTTCCTTTTGGGCTTGTTGTCAAATGGTGATAATTATCCCATATTATTCTTATCAAAAACTTCTCCTTGCTTGCAATCTTCTTCCTCTAACTCTCTCTGCAACTCCTCCACTAGTCACTTCTTCAATTCTATAATAGGTCTTTCTCTAGACTTCTTCTCCTTCTCCAAATTCTCTTGAGACCTCTCCTCTTGGGTCTTCTAATTTTACAATTCCTCAACTCTTCTCCTTAAAACTTTTAATGAGACCTTTTCTTATTTCTTCAATCTTCCAACTGTGAGAATTTTGAAATGACATCTTTTTTCTATGTTAGCTTTTGATGAGTAAATACTCAAAATAATATTACCTCAAGATCAATAATACAATTGCAATATGAAAGATATAATAATGTTGATCAATCAAGCATATAAACTCAGAATCAACTATATAATAACTCAAAGAATGCTAATGACAAATGCTCAAAAATACTAAGAAATATTTATTGAATGAAGAGCTCAAAATACATCATACTACATCACCTTCCATTGCTTACATAGGTGACTCTTTCTCCTTTGCTATATCTCTTTTACATCAATACATCCATATATATAGAATGGAATGTGACTCTTCATATGGAGGTTTCTTGGCCCTCACTCTTCCTATGACTCTTCATCTTCCTACTCTATTGACACATGTACATAGGGACAACTATGCACATTTACATTGCCAAAATATCATTGCACACTTGTGCATTACATTGCATAAAGTAAATCCTAATCTAAGACACTCTTTCCTAATCTATAGATGTACCCATGATGGTACATTGGTATGTACCAAATAATGTAATATATTCCAACACCCCCATGTATTACATTATTTGGTTATTGAAGACTTTAGTCTTCAATATGGTCTTCATCATCTTTCTTGAACTTGTGTCCTTCATATTGTAGATACTCTTCATTTTGTTCAGGTTCAAATTCTTCTTCATGTAGACTCTTGGATGATGTTGTGTTATCATTTGATCCTTGTAGAGACTTATTCTTTTTTCCTTTGTTCTTCATATTACAAGTCTTCATTTTTGCTTGGTTTCTTTCCTTTGTCTTCGAGTTCTATTTGGGCTTCTTGATATAGTCAACCGCTAGATATCCTTGTTGAGCTAGAGCCCCAATCACCTCTTTAGTCCATATTTGTTTTTCTTGATCTTTGTGTAGTCTTCTTTCCTATTCTTCAAACTTATATTTGTTGTTATCAAAAGCTTTAAAAATAATTCTTTGAAATAGGCATTGTAACTTGAACATTAGAATTATTTCAAAACTCATGTAATACTCCTTTCTATAATGACAAAAGGAAGACGAGTGAGATCCTCTCCCATAATATGTGCAAGGATGTAAATCCCAACAATCAACTTTTTCATGGCCTTCTTTGTTACAGTAAGTACATTTCAAGTTTTCTTGTGTTGTTTTGAATACCTTGACTTCATCTATTTTCTTGATCAACTGATATAACCATGCATGAATGGTTGAAGTAATTTTACTTTTGCTTCTTTCATAGACTTGTAGAAGGAATTCTTGTCCTACATGTTTTGCTAGACTTTGAGAGTGTTCACTATGATTGTCTTCTATCATATTGTTAGAATATGTCTCTAAGGTATTTCTTCTTATTGGGCTAATTTGTGATTCTTCAAGAATGCTTTGAAGCCATATAGGTTCTTTTCTTCTATCCACATATTTCATGTTGTTATTGCCCTTTGAATCAAGTATATCTCTAATCCAAGTTGATTTATTGAATCCTTTGTATTTAATAAGGTCTTCCATTGTTAAAACTTTAATCCTTTGAGGTAGACTTCCTTATGACTCCCTAGTCTCAATATAGTCCTTTCAATTCTATGTTTTGTAGAACTCCTTTTATCTCCCTAATGTTTGAAAGGTAATGCAATTTTAATATCAACTCTATCAATCAATGTGTGATTTGAATGCAATTTCAATCCTTTACAAATCTTCAAATCTCTAATAATTTTGAACTTAGAGATTAAACTTATCAAATGCAATATCTCTATGTAGAATTCCTTATATCTCCCAACTCTAGAAAAATAATATTTGCAAAGTTTTTGTAATCCTAGTTTGATGTAGAATGCCTTATTTCTCCAACCTTAGTAATTTTGCAAATATTCAATTTGTTTTGTAAATCTAAATATGCAATTTTACAAAACCCAAATATAATGCTTCTTCAAATATGATAGAATGTTTCAAAATGCAATATCCAAATTTTTCTAAGGTTCTATAATGCTTATCACTCCACTAAAATCTTCAAATATTTAACCTTAGAATATATTCACTTTATTCCTTATTCCTCCTACCAATATAAACTTTAATATGAAAATATTATGGTAAATGTTACCTTAATTATTCAGGCGCTCCTCCTTGACTTGTTGGGTGCTCCTCCTTCTGGTCAAATTTCATTGGACTTGATAACAGGCACTTTGAATGTGCCTTCAATGCTCTTGCTTCACACTTGCTACGAATCTACCTTTACTCTCTTACACTAGGTGGCTATATGGGTGCTTCTGTCCTCTTGTGCAATGTGCCACTTGTAGCATACATTATGGAGACTTCTTGACTCCCCTTAGGTGGTGCTAACATTCTTGTAAGATGAATGGACACTTGGCACAATATTCCTTGTGTTGTTTGGGTGTTACTAATCCTTCCTTGAGTGTTGGGTGATGATTTAGAGCGTTGAGCGCTCTTCTTTCTTGGAGACGTACGTTATGACTATGTGCCAACTCTCACCCTTGTGCCAAATGGTAATATTCCTCTTCCTTGCTTGGGACAAGTGTTACAACCTTCTATGCATGTGCTCCCTTCTCCAACGTATGGAATTTCAAGACTATTCCAATGTATTTCTTCTTCACTATTCCTCCAATGTATTCTTGCTTCTTTGTAACAACAATTGGTGTTGTTTCTTCTCTCTTTGGATGATGATGAATTCACCCAAGGTTGGCTCTAGTTGTGACTATTTTAGAGCACTCCAATGGTGGCTCTATGGTGCTTCCTTTTTAGTAGTTTGATCTATTGGTAATATTCCTTTGATAATGCACCCTGTATTTGCAATCTGCCTTGCTTTGTGTAGATAGAATGGTTGTGCTACATAGGATTTACATAGGGTAATATTTTATAGGTTGTAGTTGATATCTTCTAGCTCCTTGGTTGGCCGATTCTTGAGCCTAATGGCTCTTTCCTTAAGCACTCTTGTTAGTGCTTCTTTCCTGCAAATGGGTGGACGTTGATGAAGATCTTTCCCCCCTATGATCTGTTGCTCAATGGTGCTTAATATGGTGGTGATCCACACCACTCTTTTAGTGGTTTTCTTCACCACTTTTGACTGCACGTCTGGTGTTTTTAAACACCTAAAATCTACCTTTAAATTTGGAACTCTTTGCTTTCCAAAATCTACTATATTTTGAGGGATATTCTTCCTCACAAACGTAGGATAAATCTGCTCTTAAATTTACTTAAAAAATAGCATATACTATTCACTTATCACTCCTTTAAAAGCTTTAACTAATGTTGTTATAATATTGTATATTTCTCTAAAAATAATGGTGTGTAATAGTGTCTTTTCTTTGGCTTAATGACACTTCTAAAAAACTTTCCTTTTGCTAGCTCTAAATAGCTCTAAAATTTGATGCTCTAAAAAACTCTTAATAAGCACCTTCAAAATCTCTGCAATAATACTTTATATGGCATCAAATTTAACACACCTTTTTGTAGCTCCTTTCTTTATAGCTTGTTGTCTTGTATTTGTTGTAATGCACCTTTATTTTGTTGTTAGTGCTCTTATTTTTATCATCTTTCCTCCCCCCTCAAATCTACAGTCAATATCCTCCTTAGGTGCTTCTAAGAATGCTTGAGCTTTGCTATCCAAAGCTATTCCAAATCTATTCCAAAAACTCCTCCAAAATATAGCTAGCTTTACTCTTTCAATGCTGCCCAAAATTGTAGCTTAAACTCCTCTGATTACTACTTACAAAATCTGATTTGGTGATGTCCATGAATTTCCAAATCTGCTGCTCTCTTTTGTTTTCAAGCCTTCTCTTAGTTGGTTATCCAAAAATGCTCCAAAAGCTTCTCCAAAGCTTTTCCAAAATGCAACTTTCTGCTTCTACTATTTGTTGTCCTATGACCTTTCATCTTCTCCTTCAAGAATCAACAACTTATGCTTTTACAAATCAGCCTACAAAACTTTTGTGGCTGCCTCCAAATCTCTCTAAACTATGACCTCTGCAATCTTCTTGATTTCTTCTAACTTCTTGCTGAATTTTGACTTCAAATCTGACCTCTTTCTCTATCTTCTTTCACTAGAATCTGGATGTCTTGATCTCTCCAAGATCTTCTCAAAATTTGACAAACTTCTTGCCAAATCCTTTTTCCTTTTGGGCTTGTTGTTGTATGGCGATAATTGTCCCAATCTCTTCTGGTCAGGTGCTCCTTCTACTTGCAATCTTCTACCATGAACTCTACTTTGAATCTCTTCTAATGGTCATTGCTTTAGCTTTTGCAATAAGGCTTTCTCTTGCCTTTTCTTTCTTCAATGAAATCTTCTTGAGACCTCTACTCTTGGGTCTTCTAATCCTGCAACCTTTAATTCTCTTAGTAAATGCTTTAATGAAACCTTACCTTGGTTTCTTCAATTTTCCAACTATGGGAAATTCTTCAATGAGATCTCTTTCTTGGATCTCTAGACTCTATTGCTTCTATCTACAATAGGACCTTCTGTAGTCCTTCTATCTTCTATATTCAATATTCCAATATTGGAAGTTCTTCAATATGACCTCTCCTTGGGTCTCTATATTCAATATTCAATATTCAATATTCCAAAACTTGGAAGTTCTTCAATGTGACCTCTTCTTGGATCTCTATATTCAATCTTCAATCTTCTAAAACTTGGAAGTTCTTCAATGTGACCTCTTCTTGGGTCTTTATATTCAATCTACAATCTTGTAATGAGAACCTTCTTCTTGGTTCTTCTCAATATTCAATAAGGTCTCCTTCTTGGACCTCCTTCAATGTCTACTTTTCTACAACAAAAGAGTTAATCCCTGCACTAGGAAAGCACATAGAATTTCAGGCAATCGAAGATGAAATTCTTCTCTATCTATTGTAGGAAGCTTCTCAACTTCTAAGAACCAATATTCTACAACAAAACTTAGACAGTAATAATCAGATGTATTCAAAGTTCTAGAAATAATAATCTTCACTAGCTATCTTAAAAAACTAGTGGAATCAAATCTATACTGAATCCTAGTCTTCACGGGTTTTCCTTTCAACCCTGTGGAAATATTCTAGCCAAATAATAATCTAGAATCTTTACTTTCTTATCAAGCTTATCAATAGGACCTCTTCTAAGGGTCTCTTAATCTCTTCAATGATAAGGTCTATCTTCAAGACCTTTCTATCTCCTTCTATTCTAATTTTGCTCTTGGAATAGGTATGTCCTTAAATATCACTAGTTTTTCTTCAACATAGTGAGAAATGCTATCTTCTCTAGTTTCTCTTTCTAGAGGTAATTCCTTTATCTTCTTTGGTTTCTTTTCTAGAGGTAATTCCTTTATCTTCTCTGGTTCCTTTTCCAGAGGTAATTCCTTTATCATTACTGGTCTCTTCTTAACCAGTAGAAATCTTCTTTGCTTCTGATCTATATTATGACTTCTATCAAACAATCCCAAAACAATGATGTTTGCATGCAACGATGCACAGTGGCTGATCCGGTTTGCAAAGATATAGTGGGATTCAGATTGATAGTAGCAATGGTGATCCCTTGTGGCTCTGATACCACTATTAGCTTTTGATGAGTAAATACTCAAAATAATATTGCCTCAAGATCAATAATACAATTGCAATATGAAAGATATAATAATGTTGATCAATCAAGCATATAAACTCATAATCAACTATATAATAACTCAAAGAATGCTAATGACAAATGCTCAAAAATACTAAGAAATATTTATTGAATGAAGAGCTCAAAATACATCATACTACATCACCTTCCATTGCTTACATAGGTGACTCTTTCTCCTTCGCTATATCTCTTTTACATCAATACATCCATATATATAGAATGGAATGTGACTCTTCATATGGAGGTTTCTTGGCCCTCACTCTTCCTATGACTCTTCATCTTCCTACTCTATTGACACATGTACATAGGGACAACTATGCACATTTACATTGCCAAAATATCATTGCACACTTGTGCATTACATTGCATAAAGTAAATCCTAATCTAAGACACTCTTTCCTAATCTATAGATGTACCCATGATGGTACATTGGTATGTACCAAATAATGTAATATATTCCAACATTCTAGATCTCCAAAATCTGCTACTTCTAAATTTTACAATAGGACCTTTTCTTAGTCCTTATCTACCTCCAATATTCTATCTTCAATGGGAACCTCCTACACTGGTCTCCTCAATCTTCAATTTGTAGTCTTCAATATACAATCTTCAATATTCTAAATCTCAAAGTTCTTCAATATGATATCTTTTAGATCTCTTCAACTTCTTCAATTTTTAGCCTTCAATCTCCAATCTTCAGTGAGATCTCATCCTTGAGTCTCCTCAATATCCAATCTTCAATGTCTATTTTTTTGCAAAAAAGAACTAATCCCTACATGAGGAAATCACATAGAATTTTAGGCAATGAAGGTTAAATTCTTCTCTATCTATTGTAGGAAGCTTCTCAAATTTTGGGAGTTAATTTTTTGCAACAAGAAACTTAGATAATAACAACCAAATACATAAAAATCTCCAAAATTCTAATATGAATAAACTTCACTAGTTATTCTCAAAACTATTGAAAATAATTTTGTGTTGAGTCCTAGTCTTCACGAGTTCTTCTTCAACCCTATGGAAATATTCTAGCCAACTTGTAATCTGGAATCCCCTCTAACATATCAAACTCTCCAATATGACCTCCTTCTTGGGTCTCTTAAACTCCTCAATGTCAAGGTCTATCTTCAAGACCTGAAATCTTCTTCTATTTCTATTTTGTTCTTGGAATAGGTAAATCCCCAAATATCTCTGGTTTTTTTTTTCTAGAGGTAATCTCCTTAATTTCACTGGTTTCTCCTTAACCAATCGAAATCTCCTTTGCAATTTTAAAACATGTGCAATTCAAAACCTTGTTGTGGCTATGATACCAATGTTAGATTTTGAAGCTAAATACTTAAGATAAAATTCACCAAAATATCAATAATAAAGTTGCAATATGATATATATAATAATGGTAATATTCTAGAAGTATAAAACTCAAAAATAACTTCAACAATCACTCATAAACTTACCATTAATAAATGTTCACGAATATAGTACTATAGCTTTGAAAGCATCAAGTAAGTTTCGAGTCATATCATGTTACATATACACATACACTACATATATAATGTAATGTGACTCTTCATATGGAGCACTCTTGGCCTTCACTCTTATAGAGACTCTTCCACTTATTTTTCTATGGACTCATGTGCGCATGGAAAACTATGCACATTTACAAAACCAAAATACTTTGCACACTTTAATAATAATTGTGCATTTATGACAATAGATAAATTAAATCGTAACTTCTAATCTAGAATACTCTTTCCTAATCTAAGGATGTACCCAAGGAGGTACATTAGCATGTACCAAATAATGTAATATATTCCAACAGTTAGTCATCTCAAACCTCATAACTCTTCTTCACTAGTAGACACCATGATACAAATAGGAAGTGATTCTTAATTAGTAGCAACCATAAATAATTATGAAGTAGAAGCCTTAACCCATAGCCCTTCTAGTAATCATCTTACCCTAGAGGATTCCCATAACAAAGATTCACATGTTCAAACAAATATTTTCAATACCTCACAATCATTTGATCCTAATCAATTTTTCTTAGAGACAATAGATTTTTAAAGCTTAGAAGTACTCCTTGTGCCCCGACATTTGAGGATGAGTCTCACATACTCAACAAAGAAACAATCAATATCAATATTAAAACTCAAAAAAATCTCAAAATCCTTAAATTAGGCAAAGTCTTGACTCTTGAAGAACATGAAGCATATGTGAACCTCCTAATTGAGATCTACAACATCTTTGCATAGTCTTATGTGGACATGTCAGGATTGTATCCTTCTCTTGTTGTACATCACTTGGATATTCAACCAGATGTCAAGACAATAAAGTAAAAGCCAATAAAATGCACCCTAAGGTAGCCTTATTCATAAAAGAGGAACTTCAAAATCTCATCAAACTCAAATTTATCAAAGCTATAAATTATTTTGATTGAATATCTAATATATTCCCTATTAGTAAAAAGGAATTAACCATTCATGTCTACACTAAATTTAGAGACATTAATATAGCATGTCCCAAACACAATTTCCCTCTACCCAATATCAACATGATTGTTAATTTTTTTCTAAATATGAGATGTCCCTTATGAATGGATTTTTTGGATATAATCATATTAAGATAGCACTAGAAGATCAACCCAAGATAGCTTTTACCACCCTATGGGGGAACTTTTGCTAGCAAGTTATGTTTTTTGGCTTGAAGAATATTGGAGCAATGTATCAACATGCTATGATGTATATATTTTATGACATGATAAATGATACTATAGAAGCTTATGTTGATGATCTCCTTGGTTGATCCCTAATATGGGAAGATCATGTTCAAAATTAAAGACAAATTTTTGAACTTCTAAGGCAATATATAGTTTACCTTAAACCCTCTAAATATGTCTTTGCAGTCATGTCTAGAAAATTGCTAGGGTTCATAATTTCCTATTGATGAATCAAAATTAACACATCAAAAAAAAATTCTATTGCATGCATGCCTCCACCTAGGTCACTAACAAAATTACATAGTCTTCAAGGCAATTTGTAAGCTATTAGGCAATGTATATCTCAACTCATTTATAAATGCTAACCTTTCACTAAATTATTAAGAAAATATATCAAATTCAAATGGAACAATAAGTGTCAAAAAGCTTTTGATGTCGTTAAAACCTACCTTCTATTTCCTCCAATCCTTATCCCACAATCCCCCTCAAATATTTTTTGTTATACATCACTACAACTATGCATGCCCTAGGAGTCATGTTGGCCCAATATGATGAGTAACATAAAAAAATATCAATCTACTACATTAGCAGAATTCTAGTAAGCTATGAAACTTTTTATACACCTTTGGAAAAACTTTTCTTAGAGGTAGTTTTTGCCTCTTAAAAATTGATGTATTACATTCTCAACAAAAATACCATTTTGATATCTCGAGTAGATCCTTTAAGATATCTCATATCAAAACCCTACATCTTGGGTTGCACTACTCAGTAGGTGATGGCTTTCAATGAGTTTGACCTTGGATTTGAAAGCCAAAAGTCCCTAAAAGAACAATTCATAGCATATCTTTTAGCAATAGCACCATTAGAGGCTTGTCAACCTATAGAATTTTATTTTTTAAATGAAACTATCTACTGCAACCTAATACATGGTCCTTGTACTTTAATGGGACTAGATGTGCCAAGGATATAGGATCAAGGGTAGTTCTAGTCTCTTTGTAATAAATCATTATCTCATTATCATTCAATCTTTATTTTTTATACACAAACAATATTTTAGAATATGAAGCCCTTATCCTTGGGCTTGGAGCTACTCAATCTCTAAAAGTCACAATCTTATCTATTTTTTGAGACTTATGGAACTTATCAAACCAAAGATGATAAGTTAAAACCCTACAAAGATATTTTCAATCATCTATTAGTCACCTTTGATAAAGTGACCATTGTTACCATACCTAGGTCTAGTAATCATCATGTTAATATAATGACATTCATAGCTTTCCTCATTACCCTAGAATTGGAGGTTGAGCAAGCCACTATCATCATCCAACATATTAGGCAATTGGAAACCCTCAAATCTAGCCAAATATCTCTAACAATATTTGATATATAATTAGTAATCTATTTAGACCCTTAGTACAAAGGCATTTATTCCTTTCTTAAGGAAGGCATATTACCTCAAGGTCTCAATTGTAAAGAATGCAAAAATCTTAGGCAACGAGCTTGTCACTTCATCATCATTGGTGATGTATTATACAAGTGATTTGTCAATGGCATCTATTAGATAATATTACATTATTTTATTTATAGTTTATATTAGTTCTTTATGTAGCATTCTATGTGCAAGATATGCACAAGTGTCATAAAAGTAAATTAATTAGAAAGTCAAGAGTCTTGAATACAAGTGGAAAATGAGAAGCCAAAAGTCATGCAAGAGTTGCAATAGTCAAGAACTTGAAGAGTCATCTTATATAGCTATATTAAGGACACAAAGCTCCATATTGTAAACAAGAGAGAAGAGCATTGTATACATGATACTTCATTTTTTCAATTCATATTGTAAGTATTCTTCATGCTTGTATATGAATGGTTTTGACCATTAAAATTATATTTTTTATTCGTTGGAGGAAGGGATTTTGAAAGGGTCCCAAAACCTTGTACATCAAAATACCCTCAAGAGAGACTACCTCCCAAAGACAAAAAGAGAAAACCCAACAACAGGTTTAAGGGATTATGTTTCCTTGAGAGAAGCAACAACGGGGTATCCAAAATAGGTAAAACCATATTAACAAGCAAGGAGATGATCACAAGACCAAAAACCATCAGGGCAAAGGGTAGAGCCCCATCATTTTCCATTCCCAAGAACAAGGAAATCAGCAATATCCATTGGTTCATCACCCTCAAATTGGCTCTAGAATTCCTCCAGGATGATAATGACCTATTGCAAAAGAGATGCATTCATTTTTGTGGCTCTCGATGTCACAATCATCAAGTCATAAAGCTCTTGAACATTGCCCTTCTTGGTGATGAAGGGGATATGTTCACTACTGACTGTGGCTAGGAGAATTGGAGGAGCCAATTTGGGAAGCTCCTTTTTGAGAGGAGAACCACATTAGAGCATTCTTGTTCTTAACTTTGTAAATACCAATGGGAGAGCCTTTAGATATTTTAGGATATTGCTCAAGGATAATGGTAGACTTACACTTCTCAATTTAGGACTTCCTATGGGATGATCAGTATCAAGCCTCATATTTCACTATGGGAGAAGTGCCATGAGCATCAGTCATAAACTCTAGCATTTTATTGGCCCTAGGAGAGGTGGTATTTGGAGCAGCTTTTTTAATGGCATCAAGAGGGAGGATTTCACAGTGGCTTGACTCAAGGACCTAGGGAGAAGCCAATGGGCTACCAATATAAGAGATGATTGCCTTATGATACTCCCTTTGAATAACATTTCTATAGATGATAAGGTGGAGGCCCTGGTGGATAGGAAAGGACGAAGATCCTTTTTTAATGTTGTGAATGGACCGCTCAATAAATCTAAAGAGTTATTCTAAAATGTTAATAAATTTGTTGCCTCAAATATGGTTTAGGAAGGCAAGATGGAATCTCTGAAGAATTAAATTTGGAGCAACCATTATAAATAACTAAAGGAAAGTCACCATGATCCTATCCCACAGCTTGGGTAGGGACTCTCTAATTATGCCACCCTTGTCAGTGAAGTAGGATAAGCTATCAACAAGGAAATGTTTATCACATTGCTATCTCTCCATCATTGTGGAGCCTGATGACTTTTTCCAATAGATCAATGTTGATGATAAATCTGAGACCTCTGATTGACACTATACCATCTTCCCATGTTTGGTCCAATTATTAGGAAAGCTCCATGTCATTTCCTATAAAATTTTGTAAAATGTTATTATCATCTTGGGAAATATCCATGATATATATTCGATTGCTCATATATAATTGTACTCTTGATTATTGATATTGTGACCTATAATATTCTTAGATTATTTACATTAGGACATATGATTTTTTGAGATAGTAAGGCTTAAAATCCAACAATGGTATCAGAAATACCACTTAACTTTGTTCATTCTTTATAGAGTTATATTTTGTATTTTGTCTACTTTGAAAGTAGTGTAGACTTGGACTCCATTTTTAAGGGTCTAATTGAGTAGATATTAAGAGGATAAGGAAAAATTACCCTGATTTGAATTCTAGGGTCTTTCCACTTGGCTCATGGAAAACCAATGAAGACTAGGACTCAATTAAGATTTATTAAGGGCCAACTCAGGAGAAAGTTGATGTTTGGGGATAGTTAAAGTCACCCTAAATATATTTTGGATTCTCTAGAAAATAGGAGAATCATTATTGAATATTAGGAGATCCAATGCAAGAGAAAGTTGGATATTTGGGAACAATCATAATCACCCTGATATCAATTTTAGATTCTCTAGAAAAGAGAAGAATCATATTTTTCTTATGTGCGACATAAGACATCAAAGTTAAATTATAGGATATTGAGAAGCATCAAAGATTCCATAATATTTAGAAGTATCTTCTATGATATTGAGAATCATCAAAGCTTCCAGAGATTGAGAAGCATCAAATCTTTTAGGGATAACAAAAGTAGTAGTATACAAAGAGAATAGATAAGAATAGTACTAATAAGCATAAAGAGGAAGTCTCTAGAGATAAGGATAGATAGAGGTATAGAGAATTTTTTGTTATTCAAAAAACTAGAAGCTTTAGGTTGACTATAGCAATTTTAGTCTTGGCCTTGACTTATTTGAAGTATTTTTCATAGTTTTATTCTACAACAGATAATAATGCTACTAGAGTACAATCTAGAGATAGCAAGGAGCATCAAGGCATATTTAGTGGAGTTATAATCCACCATCAATTTTAATAGGCTAGCATCTAAGTGGCCAATATAGTTGAGAAGCCAGCATCTAAGTGCCAATATAGTTGAGAGACCAGTATCTAAATGGCCAATATAGTTGAGAGGCTGGAATCTAAGCAATAAATATAGTTGAGTGGCCAACACGTAAGCACCAATATATTTTATAGGCCATAATTCAAGTAGCCTATATACACTAGTCTATATGGCCTACTACCTGCATAAGGGAAATAAATCGACCAACATAGGGAAGACGGAGTGGCCAGTTAGGAAGCTAAAAAGTGTGCCATCATAGAGCAACTTTGTAATAGAAAAGCATTATCTAGAAAATACCAATTCCATAATAGGATATTAAATCTACTTTGTAATAAAAGGATTCTATACAGATTAAAATTAATGTTCTAGCAAAAGGGATCTATATAGAATTAAAGCAATTTTATCATAGAAGGGCGTAGTCCAAATTTGAGCAATAGTTATCTAGAGCTAAAAAGATATAGCATGTTTAGAAATAGAGACTTGAGCATGTTCTCTATGTACCAACCACTAAAAAATACTTGAGCACATTATCTACATGCCTTCATGCCATATAACATAAATATCGAGCATGCCATATAGCATAGAGACCGTATACCATACAACATAGAGACCAAGCATACCATATAGCACATAGATCAAGCATGTTGAGGGTATCATCTAGAAAAGGGAAATAATGAATGCTCTAAGTAAGCTATTCAATGAAAGAAAATTGAGAGTGATTTGAGCATTCAAAATATGTAATCCTAGCTAAAGAGAATCAAGCCAAAACCCAAAAATTAATGGAATATTGAGTGTCATGCTTGGGAAATTCAAACGCTTAAGTGAGTGTAAGAATTGCAGTCAGGATTGGGCACAAAAGGTGGAGTCAACTTAAGTAATTTCCATAAATTATTAATCAAAGGTATTATTATTGGATTTTAAAATGTGTCAAAGGAAAGATACATTAAAATACCTTTATTTCTTGGAGGGAAAGCAAGTTATTTAAATTTAAACTTTATTAAGTTTTTTAAGTAGGGAGTTATAAGGTTTTCTACCCTATTAGTTTTTTGAAGTTTATTTATTTCAAAAAAAAAAATTAAATTTAAAGTTATTTAAGGTTTGGAGTGAAAAGGATTTCTACTAGGATTTAAGTGTTTTTTGAATTTTTGAAATTGGTTTTTGAGACTTGAAGATTAGAAGACTTAAGTTATTTAAGATTTGAAATTTCATAGGGAGGTAAAAGGATTTCTACTTCAAACTAAATTTAAGATTTTAAAAACTATCATGGATTACTAGTACATTGATTTTGGAGCAAGTACACATATGATAGGAAAAAATAATGGTTTAAAATCTTTCAAGAGAAATATGAAAAAGTAGTTTTCATAGCAGATAGTATGACTTATGAGGTCAAAGTAGTAGGAGATTTTTTAATTGATCTATCAAATGAAAAAAGGATAATTAATAATGTGCTATATGTACTTGGACTAACTGTTAATCTTCTTTCAATATCTCAATTAATGGATCAAAATTTAGCAGTTGAATTCAAAGTTATTAAAAGCAATAAAAAATATCTCATTACCAAATAAGAAAAATTCATAGCTTCTGGTTCTTACAAGAATAGTCTATTTACTCTAGATACATCATCAAATATCACATTGACAATAGGTATATTAGAAAAAAAACTTTGGCATAAAAGGATCAGACATATAAGTGCATCTTAATTAAACAAGATGAGTAAACATCAATGGTTAAATCTTTACCTAAACTCTCATGGGAATCTATGGTTTGTCCAAAATGTCTTGCAAGAAAATAGCATAGAATACGTTTTGAACTTAATATATATAAAGCTCAAGAACCATTGGAACATATAGATACACATTTATGTGGTCCAATGAATACTACTAGTCTTGGAGGACATAAATATTATCAACTAGTTGTTGATGACTATTCTAGAAAAATGTGGGTGTATTTTATGAAATTCAAATCTAAAGCATTTAGTTGCTTCAAACAATTCAAGTAGTTAGTAGAAAAATAAACCATAAAATCAATCAAGAATCTTCGTTCAGACAAAGGGGGAGAATTTTTATCAAAGGAATTTAATCCTTTCTTAGAAAAATGGTATAAAATGACAACTTTTTTTTTATAAGTAAAAATTTAATTAAAGTGGGTTTTGAAAGGGGTCCCAAAAAAATTTTACAATAGATCAACAAACCAAATAGAAGGCCAAAGGATAGGCCAAAGGAAAAGCACAAAAAATCCCACCCGAAGCAGGAAAAGAAAAAACTAAAAAAAATTGAAAATCCCGCCTAGCAAGAAATTTGAAAATCCTGCCCACTAGGAAAATTGAAAATCCCACCTAGCAAGAAAAATTAAAATCCTGCCCAGCAATAAAATTGAAAATTCCTGCCTATGCAAGAAGAATACAATTTTAAAAAATCCTGCTTAGGGGAAAAACCAAAAACCGGTATCCCACTAAGGAAAAATCAAAAAACAAAATTGCCATGCAATAAAACCACCTCGAACAACCGTATGGGGTAGAGA
Source organism: Wollemia nobilis (assembly GCA_028583015.1). Taxonomy (NCBI): domain Eukaryota; kingdom Viridiplantae; phylum Streptophyta; class Pinopsida; order Araucariales; family Araucariaceae; genus Wollemia; species Wollemia nobilis. Next base: position 1,562,917 of record JAQPPZ010001340.1, read on the forward strand.
AACCGCCATGAAGGATCATCTCACCCAGGAAGGATCGAGATACACATAGGGATGCAAGAAAAATAAACCAGAACTACATCCCGTACAGGGCCTGGAAAATGGAGCAGCAAATCTGAGGATCTCCATAGGCCATGAAATCCCCTTGCATATAAGGTTGAGCTACATGAAAACTAGAGAAAATAGAGGAAGCACCAGAGGTAGAACTGCAAGCCATGAGAAAGGGGTGGGAAGGTTCTAGAGGTAGCACCCCTACAGAATATAGTTATGGAGGTACTATGTTTTTTATGATTTCCTTAATTTGTGTACCTCCAATTCTCATTTTCCATTCCCTTTTTCTCTCCTTTCCTTGTATCTTAGTGCTACTTCCACTCTCCCACTTGCAAATATTCCATAGCCCTCCTTTTTTTGGGCATTCTCTCTTGTTTTTTGTTACGTTTTGTTCCCAAAAGTGTCATCTCACCACTATTTCATGTAAAATATATGGTTCATCATGTTCCACTATTCCCTCACCCATCCATCATGCCACCGACTTTGTTTCATTATATTTTATTTTTTCTTTTCTTCCTTCACTACCACGTTGATTAGCCCTCTATTTCACTTTGAAAAATATTTGTGTCAAGATAAAACTAGTCCAAATTCAGCTAGATATCAAAATATCTGATGACTAGGATAAGTAGAAGTTTAAATTTATACATAATAATAAAAAGGTATTTTATTTTTTCCCACCAAATAAGAAAAAATCAGAGTCAATGACTGGCCCACCATAGAACAAAGCACAAAAAGTTAAACGATCACTCATCAAAGATAGTTCAAGAACTTCCTTCAAATCAAAGCAGTTAGAGTTGAGGAATCTGAAATGATGAGTCACAATAACAAATGGTACATTTTTAGATAAATGGCAATCCTAAAAATATTTGACAACTTGCAACAGTTGTTTTTTGATATAACACACCTAGGAAGATGAAGATACAAGGAGGGTACATGTGGGTGAACCAGCACCAAGTATCTGTAATAGAATTTTGGCAACCAGGCTACAAAAGGAGTTGTTCTAACCAAAATTCATGATCAAGCATTAAGAATAAAATTTTGCAAGAGATGTATCCTAGGGTACCCTATATTTAGGTCATTGTATTCCTGAGTGTATCTTTTCTTTGTCTTAGTTTTGTTTTCCCCCATTTGTGCAAGAATCCTAGAGGATGCATCCAACTAGTTGAGATTATTTTTGGTGATTAGATCAAATATTGGAAGCTCTTGATCACTTCATTAGGATTGAGAGTAATTGGTTTCTCTATCACATTTTTTGAACTGAGAGAATAATTATATTAGATTTCATCGAGATATTGGCACTCTACCAGACTCTTATTGTAATATTTTTCATGAAATTTAATACAAATTCTGATCTCTTTATTTTTGCATTCTATTGTACAATGTGTGTTTCCTATTTATATGTTACATAATTTGAATATATGAATAGTACATTCTTTCGTTGATCAGTCATTTGTATTCAATACATAATTTGAATGGGTATAAACAAACCAATTTCTCTTTCCTCTTTCAATATTTCAATGATAATTTTAATTCCTGCTACAATTTCCCAATAGATTAGGCACTGGTTTGTACTCATAGAAATATTGATCATCATTTATAATTCTTAAAACACACCAAAATCTAGTAGAGCGTAGAATCTAATAACAATTAAATTTACAGCTCTTACTGGGGTATCTTGACCCAACTTGTTATAATTAGAATTTTTAACTTCCAGGTTAAAGAGGTAAGTTTACCAGAGCTTACATATTGTTTGTGGCATTGGAAATTTGATAGTGTGATAGTCATTTATTAAGGATATCAAAATTTCCCATAATAGTTTTCTAGCATCATTATCGGGGATAGCCTTTTATGTTGTTTGTATATTTTTTTAGGTTATCTCCATATGATATTTTGAATATTCCTACTAGCAATCATTAGATTACAGGTTACATCTCATCAACTTAACACCACAATTTTTGGGTATCATTGTCAGGGATAGCCATGTTGTTTGTATATTTTTTTTAGGTTATCTCCATATGACATTTTGAATATTCCTACTAGCAATCGTCAGATTAGAGGTTACATCATGTCAACTTAATGCCATAGTTTTTTGGTGTTGTTTTCAAGGATAAACTATCTTACTGTCTATATATTTCCATAGTCTATCTCCTCATGATATTATTATCATATTTTTTTGAAAAAATTTGTGTACTGGTGTGCCTCTATGTATATCTAAGAGATTGAGAGGATATAAGGGCTGAGCTATCTTGGCAAAAATGATATTTTGTTGCACTAATGTGTTGGAAACTCTGAATGAACCTAAAGAATAAAATATAGAAGAATATTATTTGCCACATACCTGATGAAGCGACGAACAACTCTTCCAAAAATTTAAATATCTAGAGGTATTTACTCATACTCAGAAAGTTCCAGTTCCTAAAAGCTATGTATGAGAATAAAATCTTATTTTATTGGTAGAAAATATATTAGAAGGTATACACATTTAGATAATTCCTTTTAGAATAATTCTACTAGCATACCTGTTGTTAGAACTCCTATAAATTCAGTTGCTATCACTCCCATAGTCAACATGGCCTAGCCAAACTAGAATAATTAGAACCAAAACCTTCAAACTTGGAGGACCAATAGGTATAGGCCTTTTTTTTTACCTCTATATTTGCATGACTTACCCAGTAAGGCCCACAAATACCTACCCAAATTCCAAGGAAATAGTGCAGCAATAGGGGAGGATCATATTAAAAGCTTCCTCTATGCATTGGATAGTCTCAAGGTCAAAGAAGAGGATGTAGTTCTTAGATTATTCCTCCAAATATTAGAGAAGGATGCAAGGGACTGGTTCAACTACCTCCCACATAATCAGATTACTAATTTTCAAACTATGGAAGAGGTTTTTCTAAAAAATATGAGGAAAGAAAAAATGAGCAGTCCTTGTTAACTAAACTTGCAACAGTAAAGAAAAAGGAAAATGAATCAGTAGAGGATTTTAACAGATGATTTTTCAAAACTAGAAATAAAATCCCCACAACTTTGAGGTTTACTGATAACCAATCTATATGTTCTACAAAAATGCAATTCCTGGAGAGTTCAGCTATGAGTTGAGACAACATAGAGCCAACACCATCGATGAATGTATGGAGAAAGCCCTAGAGATAGAAAGAAACATGATAGATAGTGGTAATATGAAACCATACACATTTGAGTCAAGCTCAAGTCAAGTGGATAAGAAGCCCAAAAAGGTCATATTCTCATTGTTAAAGAAAACTGAGCAAGACCCTATAGAGAAATTATCCAGCCAACTTACTAAGATGTTCAACTCAATGAATAACAGGTTGTCTAGAATTGAGAGAGAGAAATTAGTAAATGATGAATCATCATCTCAACCATAGAATGATAATATACCTCAATTTAGGATGAATTTTAACAAAAATTAGGGTAGAAATAATGTAGAAGAAGTCAATAAGAATGGAAATAACAATAATGAGTGAAGGAAAGAAGCTCAAAAGGATATTGATTATTTTCCAAACCCCAATGGTTTCAGCCAATGTAATTCTAGATTTTCCATTTTTTTATCCTGCATGTGATGCTCCTCACAACCCACTTGATTGTGGTATATATCTAGATATGCATGCAAATGTGAATTTAGAAGTAGAATCATATGAAGAAATAAGGGTAAATGTATGTTGGACTAAGGACGATGAAGAAAGGAAGATTCAATTTGAGAAATAAATGGATGAGTTACCCATGTTAGAAAAAGAGCCTAAAGCTTTTATTCTAGAAAATATAAAAATCTTGAAAAGACCTCAAGACAACAAATTTGAAAGAATGAAGTAGGATAAGATAATACTAAAAGCTGAAGAAATAGAGGCCTTAGAAAGGATTCACACCATCAACTTGAGAAATAGGTCAATATCAGATAGGATTGATACAAGTCAACATAATCAAAACAAGGACAAAGCTCCCAAGAAGTAGAACAATAATAAATAGTAAGTAGCCTCTGAGGTTGAAGTAGAAAATGACCCTCAAAGATAGTTGGATTTTGGTAAAAATATAGATATTAAGAAGGTTGAATTTGATGTTGGTCAAGAGTTGGCCAAACAAAAAAATAATATCACTTTTGGAGAGTTTATGACCATCCCAAAATATAGATATCAGGTGTGTAGAGCTTTTGGTTTGATAGAGCAGCTAAATAATCATATATATAATATTTTAGTAGTAGATAAGCCTATTCCCATACCCAGGAATCCATCTTCAATTAGAACTTTTTATATATCCCTAAGGTATAATTTAGAGTTAGGGGATTATTATTTAATTCACAACTGCATGTTAGATAGTGGAGCATCACACAATATCATACCCAAACAAGTAGCAGATTAGCTTGGTCTAATGTGCACCAGAGATTCTCTCCCAATATTAGTTATGGATAGTAAGACAAGTGCCTTATGAAAGAATTGTTACAGGATTATTAGTTTACCTAGATCAGTATCCAAATAAAGGAATCATTGTGGACATAGCTATTGTAGATGTAGATCCTTTATTTTCACTATTATTATGTAGGCATTGGGCTAAGCAATTAGGAGGATCTATTCAGTTGAACTGGTCATACACCACTATCCCTTTGATAGCCAAAGAGCAGGTCACACTCAGAAGAGAACCTTTCTATAAGTATTCAGTAGAATTAAAGAAGTCTGACAACACCATGGTGAACTTAGTCAACTCTATTGAAGAAAATGAATGGGTCTATTCAATATGGCATTCACCATTCCTAGCTGAGATACCAGAATTTATAGACATGAATCCACAAACTAGAGCTAAGGTTGATGTTGAATCTGATAGGATATTGACAACTAAAATGTGGACCATGATATTTGACGAAGAAAAATCATAAACTGGTGTAGGGGCTAGGGTTAACCTTACTGACATTAATGGGAACTACTTAGGTATACCTTACATGTTACAATTTTTGTGTACCAATAATATAGCAGAGTATGAGACCTTGTTATTAGGTTTGATAAAAGCTAAAGGACTTGGAATCAATCACTTGATCATGTATGAAGATGCAAAGCTAATAATACAATAGATCAAATGGAAATATGAAACCAAACATCCTAGGTTGAAGCAATATAAATAGGTTGTTTTGGATGAAATTGACAAGTTTTTGACCTTCAATACATCTTATGTTTCCAAAGACCAAAATCACATGGCCAACTTGTTAGCTACAAATGTGTCTGGTTTAGATAATCCATAAATAGATACAAAATACCAAGAGATATTCCCAACTATTTTTGTTTATCACCCAAATGTACTAGATAATATAGTATATTTGCAATTTTTTCAAGATGATATAGATATTAAATATTTTATGACTCTACAAAACCACTATGTTGATATCATATGTGATGAAGAAGATGAAAATTTGAAAAATGTACTTGGGGAACCTGTAGAGGCTATATAGCTAAAGACAAACAACTTCCTAGAGGCTTGATTTCCTTAGAGAGTCTTTTTGATGATTTTTATAGGGCTCATAAACCTGCTATTCAAGGATTAAAAGCAGATGAGATCAATATTGGAACTGAACAGGAGCCTTAAATGGTAAAAGTTGAAAAGTCTATGTCAAACAAAGAAAAGAAGAATTATATAAACTACCTGAAGAAGTACAAATAAGCCTTCGCTTGGAGCTAGGAGGATCTCAAAACATTCAATACAAAGGTAATGAAGCATATTATCCCACTAAGGGAAGGCACTAAAATGCACAAATAAAAGCAAAGAAAATTTAATCCCACTTTGCATCTTGTAATACAAAAAGAGGTTCAAAATTTGCTAGATGCTAAAATTATGATAAAGGTAAGGTTTTCTACTTGGATAGCTAATCTAGTGCCTATTAGAAAGAAAAATGGGGATATCAGGTAGATGTTGGGTCAACTAGAATGTCACTATTGGATGGATTCTCAGGATACAATCAAATATAGGTTAACCTTCAAAATAGGTATAAAATAATATTTAGTACCCCATGGGGAACATTTGAATACCTCATAATGCCATTTGGTTTAATGAACGCAAATGCCACTTTCCAAAGGGCCATGGATTTCACCTTTAAAGGCCTCATGTTCAAAATAGTGGTAGTTTATTTAGATGGCATAACTATTTTCTCTAAAAATCTTGAAGACCATTTTGAGCACTTGACCCAGGTGTTCGAGAGATGTAAAGAATTTGGCATTTCTTTAAATACCAAGAAGTACATTTTTGGAGCTAAATAAGGTAATTTGTTGGGGCATATTGTCTCTAAGGAAGGAATTAGTATTGATCCTAAAAGAGTTGAAGCCATAGAAATAATCCCACCATCCAAGAATCTAAAAGGGGTCAGGTCATTTTTTGGAAAAATCAAATTTATCAAAAGGTTTATCCCAAACTTTGCTCAGATTGCAAAACCAATAAATGGTATGATCAAGAAGGATGGGAATATTATATGGACAGAAGAAAACCTAAAATCCTTTCAAATAATAAAGGATGCAATTACACAGGCCCCTGTATTGGTATGTTTAGATTATTCCAGAGATTGTAATATCTACTTTTTTTTTTTTATTTGTGGAAAACATCCCAAAAGGGATGCCACTTTCGGGTAAGACCCAAGGAGGCAGGGGTATCCATTCCACCAAAAACGCCCAGGACTCGGACCTGGCCTACCACCTTTGACATACTCAAGGAGCAAACAAACACACAAAACCAATTTAAAAATAAGTAAATAACAACAAAAATAATAAAATAAAATAAAAAACATGCTCCTTGAGTGTGTCAAAAACAAAAGCACAACCAAACACGCACAATAAGAAAAAAGAAACCACAACACAAACCACATAGAAAAACACAAGAACCACATAACAAAACACAAACAAGACAAAAACAACAGAACACTACAAAGACATAACCCAAAAAAAACATGAAAAATAAACACAACCAAAACCTAAAAAAAAAAATAAAATAAAAATAAAAATAAAAAACAACCAACAACAGACAATAAACAAAAACAAAAAACATAGAAAACACTCACACATAAAAACACGAAATAACACAAACAAAGAGAAACCCAAGAACAAGAACGAAAAAAACACAAGAACAATAACAAAAAACATAAAAAAACAAAAACAACAAAAACACAAGAACAACAAAAAACAACACAAAGAACACAAAAACAAAACAAAACAAAAGAACCCACCCACCTTAAAAAACTAAACAAAAAAAACAAAGAAGAAAAAAAAAAAAAAAATGAACAAAACAATGACCTATCTAGACCGAGAAGACTATTAAGGCAAGAATCAACAGAGGAAACAAAATAAAGAATAGAATGAGCTAGGGAACTAAAAAAAACTGAATGAACCAAAGAGAAGCAAAAAAAAAAACAAGAAGAAACTAGGTACCTTCGAAACTGGAGCCATCCAAAGAAATGATAGAAAGAAGAGCTTCCCTAATTTGAGAAGCCCACCATATAGGAGGGTGGCCATAACAAGTAAGATCACCTTTGTCCAAAGCCCAATTAGCTAAAGCATCAGCACTCTTGTTTTGATCTCTGACCACATGATTGTAATCAACTTTCAAAAATCCCATCTGGATTAACTGAATCTTCTCAATAATTCTTTTTATTCTCCAATCCACCTTATGATTCTTAGAAGGAGTCTTCAAGAGATTAATCATAAGTTGAGAGTCGAGACTCAACTAACACCTTTTCCCATCCAACCTTAGTAGCCTCCTGAAGGCCTCCGAGGATACCATACCCCTCAGCAAGGTTATTGGAAAGAATACCCAAATTCTCAGCAAAAGTAAAAACCAGGGAGCCATCCGAAAGTCTACCAATTCCTCCCACACTGGCTTTTCCGGGGTTCCCTCTAGAGGCTCCATCGGTATTGACTTTTCCAAAATCCTTAGGAGGAGGTTGCCAATTTCTAGTCCTATCCATCTTACTAATACTCACATTCCCTTTAAGTTGGTTGCCCTTAGAAGGTTTAATCTTCAATCTTTGCATCACTTGATCCCATCTTTGGTGGGAGTTTTGGGGGTGATTAAGGAGTTGATGGACTGATTCAACTAAGTTGGCTATGGTCTTTTGCCAAATATAGTGAATATCCTTCCTATCTTGATTAAAAATTCGGTTGTTCCTTTCATTCCAAATATTCCAAAGAAGAATGGTAGAACCCATCCAAACTAACTGCCTAATAAAATGATCAACACCCTCTTGATTAGGCCAATCCCTCCAAAGTTGTTCAAAAGTAAAAAAATTGGACCATTGTAAGCCAAGTAAAGTGGCCATTCTCCTCCATAGCTCGAAGGCTAAAGTACACTCAATAAAAATATGGTTGATATTTTCTACATTCTCTTCACACATTTCACATCTAAAAGGGCCATGAAAACCACGCTTCATAAGTTGCTCACGAGTAAGCACCCTACGATGCAATAAAAGCCAATTAAAGAACCTCACCTTAGGCCAAAGCTTTTGAGCCCACAATTGAGAAAATATGTCAGAAGAATGGTTGGGATTATTATGGCATAAGGTCAAATAACCTTGAGCAACGGAATACTCACCCTTAGTAGTGTTGTTCCATCCAAAACAATCTTTTTCATGGGACCAAGAGAGGGATCTCATATGAAGGATGCCTTGGATATCTTGTCTTTGCCTTTCCGGGATTTGAATAGGCCAGTCCTCAATAGGGATCCAATATCTACCAACCTTTGAATTACCGAGTATGGTACCGACGAGTAATTAGCCACCTTTATCCAATTAGCTCGGTGAAGCTCCTCCATCAAAGGCCTCCAATCGGGAAACCGAGTTATCAAAGGCTTGTGACCATCCCAAGAATCTGTCCAAAAATTTGCATGTTGACCATTATGAATGATCCAAAATAATTTTTTCTTTATCAAATCCTCACCAGTCTTAAGAACTGCTAAAATGGGAGAACCTTTGGTAGGAAGTTGATAGCGAACAAGGTCTTCAGGACTTTTGTTCTCAGCATATTTAGCACGGAGATTATTGGCCCAAAGAGCATTGGGGTTATGCAACATCCTCCAATATAATTTAGCAGCTAAAGCTTTGTTGTTATTAATTGAAGACCGGAATCCTAACCCCCCTTCACTCTTAGGAAGACATAAAGTATCCCATTTCACCAAGGCCCATTTTCTTTTCTCCTTAGTACCACTCCAAAGGAAACGATGACTGATTTGATCCAATTCTCGAAGAACAACCTTTGGGATATTCAAAATGGAAGAAACATAAATAGGAATAGCTTGAAGGACTGATTTTACCAAGGTGATTCTACCCCTAGAAGAAAGCCACTTGTTGGTCCACTTTCCAATTTTCTTCTTGACTTTGTCCAACAACCAATTCCAATCTTTATTTTTCTGCCTTTGAATATTTATGGGAATACCTAAATAAGTGATTGGAAGAGAGGTCTTCTTATATCTTAATTTATCCAAGACCATGGATTCCTGTCTAGCAGAGCGGTGAAAGAAAATAACTTTAGATTTGTCTTCATTGATCAACTGCCCAATAGCCTTAGAAAAATAGCTAATGATTTGCTTAATATTAGAAGCTTCCTTAACTGTAGCTTTACCTAAAAGAGTAGAGTCATCCACAAATTGAAGATGAGAGATAGGTCTAGCTCCATGAGCAATGGTAACTCCCTCAAGGGTTTTGTTTTCCCTCTTTTTGGTTATAGTCCTACCCAAGCATTCAACAAGAATGATGAATAAATAAGGGGATAGCGGGTCACCTTGCCTAATACCTCTGGAAGCTGGGAAAGACTGAGAAGGCCTGCCATTGATAAGAACTAAGTAGGAAACTGAAGAGATACATCCCATAATCCAATCCATCCAATCCTTAGAGAAACCAAATTGCCTCAAAACTTTGATAAGGAAGTGCCAATCCACTCTGTCATAAGCTTTGGATAAGTCTAACCGAATGAACATAGAAGGAGAATTTTGCATATCCATGGAATGGATGGCTTCCTGAGCAAGAACTATCTCATCTACTATTTGACGTCCTTCCACATATCCCCCTTGCTCGGGGAAATAATCTTATGCAAAAGAGGCTTCAACCTTTCTGCCATGATTTTAGTAATGATTTTGAGAAGAACATTACATAAAGCAATAGGTCTAAAAGCTGAGATATGATCAACCTCTTGAGCTTTTGGAACAAGAGTAATATAAGTTTTATTGATAACCTTCAAAATTTCTTTGGCTTTCCTGGCTTCTTCCACCACCTCTAATAAATCAACATGAAGGATATCCCAGAACTCTTGGTAGAACTCAATAGGAAAACCATCGGGACACGGGGTTTTCCCTTTTTGCATTTTAAAAACTACTTGTTGAAGCTCATTGATAGTAACAGGAGCGAGTCAAAATAGAGTTCTCCTCGAAGTGATAAGAGAAGGGATTGCTTGAAGAACATTTTGTTGAGAAGCTGAGTCAAGAGGAGTAGCGACAAAAAGATTGGAAAAGTAATCAACAACAATAGAGTTCATGCCATCCCAAGTATAAACAACATCTCCAGTATCTGAATTTAAGGAAGAAATAAAGTTGTGAGATCTTCGAGCTAGAAGAGATTTGTGAAAGAAATTTGTGTTTCGATCTCCTTCTTTGAGCCATTGAATTCTAGATTTTTGCTTCCATAAGATTTCTTCTCTTTTTTCCCATTCCTCTAACCGAGTTGTGAGTTTAATTTCATCTGCACTTCTCTTCTCTGTGAGGCCATCTAAACGGATTTTCTTATTCAAATTTTCAAGATGAGCAATAACTTCATGTTTTTTTTTATGAACATCCCCAAACTCTTTCCAGTTCCAAGTCTTGATTTTGGATTTAATGTATTGCAGTCTTTTGGCAAAACAGAACATCTTAGTCCCATGCCTAGGTTTACCTTCCTTCCACCATTGTTGCACACGAGGTCTGAAGGAAATGTCTCTAAGCCACATTAATTGAAAACGAAAAGGAGAGAAACTCACATTGGTTTTCCACATTTCCACCATGATTGGCCAATGATCCGAACCAGCATTATTAAGAGTCTTCACTTTAGGAATGTGACCATGGATTAAGAAATTTTCAGAGAGCAAAAACCTATCCAATCTCTCCATTATACAAGCTAAGCCTTGCCTTCTGTTAGACCAAGTCATAAGGCCATTATCCGGTTGGATATCCACAAGATGGAGGTTTGCAATATATTCGCTCATGAGGTCAGTGCTTTTGTCCAAATTTCTATTTCCCCCCCTTTTCTCATCCAGAGAGAGGATGGTATTGAAATCTCCTCCGATCAAGATCCAAGCTTTAGGAAAATGAGAGATAATATGAGTAATATCCTTCCACTGTCTTCTTTTTTCCTCCAAAGAAGTCGGGGCATAAACGAGTAATGCGAGCATAATCTGGTTGGAATGTCTACTTTGAATAGCTATAGCCAACAAACCCCAACTGCCAACCATATGGTGAATAACTACCTCTTTTGGGTCCCAAAGACAAGCAATGCCACCCGAAGTCCCTTGGGAGCTGAGGGAAACCACTTTTCCAGCTGGCCAAATTTCTATGGCAATTAAGTCCATATCCTCCATTGACATCTTTGTTTCTTGAAGGAAAACAAGATGTGGATGATTTATCTGAATCATTCTTCTAATTTCATTTTGTTTTGAAAGACTCCCTTTGAGTCCTCTAATATTCCAAGTGATGATCTTCATTAATACCGGGGCTAAAAAAGTTGGGAAGGGCATTAATCTTACCTTCCTCTACAAGCTTTTCACCTTCTTTTACCATATGATATTGATTGGTCTTGCGACCTATTTTTTGATTGGAATCCATCTTCAAATTTTTTTCCCTGTTTCTTGACTTATTCCAATTGAATCTGAGATGGCTTCTAACCTTGAAGAATGCTCATACACAGCCAAAATTTTACTAGATGGTTCAATGGAGTCTATATTGGGACCTGCATTATTTGAAGTTTTGACATTTGAAATATTGTTTTTCTTGTGTAAATTTTCTCCTTTTTTTTCTGTTGAAAACCTTTGATTTGTTGGTTTGTCTCTGAGTTCTTCCCTTCATATTTAAATTGTGTTTCTAAGATTTCAGTTTCCATTATTTCCTCTTCCTCACTTGGGACATCATTTGTGGAAAGTATTTCAAACATATTAGCAAATGACTTTGATTGATCCTTCATAACTGGTTTTTTCTGAGTGTTCTTCTTCTTAGGTATTTGGAAACCTGCTGAGTTTATATCTTCTTTCTTTTGATCGGGAATTTTATTTGGGCAAGCACTGGCCAAATGACCATATTCATGGCAAATTCTACAACGAAAAGGAATGTTCTCATAGTCCACTACTTGCTCCCAAGTGTCTTCCCCAAATTGTAATGTGATCTTTTTAGGAAGGGGTTTGTCAAAATCCATTAAAACACAAATTCGAGCATAAATAATATGTTCAAAATTTTGAGTACAATCAGCGAGTCATCATAAAAGTTCCTAAAGAGTTTCCAATTGAAGAAAAAATAGTAGGATTCCAAAATTCAATAGGGAGGCCAAAGAGTCTAACCCACACGGGAGCTATAGAAGGCATCTCTTCTTCGGCTTTAAATTTAGTATGCCAGGGCTTCATGAAAAGCCCTGCCCTTCCAAAAAACCAAGGACCCCCTTGAAAAGTTTTCTCTCTATCTTCATTATTAGCAAATAAAACAAGAAAATAACCATTTGGATAAATAGAGATTTGTAACTCACCTTTAGTTTTCCAGCTTTTTGCAGCCCAGACTTTGAAAGCAGATAGACTCGGACGAAAACCCACGAACCGACAAATTAGTCCTCTTTTTTCCAAATCTTCAATGCCGGTCTGAATGTTACCCATATCAAGCTTAACAATAGGAGTTCCATCAGCTGCTTTAAGACATCCTGACTCCGTTTTCCTGGGATCAATCTTAGGCATTCTTAGAGGTTTATGGGAAGCCCTAATATTGATATTAGCATTGGGCTGAGGCTGTCCACCATGAAGGGCATCCCTAAAATTCATTTTTGGGACTGAGTCTTCAAAATTCTTACCCTTGACAGGGGTTTTCACAGTAGAATTATTTTGTGGGTGCACCTTAGCACCAGATTCACTTGAGATATGAGCCATTTTTTGATCAACTGCTTGAAACTTGTTTCGTGATCTCTTTAATCCTTGCCCTAGACGTCGTGGAAAGGTATGGTTTTCACTTTTCTTTTGAGCAGCAAATTGGAAGCCGTTGTCACTCAAGTTCACGGTATGATCTATTGAAAGACAAATTTCTAACCCATCTTGTATCCCCTGCAACATTTCCTGCTAAAATATTGAGCATAAACCACAAAAATATTGGCCGCTAGGGCCCGAAGGCCCTAAAAACCAACCTCTGGAGCTGCTTGCACTCAACCCGGATGAAACCCTCGCATAGCCGCTTGCCAAATATATCGTTCACACATAGGGATGCGCTAGGATCTGTGTTGCTCCAAATGATATGAAAATTGGTGGAGACGTTCTAGGGTTTTTCAGGCATCTACCCTCAAAATTTTAGCTCAATCCGAGTTCGGATGAGTGAGATATGGCCAAAACGAGTTCGGCAGTTTGGGCAGTCCTACGAAAAACGTCCAACTTGTTCTAAGTTGTATATCACATATCATTCGTGGCCTTTTTTCTATCTATTATTTTGCCTCAAAAGACACTATAGCTATTGTTTTATCATAGAAAGATCAAGAAAACAATCAAAGACCAGTAGCATTTATGAGTTCAAGGATGAAATGATCCAAGCTAAAGTATACTATGATCGAGAAATGGGAATTTTATCTGATAAAAGCTTTAGAGCATTTTAAAGGAATTTTTGGGATAAATAAAGTAATATCCTATATTCCTTACATTGTTTTCAAGGATGTATTCACACAAAATGAACTTACAGGTAGCTCAGCTAGGTGGATGGTTAAACTGCAGTAATACAATGTTGAGTTTAAGGTTGTGAAAATTATCAAAGGACAAGGCTTAGCCAAATATATGGTAACCAAAGGTGGAGAAGATTTCAACAATACTATTATAACAAGTGTGCAACAAAATACTAGAACAAAGTATTTTGAAGTTAACTGTTACAAAGACATAGTGATTTATCTAAAGTCACTTTCTTTTCTAGCTAGCACCTCATAAAAAAAAATAAGGAGCACAAAGTAGCAAGCGTAAAAATATTATATTCAAGATGATAAATTGTACTGGAGGCATCCAAATGGAGTGTTACTAATCTACCTTTTTTAGAAAGAAGTTCCTAGGATTTTTGAAGAGTTTCATACTGGCTTTTGTGGAGGGCATTTTGCACCCAAGGCAACAATTAATAGCATAATGAGAGTAGGTTATTATTGGCCATCCATGTTTAGATATGTACACATGTTTGTAAGAAAGTGCCAAAGCTACCAAATATTTGATGGTAAGAAGAAATTGTTTGCCATGCCATTGAAGCCCATAGTAGTGGAAGCTCTATTTACTTAGTGTTGTATAGACCTGATAGGCAAAATCAATCCAAAATATTTTGGAGGTCATAGATAGATAATAATTGCAACTGATTATTTTACCAAGTGGGTAGATACTGCTCCATTGAAGAGGTCAACCACAGAGGTGATCATCTAATTTCTAAAAGAAAATATTTTGACCAAGTTTGGCGTACCTAGGAAATTAGTGACTGATAATGGCAAGTATTTTACATCACTTGAAATGGTTAATTTTTGCAGTAAGTACAACATTGAATTATTACATTCAGCAAATTACTATCCTCAAGGCAATAGCCTAGTTGAATCCTGAAACAATAATCTCATCACAAGAATCAAAATTTCACTTGGTAGAAATAAGAGAAGCTAGGATAATGAATTAAAGTATGCTTTTTGGGCAGATAGAATCTTAGCTAAGAGAGCTTCAGGAATGTCAACATATGAGTTAGTTTTTGGAGAAAAATCACTCCTACCTCCACAAATTGAAAGTCCTACCCTATCTCTATTGCTTCAAGATCACAAGAAGCCAAACCTACTGCAGAGAAGGCTTGATCATATTATCAAACTAGAAGAAGATAGAAGAGGTGCTCTGACGAGGATGATTCAAGAAACTCATAAGATGATTCAAATATTTAATAGGAAAGCTAAAGGAAATCCATTTATTGAAGTAGATGTGGTGTTATACTAGGACCCAAAGAATGATAAGTTATGAGATAAAGGAAATCTAGAATCAAAATGGTTTGGCCCTTACCAGATCATCCAGAAAGGTGGCCAACATACTTATAGGTTGTAGACCCTGCAAGGAGAACAAATGCAGTTTCTAATAAATGAACAACACTTGAAATTTTACAACCCTTGTAATGTAGAAAAATTCAAATGAACTATTTATGTCTCCCTCTTGTGAAAAAAAAAAGAAATTTTGTTTTGGTTTATGTTAAAAGTAATTGTTTTAGTTTTGGTCATTTTTTTATATAGATCAGTCTATTTCAGTTTTTATTTGGTCTTTTAGGTGATTAGGAAATTGAGTGTGTGTTTAGGTGATTAGTGGTCTTAGGTGAATAAGTATAAGTCAAGCTCTAGTTTATGAGTTATTCGGTATATTTCCTTTATAAAAGTTAGGAGAATAAAGCTTTTTACAATAAGCTTGGAGTTTTTTGTAAACCATATCAAGAAGTCAAAGTGCATGTGTTCATGGTCAGGTCAACCGAAGAGTCTAGGGTCCTCAAGAGAATTTTTAACCCTCAAACATTAAATAATTCTCTTGTCCCAGTTAGAGCCAGTGTTGGGCTTCAAAAATTCCAACCTAATTTACATCCCAAATTTTTCAAAGGTTATCGAGATAGGATTTCTAGGTGATTTTAGGATGCGGTGGTCAATTCCAAAAGTTGTAATATTATAGGTAGGTTGTGTCAACCCAAATGGGTCTCCATTGTCATGGAAGGTTTAGGTCTTGGTCATTTTTTTGATTGATTCATTCAAAGGATCTTCTTCACAAATTCATTCCTATCCTTTCCATTAATCCATAAAATTATCATATTGTCCATATCCATTAAATTTATTTCCCACTTTTGTTTTAGGTCCTAATTCATGAAGTACATATTTCATCCACCTATTATTTTACCAATTTTTATTTATTAGATATTACCAGTATTTTCATACCACCTATATTCATCACATATACATTTACTCTAGAAATTAACACCCCCATATATATACACATAATTCATTCACCTTATTTCATTAAAATATTATCCCCCTAATATGATACATTAGCAAATATATTCATCATTCATTTCATGTTTTAACCATTAATCCATCTCACTAGGCTTCATATTATATCAATTTGTCAATTTATTAAACCATTGTGTCACCCCTTCGTTAGGCCATGGTCTTATAAAATATTTCATAGTATCTGCCCACACCCAATTTTAAATCATTATATTCCCCCTTAGGTCCTCATATCCATGAAATCGCTCCCCCTTTTTAATGTTTTATTACGTTGACCCTTGCCTAGGTCTGATCACAAAATAATAATATCCATGACATTTTCCCTAAGGTTAGTTCACGAATAAATTCAACCTTCATTGTGGTCCATTTATTTCTAATTCCCCAAGGTTGCCCTCCTTTATTTATAAGATGTTGATAAATCAAAATTCAAAACATTACTCATCCCCTAAATTCAAGAACAAATTTCCCATTGGTCTGCTTGTTAGAAGCGCTAGACAGCGATTGGCCCACCCCTTCCACGTAGCTTGGTGATTGGTTGACACAAAATATAAAGGACAAGATCCCATGGTGAATGAAGAAGTGGATTTTGTACCATGATTGAGTCGAAGAAAAATAAATCAAAAAATACCTAAGTCATGAATAAATTTTATTGGTTTGCTAGCTAAAAGCACCATTGGTCTATCAGGTTGTAGTGTGCTTCGGTGATTAGCTAATATAAAATACAAAGGACTAGCCACCATGATAGTAAATGTTTAAATCTATACCCAAAGAAAAAGTGAATAGAATACAAGGGATAAGTGTCGCTAAAAATTGAAAATATTCTATTGGTCCGTCAGGTCGTGGCGTATGATGGTGATTGGACAATGCTAGATGACAAAATAGAAGGCCCCTTGATGAATAAGATAGTTAAATTGTACCACAAATATGGAAGACAAAAATAATAATATGGTCGAGTAATCAATAGTTTCTTTGGTCCACCCCATATTTGGCGCTCGTTGGTGACTTGTCTGTCAGGATTCAATGCATGTCGATGATTGATTGATACTGGAGGGTTGAGATTTACCTATTACCAAGAAATGGAGGGCCCAGATTGAATCACCCTGAATTAGTGTTGAATGGCAATTGGGTAACAAAAAGAGATAAAATAGCAAACACCATGGGCACCAAGGATTGAGAAAATTTAATTCCATGGTAAAAGGGATATAAAAAAAGTTAAGATATGAGAGCTCAAATTTTTTTCCTAAACCCTTATAAAGCCTTTCAAATTTCACATGAGCTTTATGAAAATTAAAAAAAAAATCCCCCCCCTTCTCTATTTATCCCCTCAATGTTTCCCGTGGTCCATATCATTTCCTAAATTTTTGTTTTCTAAGATCTAACATTTGTCCCTCTTCCCACACCATCCTGGTCAATTTATGTCTCCACCATCATTTTCCATACCAAAATTTTTAGAGCTCTCCCAAAAAAGTTAAATTTATCCATGACCATATTATAACTTATCCCTCTTATCCTTTAAAAGAAAAATCAAAGTCTCTTGCTAAAATTGCTTATAAATATTCCTATTGGTCCACCAAAATCAAACACCGCCCAACTATTGGTCAGAGGATAGTGACAAAAGATATGTACCTTGAATTCATAATAAAATATTTCAAAGGTAAGTCAAGACAAGGAAGTTGTTTCCCAAGCAAGGAAGTTGGAAATTTTGTACCACGGGCACAAGGTGAAGGTAACAATAGATGAAGAGGGAGACGTGAGTGTAAATTTTGACTCGCTCATCCCATTCAGTGTTATTCAGTGATTGGCCAAGATTGAATGACTCGGATCAATCCCACTAAAGAAGAAATATATGGCCCACCATCATCCATTGGAAGCTGGCAAATGACCTATTGGCTAAAAAAACATAGAGAAAAATTATACACAACAACAAAAGAGCATAATATAGCAAGAAGATATGTCAAACAGATTTGAAGTGGCAAGTTCTCACGACATCGCCAAATAAGCTTGTGTAAGCACAAATATGTTACTGAAGCTCGAGTGAGGTAATCATATGTGGAAGAGGATCAGTTCTCATAGGTTTCATACTATAAGCAAATGAAATCATTATTCTCTAGTTTATTTCTGACATCAGGCACTCTTAGCACAGAGAAGGTAATACAATCTAAGATCATTTGAAGGTTGATAAATGTAATATTAACTATAAAAGCTTAAATATCTTGAAGAATAATTAGGAGGAAAATCTTGAACCATACGGATGAAATCAGTCAGACAGGTTGAGATCTCACAAATTGTACTAAGTAAGGTGAGCTCATAAAAAAGTAGCACAAATGATAGATTTTGTCAACACATCAATGCAATTTCAAGCAAGCCAAATCCTTTCAAATATACAGAACATGAGTGTACCATCATCAACTAATAAAATGCATCCCCTTGATGCAACTTTATATGAAGGTAGTTGCTAAAGTGAAGGTTTTAGTGACAAAAATGGGTTAGAGTGTGCAAGTAGAGAGTTTTAGGAAGAAACATGACTGGTGTAATGAACTCTTATTTATTAATGCTAAGGGACACAAAATGTGTAGCAAAATCAAGCATATGTTGGAGCCTAAGCAATCTATCTACATTGGAAGCAAACATACGCCTCAACAAAATATAGTTACAGAGGTAGCACCTCAATGAAATATAGTTATGGAGGTACTGTATTTTTTATGGTTTCCTTGATTTTTGTACCTCCAACTCTCATTTTCCATTCCTTTTTTATATCATTTCTTAAAATATTAGTGTTGCTTCCACCCTACCACCTGAAAATATACATATCCCTCCTCTTTCTAGGCATTCTCTCTTGTTTGTTACATTTTATTCCCAAAAGCACCATCTCACCATCGTTTTATGTAAAATATATGGTCCATCGTGTTCCATTGTTCTCTCACCCATCCATCATGCCACCCACTTTGTTTAATTATATTTTGTTTTTTTTTCTCCCTTCACTAGTGCATTGGTTAGCCCTCTGTTTCACTTTGAAAAATATTTGCATCAAGATAAAACTAGTCCAAATTCAGCCAGAGATCATAAAATATGATGACTAGGATAAGCAAGAATTTAAATTCATACACAATAAGAAAAAGGTATTTTATTTTTGCCCATCAAATAACATAAAATCAGAGTCAACACCTAGTTCGCCATAGAACAAAGCACAAAAAGTCGAACAATCGTTCATCCAAAATAGTTCAAGAATTCTCTTCAAATCAAAGTAGTTAGATCCGAGGAAGCTGAAATGATGAGTCCTAGTAACAAATGGTACTATTTTGGATAGATGCAGTTCTACAAAAATGTTGACTTGTAATAGCTAGTTTTTTTTGTAATTCACCTAGGAATATGAAGAGACAAGGATGTTACACGTGTGTGAACCAACGCCAAGTATCTGTAATAGAATTTTGGTAACAAGGCTAAAAAAGGAGTTATTCTGGCCAAAATTCATGATTAAGCATCGACAAAAAAAAATTACAAGAAAGGTATACTAGGGTGCCCCATATTTAGGTCATTGTATTCCTGAGTGTATCTTTTCTTTGTCTTAGTCTTATTCTTACCCCATTTGTGCAAGAATCCTAGAGGATGCATCCAACCAGTTGAGATTATTTTTTGTGACTAGATCAAAGATTGGAAGCTCATGATCACTTCATTAGAATTAAGAGTAGTTGATTCCTTTGTTATATTATTTGAACAGAGATAACAATTATATTATATTTTATCGATATCTTGACACTCTACCGTACTCTTAATGTAACATTTTTCATGAAATTTAATACAAATTTTGATCTCTTCCTTTTTGCATTATGTTGTACAATGCATGTGTTACCTATTTATATGTTACATAATTTGAATATATGAATAGTGCATTATTTTGTTGGTCAATCATTTGTATTCATTACATAATTTGAATGGGTATAAACGAACCAATTTCTCTATTCTCTTTCAATATTTCAATGATAATGTAATTCCTGCTACAATTGCCTAGTAGATTAGGCAACAGTCTGTACTAATAGAAATATTGATCATCATTTATAATTCTTAAACACACAAAAATCTAGTAGAACATAGAATCTAATAATGATTAAATTTATGACTCTTAATGGGGTATCCTGACCCAACCTATCATAATTAGAATTTTTAACTTCTAGGTTAAAGAGGTAAGTTTACCAGAGCTTGTATGTTGTTTGTGACATAGGAAATTTGATAGTGTGATAGTCATTTATTAAGGATATCAAAATTTCCCACAATAGGGTATATCAGAAATATCAAGTTATGATATGACAATTATCATACTTTATCAATTTCAAGACTTGATAATTTGATTCATCCTTATACCTAAGGATGGATGGTAGAATCATTCAATCCCTAGAAAGTGCCTAATATACATACACACCCCACAACATGGAATTATTCTATCAAATTTCCTTCCTTATTATAGGGGTCTATTAGAAAACTCATGTTATGATTTCTCTACTGTAATCAAGGTCATATGATGAACATTAAAAAATCCTCATGATTACTGATGGCCCTATCTCATCACCTCCTAGCAACTCGAATATTGCCAAGTTTCATAAATATTAGTGATATCACCATATTTAAAAGCATTCAAATGAACTAAATACCCTCTCTTCAAAGGTGATTGGTTACCCTGGTTACTTCACTTTACGAATCCATAATGCTTTATAGGCATGTCAAGCAATAAATCCAGGTATTTTTGTTCCCTTTAATGAATAGGAAGGAACTTTGGCAAACAATATTTTCTCAAGAGATAGAATTCTATCAAACATTGTACATTGATTCAAAAATTCATGTCAAAAGAGCTCTTATCCATAAATTTATTAATGGGATGCATCTATTACAACACATTACTTACACTAGTAGATTTCTCCTTTTCATTACATGATTGATTATCTACATAATTGCATGTTGTATATATTCTTGGTTGTCTAGTGTATATAGAATTAGAGGATTTTGCAAGGTTGTGATTATGACAACTAGTCAAGATATCTTACACTTGTATTTTACTTGCATTATGTCTTTGATGTTAGCATATCCCCACCCCTAAGACATTAGCTTGCTTGATGCATGATTATACCCACCAAGATGCAACAATAGCTTCCAATAGCATATATTATTATGTATAAGATCATTAGATGCTAGCAGAATTTATATATCTATTTTTATAAATTTGTTTGATTGGAATCATGGGTTTATATGCATCACATCTATGTCTCTCATATTCATCCCTAACTCTTTATTCTCCCTATCCATGTTCATACCCTCTTGGATTCTAGAAGAGAATCGATGCTTTCTCACCTCAATATCTGATCCAAAACATAACTCAAAAGATCCCTAAGCTTGGGGGCATAAAACTCTAAATTAAAATATAAATTAAATAAAAATCAATCAAAAACTCTATAAACATAAACTATCTAGATTTTCAAAATCAAGGCCCCATGGGCATGAACTATTCAAAAATTTATATGTAATTGTCTAAGTTATTTGGAAAAAGTTATCACAAGTCCTCCATGCAATACTATTATATTTTAATTCCTTCGGCTCATATTTGTCTATGCAAATAAATATCTTGAAAATATAACAAGAGCTATCATAAGTCCTTTGGGAAATACTATATAAGTCCTTTCAAAAAAATTATCTAAGTCCATCTAGTAATGTTGAATAAGCCCTCTGGTAAAAACTATAATAAGTCCTCTAATTAATACTATCATGTTTAAAGTCTTTCAGATCTCCATGGTCTAGGCATACATCATGTTTAAATTTATTCAAACCACGATGGTCTAGGCATACATCAACACTAACTAAGTCCTCTAGAAAATGCTAATTAATATCTCTAGGCAATACTAACTAAACCCTCTAGGCAAAACTATCCCAAGTCCTTTAGGTAATATTATCATAAAATTCCTTAGTATTGGAGAATATTACATTATTTGTTACATGCAAATGTACCTCCCATGGTACCTTTATGGTATAAATGTAAATATGTAATAGATTAAGGTTTGTTTCTATAGTTTGGGAGAGTGATTTATATTTCTCCTTTATATAAGTGTCTATGTGTAGGATATGCACAAGTGTCATGCATATTAGTGAGAAAGTGTGTAATGAGATAAAGTTCACAAGTGTCATGTATGTAAGTGTGTAAATATGTAATGTGAGGATGTGCACAAGTGTCATGTATTAGGAGTGCATGTAGGAGAGTAAGTTTCATGTAGAAGTGTGCAAGTGTCATGGAGTTAAGTGTGCATGTAAGTAGAGAATGAAGAGTCTTGTATACAAGTGGCAAGATGAGAAGCCAAAGGACAAGAATAGGAAAGGTTGCAACTCTCGGATATGTGAGTGCAATAGTCAAGTATTGAAGAGTCACCTTTCTATGTCTATATTATGGAGATAAAGCTCCATACAATGTAATTGGAAAAATGATTTATAAATGATCACCATAGCAAGCATTTATAATATTGAAGTTTGTATATAGATTTTGAGCAATCTTATTGTAAGTATATTTCATGCTAGTACATGAATGATTTTGGTCATTTACATTCATATTTGAAGTTATAGTGAATGTTATTATAATTTATATTGGCCAGTGTATATTTGTATTTCTCTTATATATAATTCTACTCTTTATTATTTATATTAAGACCTAAGATAATTTGGATTAAAATCCAACACCTAGACCATCTTGATCTAGGCAAACAAAGGCCTTAAAATTTCCATAAAAGCCTTATCTCAAGGCTAATATTAGTGTCAACTAAACAACTCATTTTTTATAACAACACATAACTATCATAATCAAACAAAACCATCATTATTACATAAAACTTTTGAAGTGTTACTCAAATAATCAAAATTTTTAAAAGAAATTACAAAATAGCAGCATATCCTCAAAACATCATATAGACACAAACAAAATAATCAAATAATAGTCTCATATATATCAATCAATGAATCATATATACAATTCAAATGATCTATCATACCAAAATGAAGAAATTTATATGCTTGTCCATATACAAAACCATGAGGACTCGTGCACCACAATCAAAAAAATTGGTGTACTTAGCCTTGCAAAAACTGATAAAAAGGACCATAAAATCTCATCAAAATATAAAAACTCAACTTTGTGATCCTACGTCTTGTATCAACCCATGCATTGACTATTGAGAAGCCTGAGTAATAGACCTTGACTTGGAACAAGACCTAGAAGGGATACAAGGTGGGGAAACTTACCTTTGCTCTAGAGGGATATAAAGCCCTATAATGGGAACTCTAGATTTTCCCTAACTTCAAATCATCCTTGACAATGGCAAAGTAGTCCAACATTCCTAGCATATCTAGACCTAAATTCATCACTCTAGCATTATTCCTCTCTTGAGTAACCTATGCTACTTGTGCCTCTATTGTTGATTCATGAGTGATTGCTACATATCTCTAGGAAGTCAACTAAACAATCCCAAAATTCCTCTCTACCCTACCAGTATCTCTCTTCAAGATAACCTAATCCACTTGAGCTCTGGCCACATTTCTTTTTGCTATTGTTAGAGTATATTACATTATTTAGGTACATGTCAATGTACCACCTTGGGTACATTGTTAGATTAGGAGTTTATCTTAGGTTACTTGAGGAAGAAGTAATAAATGCACAAGTGTCAATGTGCAATGATGTAAATGTACAAGGAGTCCACTTGTACATGAGTCATAGGAAAGGTAGTTAGGAAGAGTAAGGGCCAAGTAACTTATCTTCTTATATATAGGTCCCATAGTGAATAGAAGTGTGTGTGTGTGTGTAAAGCAGAAGTGCTACTCACTATAGTGTAGTGAGTAGTATCCATTAGAGTTTTGGAGTGTTCATATCCTCCATTACTTTGCATTGTAATATTTTTGCAACTTTCCATTAATAGCATATTTTAGTCTTATTGTAGAATTCCATTATCTTACTTTTTTGCATATTTTACATCTTGTGATTGCTATCTCCCATATCATACATTATAAAAATCTAACAGTGGTATCAGAGCCATGGTAGATCATATAGGAATAGGGAGAGCCACAAGAGAGATTGAGAGGAGAGAAGCAAATCTTAGTTCCAAAATTTTTGAGATTGCATTTGGCTAGAGTCTTTCCACAGAGTTGTAGAAAAACTCGTGAAGACTAGGACTCAACATTCATTCCACTAGATTGAAAAATCAACTAGTGAAGATTCATCACTTAGAGTTTCATCCATTACAGTCCTAATACTTTGTTGTAGGAAAAAAGAGATTTGAAGAAAGCTAGGAAGAATATCATCTTCAGAATCAATCCAGCACCAGAAGCAACAAACAAAAGAAGAGGAGATTCTAGGAACCTGAGGGAAGTCATGTTGTAGACCTGCACATTACAGAAGAAGAAAAGGCCATAGTAGCCTTGTTGCTGATCCCAGAGACTCCAAAAAAAATTCAAAGAAGATAGGAGATTGGTGATCTCCATCAAAGACTGCAGATAGTAGATTGAAGAAATCAGCCTGAAGAAGCTGAAGAGACCCATAGAAGGTCCCATTAAAGAACTTCCAATTTCTGAAATATTGGAGGTTGGTGATCTCCATCAAAGCCTGCATATTGTAGAAGTGAAGGAGGACTAGCAAGGTCCTATTCTAGATTCTAGAAGTAGTAGATTCTAGAGATCCGAGAGATCTCATTACCAACACTTCCACAGTAGAAGGTTGAAGGAAAGGTCTCATTGAGAAGACTAGAGAAGCTATGAGATTGAAGACCTTGGAGAGGTCTCAAGGAGAAATAAGGAGAAGGCTTGGAGAGCCTTATTGTAGAGTTTAAAGAATCCATTAAAGGAGTTCCTAGAAGAACTCATTGGAGAAATTCACTACCAAGGAGAAGCTCCTGATAGTGAAGGAATTGGGACAATTATCGCCATCCAACAACAAGCCCAAAGGAGAAGGATTTGATAAATTTATCAAATTTTAGAGAAGACTAGTGAAGACCTCAAGACTTACAGATTCTTGAGAAGAAGGCCCTATTTGAAGTCAGAATTTGACAAGGAGGTTGAAGGAGAACTCAAATAGAAGAAGCCTACCAAATCCAAGAGATTTGGAGATTACCTTTCATAGCTAAGAAGGCATATTTTGGAGATAAGGGTTTGTTGAATCTATAACAAAATACTAAAGGTTTCATAGCTATGATTTACTACCATTCTAGACAACAAATTGGTGAATCTATTCATCAAGATCTACATCATCTTCAGATATTGTTAAAGGTAAGCAACTTAGGTGCAAAGGGTTCATTACTTGAACACTTATATTTAGTTCATTACTTAGCTTCATTAAGCACCTTATTAAAATCTAGAAGTTGCAAGGAGAAGGTTGCATTCTAAAGTCTTCAAGGGAAGTGTAGAAGAAAAGTTTCTATTAAGGGTTATTACCTGCACATTAAAATAGGAGTTAGATACATTCTTCCTATTATCTAGTTATAGAAAAGAAGACTACATTAAGTTGCAGAGATTATAGAAGCATTTAAGAGTTCTTTAAGAGTTATCATTAGTGCATATTACAAGTTACTTTTAAGGAGTAATAAGGAGATTGCAGTTGCACTATATTAGTTTCTCTTAAAGCTTATTAGAAGTGCACTAAGTGTTACAGTGAAGGTGAAAGTTAGTGCAAAGATTAATCTCTCTAGCATATTGGTTATATGATTATTAGCTTGGATTCATTGTTACTAAATTATCCAAGTGAAAGAATTAGATACTAGTGTTGTCTAATAAGAAAGGCAACAATACATTGCTCTCAAAGAGTAGAGAAAGTAGCGACCATATCTAAGAAGCCAAGGAAAAGATTTAGATCAATCTACATTAGTCCTCAAGCCATATAGTGAGGATCCATCATATCAAAGGAGGAAATAGCATCAAAAGGAGACAAGGAACTCACTAAAATTTGGTGCAAAATAAAGTTTCTTATTCATATTACATTGGTGCACCATATACCTCCTAAAGAGGATAGAATATCAAGTGTCTCAAGACACTAACACAATAGGGATTCAATATCTACTATTGGTGAATCAACAAAGGTAGAAGAAGAGCCAATCCAAGGTTCACAAGCATTAGGTTTTAGGTGTCTAGAAACACCATTCCAATTACCAAAGCAATACCCACTAACGATGTCAACCTATAGCTACATTGGAAGCATTGCAACCATTACAATCCTATTACAAAGCAAGGTAGAATAGCAGTGAGAAAATCTATAAAACAACCAAGTGAAGGAACAAAATACTACCTCAATCAAGCATCTAACATCCAGCAAGGAAGAGAGCCATCGAAGCATCCAAGTGCTTCAATCAAGTGATGCCATATCATCTGCCTAGAAGCTACGTTGGATTCATAGTTGGAGCCAATATTGGAGAAAATCATCACTAGAATTGCAAGCTAGCATTCACTGGCAAAGCATTGGAGAAAATAAGTGAACAACTTGCATTCACTAGAGGAGATATAAGGCTAAAAGAGAACATTGAAGAGTTTCACATGCAAGTGCCACTTGGCACGAAGAAGAGAAGTGTTACATTTTCTCACAAATGAACCCAACAAAGGAATCACGCTCATCTTGGAGCATTGAATAATAATTTGATACCCATATAAGAGTAATGCCCACCTTGGAGCATTAAAATAAGGAGTACAACAAGGAAGTAATATCTTGAGCATTGGAACGTTGAAAGTAAAGACCATCATTACATCTTGAGCATTGAAACATAGGGTGTAACCTCTACAACCCAACCACCACATGTTCAAAGCATCAAGAAGGGAGTATAATACCTCAAGGCACTCCACATAGGGGAGATTACCCTATTAATAACTCAGGTGAAATATGCTCATAGTGAACAACATGAATATCAAAGGAAGAGCATGCAGTTGTCTATAGCGAAGGTCTTTTGCACAGTAAGGTCAAAGTAGTGAAAGGAGTAGCATTGAATGAGATTTGAAGAGCATTGAATGCTCATCTTCACCCAACCAATAGATATGTTGAAGTCTCAAGCAACACAAGCTACTCAAAGATATGTAGAGATACATCAAGGAGGTGAGCCATACATAGCGCTCAAAGATACCTTGAAGAAACATCGAAGATACATTGATATATGTGAAGTCTCAAGCTACTCAAAGATACGTTGAGCCACAAGCAACACTACATACTATAGTGCTAAGGTAAATTTGATATTGCTTGCTTTAATTAAGGTAACATTGGAGTTATAAGGTGATATAATCAAATTTACTATTGCATTGGAATAACCAGCATTAACCAAGCATTAGTAATTTATAAAGCAAGCTCATTTCAAAGTATTATAATTGAAGGATATTCTCATATTTGCAAATAACCAAGTAGGAGATATAAGGTTGTCAACCTTGGTAAACTTAAATATCAATTTGCAAATACAATTATCATTATTTTCTAATATTCCAAAAGTAGGGAGTTATAAGGCATACTACACCAAACTATAGATAATTGGAATTTAGAAAATTAAATAGAGAAGCAAATCTATTGCTTTCATATAGAGTTGGAATTAATTGGTAACACTTGTCTCATACTCATACTAAGGAGACAAAAAGAAATCCAACTATAAGAACTCCATTAGAGCATACTTCATTAGGAGAGATAAGGTAAAATTAAAGGTTGATTATTATTCTCAAAACATTACAAGATCAACTCAAAAGGTGAACTAATTATTGCTAAGCTTATTATCAAAGTCTATAGCATATTCTAAAATTACTTGGGAGATATAAGGAAGCCTACATAACCTAAATCCAAGAAAGGTTTTATCAAATCAGTTCACATCCTCTAAACTAGGGAGTCATAAGGTAGACTACTACAAAGGTTCTATTAAAAGAGATCCATACTACAAATGGAAAGAAGAACATATTATCACAAAAGAATGGAAGAACAAGATACACACAATACATCATGTCACAAATATAAAATTAGCTCTAGCATAAACAATTCTACAAAGTAGAAGAATATTTGGTATATTGACTTAGGTGCCAGTCATCACATGACAGGGAATCTACAATGGTTTGACTATCTTGAAATTACTAATGGTTACAAGTTGAGAATTGTAGATAGCAAGACTTATCCTATCCATGGATATGGGTGTGTAACACCTAGTAAATAATTTCTAAACTTTCTGCTACAAAAAGTGATGTATGTTCCTAGATTAACATTCAATCTTATTTTAGTAAGCAAGTTAGTAGAGAGCAATAGAATGATTGATTTTAGATACATAAATGGAGTTAATATGTGTCTCATCATGAATCAAAATGAGATAGAAGCTACAAGATCAATCCATGGAAATACATATACTCTAGACTCAATTGAGAACTCACAAGATATTATTGTATTTCAAAAAAATACTAATATATTTCCTGAGGAACAGGTTGCAGAAAACAAAGAGCCCATATATCATAAAAGTAGATAGAGAAATAGAAGATTCAAAATTAAAAGGATGAGAGGACAACAACAACACTATGCTCTACTTGGTCATCTACAAACTAAAGAAGAAGAGGGACCAGATCAAGTTGAAGACTATTCAAAATAGGAAGATCCATATTGAAGACTAAAGTATTCAATACCCAAATAATGTAATACAGGGGGTGTTAGAGTATATTACATTATTTAGGTACATGTCAATGTACCACCTTGGGTACATTGTTAGATTAGGAGTTTATCTTAGGTTACTTGAGGAAGAAGTAATAAATGCACAAGTGTCAATGTGCAATGATGTAAATGTACAAGGAGTCCACTTGTACATGAGTCATAGGAAAGGTAGTTAGGAAGAGTAAGGGCCAAGTAACCTATCTTCTTATATATAGGCCCCATAGTGAATAGAATGTGTATGTGTGTGTGTAGTGTAGAAGTGCTACTCACTATAGTGTAGTGAGTAGTATCCATTAGAGTTATGGAGTGTTCATATCCTCCATTACTTTGCATTGTAATATTTTTGCAACTTTCCATTAATAGCATATTTTAGTCTTATTGCATAATTCCATTATCTTACTTTTCTGCATATTTTACATCTTGTGATTGCTATCTCCCATATCATACATTATCAAAAGCTAACAACTACAAACTGCAAGGTCTATAATATTGCCTAATCCCACTCACCTTGTACACTAGCTATCTTGACCACCATGGCATTTATCTTCTACTATATATAGGATATCATTAAATCATCCATATCATTTGTAATTATATTGGGTTTTACACTTGATCACCTCCTTGAGGTGGGTGTATGGATCTTGGTGAAGAAAAATTGAGGACTCCCCAATCCCTCTCCCATTATAACCTCCTAATATCTTTGATATGGCATCAAATATATGTTGGGGCTCCTTGTCTAGATGGAGCCAGAGTCAATGTCTAAGTATAAACCCCTCTATACCACTTCTTTTATACAATATTAGACCCTAAATCATCAACACCTAGTTATACCACTAGAGAATCATCAACATCCTCCTCTACAAACAAGGTAGGTTTAGGTCTCTCTCCCACATCTCCCTCATCATGCTTCATTCATCTATACCAAAACTATCCTATATATGGAAGATCCTTTCAAATATTAAACTACCTCAAAACTTGGTCTTATTTATACACCTCTCTACCCTTTCTAGGGCCAATAATCCATTAAATCCATTGAATGTGAACTAACTCAAAATCATCCTTTGACCATCCAATATGTTGCCTCCATGGTATCCATATGATCTGGTTTAGATCTAAATCATCTATTTTCTGCTTGGCCACTGCAAGTATCCCTCTAAAATGTAAATTATGAATCTCAAAAGAGTGAGCCCACCTGTAGGCTACTAGAACTCCTACATATACAACCTATCTAGTCAAACAAAATGGGTGCTAGATAGCAATGTGCTCCTAGAACCAAATCTAAAGTAGAGTACACCACACAAATCTCTTTGCCCCTCTGTATAAAATACAATACAAAACTATGTAAACATGGGATAAAACAAAAGGAACCTAAGCATATCTAACCTACCAATCCCTCATCCCAACAATCACACCACACCACCCCCATAATGAAAGATAACCACTCTTATCTCCAAGGAATAGATCAAAAATAATAGTACTCAATTTAGTTGTCAATATATCAATTTGGCCAATAGCAAGCATCCTATTGATATAGACCCCATGATGAATCAATCACTGATCAAGATCTCCATTATAACTTTGGAGTATTAACTTCTAGTATAAACTTTACCAAATGGAAACCCCTCATATGGGTATCCTTAGGCTCCTCCATACATCCTCAAGGGTGACTATCATCTCACCCATTAGTAAAAAGAAGGTTCCATATTCATAATGTCACCTCTCATCTAATACTATGAGGACGACACAATAAAACTCAACCTTGGGCATCATCACTATATACCCAAGTCCAACTATGTCCAAAATAACTCTGTCAGTAGGGGTCATCACATCTAGGGTACTACCGAAAGCCTAAGACCTCCACTCTCTATGCTCCAAGATACCCACTTATATCTAGAAATCCTTGTTAGCCTATTTTTTCCTAAAATCATATCAATTTGTGGGTCTCATGCAAATTTTCCGTTCATTAATGAATTCATCACCTAATGGATTTGCCACCTCTTAATGAATTTGTAGACCAAAAAATAATAATGAATTCATAGCCTACTTGTAAAACCATTGTAGCAAATTTGTAGGTCAAATACAAATTCATAGGCTAAAGGTAAAACTTAAATTTTAAATATTAAAATATGAGAAAAAAGTTCAAAATGCCAACACATACCTATAGAGGTACTCTCAAACAAACTCCTATCCCTAGGATCATGTCCATATGATGCATTGGTCACTGCTATTGAGCCATAAAAAATACAAAGAAAATCTATACCAAAGCTCTGATTTTCAAAGTCACACAGTAAAAATGAATTTCATTTTACCTCTTTCTACCTAATATAACCCCTTCAAAGTGATCCAAAAATATTCTTTTTTCAATCACATAACTATATTTGTGTTGAGAAGGAAAACCCTTAGGTTTGTATCTTTCACAAAATTGGGACCACCTATAGGTGCTTTTGAAGCATTTATTGGGAAATAAATGCCTCAAATGGGGTAAAACTTAAATACCCAATTTTTCTCATCCATCGCATTCTAGGATTCTGGTCAATTTTGGAAATCCATCTAAGTTATTTTTTGAGTTGTCATCATAAATATTGGATGCTTAGGATGATTTCATCACTTTTCGAAAAATTCACAAGTTGTGAATTTATCTCTCAATATGAGAATTGAATTTAGCCCAAAATTTAAAAAAAAATCTCCTCCAATGATCAAATGGATGTTTGCAGTTGTGAATTTGTCTAGGCTACACATTTGTCTATTGTACCTTCAAAATAAAAAATTTCCCATTCTAGTGCCCATGCCTATTTGTGCCAATAGTTTTATACTCATACCAGACTTTGGTGCCTCAAAATATTTCTAATTTAACTCATTTTTTGCTCATGCCAACCCGACAAATTATGCCAACTCTTCAACTCCATTTTTTGCCTAGTTGGAACTTGTTTCTAAATTGCATGTAGATTTTTCAATCTTGCCTCCTCTCCTCCAAAAGCCCCAAAAATATTTAAATTTTCCTCCTCACTCTCAAATAAAACATGAAAAATGACACGACATAAAGACAACAAGAGCAAGAAAATTTGGACAAAACTATTTACAAGTGGTCTTGATAGCAAGCAATCGAATAGTGAAGCTCTAACATTTTTTACAAGTTTTGAAGCTTTTTAGGACCTCCTTTGAAATGATTTTTTACCTTCAAGTATCTTAGGGTGTTGCATGCATAATATTTCTTCTTGTAAAAGGAATGGGAGTTCTCTCTTGCTATCCTTTTCTCTCCATGATCTTTGCTTCTTAATTTACTTTTCCTTCAATTGATTGAATTGCATTTCTATCTTGTTTCTTTTATCCCTCTAATTCATTTTATTACATTAATTTAATTTGCATTAGAATTTTCAAAATTGCTTAGTTGTCTTATAGTATTCTTGGGTACTATTCAAAAACTCTCCACCTCTTTGCATTTGGATGCAACAGAGTCTGCCTTGACTTGCTTTCTATAACAACATACTGCAAATTTATAACAAGATTGATAGGCTATGAATTTGTCTAGATCAATATTTTCTTGGGTTTCTAATAAATAGATCCCCTAACATCCTATTATCCAATATATCAATTGTTCTTTTTTAAACCTTTTGGTTTTAACCCCAAAATAAAATTTGTAGGTGCAAGCATCAAACTTGTCCTATAGACTACAATTTTACCCTACAAGCTACAAACCTATCTTATGTAGTTGATCAATCAATTTTAGCATCATTAGTCAATCCTAGGAACATCCTAGCATCTTGTCAACTATTTCAATCATGTTTTGCAGCAATTACATTTCATTATCATATGATTTATCTTCTTCGAAAGGGTTAAATGTCATTTTGTAAAAAAGAATAGAGGGCTTGACTACAAACAAGGAATCTTAATATCTTCCCAAGCATCAAGTAGGTCCCCTAAAATCTAACTCATTCATTGTCTTTCCCTTTTTATTTTTTTTAGAGATTTGTAAGTTAGTAGGAAATAAACTTGTCATAGATGGTGAACTTTTTTGCAGGCTATGAACCTATCTAGGATGTGAACCTAGGTTTAGATAACAAAATTATTCTCAATAGGATCCCAAGATGTTTTACTTTGGTACTACTTTTACATTATTGTTTGCTCATTATTTAGTTGTAATAGTTTATTAAAATGGTATAAAAATCCAAAGAGCTTAGTATTAGGATTTATTTGTAAATTTTAATTTCTTTCAAGCATAAAGGAACACCTTTCAATATTCATCAGGCATTGTAACTTAAGCGCATATAACTTGCATATCACCTAGACCTTATCTGCATGCATTCCTCTTGCATCCTTTCTTAAAAATGAAGAATATATTTTTCCTATTTTAGCTTAGTATAGTTCTCCAAGAAATCAAAGTGCATATGGGACATAGATCTTGTTTGATTGCATTATTTGGCTTCCTTGTGTTGCATTTCAAATCTTCATTTCAAAGTTTATAGTTCATTAAATTTCTAGTTAACAAAATATAGGTGTTTACTCTAAAACATAGGATTTAGAGTGAATCCATAAAACACTCTTGGTGAACCCTTTATCCCCATAAAAGAAATCAAATAACAATGAGATTTAGGCAAGAATATTTTTCTGAGTGTGGACCCCTAGGTTTAGAGATCAACATCTCCAAATCCAATCTAGATCACCCAAATGAGAATTTGATAGATCTTGGCAAATACCATTGATCCTCATGTGTAGATCACCTATTGGTCCCATATCTTTTCTACCATATCTCCCCATACCTATTGCATAACTCTCTTGCTCATGTCCCTAAGCAATATTCCTAATGTTAATACACATAGGAGGGTCATTTGTCTATTTAAACAACCCCGACATATGTGGCATTAATATCAATGCTAGATTGAACCACAAGAAAGGTTGAATCCCTTATCAATATATCTAGGGCTTATCTTTGATCCTATCCCATCTACACCTTGGTGCATCTAAAAAATGCTCATAGTATCCTCTAGATA
The DNA here is from genome assembly GCA_028583015.1 of Wollemia nobilis. Lineage (NCBI taxonomy): Eukaryota > Viridiplantae > Streptophyta > Pinopsida > Araucariales > Araucariaceae > Wollemia > Wollemia nobilis. Next base: position 1,596,824 of record JAQPPZ010001340.1, read on the forward strand.
TCCTCCAACATCATTGTCATCTCTCTTGTTGATAGTTGAAAGATATTCATTTCTTAATACCACCTCTTTTCCAAGGCTATCAAAAAGGCTCAATCAAACTCAACCTTAGGAATTAGGACTATATGGTACGCCCTTAATTCCATGAGTAGTGTGTAATACTTTACCCCTTGAAACCCATGAATAGTATCGAGTGTGTGTGGTCATCTCTATTGACACTCAAGCATAGACTATCAAACTTAAATAAAAAACTAAACAAATATTAGTCAATATAACATAAAACATCCAAACTAGCATGTAAATGCAAAATCCTAAGCCTATCCTACCTAGGAATGATATCATCATTAGGACATACAAGTATTACTAGGTATTAGTGCCACTGGTGAATGAAAGCACCCTTGAGGCATGAAAGTGCCATCTCTCAACAAAGGCATCAATGAAGGGTGATAATGTTGCACTAAAGCATCGATAGTGCACAAAAGCATCACTACTTTCTTATGACATGTTTTTCAATATAATAAAACTTAGAATTGGGTTTTAATACTTATCAATCCTATCACTACCCCTCTTAGTTGTGGTGTTTATACAGCATCAACATAGTGCTTTGATTTTTTGTGATGCACATTGAAGTTTAGCTATGCCATAACCCTCTAGATTTTTCTTTTCCTCTCCTTGCATGATGAAAATGAATCTAAGTTTACCGCCCTAGCCCTTTCACCCCCTGACCTCTATTCTCTGGCTTATTTTTTTTATGTCTTGTTTATCATAAATGCACTGATGTGGATCATAATCAAGTTAAATTTCCTCAATCCAACTTGATTTTCCTTTTGAAATTCAAGAGGATACACTTGTGCAAGGTAGAATTTAATGTTGTCCAAAACATAATTCTTGATGTCATTTCTTAGCAAATAATATTTACATCCATAATATTTCAGCATTGACCATAAACAATAGCTATTCATTTAGCTCAAAAATAGGACATCTACATTAGTTTTTGATGTATTTGTTATGCAATAAATACATCAAAAAGAGGAAATGTAGACAACCCAATTTTGCATAGGGTTAATCTTCAAGTTTACCAATCCCTTCATCACTCAGTATTTAAATCATCTAATTAACATTAACTTTATTTGTGTTCAAGTATGGAATATTTATTACTCCAAGAGTGATAGCATCACTAGTGCTACCACACCCCTAATGGTGCTTCTATCAACTTTGATCTTTTGATATTTTTTGTCCATTTTCACCTCCAATAGCCAGTTGGCACTAGTGAAGGCTTAGTAGCACCATGGTGCTTATGCCCTCTAGTGCTTGTGACCTAGAATATGCCAAATCTTAGATATGTACCTTCCTATCTCTTTCAAGTCATATATTATCAATGGGTATGATTGTGTCTATCAATCTTTACCTTTATAGAAAAACCCTAAGATAAAGACTTTTCCTTCTTATGATCTTTCTCATGGTCCCCTTTTGATCCCTTTCAAATCCTTACCTTCTTTGATATAATATCTCCATCATGTCCCTATCTTGCATATCTTCCCTCTAAGATGCCATGGCTACCTATAAATTTAGCCTTTTGAGTGGTCATTCAATCAAAAAATATGCACCAAAACTCTACCAAAATATATTTAGGCTTTTAGTCATTTTTGTATTTTGTAAGAAAAGACTATTCCAAAATTTTGGCTCAATATTGTAAGCACTTATCTCTTATCCTTGCAAGCATTTGATCAAGCATCCAAGCCTTCAAGGAAACTTCCTATAAATCTCTCAATCGATATCATCATCAACCAATCACAAATTCAAGAAAATATCACGTCTTAAAGCATCCATTAGGCCATCAATAAGGTTCTAACAAGGGGAAACAACTTTGCATCTTGGGTTGTGCTCTTCCCTTTTCCTTGGCTTATTAGATTTCCTTTTGCTTTTATCTTTTAGTTCTAATATTTTTCATCTAGCTAATATTTGATCTTGTTTCATCCTTTGTATCCTAACATTTACATCTTTGCATCTCATATCTTGTGTTTAGCTAGATTAGAATTTGGATCATTTAAACTTATTTTTAAGCAAGCAAATATTTGTCCTTTTATTGTGTAATAAGGTCTTTGTCCTATAGGGACATAATCCTTCATTATCATTGTGATAATCTTGTTGTAGTTTACATTTAATCTCTTTTTCATATTCTTAGAGATAGTAGAACCACCAAATTATATGTTGTGGTGTTATTGCCCTCTTTTTTACATAGAGCAATAGCACTAACAGTAATAGTGTTGGTGATGCTATTCTGATAGTGGTACTTTTACCTTCTCTACATTTATTTTCAAAATTTTATCATTTAATCAATTTCTACTTATCTAAATAGGAGCATAATCACTACAACAAGGAAATCAACCTCCTCTATGAGATAAAATAGGCCCCTCTACATTGACTCTATTTTTTTTTTCTATTTTGCAAGTTTTGGTATTAGCACTAGTAGCAGACGATAGTGCCAATAGTAGATGATAGTGCCAATAAAACTTTTGTGGGCAGATAGACACTTATGTGAGTAGAAAACACTTTTATATATATGGAATAAACATGTCCTTTTGATCCTTACTCTTATCATTTTTAGAATTTTAGACTTAGATTCTATTTGCTATTTATATAGCTTAGATTCTATTTTTTGTTTTTCATTAAAATTGATAAAGAGGAAATAATAAACATATTCTAAATCTAATTATACAGGGGATACATAATAATCTAATATTTTAAAATTATGCATTAAAATCAAAAGTGCATATAGCTTGCATTTTAGGCTAAATTTTTTTTGTTGCATTTCCTCTTGAACCCTTGCTCAAAAAACAAATTGCTTATTTTATTTTATCATTGAATTGAAAATCATTTTAGTAATAGGTGTTTAATGTTGCATATTTATGTGTTTCATTTAAATATAGATTAAGGTTAGGCTTCACAAGAATGGGATCTTAAAAGGAACATAGTTTTCTTTTGAAAATGTATAATTTCTCAAATCTATCCATCCAACTAGCTTTAACTCATAAAATCCCCTAGTCCATCTTGAAGTGATAGGATATGAAAAGATGCATTGGATTCCCTTAAAGGCCCTTTGCTAGTATCTTCCCTCTTTATCATAGCAACAAGCTAGGAATATTAATTCTTTCCCCCTTATTTCTCTAGCATACCTCACATTAAACTATAATTTTATTGGTATCAACTTTCATTCCTTTCTAAGGATCACTTATGTCATTGATAAGTTTTTAGAAACCTATAATGCCCTACTAGTGGTGAAGCATATAGTTCCTATAGAATAGTAGTCTTGAACTTGGAATACTAAAGGACACAAATATGATCCTTCTTCTCAAAAGACCTATCAAGATAATAGAACAAGGAAGTGCACATAAACCAACCCCCACATCATCACTCATATGAACCAACTCTAGATATGAATGTCATTCCTCATGAAGCTAGGAGAGCCACTAAAGAAAGTCACTCGAGATAGAATTGATATTAATCACTTCCTCATATTTGCAAGAAAGAGCATCAATCAATAGATTATTCTTGTCTTTCTCATATTCAATGGCAAAGTCATAAACCAAGATTTTGGTCAATTATTTATTTTGTTTTAGACAAGAGAGACACTGTTCTAGAAAATATTGGAGATTATGATGTAAAATTGATTAATTAACTAATAATTAATATTTATTAATTAATTAATTAAAAATAATAATAATAAATATTCATTATTTATTTATTGTATAATTATAGAATAATTATTATTTTGTAATTGGCTCTTATTTTTAGTACATGTAAATGTTGAGATTCAGTTGAGGATGCAGTTGGATGTAATCAATTCAAAAAAATTGTATTGAAGAACGAGTGTTGTTGTGTAATATTTAGAAGTTTAAAGTTGATATATTGAGTTGAACATATGTTGTACAATTTTCTCTTCCATGAATAATAAATATTTAAGAGGTTTTCAAGCCTAACAACCTATATGATTCTAGATTCTTTATTTTTCTGTAAATTATAATTTGTATCTTTGATTTATCTTAAGCCTCATGTACATTTTAAATATCCTTAGGTTCTCATATTTGGTATCATAATAGGTTGCAAAAATTCTTTGGAGTATCAGAAAGTCATTTATGGGTGAAAGATTTACTTTAGGTTTCCCTTAATTAAAAATCTAGATAAAAATTTTAGAGAAAATATCTCTTTATTGTATGAGTTGTTGTGATGGCAGTTAATTATGCATTAATAAATATTTCTCTAATCAATTGAGCTAATTCTAACCACTAGAAATATCAGCTATGAAGGATCTTGGTGTGGAAATAAGTTTAGGATATTATAGCAATAGGCTATGAGGATCCTCAAGATTAGAATGATTTAGTTCAATATGTGAAGACATGGGAGAAAGAGAAAGAGAATATTGATGCACAGCCCTTTTTCTATGTCTATAATACAATTGATCCTAACATCTACCCTCATATTATTGGTTATAAGAATACTTTTGAAGCTTGGACTAACTTGGAGAGTTCCTATCAGGGAATAGAGAAGGTGAAGGTAGTAAGACTTCAATATTACCTTCAAAAATATAAGAATGGAGGAAGCAGAATATGTTGGATACTACTATGTCAATATCAATGACACAATGAACAAGATGTGGGTATATGGAGATATCATGGAGGAGAAGGTAGTAGTAAATAAAATTTTGAGATCTTTAACTTCAATATGGATTCACATTGTGGTGATATTAGAAGAGTGTAAAAATATGAAAACCCTAAAGGTATAAGAGCTTGTAGGATCTATCTTGTCCCACTAGGACAAGAGAAATCCTACAAGCTCTTATAACTTTAGGATTTTCACATAAAACCAAGGGATTAGAGAATAAAGTTTGGGCTAAAGCAGTTAAGACAACAGTGTGTATTCTCAATAGAAGTCCCACTATTATAGTGAAGAACAATGCTTCTTATGAAGCATGATATTTAATAAATCCAGTGTGGCTCACTTGAAATTTTTTGGTTGTTTATCTTGTGTACATGTTAGTGATGAGAAAAGAAAAAATGTTGACCCTAAAAGTGTGTCATATATATTTACTAATTATAGTGAAGAAAGCAAAGCATACAAGGTTTGCAACCCATAGTCAAACAAATCTGTTATTTCTAGGGATTGCTATATTGTTAAGAGGGGTGTTTATGAAGACCATAACAAAAAGAGATAATATATTGTAAGTGAAGGGGGACAAGATTGGATTGGAGATGAGGATAAGGAGAACACTCATGATTCTCAACTAAAACCTATGTGGGTATCATCTACACCATCTACTAGCACTGTAGGACCAACCACATCATCTCAAGCAATTCAAGTAGAAAAATTCATAAAATTATTACTCCCACACCTACAATCACAAATTTTGGACCAACTTTTTGATAGGATTTTAATAAGGAGGTAAGCAATGTAGAATAAAAGAGATAATCTTTATAATGATACTAACAAATAATAAATATTTATGCATTGTCTTGTATTACTAGTGAACATAGAAACTATGAAGAGGTAACTAAAAATAAGGTTTAGGTTGAGGTAATGGAAAAGGAGATGGAGTCCATTGAAAAGAATGATTCTTAGTTTTTAGTTCAGCCACCAAGTGATAAGTATGTCATTGATACCAAGTGGGTTTACAAGACCAAATTCAAAAGTGATCGAATAATTGACAAGCACAAGGTAATATTGGTTGCAAAAGATTTTGCATAAAAGTATGGTGTGGATTATAAGGATACTTTTACTCCTCTTGAAAAGCATAACACCATAAGGTTGTTGCTATCTATATCAGCACAAAATGGATGTAAAGTATAATAGCTAGATGTGAAGATTGCATCTCTCAATGGTTTCATTAATGAGGAAGTCTATGTGGATCATCCATAAGACTTTGAGAAGAAAGGCAAGGAGGATTTGGTTTACAAGCTCAAGAAGGCCTTATATAGACTCAAATAAGCCCCTAGTGCTTCGTACTCAAGGATAAAAAAATGGTTCTTGGAGAGAGGCTTCATGAGAAGCAAAATTGAGCCTCCCTTTACATAAAAACTCTAGGTAATAATGTTCTTTATGTTTGCTTGTATGTTAATGATTTGATTTATATACATAGTTCAAGAGACATATTGAAGAGATTTAAGGAAGCAATGATAACTGAGTTTGATATGAGGGATCTAGGGATGGAGGTTCATCAATCACATGGTGAGATCTTCATTAGCCAAGCCAATTATTTCCAAGACATGTTAAAAAAATCAAACTATAGGATTGCAAGCTTGTTGATACTCCATGCTTGTGATGTGAGGTTAATGAGGGATAATAGTAGTCCCAAGGTTGATTAGAATAAATATAGCACTATGGTTGATAATTTGATGTATATTACTACTACTAGACTAGATATTAGTTTTGCATTCTCTTTGGCATCTAGATTCATCAGTGATTCAACATAAATACATCTTCAAGCAATGAAGAGGGTTCTTAGGTATGTGAAGGGCACCAGGTAGAATGGAATCCATCATAGATCAGTTAAGAATGCAATACTAATGTTCTTCACAAAATTATATTAGGTAGTATCAGTAGATGATAGAAATTCTACATCATTACACTATTTCTCTTTGGACAATAGGTTGATTTCTTGGAGTTCTAAGAAACAAACCATAATTGCTTTATTTTCTAGAGAGGCATAGCATGTGGTGTTCACTTTAGCATGTATAAGGAGTGTGGTTGAGAATATTTCTTGAGGCTTGGATATGGTTAATATAGGCCAATAGATATACTCTATAATAATGAAGGAGCAAGTAAGTTGTCCAAGAATCCTATGTTTCATGCAAAGAAGAAACACATTGAGTTGAAGCATCACTTTTCAAGAGATCTAATACATGAAAAGAAGGTGGTTGTTTAGTATGTTAAATATAAAGAGTGAGTGGTAGACATATTTACCAAGGGGCTATTGAAATGTACCCATACAAAACTGAAGGAGCTAAACATTTCTCCAATTTGCATCAAAGGGAGAATGTTGGAGGTTGTGATGTAAAATTGATTAATTAATTAATAATTAATAATAATAAATTTATACTAGTAAGTGAGGGTTTTTGAAAGGGTATGAACCCTTTTAAAAGCCTAAAATGGTCTATCCAAACTTACATTTTATTTTTCCTCAACTATCAATTTTTTTAGACATTCAAGCACATTAGATCTTTAGTTTATTTTGGTATAAACTGCAACATACAATGTTGCATCCCTATTGTGAATTTTTTGATATGATATAATTAATGTATTCTGACACACTTTTGAGATAGATATTATTTGCACACTCAATCATTTAATAAATAAATATAGTTTCAAGTATGCCTATATAATAATGCATTGCTCAAATGAAAAAAAAATCGTATCAGGCCTAAAAAAAATAGCTTACAAAAAATAGTACTGCCTTCCTTGCACTATACAAGATTAAACCCCTTTTTTATTTACAAATCAACACTCAGTTATCACTTTTCTACTCTCAATATTTTATATAAATAAGCCAATATGTATATTAAACTAATATGCTTGGGACTACGTATCGAATAATATAGCCTTTAGGACATGTTCTATATGTGCCATAAAAACTTAGGAATTGGGGAAACAAATGTAAGCTAAGTACCATGTAAGCTCCCTACCAAAGAAATAATGATGTTGAATCCATAAACATATGATGCAAGAATTGCATGTCTTTATAGCAATTGTAGACCAATCACTCAAAAATTTTGAAAGTCCCTATATTTTAAGTTTTACTACCTTATGCAAGATATCCAAAACCTGCACAAAAGGTAGTAACATAATATCATTTAGGACCCAAAACTTACAGATATTCATCTCTTTATCATTCACACTAAAATCCTCAAGCAAAACACTGCAACTCTAGCATGAAAATAGTAAAAGGATAACAATCACCATCCAAAATCTCTAGATAGCTTTTTCAAAATAACTTAAATTACCCTTGATATCATATATTTCCCTTTCCACTAGTTTATTTATGTTTGGATGAATAGTAACTAGAGAAAACCATTTTTTGTCCTCTTCAAAAAGTTCCCCTAGTTTACTAACCAATTTGCTATCCCATTTCCTTCTCTTAATACATGGGCCACTTCAAAGTTCTCCAATGATTTTATAATACTTAGAGTATCTACTATTGAACTTGACATTTACCAACTCACCATAGCCCTCTTATTAAGACAATTGATAATGTTAAGTGAATCTCCCTCCACTATCAACTTTCTCACTCCCAATTGCCTCGCTAATTTTGTTCCAACCAATACAACTTTAGCTTTTGCTTGATGACTTTTCACAGTTCCTAAATACTCATTGATAGATCCAATTAGGACTCCCTTACTATACCTTATCACTGCTCCATCCCCAACATTACCAACATTCTTTTTAGATGCCCCATAAAAAATTGAGCTTTAGCCATGCCTCCCTAGGTGCCTACCATTTTACACTTACTGGATCTACTTGGGTATTATTCTCCATCACTACTAGGCTAAGATCCCATTGTTCACTTATTCTTGTTGCCTCTACCAATTCTATTTTTACCTTTATCCTTAGGCATTTCATATTTTCCACTAAATTAGCTTAGATAATCTGACTATTTCTATATATAGCTCTCTTTCCCCCTTAAATATTCTTCTATTTCACTCCAACTATACACCCCATGCATATTGGATAGGAATCAGGTCTCATATCTTATTAAATCTAGAACTCTTAAAATATTTTTTCCACTACTCAATCCACCCTACCAAATTGTTTTGAAAAACCCATTTAATTATCATCTCATTGATAAATGTTTGAAGTATCTGGAAGGAGTAGTTGCACTCTAAAATTATGTGTTTTACTATCTCTTCTTGTGCTTCACAAAGGTAACACCTATTTGGAAATTAAAAGTATCTCTTATGCAAGTTATCTACTATAAGGATCTTGTTTTGAATGAACAACCATAGAAAAATTGTTATCTTAGGTGTAGCCTTCCTCCCCTTTAGTCTCCGCCATTGAAATCCCCATTCCTTATCTAATTTTGGTAATTCATAGGCTGATTTAACACTAAAGTATCCTTCTTGAGTTGCTTCCCATACTATGTTGTCCTCCCCTATATTAACACCTTCATGGTAGGACCTTAGTTTATTTTTGAGCTTACTTAATGCTTTCACATTCTAGTTATTGCTCGTAAGTTCATTCTACCTTAGCTCTCGATATTCTCGATCCAAGTAGTTGCTAACCAAACTCCTATACCTTTTCTCTAGATCTTCTTAGACTTTGACTATCTCTTCATCCTTACTTAGAAGGTGGTTTTCCAACCATTCATCCTTCCAAAATTGGACTAACCTACCATCACCAATTATCCATTGGACACATTTTTCATAACATATTTCTTCCCTTTAGTGTATGGTTCCATATAGAAGAGCCATTATAGGAATCTAGTATGGTTATGATTCTTATTTCTTCTTGGTTATCTAAGTACTTATTCTTTAGAATTCTAGCCTACAGTGATTGAACTTCTTTCATTATCCTCCATCCTACTTTTGTAGCTAGGACCTTATTTATGATTCTTATTCTCCTTAATCCCAATGATACTTTTGATTTTTACTTGCATACTTTCTCCCATGCAATAAGGGGGATTCTACCCTTCACAGATTTTAACCATAAAAAAAATGAATACTTTCTACTATGTTTGCAACTTTACCTAGAATCTTAAACACAAATAAGATATATATTGGTATGGCTTAGAGAGTGCTCTTTAGTATCTGTATCTTTCCTTCCTGACTTAATAAATTCCCTTTATAGCTTTCTAACGTGCATTGAAACTTATCTATAAATGTGTCCCAAACCTAATCTGTGCACTCCAGTAAACATTGGCATTTGCAAATATATATATGGAAGGGCTGAGATATTACATCCAAGTACTTATATCCTTCTTTGACAATTATCTAAAGTGTTAGTAAAGAACACTTTACTATTTTCCATGTTAATCATCTAGTTGTATGCTTTTATATATAGATTTAGAATCCTTCTAAGATACTTGGCTTCTATCATTGAAGGTTTCCTAAGAAGATTGTGTCATCTACAAATTATAAGTGAGTGATACCGCTTATAACTATGGAGGGTTTCATCCTAGGTAACGATCTTGAATTTTGAGTTGTATTTATACATATATATAGAGTTTCTACCATAATAATAAAAAGGTAAGGATACATAGGATCCCCTTTCCATAGACCCCTACTGCTATATAAAAACCCTATTGGAGAATTATTTAGAATGACTAAGAATCTTGGCCCTCTATAATAGTTACTCACCTACCTTCTCCATCTCCTACTAAACCCAAACTTAGATAGAAATTTTTCCAAGAAGAACCAATAAAACCTATTATAATCTTTGTTCATGTCTAGCTTGAGCACTATTCCTTCCCTCTTACTTGTTTCCACCAATAATATAATTTCATGGAGTGTAATGACTCCATTCAAAATTACCCTTCGCTTCACAAAACCACCTTATTCTGCAATTATCTTTGGGAGGACATATTTCAACCTTAATTTTATTACTTTAGATATGATCTTATAAACTACATTATATAAGTTAATTGGTCTAAAGTCCTTGAACCCTTTAACCTGATGTTTCTTAGGAATTAACACTAAACAAGTGTTGTTATGCTCTCTTAGCACTTTTCCTAAATGGTGATATTCTTGGATTGATTTTTTTACATCCTCCTTCACTATTCAAAGAATAATTATCCACATGAGAGCTTCCAAAAGACATATCAACAATAGAAAGAAGAAATATAATTATAAATTTAGCACCTTTTCAACTAATAGCAGGATTATTGTACAAAATTGGGCTTGATGAAATTTTGAGAAGATGCATAATGGAAGAGGAAGTCAATGTAACATTAAGGAAAACTCATGAAGGATTAGTAGGAGGGCACATAGGACCATGTGTGACCACAAGGAAGGTGCTTCTAGTAGGGCTATGGTGGTCCATCCTCTATCATGATATAAATGATTTTATTAAAGCATGTGATACATGCTAGAGATAGGAAATAATTACGAAGGGACTTTATGTCATTACATCGATCACAACCATAGGAAATATTTAAGAGATGGGATTTATACTTTGTAAGACCTCTAAGAATAAGTTATAAGAGAAAATATTGATATATAGTTATAGCAATCAATAAAATGGATAGAGGTAAGGGAACTACCAGATAATTTGGTAAAGAGCACAGCCCAATTTTTGTATGAACAAGTGATTGTCAGGTTTGGGATTTCTCTAAAATTAACAAGTTATAGAGGAGGTCAATTTATTAATAAAGTAATTAAGAAGATGATAAAAAATAAGATTTTGCCAACGTTCTCTAGTCTGTATTATCCCAGAGCAAATGGGTAGATAGAGGCAATGAATAAAATCTTGGTATTGGTTATGTATAAAACCTATGAAATAGAAGGGGTAGATTGGAATGAAATATTACTATCAGTATTATAGGTGTACAATATAAATTTTAAGCTAATAACATACCATACACCATTCTAGTTGATGTATGGATAGGAAGTAGTAGTGTTGGGGGAATCTCTAGTACCAAGTTTGAGAGTGGTGGTACAAGACCATCTAGGTAACCAAGAAATCCTAGAAGAGAGGCTAGTGGCACTAATTCAACTAGATGAAAATAGGTAATGGCATAGTGGGCAATGGAGGTGGTCCAACAAAGAAGGAATTTGTGGCATGAAAAGCACCTACAAAATATGGAACTAAAATTAGGTGAATTGGTCCTAAGATATAATGGAAAACAAAATTAAGCTTAATAAATTGAAAACTTTATGGCTTGGACCCTTCCAAGTAATAGAAATGATGGGTAATGGCACAACAAAATTGTATAAACTAGATGGGATGATGATTTCCAAAATAGTTAATAGATCTTAGATTTAAACCCTATCAAGTGAAGACACGTTGTTTGTTTATTCATATAGATGAAGTAATAAGACAAAAAATACCACTATAAGGAGTGAACCGTGAGAGAGATGAATCAATTCAAACCAATCAAGAATGTCAAACTAAATAAGAAGATATATGAATAAGACAACTATTTGCACAAGGGAGAAGTGCAACTAGTGGTGGAATAGCCTAAATTAGTATCCCACCCTAATGAATTATGGAGAGTATGGGTGCATGCTCGATTTCCATAAGAAGCGAAAGAGCAATAACAACACTTGTTGATCTCCAAAAATAGAGAACAAGGGAACTACAAAATAATGAGTTTGAGGAGTTGAGTATGTTAGCTCAAATTGGGTTCCTACAATAGAGAATGTGTAATAAGGTGCAACAATTGCATGAAGAATATCAAACTCTACATATGTATAACACAAGAATGAGGGCACATATCATCCAAGAGTTGGATGAGACTAAATAATAGGGAAGCAAGAAGGCAATAAGAAGTAAATGAACTTGAGTAAAAAATAACAACCAAAGAAAGGATAATACAAAATCAAGATGAGAGATAAAAATATTAATCCAATGGTCCTTAGCAATATTGGTTAAGTTGTGAAGAGGTTGTTAAAATACTACGGAGAGATTTTATGGAAGCACCTATGTCCTCGCAAGAAGGAAGAAACTGTGTAACAGATACAAGCAGTAGTACAAGTCCTCATGTGACCAACATGAATATGGATAGTTCAATTCATAAATCCGCCCTCACAAGATGATTTATAAGAGATACAATGATCAATTCTATAGTACAAAATTATCTCAAGAAATATAAACAACTTAGGATATGCTTGGGAAAAGCACCATTAAGTATCTCTGAATAAGGATAATCCAGGAAATCACAAGTAAAAGGAAAAAAAAAAATGTAACTTCGATATTTTGTGGAGACATTCAAGTCTTCTCAATGACCTAATATTTCTCATCCAAGGGAGGATTTCAATTTGCCTTCCTCCCAATTGCTTGAGGGAAAGAAATTTTTCTCCTACTACCCTTAGGTTGTAAGGTCGATGAGGTGGGCCACAAGGACCATCTATTAATTAGGCACAAAACAACCAATTAGTATGTTACCACTAGGTTGGCCCATTAGGACCACCTCAAGGGCCATGCCTAAATCAAAGAAATCATTGTGGATGACCAAGGAACTGGATGGATCTCAAACAACCAAGAGTTGGAAGAAGATAGTCCAAAGATATGGAGATTCACTCAACAGAAAGAGGATCCATGGGATCATATTGTGATAAATACATAGAAATACAAAGTGGAAGAATGAAACCACATAAGGTATGAAATAGTATGACAAAAGAGAGGAAATGTAAGAAGGTGATATTAATATTTAAGTCTAAATATGGGATTTGTACAAAGAAACTCTAGTATGGGTCATACAAATGATTACTATACAAGTTCTAACCATGTAAATGTAATTCATACAATTAGGAACCATGTAGGGGTAGAAGAGTGTATGGCAAACCATCATACAGATGACCACCTAGAAGGTTGTATGATAGGTTTTGGTACAAACAATGTAGGAGAACATGGCCATACAAATTTTGGTCAAGAGGAAGATATGACAAGGTTTCATACAGGTGGAGTTCAACATGGTTGTATGGTAGGGTATCATATGAGTAAACAAACAAATGCTAATCAAACAAATCATATGGTAAAAAGAAAAAAATTATGACAGGAGGACACATCGACAACATATGCCCTGGAAGTGTAGGTATGTGTGGTCATACAAGTTATACAATGTCCTTAAAATATCATGGAAGAAAATGTTATAAATATGTATATAACAAAATAAAAAATAAAATGAAAAAAATATAAAAGCAAAGCACCATGTAAAAAAGGTGTTGTGGATATCTAAAAGGTAGTTATAATCGTTTTCCCTCCCAAAGTAAAATTATAAATAGAGGCAGTGCAAAGACAAACCACATGGGAGCATTGTGCAACAAGGTGATCAAGAAAGAGAAGCACCATTGGGAGAAGGAAAGCCAAAGGAGTGAAATTAAGGGTATTGAAATATGCCCTAATTTTTATAGAAACCAATTTTAGGAAGTTTGTAGGCATACAGATGGATGTCCAGTCATACAATCATAGGAATGAAGATTAGAGGATAAGGCAGAGGTGCCTATGCAGTAAGTCATGAATTGACAAACCAGATAAATTAGAGACATTATACATGCCACCAAATATGGATAAATTTTTAACCCTCATAGCAAGTTAAGAACAAGAAAGGGTAACCACTATTTAATGAATCCTCAATTGTATGAAATGAAATTTATTAGAGAATAATGGGGTTTTTGAGTCTTTTCATAGATAATGGTAGAGAAGTTTGTCGTACAGGCAAAGGGAAGTCGAGGTGAGTGTTGGTTGAATACTTTCATACAAGTGCACAAAATTACAATAAGAACATCTAAAAGTGATCCAATGGATGTACAGTCTAAAGAAAGACTTGTTGTACAAGCCAAAGAATATTTTTGTACAAGTGCAAAAGCTTACCATTTAGGTAAAGATAGAACCATTGTACAAGTGTAGTAGTTGTACAATAGAGGGTTTCCCAATATAGGATATGAATGATGGATTGTATGGAGTAATCATTATAAAAGCATGAGTGGAATATTGAGTATTAGGGAATGACTTGCATGAATACAAGCCAAAAGCAATATATATTCTCTAGGAGCACTACATCAAAGAGACATCATTTGTGAGAATGAGGGACACAAAAAATCAAAGAGGGACCTATGACATATACTAGAGGTCAATCAAAGGAATGTGGTCCAACCATGGGATAAATAGGTAGGAGACACTCCCAACATTCACAAGAAGAGCCAAAATAGCAAGCTTTGCCTCAAAGGAGAGAGAAAAGTGTAGAAAGGAAGCGACAAATACCTCTCAAAGAAATAAATTTTGTTTAGCCAATAGGAGAATTTATTAAGATATGGTGGTAGGAGAGCATACCTAATCATAAACTAAGAGAAACATTAATGAATGTAGGAGTAAGTTGCATATTGTAATTTCCATTGTTTGATAAGGATTTCTTCAAGGATTACTTGCTACAGATGCTAGAAACATATGATTCACAGCTAAATCAAAGCATAGTGTGGATCAATGATAGAGAGGTAAGAGTGGTATTTTTGGCAAGGAATTTTTGGAGAATATTTGGGTTATCGAGCCATGGAATATCTATGAGAAAGGAATTAAGAAAAGAAATGTATGAATTCCAGTGGAATGAAGTTATCAAGGACATCACCAATATTAATCCTAAAGAAGTTGCAAAATTGCTAAACATGGGATCCAAGGAATAAAGCAATAGTAGTTGAAAAATGAAGAGTTGCAGTGTGTGATGAATATATTAATGTCCTAGTTTTCAGGAATTCATAGTAGAGAAACTCAGAACAAACACAAAATCAACAAATGATTGACTCAAAAAACTTGGCAAAAAATCATCAAAAATAAAATCAAAGAAAATGTAATTTTTCATTGAAAAAGGTTTGTTTCATCCATATCACAATGAGTTAACTTTATGCAAGTCAAATATTAATGGTGTAATATTGTAAGCTTAAACTCCACATGAAAGTGGAAAAGGATACAAACGTAAAGCCTTAAACTACACATGAAAGTGACAAAACATATTTTAGATAAAGAAATTTTAATGCTTCCAAAATTCAAATATTTTTGTATTGCTTATAATGTAAAAAGATGCAAATTACAAAATGTGTCATGAGTCATGACAAATATAATGTCTCAAGATCTTTGAATACCTTTACCATTTTTCCTAGCATAAGTTCCAATCTCTCTTTTTTGTTGTTTCAATGCCTTTTTTTGTGCCTTTGCTGCTAACGTTGATCACCACCTGTGTCAAGGGTCAAGGGGGTGGGAGCCCTCTTGCAGGGTCAAGGGGCAGTGCTCCAAAACCTCAATGGCAATACCATTAATCCCTTCACTATATGAACTAATTTTTTTAATAAACAAGCATACAAGAATATCACTTATGGTTTTAAATATTTACTCTTATATACAAGCATATTCAGCAATAAGGTTGGATTGATAGTTCACCATCCTTTTATGGAGAATTTCACTAGTTAATAATGTATAACATTGTTTTTGGTGGTTGTTTTTCGCTACCAAATTCCTTCTAACTACAATTCGCTCACTCATAGGATGCCCTAGCATGTTTGGGTTGGGGTGGTAGCAAGTAGGTAGTGTCTTTTTCTTGTTTGGAAGAGCTATATTAAAAAAATAAGTGAAAATTTGAAATTTTTCACTTAATTGGCCATTGCCTCTACCCATGTGGTTGCAATCAATTAAATTGGTAAAGAATTGTTGACTCAATGATTCGATGCAATTTGACTCAACAAATCATTGAATCACTAAAAAATCATGATTTTGCCTAATTTTTTTTATTTTAGCTACTATGGTCAAGAGAGTAAAGATCTACTAAAATGCCTATCTGGTTGATTCAAAATGTCCAAGGTGTTAGAGAGGGAGTACAATATGACTGGGCATCATATTTTTCATACCATATCCAAACATTTTTGAAGAGGCAAATGAAGAATTTTTCAATGGTGTTTCACACCATTAGAATAATGCTAAATATGGTATCATATTTAAAATTGGAGATCCTAGGGTTGAGATGCCCCAAAGAGTTGTTAAAATATGAAATGACAATTCTAAGATGGATGTACATAGTACCTCTCAATAAGTCAAGTACTTCGATTGAAACAAAGAAATATTATAAAAGGAAGCAAATGGAAATATTATTGAATGGGAGTGAGGAGTCGAAGGAAGAAACACAACCAGTGTATAAAGGGATAAGAAGGAGATTAGAGCTAGAAATGGGATATCAATATTAAAATCAACAACTATTACAACCATAAGAAGTTGAAATGATTGAGAAATAGCATGAACAATTTCAAGAGCAAGATGAAGTGGGAGAAACAATACAACAACAAGATGGAGAAATTGTACACTCCCCACCAATCGAGATAGTGGATGTGGATGAGGCAGATGTAGTGGAGCAAAAATAGGTACATCAGCTTGGAGTGGAGTTACCCAAGATTTTTGATGAAGTATATCAATTGGATCCACAAGATTACCCTTCAATGCTAGGATCAAATTCTTATTTTGTAACCATAATTAAAGAATGGCTAGAAGCAAAAGTGGAGCTAAAAATGTCACTAGCACTACTATGTGATGGCAAGCTGGGATTCACACAAACACATTCACAGTAATTTCATGGTAATTTCATTAAAAAAAGAAAATAGCATGATACGGGTTACAGTATTCTCTCCAGTATACCACTTCTCCCCCAATCCCGAACTTCACCATCCCCATCCTTACAGCATTTCGGGTTTTTAACGAGGCCCCCGATCCTCTCGGCCATCAATGCCCTGCCTAACAAATTCAAATTCTAACTTTTCCCTCCCTCGGTCGAACTCCTCAAATTTTCTCACAATAAATGCCCCTGCCTTACCCACCATGAAACCCTCATTAAAGCTCTTCTCGACCCCGTAAACGCCGCCTGGGTCAGATCGTCCTTTCGTGCCTCTGTTTCTCCCATAACGTCCATGCTCTGTACTGTTGTGAAGACCATTCCCATATTTAATACATGCGGTCGCGAAATTCAATTTCAATCTTTGTGGCAGCCCGCACGTTTAATTAACTTCCTTTTCTGCTTTGTCTTCAGCTGACCGTGTCACTTTAATACACGTGGAGGATGCGTGTCTGTGTTTAATTAACTTCTCTTTCTGCTTTGACGCGTGTCACAAGCTTGACTTCAAACTTTTCGCGATCTCGCGACCCACTGCCCCTTGCCTTCACCATGGCAAAAATAAGCCGCGATATCGCGACATGTCGCGATATCTCGACTCAAACCGGCCATTGCCCTCCCGAAGCCTTGGGGTCGCGATTTCGTGACCCCAATGCAACTTGAGCCCTTTACTCTAAAAATTCTCCTTCTTACGAAAACTCCCTCTTGGGCCAAGATTTGAAACAAACCCAACACAAATACTTAGAAAATAAAAGCGAACAATTAAATGATTTGGAGGATGCAAGATTGCTCCTTGACCACCGGATGCTCCTGCATCAGACACCCGGGGTAGAATAAAAAAAGTGACCCTCACTTTTGTTCGGCTAAGGGGAGACCCAAGCGGTCAACCTCCGCCTTCGACAACCAAGTCGCATCTTCAGTTGATCTGCCCCTCCACTTGATTAAGTACTTAGTATACTGCCTATTTCGGGTGCTTCGGCCTTCACGGGTATCTAATATTTCCTCGTCCTCATTTGTGCTTGGAGTAGAGGCTGGAAATTGCCATGGTTCTGGACTTTGCATGTCTGTACTTTCTCCCTCATGATACTCCACGAGATTTGAAATATTAAAAATAGGTGAAATATCAAGCCAACTCGGCAATTTCACTTCATACGCATTTCCTGACTCCCGCTTTCCCAGTATTTTGCATGGCCCAAACTTTTTCATCTTCAATTTATTGTAAGTCTTGACAGGAATCTCTCCTTCCCGAGATACACCATAACCTCATCTCCAATCTCGAACTCCTTGAACCGCCGCTTCCGGTCCGCCCTTGTCTTATATTGACTGTTCATTTTTGTAATCTGTCTTTTTACTTCCTCATGCAGACTTTTTATATGCTCTGCAAATTCTTCTGCCTCGGCACTACATTTTTCTCTTCTGTCCAACTTTCTTAGCTCAAACACATTCCTTGGGCTGTTTCCATATATTATCTAGAACGGTGATTTATTTGTGCTTTTATTAACTGAACTGTTATATGCAAACTCTGCCTGTGGTAAGACTAAATCCCATCCCTTGGGTTGATCCACTATCAAACATCGCAGTAAATTGCCCAGGCTTCTATTGACCACCTCCGTCTGTCCATCTGTCTGTGGATGGTATGCTGAACTAAATTTCAAGTCTGTCTTCAATTTCTTCCACAGAGTTCTCCAGAAATACCCAAAAAACTTTGTATCTCTGTCTGAAACTATACTTCTCAATAAACCGTGAAGTCGTACCACTTCTTTGAAGAACAACCCAGCAATGTGAACTGCATCACTTGTCTTTTGGCAGGGAATAAAATGTGCCATTTTGGAGAACCGGTCCACCACCACAAATATTGAATCATTTCCTCTCTGTGTTCTCGGCAATCCAAGAACAAAATCCATGCTTATGTCCTCCCATGGTCTCTCAGGCACAGGTAATGGCTGGTTCAGTCCTGTATTTTGTTTCACACCCTTTGCCATCTGGCATATTCTGCAACTTTGCACAAACTTCCGTACATCTTGCCGAAGTTATGGCCAGTAGTAATTTTCCTCAACCAAGGCAATGGTCTTATCCCTACCAAAATGCCCAGCCAATCCTCCGTTGTGCTTTTCTTTGATTAAATTCTCCTGCATGGAACTTTTGGGAATGCACAACTTACTGCCCTTGAACAGCATCCCGTCTTGGATTAATAAATCCAACCATTTTGTTCTATCTATGGTAAGAGGTATTGAGCAAGCCTTCCAGGCTTCTGCAAAATCTGGATCTGCAGGGTATAGATCCTTCAGTTCTTCAAACCCCACTACTTCCACTATCAATCTAGTTAGCAGAGTCTGCCTTCTGCTTAAGGCATCTGCAACCCTATTTGACTTCCCACTTCTGTGCTTTAGTACAAAGGTATAACTTTGGAGGAACTCCACCCATTTCATGTGCCTTTGGTTCAGTTTTTTCTGATCGTTAATGTATTGCAAAGCCTGATGGTCAGTAAACAGACACAAACTCCTTTGGTAATAAATAATGTCTCCACTTTTTCAGGGCCTGAACTATAGCATAAAATTCTTGATCATAGACAGAATACTTCTTCCGAGCATCATTTAACTTTTCACTAAAATAAGCAACTGGCTTGCCTCCTTGACTCGCATACCGCCCCTATTGCACTGCCACTAGCATCACAGTCCACCTGAAATACCTTGTTGAAGTTTGGAAGTGCCAAAACAGGTTGTTCTGTAACTTTTCTCTTCAATGTGTCAAAGCTTCTTTCAGCCCTTGATGTCCATTTGAACTCCTTTTTATCTCCCCTCATTGTCTTGGTGAGAGGTGCACAAATACTGCTGAAGTTCTTTATGAACTTCCTATAAAAACTGGCCAGACCATGGAATGACCTCACTTCTATTGTGCTCCTTGGAGTAGGCCATTCAATGATGGCTCTCACCTTTTCGGGGTCCATCTTCAGGCCTTCTGCTGAGATTACAAACCCCAAGTATACCAATTCCTTCTTGACAAAATTACACTTTTTCAAATTTATTAATAACTGATCTTCTTGCAGTTTTTCAAAGACTCTCCCGATATGCATCGGTGTTCCTCCAGGGTCCGGCTAAATATCAATATATCATCTAAATAAACAATAACAAACTTTCCCGGAAATTCTTTCGGTACTTCATTCATCGACCGCATGAAGGTACTTGGTGCATTGGACGATCCAAAGGGCATGACTAACCACTCAAACAGGCCTTCTCTTGTCTTGAAGGCTGTCTTCCATTCATCCCCCTCTCGGATACGGATCCGATGATACCCACTTTTCAGGTCAATCTTTGTGAAGTACTCAGCTCCACTTAAATAGTCCATGATATCATCCATTCTTGGTAACGGGAATCTATACTTAATAGTAATTTTGTTGATGGCCCGTGAATCTGTACACATCCTCCATTCTCCATCCTTCTTTGGCGCCAGCACTGCAAGTACTGCGCATGGACTCAAACTTTCCCGAATTAATCCCTTTTCTAATAATTCTTGGACCTGTCTATTTAACTCCTCAGTCTCTACAGGTGTCATCCTGTGTGCAGCTTTATTTGGCAGGCTTGATCCTGGTACTAAGTCTATATGGTGGCTAATTTTTCTCACAGGGGGTAAGCCCTCAGGCACATTGTCAGACACAATGTCTGGAAATTCCTCCAGCAGATTTAGAACTTCTGTTGGGGTATCCCGGCATTCCTTCCCCCTAACTCTTGGAATTATTGCATAACATAAATGTTCATGCTTTAACCCATTCAGAAACTCTCTCCCCTCAACTAAACAGACTTTGGAAATATTACACACCTTTTCATCTGTATCCTTCAAGGGCTTTAGCTTATGGCGTACACCATTCTTTGTCAATGAGTAGGTGTTGGCACGGCCATCATGTACTGCACTCCGGTCAAACTGCCAGGGTCTCCCCAGCAACATGTGGCAAACATCCATGGGTAAGATGTCACACAGGACCTCATCACAATACTTCCCAACGTTAAATTTAACAGAACACTGCTCATTGACCAAGGCTCCGTGGTCCTTTTGTAACCATGCGACCCGGTATGGGTGTGGGTGTTTCTTCCTCTCTAACTGTAACTTCGTAACCATTTCCTCTGAAACCAGGTTATCTGTGCTACCATTATCAATAATGATATTGCAAACCTTGCCCGCACATTTACATCTAGTGCGGAATAAACTTTTCCTTTGGTCTGTGTCCTTCTCCTCGTTCAATAGGACTCTTCTTACAACCATTGTTTCTCCTCTCTCCACTTCTTCGGAATGCTCAGATTTAGCATCCTCCTCTGCCACAACAGCTCTGGCTGGGCCCTCAGGCCTCTTGTTTGTTCTTTCTCGGTGTTGTGGACATTCAAATGCCCTGTGTCCTTCACCACAGGTGGAAACATGTTCCACGAAATACTCCCCTTCCAAACCCTCGTCCCGGATCCACCTCGTCCTCTTGGGTAGCTGTTCTGATCTCGGGGCTGATAAACATCTTCGTCTTTTTGGTCCTGGTTACTATCGGCTTCCCCCGGTCTTCTTCGGATCCTTGTACTTTTCTCCACTGGTCCTCCCACCAGTCCTTCCACCTCGGCCTCTTCCTCTTTGCTTGCCTTCAAACCGCTCGTTTAACTTTTCTTCTACCTTCAAGGCAAATTGATAGGCATCCTCAATGGTGTTTACTCGAACCAGGCTCAGTTCTTCCTGGATACCAAGCCTCAACCCATTAATGTAACGGGCTACTTTCTCTTTATTTGCCTCTAAATGCCCTGTTCTAATAGAAATTTTGTAAAATTCTTCAGTGTACTCTTGGACAGTTTTGTTTGTTTGTCTCAAGCTCTGCATTTTTCTTAGCAGATCCAACTCGTAATCTGTTAGGATGAACTGTCTTTTAAGCTTCTCCACCATTCTATCCCATCTTGTTATTCTTTCTTTCCCCCTTCTGTTTCTCTCCAACTGCATTCCCCTCCACCAAATGCTGGCATGACCCTTTAACTTGGTCTTAGCAAATCTGACCCGGTTAGGGTCTTCAATCTCCTCATACTCAAAATATTCCTCTAAATCATTTATCCAGTCAATCACTTCTTCTGGATTCAGATTTCTCGAGTAGGTAGACACCTCCATTTTTGGCTGTTTTCCAATCTAAGAAATGGCCTTATACAACCGGGCCTGAGCAGGATCCACAGCTTCTGCTTCTTCCTCAGACTGTTCTTCCTCTTCAACTTCATCTTCGCTTTCCTCTTCCCCTCCGGGTTTGTGCCTTCTGCGTAACTCTGCTTGCAAGGCTTGAACTTGTCTTTGCAAGGCCCGAAAGTCTTCGGCCGGTACCACATTTCCTGCTCCGCCACGGTTCCTTCGTGGAGGCATGATATATATTTTTTTTTTCTCTGTATTATTTATTATTTATTTATTTTTATTTTTTTCAAGAATTCTTCCACAGATCCTGGTGCAACTGCCTCTCTCCGGCGATCTGTTACACGCTCAGGAGCTCCCACTCTGATACCACTTGATGGCAAGCCGGGATTCACACAAACACATTCATAGTAATTTCATGGTAATTTCATTAAAAAAAAGAAAATAGCATGATACGGGTTACAGTATTCTCTCCAGTATACCACTTCTCCCCCAATCTCGAACTTCACCATCCCCATCCTTATAGCATTTCAGGTTTTTAACGAGGCCCCCAATCCTCTCGGCCATCAATGCCCTGCCTAACAAATTCAAATTCTAACTTTTCCCTCCCTCGGTCGAACTCCTCAAATTTTCTCACAATAAATGCCCCCTACCTTACCCACCATGAAACCCTCATTAAAGCTCTTCTCTGACCTGCAAACGCCGCCTGGGTCAGATCGTCCTTCCGTGCCTCTGTTTCACCCATAACGTCCATGCTCTGTACTGTTGTGAAGACCATTCCCATCTTTAATACACGCGGTCACGAAATTCAATTTCAATCTTCGTGGCAGCCCGCGTGTTTAATTAACTTCCTTTTCTGCTTTGTCTTCGGCTGATCGTGTCACTTTAATACACGTGGAGGACGCGTGTCTGTGTTTAATTAACTTCTCTTTCTGCTTTGACGCGTGTCACAAGCTTGACTTCAATCTTGTCGTGATATCGCGACATGTCACGATATCGCGACCCACTGTCCCTTCGCCTTCACCTTGGCAGAACAAGTCGTGATATCGTGACCCACTGCCCCTTGCCTTCACCATGGCAAAAAGAAGTCGCGATATCGCGACATGTCGCGATATCGTGACTCAAACCGGCCATTGCCCTTCCGAAGCCTTGGGGTCGCGATTTCGCGACCCCAACGCAACTTGAGCCCTTTACTCTAAAACTTCTCCTTCTTACGAAAACTCCCTCTTGGGCCAAGATTTGAAACAAACCCAACACAAATACTTAGAAAATAAAAGTGAACAATTAAATGATTTGGAGGATGCAAGATTGCTCCTTGACCACCGGATGCTCCTGCATCACTATGAAGGGGGAAAATTTTTGAGCAATCTAATAAAAATGATAATTTTTCTTCTATATGAGAAAGATATGACCTGTGGAAGAATACCCTTTAAAATAGCCAAAAGACTGCTTAAAATCAAAATTTGAAAATATGATTCCACCTCTATCAAGATACTTGATGAGATTTGACTGCTCCAACTGGTTGTACCCATGGACAAATGGCAAATGAGCACTTGGTGATTTGATAAAATAGGAGGATGAAAAGTTGCATGACTTGATTGGTTGTGGGTTGGCTCAAAATATAAATTAATTATTATTTTTATCAAATTGAGCATCATAACCACCTCTAGATATGAAACATTAGTGATGTCAGTATCAAGATGCTACCTGGGATAATAATAATAAAAGTAACTTTTAAGGTTCATGAACATTGCACATATCAAACCACTCATGCTTCTATGGGTCCATTATACGTGGTAGGAGGCACTCATGTTGTGTGATCCATAAATGGGGAGTACATATTCTACCCCCCTTTGGATTCTAACCTTGGACCTCCTTTTTGGAGTTAAATTCCAATTTCCAAGCCAAATCACCTTCATAAAGCAAAGCATAGAAGGGGTAGGGTTCAGACAGTTGATTTTCCAAGCATGGGTGCCTTGAGCTAGCTAGGCTAGCTAGGGGTCTTGTGTTGCATTGTGCAAGGTAAATTCTATAGGTCATTGAAAATAGGTTCCCATAGGCTAGACCAAAGGCAAAGGCAAGCACACTCCCTAAGGTGTCAATGGAATTGAACCTTGGACCTTCAACGTTTGAGTGACCAAAGACAATTGTTTTGGGTAGCCACCCCACACACCTTTTTGAGTAGGGACATGAAGTTATATCCCTTTGAATGGGATGTCTAGATGGCCTCTTAATAAGGGTGTACATAGAGTTGCATCCTCAACACACCTACAACATCAAATGAATGAGGAGGAGAGATATAATATTCTATCTAGAGAAGAATATTCTTCTCCTCTGTAAAATAATTACAAATTTAAAAACTTAAATATAATAAATTTGCAAGGTTGGTGATAAACATTTATACCTTGGAAAAGAAGATCAAAACATAGAAATGAGCAAAAATGTTGAATTGAGACTCCCCATAATTTTTAGTGTAGATTTAAAAATTTCTTACCTTTTTCAATAATTCTTAATGGTTTGTATTGTTCAACCATTCTTTTGAATGAATAAAATTAGTCATAGTTCTTTGTAGGTGGCAAAACTGCTTCTCAAAAGGAGAAGTAATAAAAGATGTATAAATTTTTGTTTACAATTTTGATAAAGTAAAATTTAGATGAAATAAACATGAAATTAATGTGAATGATGTAAAGTGAAATTAGAGTGAAATAATATTGAAATGAAAGGTTAATAAAAACGCACATTAAAGCTTAGGAAATTTGATATATTCATGCAAATGTTGGATACTAGGTGTCAGTTGTAATTGGTGTGCTATCTCGAGAACTACTTGGACAGCCAGGTAAGGCATTAAAAGGCTCCCTCCTTCATTTTGCAAAAAGTATGTATTGGCAGCATGTATGGAGAGAGAAGCATTTGTGTTCATGGGAGAGAGAGATTTCCTTGTATACCTGCATGAGGAATGATATTAATGTTGTTGTTATAAACTATTTATGTCATTATTGTTACAACAACCATTGTATTGCCATTGTATGGCTAGGTAAAATAACCATTAAGCATTCAATACAAATTTTCCTTGGCATTGATTGTAATCTTTTTTATTGGCTATCCAAATTCCATATAATTGTTAAGATATTGCATGCATTGTTCCTTTATATTACAGATTGTATAAACATAGTTTAGTTGTAGGTCTGTTAGCATTAATGAAAAAAGAAACATGGTGAATCAATACTCTAAAAACATAAAATAGTTTCTGATTCACTAGATCACAAATATGTAAGTGAAGAGCATACTCCTAGTGATGCAAGCTTTCTGGTTCACTAGATCACATTACGTGCAAGTGAAGAGCATAATACCGGTAGCAAAAACATATTAGAAAATAAAAGGAAGAAAAAATAGGGATTATAAACTTAAATAAAGAGATGAGTTAGAAAAGGAACAAAAAACATTTGATTGAATTTTTATTCCAAAAAAAAGAAGTGATACATCTAAAAAACTTCAAACGTGTTTTGATCTATAGGTCTCATCAGCGGAGTGAGTTTCAAATAGGTACAACCTCTCTTTATAAATATCTAACTCTAGGGGGGAGCTAAAGAGTAATGCATGTGGGATAAAAAAACCCAAGCATTATTACAAACCATAGGTTTATAGACCAAGACAATGAAAAGAAGAGAAGTCCCAAGCTCAACCCCCAAAAAAAACACCCACCCAAAAAAGAGAAGAAACGCATTAAAAAATACAAAAATACAAGGTGGAAAAGAGTCCCTCAAACAATTTTATTTTTACAAAGATAAGATCGAAGAGGTTTTTGGTTCCTCCAACAAATTATACCTCAAGAAATGTGCTTGAGCTCTCTATCTTTTCTCTATTTTTCAAACATTGGAGAAATAATATTTGTGCTAATTCGAAGATCTTTGATAAAATTGCATTTGTCCAGCTTCCAAATGAGAGGAATTGTCTTTATTTTGGATCCATGTCTGCATGTTGCTCCCTCCAAAACTCTAGCAAAAAGTGAAGGTCTACCATCAAATTTAACTTTCTCAAAAAAATGCAGGAGAAAATTAATTTGATATCCCCTTGTTTTGATTCTGTTAAAAAAATTATTTTTAACAAAAATAAATCCATCCCTAGAGCTTTCTCTAACCAAAAATTTGTTGATTTCACTCATGATAAAAACCTTTTTTGATGAACTAGATGATGGGAGGAAGCAAGTATGTATTGATAGGCATTCATCGGCTTCTAAAATAATTTGGTGTAAAGAATTCCAATCTGAGCAAAATCAGGCCCCTTAAAAAATACAGTATCTAGAAGTGTTACTTCATAATAAGAAACAAAGGAAGTAATTTTAATATTGTCACAGAAGGAACCGTAGGCAACAAGAAAACCATTGAGATCCTCCTTAGGGCCATGCCAAACTCCAATTGCATCATCAATGTGTCTTTTATAAAATAAAATATTTTCCCCAACATTATTAAATACGTATTCCTCTAGATGACAGAGAAATAAACAATCATAAACCACATCAAAATTACTTCCCATGGCTATTCCTCTTATATTCTTGTATGTTTTCCCTTTGAATTCCAAGTAGTGTTGTGTTAACACTATCTCTACAAGCCTTACCACAAAGTTTATCTTGGTCGGATCAAATTTGTTCCTCAAAAAATGATGAAGGGCTACCAATCCTTGAGATGTGGGGATGTTGGGATAGAGGATATCAACATCAAAAGAGAAAATAATAATATCCTGAGGAAAAGTACTACCATGCAGATCTTTAATTAGAGATATGGAATCCAAAAGATGATTTTTTTGCATTAATAAAATTGACAAGAGCAGATTATGAAGCCATTTGGAGGCAGGTTCGAACATGAAACCATAGTAGGAATAGATGGGTCGATCAAAAAGCCTAGGCTTGTGTATTTTTGGGAGTAGGTAAAATATACACACTCTGGTGTTACCTGAAGCATAAATTTCCTATGGTTTTTTGAAAGCATATTCCTCATAAAAGCCTAGTCAAGCAAGTTTTGAAGTTGATAAAAAATAGCTTGCCAAGGGACTTTGTTCACTTTAGAGTAACCATTTTAATTTGAAATCCAGGAAAAGCCTTCTAAAATGTACCAGTTCATGGACAAAATAGAAACACCCAAGTTTTTATTTGCGATCCTAATGACAATGGATTTGTCATTGGCAAGGGAATAAATGGCAGACCAGATATGGGGTGGAAAGGCACGTTGGCATGTGGGATTGACAACAAATATTTTTTTATTGAGGAATTTTCACCCATGCCAATAACTTCTTCCAAAGGCCTATATAATTGTGAGAGTGTAACACTTAGGTTGAAAACACAGAAAGGATCAATAGGCTTAAGTGGTTTTAGAGGGCCACCTCTCGGTCCATAGAACCATTCAAGATGAAGACGTCTACAAAAAGTTGAAAACTCCTATTTTAGAACCTCTTTGACCATAAAAGGAGGAACAGGGAGGAAATTTAAACCTAGGATGAGGGAATCAATTTCATTCTGGGTAAGTTTTATGGAGGAAAAAATATGAATAGCAAGATTTTTTATTTTGCCATCCATAGCCCAAACAGGACTCCTATAAAAATACTAACGACCAAAATTTTGTGGGCTAAAAATTGACCATGGGGTCATTTTTAGTCTTTGCTACCATTTTGGCAATGGAAGAACTCCTGCACTTTCTGCTTCTGAATAGATGGGGCAAAACCCTTTCTTTGATTCTCAAAACCAAAGTTGTAGAAATTTCTTCCATTACCTAGTTGTAATTGTTGCTGCATAGAGGAAGTGTAGTTCTGGAATTTTCTCTCCTTCTTTTGTCTTCTTGGATAAGGGTCCCGAAATTTTAAATTATGTCCCTGTTGTTGTTGTTACCTTTGATGTTGTTGTTGCTTTAGTTGTTTATTCCTTTGTTGTGGTTGTCATAGTTGTTTATTTCTATGTTGTGGATGTTGTTGTGATTGTCTGTGTAGTAAAGGCTCTCTAGTTTGGCCCTCTATTGTGACTTTTATTCTTGTTGTGTTGAGTAGGAAAGTTCTTTTGTGCACCTGTGATTAGTTTTTCCAAATGATCAATTTGTTGCTTTATTTATCTTCTAACCAAGTTGACCACGCTTTATGTAGATTCTGACATATTAACTTCTTAGAATTCTAAAGAAGCATTCTCTCGAGCAGCTTTGGCTTTCTCTTGTATATCTTTTTGGATTTGCATTTCAATTCTCTAGGCTTGAAGCTTTCCCTCAAAAATCTCTTTAATCTAGGATTTCCATTCCAAAGCAATTTCGTGAGAAATTATCTTATGTTTATTTACAAAATTTGCAAGAATTTTCTTAATTTCAAGCAAGAAAATATTGGGAATATAATCATTGGCCTGAGTAGCTAATTTATTTGTGTATTTTTTTAAATTACAGATGTACAATTTAGCCATTTCCAAATGAAATTTTTCTATGAGTGCCTCCGACTCATCAAAAAATTGTTTATTAATATCTTCATCTCGAATTTGAAGACATGGTTTTTCCATTTCTAGACTATGGGAAATAATACCTTTACCTAAATTCTCTTTAAGTCAGACTAGCCTAGAATGGCATTTTTTGTCTTTTTGCTCAAAATTTTGAATTCTTCGAACCTTGTTTCCAATAACTTGTCCAAAGAATTTGGTTGTGGAGGAATGCAGTGCATTGCTTCAATTCCATCTATGAAGGTCATTTTATCCTTTGTAGAAGTAACTCTTTAATTATGAGCAAAAAAATTTGTTTTTATTATACCTCTGCAAAACTCTTCCATTTTATTTACATTGAAGACCTGTTCTTCAAGCTCCCAAATTTGCTACCATGAACCCTTTTGTCGAAGACGCTTGTGAGGAAGATAAACAGGGGAACTAGGGGAACTATTAGGAACTATATAAGAGGATTCAAAATCTAAAATGTCAATAACATGGTGAAGCATTATTTTAAGAACGTAAACTAGTTTTTGATTCACTAGATCACAAATGTGCAAGTGAAGAGCATACTCCTAGTGTTGCAAGTTTTCTGGTTCACCATATCACATTACATGCTAGTGAAGAGCTTAAGAAAAAATGAAACATGGCATAGTAGTACTCAAAAAATACAAACGAGTTTCTAATTCACCAAATCACTTATGCGTAAGTGAAGAGCATACTACTAGTGTTGGAGGCTTTCTGGTTCACCAGATCGCGTTACGCGGCAAGTGAAGAGCATAATACCAACAACAAAAGCGTGGTAGAAAAAAAAAGAAAAATTATTAAATTTTATAAAAAAACATGAGTTAGGAAAGGAACAAAAGACATGAGATTGAATTTTATTCCGATAAGAAGAAGTAATACAACATCAAAACTTCTGACGCATTTTGACCTACAAGTCTCATCAATAGAGTATGAGCTTTGAAGAGGTACAACCCCTCATTATAAATCATAACTCTAAGGGAGGAGCCAAAGAGTAGTGCATGTGGGATAAAATAATACCCAAGCATTTAATACAAGTCGTAGGTTTATAGACCAAGACAGTAAAAAAATTAAAGCCCAAGCTCAACCCCCAATAAAAAGACCCACCCCAAGAAAAGTAAAAATGCATTTAAAAATGTGAAAGTACAAGGTGGGAAAGAGAGTCCCTTAAACAATTTTGTTTTTATACAAATAATATTTAAGAGGTTTCTCATTCCTCTAACAAATTATACCACAAGCAATGTGTTTGAGCTCCCTATATTTTCTCCATGTTTCAAACATTGGAGAGATAATATTTGTGCTAATGCGGAGATCTTTGGCAAAGTTGCAATTATTCAATTTCAAA
Source organism: Wollemia nobilis (assembly GCA_028583015.1). NCBI lineage: Eukaryota > Viridiplantae > Streptophyta > Pinopsida > Araucariales > Araucariaceae > Wollemia > Wollemia nobilis. The sequence continues at coordinate 1,627,052 of JAQPPZ010001340.1, forward strand.
AGAAGTGGAACTGTTTTTATTTTGGAACCATATATGCATGTTGCTTGTTCCAAAACTCTAGCTAGTAAAGAGGGCTTGTTGTCAAATTTGAATTTCTCAAATAGAGGAAGGAGAAAGTTAATTTGATATACCCTTGCTCTAAGTCTGTTAAAATTTTTATTTTTAACAAATATAAATCCTTCCTTGGAACTTTCTCTAACCAAGAACCTATTGAGTTCACTTAAGATGAAGGTCTTATTTTTGTGAACAATATGATTAGAGGAATTCGGGATATACTGGTAAGCATTCATAAGTTTTTGTAATAGTTTAATGCAGAGAACTCCAGCCTGAGCAAAATTAGGCCCCTTGAAAAACACTATGTCCAAAAGAGTCACCTCAAAGTCAGAAACAAAGGTAATAATTATGATTCTTAAATGGAAGGAACCATAAGTAGTAAGAAAAACATCAAGATATTTTTTGGGGCCATTCCAAACTCCAATGGCATCATCGATATATATTTTATAAAATATAAGACAATCCACACTTTTATTAAATACTTGTTTTCCCAAATGATAAAGGAATAAGCAAGTGTACACCACAACAAAATTACTTCCCATGGTTGTCCCCCTTATTTGCCTGTATGTTTTATCAAATAGTGTTGGGTTAACACCATTTTTGCAAGTCTCACCACAAAATTGGTTTTAGATTAATCAAATTCATATTCCAAAAAATGATGAAGAGTGATCAATCCTTGAGAAGTGGGGATACTAGGATAGAGGCTTTCTACATTGAAGGAAAAAAAGGATAATATCCTGAGGAAAAGAGTGGCCATGCAGATCTTTGATAAGGGAGATAGAATCCAGAAGATGGTTTTCCTTCTTAAGAAAAATGGGCAGGAGTAAATGGTGGAGCCATTTGGAGGATGGTTCAAGCATAAACCCATAATAATAGTAGATGGGTCAACGAACAAGCTTTGGATTCTGGATTTTGGGAAGCAAGTAAAAAACACAAACTCTGGCAAGGGAAGGAGTAATTTGAAGCATGAAATTTTTGTGGTTTTCTTAAAGCAAACCCCACCTAACAACATGGCCAAGAAATATCTAGAGTTGAGAAAAGATATCCAGCCAAGGGACCTTGTCAACTTCCATGTAAACATTATGATCTGAAAGTTGGGAGAGGCCTTCACGTTGGAAATTTTGAGTAGTTGTGTTGTCATTAATGTCAAGAGTTAGTGTCAGTGATCAGTGCAAGGGTTTGGAAAAATGAGGGTTAAAATATCTATATTTTAAGCCCAAGAGATTTGGTTTAAAAGCATCACATAATTGGTCAAAAGGTTGGTTAAATACCATGAAGGAAGGAAATACCTAGGCCCAAAGGAAATAATATTATAATATTTATTATTATAATATTGAAGGTGGTAAGATAAGGCCTAAGGGTGAAAAATAAAAATACCTAGGCCCAAAGGTAATAATATAATATTTATTATTATAATAAGGTTTAAAATAATACTTAAGGTTATTTATAAATTATTTATAATATTTATATTATAAATTAATTTATAAAATAAATTAATTAAACCCTAAGTTAGGTTTGGGCACAAAAACATTTAAATAAATATCCCCTACCGACATTCGAAGAAAAATATGAATGGTATTTATACCATAAGACTTGCAACATTAAGGTAAGTCTCCGAATTTATGCATGTGTGAATATTGGCTAAGGTTTGATGCGAATTCGTGAGCGCATAAGGTAAGAGGTTTTTAATTTTTAAAAGGTAGCAGAAAAACATGAAGGTTAAATTTACTTAGGCTTAAAGCCTTATCACCAACCACATGGTTGAGCTAGTGGCAAGGCATCATTGTGTAAGACATTGGGTGAGCGAAGGTTCCGCGTTCGAGTCTCTGTAGCAGAAAAAGGGGCAAAGGTTTTTGGTTTTGGGTTTTGGTTCCAAGCAAAGGAATAAAGTGCATGAGGTGCTTTTGTGTCCCAAGTGAGCGCCTAGCTCACGTTATGGTTAGGTCATGGATAGGGCGCTGGAGGCAGTGCGACAGGGGATCGAATCCCATCGAGGCAGCGTGCGCAAAAGGTATTTAAATTATTTAAATTTATAAATTTGTGCTTGATCTAAAGTTGATGGTATGCACCTTGAGGAGTTATAAAATGGTTGAAATAAATACTATATTTGCCATGGTTGAAAGTATTGAATAATTTAAATTTTGGTTTGAAGAGTACATTGGAATATTTTTGAATAGTGGTGTTAATTATTTTGAAAATGCATCTTTGAGTAGGGAGATATAAGGAAGTAATTTTGGATTATTCTATGCATTAAATTCTGAAGTGAATTATTGTGAAAGTGAGTTATTTGAATCTTTGCTAATTATATTTTGAAAATATTGGAGATTATAATGTGTACTTGAGACTTGATATTTTTGTATGGTGAAATAACAATTGAGGAGAATATTTGTGTGGAGATTTTGAGATAGGTTGTAGCTATCTAACCTTGAAATTGGCAAATAATATTTGATTATAATTAAGACAGGTTTTGAAGACATATCTCCATCAAAACAAAAGGTATGGGCACATCTTCCTTATGAGTGAAATATTGTTGGATTGAATGTTGTGAAATACAAAGTTGAAGTGAAAATGATTGTTTGATAAGCATTGTTGGAAATGTTTGAGTAAGTTTTCATGTGCATGATTTTTGGTTGTTGAAAGAACATGAGTATCATTGTTATGTGACATTGGAATAATCTTGATTCAAGGTTTGAGACCCATAGTGTGAGTGGTTGGAAGTATAGTGAAACACTTGGTTAGGGTTTTTAAGCAAGTTGTGTTTCATTGAGTGAATGTTTGAGTAATGTTGGATGAAAATTATTGATTGAAAGCATTGGAGTGATAGTTCAAGTTTTGTGATACAAATTATACTTTATTTCTGAATTTATTTGAAATAAATTTTGAAAGTGATAAAGTGTTTTGTTGGGCACAAAACCTAGTGAGTGTAAAACATATTGACTCTTTGACCATTCTCTATATGTTCCTGTGGTTAAACAAGATTCTGAGTAAAACTTGTTGGTATGTTGAAAAGGTTTTCTAAAAAATATTGAATTAATTTTTGTATGCAAGTTTTGCAGTTGTTTAAGTAAGCTTTTGTGAAAGCTTAAGTACAAGGTTAAGCAAAATTTTGTAAAATCTTGTTGGACAGATTTGAGGTAAGTCTTGGTGAAGACTTGTTGGATAGATTTGAGGCAAGTCTTAGTGAAGAATTTTTGGACAGATTTGAGGTAAGTCTTGGTGAAGACTTGAGAGCATATTTGTGACAGAGCAAAGATAGACTTGAGAGCAAATTTGTGACAGAGCAGAGACAAATTTGTGAGAATATTTGTGCTAGACCAAGAACAGTGTTTAGTGTATATTTGAGACATAGATTGAGCAGAGTTAGAGCAATATTTTAGTGGTGATAGAGCAAAGGATAGTAGTATCCAGTGGATAGAAATCCATTAGCCAAGGTAGTGAGGACAAAGGTCTTCTGAGTGAGGACAGAGGTATTCAGTGGAGAGATATCCACAAGCCAGTGCAATGGGGGTATAAGTCTTATAGAAGAGCACCAGCTAGAGCAAAGGAGAAAGAGTTCTCCTGTGGATAGAGATCCACAAATTAGAGCAAGGGAATTGGTGTCTCCTTTGGATAGAGGTCCATAAACATTGTAATAGGGAATTGATTCCCAAAAGAATTTATTGAGAAAATTTATAAGGAATATTTTCTTCGTGGAGTAGCCCACATTGGGTGAACCATGTTAAATCATGTCTCTCATGTGTGTGATGTTTTGTGTAATGCTTATTGTTTTAATACTAATGATGATATCATATGGATTAAAAAGTAAAATGTTCTATCTTATACTGCTCACCCCCCTCTCAGTATAAGCACATGTTCTTCACTTCAAACACATACTAATCCATAGGCAAAACACAAACACCCAAATTTTTATTTGTAGGTCTAATGACAATTGATTTGTCATTAGCAAGGGAGCGAATGGAAGACTAGATATGGGGTGAGAAATAATTATGGTGAAAAGGGTTGGAAGCAAAGAATTTTATATTGAGAAATCTTTCTCCCATACCAATAATATCTTCCAAAGGTCTGTAAACTATGGAGGATTGTAACCATGGTTGGGAACATAGAAAGGTTCAATGGGCTTTGGAGGGTTAGGAAGGCCACCTTTAGGTCCAAAAAACCACTTGAGATGAAATCGTCTGCAAAAAGTAGAAAAATATTGTTAAATAGCTTCCTTATCCATGGGAGGTGGAACGAGGAGGAATTATAAACCTAGGTTGAGAACCTCAATCTCATTCTGGGTAAATTCTTTGGAAGATAAATTGTGGATGGCAAGATTTGTAATTTTACTGTCAATAGCCCAAATAGGACTCCCGTATAAAAATCGGTGGCCATAGTCCTGAGGGTTGAAAATTACGACCCAAGAGGTTATTTTTTGTTTTCACTGTCATTTTGGCAATGGAAGTACCCCTATCCTTGTTGTTTCTACACAAATGGGACAAAATCTTGTCTTTGATTCCTAAAACCAAAGTTTTGGAAATTTTCTCTATTGTTTTGTCGTGATTGCTACTGTGTAGAGAAAGTGTGGTTCTAAAATTTTCTCCTTTTCTTTTGTCTTTGTGGAGAAGGGCCTTGGTAGTTTAAATTATGAAATTGTTGTTTTTGTGGTTACTTTTGTTTATTTATTTTTGTGCATGGTTGAGGTTGGTACTGTGTATGTTGCTTTTGCATTGATAATTCATGCGGTTAGGCCCTCTGCTATGACTTATATTCCTATTACACTTTGCGATGGTATTTTATTTCATACCCATGATAAGTTTCTCTAAATGGTCCATCTTCTGTTTGATTTATTTTTTGACCAAGTCAGCCACACTTTTTGTAGCCTCTACCATTTTGACTTTTGGAACTTCTCAGACAGTATTTTTACAAGTTGCTTGATCTTTCAACGACACATATTTTTTGATCTATAATTCAACTCTCCAGGCTTGGAGATTTCCTTCAAAAGGCTCCTTGATCTAAGATTCCCAAGCTATGGCAATTTCTTGATAAATTATTTTGTGCTTGTTCATTGAGTCAAAGAGAAGTTCTTGGATTGCAGGTAGTAAGGCATTGGTATCTTAAGAAAAAATGAAACATGGTGTAGCAGTACTCAAAAATACAAACTAGTTTCTGATTCACTAGATCACTTATGCACAAGTGAAGAGAATACTACTAGTGTTGGAGGCTTTCTAGTTCACCAAATCGCGTTACGTGGCAAGTGAAGAGCATAATACCAACAACAAAAGTGTGGCAAAAAATAAAAGGAAAAATATTAAATTTTATAAAAAAGCATGAGTTAGGAAAGGAAGAAAAGACATGAGATTGAATTTTATTCTGATAAGAAGAAGTAATACAACGTCAAAACTCCGAACGTGTTTCGACCTACAAGTCTCATCAGCAAAATATGAGCTTTGAATAGGTACAACCCCTCATTATAAATCCTAACTTTAGGGGGGAGCCAAAGAGTAATCCATGTGGGATAAAATAATACCCAAGCATTTAATACAAGCCACAGGTTTATAGACCAAGATAGTAAAAAAATTGAAGCCCAAGTTCAGCCCCCAATAAAAATATCCATCCCAAGAAAAGTAAAAACACATTAAAAAATGTGAAAGTACAAGGTGGGAAAGAGAGTCCCTTAAACAATTTCTTTTTACATAGATAATATTTGAGAGGTTTCTAATTCCTCCAACAAATGATGCCACGAGCAATGTGTTTGAAATCCCTATCTTTTCTCCATCTTTTGAACATTGGAGAGATAATATTTGTGCTAATGCGGAGGTCTCTAGCAAAGCTGCAATTATCCAATTTCAAAAGAAGTGGAACTATATTTATTTTGGAACCATATTTGTGTGCTACTTGCTCCAAAACTCTAGCCAACAATGAGGGTTTGCCATCAAATTTTATTTTCTCAAATAGAGGAAGGAGAAAGTTAATCTGATATCCCCTTGCTCTAAGTCTATTAAAAAAATTATTTTTGACATATATAAATCCTTCCTTGAAACTTTCTCTAACCAAGAACCTATTGAGTTCACTTAAGATGAATGCCTTCTTTTGGTAAACAGGATGATGGGAGTAAGCAGGTATATACGAGTAAGTATTCATTGATTTTTGGAATAATATAGTGCAGAGAACTCCAGTCTAAGCAAAATTAGGGTCCTTGAAAAATATCGCGTCCAAGAGAGTCACCTCAAAGTTAGAAATAGAGGCAATAATTTTGATGCTTGAATGGAAGGAACCGTAAGTAATAAGAAAAACATCAAGATATTTTCTGAATCCATGTCAAACTCCAATGGCATCATTGATATATCTTTAATAAAATAAAATGTAATCCACAACAACTTTATCAAATACCTATTTTTCCAAATGACAGAGGAATAAGCAAAGTACACCATAATAAAATTACTTCCCATGGTTGTCCCCCTTATCTGCCTGTATGTTTAATCCTTGAATTCCAAATAGTATTGGGTTAACACCATTTTTCAAATCTCACCACAAAATTGGTTTTAGCTAAGTCAAATTCATATTCCAAAAAGTAACAAAGAGTGATTAGTCCCTGAGAAGTGGGGATACTAGGATAGAGGCTTTCTATATTGAAGGAAAAAGGATAATATCCTAAGCAAAAGAGCGATCATGCAGATCTTTGATAAGGGAGAGAATCTAAAATATGGTTTTCTTTCTTAAGCAAAATGGGCAGGAGTAAATGGTGGAGCCATTTGGAGGTCGTTTCAAGAATAAACCCACAATAAGAGAAGATGGGTCAACCAAAAATCTTAGGCTTATGTCACAAACTCTGGAAAGGGAAGGAGTAGTTTGAAGCATGAACTTTCTGTGGTTTTTTTGAAAGCAAACCCCAACTAACAACATGGGCAAGTAGGTTTTGGAGTTGAGAAAAAATATCCAGCCAAGGGACCTTTTCAACTTTCGTGTAAACATTATGATCTAAAAGTTGGGAGAGGCCTTCAGACACATACCAATCCATAGGTAAAACATAGACATCCAAATTTGTATGTGCAGGTCTAATGACAATTGATTTGTCATTAGCAAGGGAGCAAATGGCAAACTAGATATGGGATGAGAAAGCATTATGGAAAAAAGGGTTGGAAGCAGATAATTTCTTATTGAGAAATATTTCTCCCATACCAATAATATCTTCCAAAGGTTTGTAAAACTATAGAGGACTGTAACCAATTTTGGGAACACAAAAAGGGTCAATGGGCTTTGGAGGATTAGGAAGGTCACCTTTAGGTAAAAAATACCACTCGAGACGAAGTCATCTGCAAAAGGCATAAAATTCTTATTTAATAGCTTCCTTGGACATGGGAGATGGAACAGGGAGGAACTTTAAACCCATGTTGAGGGCCTCAATCTCATTCTAGATAAGTTATTTGGAAGATAAATTGTGGATGGCAAGATTTGTAATTTTACCGTTAATAGCCCAAACAAGACTCATATATAAAAATTGGTGGCCATAGTCCTGAGGGCTAAAAATTATGGCTCAAGAGGTTATTTTTGGTTTCTATCACCATTTTGGCAATGGAAATACCCTTGTCCTTACTGCTTATGCATAAATGAGACAAAATCCTATCTTTTATTCTTGAAACCAAAGTTTTAGAAATTTTCTCCATTATTTTGTTGCAATTGTTATTGCATAGAGAAAGTGTAGTTTTGAAATTTTCTCCTTTTATTTTGTCTTTGTGGAGAAGGGCCTTGGAAATTTAAATTATGATGTTGTTGTGGTTGCTTTTATTTTTTTCTTTGTTGCGATTGCCATGGTGGTTGTTTTTTTGTGCGTGGTTGAGGCTGGTGCTATGTACGTTGCTTTTGCATTGATGAATTCATGTGGTTAGGCCCTATGCTATGACTTATATTCTTGTTACATTGTGCAGGGGTACTTTATTTCATACCCATGATAAGTTTCTCTAAACGGTCCATCTGCTACTTGATTTATTTTTTGACCAAGTCATCCACACATTTTGCAGCCTCTGCCATGTTGACTTTTGGGAACTCTCGGGTAGTAATTTCACGAGTTGCTTGAGCTTTCAACTGCATATCTTTCTGGATATGTAATTTTACTCTCCAGGCTTGGAGCTTTTCTTCAAAAGCTCCTTGATCTGAGATTCCCAAGTTGTGGCAATTTCTTGAGAAATTATTTTGTGCTTGTTCACTGAATCAAAGAGAAGTTCTTCGATTGCAAGTAGTAAGAAATTTGGAATGTACTCATTAGCTTGAGCAGTCAATTTTTTTGTGTATTTTTGAAAATTATAGATATAAATTTTGGCCATCTACAAGCGAAATATTTTAGTGAGTGCCTCTAACTTGTCAAAAAATTGCTTGTTAATTTCTTCATATAGAAGTTGTAAGTGTGGTTTCTCCATTCATAAACTATGAGGGATTATTCCATTGCCAAGGTTCTCTTCAACTACCTCACTTTGATTGGCACTTATCTACCTTTTTACTCAATACCTTAAACTCTTCGAACCTTGTATCCAACAGTTTGTCCAAAGAGTCAAGTTGTGGAGGGATGTTGTGCATCGCACCGATTCTTTCAATGAAAGTCCTTCGATCTTGTGAGGATGGAATTCTCTTATTCTTGTTAGTCTCACAATGACACTGAGAGGGGGGGGTGAATATGTGTAGCTCTTTTAAACTTAAATCTTCAACACTCAAAGCCAAAACAATGAAAACATAAAACCAAATAAAGCAAGTATAACAAGAGAACATCACACAACACAAGATGTACCGAGGTTCATAGATTTGGCTACATCCTCGAAAATGACTGTTTGGACTCCCATCCAAATCCAGTATTTGCAAAGCACCAAATTTACAATCAATTTACTAGCACCCACTGGAAGGAGCACCAACCCCTGATTTATCTGCATCAACCCCTCTACCAAGCACCCACTTGATTTTGATATTGATAATAAAATGACATATATGAATGTCTTCACTGAAACCAGAACCCTCTATGGTCTGTAAGCTCAAAATATAAAAATTTCTATTTCACCCAGTGTAACATCCCTCTCTCTGAATTACTCAGAATTTGAATCTTCTCTTCTCACAAAACAAACTGATTGTTCTCTTAGCTCATTCTACCAATTTCTAAACACTTTCTGGGTATTTTGCAGCACTTTGTCTGCGAACTCCTCTCAAAATTTCAGTTAAAATGAATATCATATGAGAAAGTTATGCCCAAAATACTGAAGTGAAATTTTTCACCTCTCTCCAAAAATCACGGATTTTCACTCTTTATTTTTCTCCACGCACACTTCTCTCTTCACAAAATAAAGTCCCCACCTTTCAATAAAATCCCTTGTCACTTAAAAAGCACACACTTGCATTATTTTTCCCTTTTCAATTTTAAAAATATTTTCTTTAATGAAGCTTCTTAAAACAATATAACTTCCTTTTTTTTTTTTGAGAAGGCATTTCGTCAAACACGTCACATGCAAAGAATTGACACCTTACTCGTTCTCTTACTTCGGAGCCACGTGACACCTCAAACCAAAAATGAAAGATGCTCTATTTGATGCCTTAAAGGTGTAACAACACTAAAACCGAAACTCTGGCGACTCTACAAGGTCGAAACGACCAACTGAAGGATTTTGCACAAGTGGAACAAATTGACATAAAAGTGACCTGTACCATTTTTGCAACAATAATAACTCTCACCTTGTAACTCTGTTTTCTCTAAAATTTGAAACGTGGAATATCTGCAATGCTTAATACATCCAATCCAAATATTGCTACATAACTCCTTACAGTTCACCTGTACCACCTCCACAAAAACTACTGCTGACACACTTTTTCCAAAAAGGGCGTTTTTGTGACAGTATTGCAACGCTTGTAACATTCACCTCGCTTCTCCGTTTTGGTGGAAATTTGGAACACATGTTCTTGAAGATAAAAACCACCTCCAGTTCAAATTTTACTATCAAATTCTTCTCAGTTTGCTCGCAATTATTCTGACAAAACTGCCCTTTTTTGGCCTATACAACCACTTGCCAAATCATCCGCCAAGATACCGAAAACATCACCGATCAATCCAAACACTATGTTGACACCTCCAACATTGTTCTAGACTATTTCATGATATTTTGGCATGTTCCAAACTGATCCATCCTGTCCAAATGTGCCCGTGATGACTTTTGCAATTTTTTGACAACTTGACAATTTTTTCAACTTTTGCAAATTTGCACGAACAACCTGTAACAACTTCATCTGAACATCAAAAACATCCTCATAAGTATTGAAAATAATTGTACAACATCCAAGCAACTATCCACTACATCAACCTATCCATCTGAGTGTGTTGACAATAATGACAATATTGTCGTTGCACCTTGCTCAACAATCTTCCCCTTTGGAATTGTTGGCAACACACGCACAATTTTCTGTAACTCTTCTCCTCCTTTGACAACAAGACCAAAGGGCTACTACAAACTCCCCCTGAGTCCATGCACAACATTCTCAGGAAAAAATTATTACAATTAGTAAAAATCACAAACATGAGCAAAAAGATAAACAAATACACAAATGCTCCCCCTGAGAATGTGGCCCCAATATCTAGTCAATTCTTGGGAAGTGTGACCACTCCCAATTTCTTGCAAAGGTACTCAAAGACTTCCTTGGGTAATGGTTTTGTGAAGATATCCGTTACTTGCTCTGTTGTTGGAACAAAATCCAACTTAACCTCACCTTTCGCAACTTTCTCCTTCAAAAAATGATACCAGATAGCAATATATTTTGTGCGAGAATGCATAATAGGATTCTTTGAGATGTTAATGGCACTGGTGTTATCACACTTAACTAAAATTGGCTCACTAAAATTAATGCCAAGATCCTTCAAAGTTTATTTCATCCATAACACCTACGTACAACACATTGTCACTACAATGTATTCTGCCTCTACTGTGGATAAGGAGACTGACTCCTATTTCTTACTATGCCACGCGACCAACCTGTCTCCAAGATAGAATGCACCTCCACTGGTACTCTTCTTATCATCTACACATCCTACCCAATTTGCATCTAAATACGCAATAAGGGTGAAGTCCTTACCTTTCGGATACCATAACCCATACTCCATAGTACCCTTGAGGTACCGAAGAATCCTCTAAACTGCTATCACATGAGTCTCCTTGGGACTAGCCTGAAATCATGCTACCATTTATATTTCCTGTAAAATATTTAGTCAGGTAGTTGTCAAGTATAGTAAGCTCCCAATCATAGATCTATACATAGTTTGATCAACATGTGGAGATTTGTCATCTTTGCTCAACTTGCAACCTATCATCATGGGAGTGCTAACTGGCTTACAATCCTCCATTGTGAACTTTTTTAGCATCTCTTTCACATATTTAATTTGAGAAATAAATATGCCCTTCTTTTGATTAACTTGCAATCCGAGGAAATACGAAATTTCACCAATCATTGACATTTCAAATTCTTTCGGCATCTTCTTTGCTAAATCTTTACACAACTCATCTTTGTTGTTGCCAAATATGATATCATCTACATATACAACAAGAACAATATGATGACCATTTTATGTTTTGACATACAAATTACTATCCACCATACCTTTCTTGAACCCTTGTTGAGTAAGATAATTGTCTAGCCTTGCATACCATGCTTGGGGTGCCTTTTTTAAGCCATATAATGCTTTCTTCAACTTGCAAACCAAGTTGGGATCATCACCAAGCTGGAAACCATCTAGCTGCTCAATATAAACCTCTTCTTCAAGTTTCCCATTCAAAAATGTTGATTTCACATCCATTTGATAAACTTTGAAACTCTTGTAAACTGCTAAAGCCAGAAACATTCTAATTGCCTCTAGTCTGGCCATAGGTGCAAAGGTTTCCTCAAAGTCAATACCTTCAACTTGTGCATAGCCTTTGCATACCAATCTTGCTTTGTTCCTGACTACCTATCCGTATTCATTCAATTTTTTTCGAAAGACCCATTTAGTACTGATTACATTTTTATTTGCAAGTATTGGTACTAACTCCCAAGTCTTGTTTTTCTCGATCTGATCTAATTCTTCATTTATTGCCTTTACCCAAATTTCATCTTTGCTTGCATCAGCAATATTTTTGGGCTTAATGTTGAATAATAAAGGGTAGTTTCTTACTAATCTTCTTCTTGTTTGAACACCAACTGTGGGGTCTCCAATTATTTGCTCTCTAGGATGATCTTTCTGCCAGTTGCCTATTTTGAATTTCTTGTTTTCTTCCACTTTTGAATCACTGTTTGAATCCTCTAAGTCAATTTTTGGTTTCTTTTCCATTTCCTTTTCCTCGTCTCCTTCAATGACCTCTTCATAAATTAGGTGATTCTCTTCATAGCTAATTACTCATTCCCTTCCTTCATCAACTTTAACATCGGCACTATCCACAATTTTCCTTAGCCTCTTGTTGTAGCATTTGTAAGCTTTGCTTTTTGATTAATAGCCAAAAAAAATACCTTCATCTACTCTATCTTCAAACTTACCAAGGTTTTCTTTAGTTCTTTTTATGTAACACTTGCTGCCAAAAAATTTAAAGTATCTTGTTGTTGCCTTTTTACCGAACCACAACTCATAAGGAGTTTTGCTTCATGCACCTATTTTGGATGTATACCGCAGTATGGACTACCTATTTCCAAAATTTGTCTGCTACTTTTCTCTCAGTCAACATAGTCCATGCCATTTCCTGCACTCTCCTGTTCTTTCTTTCTACCACACCATTCTGCTGAGGTGTCATGGTTGCTGAAAACTGTCTCCTAATGCATATTGTAATCCTCTGAAATGAACTCTCCTCCTCTGTCTGACCTTAAACATGTAATCTTTTTTCCTGTTTGATTCTCAACTTGGTTTTTGAAAACCTTGAATATCTCAAAAGCTTCTGATTTATGCTTCAAGAATAGTACCCATGTCATCCTGGAATAGTCATCTATACACAACATGAAATATTTGTTACCGTTTATGCTTTGCATTCTCATGGGTCCACATAAATTAGTATGTACTAGTTCCAAAGGTTTGCTTGTGTAGTACTCTTTTGTTTTAAATGAAACTCTAGTTTGCTTCCCCTTTTGACATGAAGCACAAATGCTATTTGATGGTTTGCCAATGGTGGGAATATCTCTCACTGCTTTCTTTGAGCTGATTTTTACTAGATTGTCAAAACTGATATGACCGACCCTCTTGTGCCACAACCAATTCTCTTCTTCCTATCCAATAAAGAAAGCTCCTTCTAAAGTCTCTGAGAGAATGTACAAGTTTCCAGATGTCCTTGATCCAGTTGCTATCAACTTCCCATTGTTTGCCTTTCTAATTTTACAATGTTGCTTCTTAAAGATCACTTCATGACCTCTATCACAAATCTGACTTACGCTCAACAATTTATGCTTCAGACCAACCACAAACAAGACTTCTTTTGACCTTATTTTTTCATCACTAATCTTAACTGAACCTCTGTCAACTATCTTAGCTCCATCATTGTTTCCAAACTTTACTGAACCACCTTCATATTGCTGCAACTTCTCAAATTTTTGTTTGTCACCTATCATATGACTGGAGCATCCACTATCAAGTATCCATGGTGTGGATTTATTCTATGTTTTAAATGTCATCTGTACAATCAAGGATTTCTTTTCTTCCTTAGGTCGCTCTTTTTCTTTCCACTTGGGTTTGATTACAATTTTGGGCTCTTGTTTTGGCTTTTCTTTTTCAGTAGCTTGTGCATGTTTTTCGAGAAATTTTCTATTTTGTCTTATTCCATTTGGCTAAAATTTTCTTCCCTGAAATTGATTTTATGTAAATGTACTTCGACAATTTCTTGCAATATGCCCAAAATTATGACAGTTATAACATTCTACTACATAATCCATCAAAGGTGAAAAATTATTTCTATTGGTAAAATTCCTTGGTCCTACATTATACTTGCAATCTAAGATCTTATGTCCATAACCATTGCATTTAAAATAGTAACCAGAAAAGAGATTATTGAACCTGGGTGGTGGTCTTTGCCATGTTGTCGTAGAAGCCATAAATCTTCTTCTTCTTTGATGTGTGACATTGGTGAATCCATCATTGTCAATTATCCTTTCGTGCCTTGCATTATTGCTTTCCTTTGCATAATTCGTTTTTGCTTGATCAACCTGTTTCTTCTCTTCATTCTTTGTGGATTCTTCATTTATGGCCTTTGATCCATTTGATGATTCTCCTTCATCAAAACCCAAACCAAATTTGATGCCTGTAGTCTTTTGGTTATTTATGATCTTATCTAGCTTCATAGAAATTTCTTCACATTTGTGATAACAACTAATTTTCTGATTCATCTCTTCTAGATACATTCTTAAACCAACAATCTCTTCTTCTAGCTTGCTGCAATAATCTATTTTCATGGTTATTTGCACTTCGAGATCTTCGAAGATTTTCTTGGATTCTTCTATCTGTACTTTCAAATTTGTTATGATTTCATTTGCATCCTCAAGATTTCTTAAAATTTTCTTATTCTTTTTTCTTTCTATCTTCAATTCATCTAGAGCTGCAATTAGTTCCTCTTTCAAATTCACTTCTACGTCAATTTCTTCTTCATCATATTCCTGTTATTTTTCTAGTTTTTCTTCTTTGAGTGCCATAAAAAGAGCTTCACCTGTTTCCTTTTTAGAATCCTCACTGGAGCTATCTTCTAATGAACTGACATTCTTGGAGATGAAACTTTTCTTCTTGAAGTTGCATTTTCTAAATTCTTTTCTTTCTTCCAGTCACTTCTTTCTTCGTGCGATCCTTCATCACTTATGTTATTCTCATTAAGTGGACATTTAGTTGCAAAATGCCCAACACCTCCATAGTTGAAATATTTAAACGGTAACTTTCCTTTGTATTTTCCTTTTCCCCTTTTTAGTTTTTGAACAAAGTTTACTTCTATTTCATCTTATGTCTCTTCTTCCTTGGATTCTTGTTTTGCTTTCATATTTTTATGGGCTTTAAAAGTAGCTTCTCTATATGTGGGTTTAGATTTTCCTATTCTGATCTCATATGCAGTCAAAGAACCATACATCTCATCCATACTAAAATAATTTACATCTTTAGCTTCTGCTATAGCTAAAACTTTAGAATCAAATCTTTGGAGAAGGGATCTTAATATCTTTTTCACGATGACAAAATCTTTTATTTCCTCGCTCAGTCCTCTAATCGCATTAATGTCTTCATTAACTCTTAGCATATATGCCTCTATATTCTCATCATCATTCATCTTTAATACTTCGAACTAAGCTCGATGTGTTTGTAACTTGGCCTCCTTGATCTTAACATCTCCTTCATGAATGCTCTTCAATTTGTCCCATATTTCCTTTACCATTTTACAACCCATAATCTTTACCAGTTTTTTGTCCACTAATCCACACATGATAGCATTATTTTCTTTTGAGTCATTTTCAAACAGTTTCTTACCGACAGCATCGATTGGAGAAGTGATGGGTATTGTGTATCCACTATCTACTAAATCCCAAATGTTGTATCCCAAAGCACAAAGATATGTCTACATCCTGAGTCTCCAAAATGCGTAATTAGTTTCGTAAAACAATGGTGCTTTGTTTGATGAGAAGCCTTCACCACCTGCCATTGTGTCACTTCCAATATCACCCTAGTTGGTTAAGTTTGTTCAGGAACCTCTCTCTGATACCAATTGTTAGTCTCACAATGACATTGAGAGGGGGGTGAATCAGTGTAGCTCTTTTAAACTTAAATATTCAACACTCAAATCCAAAACAATGAAAACATAAAACCAAATAAAGCAAGTATAACAAGAGAACATCACACAACACAGATGAATTATCTTAGAAAAGGGAGTTCAAAAAATTTCGACGAGAAATGAGCTCTGGCGATTTTTCCTCTGAACTAGGGTTTTTGGAACTTCAAAAAATCTAGGGCATCAGCTGGATTGCAGAAGTGCCTTCGAGGTACGGTGGATCTGAAGGCTAGATTGGTGCCCCAGGAGGGTCCAATGGGGACTTCTCCGGCTCCTTTTCCAGGGAGTAGCAGCTCATACGCAGATTTGTTTAAAGAAAATTCTCCTCCAAAGAACGACGAAGCTCAAAAAATGGCATATAAAATGCTCTTCACGGCTTCTGGGAATAGGTCGACAGCACATCGTGTGAATGGATGTTTGCTGCAGGCCAAAACCAAGCCAAAAATTGTCATCGAGCCAACTATGGTTGAAAAATCAGTTATTTACAGAGCTAATCACAATTTAATCTACAAGTTCATGGGTATACGTCCTTCCCTAAATTTTTTGCACTCTTGGATCCGCCAAAACTGGGAGCCTCACGGTGAGTATTCATTGTGGTTTATTAGCAATGGATATTTTATTGTTAGCTTTTCATCTTTGGCCGATAGAAATAGGGCTTTCGAGTCAGAGAAGAAAAATCATGGCCCGACAGGGCTATTTGTTCAACCATGGAGAGTGGGATTCGATCCCCGAGTTGAACCTACTGTTGTCCCAGTATGGATCCGACTATATGCTCTTCCAATGGAATTCTGGAGTGAGCAGGTGTTGGCAAGGATTGGCAATTCTATTGGAAGACATCTGGGTGTTGCCAGAGACACAATTGAAGGGAGCATGGCGGTGTATGCAAGAATATGTGTGGAGATGGATCTCGGCCAGCCTTTGTCGATAGAGATGGAAATTGAATTGGCAGGACTCTCCTGGATTCAACAACTGGACTATGAGGCCCTACCCTTTAGATGTAGGGTTTGTCACAAACATGGACATTTGGCCCATTTTTGCCCTAATAATATGAATGCTAAAATGGAGGCCCCTTTAGGAATGCCAAACCTGCCTAAAGAGGATAAGGCAACACTTAATAAAGATTCTAATAGCACCGTTCAGGGCCAGGAAGCTCGGAGAGAGGGTTTTGAATGACCTAGAAGAAAAATACGGACAAAGAAAAAAGAGGGAAAGGAGCAATCCCATCTCAGACCTGCCAATAGGTATGAGATATTTAAGTCACTGGTTGACGAAGAGGAACAATTTATGGAGGGCATGGAGGGTAATAAGGAAAATTCTAATATTCTCGGGCAACTCCCTCTCTCATCTCCTCCCGTCATACAGCAGGTAGTTGAACTCTGTGAGGTATCACAGCCAGTGTGTTCAGGGGCTTTAGTAGTGCATAACCAGGAGCGAGACGAGTATCTCGGGATGTCGGCATGGGAATACCGAGAGAAGAACAGGGAAAGGCCAACTTTGGGGATAACCCAGGTAGAAAAAAGATCAAAAAACAGCAATTCTCAGGGAGTAGGTAGAAGATCCAATAAGGAG
Source organism: Wollemia nobilis (assembly GCA_028583015.1). NCBI lineage: Eukaryota > Viridiplantae > Streptophyta > Pinopsida > Araucariales > Araucariaceae > Wollemia > Wollemia nobilis. The sequence goes on from JAQPPZ010001340.1 coordinate 1,644,424, forward strand.
TTGCTAGCAGCCCAAGGAGACAAATTGATCACGGGAGGATCGGTGAGGACAATAGACTCTTATTGCTCCCAGGGTAACCAATGATTATACAATCATGGAATGTGAGGGGTTTAAACAGCAGAACCCATCAATCTGTTGTTCGAAGACTTTTAGAGAATCGTAATACTAATTTTTTGCTTTTACAGGAGACTAAGATGTCATTAGATCTTATGTCCAAAATAGTCAACAGAATTTGGAGGGGTGCTGGTCATATGGATGTGGCTGCCCAAGGTGCCTCAGGGGGGATTGTTACTCTGTGGAACTCTCTTGAATGGTCTGCAATAGAACATCTTGCCTGGAGGGGTGTTCTCACTTCTCTTTTTAGGAATAATGTCACTGCGGAACACGTTCTAATCACAAACTTTTATGGGTCTCAAAACCTAGATGGTCAGAGCGGCGGTGGAAGGCTGTGCATAACATGCGAACCTCAAGGGAAGATCTAGACTAGATTATAGCGGGGGACTTTAACGCTAAATTATCTTCTAGAGACCGGGAAGGGGGAACACCATTTTTGGACCCAGGGGACCGTTTCATGATTGCCCAAGTCCAGGCTTTGCACTTAGTGGACATTAAATGTCCTGGCATTAACTACACTTGGACTAATAAAAGGTGGGAGCCACATAGCAGGAAGGTTAAGCTAGATCATTTTCTGGTTTCAGAGGAGGCATTTGTAAAATGGAATATAAATTTTTAGATTTTAGAAGGCCCAGTTTCAGATCACTGTCCCATTCTGTTGGAAGGCGGGACTAGGATGGGGCAGCATCACAAACCTTTTAGATTTGAGAATTTTTGGCTTCAGAAAGAAGAACTTCGGGAGAAAATTCCACAGTGGTGGGAAGAAGGCCGCCCAGCTTATGGGAGAGCAATGTTCAGAATCCACAAACAACTACAATATGTCAAAACTCAGTTGAAGTATTGGAGGCGTGCTAATAAAATAGACTTCCGGGCCCAAAGAGCTCCATTGGTGGCCAGATGGGATGAGGTCCAAAAATAGTTTAGAGAAGGAGTAATTACAGACCAGCTCAAAGCTGAGGATGATGCCTTGCGTACAGCGGTTGAGGACATTGACAACCGGGAGGAGACCTATTGGAAGCAGAGAGCAAGAACCACCTGGTTATTAGAAGGGGACAGAAATACAAAATTCTTTCATCGGACTGCTTGTGCTCGAAGACAGATGAATAAGATGGAGGCCCTTCAAGATGAGAATGGTCATTCCTTTGATACACTTCCAGGTATGCATTCCCATGCTATGGATTATTTTTCTAAGATTTTTAAGGAAAGTGTGGTACAAGATGTAGAGGCCCAAAATGAAGTTATTTCTGTCATACCTGTTGTTATTTATGAGGATGAAAATCAGGCCCTCCTCAAACCCATTGATAGAGATGAATTGAAAACTGTGGTCTTTGGAATGAGCACTGGTAAAACTCCAGGTCCAGACGGCTTCCCAATTGAGTTTTTTAGGCTTTCTGGGACTACTTAGAGGAAGATGTAAGGGTTGTTGTAGAAGAGTCCAGAGAAAATAAGAGAATGCTTAAAGCTATAAACCACACTTTCATTACCTTAATTCCAAAAGGGGAGGAGGGGGTTCATATTTCAGATTATAGGCCTATTGCCTTATGTAATGTGTTGTACAAAATAATCACAAAGGTAATGGGTGAGCGCCTAAAACCTCTTCTTCACAACATTGTCTCCTCTGAGCAAGGGGGTTTTGTTGAGGGACGACAGATTCTGGATGGGGTGGTTGTGGCCCAGGAAGCAATCCATTCAATGCACACTTCTAGTAATAAAGGGATGTTCATAAAACTGGACATGTCAAAGGCTTATGACGGGGTTGAATGGAGTTTCCTGGCTAAAATGATGGCAGCCTTTGGTTTCTCTCGGAAATTGGATAGAGTGGGTCATGAGTTGTGTCTCTACCCCGACTTACTCTGTGCTAATCAAGGGCCTTCCTTCGCAACCATTTGGAGCTACTCGGGGACTGCGCCAGGGGGATCCATGTTCTCCTTATATTTTTCTCATTTTGGTTGAAGGTCTTGGCAGACTTTTCTTGAGGAGAAGACAACAAGGTAGATTATTGGGTATCAGGGTGGGTGACGAAGTTTTAACGCACCTGCAGTTTGTGGATGACACTTGGTTTGGTGGGAGTGGCCAGCTTCAGGGAAGCAAGAATGATTAGGGATACTCTTAATGTCTATCTCAGGGCTACTCAACAGGTCATTAATGACAAGAAATCCAAAGTGGTTTTTTTTAATCTGGAGCAAAGGCTTCAGAACAGAATTTTAGAAATCCTAGGATTCACAAGGACTTCTCTCCCAGTGGTTTACTTGGGGTCCCCTTGCACTTTAAGAAGCTAAAATTAGACACATGGAGGAATCTGCTGGAGTGTATCAAGGACAGAATTAATCACTGGTCTCACAAGTGGTTAAGTTATGGTGGCAGATTAACGTTCTTACAATCAGTCATTCAAGCCATGCCAATTTACAAATTCTCTATCCTGGCTGCCCCGATTACAATATGGAAAGAGTTGGACAGGATGGCTAGAAAGTTTTTATGGGAAGGAGCAAAGGGAGAGAGAAAGTGGGCCTTAGTGGGCTGGGACAAAGTTACCCAACCCAAGGTTAAAGGAGGTCTAGGTTTGAGAAAATCTAAGTTGAATAATAAAGCTTTGGCTGGAAAGCTATACTGGAGATGGATCTCCCAACCCACCTCCCTTTTCGGTAGAATCCTAACTAGCAAATACTGGGACAGGCCAACCCAATCGATGTAGCTCGCATCCCCTTGGATGGTATTGGGTCCCTAGTTTGGCAGGCTCTCAAGTTAGGGTCTCAGGTTGTTAAAGACCGCTTATTTTGGAAAGTGGGAAGAGGGGAGAAGGCTCATTTTTGGATAGATTCTTGGGATCAGTTCCCACCCATCATTGCTGAATTTCTAGAATTACGACCAATAAAAGTAGCCATTGAAGCCAAGGGATGGATCCGTATTGAAAGTTATTTCACAACTACTCAGCTAGGGGAGTGTAAGTTTAAGCAGTTCAAGAAGTTGGATGAGTGGCCCATTTCAATCCCTCCGGATTTGACTCCCATCATGACTAAAATTTTGACAGAAATATTTCTTATAGGGGGAGACGTGGAGGATGAATTAGCCTGGGGCTTTGGGAGTCTTGGCGTCTATACAGTAAAGGACGGATATGACGACATTCTCCCAGAGCCCCCCCTCATACTTTTCAGGTTGAGGACTGGAGGAAAATATGGCACTCTAAAGGGTGGCCGAAAGTTAACTTTTTTGCCTAGCAGTGCATGCACAATGGAATCCTCACTTTTGATAATCTCAGATCAAAAGGTATCATCGACCCTTCTCAATGTGTACTATGCTACAAGAGCGAGGAAACTGTTGACCATTTGTTGTTTGGTTGCCCTTTCACCCGACAGATTTGGTTGCGTTGGTTTGCTTACTTTAAAATTCAAGTAAGTGGTGACCTGAACCGGATGAATATCTGGGCAAAATGGTAGAAAGGTAGATTCAAATCTAAAGCTCTTCATTTTGGTTGGGAGCTCGGTTTAAGCTTTATCTGGTGGCAAGTATGGCTGGAAAGAAATGCCAAAATTTTTAGAGAAACTTTTATTGCTCTAGACGGGGTTTGGCAGACCATTTGGAGCAAGGTTACCAAAACTGTGGCTATTCATGTTGAGGAGGAAGCTCAAATTGACATTGGAGCTTTGGAAGAATGCCTTGAACTGCAAGAGGGATAGGACAAAAATTGTTGGAAACCTCCCCCTGAAGGTTGGATTAAAATCAATACTGATGGAGCTGCAAAAGGCAATCCGGGTAGAGCCGAAATTGGAGTGGTGTGCCGAAACCATGCTGGGACTGTGCTCTATTGGGAATTGCAAGGCCTAGGAAGATCCACTAACAATGAAGCCGAAGCCATTGCCATCAAGTCTGCTTCTATTTGGGCAGTGAAACATGGCCACCGTAGGATTATTCTTGAATCAGACTCGCAAATAATGGTTGGAGCTCTAGACTGCATGAGGAACTTTGATCTGAAAGCTTGGAGGTTGAGGGCTCTTGTTACCCAAATTAAAGAATTATGGAAGGAATTGGAGGACGTGATCCCAGTTTATGCGAGTAGAGATTTGAACAAAGCGGCTGACTTTATGGCTAAGATGGGTGCGGAAAAGGAGGTTGGAGTTCAGTTGCACGGTGACATGGATATTGAGGATGAGGTGATTAGACAGGGTCTAGAAAGGTCCTTGAGCCAATGATCAAAGAAAAAGCAAAGGGAGGAAAGTTGTCGCGATATCGCGACATGTTGCGCCGTCGCGGTCGTTGGAGGAAAGTTGTCGCGATATCGCGACATGTTGCGTCAGGTCATTGGAAAGTTGTCGCGATATCTGACATGTACCATCGCGGCCAAGGGAGGAAAGTTGTCACGATATCGTGACATGTTGCGTCATCATGGTCAAGGGAGGAAAGTTGTCACGATATCGTGACATGTTGCTTCATCGCGGCCAAGGGAGGAAAGTTGTCGCGATATCGCGACATGTTGCGTCATCGCGGCCAAGGGTGGAAAGTTGTCACGATATCGCGACATGTTGCTTCGTCACGGCCAGGGGTGGAAAGTTGTCATGATATCGTGACATGTTGCTTCATCGCGGCCAAGGGTGGAAAGTTGTCACGATATCGCGACATGTTGCTTCGTCGCGGCCAAGGGTGGAAAGTTGTCATGATATCGCGACATGTTGCTTCATCGGGGCCAAGGGTGGAAAGTTGTCACGATATCGTGACATGTTGCTTCATCGCGGCCAAGGGAGGAAAGGTGTCACGATATCGTGACATGTTGCATTTTCGCGGCTAAGGGAGAAAAGGTGTCGCGATATCGTGACATGTTGCATTTTCACGGCCAAGGGAGAAAAGGTGTCGCGATATCGCGACATGTTGCATTTTCACGGCCAAAGGAGAAAAGGTGTCGCGATATCGTGACATGTTGCATTTTCGTGGCCAAGAGAGAAAAGGTGTCGCGATATCGCGACATGTTGCATTTTCACGGCCAAAGGAGAAAAGGTGTCGCGATATCGTGACATGTTGCATTTTCGCGACCAAAGGAGAAATGGTGTCGCGATATCGTGACATGTTGCATTTTCGTGGCCAAAGGAGAAAAGGTGTCGCGATATCGCGACATGTTGCTTCATCGCGGCCGAGAGAGAAAAAGTGTCGCGATATCGCGACATGTTGCACTTTCGTGCCCAAAGGAGAAAAGTGTCGCGATATCGCGACTTGTTGAATTTTCGCGGCCAAAGGAGGAAAATGTCGCGATATCGTGACATGTTGCTTTTTCGCGGCCAAAGGGGAAAGGTGTCGCGATATCGCGACATGTTGCATGTTCGCGGCCTAAGGAGAAGAATAGTGTCGCGATTTCGTGACAAGCTGCATCAACTGTCCATGCCGACCCCCTGCTAGCTAGTTAATGGTTCAGGAGATTTGGCTCCATTGCAAATCTTCTTCTACTATTGTAAGCTTGTGTTCTCTCTGAATTCGGCTGGGAAGAGTCTCTTCCCATATTGTAATTGATCTTTGTTTTAATACAAGTTTTTTCAAAATTTTCAAAAAAAAAACATCACACAACACAAGATGTATCGAGGTTCACCGATTTGGCTACATCCCCAAAAATGATTGTTTGGACTCCCATAAAAATATAGCCTTTACAAAGCACCAAATTTATAATTAATTTACCAACACCCACTAGAAGGAGCACCAACCCTTGATTTATCTGCACCAACCCCTCATTTATCTGCACCAACAAAAAGGAGCACCAACCCCTCTACCAATCACCCACATGATTTTGATATTGATAATAAAATGACATATATGAATGTCTTCACTGAAACCAAAACCCTCTATGGTATGTAAGCTCAAAATCTAAAACTTTCTATTTCACCCAGTATAACATCCCTCTCTCTGCATTACTCAGAATTTGAATCTTCTCTTCTCACAAAAAAACTGATTTTTCTCTTAGCTCGTTTTGCCAATTACTAAACACTTTCTGGGTATTGTGCAGCACTTTGTTTGTGAACTCGTCACAAAATTTCAGCTAAAATTAATATCATATGAGAAAGTTATACCCAAAATACTGAAGTGGTGTTTTTCACCTCTCTCCAAAAATCATGGATTTTCACTCTTTATTTTTCTCCACGCACACTTCTCTCTTCACAAAATAAAGTCCCCACATTTCAATAAAATCCCTTGTCACTTAAAAAGCACACACTTGCATTTTTTTTCCCTTTTCAATTTTAAAAATATTTTCTTTAATGAAGCTTCTTAAAACAATATAACTTCCTTTTTTTATTTTGAGAAGGCATTTCGTCAAACACGTCACATGCAAAGAATTGACACCTTACTCGTTCTCTTACTTCAAAGCCACGTGACACCTCAAACCAAAAACAAAATATGATCTATTTGATGCCTTGAAGGTGTAACAACACTGAAACCAAAACTCTAGTGACTCTGCAAGGTCAAAATGGCCAATTGAAGGATTTTGCACAAGTGGAACAAATTGACAAAATTGGCCTATACTGTTTTGCAACAATCATAACTCTCACCTCGTAATTCTATTTTCTTTGAAATTTGAAAAGTACAATATTTGCAATGCTAACTAAATCCAATCTAAATCTTGCTACATAAATCTTTACGGTTCGCCTGTACCACCTCCACGAAAACTGCTGCTGACACACTTTTTCTAAAAAGAGTGTTTTTGTGACAGTCTTGCAACGCTTGTAACATTCGCCTCATTTCTCTGTTTTGGTGGAATTTTGGAACATATGTTCTTGAAGATAATGACCAACTCCAGTTCAAATTTCACTATCAAATTCTTCTTGGTTTTCTCATAGTGCTTCTAATAAAACTGCCCTTTTTTTGCCTGTACAACCACTTGTCAAATCATCTACCAAGATACCGAAAATGTCACCGATCAATACAAAAACTATGTTGACACCTCCAATGTTGTTTTGGACTATTTCATGACATGCTGACATGTTCCAAATTGATCCATCCCATCCAACTACGTCCGTGATGACTTTTGCAATTTTTTGACAACTTGACGATTTTTTCAACTTTTGCAAATTTGCACGAACAACCTGTAACAACTTCACCCGAACATCAAAAACATACTCATAAGAATTTAAAATCACTGTACATACTCCAAAAAACCTCTAAAAAACTATCCACTGCATCAACCTATCCATCTGAGTGTGTTGACAACAATGACAATACTATCACTACACCTTGCTCAACAATTCTGAGAATAGACTTATGTTTCTGCTAGACCTCTTCTCATTTTATCTAAACCAAAAAATATTTCCATGAGCTCCCAAACCTGTTGTTGTGAATATTCTTGTCATTGATCCTTGCAAGAAAGATGAACGGGGGAATTGGATGAGGCCATCAGGATTTATGGGAGAGGATTCAGAATTTGAGAGGTCAATAAGAGGAAGAGTAGTGTGTGGCATTAAAGGGTTTAGATCTTAAGCAAAAATTAAGCATCGCATAGTAGTTTTCAAAAATGCAAACTAGTTTTTGATTCACTAGATCACTTATGCGCAAGTGAAGAGCATACTACTAGTGTTGGAGGCTTTATGGTTCATCATATTGTGTTACTTGGAAAGTGAAGAGCATAATACCAATAGTAAAAGTGTGGTAGAAAACAAAAGGAAAAATATTAAATTTAAAAAAAAAAATGAGTTAGGAAAGGAACAAAAGACATGAGATTGAATTTTATTCTGATAAGAAGAAATAATACATCAAAACTTTGAACAGGTTTCAACCTATAGGTCTCATCAGTGGAGTATGAGATTTGAATAGGTACAACCCCTCGTTATAAATCCTAACTCTAATGGGAAGCCGAAGAGTAATGCATGTGGGATAAAATAATACCCAAGCATTTAATACAAGCCGCAAGTTTATAGACCAAGACGGTAAAAAAATTGAAGCCCAAGCTCAACCTCCAATAAAGAGACCCATCCCAAGAAAAGAAAAAATAAAAATAAAAAATGTGAAAGTACAAGGTGGGAAAGAGAGTCCCTTAAACAATTTTGTTTCTACACAGATAATATTTGAGAGGTTTCTAATTCCTCCAACAAATGATGCCATGAGAAATGTGTTTGAGCTCCCTATATTTTCTCTATCTTTTGAATATTAGAGAGATAATATCTATGCTAATGCAGAGGTCTCTAGAAAAGCTGTAATTGTCAAAAATAAAAAGAAGTTGAACTATTTTTATTTTGGAATCATGTTTGCGTGCTAGTCGCTCCAAAAATCTAGTCAACAATGAGGGCCTGCCATCAAATTTGAATTTCTCAAACAGAGGAAAAATAAATTTAAACTGATATCCTCTTGCTCTGAGCTTGTTAAAAAATATATTTGTAACATATATTAATACTTCCCTATAACTTTCTCTAACCAAGAACCTATTGAGTTCACTTAAGATGAAGGTCTTCTTTTGGTGAACAGGATGATGAGAGGAAGCAGAGATATACTGGTAAGTATTCATCGATTTTTAAAATAATTTAGTACAGAGAACTCCAGTTTGAGCAAAATTAGGCCCCTTGAAAAACATCGTGTCCAAGAGAGTCACCTCAGAGTTAGAAACAAAGGTAGTAATTTCGATGCTTGAATGGAAGGAACCATAAGAAGTAAGAAAAACATCAAGATATTTTTTGGGGCCATGCCAAACTCCAATGGCATCATCGATATATCTTTTATAAAATAAAAGGTAATCCACAACAACTTTATCAAATACTTATTTTTCCAAATGACAGAGGAATAAGCAAGCGTACACCACAATAAAATTACTTCCCATGGTTGTCCCCCTTATTTGCATGTATGTTTTATCCCTGAATTCATAATAGTGTTGGGTTAACACCATTTCTGCAAGTCAAATTGGTTTTAGCTGAGTCAAATTCATATTCCAAAAAATGAAGAAGAGCGACCAACCCTTGAGAAGTGGTAATACTGGGATAAAGGATTTCTACATTGAAGGAAAAAAGGATAATATCTTGAGGAAAAGAGCGGCCATGCAAATATTTGATATGGGAGATAGAATTCAAAAGATGGTTTTCCTGGTTAAGCAAAATGGATAGGAGTAAATGGTGGACCCATTTGGAGGCTATTTCAAGCATAAACTTAATCCATCTACTCAAATATTATACAAAAATCATAAATAGTATACCATGTTGGAATTCACAATATTTTCAAGAAACGAACAGAAGCAATCCATCTACTCAAATCTTATACAAAAAGCATAAAAGAACAAAAGAAAATAAAAGATCTAAAATTGGTGGGCACCTATAGGCACCATAAATAATCACTATATTATTCATAGATAAGAATCATGATAAGTGATGGAGTGGTGGGGGTATTTATACCAATACCAAAACCCCAATTACATAAATAAGTTTAACCTAAGCCAACATAACAAGAGGGCTTAAGGTTAATTACAAGTTATAAGGTGGGTTTAACCATAACAAGGTTAACCGTGGCCCATAGGGCTTATATAATAAAATATTCTAATAAATTAAATATATTATACAATGAATACCCTTGCACCTATCAAGATTATATCATACAATGTTGGTCTTGGCCATAAGCCACTTTCAACAATATCTAAAGTAGCTCCTTGTAACATAATAATTTAAGATTTAGTATTTATTCAAAGATAAAAACAAATAATCTTAATTCTTAGGATACGTTACTAATCACCAATGAAATATTAATCAATCACCTAACAACCCCCAAGCCATGTTACATAGATCATAAAATAATTGTAACTCGTTCAGATTACTAAGGGTGCGGTAAAGTAGGGTTATCGTAAGAGCGTAGGATGTTTCATATTTTTATAACATCATCCTTTGGTGCTAACCATGATGTCATGGGTAACATGTGGTGTTTTTAAAGGGAATTTAATCTTTCCTAAGGAGATTATCAAGATCCCCCCAACTTCTTGGAAGGGTCAATAAGGAAATCAAGATCCTCGTAACTCCTTGTTATGCTTTGTAAGGTTATCTCCCATGAAACTTATCCTCCCACACCAAGAGGATGAATCATCAGTTTGAGAGTAAGTCCTTTTAGGGTTGGAATATCAATCGCTAGCCCAAGAATCACATCAAACAAGAACTCTGGCCAACCTTTAGGCCAAGGTTCTATAGGTAGGATACTATATAAGATCATAAATTTCCATTACAACTACTTCTCTAAAGTTGAGTCCCTTGGTCTCAGAAAGATCGACGTAAGTCTTTAAATTAGATGAATAATTCATAGTTGTTTAGCTCCAAGGTTTCTATATTTTGAATTTTGATCCTTCAACCAAGGGTTACAAGGATCTTTAATGAAATATCTAGAAATTTGAACCTTAAATTTACCACTAGAATATGTACTTTATTGTCTAAGGTGTTATGGATTAATGGTATATTGGGATGCATTCCTAACAAGGTGATGCAAGTTTAAATACTTGCTCTATGATGTGATAAGGCAGGCCACCCCGACTGATAGTACTGTGATTATGTAGCACATACTAATGCAATTATGTTATAATATAGAGCCTGTTCCAACCCCCATATTACCCATAAAAAAAAAAAAAAATTATAGCTTTGGTTAAGTTTGACCAAAAATTTTAAAGGAAGTAAAGACTAATAATTATGACAGCAGAATTCTAGCCTTCTTTAGACTAGATAAGTTTAGTTTGGCCTAGCATGTTCTAAATTGTTAATTGAATTACTTAGACATAATTCTAGATCTAGGGGTAAAATTTTTCTTTCCATGGTTACCTTTAATTTTTGCTAAACTAGAAAATTTAAAATTATCTAAATCATCCATTACTACTGGTAAACTAGCATCTGGTTACATTCCACTATGTGCCTTGGAATTTAAAGCATTGACCACTTGTGCCTTGGAATTTGAAGCATTGACCACTCGTGCTCTAAAATTTACTTTCCAATCTGATCAACTGCTCCATTTCTCTTATTTCCTTTTTTAACTATATTTTTTAATTTTGGTAGTGATTGTTCATCCAATGAGACACTGATATATGTCCCTTTGAAGAACTTCTATTTGCTAAGGCTTTTCTCCTCATTTAAGAGTTCCACCTTCATTTTGAACTTTTTATTTTAAAAACTAATCATTTTTTCTCGTGAAATGGCTTCCCAATCCCATCTATAGTGGCATGATCTTCCATCGATGAAAAGTACCAAGGATAGAAATAATAATGTTGGTGTTTGTCTATCAATTTCCATAAAACATGGCTTATAAAATATCTAATTAAATCACACTTAAGCAAAACACTCACCTAATGCTTTTGTCACATGGCTAAATAATCAAAAGTTACCTCAAACAAAGGAAAATATTTTTTCTATTTTCAAGGCTTATTTTTATCTCAATTAATAAATTCAACCTTAACTATATTAATTTCCATATTTTCATATTACTACCTTAAACGAAATTGAGGCAATTTAATAATATTTTTCCAAGTCACACTAATATTATTAGTTTGAATCAAGACTAAGACTAGTATAATATATTTTTTCTCATGTCTACTTTTTACAAACATTATCAATCAATTAAACTTATTAACCGTCTATGAATAAATCAACTACTAAGGTTTACAAGGAAGTGTTATTAATATCACCATCTACCTCCTTAATCCTTAAAAAAATAAGTAAACTTCATATATCAAGGTTTGTGTGTGGGCTTGCTAATCAAATGAATATATGCATGTGCTCATAAAGAAATTGTCTACAACATAGTGAATCATAATCAAACATCAAGTATCTAACATCAATGTCTGTACATTCTCATGCAACATAAGACTCAAATGTGCATCATATGATAATTCATATTGCATCAAAAAAATGCAAAGTATTATTACTAATTGAGAACTTAAATATGGGCCTTTAATTTGACATGAAAAAATAGTTGAGTGTCCGAATTTGAACCGTGCCCACAGGAATGATATGATGGAGACGTCAGTTCCCTTGTATAACAAAAAAAAAATAGTTGAGTGCTAGTTATTCTCTTAATTGAGGAACTGCTAGCAGTATGTTATTTACCTTCAGCCTTTCTTATCACATATCCACCATGCAAAGGTCTCCATGTAATCCACTCCATGGAGTCCATGTGAGCAATAAGGGCAACAAAGCAATCCTTGTGCTTAATTTGATTATCAAAAACAAACTTGGTCTTATAGACCTATTTGTCATTAATAGAATTTTGCCCTTGAGTAAGGGAACCAAATCTTAAATTTGATTCTTCATGAGAATCATACTCTGCTCGCATAGCTATCTTCCACTCCAGATATCCCTTAGCCTAACTATAAGTGGTATGGTCTCTATAAAAATCCACCTTGCTAAGAAAATCTTAGGGTGGGATATGCTTTTAAGAATGTTGTTCTTGCAATATTCCCTCTATGGCTAATCAACTATATTGAAGTCATCATTAGTATCCATGATCACCCTTCATTACCCCTTTGATTCTACCAAAACTTCGCCTTATTGTTGGTGAAAGTGATGCAATAAATGAAGAGAAGAGTGGTTTCTACACTTGGAACATGATGAATGTATCCAAAAGCATTCAATTGCATCACCACATCTGAAGACTTGCAAGGTTGAATTATCTATATGGTTTGTTGTTGGTTCTAGTTGGAAAAATGATGGCATTCTTACTCATATGCCTCATAGTTCTAAAATTCACAATACACAATAGCAAGAGGAAGAAGACTAGTAGGATGAATTCACAACCATGTGGGTATTATGGGAAGTGTAACCATCATTGGCTTTGCTTGTTAGATGTACTACATCACATTAGGGTTGCTTGGCAGTTTTGTTAAGTTTTTTAATCATACTCTTGCAAAAATTTGATATGTGACCTCCCTTTTAGTAATATCGATAAACTAGTTTCTTTGAATACTTCTTGGAGTTATTTTGGCTCTTGTATTTTGGCCTCCCTAATATATATTTTTGGAATCCTTTGAAATATATTTTGGATGTGCCTGAACCTTGGGTAAAAGCTTCCAATATTTATTAAAGTCACTTGATGCCAAATGAGATGAGTGAAAACTTTGTCAAGTGGTTGGTCCAATTGGTACTTGAAAAACAAGTGGAACTTATGATAAAAGATTGCAAAAGAATCATATTTGCAGAGATATTATAAAGGACAATTTTCACATACTTAGTATTTTCCTTTGGTTTCCCTCATGCATAGGCAATATCAAATCTCAATTCCTTGACTTAATTGATTTACTCCTTGGTATTGGTGAAGTTTGTTAACCTCAAAGTGACAAGCTCAGCCTCCAACCTACTCTTTTGTGTGGTTTTGGTATTCCTTAAAGGTGTTTCAAACCTCTTCCAAGTTCAATAGGTTCTTTACACTCTTTGGTGTGGACTCAACTTGGTTCCAATACAATGATATTAGGCCATGGAATTAATATGTCTTTATCCATGGTCTCTTTCTTCTTAACAATATCAAAATATGAGGGATTATTTCATTCATATAAATCCATAGCCCTTTACATTACAAAAATGATTGCATCTAGCTCACCTACATGGATTAGTTTACTTAATTTAAGATGCATAGGTGGAACTTGTTTCATTATGTTCTTTTAGAAATCAATTCCAAAATAATGAAACGATATTGCAACACTGGCACTACTATGAAGGGAGAAAAGTTTTGTGCAATCTAATAAAAGGGATAATTTTGCTTCTATATGATAAAGATATGACCTGTGGAAGAATGCCCTTTAAAATAGCCAGAATATTTCTTAAAATCAAAATTTGAAAATATGATTCCACCTCTATCAAGATACTTGATGAGATTTGACTGCTCCAACTGGTTGTACCCATGGACAAATTACAAATGAGTACTTGGTGATTTGATGAAATAGGAGGTTCAAAAGTTGCATGACTTGATTGGTTGTGGGCTGGCTTAAAATGAAAATTAATTGTTATTTTTATCAAATTGAGAATCATAACCGCCTCTAGATATGAAACATTAGTGATATCAGTGTAAATATACCACCTGGGATAGGAATAGTAAAAGTAAATTTTAAGGTTCATGAACATTACACATATCAAACCACTCATTTTTTTGTGGGTCCAATATACATGGGAGGAGGCACTCATGTTGTGTGATCCATAAATGGGGATTACATATGCTATCCCCCTTTGTATTCTAACCTTGGACCTCCTCTTTGGAGTTAAATGCCAAGTGCCAAGCCAAGTCACCTTCATAAAGCAAAGCATAGAAGGGTTAGGGATCAGACCGTTGATTTTCTAAGCATGGGTGCCTTGAGCTAGCTAGGATAGCTAGGGTCCTTATGTTGCATTGTACAAGGTTAAGTCTGTAGGTCATTGAGAAAAGGTTCCCATAGGCCAGACCAAAGGCAAAGGCAAGCACACTCCCTAGGGTGTCAAGGTAATTGAACCTTGGACCTTCAAAGTTTGAGTGATCAAAGACAATTGTGTTGAGTAGCCACCCCACACACCTTTTTGAGTAGGGACATGAAGTTCTATTCCTTTGAAGGGGATGTTCACATGCCCTCTTAACAAGGGTTCATATAGAGTTTCACCCTCAACACACCTACAACATTAAAGGGATGAGGAGGAGAGACATAATATTCCATCCAAAGAAGAATATTCTTCTCCTTTGTAAATAATTGTAAATTTAAAAATTTAAATATAAAAAAGTTTCAAGGTTGGTGATAAACATTTATACCTTGGAAAAGAAGATCGAGACATAAAAATGAGAAAAAATGTTGAATTGAGACTCCCCATAATTTTCAATATAGATTTAAAAATTTCTTACCTTTCACAACAATTCTCAATGGTTTGTATTGTTCAACCATTCTTTTGAATGAAGAACATTAGTCATAGTTCTTTGTAGGTGGAAAAATTGCTTCTCAAAAGGAGAAGTAATAAAATATGTATAAAGTTTTGTTTACAATTTTGAAAAAGTAAAATTTAGATGAAATGAACATGAAATTAGTGTGAATGATGTAAAATAAAATTAGATGAAAGTAGAGTGAAATAAGATTGAAATGAAAGGTTAATAAAAAGGTACTTTAGACCTTAGGAAATTTGATATATTCATGCAAATATTGGATATGAAGTGGCAGTTGTAATTGGTGTGCTATCCCGAAAACTGCTTGGAATGGCCTAGGCAGGCATTAAAAGGTCCCCCTCCTTCATTTTACAAAAAGTATGTATTGACAACATGTATGGAGAGAGAAGCATTTGTGCATATGGAGAGAGAGAGTGCCTTGTATACCTGCATGAGGAATGATATTGATGTTGTTGTTATAAACTATTGATGCCATTGTTGTTACAACAATTTGTAGACACCTAAAACGCGTCATGTCGAGGGCGACTACTCATATGGACATGCTACAAGACCATATGGAAGATCTTGGACAGACTCCAAGATAGAGCAGTGGTTCTAACCACTCAATTTGGGCTCCTTGGCCTAATCAGTCTGAACCGTAGCCCAGACCTACGGTTTATAGCTGAACCATGGTTGAGACCTATGGTTTGCAGTCTAGACCGTAGCTGTGACCTGCGGTCTTAACTGAAGTTCAGTTGGCCTTCAATCCGAGCCAAATCGGTTGGAACGGCCATTTGATCTAGAAGAAGGTGGTTAGAGGGTGGAAGCTTCCATTCCAACTATCCTAACCACCCCTTCTTGATCTTGGCTTCTCCAGGAAGCCACCCCTAGCCCTAGGGCATCCTATAAATACCCCCTCCAAATGGGGAGAAAGATAGATGATTTGTATAGCGAAGCGCTGACGAATTATCGAGAGAGTGTGAATTGATCAAGCGAGCAGTGAAGCCCTATCGGATTGCATACTGAATTCGTGCATTCGAAGGCCACTTTGCTATTCATCCAATGATCAGTTTGCCATGGAAGTTCTAGGAGCCTAGGAGGATCAAGAAATGCAAATCCGGGCAAACGAAGGCCCATCACAGTGATTCAACCGCCAAACCTATCAGAAGGACACCGAAGGTGACCCTTGAACATCAATTGGACAAGGAGGTCAAGCCCACTACCCTTGGAATTGAGGGTAAGCCTATCAGAGTGCTAACCATGGCTGTCAACCATGGTTTACAGTGCAGACCATGCACCAGAGCTGCGGTTTGCAGTAGAGGTATAACCACCTTCCTATTTTCATTTTTGTCTAGCTAATTAGGTTAGATTAGTTGTTTTCATAGTTTAATGGCAGTTTAGCAGACTTCTGACCGTAGAATTAGGTTAGATTTAGCTTCTTTGTGTTTATGCTTCAATTAGGACTTAAATGCTTTCTTTATGCATGTTTATGCTTCATTTTCTATATCTGATCCATGCATAGTGTAGCTGCTACTTTCCTTTACGCTATTACATGAATCTTGATTCACTTTGCATAGCTTAGAAGCATTCTTTACATTTTCTTGATTATGCATGTTTAATGGTGTCATTATGCAATTTACCTAAAAGGGCCTCATCATGAGAGGTTGCCTATATTTTTGACATTCTTGTGTTGTTTCTTGACCGCAGGGAATAGTTTCAAAGGAGAACCAACCATCAAGTTCCTTCCCCATCGCGAAGAAGAGGGCATCTCCACCCTAGAGCAGTTCGTGCCATCTTGAAAGGCATTTGTAAATCACACCTACCCTTAAGAGGGAAAACAATTGTGCACTCCTATTGTAATATTGTATCAAAATGAATATCCCTAAGAGGGACGTACTTGTAATTGGATTTTGACTTTGAATACAATGGAATAAAGTATTTTCTTTCTTGTTTCATTTGTTGTCAATTTCATTTTCTTGTATGCATGCTATATTTTATCATTTATTGCAATAGGATACGCCATCGGGTGTGACCCTTTCTAGTGGTTACAGAGGTGATCATGGTGGCACCCCATATTTTTAGGATCTGACTATGCTTTGTTGGTTTTTGCACTTGTAGGTACAGACCGTAGCTATCAACTATGGCCCAACAACTGAACCATAGGTACAAGGTATGGTTTACAGTCAGAACCGTAGGTCAGACCTATGGTTTCCTACTGACAACATAGACAGAAAATTTAAAATTTTAGATAGTGCAGGACTTGAGGTAGGTCCTATTTTTAGACCTCTATCACTTTTTTATTCTCTATGTTTTTACAGTAGGTCTAATTCGAATGCAAATTAGGAAATGAACTAAGAAAATGGTAAATCAATTGTCCTAGTTTGCTTTCGTACTTTGCTTTCAATAGAAAGGCGCTACTAGGAACAACGGACCTCTGATTGTAGTCCGCCCTAGGCTACAACATGCTTGATAGAGATGTGTGGATGGTTTGCATGTGTGAGGCCCAATTAGTGGCCATTTAGCATTATAATGTGCATAGTCTTAAAGAGCATCTAGAATAGCTTGCATTTTCTGAATTTGAAACGTCTTTCACTTGCATAGCATTTAGAAAATGAGCATGTGTGCTATATGATGCATTTATTTTATGTACATTAAAAGGAACCACACACACCACGTTTCATTTAAACATCAGTGGCGTTGGGCTCTCACATCCAACCCATTTGATTGAGACCAATAGTGGATGTCATTACCACTTGGTTGGCTCATTTGAAATTGTATTATCGGGACCCGCTCATGGCCAAGGCCGACCCAAGAACTATCCTATCCATGCAAAATAGCATGCACTCATCTTCGAAAGAGTGTATCGCTATGCACGGTGTGTTGGGTGAGGGTTGGTAGTACCTATGCTACCTCGTTGAGTATGGACTTCACTCCCATATTCGGCTTGTGCGAGTATATAGGTGAAAACCTTTGAACAATTTGAGTATAACATCAACTTTTGCAAAACACGATAAGAGTTTCTACAAGTATTCACAACAAATCAAATGCACTAAACCAGTTTTAGGACTCACTTTTAAAACTTAAAATGAGATAATCATTATTGTATACCTTGTTTGCTTAATAATAATACATTTAGACTCTAGGTACACAATGGTGGACACACGGGGTGGTCGGCAAAGGTCCAAAGCCAACGTCGATGACCAACCCCTAACCAGTTCACAATAATACGTGTCAATTCCTCAACCACATGAGCGAACCGAACATCGTTCGGCTAGCATTCGAGGAGATAACTCGACATGAGGGGAGCCAGTAGAGCAAACCCCAGATAGAGGAGCTTCAGTACACTCCTCTAGGCATAGAATAGAATAGGAAACCTTCCAGCATGAGGGTGTTCCACTTGAGAGCCATTACCGAGACCGCAATGCACATGCATCCACGGGATCGATCGAAGAGTTTATTGTGCAGGGGACCAGGTTGGTGCCCCTACATACTAAGTCCACTGGAGGATCTATGGCTCCACCTTCTGAGTATAGAAGGACTAGAGACCCACCCATTCAGGGGTAGGCAGATAGGCTCGCTATCGAGCATAGGTCTAACCATACTCCCATGCATGTTCCACCATGCAAGATCACCATTGATATATCAAAGGTGGGAGATAATGGCACACCGCCACATGAGCGATGGTGGTCTAGGTAGCTAGAGGGTCTAGGTAGTGTTCTAGAGTAGCTAGGCTACAAGCCTTCTACTCCACCCACTCGAGCCTCGAGTGAGCATAGCGTGAGTGTCATCCACACTACTAGAGAACATGGGGAGGCTTCTAAGCACCCTCATGTCACACACCCACTATCTACGCATGGTGGGTCACAATATAGGACATAGTAGGAGGCCAATGTCATCTTCACAGATAGAGGCAAAGGCACAACACATCAGTCTGATGGGTACAGAACCCACAAGGTCGCTCGTACAGAGTAGGGATACCAGAGGCCTCCCATGGCCGACCAGATCGATAGATCACATCGACTGGCATCAGAGCAAAAATGCCAACTCCTCCAAGATCAATTGGAGGATGCTCACCTAGAGAGGCAACATATTGAAGATGAAAATATTCAAGCACAGAGGCTCATGAGATAGAGGTTATATGAGCAGTGCATGCGCGAAGAGTGTATCCTTACCCAAAAGGAACGCATGGAGTAGGAGGATCGGTTAGCTAGGGCTGGCCTATATCCTCAAGATGAGCATCGAGAGCATACACATAGGAAGGCTTTCTCACAAGCTGATATGCATCAAGAGCATAGAGATGCTCGTACTCATGCTAGTGTCGAACAGAGGGAGCGGCTACCACCACTCAATAATCAAAGGCAGAGACAGCATGAAGCAGCAACAGGAGATGGATACGAGCAAGAATATCCTGAAAGCTCTCGAGCTGAAGAGGAGGAAGAGCAAAGACCTCCATCTCATACAAGGAAGATAGTACCTCCTAAGCCACCTACACATCAACTTAGGGAGGAGGACTTTCTATCTTCAGAGGCCTATAAGGCCTTAGCCGAGAAGATTAAAGCCATTGAGAGACAAGGCATGACTATTCAAAAGCTGACATTGAGGAAAATCCATAACGAGCCTTTGGATCCTTTGGTGCCTACTTTAGCTTACCCTGAGCATTTTGATATGCCTAGGTTAGATAAGTTCAAGGGTGATGAAGATGCACAAGAACATGTAACGAGCTTTCTGGATGCTTATTTTTAGATAGCAAGCAATGATGCATTATTGTTGTGCACGTTCATCATGACACTTTTAGGGCCGGCTCGAGAGTGGTTTAATCAGCTAAAGAAACATAGCATAACAAGTTTTAAGCAATTAGATGATGCCTTTCTTGAATGCTATTCCTTTGGCATCAAGAAATAGGCCAATATTTTTGATCTGGCTGTGCTAGCTCAACGCGATGATGAGCCAATAGAGCAATACGAAAAGAGATGGAGGAGATTAATGGTGAAGTTGCCATTCCCTATTCCTACCATAGAGTTAACCCGGATGTTCATGAAGAGTTGTGCCAAGCACATCTCGTTACTACTGTAGCTGCAATAGTATCCTACATTCGAAGAGGCTTTGGCGCAAGCCAAGGTGATTGAGGACATCAAGTTGTAGGAAGGCAACTTGAAGCTCAAAAATAGGAGAGAGGGACAAAAGAAGAGTGCCACAAAGCAATAGGGCAAGCAGGCCCATGTAAATCAAGTGGTACTGAATCTCCAACGGGAGGACAAGGGGCAACAAAAATAGAACTATCAGGCCCAACCTCCCCCTGCATAGTATGACAAGCGCAACAACAATTACAAGGGCAAGAACAAAGATCAACGCCCACCTCACTAGTTCACACCATTGAAGGAATCGCTGACATCGATTTTCCATCAGTTATGCGAGGCCAAGGCAATCAGATTACCCGAAGTCAAGATGATAGACCCCAATCAACCCAAACCAAAGGGGTTCCAAGATGATCTATTTTGCATCTTTCATAGAGTGAAAGGCCATGACATCGAGGTGTGTTGGTCTTTCAAACACCTAGTGCAAAATATGATCGACAAGGGTGAGCTTGTAGTGCCTCACAACCCATAGGCGCCAGACAATCAGAATATGGGGATTTACAAGAACCCCTTACCAAATCATGAGGCACCTCGGAACAACGTTGGTCAAGTTAACCAGGTGCGAGTCGAACCACCTACCCAGGGGTTCGTAGGCATGGTCAATGTTGTCACTAGGCATGGGAGATACGAACAACAAAATCAACCTCGTGCTCCTATTCAAATACAAGCCACGCCGAATCAGTGATCGACACAAAATATTCCAGGCCCACCAACAAGACCGATGGTGACCATAAGGAGTAGGTTGGTCCAAAACCTGTAGATAACTCCTACGAAGTTGTCAATATATGAATTAATTTAGTAGTCCCCGAGGCACAGGGAGACTCTTATGGACATTTTGAGGTCCATTGAAGTACAGGCCCAGGATGCGCAGGCATTTACAAATTTTGTGGGACATGTACAACAGTGTCAGGAACCGATGATCCAATTTTATGATCATGAGATAAGGATGGTTTCTACAACTATGACCGACCCGCCATTGCACATAATCACGTGTGTGAATCACATGCCATTTAAAAGGGTCTTGATCGATACTGGCTCATCGATCAACATAATAACGACCAAGGCACTGAGTCATTTGAAGCTACCTAAATCACACATTGTGCCAACTACATTTACATTGAGAGCATTTAACGATGCACTATGTTCGACTGTCGGCACAATTATCCTACCCATGCAGGTAGGTCTGAAGACCATTTCAGTAATGTGTCACGTGATAGAAGGGGCCATGCAGTACAACATTTTACTCGGTAGGCCTTGGATTCATGAAATGCGTTGTGTCCCCTCGATACTGCATCAGTGCATGAAATATATTCATGAGGGACTGGTTCACGTAGTGGCATCGGATGAAGAGCCATTTAAGTTTGTGAACCTAGAAGATTTTCTTAGGGGTTTCATACTCCCATCAATGCACCTGGATGTTTGGCCATCATCACCAATAAAGAAACCAAGAGGTAAACCGATAGTGCATGATCAACCAATGCCATCTATGTCACACAGATCGGAGCACACCACTACCACTTCCTTGAAACCATCGGCATCAGTCATGCATCGGGATGATAGGAAATTGAAGGTGAAGATGGGCGAGAAAGAGAAAGAGCGTGAGCCCGAGCCAATCATCGAGGATGTTCCCATTCCCATGGAAGTTGAGGAACCCCAAGACAAAGTCGAGGAGGCACCTCAGCCTACCTCACCTGCATCTTCAATAGGGTCATCCACACCATGGGTGATGGTACATCTCGCTAATACCAGATTAGGTGAGTACCTTGTGCAAAATGTGACCTTCGGACCAATTCTGAAGACTGCACAAGAGATGGGTAGACCATCCGCTCATCGTTATCCGGTTGGATCGGTGGTTCCATTGGGAGAGCCACCTAACCAAACTAACTTCATCTATGCGGGGCTAGATCAACTTCCAACGTGAGAGCCCATGGATGAAGATGACGAGGAACCTTTCATGGTAAACATTCGTTATTTGTCTAATCCAGAGTATGCCATGCATATTTTTGAGCTATATCATTGGCATGGATACGACCTTGGTCTCTTTGAACAAGGATGGAGGACTCTGTTGGAACCTCATTATCAGTTAGTCACTGATAGATTCGGTCTAGGGTTACAGATACGAGGGCAGGATGATTTGCTCATAGCATCCCTAGATCATCTGTACCTCAGTATGGCGGACGATGTGGATTTTAATCCATATCATCCGGATCCTTCCAAATTTTAGAGGAATCACCCTATGATATCTGTCATCACCATTGAGCCACTCGAAGATCATCATGAAGGGCTCCTTGAGTAGACTGAGGTAGAAATGAACCCCAGAGATCAACTGGGACACCAAACCCATGATGCAGTCGATGACACAGACATGCAGGGGTGCAACCCCATTACTGCAAGTGATCTCGAGCTAGGAGATCTTTGTAATGAAGATGGAGTGGAGTCCACCTCCGATATGAGTGGACCAGGCTATGATGCAGATGAGGATTCCTCAAATGATGATGAATCTGAGGATGAAGTCGAAGGTGCTTATGTAAGGCCTTTATATGCACATCATCTATTGCCTATGGAGTCGGTACAGGATATCGAAGAGATCCTTCCCAACATTGATCATTTAGAGGAAGAGATTGAGCCAGTCTTCTCCGTAGTGTCATACATAAGGTATAATTATCCGGTTTATCTGGATAGCGATGACAACATTCAAGAAGTAAGATTCATGGGGCCTCATTTAGAGGAGCACCCTCCAGGAGTGGGGGTGAATGAAGGATTCTATTATGATAGTGATGAAGAAGATGAGTTAGAGAGGGCCTACCTTGGTCCTCCTTATTTGCGTTACCATCATCAACCCATCGACATCGATGAGGTCTATCGGTAGCTACATGTTGGTCCACGTCTGAGAGCAAGATGGTTAAACTTGGATCAAATCCATCGGTTGGTTAATCCCCTTCCATCGACCTACATGCAGCTCCATGAGCCAAATGATCCTATTTTGCATTCAATGCATAGGGAGGATCCAGTTATTCATAGTCCTCATAGGGAAGACCCTTTTGTGCCTGTGCCATTAGAGCCAGATCATGGGTATGAGGACTATGCAGATTTCGTAGAGGTCAGTCCATGTGGTCCTGGAGATCAATTCCATTCCATAAACATGGTCTCCATTGATTTGACCACTCCACTCCACAATCTAGTAGATCCATCTAAACCATTGTATCTTAACAAAGATGCTATCGACTGGGATCATGTTGATTCACCCATAGAGCCTGAGGATTTCTTCCCCAATGAAGAAATGTTGCAACCTTTCCATTTTGCACCAGGCTGTGCATATGATGTTTATCATGCCAAAAATGCTTCCAACGTGGAACCAATCAACCTGGTTGATGACATCCATATGATTCCTATGCCTCACCAGCTTGAGGAGGGATCACATATGTCGATAGAGGAAACCTTTGAGGTGGATATCAGTGATGATCCCGCCAATGCAAAGAAGGTTAAATTTGGAGAGAGTCTCACTCCAGATGAGTGGGCCACCCTCATCCCTCTACTGAAAGAGAGACCAAATTTATTTGCTTGGTCGTATAAGGATATGCTAGGTCTAGACCCAAAATTGGTTACTCATAACCTTTCGCTAGATTTGATGAAGAAGCTGATCAAGCAAAAGCTTAGGAAAATGCACCCAACAGTAGCCTTAATGGTGAAATATGAGCTACAAAAGTTGTTGGATGTGGAATTTGTGATTTCCATCGATTATCCAGAATGGGTGTCCAATATGGTACCCGTGGGAAAACTCGATGGAAGAATCCATATTTGCATGGATTTTAGAGACCTAAACAAGGCAACACCCAAAGATTCATTTTCATTGCCCAATATTGATGCTCTCGTAGATGCAACTGTAGGTCACGAAATGCTCTCCTTAATGGATGGTTTTTTTGGTTACAATAAAATTCAGATTAAACCCGAAGACCAGCACAAAACCATGTTTATAACGCCATGGGGAACATTTTGCTATAAATTTATGCCATTCGGCCTCAAAAATGTTGGTGCCACATATCAATGGGCCATGAAATACATTTTTCATGACTATATGCACAAAATTCTTGAATATTATATCGATGACTTGCTAGCCAAGTCATTGCTATGAGAAGAGCATGCAGAGGTCTTAAGGAAAGTCTTCGATCACCTGATAGAGCACAACGTCAGGCTGAATCCTAAGAAGTGCGTATTTGGCGTAACTTCTAGAAAATTACTAGGGTTCATCATCTCCAAGAGAGGCATCGAAGTAGACCCAGTGAAGGTCAAGGCCATTTTGGAAATGCGTCCTCCCACCAATATTAAGGAATTAAGGAGCCTTCAGGGCAAGGTAGCCTCGATAAAGTGATTTATCACCCAACTATCGGATAAATGTCGACCCATGAATCGACTGCTACATAAGGGTGTCCCATTCAACTGGGACGAGGACTGCAAGGCAGCCTTCACTGAGATAAAGCAATACCTAGTGATGCCACCAGTGCTAGCTCCACCAAGGCCAGAGGTGCCTTTTCTACTATATATATCGGCAACTGACTTTGCACTGGGAACCATGTTAGCCCAAAAGAATGTGCAAGGCAAAGAACAGGCCATATATTACATTAGTCAAACTTTGGTGAGCTATGAGCTTGGGTATGCATACGTGGAAAAATTGTGTTTAGCAATAGTGTTCGCTACAAAGAAATTGTGACACTATATGTTAAGTCATACGACGTATGTTATATCCAAACAGAATCCTTTGCAGTACATGATGAGTAAGACTTATCACAATACGTGTACTACGAAGTGGATCATGCTTTTGATAGAATTTGATCTAGAATTTATAAGCCAGAAGTCCATTAAGGGATAGGTCATAGCAGATCAATTAGCTGAGGTGCCACTATCAAATAGTAGGCCTCTAACAATTGAGCTTCCGGAAGATGCAGTCTTCATCATATCTGAAGCTCCCAAACCCGAAGAACCAGAGAACAATGCTGATATGACTCTATTCTTTGATGGTTCGAAGTGCGAACAAGGGGGTGGTGCCAGAATAGTGTTCTTCACATCGCAAGGAGCTCCAATGCCCTTGTCATTCAAGTTGGATTTTCTATGCACCAACAACAATGCTGAGTATGAAGCCCTACTATTGGGCCTCCACACAATTGTCGCCATGAATATTAAGAGATTGAACATCTTTGGTGACTCCTTGCTCATAGTAAATCAAGTCAAGGGGCTTTTTCAGTGTTGGTGTCCCATACTGAAAGCCTATAAAGATCTAGTTGACACATATTTGGCCAAACTTGAATGGTATGACATTGAGGCAATCCCTCGATCATCAAATAGGTTTGTAGATACCATGGCTTCTTTGGGATCTTTAATCCCTCAGAATCCATCTACTGATTTCACTACCATCCATGTCAAGATGCTCTCTCATCCAGCAGCAGAGCGTGCAGCCTATGATAACAGAGAATCAGTCAACATGATCAGTGTAGAACCACAAGCTGAATGGTTCTGTAGAGCTGAAGACTTTCTTAAGAAGGCACCCTAGGGGTCATTAACCTCTTAGAGTCCCATGGGGAGTGGTACTACCATTCACCATAGGGTTGTTTTTGAGTCTGCATTTGCAAAAGTAAATACGTAGGGGGAGCAAGTCATCTTAGCAGTCAAAGCTGAGATTTATCAAAATTGGATGTCATAAATTAAAGACTTCCTAAAGCTTAGTATAATCCCAGAGGGATTGCCACATGTCGTGAAGCGCACATTTAAATAGAAAGTGGCCAAATATGTCTTAATAGGAGACATCTTGTACCAAAGAAGCTACGATGGAGTTCTCCTTCATTGCTTAGAGCCCCAAGAGGCATCATGGGCGATTTTGCAAGCCCATGATGGTACGTGCGGTGGCCATTTCAGTGGCATGGCCATCATCAAGCGCATCCTTCGAATGGGTTACTATTGGCCCACTATGGAGAAGGAGTGCAATGTGTATGTCAAGAAATGCATTAAATGCCAACATCATGCTAATCTTACGCACTTGCCATCGCAGGCCTTATAGCCCATCCAAGCGGCTTGGCCATTTGCTCAGTGGGGACTAGATCTTATAGGCAAGATCTCTCCTCCATCATCGGGCCGACATACATTCATAATCATGGCTACTGAGTATTTTACAAAGTGGGTGGAAGCAATACCCTTAACTATGACAACTGGAGCTCGTATAGCAGAGTTTATACTAGAGCATATTATAAGTCATTTTGGGATTCCATCCAAAATAATATCGGATAATGGAACGTCTTTCAAGAACAAAACTATGAGAGCTTTGACATCTAAATATAGAATCAAACATAGTTTTGTGACTCCATACTATCCGCAAGCAAACGGGTAGGCTAAAGCTTCAAATAAGATAGTGGTGGCCATCTTGAAAAAGATGGTACAAGAAAACCACAAATACTGGCACATCCAGCTGCCCCTTGCGCTATGGGCTTACAGGACTAGTATTCGGATGCCCACTGGGGCAACACCATTCTCACTAGTATATGGCATTGAGGCCATTATGCCCTTGGAATTAGAAATTCCAATGCTACGCGTCGCATTGAAAGAGTTCATCGATGATGACACCATGCGGCAAGCTCGACTGGATCAACTGACGCTACTTGATGAACATCGCATGAATGCCCTGGAGCATCTCCATGTTTATCAAGAGTGACTAAAATAAGCTTACAATGTCAAAGTCCACCAGAGAGACTTTGAAGTTGGGGATCTTGTCTTGAAAGAAAACCAATAGAACTCTAATTTGCCACCAGATATGCGAGACAAATTCATGGCTAATTGGCTAGGACCCTACATCATATCTAAAAATATTGGTTTAGGTACCTATCACCTAACATCGCTAGGGGGTGTTGAAGAGCCTGAACCTCTCAACATCATCCATATTAAGGCATTTTATGCTTGAAGAGCATAGTAAAAGGCTCCAAGAGTTTTTAACTGCTCGATCATCCTAAAAAGCTCCAAACACTCTCATTAGTGGTTTGGTCAAGTCAAAAAGCTCCAAAGGCATCTATAAGCCCTTTGGTCAACCTCAAAAGCTCCAAGAGTTCTTAAAACTACTTGGTCATCCTAAAAAGCTCCAAATACTCTTATAATCTCCTTGATCATCCTCAAAAAGCTCCAAAGGCATCTGTTAGCCCTTTGGTCAAATGCAAAAGGCACCAAGAGTTTCTAAAAACTGCTTGGTCAACCCCAAAGGCTCCAAGGATTCTCAAAATTGCTTGGTCATCCCAAAATGCCCCAAAGGTACACATAATCCCTTTGGTCAATCCTAAAAGCTCCAAGGATTCCTAAAAATTGCTTGGTCAATCTAAAGGCTCCAGAGGCATGTACTCATCGTTTGGTCAATTATGAGGCTCAAAACCCATAAAAATTATAAAATCCAAAAAAATTGGTAAAGCATAAAATCCAAAAACATTTGCATTTGCATTTGAATTTTGCATTTACACATGCATTCACTGCATTACTGCATTGCATATAGGCATTCGTCATCCATTGCATTCCATAATAGAAGGCATTGTGTTTGTCAGTCTTACAAACGATGCCACGTTTGTGTTTAAATCATGCATCTCTGCATTTATCATAATCCATCATTCATGTGAGCAATTGTGTTTTTCAACACAACCTATAATGTTGCTATGGAGATATACTAGGGTTTTTCGGTCACTCAACCATACCTAGTAGTCTTATCAAGAGTTGGTAGAAAGCTTGCTTTGCTTTTGTAGCTAAGGTTCAGTTAGTATAGCCCTTAGCATATCAGAAGCCTATCACTAATCAAAAAATTAAACAATCCTAACAAGGACTAGGGGAAGATGAAAGCCGTGAAGCAGGACCGGGTATCCTAAAGTGAAAAGAGTTATTCTTGCTTATCCCTCTATGTGGACGGTATGGGAAATGTTGGTAGTTGGCAAAAGGATAGGTTAGTTCCCTATTCAGAATCCCTTGCTTATGATAAAATGAGCAATATCCCAAAGAGATATCCCACATCAATCCTCATGATTGATACCCTAGATCGATATCATAGATCGAATCCCCAGAGTGATATCCCATATTGATATCATAAGATCGATATTCTCAATCGATATACCAGAAATAATTTTTCCAAGTAAATCCCCCCAAAGGAAAGTTTCTGAAGAAAATTATCAAGTGTAAATGCCGAAAAGTGAAGATCAAGTGAAGATCAAAAAATAAGCTTAAATCAAAGTTCAAAGTGAAGATCGAATGAAGATCAGAAATAAAAGTTCACATCAAGATCGAGTGAAGATCATAAAGCAAAATTTTGAGCGGAGATCAAATGAAGATCCAAAATCCAGTTTGAAGAGAGATCAAATGAAGATCCAAAGATAGTTCAAAAAGAAGATGGAATCGACTCCCTTGCTTCACTACATATGAGCAAGTATCCCAAAAATTGAAGGATAGAAAGGAATGAGCTTGAATCCCTAGAATTGTCGACACTACTATACCTTACGCATGATGATATGTCTGACGCATTAGCACCTCGCTTATGAACAAGACCAATGTTTGAATGTGGAAGAGCTAGCTTCGAGGTGTCCTGCATTGCCTAGTGGCTTAGTCCAACTAAAATCTAAACTTGAGATTGGATAAGACATTTGTGGAACCCCTATCTTAGCAATGGGCTGAAAGAATCCCACCTGACATCGGGGAACGCTCGTGTCTTATCTTAAAATAATCATTTGCACACATAGGGATAATGAATAGTTAGGGTCTATCCTAGCAAAAGCCTTTTATCTCAGAAGTCTAGTGTGGTTAGTATACAACTTTTGATAAGTCAATTAGGGTGTTTGAGTCTCATGGAAAACCTCAAAATCTCTCTAAAAAGCAACAAATGCTAAAAAGAAAAGCATAAACCATCAAATGGTAAAAGTCATTGCAAATTATCAAATTGCAAAGTATCCAAGAAGTGATACATCATTACATAAAGCACAATCAAGATATAGGATAGATACCGGATGAATATCAACAACGATGTTTAGATGACCACTGACTATATTGTGCATATCATTCAAAGTGCAAAAGAAAATAGAGTGACATATTATATCATTCGCATCATACAACATCGCATACCATTGCATTTCATATATGGGTGATTAATTGATTAAATTCTTATCTTAAGGATTTTCAATTACATTCATGATTTTTATACATTCTGTGGCGTCATCCATTAGATTGATAAACATATTTGCATTCATTCCTTATGTTTTAAGTGATTAAAGCATACAAGTTCATTTACATTAGATTACCATCATGTAAATAAATCATTACATACATTAATGCATGAAAATAAAGCAATATCAAATATGCATTAAGAAAAGAACATCGCATCCATATGCATCCATCACAAAAAGCACATCTAAGCATCTAGATCACTGCATATCATCATCATAAATCAAATAGCTATCTAGTGCATGTCATCCATACATCACATCATATAGCATCAACATAACATAAGCATTGCATCCATGTGCATCACATAAACATAAAATTAAAAATAAATGAGTACACAATAATGAGCCATAATAATGATCATCATATCATATATAAATATGTGTCTTAGAGTACATCGAGAGTACAAAAATGCCCATAAGCTACAAATGTGTAGGTCCTCGACCTTACACCAAAAATGATATGTATCAAAAATGTATCCTACAATAGTAGAGCTCTAGCTCTGATCTGCTCCCCCTGTACTGGAGCTCTCACCACCTCCCTCGATCGTGCTCAGGAGCCTCCTCTACCTGCGCCTCGCTTATCTGCTATGGATCCTGTTGAGAGCCCTGAGTACCGCCTAGCCCGAAGAGGCCTAGCACTCACCCAACTACAACCTATGCAATGGGCACCTCTATGCACCGGGACCTATGGTTGGATGTTGTAGTAGACTGCCCTACCTCCCTAGTCCTGGTATGACTATTGCCGCCATGTGTACTAGAGGACCTATGTGTCCTCTCACTCCGATGGGTGCGATGGCTAGAGCTGAGTAGACTATCCTGTAGTCCGAGATCTAGTCTCTGGGACTCTAGAGCATATGGATCCTCGAGAACCTCTACACCTAGCATCTGAATATACCCAACTAGCTGGTCTACCCGAGCAACCCTGGATGCGTGCCTGTCATTGGCACTCATCAAGAAACCCTACAGAACCTTGAATCTCTGCCATAGGATCCCGACCACCTAGTAGTACTATTGTTGGTGTCGTCAGAGGCCCCATAATCGCCTGAGAGGATGGGGGATCCCCCCTCTATGCCTTGAGTAGATCTCACTCTACTATGGTCGCATCCCTCTATGCCAGTGCCAAGTCATGAGCATGGGTGAGCTCACCAACCTAGGTCTCTACTATGGTAGCCCATGCTATCAAGCTAGCAATCTCTTGCTCCACCTACATCAATCGATGATCTCTCTCTATCAACTATGCTTGTAGAGTAGCGATAGTAGTGTCCCACTCCCTCTGCTACATCTAGAATCACCCAAGCTGACTCTACAAGTCAGCCACCTATGCTAAGAGTAGTCCCTCTACACTATCAAGAGGGACCTCACCCTCCTCGAGAGCCTCCTCATCAAGATCAACCTTAGGAGCCTCCTCAGTAGTAGCCTCTACACCCCAACCACCCTCTATCTACTAGTGCACATTGCACCCATCAGGATCCACCTCTGCCCCTACCTGATCTACAACTCAACCCAGAGGCCCTATCCCATACCAACGGAACATAGACCACCATCCATCATACTCTAGAGTGGTCACAGCTCTATCAACTCCAATCTCTTAGAAGTCATCGAGAGCATCCCCTAGAGCCGGAGGCTGAATCCATGATAGATCCCTCTCCAAATCCAGGCACCTATAGATGAATGGGATCTTCAGGATGTCCTACACCATGCCAAACTGTCATAGGATGTGAGAGAAAAATTGGTACTCTCAGATCTCGGCCTTTCGATCGAGTAACCATCTATCTCGATGAGACTATCAAAGTCGCTCATCGACCTCAGGCCAGTCAAGACACTCCATGTAGGGCCGCCACTCGATATCATCTAGCCCAAGTCCTCTACAAACTAGGTAATGTAATGTTGGATATCACCAACATGAGTCCTACTATAGAAGCCCTCCTCCTGAGGCCAGCAGGTAGCATAGCACTGATGATCATCATCAATATCTATAATGTGTAGGGGTAGCTCCCCAAGATGCTCTATCCTAATATGCTACCAACCCAAAATCTGTAGAAGAAGACTACAACTGATCCCTCGATGGCTCCGATCAATGATCTGATATAGCTCTTGATATAACTGAGCCAATAGAGTGCTCCCCTAGGCTAGGAGTAGTGGCTATCGGATAGAGCTCTGTACAACTCTACGCATAGTAGCTAAGAGGTTCCAAGGAATCCTCATACCCGAGGAGTCTAGAAGCACATATTGCACCACCAGGTGCATGAAAATGGCCTCATGCATGGAGAAGACATTCTTCCCCTACCAATAGCCAATGTGGACCCCTCCGTGGTCAATAGCCCTTGAGCCTCCTCACTTCGAGCACCAAAGATAGCATCGAAGATGGACTCCTTAGCACCAAAAGTCGAGGAGACGATGGCCTCACCATCAATGGGGATCCTAAAGATCCTATAAACATCCTCTAATGTAACTATCATTTCACCTGTAGGTAGGTGAAATGTGTTGGTCCGCACATTCCACTGGGCCAACGCAGTCAGATAGGATTGATCTACCCTGATAGTGGGTAGATCCAAAACATAGTTGAATATGACATCTCTGAACCACTCTCACTCCTCGAGAGTGAGCTCTCCATGGAGAGTCTTAAGAAGGTCAGGCTCTCAAGCTCTAGAGGTCAATCTCTAAAATAAATAGCATAATATAAGAAAAAGCTAACTAAAACAAGCAAAAACATTTTAAAAATGATCTAAAAATCATCAAAAATAGTAAAAAACTGATCAAATTGCAAAAACATGTCATCATGCAGGCCTACAAATTAAATTTGTCAATCAGAAAGGTCAAAAATACATTAAATGATATTAATTACCTTTAAAAACTTAGAAAAATTAAAAAATTTACAAATTTTTCCTAAAGTTGGTGAACCGGGTCAACCCTACGGTCCGCATGCGGTCAAAAATTGACCATTGGGATTTTGAATGTTGATCGCAGCTGGTACCTAGGGTCTCCGATTGAGATCCGATCGGGTGCGATACCACGGCCAAAAATGCAAAAAAATTAAATCTAAGCTACCCTAGCCTAAGATGAGGTTCATTACCAGCAATTTAGTGAAATTGATTTACCAATTACTTAATTGGGTTCATTTTTAACTGGTAATGGATGCGAGGTCTTGGTTTTTGAGTTACCTTACCCTCGCCTCATCCCCGTGGCTAGAAGACGCTTGCCCGCGCCTGCCATCGTCCTGTGAGTAGGTGTGCGGGTAAAGTGTGGTAGGTTGTAGGTCAGTTTTGTCAGCTGTCACTATCAGAGCTCCAGTTTGCAAGTCGCTATCAAGGAATAATGAGAGACATTTGAAAATTGAGCATTTTATAGACCTCTCATGTTCACGTGCGGACCGCAGGCCCTAGCCGCGGTTCCCAAATTTGCAAATGGGAACCGCAGACCCTAGCCGTGGTTTGCAACTGGCAGGCAATTTAGTAAAATCCCACCATGGGAAGGGCCAAAAAGATAAATTAATGCCTCCCATTGGGTCAGAACTCAATAAAAGCAAATTAATTTGGAAATTTGGTGATAATCAAGCACCAGGATCCAATTAAAAATCAAAAAAGTTGAGATTATAAAGTACATTCAACCGAGGTCGTCGCTATGACAATCCTTTCATGGAGCGACGCACCTCCCAGCCAAATAAATAAGCTCAATGCATAATTCAAAACATTCAAAAAAAATCAAATAAATTAAAACACCAAATGCGCCTCGTATTCAGTAATTTACCCTATACACTTGGCGGTTGCAGTGACTTGCGCTCCATGCAATCCGACAAGATGAGTAAATTACCATAAGGACATTTGGGGAAAAAATTGTCATCGTTGATCTGATATGCTTCTTTTCAATCCCTAAGAAGGCCTTCGTGGCTGGACTGCTCCACGGGAATGAGGCGTTGCATGTCATTTCTTCTATGACCTCTTTTTTCAGCAAATCATCGATAATTTGATTCAACACAAATCTGATTGGATTTGTATCAATTCGATTCCCTAAGATGGCTATTGTAGCCTGACTGCTCCATGGGATAGAAGCGTGCAAATACTATTAATAGTTGGAATCAAAAGTTGAACTAGGCCTAGCCAAGGCATTAATTTGCTCAAATCTAAATTTGTTCAGATCATCCATGGTGGTCAAGCGACATCGTCGCTTCATACATTGTCATTACCCTCATCGACTCATCGCTTGAGGGGGTAGTCATAATATCAAATCATAATCAAAATCAATAGAAGATCCCTGAGATCGTAGATCCCTTGATCTTGTCAAAATTGTGTTCGTCCTTGCGAATCATTGTCAACAGCTATCATAAGCTTACCCCTTTGCTTGGGGAAAATAGCAAATATGATAATTTGTTTGTATCTCGTCTCCTTTCGGTTATATAGGCCACTCCTATTGTAGCATCAAACGCTACCCGAATGACTGATGGCGAGTGCAAGCTTTTCAAGTTTAAGCCTCCAAAGAGTTGGAAGCAATGATTCCAGGATGCGCGTCCTTTTGTAGGACCTGGGGCATCTAATGTTGATCTGACTAATGATCATCATAGAACCTTCGACATCATTTTAGGAGGTCTATTTTTGCTCAGCATTGTTCGATCTCACAACGCATCTCAAAAGGGGCATCTGTAGACACCTAAAACATGTCATGTCGAGGGCGACTACTCATATGGACATGCTACAAGACCATATGGAAGATCTTGGATAGACTCCAAGATAGAGCAGTGGTTCTAACCACTCAATTTGGGCTCCTTGGCCTAATCGATCTGAACCATAGCCCAGACCTACGGTTTACAAGCTGAACCACGGTTGAGACCTACGGTTTATGTAGTCTAGACCACAGTTGTGACCTACGGTCTTAACTAAAGTTCAGTTGGCCTTCAATCCGAGCCAAATCGGTTGGAACGGCCATTTGATCTAGAAGAAGGTGGTTAGAGGGTGGAAGCTTCCATTCCAACTATCCTAACCACCCCTTCTTGATCTTGGCTTCTCCAGGAAGCCACCCCTAGTCCTAGGGGCATCCTATAAATACCCCCTCCAAATGGGGAGAAATATAGATGATTTGTATAGCGAAGCACTGACGAATTATCAAGAGAGTGTGAATTGATCAAGCGAGCAGTGAAGCCCTATCAGATTGCATACTGAATTCGTGCATTCGAAGGCCACTTTGCTATTCATCCAACGATCAGTTTGCCATGGAAGTTCTAGGAGCCTAGGAGGATCAAGAAACACAAATTTGGGCAAACGAAGGCCCATCACAGTGATTCAACTACCAAACCTATCAGAAGGACACCGAAGGTGACCCTTGAACATCAATTGGACAAGGAGGTCAAGCCCACTACCCTTGGAATTGAGGGTAAGCCTATCAGAGTGCTAACCATGATTGTCAACCATGGTTTACAGTGCAGACCATGCACTAGAGCTGTGGTTTGCAGCAGAGGTATAACCACCTTCCTATTTTCATTTTTGTCCAGCTAATTAGGTTAGATTAGTTGTTTTCATAGTTTAATGGCATTTTAGCAGACTTTTGATCGTAGAATTAGGTTATTTTAGCTTCTTTGTGTTTATGCTTCAATTAGGACTTAAATGCTTTCTTTATGCATGTTTATGCTTCATTTTTCATATCTGATCCATGCATAGTGTAGCTGCTACTTTCCTTTATGCTATTATATGAATCTTGATTCACTTTGCATAGCTTAGAAGCATTCTTTATGTTTTCTTGATTATGCATGTTTAATGGTGTCATTATGCAATTTACCTAAAAGGGCCTCATCATGAGAGGTTGCCTATATTTTTGACATTCTTGTGTTGTTTCTTGACCGCAGGGAATAGTTTCAAAGGAGAACCAACCATCAAGTTCCTTCCCCATCGCGAAGAAGAGGGCACCTCCACCCTAGAGCAGTTCGTGCCATCTTGAAAGGCATTTGTAAATCACACCTACCCTTAAGAGGGAAAACAATTGTGCACTCCTATTGTAATATTGTATCAAAATGAATATCCCTAAGAGGGACGTACTTGTAATTGGATTTTGACTTTGAATACAATGGAATAAAGTGTTTTTCTTCTTGTTTCATTTGTTGTCAATTTCGTTTTCTTGTATGCATGCTATATTTTATCATTTATCGCAATAGGATACGCCATCGGGTGTGACCCTTTCTGGTGGTTACACAATTATTGTATTGCCATTGTATGGTTAGATACAACAACCATTAAGTATTCAATACAAATTTGCCTTGGCATTGATTGTAATATTTGTTATAGGTTATCCAAATTCCATATAACTGTTAAGATATTGCATGCATTGTTCCTTTATATTGAAGGTTATATGAACATAGTTTAGTTGTAGGTATGTTAGCATTAGGGCAATATTTGGTAGGTATTTGCAAGGAGAATTGCATGTTGTAGCACTTAGGAGGATCATACAAGAATTTACACTAGTTACAAGTTGTACGCTATTAGGTTGTATGATGATAAACCATATGAGGGTAAACACATAGGATGTTGCCATTGAGGAGTTAACTACTGCTTGGAAAGGACTATGATCTTGTATTAGGGATACTATACAAATCACCTCTATATGCTAGGATTAAGGATTTGCCAAGAAAGTCTTGTACTATGTCATACAAGAACCTATTCCATACAATAGATTATGTTGTAAATAGGACTACGCCATACAATAAATAATGACAAATATTGTGTTGTATAAGAGACTAAATTATACGATCGTACAAGAAATTGTGTTGTATAACTGATTAAATCGTACAATTAGGATGTCATATGATTATGGAGATAATCTTATGACTGTAGTCTTGATTAGTCCCTAAACCTGTCATTCCACCATTCCATTATTGGGAATCTCACCACTCGTGCTACATTTGGCACCATTGTTGTTGCCAAAGCAAGGAGGGTCAAGTAAGGATTAGTACGTGTGATGAGAGGAAGGTGGATGACAAATATTTTCATGAGGATGTGGAAGATGAGGTCGTGGAGAGGATCAAGTGCCCATGAGGAGAAGCACAAGGATCACTCAAAGGAGGAATCCAACTAATCAAGCATTGCAATCAAGGGAAACGGAAGAACCAATACTCGAAAGAGTTTGGAGTCCACAAGAGGAGGACAACAAAAGGTGGCAGACGTTGTTGTTAACGATGGAGGACGAAGTACCTCAAATAGCTCAAGAAAACGTTCGTGTAAGTGAAGACGCCAACGTGGAAAGTGCACAAAGAGATGAAGCGTGGATGGTAACACCCGAGCAAGAGGGGAGGAGTTTGCTGAGGAGTGCAGAGGATGGGAGTCAGGCACCAGAGCAACCCCACATGAGTGTTTGGGCGAGTAGACCAGATCCACAGTTCATATATTCGTGAAGAAGGTCGTGAAGTGAAGGTGCACCAGAGTTTGGAAGGAGGCTATTTGAAGGAAACACGGAGGGTCAAGAGACACCACAAGTGGACGAGGTGCCTAGGACCAAAGTACTAGAAATAGAACAACCAATAGAGCCACCTAGGACGGAAGGACATTGGGCTGAAATACCATTAGAGCCATCATCGAGTGATGAGGAAGTGGGAGAGGATAACCACTTATCGATGGCGAATGTTGCAAATAGAGCAGGCAAGCAAAAATGCCCACCCTTCACAGGAGAGGGGAAAGAAGATCCTACAAGGCACATAGGCACTTGCACAACCATTTGGAAAGCAAATGGAGTTAGACGACCAAAAGAGTGGTTACAGTTATTTCCTGCCACATTGTGAGGAATCGCAATTGATTGGTACTTGAAAAGAGAAAGCACAAAACCCTTTACCTCATGGAATACAATAGTAGATGAATATAAAGTAGTATTTAGACCTCTAAGGGTTGACATAGAGATTATAACTGAAATTTATTCTACTAAATAGAAAAAGGATGAAGATATTAAGACTTATAATAGAAGATTGAAGCAACTCACGGATAAGATGGAGTTGCCGCCAGCCGATGGAATGGTCAAAAGATGGTTTATCGATGGATTGTTACCTCGATATAAGAAGAAGATGAAGATCATACCAAGTTCGACGTATGTGGAAGCCTATGAAAGGGCAAGGAACTTTGAAAGTGAGGCTAAGCAAACAATGGTTGGAATTGGAGGTCATATCAAAAGTGATGATTTTGATAGTGATAAGGATGAATGGCAGAATGCCATTCAATCTATGAAAAAGGAAATTGATAGAATGATTAAGGAGGTTAAGGGTGAAGTGAGAAAAGAGAAAAAGGATATATGGTGCTCGAACTGTAAGTTTGAAGGCCATACAAACACAAATTATCTGAAGAGCGCATATTGTAATATATGTGAGGTATTGGGACATGCGATCAGCGAGTGTCCATTCAATTTAAGAGGCGCAAGGCACCAAACGATGGTGGTGCAAGGCGAAGAGGAGGAAAAACCAAATACCTCTAGGAATGGGCAAGGTGCGACCAACGGTGGTTACAGGAATAACCGTCGAGGAGGTAGGCAGTACCAACAAGGCAATCGACAAGGTGGCCAAAGTCGATTGCAGTATGATTCGGATGGAAGACCAATCATTCAATGCCGAAATTGTCAGGAATGGGGACATTTTGCGAAGAATTGTCCCACTCCTCAGGCAAGAGGAGCAATAGGAAATAATGTACCACAAATGTGTCGATGGTGTGGTCTGGGCAATCATAAGGAGGTGAATTGTCCGAAGAAGGTGAGTACGAGCAACTCATAGAATGTCAATTTTCTTGACATTGGGGAGCCTCCTATGGAGAAGAAACAAGAAAAGGAGGATGTACTTGTGGTCACAAGGGGACAAGCAAAGAAGGATCAATACCCCGATCCTGCCATAGAAAAAGGAAGATGGCAGGAAGCACAAAAAGCAATAGAAGAAGAGATAGAGAAGGCTAAGCAAGAGAGGCTAGCCGAATAGAAGAAGCTAAAGAAGCCATTGAGCTTAGAGGGAAAGACGTCAACTCATGAACTAGTAGCACAAGTTTTGAATACAACAATAGAAGTGAAGGTGGCAAGTTTGTTTAGCGCCATACCGACGCTACATGCAGTTATAGGAGAAGAACTGCAACCACAAAGGGTGATGGAACTGCAAAGCCAGCCAAAAGAAGAAGTCAAGAGGAAGGATCAGTTTATTGATCCAACTGTGTTAATGATTGATGTTGGGAAAAAGCCAACATTAATTCATATTGAAATATTGGATCATAAGTTGACATAGGTCATTGTAGATGGAGGTTCAAGTGTGAACGTGCTCCCAAAAAAGACATGGAAGGAGATTGGGGCTCCATTTTTGTGGTCGCCGAATTTCAGGTTATATGGCGTAGATCAATATGGTATTGAGATGAAGGGAGTCTTAACGACTCAAAAGGTGAAGATTGTAGATCAAGAGTTCATCATGGATTTTGTTGTGATAACAATGCAAAAACCAACATATGATGCATTGTTGGGAAGAGGATGGCTAAGGATGGCCAAAGTTAATCACAACTGGGAAAAGGATCGGCTTACATTCAAGAAAGGACAACATAAATATATGATTAATCTGAAAAATCAGACTGTGAGCGAAGATCTTGTGACGACTGATGAGTCGGGCAGTTCTTCGGATGAAGATAGTACACATGAGCCAAATGAGGAAGGAATGTTGTACCTAGAGGAATGTAGTGAAGATGAGAACCGATCGGATAGTGGGCTCCTTCATTGGCAAATGGAGGAGTACGAGATATTTCTGCCCACCTGCCTTTGTATACAGATAGAGGAGACCAAAGAAATTCATGATGAAATTGATGAAAGTAGTAAGAAGGCTGAGCCTAAGGAAGAAGAAGAAGAAAAATGGATGTTCCCCAAAATTTTGCAGAATATACAATTGGTGATGCTGAGATAGATGAAAAACCAACACACCCGATAGATGTGGTAAAGGCAACGAACGAGCCAAAAAGTATCAAATATGAAGGACCAAAGATGGTCAATGTAAATTTAGGAAGTAAAGAAGAACCAAGGATAATCCATTGTGGAGATGAATGGGACCCAGTTTTGAAAGCAACAACTTTCAAAATTTTCTTGCAATATAAGGAGGTCTTTGCATGGACATATAAATATTTGAAAGGGATACCTCTAGAGTTGTGTGTACATCGGATCCAGTTGATCCCAGGAGCCTTACCAGTAAGAAGAAGGCCATATAGGATGAACCCGAAGTACGCAGCTTTGGTTAATGCAGAAATTGAAAAGATGTTGGATGTTGGTATAATCTTCAAAGTTACGGTGAGTGAGTGGGTATCACCAATTGTGATTACTTTGAAGAAGGAGGTGAATAGAATCCGCATATGTGTAGACTTTAAAAGTCTAAATGCTGTTACAATAAAGGATCCCTTCCCAATCCCCTTTACTGATTCTATTTTGGAAGAAGTAGCTGGACACAAAATTTACTCATTCTTGGATGGGTTTTTTGGCTACAATCAGATAAGCATCGCAGAGGAAGATAAGTTAAAGACAACATTCGTTGTGGAGAATGGTATTTATGCATACAATAGGATGCCATTCGGGCTGTGTAATGCCCCTGCCACATTTCAAAGGATTATTATATATATATTTGAACAAATGTCGACAGGAAAGTTTAAAGCTTTCTTAGATGATTGGTCGATATATGGGAGGAAGGATGAGCACTTGCAAGCACTTGAAGAATGCATGAAGCTATGTATGAATGCTCGTTTAGCTTTAAATCCAGCAAAATGTAATCTGATGGTACCATATGGCAAATTATTGGGACACATAGTTTGCAAGGAAGGGTTGAAGACAGATCCTAATAAAATTTGCGTCATTGTGAATATGGAAGAACCACATGACGTGAGTTCGTTAAAGACCTTTATGGGATCTATAGGATATTACAAAAGGTTTATCAAGAATTTTTCCCATGTGTCCTACCCATTAGATTCCTTGACCAGAAAGAATGTTCCTTTTAGGTGGACAGAGGAGCATCAAGGAGCCTTCGAGGAGTTGAAGGCAAAGTTGGTATGTACACCCATTCTAGTATTTCTATATTGGGACAAGGAATTCCATGTCCACGTAGATGCATCCAATTTTGCAATTGGATGTGCATTGGCCTAGGAGGGGCAATTTAGGCTTGATCAACCTATCTATTTTGCAAGTCGGTTGCTGTCAAGAGTGGAGAAAAACTACAACACAACCGAAAGGGAAGTGCTAGGGATGGTGTATGTCATTCAAAAATTCAGACACTATTTGCTAGCTAATCCCTTCACCTTTTATGTTGATCACTAGGCATTGTTGTATTTGATTAATAAACCAACTATACATGGACGAGTTAGCAGGTGGCTCATCACGTTACAAGAGTTTGTATTTTGGGTAGTGGTCAG
This sequence comes from Wollemia nobilis, assembly GCA_028583015.1. NCBI lineage: Eukaryota > Viridiplantae > Streptophyta > Pinopsida > Araucariales > Araucariaceae > Wollemia > Wollemia nobilis. The sequence continues at coordinate 1,685,047 of JAQPPZ010001340.1, forward strand.
ACCTAAAAAGAAGCATGTTATAGTAGATCAATTATCTAGGATTCGCTCAGGAGAGCCTGTAGGAGGAGTGTCAGACGAGTTCCCTGACGCTCAATTGTTTGCAATAAGTGCTATACCATCATGGTATAAGATGATAGGTGAGTATCTATCCACAGGGGAGCTGCCAAGGGAGATACCAACAATAAAGTGAAGAAAAATTATTATAAAGTCAACACCTTTTCAGTTGATAGTGGGATTACTATATAAGATGGGACTGGATGGAGTACTGAGAAGATGTGTAATGGAGGAGGAAGTTAAGGTAACTTTGAAAGAAGCTCATGAAGGACTGGCTGGAGGGCATATGGGACCAGATGCAACCACGAGGAAGGTGCTTCTAGTAGGGCTATGGTGGCCCACCCTCTATCATGATGCGAAGGAATTTGTGCAAGCATGTGATACATGCCAACGAGTTGGGAAGTTGTTACATAGAGACTTCATGCCATTACACCCATCTCAACCACAAGATTTATTCAAAATATGGGGCTTAGACTTTGTGGGTCCTTTAAGGATGAGTCAGAAAAGAAAGTGTCGATACATAGTAGTGGCAACTGAATATCTAATGAAATGGGTTGAGGCAAGAGCACTCTTAGATAATTCAACAAAGAGTACAACCTGGTTTCTATATGAGCAAGTAATAACAAGATTTGGAATTCCGCTTCAATTGACAAGTGATAGGGGAGGTCACTTTGTGAATGAATTAATTAAGAAGTTGACGATTGAGTTCAAGATTTTGCATTTGTTGTCAAGTCCATATTACCCCAGAGCAAATGGGCAGGCAGAAGCGATGAACAAAATCTTGGTATCAATAATGTATAAGACTTGTGGGATAGAAGGAGCAGATTGGGAGGAGAAGTTGCCATCAGTCCTATGGGCATATAGGACAACCTTTAAGCCAACAACAAATCATACGCCATTCTAGTTGATGTATGGGCAAGAGGCAATAGTGCTAGTAGAGTTCCTGGTACCTAGTTTGAGGGTGTACTATCCAAAAAAGGCTCACACCTGTTGGTTCCTATTGCAAGAATTGAAAGATACACAAAATGCACACGAGAACAAGAAATTGACAACAAATTGACAATGAGAAATATGATTTATTCCATTATATTCGAAGCCAAAGTCAAATTACAAGTACATCCCTCTTAGGGATAATCATTTTGATACAATTGTTACAATAGGATGTAATGTTTCCCTCTCAAGGGTAGGTGTGATTTCCAAGTGCCTTTCAGGATGACACAACTGCTCTAGGGTGTCGATGACCCTCTTCTTCATGATTAGAGGCATTGGTTGCCTTGCATCCCAAAACCTTGTTAGTCTTGCATGCAATAAACAAGAAATAATAATAGCAAAGGAGGCCTCTCTTGATGAGGCTTTTAAAGGGTGCTTGTATAAAAGATAACATGATAATCAAGAAATCAAGAAAGTGATTCAATGCATGTAAATTATTCTAAATCATGATTATATACCATTAGAAACATGAAAGAAACTAAGATGAATCTATCTAAGCTCCTAATTAGCCAATTGAAGACATGAAAGCATGAAAGTATGGCACAATGGGCACTCAAATTGTCATAGAAGATCCATTGTTGAAAAGAGTTAGAATGTGAGCTGAAGATGCAAAAGAGGAATCTAAAAATATATTGCCTGACTAAACCTCCTGGATTGTGAACATGGGTGATGTTGACTGCCTTGATCCTACACTACAACAATGAAGATAAATTGCAATTAACTCTTAATCTGTCGATCAAATTTCTCTAGAATACTGAATTAAACTTACAACATGATTAATCTAACCTAGTTAAACATATTATAAAGTAAAGAATAAGGAAATCAGAGATTACCCTCTGACCACGGGTCATTCGAACGATGGGAACTGTTCACTGTGGTTGACAATCGCAGCTGAGCCTGAAGTAAGTTTCCCCTCCAAATCAAGGTCAATTCTCTGATTCTCCTTGCCAAATTGATGGTCAAGGGTTGCCTCCATTAGTCTCACAATGACACTGAGAGGGGGGGTGAATCAGTGTAGCTCTTTATAACTTAAATCTTCAACTCTTAAAGCCAAAACAATGAAAACTTAAAACCAAATAAAGCAAGTATAACAAGAGAGCATCACACAACACAAGATGTACCGAGGTTCACCGATTTGGCTACTCCTCAAAAATAACTGTTTGGACTCCCATCCAAATCCAGCCTTTGCAAAGCACCAACTTTACAATCAATTTACCAGCACCCACTGGAAGGAGCACCAACCCTTGATTTACCAGCACCAACTGGAAGGAGCACCAACCCCTGATGCCAAGCACCAACTTGGACTTCAATTTTGAAACTAGAAGATTGACATAAAAATGCCTTCACTTTTACAAGACCCTGACTGGTCTATTGCTTACCCAACATCGCTCACAATTCACACAACACACACCCTTCTCGCTCGCCTCTCGCTCTCTTCGCAAGATAAAATCCACACATTAAATTCTCCAAGCAACACTCCTTTTATAACAATCCTTTCTCTTTGTAACTCCAGTTGTAACTCCTTTCATATTCTCATACGCCACTTGTCAATTGTAACTACTTCTTTATGTAACTCCTTTTGTTTATTTTGAGAAGGCATTTCGTCAAACACGTCACATGCAAATAATTGACACCATATTCTCCTACCATGACTGTTCGTTTTCTCGGTCATGACTGTTCGTTTTCTCCTTCGATGACTATTCATTTTCTCCTTCATGACTGTTCGTTTTCTCCTTGCATGACTGTTCGTTTTCTCTTTGCATGTCTGTTCATTTTCTCCTTGCATGACTGTTCATTTTCTCTTTGCATGTCTGTTCGTTTTCTCTTTGCATGACTGTTCATTTTCTCCTTGATGACTATTCGTTTTCTCTTTGCATGTCTATTCGTTTTCTCTTTCCCTTATGCATGCATGTGTTTTGGTTTCCAAAAAAAGCTTTTCGTTTCTATTTTGAGGCCCTTCTTGAGTCGCAAAAATGCGACATGTCGCGATATCGTGACACTTTTGTTTCTCTGCCTGCCTGCCCTTTTTGAGTCGCAAAAATGCGACATGTCGCGATATCGCGACACTTTTGTTTCTCTCCTGCCTGCCCTTTTGAGTCGCGAAAATGCGACATGTCGCGATATCGCGACACTTTTGTTTCTCTGCTCTTCCCTTTTTGAGTCACGAAAATGTGACATGTCGCGATATCGTGACACTTTTTCTTTCTCTTCCTTCCTACCCTTTTTGAGTCACGAAAATGCGACATGTCGCGATATCGCGACACTTTTTCTTTCTCTCTCCTCCCTTTTTGAGTCGCGAAAATGCGACATGTCGCGATATCGCGACACTTTTTCTTCTTGCTCTTTCTCTTTGCTTTGGCCCGAAAATGCAACATGTCGCGATATCGCGACACTTTTTCTCCTTGCTCTTTCTCTTTGCTTTGGCCCACGAAAATACAACATGTCGCGATATCGTGACACTTTTTCTCCTTGCTCTTTCTCTTTGCTTTGGCCCGCGAAAATACAACATGTCGCGATATCGTGACACTTTTTCTCCTTGCTCTTTCTCTTTGCTTTGGCCCATGAAAATACAACATGTCGCGATATCGCGACACTTTTTCTCCTTGCTCTTTCTCTTTGCTTTGGCCGCGAAAATGCAACATGTCACGATATCGTGACACTTTTTCCTCCTTGCTCTTTTCTCTTTGCTTTGGCCGCGAAAATGCAACATGTCGCGATATCGCGACACTTTTTCTCCTTGCTTTTTCTCTTCTCTTTTGGCCGTGAAAATGCAACATGTCGCGATATCGCGACACTTTTTTCTCTTTGCGATGTTTTGCTTTTTCTTTGATCTTTAGCATATGGGCCACTTCGGTCTTCTTGGAAAATATGCAAAAAGATGGGTAAACATCCTCATAAGCATTTAACATCACTGTACATACTCTGAGTAACCTCTGAACTCCTGTCCACTGCATCAACCGATCTATCTGACTGTGTTGACAACAATGACAATACTGTCGTTGCACCTTGCTCAACAATCTCCCCCTTTGGAATTGTTGGCAACACACGTGCAATTTCCTGTAACTCTTCTCCCCCTTTGACAACAATATCAAAGGGCTACTGCAAACTCCCCCTGAGTCCATGCACAACATTCTCGGGCAAAAATTATTACACTTAGCAAAAATCACAAACATGAGCAAAAAGATAAACAAATACACAAATGCTCCCCCTAAGAATGTGGTCCCGATAGCTAGTCAATTCTTGGGAAGCGTGACCACTCCCAATTTATTGCGAAGGTACTCAAAGACTTCCTTGGGCAACGGTTTTGTGAAGATATCCGCTACTTGCTCTGTTGTTGGAACAAAATCCAACTTAACCTCACCTTTCGCAACTTTCTCCTTCAAAAAGTGATACCGGATAGCAATATGTTTTGTGCGAGAATGCATAACCGGATTCTACGTACAACACGTTGTCGCTGCAATATATTCTACCTCTACTGTGGATAAGGAGACTGACTCTTGTTTCTTACTGTGCCATGCGACCAACCTGTCTCCAAGATAGAATGCACCTCCACTGGTACTCTTTCTGTCACCTACACATCCTGCCCAATCTGCATCTGAATACGCAATAAGGGTGAAGTCCTTACCTTTCGGATACCATAACTTTGAACAATGGTAGTAAGAACCATCAAAAGTACAACACTGACATATAGCAATACTACAAATGGTGACAACTCTCAATTTAATCACCACCCTTCACGGTACCTCCACAAACAACTACATGAACTGAAACACACTTTGACAACTATACGACAACTCCCCCTGACTACTTGTCTTTCATCCTCGGATAACCAAACAACATAGGAGCATTAAAATAAAACTTTAAGATTGCTCCCCCTGAGGATGTGCTACCTGGAGTTGCTTAGTGCAATAGAGGAGTAGTCTCCTTCAGTCCAAGGAGACACGATTTCCTTTCTTCTTTCTTTCTCCACTCTGGTTTGATTACAGTTTTGGGCTCTTGTTTTGAATTTTCTTTTTCAGTAGCTTGTGCATGTTTTTTGGGAAATTTTCTATTTTGTCTCATTCCATTTGGTTGAAATTTTCTTCCCTAAAATTGATTTGATGCAAATGTACTTCGACAATTTCTTGCAATGTGCCCAAAATTATGACAGTTATAACATTCTACTGCATAATCCATCAAAGGTGAAAAAACATTTCTATTGGTAAAATTCCTTGGTCCTACATTATACTTGCAATCTGAAATCTTATGTCCATAACCATTGCATTTAAAACAGTAACCAGAAAAGAGATGATTGAACCTGGGTGATGGTCTTTGCCATGTTGTCGTAGGAGTCATAAATCTTCTTCTTCCTTGATGTGTGACATTGGTGAATCCATCATTGTCAATTCTCCTTTCGTGCCTTGCATTATTGCTTTCTTTTGCATGAGTCAATTTTTCTTGATCAATCTGTTTCTTATCTTCATTCTTTGATCCATTTGATGATTCTCCTTCATCAAAGCCCAAACCAAATTTGACGCCTGTAGTCCTTTGGTTATTTATGATCTTATCCGACTTCATAGAACTTTCTTCACGTTTGTGATAACAACTAATTTTACGATTCATCTCTTCTATCTGCATCCTTAAACCAACAGTCTCTTCTTCTAGCTTGTTGCAATAATCTATTTTTATGGTTATTTGCACTTCGAGATCTTCAGATATTTTCTTGGATTCTTCTATCTGTACTTTCAAACTGGTTATGATTTCATTTGCATCCTCAAGCTTTCTTGAAATTTTCTTATTCTTTTTTCTTTCTATCTTCAATTCATCCAGAGCTGCAATTAGTTCCTCTTTCAAATTTACTTCTGCATCAATTTCTTCTTCATCACATTCCTGTTCTTTTTCTATTTTTTCTTCTTTGAGTGCCATGAAAAGAGCTTCACCTGTTTCCTTTTCAGAATCCTCACCACAGTTGTCTTCTGATGAACTGACATTCTTGGAGATGAAACTTTTCTTCTTGAAGTTGTCTTTTCTAAAATTTGTTTTGTTCTTCCAGTCACTTCTTTCTTGGTGTGATCCTTCATCAATTTTGTTCTTCTCATTAAGTGGACATTTAACTGCAAAATGCCCAATGCCTCCACAATTGAAACATTTAAACGGTAACTTTCCTCTGTATTTTCCTTTTCCCCTTTTTAGTTTTCGAACAAAGTTTGCTTCCATTTCATCTGATGTCTCTTCTTCCTCGGATTCTTGTTTTGCTTTCATATTTTTATGGGCTTTAAAAGCGAGCTTCTCTATCTGTGGGTTTAGATTTTCCTATTCTCATCTCATATGCAGTCAAAGAACCATGCATCTCATCCATACTAAAAGAATTTAGATCTTTAGCTTCTTCTATAGCTGAAACTTTAGAATCAAATCTTTGGGGAAGAGATCTTAATACCTTTTTCACGATGATAGAATCTTCGATTTCCTCGTCGAGTCCTCTAATCGCATTAATGACTTCATTAACTCTCAGCATATATGCCTCTATGTTCTCATCATCATTCATCTTTAATACTTCGAACTGAGCTCGATGTGTTTGTAACTTGGCCTCCTTGATCTTATCGTCTCCTTCATGAATGCTCCTCAGTTTGTCCCATATTTCTTTTGCCGTTTTACAACTCATAATTTTTACTAGTTCACTGTCCACTAATCCGCACATGATAGCATTCTTTGCTTTTGAGTTATTCTCAAACAATTTCTTACCGACAACATCGGTTGGAGAAGTGGTGGGTATTGTGTATCCACTATCTACTGAATCCCAAATGTCGTATCCCAAAGCACAAAGATATGTCTGCATCCTGAGTCTCCAAAATGTGTAATTAGTTCCGTCCAACAATGGTGCTTTGTTTGATGAGAAGCCTTCACCACCTGCCATTGTGTCACTTCCAAGATCACCCTAGCCGGTTAAGCTTGTTCAGGAACCTCGCTCTGATACCAATTGTTAGTCTCACAATGACACTGAGAGGGGGGGTGAATCGGTGTAGCTCTTTATAACTTAAATCTTCAACTCTTAAAGCCAAAACAATGAAAACTTAAAACCAAATAAAGCAAGTATAACAAGAGAGCATCACACAACACAAGATGTACCGAGGTTCACCGATTTGGCTACTCCTCAAAAATGACTGTTTGGACTCCCATCCAAATCCAGCCTTTGCAAAGCACCAACTTTACAATCAATTTACCAGCACCCACTGGAAGGAGCACCAACCCCTGATTTACCAGCACCAACTGGAAGGAGCACCAACCCCTGATGCCAAGCACCAACTTGGACTTCAATTTTGAAACTAGAAGATTGACATAAAAATGCCTTCACTTTTACAAGACCCTGACTGGTCTATTGCTTACCCAACATTGCTCACAATTCACACAACACACACCCTTCTCGCTCGCCTCTCGCTCTCTTCGCAAGATAAAATCCACACATAAAATTCTCCAAGCAACACTCCTTTTATAACCATCCTTTCTCTTTGTAACTCCAGTTGTAACTCCTTTCATATTCTCATACGCCACTTGTCAATTGTAACTACTTCTTTATGTAACTCCTTTTGTTTATTTTGAGAAGGCATTTCGTCAAACACGTCACATGCAAATAATTGACACCATATTCTCCTACCATGACTGTTCGTTTTCTCGGTCATGACTATTCGTTTTCTCCTTCGATGACTGTTCATTTTCTCCTTGCATGACTGTTCATTTTCTCCTTGCATGACTATTCGTTTTCTCCTTGCATGACTGTTCATTTTCTCTTTGCATGACTATTCGTTTTCTCCTTGCATGACTATTCGTTTTCTCCTTGCATGACTATTCGTTTTCTCTTTGCATGTTGTTCGTTTTCTCTTTGTCTTTTTATTTTTTTCTTGCATGTTTGTTCGTTTTCTCTTTCCTTATGCATGCATGTGTTTTGGTTTCCAAAAAAAGCTTTTCATTTCTATTTTGAGGCCCTTTTTGAGTCACAAAAATGCGACATGTCGCGATATCGTGACACTTTTGTTTCTTGCTCTTTCTCCTTTTTGAGTCGAAAAATGACATGTCGCGATATCGCGACACTTTTTCTCTCTTGCTCTTTCTCTTTTTTGAGTCGCAAAAATGCGACATGTCGCGATATCGTGACACTTTTTTCTCCTTGCTCTTTCTCTTTGCTTTGGCCCGCAAAAATGCGACATGTCACGATATCGCGACACTTTTTCTCCTTGCTCTTTCTCTTTGCTTTGGACCACGAAAATGCAACATGTCGCGATATCACGACACTTTTTCTCCTTGCTCTTTCTCTTTGCTTTGGACCACGAAAATACAACATGTCGCGATATCACGACACTTTTTCTCCTTGCTCTTTCTCTTTGCTTTGGACCGTGAAAATGCAACATGTCACGATATCGCGACACTTTTTTTCTTTGCGGTGTTTTGCTTTTTCTTTGATCTTTAGCATATGGGCCACTTCGGTCTTCTTGGAAAATATGCAAAAAGGTGGGTAAACATCCTCATAAGCATTTAACATCACTGTACATACTCTGAGTAACCTCCGAAATCTTGTCCACTGCATCAACTGGTCTATCTGACTGTGTTGACAACAATGACAATACTGTCGCTACACCTTGCTCAATAGCCTCTATATCCTTTGATAGATTTATTGGTTGAATTGCTTAGTGAGTGTATGGATTACACGGATTAGCATTTCTTGGCTCTCCTATCCTCCTAGGACCTCCATGGCAATGTGATCTTCAATTGGGTAGCAAAAGTATTCCTATCAATGCACATGAATGATTATGCAATTTGATAGGGCTTCACTGCTCAATTGATTATGCTTATCTATCTCTTTTCCTCAATTCAAAGGGGGATTATATAATAATTGACAAGGTTTAGGGGTGGCTTCATGAGGAAGCCTAGATCAAAATTGGGTGGTTGAGCTTGTTGGATGGAAGGATCCAGAACCTTCCTCACTCAAACCACTCCAATCCACAACCAATTGGCCGTTGCAACCGATTTTGGGTCAGATGAAGGCCAACTGACTCTGAGTCCTGACCATGGCTGACAGGCGTGGTCGGCTCTGCTAACTGCGGGTGTCAGCAGAGGCTAGCATTGACTAGGCAAAGGTGCCCAAATAAGTGGTAAAAACCACTACTATACCTTGGTATCTATCCAAGGTCTTCCATATAGTCTTCTAGCATGTCCCAAATGAGTAGCCGCCTCAGCATGATGCATTTTAGGTGTCTACAGATACCCCTTTTGAGATGCATTATGAGATTGAACAACGCTGAGCAAAAATAGACCTCCTAAAATGATGTCGTAAGTTGAATGATGATCATTAGTCTGATCAACATTAGATGCCCAAGTCTTGCAAATAGGATGCGCATCCTAGAATCATTGTTTCCAACTCGATGAAAGGCTTAATTTGAAAGGGTTTGCACTCGTCATCAAGCATTCGGGTAGCTTTGGTGCTACAATAGGATTTAGGCCTATATAACCGAAAGGAGGAGAGCTACAAACAAACTGTCATATATGTTATTTGCCCCAGTAGAAGGGTAAGCTTATGATAGTCTTTGGTAATGATTCATAAGACATGCAATTTGATAAGATCTAGGGATCTACGATCAAGGGATCTTCTATTGACTTTGATTATGATTTGATATTATGACTACCCCCTCAAGCGATGAGTCGATGAGGATAATGATAATAAATGAAGCAGCGAGGTCGCTTGACCACTATGAATGATATTGAACAAAGTAAAATTTAGCATTTGAATTATTGGCAAGGCCTAATCAGCTATGATTACAACTATTAATAGTAATTGCCTATTTCTATCCCATGGAGCGATCTAGTCACGAAGGTCTTCTTAGGGAATTGAAATGAAAACAATCCCGATTAGGCATGTGTTGAATCATATTGTCGATGATATGCTAAAAATATCATAGGAGAATTGCGATGAATATCTTGTTCCCCTGGAGCAGTCCGACCGTCAGGGCCTTTTTAGGGATTGAAATGAAGCATAAATTTCTACAATGATGAATTTACCCCAAATGTCCTTATGGTAATTTATTCATCTTATCGAATTGCATGGAGCGCAAGTCGCTACAACCGCCAAGTGTATAGGGTAAATGACTAAATACGAGGCACATTTGACTTTTAATTTATTTTATTTTTTTTGTTAATTTTGAATTGAATTTGTTTTATTGGCTGGGAGGTGTGGCACTCCAAGAAAGGATTTCCATAGCGACGACCTCGGTTGAATGTACTTTGTAATCTCAGACAGTTATTTTTTTTTGCCTGATGATGACATTTTCCAATGTCGTGCTTTGTTTGGCTCATTCTACTTATTTTATATTTTATGTAGCAATTCTGGTTTGGTGAAAAAATTTAAAGCTGAACTTTTAAGGCTCTCCACGGTGGGAATTTTAAGCATTTATTAAAGTTTGATGACCGCGTTTGTCAAAAGTGGTGGGAAAGTCTAATTTTATTGATTGTGGCTCAGATTCCCAGTCACAAAACCCTAATTTGGGGACCGTGGTTATCAAGCGTTGTTTGAACCGAATTCAAAAATTATATAAGGTTTTGACATTTGAAAAATTTCATTATTTACCTTATATTGACAGTAAAAACTGAGAGCTCTAAGAGGTAAACAGTAAAATTTGACATGGAACGTTGTCGCAAACTCAACTTGCTCGCTCTACACCCACCCAGAGGCTTCGACCAGTGGAGTCGGTGCCACTAAGGTAACTCAAAAACTGAGACCACGCACCTAATTACCGGATTAAAATTAACCACACTAAAAAATGGGTTAACAAACCTCACTAAACTACCGGTAATGAACCTCACCCTAGTTAGGTTTAGCATAGGTTAGGTTAGAGGGGAGGGTTTTAATTTTTAGGGCATATTTTGGGGAGGACATGACCCTGAAAAGGTCATGCTCCTTTAATTTTTGTGGGTTTTCTTGGCAATTAATGTCATTTAATACATTTTTGAAATGCTCTTGTGATTTTTTTGAAATGTTTGATTGTGTGTGTTCATATTTTTGCTTTTTTATCAGCTTTTTTTATTTGTTTGTCATTTTTTAGTTGTTTTTAATTATTTTTTATATTGTTTTTATTTGATTGCTTTCACTCAGGCTTTAACCAACAAAGCGAGGGAGACTGATCTCCTTTGCAACCTACGCTGCACTCTTACTGACGTGGAGTGGGGTTGGTTCACTGTGGTGGGATTTGGTTACATCTTGGATATCCCCACCATCAGAGTTGATCAGTCCTACCTGATTGCTTTGGACCGTCGCTGGGATGCGCAGACCAACACATTTCACCTATCGATGGATGAAATGATAGTGACTCTAGAGGATGTCTACAGCATCTTTCGTCATCCTATTTATGGCAAGGTCATCACCTCCTCTCCTAATGCAGTGAGGAAGGATGTATTTGATGCTATCTTTGGCCAATGGAGCTGTGATGCGTAGGGTCGCATCGATCATGGAGGTATCCACATCCAGGAGTGGTTCTAGGTCGACTTCTTTTCATAGTGGGAGGTTGTATTTATGCATCTAATCATCCAGATAGTCCTCTCGGGCTCATTAAGTTTGAGATTCCCTTGGAACCTCCTAGCTAGGACCAAAGATGTTATGGTTAGCTCGATCAAGCGGCCTCTTATTCTGGCATGGAGGAGCACTCTTATTGCATAGATCTACCACGAGTTGTACCAGATCACACACTGCAGCAGAGTGGACATCAACTACAATAACTTTTACAGATTTAGGGTTGGCAGTATATTTTGATAGAGCACCTCATCTACTTACTCCTAGAGATCACTACCATCCCTGACGATCGTCAATGTTACGCAAATTTTTGGCCCTGGGAGCAGGAGGGCTTCAGGAGTAGGTCTAATGTAGGAGATCTAGACCACTACATAGGATGATTTGCATAGCTCCATCCTCAGCAAATATTGTGGTGATCATACATAGACTATCCAGCATGGATAAATGCGAACAAATACCTACATTGGGCACGTAGAGACAGGTGGGTTATCGATCGAAAGACTGACATACATGAGTACCAACACTACTCTTGCATACTGAGGTAGTTTGGGATCCAACAGGATGTCCTAGAGGTACCTACAATCTATAGATACCTGGTCCTAGAGAGGGACTTGACCTGGCCCTAGGTGAATCCACTTAGGGATGCTGATGATTACTTCCAAGAGTTGGGCCTTACGGATGTAGGCACTACAGCTGATTATGACGGGTGGTGGTCTAACTTCTAATGGCACAGAGAGGATCCTCTAGGACGACCAGCTAATGGATTTGCAACATAGGACACAGAGGTGGAGCCTCATGGGCATAGGACCCACTAGAGGACTAAGGGCACATGGGGTATAAGGGCCGCTGCAGAGGAGGACCCACAGGTAGAGGTAGAGGAGGAGGCCTCCAAGGAGGGTGAGGCCCCTCTTGATAGTGAGGTAGAGAAGTTGAGAGCACCAATTGTCAACCTCCAGAGCCAGGTTGGGAGACTCCGCACCTAGATCCTACATAGGGATACTTTGATTGCCACTCTAAAGATAAATATAGCTTATGGTCAGAGGCAGTGGCACAGATACAAGGAGGAGAGGGTAGCTCTCCAGGCACAGGTGACCACAATAGACACCCAAATTAGGTAGATCACTGGCAAGCATGATCTATCATAGGCACAGCTAGGTGTAGTGACCCTTAAGAGGAACCTACTCAAGGCGACGAGGGAAGATCCCTCATCCTCACAAGCTATCATGGCACCTCTTGCGGTACCATCTACTTCAATGCTAGTAGGTCTTAACCTAATGGCAAAGATTAGGAGGCTACGTACCCTCATGGAGGAGGGTAATGAGCAACACACAGTGGATATAGCCCGTAATGCCCAGCTAAAGGGTATCATCAGGCTGTTAGGTGGGCAAGTTTCGGAGAGGACCACTACTACAGGGTCACACCAGAGCAGGACCAGGACTAGGGAGACAGGGCAGTCCAGTGCACGATCCAGCCAAAGAACATGCACACTAAGCACAGTTGGTCTAGACCGAGCACAGGATCCCCAACAAGACCCATAGTAGGTTCCATAGCAGGATCTAGAGCAAGCCCCTAGGGATAGGGCTGAGGGAGATGAAGAGTCCTCCAACGCAAGGGGATCAAGGGGTGCAGGCCAGAGCTAGCACAATGCCATAGCATAAATTTTGCTACTTGTTGTACCATTTTGGTGTAAGGTCTAAGGACCTACACATATGTAGCTTGCAAGTATTTTGATGTACCCCACTATGATGTACACTTGACACACACACACACACACACACACATATATATATATATATATATATGATATGATATGATATAACAGTTCATCTCATTATATGTGTACTTTATTTTTGGTATTTTATGTTTTATGTTATGCATATGGATGCAATGCGTTATTGATTAGATGTTATATGACGTGATGTATGGATGACATGCACTAGATAGCTATGTGATAGATGATTAGATGTTATGAGTTATGTATGCTGATGTACTACTTATGATGAATACATTATGAATGTCATATTTTGATGTTACATGCATGTATACTTTGATTCACTTGTATGTATTTAGTTTATACTGCTATGACATAATTTATGCCATGTATGTACTGCGTGTATTTCTTTGTTTCTTTGATAATATGTTTGTAAAATGGACATGTATGCTTTAATTATTTAAAACATAATGTATGCAATATGAGTTTTAATCAATCTAATAGATGACACCACATAATGTATAAAAATCATGGATTGTAGTGGCTTTATATTTTTTTGAAATATAGTACACCCATATGTGAGATGCAATTATTTATTGTTTTTTGTTCATAAGCTTTTGTAAATTAAAAGAATATGGATAACATAGTCAGTGGTCGTCTAAACATCATTTTTGATGTCCATCCAGTATCTAACATATATTACAAATAATTCTAATAAACAAACTCTCATGAAAGAAATTGATGTTTTGATGATTGCATTAAAAATTGGTTGTTGCTATTTGGGAATTTTTGAGGTTTTTCCATGAGACTCAAACACCCTAGTTGACTTATAAAAAGTTATATACTGACCATACTAGACTTCTGAAATATAAGGCTTTCACTAGGATAAGCCCTAACTGTTCATTATCTATGTGTGTGCAAAAGAGTATTTTAAAACAAGGCATAAGCATACCCTGATGTTAGGCGGGATTCTTTCAGCCCATTGCTAAGATTGGGGGTACGCAAATGTTTATCCAATCCTAGGTTTAGATTTTAGTTGGACTAGACCGCTAGGCGATATAGGACACCTGAGACTAGCTCTTCCATATTCAAACATTGGTCTGCACAAAAGTAGGATGCTATTGTATCCGACATATCATCATGCGTAAGGTACAGTAGTGTTGGCAATTCTAGGGATTCAAGCTCGCTCCCTTATTTTCTTTAATTTTTTGGGATACTTGCTCATATGTAGTGACAAAAATCACTGTTTATTTTGTATTTCTTTTTCTTTTTCTCTTTTTCTCTTTTTCTTTTTCTTGAGCAAAGGATTTGATACTGATTTTATTTTCTTTGTACAACTTGATATTTATTTGATTTGACTTTATGGGATTTACATTTGATAATTTGCTTCAAAAACTTCCTTTGGGGATTTTTCTTTGGGGAACTATTTTTGGGATATCGATCTAGGATATCGATCTTATGATATCAATATGGGATATCGATCTAGGGTATCAATTTGGAGGATTGATCTGGGATATCACTCTGGGATATTGCTCATTTTAATGTAAGCAAGGAATTCTAGGTAGGGAATAAACCTGTCCTTTTGACAATTGCCAACATTTCCCATATCGTCCGCATAGAGGGATAAGCAAGAATAATTTTTTTGCCTCAAGATACCTGGTTCTGCTTCGTAGCTTTCATATTCCCCTAGTCCTTATTAGGATTATTTAATTTGTTGATTAGTGATAGAATTCTGATATGCTAAGGGCTATACACACTAGATCTCATCTACAAAAGCAAAGCAAGCTTTCTATCAACTCTTGAGAAGACCTCTAGGTATGGTTGAATGACCGGAAAACCCTAGTATATTCTTCATAGAAACAATTGGGGTTGTGTTGAAAAACACAATTACTCACAAGGGTGATAAATGGATGAAAAATATAGTGCATAAATGCATGATTGAAACACAAACGTGGTGTCGTTTGTAAGATTGTAAACACAATTTATTCCAATGCAAGTGTGCGGATGAATATACCTAATGCAATGCAAAGGTGAAATGCATGTGGAAAATGAGATGCATGATGCAAAATGCAATGCAATGATGCAAATGAAATGTAAATATTTTTTATTTTTGATATTTTCTCCAATATTTTTTTTTTTGGATTTTATTGCTTTTTAATTTTTTTTTTATGGATTTTAAAATTTTGACCAAGGGATTTTTTTAAAACCATTGGAGCCTTTTGGGATTGACCAAGCGATTTTGAGAAACCCTTGGAGCCTTTTGGGATTGACCAAGCGATTTTGAGAAACCCTTGGAGCCTTTTGGGATTGACCAAGCGGTTTTAAGAAACCCTTGGAGCCTTTTCTAAATGACCAAAGGGCTTACAGATGCCTTTGGAGCCTTTTTAGGATTTAGACATAAAATGCTTTAAGATGAAGGATATTGAGAGGTTCAGGCTCTTCAACTCCTCCAAGCGATGTCAAGCGATATGTCCCAGGTCCAATCTTCTTTGAGATCATATAAGGACCTAACCAGTTAGCCGTGAATTTGTCTCGTAATTTTGGCGATAAATTTGAATTATGTTGGTTCTCTTTCAACACAAGATTTCCAACCTCAAAGTCTCTCATATGGACTTTGCTATTGTAAGCTCATTTTAAGCGCTCTTGATAAACGCGAAGGTGCTCGAGGACATTCATGCGACGTTCATCAAGTAGCATCAATTGATCTAGGTGAGCTTACCGCGTGGTTTCGTCATCAATGAACTCTTTCAATGTGATGCATAGTGTTGGAATTTCCAACTCTAAGGGCATAATGACCTTAGTGCCATATACTAATGAAAATGGAGTTGCCCCAATGGGTGTCCGAATACTAGTCCTGTAAGCCCATAATGCAAGGGGTAGCTGGATGTGCCAATCTTTTTTGTGCTCTTGTACCGTCTTTTTCAAGATGGAGACCACTGTCTTATTTGAAGCTTCAGCTTGTCCGTTTGCTTGCGGATAATATGGAGTTGCAAAACTATGTTTGATTCTATACTTAGACATCAAAGCTCTCACAATTTTGTTCTTAAATGACATTCCATTATCCAAAACTATCTTGGATGGTATCCCAAAATGACTTATGATATTGGTGAGTATAAACTCAGTAATATGCACTCCAGTTGTTGTTGTTAAGGGAATGGCTTCCACCCACTTAGTAAAATACTCAGTAGTCGTAATAATGAAAGTATGGTGGCCCGATGACGGAGGTTGAGTAAATGGCCAAGCCACTTGAATGGATTGTAAGGCCTATGATGGCAAGTGCATAAGATTAGCATGATGCTGACATTTAATGCACTTCCTGACATACACCTTGCAATCCTTCTCCATAGTGGGCCAATAATAACCCATACGAAGGATGCGCTTGACGATAGCCATGTCGCTGAAATGGCCACCGCACATACCATCATGAGCTTGCAAAATTGCCCAAGATGACTCTTGGGGTTCAATACAACAAAGGAGCACTCCATCATAGCTTCTATGGTACAAGATGTTTGCTAACAAGACATACTTTGTTGCTTTCTATTTAAATGTGCATTTTACGACACATGATAATCCCTAAGGGATCACACCAAGTCTAAGGAAGTCATGTATCTATGATGTCCAATTATGATAAGCTTCAACTTCGACTGACAAGACATCATGTTCCCCTTGTGGTTCTACATTTGCAAATACAGACTGGAAAACAACCCCATGGTGAATTATAGTACCACTCCTCGTCAGATCCTCCGAGATCAAGGACCCCCATGATGCTCTCTTGAGAAAGTCTCTGGCTCTGTAGAACCACTCATGATTTGGTTCTACATGAATCATGTTGATTGACCCTTTGTTATCCAATGCTTTGCACTGTACAGCAGAGGTTAACAATGTTTTTACATGGATGGTAGTAAAATCGGTAGACGGATTCTGAGGGATTAGAGATCCCAAAGATGCCATTGTGTCTGCAAATATATTGGATGAACGAGGGATTGCCTCGATGTCATACCATTCCAATCAAGCTAGATAAATGTCAACAATATCCTTGTGTAGCAGTTGATTCATGGGTCGATATTTATCCGATAATTGTGTGATAAATCACTTTATGGATGCTACTTTGCCCTGTAGGCTTCTTAATTCTTTGATGTTTGTGGGGGGACGCATTTCTAAAATAGCCTTGACCTTTTTTGGGTCAACTTCGATGCCTCATTTTGAAATGATGAATCCTAAGAGCTTTCTTGAAGTTACACCAAATACGCACTTCTTAGGATTCAACCTGACATTATGCTCTATTAGGCGATTGAAGACCTTCCTCAGGACCTCCGCATGCTCAAAACGTAATAATGACTTTGCCAACAAGTCATCAATGTAATCCTCTAGGATATTGTGCATATAGTCATGAAAAATATATGTCATAGCCCGCTGATATGTGGCACTAGCATTTTTAAGGCTGAATGGCATAACTTTATAGCAAAATGTCCCCCATGGCGTTATAAACATGATTTTATGCTGGTCTTCGGGCTTAATCCGAATTTGATTGTAACCAAAAAAATTGTCCATTAAGGAGAGCATTTCATGACCTGTAGTGGCATCTACAAGAGCATCAATATTCGGCAACGAAAATGAATCCTTTGGTGTTGCCTTATTTAGGTCTCTAAAATCCATACAGATACGGATCCTCCCATCAAGTTTTCCTACAGGCACCATATTGGATACCCATTCTGGATAGTCAATGGAAATGACAAACTCTACATCCAACAACTTTTGCAACTTATCCTTAACCATTAAGGCTATTGTTGGATGCATCTTCCTGAGTTTTTGCTTGATTGGCTTCTTTGATAGATCTAGCGAAAGGTTATGAGTAACCAATTTTGGATCTAGACCTAGCATGTCTTTGTAAGTCCAAGCAAAGAGATCAGTCTCTCTCTCAGTAGAGGGATGAGGTTGGCACACTCATCAGGAGTCAAAGTCTCCCCAAATTTAACCTTCCTTGGATTGGTGGGATCATTACTGATATCCACTTCGAAGGTTTCCTCTATTGACATATGGGATCCCTCCTCAAGCTGATGAGGCGTAGGGATCAAGTGGATGTCATCTACTGGGTTTATAGGTTCCTCATTGGAAGCATCCTCAACATGATAGACATCATGTGCACAACCTGGTGCAAAGTGGAAAGGTTGCAACATTTCTTCATTAGGGAAGAAATCTTCAGGCTCTAGTGGTGAATCAACACGATCCCAATCAATAGCATCTATATTTAGAGGCAACGGTTTGGATGGATCGGCTGGATTGTGGAGTGGAGTGGTCAAATCAATGGAGATCATGTTGATGGAATGGAT
The DNA here is from genome assembly GCA_028583015.1 of Wollemia nobilis. Lineage (NCBI taxonomy): Eukaryota > Viridiplantae > Streptophyta > Pinopsida > Araucariales > Araucariaceae > Wollemia > Wollemia nobilis. The sequence continues at coordinate 1,703,663 of JAQPPZ010001340.1, forward strand.
CATGTCTCTAGGACCACGTGCAAGTGACTCAACATTAGCAAAACTTCCATCCCTGAGATGTGGTTCTGGGGGTATGGGGATCTCTAGATCCAGTCCATGAATAGACTATCGGATGGGATCATTGGGCTCAAGGAGCTCCATGTACGTCGATGGATCGAGAAACACCATATGATAAATCACATTAAGATTCGATGGTCTCCCTCTAAGGCGAGGATGGAGATTGATCTCTCTGTACATCTCCTCAGTAGTATATGGTGCATTATGATAGCGTAAGTAGGGAGGTCCTAAATAGGCTCTCTCTATTTCATCTTCATCATCACTATCATAATACAAACACTCACCTCTACCTAATGGAATCAGGTGATGCTCTGAATAAGGCCTCATGTAGGCTATCTCTTGATAGTCGTCATCATTATCGAGAGGCTCTTCGCTCATGTTCATTGATTCCAGAGGTAAAATATGATGCAAGAGTGTAGGGCCCAAGTAGGCCAACTCGGTTTCATCCTCGGATTGCTCATTGTTTGAGGATAACTCAACGTCATCTATTCCAGAATCATAGTCTGGTCCATCACTTTCGATGATGGATATTGCATGAACGTCCTCAGAAGCAACTTCTGATTTGGTATCTATAGCTGTGTCTAGATTCTGGAAATGCATACCAATATCGTCGATAGCTCCACAACTTTGATTGTCCAAGTTGGCTCTTGGAATGGGTTTTGGGCCGGTCTCCACCAAGATGTTCGCATGATATCTCTCGGGTGGCTCTATAGTGATATAAGTCACTAACCGATTATCCCTCTAAAACGTAGAAGGATTAGGGTGATATGGATTGAAGTCAACTTCACCCTCTAGACTGAGGTACAGGTGGTCTAAAGATGCCATGAGGAGTTCATCCTGTCCTCCGCTGTAGAATCCCAACCCAAACCTATCAGTAGGTAACTGATACTGTGGTTCTATAGGCTTCTTACGCCCTTGCTCAAATAGTTCGAGACCGTAACCATGCCAATGGTAACGCTCGAAGTATCACATGGCGTAGTCTAGGTTAGAAAGATAATGAACATTCATGGTGAATGGTTCATTATCATCCTCATCCATGGGCGTGGGAGATGCAAACTGGTCTAGCCCTCCATAGATGAAGTTGGTTTGGTTAGGTGGTACCCCCAATGGTTCCACCATCCCTATGGGAAGGTGATGGGCTCGCGGTCGGCCCATGTCCTGTGTAGTCTCGATAATCGGTGTGAACATCACATTCTACACAATGTATTCCCCTAATCCAGGATTAACCAAATGGATGGTCACCTGCGATGCAGATGACCCTATTGAAGACGCAGGTGAAGCAGGTTGAAGTGCCTCTTTGACTCCTCCTTGAATTTCCTCTACTTCCATGGGAGTAGGGGCTTCAATGATGATTGGCTTGGGCATTTGCTTTATCTTCTTTTTGCCCACCTTTTCTTTCAACTTCCTATCATCCCGTTGTATCATGGACGTAGTCGGTCTAATAGAAGTAGTTGTCGTGTGCTCCGATCGTTGAGATACGGATGTTGCAGGTCTAGCACACACTTCTTTGATTTTACCTCCTGGCTCTTTGATTGGTGACATTGGTCGCACATCCAGGTGCATTGAGGGGAGCACGAATTCCCTCAACAAATCTGCTAGATTCACGTATTTAAAGGGTTCTTCATCCGAAGGCACCACGTGAACCTATCCCTCATGAATGTATTTGATACATTGATGTAAAATAGAAGGGATGCAATGCATCTCTCTGATCCAAGGCCTCCCTAGAAGTATGTTATATTGCATAGCACCTTCGATTACGTGACACATCATCGGGATGGTCTTCAGCCCCACTTGGATAGGTAGGACTATAGTACCGACCATTGAGCATAAGGCATCATTGAAAGCTCTCAACGTGAAGGTAGAAGGGATGATATGCATCTTGGGTAACTTCAAGTGAGTTAACGCCTTGGTAGTTATGATATTGATTGACGACCCCATGTCAATAAAAACCCGCTTGAATGGTTTGTGATTCACACACGCGATGATATGCAATGGTGGGTCTGCTATAATAGTGGAAACCGTCTTGACTTCATGGTCATGAAATTGAATGATCGGTTCTTGACACTATTGCACGTGCCCCACGAAGTGTGTAAATGCTTCGGGATCCTGAGGCTGCACTTCTATGGACCTTAAGATGTCCATGAGTGTCTCCCTATGCTTAGGAGACTACTGAATTAGCTCATAAATCGACAACTTTACTAGAGTTATCTGTAGGTTTTGGACCAACCTACTCCTGATGGTCACCACCGGTCTAGTTGGTGGGTCGGGCACATGTTGGGCTGGCCTTGGAGGAGGCATAGCTTGGACTCTAATAGGCACTGGAGGTTGATTCGGTCATTCATACCTCACATTTCTTGTGACAACGTTGACCATTCCGATGAACCCCTGGGTTGGTGGTTCGATGCGTACTTGGTTGACTTGGCCAACATTATTCTTTGGTGCCTCATGATTTGGTAGAGGATTTTTGTAAATCCCCATATTTTGATTATCAGGCACTTGTGGGTTGTCGACAAGAAGCGTACCTCTTTCGATCATATTTTGCATAAGATGTTTGAAAGACCAACATACCTCGATGTCATGGCCTTTCGATCGGTGAAAGATGCAATATTGATCATCCTTGTAGCCCTTAGGCTTAGGCTGATTAGGGTCCATTAACTTGACTTCGGGTAAGTTTATAGCCTTCGCCTCACATAACTGATGAAAAATCGAAGCCAAGGACTCCGATAACTGAGTGAATATGCGAGGTGGGCGTTGTTCCTTATTTTTACCCTTATAATTGTTGTTGCGTTGCTCATATTGCACAGGAGGAGGTTGGGCTTGATAGTTTCATTGTTGTTGCCCCTTATCCCCTTTTTGAAGGTTCAACACCACCTGATTAACATGGGTCGGCTTGGCCTGTTGTCTCTCAGTGCTTTTCTTGTGCCCCCTCCTTATTCCTGAGCTTCAAGTTACCCTCCTGTAACTTGATGTCCTCTATCACCTTGGCTTGCGCCAAAGCCTCTTCGAATGTCTGGTATTGCTGCAACTATAGCAATAACGAAATGTGTTTGGCACAACTCTTCATGAACATTCACATTAATTCAGAGGATGGGATGGAGAATGGTAGCTTTGCCATCATTTTCCTCCATCATTTTCCATAATCCATCACTGGCTCATCATCATGTTGCGTTAGAGCGGCCAGGTCGGATAAGTTTACCTTCTTCTTGATGTCGAAGGAGAAGCATTCAAGAAATGCATCAACTAGTTGTTTGAAACTAGTGATGTTGTGCCTCTTTAATTGGTTGAACCACTCTCAAGCTGGGCCTGAGAGGGTCGTGATGAAGGTGCGCAGGAGTAAAGCATCATTGCTCTCAATATGAAAGCACATATCTAGAAAACTAGTCACGTGCTCCTATGCGTCTTCCTCTCCTTGAAACTTTTCCAGTCTAGGCATCTTGAAATGCTCAAGATATGCTGGAATAGGCACTGACGTGCATAGAGGTTCATTATGAATTTTGTTCAAGGTAGGCTTCTGATACATCATTCCTTGCTTCTCTATGGCTTGGACCTTCTCTGCTAAGGTCTTATAGGCTTACGAGGAAAGAAACTCCTCTTCTCGAGATTGCCTTGGAGGCACCCTCGGAGGTAGATTCTTCCTCGATCGAGGTGGGGGACTAGGCTCGCCCTCCTCCTCAAATTGGGAGATTTTTGGATATTCTTGTTCTAATTCCTCTCCCACTTCATTCTCATACTACCTATGCTCATGTTGTTCGGATGCTGGACATCGATCTCTGTGCTGAGCCATATGGCGAGTATGTGTGTCTATGTTCTCAAGGTGTAACTCGGGCTATGAAGCCACTCGTCTATCGACACGCTCCCTGATCTCACTACGAGGAGGTAAACCGGTGCTAGCCAATCGATCCTCTCTCTCTACACGCTCCTTCTGATCGAGGATGCGTTGTTCACGCATGCATTGTTCATATAATTTCTATCTTATGAACCTCTACCTCTGAGAATTCTCATTTTTGAGGTGCTCTTTCTCTACGTGAACATCCTCCAATTGATCTTGGAGAATCTACCATCTCTGCTCTGACATCAGTCTATGAGCTCTATCAACATGATCGACCGTCTGAGGCCTCTGAGGAGTGTGCTCTATTCGAGCGACTTTATGGGTATGTCCTCCAATGGACTGATTTACCACACTCTTGCCTCGGTCTATAAAGATGGCATTCATGTCAGGCTGTATCCTATACTCAGTGCCTGCATGCGATGCAGGAGCACGCATGTCTCGAGAATGCTTGGAGCACTCTCCATGTTCTTGAGCGGTCCTAATGGTGCTTGCGCTACACTCACTTGCAGGTCGAGAGGGTGCAGGCGTAGGCTTATATCCTAGATGCCCTAGGACTCTATCTAGACCATCCAACTATTTGCTATGCCATGGCTCATGAGGCGGCATACCATTTTCTCCCACTTTGGATATATCTATGGTGAACTTGGTAGGCTCACCCCTATAGGGAGTCTATGTGGGCCTATGCTCGGAAGCAACCCTCTTGGTTCACCCCTGAATGGGTGGATCTTGGACATGTCTACACTCTGACGGTGGAGGTCATGAGCCTCCCTTAGATACAGGTCGAAGGGGTACCAATCTGGATCCCTCAATGACATATTCTTTAGCTGAACCCATGGATGCCCATGGAATGCGGTCATGATAAATGCTACCATGTGTAGAACCCCCATGTTGGGAAGTCCCATGCTCTGATCTGTGTCTAGAGGGATGTCTAGTACTTCCTCTAATCGGGGTATTCTCAATGGAATCCCCTCATGTGGAATTATCCCCTCTAATACTCATTGAACGACGTCCAGGAGGATTATGTGATTGAGGGCATTCCACATCGTGTTGTGCACTAGGTGGAGCTTGGGCTTCGATCTCGGGTCTATGCCCGGATTGGCCTCTCCATGTTTGCACCATTATGTATCCTATGTCTAGATTTAACTTTTATTAACACGCAAAGAATACAATGATGATTATCTCCTTTTACAGTTTTAAAATGAGCCCTAAACTATTTGATGTGTTTTCAATTTGTTGTATCAGTAAAGTAACTCTTGTCATGTTTTGCAATACGTTGATGATTTTCTCAATTGTTTAATGGCTTTCACCTGTATGCTCATAGCTCGACAACCTGGTGATGAACTCCAGGCCACGTAATCCCCCCAAAATGTGGTGATGAGGTCCACACCCAGGCAGGGAGCACAGGTCCTCCCAGATCCTCACCCAATCTCACCCAGTCAACGTTATACCCTCCGAAGAGAAGTACATGCAAATTTTTTGGGCTACGGATGGTTCTTGGATCCGGTATTGGTCTAGTAACAAGAAGGTATGAGGGAGTTGGGCCAACGGATGGAAATCACCTCCACCATCGTTGAAACCCTACTAGTGGTTGGATGTGACTCCCAACTCACTAGCATTTACTGTGAAACGTGGTGTGTGTGGTTCCTTTTAATTTGCATGAAAATAAAGATGCATAATACAACATTCAAATGATTCTTTCTATATGCAATATAAAAAAGGAATGTTTCAAATTAAGAAAGCATGCATGATTAATTTTACATGATATCTTGACAATGCATACTAACGATGGTATGGCCACTAATCGGGCCTCAAGCAAGCAAAACTAACATACAAGAGGGGCCTAGATCGCTGGATACTAGGGTGGACTGCACTCAGAGGTCCGTTGTTCCTAGCAGTGACTAGTAGATCCTAAGAAAAGACCTAAGGACTCAATGCATTTAACATTCCTTCATTGCCTTCCCTAATTATGCTAGCATTTTGCGCATTCTGGAAAAATACAGACAGAGAATAGAAAAAATAGAATGACAGTGGGACCTACCTCAGATCCTCATTCGATTAAGCTTTTTCTCCTACAGTCTGATTTGTCAGATTCTGACCATGGCTCTGTGGCGCGGTGACCACTGTTGCCCGTGGATGTCAACCACGATGACAAATTTTGACCACGACTGTCAACCACGGTGAGCACCTATCATAAAAAAAATGACAGAAGTCAGAAATTTGAGGCATGAAATGTGGAGTTCCACCGTGATCGCCTTCTGTACTATCCAAAAAAGGCTCACACCTATCGGTTCCTATTGCAAGAATTGAAAGATACACAAAATGCATACAAGAACGAGAAATTGACAACAAATTAACAATGAGAAATACGCTTTATTCCATTATATTCGAAGCCAAAGTCAAATTACAAGTACATCCCTCTTAGGGATAATCATTTTGATACAATTGTTACAATAGGATGTAATGTTTCCCTCTCAAGGGTAGGTGTGATTTCCAAGTGCCTTTCAGGATGACACGAACTGCTCTAGGGTGTCGATGACCCTCTTCTCCATGATTAGAGGTATTTTTTGCCTTGCATCCCAAAACCCTATTAGTCCTACGTGCAATAAACAACAAGAAACATTAATAGCAAAGGAGGCCTCTCTTGATGAGGCTTTTAAAGGGTGCTTGTATAAAAGATAACATGATAATCAAGAAATCAAGAAAGTGATTCAATGCATGTAAATTGATCTAAATCATGATGATATACCATTAGAAACATGAAAGAAACTAAGATGAATCTATCTAAGCTCCTAATTAGCCAATTGAAGACATGAAAGCATGAAAAATATTCATTATGCCTACACTACAATAATGAAGGGAAATTGCAATTAACTCTTAATATGTCGGTCAAATATCTCTAGAATACTGAATTAAACCTACAACATGATTAATCTAACCTAGTTAAACATATTGCAAAGCAAAGAACAAGGAAATCAGGGATTACCCTCTGACCGTGGGTCCTTCAAGCGGTGGGCACTGTTCACCGTGGTTGACATTCGTGGCTGAGCCTGAAGTAAGTTTACCCTCCAAATCAGGGCCAATTCTCTGATTCTCCTTGCCAAATTGATGGTCAAGGGTCGCCTCTGTGTCCTCTGACATATTTGGTGGTTGAATTGCTCAGTGAGTGCACGGATTGCACGGATTAGCATTTCTTGGCTCTCCTATCCTCCTAGGACCTCCATGGCAATGTGATCTCCAATTGGGTAGCAAAAGTATTCCTATCAATGCATGTGAATGATTATGCAATTCGATAGGGCTTCACTGCTCAATTGATTATGCTTCTCTCTCTCTTTTCCCCAATTCGGAGGGGGATTATATAGCAATTGCCAAGGGCTAGGGGTGGCTTCATGAGGAAGCCTAGATCAAGATTGGGTGGTTGAGCTTGTTGGATGGAAGGATCCAGAACCTTCCTCACTCAAACCACTCCAATCCACAACCAATTGGCCGTTGCAACCAATTTTGGGTCGGATGAAGGCCAACTGACTTTGAGTCCTGACCATGGTTGATAGGCGCGGTCAGCACTGCTAACCATGGGTGTCAGAAGCGGCTAGCACTGACTAGGCAAAGGTGCCCAAATGAGTGGTAAAAACCACTGCTATACCTTGGAATCTATCCAAGGTCTTCCATATGGTCTTCTAGCATGTCCCATATGAGTAGTCACCTCGACATGACGCGTTTTAGGTGTCTATAGAGGGTAGCAGTAGAAAACAATTTAGGAGACCAGGAAAACCTGAAGAAGAGGCTTACGACACTAATTGAGTTGGAAGAGAAAAGGATTATGATATAATGGACAACAAAAGTGGCCCAACGAAGGAGAAAATTATGGCATGATAAGCACCTAAGAAAATTGGAGTTGAAACCAGGTGACTTGGTTCTAAGGTGTAAAGGGGGGAAATTGCCCACCATGTACGATTCTCTATTGGATCCACTAAAAGTCGAGGTAACCGCGTGGCTATTGTTACTCTACACTTGAGAATCTGGGGATCGAAGGATTCACTAGGAATGGTTTAAGGACTCGCTCCAAGTCCTCAGGTGGAATTTTTGATGTGTTTTTTTAAACAAGCACCTATGTTTGGTATTACTAAGATCTAAGCTATGAAAAATAAATAACAATGCAAGGAAAGCAATGATGCAAGCAAACAAAATACTATTCCTAGAATGATTCTTTATTTTGATGAAGACTATTCCTAAATTTGCAAGAAAGTAAACCTTTTCAGGCAAGGGTTTGAGAGAATGCACAAACAAAATTAGCCTAGATGTAAACTATATGCTTTTCTTCTTTTTGATTCCTAGAAGTAAAATCAAAATGACTTATTTTTCTTATGATCTAAAGTTGGAAATGAACAAAAATGGACACAGGAACATAATAAACATCCTAATAGATCTATCAGAGCACTTACTTGATCCAGTGATTGATCCTAGCCGAATTTGCACCCTATACATCCTGACCATGAATTTGGTCAAACTTGCAAAACAACTTCAAAACCCTTGGAAAATTTATTAGTGATTGGGGGCCTGCTTAGGTTGCTATGTGATTGAGCTTGGAAGCACAACAGTCAAACCCCCTTGATCCTTTTAGTTGATTGTTCAAAAGTGAAAGTGATTATTGATCTTTGGGAACAAGCAAAACAAGATATGATAGCATGAAACAACAAAAATAGAGTACAAACAAAATGGATTCAATGGAAAACAAGTATGCAAATGCGAATCTAGGGTTTTTGGGAATAAAAATTTGTCCCCAAGCTACTGTGGCCAAATTTGAGTCTCATAATTAGCAGCCACAAATTTGATAATAGGGAAGAAATGGTGAAACCAAGGGTTTCATCGAATTTGTGTCCCGTAAGAGCAGGGTGTGAATTCACACAAGAAGGATTAAAAGCTAATTTAAGAGTACAAAACATAGTTTAATATTAAAAATTAATGATCTAAGAGCGAATAAATGTAAAGATGAAACCTGATAAGCCTGTAGAGGAAGCAAGAGTAAAGGTGGAAGACCTCTCATCCTTCTAGAAGATAATATATCATTAAAGGCTTCTCCACTTGCTTATCTTTAGCAATAAATCACATAAAACACACCAAGAACAAAGCACCAAAGCATTCCAAAAACATCAAATCTTGATAGCATGTGTATGATAATTACAAAACTTGCTAGGAGAAAAAGGAAATTCAATCCTTCTATTTTTAGGAGGTTTGGAGGGGTTTGGGTGGGAAAATGAAAAATAAACTTTGTCAAGAGTCGACGCCATAGAGGTCGATCCAAAATTGGGGTTTTTCAAGAGAAAAAATCTAATTTTTTAAAATTTATGCCCAATCCTGGACAATCGTAAATTTGGTAAGGCCAAGAGAAAAAGTAAACAAAAGAAAGAAAAAGAATCCCAAAATTTCCCTTAGCAAGCTTGAGGAACTTCTTAGGGATCTAAAGGGAAAAGTAATTCATTTTGATGGGTCAATTTTCCATGTCTACATTTTGCCCCCTCTTTGATGCATTTAAGACCTACTAAATGCGTCAAAGAAAGATGTAGATACCTATGGGTGAAAAATGGTGAACATAAAAAGTGGTGGTTGGTTTAGAAAAAGGGATGGTGCAAAAATGGTTTAATTCTAAACACTTTGAAAATATGCACGTAAAACTGGGCATTAATGACATTAATGCCCTTGAGGTCGAGGTGCCCCCTCGAGTTTCAGAAGGAATGCAAAAATTATTGAAGAAACTCGAAATGGCAAGCACAAAATAAAACAAAGCAATAAATAGATAGAAAAAGAATGAAAAGGAAAATAGAAGAGAGAAAAAGAAGGATACAAGGGGAAAGGGGGTGAAAATTCTAGAGAAAACAAGCACATGGTACTTCCCACATATCGTTCAACCATTGCGAGGGGTAATGTCGATGCAGTAGCAGAGCAAGCATGAGTAAGGACCAAAACATAACCTCTAGAGTAGGCTAGACTAGGATTTAAGCTTGTATTTTAGTTTTTATTTAATTTTGGAAGAAATCGCCACATGTGGCCCAAAGCAAATTAAGGGTCAGATCGTGAATTCGACTGAATCTTGATGGTGATCTATATCGTACCCCAAGAAAATAGGGCACAAATTCAAAAGAAGAGAAAAGAAAGAGAAAGGGAGAGAAAAAAATAAGAGAGGAGAAGAAAAGAGGTTAAAATTATGATGATTTTGATTTGAGTTGTTTAGTGTTTTTACTGATTGAAGTTTTATTTAATGTTTTTGTTTGCAAAATGATGTACTCGAGAGAAGAGAGTGGCGATCAAGCTCCTTGGAAGAGATGCTATGATGGCTTACAATGGTACAGGTACACACTATGGGTAGTGAGGCTACTACACTTGGTAGAGATGCTCCGAGTGGAGGCAGATAAAATGCTACTGATGACACTGGCCGATATAAGGTACCTGGATTCGTCTACCTTTCGATTATCAATAGGAGTGATGACCATCACATAAGAGGACGTGTGGTGGATATTGTGCATCCCCATCAAGGGAAGAGTAGTTTTACAGAGCACGAGGGCATCAACAGCATTACAATGATTATTGAGGGACACAACTCCCAAGGTCCAATAGAGTGGACTCCATGTAGATGAGATGCCCACATGATATGGGATTGACACATTGCCTCCAATGCTCTATGGGGTAGTGGTAAGGATCTTGGCATGCCACACGATTAGGTGACACCTATCATGGCCATTGGTAAGAGTAGTGTCAAACATGCAAGATTAGTAGATTAGATTCGTATAGGGACCATATGTGTTGGCTTATTTGTATAGGATATTATACAATATCATGTACAAGCGACATACATGGCTAGTTTGTATGACTTTTCTCCAAATGTGGTGCTAGGAGCACATAGCTATTCGAAGATCGCATGCACTACTAGGACCACTACCTGACCCAAAGCAGCCAACAATATATAGGTGGGCTTAAGACTACAAGTGAGTATAGTGGATGTATATAGATACCAGTGAGGTAGGTGGTATATGAGTTATGAGAGCACCAAATTATATGGCGATTGTGGCATCTACACCTTGGATAGTGTGACGATGGGGAGGACCTGGTGAGGGTATGGAGGATCAAGTGAGTGGCAATAGAGAGGGAGAAGCTGGAGATCTATAAGTTTGATCGATTCCAATGATAGTTTAGCATCCTCTAGGAGATATTAGACTTAGGAGACTATTGGTTCAGATGCGTGTGAAGGGACCCATCAAGGGTTGGAGGGGACCATGATGTGGGGAGGTTCATAAAGGAGGACCTAGATGACCCACTATGCATTAATACAAGAGTGGATGATGTCAAAGTAGCCCTTGGGTATAGGAGATGGTACATGGGTATTGTGTCCCTGAGGATCTCCCCACTAATGTAAATGTAGAGGTACCAGGTCATGACATGATGGGTGCATTTGGTGCTACAAGAGGCCACCCTACACACTATTAGATCGATGATAGAGGGGCGCAAACCCTTCAAAGCAGACACGGGTATAGGTCAAGATAGAGATGATGATGACCATCACCCTCTTTATCTTAGGGGAGGGAGGATAGTTGGAGGATAACCGTCATCGAGAAGAATTGCATTGCCATCAAAGTCATGTACAATTCTTCACAACAACAACAATTTGTGCAACAGTGTTGAACCCTTTAGAGGAGAAGATTGGTAATGGATTAATGCAAAGTTATAATAGATGATTGCATTCCTTTTTTATGTCAATAATATTGCATTTAAATTGATCTACTATTGATAGCAAGAATTAGAGGAGTTTTTATTTTATTTTTAAAGAGATTTTTTTGAAAAATCCTAGTTTTTTTTCCAAAACCCTAGTTGCTTTTGGTATTTTTTTGGGTTGAGATCATGGAGTTACCAATTTTCACTAGAAATGATGATATTGATGCTCAAGAATGGTGGATGAAGTTTAGATCTCTATATTTTGGTGATATTTTTTGGAATTGCAAACTTTTTATCTTTTAAAAGAGGAAGCTCATGATTGGTGGGATATTCTTATTAAGGAAAGGAATGATAAGAAAAGAACTTGGACATGGGATGAAATGGAGCATGCATTCTTGAATCAGTGGAACCCTTATAAAAAGATAGTTGGTTTGAAGGTCACCATGAAAGGATATGAAGAAATAAAAAGGCTTTAGAGGGAACTAAAAGAAATGAATAAAGAGGATATAATAGAAGAAAACATATAGATAACAACATGCAAGTTCATATCCAAATACTGAAAAAGATAGGAGTTGGAAGTTTTTGAGCTCTGGCGATTTGGCGGGAAACTTTCTGAACTGTCGTCGGCCGAGGCTCTAGGGTTTCTGGTAGGAAGATTCTACCAAGGACTCAGGTGGTTTGTTGTTGTGTTTCACTGACGGCTCTTTCGTTGCCCCGGGAGGGCCCAATGGGGTCTCCTCCAGGATTTCTCGATGGGAAAAAGACCTCTTATGTCGAGATATTAAGAGAAAACCCTGCGTATTCCTCCGATGAAGCTCAGCGGAGTGCTTACCATTCGCAATCCAAGAATGCGTGCAAGGGTTCTCCTGTGCACAGAGTCAATGGATGTCTCCCTCAATCCGCTTCCAGATCGAAGATTGTCATAGAACCAAAGCTGGTCGAGGATACGATCAACTACCGTGTTACTCATGACCTGATTTGCAAATTCATGGGTATCAGACCCACCCCGCACTTCTGCACACACGGGTGAGACAAAGCGGGAGCCTATCGATGAGTACTCCTTATGGCCCATAAGCAATGGGTATTTTATTATTAGTTTTTCCTCCTTAGCGGATAGAAACAGAGCATTTGAATCGGGAAAAGAGGAGCCATGGCCCGGCGAGGTTATTTGTCCAACCATGGAGAGCGGGCTTTGATCCTCGCATTGAGCCCACGGGCATCCCGGTTTGGATCCGGCTGTATGCTCTCCCGATGGAGTTTTGGGGTGAGCAGATTCTTGAATTGATAGGTAACTCTCTAGGTAGATACTTGGGAGTTTCCAAAGATACCATAGAAGGAAACAATGCTGTTTTTGCTAGAATTTGTGTAGAACTGGATATTAGCCAGCCGCTACCAGCTGAGATGGAACTGGAGTTAGCAGGACAATCCTGGATTTAGCAATTAGACTATGAAGCCCTACCTTTTCGATGTAGAGTTTGCCATAAGCATGGCCATTTGGCTAGGTTCTGCCCGAATATCTTGAGTACCAAAGCGGATGTTCCACAGGGAATGCCAAATCGCCCCCGAGAGGGTAAGCCCACTCCGGTCAAGGAACCACCCATCATTCCCCTTGGTTTTGATGCCCAGAAAGATGGCTTTGAACAATAGAAGAGAAGAAGAAACAAAAAGAGAAATGGCAAGGAGCAAGCTCAACCCAAGCCAACCAACCGGTATGAAATCTTCAAATCTCTTGTGGATCAAGAAGACCAAATAATGGATGGAGCAGATGGGAATCTGGAGGATAATTTCATCCATTCTCATGCTCCTCCCTCACCAACCCCTGTCCTAGAACAGGTGATTGACTCCTCTGAGATTTTGCAGCTAGAAAACCCGGGGGCATTGGTAATCCACTCCCCGGCACGACCGATTATTAAGGATGTCACCATGGGAAATGCGAGAAAAGATTAGAGAAAGACCGAGCTCTAAGGATTACCCGAGGTGGAGAAGAGGTCGAAAAATAGTAATTCCCAAGGGGCGGGCAGGAAATCCAATAAGGATCTAATTGCAGTGCAAGGAGATAAGCTAATCAATGGAGGATTGGCGAGAACAATTGATTCATATTGCTCCCAAGGTTTCCAATGATTATTCAATCTTGGAATGTGAGGGGTTTAAACAGTAGAACCCATCAATCTGTTGTTCAAAGACTTTTAGAGAGAAGTAAAACAGGACTTTCTGCTCATTCGGGAGACAAAAATGTCTTTAGACCTTATGAGTAAAGCTGTCGATCGAATGCGGAAGGGTCTTGGCCATATGGCTGTGGCTGCTCTAGGTGCCTCGAGAGGGATTGCTACTCTTTGGAACCCTTTGGCATGGATAGCAATAGAACATATAGCTTGGAGGGGTGTCCTCACATCTCTTTTTAGGAACATTGTTACAGTTGAACAAGTCTTAATTACAAACTTCTATGGGGCTCGGAACATCGATGGTCAGCGGTTTCAATGGAAAGTCTGTTCAAAACATGAGGTCCTCTCGGGAAGATTTTGATTGGATTATTCGTTGGGGACTTCAATGCCAAATTATCCGCCGGGGATCGGGGAAGGTGGCATCCCAGTTTTGGATACAGGGGACCGGCTTTTAATTGCCCAAGTCCAGGCCTTTAACCTTGTTCATATCAAAGGCCCTGGCACGAACTTTACCTAGACTAATAAGAGAAGAGAGCCATACAACAGGAGGGTTAAGCTTGACCGGTTTCTGGTCTCGGAGGAAGCTTTTGTTAGATGGAATATCAAATTTCAAATTTTGGATGGCCCAGTCTCAGATCATTCTCCCATTTTGCTGGAGGGAGGGACCATGTCAGGGCAGTATTACAAACCATTTAAGTTTGAAATTTTTTGGTTGCAAAAAGAGGACCTCCGAAGGAAAATTCCACAGTGGTGGGAAGAAGGTCATCTCCATTTTGGGACATCTATGTTCAAATTTCATAAACAGCTTCTTTTTGTTAAGAGTAAACTAAAACAGTGGAGGCAAACTAACAAATCTGATTTCCAGCTCCAACGGGCTCCCTTGTTGACCAGACGGAACGAGGTGCAAAAACAATTCAGGGAAGGAATCATTTTTGAGCATCTTAAATCCGAGGATGATGCTTTACGCAAAGCGGTTGAGGACATTGATAATCAAGAAGAGATCTACTGGAAACAGAGAGCAAGAAACACATGGTTATTAAGAGACAGAAATACAAAAATTTTCCATCGCTCTGCCTGTGCTAGAGGACAATTGAATAACATGGAACTCCTTCAAGACGAGAATGGAAACTCTTTTGACACTCTCCCTGGTATGCACTCCCACTCAATGGAGTATTTCTCAAACCTCTTTAAGGAAAGTATGGAGCATGATGTGGAAGCCCAAAATGAAGTCATTGATGGCATTCCCTCTATTATCTCTCATGAAGAGAATCGAGGCCCTTCTTGACCCATAGATCGTGATGAACTCAAGAAGGTGGTCTTTGGGATGTGCACTGGAAAATCGCACTGGTCCTGATGGCTTCCCTATTGATTTTTTTTAGGCCTTCTGGGATACCCTGGAGGAGGATGTGCTGGCTGTCATTGAGGAGTCCCGAACTAACAAAAGAATGCTCAAGGCTCTAAATCACACATTTATTACCTTAATTCCTAAAGGAGAGGGGAGGGTTCACATTTCTGATTTCAGACCTATTGCCTTATGTAATGTGATTTACAAAATAATCACTAAAATTATGGCTAAAAGACTAAAACCTCTTCTTCAGAATATAATATCCTCAGAGCAAGGGGGTTTTGTTGAAGGGAGACAGATCTTGGATGGAGTGATCTTGGCTCAGGAGGCTATCCATACTATGCACAATTCGGGTAACAAAGGAATGTTCATCAAGCTGGATATGTCTAAGGCTTATGACGGGGGTAGAGTGGGGCTTTTTGGTCAAGATGTTGGCAGCCTTTGGTTTTTCTCGGAGTTGGATTACCGGGTCATGAGTCGTATCTCTACGCCTTCATACTCTGTTTTAATTAAGGGGCTTCCCTCGCCACCTTTTGGAGCCTCTCGGGGTCTTCTCCAAGGAGACCCTTGCTCTCCTTATCTCTTTCTCATCTTTGCTGAAGGATTAGGCAGACTTCTCCTGAGAAGAAGACTTCAAGGACAGATAACAAGAATTAAAATCGGGGCTGAATTTTTTACTCATTTACAGTTTGTGGATGATACTGGATTGGTGGGAGTGGCCAGCCTCAGGGAAGCAAGAGGAATCAGAGATTCTCTAAACGTCTACCTCCAGGCCTCTAATCAAGTCATCAATGAAACAAAATCCAAAGTCGTCTTCTTTAATCTTGATCAAAGGTCACAAGACAGAGTTATTGAGATCTTGGGATTCACTAGGACCTCTCTTCCTGTCGTTTCCCTGGGGGTTCCTCTGCATTTCAAAAAACTAAAAGCTGATTTCTGGAAGGACCTTTTGGATGGCATCAAAGAGAGAATGAATCACTGGTCTCATAGATGGTTAAGCTATGGGGGCCGACTAACTTTCCTGCAGTCTGTTATTCAGGCCATGCCAATTTATAAATTCTCTATCCTGGCTGCCCCTCCTTCAATTTGGAAAGAACTGGACAAAGCGGCTAGAAGTTTTCTTTGGGAAGGTGCCAAAGGAGAGAGGAAATGGGCCTTGGTTGGATGGGATAAGGTCACCCAGCCCAAGGAAAAATGTGGGCTGGGATTAAGAAGCTCCAAGCTTAACAATCAGGCTTTGGCTAGTAAACTGTATTGGAGGTGGATTTCCCAGCCAACGTCCCTCTTCAGAAGAATCCTCTCTAGTAAATACTTGGGTCTTGTTCACCCCAATGACTTGGGCTGCTTTCCTTTGGAGGGTAATGGATCATTAGTGTGGCGGGCTCTCAAGCTTGGATCTCGCATTATCAAAGATCAATTGTTACGGAAAGTTGGGAGAGGGGAGAAGGCCCGGTTACGGAGTGATTCTTGGGATCGGAATCCTCCCATTCTTGCTTGTGTTTCTGAATTGCATCCGTTAAAATTAGCTCTAGAAGATAAGGGATGGGTCCATATTGAGAGCTACTTCAATACCAGCCAATTGGGGGAGTACAAGATTCAAAAGTTCAAGCGACTGGGTGAATGGCCAATTCCAATCCCCCCGGAGCAGGCTCCAACTTTGGAAAAAATCTTGTCAGAAGGGTTTCTTACTGGGAGAGATGAGGAGGATGAGCTTGCCTGGGGCTTTGGGAACCTTGGGGTTTATACTGTGAAGGAGGGCTATGATTCGATCCTTCCGAGCCCCCCCACACTCTTTTCCAGTTCAAGAATGGAGGAAGATTTAGCATCCCAAGGGCTGGCCGAAAGTGAACTTCTTTGCCTGGCAGCTTATGCACAATGGAATCCTGACCTTTGACAATCTCAGAATCAGAGGCATCATTGGTCCTTCCTAGTGTGTTTTATGCTATAGGAATTAGGAAACTGCTGATCATCTTCTGTTTTATTGTCCTTTCACACAACATATTTGGCATCGTTGGTTCTCCCATTTTAAACTTCAGGCTATTGGAGACTTGTCTCGGACCAATTTATGGGAAAGCTGGAAGAGGTAGATTTACATCTAATGCTCTTCGAATTGGCTGGGAGCTTGGTTTCCTTTTTATTTGGTGGCAGGTGTGGTTGGAAAGAAATGCTCGTATTTTCTATGAAACCTTCTCTTCGGTGGATGGGATATGGCAGGTCATCTGGAGCAAAGTAGTGGAAATCGTTGCCATCTATCTTTGAGGAGGAAAATCAGCCTGCTTCTAAGCCTCTAGAAGAGAGAGCTGCTGATCTTGAGAGACAGGTAAGAAGATGTTGGAAACCTCCCCCAAAATGCTGGATCAAAATCAACACTGATGGAGCTGCAAAAGGCAATCCGGGCAATCTTTGGAAGTGGAGTAATCTGCCGTGATCATGTTGGGGCTGTGCTCTATTGGGAATTGCAAGGTCTGGGATATGCCAAAAACAATGAAGCCGAGGCCTTTGCTATTAAATCTGCTTCCATCTGGGCCGTCAAGCAAGGTCATAAAAAGATAATCATTGAGTCTGATTCCCAAATCCTAGTTGGCGCTCTTGATTGCATGAGGAACTTTGCCTTAAAAGCTTGGAGGCTACGGATTCTGGTCTCCCAAATTAAAGAGCTTTGGAAGGAATTAGAGGATGTGATACCTATTTATGCTAGCAGAACTCTTAATAAGGCGGTTGATTTCCTTGCTAAGATGGGTGCTGAGAGGGAGGTTGGGATGCATCTGCATAGTGATATGCCTGTGGAGGATGCAGAGATTAGACAAGGCCTTGAACAAATTTTGAAATAATGTGTAGTGTTTTTTATGCTAAGGAAATTTTTTGTTGCGATATCGCGACTTGTAGTGCTGTCGCGGCCTCAAGCCGGAAGCTGTCGCGATATCGCGACAGATTGAGCCTCTGCGGCCTTTGGTGGGTTTCTGTCGCAATATCGCGACATGTCGCGCTATCGCGGTCCTTGTTGAGATCCTGTCGCGATTTCGCACCTCTTTTGAAGATGAAGAGCAAAGTTGAAATTTCATCGCGATATCGCGACAGGTTGGAGAGTGGGAAGCTGCAAGGTAATCTTGTCGCGATATCACGACACGTTTGGCACTTAAGTGGTTGGGAGGAAAATTGTCACGATATCGCGACCTGTAGCGCTGTCGCGGCCTCAAGCTGGAAGTTGTCGCGATATCGCGACAGGTTGAGCCTTTGCGGCCTTTGGCGGTTTTCTGTCGCGATATCGCAACATGTCGCGCTTTCACGGCTCTTGTTGAGATTATGTCACGATTTCGCACCTCTTTTGAAGATGAAGAGCAACGTTGATAATTCATCGCGATATCGCGACAGTTTGGAAAACTGGAAGCTGCATGGTAATTTTGTCGCGATATCGCGACACGTTTGGCACTTAAGTGGTTGGGAGGAAAATTGTCGCAATATCGCGACCCTTTTATGGCATGAGATTCGTTTAGAAACTTCGTCACGATTTCGCGACGCCTTTGCTGGTTGGATGATGCGGAGACAGTCCGTCACGATTTCGCGACCTTTTTGGCGCTTTGGTGCTCTTTGGAGTTGTAGTCGCGATTTCGCGACGCCTTTGCTGTTAGGCTGCTGGAAGGTGCTGTCGTTGCGATTTCGAAACTCTTTTTGCGTGCGGTTGCCGAGGGCCCTTCCTGCTGCGATATCGCAACATGTCGCGTTATCGCGACTGTTGGCACTGACGCGGTCGAGATGTGGGTGACTGTCACGATTTTGCGACTTGTCGCCTTTTCGCGCCCTGTTGTTTTCTTTGCCCTGTGGTTGTTAGTGCTGCCTTTGTGCTTTGCACTTGTTGTGTTGCTCTTTGCTCTGGGTCGGGATGTGTTCTCTCCCGTTTGTAATTTTTCTTTGTAATAATACAAGTTTTTCATTTTTTTCAAAAAAAAAACAACATGCAAGTTCATGGTTGCATTCAAAAGGAAAATCTTAAGAAGTATCCAAGGAGAAGCAAGAAGCAATTATGGTAAGGTAACAAGTTGAAGAACCATTAGAAAACTCAAAAGTTGAATTAACAGTAGCTATAACAATAAAGTCCATGGAAGAAACAACAATAAAGTCTAAGGAAGCCTTGTCATAAGTGCATAAGGACACACCAAAAGAAAGGTATAAGAGAGAAGATTGTGAAGAAGAATTTAAAATAAAAAAAATAAATTGTTGAAGAATCAAAGGGAACAAAATATCAGGTTAAGGTTGTAGCATATCGGCACCCACACCACCTTGAGTGGCAACAATCTTGGAGGCATGGCTTAAGGCATCAATATTTTAGATCTACACGGAATCAGAAAGGCATTAGGTATGGCAATATTTGGCAGAAAAAGCATAATATTTCTAGATTTCAAATGGGTATAGCAGCATTAGGGAACAATAGGATCAATTGTTTGAAATATCATAGCAGAGCAACATAAGCATGGAGCCAACAAAGTAGTTATGAATATTCAAGTGGCACAATGGCAGCTTGGCATCATAAAAAACCATCACTAATCAAGATTTTACTTGGATGGATGGATGAACAAGATTGGAAATTCTTAAGAAAAATGATGTTGAATATTTGTATTTAAAATTTTGAAGAAGATCCAAAAAATGAATATAAAAAAATTAGATATTTTGTGAAAAAATATGTAGGTATCTAGTTATATCTCAATTGAGATGAGAATTAAATATGTTTGTAAACTCTCAAGCTTTACATAAGCGAGTTGTAAACTCTCAAGGGTGGGGGACCTAAGTACAACCCTTTTTTCTCAAGCAAAAAAATTATTGGATCTTCTTCAATTTTCTTTATAAATACAAATATTTTAGAATTCAACATCCTTCTTCTTGACATTTTCCTA
Source organism: Wollemia nobilis (assembly GCA_028583015.1). NCBI lineage: Eukaryota > Viridiplantae > Streptophyta > Pinopsida > Araucariales > Araucariaceae > Wollemia > Wollemia nobilis. The sequence continues at coordinate 1,723,646 of JAQPPZ010001340.1, forward strand.
CAACAACCTTCACAATATCAAAACTCCACCTCTACTATCTATGCATTGCATCTTAGTAAATTAATATTTCCCAAACTTCATGTTATCATTGGCTACTTTACTAGATCTAGACTGTTTGTTTCCTTTTTGAAGCATACGTGAAACCACAAAAATTGTAATAAATAGTTTATATGAAAACACGTTAATGAACTACAAATATTACCAATGGAAAACATCAAATTAAAATGCAATATTTTTTGTTTCAGGCAGTCAATATTTTTTTGTCAACTCTAGCTAGACTTATTACTTCCTCCAACCATGGAAAAGAGAATTTAACTTGATGATCCTCTATTAAAACCCCTCTATTGGCTAGCCTATCTACACATTTGTTCCCTTCCCTTAACACATGTGTAAACCTGATTTCTTCAAACTTTGTGGCAAGGTCTTGTATTTCCACAATGACATCTTGTATGTTCCATGGAGCCTTTGCTTTCCTCAAAATTGTATTTATTACTATTAGTGAATCACCTTTCATCCATACTCTATTCCATTTCATTTGTTTCCATATTTTTAACCTTCCAAAGCTTCCCAAGCTCCAATTTCATTATTTGTCTTAAAATCCACTATTGAAAGTGTAATGAGATAAAATATCACCCTTATTATTTCTAATTATTCCTCCTTCTCCTGCTCTTGTATTTCCTTTAGATGCTCCATAAAAATTCAATTTGACCATCTCTACTTTTGGTAGTTTCCACTTTATATTCTTTGACTTCCTTTTGTTTCTCTTATACCCAACATCATAAATTTCTTTTGATGACTTGAATCCATCTATCAAGGTATTTTGCTTCAAGATTAGGGATTGGGTGAGTTGATGGGATTGGTTTAGACTCCTCTATGGCTAAACAAATCCTCTTTTTCATTACCTCTAAATTGCTTTCCTTTCCTTTAAATATTCTTTGGTTCCTTTTCAACCACAGAGTCTAAAGCAATGTACCTTTTGATATATCCTAGATTGTGTATAACACCTCGCTTTTATAAGCGCTATGCCATTGCTTTAACCATTCTTCAATTTTTTCATTCATCACCATGAATTTACCAAACATATTAGGAATTTGTTGCCATAGTTCCCAGACTATTGAACAATTCCCCAAGAGATGGTTTTTACTTTCCTCCTCTTTTTTATAAAGAACACATTTTGAGGGGCTATGAAAACCCCTTTTCATTAGGTTATCCCAGGATAAAATTCTGTTATGACCTATTAGCCATACAAACATTTTGACTTTTGAAATGCTCAAGCTATCCCAAATATCTTACCATATTCTTACGGTATTTCTATTTTGTTAGTGCTTTATGATGAGCACCAAAAATGCTCATATTTATACATGGATTTCTAACATATTATGCAGTATTATTATTATAGAATGTATGTTTTATGAAATTTTTATATATATTTAATAGTAAATTATGTATATTATCTAATATTTGTTTTTAAGTGAGTTGTGTGAATATTTAGTGGTTTTTACGGTATTTTAGCATGTTTACGTCAAGGTCCCACTCGGACCTAGCACTTTCAATTTGATGAAGGTAAAACATCTACAGTACACTAAAATGAAGCACTAAGTCAGGCATATGATTCCCTTTGAAGCGTTCGACTTTCGTTTGATGCTTAACTAATGGGCACCTACTTCTTGTTAGGAGCCTGATTCTCGTAGGCGCTTGCTTCCCGTTAGGCGCCTGCTCCCCATATAAAATAAGGTGCCTGCTTCCCGGTGATGCAAAATTACAACGCGATTTTTGTTGACATAAAATTACAACATGACTCTATGGTCGGCAAAACAGAACAAATATTTCAGCAATAGATGCGGATGATATTTTAGCAAAGATGTAGACGAAGGACAATATCAAAGACCATGTGTTATCTATTTTTTAGCAATACGTAAATAGTAATGTAAATAGATAAAGTATATTATTAAAACGTATTCTGTTATGATAGAAATAGAATACATTAAATCAATCCATAATTAATGTTTTTGCTTTATCTTCCTATTTCTACGTATTTGTTATAATCAGAAAATCAGGAATTTGTTTGCTCTCAAATGTAACAGGTCATGGCCGCATATATTATAAATATGCAAGCCACCCCTAATAAAGATATCCCAATCCTAGATGTGAGAATAATTTTATAAATTTTTGAAGCTGCAATATATTCATTTGAGTGTTTTTATTAATCTCAAACTAGCATCCGGTGAATGAATTGATCGGGCGAAAGATTGCTGGAGCCTGGGCCCACTCTAAAAAGTACTCCTCCCCCTTTTACCTTGCTTTCTGTAGTTAATTTATTTACTGTTTTTTTAGATTATTTATTTTTTTGTTATTTTTCTTGTTTTCTGTCGTTTTCAGCAAAGTACCATTTATATTTTTTTGTGCATTTCAGTCTTGTTTTCATAGACATAAGATAGATTATTGGTTTAGAATTTAGAATTAAAACTTCAATGAACATCAAACACCCCCCAAACCAATAGGCACAGAGGGACTCATTCCTTGCACTATAGGCATATATTGTGTGTGATGCTCACAAGTCTACGAGCTACCCTAGGTTGATAATTAAATGGAGGCAATTAATTGAACTATAGAAAACTAACCAATATTTTGCCCAATATTTTGGCACCGTTGTCGGGGAGTGTCACAACTATAGTGTATGATCCATAGGTCAGTGAGTTTGAAAATTAATTTGAGATTTTCTTGCCTGTAGATCATCTACCTGCGAAGCATGAGTCCACCAAGAGCCTAAAAAAATCCAACAAATAATTATTGAAAAAATAGAAAACACCTCAAGCTTAGAATATTTTGGAAATATTTATTAAAGAGAAAATCCCATCCATTTGAGTCATCACAAAAACTCATTATACAAAATATTTTAGTGACTAGGATGGAGAAAATTCAACAATTATTTTAGAAGTATTCCAACAAAAAGGAAAAACTGCCAATACGAGGAATAACCTCCACAATTAAAACAGAAATAGGAACATTGTTTAATGGTGTGAAGAGTGAAATTTTATCTCTTGCTTCACAGTCAGACACATTCTAGAAGAAGAAGCAAGAATTTGAAGTAATGTTTGTCTTTTTCTATTCAAGGTGTAGAGAAAATCATGAAAAAAATAAATATCCAGAGAATACAGTAGAAGTTTATGAAAACTGTCACTTGGATCATCAGATCAAGTTGTGTCCAAAAATACTAAAATAAAATCTAGAGGAAGTAGAAACTTACCTCATGGATCTATCTCCATAGACACAACCATCAAAAATTCCAACTTACTAGTTTCACCTTCTACCAGGCCAAAACAGTTGTTGGCACCACCAAAGTCGAATCCCAGTAGCAATTGTTTAAATTCACTAGCTGATCAGGGAATTATGGGAATAAACCCAATGTGCCATAATAGTGTAGAAATAAATTGTGTTGCTAAACAATCAAGTAATGAAGGACTTCCACCGTATCCCAAAAGGTTATGGAAAACCAGAGAAATGACACCACCTAAGTTTGATATTATGAAATAGTTGAGAAATATTACTGATATCATTCCTCAAACTATCAGGGATGTGCCTATTTGCACTGAATCCATTAGGGAGGTATGCCTCAAGAAACCAAAACAAATGATAAAAATTGTAAATTTAACATTTTTCGACACTTTGGTAAATTTTAATGCTTATATTAGTTGCAGAGTAAGAAAAATGACAGTTAATGAAAAACTGTAAAAATAATAGTCATCCACCTACTTGCACAATCTACCAATGAGTTGGACGAATTTGGTTTTGAGGTCATCTAGGAAGATTCTCTTCCCATGCTACAATATATCATAAAATTGGATAAAGAAGGGGATGGGACAAATGAAGTCTTAATTGTATCAAATTTTAGACACAAATTAATATCTTATCACAAGCCCCAAATTCTAGAGGCTTTCTTGATTGCAAGCATGGGGGAGACCCCACCTTCAATGTTATCACCCACAACACGATGAACGCTATTACAACGTTCAATAAAAATTAATTAATTAATTAGAATTTTCTTTAACGCCATTAGTTTAGGTTTTTCTTTTTATTTTGTTATGTTTTGCAGACAACAAGAGGCTCAGTGCAGATCGTAGGCATCCAAGGCAATCCGACCTACCAACATGTGTCGTTCCATTCTATTTTCCAAAAAATATATATATATTCCAGAATCTGAAAATTTTTGGAAAATTCCAGAATCTGGAAACTTATGAAAAAATTCTGGAAAATTCCAAAAACTGAAAAAAAAAATCTGGAAAATTCTAGAATCTGGACAATTATGAAAAATTCCAGAATCTGGAAAATTTTTAGAAAAAAAAGGGCGCAGTTCCATGGGACTTTCGAGGTGGTCACCCATCCCAATTCTACTCCATGCCATAATGCTTAACTTCAAAGTTTTTATGGGATCTGCTACTAGGTGCTCAATAAAACACATTTGTTGCATACGGTTTGACATCACGGGTAGATGTGCAACACTCACCATGGCAGCACCAGCTATGGCAGACAAAAGATGATCTTAGATGGTTCATAGTATTTTGTTGAGCAGCACATCTTTGCTCATTAAGAAAACAACGTGAAAAAAAATGGCTATGAGGATTTCACAAAGTGAGGGGTTTTTTACGGGGAATCTGTAACAACACACGATGAAACAACATGAGTAACAGTTAGTTGGCTTCATTTACAACCTTGTTATGCACCTCACATTTGCGAGATTGAATCAAACGCAAGCATGGGGGAGACTCCATATTTTTAAATCCATACCATCCATTTGATGAATGATCATGTATTTGTCATATATAAAATAAAAAAAAAAAAAGGAAAGACGACATGGAGTTGTTTTGCTTAACATAAATTTTCTTTTATTTGTGTTTTTATTTGGCAGGTATCGTACTCTGATGCAATCTGTAGGCAGCCTGGGAAACCTAGGCCTATCAGGCATAGACTCCACGAACCTGCATTTTACTGCTTTAAAGTTTTATTTTGCAGGAACGATGCCCTGAGTGCAATCCTTAGGTAGCTTGGGAAACCTAGGCCTAATGGGCACATGATCCATGAACCTGTGCATTTTTAGCTTTCTAGGAGTAGGAGTAGCTCATCCCTCAGAAGGGGAATACTAAACCTGAATCTACATAAGAGTGTTTGGATTGGTCTTTATGGACAATAAAATACTCAACTGTTGGTTCAGGGGCGGATGTTGATTTTGTTCCTATTCTTCGAGCAGAAGCACTAAAGGGCCTAATCAACCTGACAACGCATATTCGAGGAAAAGTCAGCACCCTTTGAATAAAGAGAAGTGCCTATTTTTTGTTTTCTGATGGGAAAGGCGCTTGATTCTCATTTTATATCAGAAGGCACCTGACTCCCATTACACGGTACGAGGCACTTGACTCCCAATATGTTAAGGAGATGGCTCCTACGTCTCGTATTTTGGCAGATCGATGCCTGATTCCTGGTTTCTCCAAGAGGGCGCCCGACTTCCATTTTTCGAGAAACTGACACCAAATCTTCTGAACATATTAAAAAAACAATTTGTATAAAGTTTGCTTTAAGTAAGGCACCCAATTGCAAGCAAGAAGCACCCGATTTCCATTGTTAAGTTTGGTGCCCGATTGCAAGCAAAAGGTGCATGCGTCCTGTTTTAGCAAGCACCTGTGTCCCGTGAACCAAAATAAGGCACTCGATTCCCATGTCAAAGGCACCTCCTTTATAGTTCAATGGATGCTTGTGCCACATGTGAATAATCTTCAGCATTGGGAAGTGGCCCGTGCCACGTCAACAACTCATCCACGTGCATAAAGTCAAAACCTCTCATGGATAAAATTATCTTAATTTTTCCATTAGATATTTATGCATGTTCCAAGGTCATCAATGAACAACTTTCGAGGAAGGGATGTGTGTCATCCCATGAAGACATGTTTTTTTCTAATATTTTCTTGAATTTGTGTAGGAAACCTCAAATGAATAAATTGTAGTAATCAAGAACTAGTCATATGGAGAAAAAATTTCCACATGGAAAATAAGCATGTTGTTCTTTGTTCTAGTACACATGGTCATCATCAAACAGCTAATACAAGTGCACCACGAACGTTTGTGCATTATACATACACAAAACATAATATAGGTGTGTACTTAATTTTTTGTTTTGTATATATATAGTTTTCATAGAAATATATTTCTGTAAAATAGTGCCGACATAATCCCCATTAATTTATCCATCCAACCATTTAGCCCCATTTGCTATTTTATCCACATGCAAATATTCTGTTGGGAGAACACTCATGGTCATCATCTTCAAAATAAAATACAAGCACCTTTTTCCCATATATAGGTGTATGCTTCCCATATACAGGCCATATACAAATGCTTGCTTCCCATATACAGGCCATATACAAATGCTTGCTTCCCATATACAGGTGTCTACTTCCCATATATAGGCCATATACAGGTGCATGTTTCCCATATACAGGCCTGATTCCCATATACAGGCGCCTGCTTCCCATATACAAGCCATATACAAGAGTCTGCTTCCCATATACAAGCCATATACAAGCGCTTGACTCCCATACAAAAAAAGAAGGAAAAAACAAAGAGATTGACCATGGGGGAAATCCATAAATCATTCACTGAAAAAGAATGGGCTCCACAGCCAAAAATAGAAGAAATAAAAATAGAGCCTATTAGACAACCATTGCTAAAATTGGAAATTATAAACACTAACTGTCACAAGGGTGTGCCACTCTTTAAGCATGGGGGGGTGTCACGAGGACATGCCACTCTTTTAAGCATGGGGGGATGATGAGCACCAAAAATGCTCATATTTATACATGGATTTCTAACATATTATGCGACATTATTATTATACAATGTATGTTTTCATAAAATTTTATATATATTTAATAGTAAATTATGTATATTATCTAATATTTGTTTTTAAGTGAATTGTGTGCAGATTTAGTGGTTTTTACGATATTTTAGCATGTTTACATCAAGGTCCCACTCGGACCTGGCACTTTCAATTTGATGAAGGTAAAACATCTGTAGTACACCAATATGAAGTGCTAAGTCAGGCGTCCAATTCCCTTTGAAGCGTTCGACTTCCGTTTGATGCTTAATTGACGGGCGCTTGCTTTTCGTTAGGCATTTGCTTCTCTTTAGGCACCTGCTTCCCATAGGCGCTTACTTCCCGTAGGTGCCTGCTTCTCATTAGGCACCTGCTTCCCATATAAAATAAGGCATCTACTTACCGATGATGCAAAATTACAACGTGATTTCTATTGACATAAAATTACAACACGACTCTATGGTCGGCAAAACAAAAAAGATATTTCAACAATAGATGTAGATGATATTTCAGCAAAGATGAAGATAAAGGACAATATCAAAGACCATGTGTTATCTATTTTTCAGCAATACGTAAACAACAATGTAAATAGATAAAGCATATTATTAAAACGTATTTTGTTTTGATAAAAACATAATACATTAAATCAGTCCATAATTAATGTTTTTGCTTTATATCCCTATTTCTATGTATCTATTGTAACCAGAAAATCAAGAATTAATTTACTCTCAAATGTAACAGGTCATGGCCGCATATATTATAAATATGCAGCCCAACCCTGATAAAAATATCCCAATCCTAGATGTGAGAATATTTCTGTAACTTTTTGGAACTGCAATATATTCATTTGAGTGTTTTTATTAAAATCATACTAACGTCCGGTGAATGAATTGATTGGGTGAAAGACTACTGGAGCCTGGGCCCACTCTAAATGGACTCTTTCCCCTTTTACCTTGCTTTTTGTAGTTAATTTATTTACTATTTTTTAGATTATTTATTTTCTTGTCATTTTTCCTGTTTTCTGTCATTTCCAGTAAAGAACCATTTTTTTTGTGTGCATTTCAGTCCTATTTTCATAGACGTAGGATAGATTATTGGTTTGAAATTTAGAATTAAAACTTCAATGAACATCAAACACCCCCCAAACCAATAGGCATAGAGGGACTCATTCCTTGCACTACAGACATATACTGTGCGTGATGCTCACAAGTCTACGAGCTACCCCGGGTTGATAATTAAATGGAGGCAATTAATTGAACTGTAGAAAATTAACCAATGCTTTGCCCAACACTTTACATTATAAAAGTTCTAGTTGTATGTTCTCTTGAACTATTCAATGCCCAAATCAACTTATCCTTGGCTCCCCTTGAAATAATCATTGTTGTTATCTTTTTGTTCAACTGCCTCTTAGCAACAATGTTTGATATACTTGTAAGAAATTTTCTTTTCATTTGTATCTTCCTTCCTAGAAACAATGTCCAATATACTTGTAAGAAAATATTTTTAACATTTGTATCTTCCTTCCTGATCCTTGTACATAAAGTTTGAAACCCTATCACCATATTTGTCTTGAAGTAATCTCATCCATGGTTTTAAAATTAGATCTAAATTGAGTGGTGTTTTATCACATCAAGTATCCATCCAAATAGAAATTTGATTCGAGTTCCCACCACCCATCTTAGGTCTTTAATCACTAGATCAATTAATTTTTTTTAAACTGTTCCAAAGTGCAAAACCATATGGAAATGAGAATGCAATAAATACTAAGCTTGGATCATTGGGCTCGACATACTTAGAAAAATTATTACCCATTGTCCTTGACTATCTTTGTATAATCTCCAAATTACTATTCCCTTAGAGCTAAGTTTGCATCTCTAATAACTCTTAAACCAAGACCTCCCCTAGTTTTATCATCACACACCTTGCTCCATTTCACCAAAGGAAATTTCCTTTTATCATGTAATCCTGACCATTAAAATGACTGCATAATATAAGGTTAAACTTTTTCTTTTTTTTGGCATAATATACAAGGACATATAATATGTTGGAATGACTTATACAACAAATTTAATTAGTTGTACTCTTCCTGCTAATGATAACCATCTATTTTTCCATGTTTAGTTTATTATGAACTTTACTTATAACTAGATTCCACAATTCTATCTTCATTATCCCCTCAAATAAGGGTATCCCTAGATATGTTGCTAGTAAATTTACCTCCTCCATTTGAAGTAACTTGCATATCCCTACTTTGATTCTAACTAGAGTGTTTAGGAAGTAAATTTTGGATTTTGTCCTCTTAAATTTTTGCCCTGACTCTCTTTCATATTCCTTTAATAAGTTATTCAAATTTTTGACCTCATTTATCTCTTGCCCTCCCAAAAAGGGTTGTATCATCTACAAATTGTTTATGGGTGATGTTTTTGATGTTATTACTAGCCTTAAGTTTTCTTATTAGCCCATCTTTGTATGCCTTCTTCAAGTTCCTTCCCAATACCTTTGCCATAATAATGAACAAATATGGTGATAGAGGATCTCCTTGTCTAAGACCCCTCTTGGCTTTAAATGATTTTGTTACTAGCCCATTGACCAACATTGAATATGATACTGTAGAGACACAAGCTTTAATCCATTTGATCCATTTCTTCCCAAATCCAAACTTTTCTAATACTGCAAAAAGAAAATTCCATTTAACCTTATCATAGGCTTTATTCATATCAAGTTTTAAGATAATTGCTCTCTCTTTTCTAGTTGTTGAATGCATTACTTCATGAGCTACTATTATTCCATCTAGAATTTATCTCCCTTTAACAGATCCTCCTTGCTCTTCTAAAATAACTTTGTCAAAAAGTGGTCTTAATTGATTTGCTATTACTTTGGAGATTATTTTATATGCCATATTACATAGACTTATGGGCCTAAATGAATCAAGCAATTTTGTGTCATTTTTTGGAATCAGGGTAAGATATGTTGCATTTATTTTTTTAAGATATGTATTCTTTTACCCTAGATTGTTGCACAACCACCAATAAATAATCTTTCACTATTTCCTAATTATGCTGATAGAATATTTTTGAGAGCCCATCCAAACCTAGGGATTTATCCTTATCAAAAGAGAAAAGAGTTGAATGAACTTATTCTAGAGTAATAGGCTCCATCAATTTGCTATTGTATTCATTTGTTATAACTAAAGGTACTTCTTACAGTAGTTTATCATGAAGAACTTCAATCTTCTTTGATCCTATAATATTTATAAATAGACCTTGCCTCATTTTTTTTTTGCTCTAGTCTTCAATCCAAACCCATTCTACTAATTTAATTTTATTAATTCTAGATGGTGATCTTTGTACTATTGTCATCCTATGAAAAAACTTTGTGTCTTTATCTCCTTATTTTAACTAGGATTGTCTCTATTTTAATCTCCAAAATTTCTCTTTCTTACTCAAAATAGTATGATATTCACTAAGCAACTCCCTTTCCTTCAAAATTGTATTATTGTGCTCACCTTTTTTGAATTTTGAAAGTTTTTTTTTAGTTCTTTCTTCTCAAAAACATTTTCAAAAGTGTGGTCTACCGGCAAGGACGCCACTTCATTATCGGTGATGTGACCGGGTTCAACCCCACGGTGGATATGTATATGTATACGAAGTATTTACTCAATAAAAAAAAAAACATTTTCAAAAGTGTTCTTGTTCCATTTTTTTAACTCTGATGTCATTGATTTATTTTGTTTTGGAAGTGTATATAACCCACCATTTCTTAAATAATTACATGTCTATGTTATCATATCAACAAATTGAGGATGGTCTTCCCACATCTACTCATATTTAAAATATGATATTTTTTGAATTTATTTACAACCATTTTAACTCTTGTTGGTCGATATAAACCAATCCTTGTGAAGGTATTAATTTTAGCATAAGTACCTTCATCTAGCCAATGATATGAGAATATTCATTTGTCTATTTTTGTTGTTATTAGGTTTTGGCATGTCCTATTGTTGGTCCATCTATAGTCGTCCTCTTCAAACTCAACCTTCCAAAGTTTATTGTTTTGAATAAAAACTAAGAAATCTCTCATACTTTGGGTTATTTTTTTTAATTCCCCAAAGTTTTTTCATTTAACTTGTTTATGGCATTAAAATATCCTATGATCATGAATCAAGTTTCTTGGTCTTTACTTCTCATAAAGGCTTCAATCTCACTCCATACTTCTGATCTGCTTGACTAAGTTGTAGGTCCATAGATATTGATAAGGATGAAACGAATATCTACAAAGTAACATGTGACTAACAAGGCTATCCAATACCTAGTTTTATGAATGATTTCATAGCAGGTTCTAACAAGATTCCATCATGTTAGAATTCAACCTGTTGCTCCTTCAGAGTCCACAACATCCCATTCACATCTTGCCCATACTGTTTTCATAGTTTTGAAAACTTCTTACTTTGTCATTTTAGTTTGGATACAAAGAATATCAAAGTTATTACTTAAACATAGGTCCCTAATACACCTATGCTTTGAGGGTGTTTTAGAACCCCTTATATTCCATGAGATGGTAATCATGTTTCATTAGGGGCTACTGGCCCTGCCTGTAAATTACCAATATCATTTTGTTTTTTTGTAAAGAGAAATTCAACCACCTTAAATTGTGTTCCTTTCTCTATATTAGATCTTGCTTCCCTAGCTTTCACTTGATAATTTGAAGGTTTTCCTCCTTTTGCCTTATCAGTATTAGGAATAGGTCTTATTATTCTATTCCTCAATATTATTTCACAACTTTCCTTTTCATTAGATTTATCCTCTATCAGCTCTACTATGAAATATTTTGACTTATCCTGTTCATTTTCTGGTATTTCCTTGTTAAAATTAGAGGTATAAACATCTAACATTGCATTTTATCTACCACTTTCCTTCTCCTAAATGATGCATGGTACTTCAAAAGAGCCTTCAAAATCTAATGAGGTGCATTCCTTAGGTTCAACAAGAATGTTCATCCCTAAATTGGGATCATACTGAGTAGACGATTCCTTGTTAATATTATGATCCTATTATATAGTGTCCTCTAAACTTTGATATGTTTTTTCTTCATAGGCTAAAGCCTCAAAAAATTGGTATTTCTTCCAATATTCTTACTTATTGGTCTCCACTGTTTATTTACTTTTATTTGTTTACACTTATTTTTTGGAAGTTGAAAATCATTCTCATCCATATCCATTTGTAAGTTTCTCTTATTGTTTTCTACATATGTTAATTTGGACTCTCTTTAGGGCATGATATCTCAATACACCCTACGTCATGATATCCTCTACATCTAAAAAATATGTTTTCATAATATATGGTTTGAGTCCACAACTTAAGAATGATCGATTTTGATAAATGTTTTGTGATATCAATCATGACCAATATCTGAGCATAAATAGCCAAGACTCCATCTTTTGTAGTTTCTAAAATCTCAAGGAATTCTCCCACAGTGTTGCCTATTGCCTTGAAAGTATCAATTTCCCATAATTCAATGGGAAACTTGTACATATTGACCTAGACTAGTAGCATTTTCAAGTACAAACCCTTCATACCATTAGATAAGGAAGAATCTTGCTCTTCCCATAAATCAAAGACCCCCTTTCAAGATTCTATCTATTTCCTTCTTAAAACAAAAGATGGTTAGGAAGAAAGGATAAACTCGATCCTAGAGACTTCCATCTCCTATTAATCCTTAGCCACCTTGTAATATTATCCATCCTTTTTAAATATCTAATATATGTGGAGATCCAAATTAGTCATGTAAAACGTTTCATGTGGCCACTTTTCAATCATCCATGTACATGGGCATGTAGAGAATTTCTAAACCCATAATCTTTTACGTGTTGTTGATTGCATGTAATATTGACTATTCATAACGCTTTTGATTAATTAATTATTTAGGCTGATGTTTTACATATTCAATCCATTTTCGTCTCTTGAATCCTTATCAATTTGGTATGAGAACTTTCTTGAATCCTTATCAATTTGGTATGAGAACCTTCCTATCGATTGGGAGAGATTATTCTCTTCTGAAGCCAATTTTGGTTCAAAATGGAAATGAGAAATCTCCCACCGTAGTTCCTGGCAAGGATGTATGCATTTTCTTATCCGTTTGTTTATTTGGTCTGGTTGTGTTAGTTCTAAGTTTATATTCTTCTAGAGCCATTCTTGTTTACTGCTAAATACGACCACTGGATGGTCATTTGTTTGAGGCTCATCACTGCCTCCAATCCACGATTGAATACCATCGCCCCTTAGTGTTACTACAACAACTATAGTCGTGTTGTTTTCTCCTTGCCAAAATAGTGACGCGTACTCTTTAACGCCACTTTTTGGAGCTTCAAGACACCAATGCCCACTTGGTGATGACTCCCGCTACCACCTCCAAATGATTTGTAGCCATTGCTTTTTCATTACCCCTCAAGTCGACTCCAAGATAAAAATTGCTACGCAAAATCCCTCGAGACCTCCCTGCTTTGGTAGAAATAATTGACAGACATAAAAATTTCCTTTGAATATTTTCGTATGAAATGTGTGTCCCCTCAAAAAAAGCTAACGCCGACACGTAGCTTGACTGTCACCGCCCATCAATACCAGCTTCTTTGAATGAAGCTTTCGTTGGCCCTATTCGAACACTACTTTGCTTCAGGCCCATTTCTGTATGTTACACACCCATTCAGGAGATGCAATAATTTAAAACCTTGAACTGTCTGATGCTGGTGGCGTCTAGTCGAATCGGTGGTTCTCCCAAATTTCATACATGGAAGCGGCCTCATCGCTTGGAGACATGCATTCGACTTTGAGAATTGCCATGTGCGTCAAAAGAGGTGCGCAAAAATTTTAATGTCATGAGCGAACGATTCTTAATTTTATATGAGAGGTGGGCATGATATATTTTATCAATTGTAAGATTGGCAATCAACGTGAGTGTGGTCTACCGATAAGAACGCCACTGATCGATCCTGATATGGAGGTCCAATTAAGGTAAAACCGATAGCAACTTTATGAAGTCGCAGACCGTCAAAAGAGTTATGTGGATCCTAAAACGAATCTCTCAAGAATTTATCGTTGGCAATAAGGTCTTTCTCTGAATTAAACCAACCAAAATTTCCATTAAATCCATCAAATTAAGGCCCAAATTTATCGGTCCTTTTGACATTATTGTTAAAATAAGTCTTGTTGTCTACAAGCTCGTCCTACCATCGAACTTGTTAAAAATCCACAGTGTTTTCCACGTGTCTCTCCTCCACAAATTGTAGCTGATCCATCTCATGTTCTGGATGTATCCCATTTGCAGACGTCGGACCCGCAACTCATTAAGGATTCGACCAATTATAAAAAATTTGGATTTCGAACAAAACAGCTGAGGAAGAAAACTGTAAAGCAGTGCAGGGTCCAGTGGGACCACCATTTTGAAAAATGCCACCTTGGAAAATGTTGTTGTCATGAAAAACCACTTTCCTTTCTTGTTTGAGAACTGAAGATCAAAGACAATTTGAATATTGCTAAATTTGTATTTGAATTGATATTTTGCTATATGTATGGCATAATGGGACTTGATATGCTAGATATGGCTATTGCATATTATTTTTACTTATGTGTTTATGAACAGATGTTTTGAAAACTTGCATTTGTATTCTTTGGATAACACAGGGACTGTGTTGATTCCTAGAGGGGAAGAATGTAACATCCCCACTGCTTGTTAACACTGTACTTGAAAGAATTTGATACTACTGCTAGCGTTTGTGTTTTCAGGTGCAGGTTTTCAACTATAGCAAACATGCTAGAAGAAGAGAACACCTAGCTCCTGGCGAAGATAAATGTTGGAAGCGTCAGGTAAGGTGGGATATGATATCGTGCCTCGTGCACCATGGCTCGTGGGTACATGGAAGCCCACTAAAAATACAAGCATATAGGAGCATCCTAACTGTGATTGCATGGCTGCTTGACTTGTTACATAATATGCATGACTGCTGAAAAAACAATTATTGATTTTGTTTATTTAATAAATTAAGTTTTTTTAAAATAAAATATATATATAGAAATATTTATTTATGAATATTAAACATAAATATAATACTCAAAATATGAATTAAAGAATATAAAATTCATTAAAATAATAATCTAAAATATTAACAAACTGCATCTTATATTTTTAATAAAAGCAATATTTAAATGAAAAAAAATAATATATAAAAAGAAAGCATAGACATAAACGATATTTGAGCATATAGCTCAGCCGCATCATGAAGAGAACACGTGGTAAATCACCCGGGTTCAATCCCCATAATGAATGTGTATAAGAAGTATTACGAAAAAAAATTTAAGATTGGCCAGGTCTTCCAAATAACCCTAGGTCATAAAAAAACAAAATTAGTGGCTCATGTTAAAAATGTGGAGAATATTTCGAAGCATATTTAAAAATTGTAAAAGGTTTACTTTCCTATTTTCTTTTGTTGTTTGGAGCCTCTCTAATTGTTTTACCTGAAAATTAAATATAGTTTTGTTGAAAAGCTCTTTTCGTGTCAGAACCAATCAAAGTATTGTAATTTTTATTTGTAAATATTTGTTTTGACTTTTGATGTTTTAAAATTTTTGTTACTCATTTATATTTTAGAGTGCATTTTCGATTATAATGAGCACTCTTTTATTCAAGCAATTGTATTCTATCAAAATAATCTAAATTTTATATCAGAGACTACCCTCTAGATATAATATCGGTCAGGGGATGATCAAAAGACCATGACCCTTTTATGTGATCAACCGATATCACATGGGTACTTCAATCCTGCCATCGGAGTTGTTTTAACCCTCTAGTGACATGTTTCTCTCAAGTCAATGTTCAACTTGATTCCTCTTTCAATTTCATGGAGCAACTTTGCATCATTTTGTTATTCTTTTGCATTTGATTCACTGGATCCTCAACCATCTTCATTCTTGTTAATTTTGCTCCTGCTCCTCCTCCTCCTATTCCAGTCTTTGTTATTGCTCCTACTGCTTTAATTATTCCTACTTCCAAACCAGTCTCAAATTTGTTTCCCCACCACTTGAATCATGATTCTCTGTTTCTATGCATTGGAGCCTAATGCTCCTATGATGGGAAGGAATGAAAGGGATTTATATTGGGATTCACGGGATTCACAAAATAAAATATAAACTAAATTATAAAGGCCACATGACCACCTTGTAATATTATTCATCCTTTTTAAATATCTAATATATGTGGCCATCTTCGAATCAACCATGTAAAATGTTTCATGTGGCCACCTTTCAATCATCCATGTACATGGGCATGTGAAAAATTTCTAATCCCATAATCTTTTACGTGGCTTGTTGATTGCACGTAATACTAGTTATTTATAACCCTTTTGATTAATGAATTATTTGGGCTGATGTTTTACAATATTCAGTCCATTTTGGTCCCGTGAATCCTTATCACCATTAAATTTACCAATGACTGTCTTATTTTTAGCAACAAGGATCACTGCTTTGTGAGGTCCTTCCTAACCTCTACTACTAGGGATGATTATAAGGATTTAGTGGTAAAGCGGTCCGTGGAAGGGAAATAATATCTCAATATCTACTAAAATTTATCAGTATATCTTATAACAATTATATTGATTGAAAACAAACCTACAAGAACATATAAGAAAATGAAAAGATAAATAAATTTTAGCTAAAAAATTATATCAAGACAGAATGTCTTGCCTCACTAATGCCCTAGCCTTCAATGCTCCTCTCATCATCTAAACCTTGGCTAATAAATATCTGTAAATTTGTTTGCCATGACTTGAAAAATTGTCATTGCCCTAGTTCTGTATGACTGACTTTACAAGGTAATATCTCCCTCAATAGTGTTTTGATTCCTTCATATGCTTCTTATAAGTCTATTTTGATCATTAATCATCTCATAAGCTCTTCAAGTTTCAAAAAAATTGGTCCAAGAATTGTTTGAATCAAACAACCCTTTGCAAAGATATGGCTATTGAAAGATATGTTAGAGTTAAAGTGCACTATGCCTTCACCTTGACACTTGTCAGTTTCTCTTGACAAGTGTCATGTGTTGAATATAGGCTTATGCCTATATATTGTAACCATTTGTATCAATAAAATCAATCCCTTCAGTTTCACTCCCAACATTTGGTATCAGAGCTCCAGGCTTTCTCTGGCCTTGTGAGCTTGAGGGGGGATTTCCCTCATGGAAATCCTCCCTCCCCCCTCATCCTTTCTCCCATTTTCTCATTTTTTCATTTTCCCCCATTTTTTTTCAAAATAGGGAGTATGCTCTTCATCCATCATGGATGAATCAGAAACCAGATTTTTGAAAATTAATGGTCACCCTGGCTGTTCTTACATGAAGGAAGACCTTTTTTTTGAACTTCTAATTTTATATTTTAAGTGGTTGAGTTGTTGCATTCTATTTCATTAAGAACAGAGCATTCTGTGTTGGGCTGTTTTTTTTGAAGTTGAAGTTGAAGTCCTGGTGAATGTTTCCATGTTGGCCAGGGCCTGTGAGATTTGATTGTGTAGATGCAGGAACTGTTCCACAAAAGTTCCTGGGACTGTTGGATCTGCAGAAGAATAGAGTTCTGCAAACTTCTTGAGAACTTGCACCAAAGTCACGATTGCAGAGGCTTCCTACAGCGCCTTCAATGCTGCAACTCGACGTTACAAACTGTAGCCTGCTTTTACCAGTATTTCTTTTTGCCAGGTGTTTCTGTCTATTAACCAATTCCCACTGTGAAACTGTTTTGAATTCTCAGATCTTTTTAGCACTTTATTATTCAAAAACTCTACCATACGGTACTCCACTTGCCGTAGAGACTCCCCGCCTGGTGCACAAAAGTCAGGCTGAGATCTGTTGATAATATTGACCATTTCAGGCGTGTAAATATCAAAAATATGACAACCTTCCCATTGACCTTGGCTCATTTCCATCAGCTCATCGGAGCATTGTATCTTCTCTTCCAAAATGTTCAGTTCCTGGCAAACAAACAATGCAGTATGTTTAGCACGTTCCAGAGGAGAAGAATACACTGCATCGAACCGAAGCCCCTGCGAATTGAGAAACACAGACAATGCCCGGGCCTGCCTCTTCCCAGTGGCTGTTTAGGTTGCAGAGGGGCACCTTCCACCTACCAAATATGGCTTCTCATTGATGGTGCTCTATGCATTCTAGATTAGGTACACCTCAAGGAATTTGGAGCAAAAGAGTGGTGATTGACAGAAGAAGGCAAAAGGGTCTGTGATAGAACATGGTAAGGGTCCCAAACTCTAATTGAGGGACCCAGATATGGTGCCACTGGATGATAGCTATGGTGACAGGGGAGACACAGAGGGATAGCAGGGGAGTACCTCAAGATCCTGCTCTAGCACCTTCCTTGACTGCTTATCCTGTGACTACTGCAGCAGAACCCACGAAGAAGAATTAGCAAAAGAAGAGGAGGAGGAGGAGGAAGCAGCAGCAGCAACATTGATTGTATTGAGCCTATTTCGCAACTGGGTATTGCTTGAGGACCTCGATGATGTTTTTAAAAAAAATTCGATGCCAACGGTGACGGAAAGATTTCATGGAGAGAGGATGCGGTGATTCGTCCTTCTTGTCGGGTCACGGTTTCGAGTCGCAGGAAGCCACAGGCGCAGAAGGAGACAATCACAGCCCCATCACAGACAGCGCAGGAAGAGATGCCCTTGTTTCAGTACCCGTCGTCGTCGACGTCGAGAAAATCTAGCCGCCTGGCAACCGCCCCTGTCGCAACAATCACGGTGTCGGCTTCCACCTCCTCCGTGAAAAAAAATGCCGTTGAGAAGATGCCCCTATCGGATGTTGTTCCAGTCAATGCCGACGAAGTCGGCGAAATTCCTGACCTTCATCCGCTACTGCCTCAAGAACAAGGGGTCGCAGCGCTGTAAAATGGGGGAGCAGTTGCTATGATAGTGGGGGAATATTTTAATGAAATATAGTGAGTGGGGGGAACTTAATTTATTTCATAAGAAGTGAAGGGGGACTTTTCCTTTTTATTTATTTATTTCTTGAAAATTAAGGGGTATTTTTTAAAAGTGGAGGACCACTTTATAATTTTTTAAATTGTATGAAGATTTTATTGGCAGTGCCCTTTGCATTTTTCAGGTGATGGCCTAGATGGCCCATGTAATTCCCCTACGAGGGAAATTTTAAGACTGTTTTTATTTCGCTTGAGAGCGATGCCGCCATTGACCGATGTTGTTTATATTGCTACCTAGAGAGGCATGCTATTCTTTTTTCAGCAAGTTGAAGGCCCCATTCAAACCCAAGTATAGGGGTATTTATAGTCGTTGGAAACAGTTTTCCGCGACGGACACATTGGTGGTGTCCATTTGTAATTTTGAGGCTGTTTCAGTTTAGTTTTTTAGCCTCAAAGTTTTTTTTTACCTTGAAGTGCACTCTCGGTTGTACCCGACACTCGCAAGGTAATTTTATATGTGATCCTTGTACCTAGTGATCTTTTCTATACACTTGGCGAATGCAGCGGCTGGTTACCCATGCATTTCGGTGGGATGACATGGTCACCATAAGGACACTTATTCTAGGGACTACAAACATAGACACCCTAGACTCTATTCGAGGTTTTTTCGGATCTACTTCTGAAGACTACAGACGAAGACACTTCAGAAGATTCTCTTCTTTTCTTCTTCTCTCCTCCTATTTGGATCTATGGCTCATTTTATTGTATTGAGTGCATTTTCGACAGAGACCGACACTCTTATATGGCTCGTTTTTCCTTTGTATTAGGTGCATTTTCGGCAGAGACCGACACCTTCTAGATTGAGTTCACCATAGGATTTGATATTTATGGTGAATCTAGTCAGTGACCTACGAGAGGCAACATCCTCTGAGGATGACCTGCGAGAGGCAACGAGACCCAGTGGCTGACCATGAGGCACCCATGATGACCCTGAGGCACTTAGACGGGCGACCCGGTGGCAACAGACCCATGGAAGTGGCTGACCTTGAGGCAACAGACCGAGATGTATACACAGTGAATCTAGCATTATTCACAGTTGGAGAGCCAAGCACAAAGAGCACGAGCCTAGACCAAATCAGCACTAAGAGAGGATGATAGGTTTTAGAAAATTCAACATTAAGGGGGAATGTTACCTAATGTTGACTTGTTTTGTTTCTTCTTTAGTTAGGATAGTGCACTTTAAGGGGGAATGTTAGAGTTAAAGTGCACTATGCCTTCACCTTGACACTTGTCAGTTTCTCTTGACAAGTGTCATGTGTTGAATATAGGCTTATGCCTATATATTGTAACCATTTGTATCAATAAAATCAATCCCTTAAGTTTCACTCCCAACAAGATAAGACATTGTTTTGAAAAGAAATTGCCCTAATGTCACCCTTGTTTTGGATGACTATCTTCACATGGTTGTATCTCCCTTAATACTAGTTGAATTATTTCGTATAACCACTCATTTCAAAGATCTTTAAATTTAATCTTATCAAATAACATTAGTTTTTTTTACTTTCAAAAAGACAATCTATATTTAAATCCTAGTAATTCACTACATGCATAATAACCAATCTACAAGGTTGAAAGGGTGCCTCAAGAGAAGCACTATAGGGGATGCAAACCAAAGGGACGATTTTTACATTATGCAAAAGAGTTTTTGGAGAGGAAATGATGATGGGGAACTGTTGTTCACGAGGATATTTGGGAAAGGATATCCAAACTTCGAAACTAAAGAAAATTGTGGAAGTCTGGAATTTCTTCATCTCTCCTCCCTCATTCCAATTGTTTTTATAATTTAATTTTTTTCCACTAATCGTTGTGGGTTGATTTTCAAGGCTTCTTCAAAATGTTGGTTCGAGGTGGATGGGAACACACTGGATCATCCAACTCTCGTGATGATGGAGTCAGGTTGGGAAAGTTTTTTCCCCTAGGTTTTCTTCCAAATGAGTCACATGTAGAAGAGGATGTGGATTTTGCAAGTTCACGCAAACTTGGTGAATTCCCTTGCATGCAATATTTTATTCACTCAGGAGCTTCTGGTCATTTATCTAATGAAGAATAAAAAGAGGAGCTCTCCGAGATTTAGTATTAGAAATATGGAAGACAAGAACCTGCATTTGGAGTCGTTGCTTCTAAACATTGACAAAGAAGTCCAAGAGATCCTAGACAAGGGTGACCTTCTGCAGTTCCTTAGAAAATTCAAGGGATATGATATGGAGTTGTCTGATCATATTGCACATTCTTAGGCTGCAGGGAAGGCAAGGGTATTTGTTGTGACTTCACCATTGACATTGCTTTACTAGCAGAGGTCACTGGTTGCGAAGTTGAGGGTGAATGCATCCATAGAGAAAAATATTTGTTGGCTGGGAAGATTAAGAGATTCTTTGACAATAATGAACACCCTTTGGGAAGGAAGTGGAGTGGCGAGGGAGTCCTTGCCATATCCTTGGAGCCACGTTGTCCTTCCAATTATGGATTATATCACTTTGAACTCAAGACCCTCTATTGTGAGGAGTTTTCATTTTGCTTTTTTGAATTATCTTTAGAGAGGGAGGAAGATGAATATTCTAACCTTTCTTCTCAAATATATGAAGAAAACTATCAATGTTATCTAGCGAGGTAAAATTACAACACCTTTACATTAGGGTCCTCTTATTATCTTCAAGCATGTTAGGGCAAAGAAAGACTTTTATGGAAAAATCCTTTGGGAGCCCAAGGGCAAGAAGCCTTAGGTTGATGAAGTGAAGCTGAAACTTTTAGAGGCTAAAGAAGATATCCCTTGTGAAGGCCAAGACTCATAGAATAGCTCGTCAAATTTTTTTTAGAGGATTTCTATGACAAGTCCTCTACGACCAATAAAGTTATAAAGAAGGAGCCTACATCGAAAAATTTGTTCCCAAGGATGGCCCACAGGAGGAAAAACCCTTTTACAAAAGCGACGGTAGTCGAGCTCTTGAATCATGAGGAAAGGGTCAACCAACAAGATGCCTTCATTCGAAACTCTCCAGGTCTACACGTTTTGCCTGAGGGGGATCTAGTCCCAAGGAAGATTGTAAAATGGAGAATCAGAAAATTAAGAATGAAATAATTGGTGAAGTCCCTCTAAATCACATTATAGATGCTCTTAAGCATAATTATATTATCCTTAAGGATCTTAAGGAGTCAAGGAAAAAAATGATCCAAATGCTAACCCGTAATATGGAGGAATCTTAGATCTAGATGGAGGGGTTGAAGAGCATAATTGTCTGCTTAAGTAACCAGTTGGAGAAAAATAATTGTGTTAGCAAGGATTTCAAATAAGCCTTTTTGCTATCTTTTGTTTCTCTTTTTGTTGTTTTGGTTATCGGTTTTATGGTTCTGGTGATGCTTCTTATTGTGATCAGATCTAAGGTTGGCTTCTCGTTGCTTATTTTATTTTGTGGGTTGTAAGAGGTTGTTTTGCTTTTTGAAATTTCTTTCTAAAACTTCATTATTTTGTTTGTAAATATTTATAAAAGATTCGAAAACCCTTTCAATTTTTTTTTTTTATATCTTAATAATAATAAAACAGTTTGCAAGGGCTAGGTGGATTGGTAAGAAGTTGGGCACTTATCAGGAGGAGACCTAGGTTCAAACCTCGCGGGTATACCTAATCTAGGGCAAAGGTAGTAGTTTGACTTGAGTCTGCTGAGTGTACATCAACTTGATGACGACGGTACCAACCTCGAGCCATCGGGGATCTCCCTCACTCCGAGACGTGTTTACCAAGGCGAGATAGGGGTTATAGTGGTAGCACCATGATTTAACGCCACAATCTAAGGCAATGCGACTTAACCCTGTGATCAATTATTCAAAAAGGAAAGGTAGATGCCGATTCCTTTATGTATATAAAAAAAATAATAATAAAAAACAATTTACATAAATAAAACTAAAAGAAAGTCAATATAAAAATTACTTTTTCTTTTTAAAAATAAAAAAACAAGCTAATGAATGCTTTAACCCTTAAGATATAAATAATGATAAAAATAATATAAATTTTAAAAAATAAAAAACCAAATAACATGGATTGTGATTGAATTTTTTTTTTACTAGCAATGTTACCATCATTTTATTCCCTATCCATCTATGGTGTGGTTCGTTCGAAAGCTACCATTATACCCGAGAGAACCCAAAAGAACTCAGGATTGTTAGCTTTTGTAGTGCAAGTGGAGAAGGCGAACCTAGCCCCGTTGAAGAAGGTTCACGGTTTGAACCTCTGCAATGCAAAGGGGACAAATTTTCCCTTTATGACGGGGCAAGACAGGGCAACAATAACAAGTCATTATTAGTTTAATGAGAACATGAACCTGCTCTTGTTAAATACTACAAAAAATAATGTGAATGTGATCAACTCTCCTGTTTAATC
Source organism: Wollemia nobilis (assembly GCA_028583015.1). Lineage (NCBI taxonomy): Eukaryota > Viridiplantae > Streptophyta > Pinopsida > Araucariales > Araucariaceae > Wollemia > Wollemia nobilis. Next base: position 1,746,911 of record JAQPPZ010001340.1, read on the forward strand.
CCTAAAAAAATCGGGTCAATAAAACGAAATAATTTAAACCCTCCTTAAAAAAACAACGGAAAATAATAAAAAGGATAATAAAAGGGGTTTTTAACCAATAACCAAAAATAATAAAAAGGGGCTCGATGCAAACATTCAAAGAACAAAAACAAGAATACATTTTTATTCGATCATCGTAGTAGCCATCTTCTGTGTGCTGTGGCAATGGCGCAGGTGTTGGGTGGGGTGTCAGGGGTTGAGGCCCAGAGTTGGCGCCGTCATGGAGGCATCGGGTCCGGTCACTTCCGCCGTATTTGGAGTTGTACTCCTGCGACAGCGATAAATTTGGGCCCAAACCGTTGCAGAGTCGGGCTTGGCCTGGGTCTCAAACATAAACAGAAAGAGGAAACGTCACTGCGATGCCGTTGCTCCGGAGAAGGGGGAGGGGAATGGAAGGGTGCGAGACGAGATCGGCCGGAGTACATAGCGAACAGAATCGATGACCCGTGCTATGTGCGCATCTTCGACACGACGCTGCGGGACGGAGAACAGTCGCCGGGCGCCGCCATGACGAGCAAGGAGAAACTGGACGTTGCGCGGCAGCTTGCCCGACTGGGAGTGGACATCATCGAAGCAGGCTTCCCTATTGCGTCGCCGGACGACCAGGAAGCCGTGAGGAAGATTGCGATGGAGGTGGGGAACCACGTGCACGACGATGGGTACGTGCCCGTCATCTGCGGGCTGTCTAGGTGTAACAAAGCCGACATCGACGTTGCCTGGGAGGCCGTCCGCTTTGCTCGGCGGCCCCGCATTCATACTTTCATTGCCACCAGCGATATCCACTTGAAGTATAAGTTGAACAAGTCCCGCGACGATGTTCTTCGTATTGCCACAGATATGGTTGCCTATGCTCGCAGTCTCGGCTGTGTCGATGTCGAGTTCAGCCCCGAGGATGCCGGCAGGTGCGTACATACCTTTTTATACCCTAGCCCCTAATCCTTAGGAAATGCAGATAAACTGTACATCTTGACCTTGTCCTTGCCCTACCCTCTTCGAAATCATTAGAGGACTTAGAATGATGGTTGTTATAATGCTAAGTTTTTGTCTCCACTATAGAAGGTCTTAATTATAGGCCAAATCCTCACTGGGTGCGGTAACAGTGATGCATTTATAGTTCAGGTTACAGCGCTCTTCGATAAGTCAGAACTTAGAAGGCAATGCCATACACAAAATATTTGTAAGGTTCCTTTTACTCTAGGATTTTTTTGTTGTAACTGGTTACACTTCCAACTCCCATTAACCTAATATGGTCATTATCAGACATCAAGATAATATTTTTCCTTCTTCAACAATGAATGTACAACCATCTACTATTGGTGGAGAGTGTGATAATAAGTTGTCCAATTATGTTATTAACCAATTGCAAGGAGGGAGTTGCAAGTCTCAAATCTGGAGCAAACCTTGTACTAATATGGGTTATCTTTAACTAGGAGATAATTAACATGTTATTAAATCATCAAGTTTATGACAAAACTTCATCTATGGTGCTGTTGGAGGTGCACCATACAGTTAGCACCAATGATCCTCATCGCATGCAACTTGAATGACTAGGATCATCTACATAGACATAATGTCCGAACGAAATATAGGGAACAAAAAAAGAAAAAAAAAGGGGAGAATATTCTGGAGTGATATTGATAGTGATACCTCTTGCTCTTCTTCTTGAAGTGACATCCATGGTTTTAGTTATACAACCACCCATAGAAGCTGAAGCCATTACAGTGATTGCAAAATGGTGAGATTTTTTTGGCAGTCAGGGGTCCTGACGGGTCCTGTGTCATCAATGAGTTAATGATCATTTGAATAGCCTGTCTCTTCAAAACAAATACGGAAGTTTGACTGATAAGCTTATTTTTGTCCTTTTACTATTCGTGGAATGCTTCCTCCTACGGTTGTTTGACAAGTGCTTGGAGATGAGTTAGGAGAATTCTGTAGGTTGTCAATCTTGATATGATCAACAATTATGAGGTCTTGTTGTCTAGGAAATTCACCTCCAACCTTGCCTCTCCATTTAATATGTTTTCAACTTAAGTTGAAGTTGCTTCTATCTATTTGATAAGTGTATGTGTCAGAATTCTTACTTTACTAATTTACTGGACAATCAAACTTCCACTATTGTACGCAAGGTTGTATATCTTTTCCTGTTGAAGCTACTCTATTAGGTTCTCTTTATCGTGTTCCCTGGCAGGTCTGATTTATTGAGGCTTCATTGCTTGAGTTGTATTTGGACAGTTCACTTTCTTTGCATTTGAGCTGATATAATGCCTCGTTTTTTGACCAGATCTGATCGTGAATTTCTTTATCAAATTCTGGAAGAAGTGATCAAGGCAGGAGCAACCACTTTAAATATTCCAGATACTGTGGGATACACTCTGCCAGCTGAATTTGGAAAACTAATTGCAGACATAAAAGCCAATACTAGGGGTATTGAAGATGTTATCATTTCAACGCACTGCCAGAATGACCTTGGCCTTGCATCGGCCAATACATTAGCAGTAAGAGTTATTTGCATTCTGCAACAAATTGTCTTTTCAAATTTTGTGGTATTCAGTGCTTAAAATCTGATTTCTTATGCAAGGCAATATGAATCCAGGGTGCATATGCAGGTGCCAGGCAAGTGGAGGTCACTGTTAATGGCATTGGTGAAAGAGCAGGAAATGCTTCATTAGAGGAGGTGAACCCTGTCTGCTCTACATATCCATAATTAGATGGTTGACTTTACTAGATATTGGTCCGAAGAGTGTTTGCAATTCAAGGTTGAACTTTAATGTGGTTTTTTCTTTTTAACAACTTATGAATGATTGATGCATGTTCCTAGTGTTCCATCCTTGACCTACATTTGATATTACTTTCTTTAATGATTAATCCATTTTTAAAAAAAATTGATTAATGGTTTAGCCATCTAAAGTATACATCTGGAAAGCATTGAACTATGCACATGGATCAATCATAAAATTTAAAATTCCAATGGCAAACATATTTCCTTTTTACCTGCATAACTTCAGTTACTAGGTGTCTGTAGAGAGCAGTTTGAGGTGTCTGTAGAGAGCAGTTTGAGGGGCATCTTCAAAAAAATTAGAAATTTAATTCATTAACAAAGTGTGGAATATTTGCAACCATGGTTGAATGGTCGGTGTTTTGCATTTGATGTTACTTTCTTTAATGAATAATCCATTTTTTTAAAAACTTGATTAATGGTTCAAACCATAGTTGAGAAAATTTGAATTGGCAAAGAATCGAAGAATCGGCCAAAAATGGGCTTGCACATGTAGTTATCAGGCAGCAATATTTACTTAAAAAGAGGAGGAAAAAAAACCCTAAACCCAAAACCCTAGGGCCTTGTCTAGGGTTTAGGATTTGAACTTCAAGTTCAAAGTTGAAAGTTTTAAATTCAAACATTAACAGCTGAAAAATGGGCTTGCATACATAGTTACCAGGCAGCAATATTTACTTAAAAAGAGGAGGAAAAAAAAACAAAACCCTAGGGCCTAGCCTAGGGTTTAAACTTCAAAGTTCAAAGTTTCAAACATTAACAGCTGAAAAATGGGCTTACATACATAGTTATCAGGCAGCAATATTTACTTAAAAAGAGGAGGAAAAAAAAAACCGAAACCCTAGACTAGAGTTTCGGGTTTAAGGTTTAAAGACTTTAAACTTTAAACTTCGAATTTCAAATATTAACAGCTGAAAAATGGACTTGCATAAAAAAACCCTAAATAGACATTGCAGATTTTTTGAAAAAATCGGCAAAAATCGGGATTCTGCAGATTTTCTCAACTATGGTTCAAACTATTGGTTTTTAGCCATCTAAAGTATACATCCTGAAAGCATTGAACTATGCACATGGATCAATCACAAAACTTAAAATTCCAATTGCAAACATATTTCCTTTTTCCCTGCATAACTGCATTATACAGTTATTAGGTGATAGTAGAGAGCAGTTCGAGGGGCAACTTCAAAGAAATTAGAAATTTAATTCATTAACAAAGTGTGGTATATTTGCGACCATGGTTGAATGGTCTGTGTATTATATAGTCACAATAAGGAATGGACAATAGTTTTCTTACAGGCTTAGCAGTGTATATGGTATTCACATAAATAGTCTGGTTTTTGATTTACCTTGCCATTCTATGGTCCATGTTTGTTCTGAATATGTGGAGTGCTTTGAAGGATTTTTTGTTTTCAGATATGTGTCCTTCATAATTGCAGAGGAACATGATTGGAAGGGTGGGAGCCTATACCCTCATTGGGTCATGTCTTCCACTCCTCAACAATGGATTCATCATGCAATTTTGCATCTATATAAGGGTCTGCTTTATGGTATGCACCCAAACTTTTAAAATGTCTCCAAGCATCTTACCAACACCACTTAATCCAAATCTTGTCTAAGTGTGCCTCTACAAAGTTTTCAGGAAATTTTACGGGGTTCTATTTTCTCTTTCTCTTCAACTTGGTACGGCTTTCCATGGACTTTTTGTGTTGTAGAAAACTTTTAGAAATTGGTCTCCTTAAAATGAATATGTCTGCAATCATTTGGAACATCTTTTGTTCTACTCTATGTCTTGCCTGATGTTTGAACGATGGTGCCTGAGGTTGTTCTGCCTCTGGGAAACTTAACAAGATAAAAGTTTCTGAACTGGATGTCTTACAATTGCTACTTGATCCTTTTATGAAAGGGTTTTTGCAATTTGTAGCCACTGCCGAAGGGTACAATGCAGTATAAAAGATTGAAAAAAGAAGAACACTATAATGCAGGAGAAAAAAAGATCAGAATATACTGAAAATATACCTTTTTAAATTTTACTATGTTCCATGAAATTTTGGGATGGGATGGCACAAGATGGGAGGACGCATTTCCAAGATGGCGGTACACATTTTCAAGATGGTGAGGTGTGTTTGCGGGACTGCGAGTCACGTTTCCAGAACAGCAGGTCACTTTTCGGGATGTTGGATGCATCTTTGAGACACAACCCAAAGTTTGAGATGCGTCTCCATGGAACTGAAAATGTTTAATTTTTTTAATTTTTTTTTTTAAAGAAAGAGAAAAAAACACTCTCTAAAAGATCAGAATATAGTGGAAATTTACCAGTGTTCCATGGAGACGCGTCCCCTGTCCCCGCCGTCCCCTAAATAGGGGGACGGCATCGGGGACGTTTCGTCACTGTCCCCCCTTGTGAGGGCCGTCCCTAGGGATGCCCAACCGTCCCCAGGGTCTCCTAGCATCCCTCGACTGTCCCCAGAGACACCCAACCGTCCCCACGGCTGGACGTCTCACACCTAATTTTAAAAAAAAATTGCTTTTTTAACAACATGACTACTTACCAATAACATAAAAAAAATCAATACTACGAGTATAATACTCAATGATTTGCACTAAAGTGAACAGGATTATCATAAATTTAAGAGGAGTCAATAGCTACTGCAAAAAAATTCACTGCTGTCATAGCTGGTCATCCCTAAAATTTCTAGTCAAAATCCTGCAACAGACCTATTCATCATTGTGAACAATGCAATCAAGGGCTAAAGTCAGAATAATCAATTTCACTTAAAAGTGAATCTTGACAAATAATAAACACTGATACTGGAGTTGGTTAATGCTTCTAAAGGTATGTTTCACTAGAATGAACTTGTGCCTCTTCTGATTTGGTTACACTAGCAAATTTTAATTTCATTTGATTTGTCAAATGGTTTGTTAACTGATCCATAAACTGGCATCACCAAAGTTAAATATGGAAAAGCAAAAATGCACATGTAGGTCTGCCTTGAGAGAGATAACTAGGGATTTGAACCAATTTGTTTTTAACATGATTTTGCTGTTGTTAAATAACTGCAATCATGACATCACAAAAGATCAAATGATGTCATGGTCATATCATAATCTCCTATCACCTAAGTGGAAAGCCCTCCATGCTCTCTACTTTGAGAATATCTCGCATCAGTTGAAGATGTCATTGATGAGTTCATGGTTAAGTTGATACTCTCTAAATTTCTAAAATTTACAGCATCTGGGACGTTTCCCCACTATCCCCCCTTGGGGGGGCCGTCCCCAGGGATTCCTAGCGCCCCTCGACCGTCCCCAGAGACGCCCAACCATCCCCATGGCTGGGTGTCTCACACTTAATTAAAAAAAAAGTGCTTTTTTAACAACATGACTACTTACCAATAACATTAAAAAATCAATACTACGAGTATAATACTCAATGATTTTCTTTAAAGTCAGGCCTAGACGTCTACCAACCTAGATGTATGGCTGCCTAGACGTCAGGCCCAGATGTCTAGCAGGTCAGACGTCTAGCTGACCTGCTTGCTGTATACTGTCTTCATACCTAACATTCTCCCACTTGAAGTCAGTATTCAGGAATTCTTCTGCTCAAAAAATTTTCATCCAGTGCCAATTGCCCAATGCTGCCCTTGTTACTTTTTCAGCAAGCCCAAAGAAGTTCTGCACCACTCAAACTTCTCTACCTTGACCCGCTTTGTAAGCATATATGCAGGATTCACTTCAGTGTCGATTTTCTACAACATGATCCTACCCTCTTCCACCACATTTTTCTGATAAAGTGGTACTTGACATCAATGTGTTTCGTGCGATCATGGAATGTTGGATACTTCACTAGCTGAATAGCACTCTGGCTATCACAATGCAGCGTAATTTTCTCCTACATTACCTTGAAGTCACCCAACAATCGCTCTAGCCAAATTGCCTCTTTGCTGGAATGAGTTACTGCAATGTATTATGCTTCAATGGTTGATAAAGCCACAACAGACTGCAACTTAGAAGCCCAACTCACCGCTCCTCCAGCAAGAGTGAAGGTATATCTTGTAGTGGATTTTCTCCCATCTCTATCTCCACCATAATCAGAATCCACAAAACCTGTAACTTGCAAATCTGCCGATCCAAAGTAAATGGCAACATCTGAAGTGGCTCTTAAATATCTGAATATCCACTTCACCGCATTCCAATGCTCCTTACCAGGATTTGCCATGTACCGACTGACTACTCCCACTGCTTGGGCAATATCCGGTCCGGTGCTCACCATGGCATACATGAGGCTTCCTACTGCTGATGAATACGGTACACGAGACATGCTTGTCTTCTCTGCTTCCGTTCTAGGACACTGGTTGGAAGACAACTTTAAGTGTGGAAGAAGTGGGGTACTAACTGGTTTTGCATTCTGCATATTGAAGCGCTGCAGAATATTCTCCACATATGACTTTTGACTTAACCAGATCTTTCTTCCTTTTCTGTCCCTTTGTATCTTCATCCCTAAAATTTGGTTTGCTGCTCCTAAATCCTTCATTTCAAATGTCCTAGCCAACTGAGCCTTAAGATCAATGATTTTCTTCATTCTGGGGCCTGCAACCAGCATATCATCAACGTACAACAGCAAAATAATAAAACTGCCATCGTCAAACCTCTTATGGTATGCACAATGGTCAACTTCACTCCTGTTGAAACCTTGGCTCTTCATGAAGGTGTCAGATTTCCTGTACCACATCCTTGGCGCCTGTTTCAATCCGTACAATGATTTCTTCAGTCTGCAAATCAAATGCTCTTTGCCTCTTTCTTCATAGCCCTTAGGCTGATCCATATATATCTCTTCCTCGAGATCACCATGCAAGAAAGCAATCTTTACATCAAGCTGCTCCAGTTCCAAATCCTGTGCAGCTACCAGTGCAAGTAGAACTCTAATAGTAGTCATCTTCACAACTAGAGAGAAAATTTCATTAAAGTCAACACTTGACTTCTGCACATAGCCCTTTGCCACCAAGCGAGCTTTATAGCGTTCCAACAACCCATCGCTATTCTTCTTCACTTTGTACACCCACTTGTTTCCAACAATCTTTCTTCCAGGTGGGAGATCCACAAGTTCCCAAGTTTTATTCTTGCGAAGTGCCTCGATTTCCTCCTCCATGGATTTCCTCCACTTTGCTGCATTCTCAGACTCTCTAGCTTCCTGAAATGAACTAGGTTCACCATCATCAATTAACAAAGCAAAAGAGGACTGATACACATGAGAATACCTTTCCGGACACTTTTGTGGACGTGTAGATCTTCTAACCCGATGATGTATCGGTTGTGGCTCTTGGTCTTGTGACCGTTGTGGCTGCTCTACTTCCTATTCTACTTGTTGTTCTACATGCTGATCAAAAACTTCAGCATGTTCATCTTCACTAAATTCTACTTCAACAGGTACAACATTAGGATTTTGCTGTACCTCCTTCCTTTGCATGGATTTTTCATCAACAATTACATCCTGGCTAATAATTACCTTGTGGGCAGTAGGATCCCACAGTCTATACCCCTTCACTATATTTCCATAGCCGAGAAAAACACATTTGCTTGACTTCGGGTCAAGCTCAGACCTTTTTTCTTTGGGTACATGGGCAAACGCGTCACAGCCAAAAGTGCGCAAATGAGAGTAATCAACTGACATACAACACCAAACCTCCTTCGGAATCTGTCCATCCAATGCAGCTGTAGGTGACCTATTAATAAGATAAACAACTGTATTAACAGCCTCCGCCCAAAACTTTTTCTCCAACATGGCTGTGCTAAGCATGCTTCTTGCATGTTCCATGATTGTGCGATTCATCCGCTCAGCCACACCATTTTGTTGTGGAGTGTATGGTACAGTCTTCTGGTGCTTAATACCTTCCTGCATACAAAATTTATCAAATTCCTTGGAGCAATATTCACCCCCATTATCTGACCTGAGACACAAAATTGACTTGCCCAAACTCTTTTCTACCCATGCTTTGAACTCCTTAAATTTCTGCAAAGCTTCCGACTTCTTCTTCAGAAAGTAAACCCACACTCTCCTAGAATAATCATCTATAAAAGTCAGAAAATAGATGGCGCCATTCAAGGACTGAGTGGGGACATGTCCAAATATATCCGAATGTATAAGTTGCAGAAAATCAGAACTCTTACCAGGACTTGCAGTAAACTGAACCCTCTTTTGTTTACCAAAAATACAATGCTCACATAAGTCTAAATTACAAGACTTAATCCCATAAAGCATACCTCTGTCATGCAGAATTTTCAGGCCTTTTTCACTCATATGGCCTAGGCGTTGATGCCATAGCATTACTACATCCTGAACAGAGGTTGTTGCTGCTGCATGGTTTGTCACTGTATCACTGCATAAACGGTATAAGGTCCCATAAGATTCTCCCTTTGCTACTACAAGAGATCCTCTGGTAATCTTGCAATAGTTGTTACAGAAGGTGACATAATACCCTAGCTTATCCATCATTTTGATTGAGAGCAAATTCTTTCTCAAATTGGGCACATGTCGCACATCACATAACATCCTTTCTCTACCATCGTCCAGCCTGATCCTTATATCCCCTCTTCCCACAATTTCTAAAGGGTGATCATCACCCAAATAGACCTTTCCACCACAGTACGGCTGATAACTGTCAAACTAGTCTTTGTGGGGGGACATGTGGAAAGATGCACCTGAGTCCAAAACCCAGGTATATAAAACAGATCTGCTGCTACTGATACAGAAGGCTTCACATATTGCCGTCTCTCCTGAATCTGCCGCACTAGCTTCAGCTGATGGCTGATTTTGCTTTTCACCGTTCTTCAATTGCCAACAGTCCTTCTTGGAGTGTCTTGGCTTCCCACAATGCCAACACTTCCCTTTCTTCTTGGAGTGTCTTGTTTTCTACCTTGTTTACTCCCCTCGAAAGATCGACCTCTCACAGATAGGGCTTCATTGGTTGAGGGTTCCAAAGATGTTTTTCGTCTCAACTCTTCTGCCAACAAAGCGGCTACCACATCATCAAATTTGAGAGTTCCTGATGATGAATTACTGATCACTGGTTGAGGGTTCCAAAGACGTTTTTCTCCTCAACTCTTCTGCCAACAAAGCGGCTACCACATCATCAAATTTGAGAGTTCCTGATGATGAATTACTGATGGTCATCACCATATGATCCCAAGTGTCTGGGAGGCAACAAAGTAGGGTGATAGCCCTATCTTCATCCTCCATCTTCACATTAAGTTCAAATGATCTACCACGGATGAACTTTCCTTCATCCTCAAGCTATAAAGCTGTTTTTTTAGAAAAACCTTGTTAGTTGCTGATTTTGTTTCATACAACTTTTCAAGCTTTTGCCAAAGGGCTTCCGCGGTCTTCTCTTCAACTACATTGAACAAGGAGGAGTCCGCTAGGCAGATACGGATTGTAGAAACCGCCTTCCTATCAAGCGTTACCGACTCCTCATCTTTCATGCTGCTCGGTTTACTCGCGATCCCTTCCAAGGCTTGAGCTTGGTCATTTTGAACCAGCAAATCCTCCACCTTCATCTTCCATAGAGCGAAGTTCCTGCCATCAATTTTCTCAATCTCGAACTTGGTTACACCTTTTGTCATTGTTGCAGCTCCCACTCGCACAAAACCTTAGCTCTGATACCAGATGTTAGGAAAATCTTCAAGATTTATCACTTGCAAGAGGAAGCGCAATAACAAAAAGATAGAACACGGAAACAGTAACACAAGTGACACAAAGTTTTACGTGGAAACCTGCAATGTGCAGGAAAAACCATGGGGCACTGACAACTTCTCTTTTATTATTTTCAGCAAAATCTACATCCACGTCTTTCAACTTTTTCAATAACTATATATCATATGCAAGGGATCACATCCCTTTTATAGAGAAGAAGGAAGACTCCAAACTGTTCGTTTCCTCTTCCGACGGAAGCCTCCAAAACCTGTTCGTCTCCGCTCCCCAAGACTGTTCGTCTTCCGCATTCCTGTCGTCTACCTAGACGTCCACTGCACTGGCGTCTACTTAGCTTGACGTTTGGCCTAGACATCTACTTGGTCAGACGTCAGGCTGGATGTCTGGCCTAGACGTCTACTTGGTCAAACGTCAGGTTGGACGTCTACCAGCCTAGACGTCTACTTGGTCAAACGTCAGGCTGGACGTCTACCAGTCTAGACGTTTGGCTGCCTAGACGTCAGGCCTAGAATTCTACCAGCCTAGGCATCAGGCTGCCCAGACGTCTACTAGCCTAGACGTCTGGCTGACCTGCTTGTTGTTTACTGTCTTCATACCTAACATAAACAATATAGTGTCATAGTATAAATGGTTATATCTCAACAACAAAATAAAATATAATAGCCTTCATATCAATCAATTACATACTATATTATATTATATATTACTTCAATGGAAAGTTGTGCTCACTGGAGTTAATACCACCACATCAAAGTGAATAAGGTGGAGGGAAATGCAAACAAAGAAGATTATTTGTCAGCCCCATAGATAAGATAATTCTTTTAATGTCCACAAATGACCAAAGTAGGCCAATGGGACTCGTTGAAAAGAGCTGGTACGAATCACAATGTATTGTAGTAATCACAAAGTACTACGAAAATAAGCTAAACTAGAGTAAAGAATCTAGTGTAAACTACTTTAAAGTGGAACAACTGTATGGTATAAAATTATAGCCTTGAGGGTTACCCAAAATGGATATACCAAAACTTGGTAAAAGAAATGACTAAGAGAGATCTACAAGTTGAGGTACAACAAAGATAGAAAGGAGCTCCGATGGATCCAAGTGCCAACATTAATTTACAGTGGGATGTAAAATAGAAGCATAATCGTTGTTGTCACCAACTATCGCAAAAGGGCCAACACAAGATCTAATGATGCTTCTAGGAGAATGGCCAGGACTAAGAGGGATTGGTTGGATAATCCTGGGAGGACATGGAGTTCGATCCCTCAAGACTCTTCTAGCATCCATGGTTGTGGAACAAGTAGAAGAAGACAAGAAACTAGTAGGCTGTGTTTGTCTGCAACTCCTCGTTATGTGAGGGGTGGCTGAAGCTCGACATCGAAGAACTGCAATCTTGTCCTGTCGCAAGTAAGAAGAAAGAACTGAAGCCTTAGTAGCCACTCTCCTATGCAGTCAAGGGCGCATGGATTTATCATTAATATTTTGAATAGTTGTTGCTTCCAATGAGTGCTTATTACTCTTGACTATAGAGAAAGGGTGAAAGAATGAGGTGATTAGACAATTAGTAGCCTGTCTCCCTTGTAATAATTGATGCCGAAGAGTCATAAATTCCTTGAGGTAAAGAGCCAAGCATCTTTGGTTAGGATAGCTGAAAAAAGTGGCAAGTGATCCACCCGAGTCTCTATACAAGCAATAGTACCTCCTTCGAATATCATAATAAACAGGACACTTGAATATGAAATGTTTTTCAGTCTCCACCTCCCAAATAGAGCAAAGACAACATACCTTATGCTCTTGAGGAATACAATGGTCCTGCACCCGCAACTAATGTGAGCATACTCCAAGTTGACCAAGAAGAATCCTAAGGTTGTGTGTCGAATGTCGCTTGACATAATTAGGATGTGTAATAATGCCATTTTTAATCCTCATGAAATGCGTAGTGTAGAAAGCCAACTTAGGACTAAAAGGTTGAGATGGAGTGACCCAAGTGATTTGAATATATTGTCGATAAACATCATCTTTGACTACTTGATTAATTACCCTCTTATTAGGAAGAAGGTGGGGAGGAGCATTTAAGGAGTATTTGAAAGGAGGTAATTGATCTATGGAGATGCCAACTGGTTGAAGAAGAGAAATAATTTTTGAGTACCATCCATGACGGCGAGTAAAAGAGCCCCTTAGAGGTAATGCATTTTGAGGAGCAAAGCGCCAAATATGGGTATCTCTCTTAGCCTGAGGTGCGATCACCCATGGATCTAAGGCGATGAAGCTAAAAAATAATTTTGAAGATGCTCTCAAGACGAAGAGGATGAATGCCAAACTCAACCTGAATAATACATTGGGGAATTGTTCTTTTACATCAAATAAATTGTTGAAGCAAAATAGTCTGGACCCTCTCAATGCGAGCCCAATCAATGCATGCTAGACTTGGACCCCAAATCTTAGATCCATAAAGGACTATGGGTTTGATGATACAATCAAAGAGGTGCATCTTTATAGGTATGTCGTGAAAGAGTTGTTGGAAGGATTGGCGTTCCAAGACTGAGAGAGATGTGTATCCCTTGCAAAGACGTGTTTGTGAAGCTAAGGGAAGGATCTGTAAATTGAACCCCCAAGTAGGTGTAAGCAGTGGTGATCTCAATGGACTTGCCCTTATAGAAGAATTGAAACTTAGATAGAGTACTCTTTGATATGTTAAATATTATCACCTTAGTCTTGCAAAGATTGACTACCAACTGTTTTAAGCCACAAAAGCGAGCAAGACCATCCAACTGTCTTTGTATGTCCTTAGGAGTATGAGCAAGAAGAAAACATCATCTGCCAAAAGCAATATAACTATCAAGACATTATTTAGAAGGCAACCATCTTCAACATGTGTATTGATGAATAAATTCTTCAAGCTCATCAATGTAGATCCCAAAGAGTGAAGGAGAAAGAGAACAACCTTGTTTGACGCCAATGGTGCTCTAGACATCCTCTAAGATACCACAAGTTATCCGAAAATGGCCAACAAGTACCTCATATAGGCTTTTGATGGCAGTGATAAAAAGCTCCGAGATGTCGATATCATGTAGTCTTTGAAATAAAATATGCCTAGGAATGGTGTTGGAGGCCTTTCTAAAGTCCACAAAACAACAAAACACTTTAGAGGACCGTTGGTGACTCTCCTCAATAATGGCTCTAAGAGTGAAAACATGATCAGTAGTTTGATGATCCCTTCTAAAACCAGCCTGCCCTCTCACTATAAGCTTGCCTTGATTCAACAATTTTGAGAGTTTCATATTCAAAATTGTTGCATAAAGCTTAGCAAATGTGTTGCCCAATCATGATAGTTATGTAGTTATTCGGATCTAAATAGTCCCCCCCATATATGTGGATGGGATGGACAATATGTTGTGACTAGGGGGCAGGGAACCTAGAACAAACGATCTCATTGAATAATTATGCAATGGGATAGCCAAGAGCTTCAACACCATACTTAAAGAACTCAGCTTGAAATCCCTCAAAATCAACAACCTTTCTAGTGCTGAATTTATGTATAGTTTTTTTGGTGTCCCCTGAAGAGAAGAAGTGACATGATTTTGGGAGGGAAGAAATATGAATGGTGGGCTGCCTTGGGATATTATATAAAGAATTAGCGTGAAATACCCAGGACTTGTCATTGATGCATATAGAATGGGGCCTCCTAGGAAGAAAAGTGCGCCAAATGGCTTTGGGAGAGTGATGAAGAGCATCTAGAAGCTCACAACGCATAGTGACAAGAAACTTTCGCTTCTTACATTGATTGAGGCATTTATATCTCCGCTGAGTGGAAGATATTGTTTTAGGCTCATGCATAAGAGCAAAATGGAGCTTTTGATGCATGGGCTTACTTTCCTCATCATAACAACGATTTATGGGGCAAGCACCAATGTGACAAATAGGCTTTGGTTGAGGAAGATTGTGGCAAAAGGAGTCAAGGGCTGCATCCCATAACGTACAAGACAAAAAATTATATTTGGTTGTTGTTATGGTGGAATTAAGATAGTATTGGGACATCAATTGGGAGAGACGAGCAACATAGTCATCGACCAAACATGGATCAAAATGAATCATGGGATGGTTGGTAGGATTGGGTGATGGAGGAGGAAAAGATGGAGAGGAGGAGGAGGTATTAATGTGGAATGAAATTCCTCATGGGAATATGCCACTGGAAATAAACAGCTTGTATAAGAACAACATCACATGAACCGGTTAGAAAGCAAGAGGGCCAACTACCCCCCACACACATGCCGTGACTCGATGTTAATAGGGGTGAGGAATCCTATATAAGTGGGACCAAGGACTTGCACCTTTAAGCCTGCTACCCCATTGGCAAAGAGTATGGCAAGTGTTGGGGCTCATAAACCACTCAAGTCCCACAACCGGATCAATGTGGGATTATTAACGCACACACACACTACAAAGCAGAGGAGGTATTAATGTGGAACGAAATTCCTCATGGGAATATGCCACTAGAAATAAACAGCTTGTATGAGAACAACATCACATAAACCGGTTAGAAAGCAAGAGGGCCAACTACCCCCACACACATGCCGTGACTCGATGTTAATAGGGGTGAGGAATCCCACATAAGTGGGACCAAGGTCTTGCACCTTTAAGCCTGCTACCCCATTGGCAAAGAGTATGGCAAGTGTTGGGGCTCATAAACCACTCAAGTCCCACAACTGGATCAATGTGGGATTATTAACGCACACACACACTACAGTAGAGGAGGTATTAATGTGGAATGAAATTCCTCATGGGAATATGCCACTGGAAATAAACAGCTTGTATAAGAACAACATCGAACCGGTTAGAAAGCAAGAGGGCCAACTACCCCCACACACATGCCGTGACTCGATGTTAATAGGGGTGAGGAATCCCACATAAGTGGGACCAAGGACTTGCACCTTTAAGCCTGCTACCCCATTGGCAAAGAGTATGGCAAGTGTTGGGGCTCATAAACCACTCAAGTCCCACAACTGAATCAATGTGGGATTATTAACGCACACACACACTATAGTAGAGGAGGTATTAATGTGGAACGAAATTCCTCATGGGAATATGCCACTGGAAATAAACAGCTTGTATAAGAACAACATCACATGAACCGGTTAGAAAGCAAGAGGGCCAACTACCCCCACACACATGCCGTGACTCGATGTTAATAGGGGTGAGGAATCCCACATAAGTGGGACCAAGGACTTGCACCTTTAAGCCTGCTACCCCATTGGCAAAGAGTATGGCAAGTGTTGGGGCTCATAAACCACTCAAGTCCCACAACTGGATCAATGTGGGATTATTAACGCACACACACACTACAGTAGAGGAGGTATTAATGTGGAACGAAATTCCCCATGGGGATATGCCACTGGAAATAACCAGCTTGTATAAGAACATCACATGAACCGGTTAGAAAGCAAGAGGGCCAACTACTAGGGTTGAGTTCGAAGAGACAAAACTTGTCCTTTGTAAGACCATGAAAAGGTGCTTGGTGGGTCCCAATGTGAGCATTGAAGTCACCTAAATGAATGACATCACCCATGGATGAATATGTAGAAATATCCGGGTAGAGATCTAAGTATGGGTCACCATCATAGTGGATGGCAAAAGTTGATGAAGCTGGAGGAAAATAACATACTGCTATGAAGATGTCTCTAAGAGGGGTTAGGCCCCTTTTGATCTGAAACCACATATATCTAGAGTGCTCATCTGACGTGACCAATGATACATGTTGATGAAGGCAATCCCGAATGAGGCGTGTGACATTACTTGAATCGCGAACGTCACCTGGTTGACGTGTATGAGATGGAAATGCCTGACTTTTGTTGTTATGTTTGTGTTTGTTCTAGGGAGACATAGAGAATTGAGGGCGTTGCTAAGTTTTTGTCTTTTCTAGGGGAATAGAGTTGAGGGAAAATGAGAGGGAAAATATGTGCCCTTCCTCATTTCGGTTCATTCTTGGTGAGCACATAGATGACATTATCCCTCTCTTAACCTGGCACCTCACGGTCAGTCTCTTGAGAGACATCACCCAAGTGGACAGAGAGTACAGAAGACAACGTGCTTCAGGCAGCTGCTGCGCATGTCCAACGATCCAGATGCGAACAAGGGTGAATTTCTTTTAATCTTACTTGGGCAGCCATAAAATTTCCCAATGTTTGATTTCTTTTGTAAATATTATTTAGCAAACCCAACAACTTAGGTCCCACTACAGCAGCAATCGTCCCCGTAGGACTATCATGAGATAGTCAACCTTGCTCTTTTTAGGGAGACCAAGGCACTATACTGCTTCCCAACGATTGTAAGTAATTTTTATGACATACACTAACCCATAACCTGATTTTGATGTTATATTCATAACAAAATTTTCTGTTGAAATATAATAATTTTCTTTAAATTTAAACTCTTGTAAATTGGATTAATGTATATTCACAAAAATCACTATGGTGGGAATAGCTGCAGAGAATGATAAGAATATATGCTAAACTCAGGAGTTGTGCAAATGCAGAATGGTAGCTTAGGAATGAGAGTCCATTTGACTCTGGTGAATTTCAAATACTGTAGCTCAAATTATTTATTTTGGTGGCTAAGCAATTAGTTGGAGCAAGAACAGAGAATTGAAAAGGAGGTAGCTAGTTGAGAAAGCAAATTACACTCGGAGAAAGCATGGAAATTTTAGAACCAGATTTAGCTTTAAGTTCTTGGTATGACAAATTATGAGTTTTTTTTTTTAATATTTTAAAGTTGGTTACTGGCGCCTGGAAACTTTTTTGATGATCTGTTAATTTTGTCTTGTTACGCCGAGAGGCGTTCCTACAATGGCAGACAGGGGGTGGGAGGCAAAGAGGTCATACATGTCACGCCGTAAACAATTTTTTTTTTTATTAAAAAAACCGACATTAACAAAAACATTTAAAATATTTAAACTAAAACAGCGCCTTGAGATTGATAACTCTCGGCGTTTTTAGATATATATCCTTTATATCTAAGCTAGTTTGCATTACAATGTCATGATTTTAGCTTTAATCTATCTAGTTTGGCTAATGATGAATTTTGCTAGATTACATTTTTTATAAAATTTATGCTCTTTATCGAAAGATGAAAATTCTTCCCCATAAGCCATAATGCTTTTCTATAACAGCTTATAGTTGGCCATTATTTTAATATGTAATAATTTTCTGCAGGTCGTCATGGCAATAAAATGTCGTGGTCAACAGCAATTACGGGGGCTTTACACTGGAATCAATACAAAGCAAATCACTATGGCAAGCAGAATGGTATGTCAAGGCCTTGTTTTCCCCGTGGTGTTCTTATAGTTATTCTAACATAAGTCTTTAGTTGATTAACTGTCAGTTCTGATTAGGTATCGGAGCTGACTGGAATGCTCGTACAGCCACATAAGGCCATTGTTGGAGCAAATGCTTTTGCACATGAAAGTGGCATTCATCAGGCAAGTTAATTGTATTCAGAAGTTTGTTATTGATTTGTAAACATGTGATGTCTTAAATGTTTTCTTGTGATGATTATATAGCAATCTGACAAATGCAGGAAACTTTTGTTGTATTTTAACTAGTTATATTGTGTGGAAAGTCCTTTCATAATGCAACGGTTATCTCAAACTATATTAACTGTTTTCACAAGCTGGTTTTAGTAGCATGATGCAAAATAATATAACAGCAATCTGTCTTCCCAGCTATAGTATGTGATATACTCTCAGGAATGCATTTGCTCATGATTGATGATGTTAAGCTGCAGTGGAGATCAAGCTGAGAGAAAGGCAGCAAGACAGCTATTGTTTTTTTCTTCTGACAATCAGGCACATAAATCCTTCTATTAGATCATTACAGTGAGTGTTATATTATGTATGAATGCTTTGATCATGATGTCATATTTTTGTACACAACATTCCATTCAATAACCATCATATGGATGACATGGACAAAAGTAATTAAAATGTTCTTATATGCACTTGCTGTAACATATAAAGTGCAATGTATGTGCCAAGTGATTTTAGTAAGCATTTGGCTTCATTAACTTGTAACTGTCAGCTGTATGCAGCTTTACATAGCCTTTTGAAAGGGAAGATGGAGAAAATGAAAATCTAAAAAGGAAATAGAGAAAGTTCAACCTATAGAGGTCTTTTTTGTACCAACTCTTGTTGTCAAAGCTTTAACTATTTTGTGTTTATATTGTCATAAAATCAAATAAATAATGAAAGAAATAAAATTTATTAATGTCAGTGGTTGACTGAAATAGTTGAGTTGGTACTCAAATAACATCAACTTGTTGACATGGCTAGAGGTGGAGCAAGATGAAAAATCATCAGGAGAATTTGGGAGGGTGGGCAGAATACATAAGTCGTATTCACTAAGACTAAACCTTGGAAGGGTTTAATGGACAGAGGTGGAGCAATGAGAAGAAGTCTAAATTATATTTTCCATATTATGTAAAGAGACACAAGTATATACTTGTTTTATGAGATTGCACTTTTATGATAAAACTCTATAATAATGTTTGTACATGAGAAGTGATGGGGTCTTTTATAAGATAGGTGCCTTTCCAGATAGGTTCTATCTTATATAACTTAACAAGAGATCCTAGAAAGAGAAATCTTTTTCCACCTTTACTAATGTCCACAACTGTTCAAAGTACGTCAATGGGAATCAAATAGTACACATGGTTACCATTGCATAAGGGGAGCCAGAAGTTGTGCTCCGGAGAATACAAAATTATAAGCTCTGATTTGGAACATATTGCCGGGATAAAGTGGCAGTGTAGGGCATCTACATCTCAAATATAGTACAGATATAATACGGGCACAATACAAGCATATGATACAATGGTTGCTCAACTGTTATAGAAAATCTGCTATCAAGAATTGGTCATTTGCAAATGGAGGTCATGATCTGAAAGCAGTTATCTCTGATCTATGTCCATCTATGCAGACATTTTAAAGGAGTTACAAATTACAAATGACACCTAGACGTAAGTTTTACAATTTCCTAGACAACAGATTCAGCTCTGACAAACTATATTATGAAGCCAACCGACTAGAGTACAAAAATACAGTACCAAGGCCCAAGGGGGTATTCTAATTCTAAGGTGCCCAATCCTCTCCGTTTTTCAATGAAACTTCCACATTTTTTTACTAAGTGGATGGGGAGACTGACATGGATGGTGGCCTGTGGATGGGGAGACTGACATGGATGGTAACCAATCTATTTCATTTCCTGAAAATGGTTAGCTTACATAATTTGAGAACATTGACTTATATCTTGCAAGTCTTAAAGACTAAACATTGTCCTCTATAAATTTTATGGTAACTCTCTTGAGCAGTATAGTTTGATACACCAAGTTAGTTGATATTATCTCAGACATGGTAATCTAGAAGAAGCACCTTATGGATTAGTAAGAAGGGCCACAAAAGCATCCAGAATAAGAATTGGACGTATAGAAGATACATTTTAAATCCACTGTATGAGAAGAAGGATTTGGGGCAACAGACTTTATTCTACCTGATTAAATGAGCGTGCTTCTTTAGTTAATGATGATCTTCAATTTTACATTGGAAATTTCTGGTCTGTAAGTTTGACGATCATCATGTTGGATTTTTTTTCCTTGCAAATTTCTTTCTTTTTTTTTGGTTGCAGTGAGGATGCTGCCAGATGCTGAACCAAAGTGTTCACTCATTTGCTGGAGATTTTGTTATGGAATTCTCTGTCATGAGAGGTGGTCTTTTTGAGAGTTTGCGAGGAGGTGCTGAGCTTAAGACATTCTCTATGGAGATGAGATGTGTTGTTCTTAGTTGATTGTGCTTGAGTTACTGGTTATTGCAATTCTTCACTCTTATGTCATGTACGAGTGGTTGACTGCTTGTTTCAGCAAAAGAATCAGAAAAGTAAACTGCATGCCCTGCGAACTTGAGTGGAGGATACCCCATAGGTTCCTGAAGGACATCTCTTTGTTAGATTAGTGTCACATGTCTCTTTAAGAAGACTGTTTTGAGGTTTATTATGCATTGCATGCTTGAATATGGGTGTCTTGTTGGCCTGAAACTGTTGACCATAGTAACCAAGAAACGTGGCTGTGGGTATGAGAATGTACATGAGGATAGGGATACCATTTTGTTTGTGTATTAGAAAGTCATTACATTGCAATTTCAACTCTATTGATACACAAGGCAACAAAACGAGATTTGGAAATTTTCCCTCCAATTTTTGGATAACCAAAATTGAGGTATTTGACAAGATATTGAACTGAACCCCCCTGCAAAATTTTGCACAAATGTCAAAAATGCTGTCCTTTTCATGAAACTCTTGATGATTTGATTTTTGAAGCCATTTTCTGAAAAATGGAACACTGGGCATGTCACCTTTATTTGGAACCATTGGAAGGCCGAGGAACATGAAATTGTCTTCTCCTTGGCTCCAAACCATGGAGAAATCTGTGACATATTTGGTTCTGCCCAAAAACCTTATGGCACACGGGGATGGTCTATCCTTGTCCAATGCAATATTCAAACCCTTAGATGCCAACGTATCTGTTCTGTTTAACATTCTTGCTTTAGAATAAAACATACAAGAGACAAGGAAAATGAGATTTAAAAAAAAACTCTAAAAGATAAAACTACTGTTTTTAGAAAGCCCTAAAAGGACAATGCTGGTCAAACCCTTGTCTAGTAGTCGCTCCTTTGAAAACTCATCCTTTGGAAGTGATGCCGCAATATGATCACAAACCAAGCTTCCGAAGTGAGTAATGGAAATTCACACCTAGTCTGATACCATGAAGAAATTTATGGCAGAGCCTTAGCTGAAATACCATGAGGAGGAGTGCAGCCACGAGTGCGAGCGCGAGCTGGGAGGGAGTGCAGTGGGAAGCGAGTGCGAACTGGTCGGGAGTGCAGTGGGAAGCGAGTGCGAGCGTGAGTCGGGAGTGAGAAGGAAGTGTGAGCAGGTTGTAGAAAGCAAAGTGTGATCTAATTGAAGAAAATCCGGTGCAAGCCGGGAGGAAGTGCGATCTAAGAGGGATTGCAAGCCAAGATTCAATCATGGCGGAAGAGTAGCGGGTTCATCCAGAGTGCATCAATGCTTCAAACCCTTACCACAAATGTGTGGAACATTGTTTCCAAAAAATTGCTGAAGTGAATGAACGTTGAGAAAAAGAACAGACAAGGGCTATTGCAAGCCAAGAGGGAGTGCAAGCCGGGAGCGAGTGTGAGGCAGGAGAGAGTGCAAGCCGAGAGGGAAGGTGAGCCAAGAGGGAGTGCAAGCCAAGAGCAAGCCCCATTAGCTAGTATGGAAGGAAAGTCATTTTTGAAAGCCCTAATGGGAAGTCAGGATGCCCTAGTTGGAAGTATGGAGGCCCAAGTTGGAGATAAGCAAAAGAGTGAATACATGGCAAGTTCAATCTAGGTAGCAGATGTTACACTAGAAGTAAGTATCAAGGATGAGATGATTGCACATGATATAATGGTTCTTAAAAGTAGAGGGTTAATATTTAAGTTCCATAGATCGTGGCCAGGGTTTTTGGAGATTCAAAATTGGATAAGTGGAAGTGGGGATTGAATTCATATTACTCTATGACTTTTCTTCCTAAAGGTTTTTTCCTCATTATCTTTTTTGGTTAAAAAATTAGGGATAAAATAAAGGTTGGTGACTCATGGTTTAGGGGAAGAGATGCACTTTATTTGAGACCATGGAATGGAATTTTTTCTATTGAGACAAAAACTATTAAGAAGCTTCCAGTATGAGTTAGGATTTTTGGACTTCCATATCAGCTTATAAATAAGGATGTTCTGAAGAATATTGGAAATACCCTAGGGGAATTCATCAAGGAAGGACTAACTACTAAGGAGCGAAAGTATGCTATATATACTCGAATATGTGTTGCTATGTATATTTCAAAACCTTTGCCACAATCCATTAAGATAAAATCTGAATCAAGAGAATGGGATCAACAAGTAGATTATGAAAATATCGCATTTCGTTGCCATGATTGTTATGAGATTGGACACATGGCAAGTGTTTGCAAAGTGAAAACTATGAAGAAAGAGACAAAAATTCTAGCCATGAGATAAACTTCAAGACGAAGTAAGGAAATCATACAGTAATAGAAGCTAGATCAGATCAAGGATATTCCACTCCAAAATAAGAGGCAAAGAAAGCCTATTTAGTATTTACAATATCATTTGGCAAGTTCAGAAGGACTTAAAGGTGCAAAAAAAGATGTGGAGAGAAATCCTAAAACAAAGACAACAAAAGAGGTCAAGTTTATTTTAGGTAAATCATCTTCATTTTCCTCAAGTAGTATAGAATCCTCTCCAAGTAATAAGAGTGAAAGGGATGAAGATGTTATCCCTTGCACTTCAAGGTTTCAAGAGCAGCATAATAAAGAAATAAGGATGAAGGAAACCCATAACAATTTAGGTTTTTTAGAGCAGAATAAGAAGGTAATTGCTACAAAAGAGCATCTTTGCACTTTAGGGTTTCTAGGGCAACATAAAGAAGATTGTGCTTTTGAGGTTATTCCTTGCACTTAGATTCTTTAAAACAAGGTAAACCTAAAGATGATAAGTCTTACTATGAGCAGTGTGAGAAGATTTAAGAGATTGATGAAGATGAAAGTATTGCTGGAATGCAAAAAAGAGAGGAAGACCCAAGAAGCAAAAGCAAAGAGAAAAAAAACCCGGAGGGATATTGATATGGGAAAACAAAAGCAAATATTACAAGTGTTAACAAGAAGTGGGGCTAAACCCACAAATAAAAGAAGATTGTGCTTTTGAGGTTATTCCTTGCACTTCAGATTCTTCAAAACAAGGTAATCTTAAAGATGATAAGTCTTACTATGAGCAATGTGAGAAGATTTAAGAGATTGATGAAGATGAAAGTATTGCTGGAATGCAAAAAGGAGAGGAAGACCCAAGAAGCAAAAGCAAAGAGAAAAAGAAACCCAGAGGGATATTGATATGGGAAAAGAAAAACAAATATTACAAGTGCTAACAAGAAGTGGGGCTAAACCCACAAATAAAAAAAAAATAACAATGGAAATAATATCTTGGAATATTAGGGGAATGGATAAGAACCCTAAAAAAAGGTATTAAGAAATTGTGAGGTTGTTATAGACAAAATATTTATAGATATAGAAGTTGGGCAGCAAATATTTTAGCCATTAGGGGTGTTGAATTTCATCTTGGCAGAATTTAAATTTCAGAAGGCATCTGATATAAAAGGAGTTGATTGTGAAACCTAGGAGTTTGAGGAAGATGGAGATTGATAGAAAGGAAAATGAAGAATATCTTTGATTGAAAGGCAAAGTTGGATATTTATTAATTAACTTGTTAGAAATGTAATGAGAGCAATGTAATGCTTTGTTTTTGTAATGGGAGTGGCCCCGATAGAAGCCACACATAGCTTACTAAAACAAAATACCATGAGGAATTTCACAATAAAGAGGGAATAGAATGCCATCAACACCAGTCCAATTCACAACACAGGAAATAGAACATATATGAGGGTGGTGTCCATAGACACCATGAATTCACTAAGGTTGAAAAAGGATAATATACTATGATTATTACAATAATTTGTGACTAGAGGTATTTTTCCACAATACAATTCACAAATCCTAATAATGTCACATGTTGACATATTATTGGTCTTTCAATTAATACATGGATCACTTTACAAAGTGAAGATGTGTAGCTTTTGTTTTTGTAAAATATAATAAAATATGACAAAGTCAACCATGACCAAAGTGAATGATTAATCATTTCAGCAAATGTTATAAAAGGAAGTAAGCTGTATTTAAGTAAAAGTTCAAACTACTATTAACATAGGTAAAAGTAAAATGAACATAAAGTGATCAAATAACATGATAGAAAAGAAAGGTAAAAATATAATCATTTTCTCTTACATTTATAAGAAATTACATGATTGCATTTTTATGGAGTGGCATTGAATAAAAGAAGATAAACTAATTTCTCATAAGCAAGATAGTAAAATATGCAATTAACTTCATAAAAATACTTTTCTATCCAATCAGTATTTTCGTAATAGTAATCTGAGAAATACTCCTTGACAAAAGCAAATTACAATTTGATTCATAGTTCAAGTACAAATACCTCAACCATATGCCCTTCACTTTGGTAACCGAAATTTCTTGGGGAAAGCTCAAGATAGCTTAAGTATGGGATCAGAGATTGACAACTATGCCCCTTGTTACATTGTCATGTCATGTATTTTGCCTACGTTTTAGATGTCCTTTCGTTAGCCATGGTCTATCCACAATTCAGAAAGAGGACAAATAAAACAATTATAGTGGGACTTCTTTGCTAGCAGTAATGCCTCTTGGATTTAGGGAAGGATACAATAGTTCTTGAATGATAATCTTTACCATTTTAAGTCCGATAGTTCCCACACATATGGCTAATTCCCAAGCATCCAGAATTTTTGTTCCCATCCTTTTATGACTTAAACCCTATTCCTTTTTTTTCTTTTTTTTTTAAGTGCTTATATGGGATTGAAACAAGCTCCACCCATATTACATCGTGACCACATAGTGGTATTAATTATTACAACAGCTTGGCAATTATGCATGTATTCTTTGGAAGGATTCTAACCTAGGTCTCCTCCTTGAAAGTTGAGGAATTTAACCCATTGAGCCTGTATCGCTCCAAATTTTTCGCATCCCTACCTTCAGGCTATAGGATCCGCGCCCGGAAGGAGAATGGGAAAAGGATGTCGCGATACCTCAGACTTAGAGGACTTTGCGAAAGTCCCGCCTCTCAAGGGAGGTGTATTTTGGTGATTTTTCGACGGATGGTGGGTTCACCAGGAAACATTTAAGGGCAGTTTCCACGCCTAGGTTTTGGAATGTGTTTGATAAGTTCGTTTTAACCTTAAGCATTCATATCCTAGGTTTGGCCGAATGAATCTAAATTAAAACTACATGAAAATGCAACTTTCATGAATACAGCAAACAGATTTGAAAGCGGGAAAACGAGAGAATTTTACAGAATGACAATGAAAAATACCGATCCGGATGTCCGTAGAAGATTCGATGTTTGAAGCGGTCCGGATCGCTTCGTAATCCGACAGAATCGCCTGCAAATCGACAAAATCGTCTGAGATCTGACGAATTCGTCAGACGAATTCGCGAGAGACCTGCAAGACAGAAAACAGATGCAAAATACAAGAAATTCTATTGTGCTAACAGAGGCAAATTACACCAAATAGCAATATGAATACTGAACAATATTTAAGAACAAAATTTAAAGCCAATTATTGTACTTTAATAGCAGATCATGAACTTAGCATGCAATTTAAGCTAAATGGGTGAACTCCAAATGCAAAAATAACATAAAATGAATAAATAATCTAATTTACAGAATAAAATGACAGAAACAGAGTTGAGAGAAGCAAACTCCAGGCACTGATTGCCTCGATGTGGGCTGCAGTCGAGATCGTCTCGCATCAGTACGAAATTATCTCGCATTCGACGGGATCACCTCCTATCTGAACAGGGTTCGTCGACGACGATGGATGCTGGCTCTGGTTGAAAAACAATGATGTACCTGCAATAAAATCGATGTGGAACTAGTGCAAATGCAAGATTAGGATGTTCTAATGTAGAGGGAATCACTTTGCAGAAAATTTCAGCTAGGGGTTGGGGAGGGAAAATCCTAGAGGTTAAATAGGCTTAGAGGGAGTAGGTAGGAGGTTGGAGATCATCCCAATTTGGGAGATCTCCAACGGGGAAGGGTCCCAATGGCGCAGACACGCTTCTGCCTAGATTGGAGACCCGTTGGAACAGATTCCAACTATGCAAATTCAGTTTTGCGACAAGATCGTACGGACGTCCTAGTCCAGACGAAATCGTCAAATCTGGGGCGATATCGTCTGATCGACGACGATATCGTCAAACGGTCAAAACAACCTCTAAAAATGGCGCGGAAAAGGGGGAAACGGATTTCCCTGCGGTTAACGGGCGGTTTGGGAGGTTAAATTTGATTTTAAAATTATTTACTAAGGTGAATGTAAATTTTATAATTTTACTGCGCCAATTTTAGGGTGCTACATTTTGCCCCCTCTTTAGCAAATTTTCCGAAGAAAATGCGTTAAAGATGAGTTCTTCTCGATCTACGAGAAAACAAAAAATTATACCCATTTTTAGGCGACGATTCTTGGTCGAATCGTACGACAGCTCACTATGGTGCCCCCTCCGTGTTTTTACCCAAATCGAACGTTTGAGGTAAAAATGCGGAAAAACAAAAAAATTATTTGAATTATTTTTGAATGAAATTATGTTTGATATATGATATGTTTTTGATCATATGACTTGTATTATGTGATGCTTATGATGCTTTTATGTTTGATTGATTGATTTGATAATTCATGTAATTATGTCGTTAAAAATATTATATTATAATGGGAATGTCATGCTATAAAATTTTAAATGAAATAATCTGGTGTAACAAATTGATTGTTTGTGATGAGATGAAATAAAAAATAAAAAGAGACTTCTAACAAAATTTCAAAGGACATTGTCGCTATTATAGACCATTTCATGGAGTCGCTGCTCACTCGGTCGTCAAGCTAATCCCATTTATAGAAATATTGTTAAAAGTAAAAGAGTGCTTAAGAGACTGTCTTAAGACTTTGGTGTAGTGCAATTGGTGATGATGATGGTTGATTTGTTTTCAGATTTTCATGAAAAAAATATTTGTGCATGAAATAATGTTTAAAATGATTTTTACTAGGCATAAATTTCTAAGTGTGATAAGATTTTTGAATAATTCCTTAGGAATTATACCATCATTGCAAAGTTGAAGGTTGACATAATGACAAAAAATAGTGAAAAAATGGGTTTGCTTTTGAAAAGGCATAATTTGTGTAACATAAAATGAAGTCATATGGTTTTTATGATTTTTGATAAAATGGGGAATAAAAATTGTTACAATGGTTTGCGCTAGGCATAGAATATGTAGGTATAGACTTATACCATCATCGCGAAAATCCAAAAAAAAGATAGTTTTATTGCATGGTTGATTTTTAATAAACAAAAAATATGAAGATGAGGACTTGAGCTAGGCATAAAATTCCAATTTTGGTTTTAGAACTATACCATCGTCACGAAAGTCGGCAATATATATATGATTTGATTTGTGTAATTTGGAAGAAATTTTTGATTTTTCTAATTCTATAGTTGTCTTTGTGAAAAATAATTGTACTTGATTATTCCAAACAAGTTGCAAAAATAATATTTCAAAGTATTTTGAAGACAAAAGTTAGATTTATAAGGAATCCCATGTGCATATGTGCATTCATTTCCGATCTTGATTTATCCTAATGATAAACAAAATCTCTCAAATACAAATGTGTGTGCAATTGCATTGTTCATTTACCAGTTGTGAGCAAGATACTATGATACAAGTGATTTGAAGAAACCAAATAAGTGTTCATTAACCATGATGTAGATGCATATAACCATATTAGACTACTATGTAGGTCGGATTATCAAGAGCTAGCTAATCCATAAGCGGACATAGGTCTGTACAAAATAAGGTCGCTAATGTGACAGACATATCGCCACGCTAGGAGTTACCCAAGGCCAAGCAGGTTGGGCACAAACCACCTGTTATGGGGCTTACCTCACAGTTTTCGAATAATTGAGAATTCCAGGGATTCAAGCTCATCAACCCTTCTTTTCTTTTCAAAGGGTAGGGAAAGGGATTTATTGCTTTCTTTTGAACTTTGCTTATTTTTCTTTTTGTATTTCTTTTGCTTGATAATACTTAAAACATTGGTGAAATAACATTTTTCTTTTCTCTTCTTTCTTGAATTTTTCTTCTCTTTTTCTTTGCTAGGGATACTTGCTCGGATTAGCTGTAGAGCAAGGGATTTTTATTCTGGGTAGGGGTGAGCTTGTCCTTTTGCCAATTCTCAAAGATTCTAGACCATGTGCATGATAGGATAGCAGGGGAAACTTTTCACTCAAGACATCAGTTCTACTATGTAGCAAAACATGGAAATGACAAATATAATC
Source organism: Wollemia nobilis (assembly GCA_028583015.1). NCBI lineage: Eukaryota > Viridiplantae > Streptophyta > Pinopsida > Araucariales > Araucariaceae > Wollemia > Wollemia nobilis. The sequence continues at coordinate 1,775,492 of JAQPPZ010001340.1, forward strand.
ATTTTATTGTGAAAAGATGTGCTTGGTTTAAATAAATAACAAGATCAATTCTCTATGCTCAAACTTTATTTAATTGAAATTTGTGAACTTTGATATAAGAGAGATTAGTAATCATGCCAGATAAAAGCAAGATATTTATTTTTTTGTGAGTGTGCAAGTGAGGGATTCAAAATAAATGCTAATTTATCCAAAAATAAGTTGAAACATATAACTGCAATAATTGTAAGAAAATATATAAATGATTTGTGAGAAAGTTTTTGAGAATGTTGACTCTCTCTTTCTTCTGTATATTGTTTTGGTTTCGAAAGAGTCAAGCATATAGCTGTTTTTAGATTTTTATTTTGATTTTAGTTTTTGAGCAAACAATTTAACAAGTGCTTTAAATAAATGCAATAGATAGTTTTTGAAGATTTTTGGAGATTTATGAATGTTTTTGGTGTTTTTGAATAAATTGAAAGAAATACAAGATAGCAATTTTGAACAAATATATACATGGATGAAATGACCAAGTTTATGCATAGTAACGTTTAAGATGCAAAATATTCATGGGTTCTTTAAGTTCTTTACCATCTAAGGTAGATAATTTATATGCTCCTGATTCAAATTTAGCAGTAATGATGTATGGTCCGAGCCAGTTGGGCTCGAATTTACCTTTAAGTTCCTTAGTTGCATTTGTATTTTTTTGAAGATTTTGAAGATTTTGATTTTTTTGTATTTTGATTTTAATTTATGAATTGAAATTGGTGATATATACAAGATGATCTATATACACTATACAAGGTTATGTGAGTATAGCATGTCTAAGGTTGTTTCAAAATCAAAGGAGGTTTTGAAGGATAATCTAGTTGAGGTGAAGGTAAGAATAGAAGATGATGAATAAAAGGTAGTGATAACAAAATGTTTGTTATAATGTAGAATAATGTAGCAAAAGATTTGACTTTTATATGTGTAAAATTGATCATGTTACAAAATAAAATATTAGAAATATAAGAAAGTTCTTCATTCTTATTATTATATTCCAAGTTTTGATAAGATGGAGAAAGTATATGTGAAAGATATGCATGAGTGTTATTTGGTAAACAAGAATGATCATATATGGATGAAGAAAAGTGATGGATAGCAGATAATTGTGACAATAGAGAATGTATAGAACTTGATGTTTCAACCGTTAAATATTCTTCAAATGGTTTTGGGTCACCTTGTATGGTAACAATTTTATTTGCAAGTTCAAACTTCAAACATTGGTGAAGAGTGGAAGGGAAAACCCTCATCGTATGAATCCAAGGACTCTGGAAAAATAGGTTGTAAGGTGAAGGACAATATCCTACATAGAATAAAATATCCAGGATCTTGGATCCAATATTAAAGGGAAGAATTATAGTACCTTGAGTTTCTTGAATTTCATTGCTAAAAGATTTTATAATAACATTTGATTCATTAATATCTTCTTCCTTTGTTTTGAGCTTTTGGAATAATTGATAAGTGCATAAATTAAGAGAGGAGTCATTATCTACCATGATAGCTTTAACAGGTGTTTCTTTACTAGCTTCGATAATGTAAATATAGGGGTCTTCTTGTGGAGTAGAGGAAGGAATATCCTCATCATAGAATGAAATATGGTTAACCTCAAGAGGGTTTACACCATTAATTATGTTCTTATAGAAAATATGATGAGGAACAAATTGTTGGCTAGGTATTTTGAACAAAGTTTCCTTATGAGAAATTTGTAATACTTCTAAAAGGGATATCTTTGCTTGAGGATTAATCACTTGTTTTTGGTTATCAAAGTGGATTTCAGATTGAGATTTTGATTCTAAAGATAATCTTTCTATGCTTACATTCCATTTTGGATCATTCTCTAGAGTCAAATATAGTTTTGAAGGTTGGTCAAATGAGCAATCCATATCTTGAATATCTGATTGAGTTGATTGAACTTGAGGTTGCTCATTTGTAGTTTTTGTTACAATATTAATAATATCATCATGATGGGACACATTAACATGCAATATTTGATTGGTTTTTTGTTGTTGATAATTGAGTAGGGGTTCTTGGGAGATCCCCATGTCTTGATTGATTATTGGTATTTGTTGTGTAGGAGTTTGATTGTTTATTGAAGATTTATAATCAGTTGTAGATTGTAATTCCTTTATATTAAAAAGACCCTTATCAATCAAATCTTGAATTGCACATCTTAAATCTTTAAAATTTTGTGTCATATGTCCATCTACTCTATGATATTCACAATGTAGCTTAGATTTAAACCAATCTGATGTGGTATCGGGTTGTCTTATGGAAGGAAGTTCAATCTTATTTGTGTCAAGTAAATACTTGAGAATTATATCCATTGGTTGATTGAGCTTAGTAAATTTACGTGATGAAGGTTTTTGAGAGGTTTATTTGTGTCAAGTAAATACTTGAGAATTGTATCCATTGGTTGATTGAGCTTAGTAAATTTACGTGATGAAGGTTTTTGAGAGGTTTTTGATAAATGCCTTAGGAATTTTTTCATAAAAGGACCTAATGGTTTCTCACCTCTACTTTCTTTATTATGGGTAGAATGATGACAGGAAGATTGCGATGTAGGAGGTGAGTACATGGTAGAATTGGAAGAATAAGTATTTTCTTGTTGAAATGAATGTGTTGTATTGAAAGAAGAGTATTGAAAAGGTAGAGGAGGATTATATGTGGGTTGATAGACATAATATGGATATATGGGAGAATAGATAATATCGTTATGAAGAGGATTGGCAAAGGGATTGTCTTGTTGGGGTAAGGATGAAAAAGAGAGAAGTGTGATGGAGGTGGTGTTGAATAGGGATAAGGTTGATCATAATCAACAAATGTATTTGGCTGAATTCTTCCAACATTACTAATGGGCTCATATTGATTTGAGTAAAAACTCATGGTTTCTTTAGTACTTCTAAAAGTGATACTTAGCATCTACTATTTAGAGTTGAATCTAAAACATAAAAACTTGATATGATGATTTTGTTTTTGTTTTTCTTGTATACATATATATTTTTTTGTTTTTGTTTTGTTTTGTTTTCAAAAGGTTATGATGCATTCACGTCGGGTTCACCAAAATGTATCGCTCCAAATTTTTCGCATCCCTACATTCAGGCTATAGGATCCGCGCTCGGAAGGAGGATGGGAAAAGGATGTCGCGATACCTCGGACTGAGAGGACTTTGCGAAAGTCCCGCCTCTCAAGGGAGGTGTATTTTGGTGATTTTTCGACGGATGGTGGGTTCACCAGGAAACATTTAAGGGCATTTTCCACGCCTAGGTTTTGGAATGTGTTTGATGAGTTCGTTTTAACCTTAAGCATTCATATCCTAGGTTTGGCCGAATGAATCTAAATTAAAACTACATGAAAATGCAACTTTCATGAATACAGCAAACATATTTGAAAGCAGAAAACAGAGAATTTTACAGAATGACAATGAAAAATACCTGATCCGGATGTCTGCAGAAGATTCTGACGTTTGAAGCAGTCTGGATCGCCTGTAATCTGACAGAATCGCCTGCAATCTGACAAAATCGTCTGAGATCTGACGAATTCGTCAGACGAATTTGCCAGAGACCTGCAAGACAGAAAACAGATGCAAAATACAAGAAATTCTATTGTGCTAACAGAGGCAAATTACACCAAATAGCAATATGAATACTGAACAATATTTAAGAACAGAATTTAAAGCCAATTACTGTACTTTAATAGCAGATCATGAACTTAGCATGCAATTTAAGCTAAATGGGTGAACTCCAAATGCAAAAATAACATAAAAACTGAATAAATAATCTAATTTACAGAATAAAATGACAGAAACAGAGTTGAGAAAAGCAAACTCCGAGCATCGATTGCCTCGATGTGGGCTGCAGTCGAGATCGTCTCGCATCAGTACGAAATCGTCTCGCATTCGACAGGATCGCCTCCGATCTGAACAGGTTCGTCGGCGACGATGGATGCTGGCTCCGGCTGAAAAACAATGATGTACCTGCAATAAAATCGATGTGGAACTAGTGCAAATGCAAGATTAGGATGTTCTAATGTAGAGGGAATCACTTTGCAGAAAATTTCAGCCAGGGGTTGGGGAGGGAAAATCCTAGAGGAAATAGGCTTAGAGGGAGTAGGTAGGAGGTTGGAGATCATCCCAATTTGGGAGATCTCCAACGGGGGAGGGTCCCCAACGGCGCGAGACACGCTTACGCCCAGATTGGAGACCCGTTGGAGCAGATTCCAACTATGCAAATTCAGTTTTGCGACAAGATCGTCCGGACGTCCTAGTCCAGACGAAATCGTCAAATTTGGGGCGATATCGTCTGATCGGCGACGATATCGTCAAACGGTCAAAACAACTTCTAAAAATGGCGCGGAAAAGGGGGAAACGGATTTCCCTGCGGTTAACGGGCGGTTTGGGAGGTTAAATTTGATTTTAAAATTATTTACTAAGGTCAATGTAAATTTTATAATTTTACTGCGCCAATTTTAGGGTGCTACAGAGCCTAAGCCATTTGATGACTCAAACTCTAGAATTATTCACAACAAAATGTAAATGTTTTCAATCAGCATCTTGAAGAAGTAAATCTTTTTATCTAGCATTTAATTCAGCCATGAAGGCTCAAATCTAGTTTAAGACAAAATGGGAAACCTGTTAGGTAATTATTACATTATTATATCTCATGGGAGGTTACATTAGTTACATCAATTGCATCAATTATCTTGATCCGTAACATCTATCTTGATAACTGATTTGCTGTATTAAATATGTAATATTGAATTAACGATGTTGAATGGTTCTTTTGCTTGAACCAACATTTGGTATTAGAGCACTCTCATATGTCTTGATCTCGGTCTCGATTGCTTCTTTCTCCTTCCTTGTCTCGATGGAGGATGTGTGTCGTTCGCCAGAGATGGTAGTGTGCTGCATTTTAGATGACTTTGTATCTATTTTATGTCCTTGAAATTACAGGATTTAGAACTGATTTCAAGGTGAATCTTAAACCTTGGGAGCCATGACCAGTTTCGTTAATGAAGAGGTATCGAAAAGAAAAGTGTGATAAATATTTGAGTGGTTTCAAGTGAAGCATAATTGGCACGCATGGTAGATTCTAGTAGGCGAGATTCCTCTACCCGAGCTAGATGTGGGTTCCTTTGGTGGGAGTGTATTGCCTCTAAAGGGCTTATGTTCAAGGCTATAATTTTTTTTTTTTGAAAAAAATGAAAAACTTGTAGTAATACAAAGAACTGTTACAAACGGGAGAAAACACATCCCAACCAAGAGCAAAGACCAGAACAACAAGTGCAGAGCAAAAAGTCAACACTTTCCAACACAAGGCACAGAAGTCAACAGGGCGCGAAAAAGCGACATGTCGCGAAATCGTGACAGTCAACCCCGTCTCGACCGCGTCGGCACCACCAGTCGCGAAAACGCGACATGTTGCGATATCGCGACAGCCAGAGCCCTCGGCACCCGATCGCCAAAAAAGTCGCGAAATCGCGACGGCAGCTCCCTCCAACGCCCCATCGCCAAAGGTGTCGCGAGATCGCGACTAGAAATCCAAATAGCTCCATATCGCCAAAAAGGTCGCGAAATCGCGACGAAGTGTCTCCGAATCGCCCAGCCAGCAAAAGCGTCGCGAAATCGCGACGAGTTTTCCATTTGGCGCCCTGTCCGCAAAAGTGTCCCGATATCGCGACAGTTTTCCTCCAAGCCACTTATGTGCCAAAAGTGTCGCGAGATCGAGACAAAATTTTCCTTCGGCACCCGACCACAAAAAGTGTCGCGATATCGCGACAAGTTTTCCACTTTGCACCCAATCAGCAAAAGAGTCGCGATATCGCGACGGGTTTTCCTTATGACACCAGTTCGCCAAAAGTGTCGCGATATCGCGACGAATTTTCCTTTCAGCTCCCAATCCTCAAAACTGTCGCGATATCACGACGAGTTTTCCACTTTGCTCCCAATCTTCAAAAGTGTCGCGATATCGCGACAAGTTTTCCAGATGGCACCAAGTTGCCAAAACTGTCGCGATATCGCGACGGTTTTTCCTTGCGGCTTCCGAACAGCAGAAATGTCGCGAAATCGCGACGGATTTTGCACTTTACTCCAATTCACAAAAATTGTCACGATATCGCGACGGTTATCCTCCTTGTCAACCCTGCGCCAAAAACGTCGCGAAATCGCAGCAGCCTCCAGCCAAAGGCCGCGATGGCGCACCAGGTTGTGAAATCGCGACAACTTCCCCCTTAAGGCCTCGACAGCAAAACAGGTCGCGAAATCGCGACAGTATCTCACCAAGGGCCGCGATAGCGCGACATGTCGTGAAATCGCGACATGTCGCGATTTCGCGATAGGAACCCGCCAAAGGCCGTGAAGGCGCAACCTGTCGCGAAATCGCGACAACTTCCAACTAGAGGCCGTGACGGCGGTGCAGGTCGTGATATCGCGACAAAAACCTCCCTTAGCATCAAAAACTCTGCACATTATTTCAGAAATCGTTCAAGGCCTTGCCTAATCACTGCATCCTCCACAGGCAAATCACTGTGCAGCTGCATCCCAACCTCCCTCTCGGCACCCATCTTTGCAAGGAAATCGGCCGCCTTGTTGAGATCTCGATTCACATAGACGGGAATCACATCATCTAATTCCCTCCATAGCTCCTTGATTTGAGAGACCAGAATCCGCAACCTCCAGGCTTTCGAGGCAAAGTTCCTCATGCAATCAAGAGCGCCCACCAGGATCTGGGAATCAGACTCGATAATTATCTTCCTGTGTCCCTGCTTGACAGCCCAGATGGAGGCAGATTTAATAGCAAAGGCCTCTGCTTCATTGTTTGTGGCACATCCCAGTCCCTGCAACTCCCAATAGAGCACAGACCCAGCATGATCACGGCACACTACTCCAATTCCAGCACTACCCGGATTGCCTTTTGCAGCTCCATCAGTATTGATTTTGATCCAGCCTTCTGGGGGAGGTTTCCAACTACCTCTCACCTGTCTCTCTTGATCAGCAGCTCCCTCTTCCAGTGGCTCAGAAGCAGACTGATTTTCCTCCTCAGCATAAATGGTAACCGTTTCCACGACTTTGCTCCAGATGACCTGCCAAATTCCATCTAACGAAGAGAAGGTTTCACGGAAAATACGGGCATTTCTCTCCAACCACACCTGCCACCAGATAAAAAGTAAACCAAGCTCCCAACCAATTCGAAGAGCTTTAGATTTAAACCTACCTCTCTTCCAGCTTTCCCAAATATTGGTCCGAGTCAAGTCACCGTTAGCCTGAAGTTTAAAGTGGGAGAACCAACGCTTCCAAATTTGCCGTGTGAAGGGACATTCAAACATTAGATGATCAGCAGTTTCCTCATTCTTGTGGCATAACACACACTGAGAAGGACCAATGATGCCTCTAATTCTGAGATTGTCAAGTTCAAGGCTATAATTTTAAAAGGTACATAAAAGCCTTTTGTTTTCTTTTCAATGCATATGGGATTGAGTAGGAGAGTTAGCAAGTTGAAACAAAGTATGAAATTTTAAAGTAGAGGTCAAGAGGTCAAAACCCACCAAGACCAAAATTTTCTTTTTACTACCCTAGGAAAGAATTTATTTTAATTTTGCAATTTCCTATAGTATTTGTGGGCAAATAAATGCAAAATTGACTATAATGAATATTTTGCAAATTAAAGAATGGGTAGTAAATTTTATTTTTTTTGTAAAAGGTGCATTTTTGGTGGTGACCGACACCTTCAAATTTTAAAATATTTGCTTTAATATTTTCATACTTTTTATTCCAATTAAAACACGTGCTTAAACACCTTTGGCTTTCGTTTACAGGTAAAGTTGTTGCGTTGAGCTACCATGTCTATAGCCTAACAAAGTTGCCATAATGTTGTCTAGGCATTGACCCTTTAAATTGTCAAGGAGATATGAGGTACATTCAAACATTAGATGATCAGCAGTTTCCTCATTCTTGTGGCATAACACACACTGAGAAGGACCAATGATGCCTCTAATTCTGAGATTGTCAAGTTCAAGGCTATAATTTTAAAAGGTACATAAAAGCCTTTTGTTTTCTTTTCAATGCATATGGGATTGAGTAGGAGAGTTAGCAAGTTGAAACAAAGTATGAACTTTTAAAGTAGAGGTCAAGAGGTCAAAACCCACCAAGACCAAAAATTTCTTTTTACTACCCTAGGAAAGAATTTATTTTAATTTTGCAATTTCCTATAGTATTTGTGGGCAAATAAATGCAAAATTGACTATAGTGAATATTTTGCAAATTAAAGAAGGGGTAGTAAATTTTATTTTTTTTGTAAAAGGTGCATTTTTGGTGGTGACCGACACCTTCAAATTTTAAAATATTTGCTTTAATATTTTCATACTTTTTATTCCAATTAAAACACGTGCTTAAACACCTTTGGCTTTCGTTTACAGGTAAAGTTGTTGCGTTGAGCTACCATGTCTATAGCCTAACAAAGTTGCCATAATGATGTCTAGGCATTGACCCTTTAAATTGTCAAGGAGATATAAGGTCATCTTTTCTTGATACTTTCACTCCATCATTCTACCCTATTCGTCACTATCGCTAGACATAAACCCTAAAATTGAGAAATTCCTAGTACACAAGGAAGTTACTCCTGCGTACAAGGATTTCTCTTTAAGCAGGTGTCATTGATAGGGCAAATCCCTTTCCATATTGCCTTGGTGCCTTGTATTGTTCTCTTTCATGTATATTAAAGTCTCTCACGTACGACTGTGTATATCGAGAGGACTAGCTTCTTCCACGTATTGATGGGTATATAGGAAGGACGAGTATATAGAAAGGTTCAGTATATAGGACTGGCGGTATATTGAAAGGGGGACCATTTGGGAGTTATAAGGAACCCTCACCATGCAAGCATCAAAAGTTCTTATAGAATCCTAGCTACTCAAAGGTTCAAACTTTGGACCTTGGAAGACTAAGATGAGAACTATCTTGGTAGTTGAGAAACTCTGGGACATTATCACTGGCATAGTCACTCAACTTGAAGAGGATGAATATGCCTAAGAGAAATTTGATGATGCGGATGGCAAAGCACCGATGGTCATCACCCTTGCCACAACAATTGTTATTCAACCACACATGTGTGAAGCACAAACATCCAAGGAGGCATGGGACACACTTTCGACCATCTATGAAGGGAAGAATGGATCAACAACACTTCTCCTATAGTCTCGATTCCACACATTGGGAGTCCACCATGGAGAAAGCATTGAGGTTTTTCTTTATCGAGTTGCAGAGTTGAAAGCTAGATTGAATGCCATGGGTGAAATAGTGGAAGATAAGCTCTTAGTACCCATCATACTTTGAGCTCTACTAGATTCATTTTGAGTGCTGATCACTTCCTTACAAGTCTCAAATAGGAAAGTATCCTTTGATGAGTTGGTGAATATGCTTCAATAGGAAGAAGCAACCAATAATTTGAGGGATTAGTTGACAACCAATGCACTCATTTCCAATACAGAAGGGTCCTTCACCGTCATCATCATCATCATCATCATTATTGCAGAAACAACCTTAGAAACAAACGAGGTACTGCTATATCTGTGATAAAGGAGGACACGACAAGAAGAGTTGTTGGTATATCTCTATGACTCAAGGAGATCAAGTTGGCCAACCTTAATAGAAAAAGTTATAGTACAAACCACGTCCCAAGCAAAAGCAACAACAAGGGCATGTTGGGCATGAAGAATCAGCTTAAGACTCAAAACAAGCACGTAAGGTGCTAATGTCCAAGGCAAAGACAAGACCAAAGGATCGTGTTTGGTATATATTGAAATAGGTGCTAGCAAACATGTGACTGGGGACAAAGCGTGCTTTGACTCCTCACAAGCCAACGATGGGAAACCAATCACCATTGCAAATGATAAAACCTATTAGGTCAAAGGAGTGGGAGATGTTCCTCTTAATCTTCTTGGAGGCAAATGCATCGTTGAAAAGGTACTTTATGTACTTAGATTCACAAACAACTTGTTTGTACCACAAGTTCTGGATTGCAACATGGTGGTCGAATTCCAAGTTGTTGATGGCAACAAGAAGTGTTTTATCACAAAACATGGCAAGATTGTGGCAATAGTTTACTACAAGAATGGCTTGTTTGCACTCAATGTCATATCCTGTCCTAATGTCACACTATCAGCAGCAGTGACAAATGCTACCTCTCTTTGGCATAGGAGTTATGGTCATCTGAGTTCTAGATACTTACTCCAGCTGAGTAAGCATCACATGGTGTTAGGTCTGCCAAACCTTTCACCAACATTGCCATATGCTTCGGTTGTTTAATAGGAAAACAACACCGAGTACCTTTTGAGTTGAGCACTCATAGAGGCAAAGGACCGTTGAATGTGATACACATCGATTTGTGCAGACCCATGCTAGCTAGTTTTGGTGGACGAAGGTACATTCAATTGTTTGTAGATGACTACTCGAGGAAGATGTGGTTGTATTTCTTGGAACCGAAGTCAGCTGCGCTCAAGTATTTCCAACGCTTCAAGACGCATGTAGAAACAGAAACTGGGTGTTCTATTCAAGTTCTTTGCTCCAATCGAGAGGGGGCAATGTACATCTAATGGATTTTCAAGGTTTCTCGTGCAAAATGGGATCAAGCGACAACTCACTATAGAGTACACTTAACAACAAAATGTGGTTGTTGAAAGGAGGAACCATTCCATCATGGAAATGGTTCGTTGCATGCTTACAGGAGTCAATATGGAGTAATAGTATTAGGCTGAAGCAGTTTCTACAATAGTGTATCTTCTAAATAGAGCACCCACAAAGGCACTGCAATGAGTTACACATCTCAAAGTCTTTGGAAGCAAGGTGTACATGCATGTGCCAAAGCAACAGAGGACCAAGTTTGATGCGAAAACCTTGTCATGAATATTTTTTGTGTATGATGACGAGTCAAAAGCCTATTGACTGATAGATCTAGTCACCAAGAAATTGCATATAAGTAGAGATGTGGTGTTTGATGAAGAATTTGGAACAAAGTCAAATATTGAGGATTCTATGGAGTTTGAAGATGCTATATCTCCAGTTGTGAGTATGGATTTAGATGAGGAATTTCCAAAAGTTGTTGATGAACCTGTAGTAGTTGATGTACTTGTAGTTCCATCTCAACTTAGAAAGACTCCATAATGGCTTTACCAGTACCATCAAAGATTGTTAGTGCATTTTTATATTTTATGCATTAGTTATCCTAACACTTAGGATAAGCTTGCTTAGGTAGGTGTTTACTTATAGATGCACATGATGCATAGCATTGTTGGCCAACACATGCGAATTAAATAGGCCATTTAATGGAGCACCTTCTAGATGGCTTCCAACATTTAATTTGGCCTTATCTCTGCTTCTAGCATTTAATTCGGCCTTATCTCTTCTTCCCTTCTATGCTAGATAAGTTTATTATTGTTTATGTAACTTGCTTCCTTCACCTAGATCTTAGGTCTTGTATCTTCGTCTCAATATAGATAAATCTCACATGGTATCAGAGCTTGAGGGAGAGAAGGAGCTTGTTCATTTCTAGTTGGGTCATCATAGGCTTCAAGGATTACTTTCTCTTTGAAAACTTCATTCAAATTTGGAGTTTTTTTTTTTTGCAGAAACGATGTTTTGCAGACTTGGAAGTAGCCCACGGTGCACACTTCCTAGTTGCAGACACCATGGCTACCACAGATCTCAAAGCCATCTCAGATCTTCGTGGCCATCCGAGATCTGGCGGCCATCTCAGATATATTCTTAAACTTTTTTTTTTTTCAGAATAACAGTGATTATAAAAACAGTATTTTATATTCTGTATTTTACTGTTATTTTCCAGAATAACTGGGATTCAAAAAAGAAAAAACAGTATTTCATATTCTGTTTTTTTTTTTTTTTCAGAATAATTGGGATTAAAAAAAACAGTATGTCATATTCTGTTTTTATTTACAGTAATTTTTTTAGAATAACAATGATTTAAAAAACAGTATTTTATATCCCTTTTTTCTCAAGTATCACACTCGAGAAATTTCCTTGTTGCAGTTATTGTATCAGGCCAATATTTTCAGGTTCATCCATTTGTTGAAAATTTGGTCACAAATTGTAATTGCACTATTTATAATAAAGTGCCAATTATTATTGCTGGGGGGTTCTTTACTGAATAGTCCTATGGGGTTTCTTTATTCAGCAATGGAGTAAGAATACAATTCCTTGATAAGAAATTGTACATGGGATCTGACCCCCCTTCCTAAACAAAGGAAACTAGTTCGACTCAAGTGGATCTATCGAACAAAATATGCTGCTGATGGAACTGTTGAAGCACAACTTGTGGCAAAAGGCATTGACTACACTGACACCTTTACGTGGCATCTAGGAGCAGGTTCTTGATTTGCAGTATTGTCCTATATCGGAGGAAGTTGTAGATATTTTCTTTTGGGAGGGAGTTTTTCCTATGGGTTTTTTCCTTTTTCCCGCTTATGTACACGGGTGCCTAATATGGATACACATTTGCCAAGACCCAATCTATACATACCCACCTAAGCTGTGCTTATGGGGGGGGGTGTTTGTGCATTTTACTATTTTATGCATTAGTTATCCTAGCACTTAGGATAAGCTTGCTTAGGTAGGTGTTTACTTTTAGATGCACACGTTGCATAGCATTGTTGGCCAGCATGCGAATTAAATAGGCCACTTAATGGAGTACCTTCTAGATGGCTTCCAACATTTAATTCGGCCTTATCTCTTCTTCTCTTGCAAGGCCAAATGCTTGCCTATAAATATGTATAATGTTTAATGGAAGATTGTGAGATTGAATGAAGCTTTTAGTTGTAATTTTGCAGATTTTTGCCTTCTATACTAGAATAAGTTTATTATTGCTTATGTAACTTGCTTCCTTCACCTAGATCTTAGGTCTTGTATCTTCGTCTCAATCTATAGACGAATCTCACGAGAGATGCTAAACTTGATGCACCTCTTGACCTCACTTCCACACGACCATGTATTCATAGTAGTACTCGTCACGAAGTAAATTTGGGCTTGATGGCTTGGAGAACTTAGAACCAGCATCAGTGAAGGGCGCACTTAGTTCGCCACAATGGAAGGCAGCTATGGATGTAGAATATAAATCTTTGATGAAGAACAACACATGGAATCTTGTTGATTTGCCAAAAGGAAAGAAGCCCATAGGTTGCAAGTGGATCTTCAAAATCAAATACAAGGCAGATGGATCCATTGATAAGTAAAGGGTTATGCACAAAAGGAAGGAATTGATTATGAAGAGACGTTTGCACCTACAACGAAGATTAAAACCATCTGTGTTACTCTGTGCATGGGCAACACAGTTCAGTTGGAAACTTCAGCAAATGAATTTCTAGAGTGGCTTCCTTAATGGTGATCTAAAAGAAGAGGTGTACATGACACAACCTGAAGGCTTTGTTGTCATTGGGCAACATCAAAAGGTCTTTGGACTGAAAAAGTCACTGTTGGTGTTGAAGCAACCTCTTAGAGCCTGGTACATCAAAATTAATGGTCATCTATTGCAACATGATTTCACTAAAAGTCGCTCTGATGCAAATATCTATATTAAGAAAATTGGATCTAAGATAGTAATACTTGTGTTGTATGTTGATGATATGGTCATAACTGGCAACTCAGTTGATCTGGTAAATGGTGTGAAGAATGACTTGAAAAAATCATTGGACAAGACAGATTTGGGACCGATGCATTATTGTCTTGGCTTGGAAGTATGACAAAGGAAGAATCGCATTTTGGTCTCATAGACGAAACAATGCAAGACATTACTACAAAAATACTGGATGACAGATAATAAACCTAAGACAACACCAATGGAGCAAGGGTTGAAACTGTCCCAATATGTTAAATCACCTCAGGTATCTGGTACTCTTTATCGTCATCTAATTGGGAGTTTCATATACCTCACAAATGCCAGGCTTGATATCAACTTTGCTGTGAGTTATCTTTTGAGGTTCATGCAGGAACCTAAGGTGAATCATTGGAAGGCAGCAAAGAGGTTACTGCAATATGTGGTATAGTGGAATATGTCTTGGAGTATAAGTAGAATGATAAACTCTTTCTACAAGGATACATAGACTTAGATTATGCCGGATGTAGAGATGACATGAGAGCAACATCTAGATGTATATTTTATCTAGGATCTAGGCCTATCTTGTGGCACAACAAGAAACAACAGGCAATAGCATTGTCATCCATAGAGGCAGAATATCACGTTGCATGAGAGAGCTATGTGTGAAGCAACATGGTTATGTCGCATACCATCAAATATGGGTGTATGGAAAAATCGACTGTCAGTATTAAATTGCGACAATCAAGGCGTTCTAAAATTGGTCAAGAATCCAGTTTTCCATGAAACACATTGAACTTCAGTGTCACTTCATTCGAGAACAAGTTCAGAATCACCAGATTCAGCTTCAGTACATTCCCACTAAAGAACAACTTGCGGATATTTTCACAAAGGCACTTGCATGTGTCCAATCTGAATAGTTTCGCAGCTCTGTATACCAAATAATGTAATAAGGGGGGTATGTTAGATAATTATTAGACGTCTAGGAGCATGGTATTTAAGAGGCACTTCATTGGAATGCGGTGAAGTGGATATTCAGATATTTAAGAGGCACTTCAGATGCTACTATTTACTATGGATCGGCAAATTTGCAAGTTAAAGGTTTTGTGGGTTCTGATTATGGTGGAGGTAGAGATGGGAGAAAGCCCACTACAGGATATACTTTCACTCTTGCTGGTGGAGCTGTAAGTTGGGCTTCTAAGTTGCGATCTGTGGTGGCTTTATCAACCACTGAAGCAGAGTATATTGCAGCGACTCAGGCCAGCAAAGAGGCAATTTGGCTAGAGTGATTGTTGGGTGACTTAAAGATAATGCAGGAGAAAATTACGTTGCATTGTGATAGCCAAAGTGCTATTCAACTAGTGAAGAACCCAACATTCCATGGTCGCACGAAACACATTGATGTCAAGTACCACTTTATAAGAAATGTGGTGGAAGAAGGTAGGATCTTGTTGCAGAAAATCGACATTGAAGTGAATCCAGCAGATATGCTTACAAAGCCAGTCAAGACAGAAGTTTGAGTGGTGCAAAACTTCTCTGGGCTTGCTGAAAATGTAACAAGGGCAACATTGGGCAATTGGCACTGGATGAAAAACATTGGTAAAAATAATTCCTATATACTGACTTCAAGTGGGAGAATGTTAGGAGGTGAAGTCACTATGTAGGGTTTTAGCCAGCAGAGGTTGCTGCTAGACGTCTAGGTAACAGTGCTAGACGTCTAGGCAGCAGACGTTGAGGCTGCTAGATGTCTAGGCAGCACTGCTAGATGTCTAGGCTGCCAGACGTCTAGGCAGCAGTGCTAGACGTCTAGGCAGCAGTTCTAGACGTCGAGGCAGCATAGACGTCTATGCGGCCTAGACGTCTAGCACTGTTGCCTAGACATCTAGCACATAGCCTGTGATGTTGTCTTGCAATTTGCTGCCATCTACAGGTAGCCTGGTGGGATGTTTTGTAAGATTTTGCGAAGACTTTGAGAAGGCTGTTTTCTTTTATTAGAAATTTATCACATGTTTACACTGAATATAAAAACATTTAGTTTATGAGAAATATAAATGAATTGCTTTGAGTAAATAATCCAATCAAATTCAGGAAACAATTTATTTTATGTATGTTGAACATCACATTTTTTCCATGGTGAGTGTGACATTTTTTTGGAGGTTTACATCTTTAGTAATGGGGTAACTTTGTATTTTTGTTGAGATGACATTTTCTGTGGGCTGCTTTTGCAGGATGGAATGCTCAAGCATAAAGGTACTTATGAGATTCTCTCTCCAGAAGATGTTGGATTAGCACGAGCAGATGAATCTGGTATTGTCCTTGGAAAGCTTAGGTATACTGTTGCTTTAGTAATCAGTAGTTAATTTTTGATAATTGTTTTTTAGAGTATTACATATCCCCTATTTGGTCATCTGCATGAATATATTTATTCCTTTGTCCCCCTTGTTTTCTAGGGTAATGTATTTACTTTTTTCTTGCTTCATCTTTAATGAGTTCTTTGCTGCTTTACTTGAAATCTTGCACATTAGCTATTACTGTGTAATTAATTGTCTCATGCATTTTAGAATCAACTGATTTGTAAAAAAATGTGTTTGGGTTGTTGTTGAGAACCATTTATAGGGTGGAAATTCCTCATGAGGATCTACTGAATATCAGAGACAACTGAAGCTGAGTGTGGTGTATGGTCGATGTGTTGCATTTATTTTTCTGTAGTCAAGCTACTTTTACAAGGAAACTTGACTTTTTCTAGGGAGGGCTTTGTGGAAGATGCTCTATTACATTTGGGAGGGCATTCTTTTGCTTTTGTATAAAACCTTGCTAAATAACACCTTTGAAGAAAATGTTTTGTTGATTGAAATTCCTTGTTTTGAATGTTAAATTTGCTGTGTTGTATTATTGCTTTGATACTTCCTCTGAATTTTGATTTTTTACTGTTTGTCATATTTATGATGTATTCTAGATTTCAAAAGAAAATACGTTGCATACACATTTGTAACTTTGTTGCAATCATGTTTATAATTTCATGTATTTTAGGCTTGAAACATTGACTTGTATGTAGGCACTAAAAAAAAAAACCTCAAAGAGATTTGATTGAAACTCGTCTGAATGTGCTTTTATTTTCTCATGTTATATACTAATTTTGGTGGTACTTTTCTAATTCAAGAAAGTTGTTTGTTTTGACTTCCCTTCCTCTGGGTCTCAGCATGCCATCTACCCCTTACACAAATTTGGTCAGAGATCTAAATAACACTCATGATTGGGCACACATTTGTTAAGCTTTATGCTATTTGCTAATCTTAGAGCAAGAGGGTAGGCTGGTTTCAAACTATTTTCCATGGTGACTTATCCTGGGATTTGGGGGTCATCTCAGAGACATGCCTCGAGGTCTGAAAAAAACGTCTTGCTTCTCGGAAATGCATCTCACCATCCCAAAAGCCATCTTGCTGTCCTCATCCCAAAACTTCGTGAAAGATAGGTTTCAGAGGTGTTCATTATAGACTATGTTTTCACTCTTTGAGCTATTATCGAGGAGCCTCATCGATGGTCTTCTAAAGTCTTTTGTTGTTTTGTAGACTTTAGAAAGGCCTTTGACACAGTTCCTAAGCATCTTTTGTTTTAGAGACTATAGGACATTGGCACCTCAAAGCTCTTTATCTCTACCATCAGGAGACTTTACAAGGTCGTTGTTGGTTGTTTTGGGACAGCTTACAGTTTCTCATAGGATATCTAAAGCACCGGGGGCGTCAAACAAGGATGTCCTCTTTCTCCCACACTCTTGGCAATTTATATTGATGACCTCGAAAAATTTATTTGTCAAAACGCACACGTTGACTACGGTTGCCTTATAAATCACATCTTCAGAGCTATATTGGTTTAGACAGATGATGTTGTTCTTCATGCTCATAATCCCGAGGGCTTGCGAAGATTAGTTGGATTCTTTTGCTTGCTTTTGTGACTTGAGACAACTGGCAGCTAACCTTTGTAAGACTAAGGTGATGATCTCTAGGTCTCCTATAAAGCAAAGCCAATTGAGATCACGACTGTTTGTATATACCTGGGGTTTCAAATTACAGGTACCTTTCTTAATTTTTGGCTAGTTTCTTAGTCATGACTTTGTAAGAGACACATCCCTCGTAGACGTCAATGTTTCCAGCTGCACTTCCAAGACATTCCTTTAATAGGCACCACTTTGACTACATTATCAAACCCACAATCCCTTATGGATCTGATATTGATCTGATACTTAGGGCTTGAGTCTAGGATGTGCTGATTGGGCTTGTTTAAGAAGGGCCAAATTATTTTGCTTCGACGATTGTTCTGATGTGAAAGAATAGCTCCACAATGTATTGTTTAGGTTTGACTTTGACACTAATTCTCTTTGCCTTAAGTGCATCTCCAAAATTATTTTTCAGATTCATTGTCTTGGATCCATGGGTGATTGCACCTCAGGTTGAGGGAGATATACATACTTAGCACCGTGCTTCTCAAAATGGGTTTCCTCCAAGATCACTTTTGGTCCTCATTAGGGTTGGTACTTTGAAGCTATTTCTCTTCTCCAGTCTGTTGGCATCTCCACAGATCGACTATCTACCTTCAGAAATGCTCTCTAAATGCTCCTTCTTGTCTTCTTCCTAATAAGAAGGTTATTAATCAAGTAGTTAGTGATGATGTAATGACAATATATTCAGGCTGCTTGAACACTCCATCCCAACCTCTTAGTCTTAAGTTAGCCTTCCACATGGAGCATTTCATGAGGATTAAGGATGGCATAATTGTTTTTCTTAATTATGTCTAGACATTGGACACATGTCCATAAGATTCCCCTTGGTCTGCTCTGAGTTTGTTCACGTGTAGGTGGATAGGTTATGTTGCCTTTGCTCTCTCTTGGAGGTGGAGAGTAAAGAACATTTCATCTTTTTGTGTCTTGTTTATTACAAGAACTGTCGGAGGTACCACTGCTTATATAGATACTCTGGTAGATCGATGACACTCTTTTTCACTGTCATGACCAGAGATCCTTGGCTTTGTACCTTTGGGAAGCTATCACACTTCAGCATCAGTTATTACAGGAGAGATTGACTACAACTCGACTAATCATCTCGTTCTTCCACCCTATCTTTGTTGCTGGTAGCAACAAGCATTCATTGCAGCCTCAACTTTCCAACATGTTATTGGGAGCTCTAGGTCCTCCACTGAGGGTGGCTGCAAGGGTTTCAATACTTTCTTCCATGTGGCAAGATAGGACTACAACCTTCCAATGTCACATTTCATCCACGTTTCACATACCCATGAATTGTAGATAAAGGCAAGTGACTAGCTTCATATCTTCTTCGATTAGTTCCTCAGTATGGATGCTAGAAGTGTTTTGAGGGGTTGGACTATATGCGCTTCCGAGATTATCCAACCATGCCCCCTTAGTCCTAGCCATTCTACTAGAAGCATTATCAAATCTTCTATTGAATATTTCAGGATGGTTGGTGATGATAATGACTTGGTTTCTACTATACATCCCACTCTAGATTACAATTGGTGCCTTGGATCCTCTCTCTCTCTCTCTCTCTCTCTCTCTCTCTTTCTCACTCTCACACACACACACACACACCCGCTAGGAGAGTTTTGAGGGGTCATTTCCAAGATTTTCCAACCCTGTCCCCTTTGGTCCTAGCCATTCTCCTAGAATCATCATCGAATCTTGTATTAGATATTTTAGGATTGTTGGTAATTATAATGACTTGGTTTCTACTATACATCCCACTGTAAATTACAATTGGTGTCTTGGATCCTCTCTCTCTCTCTCACACACACACCCACACAACTACACCCACACAGACCCCCTTAGTTGCTGGTTCTTTCATCTCTGTTTCATCAGTTTAGCCTGTTAGGATTTTACCCATTTTTGGGTTCACTCCTCAAGGCTGTAATCTGATGCTCTACATTTGTTTAAATCTACTGTAGCTTGCTACATTTGCTTTACTCTAGTTTAGTTTATTTTACTAGCTCACTATTGGTTAGTACAATGCATTGTAACAACTCTTTGGTAGGTCCCAGTAGGTCCTTGAACATTAATAGACTTTATATATATATATATATATATTGACCAGTCATTTGACCTACATGGATCGATCTTAGACAACACATTGCAAACTTGTTGCATGACCCCCAAAACTTGGTTTTGTGGGTGTGGCTTTTCTTATATATATATATATATCGGTGTGTGCGCGCAACACACATCCTTGCGTAAAGTCATATGTTCATGCATGAGAAAGAAACTTTAGAGTCAAGATTATATTTTTGAAAGGTTACCAGGTGCGAGGGTGCGGGTGCGGGTGCGGGTGCGGCCCCTGCCAAAAATAGGGTTCGCCGGGTGTGGGTGCAGCTAGTTTTTAATTTATATATATATATATATATATAATAATATGTATTTTTTATCAAAAAAAATTAAAAAATAAAATAAATTATGCACATTGTGAAATAAAATAAATCATTCATACACATTGCAAAATATTTAAATATGGCATCATAAAAGCATATTATGATATTCATGTAAAAAAATGACAGGATGTCAAAGTCATAAAGACTCAAGAGATAACAATGTACTTTAAGTATATACTATAGTATTTAGTAGTGGACATGTACAAAGATAACTTCAAATATATGATATTTGACTCTCATTCGTCATATTCCTCATCATCTTATAGGATTCGGCTTAGCCGAACCCTGACTGACAGGGTTCGGATGGGGTTCGGCCCAGCCGTACCCGTTCGTGAACCCGTGCACCCAGAGTGGGCGAGGGTGCGGCTTCACGCACCTAGCCAACCGGGTGCGCGAACCTGGTTACACTGTTAATTTTTGTTTTTTATTTTTAAAATCCACATGTGAAACTCCCAACATGGGAGCCATGGGCATTTGTGTTGCATATTGGATGCACCTATGCATTGTCCAAATGCACCCAGTTTACCCTTGATGCACATGGTGTGTCTTGTTCCGTCGTTGGTTGGGATTCAAAAACTATCAAGTATGTGCACCCATACAACACTTGGATTTGGAGATGGTTTTGGATCGATTAACAATTTTCTAGGAAACTGTATAGTCAGGAAGATTACCAGGATGTTGGTTTAGCATTGTTAAGGTAGACAAAGTATATTAACAATGAATCTCAAAGGAAAAACTTGATTCCTTTATCCTTACAAATTACAACCATGCAAACAATCTGTTTGAAGTGAGATTACAGGAAATCTCACATTTTCTCTTCAATGATGTTTGTTAAGTTTGAGATTATGTTCCACTAAATTTTGGGACGAGGATGGCAGGACAAATTTTTGGTATGGTGGAATGTATTTCTGGGACGGTGGGATGCATTTTTGGAATGGTGGGACACGTGTCGGGGACGGCCTCCAAATCCCACTAGGTGTCCCCATGGAACACGGGTTTGAGATGATGCTTTTAACACATTGTCTCTAATTGCACTAAGATTTGTATACTTAACCCACAGTTATATGACCCCCCAAAAGGATTTGAATGTATCATGGCAGAGGTTTAAAATGACAACTGTGAGATAAGCTTAGGTGGAGCAGTACTTTTATTCTTCTATGGTATTTACAAAGTGTAGCAAAGATGTAATAGTCTTGCTTGAAAAGTTTGAGCTTGGCATTTGGTTTTATGGAAATTATGTTTCATGAGAATGAGTGGGGCTATTTATAGAGGTATGCCCTCTTTTATTTTTATTCATGTCTTTAACAACTAGAAATGAATATAATGCCAAGGAGTTAGACCTCAGGTGTCATCTATATATGGCAGTAACAGATTTGATTTGGCATTAAATGCTGATTTTTGATGTATGAGAACACAATGCATGATACATGCTTAACATGAAAAATGTAAGTGCTAACATTTCCTTGTTTAAGAGGAATTGCTCCCATTTTCTTCTATTGATGGGGAAGCTTCAGCACAAGAGTAATTGTGTCTTAAGCCCCATTTACCATTTGTAAGGTTCCTTGTTTGATGACAAAAAATATTGTAGCCTCATGGCCTTTGGTGGTGTTGTGTTTTAACTTTTTATCCAACAATGTCTTCTAGAAGAGCAGTTGAGAGCCCTCTATCGTGCCTTAAGGGAATATGTGTTGAAAATTATGGATACCAGATGCAATTCTTAAGTGAATTTGATGGAAGAATGACACTTGATTAAGGTATCTAATTCTTGGTGCTTCATCCTCTCCATTTAAAAGCATTTAATAGAAATCAATATGAATTGGTTGTAGGATGAGGCACAAAAGTCTATGCATGGAGATCTTTTGCTCTTGCCTATGAGTTTGCTGCAGTATCCTCCATTCAGAAGAAATAGAAATGTCTCATTTAATGCGACAGATGATGAGAGTTTTTTCTTGCTAGGCATTGTGAGATTTTGGATGCTCTTCATTACTCTTCGAAATTATTTCTATTGCGTCCTTCTTCCTCGACAACCCTCTCTCTTGTGCATTGATCTTTAGACTAGGGTCTTTCATGTTCTTTATTTATATGCCTTCTCACATCATGTCATCTCTTTTTTTTTAAAGCGAAAAACCCCTTGTGGGGCCGCCTTGGTCTGAGAGACCACGAACAGGGGGTTCTACACCGTCAAAGTCACCCGGGAGTCGCACCCGACCCTGCCCGCACGAACATTATCAATTGGATTTTGGGTACCCAATTCAGATTTTTGGTAGGGTGGAGATTCGAACCTGGGACCTCCCTTGGAGGATTGCCCTCTCCTCTCCAACTCACCTACAACACCTGGGTACAAAACTAATTTATAGTGGAAAACACCCCTTTCGGGGTGCCACTTTCAACATGTTGGGCATAGGAGGAATGGAGCCTTGTCGGCCTCTACCAGCACATAGGACATTCCTAACTATACCATATATCTGCAGGATGGAGACAAGGGGAATGGAACCTGGGTCGGCCTCTACCAGCACCCAGGGCATTTACCATTGCACCACAACAAGCAGATTGTCATCTCTTTTCTTTAGGGTTATTAAATGATTCATAGGAAATTATCCACAAGCAGAGCCGCTGATTTTGAGGGATTCAAGACCGAGTCTATGAAGTATGGCACTGAATCTATTGGCCATCCCATTTGAGAAATATTTAATGAGGTTTTTTTTCTGGGCTTCCCTCCCTTTAGTCACAGCATATTATCTATCCTATCCCCATGTTTGGAGACCATGCAGATCCTAATAACTACATAACTGTCATGATTGGGCATACATTTGCTAAACTTTATGCTTTTGAACATGAAACTGTCAAAAAAGTTGGAGCAAGGCAAACATAGAGCAATATGACAGGCTGGTTTTTAGATTGTTGCTGTCTAAACATACCTTGAGGTTTAGTTTATAGGTAATTCCTTGAATCTTTGGCTAACTTCACAGTCATGATATTGTAAGAGATACATATTGCTGTCTAAACATATGTCAAGGTTTAGTTTATAGGTCTTTCCTTGAATCTTTAATCTTCTTACCCTGTTGATTTCAATGCCTTTCCTTGCTGATTTTCCCTCCATTGGAACCTTTTCCTTACCTTGCTTATTCCTTATTCTTATGGAATTCATAGAAGTTGCGGTGATTCTATTGTGATGCACTGATGACAATAAATACAACATAGTGAAGGAAGTGCCATTATAACGACCTCATACAACACTATTTGTTATCCTCCTAACGGATTGACTTAACATTCCCCCCCCCCCCCACCCCCCCTTAATCCATCAATGTGCAATTTACATCAAAGTATAAGCAAGAAAATCTCAAAATTTTTCAAACTTTATACATTCAAGAGATTTAGTGTGAAATTGCACTAAACCTCAATGTGCTTAGTGTGATCATGGAATACTGGGTTGTGAATAAGTTTTAGACTCCCTTGATTGTTGCAATTCAAGATTGTTGGTTGTTTCTATAACATACCCATCCTTGTCAAAATACGATGCAACCATATTGCCTTGGAAACAACTCCTCCTATAGTGTGATATTCTGCCTTGATGGAAAATCGAGCTACAACATGCTGCTTCTAACTTCTCACAGATATCAGATTGGATTCTAAAAATATTACATATCCAGAAGTGGATCTCTTATCATCCATGGATCTTGCATAGTTTGCAACCATGAAACCTATCGAGAAGAATTGATTGTTTCTCTTGTACTTCAGACCATAGTTAGTTGTGCCATGTCTATACCTGAGTACGCGTTTTGCTGCTTTCCAGTGACACATCCTTGGTTTCAGCATGAATTGTGAAAGATAGCTGACAACATAGAAGATATTTGGTCTGGTATAAGTTAGATAAATTAGTTTCCCAATCAACTCTTCAATAGGGAGTTACATTTACCTATGTTGAGAGGTCGTTTTGGGATAGTTGAAGCCTTGTCTTCATGGGGGTAAGGCATAGGCTTACAGGCAGTCATTTAAACTTCTTGAGCAGCGCCTTCACATATTTCATTTGCGTTATGAGAACGCAAGTCTTTGTTTTTCATACCTCCAAGGCAAGACAATGATGCACGAGCCTTGAGATATGTCACGTCAAACAATCTCTTCAAATTGTTCTTGGTCTCAATCATCTTGTTGAAACTGATTGTGATGACTAAGTCGTCGACGTATACAATTGTGAGTATGGTGTCATTGTTGACTCTGTTGCGAGTCCTCAACCTTGACGTTGATGTGTCTAGTACTATACTGAGATACCCCTTTGGCCGCTATGTGGTACTTGAAGAAGGTGGCTTTAATGGACTGAGATCATTGTTATCGTTATCTTCACCATCAAGATCATCAACATCAACCTCTCTCTCATAGGTTTAATAATCAGGAAATAGAACTTGAACATCCACAATGGCAAGAGGAGGAAGACTGGTAGGATGAATTCACAACACACTAGGAAGACTAGTAGTTCTAAAATCTTCAGCTTGGCTTGCTAGATGTACTGCATCACATTAGGATTGCTTGGCAATTTTTTAAAGTTTTTTAATCATACTCTTGCAAAATTTAGTTTTGAGACCTCCCTTTTAGCAATATTGACAAACTGGTTTCTTTGAATACTTCTTGGAGTTATTTTGGCTATTGTATTTTGACTTCCCTAAATATTTTTTCTGTAGCCTTTGAAATATCTTTTGGATATGCCTGAACCTTGGGCAAAAGCTTTTGAACATTTCTTAAAGTCACCTGATGCCAAGTGAGATGAGTGGAAACTTTGTCAAGTGGTTGGTCCAATTGATTCTTGAAAAACAAGTGGAACTTGTGATTAAATATTGGAAAAGATTCAAATTTATAGAGATATTATTGAGGAAAATTTTCACATACTTAGGATTGGCCTTTGGTTTCCCTCTTGCATAGGTAATATCAAATCTCAATTGCTTGAATTAATTGATTTACTCCTCAACATTGGTGACCTCAAAGTGGCAAGGTTGACCTCCAATCTACTCTTTTGTGTGGTGTGGGTATTCCTAAAAGGTGTTTCAAACCTCTTCCAAAGTTCAATAGGTTCTTTGCACTCTTTGGCATGGACTCAACTTGCTTCCAATTACAATACAATGAGATTAGACCCTGGGATTGATCCGTCTTTATCCACATAGTGTCTTGCTTTTCAACAATGTCAGAATATGAGGGATTATTCCATTCATAAAAATCCATAGTACTTTACATTGCAGAAGTGATTCCATCTAGCTGGCATAAATGGACTAGTTTGCTTCATTTAACATGGAGATAGGTGGCACTTGTTTTGTTATGTTCTTTCAGAAAATCAATTTCAAAACAATGAAACGAGATTGCAACACTGGCACTGCTGTGAAGGGAGAATTTTTTTGTGCAATCTAATTAAAGGGATGATTTTGCTTCTGTATGAGAAAGATGTGGCCTTTGATAGAATGCTCTTTAAAATAGCAAAAATAGTGCTTAAAATCAGCATTTAGAAATTTGAATTTCCTTCCACCTCTATCACGACACTTGATGAGATTTGACTGTTACAACTGGTTGCACCCATGTACAAATGGCAAATGAGCAATTGGTGATTTGAGCTAATAGGAGGTTGAAAAGTTGCACCACTTGATTGGTCGTGGGTTGGCTTAGAATGCAAAATAATTGTTATTTTTATCAAATTGAGCATCATAACCGCCTGTGGATGTGAAACATTAGTGATGTCAGTGTCAAGATGCCATCTAGGAGAGTAAAAGTAAAAGTAATTTTTAAGTTCCATGAGCATTGTGCATATTATGTGGGAGGAGGCACCTCGTGTTTTGCAATCCACCAATGGGGTGTACATACGCTACACCCCTTTGGATTCTAACCTTGGGCCTCCTCTTTGGAGCTAAATGCCAAGTGCCAAGCCAAGCTACCTTCACAAAGCAAAGCATAGAAGGGGCAGGAATCAGGCCGTTGATTTTCCAAGCATAGTTGCCTTGAGCTAGCTAGGCTAGCTAGGGGCCTTGTGTCACATTGTGGAAGGTAAAGTCCACGGGTCATTGAAAAAATGTTCCCATAGGCCAGACCAAAGGCAAAGGCAAAGGTTTCCATAATTTTCAGTGTAGATTTAAAAATTTCTGACCTTTTTCAGCAACTTTCAATGGTTTGTATTGTACAACCAGTCTTTGGAATGAAGAACATTAGTCTTAGCTCTTGTTTCCAGAATCTCAAGAATCAAAGGACCTTAAATTGACTTCTTTGTGGATATGTAACCTAGAGTAATCTGTGACGCACTAGAAACCTGTTGGCACTTGAGGATGGTTTACTCATCTCCAACACCATCTTCAAACCTTGTGATGCCAAAATCTGTGTCCTTGTGAATATTCTTGCTTTGGTGCCAAATACCCTTTATGGGGCAATGAAGGCTAGTGTACTTTTAAAGAAACCCTAAAAGACAAGCTAGTGTTTATAGAAAACCAAAAAAAAATGCCAGTCCAAAATTGTTGTTGCACAATCACTCCTTTGATATTACTGTTGTACAATTGTGAGTGGGTGTATAAATCTTACCCACTATACAATGGCATGGATCACAATAACTGTCAAGCTGACATATTATTGGATCACGATACAATACAAGGATCATCTCAAAAGGTGAACATGGGCCCATAGGCCAATACAATAATAAATCACGAGGTCAGCCATGTCCTATAGTGAACGATTACACATTTCAACATTTCTAATTAGGTCTTTATTTTATGGAAGCTATGCTACATCATTTCTCACAGATTCAATAGCACTTAGAATTTTCTGTTGACTTTCTGTTGACTGGTGCATTCAACCTTGGCCTATATGTGCTCCTGATTTCTTCCATCTCATTCCATTTCACATGACAACAGAATTTTGCTCTGATTTTTGACCACCTCTGAATGTACCATTCCATAGGCCTGTAACATTGCACTATTACAACTTGACAACCTCTATTATCAGTGACAAAATACAGATTTTAGAACTGAAGCATTTCTTAATCAGTGAAACCAAAAAATAAAATCTATTGAAAGGTCCTCGAGATAGATTTGTTCTGTGTAGACTCTATAATAAGTCATCCCCATGCATTTAGCATTGTTGAATCTCATGCCTCGTTTATAATGCTGCTCATTAATTGTTTAAACTTAGTGTTGTTTGAACTTGATAGTGGATAGAGTATATGGTCTGGAATAAAGTGGTTTGTCTGGGCGAGCTAGTGATTATGGTTTAAATATATGATTAAGCAAGCCTGTAAAGATAGGAGTTTCCAATTAAATGCCTTCCATGACATGTTGGGAGGGTTTGTGGCTAAACTTACGAGTTTTGAAGACTTATTTGCATGTGTGGTTCATGGGTATGGTTTTTCAAATGAATTGGACAACATTAGACTAGCTTATAAGTGAAGGTGTGGAGGTACTCTTGTTCTGAGACTATGACCTTTAGTTGTCATAACTTTAAAATGGTTGACATCTTTCAGATTTGCTTTATTGCTAGGTGCCCTAGCACCTTTAGTGAGAACTTGACCATACAGAGATGTTATTCAATTTGCTTGATACTTTCCTGAAGTTATATCTGCAAGTTGTATATTTTTAGTATCTTAAATATGATTCAATTCCAATACACTGGCTTTAGATATATTTTGACATTTTATGCCCCTTTCAGTCTGAGGAGTTTTGACCCTAACCTTAATCACTATCCCTGTACAAGAAAAAACTGCAAATTTTGACTATTTACTCTTTCCTTTCTATTGTTTTGAGAATTCCTTGCTTCTTTCCCTGTTTTTATGCTGGGCTATTTTTTGTTGTCCTTTTAACAATGGAGGTGTGCTTTTTTCAAAATACTGAAATTAGAGATGTGACGTGGATGTTTTGCTAGAAGTGGGCAAGAGTTAAAAAGGAATTTCCTATTATGATTCCTTTAATAAAAGTTGTTTATTATTATATTTTTTGGTACCCGTCTGGAATGGTCTTTTAGGCTGCACTTAAAGAAGACTTCACAATGTGACACTGTTCTTATGCAAATACTAAAAGAACATTGGATGACTTCTGCCAATATGTTGAACCTCTCTGATTGTGTGTCTTTGTGATTGTACTTGTGAAATTCCACCCCAATATATCTAAGTTATTGTGAGTGGGTCTGGGTCTGGCACTTCTTGGGTATATATATTTCAATTTATTTAGAAAGTTTTTTCTGTCTCTACTATATTGCACATAATCTTAGTATTTGGGTTAATTTTTGTATCAGTGGACGTCATGCCTTGAAGACACGATTAATGCAGGTATGCAAATTTCAATTTGAAACAACTGGCCTCGTAATTTGCGTTTGCATATTTACTATTTAGTAGGATAATCATTTACCATGTTTCAGATAGAGGCATATTCCATGCTGTTTTTTGTTTCTTGTTTTTCTCTGGATGGCCTGAAGTTTTGTTTTTGTTGATGATAGCTTGGGTATGAGTTAAATGGAAAAGATTTGGATGATGTTTTCCGGCGGTTTAAAGCTCTGGCGGAGCAGAAAAAAGTAAGAAATATTTTCTGTAACACTATTCTATGCACAGAGTGCACCATTTTTTCTTAACCAACGTTTTAGTGAAATGACCTTTATGCGTTGTTTGTTGATGAACATAACTGAAGAATACATGACAAAATAAGTGTACATGTGGCGTGGACCTCAAAGTAAAGAAAATTAAATTATAATACAACCCTGATTATATTGTCTTTTTTGTGGGAATATTATAAAACTATGCGTCATGTGCACTTCACACAAGTTGGAGCATATGCTAAGGGAGATGCACTTTTTTCTATGTCTTGTCATACTGATCGGTGTAGCCATTCTATTTCAAGATTCAGAATAGTGACATTTGAGAATATCTAATGTTTTACAATTGCTGGAAATTCTGTGGGATGGCAAAGACTCTGTTTCAGAATATCATATTATATTTTGTCACTTGTATTTAGCCATGCTTTTGCATGGAAGAAATTGTATTATTTTGTATTTTAAAAAGCTTGGATTCCTATTCGAATTGCTTGTGTTGTGGATTATCTTCCTTGTAGTTGCAAAGACAAATGGCAAGAAAAACATGCACACCCATGCATGAGTGAGAGGGAGGGAGGGGTAGGTCATTATAGGGGTTCTCTAGTAAACCTTTAGGGTGAGGTGTTAAGGAGCAAAGTGTGGTCATCAGGCTACAATCAACTTGATCATATCCTGAGTTTCCAGATTCAGGTTCTGGTTCGAGTTCAACAAGGATGAAAGTTGAAAACAAATTGTCATTTATAAAATCAGCAATAAAATTTGCCATGGAGTTCAAAAAACAGCAATAATTTTTTTTATCAATTAAATGTCTTAATTTAAATTCAGTTATGTATAAAGAACTTCACATTTCACATTTCATACATTGGCCTCTTGTCTATTTGTGTGTTACCAATACTGTACTTCACAAAATTTGGAGGAAAAGATGACTTTTTATCTTGCTTGGTTGCATGTACGTTCCTTGTTTGCTTCTTGATGATTCTAACACTAGTTGACTTGTCCACGTTGAAGATGTTGAGCACAACTACCTTTTCCTTATCCTTTGCACCCTTTTCTTCCTCAACACCTAAGCATAGGCATGTTGATTGAAATACTTTATAGTGATTCATTTGCGAATGGAGGAGACTGCTATTAGAGTGTCCTCCATCTTTCATGCACTCTTTCAGTTCAAGGACATGATCCTTGTTTGATTTCACGTTGAATATTTTTGTCATTGGCTGTGTCTTATCAAAAATGTGATGTCCTTGTTCATCTACTTTTTTCTGTTTTTCATATACTAGAGGAATTGGTAACTCGTTACATTTTTCATCGCCTCTTCATGGGTTCAAATCCTGCTCCTTGCCACTATAACCTCCAGTTGCACTGGGTAAACTTTTTAACATAACCGGCGGCGTTGACACGACACACCCTCCAGTTTTAGGAGGCTTGAGGGATTCGAACCGTGGTGTCCACCCTCCCAATAAAGTGATTCATTTGCGAATGGAGGAGACTGCTATTAGAGTGTCCTCCATCTTTCATGCACTCTTTCAGTTCAAGGACATGATCCTTGTTTGATTTTACGTTGAATCTTTTTGTCATTGGCTGTAGAAACATCTGTCTTATCAAAAATGTGATGTCCTTGTTCATCTACTTTTTTTGTTTTTCATATACTAGAGGAATTGGTAACTCGTTACATTTTTCATCGCCTCTTCATGGGTTCAAATCCTGCTCCTTGCTGCCACTATAACCTCCAGTTGCACTGGATAAACTTTTTAACATAACCGGCGGCGTTGACACGACACACCCTCCAGTTTTAGGAGGCTTGAGGGATTCGAACCGTGGTATCCACCCTCCCAAGGGAGCGCTTTGACCAACGGGCCGGACCCTCCGACCTATCCTTGTTCATCTACTTGTTTCTCAAATTAATGGTGTATTTTTGGTGTCTTTTCTTGAAGGTTAAGTGATTTTTTAGTATTGGCATCCTTAGCCACCCCTCGACACAATACTGTGTCTGAGGTGGCTTTTGCATGGTAATAGCTACAAAGTTAAGAACGAAGGTCTGCCCAAAAGGGCTTTTAAAATGCCCTTCATTCTTATGTTGTACTAATCGATTCCTAGTAACAGGAATTTTGTTGGCCGCAAGGCTGGTGTACCTAGCACTGTGCATGTCCTTTCTAGAGGCATGTTCACGCCCAATCTGCCATTCACTATGATGTGTCATCTGCCATCCACTATGATGTGTCAACTTGTGGCCTAGTATGTCTATGTGTAGCAATGTTGGCCACTTTAGAACATTTATCATCAATGTTGCCAGGTAAATGGGCCAGTCCTTTGTAACAGGCCTTGGTGGCGATGTCCTGTAATTCCTCTCTGCTTTTATTGACCCTCCCATTGTTTCTCCAATGCTTGAACGCAAGTCTTGTATTGTGCCATCAACAGGGTTTCCAGCTTGACTAGTATGCAAGCTCTGTGACTTTGATAGTTTGACAGATGTGACTATGATTGCCATCCTTCCTTGGTCACTTTGGTTGTTAAGTTCATTTGTCGTCTTTTCTTTAAAATCTTCTGGAGCCTCCTGACATCGCTTTTGCTTGGTGGATGAATCAAAATATTCACCCTTCTTCTTAGTTAGTGCCCGAGTCACTGCAAGAACATGTTTTGTTCCTATTTTCAGTTCAATATCAATTAGATTGACACTTAGATTGCCCCCTTCTTGGGTCAATTTTCTTTTGCATGGCTGTGCGGTCCACCCGATCTGCACATCATCTGCATGCTTGGGCTTGTGACATGGGTGCAATTATGTGCAAAGTGTCCCCACTCTTAATAATTTGGACACTTAGTGATCGGCCTCCCCCTCTTATCGTAAAAAATGTGACTGCCCGCATTCATTGCACCACTCTGGTAGCCATTTTTCTTTACCTGGAGGTTGTTCACTAACTGTCACTTGGTGCAAGAACCTCATCCTTTGAGGTCTTCAACTGTAAATTTTCCAAACCCTAGATAACTGCTGTCCTATGTTATTTTAAAATAAATCAGATCTGAGAATAATTTATTCAAACATGCAACAGTCACACAGATGGCTGGAAAAAATAAACAGCGTGAACAGCAGAAGTTAAATATATTTCTGAACCTGAAATATTACAAATAAAAGAGGCTACAGCTACAGCAGAACACTTCTGCTCTCTTTCTGCTTTTCTAGCCAGCAATCACTGTTCTTCTCCTCCTAAGCTTGTATTTTTCCTTCAACAATTTGTTCTCCTCCCATTCTTTTCTTTTGTATAAAACACTCTTGATCTTCTCCTTTTATCCTTGAAAAAGGTAACCCTAATCTCTCTAACCCTAAGATTAGATCTCATCTCATCTTGAGATGTAAGGTAAAAAATAGAAAATCACTTAAGTGAATATCAAAATAGAATCACTTAAGCGAACTTAAAAATAGAAAATCACTTAAGTGAATTACAAAATAGAATCACTTAAGTGAACTTAAAAATAGAAAATCACTTAAGTGAATATCAAAATAGAATTAAAAATGTCTCGAACCACTTCTAGCACGTTCATACTGAAGCCTGTGCAAGAAGTTCCTGTCCGAGCTACATTTCTCAACATCAACTTTGTGTCATCTTTTGAAGTGCTAATGTCTAATGCTTATTACTTTTAATGTTTAGGGACACTCAGATAATGAAGGGATGTGGACTTTGCTGATGTTGCAGTAGCTTTGTTTTGGGGCAATTGGTGCTAGTATGTCCCTCCATACGATACTTTGTGTACTATATGTTGTATTTTTCTTTGTATTTAGTGTAATCTCTTATTTCCCAGATCATGTGCATCATGTTCTTCATAAGTGTGTTAATTAATCATCTAGCTTTGTCATCATCATTGTCGCTGTCAGAGTTGCTTGTTGCCTGGTTCCAACTTCCACCACACGTTGTTTTCATCTTGCCATGCAGGTTAAGTGCCCTGTTGATTGCTTCTTAGTATGGTGTGGGTGGTACCACTTTCATCTTCTTCCTACCTTGGAAGAAGTCTGTCCATAATTTCAGTGCAATTATCGGCTGAATTTCCATTTTGCAAATCAGCTATCGGCTGAATTTCAGTGCAACTTTTGGCTGAATTTCCATTTTGCAAATCAGCTTCTTTAGGGATTGTAGGAATTCACGTCCTCATTTTCTTTTGGTTTTGTGCTGTAAAGTTCTTCGATAATTTAAGTGTCATTACATATGAAATTTCTTTTCAAAGGCTTTTCTCAAATTATCCTGCGTGGTGAAGGAGTTGTTAACTGTAGATTCTAATCCATTGCTACACTTCTCAGTGTTGCATGAAACATTTGCGTACATGTTGCTTCATCATTCACCCCATTTACTTTCTAGATTGTTACATAGGTCATGATGTGATGGATGGAGTCCTTTCCATCTCCAAAGGTTGAACTTTGGGCACTTCTGCTTGCCTCCTCCCACAACAACAATGGTCAGTTATGGTGGACTTGCATTTACTCTTTGTTGGTTTTGTGTTGCTCTCCTCCATCAATCGCATGTTCGAACTGTATGCTAAGGCATCTTTACATATTAGGGATCAAGCGTCCTGAGTGTTGTCACAAATAGACGTTTGTGGGTTCTTGCTGATTGTTGTAACTTCTACCACTGTTAGACACGCTCTCTTTAGATTGCTCTTGTGATGGACTACCATCCCTTTCATTGTTGTTTGCATCCTCTTGCACTCGTTTCTGAGTTGGAACCATGCATTGTCTCATCATGTACACTTCCAACATTGCAATCTGCGTTGGCACGCAACCCTCCGTCACACTCATCAATATGGACTTCATCAATGTGCACTTCATCCTGCTTGTCGACATGACCTTCGTCACTACACACTCCTTTGTGACGCTTGTTGACATGACCTCCATCATGAATGGTTGCAACATGCCTTTCATTGCACAATTTGTCTGCTCTTTACAAGTTGATGTTATGCTCTTCCACAGACAACAATACCTGCAATGGAGCTTGTTCTTTTTGCTCCTTGTTGGAGACCAAGTCTTTTGCATAAGGTCTTCCCTCCTCCTAAGGGGCCCACACGCGTTAGATTTCTGACAGCAAGACTTCCCTTGTCATCCAGTCAGTCAAAACAACATTGTCATAAGTATTTGTTCTTCTTTGTCCAAAAACAAGGATAGGCAAAGGAGTTCACATATGGGCATGGGCTAGAGTGATTCCTCCTATGTTGAGAATAGCAAGGGGTGCTGCCATTCTAGTCTTTGTACAGGTTTAACTTCTTAGAGTCCTGTTGTAGGATTTCTGTCATTGGCTATGGTGGTACTCCCAAAGCCATTTAAGTCTTTATAGGGAAAATTGTATGTGTGGTACTTACCATTGGAAGGTGACAAGTATACATCTTTACTTTTGGAGGAGCAAGTGGCTAGGCATGATGAACATGTGGTCAATCCGGTGATTCCTAATTGCCAGAGCAGGCCTCTTTGTTAGCTGAAATTTGTTCCGGTTTCAAGAAATAAGGATGAAAAAATTCATGGATGGTGGGCAGTTTTTCCACATGGAAGATAGTTCTTGCTCATAACATTTTGGAGGATCAATACCAAATCATTTGATTAATTTATTGTTTCCTTTTGTTCGACGAGTCTCTATTACTATTGTTGTGAAGAATGATGAACACTGAATAATTCTTAGGAACATGCTTTATTCATGAGTTGTATTTTGGAATAATTGGATATATAAGGAAGCCTTTATTCTTGTGTCTTTCTCATTGTGGTAATAACTCAAGTATGTTTCCATATCCATTTTTGGGATGAGTTTTTTTGAATGGAAGTTTTATTTGGCCTTGCATTAGCAGCTGTAACGTAGACATTTAGGAAAGTTAATTTATTGGTATTGATGTCACCCAAAGAGGCACTAAAATTGGATAAATATTTTACATGTTGCATAAGATGGGCAGCCATAAAGAGAGGGCTATATTTGTACTCTTATTGTTTGTAATTTAATTGTATGGGAGGAATTTGTGTTTTAGGTTGTATTCTTGAAGGGCTATATTTGTCATTACATGTATTTGATGTGTATCTTTACAATTTTTTTTTTTTTTGCCTAACTTTACAATTATTGGATGTGTATCTTTTAATTTTAGCCTATAACACGTATTTCTTATATTTTGAGATGGAGATAATTTGCCACTATGTGTACTTGTAAAACTTTTTCCATCAATTGAATTTCCTTGCTTCCCGATGACCTGCTTTTTTTGTTCTAGCTCATAGTGGATTCTCTTTCCTGCTTGGTCTATATATTGGCATATTTGAGATGCATACTATAGGGTCCCTCAATTATTTGTTTTTTACTTTGTATGTATTCTCCTTAGTGTTTCTCTTTTATCCTTGTGAAAGCTTTTCTCCCACTCTCATACTTTCATAGCACATTGATGTATTCTTCAGTCCCATTATCCTACTTTCATCTGTTGTAGATATTAACAAGGTTAAATTTGATTTCATGTATCCTTTTCATTTGGTATTGGCCCACTTTTGTTTCTTTTCAAAGTATATAAAGTTCCTTTTAGTAGAATTGGCATTCTCAATTTGTTGAGTGTAACTTTTCAATCAGGCTACAAAGAGTGAATCTGAATGGAGATCCAAGTCTCATTTTGAATGTATTGAATATATGAAAGAAAGCCACTTGCAACAAATTTGAACCTTTGCTTCTGTAACTAATGAACCTTGATAGAGTTTCAATTCTATAGAAACAAGAAGAAATTGATGTTTCGTAACAGAGGCCGGGCATTAAGTTTGGTCACATTGGAAAAAAGGCCTTCATTGTGTCTGTTACATTAGTCTAACATTTATGCTGTTTTGATCATTACAACTGGATTCTGTCCACGTAAACACTGTTATTTATTACACTTTTTTTTGGGTCTTCTGTTTGCAGTCACTCTCTGACGGAGACTTGGAAGCCCTAATTTCAGATGAAATATTTCAACCCCAAGTTATCTGGTCACTTGCTGATTTGCAGGTACTTGTTTAAAGTTCATTACTGTTTTTTATTTTATTGCTTATATGGGATTGAATATTGCATCGTGACCACATAGTGGGTATTACAGCAGCTTGGCTATTACACATGTATCATTTGGTAAGATTTGAACCTTGGTCTCCTCCTTCGAAGTCAAGGAATATAACTGGTGGAGCTCATGCCATTTATACAAGTTTATTGCTGTTATTATTATAATTTTATTTAATTTCAGGGAAATTTTGATACAAAGTGGCTTACGCTTGCTATAGCAGTATGCTGCATCTGGTATTATGATCTTATTTAAAAATCTGTATAATAAAATCTCAGTGTTCATATGCTGGAATGCAGGTGACTTGTGGAACATTGGGCCTTTCTACAGGGACTGTCAAATTAATAGGTCCAAATGGACAAGAACATGTTGCGTGTGCTGTTGGAACAGGCCCTGTAGATGCTGCATACAAGGCTATTGATAGTATCATTAAGGTAACTATAGGGAAAGCTCTTTTTGATTTCTGGCTGCTACCTTATATCAGCTTTTTCCTTTTTAAAAATCTAATCAGGTAGGTGCTGAACCAGGTATTGATGTGGAATGAAATTCGATCATAACATGCCTGGATATTATTTTTAGGTGTCCTTCAAACTTTTGGTATATGATTCTGCCTGGCAGACAGTTTATATAATTTTTACTGGGTTTTCATTCCTATTTCCTATGTAACTGTGCAAATCTATTAAATTATTTTTTATTTTCAATGATATTAGTAACAATAATGTTTCTTCATGCTAAGGATTCGAGAAAGACTAAAGTCAATGAGGAATTATTTGATTTAAAAAGAAAAAAACATGA
Organism: Wollemia nobilis; assembly: GCA_028583015.1. Lineage (NCBI taxonomy): Eukaryota > Viridiplantae > Streptophyta > Pinopsida > Araucariales > Araucariaceae > Wollemia > Wollemia nobilis. The sequence goes on from JAQPPZ010001340.1 coordinate 1,811,887, forward strand.
TTTATAAAACAATAAAATAAAAATGGCATGAACTAAACTGGTTTAATATGTCGACTTTTAAGGTGAAGAGCCTGGTTCAAATCTGGTTCAAATCTTGCCTGGCCATATATGCATAATTGCAAAAATTATTGGTGTAACACCACTATTTGTTTTGTTGAAATACTAAGGTGATGTGGTAATGATATGAGGTGGGGGCTTGTTTCAATCCTATATAACCAATTAAAAAAGTTGAGAAAAAATACCAAATGGCATGAGCTCAAGTGATTTAAAATGTGGACTGTCAAGGCAAAAACCTGGGGTCAAATCATGCTAGGCGATACGTGTGTAATTGCAAAAATGTATTGTAAAATACCACTATATGGTTTGTTGAAATAGCATGGTAACATGGTCATGATTAGTTATGGGTAGGGCCTGTTTCAATCCCATATAACCATTTTAGAGGGGTAACCATTTTAGAGGGGAAAAAAAGAAGTTTGGGAAAAAATGGGATACTACTATAATCAGAAAAAATCATAAAAGGATGATTGATTAGAATGTTGGTATCACTTTTTCAATTTACATAGTTTGCATATTGTCTGTGGCTCTGTACATGAACTTTTCAATCAATCTTTTCCCCTGGTCTTGTTCAATTGCTTGTCTTTATTTCCCATTTGATCTTACCCGATATAAGACTCCTTGCATCATCGAAGAAGGATGATTCATTTGGGCAATTTTTCTTTTTGCCTTCACTAAAGGACCTTTTGGAAACTGTGCCATCTTTCATAAATTGAAAATCTAACATGCATAGAACACCCATAATAGATATAGTCACATTTCATACAACCTCTGGTTTAAATTTACGCCTATTTTGAGGATCTCAACATTAGCGTTGAGTGACAATCAACTTTTACTTTCAGCATATTCATAACAGACTCGATCATAACATTAACAACACCTACAATTTATCTTCCTATCAAAATAATCTTTTGGCTGTGTCTTTTTCTTGATCATGGTATCTACTGCCTCCTGTTGTGTTTCCTCCAATTAATGCAATTGTGCTACCATATCTTGGATATATTCTTTCTCATCAATTCTATTAAGCTATCATCCTCAAGGTGGGAACCTCATATGTTAGAACATGGTCAATTCCATAGGCAAGCTGGAACGGAGAATAACCTGTTGCGGTATTTGTTGTAGCCGTATATGTCCATACTGCTGCATGAAGCCTCTATCCAAAGTGTTTATTTCCAAGGCTGCATCTTTTGCCAAAATCTGACACAATACATGGTTTGTACGCTTCACATGCACATTAGATCTTGACTTGTAGGTGGTTACCTTCCTATGGTTGATGGAAAACCTTTTTATCAAATCCTTTATCACCTCATTGAGGAACTGTGGCCCTTTGATTTGACACAATTTCCCAGGGACAACCAAACCTGCTAACAATTTTCTCATAGATGAACCTAGGTAATTCCTCAGTTTCTCTTTTCAAGGGTCTGGCCTCAACCCTATTAGTTAAATAATCAATGGCAACAATTAGCCTATATTGTCAAGCTGTAGAAGGAAGAGGTCCAACAATAGGGAGTCACATAAGAGTCAAATTTAAGTGTTAAAAGTCACATGGTGGTTGGTGGAAGTCACATAAGAGTCAAATTTAAGTGTTAAAAGTCACATGGTGGTTGGTGGAAATCACATGTCAATATCTACAAGGGAAATATATAAGTAGTTGAATTATCACATGTAGTTGTTTACAAGTGAAATGTAAGTTGAAGAGTTGTATGTAATTGTTTACCAGTCAAATGTGAGTAGTTAGGTGGTCACATTGATATATCTACAAGTCAAAGATAATTGGAAAAAGAGCACATGAAACACATGGAAGCATTAACTAATCAAGGGTAGGTGCTAGATAATATCGTGGAAGCCTTGTAAATTCTATAAATAGGGAGAACTTCCCCCCTTCAAGCATGGCAGCATGGTATGATTGTAGAATTGCATCATTGTAACATTCTAGCAGTGTATAAAGAACTCATTTCAGGATTATTAGTTCAGCAAGTGTTTTCTTAGAGAGGTTGTTGTAGAGAGTCATGAGGAAGCGAGGAGTACTTGCTTGTGTTTGCTGGTTGGGCACCAATGAAAAGATTCAGGACTATTATGCCCAAGTGAAGGAGTTTAAGAGAAAGGTAGAAGTGTAGATCCAGAAGGAGGAATTACCAACAGACTATTGGCTGGAGCATATAGCATATTGTGCAAGCATTTTATGGCAGGAATGAAGGTGGAGAAAGGTTGAGTATACTCTTTCTGTTGAGACTCAGTACCAGTTTTAGGAATTAAAGGAATTTCCCTTGCTAAATGTTTATGGCCAGTTGTCCCATTTTCTTATTTAAATCTTCAACTTTATTTATAGGTAGATGAGGGATGGTGCTTACTTAGTGGTTAGCAAAGCCTGTGAAGATAGCACTGGTTCCTTCTCCAAGCTCGCCTCTTGTCGTTTGGCCACCTCATATGCTTGCAGAATGGTTGGTGGTTGCTTATACTTCACCTGTTGCCTTATCTTCACCTTTGTTCCTGCAATAAAATGCTTGGACACTATGCTGTCTACTTCAGCCAGTAGTCCATCTGGTAAATCCTCCTTCTGGATCATTAGTTGAAAAAAATTATGAAGAGGTAGATGTCATGGCAACCAGGAGAGCTAAGGAAAAGAATAATGAAGATGAAGAAAATGTATTTGGGTTTCTGGCCTAAAGGTCAACTACTAAATAGACTGCATATGGAACTTTAGTACCGTTTTGTACTGACGTATCTACATGCCATCTTATACAGCTGCATGTGAATTGCATGACTGAATGCATTATCATTTTCCTGATACTAGGTAGAGTTTATGTTTGGTAACATATAATACTTTACCAGTCCATATATTCTACATATAGAGAGAACAGTGTATATTTGTTAACAACAAATATTTTTTGAGTCCACTTATTTTACATATTCAGAAAAAGAGAAAGAACAGGAATCATCTTTCCCTTTGTGTCCAGAATTATCCTGCAACTGCGATTGTGCATTAGTGAGAAAGAGGGGATTAAAATCTAGTTTTCCTTTTGTTCACATTGAAATCAAGTGGTCACCATTTTTAAAATTTAATGTTATTTTCTTTTATGCTTAAATATTTTTATTGGTTTGAAAAGGGGCCATCTGTAGGGAGCTGCAATCCAAAGAAATGTCAGGATTTACAGTAGACATCCTTCGAAGATGACTATGCAGCAATATTGGTAAAAACTGCCAATATTGAAACTGCTTATGTCCCATTTACAATGTTATTCATGGTATGACATGATATGACTTTTATGTTCATGTATACTCCAAGTGAAACATTATCTCACTTGTCTAATGATGCTATTGCCTGTATACTGGGGTTGGGAATCTCGCAAAAAAGTAACTGTTTCTTATTCTCCAGTTGAACCTCATGTTAACCAAACAATCAGTCAAGCTGTAGCCCTTCCCGTATACGTGAGTATTTCCAATGTTAGAGACTGTAATTGTAGTTAAACAGTATCCTTATTAATTGGATACAGTTAACAATCTAGACTAAAGCCTCTTCCTAGAACCCTTATAATAGTTAAGAAATTCTCTTCTACATGTAAATCATGTCAGCCTTTTTGAACTGCCGACTTTATCTCCGATAGAGCTGTCATTGCTTGTGCAAAATTGTTTGATTTTTCATCATATTTCTCTACATAGGCTAGTAGTATTTCACCCTTAATGATTTGTGAAAGTACTTCCAACACTACCTTTACCATATTACCTTCCAAAGCCCCATTAAAATTTTATTTTATTCGATCTTCCTCAGAAGCTTTCTCTTTCACTTTTGCTCTGGTTTTTCATATAATAAGACTATATTATCAGGAAACAACCCAATGGTTTATTGTTCTGTAGATAAGCATAGTGTTTGCTTACTTATTTAAATGAATTATTTGAACACCATTGTGTAAATTGTGGGAGGTTTCTTCTACATTTTTTATTCAGGGTTTCGTATTGATTGTTGCATTCTTTAACTATTGCTGGACATGCATGCCAATCCTAAATTTGGCCCCTCGGCCTAAAATCAGGAAGATTTGCTTGTTATGTTTTTATGATGGGAATATCTAGATTGAGGATCATATCAAGAATCTCTGTTATGCAGGTACCTGTGACTCTTTTGGAGTATTCACTTAGCTCTGTTACTGAAGGTATTGATGCAATGGCATCTACAAGAGTACTGATCCGAGGAGAGGAAGTGCATTCTACTCATGCACAAACTGGTGTATTTATTCAACGGACTTTCAGGTGTTAATTTAAAATTTCTTGTTTCCCTAGAAAAATCTTTTTCATCATATAGAAAAACTTATGTCCATTCCTTCTTTACCTTAATCTGATTCTTTACTGTTGCAACAGTGGAACAGGGGCTGGGATGGATATAGTCGTCTCCAGTGTACGTGCATATATACATGCCCTGAACAAGATGTTAGGATCTCAAGTTCATTCTAGAGGGAATATGGCAAGCCTGGTGTCAGGTGAATCTGCATGAAATGCTAAATTTGTCATAAAGGAGCGCACCTCAAGATGAGTGCTCATATTCATTACACCCTAAGAGCCTCTGGTCGCAGTTGTAACCTGGTTGTCGAGCCTTCCCAATCAGCAGCATGTAGTTTACATTCATGTTAGGCCAATTGATTTTTATCATGCAAATGTCTGTAAGCATATGTATATCTCATCAAAACATTTGCATTATTGGTCTTGTTTGGGTTAGAGTTTTGCTTTTCCCGCTTTTGGCTATGTGAGAAGGTCAGCATACTTCTTGTCTTGATATAATGCTTTGGTAGGCTATATCAAATGCCTTGGACATTTTAATCTTGATTCTGTGCAATGGCATCTCATGAATGTACAAGGCAGAGGTACTTACATAAATATATATATATTTTATTGTGTTGTTAATGACAAAATATTGCTCATTGATTTCTGCCCCCTGGCCCCCTTACTGTGAATGCCTTTAGGACTTTGACGAGTCTAGGCTTGGCAGAAGGTTGAGTTTGCATTGTTCATTGATTGATGACATCATTTTTTAAGACACTTTATGTTGAAAGCTAATTAATCCTCAAGTTCCAGGGAGAGCAATGCATTACATGCTTTTAGCTTGTTTTGAAATGTTCTTTGAAAAATTTCATAGTATTTCTAAAGAAATTCATAGGATATGTTTGAATTTGCCTCTCTATGCAAAATTTCAAAATTCATCTTATGTTTTTTAGGAAGAATTAAAAAAGCCTATTTGGTTCCGACATGTATTTGCTTCATACACATTTTGTTATATAAAATAGAGCAATTATGTTTTCTTCTTTCAATCTACTTAGAACTTTAAGTCTTGTTTAGGCTTCTCATTTTTCTGACAGGCGTCTCATTTTTCTGACAGGCGTCTTCCATCTTTTGATTGTGTTCATTTTTTGCTGTACTAATGTTGAACCGCAGATTTATCTGCCACAATTCGACTGGAAGATAAGTCATGTACTCTTTGACCTTTGGATTTAGGCCGACTGCTAAACCAACCTAATTTAAATATGGAAAGGTAAATTTGAGAGAGTAGGATGCGAGAAATTTGAAAGTAAATGTAATAAAAGAAAATGGGGGTGTAATTATAGTAAGATTGGTGTATGATCAGTTAACACGCAAGACAACTTAAATAACATCAGTGTGCTCCAACAAGGGTTTGCAATAATAGTCTGTTGTACTAATGTTGAACTGCAGAACTATCTGATTGAATGGTGTCCACAATTCTATTTTGACAATTGGAAGAAGAGAAATCATGTCCCCTTTGACCTTTGGATTTAGGCCGACTCTACTAATCAGGCTAAACCAACGTAATTTAAATATGCAAGGGTAAATTTGAGAGTAGGGTACGAGAAATTTGAAAGTAAATGTAATAAAAGAAAATATGTGTGTAACTATAGCAAGATTGGTGTATGACCAGTTAACACATAAGACAAATTGAATATCATCAGCGCACTCTAACAGGAATTTGCAATAATAGAAGGATTAACAAAAAGTGAAAGAGCAGTGACACAATCATTATGCATTTCACAAATTAAAAAAAAGTGTCAAAATTGATAAGCAAATGTCATGCACAAGCTTCATAATATTCCAAAACGAGTTCGAGTACAATATGGAGCCCACAAAGTGTAGTTTTGATCTTCTCAAACAACTAAAAGATATTTACAATGGAGCCCATAGCTCCTATTTATAACAAACTATTTAATTAAGGTTAAAATTTTCTACCAACTCTAAAAATAATAGATATCTAAAATTTTTCTATATATTTAGTTTAGAGGCATCTTTAGCAAAATAATACATCTCTAAACTTTACGTAACTCTAAAAATGCTTCTAAACCTAATTAGTCGGCCTTTAGCTCCTTTTGGATGTCATATAGAGACAAAATATCATTTTCTTGGAGGTTTCCCTAATTTCACATTGGCTTTGGCTTGTTTTGCTTAAAAAAATGCCAATTCATCGATTTTGGAAGTGACGATTTATTGATTTGCAAAATGGCACTTTGCCCTTTCATGATGGATCTGCTATTCCAATGGATCACTCTTTTTTGACGAATCATCCTCTTTAGATTTAGCCAAATTTTGACATTTCTTAAAAATTTGTGGATATGTAATACTATTATTGAGATTGTAAAATTTGGTTTCTTTGTTCTCTATTGTTGATTCTTGGTTGGAATTCAAAGGTAGTGATCAAGCTACTACATTTAACACCATTTATGTGAATGTTCAGATTATTTATTTCAAAAATCACTAGACTTCATGGTGTGTAACCTATGGAGGAAACGATGTAGGGTTTGTTTGAATATATTTTTCTATTTGAAAGAGATTACTAAATAGTACAACCACATTTAGGTAGAATTTCATGTTTTCTCGGGTTTTGTTTTAATGGTTTTTCTTTTTAAGTTGCAATTCATTTGGAAGGTGCCTTCATAAATGTAGGAAGAACCTTATAATTCATTTATCAATTTTGAATGCCATCTTGAATTTGGCCTTATAATATGTATAAAGGTACAAATATCAACTTTAAGTGATCTTCAACGTGCCGAAATAAATGCACAAGCATTGCAATTTTGCCAGCTTATGTTGCTCCTAATAAGAGGGGATATCCTCTAAAAGAGATTTTTATTATAAAAAATCAATTTAATATATTAGTTTCATTAAAAAGAAATCATTGCTAAGTCAAAATTTTCAACTACAAACCCCTAAGAGCTAGGTGGATTGGTAGTTGTTAGTTTGGTTGGGCATTTATCAAGAAGAGACCCAAGATCAAACCTTGAGGGAAGCCTATTGCAAAGGTAGTAAGTCTGATCCAAATCCTTTGAGTGCACGCTAGACTAACAATGAGAGTATGAATTCTGAGCACCCGGTGGTCTATTTCATGTCGGGCTATAAAACAATGAGGTGGAATAGGTTTGGTGGATGCAGCCCTATGGTTTGAACCCTGCTAGCTACTAAAAATAGCGTGGTTGTAACCAACTCTCCTATCAAGCAAAAAAAAAAAAATTCAACTACAAACATTTACGTTATGTTAATTATGTCTATATATTATTATATTTTATATTTTGTATTTTTTTATATTGGTAAACCAAGGTTTTTGGAAAGGTCCGAACCCCCTTTTACAAGCTTAGACTTGTCTATCCAGTCTTACATTTTGGTTTTTCTTAGTTGAAATTTTAATATATTTTTGCGCATTAGATCTTCATTTTATTTTGGTGCAAAAAATTGCAGCGTACTATGAATCATCCCTATTGTGAATTTTTTGACACAATATGCTTAATGTATTTTGACACACTTTTGAAATAGATATTATTGACACACTCAATTGTTTAATAAACCAGTGCATGTTCAGGTATGCCTATGTAAATAATGCACTAATCAAATGAGAATCAAACCTTGTCAGGCCTGAGAAACAAGAAATATTGTATTGCCTCTCTTGTTTTGATCGATAGAGCTCTCCACCAAAAAAACAAAGATGTTGAATCCAACAACATATGCTGCAAGAACTATATATTTATAATCACTAGAAAGTTTTGAAAGTCCATATTTAAGTTTCCCTGCCTTGTGCATGATATCCAAAACCTGCACAAAAGGCAATAACATAATATTATTCAGAACCCCAAAATTCCAAATATCCATATCTCAATCATTCACACTAAATTCCTCAAGCAAAATACAACCCCAACATAAAAATAATATCATAACAATGAACACCCAATATTTCCAAATTTCTATCTTTAGATAGCTTTTTTAAAATATCATATATTACCCTTGATATTAGATCTTTCCCCTTCCACTAGCTGAATTACATTTGGATAAACAGTATCCGGGGGAACCAATCTTTTGTCCTCTTTATGAAGAACCCCCAGTTTGCTAACCAATCTGCTACCCGATTTCCTTCTATGAATACATAGGCCACTGCAAAGTTCTCCAACGAGTTTAGAATCCTCAGAGTATTTGTTTTTGAACTTGACACCCACCAACTCACCATCGCCCTCTTATTAAGACAATTGATAATGTTAAGTGAATCTCCCTCCACTATCAACTTTCTCACTTCTAGTTGCCTCGCCAATTTTTCTCCAACCAACATCACTCTAGCTTTTGCTAATGACCTGTCATTGTGCCTAAATACTCTGTGACAACTCCAATTATGATTTTCTTACTATCCCTCATCACTGGTCCACCCCCAACCTTACCATGATTCCCTTTAGATGCCCCATCAAAATTGAGCTTTAACCATCCCTCCTTAGGTGCTTGCTATTTTACACTTATTGGATCTACTTATGGATTATTCTCCATCCCTACTCGGCTTAGATCCTGTTGTTCACTTATCCTTGCTTCCTCTAATGAATTTGGTTTTACCTTTATCCTTAGGGCTTTCACATTTTCCACTATAGTAGTTGAGATAATCTGACTATTTCTATATGCACTCTCTTTTCTCCCTTAAATATTCTTCTATTTCGCTCCAACCAAACATCCCAAGCATAATGGAAAGGAATCAGGTCCCATATATGATTCAATCTAGTACTCTTAAGGGGCTTTTCCCATTGCCCAATCCACCCTACAATATTGTTTGACATTACCCATTTAATCCCCATCTCCTTGATTAATGCTTGAAGTATCTTGAGGGAGTAGTTACAGTCTAACATTATGTGTTTCACTGTCTTTTCTTGTGCTTCACAAAGGTAACACCTATTTAGAAATTGAGACCCTCTCATATGCAAGTTATTTGTTGTAAGGATCTTATTTTGTATAACCGGACAAATTAATATTGTTATGTAGCTTTCCTTCCCCACATTCTCTCCCATTGAAATTCCTCTTCCTAATATGATGTTAGCAATTCATAGGTCAATTTCACACTAAAGGAGCCTTCTTGAGTTGCTCCCCATACTATGTTGTCCTCACCCATATTAACACCTACATGGTAGGCCCTTAGTTTGATTTTGAGCTTACTTAATGCTTCCACATTTTGGTTATTGCTCATAAGTTCCTTCCACCTTACCTCTCCATCTTCCCATTCCAAGTAATCGCTAACCAAACTCCCATACCTTTGCTCTAGATCTTCTTGGACTTTGACTATCTTCTCATCCTTACTTAGAGGGTGGTTTTCCAACCATGCATCCTCCCAAAAGTGGACTGACTTGCCATTACTAATTATCCATTGTACACCTTTCCATAACACCTCTCTTCCCTTTATTGTATGTTTCGATATATAAGAGCCATTACAAGGATTTAGTGTGGTTATGAATCTTTTTTTTTGGTTGTCCAAGTACTTATTCTTTAGAATTCTAGCCCATAGTGATTGACCTTCCTTCATTATCCTCCACCCTACTTTTGCAACTAAGACCTTATTTGTCTTATTCTCCTTAATCACAACCCTCCTTTTGATTTCTGCCTGCACACTTTCTCCCATGCAACAAAGGGGATTCTACTCTTCTTGGATCTTGACCATAATTGTTTTTTGAATACTTTCTACTATGTTTGCAACTTTAGTTGGAATCTTAAACATAGATTAAAGATACACAATTTTAGGGTAAAGCCAGGTTTTGAAAGGGTCCCAGTCTCTTTGTATAGGGGTTTGAATTTTTTTTAGGGTAAAGTGTGGGTTTTGAAAGGGTCCTGGTCCCTTGTGCAGTGGTTTGAACCTGGGTCTCTTGGATGAGAACCCAAAGACATACCACTATGATGTCCCAACAGGGACTTAAGTTTTTAGGATAAAACATGGGTTTTGAAAGGGTCCCTGTCCCTTATGTGGTTTGAACTTGGATCTCTTGGATGAAATCCCAAAGACATACCACTAAGGTGTTCCAATCAAAACTAAAATTTTAGGGTAAAACACAGGTTTTGAAAGGGTCATGGTCTCTTTTGTGGTTTGAACTTGGGTCTCTTGGATAAAACCCAAAGACATACCACTACGGTGTCCCAACAGGGACAAAATTATAAATTTTTTTAAACACACTCATATACAAAATTTTTAGGGTAAAGCATGAGTTTTCGAAAGGGTCCCAATCCATTGTGTAGTAGTTTGAATTTGGGTCTCTTGGATGAGAACCCAAAGACATACCACTACGGTGTCCCAATAGGGACACAAATTTTAGGGTAAAGAATAGGTTTTGAAAGGGTCCCAATCCCTTTGTAATTATTGATAATTAAATAAAGAATTTCATAGTAGCCAAGATGGATTTGAATGGAATCAAGAATCAACCTAACTCTCAAACTCTAAAAAAATAATAATACAAAAGTGAAAATGGAAAGTAAACATAAAACGTATAATGTACAAAATTCCAATTGATCTACAAATTTATGGGTGAATGGAGGTGTAAGTACCCTTCATGATGCATAAGAGTGGATTTTGACAACCATCAATTACATATTCTTGGTTCATTATTAAAATATGGATTGCCTTATAGGATAGGTATGGGCCTTGAGCCATTACCCCCCCAAAAAATGTTACTTATGGTTAAACAGGTAAAAATAAAATTGCATTTATGAGCTCATTGCTAATATATGGACCATATTACAAGATGGGTATGGGCCTTGAGTCATTTCAAAAATCTAATGTCACTCATGGTGAAAAGAGATTATATGAAGTTCAGTCCCCGGAGGGAGCACCAAGGTTAATATATTCTCAGCCTAAAACAAGAAGCAGTTGGAAAGGCCAGTTGGATTTGAGGGTACAAAGGAAGATTGGAAAACTGCCTAGGTTTTGGGTAGTAGATACAAGGGATGCAGATGATCTTCAATTCATGTCGAATATTGAAAAGGAAAAGGAGCCAAAAGGTAAACAACTTAAGCTTGATTCATTTTGTCAATCCTCCCAGTCTCCTAAGGGGGGAAATAGTATCAAATCTCATAAATGGACTTTTTACCTTGGGCTAGCAAAATGTGGAATCAATATTAGTTTTGAGTGGAAGTTGGGGTTTTGGTTTTTGATCTCCAGCTTCCAGCAGAGGTTCGGTTGTCTCAGTTGGAAGGAATCAAATAATGCTTCTGTGCAGTTTGGTGGGTATCCCGCCCCTAGTAGTGATCCAAATTGCTTCATCAGGAAGGGGATGGATTTTATCTCTGAGTTGAGTGGCAGTTTTTTGGGTGCAAAACCAATGTAGTTTTTTGTGGTGGTTTTGATCCTTTTTGTCTGGGCGGTAGTTTAGATTTTATTTGCCTATTCTTGGCCCGTTTAAATGCTTTTTAGTTTCGATATTTGTGTTGGATTCTATCCTGGCTGGGTAGCATTATGTTTTCAAATTTTAATTTTTTTTGCTAATGTAAATGCCACATGTTAGCTCTTTGGTTGGCAATTTGATATTTGGTTGAAGTATTTCATCACCTTTTCGATGACTTCTACGCTTTGTTAAAAGGTTTGGAGACCCTTTTAAAACTCCTTCGTCCATCTAATAAAAAAAAAGATTATATGAATCAACATCCCTTTTAAATTGAATGAAGGGCCACAAATAAAAGACATTATTGATCATCCTATTTATGGTAACTATCTCAAGCTAAGCTCTTTGGTGTTAAGATGATATTTTAGTCTAGTGAAGGTCACCTTTGACATTATTAGCGAAGATATTTGTAAGCTAATTTGTAGAAGGTACTTATGTAAGCATTATTTGACATTATGAATTATGCTTTTGAATATAGTGGATTGAAAGCCCAATGTATTGCATCTATTGGTGATGTTTTCAACCAAGAATTTCACTATAATATTATACTTCCATTATAAAAAAAGATAGGGTATGCTCTTTTTTTATTAGGGTAAAAACAAGATTTTGAAAGGGCCCAAACCCTTTTACAACACAAAGTTAGTCTATCAACTGCACAACTGCCAAGGGCAAGTAGCTAAAAATCCCCTAGATGCAAGACAAACAATATCCATCTTGGACCCCAATTAGTTGTAGTCCTCCCTAGTGAACTTTTCTAAGTCCTCATGGACCACCCCTAGGGGGATCCATCTCCTATCCTCTTATTTAATGGTACCAATTTTTTCTAGCCAGTATGCTTGTTTTTTACCTTCTCTAAATACATGAACAAAATCAACTTCTTCAAAATGCTTTACAATCTCTCTAATATCTTGCACAATGTAATCAATTTGCCAATTAGATTCTCTCATTTTTCAAAAGATTGATAATATTCAAGGAGTCTCCTTCAAAGATAACTTTTTTAGCACCTAGTTCCTTAGCTAGCTCTGCACCCAAATGTAAAGCATTAACTATAGCTTTATGACTAGTAGTATTTCCCAAAAATTTGTAGGCTGCCCCCACCAATCTACCTTGATTTTCTCTCAAAATTGCTCCTGCTTCGACCTTACCTGGGTTACCTTTGGATGCCCCATAAAAATTTAACTTCAACCATTCATCTCGAGGTGGTTACCATTTTACATCAATTCTAACATGAGCATTTGCCTCTCCACCAGTAAAGGGTTCCAAATTCCATGCCTTAGCTATGATAGTCTCTTTAGTATTCTTCGACTTGATAGAGTACTTGATAGATTTAACATTCTCCTATAAAAAATGGATGATATCTCCAAAAATTCTCATTGCTGACCTTTTTTCTCTAAAAATTCTCCCGTTCCTCTCTAACCATACTCCCCACACAAAATGAAATAAAATCAGGTTCCAAATTATATTAATATAAGGACTAAAAAGGGGTTCTCCCATTGTTGTAACCACAAAACCATATTATAAGGCATCACCCAAGAGATGCTCATCCTATTGATGAGGAGCTGGAAAATATTTAGAGCATAGGGACATTCCACAAAGATATGTTCCACTGATTCTTCTGCCTTTTCACACAAACTGCGTATTTAGATAACTAAAAACCTCTCTTCTTAAGATTATCCATCGTTAGGATCTCATTCTGGACTGCTTCCCAAAGAAAAATCTCTAGTTTAGAAATAACTCTTTTACCCCAAATTCTATTCCAAGGGAAACCATTATCTATAGCAGGATCCAAAAGATCATAGGCTGTCTTCATTCGGAATTAACCATTTTCAGTTTTGCTCTAAACCATAGAGTCTCTTTGTCTAACAACACCTAAGTAATAAGCCTTTAGTTTAGCTTTAAGAAGGTTTAAAGCCTCCAAATTATGAGGGCCTACCTCTAAATATTTCCAGTTCAACTAGTTATCCAATAAAGTCATGTAGTCACAAACCTTTTTACCATATTTATCTTTTAGATCCTCTTTCACATTAGAGAAAATATCATTGTTGACTAAAGGGTTATCATCTAACCAGACATCTTCATAGAAAATTATAGAGGCCCCATATCCAACACTATATTTCACACCCTTCCACAAGGCTTCCTTAGCCTCCACCAAGTGGTTTCATAAAGAAGAGCCACGACAAGGGTCCTAAATTGTGAGAAATATGGTATCCTCCTAACTGTCAAGATATTTTTCTTTACGAATATTTTCTCAAAGAGTCTGACCATCACTTAGAACTCTCCATCCCACCTTGGCTTCCAAAGCACTATTAACTAGGATGAGCCTCCTCATACCAAGACCACCATGCTTCTTTTGATGCTATCTTTTTTCTAAGCTACAAGAGGAATCCTACTCCTCTCTTTAGATCTTGACCATCAGAACTATTTTTGAATTTCTTCTAATACTTTGGAAACTTTAGCAGGGATCTTAAAAAGGGAGAGAAGATAAATAGAGATAAACTGCAAAATACTCTTAACCAACAACACTTTATCTACTTGAGACAAGAGATTACCTTTTCATCCTGCAAGTTTGTATTGAAACCTGTCAACCAAACCATTCCAAAGAGGTGCCTTGCAAGAACCCACGAACATAGGCAGTCCAAGGTAAGAAGAAGGTAGGGTTGACACAAGACACCCTATCACTATAGCCACCCTTCTCTAGAGAGCAACTTTAGTGTTAATGAAGAAGATCTTGCTCTTGTCCAAATTGATCTTTTGGTGAGAGGCATGCTCATACAGGTTTAATATTCTTTTAAATTTAATTGCCTCTGCCACAATAAGATTACCAAGTAAAATGGTATCATCCACAAACTATAAATGAGTAATACCCTTAATATAATGAGCTGGTTTAAGGCCTCCTATCCGGCCAAAAGCCTTGGAAACATTGAGGTATCGTTCGAGCGTGTTGGACATTTTGAGTCCCTAAGCTAAAATGTTGTCATTGATGTCAAAAGAGCATTTAATGTCAAAAGGATCTATGAAGGGTTTTTGTGAAAACCAAGGCAGGAAAAATAAAAGGTTTTAGTTAAAACCATGGACAACATATTTGATCTGGGTTTTTCTTAAAACCCAAGTTGGGCTTTCGTTTCATCGAAAAAGGTGCCCCGATGATGGAGTTATTTGAGTTTTAATATTTGGTTTAAATTTTAATTATTTAAAATTTAAATTCAAATTTAAATTTAAATGCAAAGTTTCCCATCGACGTCATCAAGCAAACATAAATTCATATTTCCGTCGACGTCTTCGAAGTGTTTTAAACACTATATAAAGGGGTGGTAAATAAATCAAAGTTTTATCCTTGCTCTTGTGATAAATGTTTGGCATTCGAATAAGTCTATGAGCTCGTGCGAATTTTGAGAAGAGAAGCAGGAAAGAAAATGACAGCGCTTGGAAAGTCAAATCATGGTGGGAAGCGTGGCGCATTGGCAAATCATTTTGGTTTAAGGGACAAGGCAACGCAAACACCAGGGATCGAATCCCTTGGATGGCGTTTCGAAAGGCGTGTGGAAAGCGCTTTGGCGCTTTGTCTTTTGCGGAAGGTGGAGGAAGGTTTAAGGCACTTTGGGCCTTTGCCTTTCCAATGAGTGCCTAGCTCGTGTGGAATCTTAGTCGTGGCTAAGACGCTCACGGTGTGGCAAGTCGGGGGTTCGAATCCCCTTGAGGAGGTAATTACGTTTTGCATTTAAATAATTTTTATTAGCCCTAAAGTTTGGAGTTATAAGGTAGTTAATGGAAATTAAAGTTTGTTATTAGGGTTGTGATTATTATTGCAAAGCATAATTGGTTTATGATTTATTTGATGGTTATGGAGAATTAATTTTAGGAGAAATAAGGAGTTGTTTTTTAAAAGCAATTTTGAGAGGTTTATTATTTTTGATAAGGGTTTTAATAAAAGGGACTTTGGTGGATGTGTTTATTAACTTGGAGTAAAAAGGGTGTAATTTGAGTAATGCTTTATTTTGTGATTATTTGAAGTCCATTAACCCTTGTTTAGATTGGAAAGGAAAGTTGTGTTTAAGTGTGGCAGATTTTGTGGACAACTTATTGGCATCAAAAAGGTATGGGCACATTCTCCTATTGATTGTTTATGGTGGTTGATTTCTGAAATATCATTGGAGAGAAAAGGATTGATTGTGGTTTCCTTTGAGAAAATGATTGGTTGAATGCTTCAAGGTTTTCTGGTTTGTGAGTTGTATTTAAACCTTGTTTTATTAGCATTGTTGTTGAAGCCCATTGATGATGAAATGAACTTGAACTTGAGTTAGAAAAGAACATGAGTATCATTGCTATGTGAGACTTGTGCTTGAGCATTGTTGGAAACATTTTGAGTTGGTTAATACATGCTTGGACTAGGGTTTGTGAAAAAGGATTGTTCCTTGAGGTGATTGGTTGAGTTGAGTTGGTTAATACATGCTTGGACTAGGGTTTGTGAGAAAGGATTGTTCCTTGAGGTGATTGGTTGAGTTGAGTTGATTAAGCCTAGTCAAGTGGATGCATGTGGTTGTTCAAGTTCCTAGAAACAAACTATTCAATATTCTATTTGATATTGATTTGAGTTGAGATTGAGGTTGATTTGAGTTGAGATTTAAAAATAGATGTTTCTATTTAGTTGAGATTGGGATTTGAGTATAGAACATATAGAGTCTCTAACAATTCTCTTTATGCTTCTATGAGATTGATTTGAGATATTGATTGTACATTGAGCTTAGAACATATTGAGTCTCTAACAATTCTCTTTATGATTCTATGTGATTGAGACAAGTCTTTGAGAAGACTTGTGGACTATTTTGAGTTAAGCTTTTGTGAAAGCTTGCTATGCAGATTTGAGCAAGTCCTATAGAGGACTTATTGAAGTATTTGAGCAAGTCCATAGAGGACTTATTTAGTTTATTATGATTTGAGTAAGTCCTAGAGAGGACTTGTTGAGCAGATTTGGACAAGTTTGTGTGAACTTGTTGAGCAGATTTGGACAAGTTCTTGTGAACTTGTTGAGCAGATTTGGACAAGTTTTGTGTGAACCTTGTTGAGCAGATTTGGACAAGTTTTGTGTGAACCTTGTTGAGAGATTTGATAGTGTGAACTATTGAGAGATTTCAAGTTTTGTGTGAACCTGTTGAGCAGATTTGAGCAGGTTCTAAGTGAACCTATTGAGCAGAATTGTACTAGATCGATTATACTATGTTTAGTGCAAGAGATTGAGCAGAACTATGCTAGACCGACTAAACTATGTTTGGTACAATATTGAGATAGAGCTTTGGAGGTGACAGAGTATAGAGGATAGAGTCTCAGTGGATAGAGATCCAACAACCAAGACAATTGAAGATAGATCTGAGTGAGGAGTCTTCAAGTGGAGAGAGATCCACAAGTCAGTGCAGTAGAGAGACAGAGTCTTCTAGAAGATCACTAGCCAGAGTAGAAGGGGAAAGAGTTCTCCTATGGAAGAGATCCATGAACTTGAGATTTAGGGGATCAACATCTCCTTTGGACCGAGGTCCATAAACATTGTAATTTGGGAAATATTCCCAAGAGATTATTTGAGAAATATTTAGAAGAAATATTTTCTCTATGGAGGTAGCCCACATTGGGTGAACCACGTTAAATATGTGTCTCTATTGTGTGTGGAGTTTTATGCATTGCTTTGATTACTACTATTGATACTGCTATCTATACATTGCATAATATTGATTTGAGAAGAAAAGTAAAAAGTGGTCTTATACTGTTCACCCCCTCTCAGTATAAGCTTGTGTTCTTCAATTGGTATCAGAGTGGGTTCCTTCAGAAGAGTTTGACAGCTTGAAGGAAAAGTGGTCTAAGAACACAATGGATCACAAAGATCAAAAGGATGGGTCCTTCAATAATGTAGTACCAGTATTTGATGGAAGTGACTTCTTGTATTGGTGTATGCTGATGAGATTTTACCTGATGGCACTTGGAAATGAAGTTTGGGATGCAGTGGAACTTGGATATGATTCTATAGTCAATCCTTCGATAGATAAGGAAGGTAAGCTTCTAATGCATGCAAATTCAAGAGCTATGAATGCAATTATAAAAGGATTGGGTAGATCAAGAATCTATGAACGTTATGGATTGTAAAACAACAAAAGATATGTGGGATCTACTACATGATATATATGAGGGTGATAAAGGTGTCAGGAAAGCTAAGATCAAAAATCTCAAAGGAGAATTTGAGAACTTAAGAATGAGAGATGATGAAAATATTCATGATTATCTCAGTAAGATTGATGAACTTGTACATGAGATGAGAGGTCTTGGAATGAAGGTTGATGAATCAGATGCTTGTGATAAGATCTTGAGAACTCTTCCAAAAAGGTATAGTGAAAAGGTTTCTGCTATAGAAACATCAATTGATAGTGATTCTTTGACAAGGAATTCTTTGCTTGGTATGCTTACTACTTTTGAGATAAGAACAAAAGATCCTATTCCTCCGAAAGAAGCTGCTTTCAAAGTGGACAAAAAGAAAAAGGGAAAGAAAATAGAATCAAGCAGTGAGTCATCTAGTGATGAAGAAGCTAACTATGGTAGAAGAGATAAAGGGTTCAAAAGACCAATAGATATGAGATCAGTTAAGTGCTTTAATTGTGGTAAGTTTGGACATTTTGCAACAAAGTGCAAAGAGCCAAAGTACAACAGTGATGAAGAAAAATAGGATCACAAGTACAGGGAATCAGAAAGACACAAGTACCAGAAGAAAGGCAAGGATGGACAGAACAAACAAGGAAAGAAGTTTTTCCAAAGGCAAAAGAAAAGCTACTATGCGGATAATGCAAGTAAGTACTCATTTGATAGTGATGCTAGTTTTTCAGACAATGATAGAGATGAAGTCTTGTTCATGATTGAAGAAAAGGATCAAACTAAGAAAAAGACTCCAGTTATTCTTAAGTGTTTTAGATGTGGTAAATTTGGACATCTTGAAGATGATTGCACAAGAGATGGTTATAGTTTCAGTGATGATGATTTTGAAGATGCACTTGATAGATCAAATGAGAATCTTCTAATGGCTTTAGAAGATGAAGAATTGAGTGATCCTATAGAAAGCAAGTCAAAAGAAAGAAATGATATGGACAAAGGCAAACAAATAGAGGACTACTCAATAGAGAATGGTTATGATCTCAAGGGAGAACTTATCCATGCCCTTGACACAGTAAAGAAGGTAAGAAAGCAACACTCTAAGCTTGAAAGTCAGTTTCAAGAATGTGATGAAGAAATATTATTGCTCATAGAGGACTTAGAAAAGTCAAAGGCTAAGGCAAGTAAGTTCAAGGATAAGTTAGAAGCAAATATTTTGGAATGTGAGAAGTTAGCACAAGAAGTGGCTACTCTAAAGAAATATTTACAGGACTCCAAGATCAAGATGAAGAGTTTCACAAATAGCTCTAAGAACTTGGATAAGTTCATTTGTGGACAATAGAGAACATCATGTTCAACAGGTCTTGGTTTTGGAAAGAAATAGGAAAAAGCAAAGTCTACTTCAAGTCTTCAAGAAGAAACAACATCAGAAGAAGATACTTCAGAAGAGGGATTCTTAGATGCAAGTGAAAGTGAAACTTCTAAGGATGAGTCAGATTGCAGTGAGTCCAATAGGGACAATGGGCAAAGAAGATACAGATGGAACAACAATCGGAATAGGAGACCAATGAGGTCTAGGCAAGGAAGCTTCAATGGGAGATGCTTCTCATGTCAAAGGTTTGGGCATATGGCTTCACAGTGTAGATCACATGAAAGATAGGTATATGGAAGAGAACAACTTTTCCAAGGATATTGCTATTCATGTAATGAGTTTGGTCACAAGGCAATGAATTGCAGAATTCATGACAGAAGAGGATATGGCTTCACTAGGAGAAATCCTAAGACTGTTGCACATCCAAGGAATAATAACATTAAGTGTTATAAGTGCAATAATGATGGTCACATAGCAAGATGGTGTAGAGCAAATATTCCAGAAATAGGCATGAACATGAACATGAACAGGAACAGGAATATGAACAAGAACAGGAACAGGAACATGAACAGAAACAAGAAGATGAACAGGAACAGAGACTCAGAAAAGAAAAGAGACTCAGAGAAGAATGAGAACAAGAACAGGTACAAGAAGGAACATGGATGAGAACAAGAAGAATAGGAACATGGATGATGACTTGGAAAGAAACAATGAGAGGATTCAACAAAAAGGAAGAGGAAAAGACAAAGGCAGAGAACAGTGCTTTCGGGAGTAGAAATACTCCCACCCTAGAATTAACCACCTCATGTGGAGGTGGGGGAGGGGCTAAGCTAAGAGGCTTAATTCTTAGCCCCGAGCCCCAAAGGTGACCCTTTGCCATTGATGTCAAAGGGGGAGAGATTTGTGTATTATGGGGAGAGTTTTTGGATATGAGGAGAGATTTGATATCTGAGAGAGCATTGAGCTAGGGGGAGCAAAGTCCCAGGGGAGCAGAAAAGAAGGTCAGAATTTAGTAAAAGGATTTGGGTTGCCATCAATGACAAAGGGGGAGATTGTTGGACATTTTGAGTCCCTAAGCTAAAATGTTGTCATTGATGTCAAAAGAGCATTTAATGTCAAAAGGATCTATGAAGGGTTTTTGTGAAAACCAAGGCAGGAAAAATAAAAGGTTTTATTTAAAACCATGGACAACAGATTTGATCTAGGTTTTTCTTAAAACCCAAGTTGGGCTTTCGTTTCATCGAAAAAGGTGCCCCGATGATGGAGTTATTTGAGTTTTAATATTTGGTTTAAATTTTAATTATTTAAAATTTAAATTCAAATTTAAATTTAAATGTAAAGTTTCCCATCGACGTCATCAAGCAAACATAAATTCATATTTTTATCGATGTCTTCGAAGTGTTTTAAACACTATATAAAGGGGTGGTAAATAAATCAAAGTTTTATCCTTGCTCTTGTGATAAATGTTTGGCATTCGAATAAGTCTATGAGCTCGTGCGAATTTTGAGAAGAGAAGCAGGAAAGAAAATGACAGCGCTTGGAAAGTCAAAACGTGGTGGGAAGCGTGGCGCATTGGCAAATCATTTTGGTTTAAGGGACAAGGCAACGCAAACACCAGGGATCGAATCCCTTGGATGACATTTCGGAAGGCGTGTGGAAAGCGCTTTGGCGCTTTGTCTTTTGTGGAAGGTGGAGGAAGGTTTAAGGCACTTTGGGCCTTTGCCTTTCCAATGAGCGCCTAGCTCGTGTGGAATCTTAGCCACGGCTAAGACGCTCATGGTGTGGCAAGTCGGGGTTCGAATCCCCTTGAGGAGGTAATTACGTTTTGCATTTAAATAATTTTTATTAGCCCTAAAGTTTGGAGTTATAAGGTAGTTAATGGAAATTAAAGTTTGTTATTAGGGTTGTGATTATTATTGCAAAGCATAATTGGTTTATGATTTATTTGATGGTTATGGAGAATTAATTTTAGGAGAAATAAGGAGTTGTTTTTTAAAAGCAATTTTGAGAGGTTTATTATTTTTGATAAGGGTTTTAATAAAAGGGACTTTGGTGGATGTGTTTATTAACTTGGAGTAAAAAGGGTGTAATTTGAGTAATGCTTTATTTTGTGATTATTTGAAGTCCATTAACCCTTGTTTAGATTGGAAAGGAAAGTTGTGTTTAAGTGTGGCAGATTTTGTGGACAACTTATTGGCATCAAAAAGGTATGGGCACATTCTCCTATTGATTGTTTATGGTGGTTGATTTCTGAAATATCATTGGAGAGAAAAGGATTGATTGTGGTTTCCTTTGAGAAAATGATTGGTTGAATGCTTCAAGGTTTTCTGGTTTGTGAGTTGTATTTAAACCTTGTTTTATTAGCATTGTTGTTGAAGCCCATTGATGATGAAATGAACTTGAACTTGAGTTAGAAAAGAACATGAGTATCATTGCTATGTGAGACTTGTGCTTGAGCATTGTTGGAAACATTTTGAGTTGGTTAATACATGCTTGGACTAGGGTTTGTGAAAAAGGATTGTTCCTTGAGGTGATTGGTTGAGTTGAGTTGGTTAATACATGCTTGGACTAGGGTTTGTGAGAAAGGATTGTTCCTTGAGGTGATTGGTTGAGTTGAGTTGATTAAGCCTAGTCAAGTGGATGCATGTGGTTGTTCAAGTTCCTAGAAACAAACTATTCAATATTCTTTTATTTGAGTTGAGATTGAGGTTGATTTGAGTTGAGATTGAGATCTGAGTATAGAACATATAGAGTCTCTAACAATTTCTATATTGAGTTGAGATTGGGATTTGAGTATAGAACATATAGAGTCTCTAACAATTCTCTTTATGCTTCTATGAGATTGATTTGAGATATTGATTGTACATTGAGCTTAGAACATATTGAGTCTCTAACAATTCTCTTTATGATTCTATGTGATTGAGACAAGTCTTTGAGAAGACTTGTGGACTATTTTGAGTTAAGCTTTTGTGAAAGCTTGCTATGCAATAATAGAGGACTCATTGAGCATATTTGAGCAAGTCCTATAGAGGACTTATTGAGAGATTTGAGCAAGTCCTAGAGAGGACTTATTGAGCAGATTTGAGCAAGTCCTAGAGAGGACTTGTTGAGCAGATTTGGACAAGTTCTTGTGAACTTGTTGAGCATATTTGGACAAGTTCTATGTGAACTTGTTGAGCAGATTTGGACAAGTTTTGTGAACTATTGAGCAGATTTGGACAAGTTTTGTGTGAACTTGTTGAGCATATTTGGACAGGTTTTGTGTGAACCTATTGAGCAGATTTGGATAGGTTTTGTGTGAACCTATTGAGCAGATTTGAGCAGGTTCTAAGTGAACCTATTGAGAAGAATTGTACTAGACCGATTGTACTATGTTTAGTGCAAGAGATTGAGTAGAACTATGCTAGACCAACTAAACTATGTTTGGTACAGTATTGAGATAGATCTTTGGAGGTGACAGAGTATAGAGGATAGAGTCTCAGTGGATAGAGATCCAGCAGCTAGGACAATTGAAGATAGATCTGAGTGAGGAGTCTTCAAGTGGAGAGAGATCCACAAGTCAGTGCAGCAGAGAGACAGAGTCTTCTAGAAGATCACTAGCCAGAGCAGAAGGGGAAAGAGTTCTCCTATGGAAGAGATCCATGAACTTGAGATTTAGGGGATCAACATCTCCTTTGGACCGAGGTCCATAAACATTGTAATTTGGGAAATATTCCCAAGAGATTATTTGAGAAATATTTAGAAGAAATATTTTCTCTGTGGAGGTAGCCCACATTGGGTGAACCACGTTAAATCTGTGTCTCTATTGTGTGTGGAGTTTTGTGCATTGCTTTGATTACTGCTATTGATACTGCTATCTATACACTACATAATATTGATTTGAGAAGAAAAGTAAAAAGTGGTCTTATACTGTTCACCCCCCTCTCAGTATAAGCTTGTGTTCTTCAATTGGTATCAGAGTGGGTTCCTTTAGAAGAGTTTGACAGCTTGAAGGAAAAGTGGTCTAAGAACACAATGGATCACAAAGATCAAAAGGATGGGTCCTTCAATAATGTAGTACCAATATTTGATGGAAGTGACTTCTTGTATTGGTGTATGTTGATGAGATTTTACCTGATGGCACTTGGAAATGAAGTTTGGGATGCAGTGGAACTTGGATATGATTCTACAGTCAATCCTTCGATAGATAAGGAAGGTAAGCTTCTAATGCATGCAAATTCAAGAGCTATGAATGCAATTATAAAAGGATTGGGTAGATCAGAATCTATGAAGGTTATGGATTGTAAAATAACAAAAGATATGTGGGATCTACTACATGATATATATGAGGGTGATAAAGGTGTCAGGAAAGCTAAGATCAAAAATCTCAAAGGAGAATTTGAGAACTTAAGAATGAGAGATGATGAAAATATTCATGATTATCTCAGTAAGATTGATGAACTTGTACATGAGATGAGAGGTCTTGGAATGAAGGTTGATGAATCAGATGCTTGTGATAAGATCTTGAGAACTCTTCCAAAAAGGTATAGTGAAAAGGTTTCTGCTATAGAAACATCAATTGATAGTGATTCTTTGACAAGGAATTCTTTGCTTGGTATGCTTACTACTTTTGAGATAAGAACAAAAGATCCTATTCCTCTGAAAGAAGCTGCTTTCAAAGTGGACAAAAAGAAAAAGGGAAAGCAAATAGAATCAAGAAGTGAGTCATCTAGTGATGAAGAAGCTAACTATGGTAGAAGAGATAAAGGGTTCAAAAGACCAATAGATATGAGATCAGTTAAGTGCTTTAATTGTGGTAAGTTTGGACATTTTGCAACAAAGTGCAAAGAGCCAAAGTACAACAATGATGAAGAAAAATAGGATCACAAGTACAGGGAATCAGAAAGACACAAGTACCGAAAGAAAGGCAAGGATGGACAGAACAAACAAGGAAAGAAGTTTTTCCAAAGGCAAAAGAAAAGCTACTATGCGGATAATGCAAGTAAGTACTCATTTGATAGTGATGCTAGTTTTTCAGACAATGATAGAGATGAAGTCTTGTTCATGATTGAAGAAAAGGATCAAACTAAGAAAAAGACTCCAGTTATTCTTAAGTGTTTTAGATGTGGTAAATTTGGACATCTTGAAGATGATTGCACAAGAGATGGTTATAGTTTCAGTGATGATGATTTTGAAGATGCACTTGATAGATCAAATGAGAATCTTCTAATGGCTTTAGAAGATGAAGAATTGAGTGATCCTATAGAAAGCAAGTCAAAAGAAAGAAATGATATGGACAAAGGCAAACAAATAGAGGACTACTCAATAGAGAATGGTTATGATCTCAAGGGAGAACTTATCCATGCCCTTGACATAGTAAAGAAGGTAAGAAAGCAACACTCTAAGCTTGAAAGTCAGTTTCAAGAATGTGATGAAGAAATATTATTGCTCATAGAGGACTTAGAAAAGTCAAAGGCTAAGGCAAGTAAGTTCAAGGATAAGTTAGAAGCAAATATTTTGGAATGTGAGAAGTTAGCACAAGAAGTGGCTACTCTAAAGAAATATTTACAGGACTCCAAGATCAAGATGAAGAGTTTCACAAATAGCTCTAAGAACTTGGATAAGTTCATTTGTGGACAACAGAGAACATCATGTTCAACAGGTCTTGGTTTTGGAAAGAAATAGGAAAAAGCAAAGTCTACTTCAAGTCTTCAAGAAGAAACAACATCAGAAGAAGATACTTTAGAAGAGGGATTCTCAGATGCAAGTGAAAGTGAAACTTCTAAGGATGAGTCAGATTGCAGTGAGTCCAACAGGGACAATGGGCAAAGAAGATACAAGATGGAACAACAATCAGAATAGGAGACCAATGAGGTCTAGGCAAGGAAGCTTCAATGGGAGATGCTTCTCATGTCAAAGGTTTGGGCATATGGCTTCACAGTGTAGATCACATGAAAGATAGGTATATGGAAGAGAACAACTTTTCCAAGGATATTGCTATTCATGTAATGAGTTTGGTCACAAGGCAATGAATTGCAGAATTCATGACAGAAGAGGATATGGCTTCACTAGGAGAAATCCTAAGACTGTTGCACATCCAAGGAATAATAACATTAAGTGTTATAAGTGCAATAATGATGGTCACATAGCAAGATGGTGTAGAGCAAATATTCCAGAAATAGGCATGAACAGGAACAGGAACATGAACATGAACAGGAACAGGAATATGAACAAGAACAGGAACAGGAACATGAACAGAAACAAGAAGATGAACAGGAAAAGAGACTCAAAAAAGAAAAGAGACTCAGAGAAGAATGAGAACAAGAATAGGTACAAGAATAGGAACATGGATGAGAACAAGAACAGGAACAGGAACAGGGATGATGACTTGGAAAGAAACAATGAGAGGATTCAACAAAAAGGAAGAGGAAAAGACAAAGGCAGAGAACAGTGCTTTCGAGGAGTAGAAATACTCCCACCCCAGAATTAACCACCTCATGTGGAGGTGGGGGAGGGGCTAAGCTAAGAGGCTTAATTCTTAGCCCCGAGCCCCAAAGGTGACCCTTTGCCATTGATGTCAAAGGGGAGAGATTTGTGTATTATGGGGAGAGTTTTTGGATATGAGGAGAGATTTGATATCTGAGAGAGCATTGAGCCAGGGGGAGCAAAGTCCCAGGGGGAGCAGAAAAGAAGGTCAGAATTCAGTAAAAGGATTTGGGTTGCCATCAATGACAAAGGGGGAGATTGTTGGACATTTTGAGTCCCTAAGCTAAAATGTTGTCATTGATGTCAAAAGAGCATTTAATGTCAAAAGGATCTATGAAGGGTTTTTGTGAAAACCAAGGCAGGAAAAATAAAAGGTTTTATTTAAAACCATGGACAACAGATTTGATCTGGGTTTTTCTTAAAACCCAAGTTGGGCTTTCGTTTCATCGAAAAAGGTGCCCCGATGATGGAGTTATTTGAGTTTTAATATTTGGTTTAAATTTTAATTATTTAAAATTTAAATTCAAATTTAAATGCAAAGTTTCCCGTCGACGTCATCAAGCAAACATAAATTCATATTTCCGTCGACGTCTTCGAAGTGTTTTAAACACTATATAAAGGGGTGGTAAATAAATCAAAGTTTTATCCTTGCTCTTGTGATAAATGTTTGGCATTCGAATAAGTCTATGAGCTCGTGCGAATTTTGAGAAGAGAAGCAGGAAAGAAAATGACAGCGCTTGGAAAGTCAAATCATGGTGGGAAGTGTGGTGCATTGGCAAATCATTTTGGTTTAAGGCACAAGGCAGTGCAAACACCAGGGATCGAATCCCTTGGATGACATTTCGGAAGGCGTGTGGAAAGCGCTTTGGCGCTTTGTCTTTTATGGAAGGTGGAGGAAGGTTTAAGGCACTTTGGGCCTTTGCCTTTCCAACGAGTGCCTAGCTCGTGTGGAATCTTAGCCATGGCTAAGACGCTCGCGGTGTGGCAAGTCGGGGGTTCGAATCCCCTTGAGGAGGTAATTACGTTTTGCATTTAAATAATTTTTATTAGCCCTAAAGTTTGGAG
The DNA here is from genome assembly GCA_028583015.1 of Wollemia nobilis. Classification (NCBI taxonomy): domain Eukaryota; kingdom Viridiplantae; phylum Streptophyta; class Pinopsida; order Araucariales; family Araucariaceae; genus Wollemia; species Wollemia nobilis. The sequence goes on from JAQPPZ010001340.1 coordinate 1,838,620, forward strand.
TTATAAGGTAGTTAATGGAAATTAAAGTTTGTTATTAGGGTTGTGATTATTATTGCAAAGCATAATTGGTTTATGATTTATTTGATGGTTATGGAGAATTAATTTTAGGAGAAATAAGGAGTTGTTTTTTAAAATCAATTTTGAGAGGTTTATTATTTTTTATAAGGGTTTTAATAAAAGGGACTTTGGTGGATGTGTTTATTAACTTGGAGTAAAAAGGGTGTAATTTGAGTAATGCTTTATTTTGTGATTATTTGAAGTCCATTAACCCTTGTTTAGATTGGAAAGGAAAGTTGTGTTTAAGTGTGGCAGATTTTGTGGACAACTTATTGGCATCAAAAAGGTATGGGCACATTCTCCTATTGATTGTTTATGGTGGTTGATTTCTGAAATATCATTGGAGAGAAAAGGATTGATTGTGGTTTCCTTTGAGAAAATGATTGGTTGAATGCTTCAAGGTTTTCTCGGTTTGTGAGTTGTATTTAAACCTTGTTTTATTAGCATTGTTGTTGAAGCCCATTGATGATGAAATGAACTTGAACTTGAGTTAGAAAAGAACATGAGTATCATTGCTATGTGAGACTTGTGCTTGAGCATTGTTGGAAACATTTTGAGTTGGTTAATACATGCTTGGACTAGGGTTTGTGAAAAAGGATTGTTCCTTGAGGTGATTGGTTGAGTTGAGTTGGTTAATACATGCTTGGACTAGGGTTTGTGAGAAAGGATTGTTCCTTGAGGTGATTGGTTGAGTTGAGTTGATTAAGCCTAGTCAAGTGGATGCATGTGGTTGTTCAAGTTCCTAGAAACAAACTATTCAATATTCTTGATTTGAGTTGAGATTGAGGTTGATTTGAGTTGAGATTGAGATCTGATCCATTGAGTTGAGATTGGGATTTGAGTATAGAACATATAGAGTCTCTAACAATTCTCTTTATGCTTCTATGAGATTGATTTGAGATATTGATTGTACATTGAGCTTAGAACATATTGAGTCTCTAACAATTCTCTTTATGATTCTATGTGATTGAGACAAGTCTTTGAGAAGACTTGTGGACTATTTTGAGTTAAGATTTTGTGAAAGCTTGCTATGCAGATTTGAGCAAGTCCTAGAGAGGACTTATTGAGCAGATTTGAGCAAGTCCTAGAGAGGACTTATTGAGCAGATTTGAGCAAGTCCTAGAGAGGACTTATTGAGCAGATTTGAGCAAGTCCTAGAGAGGACTTATTGAGCAGATTTGGACAAGTCCTAGTGAGGACTTGTTGAGCATATTTGGGCAAGTTTTGTGTGAACTTGTTGAGAATATTTGGACAAGTTTTGTGTGAACTTGTTGAGCAGATTTGGACAAGTTTTGTGTGAACTTGTTGAGCAGATTTGGACAGGTTTTGTGTGAAACTTTTGAGCAGATTTGGAAAAGTTTTTGTTACATAACTATTATTATTAAACATGAACCATTCACCCATATGCAAAAATATCAAATCATTCATCCACAATACATTATCCACAATAACAATCCACAAATGAGAGAGAGATAGATAATACCCTTAAGGTAGGGCAACACCAATAATAATCCTTAAGGAAGGAATAACTCCAAAAGATATCCCAAGATGAGAGGCCACTTCGTGGGCACGACGATTACATAAGATTCTTCTTCAATGATATGAATGATTACAATGACAAATATCTCTTCTTTATATATCCATATTCTTATTCTACTTTGGAGAGCCTACTACTAATATTATATTATATTATAATATAATATAATATTATAATACAATCAACCTTGGGTTATGTGTGGCCCATGCCAACCCTTATACAATATAATAATATATCCTCAAATATCTATTCCTAGGTACCCTACCATGCCACCCTCCTTACAAATGTTTTGTCCTCAAAACATATGAAGAAACCTGATAGTATGATTTGCTAAGCAATTTTAGCAATTGGTACCAATCTCGATCATCCATCCATCCAAGTGAAACCCGATGATGCTGGTACGCCATTTTGTTACTTGAGTATCCAAATGCGCTCGTTGGCTCCACGCTTCTGCTGTTGTATTTTGATAACTTGAATGATGGGTCCACTTGTTCCTTGATGCTGATGAACCCTGCTGAAAAACATGATCACCATGATTTCTTTGCCAAACACAGTGCCATAGTTGGTGCCCTTATGATTACATGTAGAACCATAATATTGTTGCCTTGAACCATGTCTCCAATATTGTTTCCGCTCATGGTGGTGTGGATGGCGATATGGTGCAACCTTTACTTGATGTTCTACCTTCTTTGACTTCTCAACATTTGGCTCCATTATTTTAAATTCCTATACACATTATTATTTCATGTTCTCTTTGTTTGGTGTGTCCTTGTGCTCTTCTATCAAAGCTTCCTTGGACTCTGTTACTGTTATTTCCATTGAATCAGTTTCTGCTACTTCTTCCATGGACTCTTTTGCTGCTACTGCCTTCTTGGATTCTGTTTCGGGTTCTTCAATTTGTTTCTCTACAACCGCTTCTTGATTTTCCTTGGATCCTTGCTCCTTAAGCTAAGAAATATCCTGTAATGTTATCTTCTTTTTCCTGTACCATAACTTCATAAACTTCTTTTGCACATTAATGTTAACAGTACCCAAAGAATCTAACCAAGGATAACCAAGAACAATATCCTTATCATCCATCTCAATAGCATAGAAATCTGAATGTAAAACATATTTATCCATGGTGATCTTTAAATCTTCAAAAATCTGAACATTCTCACCCTCTAGTTGTATGTCCTTGATTTTTGTTGCTTGAACTTGCAACTTCTTAGCCAAAGCAATATTAATAAAATTATATCTACTACCAAGGTCAATGGAAATAATAACTTGTTCCTTTTGAATGCTTCCATGAACCTGCATAATAGACTTTTTAGATTCAAACAAATTCCTTTGTCCATTTTCTAATTTATCTTCTACCAAAGGTATGGTTTCCTCTGTCTGCATCTCGACATCTTTTTTATCTTCCCTAACCTTTTCCTCTTTATTCTTGAGTAATTTTATTTCTTTTTCATAGTCTTCATTCTGTTTCTTTAAAACTTCACATTCTCCTTTTATTGCATTCCGCTCATTTTGAGTTTCCTGTAGTTTCTTTTCATCATCTTCGATGATATCCATTAGGTAATCTATATAATATGGATCCCATATACTCAAGAATTCATGCTCTATTTCATACCAAGTATATTCATTATTCCTTTCTTTACAAAATTTTATCCACCAAGACAAAGCTTTCCCTTTAAAACATATATCCGGGAAGGATTTCTCAAAAGAAATATTATGATATGGAGACCTAAACGTTTTCCACCATTCCCTAACATCAATATCATCTTCTCCAGAAAATATTTCTAGCTCCATAAGTTCACCTCCAGATAATGCAAATCTAGGGTTTCATGAAAATATATATCATGCCCTAATGCAAATTAGGGTTTTATGGAAATAAATATCTTTCCACTGATTTGAAGCTAAAATTCCACATAGACAACTAGATATACCATTTTTCTTCCAAAAAAAATAAAGTGCAACTGCTTTGCTTACCCGAAATAAACAAAGTTCGTCTTTTGAAAAATTCGTGACTTGAAAATTTGTTTCTACCCTTATTCCAGATGACTGACTTCAGAAGGTCGTATCTCTCTCAATACTACTCGGATTCCTTCATATGACTACTCATTTTAAAGCTCTTCAAATTCTGCACCAATGGATCCAAGAATCGCCTGAATCGGATATAATATTGCAGAGATATGGCTTTTGAAAGATGAGACGTTTTTCCACAAAAAATCTACGAAATTCGTCACTATCCTTGTTATGGATACTAACTTCAAAAGGTCGTATCTCCCTCAATAATGCTCATATTCCATCATATGACCACTCATTTTAAAGCGCTTCAAATTCTACATAATCTGATCCAAGAATCGCTTGAATCGGATAAACTTGCGCAAAGATATGGCTCCTGAAAGATGAGACGTTTTTTACAAAAAAAAATTGCCCTAATTCTAGGGTTTCACACAAAAATCCCCACTTTGCCAAAATCGTTGCTCTGATACCACTTGTTACATAACTATTATTATTAAACATGAACCATTCGCCAATATGCAAAAATATCAAATCATTCATCCACAATACATTATCCACAATAACAATCCACAAATGAGAGAGAGATAGATAATACCCTTAAGGTAGGGCAACACCAATAATAATCCTTAAGGAAGGAATAAATCCACAAGATATCCCAAGATGAGAGGCCACTTTGTGGGAACGACGATTACATAAGATTCTTCTTCAATGATATGAATGATTACAATGACAAATATCTCTTCTTTATATATCCATATTCTTATTCTACTTTGGAGAGCCTACTACTAATATTATATTATATTATAATATAATATAATATTATAATACAATCAACCTTGGGTTATGTGTGGCCCATGCCAACCCTTATACAATATAATAATATATCCTCAAATATCTATTCCTAGGTACCCTACCAGCTTTGTGTGAACTTGTTGAGCAGATTTAGATAGGTTTTGTGTGAACCTATTGAGAAAATTTGGATAGGTTTTGTGTGAACTTATTGAGCAGATTTGAGCAGGTTCTAAGTGAACCTATTGAGTAGAATTATACTAGACTAACTATACTATGTTTAGTGCAAGATATTGAACAAAACTGTGCTAGACTGACTAAACTGTGTTTGGTATAGTATTGAGACAGAGCTTTGGAGGTGGTAGAGTATAGAGGATAGAGTCTCAGTGGATAGAGATCCAATAGCCAGGACAATTGAAGATAAATCTGAGTGAGGAGTCTTCAAGTAGAGAGATATCCACAAGTTAGTGTAGTAGAGAGACATAGTCTTCTAGAATAACACTAGCCAGAGCAGAAGGGGAAAGTGTTCTCCTGTGGAAGAGATCCACGAATTTGATATTTAGGGAATCAACATCTCCTTTGGACCGAGGTCCATGAACATTGTAATTTGGGAAATATTCCCAAGATATTATTTGAGAAATATTTAGAAAAAATATTTTCTCTTTGGAGGTAGCCCACATTGGGTGAACCATGTTAAATATATGTCTCTATTGTGTGCGGAGTTTTATGCATTGCTTTGATTACTGCTATTGATACTGTTATCTATACACTGCATAATATTGATTTGAGAAGAAAAGTAAAAAGCAGTATTATACTGTTCACTCCCCCTCGGTATAAGCTTGTGTTCTTCAATTGGTATCAGAGCGGGTTCCTTAAGAAGAGTTTGACAACTTGAAGGAAAAGCGATATAAGAACACAATGGATCACAAATATCAAAAGGACGGGTCCTTCAATAATGTAGTAATAGTCTTTTATGGAAGTGAATTCTTATATTGGTGTATGCTAATAAGATTTTACCTGATGGCACTTGGAAATGAAGTTACTTGGATATGAATCTACAGTTAATCCTCCGAAAGATAAGGAAGGTAAGCTTCTAATGCATGCAAATTCAAGAGCTATGAATGCAATTATAAAAGGATTGGGTAGATCAAAATCTATGAAGGTTATGGATTGTAAAACAACAAAAGATATGTAGGATCTACTACATCATATATATGAGGGTGATAAAAGTGTCAGGAAATCTAAAATCAGAAATCTCAAAGGAGAATTTGAGAACATAAGAATGAGAGATGATTATCTTAGTAAGATTGATGAACTTGTACATGAGATGAGAGGTCTTGGAATGAAGGTTGATGAATTAGATGCTTGTGATAAGATCTTGAGAACTCTTCCAAAAAGGTATAGTGAAAATGTTTCTACTATAGAAACATCAATTGATAGTGATTCTTTGACAAGGAATTCTTTGCTTGGTATGCTTACTACTTTTGAGATAAGAACAAAAGATCCTATTCCTCCGAAATAAGTTGCTTTCAAAGTGGACAAAAAGTAAAAGGGAAATCAAATAGATTCAAGCAGTGAGTCATATAGTGATGAAGAAGCTAACTATGGTAGAAGATATAAAGGGTTCAAAATACCAATAGATATGAGACCAGTTAAGTGATTTAATTATGGCAAGTTTGGAATTTTTGCAACAAAGTGCAAAGAGCCAAAGTACAACAGTGATGAAGAAAAATAGGATCACAAGTACAGAGAATAAAAAATACACAAGTACTAGAAGAAAGGCAAGGATGGATGGAACAAACAAGGAAATAAGTTTTTCCAAAGGCAAAAGAAAAGCTACTATGCGAATAATGCAAGTAAGTACTCATTTGATAGTGATGCTAGTTTTTCAGACAATGATAGAGATGAAGTCTTGTTCATGATTGAAGAAAAGGATCAAACTAAGAAAAAGACTCTAGTTATTATCAAGTGTTTTAGATGTGGTAAATTTGGACATCTTGAAGATGATTGCACAAGAGATGGTTATAGTTTCAGTGATGATGATTTTGAAGATGTGCTTGATAGATCAAATGATAATCTTCTAATGGCTTTAGAAGATGAAGAATTGAGTGATCCTATAGAAATTAAGTCAAAAGAAAGAAATGATATGGACAAAGGTAAAAAAATAGAGGACTACTCAATAGAGAATGGTTATGATCTCAAGGGAGAACTTATCCATGCCCTTAACACAGTAAAAAAGGTAAGAAAGCAAAACTCTAAGCTTGAAATTCAGTTTCAAGAATGTGATGAAGAAAGATTATTTCTCATAGAGGACTTAGAAAAGTCAAAGACTAAGGCAATTAAGTTCAAGGGTAAGTTAGAAGCAAAGATTTTGGAATGTGAGAAGTTAACACAAGAAGTGGCTACTCTAAAGAAATATTTACAAGACTCCAAGATCAAGATGAAGAGTTTCATAAATAGCTCTAAGAGCTTGGATAATTTTATTTATGGACAACAGAGAACATCATGTTCAACAAGTCTTGGTTTTTGAAAGAAACAGGAAAAAACAAAGTCTACTTCAAGTCTTCAAGAAGAAACAACATCAGAAGAAGATACTTCAGAAGAGGGATTCTGAGATGCAAGTGAAAGTGAAACTTCTAAGGATGAGTCAGATTGTAGTGAGTCCAACAGGGACAATGGGCAAAGAAGATACAGAAGAAACATAAATAAGAATAGGAGACCAATGAGGTCTAGGCAAGGAAGCTTCAACGGGAGATGCTTCTCATATCATAGGTTTGGGCATATGACTTCATAGTGTAGATCACATGAAAGACATGTATATGGAAGAGAACATCTTTTCCAAGGATATTGCTATTCATGTAATGAGTTTGGTCACAAGGCAATGAATTGCAGAATTCATGACAGAAGAGGATATGGCTTCACTAGGAGAAATCCTAAGACTATTGCACATCCAAGGAATAATAACATTAAGTGTTATAAGTGCAATAATGATGGTCACATAGCAAGATGGTGTAGAGCAAATATTCCAAAAACATGCATGAATAGGAACATGAACATGAACATGAACATGAACATGAATAGGAACATGAATATGAACAAGAACATGAACAGGAACATGAACAGAAACAAGAATATGAACAGGAACAAAGACTTAGAAAAGAAAAGAGACTCAAAGAAGAATGAGAACAAGAATAGGTACAAGAACAGGAACATGGATGAGAACAAGAACAAGAACAAGAACAAGGATGATGACTTGGAAAGAAACAATGGGAGGATTCAACAAAATGGAAGAGAAAAAGACAAAGGCAGAGAATAGTGCTTTCAAGGAGTAGAAATACTCCCACCCCATAATTAACCACATCATGTGGAGGTGGGGGAGGGGATAATCTAAGAGGATTAATTCTTAGCCTCGAGCCCCAAAGGTAACCCTTTGCCATTGATGTCAAAGGGGGAGAGATTTGTGTATTATGGGGAGAGTTTTTGGATATGAGGAGAGATTTGATATCTGAGAGAGCATTGAGCGAGAGGGAGAAAAATCCCAGGGGGAGAAGAAAAGAAGGTCAAAATTTTGTAAAAGGATTTGGGTTACCATCAATGACAAAGGGGGATATTGTTGGACATTTTGAGTCCCTAAGCTAAAATGTTGTCATTGATGTCAAAAGAGCATTTAATGTCAAAAAGATCTATGAAGGATTTTTGTGAAAACCAAGGTAGGAAAAATAAAAGGTTTTAATTAAAACCATAGATAATATATTTGATCTGGGTTTTTCTTAAAACCTAATTTGGGCTTTCGTTTCATCAAAAAAGGTGCCCCGATGATGGAGTTATTTGAGTTTTAATATTTGGTTTAAATTTTAATTTTTTAAAATTTAAATTCAAATTTAAATTTAAATGTAAAGTTTCCCGTCGACGTCTTCAAGCAAAAATAAATTCATATTTCCGCTGATGTCTTCGAAGTGTTTTAAACACTATATAAAGGGGTGGTAAATGAATCAAAGTTTTATCCTTTCTCTTGTGAAAAATGTTTGGCATTTGAATAAGTCTATGAGCTCGTGCAAATTTTGAGAAGAGAAGCAGGAAAGAAAATGACAGTGCTTGGAAAGTCAAATCGTGGTGGGAAGTGTGGCACATTGGCAAATAATTTTGGTTTAAGGCATAAGGTAGTGCAAACACCAGGGATCGAATCCCTTGGATGGCGTTTCGGAAGGCATGTGGAAAGTGTTTTGGTGCTTTGTCTTTTGTGGAAGGTGGAGGAAGGTTTAAGGCACTTTGGGCCTTTGCCTTTCCAATGAGCACCTAGCTTGTGTGGAATATTAGCCACGGCTAAGACGCTCACGGTGTGGCAAGTCGGGGGTTCGAATCCCCTTGAGGAGGTAATTACGTTTTGCATTTAAATAATTTTTATTAGCCCTAAAGTTTGGAGTTATAAGGTTTTTAATGGAAATTAAAGTTTGTTATTAGGGCTATGATTATTATTGCAAAGCATAATTGGTTTATGATTTATTTGATGGTTATGGAGAATTAATTTTAGGAGAAATAAAGAGTTGTTTTTTAAAAGCAATTTTGAGAGGTTTATTATTTTTGATAAGGGTTTTAATAAAAGGGACTTTGGTGGATGTGTTTATTAACTTGGAGAAAAAAGGGTGTAATTTGAGTAATGCTATATTATGTGATTATTTGAAGTCCATTAACCCTTGTTTAGATTGGAAAGGAAAGTTGTGTTTAAGTGTGGTAGATTTTGTGGACAACTTATTGGCATCAAAAAGGTATGTGCAAATTCTCCTATTGATTGTTTATGGTGGTTGATTTCTGAAATATAATAGGAGAGAAAAGGATTGATTGTGGTTTCCTTTGAGAAAATTATTGGTTGAATGCTTCAAGGTTTTTTGGTTTGTGAGTTGTATTTAAACCTTGTTTTATTAGCATTGTTGTTGAAGACCATTGATGATGAAATGAACTTGAACTTGAGTTAGAAAATAACATGAGTATCATTGCTATGTGAGACTTATGCTTGAGCATTGTTAGAAACATTTTGAGTTGGTTAATACATGCTTGGACTAGGGTTTGTGAAAAAGGATTGTTCCTTGAGGTGATTGGTTGAGTTGAGTTGGTTAATACATGCTTGGACTAGGGTTTGTGAGAAAGGATTGTTCCTTGAGGTGATTGATTGAGTTGATTTGATTAAGCCTAGTCAAGTGGATGCATGTGGTTGTTCAAGTTCCTAGAAACAAACTATTCAATATTTTGATTTGAGTTGAGATTGATATCTGAATATAGAACATATAGAGTCTCTAAAAATTCTCTTGATTCTTCTATTGAGTTGAGATTGGGATTTGAGTATAGAACATATAGAGTCTCTAGCAATTCTCTTTATGTTTCTATGAGATTGATTTGAGATATTGATTGTACATTGAGCTTAGAAAATATTGAGTCTCTAACAATTCTCTTTATGATTCTATGTGATTGAGACAAGTATTTGAAAAGACTTGTGGACTATTTTGAGTTAAGATTTTGTGAAAGCTTGCTATGCAGATTTGAGCAAGTCCTAGAGAGGACTTATTGAGCAAATTTGAGCAAGTCCTAGAGAGGAATTATTGAGCAGATTTGAGCAAGTCCTAGAGAGGACTTATTGAGTAGATTTGAGAAAGTCCTAGAGAGGACTTATTGAGCAGATTTGAGCAAGTTCTAGAGAGGATTTTTTGAGAAAATTTGGACAAGTTCTATGTGAACTTGTTGAGCATATTTGGACAAGTTCTGTGTGAACTTGTTGAGCATATTTGGATAGGTTTTGTGTGAACCTGTTGAGCATATTTGGACAAGTTCTGTGTGAACTTGTTGAGCATATTTGGACAGGTTTTGTGTGAACCTATTGAGTATATTTGGACAGGTTTTGTGTGAACCTATTGAGAATATTTGAGCAAGTTCTAAGTGAACCTATTGAGAAAAATTGTACTGGATCGACTGTACTGTGTTTAGTGCAAGAGATTAAGAAAAATTGTGCTAGATCGACTGAACTGTGTTTGGTACAATATTGAGATAGAGCTTTTGAGGTGACAGAGTATAGAGGACAAAGTCTCATTGGATAGAGATCCAGAATCCAGGACAATTGAAGACATATATGAGTGAGAGTTTTCAAGTGGAGAGAGATCCACAAGTCAGTGCAGCAGAGAGATAGTCTTCTAGAAGATCACTAGCCAGAGCAAAAGGGGAAAGAGTTCTCCTATGGAAGAGATCCACAAAATTGAGATTTAGGAGATCAACATCTCCTTTGGATGAGGTCCATGAACATTGTAATTTGGGAAATATTCCCAAGAGATTATTTGAGAAATATTTAGAAGAAATATTTTCTTTGTGGAGGTAGCCCACATTGGGTGAACCACGTTAAATCTGTATCTCTATTGTGTGTGTATTTTTGTGCATTGCTTTGATTACTGCTAATGATACTGCTATCTATACACAACATAATATTGATTTGAGAAGAAAAGTAAAAAGTGGTCTTATACTGTTCACCCCCATCTCTTAGTATAAGCTTGTGTTATTTAGAGCATTTGAACCATAATAATGAAAAGATAAGGAGAGAGGGGTCACCTTGTCTAAGACCTGTACTACTACTAAAAAAAATTGTTAGTTTATTATGGATCAGAACAGAGTACCTTGTAGGGTATGCTCTTAAATGGTATGAGTTCAACTAGTTAACTTCCTCAAATTTTGAGGAGACCTAGGTTAGAATTTTTCCAAGTGATACTTGCATAATTGTCAAGTTGTAATACCAATATTTGGTCAATATGTAATACGATTGGGGTCTATTTTAGTCCCATGTAACTGATTAAATAAAAAGAAAAAAATATTGTGTGTTGATATTTAAAGTAAAGAAAAATAAGTAAATTTAAGGTCATAAGTCCAATACTCATTTATGTAACATTACAACAAATATAAGCTCTTGTATTTTAATGGATGTCAATGTAAAAAGTACCTTAATATTATACAATTTGCTTGGTAGTCTTCCATTGAATTTGAAGGTATCAACATATGAAGAAAATTGCATCACACAATATGACATGAATGAGAAACCCATTGTCTAATATCATTGGTGGTAAATATGGGGTACTTTGCTTGCAATTGTACACTTGTTTCTAGCCCCAACATGTTAATGTCCATATGGTGTAAAATTTTCAACCATTATGAAGACCATTATTTCAAGAAATAAGCTCAATCAACTTGATTGATATTAAAGAACTGATCATTGGGATGAAGCATGTTTTGACCATCACATTAGACTAAGCTACGGATAAAGTCAAATATCTTAATCCAACCATCATGTGAAAGCAATGGGATTGGATTAAGCAAGTATCAAGAAGACAATGACAAAATAATGTGATGCAAGAGAAGACCAGCGGGGATGGATCGTATGCATGAGTAAGAAGGCATTTCCATCACAATATATAGTGTGTCAATCATTGTAATTCAACATATTTATAAAAGTTGGGATGCTATTAAAGATGATACTTAACTCACATGACACCATCATGAAATGGTCCAATCATAGGTGGGTATGAGAAAGCAATATAAAAAAGAAGAAGGCTATAATGTAGGACTAGTGCTATCAACTTGACAATATATGATTGATGTTGAGAGGTGGCCAACAAAATTGATGATTTAGATTCTAAGACATGAAAAATGTCATCATTGATAGGGGTCAATTGTGAACATGTTTCATAGAAAACCTAGGGATAATTGGGTGTGCCAACTCTATGGCCACCAATTTTTAACTCTTGGAAGTTGGGCACTTTGGTATCTATAGGAAGGATGTGGTAACAAGATAGTCACCATCATAGAACAAATGTTTATTCTAGAATTTATTGGAATCACCATGTAAAAGGTAACCTATGCTTGTTAGGCCATGGTTGGTTTAAAATGGCAGACATCAGTCACAACTATGAGAAAGACTATATAACATTTAAGAAAGGATGTGATGAGTATACCATCAATTTGAAGAACTTGTCAATGATATAGGAGTTGATAATAGCAATGGGGGAGGAATAAACAAGTGTTAAGAAGACAATGATGAAATAATGTGATGCAAGAGAAGACCAATGGGGATGGATCATATGCACAAGTAAGAAGGCATTTCCATCACAAAATATAGTGTGTCAATAATTGCAATTCAACATATTGATAAAAGTGGAGATGCTACTAAAGGCAGTACTTAACTTGCATGACATCATCATGAAATGGTCCAATCATACGTGAGTATGAGAAAGCAATGTCAAAAAAGGAGAAGGCTATAATGTAGGACTAGTTCTATCAAATTGACAATATATGATTGATGTTGAAAGGTGGCCAACAATATTAATGATTTAGATTCTAAGACATGATGAATATCATTATCGATAGGGGTCAATTGTGAATATGTTTCATAGAAAACCTAGGGAGAACTGGGTGTGCCAACTCTATGTCCATCCAATTTTTAACTCTTAGGAGTAGTGCACTTTGGTATTAATAGGAAGGATGTGGTAACAAGATAGTCACCATCATAGAAATTGTTTTTTTCTAGACTTCATTGGAATCACCATGTAGAAGGTAACCTATGATTATTAGGCATGGCTAGTTGATGATGGCAGACATTAATCACAATTATGAGAAGATTACCTAACATTTAATAAAGGACGTGATGAGTATACCATCAATTTGAAGAACTTGTTAATGAGATATGATTTGATAATATATTATGATTACTCATATATTTTGATATCAATAGTGAAGTACATTAGAAGACTAACACAAAAGTGGGTTACAATGGTCTCCTAGAAAATAAAGAATGTTTGGAGGATGAGTATCCCTTTGACAATGGCATTGGTAGGAGGTTACAAGTTTTTTCATCCAAGATAACTATAATTAGACTCAAAAGAGATAAATTTGGAATGGATTTTTTGACATGTCCACTTAGTTGATTGAATATACCTTTGAGGGATCATGCTTTATGAAGTTGGAGAGAGCAATTGGTCTAAGAATGTAGAATCAATTACAATGATGTCATTGATAGCACAAAAGTGTTGAACAATAAATGATCCAACCATATCCAATGGCCATTAGCATAAGATATGTTAATTGAAGGTGTGAACTAGTTGATATGATGGTCAATTATGTAGTAAATTTAGATGGATCCCATTTACATAACCTAAAGGAGATTGTGGTTGCATGTGTAGTTTTAAAAAGATAAAAAGATCATACACAATGATGTATGTTGTGAATATACAAGGCACATTATAGACAAGATAGAATTGAGAACATAGTAATGATGGAGTTGATGATAAACTTGGTAGGTCATTGTGCTTCTTGAAGTCAAGTGATTACTATACAAGAGAGCAATTACAACAACAAATGGATAAGCTTTGTGAATAAAGGAAAAATGGGAAACAGGATCTTTGGGAATTGATACAACAAATAAAAAAAAATCAAAATGAAGAAAATGAGTGATGATGCATAAAGTTTCTAAATAATTTAATGATAGTGGGTCCCACATGATTTTTGAAGGCTTTACTAGTGAAGACTAGTCAAAATATCATGGTAAATATTTTTAAAATGTTAGAGAATTTGGGTAGATACTTTTGACACTTAGCATATATGGTGGAGGTCATTGATATAATGTAAAATTTTAAAACAAGATGATATTAACCGCTAAAATAATGATGTAAAAGAATTCTTTGGTCCATCATAATATTTAGAAAAAGGAACAAAAGAAAATTAATTAGAATATAGTTTGTCAAACTAGTTTGTTTTAGATGCAACAAAGAGAGAAAGTTAAGCTAATACACCACTGAATAACACATCACCTCAACCTCATGATAGATGAATATGAGGAAATGCTTATCATTATCAAGAAACAAGAATTTGAGAACCAAAATTTTCCATTTAGGTTTTAAGCATGCTTACACATGAAACCATTTTGCATAGGGAGATATTCAAAGAAATTATAGAAGGTTTCCTCCTTTAATTAGGACAAGTTATATAAAGAAGATACTTTATAATTTGGTGATGAAAGGAGGTTGAAGAAGATAACATAATATTTCCCTCAAATTTTTGTGTTCCCATTTCCCCTTGATAATTCAATTGAAAAATGTGATGAGAAGAAATTGTTTAAAGATGAAAAGGGCAAGAATTTAGATTCAAATGCGATATTAAATCAAAGGAATTGGGGACAATAATTATATATTTACTCTTTGTAGTTTTCCTTGTCCTAATCAAATAGGAGAGACAAAGTTTCACTAAGTTTCAATCACCATAAAAAATGAGACATCATTTGGTCTTGAAACATAGTTCATATTGTTGCCATTATACTTGGTAGCATGCCATCCTAGAAATTGAAGAAATATTAATAATCATTTTCAACAAAGTATAATATCTACAAATTGTCACACTACTCAATAGTGTTGTCGAGGGTCATATATGCCATCATAATGCTACGAGAGAATGAAGGTATAATTAATTAGGTTTGAGATTCCATCTACATTTCAATAGAGGTTATAGTTCAATAAGGGGGATAATTCATTACTGTCACATACGAAGTTATCATCTAAGCCAATTGCGTCATCCATATTATGAGAGTTTTCATTCATCATATTAGGATTAATGTCTTTCATATGGTGATTTTCAACCATTGGGTTGTCTAACCTATTGCAAATAACATCATTATTTGAGTGACTATCATCTAAGGTAAGGGTGTTCTTATTATGACTACTATTTATTGTGTCATATGAGTTCCAAGTGTCAACACAAGGAGGATATTATCCATATACTATGACACTAGATTTTCTATCTAGCATATCCAATATAGTTGGGTTATCTTGGTGAAGGACATGCTCAAGTTGTTTGAGCTATATAATATAGATAATATGTCATGTTGGAGGATGACATCATTATGATAAAATAGGTGGGATTTTCCTTATTCCTAAGCATCTTCATTGTTTGTAAGTGTGTTTTTTAGTAGGAAGAAATAAACTCGGCATTGATTATAGTAAGATAATATTAACTGGTTGATCGAGTAAGAGTTGTATTTATTTGTGTCATAGACCATGTCTAATATGTGAAGGGAATCCAAGATTAGTCATGGGCTACCATCATTGTCACTCAATCCACTATCATGGGAGGGAATGTAAAAATTAAATTTGTGTAAGTCCAAGTTACTGACTAGCAGGTCATATTGGGTAGAAATCCCATTCATAGTATATTTAGGTGAACAAAAACTACAAGGGAACCATGGTTGTCCTTGTTTGTACACAAACCAATTGTGAATAGGCCATTAGAATTGGCCAAGTAACGTATGCACTTGGACATATGTTGCTATATCTACAAACAAGAACATAAAATGATAAGATGATCATACAATAATACCATAAAGACTAGAACATGTTGATATAAAAGAAGATATTTTTTAGAAGGTAATAGAGAAATTATTAACCACCTAACTATTGAACACTTTTATGCATACATACAAAATAAGTTGCCCCACTCAGTATAATTTCCATA
This sequence comes from Wollemia nobilis, assembly GCA_028583015.1. Taxonomy (NCBI): domain Eukaryota; kingdom Viridiplantae; phylum Streptophyta; class Pinopsida; order Araucariales; family Araucariaceae; genus Wollemia; species Wollemia nobilis. Next base: position 1,854,536 of record JAQPPZ010001340.1, read on the forward strand.
CATTATTGAAAATATTTAAGTTTTCATGTACATAAGGGACAACACATATTGCACACTATATACAAATAATTTTATTATGCATGCATTCATGACTTTTATGTGCCAAATTATTTGGCTCCATCTACCCCTTGCTTTACACTTATCAATATCCCTACAAACTAACCAATATATTGATAAACTAGAATAGAGGTGTTGGTATCACTATGTATCATTTGATACACTCCTCCTTCATATTCCATATGCACTCTACAAAATAGAATTTATAAATATTGATTAGTGGAACATTGTTATCCTATCTCTTGCTTCCTATCATGCAACTAGTTTAATCATAAATTCAAATAAGCAATGATTATCACCACCTATGCTTGAGATCAAGGGGTTCAAAACACTGTTTCAAATTTAAGGGGTAGTGTATACTTATTAGCTTTTTGAATAGGTTAACTTACAAAAATCTTATTTTAGGATCTAGAGATAAAGTAAATGAATGCTACTAACAATGAAACTCAATAATACAATTACAACAATATATTATAGATAATATTTCACATAATATAATTTATATGAACACAATATATAAAGATTACATTAATAATATATATTGATTACATTGCATGGAGCTTTACCTCCACTATATCATTTTGCATGACTTTTAAGTTCTTTAACTATTGCTCTCCTCTTCATCCGGGAGATGCAACCTTTCATATTCTATATATGGATAAATCTCTCATCTTGCCACGTACATTATATAAAGTATAAATCATCTACCAAACTAATATTACAAAGGGGCTAAATAATGTAATATCTTCAACACCCCGTATTACATTATTTTATAGGAAGACCTTATGCTTTTATTCTCTGATTCTTCTTCCTCTTCATTCTTTAGCTCTGAATCTATCATGGATGGATACTATAATCTATGTCTATCTCTGGATCAATTTATTTGAGTCACCTCTGGGTCTCTATCTCTAAGTCACTACCTCTGGGTCATTGCCACTAGAACTACCTCTAGGTCTTTGTCTCTAGGTCACTACCTCTAGGTCACTTCCACTGGATCATTGCATCTGGATCACTACCTCTAGAACTCTATATCTGTGTCACCTCTAAATTATAATTGTCTCTAGGTCATCCATTAGAATTTTTATAATATCATCATATTTGTAGGATCATCACTATATATGCTTTTACTATAATCCATACTCCAAGCTATGCTTGGGTCTTCTTTCTCTCTATATTCTATGGGACCTCTTTTAACGGGTCTCCTTAATCTACTTTTCAATTTCTTATAGATCACCTTCTATTTTGAATATATTATTGGAATAGGTAAACTCAATCTATCTATCAAGATCTATATCTAAGACTTAACTGTAACTCAAATCAATCCCTGCATGAAGAACGTTCTCTATCTTCAAGCAAACAAATATTAAAGTCTTCTCTATATATTATAGGAAGCTTCTAAACATCTAAAGATCAATTTTCACTACAACACATATCTTTCTTTAGCATTACTTATGAAAATTCTTTCAATAATGACCAAATTTTTCTTGAGTTGATTCTTTCTCAAAATTCTAAAACTTATTCTTCACTAGTTGTTCTTCAACCTAGTGGTATTAATCCTTATTTTCACTAGTTTTCCTTCAATCTAGTGGTAATACTTATCTTTTGCAACTTTCAGGTTTTATGCAAGTAAGATTTGGTTATACTTGGTTTTCTTTTGTAGAAACCATACAAAATTCCTTTCATTTTATCCTATTCATTCATGTTTATCCATCCGTAATCCAATTTCAATCTATAGTCTTTCTTTTATTTTTGTAGATAAAATATTTGTGAATGATTATGCACTCCACAAATTTTACAATTATGGAGATTCCAACATCTCTCTAGCTTATATATCCTTTATTGTTATTGATTCTACAACTATGGAGATTCCTCAATCATTACATTTGTTCTCTGTTACAAAATTCTTTTTGCCAATATATCCTTTATTGTTATTGATTCTATCAGTCTTTGTCATAAATTTGATGTCATGATTTCCTATCACAAATTTAGTTCCTTGCTCATTATTGTTAGTCTTACCTGTATATCCAAGACCATATTTTGTTCTTATTTTTGGTACAATTGGTTCTTTCATTCCTTGTTCATGTTTTTCCAAACTTGTATCTTTATATCACATTTTATTTAACAACTTTGAACCAAATCCTTTAGATATCATTAGACTGACCTTTATCAATATAAACACAACTATGTGCATCACTATCTCTGTCATCATTTTAATCTATATCAACATCAATTCTAATAGCATTAGCCTTTTCTAAACAATCATGAACTATATTCAAATCACTTGTATCACATATAGCATCTACTTTTATAACAATTTCTTCTATCTTTGTCATGAATTCTAAATCACTAGTATCATTGCTTGCATCACAATATCTCCTTTCATTTTGATAAGAATCACAATTTACATCTTTTTCCTTTTGATAAAGATCACTAGTGTCACAAAATGCATCTATCATCATGGGTTTAGAATCTATAGTATTGCAACATTCATTCACCGTCATTAATATTAAATCATTTGTATCACAAGAAACATCTTTCATCATTGGTTTGTTTCCTAATTCTTCAACCTTTTCTTGTTTTCTTATCTTGGAAACATTTAGAGTGATTATTCCCTTGTAGATTATTTTCCATAGACTAATAGGTATAGTAACAATATCTTCATGAAAATTATTAGCATCACTAAGTATACTTTGCATACAATGTTAAAGTATTGAAAAATCTATTTTTTCTACTTCATTAGAAATATCAACAAGACCATTCTTCAAATTATTGGTCATTTCTTCTTGGTTTCTATTCTTTCATTTAAGGATGCCATTAGAAAGTAATACTAATTTAATTACTGTTCCTATATCATTAGGTAATGTGAAAACATTTGTAGAGTCTTCAATTGCTTTTTCAAGCTTTGAATTTAGATAATTGTGAAGCATTGAAGAGTTTTCATCTTTGGCTTCTCCCATGATTTTTTGTGAGATTTTATTTTCCTTCATTGATGTATCCTTTTATCCTTTATTTTTTGGTATTATGTATTTGATACAACATTTCATTAGTTTATTCTAATGAGTCATCTTGAATGTTTATTTGTTCTTCTTAAAAACATAAGTTTCCCATTTCAATTATTTTCAATTCATGTATTTCTGTTTCTATTTTTTGATCATTTATTTATTTTTCTTTGCCATGTTTCTTTGAAGTTGACTACCTTATAACTCCCTAGGTTTTGAATGTATGATTAAATAAATTCTAAATTTCAAAAATCTATTTTGAAGTTGAATACCTTATGGCTCCCAAATTAGAAATTTAGCAATTTTGAAAATAGTATTTGCAAATTTAATATTCCAAATTTGATGTAGAAAACCTTATTTCTCCAAAATAAACTATTTACAAATATTTCTATATGAATTGAATTGAAAATAATTTCAATTTTTTTAATTAAATCTCTAAAAATCTTCAAAATACTTCAAAATACTTAAATAAAGCTTAAGGTTTTAATTTTGCAATTGACTACCTTATCCCTACATTAATTTAATTAATCTATGCTATATTAGATTAATTAATTCTTAACCTTAGAATAATTAATTAATTAACCCTTATATCTCCTTGAACTTATTAAAATAAAAAATCAACTTAAAATTTACCTCCTTTATGAGGTGCACAAATTTTTTTGGCCTCCCACATTTTTGGCTTCTCCAATGTTGCTAACTCTTCAACATCCATAGACTTCGGTCTCCTTCATGTGCTCACCAAATTGAATTAAAAAAATATGCTTTGTCACTTGCTACCTTGCATGGATTTAATGGCTCTTTTAAAAATATTTTCTCTTCCTCCAATGATGTTTGGTGCTCCTTCTTCAATGTGCCAAGTGGCATAAAGTTTCTTCAACTTCTCAACCAACTCAATGAATGGTGATTAAACTCTATTCAATGCTTGTGCTCTCCTTGGTGTCGTTTTGAATCCCTTTGGCACTCAATTTTTTTGTGCTCTCCTTCCTTTTTTAATGCTCGACCGACTGTGTAAACTCCTTACCTTACCAAGCATTGAATGCCATATTTTCTCCTACATATTGACAGTTACAAACACCAACGTTTACCTCCTCCTTGTGACTATATAAAACCCTATAAGTTGGTTTTCATTTCTATGCCTTTTCGATGTTCAAAAGTACCTCTTTCGCTACTCAAACTCCAACGCTTGTCAATGATGATTTCCTTGGAATGGAGCTTATGGTGGCTCTTCTAATATTTGATGGCTATCCCTTGCAGTGGCATTCTATCTTCTCAATGATTATGCTCTACCTTCTCTTCCACGTATCTTCAACATTATTCTCCAAGTGACGCTCCTCCTTGCAGCTTCAATTCACTCTCCACAATGATTGAAATTTGTTTTCTGCATACCTTCGTACCTAGTTTGCTTGTCTCTTACTGCACTTAATTTTAACCCATACTTGGTTCTTATTTTAAGCTTTTATCTTCTCCTTACTCTATAATTTCTTGCAATTTAGTGCAGGTTTAATTGTGATAATGGAGCTCTAGATTACAACTTCAAAACTAATACTTCAATGCCTCCTTTTGTTACCTTTCAATGAAGATAATGGTGCTTACAAACCTTGTTATAAACACTCTCCTTGAATGCTTAAACAAGACAATCATAAACACTCATTTTCAAATTTTGTTTCTCCTTTCCTTATTGTTTTACTTCCTTATTTACAGTTCTTTGCTATCTGAAACTGCTGAAAATTGTAACTCTTCTCCTAATGATACTAAAAAGTGTTGTTATTTCTCCTTCAAATGCTGACTTCAATCCTTTAGTGGCTGCCTACAAAATTGTCACATGGTGGTCTCTTCAATCTCATAAATATTTTCCAAACTCATTGGTTTCTATCCTCAATGTTGTAAAGTCTTCAAAAAATCCTTCTCAAAATTTGACAAACTTCTTGCCAAATATTTCCTCCTTCAATTGGTTTCATAAATTCTTATGGGCTTGTCATCAGACAGAAATGATTGTCCCAATACTCCATAAATTACTGGCTCTAATACCATTGTTAGATTTTTGAATAGGTTAACTTATAGAAAGCTTATTTTAGGATCTAGAGATAAAGCAAATGAATGCTACTAACAATGAAACTTAATAATAAAATTACAACAATATATTACAGATAATATCTCATAGAATATAACTTAGATGAACACAATATACAAAGATTACATTAATGATATAGATTGATTACATTGCATGGAGCTTTACCTCCAATATATCATTTTGCATGACTTTTTAGTTCTTTAACTATTGATCTCCATATACATTATATAAAATATAATCATCTACAAAACTAACATTACAAGGGGGCCAAATAATGTAATATCTCCAACAATACCAAAAACTAACAATGGTGGCATTCTCAAAATATTTGTGCATTCATACAAGTAAATCTAATAGACAAATATCTATGGTATCATTATATGATTGTGTTATCATTGTATATTCTTGTTTGCAGGTGTAACACATATGCCAAAGTGATAAGATGTAAATCTATTTTTGTCATACTATATGAGACCTATCCTTTAATGTGATTCTTTTATGTATAATGACATAGTGCACTTTTTGTTGTGGCTTATCTTATAATTGCTTTATATTTATTTATCTTACATATTGCTATATATTATGTTAATTATTATTTGTGTGCAATTTTGGAATACAAAAAACCCCATACCATATATACACATATTTTTCAAGGATGAATTTTCTTCTCACTTTCTTTTTTTCAATCAATTTTTTTTTTTTAATTTTTTAAGAACTTAAATATGGTAGTCCATTCTTCTCAATTTTTGATTGTCAATTTGGCTTTGCATTTGTTTATAAAAATTAAGCTGATGAATATACCTCTAATATTTGTTATTTCTAGTTCACTTAGATATATTTTTGGTTAACTGTAACTCTTTTTTTTCCTTGAAAAAAACTTGTAATTTTTATTTTTGAGTTTGAAAAAAATTACAATGCTATGGGTATGAAGTACCCTCAAGAATTTTAGTTACATCCTATCTAGGAGTTGGTCTAAATTGAACTAAGAGGAGTATTGGCCTCCCTACTATAATATGTTATAGTCAACTTACAATCCAAAAACAAAATCCTAATAATAGGACTGATAGGTGGAAAGCAAGAATAACTTCCTGATCAATCATAGTTCTTGAATGACTCTTACCTAAGTACAAAAATAGGACTCAAGTTTCAATTCTAGAGATAAACTCTATTTGAAGCCTATATTTCTATAAAATAAAGGCAAGGGTCCCTTTCAAAACCCTTTTTTTGCTATTAATAGATCTCTAATATGATCCTTAATAAGAGGAGGACTATGAGGAAACCCCAAGTCCTCTAACCACTTCTTCCCTCTACCAAGTACCTGTTAGAAGGTTCAAACCATATTTTGAAAGACCATTTACTTCTACATTTAGTTCCCTATAGATGTGCTTGTATGAAATTTCTGTTATAGAATATTCTACTAATTTCACTTGCTCATAGAAAGGATTGAGGAGCAAGTTTTTCATCTCAACATGATTTGCAACCCAAATTATCACTAATTTTGAATCTCCATAAATATGTAAAGTTGTAATTCCTTACTCCATTGCTATTCTCATCAAGAGGATCAATGCTTTCCATTCTTCCATATTATTTGTTCCTTCCCCTAAACCTACCTTGAAAGTGATCTTATTATTTTTATTTAAGTGCTTCCCCTGTCCCACACCTACCTAGGCTGCCCTAGAAAGCTCCATCAAATAAGGCCCATGGCTTCATAGGATCCACTATTAGTGTTCCTATATGCCTACTCAATTTTAGTTTTGGGGAGATTTTTAGACTTTCAAAAATAGATTTAATTTACATTTGTACCTGAATCACTAGAATTTTCTTACCTTCAAACAACCTAGCATTTCTAGCCAGCCATAAACCCCATCCCACTATCAAAGGGACACATATATACTCCTTTAATTCTCTTTCTTTGAACCATTGTTGCATGTTATCTAAAATATTCCTAGCAGGCCACTATCCTTTCCCTTGAGTCAAAGGTAGAATTGAATTCCACACTTCTCTTGTGAAAGGGAAATGAACCAAAATATGGTCCATTGTTTCTTCTTTATTTCTACACATGACATATTGACTTGGTCCTTGCCAAGACCTCCTTTGAAGAACATCCCATGTTAGTGCTTTTTTAGCTAGAGCTAACCAAGCAAATATTCTAGTTTTTAGGGGAGCTTTTACCTTCCATATTCTACTCCACCACCAAAGCTTTTCCTCATTGTTGTTTTCAAAGCTTGGCTTATACCCTTCTCTAACCCTGTACTGCTCACTTGATGGATTCTTGGACTATATTAGGTCTCTTTGATGATTTAATCTTATATTTGCTCTTTCTAGTTCCTTTATGTAATCATGCCAAATATGTGCATCATTTCCTCCTAGTGTTAGCTCTTCTGCTATGAGCCATCCTTGTTTCCATAAATTAGTACTCTCTATTGATACCACCTATGCCAATACCATCTTTCCTTGTCTATGGATATGATTTATTATGTTTTTTGGAATTTGACATTCTTATTTGCTTCCTATCCAAGGAGCTTTGCCTATCCTTACTTCCTTTCCATTCCCTGTTTTCCAAGCCAAGAAATTCCCAACTAATGAAAAAGCTCTCATTAGTGCTTTCAAAATAATTGTGGCTTTTAAAACTAATTTATTTTTTAGTCTAATCCAATCTACAAAGGACAAGGTGCCTAAATATTTCTCTTGAATTACTTCTTGCCATAATCCTTTGCCAATTATAAATCTCCTTAAATTGTTTAATGCTAAAGATTTTCCAAAATTATGTGTATTCCTGAGGTCCAACCCTCCATCTGATTTTGGTTTAGCTATTTTGTTCCATTTAACTAGTACCATTGCATCCTTCTGTTTGTTCTATGACCAAATAAATTGGAAACACTTCTTCCTTATTTTCTCTAATATTGTGATGGGAATATAATTTAGGGAGTGCTAGTATATTGGGGTGGCTTCCAAAACTAATTTCACCAATATAACGCCACCCCCCATTGATATCAACCTAGTTCATCAAGTGTTGATCCTCTTCTTTATTTTGGTGTATAAGGAGATCCAATATTGGTACCCATAATCATTAGGTTTCAGATGAAAGCCTAAATAGTTTATCCCTTTATAAAAGTCTACTTGCTTGAAACTAATAATTCTCATTACTACTTCTCTTTGCCTTAGGTGAAACCTATTGAAGGCTATTTCTAATTTTTAAAGATTTATTTCCTTTCCTATAGCCATACAATATAGGTCAAAGAGTTACCAATTTTGATACCCTTGATCATTTCCTATCTTTTCTATTTCCTGATCAGTCTACTCAAACCCTCTGCTACCAAAATAAAGTGGAGGAGAAAGTCTCAAATATTTAAAAACCTTGAAAAAATGGGAAGCTGAGGCATTGATAAGTACATAAAAATAGGCTGAATTGATACATCCCATTATCCAATTCAAAAGGGTAATGATACATCCAATTTGAATTAGACTCAACCTAATATATAACCAATTTATTTTATAAAAATATTTTTCTAGATCCAATTTTATTACCATTTCTTATTCCTTCCTTGTATTTATTGAATGTAGTCCTTCTTGGGCTACCCCTATTGCTTCATGAATTTACCTTTTACTTAAAAATAAAATATATTTTTCTAAAAAATTATCTAATAATATCCCTTTAATTATATTATATATAATCTTTGAGATGATTTTGTAGAGGCTATTACAAAAAGAGATAGGTATTGAAAGATTTTGGATTGTCTTTTTTTTTGGAATCAAAGCCAAGAAAGTGGAATTTATGGATCCTAGTGATTGTACCTTAATCCTTGATTCTTCTACCACTTTTAAAATATCCTCCTCTAATAATTCATAAATATCCAAATAAAAATCAATTATCCATACATTTGGACTTAGAATTTTCCCTTTCTAGAATTATTTGACAACTAGATGTAACTCCTCTTTGGTGATTTATAAGAAAAAGCTTCTTTTTGTTCCCATTGACCATCTTGGGAAAATTTAGAACTAGTTTGATTGTCTCTATTATATTTACTCTGTTTGGATCTTTATACCATTCTTTGAAGTAATTAATGTTAATAGTGCCAAATCTTGGAATCTTCTCAAAGTGTTTGCATTTTCCTCTTTAATTTCCCAAATTGTGTCTGTATATTTTATTTGTTTTGTATAATTTTGAAAAAAAATTGTATTTTCATTGCTCTATTCTAACCATAAAGTCCTATTTTTCATTATCCATTTTATCTTCTCCCATTTTAACAATTCTCTCTTATTTTTTTTAGTTCTTTGACTTGCATGATTTCATTTAAAAAAAAAACTTTGTTACCTATGGTACTATAAAGCTGATTTAGAGTAGATTTAATTTTAGTAAGCCTTGCCTTTGCTTCCAAAAATTTTGCTTTGGCCCAACCTAATGTGACTAATTTTATTCTCCTCGGATTACTAGTAAACTAAAACATGTTGTCTCTCCTAAGGTTGGGTCATAATGCCACCATTATGTTCTTACTATAATTTGAATTTCTTCATCCCTTAGCCAAATGAGATTGAATGTAGAAGGACCTAGTGGTTTATCCCCATCATTTTCTAACTATAAAAGGATTAGAGAATGATTTGATCCTCTCACTTTATTTATCCAAATTTTCATGTTATCAAAGAAAGCTAAGAGATTATCTGAATTAGAAATATATCCAGTATTTTAAACATCCCATGAATTTTAGATTGATTGTTCCTCCACATACGAGTTAGATTTATTGGTTCTATATCACACAGTCCAAAACTTAAAATTTATGAAGGAAAAATCAGGATGCATTTTTTCATGTTCTCCCCTTCTTTCACTTCTTTTTGTAACAAAGTTTAAATCCCCACCCATGATTAAATTCTCTTTTTTTAGAATATCTTGGCCAAAGAACTCCTCCTAGGAAACCTATCTATATCTATATCAACCATACATATTTACTATAGTTATAGTTTTCCCTAACTCCTTGGAGCATAATTCTAATAATACTCCTACTTCTATGAAAAATTTATCAATAAATTGGCAAGAATATTTCCATCCTAAGACAATTCCCTCTGATTTTCCATTTGAGTCTATACCAATAAAATTCTAGCTCGGTAGGAATAAATTAAGAATAGATGTTGCCCTTCCTAACTCTAACATGGTTTCCTGAATCAAGAAACCCTATATGACCTAGTTTAACCTATATGCCCTTCTTTAGCAATATTCTATAGTATCATGCTTTTGTTTCTTAATGATTGGATTTTGAGAAGAAACATCTTTATAACTAGTATCAAATTAATCCAATCCATCTATAAAATAAGTTTATGAAACCTTTTGATTGGATGGAATATGATATAATAAATAAATTTTAAATTCAAGAATATTAGGAAAGTTTTCAAAGATGTGCTCTTTGATAAATGACTCAAGTGATAAGTCCTCATTGATTTTATTAAATAATATAACTTTGTAGAATTACATACAAGAAAGAATAAAAATTATATATACTTTCAAGAAAGGACATTGCATATTGGAATACCTTACTGTAGACACCCAATTTGACATGACTAATGATATTAAACCTAAGCAAATATAACATACATAATACCAACAATCAAGTATCTCAACCCAAGCAACCCAGACACCAAATCAAGCCATTTACAAAAGCACTAGTGGCGCTTTTGTCAAAGTGTGGTGATTTTGTAAAACATGCATTTTTGATCATTTGACAAATCAAAATGATCATTGATCAAGGTTGACGATATTTATAAAAACACCAAATATTATTTTGTTCAAATGTGGAAATTTTATTAGCATGAACAAAATATTTACAACACAAACTAGAGGCATGCATATTCCTTCATCCCACTACCTTATTTGATCATACATGTTCCAGTCATGAATAATGGCTTGGAAATTCAAAATTGGTCTTGTTCCCTAATGGCGTATTGCACCTAACTTTCCCCCCTAATTACTCACCAAAAATCTATAAATGTAGCCCTTAGGGTGAGCATTCAAGAGCAACAATTACATTAACATTACTCTGTCCAAAATTCTTTCTAGCTTCTTTCATCTTGCACTCTCTCATTTTATCTCATTTTAAGCACTCTTCACCAATAATTTGAGAAATTCAAGCAAGGAAAAGGGGCATTGGGGCAAGGAGATAATATTGAAACAAGGAGGAGCTCTTGCTAGGTTGTATAATTCCTAGCTTCTCTTTCCTTCTATTTTTCTTACCCTCATTTATGCATTTTACCCCTTTATATTGGCCTTGCTAACTTGGGTTTTCTATTTGCAGCTACTAATATATCTCTTATTTTCTATTTTTATTATAAATTATATTTTCAATCCTTTAATGCTCATTTTATTTACATTAACTTCATTTACAACAAGCTTTCTTTATTTTCCTAATATCTAGTCATTTACAAGCACTTTTCCTTTCATTTTGGCATACTAATCTTCATGACTTCTCTCATTTATGCATCATAATCACTAATACTTCTCACTTATAATAATTTTATCTTTATTTCATCTAACTCTATTTCATTTGTAGGTATATTTTGTATTCATATAATTTTGTATGCTGATTCCCATTTTATTTATAGATTTTCATGTTTCTTATCATTAAACTGAACATTTACATGTTTTTTGGAAGAGGTTGAAAAGCAAGGGCATATCAGGGGCCACCCTTCCCATGAATTGAACTTGGGTCTTTTCTAAGATATCCCAATAAATTTTTCCATTGTGGTGTCCCTACCAAGATAATCGAGTATTTACATGTTTAAATTCATGCATTGTTAAAATAAAATTTCACTCACATTGTTTATGAATATCCAATATCACATTAACATTGTTGTAGGCTTAACACTATTTCACTCATTATATTATAGTATTTTGTCTCTTATTCCATGCTTTTGATCCTTCATTTGGTTCAATATATCATCTATTCTCTGTTGTTGACTTTTCTAAGTTTTTAATAGCAATATATATTCTCATTTTGCATTTAGTCTTCATTATACAATAACTTTATTATCATAGCATAAGTTTAGTTTGATTTTGTAGACCATCCATCCCCTTTTATAAGAATTTTTAAGGTATTTTTAGGATATTTTAGCATCCACAAGCCTCCTTCTTAGGCATTTTAGACATCCAATTGTTACCACTCCTTTCATCCATATCAAACTAACTTCATAAGTTTTGGGATATTTATAATTCATTTGGTGGAATTTTATATATATTCAAGTAGTAGGTCCTAGGGATTAGGTTTTTCAGCCCCTTCCTCTAATTTCAAGACAATTTGATCCAAATGACCCAAAAATTTACTCTAAAACTCATCCATCCTATATTAAAGAATACATTTACCATAACCTTAATCAATTGGCACCTTCAACTCTCTAGAATTACATAGTCAGCCTCTGACAAAAATGCCAGTGGTGATTTTGTCATTGTAGGATTTGCTTCCAAATCCAAGGTCCATGCTAAATTTTATTTCATAAAAGTGGGTTTGATCAGTTGGCAAGATAGTCTATCACCTCATTGGAATCAAAATCCTCCCCAAAAATCTAATCTAATTTTTTTATCTTCAAATTTTACAAATTATGAAAGTGCTAGTCAACTACAAAAGTGCTAGTGGCTCTTTTGTCAACTTGTGGTGCTTTTGTTCAGCCTCCAATATAGGTAACCCTACCACTTGACACTTCCTTGCTTACTATATTTTTGTCATTTCCTATTTTTTGATCTTTGTTTCTTTAATTTGTTTGCCTAAATTCATATTTACTTTGGGAAATCAAGGAATCCTTTAGGATAGTCAAAATTTCTTTTACAAAATGTAAAATAGGAAAGGAATAAAACTTGATATAGCTGCATTCTAGGCTACTTTATTTAATTCATAATCCCTTTGTTTGCCCTTGAAAAGAAAAATCTCTTTTAGCATAGTCATCATTCAAAATCCAAAAGGCATACTAGGCTAGACAACTTGTTTTCTTGCATTATTGTTTGATTGCATTTAGCATACAACTTTAGATGATCTTCTCTTTAAGTTTACATAAATTTTATCTTGTAAAGGATCAATAAAGATTTAGATTAGAGATCCAAAACCTTAGGTGTTTGTTGAATTAACTCATAAAACACCATACAAACTTGAACATCAATACAAATAACAACCTTTATAATACATGAGGTAGAGCCTACTCACGTGAAGATCCAATTCTTCAGGGCCTCCTTTGGAAAGAGGCCTCTTGTGGGGAAGTAGGGGTCCCAGTGGATCCTCCTTGCACATGTTCCAAGTTTTGAATCTACATTTTGGTGAACCCGACATGAACACTCCCTTTGCCTTAACAAGATAAAAATTATTCAAACTTAAACAAGATCATCTAATTTGTTTGCATAGTGTAAATCACATTAATCCAAGATAACAAGAACATAACCAAATTGTTAGTCCTACTGGGGGAAGGATAATGACCCCTTGAGTAAACCAATGTACAAACCTTGGGGGATATCTCTCTTGGCTAGTATATTATGGTGGGCTAATGGGAGTCATAAGGAGGGTTGTTTTTCCAAGGTGACATAAGGATTTCAAAACATCTTCTCTTCTTTGCTATAAGTACTCTAGAAACAAAACTTTAATAAAATTAATCTCCTTCCTTTCAAAAACCTTTAACCTATGGCTCAACATCCTTACAATACCCAAAGCAAGGGTTTAGCATCATCATCTTATGAAGTCTTTACACATGAACATGAAGACCAAGTAGAAAACCCTTGGCCAAACCATGAACTTAGAGAAGAAGAACATGTTATTGAAAAAGTAAATTTTAATTCTATAGATCACATTAGAGAATATATTAAAAGGAATAAAAATATCTTCTTAGATGTTCTTAGAGAAGAACTTGAAGAACAAAATAGGAGAGAACCTTCTACATCTCATGAAAATATTGAACATTCTAATGGACAATCCACTATTGCACAAATGAATGAAAATCAAAATAATTTTGCTAGTCTTAATGTGGCTATGGCACATCCAAATGATTCTACAACTCCCCCAACCATATCTATAGGTGTACCTATTATGGGCATACCAATTTCAACATCATCTCCTAGTATCACAATACCTATTCCAAATCCCAATTCTACAAATCCTTTCTTATCACATGACTTAGGGGTTAATTATACCCCTCCACCTACAACATCTAATAAAATTACTCCATATTTCACAACTTTACCTTTTCTATATCAATCACTCTCAACCTCCTTTAATTTTACCTACTCCACCAAATCCACCAAATGATGATTTTCAAAATATAAATGCCAAACTTGAACACCTTGAAAAGAGAGACTCTAAGTTTGAAGAGCTTGAACACCAAATTGCCTCTCTTCAAGGATCATCAAAACAAAAATATTCCTTTGATGAGTTCTATAATGAACCATTAGATCCTATAATAGTCAATCATCCTTTTCCAAAAATTTTGAAACTCCTAAGTTTCAAATGTACAATGGAAAACAAGATCCCATTAATCACTTAAGACTATTCCAAATAGCATGTAGTGATATAAATCATGATGAAAAGTTACTCCTTAGGTTATTCCCTAAAATTCTTAGTGGATTAGCCTTAGAATGGTATTTCCAAATACCTCGTCATTCCATTAAAAATTTCAAAGAACTTATGGAAGCCTTTGTTAAACAATTTTTAGTCTACATAGAAGAAAAGGTCACCATAGATGACCTATACCAACTCAAACAATCCAAGAATGAACATTTCTTAAATTTCTTAGCCAAATGGAGGGCCTTGGTAGGAAGACTTCAATATATTCCTCCCCTAAAGAACTATTGCATATCTTCATAAGAAACCTTCATGAACAATTATCTTATCCTTTAGAAATGACCAACATTACCTCTTTTGAAGAAGTCATAGACATGGCCAAAAGGGTAGAAGTCATCCTCATAAGATGAGGATAACTTAGCTATAAGAAGGAAGAAGATAAATCTTCTAATAAAGGAAAATACAAAAACAAACATGTTGTAGGGGATGGTGTAATTGATTCTTATCAAAACAATAATGTAAATACAACTCAAAATACTCCTCAAAAGTTAGTAGTATCAAGACAAGATAAATCTAAGTGATAATTTACAAATACTAGACAAACCCAAACCACCATGTTAAAAATTCTCCTTGATTAAAAAATGATAAATCTCCCACCCATTAGACCATGGGATACTACAAAAGAGTTACCCAATTGGTATAAATAAGATGAACATTATGACTATCATCACATAGATGGTCACAAAACTGATAAATGCATCACTTTGAGAAACCTCATTCAAGATCTCATAGAAGAAGGAAAGATAGTTTTCAATCAACAAGATACTCCTAATAAAAATTTAGAAATTTTTCAAAACCCTTTACTAGCACATGATCAAAAGGCTACCAATTTTGTAGGTACAATTCATTTATCAAAACCATCCTATGTAGTAACTAGACAACAAGCTAAAAATCAATCTTCTAAACAACCACCATTAGTCATTCCTCACAATACTAAGGTAAATATTCCTAAAAAATCACCTTTAGTCCTTGCACCTCCTAAAAATACCTTACATTACTTTGATCTTTAACAATAATTAGAAAACATACCAACAAAAATCTCTCTTCTAGAATTACTAAAAATATCACCTACTCATAGGGAAATATTGCTTAAACTCTTAAGTGAACAAGAAGTCCCTCAAGACATATCTCCTAATGATATTACCAACATAGTAGGTTTCACTAGAATTAATAGTGCTATCTTAGCATTTCATGAGATAGACACACCTCTTGAAACCATATCAGGAGATTCACCTCTTTATATAATATCCCAAATAGGGGATAAACATATCAAGAGAGTCCTAGTGGACAATGGGTCAACCTTAAATGTTTGCAATATCAAATTTTTATAAAATTTTGACTTAAGTATAAAATACTTACAAAAATTAGACCTCATTATTAGAGCATTTTGATAATGAAGAAAGAGAGGTCATATGCACCATAACATTACCTTTGAAAGTAGGACCATATATCCTTAACACCCTCTTTTATGTTATATCATGTGATGTAACATATAACATGTTGCTTGGAAGACCTTGGATACATGCCATGAAAGCAGTACCATCTACCTTACATCAATGTTTAAAATATGAATATCAAGGAAGGATTATCCATATTCCTAGAGATATCTAAACCCTTTTCCTTATGCCACTTCTTAGACATTCAACAAAAGGAATTCAACCTTTGTCCCTCACTCCAATCAACATTACCATCAACTTCATCTAAATCAAATAAAGGTAAAGAAGTATTAGAAGAACCTCTCATAAACTTAGGATATGATCCTCAATATTCTTCAAAAGAACAAATCAACTTAATCCATCCAAATAAAGATCCTTTCATAGATTTAGTTAGCCTATTCCTTTCCCCTCATATCATAGGTCTACCCAATAGAAAAGGTTTAAAATTCCAAATAGGAACTTGTACATTTATCTATGGTGGAACTACTTTTGATGAGAAAATTCAAGGTGGTAACTTCATGCCTAATCAATGAACATATGCATCATGTTACATGTCACCTACATTTTTTATATCTAAATAAATGTTAGTCAATATGGGTTATCAAGGAAAAGGCTTAGGTCGATTTGAACAAGGTATTAAAGAACCTTTAGAAGTTGAACCTTGGCTAGGACAATGTGGGATAGGATATATCCCCAATAAAAATGAGCCATCACCTTTATTAGAAGAAGATGATGAAGACAATTACACCAAATATTTGCATGGCTCCCAATGGGGTGATGAAGATGAGAAGGAACTATGGTCCCTTCTCAATATAACACCTCATAAAACCCTACATTTTTCTAGCATCAACATGTTAACAATTGTCCATCCTAAACTCATATCTAATCAAGAAGAAAACAACATCAAAGATTCTTGTGATCAAGATCACATTGAAGAATCCCTTAAACAAATATTCAATCTAGATTCTACACAACTACCTAAATTAGAACAAATGATATTAGATCCAAAATAATTTAAAGACTTAGGGGTATTACCTACTCCTCCTCAATTTGAGGATGAATCACAAATTTTAATCAAAGAAACAATAGACATCAACATTGGCACTGAGGAAAATCCTTGAATCTTGAAATTAGGAAAGGTCTTAACACAAGATGAACAAATAGAATACACCAACCTCTTAAAATAATTCAATGATATTTTTGCTTGGACATATGAAGACATGCCTAGACTTGATCCCTCATTAGTTGTGCATCATCTTGTTATGCATCCAAATTCCAAACCAATTAAACAAAAACTAAGAAAAATGCACCCCAAAGTCACCCTTCTAGTCAAGGATGAACTCCAAAAACTATTAGATGTTGGCTTCATCAAAGCTATAGATTACTTAGATTGGATCTCTAATATTATACCTATCACAAAGAAAGAAGGATCCATTCAAATTTGCATAGATTTTAGAGATATAAACAAAGCATGTCCCAAGGATGACTTTCCCTTTACCAAACATAGACATGATAGTAGACTTCACTATAGGATCTAAAATGTTATCTTTAATGGATGGATTTTTAGGATACAACCAAATAAAAATTTCTCCTAAAGACCAATCCAAAATAACCTTCATAACCCCTTGGGGTACATTTTGTTATCAAGTCATGCCCTTTGGCCTAAAGAATGTAGGAGCAACATATCAAAGAGCCATGACATATATATTTCATGACCTCATGCATGACATTATAGAAGACTATGTAGATGACCTCTTAGGATAATCTCAAAAAGAGAAGATCATATTCAAGACCTAAGATGCATCTTTAAAATATTGTGAGAATACAAAGTTTGGTTAAAACCCCAAAAGTGCATCTTTGGGGTAACATCAAGAAAATTATTAGGATTTATCATATCCCATCATGGAATTGAGATAGATCCTACCAAAATTGTAGTAATAACAAACATGCCACCACCAAAAAATCTGACTAAACTTCATAGTCTCCAAGGCAAATTACAAGCTATTCAAATATTCATCTCACAATTAGTAGATAAATGTCAACCCTTTTCTAAATTACTTAAGAAAGATACCAAATTTGATTGGGATAATGAGTGCCAAAAGGCTTTTGAAGCCTTAAAAACTTATCTCTTGACACCACCTATTCTAATACCACCTAATCCAACCCAACCATTATTGCTATACATAGCTACTACTAATCATACCCTTGGAGCTATGCTAGCTCAATATGATGATCAACATCAAGAAAGGGCTATCTACTATATAAGTAGAACATTGGTGAATTATGAAACTCATTATACACCATTAGAAAAGCTATGTTTAGTAGTTATATTCTCCTCACTCAAATTAAGATATTACATGCTTAGCCAAAAGACATGTCATAGCAAGAGTAGATCCATTAAGATACCTAATGTCAAAACCTTACCTCTTAGGGAAGACTACCAAATGGGTCATAGCCCTTAGTGAATTTGATCTTGAATTCATTAACCAAAATTCATTAAAAGGACAAGTAATTATAGATCAACTTATTATAACACCTTTAGAATCAAAGATACCTTTAGACATAAGCTTTCCTAATGAAACAATTCTAACTATAGAAGCTCAAGACCCTAAATCTTGGATTTTATACTTTGATGGAGCTCGATGCATCAAAGGTGTGGGGGCAAGAATTATTCCTAGTCACCCCACAATAACAACTCATACCATTATCCTTTAAACTTCAATTCTCATGCACCAATAACACAACAGAATATGAAGCACTCATCTTAGGTCTTTGAGCCATATTAAATCTAAAAATATAAAACCTAATAGTATATGGTGATTCACAATTGGTGATTAACCAAATCAATGGTATTTACCAAACCAAAGATGACAAATTAAAGCCTTACAAAGATATTATAGATAAATTAATAGCTTATTTTGATAAAATCACAATAGAAGCCATTCCATGATCTAGTAATCACCATGTAGATGCTATGGCTACAACAACATCTCTCATACCCTTAGAATTAGAGGATAAGAAAGCCTCCATTATCATACAATCAATAAAAGAACCTACAACATTAAAATCATGCCAACAACCTTTAAATATTTATGCCATTGAATCAACTTCACCTCAAGAACCTTGGTATCAAGACATCTTTAACTTCCTAAAGGATGGCACATTACCTAAAGGATTAAATCACCTAAAACATAAATAATTTAGACAAAAGGCTTGCAAGTATGTCATCATAGGAGATATTTTATATTGATGCTCCTTTGAAGGCATACTTCTTAGATGCATAAACTCAGAAGAAGCTCAAACAATCATTAAAGAAGCCCATGATGGATCATGTGGTGGACACTTTAGTGGACTAGCTATAGCCAAAAAATCCTTAGAATGGGTTATTATTGGCCATCCATGGAAAAAGACACTTGCAACTATGTCAAGAAATGTGACAAATGTCAATGACATGATAACCTTGTTCATGCTCCTTCATAAGAACTACAACCAATTACATCACCTTGGCCTTTCTCCACTTGGGGACTAGACATAATAGGAAAAATTAATCCTCAATCATTAGATGGACATAAATTCATTATCACTACCATTGAGTATTTCACCAAGTGGGTTGAGGCCATGCCTTTATCCTTTACAACTAGGAATTCAAGTTTCCAAATTCATCATCAACCAAATCATTAGTCATTATGGAATACCATCTATCCTAATTGTAGATAATGGTACACCATTCAAAAATAAGGAAGTCTATAAGATTTGTGCCAAATATAAAATTCAACAAAAATGGTCAACACCTTATTATCCTCAAGGAAATGGCCAAGCAGAATCTTCCAACAAGACATTAATCAAAATCCTTAAGAAATTGGTCAATAAAAATGGTTGATGCATGTAAATCCTTCCTACTTCAAATAATATTACATTAACTGCATCAGGAATATCTCCCCACAATCCTAGTCTATTTGAGCATAAGTAAATCAACATAAAATACAATTACCTATACTTTGATTTCCATTGAACTCCTCACTTCTCCTTGCTTCCCATTGGTTCTTTGAGGGTAGTAGGGAATCACGGTACTCATGGTTCAGGATAGGCTTACCTCTAAATGCATTTGATCATTTACTTTGCCAAATTGCAACTATGCAAAATTCAATTAAGTTTCCAACCATTTAATGCATAGTGGATATTATAAAATATCCTTTACTTTTATCTTCACCTCTCAGGTTCCCTTAGAGATCCATCCCACATATACTACTTAGATCAAGGTCTAGCTTTAATCGAATCTAATCATGTTTTAAAGCATTAAAGTCCCATACCTTTAACCTCTAAAATAATCCTTCATTCATTCACTAAATCAAAGCCCCATAACTTCAATTCAAAGAATAAATTTAACATCCTTTTAATTCACAACTTCAATCAAATCTACACATGTTTTAAAGCATTAAAGTCCCATACCTTTAACCTCTAAAACAATCCTTCATTCATTCACTAAATCAAAGCCCCATAACTTCAATTCAAAGAATAAATTTAACATCCTTTTAATTCACAACTTCAATCAAATCTACTCAAAGATTCTCAACCTTAATTAAAGCATAACCCCTTCATGATCTTACTAATCAAAAGTCTCACTTTAATTAAAATCTCATAAATTAAATCATATTAATTAAAGATCTTACTTTAATTAAAATCCCTCAAGATATATCATATTAATCAAAGGTCTTACTTTAATTAAAATCCCTCAAAATATATCATATTAATCAAAGGTCTTACTTTAATTAAAATCCCTCAAGATATATCTTATTAAAGTTACCAAGAACCTAGAATAATATGAGAATAAGGCTGGATTCAAATTGGGAAATGAATTAGATTAAAAGACATTTTTCGCAGGACTGCCCAAACTATCAAACTCATTTTGGCCATATCTCACTCATTCAGGCTCGGATTAAGCTAAAATTTTAAGGGTAGATGCCTGAAAAACCCTAGAACGTCTCCATGAAGAACACAAGCTTATACTGAGAGGGGGAGGTGAAAAATATAAGACCTCTTTTTACTTTTTCCTTTATACTTCAAAACAGTAAAGCAATATACCCAAAGCAATATCAAAACAATGCACAATATCATCCACAAAGTGACACCAATTTTAACGTGGTTCACCTAGAATGGCTAGGCTACGTCCACAAAACTTTTCTCTAAAAGTTATCTCAAAGTTCTTTGGGAATCCTTCCCAATTACAATGTTTATGAGCCTCGGCCCAAAGGAGATACCTTCCCCCAATCAGAATTTATGAGCCTCTGCTCAAAGGAGATACCTTCCCCTCAATTTGAATTTATGAGCCTCTGATCAAAGGAGATACCTTCCCCTCTAATCTAGAAATGATCCCTCAGAAGATCAACTGCCTCTACCTCTTGCCAGCACGTGGAACTCATTTCCATCGAAGACCTCCTGTCCTCAATGCTTAGCCTAAGAGACCTCTGCCTTCTATGATCACGTCCACAATAGCTCAGAAACCTATACCAAACATAGTCAGTCGGTCTAGTACAAGTCTTCCTCTATCTGTCAGATCTGTCCAACTCTTGAACAAATCAATCCTCTACATACAAGCCTTCTCAAAGACTTGCCAAATCTGTCCTCAGGTCTTCTCATAGAACCAATGCACCTCTGTCCTCAAGTTCTCTCGATAGAACTATCAAACTCAGCTCACAAGTCCTCTGCTAGGACCTGTCCAAATCTGATCACAAGTCCCCACCGAAACCTGTCCAAAAACTGCTCATAAGTCCCCATCGGAACCTATCCAAAAACCGCTCACAAGTCCCCACTGGAACCTGTCCAAAAACCGCTCACAAGTCCCCACCGGAACCCGTCCAAGAACCGCTCACAAGTCCCCACTAGAACCTCGTCCAAAAACTCAGCAAGCTTACCAAGAAAAACTTTCTTAGTAGGAAATCACAAAGTGAATTCTTAGAGACCCAATGTGATTTTTCAAACTCATAGAAGCATAAAGAGAATTGTTAGAGACTCAATATGTTCTATACTCAACTCCCAATCTCAAAACTCAACTCAAATCAACTCAACTCAATATCAATCTCAAATCTAAAAACTCAACTCAATATCTGAAATGGATAGGATAGAATGTTTTCTTTCAAGAACATGAAACCCCAACAATTGCCAACTATGCAAAGAATCACATAACAATGATACTCATGCTCTTTTCACCATCAATTAGGGTTTCAACAACAATGCTCATCAAACAAGGTTTAGTGAACCAACACCATTCAACTCAACATCAACCTTGAAGCATTCAACCAATCATCACAAGAAAAGGAAACAAGTAGAAATCCTTTTCCCTCCAAAGATATTTGAACAAAACAACCACCAACACAATATCACCAAATGCAAAGAATAACTTGCTCAAATCAACTCAATGGAGTAAGCCCAATATCATGAATCAAGTAAAGCAATAACTTGATCAAACAACCTCTATGGAAGCAACTCAACCATCAAACTCAAAACAGCCAACCAAGGGTTCCACCAACTCAATGCAAGTAGCTAGACTCACAAATATAAACCCCAGTGCACATAGCTTCCACTATCTCAAACCAGAAATTATGCATTCACCAAAAACTCTCCTTAAGGATAACAATGCATAAGTAGTCTTCAACAAACCAGAAAATAGGATTTACACCTAGCCAAAGAATACCTAGTAGAATACCTTTTCACTCCAACCTTATTTCAGAAAACATACACCAATCATACTCATAAGAAGAATGTGCCCATACCTTATTGGAGTAGAAGATAATTGAACCTTCAAGTTGTCACCACACACAACTCTCAAACTTCCAACCAAGTTAGGGTTAGAATAAAAAGAAATGAGCAATAATATAAACTTCCTTTATTACACCTTTTAGCCCCACTTCTTTAAACACAACCACCATAACATGCCAATAAATCAACAATCACAGACTCACACCTTATACCTCCATTTTTAATTTTAGCATAGCAAAGAATAATCTTAAAAATACATCCAAAGAAATATGCCCTTATTTCTCCTAAGCTTTTATTCAATGCTAATCACAAAAGCCAAAACTCTTAAAATTTAATCACACCTTATAAATCACTGTCCAAGAAACTTCGAATTTCGTGGCATAAAGACGTTTTAATAAAAACGTGTGTTACTCTAGCAAAGCACCCCCGCGAGACTCGAAACGGTGACCTCCGCCAATGCAACGCCCAATAGCAGCCTTCGCTGCCACTAGCCCATGCGGGCTACGAAGTTCACAAGTGAAATTCCCTCCACTTCACCCTCGAAAAAAACTCCCGAAGACTTTTCAACCGCACGTGCTTCTAAGTCTTCCTTCGATCACAACGAATACAGAGCACAAACACCGCAAATTGCATTCGGGGAATTTCGAATTAATTCGCCTTCCAACCTTAGGAGTTGGAGAATAAATAGTCTCTTCAAAGACACCTTGACGTCGACGAAAATAAAGACCATTTCGAAATTAATCAAAAGTATTTTCAAAAAGGGTTTAAAAACCCTTAAATAATTTTAATAAATTAAGAATAAAAAAAGGTTTAAAAACCTTTAAGTATTTTTAATAAATTAAAAATAATTTCTCCCTTAATTAATTAAATAATTAATTAATTAAAACCTTGAAGGGTTTTAAATAATAATTAAATAAATAATAAAGAGAACCTCCATTGGTTTTAATAAAAACCATTGCCAATGGAATCTCTCCGGATTCTCTTAAAAAGATTCTCTTGGAATCTTCCACCTTTGAAGCCAACACATCCTCTTAACATTAATGCCATTTCTTTTTGACATCAATGACAACTCATAGACAAGAAGCTAGGATTTCAAACCCAAAATTGCCAACAATCTCCCCCTTTGTCATTGATGGCAAACCATGCTTCTCAACAACACAGAAACTCAACATAAACAACTCCCCCTGTCTTGAAGCTCTCTCTCTTGCTCTTCTGCCCCTTACTCATATCTCTCCCCCTTTGTCATCAATGGCAAAGGGTCACCTTTGGGGCTTGGGACTAAGAATGAGCCTCTTAGCTTAGTCCCACCCCCACCTCCTGATGAGGTGATTAATTCTGGGGTGGGAGTATAACTCCCATTAGGCACTAATCATCATCAACGTCTATAACTTCCTTGCCGGACCTTCTCTTGAACTCTTTGTCCATATTCCTATTCCTGTCACTGTTCTTGTTCTATGTTCTTGTCCACGCCTTGATCCTTGGATCTGATCATGCCACTGTTCCTGTTCCTGTATTCTAGAATTTCAGCTCTACACTGTCTGGATTATGTGACCTTCATTGTTGCACTTGAAACACTTGACGATGTTGTTTCTCCGAGGTAAACCCGATCTTTGAATCCACCCGCTTCGACCAAACCTCGTTCCCGCCAAACCTCGTTTCGACCAAACCTGTTTTGGCCAAACCTATTATGACCAAACCTGTTCTTGTTATTTGCCTTGTAATAAACTGCCTTGTGCCCAAACTATTGACAAGAGTAGCAATACCCTTGAAAGTAACTAGCACTTTTGAAACTGTAATTTACCTCCTTCACTTGAGACATGCAATGTGAAGCCATGTGACCAAACTTGTGACAAGCAAAACATCTGCCTTGAAACTTTCCTTTAATTGACCTCTTAGGTTTTGAAAACTTCTTCTTCTCATTCTGAATTATGTTTTCTATTTCTGTGCATCTATCATTCAAGGACTCATGATTTGAAATACTTTCCTCATAAGAACTCTCTTCCTTTTGGAGTCTCTTACTAGACTCTCCAACTTGTTCCTTGTGTGGCTTAACAAAACCAAGGCCTATTTTATCTATTGTCTTTCTTTGACCTTTGATGAGTGACTTAACCTTTTTGGAGCTATCTTGGAACCTGTAAAGCTTATCCTTATACTCTTTAGTTTCCTCTTTCAAAGAAGCCATTTTCTGTTCTAACTCACTATACTCAAGAACCTTAGACTCTAACTCATCCTTGAGTTCTTGTGTCTTAGCTATAGAGAAATCAAGATTTTCTATAAGATCATATCTCTCCATACAACATTCATCTAACTTATCCTTGAGTCTAGCATTCTTTTTTATTTCCTTTTTCAAAGCACTAAGAGCACTAATAAGTTCACTTTCAAGATCCTTTATTTGTTTGCTTTCTGAATCATCAAAGCCTTTTTCAGATTTCTTATCACTAGAGGTGCTACCCTTTTCAAAGACCATACATGCATCTTCCTTATAGTTTTCTGAAGCATCCTCATACATACTAGAAACCAAATAATTATTTGTGCAATCATCCTCAAGGTGACCAAAATTTCCACATCTAAGACATTTCATGATAATGAATCTATGTTTCGGTTCTTCCTCTTTTCTCGATATGAACAACATCTCATTTTCATTATCACTTGAAGAACTCTCACTATCACTACTAGAACACTTACTTGCTTTGTCTAGGTAGAAACTCTTCTTGTGCTTATGAGAATACCTCTTTCCTTGATTGTTGTGCTCATATTTGTTCTTCCTGTGATGCTTATGCTTTTTAGAATCCTTGCTCATAGAATCCTGTTTATCTTCATCACTTTCATTCTTGGGAACAAGATGCAGTTAGTAGCATAATGACCAAAATTTCCACAATTGAAACATCTTATATTTTTCATACTTTTGCATTTTCTAGAGAACTTGCCTTTCTTGTTGTAATATGCCTCTTCATCACTAGAAGACTCATCACTATCTTGAAGCTGTTTACCCTTGGATTCCTTGGTAGCCTTGAAAGCTGCCTCTTTCTTGACATCAACCTTCACTTGAGTTCTCAACTCAAATGCTGCAAGTATACTATGGAGCTCATCCTTTTTTAACTTATCCAAATCTTTAGCTTCCTCAATAGCAAAAATCTTTTCACTAAATCTATTAGGAAGAGATCTTAAAATCTTATCACAAACATCATTTTCAGCCAGCTCAAGACCTAAGTCTTTCATGGAGTTAACAACCTCATCCATACGAAGCATGTAGTCACTAATATTTTCATCATCATTCATCTTGAGTTGTTCAAACTGTTACCTAATGTTGACTTGTTTTGTTTTTTCTTTAGTTAGGATAGTGCACTTTAAGGGGGAATGTTAGAGTTAAAGTGCACTATGCCTTCAGTTTGACACTTGTTAGTTTCATTGACAAGTGTCATGTTCATCATATAGGCCTTCTGCCTATATATGTAACACATTTTTATCAATAAAATGATCCCTTGAGCTTTTCCCTCCTGACATTTGGTATCAGAGCTCCAGGATTTCTCTGGCCTTGTGAGCTTGAGGGGGGATTTCCCTCATGGAAATCCTCCCTCCCCCATTCTATTTAGGGTTTGAAAGTTTTTTTTTAGGTTTGAAGCTTTGTTGTCTGTGGAGTTAGGGAGTATGCTCTCTATTGTAAAATAGATCAAAAACTAGAAGCTCCGTCATCCTGATATTTATGAGAGAATGTTATTGAAAAGTCTGAGTTGCTGATTTTTTTTTTTGTGTCTACTATGTTGAAAGCTGTATTTTCTTCCTATAGTCACACCAGTAAAATGTCCCTCATGCTCTCCTTGGAGCAGTCGTGACACCCATTTTTATTAACATTTACTTGCAGACTTGCTACAGTTATTAGGGGCGACCGTCTTGATATGGAAGGAAAGGTTCTGGTTCTGGCATTAAATGTAGATTCTGTGCTTTAGCAGAGAGCAGGATAAGTTGAGTACCACTTGTTGTTTCCTCTTCTTCCTCCCTTGTACTAGCAGTTGTTGTCTAATCACCAAAAGCGCGAGCATCAAACGAATATGATCGCTAGGGAAGAAAATAGATGCCTTAACAAGAACAAAAGCGTTGTTCCCAGGTTGTTGAGGGTGGCAGTAGTCAAGGAGGGAGGAGGATGATTTTTTTCTTCTGCCTTTGGTATTTCAAGAGCGACATTGGATTTTCTAAAAAATATGGATGCCACTGGCTCATGGAGCGGATCTGACATCCTGTGGCGCTGTTGGAACGCTGGGCTGCGGCTGGAAAGACGTTCTTCACCGCAGTTGGTGAGAGGAGCGGTGCGGTGGAGCGGCGCCACGGTGGATTTGGAGGCATCATGTTCTGGAAAATTTGTGCTAAATATCAGGACATTACGGGCATCGTGAAACCTTGCAGAAAGACAAAACTTTGGGCACCTAAAATTCTTGTTCGGGCTCTCAGGACGATGACTGCATTAGTGAGCCAAAACGTCAGACGAGGATATGATATCCAACTGGCTAGTGTGATGCTACGTAGTTTTGGTGGCATGCACTCGGAGAAACTAGATTGTGAACGACGATCTATCTTATTATTGCTTTGTATACAATAATATGGATTTGTGGGAACCCGCAACTGGAGGCCCTTTTTTTGTTGGTAAAATAAATCCAATCGGAAGGATGCGCTTCTATTTTTTGGAAGATATATTTTGTCCTATTGCATTCTTGAATTAACAAGAAGGATGCGCTTCTGTTGTCCACCCCTTCTTCAGTGAGATCGGTGCTGTGTTCTTGGTCTCAGCGGTGGCAATGACGCCCGGGAAGCCGTTGTAGAGACGGAGGCTCACGGGTCCGAGGGGCGAGAGCGGCGATTTCTGGGCAAGATTTGCGATGACGATCTGCAGTTTCATGACGTGCTTTGATGGTCAACATAATTCTCGATGTATTCGGTGGAGGAGTAGAGGTGGTTCACCAAAGGCGACGCAACAAGGGGTGGCGGTTCCACAGTGACGCAATAATTCCCAATGACGTGGAAGCCATGATCACTAATATGGGTCCACTGGAGTTCCACGGAGGAAATAACCACTTCCAGTCATGCTTAACAAAAATTTCTTTGGAAAGAGCCGCCGTGCATCGGATGTTCCAGCTGTATGTGATAGTAGGGACGACGACGGGATTTGTTTTTGCCACTGGCGTACGTGCTGGAGGGTTTCGTGTGGGGGTCATTTCAGATCTTGAGCGAGAATGTTATTTTGGGGATGGCCATGTTTTTCGCCGCCCGTGCGGGCGCTGGTGCCGCTGTTGTATACGGGCAGTCTTCAGCATGTTTTTTAAAAGTTTGTGGGCATGGGGCCCACCGACTTTATCTATATGATTAAAAAGGTCAACAACATATAAAGGGATAATTATTTAAAAGCAAGGGGGCATCTTTTGTTTTTTAGTGGAGGGGACCACTTTAGTGGGAACTTAATTTTGGTTAAGTGGGGTACCTTTTATTGTATGGCCACATGGCCTATGTAATTTCTCTTGGGAGGAAATTTTTTAATCATGCTGAAGACAACCAACAGTAAAACATTATTGCCTTGTTTTTTCCACATGGAGAGTGGAAGTGGATGAAGGCCCACATGACCTACTTTATTGTAATTTCAAAATGAGAAGTCCACATGGCCGTATTTTTTATCCACATAGAGAGTGGAAATGTAATTCCCCTGCGAGGGAAAATTGAACATTGAGTCTATTTTTTTTATTTCGCCACAGTGCGATGCCAGGAATATGATATTCCTGAGGTTTATTTTGCTGCCTTAGATAGGCATGATGTTTTTTTCCACATGATGAAGGCACCTTTGATGGTGGAATATAGGGGTATTTATAGTCGTTGGAAACGATTTTCCGTGACGGACACAATGGTGGTGTCAAATTGTAATTTTGAGGCTGTTTCAGTTTAGTTTTTTAGCCTCAAATTTTTTTTACCTTGGAGTGCACTTTCGGTTGTACCCGACACTCCCAAGGTACTTTCATATGTGATCCTTGTACCTAGTGACTTTTTCTATACACTTGGCGAATGCAGCGGCTAGTTACCCATGCATTTCGGTGAGATGACATGGTCACCATAAGGACACTTATACTAGGGACTACAGACATAGACACCCTAGATTCTATCCGAGGTTTTTTCGGATCTACTTTTGAAGACTACAGACGAAGACACTTTAGAATATTCTCTTCTTTTCTTCTTCTCTCCTCCTATTTTGATCTATGGCTCATTTTATTGTATTGAGTGCATTTTCGGCAGAGATCGACACTCTTATATGGCTCGTTTTTCCTTTCATTAGGTGAATTTTTGGCAGAGACCGACACCTTCTAGATTGAGTTCACCATGAGGAGGGATTTCATACTCATGGTGAATCTAGTTAGTGACCTACGAGTGGCAACATCCTCCGAGGATGACCTGTAGAGGCAACAGACCCAGACGTGGCTGACCCTGAGGCACCCATGATGACCCTGAGGCACTTAGATGGCTGACCCAGTGGAAACAGACCCGTTGAAGTGGCTGACCCTGAGGCAATAGATTGAGATGTATACACAGTGGATCTAGCATTATTCATAGTTGTAGAGCCAAGCGCAAAGAGCACGAGCCTAGACCAAAAAAAGAGAGGATGATAGGTTATTTTTTAGAGAAGTCAACATTAAGGGGGAATGTTACCTAATGTTGACTTGCTTTGTTTTTTATTTAGTTAGGATAGTGCACTTTAAGGGGGAATTTTAGAGTTAAAGTGCACTATGCCTTCAGTTTGACAGTTGTCAGTTTCATTGACAAGTGTCATGTTCATCATATAGGCCTTCTGCCTATATATGTAACACATTTTCATCAATAAAATGATCCCTTGAGCTTTTCCCTCCTGACACAAACATACCTTTGAAGTGTCTCAACTTGGCCTTTCTAACATTTGTATCACCTGTATGAACCACCTTCAACTGTTTCCACATTTCACTAGCTGTCTTGCAGTGAATCACTTTGGTGAGATCTGCTTTTTGTAAGCCTTTCAGGATTGCATTCATTGCTTTTGAATTGCTATGATGTAGGAACCTTTCTTCTTTAGTATTACGACCATGTTCAGGAATAGTGTACTCATCTTCAATAACTTCCCAAACCTCATTCCCAAGTGCCATTATATGAACCTTCATCATTGCACTCCAAAGACCAAAATCTAACCCATCAAGAATAGGTGCTGCATTGCCACTTGAATGATCCATTGTGTTCTTTACTAGCTTTTCCTTCAAGCTGTTAAACTTTCTGAAGGCACCCGCTCTGATACCAATTGAAGAACACAAGCTTATACTGAGAGGGGGGGTGAACAGTATAAGACCTCTTTTTACTTTTTCCTTTATACTTCAAAACAGTAAAGCAATATACCCAAAGCAATATCAAAACAATGCACAATATCATCCACAAAGTGACACCAATTTTAACGTGGTTCACCCAGAATGGTTGGGCTACGTCCACAAAACTTTTCTCTAAAAGTTATCTCAAAGTTCTTTGGGAATCCTTCCCAATTACAATGTTTATGAGCCTCGGCCCAAAGGAGATACCTTCCCCCAATCAGAATTTATGAGCCTCTGCTCAAAGGAGATACCTTCCCCTCAATCTAAATTTATGAGCCTCTGCTCAAAGGAGATACCTTCCCCTCTGCTCTGGAAATGATCCCTCAGAAGATCAACTGCCTCTACCTCTTGCCAGCATGTGGAACTCCTTTCCATCGAAGACCTCCTATCCTCAATGCTTAGCCTAAGAGACCTTTGCCTTCTATGATCACGTCCACAGCAGCTCAGCAACCTGTACCAAACACAGTCAGTCGGTCTAGTACAAGTCTTCCTCTATCTGTCAGATCTGTCCAACTCTTGAACAAATCAATCCTCTGCATACAAGCCTTCTCAAAGACTTGCCAAATCTATCCTCGGGTTCTTCTCATAGAACCAATGCACCTTTGTCCTCAAGTTCTCTGATAGAACTATCAAACTCAGCTCACAAGTCCTCTGCTAGGACCTGTCCAAATCTGCTCACAAGTCCCCACCGAAACCTGTCCAAAAACTGCTCACAAGTCCCCATCGAAACCTATCCAAAAACTGCTCACAAGTCCCCACTGGAACCTGTCCAAAAATTGCTCACAAGTCCCCACTGGAACCTGTCCAAGAACTGCTCACAAGTCCCCACTAGAACCTGTCCAAAAACTCAGCAAGCTCACCAAGAAAAAATTTCTTAGTAGGAAATCACAAAGTGAATTGTTAGAGACCCAATGTGATTTGTCAAACTCATAGAAGCATAAAGAGAATTGTTAGAGACTCAATATTTTCTATACTCAACTCCCAATCTCAAAACTCAACTCAAATCAACTCAGCTCAATCTCAATCTCAAATCTGAAAACTCAACTCAATATCTGAAATGGATAGGATAGAATGTTTTCTTTCAAGAACATGAAACCCCAACAATTGCCAACTATGCAAAGAATCACATAACAATGATACTCATGTTCTTTTCACCATCAATTAGGGTTTCAACAACAATTCTCATCAAACAAGGTTTAGTCAACCAACACCATTCAACTCAACATCAACCTTGAAGCATTCAACCAATCATCACAAGAAAAGGAAACAAGTAGAAATCCTTTTCCCTCCAAATATATTTGAACAAAACAACCACCAACACAATATCACCAAATGCAAAGAATAACTTGCTCAAATCAACTCAATGGAGTAAGCCCAATATCATGAATCAAGTAAAGCAATAACTTGATCAAACCACCTCTATGGAAGCAACTCAACCATCAAACTCAAAACAGCCAACCAAGGGTTCCACCAACTCAATGCAAGTAGCTAGACTCACAAATATAAACCCTAGTGCACAAAGCTTCCACTATCTCAAACCAAAAATTATGCATTCACCAAAAACTC
This sequence comes from Wollemia nobilis, assembly GCA_028583015.1. Lineage (NCBI taxonomy): Eukaryota > Viridiplantae > Streptophyta > Pinopsida > Araucariales > Araucariaceae > Wollemia > Wollemia nobilis. The sequence goes on from JAQPPZ010001340.1 coordinate 1,886,360, forward strand.
TCCTTAAGGATAACAATGCATAAGTAGTCTTCAACAAACCAGAAAATAGGATTTACACCTAGCCAAAGGATACCTAGTAGAATACCTTTTCACTCCAACCTTATTTCAGAAAACATACACCAATCATACTCATAAGAAGAATGTGCCCATACCTTATTGGAGTAGAAGATAATTGAACCTTCAAGCTGTCACCACACACAACTCTCAATCTTCCAACCAAGTTAGGGTTAGAATAAAAGAAATGAGCAATAATATAAACTTCCTTTATTACACCTTTTAGCTCCACTTATTTAAACACAACCACCATAACATGCCAATAAATCAACAATCACAGACTCACACCTTATACCTCCATTTTTAATTTTAGCATAGCAAAGAATAATCTTAAAAATACATCCAAAGAAATATGCCCTTATTTCTCCTAAGCTTTTATTCAATGCTAATCACAAAAGCCAAAACTCATAAAATTTAATCACACCTTATAAATCGCTGTCCAAGAAACTCCGAATTTCATGGCATAAAGATGTTTTAATAAAAACGTGTGTTACTCTAGCAAAGCACCCCCGCGAGACTCGAAACGGTGACCTCCGCCAATGCAGCGCCCAACGACGAGCCTTCATTGCCACTAGCCCACGCGGGCTACGAAGTTCACAAGTGAACTTCCCTCCACTTCACCCTCGAAAAAACTCTCGAAGACTTTTCAACCACACGTGCTTCTAAGTCTTCCTTCGATCGCAGCGAATACAGAGCACAAACACCGCAAATTGCATTCGGGGAATTTTGAATTAATTAGCCTTCCAACCTTAGGAGTTGGAGAATAAATAGTCTCTTCGAAGACACCTTGACGTTGGCGAAAATAAAGACCATTTCAAAATTAATCAAAAGTCTTTTCAAAAAGGGTTTAAAAACCCTTAAATAATTTTAATAAATTAAGAATAAAAAAAGGTTTAAAAACCTTTAAGTATTTTTAATAAATTAAAAATAATTTCTCCCTTAATTAATTAAATAATTAATTAATTAAAACCTTGAAGGGTTTTAAATAATAATTAAATAAATAATAAAGAGAACCTCCATTGGTTTTAATAAAAACCATTGCCAATGGAATCTCTCCGGATTCTCTTAAAAATATTCTCTTGGAATCTTCCACCTTTGAAGCCAACACATCCTCTTAACATTAATGCCATTTCCTTTTGACATCAATGACAACTCATAGACAAGAAGCTAGGATCTCAAACCCAAAATTGCCAACACTCCACCAATTTTCTTATCATTTGAAGCAACAAAGATCCTAGCGCATCCCTATGTGTGAACGAGATATTTGGCAAGCGACTATGCGAGGGTTTCATCTGGGTTGAGTGCAAGCAGCTCTAGAGGTTGGTTTTTAGGGCCTTCGGGCCCTAGAGGCCAATATTTTTGTGGTTTATGCTCAATATTTTAGTAGGAAATGTTGCAAGGGATCCAATATGGGTTAGAAATTTGTCTTTCAACAGATCATACTGTGAACTTGAGTGACAACGACTTCCAATTTGCTGCACAAAAGAAAAGTGAAAACCATACCTTTCCACGGTGTCTAGGGCAAGGATTAAAGAGATCACAAAACAAATTTCAAGTAGTTGATAAAAAAATGGCTCATATCTCAAGTGAATCTGGTGCTAAGGTGCACCCACAAAATAATTCTACTGTGAAAACCCCTGTCAAGGGTAAGAATTTCAAAGACTCAGCCCCAAAAATGAATTTTAGGGATGCCCTCCATGGTGGACAGCCTCAGCCCAATGCTAATATCAATCTTAGGGCTTCCCATAAACCTCTAAGAATGCCTAATATTGATCCCAGGAAAATGGAGTCAAGATGTCTTAAAGCAGTTGATGGAACTCCTATTGTTAAGCTTGATATGGGTAACATTCAGACTGACATTGAAGATTTGGAAAAAAGAGGACTAATTTGTCGGTTCATGGGTTTTCATCCAAGTCTATCTGCTTTCAAAGTTTGGGCTGCAAAAAACTAGAAAACTAAAGGTGAGTTACAAATCTCTATTTATCCAAATGGTTATTTTCTTGTTTTATTTGCTAATAATGAAGATAGAGAGAAAAATTTTCAAGGGGGTCCTTGGTTTTTTGGAAGGGCAGGGCTTTTCATGAAGCCCTGGCATACTAAATTTAAAGCCGAAGAAGAGATGCCTTCTATAGCTCTCGTGTGGGTTAGACTCTTTGGCCTCCCTATTGAATTTTGGAATCCTATTGTTTTTTCTTCAATTGGAAACTCTTTAGGAACTTTTATGATGATTGCTGATTGTACTCAAAATTTTGAACATATTATTTATGCTCGAATTTGTGTTTTAATGGATTTTGACAAACCCCTACCTAAAAATATCACATTACAATTTGGGGAAGACACTTGGGAGCAAGTAGTGGACTATGAGAACATTCCTTTTCATTGTAGAATTTGCCATGAATATGGCCATTTGGCCAGTGCTTGCCCAAATAAAATTCTTGATCAAAATAAAGAAGATATAAACTCAACAAGTTTCCAAATACCTAAGAAGAAGAACACTCAGAAAAAACCAGTTATGAAGGATCAATCAAAGTCATATGCTAATATGTTTGAAATCCTTTCCACAAATGATGTCCCAAGTGAGGAAGAGGAAATAATGGAAACTGAAATCTTAGAAACACAATTTAAATATGAAGGGAAGAACTCAGAGACAAACCAACAAATCAAAGGTTTTCAACAGAAAAAAAGGGAGAAAATTTACACAAGAAAAACAATATTTCAAATGTCAAAACTTCAAATAATGCACGTCCCAATATAGACTCCGTTGAACCATCTAGTAAAATTTTGGCTGGGTATGAGCATTCTTCAAGGTTAGAAGCCATCTCAGATTCAATTGGAATAAGTCAAGAAACAGGGAAAAAAAATTGAAGATGGATTCTAATCAAAAAGCAGGTCGCAAGACCAATCAATATCATATGGTAAAAGAAGGTGAAAATCTTGTAGAGGAAGGTAAGATTAATGCCCTTCCCAACTTTTTTAGCCCTGGTATTAATGAAGATCATCACTTGGAATATTAGAGGACTCAAAGGGAGTCTTTCAAAACAAAATGAAATTAGAAGAATGATTCAGATAAATCATCCACATCTTGTTTTCCTTCAAGAAACAAAGATGTCAATGGAGGATATGGACTCAATTTCCAGTAAAATTTGGCTAGCTGGAAAAGTGGTTTCCCTCAGTTCCCAAGGGACTTTTGGTGGCATTGCTTGTCTTTGGGACCCAAAAGAGGTAGTTATTCACCATATGGTTGGCAGTTGGGGTTTGTTGGCTATAGCTATTCAAAGTAGACATTCCAACCAAATTATGCTCTATATTACCGTTTATGCTCCGAATTCTTTGGAGGAAAAAAGAAGACAGTGGAAGGATATTACTCATATTATCTCTCATTTTCCTGAATCTTGGATCTTTATCGGAGGAGATTTCAATACCATCCTCTCTCTGGATGAGAAAAGGGGAGGAAATAGAAATTTGGACAAAAGCACTGACCTCATGAGCGAATATATTGCAAACCTCCATCTTGTGGATATCCAACCTGATAATGGCCTTATGACTTGGTCTAACAGAAGGCAAGGCTTAGCTTGTATAATGGAGAGATTGGATAGGTTTTTGCTCTCTAAAAATTTCTTAATCCATGGTCACATTCCTAAAGTGAAGACTCTTAATAATGTCTGGTTCGGATCATTGGCCAGTCATGGTGGAAATGTGGAAAACCAATGTGAGTTTCTCTCCTTTTTGTTTTCAATTAATGTGGCTTAGAGACATTTCCTTTAGACCTCGTGTGCAACAATGGTGGAAGGAAGGTAAACCTAGGCATGGGACTAAGATGTTCTATTTTTCCAAAAGACTGCAATACATTAAATCCAAAATCAAGACTTGGAACTGGAAAGAGTTTGGGGATGTTCATAAAAAAAAACATGAAGTTATTGCTCATCTTGAAAATTTGAATAAGAAAATCCATTTAGATGGCCTCACAGAGAAGAGAAGTGCAGATGAAATTAAACTCACAACTCAGTTAGAGGAATGGAAAAAAGAGAAGAAATATTATGGAAGCAAAAATCTAGAATTCAATGGCTCAAAGAAGGAGATCGAAACACAAATTTCTTCCACAAATATCTTCTAGATCGAAGATCTCACAACTTTATTTCTTCCTTAAAATCAGATTCTGGAGATGTTGTTTATACTTGGGATGGCATGAACTCTATTGTTGTTGATTACTTTTCCAATATTTTTGCTGCTACTCCTCTTGACTCAGCTTCACAACAAAATTTTCTTCAAGCAATCCCTTCTCTTATCACTTATGAGGAGAACTCTATTTTGACTGCTCCTGTTACTATCAATGAGCTTCAACAAGTAGTTTTTAAAATGCAAAAAGGGAAAACCCCAGGTCCTGATGGTTTTCCCATTGAGTTCTACCAAGAGTTCTGGGATATCCTTCATGTTGATTTATTAGAGGTGGTGGAAGAAGCCAGGAAAGCCAAAGAAATTTTGAAGGTTATCAATAAAAATTATATTACTCTTGTTCCAAAAGCTCAAGAGGTTGATCATATCTCAACTTTTAGACCTATTGCTTTATGTAATGTTCTTCTCAAAATCATTACTAAAATCATGGTAGAAAGGTTGAAGCCTCTTTTGCATAAGATTATTTCCCCGAGCAAGGGGGATATGTGGAAGGACGTCAAATAGTAGATGAGATAGTTCTTGCTCAGGAAGCCATCCATTCCATGGATATGCAAAAATCTCCTTCCATGTTCATTCGATTAGACTTATCCAAAGCTTATGATAGAGTGGATTGGCACTTCCTTATCAAAGTTTTGAGGCAATTTGGTTTCTCTAAGGATTGGATGGGTTGGATTATGGGATGTATCTCTTCAGTTTCCTACTTAGTTCTTATCAATGGTAGGCCTTCTCAGTCATTCCCAACTTCCAGAGGTATTAGGCAAGGTGACCCGCTATCCCCTTATTTATTCATCATTCTTGTTGAATGCTTGGGTAGGACTATAACCAAAAAGAGGGAAAACAAAACCCTTGAGGGAGTTACCATTGCTCATGGAGCTAGACCTATCTCTCATCTTCAATTTGTGGATGACTCTACTCTTTTAGGTAAAGCTACAGCTAAGGAAGCTTCTAATATTAAGCAAATCATTAGCTGTTTTTCTAAGGCTATCGGGCAGTTGATCAATGAAGACAAATCTAAAGTTATTTTCTTTCACTGCTCTACTAGACAGGAATCCATGGTCTTGGATAAATTAAGATATAAGAAGACCTCCCTTCCAATCACTTATTTAGGTATTCCCATAAATATTCAAAGGCAGAAAAATAAATATTGGAATTGGTTGTTGGACAAAGTCAAGAAGAAAATTGGAAAGTGGACCAACAAGTGGCTTTCTTCTGGGGGTAGAATCACCTTGGTAAAATTAGTCCTTCAAGCTATTCCTATTTATGTTTCTTCCATTTTGAATATCCCAAAGGTTGTTCTTCGAGAATTGGATCAAATAAATCATCGTTTCCTTTGGAGTGGTACTAAGGAGAAAAGAAAATGGGCCTTGGTGAAATGGGATACTTTATGTCTTCCTAAGAATGAAGGGGGGTTAGGATTCCGGTATTCTATTAATAACAACAAAGCTTTAGCTACTAAATTATATTGGAGGATGTTGCATAACCCCAATGCTCTTTGGGCCAATAATCTCCGTGCTAAATATGTTGAGAACAAAAGTCCTGAAGACCTTGTTCGCTATCAACTTCCTACCAAAGGTTCTCCCATTTTAGTAGTTCTTAATACTGGTGAGGATTTGATAAAGAAAAATTTATTTTGGATCATTCATAATGGTCAACAGGCAAATTTTTGGATAGATTCTTGGGATGGTCACAAGCCTTTGATAACTCAGTTTCCCGATTGGAGGCCTTGGATGGAGGAGCTTCATCGAGCTAATTGGATAAAGGTGGCTAATTACTGTCGGTACCGTATTGGTAATTCAAAGGTTGGTAGATATTGGATCCCTATTGAGGACTGGCCTATTCAAATCCCGAAAAGGCAAAGACAAGATATCCAAGGCATCCTTCATATGAGATCCCTCTCTTGGTCCCATGAAAAAGATTGTTTTGGATGGAACAACACTACTAAGGGTGAGTATTCAGTTGCTCAAGGTTATTTGACCTTATGCCATAATAATCCCAACCATTCTTCTGACATATTTTCTCGATTGTGGGCTCAAAAGCTCTGGCCTAAGGTGAGGTTCTTTAATTGGATTTTATTGCATCGTAGGGTGCTTACTAGTGAGCAACTTATGAAGCATGGTTTTCATGGCCCTTTTAGATGTGAAATGTGTGAAGAGAATGTAGAAACTCTCAACCATATTTTTATTGAGTGTACTTTAGCCTCCGAGCTATGGAGGAGAATGGCCACTTTACTTGGCTTATAGTGGTCCAATTTTTTTACTTTTGAACAACTTTGGAGGGATTGGCCTAATCAAGAGGGTGTTGATCATTTTATTAGGCAGTTAGTTTGGATGGGTTCTACCATTCTTCTTTGGAATATTTGGAATGAAAGGAACAACCAAATTTTTAATCAAGATAGGAAGGATATTCACTATATTTGGCAAAATACCATAGCCAACTTAGTTGAATCAGTCCATCAACTCCTTAATCACCCCCAAAAATCCCACCAAATATGGGATCAAGTGATGCAAAGATTGAAGATTAAATCTTCTAAGGGCAACCAACTTAAAGGGAATGTGAGTATTAGTAAGATGGATAGGACAAGAAATTGGCAACCTCCTCCTAAGGATTTTGGAAAATTCAATACCGATGGAGCCTCTAGAGGGAACCCTGGAAAAGCTAGTGTGGGAGGAATTGGTAGACTTTCGGATGGCTCCCTGGTTTTTACTTTTGCTGAGAATTTGGGTATTCTTTCCAATAACCTTGCTGAGGGGTATGGTATCCTTAGAGGCCTTCAGGAGGCTACTAAGGTTGGATGGGAAAAGGTGTTAGTTGAGTCTGACTCTCAACTTATGATTAATCTCTTGAAGACTCTTAAGAATCATAAGGTGGATTGGAGAATAAAAAGAATTATTGAGAAGATTCAATTAATCCAGATGGGATTTTTGAAAGTTGATTACAATCATGTGGTCAGAGATCAAAACAAGAGTGTTGATGCTTTAGCTAATTGGGCTTTGGACAAAGGTGATCTTACTTGTTATGGCCACCCTCCTAGATGGTGGGCTTCTCAAATTAGGGAAGCTCTTCTTTCTATCATTTCTTTGGATGGCTCCAGCTTCGAAGGTACCTAGTTTCTTGTTTTTTTTTTTTCTTCTCTTTGGTTCATTCAGTTTTTTTAGTTCCCTAGCTCATTCTATTCTTTCTTTTGTTTCCTCTTTTGATTCTTGCCTTAATAGTCTTCTGGTCTAGATAGGTCATTGTTATGTTCAATTTTTTGTTTTTTTTTGTTTAGTTTTTTTAAGGTGGGTGGGTTCTTTTGTTTTGTTTTGTTTTTGTGTTCTTTGTGTTGTTTTTTGTTGTTTTTGTTGTTTTTTTTTATAAAGTTTTTTGTTATTGTTCTTGTGTTTTTTTCGTTCTTGTTCTTGGGTTTCTCTTTGTTTGTGTTAATTCGTGTTTTTATGTGTGAGTGTTTTCTATGTTTTTTGTTTTTGTTTATTTTCTGTTGTTGGTTGTTTTTTATTTTTATTTTATTTTTTTAATTTTTTAGGTTTTGGTTGTGTTTATTTTTCATGTTTTTTTTTGGGTTATGTATTTGTAGTGTTTTGTTGTTTTTGTCTTGTTTGTGTTTTGTTATGTGGTTCTTGTGTTTTTCTATGTGGTTCGTGTTGTGGTTTCTTTTATCTTATTGTGCGTGTTTGGTTGTGCTTTTGTTTTTGACACACTCAAGGAGCATGTATTCTAGAAACAATGTATTAACCTATGATGTGATCCATGCAGTACATGTAGAGCATGTCTTCCAGAACTTGGTTTACCCGCTCTGTTTGGCCATATGTTTCAGGGTGGTATGCTGAACTTATATTCAATTTTGTACCCACTGTAATATGAAGGGATTTATATAATTTAGAAGTGAATTTGGAGTCTCTATCTGAGATAATTACCTCAAGGAATCCATGCAATCAGAATACCTCTTTGATGAATCTACTAGCCACCACCTGAGCATCGTCCTTGGTATTCCTGGGTATGAAATGGGTAATCTTAGTCAAGTTGGTGACCACTACAAAGATGACATCATGTTGGTATCGAGTCTTGGGTAAACCTACTATAAAATCCATGGATATAACCTGCCATTTTTGCATAGGTATATCATGCAAATATAGTTTTCATGTTGGATGTTGGTATTTTGCATTAAATTTCTGACATTCGAAGCATCGAGCAAAAAAATCCGTGATGTCCTTCTTCATTCCTACCCAAAAGAAGGTTCTTTTCATATTTTCTCACATTTTGGCTCCTCCTAGATGAGCAGAATAAGGATATATCTAAGCTTCTTGCATTATCGAGTTTCTCAAATCATCCATTTTTGGTATGATGACCCTTCCATTATAACATAGAAAGTCATATTTCATACTACTTTCCTTATTTCCTTCAGGATCTCTGTTCATATTAACTCGAATTTCTTGGCAATACTCATCCTGATATTGCTTTTGTCTCACTCGATCCATCAGGTCCATGTGAATTTTTGTTATGGCTGCTATATATTTTCTTCTACTCAAAGCATCAACTACTTTATTCTCCTTTCCTTTTATGTACTCAATCTTGAAATCATACTCAGCAAGAAATTCCACCCATCTTCTCTATCTTGCATTGAGTATTGGTTGGGTGAATATGTACTATAGAATTTGATGGTCAGTATTTAATTCAAAGGGTCTTCCCATCAAGTAGTGGTGCCAAACCTTCAAAGCATGCACCAATGCAACTAGATCTAGATCATGCATAGCATAATTAACTTCATGATTTTTGAGCTTCCTTGAAGTATATGCCACTACTAACTCCTCTTGTGAGAGTACCCCTCCTAACCCTTCTATTGATGCATCCGTGCACACTAAAAATTCCCCTTGTGGATCGAGAACCTTTAGTATTGGTGCGGTAGTAAGCTTATGCTTTAGTAGTGCAAAGGTAGCCTCACACTTTTTTGACCACTTGAATTCCTTTCCCTTCTTTTGAAGGTTAGTTATGGATTCAATAATCTTGGAGTAATACTTTATATAACGTCTATAATAGCCCATTAACCCCATGAAGCTTCGCACTTCAGTAACATTAGTAGGAGGTGGCCAATTCAATATAGCCTCTATTTTCTCTAGATCCACAACAATTCCCTTTACCGATATGATGTGTCCAAGATATCATACCTCTGGAACATAGAATTCACTCTTAGCAAGATTTCCATAAAGTTGATTTTTTCTTAGCAATTCTAACACGATCCTAAGATGTTTATCGTGCTCTTCTCTATCTCAAGAGTATATAAGGATATCATCTAGGAATACCAAGACAAACTAGTCCAAGTGTCTTCTGAACATACTTTTCATTAAATTCATGAAAGAAGCTAGGGCATTAGTCAGTCCAAAGGGTAGAACCGTAAACTCATAATGCCCATACCTAGTCTTAAATGTCATTTTGTGAGTGTCTTCCTCACGAATTCTTAACTGGTGATACCCTAATTTTAGATCGATCTTAGTAAACACCTTGGCATATTTTAGCTGATCAAATAAATATTCAATCCTAGGTAGAGGATATCGATTCTTGATTGTAGCCTTATTTAGCATCTTGTAATCAATACACAATATTAAAAAACCATCCTTTTTCACAAACAAAATTGGTGCACCCCACGATGACACACTTAGTTTTATTAAACCTTTCTCTAATAATTTTTGTAATTGAACCTTCAGTTCTAGAATTTCAATAGGATTAATCCTATATAGGGATCTATGAATAGGTTCGACCCCTATCATCAGCTTAATTGTGAAGTCAAATTCCCATAAAGGAGGTAGTCCAGGTAAGTCCTCTGGAAATACATCCTTAAAATCCTATAAAATCAGATTTTGTATTAGTATTTCACCATTTCATAGTCTTCCACTTCATTAAGTTTTACTACATAGACTATTCCTCCTTTCTTTAGGGTCTTTTTCAATTGCATAGCTGACAACATCTGAGGCTCAAACGCCCCTTGTTTGCTATGAATTCTTAGTCTCCTCCCACCTTCTAAATACTCAATCCATCTGTCTTGAAAATTTACCAAGTCTTTATGAGCTTGTACCCAATCCATCCCTAGGATCACATCAAAGGCATGCATGAGAGCTACATATAAACAAAATTTCGTAGTCCCATTAGATAGAGAAATTTTTGCCATAGGATAACATTGGTTCACCAAGTAGATCTACCCAGAACCATACTCAACCTTCCATCCTTGAGCCAAATATCCTGGCATTTTCGATACAGTCCTTGCTAGACTAGACGAAATAAAACTGACAATGGCTCCACTATCTATCAAAATGTTTACTTGCTTATTATAAATCTTACCTTTCACAAGTAATGGGATGGCTTGTCCCTCTAACTTCTACTTCCTGATTGCAGCATAGATCTGATGTTTTGGTTCCTTCCCTTTTGCATTAGCTGTGCTAGTCCCTACTCGATATGGAAACTGATTATAGTAATGAGGTCCCCAAAAATTATAGCACCCTTCCTTGGGTCCTTGCTATTTTTTAGGTTTTTGATACCCTATTTTAACTGTTGGAGCTGGAGCTTGCAACTTCTGCAGTTGAGGTTTGGTATTATTGGGTTTGTTATCCTTCTTATGAAATTTCTTTTTGAAATTATTTTTATTTCCATTAGGTTTCTTCCCAATATTTTGGGGGTTCTTAGCCTTTTGATCTTGATCAACCTCTCATTTCACAAACCCATCACTATTCCTCTTCTTTAGTTCCTGCTGAGCTTTCTCAGGTAAGGTGCCATATTTATAATAGAAGTGTGACTCTGCTTTCTTTGCTAGGTCATATGCCTTTTACAATGGTTTAGGCTCCTGCATGTCTACATCATGCTTTATCCTAGAATCTAATCCAATAGTGAACTTGTGGACCCGCATTTTCTCATTATAAACAGGTACATATTTAAAAAATATTACCAACTTTTTGTAGTACACTTCCATTATGATGGTTCCTTGTTTTAGACTGGCAAATTCCTCAAACTTTAAGGTATAGAAATGCTCTATTAGAAATATTTTCTTAAATATTTTTATAAATTATTTCCATGGAGTGTTAATAGGTTCAATATTAGTTTCCTCATAGTGGGTTTCTCACCATTCTAGAGCAGCCCCTTCCAGGTTGATCATAGCCCAAAGTATTTAGGTTCCTGATGAGTAGCATTTTATCATAAAGTGAACCTCTACTTCTCTTAGCCATGCTTCCGATACATCCCCTTTGCCCTCCCCATACAACTTAGAGATACTAACATTTTTCATGTCCTTAGCTATCTCCTTTTCCACCAGGGCTCTATCTTGCACTTGTTTCATAGTTAGTCCACTATTTGGACCAACTTCTGAGCCTCTAACTTGCAAATTTTGGTTTGCAGCTATTTCCAACAATTGTCTTATCTAATCCTGCATAGCAATGACCATTGTGGTGAGGTCTTCTACCTCCCTATTGGGGCTTATTGGTCCCCCATCCTGGTTTTCTTCTTTGACATTACTTTGTTGAGTTTACCTAGGTGTAGGCCTCCCTATTCTGGTCTTAGGTGGCATCTTAACCTAGTTCCATCCAAGAAAGAAGATTAGATTACAGTTTCATCTTAAGATGTATCTCTAATTCAAGCCATAATACAAAGTTCTCTTACTAGATGCATTAACAATATAACTAGGGTAATATCCCAGGCTAGGATATGTCACTGATACCAAAGCCCATACTAAGGCATCCTAACATCCACTCTCCTTTTGGGTTAATTCCCATCAGATTCTAGCAAATAGGATGTTCTAGATCATCCTAAATTTAGCTTATACCTTAAGCAAGCCTTCATTGGATAACTCAGGAACATGAATGTGAACAGGAACATAAACAGGAACATGAATGTGAATAGGAACATAAATATGAACAGGAACATAAACATGAATAGAAACAAGAAGATGAATAGGAACAGAGACTCAAAAAATAAAAGAGACTCAGAGAAGAATGAGAATAAAAATAGGTACAAGAACAGAAACATGGATGAGAACAAGAACAAGAATAGGAATTGGGATGATGACTTGGAAAGAAACAATGAGAGGATCTAGCAAAAAGGAAGAGGAAAAGACAGAGGCAAAGAATAGTGCTTTCGGGGAGTAAAAATACTCCCACCACAGAATTAACCACCTCATGTGGAGGTGGGGGAGGGGCTAAGCTAAGAGGCTTAATTCTTAGCCTCGAGCCCCAAAGGTGACCCTTTGCCATTGATGTCAAAGGGGGCAAGATTTATGTATTATGGGGAGAGTTTTTGGATATGAGGAGAGATTTGATATCTGAGAGAGCATTGAGCCAAGGGGAGCAGAAAAGAAGGTCAGAATTTAGTAAAAGGATTTGGGTTACCATCAATGACAAAGGGGGATATTGTTGGAAATTTTGAGTCCCTAAGCTAAAATGTTGTCATTGATGTCAAAAGAGCATTTAATGTCAAAAGGATCTATAAAGGGTTTTTGTGAAAACCAAGGTAGGAAAAATAAAATGTTTTATTTAAAACCATGGAAAACAAATTTTATATGGGTTTTTCTTAAAACCCAAGTTTAGCTTCCGTTTCATCGAAAAATGTGCCCCGATGATGGAGTTATTTGAGTTTTAATATTTGGTTTAAATTTTAATTATTTAAAATTTAAATTCAAATTTAAATTTAAATGTAAAGTTTCCCGTCGACATCATCAAGCAAACATAAATTCATATTTTCGCCGACGTCTTCGAAGTGTTTTAAACACTATATAAAGGGGTGGTAAATGAATCAAAGTTCTATCCTTGCTCTTGTGATAAATGTTTGGCATTCGAATAAGTCTATGATCTCGTGCATATTTTGATAAGAGAAGCAAAAAATAAAACGACAGCGCTTGGAAAGTCAAAACATGATGGAAAGCGTGGTTCATTGGCAAATCATTTTGGTTTAAGGCACAAGGCAACACAAACACCATTGATCAAATCCCTTGGATGACATTTCAAAAGGCGTGTGGAAAGCACTTTGGCACTTTGTATTTTATGGAAGGTGGAGGAAGGTTTAAGGAACTTTGGGCCTTTGCATTTCCAACAAGTGCCTAGCTCGTGTGGAATATTGGCTGCGGCTAAGACGCTCCCGGTGTGGTATGTCGGGGGTTTGAATCCCCTTGAGGAGGTAATTATGTTTTGCATTTAAATAATTTTTGTTAGCCCTAAAGTTTGGAGTTATAAGGTAGTTAATGGAAATTAAAGTTTATTATTAGGGCTATGATTATTATTGCAAAGCATAATTGGTTTATGATTTATTTGATGGTTATGGAGGATTAATTTTAGGAGAAATAAGGAGTTGTTTTTTAAAAACAATTTTGAGAGGTTTATTATTTTTGATAAGGGTTTTAATAAAAGGGACTTTGGTGGATGTGTTTATCATCTTGGAGTAAAAAGGGTGTAATTTGAGTAATGCTTTATTTTGTGATTATTTGAAGTCCATTAACCCTTGTTTAGATTGGAAAGAGAAGTTGTGTTTAAGTGTGGCAGATTTTGTGGACAACTTATTGGCATAAAAAAGGTATGGGCACATTCTCCTATTGATTGTTTATGGTGGTTGATTTCTGAAATATATTTGGAGAGAAAAGGATTGATTGTGGTTTCCTTTGAGAAAATGATTGGTTGAATGCTTCAAGGTTTTCTGGTTTGTGAGTTGTATTTAAACCTTGTTTTATTAGCATTATTGTTGAAGCCCATTGATGATGAAATGAACTTGAACTTGAGTTAGAAAAGAACAGAGTATCATTGGTATGTGAGACTTGTGCTTGAGCATTGTTGGAAACATTTTGAGTTGGTTAATACATGTTTGGACTAGGGTTTGTGAAAAAGGATTGTTCCTTGAGGTGATTGGTTGAGTTGAGTTGGTTAATACATGATTGGACTAGAGTTTGTGAGAAAGGATTGTTCTTTGAGGTTATTGATTGAGTTGAGTTGATTAAACCTAGTCAAGTGGATGCATGTGGTTGTTCAAGTTCATAGAAACAAACTATTCAATATTTTGATTTGAGTTGAGATTGAGGTTGATTTGAGTTGAGATTGAGATCTGAATATAGAACATATAGAGTCTCTAACAATTCTCTTGATGCTTCTATTGAGTTGAGATTGGGATTTGAGTATAGAACATATAGAGTCTAACAATTCTCTTTATGCTTCTATGAGATTTATTTGAGATATTGATTGTACATTGAGCTTAGAACATATTGAGTCTCTAACAATTCTCTGTCTTTGAGAAGACTTGTATATTGTTTTGAGTTTAGCTTTTATGAAAGCTTGCTATGCAGATTTGAGCAAGTCTTAGAGAGGACTTATTGAGCAGATTTGAGCAAGTCCTAGAGAGGACTTATTGAGCAGATTTGGACAAGTTCTGTGTGAACTTGTTGAGCATATTTGGACAAGTTTTGTGTGAACTTGTTGAGCAGATTTGGATAGGTTCTATGTGAACTTGTTGAGCAGATTTGGACAAGTTTTGTGTGAACTTGTTGAGCAAATTTGGACAGGTTTTATGTGAACCTGTTGAGAAGATTTGGACAAGTTCTATGTGAAATTGTTTAGAAAATTTGGAAAGGTTTTGTGTGAACCTGTTGAGCATATTTGAGCAGGTTCTAAGTGAACCTATTGAGAAAAATTGTACTAGACCAACTGTACTATGTTTAGTGCAAGGGATTGAGCAGAACTGTGCTAGACTGACTAAAATATGTTTGGTACAGTATTGAGACAGAGCTTTGGAGGTGACAGAGTATAGAGGACAGAGTCTCAGTGGATAGAGATCCAAAAACTAGGACAATTGAAGATAGATTTGAGTGAGGAGTCTTCAAGTGGAGAGAGATCCACAAGTTAGTGCAATAGAGAGACAAAGTCTTCTATAAGATCACTAGCCAGAGTAGAAGGGGAAAGAGTTCTCCTATGGAATAGATCCACAAACTTGAGATTAGGGGATCAACATCTCCTTTGGACATAAGTCCATAAACATTGTAATTTGGGAAAGATTCCCAAGAGATTATTTGAGAAATATTTAGAAGAAATATTTTCTCTGTGGAGGTAGCCCACACTGGGTGAACCACGTTAAAATCTATGTCTCTATTATGTGTGATGATTGATGCATTGCTTTGGTTATTGCTATTGATTATATTGATTAATACTATTTGGGAAAGAAAAGTAAAAAGTGATCTTATACTGTTCACCCCCCTCTTAGTATAAGCTTGTGTTCTTCAACTAAATCAAAGCCACATAACTTCAATTCAAAGAATAAATTTAACATCCTTTTAATTCACAACTTCAACCAAATTTACACATGTTTTAAAGCATTAAAGCATTAAAATTCCTCAAGATATATCATATTAATCAAAGGTCTTACTTTAATTAAAATCCCTCAAAATATATCATATTAATCAAAGGTCTTACTTTAATTAAAATCCCTCAAAATATATCATATTAATCAAAGGTCTTACTTTAATTAAAATCTCATAAATTAAATCATATTAATCAAAGGTCTTACTTTAATTAAAATCCCTCAAAATATATCATATTAATCAAAGGTCTTACTTTAATTAAAATCCCTCAAGATATATCTTATTATAGTTACCAAGAACCTAGACTAATATGATTTCGTGCTTTGGTAGGGAGGTCAAACGACTACTATCCTAGAGTCCAAAGGTCTTAACTTTAATTAAAATCCCTCAAGATATATCTTATTAAAGTTGCCAAAAACCTAAACTAATATGATTTCGTGCTTTGGCAGGGAGGTCAAACGACTGCTATCCTAGAGTCCAAAGGAGGTAAAACCAGGCGCTATCCACCCAAGGATACAGAAGGAATATCCACCCGAGCTACCTTAAGCGCTTAACGCCCTCGGCTACACCGCTAACAAGAGACGCTAGGTTTACTTCTCTACCGTCCTACCTATCCCAAGGGGACTGAGCTTGCGTAGCAGTGAACTCCCACACCGTCACGCACCTTGGATGCTTCTGAAAATTCTTCCAATATTTGACCTTCTTAAATATTTCCTCTGCTTCCTGCACAAAATACAAAATGGTCCGTCCTTGACTTTCGTTTCAAATACTCTATTTATAATTTAATCTTTGAATTGGCTTTGTTCGTTCCTTCCATTTTTTAAACATTTTTACAACTAATTTCATGATCATATTATGACTAAAGTTTTCTATCGTTTCATATTCATTTAAAATTTTAATGAAGTCTTATAATAATTTTCTTGGCTTCACTTACGAAGATAACTTAATGTCTTTATAGTATGTAATTTCTTTTCTTCGTAAACCTTGGTCACACTGAATTTTTCGTCATATATGTTACCGCTATAGTAGATGGTATTTTGAATATTTTTGAAACAACCAAATATACCCTTTCTACCGTGCATTCGAACTCCCATACACCATTTCTTCATTATGTGTGCCCATTCATTATGATTTAAAAACAAACTCCGTGCCTTATTTGAAATTGTTGATATATTTTCATCTCTGTGATTCCTTTTTATCAACTATGCCTTGCTACCTGCCAAATGCTGAGCCCATTCATTGTTAATCAACAAAATCTATCATTGTATTGCTCGGTTCAATTCACTGTCAACACCACCATAAAGTTCAACATTTGTTTTTTACCATTAGCACATGGCTGCCCTATTATGCACTAGCTTTTTTGCATCCTTCTGTGAAACAATTTCCGGTTACAAGCTAAGCACCATCTTTATAACCTGCGTGCATACCAAATCTACCTCCCTTGTAAGCTTCGTCAACACGCACAACATTGTTCTTCTTCAGCAAAATTATTATGTAAAACCCATTCATCTACCTTGATTACCGCGTTACCACAATAATCGTTGGCCATTTTGAAAAGAACATGTTAATCGCTATGAAAGGCTACCGAATACATGCTGCTTCATATTTTCATTGCTCATTCGAATTTAATCATTACTTGAATATTATTGTGCTATCTTTACACCCGTGTGATGGACAACTCGTAACTCGTGTTGCTCCTGAATGAGAATTTATGGATTCTTCCACTTCGTCATATATCTGTACTTTTCGCTTAAAATCCGAATTCGCCATGACATCTATCCCAAGCATTGATTGCAGTTTCTTACTTATCCACCATCATATTCTATTAACTCAACGAGCTTCCGGGTGTTGAGGTATTGGATTTTGTCTTAAATAACTCCTTATACAATGCTTCCAGGAGAACCTCTTCATTCTTCACCTAAAACACGTAATTCTGCTGGTAATTCGTCAAATATCTTGAACTATTTCTTCCATGAATTCTTATGTTGGAATTTCATTCCACTTTGACACTTCCTTAACCGTATTTGAACAACAATATAGCAAACCCTACCACCAGATTCTTTCTATTTTCTCTCCCGACAGTCACACAATGCTATACCCGCTTCATACTTTCTCCAACTTTCAATAGGTGATAAAATTGCTTCATACTTTCTCCCACTTTCAAAAGGTGATAAAATTGTAATATTTATAGTGAACATCATCATCTAACCAACCTTAGAAACCCTTCTATTAATGCTTTCGATACATGGCCATCTATGTCATATGAGAATCCGTCTACTGCAAACACATCCTTGGCTTTTATTATCCAAATCAGACATTGTAATTTTTGATTTTTAGGACCAGTAGTACCTCCAATCGAAAACAAAACCAAAGCGGATCCTGTACACCTGCATTATCCATATTCCAAAAATAATACTCAACTTCATTTTGTCAATGCATTGCTGGAACTGGAACAAACTGCATTGCCCCCACATATCCATCTCGACCTGAAGGAACTCACGATGACCGTGATTATCCATGCAATCTAGTGACAACATCTTTCGGTGACTAATTTCATGATGATGATGATCCTTTTGTACTCTAAAAATGTTATCTTCCAGCAATTATATTTTCTTGGAATCTGACGAGGACCTTTTCGATGTGTGGTGGCGTTCTCCGGCAGCAGCTCGATGATAAATTTCTCCTGCAGCTGCGACGAAGTTCTCTGGTTACAAAATCTTTCGGTGACATCGTTATCCATCATGTTTTTATTATGCTCTTAGGTGATTATAATTAATTTTTTTTAACACTTTTGAATGCTACATAAAACTTCACGATCATGGAACCTGCCTCCAACGTAGATTGCAAAACTGCAAATGTGGATCCTCCTTCAAACATTGTGTCCCATCTAGGATTGTGGAACCCGCATATCACACTCCACATAAGGTCATGGGACCCACTTCATATTTAGAAACCATGCCTCAATCGTTGATTGTTTTGACAAAAGGGTCACCTAGAAATCATAACAAAAAAAACTTTTATTAATTGAACCAATAATATTATAATCCTAACATGATAAAAACAACATAACTCTAACAATACTAACAACAAACATAACTGAAATCATAACTATTAAATAATATAACAACACAACATAACAGTAAACAAAAGTAAAATTTAATAAAACAAACATAGACTTCAATACATTAAAACAAACTTATATTAAACAACATAACAAATATTTAAAAAATAACATAAAAATTAACAAAACAAAATACAAATAATGAATACTAAAAACAATCGTTGACACTACAACAAACAAAAGTAACTTTATACAAAATTGATAAAACAACAACATAATAATCCTAACATGAAAATAACATCAAAACATAAATAAACATTACCCTTATCAAGAAACAATATAGCATATCATTAAAAAACAATAAAGTAAGCACAACATAACATAAACAAAATACAAGAGAAATTTAAAATGACAATACATAATACTATAAAAGGAACCCATATAAAAATAGAATACTAGCAAGATGAACCAAGATACAAAAAATATAGATGAACATGAAACCAAACACTTTACCAGTACTACGTAACCATACCAAAATAAAGAAAACCTATTAAGCACATAACCAAAACTGACATCAATACCGATTACCAACTGACTTTATGAAGGTAGGCTCTTTTTCTTTTTGACATCAAGATAATGATGAAAATTCAACAACAAACACAAAATTTGGCATAATTCTCAAATTTCAAGTGGGTCCCCAATTTTAGGGTCGTTGTGAATGACGTCACAACACTACCACTAGTTACTCTCTCATCAACTAAAATCTCCTCATAAAAGCCTCTAGATCAAAATGTGTCACCTCCTCCTTAGAATGTGTTGCCTCTACTAAGCAATTAGTATTGGCTCCTCTAAACACCCTTGGTAGTTGGGGCATCATAGCCAATGGATCCACCTAGCCTCATATCCTCTACCTACCTACCTTGTATCCCTATTAGAAGCCCCATCCTTACCCAACATCTATCATATGACCCTTAAAATCCTAAAAATATCCTCAACTACCATAGATGACTTCACACGTGGCTCCACTGCTATCAATTGGTCTAGACAAAATTGACATACCATCTCATATAACCCTATACCACTCCAAGATCATCCCTAGATGGATTTAGCATCACAAGATCATCCTAATTCTCCTTAATAAAAGTATATAAATTTTAAGGGGCAAATAACCTCTCGAACGATATATTGAACCCGTATCATTCCTATCTTAGATATCCCTTGAACTATCCCAAACTGGTGAATCACCCTATCATATCAATAAAGCTCATAACACTTGCACCTATCATACAATCATCAAAACCTCTTGAATCAAGCTATCTATTCAGTATCATTATCCCACCTATATCAAACCCTCCATGGGTGCCATGTGATCTATGCAAGTCTCAAAACATCAATTGCCTGATTAGCTCATATTAAGGATAATCGAGTAGACCTAGTACTCCTTACCCATTGATACACTATAGGTCTCTCTACACTCTATCTCTATGACTCATCTATCTCTAGTCACCTAATAGCAATATGCTCCCATGCCCATAAATGTAGGAGAGTGCAATTGACCAAGCTCTTACCACTACGGTAAGATGTTAGATACAATGTCTTGTACAACCAAGCTAAAATAATTAGGGTCCATGCATAACTAGTCTCATGATCCCACATGTCAAAAAGCACCCCATCCCTAGGAAAGCACCCATCGACTTGTTTCTACTATTAGAATCCTAGATACTATCACACACAATAATTTTAAACTTCAAACTATGTAGTTCCCATTACATGCAATATTAATGGACAATTCTGATTGCATATTTGGACAAATAGCTATCCAATCCTATCAATTCCTTCATACCAGCTATTTCATTCTTCCTAATATAGATCAAAATTCCTCAAATAGTTACCCAAAGAATCCACCACACATCCTCTAATGTAATAGTCATATCTCCCATGGGAAGCTGAAAGGCATTGGTCTTAGGATACCACCTCTCGTCCAGTGTTGTCAAAAGTGGCCAATAAAACTCTAACCTTGACATACATTCCACATGATACAAGCCTATTAAAACCAATAATGATACATCATGATCGTCAAGCAAAGTAATTATGTTGTTCAACACCTTTGGATGTTGCTCTTGGCTTACCAAAACCTATATTCCCTATAAAAATACAATCATAAGCCCTCATCATCACCTAACAACTAGTTTTTTTCACTTGACCAAAAGTGCCACAAGTAAAAAATGCACCACCTTTACAAAAATAAAAAATAGCCCCTTCAAAATTTTCAAATCCAAGTTTTAGGGCATACTTGTAAAACCTTCTTTGATGTTGGTATTATCTCTTAAACCAAGTCCATGTGATGTGTCAGTATCATATTATTGACCATCAAATTTTGGACACACACATAGTCTCTCCTCAATTCTCAACCTTGTGTGGCAAAAATGAATCCATTTCACCCCATTTTCTCTTTCCCTCCAAATTTTTTTCAAACCTTTTGCATCCAATCCATTACCCCAACACATTGATATTTCTATCCAAATTATATTTTGCAAAAATTCCTATGGGGGCACCCATGGGGCATCAATTTAAAGGTATAGATCATCAATTTCAAGGTATACATGTAGCAATGACACTAAAAAATCATCAATTTTCCAAAAAAACTTTGATTGCAACCGTTTCTTCAACATGACATTTCAAGACATCAAAAAATATCATAGTGTCAAAATTGGAGTCCTACAACTTATTTTTGATGCGATTCACAAAAATCACATCAAAATGGAGCAAAACATAGACATCCAATTTTGACATGCCTAATGACATTAACCCTAAGCAAAGATAATAAACATCATATTGGCAATCAAGCATCTTGACCCAAGCAACCCAGACACTAAATCAAGCCATTTACCAAATTACCATAAGCTTACAAAAGTGCTAGTGGCACTTTTTTCAAAGTGTGGTGCTTTTATGAAACATGCATTTTTGGTCATTTGACCAGTCAAACTGACCATTGATCAAGGTTGATGATATTTACAAAATTTCCAGTGGTGATTTTGTTCAAATGTAGAAATTTTATTAGCATGAATGAAATCTCTACAACATGAACCCGAGGCCCCAAAATTCCTTCATCCTACTACCTTCTCTTATCACACATGCTCCAGTCATGAATCATGGGTTGGAAATTCAAAATTGGTCTTGTGTCCTAATGGAAGATTGCACCTAAATTTCCCCCCAATTGCCCATAAAAAATCTATAAATTTAGCCCTTGGGGTGAGCATTCAAGAGAAACAATTGCATTAACATTACTCTACCCAAAATTCTTTCTAGCTTCTTTAATCTTTCATTCTCATTTTATCTCATTTGGAGTATCCTTCACCAAGAATTTGAGAAAGTCAAGCAAGGAAAGGGGCATTGGTACAAGGAGATAATATTAGATCAAGGAGAAGATCTTGCTAGGCTATATAATTCCTAGATTCCCTTTCCTTCCATTTTTTGCTCTCATTTATGTATTTTCCGCTTTTATTTTGGCCTTGATAACTTGAATTTTCTATTTGCAAATAATAATATCTCTCTTATTTCCTATTTTTAGTTGTAACACATATTTTAAATCCTTTAATTCTCATTTTTATTTACATTAACTTCATTTATAACAAGATTTATTCATTTTTAATATCTAGTCATTTACAAACACTTATCCTTTCATTTTGGCATACTAATCTTCATATCTTCTTTCATAATCACTAATACTTCTTAATTTTAGGTATTTTATCTTTATGTCATCCAATTCTATCTTATTTATAGGCATATTTTGTATTCATATCATTTAGTATGCTTATTTCTATTTTATTTGCAGATTTTCATGCTTATTTTCATCATTAAATCAAATATTTACATGTTTACGTTCATGCATTCTTAAAATAAGCATTGAATCATATATTTTTCATGAATATCCAATCTCATATTATCATTATTGTAAGATTAACCCTATTTCATTCATTCTATTATAACATTTTATCTCTTATTCCATGCTTTTGAGCCTTCATTTAGTTCAAGATATCATCTATTCTCTACTGTTGACTTTCCTAAGTTTTTAATAGTAGCATATACTCTCATTTAAATTTAGTATTCATTCTATATTAACTTTTTTATCATAGCATAAGTTTAGTTTTGTTTTGTAACCCATTCATTCCATTTCATAAGTATTTTCAAGGTATTTTTAGGATATTTTGGCATCCATAGGTCTCATTATCAGATATTTTATACATCCAATTATTACTTCCCACTCCTTTCAGCCATATCCAACTCACTTCATAAGTTTTGGGATATTTGCAATTTATTTTGTGGAATTTTGTAAATCCCTAAGTAGCAAGCCCTAGGGATTGAGGTTTTTAGTCCCTTCCTCTGATTTCAAGATAATTTGATCTAATTGACCCAAAATTTTACTCCAAAACTTATTTGTCCTCTGTTACAAAATAGATTTTCCATAACCTTAAATAATTGGATGTTTTTTAATAAAAATAACTTCCACCCATAAAAATTAATAATTAATAATCAAAACTCTTTAGTCAAAGATACTAAAGCATCATTCCTTTAAGCCATCAATTATTTCTATCAAATATTAACTTCATTTAATTATAAAATATTTTCAAACCACTTAAACAAGGTTCCTAAAACTATAACAATAATCATCTTAAATAAAAGGTTCAAACCTCCATAAAAATTTGATTACTTAAAGCAGGTAACAACACCATAAAAGCAAGAACATACAACAATATAAGAAAAGAACACATAGATGCTTAAACCAAAAACTAAAATATCACTTTGAGATACCAAAACCACCAAACAAAGTAGCTAAAGGAGATGCCCAGGATTCTAACAAACATTTCAAAGCTACCCGCTGCAACCGAGGGTGGTGAAGAGGGTAGCTAACCCTAACAAAAGACCTCTTGAACTCAAAATGGAAGGTGACAATCAGAGCTTGGATAAACCAATATGGTGGTACATGTTTACATAACACAAATAAGAGAGGTGTCAAAATTCCAAACATCCACCCACTAAACCAAGGTAGGAACAAAGATAAATTACAAGCTCACTAAATTCTCTATAATAAAACCAAAACAACAATATCTATGCAAAATGCACAACCAAGGAAACGTCTAGGAAATATAAATAAAACTCAATGTGCAATAATCGATCATCAACAACAAACAATGCTAAAGCAAGAAATTAGAACACCTTCCTTCAACAAGCAACAACAATACAATAAGCAAACTAGAGAGTAGATTAATCAATTAAGCAAACTTCATCAAACATGAGGATACCACTACCAAGTTACCCAACTCATTTCCACATAGTTGGCCTTCAAAATCCTATGAAGCAACACCCCAATAGTAAGTTTTTATTATTTGATCTTTATCCTCCGATCTCATGCTAAAAACTCTACTCCTAATCCCCTAAAATCCTCTAAAAACCCCCCCTTCAAGATCACCCATTAGAGTGTTTTTCTTTATGCATGCCTGTTACACTTCCTAAGGTAACGCTTCAACATATTACAAAGGTTTCCCCAAGAGCTATATTTCCAAAAATCAGGGATAAAAACTATGCCATCTTTTTCCATTAACTTGAATTCATAATAAATGTACCCCTTCTAAGCTTAGTTGATATTAACCCATTACTATCCACAAAAACAACATTGATAATAATACCATTTATTCACATTATTATTTAATGCTAATATTACCCTCCTAATTCTAGTGTTGGATACTAACATTAGTGGAATATAACCATAATTAAATTAATTAATTTATTAATTAATTTAATTAACACAAAATGTTAATATTAACTATTAACATTGATGTTAAATATTCTAGGTATTAATAATACTAACTCACTTATTAATACCAACTTAATAAAATTATAAACTAACAATTCATATGCTTAAAACACAAGAATAAATACATTCCAATACAATCAATAATACACACAACATTATTTTTCCTTAAGCAGGTGGATTTTAAGATAACTAAAATTTTATCACTTGCCTATTAAGGATGGATATTTTTCTAATAGCAACCTCCTTGCCCAATGGTGCATTCAATCAAACATACATATATGCAATGCATCTATATGAAGGGTATTATTTTACCCTTGAGTTAACGATGAGAATGTCATCCATCATTTCCATTTTTCTCTCAACTAGGGTGGTTGTCCCATACAAATCCACCCATAAGAGTAGGGTTATGCATAAGGGATCAGCCCGAAAATCTATTTATAAAAATTAGGTGAATCAGTCTCGAAATCCTGGCGAATCGTGTACAAGGAGAAATGGTGAATTGCATTTATATTTCATAAAAAATTATAACATTGTGGTGATTTTTCTATGTTGGGGACTATACCTATCGCTTGCAACAATGTTGATCTATTGTAGGATTACCGATTGGTTGCAGCAATGTTGATTTGTTGTAGCAATGTTGATGGGATGTAGTAATGCAGATTGGATGCAGTAATGCCAACACACCATAAATCTCAACCCAAATTCTAGGCTTGTAAGACAAAATCAAAGGCCAATAAACCCTAAGATAGAGTCATTATGCCGATTGGATGCAACAATGCTGATCTGTTGCAGCTATGTTGATCAGACTATATCGATCGATTGTAGATATGATGATGTGTTACAATTATACCAATGTGTTGCAGCTATGCTAATGTAGTGCAACTATATCGATATGTTGTAGCTATGCCAATTGGTTGCAACTATATTGATGTGTTTCAGTTATACCGATAAGATGTAGCAATGTCGATCTAATTCAACAATGCTAACACCATAAATCTCAACCTAAATTATAGGTCTGAAAGAAAAAATCAAAGGTCAATAAAATATATGATAGTCATAATATTGATTAGAAGTAGTCGATGTGTTGCATCGATGTCGATCGAATGCAATGATATCGATCGGATATGACAATGTTGATAAGATATAGTAATACCGATCGGATGCACCAATGCCAATATGGTGTAGGAATACCAATTGGATGTATCAGATGTAGCAATATCGATAGGATGCATAAATATTGATCAAATGTATACATGTCGATCAAATGTAGTAATGCCGATAGGATGCAGTAATATCGATGTGTTGTAGCAATGCTGATCAGATGCAACAATACCGATCAGATGCAACAATATTGATGTGGTACAAGAATACCAATTGGATGCATTAATGCTAATCAGATACAACAATATCAATCAGATGCAATAATATTGATATGGTGTAGGAATGTCGATCGGATGTATCAATGATGATCAGATGCAACAATGTCAATCGAATGCAATATTATCGATCGAATACAACAATACTGATCAGATGCAACAATGTCGATATGATGCAAGAATACCAATTAGATGTAGAAATACTGATCGAATTTAGTAATAGTGATTGATTGTAGCAATACCAATTGGATACAACAATGATGATCTATTATAGCAATGTTGATTGATGGCAGGAATGTTGATTTTTTGTAACACTGATCGTTCACATTTATGTCAATCGATTACAGCAAATGGTTTCATTATCGATGGGTTGCATCTGTACCACGTGTCAACCATGCATTAAATGGTTGCATGTAGATACCATGTGTCAATCATTTATTAAATGCTAGCATTCAAAAAGTCTATATAAAGGCATAAACAATCATTTTTTACCTTTTCTAATGTAGAGCACATCACACGCCTTCCATTTTAACCTTTTTCTAATGTTATCCAACACATTAATAATACCTTCCACCCTACACCCTGATCCAGAGTCCCTCATACCCTATGAAATAAACCAATGGCATCCCCTTCCACCCCTATAATATCAAAAATTAATTTCAAAAACCTTGTTTGCCCCCTAATTTCTAAAATTTTAACAACATCGAGTTACGACATGTCATGGGTCGAAGACTCTGGTCTTCAGGGTCTAGTTTCGATATCGTAGTTCGACATAGACACAAAACTACTGTAGAGGTTAATTGCATGTTACGATAATGATTCAACCATGGTAAATATTGTTATTGACAACAAGAATATCAGATTTTCTATCACAACCTCAGACATCTCCAGATTGATAGGATTGCCTCACACCGGTTGTGATCCTATCACATCAAAATTTCTTTTAACTGATGAAGACAAAGAGTACCTGGAGGGCAACTTCGATGTCCCCTCAGAATATTTTATAGGTATAACTACATATTTTTATATTTAATTGAATTTAAAGTCTAGGGTTTTACAATTACTAGTTTGTTTTTTTGTAGTTACCGCTACCAAGTCCAGAAGGGGCTTGACTGTAGCAAATATTCAGAACAATTTTCTTTGAGCATGTTGTGAATTCTTCCTAGCTAGACTCATTCTACAAGGAAGACCAATAAAATTTTGATGTGGGCGTTGGCATATTTGGTTCGTTGTATTGCGCACCAACAATTTAACTAGTGCACCTATGTCTCACATCACATCAGAATGGATCTCCAAAATGTGAAATCCCCCACTTCTCTAACTCCAACACTCAGCACATGCAACTACATTCTTTGTTTCTTTTATGAATCATATTATAATTTGTAGAATACTAAAGTACCGACTTCATGGCACCCAAACCTAGCCACTACAACCATGACAGTACAATAGGTGTAGGTAAATTTTACTTAATATGAAACTAATAATTTTTTATATTCAATACATTTTTCATTTTTATTATTTTAACAATTTATACATAAATACAGAAAAGGGCATCCTCTTCCACTTCAAAGTGGGATGCTGCTGTCAGAGGTCATAATCCAGAGGAATCAAGAGACTTCGAAACACCTATGGAAATGATGCCACTAAGAAGAAGATCCAAAAAATGCTTAAGATCTAATTCTCCTAATCCTCGACAACCTCCACCTGCATGTCCACTACCAATTGGTGTAGCTTCCAAGAGGTTTCATCTTCGACCAATAAGTTTTATAGTTTGCCTTCACAAAATTTGTTACCAAATTTTATTGTGTTTTTTATTAATTTTTATAATGTGTTTTCAGATGTACAATGCACCAACATTCCATTTGCATCTGTAGTTATGCAAGAGGTCTCATCTTCGATCGGTAAGTGTTATACATTAACAATAAATTTTATAGTCTACCTTCACAAATTTTGTAACCAAATTTTATTTTTATTTTTTAAGCTGCTTCACAACAATGTCATCAAGGAAGACAACAGTTGATGCCACCCCCTCCACCACGACAACCTCAAATGCGAGGTCAACAATGGTTTATGGGTGGAAAATAATTTCTTCCATTCAAGCCACAGGGAGGATCATCCAAGCAATTTTTAGGATTTGGAAATATATCTTTTGGTAATTTTACAAGTGTACAGGAAGCTTCTATTGTTGGGTTACCTAATCCTCCACTTGATGAGGATTACTTTTTATAAGGCAACATGCCCTATGTGTTTCAAGCAACAGATCTACTTTGAGATCCTCAAAATGAAGCAGGAGCAGAATATTCAAGTGCATCTCCTATGACCTCATCTCCTCCAAAGGAAACTGGCACCCCTCATCCTCTAACAGAGGATGAGAAAGTAAAATTTTCTAAAAATGTATTAGTTTTCTACAATTGTCTAGCCACCATTATAGATTCATTCATTCCAGATGTAAAAGAAATGAAACAATGGGAGTATCGGGCCAAAGTTTTGATAAAGGAAATAAATGCTCGATTCAAAAAAATTTCAAAAAGGGAAACATTTTTCTTTAGTTGAAAATGAACTAGAAAAGCTTGATGCTCTACTACATCAAGCTAAATCTAGCATGGTGAAGGTTGCAACATCTTATAATGATGAAATTTTAGGCATTATGTTGAACATATTGGAGAACTTAAATGTTGAAGCCCAAGCTTATTTTAATGAATGGGCATGTGATAAGAAAAAGGTTGTTGTTGTTGTAGCTGCAAGGAATGTTGCCGAGGTTAGACTAATGTCTTCTAAATTTTTTTGTTCTCTTTTTTAAAATGTAACTGTATGCTGATTACTTCTTGTTTTTCCTTTTGTAGGCCAACTTTGATAATCTGAGGAAGCAGGTTCAAAACCTGCAAGACTATCTCCAGATGGCAAAGGATTACTTAATGGCTTCTATGGCAATGAAAAAAAGGCTCAAGAAGTAGTTTGACAAAACAACGCTTTTAGGAGGATCATTATCCTAAATGGATTGGATCCTGATATTTTGCTTAAGGAGAAGGGTAAAGAAGTTCTTGCACCAATATCCGAAGATGTTGCGAAAGAGGAAAATACCCTGCTCGAAGGCTTGCAAAATGTAGAGAACGTCTTGGTCAGATCTGGAGCAATGGAGGAGAGGACTGATAAGCAGCCTGAGGGAGGACCTATAGTAGAGGAAGTGGGGAGATTAGATGCAGGATCTTGACCCCTTGAAATGCAGACTATGGAAGTAGCAGAAAAGGGAAAAGAAGCTGAAACTACCTCTAGCCCCCCATCTAAGGAATGAAAAAGATAGCCTAGATGTTTTATTGCTGTTAAAAATTTGATTTTATCAAAAAGATAATTTTATGATATGTTTTCATTTGAAATCAAGACATTTGCATAAATTTTTTCCATGTATATTTTTTGAGTTATTACAATGACAATGTATGTTATTATGCTATTTACATTTATATTCGTGTGTTATTTCCATCACTTGAGTATTATGTTATTTCAATTGTGCTTGAGTTTACGAAGGATACATCTATGCATGGGTTTAAATTTTCATTTTATTCAAAGCCAATCTTGCTATGATATAAAAATGAGTATTGTCTTGTGTATTATGCTATATTGTTTTGTTATTTCCATATCTTGAGTATTATGCTATTTGCATTTTGCCTTCTAGACTACATACAACACTTTCTAAAAGAAATATTTACTAATGATACATACATGCATGGTTTTAAATTTTCAGTTTATTCAAAGCCAAAGCATAAATCATAATATTTTGTCAACATAGACAGTTAATTCAATAACAAAGCTATGATATAATAATGAGGATTATCTTGTGCTATTTCCATAACTTGGATTTCATGCTATTTCCATTTATATTGTTTTGTTATTTCCATAACTTGAGTTTTATGCTATTTGCATTGTGCTTTCTAGACTACATACAACACTTTCTAAAAGAAATATTTACTAATTATACATGCATGCATGGTTTTAAAATTTCTAGTTTATTCAAAGCTAAAGCATAAATCATAAAATTTTGTCAACATAGATAGTCAATAACAATAAAAAGCTATGGTATGGAAAATAAAGTCTTATCAACGAATACAAATGATATCAAATATGAAAAATCATTGATTATATAATTTTTTTAAATCATTGAAATTTTACAAATGATATCAAATACGAAAAATCATTGATTATATAATTTTTTAAATCATTGAAATTTTACAAATGATATCAAATCCAAAAAATCATTGATTATATGAATTTGTTTAACTCATTGAAATTTTACATTGTTGGAAGCTGAAACAAAGTCTTCTCGACTTCTCCAAAAGAACTAGAAAGCATTTGTGAATTCTACGTCTCCATAATCTCATCACTGCAAGCATCATTATCCTCATTATCAATAGTATTAGTGAGACCTCTTATGTCCGCTAGGGACTTCCAATATGCCAAAGCTCTATCATAGGGAAACTTATCCAACTCGTACGATGACACATACATTCTCAAACAATTCTCCAAATTTTTGTCCAACCTATTACGAACTTTAGATTTCACAAAAGATAGTGCACTAAAAACCCTTTCATCTTCAATAGATCCCAAAATCATTGTCTGACATAATTCATATAAAATAAAATATTCACTCATCATTTCTTGTAAGACACTACTTGGATACAATTTTTGCCACAAATGCGTGATGGAACCAGGCTCATGTGGGTTATTGAAATGTGCAATTTGATTAACCATTGTTATTCCAAAATTGGTTGATTGTTGTCTCAAAAGTTCTTTGTTTAGAATACCATTGATTTGAATGCCATTTACTTCCACATATTTAGAGAAATGTTTCATAAGAGTGCCCATATATTTTACAAACAACTCACTTTTACTACTGTGGTCAAGACAAGGATTCTAGAACATGGGGTTAACCACAACCATTGCCTCAAGCAACTCATCTCTGTGAAAATGATCTCTTATTTCCCTTGTCAATGATTCTGCAATTCTTATCAATTTATTCTTAGTACTATGTAAAACCACATCAAATCCACTATGTGTTATGGGCACTTGTTCAACATCCTCTATAATTGTATCTAACCACTTTTCATAATGATATAAAGGAATCATATTTCCATGGATAGCAATACAAATATTATCATTGATGTTAAACTTTAAAAAGTTGTTAGGATCATTGACCTGAACTAACGTATTCCAACTATCAAACAAAGGATCCTTAAAATTTTCTCTGGACAAGTAAATCTTATCAATAAGCATACATATTTGTTTTCTCATCCTGATGAAATTGATAATATAAATTGCTCTTTCATGTGCGAGTTTAATCAAAGTATTCATTTCTTGCAACAATGGAAGAATACCACATAATGTGAGAAGAGTTTCCAAGTCAGTCATACGATATAGCAAATATTTTGCCTTGTCAACATCCCTACGATGTGCATACATAAACCCCACTAAGGATTGATATTCTAAAAAACCCTTTTTGTAGGAAGAAATAGTGAAATCCACCTAGTGTCCACATATTTTAATAATTTTTTGCCTTCAATTACACCTAGAGAAAACTATTGAAACTCTGCAAACCTTTTTGGATTGCATGAAAAGTAAGCGTGTATTTCACGGATGAGATCTTCCACTTTGGCAACATTTTCAAATGTGCTCACAATTTTGTATGCAAGATTCATTCTATGCACCATGCAATGAATGGGAATCAAATATGGGGTAATTGATGTCTGAAGTCTAACACAAAGATCATTCCTTTGTCCTTGCATTGTAGCTGCACCATCAGCTCCAACACAAATTAACTTTGTGGCCATTTCTTTTTCATCCATTCTGGCAATATCCTTTAAACTGGTTACAACAACATTGTAAATATTTTTTGCATTACAATTTTCCATCATCTTATGTAGTGCTAGTAAATGAGGTTGTCTTAAATGATTTTGGAATGTGTAAACATGTATGCAAATCCAAGATGTGTTGTCAACAATCGTTACCTCATCAATGGAAAGTGAAATAAATTTGGCTTGTTTTACATTCTCTCTCAGGTCCTCCTTCTCAACCAGTGATAGATATTTTACCATTTCCCAACCACTTCGATCTGACCAATGGGAATTGGGAAGGTTCTGTACATCAGCTAGTTGAAATAGTTGCTTATAATCAAAAAAATCAGACATGGGTCGACCCTTTTTTAGAATATTGTATACAACAACAAACTACAATTTTTTTAGGCTAATACGGTCTTATGAATTTTTTGAAATTGGGCCTGGATTGTTCCACCCTTCTCAACGAGAGTTTGTTGGTGTTTCATTGCTTTTTTGTATTCAAGTGCATATCTGACATGCACACATTTCGATGCATCCTTCCACCTATGATATTTCTTAATTGTTCCATCACTTTGTATTTCTTTGATATAAACTTTCCCATAGTGTTTTTCTATTGTGTCTTTCTTATTTTGCAACGTATGATCCTTTCCTAGTTTCCAACTACAAATAATGCATCTACATAGTTTCTCTATCTCAACTCACTCAATAAAGGGGTATAACCATGCCCATTCATTTTTAAAATCCCTTCCAATAGTCCAGTCGCTTGTCTTTTGATGTTTAGATTTTTGACTAGAAGATTCCCCAGAGGTTTGCATTTTAATTGTACTCTCATTTTCTTTTTCGGTTGATGTGTCTGTATGAGGCATCTCGTGAAGTGGTTGTTGAATGTCGTTATTATAAAAATTATTATGTGGTCCCATCTCATCCCTTGGAATATCTTCAAGTGGAGGTATATCAGGGTCGATAGTGTTCACTGCATTCAATGTTTGGTGTTCTATATCATTTTTGGATGTAAAAAGGTACTATTTTAAAGAATTAACAGAATACAATTTTACAAAGCATTTAAAAAGAGGTAGATAAGTAGACAACCATTTATCTATTAATAAAGAAAGGCTTTATATTTAACAATAACAAAATAGAAAAAGTAATGATTTGATGGTAAAAGGTGTTTGTACCTTCAAGTTGTGCAGATGTGGATGCCTCACTACATTTTGATATTTGTGTAAAATATTTTAGAATTATCTTTTTACCAGAATATTGGCCTCCATTCTTTCCATATTCAGTAGGTGACATTGTACCTATAAAGAAAAACCTTTAGATGTTAGGAAATGAATATGAAATTGAAGGAAAATTGCATACTTCCCTCAATAATAATTTGCATTTCTAAGTAACCAAGGTTAAACTATAATTCCATAAAGAATCTATGAGTCTTCAGATGAACCTACGCTACCCTCTAGAATGACCTCTGCCTACGTGCTCAGAGAACAACAACAAATCAAAGCAACACTAAGAAAACATACTCTAACAAAAAGCAGTCTCTGACAACAAAAAATGCTCCTAACACACAACAAGATGACATGGATACTTGTCTCTCATAGTTGTAGATAGTGCATCTACGCTGCCTATGAAACTAAAGGAAAAGAGCTTTGGACAACAAAATAGTGGAAGAAGAATACTCTACCTAGCAATTCTAAAGAAACTAACAAAGGTTAAAAAAGAAGTAACAAGGCTACAACAACAAGTAGGCATTAAGTCAAATTTATTGCTAGAGATTATCCAAAACAAAACAAGCACACTGATATTTTTGGAAGCTTTCAATTTACCTATTGTCATAGTCATCACAACTTTCTATCATCGATAGTCACTTTAAGGTTTCTACAATCGATCAGCCATGACCGATTGATAATACTCTACAAATTAATATGATATACTCCTCTACAATAGATCATCCACTATCAAGATATCTACAATCAATTAATAATTGACGATTGATAATCCTCTACAACCGATCAATATGTATCGATAGGCAGTCCTCTACAATAAATCATCACACTATCAAGATATCTACAACCTATCGATAACTATCGATTGATAATTCTCTACAAGTGATCAACCATAACCAATTGATAATACTCTACAAATGATCAGTATATGTTGAGAGGTAATCCTCTACAATATATCATCACACAGTTAAGATATCTATAAGCTATCAGTAACTATTGATTGACAATTCTCTGTAAGTAATCAACCATGGCCAATTGATAATATTATGCAATCGATCAATATATTTTGATAGGCAATCCTCTGCAATAGATCATCACACAGTCAAGATATATATAACCTATTGGTAACTATTGATTGATTATTCTCTACAAGCGATTGGACACAAGCGATTGGCAATACTCTACATCTGATTGATTTATGTCAAGAGGCTGTCTTTTAAAATTGATTGACAATACTTTGCATTCGATCAATTTATATTGAGAGGATATCTTCTGAAATCGATTGACACTTATCTAAAATAGATCGATTTATGTTGAGAAGCACTCCTTAACAACCTTGTCAGGTTTGTACAGTCGATCGATGTCTTTCGATTGACAATCCCCTACAAAATGATTGATAAATATGTCAACTAACAATAGTTTTTTTGCTACTTCAGATCTATTTTTGAGTTAGAGTGTTTTAGATGTATGTTTATTGGTACCCCATTAAGTATTTATATAGGTAGTATATGTGGTGAATTGGGTGGGAAAAACAAAATTATTTATAATTTGAAGGTGAATGGTCCATGGATTTGGGCGAAAGTGGTTGGCGAATGAAAATAAAAATAGGATAATTATTATCACCATCGAGCGAACCGACCCCAAAAATATTTCCACCCCAAAAATTTTGGGCGAATGGGCCCTAGTGAAAGGTCCCAAAATTAGCAAATTTAAAATTTTGAAAATCCTAAATATAGCCAATTTGCGATGATTCGCGCTTATGCATAATGTTGCATGAGAGTAACTGGTCTTACAACCACAAATTTCATCAATAGTACTATATTTCCAAAAGTAGTATAATCAAAGCATAAAGTGCAACTAACAACACATGTTGATAACATAAATGAGATTATACATTAGATATCCACACATCAATACATAAATCAAGTATCAAGAACAAGTCCTTCCAAGAAGGGTTGTTACACTACCCTTAGCTAAAGTTTTTCTATGCTTTCTTTAGATTCTATAGTAGGCAACAAAGGTAGAGGAGGTGTAGGTGGTTGAGGTAAAGCTTTAGGTGCTAGTATAAGAGAAATTTGAGGCCCTAAAGTGGCTAGAGTATGTTGTGATGGCTAAAAAAACTTTAGGAAATATGGCATGATGACCTTGGGTGGTAATTTACCAAAAGATATTAATGCATTTTTTGTAGTGATTGTTGCTTGGAAAACTTGTAGAAATCTCATCTCATTGGATAACTAGATCTTGAGGCATAGATCTAGAATAAAGGTTTGAATATAGTAAAAATAATCTTATGACTAGGAGGGTCTGATATCTTAAGGGACTTGATTCCACATTTTGCTAAATTTGATATTAAAATCTGTAATATTTTCTTGTGGGTACCTCTAAATGGAGGTAAACTAAGTGAGCAATTAAAATGGATCTTCTACCTCATCAAAATCCAAAATAATGGTTCAATTAATTGAACCTAAAAACTACTACAACTATCATCCATGGATCTATACCAGGTTAACACTTTTCCTTTGAAGAATATGGCTAGTAATCTCACAATGACATATTCATGTTGGATATTTTGAATAATGGCTAGAGCTACCACATTTTGACAGTGCTCATAGGCATTTTTTTTAGATCCATCATAAGTTTATAAGGCTTTAAGAGTAGACTAAGGGATTTCATGGAGATATACAAGATCAAGGATTCCATTGTTATTCCATCTAGATGAAATTTATCTAGCCATGCTTTCTAAGTGGGACTATCAGGAAATTGTCTAGGAAAGGCTTGTAGAAGGATATGAATTTGAACAAAAGGAACTCTAATTGGAGAGTGAGACTTATCTAACTTTCTATGAGTAATTTGGGTAGGTAATTCAACAAATTGCATGGGTTCTTTAATAATTTTGACCTCTTATATTTTTAACATATGATTTTAGAGCTCATTCCTATAGTAAAGTTTCTAATCTTAGGTTATTCAATAGTGGAGTTTCTAGGTGAATGTATTCTCTACTTATGAGATCAAGATATTAACCAAAATCTTGATCCTCTAGGAATGTGAGATAAATGTTGAATGATCTATCCTATAGGATGTGCCAAAAAATCTTGGTCTATGATCCACCTAGTGGTGTGATGTGTGCCCTAGACCATGACCAAGATTGGATGGCTTGGAATTGCTTCTAAGCCAACCTATAGAGAAGGCCAGTTCCTTGTGCAAAGAAAAAAATAAAAGAAATGGAAGAATACTAAAGATAAAAATAGAGGGTTAGAAAGAGAAAAGGTAAAGAAACATGGATTTAAAGGTGATTGAAATTAGGATAACATCATTACCATATATTATGCAATACACACTATAACTTATCTACATATAGGGCCTAATAGATCAACTACTAGATAAAGTATTGTAAAATGTAAATTTAGACTAGATCATGCCCTCTACTACTCCAATAGCCCTAAGTGGTAGTCCAAATAACATCTATGTCCTAACAAAATAGACCACTAACAAAATTTTATAGAATAAAGTAGAATCATAATGATTAATGCCATGCATCCCTAATATTCCAATAGCTCAAAGTGATAATCCAAATAATAACTTAGGCCTAATAGAACGGACCATCCACAAAAATTTTATATAAATATCTAGAGACTAAAAAACATGCATTCATGAAAGAATTTTATAATACATTACTAGTAGAGGTAAAACAACAAGATGATTTATTAAGAAGTAGAGAAAAATTTCATAGTGTACAACATGCAAACACTCAAATTATCACCCTCATACTAAGATAAATTACATTATTTATATATTATTATACTAGCATAGCTAATTATTACAAGGATGGCCTATTGTAGACCTAAAAAAAGAGACATAGCATGGCCTAGTCCAAGGATTGTGCTTAATCAACTTTCTTGGGAAGTGGATGTTACTTTCCTACCTTGCCATTACTAGTTGTTTTGATTTAGTGGCCAATCACCATCTTCAATAGCCATGTGTCCTCAGAATATTCTCACCTCTTGAGCAAGCTCAAAATTTCCTACTATGCATTATTACTGATCCTACTATCAATATTATAGGCACTTATGCTTATGATTAGTGGTAACCAATGCTATTGTAGGTTCTAGGAGACATGTCACTTTAAAATGTTGAGGAGTGTCTAGGTGGTCAATACCTCTAACATGCATGATATCCATTGAAAGAGACCTATCCAAGAGCCTTCATATTTTATCTCCATATGCTACGAGTCTTTTACTTGCCATTAGGGCTTCAAGGACCTAGTTGAGACTATTGTGAAACTTTACTAACATCATTATTCAAAACTCTTGGCCACTTATATTTTTGACCACTCATGTCTCTAGTCACTCCTACTTTAATTTAACCTTGGTGGATAGGACCTTCATGGACTTCGGTTGACATTCCCTTTAAAATTCTAGAGCCACTTTATCCTATACTAGTTGGGGCTTCAACATGCTATTTCTAACATCATTTTTGCAAATATTTGACCACTCTTGTTCCTATCTATGAAGTGTTTAGGATTTCATGCTTTAGTCAAATTTAGTTCTAATAAGTTATCTTTTAATAATCAGTTAGATTTCATACAAAGGATATTAGGCCTGACAAGGTTTCCTTGTAATTAATCAATAATGTTTTTACAAAATTGATAGTCCAACAAAAATTGCTAGGACCTATCCATGTGGAAACTCTCATGGACCCACAATAGGGTTGCTAGGAATTTTATTTGTGTAATATTTATATTATCTAGAGTAATTAAATCTTTCTATTTTGATATATTCATGGATCATGATGGATCTAAAGGACTTTAAATATGATGTGTGCCTAGATAGTTATAGATTTGAAGGACTTTAAACATGATATGTACTTGGATCATTGTAGATTCAAAGGACTTTAAACATGATGTGTGTCTAGATCATTGTAGGTTTGAAGGACTTTTAAACATGATGTGTGCCTAGATTGTTGTAGATACAAAGGACTTTAAACATGATGTGTGCCTAGATCATTGTAGATTCAAAGGAATTTAAACATGATATGTGTCTAGATCATTGTAAATACAAAGGAGGAACCATTCTAGATATAAATTATGGGAGGGAGAGGAAGGGAGAGAGGGAGAGGAAGGGTAAGCATTTTTTGTGGGAGAGGTGCTCCCCTAAAGAGGAATTGGGGCTACACTATTTTTAATTCCAACTTTGATTTTAAAAATTGAAGAACTAATTTTCCCCCAAATTCTAGTATTGAAGATGATTTTTGTGTGTTGGAGGGATGGGAACCTATAGAAATTAGGGTAAATATGTCCCCCAAAGGATTGTGGATCCTAGGAGGTCCATATAGGAAATCCCTTCCATGGATTTTTACTTGGGTGAAGAATTATTTTCAACTTTGAATATAAATTTGAGTGAGAACTTGGTTGATAATGGTAAGATTGCTGGTCCTAGAGTTGATACTTCTAATAGAATTGGGTCTTTTGGAATTGGTGTAAAGGGACAACCCCCATGGGAGTGCATATCCTAGGGTTGCTTTCAATCTTGACTCTCAAAAACTTGCAAGTAATCCCAGGGACTAGGGTAAATATTTATCTTCTTCTAGAGATGCAAACCCTCCCTTGGGCCCATAAGGGCCTTAGTTTCCATTTGCTATGGGTGAAAAATCCTTTGCAACCATGGTATCAATATTTTAAAAGAAAGTGGATTCCTTAGTCTATTTTTTTGACCTTGAACCATACCAGAGATCATTATCTATTTTGACTGATCTTCTGAAGCTAACCATAGAGGAGGAAGAGTTTAATCTGGTTGAAAAATTCTTGGATTTTAGGCTAGTTATTGATTCCACCATGAGATGATATTTTTCAAAATAGTCTCCATGGGGAGTCATGGAATTAGTGGCTATTCCTAAGGTTCTTTTCATTATATAGGGAAGAAGATATGAATCACATTCTTGGTAGTGACCTATGGTTTTTTGGTAGGAGAAATCTATTCCTCCATATATGGGGGATACA
Organism: Wollemia nobilis; assembly: GCA_028583015.1. Taxonomy (NCBI): domain Eukaryota; kingdom Viridiplantae; phylum Streptophyta; class Pinopsida; order Araucariales; family Araucariaceae; genus Wollemia; species Wollemia nobilis. Next base: position 1,925,190 of record JAQPPZ010001340.1, read on the forward strand.
ATTTGATCTAAACACTCAAAATATTAACACATCACCTATTTGGGTTAAGATTCCTGGACTCCCTTTTCACTTTTGGCATGAGGCTATCCTAACAGACATTGTAAAAATACTAGGAGAATTAGTCATGATTGACACTACAATGAAGGCTAAATCTAGAATGATCTTTTCTAGGATATGTATATATGTGGACATGGATGCTAACCTCCATAAGTCCATTGAGCTTATTTTAGATTTTGGCACTCAGATTCAAACCATTGAATATGAAGATATACCATATTTTTGCTTTGAATGTAAAAAACCTGGGCATGAGCTGACTTGATATCTAGTCCTTAATATTTCTAAGAGTTAGTGGATCCCCAGGTTACTTTGTGAGAGCTTCCTCCAAGGCTTTTGCTAGGTTATTGATGCAGGAGCATCCAGATGCAGTCGAGCAATCGTGCATTTTCCAGCTTGGGGGAGGTTTGGTAAAGCAATTTTTCGGTTTGAGGAAGTTTTGTAAGGCAAAGGGGAGAGGGGTCGCGATATCGCGACGTCGCGATATCATGATCGGTGTGCCCGACAGTGAAGAAGAGTTTCAGGCGTCATGATATCGCGACGTCGCAATATCGTGACCGTCTTCAGAGCAAGACAGAGGAGAAGAGACCTGTAGCGATATCGCGGCAGATCAAAAGCTGCCATGTGGCTTATTTCGAAGGTAGCACCGAGGGCTAAGACAAAGCCAAGATCATAGCAAAGGACTTTGGCAAGGTGAAGACGAAGGTGGAGGGGTCGACCGCGACCAAGTAAGGTCAAGGCCGAAGAAAATAGCGGACGGCCATGTAAGGCCAATTTTGACACGTGGCTGCCACGTGTATCAAATAGTTGTGAAGGGCAGCATGTGTATCAATTATTTTTCATCAAGAAGAAGGCATGGTCAGAATTACAAGCGGTCGGCCACGTTTAAGAAAACAAATATAAGGAATGCGGAGGTGATAGCATTGAAGAGACAACAGGACAGAGGACAGTCTGACCGGAGTGGTGGTGCAGGTCAAGGAGGCCATTAATGCAAGCTCTGGGTAGCTCGGGTAGATGGCCCATTTATGTCGAGATTTTGAAAACCCGGAAGGGGGGAAAATTTTGAAAGAAAATCTTGTTTGGTGGAAGCTTTGATGGCAGGGGAACCGGAGAACAGGGGAGAGACAGAGTGGAGAAAAGACCAGAGCATCTCTGGTTAATGTACGCCTGCGGGCTGTTTTATTTTGGGGAATGCATGTAAATATTTTTCGAAATAGTAATGAAAAACTGAATTTGTAAGGTGCTGGTTTTCCCGTCCCCGTCAGTGGTATCAGAGCGGGAGTTCCTGAGTGTATAGCAGACCGCCGAAGGAGAGGTAGTTGTACCAGGACTTGTGGGAGGGCTTGAGATCAGGTGAAGATGCCTCCGAGAAGAAACCTTGTGGGTGGTAGAGGCATGGCAGCGGAAGATTTTCGGGAATTGCAACGGCAAGTCCAGGACTTGCAAGAAGAACTACGCAGAGGACGTGAGCCGAGAAGGGATGCAGACAGTGAGGATGAAGTGGAAGAGGAGAACCAGTTCGAAGAAGAAGAGGAAGAAGATGTAGATCCGGCACAAGCCAGACTATACAAGGCCATATCTCAGATTGAGAAGAGGCCGAAGTTAGAAGTTCCCACGTATTCTGAGAACTTGAACCCAGAGGAGTTGATAGACTGGGTGAATGATTTAGAAGAATATTTCAAATACGAGGAGGTTGAAGACCCTAATCGGGTCAGATTTGCTAAGACCTGACTGAAGGGTCATGCTAGCATATGGTGGAAGGGAGTACAGCTAGAACGGAACCAAAGAGGAAAAGAGTGGATAACAAGGTGGGACAGAATGGTGGAGAAATTAAAGAGGCAGTTTATTCCCATAGATTATGAACTGGACCTGCTACATAAAATGCAGAGCTTGAGGCAGATGAACAGAACAGTTCAAGAATACACGGAGGAGTTCTATAAAATCTCCATCAGAACAGGGCATTTGGAAGCAAGCAAGGAAAAAGTGGCCCGTTACATTAATGGGTTGAGACCGAGTGTGCAGGAGGAGTTGAGCTTGGTTCGGGTAAGCACCATCGAAGATGCTTACCAATTTGCTTTAAAGGTTGAAGAAAAGTTGAACAAAAGGTTTGACAGCAAGCAAAAAGTGAAAGGACCGGGAGGAAAGAACGGTGGAAAGAAAGAAGGAAAAGAAGAGAAGAAAGAAGAGGAGAGCAGCAGCCGAGGTCAGAAAGAAGAAGATGAAGAATCCAAACCGCAAGTTCAGAATAATGGCTACCCAAGTGGAAGAGGTGGATCTGGACGCGGGTATGGAAGAGGAGTATTCCGAGGAACGTGTTTCCACTACGGAGAAGAAGGGCATCGGGCATTTGAATGTCCACAACACCGAGAAAGAACAAATAAGAAGCAAGTGGGTCCTGCCAGAGCAGTTGTGGCAGTTGAAGATGCTGACTCAGAGCATTCTGAAGAAGCTAAAAAGGGAGAAGCCATGATTGTGAGAAGGACCATACCGGTGGATGAAGACAAGTCTGAACAAAGGAGAAGCCTGTTCTGCACCCGGTGCAAAAGTGCAGGCAAAGTCTATAATGTCATTATAGACAATGGGAGTACAGACAACTTGATTTCCGAGGAGATGGTTACTAAGTTGCAGTTAGAAAGAAGGAGGCACCCGCACCCATACCGGATTGCGTGGTTGCGAAAGGACCACCGAGCTTGGGTCCGGGAACAGTGTTTAGTCACGTTCCAGATTGGGAGATACCAGGATGAAGTCCTGTGTGATGTATTCCCCATGGATGCTTGCCATTTGCTGTTGGGAAGGCCATGGCAGTTTGATCGAAATGCAGTGCATGATGGCCGTGCTAATACTTACTCCTTGGTGAAAGATGGAGTGCGGCACAAGTTGAAGCCATTGCAGACAGTGGATGAGAAGGTGTGCAACAATGCCAGAATTTGTCTGGTAGAAGGTAGAAATTTTTGCCAAGAAACAGAATTTGAGCAGGTTGTAAAGGCCGATGACTGTTTGGAGGAGTTACAAGAAACACGGGCCGAACATCCGAGAAGTGAAGGTCACTTCTCCAATTACCCGGGGTGTCTGATGCAGGAGCATCCGGCTGCAGTCGAGCAATCGTGCATTTTCCAGCTTGGGGGAGGTTTGGCAAAGCAATTTTTCGGTTTGAGGAAGTTTTGTAAGGCAAAGGGGAGAGGGGTCACGAAATCGCGACATGTCACGATTTCGTGACATGTCACGATATCGCGACCCCAAAAGCTGCAGAGTGTCTTTGGCGGGTTTCGTCGCGATATCGTGACATCGCAATATCGCGACATCGCGATATCACGATCGGTTGGCACCGTAGTGGAGAGGAGCTTCAGGCGTCGCGATATCGCGACGTCGCGATATCGCGACGTCGCAATATCACGACGTCGTGATATCACGACGTCCGTGTGCCCGAAAGTGAAGAAGAGTTTCAGGTGTCACGATATCGTGACGTCGCGATATCGTGACCGTCTTCAGAGCAAGACAGAGGAGAAGAGCCCTATCACGATATCGTGACAGGTCACGATATCGTGACCTGTCGCGATATCACGGCAAATCAGAAGCTGCCATGTGGCTTATTTCGAAGGCAGCACCAAGGGCTAAGACAAAGCCAGGATCATAGCAAAGGACTTCGGCAAGGTGAAGACGAAGGTGGAGGGGTCGACCGTGACCAAGTAAGGTCAAGGCCGAAGAAAATAGCGGACGACCATGTAAGGCCAATTTCGACACGTGGCTGCCACGTGTATCAAATAGTTGTGAAGGGCAGCACGTGTATCAATTATTTTTCATCAAGAAGAAGGCATGGTCAGAATTACAAGCGGTCGGCCACGTTTAAGAAAACAAAGATAAGGAATGCGGAGGTGATAGCATTGAAGAGACAACAGGACAGAAGACAGTCTGACCGGAGCGGTGGTGCAGGTCAAGGAGGCCATTAATGCAAGCTCCGGGTAGCTCGGGCAGATGGCCCATTTATGTCGAGATTTTAAAAACCCGGAAGGGGGGAAAATTTTGAAAGAAAATCTTGTTTGGTGGAAGCTTTGATGGCAGGGGGACCGGAGAACAGGGGAGAGACAGAGTGGAGAAAAAACCAGAGCATCTCTGGTTAATGTACGCCTATGGGCTATTTTATTTTGGGGAATGCATGTAAATATTTTCCAAAATAGTAATGAAAAACTGAATTTGTAAGGTGTTGGTTTTCCTTTCCCCGTCAGTTATCTTTGTAAGGACCTTTGACTAATGAAGATGGAGTCCTTGTGGATTTTGCTTTTCAAGTATGCTCTATAGAGTCTTCTTCTATGCTTCCTTGTTTGAACCCCCTCAAGTTAACCATTTTGATTGTTTAGTATTAGATGTAGATTAAGTTATTATAGAAAAATCTTGCTACATTTATATGCTTTAGAAATAGATGTTTTAAAATCCAAGTTTCTCTACCTTCAATTTTTGGCAAGGAAGCTATTTTTTAGAAATATGTTAGGGTTATCCTTCTAAAGGAAAATGCAATTTGGAGAAATGTCTGGTATCCGCTTGTCTAGTAAAAATAACCCAAGCAAAAGGGGAAGTGGGTGTAGGTATTGAGAGGAAAGTGGGAAGGCCTCCCAATAAAGTTTCAGGAATTGTAAAAAAAACATAGACATTTATAATGGATCCCAGGTGATCTTGATTTTAGATGGAGGAAAAAACCTTTTGGAAATTCTTGTAAATGTAGTAGCTTCCAGATATCAAACTATCAACCATGGTAGGTGGAGTAAAGAAACTTAATTCTAATTTTTGCATTTTAAGGTTTGTTCATGGATGGTGAGAGGTCTCCTAGGTTCCACTCCATACCTTGAAAAATGCTTTGAAGGATGCAAATGCTCCTCTTAGATCTCTTTGAAAATCTATTTAATTTATCTATGATGTTCTCTAAGGAGAGATTTTGGGTGTTGAGGTCATTCCAAATCAATCAAAATATCTCTGTGATGGAGGTGGACCTATCAGATGAGATTTTGGAGTTTCAATATTGTTGTTGGTATTTTGTATTCTCTTGTTGTCTCTTATCCTTTTAAGGTGATGTTTAGTTGGGATTTACCCTCTGCCTCCTTTTAGTCCTGTCTTATTCTTGTCTTGCGATAGGATTTTTTTTTGTCTTTTTTATAAATTTGTAAAAGGTTTGAAGACACTTTCAAAACCCCTTTTTCCATCTAATAAAAAAATATTTGAAGGAATTTAAACATCATGTGTGCCTAAATTATTGTAGATTTGAAGGACTTTAAACATTATGTACACATGGATCATCCTAGATTCAAAGAAATTTAAACATGATGCATGCCTATATCATAATATATCTAAAGAACTTTAAACATGATATGTACCTATATTGTTGGCGATCCAAAGGACTTTAAATGTGATGTGTACCTAAATCATTGTAGATATGAAGGACTTTAAATATGATATGATATTGAGAAGAACTTTATGATAGATACCCCCTATTTAGTAGGAAGTCTTATGATTTGTGTGTGAACCAATAAATTTGATGATTATTTGATAAAATTATTTCTCACAACACTTTTTTGATCCTTAGAGGGAGCTGAAATACTTGACCATACTTTTAAGAACCTTTACAATACTCTTTGTAATTGTAAAGCAACACGGCTAGGCTTCAAATCTCTTTAAAGAAAGGAAGTTGGTGCCAATGTTAGATTGATATAAGATTTGTATTATTCAAACTTTGATATTATTCGGGTTGCAACTAGAACCATGATATTGTATCCCATATAACAACCTAACAAAGGAAACATCATTGTGCTAAATTTTATTGATGAATTTTGGTTGTTTTTGCTATACAGTTAGAGTTAAATGTTTATTATCTTTGTTAAAGTTGTTGTAGAGGACAAGATCGATGAGATGGAATCCCAATTGATGACTTGATATTTTTGGTGATATTACATTATTTGGTCATGCAAAAGTTTAGGAAGTATTTTATTTAGTTTAGAGAGTGTTTAATAATTAGGTTATAATATGTGTCATGTGCAAGTGAAGAGTTGTGTGAGATCTCAAGTAGGTAACTATGAGTTATGTAGATTAGGTATCATGGTTGTAAGTAGTGAGTTATATAATCATGAGAGGCATTATCATTATGTAATATGTGAGAGAAGAGGAAAGGTCAAGAGATATGAATATGAAGAGTATTATGTAATTTTATATCAAAGATAAAACTTTGTATCATGCATCAAAGTAGCAATGCATTTATGCATGATATAGTAGATTTTATAAATAATATCTCAGTGTTTTTATGTGTGCATTACTGTGTGAGATATATAGTGATCTTATGGAGATTAACCTATGATTTGAGTGGTGATTTAACATTGGTATTAGAGCTATGGTGGAGAGATTGCTGAGTTTGAAAGAGATAGCATTGATAAGATCAAATTTTTGGAGGAGCCAAGCCTTGTAGAAGGAAGGACCATATTTGCAAAAGAAAAGTAGTGAGAATATCGTATTTATAAGAAGCCAAGACTTGAAGAAGGAAGGCTTATAGTTGCACTAAATTTATCTATGATAATCCAAAGACACGTCTACAAGGATTGGATATTGAAGAAGAGAAAGCAAAGAAGAAAGAAGTCAGGTTGACGCCACCCGAAGATTGAATAAATAAGGGATGAGGTTGCCAAAAATTGAGGACAACCAGTTGAAAAAATTGATGGAAATTATAGAAGAATTGCCATGTAAGACAAATTTATTAAGTTGAAGAAAGTGTTTTTAATTATTGAAGAAATCATTATTTGGAGGAATTAAAATTATTACTAGGATATGAAAGAAGAAGAATTTTTTGGAGAAAGAAAATTTGTGGAAGATATAATAAGAGACAAAAGAATTATTTGAAAGAAATTATTGAGAAGAAGAATTGAAGAAAAAATTTAAGAGGAAGAATATTTTTGGAAGAAGAAAAATATTTGAGGGAATATTTTTTTTAAAATTTATGAAGAAGAATAATTTTTTTTTTAAAGAAGATTACAAAGAAGAAAATTAAAAAATTCAGATATTAAATGAAGAAAAGTTGTAGAGAAGCCAAAGGAAATATTACAATTGAAGTTATTGGAGAAAATTCCATTTTTGGAGAGCCCAGACGCACATGTGTAGAAAAGAAGATTAAATCTCATAGGGTAGCATTTATTCAATGAAGAAAAAAGAATGTATTTTTCAATAGACATGAACTGTGAAAAGGTAGCACAAACAAGACAACCGGAACACAAAAAAATTGGAATTTAGAGGGAATGGGGTGGTCCAAAGTGCAACATTGAATAGGCTAGAAAATTAGTTTTTCGAATGTATCGAGGAAAATATAAAAAAGTATAGCAATCACTACAAACTTTCAAGCCCAAATGTGCTAGAGTGTAGAATAAATAAGCATAACTGATATGGATAGGAATTTATTAGAGTCAACAAACAAGTCTATGAATGTAGAGTGCATGCAATAAAAAATGGAAAATACAGGTATTAGAATTTGATGTTTTATTTATCGTTAAAAGAAATAAAAAATAATAATTTATTATTTTTTTGATAATTTTTTTGATTGGATAAAAGAAGGGTTTTGAAAGGGATCCCAACTCTTTTCTATGGAACAAGACTGCTAGATATTAAGGTCACACCCCAAAACTCAGGTAAGAACAATATAATAAAAAGGACAAACGCTTAACATAAGCGACACAACCAAAACAAACTAAAATCACAAAATTACAGGATAATACCAAGAAAACAACATAAGCATTCCATCAAAGAAATCAGATCCTGTAAAGAAGAGATTGGAACAATGTTAAAAAATAACATGCAAATCTCGCAAACATAGCCAAAACCATTGAAGGATAACTAAACCCCTAATTCACTTAGACCTTGAACCAACCCTCTACTGTTGAGACATTCTGTGAATGTCATGAACATAAGATATCACCACTTGAAGAGCATCCAATAAAGCTTGGTGTTTCACATTAAGGAGTCCTGGAGATATACGAGGGCTAAAAACAAATAATAATAATAAGGAGAAAAAATTAAAGAGTGCATTCAATTTTTTTTTTTTGGTAATTTGACTAGAATAATCCAGGAGATATAAGAAGGCTGAAAACAAATAATAATGAGAAAAAATTAAAGAGTACATTCAATTTTTGATTGAATTTGGTGTTAAGGAAAGAATTATAATTGCAGGGAGGAATGAACTATAAATGCAAGAGCTAAAATCTTGTCAAGCATGGCATTCAAAATTGATTTAATTCTCATAGACAATGGAATCAAGAGGCTTTGGGTGGACCAATCTATGGGTCAATTTGGTTGTATGGTATTTGCAATAAATTTATACATAATTTGGGGTGGTAACAATCAATATTTGGATTAGTTGTCGAGTGATAACTCTAGATTCAAGTTTGATGATGTTATTACTAATGGCAGCAACTATTTACTATTTTGATAAATTCAATTGTGTAGTTCAGTAATGTAAATGAGGTGGACTACTGGGTGGCTTCCTTTGAAACCTGTTGACAAAATTGAACAACTGATAGTTGGAGGATTGAGATTGGATAATGAAAGATATAGTGAAAAAAATCACACCACGGAGGTGGTGCAAGTCATGCTTATGGTTGAAGCTATGAAGTGCCATATGGATGAGACCATAAATAATATTATGAATTGCTATAATGAAATTTAGGAGGAAATTAAAAAATTAAGGCTATAATTCAACATGTGACTTGTAACCTCTTAAACAATCTCGCAAAGGGTGTACAAAAATATAATGGTTCTTCTTTTATCACTAACAAAACCGAATATGTGAATGAATAATATATTTGTAGTGTAGGTAATGGAAATGAAAAAATAATATTTTTTACTTTTTTAAAAAATTACTAAATAATAATGTATTACAGTGATTGGTAATATTATATTATTTGGTCATGTAATAGTTTAGGAAGTATTTTATTTAGTTTAGGGAGTGTTTAATATTTAGGTTATAGTATGTATCATGTGTGCAAGTGAAGAGTTGTGTGAGGTGTCAAGTAGGTAAGTGTGAGTTATGTAGATTAGGTGTCATGTTTGTAAGTAGTGAGTTATGTAATCGTGAGATACTTTTGTCATTAAGTGATATGTTATGGAAGAGGAAAGGTCAAGAGATATGCATATGAAGAGTATTATATAATTATATATTGAATATAAAGCTCTGTATCATGCATCAAAGTAGCAATGCATTTATGCATGCTATGGTAGATGTTATAAATAATTTTTTAGTGTTTTTATGTGTGTATTATTATGTGAGAAATATTGTGATCTTGTGGAAATTATCTTGTGAGTTGAATGGTGATTTATCAACAAATATTGAGAATTATGAGAAGTGCATACTAAAAATATGATTTCGATCAACCAATTTATGTAAACAAAATGTAAATTTTGCTAGAATTTGATGCCCTTGTGCTAAAATGGATCATCATTGCATCTTGGCGGGTGGAATCATACATCAAGCAAGCTAATATCCTCAAGATGAGGTTCCTATAGCATCAGAGACCTAGTACAAGTGCAAGCTATCCTAACTAGTTGTCATAATTACATCCTTACAAAATACCCTGATTCTATATGCATCAAGCAAGAAATCAACAATGCAATTATGCAATCATTCAATCATGTGATTATGATGGCAATTAGTTATGTGATAGACACTTTTTTTTTGACCAATATTAGCTGAAAACAAATTTTGTTTTCTAGAGTGCTTTTGCAATCATTAAAGAGAGAAAAATTACATGGCCACATTGCTTGGCAAGTCTACAATGCTTCATAAAATTTTCAAATCAAAGTAACTAGGTAACTACTCTACTTTGAGAAAAGGAATTTAATGCTTGATGTATCAAAGTATACATTATTTAGGCTAGTAGAAATTTATAATATGGGTTTGTTATCAGATATGCCCAATAGATTTCTTTGATTTAGTAAAAAATAAGATTAAGTATTTTTGATAGATGCTTATATCAATAGGATGTCTATTATAACTTTCCAATATTGTTAATTATACAATAGGATAGATATGCTCATATGATAACTTTGGTATTTTTGATAGATGCTTATATCAATAGGATGTCTAATATAACTATCCAATACTGTTAAATATACAAGACACTTGCTAGGTGTTGTGTAATCCTTTCATTTATCCATCTTTGATATAAGAATAAAATTGATTGATGAATTTTGAAAAAATAAAAAGTGATAGAGTGTTGTGTCATGAATTAAGATTTTTGATAGACCCTTATACTAAGTAAGGATGTTTAATAAAATTATCCCATGTTTTTGGGTGTGTAGGTATGCTAGATACATGCTAGGCATCAAATAATTCTACCACTCATCCTTCTTAGGTATAAGGATGCATCAAAGTATCAATTTTTTAAATATGATGAAAGGTGATCACATGATTGTTGACTCTAATTGAGTATGGAAAAAAGGTGTCTTGATCGACTCACAAGTTTTGATTGGGAATTTAGATCAAGAAAGTGTGCTTGATGAGATTTGATTTATCTCATGCCTATCTAATAGACCAAGTGGGATGGGTTAATCCTATATATTCATTGAACGACATGATTGCAATATAATTACAAGATTGTAATTCATTAGATCTATAAGACTAACTCTCCCAAGTGGTTTGATAGATAGGCTAGCATATGTATGATAAAGTAGTCAATTGTTAATACAAAACTATATAATGTAGCAAGGTTGAATAAAGTAAACTATTTTTTTACCTCAACTAACCATGCAAATAGTTAGATAAATTTGAAACCTTTCTACTGCCAAACATATCTATGATTGATCGTTTGCACAATATTGAATGTAACTAAAACATCTCTCAAGTATTTACAAGGCGATGAGAGAGGAAGAAATTGCTAGTTTGATGGTTGAGATTTTTGATAGATCGTTGGGTGTGTAAATGTGTTAAACACTTACCAAGCATTGAATAATTGTATCATACACATTTATTGGGTATATGGATGGATCAAATTTGATGTATAAATAAATGATTTAATTTAAGTTTTTTTTGATAGATCCTTATATAAAGGATGGAAATTTGATAGAGTTATCCCACACTGTTGGGTTCATAAGAGTATTAGGCAATTACCAAGTGCTAAATAACTCTATCAAACATCATTATTTGGCACAAGGATGAATCAGATTTTTATGATATGTATGATTGATCTTGATATAGTTTGGTCTATCCCAACTATCTCATAAATAGTCAAGAGATATACCCCATTGTTATCCAATGGCGAGCACATACTTGTTTACATAAATGCCAACCAATGGATATCAATGTGACAATATCCCAAGTTTTTGTGAGAAATTGAGGAAGGTTGATGAAGTTGGGATTCCTAATAGATCCCTATAGCAAGGAAAAATATGATAGAATAATTTGATGCTATTGAATGCCTAGGTGTTTTAATCACTTATCGGTCATTGAATAATTCTATCGTCCACTTTTATTAGGTATAGAGATGAATTAGATTCTATACGAAAATTTATGATGAATTATGAAGGTAGTGGAATATGATGTTTGTCCTGATTATCTTACAAATAGCTAGAAGATGTACCACATTTTAGTCCAATGTTTGGCTTATTTATAAATGTTTACATAGATACCAGTTAGTATATGGAAATATGGTCACCTTCCAATTTTTTTGTAAGATAACAAGGAATATTAATGAAGTAATTTATTTGAAGTAGAAGAGAACTTTTAAAGAGAATTTTCTAGCTCAAAATGTACTTTTGAATGCCATGTATAACTTTGATTTGTAGTATTAAGATCATCATAGGGTGCTGGCAAGTTGTGGTAAGGGATAATGAGAACAAGATGATAAACATGTTAAGGATGAGAAAGTGATGAGATATGAACTTATTATGAACAAATAATCTTTAGAGAGATTCATTACTAAATGCAATACAATATTCTAACTAGGATCATCATGGGTCTTGGTGAATCTCTTGACTCTATATGCAATAGGCAAGCAAGCAACAAGTATATGAACACAAGCAAGTGAATTAATCATTTGATAGGCAATTAATGCAAATAGGCATATGTTAAAGCAAGAGATGCAAACCTATATGTAGTATATTTTAAGATGCATTATATTCATTGGTTTCTTTAATTAATATCCATAGGCGATAAGTTCTTGAAATAAATTTGGTAGTTATTATGAATGACCCTAACCAACTAGGTTTGAATTCACATTTTAATTCATTTTGGCATTAGTAATTTTTTTATTTTATTTGAGGACCAGACCCCCAATCTCAAATGTGAGAGGCCATATTTTCTTGTTGTAGGCTATTTTGAGCCTTTGATGATATACTTGGAGGTATTCTAAGGCATGTATCCTCTTTTCATTAAGAATCTCTATTTAGCTTAGATGAGCATGATGATATTCATGACTTACAATTGTGTCTGTGAGACAAGCAAAGTCTCCCCAAGATCGAATAATGCTCCACAAGATCAATCACACAAAAAAGGAAATAACCACAACACCAATATTAAGTGGTAAAATCCTACTTCAAATGAAGAAGGGAAACATCCACTATGAAGCTCACTATATTACTCAATGATTCAGCAGTACAAGAATGCTTCAATGTTATGCAACAATATGCATCAACATAACGTACAACACAAGTCAATATGACAAGATACGATGATATGTAGTAGAAAACACCCCTATTTAAAGAGAAGCTTTTCTACTACAACCCTAAATATTATCACAATCCAATATTATCACAATCTATCAAATATTAGAAAGTGCTTTAGTACCTTTCTAATTTTATCACAATCTAATCTTTGAGATATGTGATAAGTGGCATCTATTAGATATTAGAAAGTTATTAGTTACTTTCTAATATTTGCTAGAAAAGGGGGAGTAATTTTTTTTCATAAATAAAAATTCCTAGCACCCTTATTTTATTTATTAATTGGGTGGGAATATTTTTACATAGAATTATTTTCTAAATATTATTATTTAGACTTTATATTTTAGTCTAAGAATAATTTACACAATGTTGCATTACATATTCCAACACTCCCCCTTAATGCAATATTGGGGAAAGGAATTATAAGAGAAAGAAACATTCTCCCCCTAAATATACAAACGAGGATGAGAATCAAATGAGTAATATAGTTACAATGAGCTTCTGTGACCAAGAATGGTCTATAATAAAGCACCAATACAAAATGGGCCAAAATGAGACTGCAAGCCCCCAACAGAGTAGCTTCAGATACAAGCAGCTTAAAAAGCCATCCATCAACCACAAGTGATTGCAAATGACAAGAAGAAAACATCACAAGGGTGTCTTCAATAAGCCTACAAAACCCAAACGAAAGTACCTACAAGCTACAAACAACTCAACATAAGATTAGTTAGATACATCATCATAAATATATTCACCACAACATATATGAATATCCAAAGATGATAACAAAACTGATCTAACAAATAGTGAACTATAAATCATCACAAAAATATGCCAAGCCATACTTATAGTCACGTGTTATATAGTTGATAAAAAAATATCATGTACAAAGTTGCATAAAGCAAACAAGGAGTACCATGATAATGCAAAATCTAAAGTACCATGTACAAAAGTAGCACAAGGCTAACAAAAAAGTACCATGTACAAGAGTTGCATAAGGTATATGAAAATAATAAAGTGTGCACACCGGTTGCATAAAGCCAACCATAAAATATCATGTACAAAAGTAGCATAAATGCTAACAAGAAAGTACCATGATAAACCAATTGCATAATTCCAACTACATAAAAAAACATGTAGAAAAGTTGCACAAGGCAAACAAGAAAGTACTATGTTCAAAAGAGATGCAAAAAGCAATTATACCACCAAATATCAACTCATATATAGCACAAAACACCTCATAAGGATGAAGTTGTCATCACACAAGTGTAACTACACTTCATTCCCCCTTGAGGACAACTTCACCAAACCAAGTGAGTCCCTCAGCTTACAAAATTGCTCCTTAGGAAGAGGTTTGGTGAATAAATCATCAGAATTAGAAGATGATGGGCAATACTCCAAATGAATACTGCCATACAATATCTTTTCTCTGATAAAATGGGCTTGGATTTCAACATGCTTTGTTATTTGATGCATTACAGGATTTTTAGCCAAGGCAATAGTTGATTGATCATCATGAAATATAATCATGAACTACTATAACCATCTTGCAATAAACAACTATAACCATATTGAAATTGAATAAACCAAGATCAACTTGCAATGTATTAACTTGCAATAAGAAGGTAACTAACCATAACAATCATCTTGCAACAAAATAAACTAACTTGAATTGAACCATAAAAAAATTGTTAAATGTTAGATAGTCAATAAGTTAGTAAGTTAGTGTTCATTTTAAGGTTTTGATGTAGCCTAAAGAATTGCCAATTCATCTCACCCAAGGTCAACCAAGCTACCCAAAAGGGTACGGGTGCGAGGACCCAAAAAAGGACTTGCTACCAATAGAGCGGATTCTTTTGTATTCAATAGGTGTTTAGCAAATATAAACAGTGTTGCAAGATTAAGTAAATTTTAATCAAATACTAAAGTAAATAGTTTTTAAAAACAAAACTATTTTTTTTTTATAAAGCAAAACTTAAAAAAAAACAAAACAAAACAATTTTTTTTTCATAAAGCAAAATTGTTTTATTATTTATATATATATATATAGTCGACTATTTTTTTAAATAATAAAAAAATTACTATATATGGAAATAGGGGTTTTTGGGTCTTCCGGACGCAACCATGGGGTCCGTTTGGCTCCAAAAACCTTTCCAAAAAAAAAGCTTAATGCCAAAAAAAAATTATAGATTTAAAATGAAAATACTATTTGCAAAAGATCTAACAACTAGATCTAAAAACATAATAAATCTATAAACCCTAATGGCAGATTTGCAAAATAAGTTTACATAAAATACCCAAATATCAAATGCATGCAAAAAAAAAAATACCTTAATGGGTTTTTCACCTCAAAGGATTGAAGACACTTGATGGAGATCCCAACCGCTCTGATACCAAATGTGAGACAAGCAAAGTCTCCCCAAGATCGAAGAATGCTCCACAAGATCAATCACACACAAAAAAGGAAATAACCACAACACCAATATTATGTGGTAAAACCCTACTTCAAATGAAGAAGGGAAAAATCTACTATGAAGCTCACTATAGTACTCAATGATTCAACAGTACAAGAATGTTTCAATGTTATGCAACAATATGCATCAACATAACCTACAACACAAGTCAATATGACAAGATACGATGATATGTAGTAGAAAACACCCCTATTTAAAGAGAAGCTTTTCTACTACAACCCTAAATCTTATCACAATCCAATATTATCACAATCTATCAAATATTAGAAAGTGCTTTAGTTACTTTCTAATTTTATCACAATCTAATCTTTGAGATATGTGATAAGTGGCATCTATCAAATATTAGAAAGTTATTAGTTACTTTCTAATATTTTCTAGAAAAGGGGGAATAAATTTTTTTCATAAATTAAATATTCCTAGCACCCTTATTTTATTTATTAATTGGGTGGGAATATTTTACATAGAATTATTTTCTAAATATTATTGTTTAGACTTTATAGTTTAGTCTAAGAATAATTTATACAATGTTGCATTACATATTCCAACAGTGTCTTTTAGCAGCATCCTATGAGAGGGAACTTCAATGTCATGACCCTCCCATATGGAATTTTGAAATTAAGAAACAAAATATTTAAGAGTGATGCTTCAATACTCAAATTTTGTGAAATAAATTAGTTATGCAATATTACTAGATAATGAAGGATATGTTATTGCTAACAAATTGCAATTGTGTAGGATCAGGTGCACTCGTAAGTGGAAGAAGTTGAGACCTCCATAGAATAAGATGGTACTTGAGATTGGGGGAAATGATAATATGACAACTTGAAGGTAAAAATGATAGATATCTTCATATAGGTATGCATTCAGTTAGGTATGGCTCCTTAAATGCAAGAATGGCTCTGCCAGAGTGAGGGGATGGTTTCCTCTCTGTAAAGGAAAAGACTTCAATGTAGAGCATAATGGAAAGGGGGGAAGGGACATCTCCTATATCACCTAACAAAGGGAGAGATGCAAAATTAATGGTGGTGATTGGTGGATAGAAGTCAAGGAAAAGAGAGAGGAGCACCGAGGCAAAAGGGAGAGGGGAGAAAAATAGAGGAGAGTAGAAAAATATGGGAAAGAGAGTGAAAAGAAGGAGAACAAGAAAGTGGAGTGCCAAAATCAGTCGGGTGACCATCAAAATCGAGTAAAGCTAGCGACAGGTTGGTATTCGAAGCTTACCACTTGTTAAAATTTGTTAGCTCTCTATTGGCCAAGAATTCCTCACTTTCTTTGTAGTGTCCAAGTGAAGCTCACTGCTTGTTAAGCTTGATTAGCTCTCTGTT
Organism: Wollemia nobilis; assembly: GCA_028583015.1. NCBI lineage: Eukaryota > Viridiplantae > Streptophyta > Pinopsida > Araucariales > Araucariaceae > Wollemia > Wollemia nobilis. Next base: position 1,941,718 of record JAQPPZ010001340.1, read on the forward strand.
GGTCGAGCGTTACTCGCTACCTTTGTAGTGATCGAGTGAAGCTCATTGCTTGTTAAGCTTTGTTAGCATGTTATTATCCAAGCATTGCTCGCTGCCTAGGTAGTGGTCAAGTGAAGCTCACCGCTTGTTAAGCTTTGTTAGCTCTCTGTTGGTTGAGCATTGCTCACTATATTTGTAGTGGCTAAGTGAAGCTCACCACTTGTTAAGATTTGTTAGCTCTCTTTTGGTCGAGCATTGCTCGTTGCATTTGTAGTGGTCGAGCGAAGCTCATCGCTTGTTAAGATTTGTTAGATCTCTTTTGGTCAAGCATTTCTCATTGTCTTTGTAGTGGCCAAGTGAAGCTCACCACTTGTTAAGATTTGTTAGCTCTCTATTGGTCGAGTGTTGCTCGCTACATTTGTAGTGGCTGAGCGAAGCTCACCGCTTGTTAACCTTTGTTAGCTCTCTATTGGTCGAGTTTTGCTCACTGCCTTTGTAGTGGTTGAGTGAAACTCACTGCTTGTTAAGCTTTGTTAGCTCTTTGTTAGCTGAGCATTGCTCACTACATTTATAGTGGCCAAGCGAAGATCACCATTTGTTAAGCTTTGTTATCTCTCTGATGGTCGAGCATTGCCCATTGCCTTTGTAGTGGTTGAGCGAAGCTCACCGCTTGTTAAGCTATGTTAGCTCTCTTTTGGTCGAGCATTGCTCATTGTCTTTGTAGTGGCTGAGCGAAGCTCACTGCTTGTTAAGATTTATTACTTCTTTATTGGCCGAGCGTTGCTCACAACATTTGTAGTGGTCGAGTGAAGCTCACTACTTGTTAAGCTTTGTTAGCTCTCTGTTGGTTGAGCATTGCTCACTACCTTTGTAGTGGCTAAGTGAAGCTCACCGCTTGTCTAGCTTTGTTAATAGCTTTGTGGTGGTCGAGCATTGCTCGCTACCTCTATAGTGGCTGAGTGAAGCTCATGGTATAGTTATGTTATGGTGTTGACCATAGTCGAGCATAGCTCATCGTTGAGTGTAGCTCATTATTGCTATGCACCCAAAGTTGAAGGGTTGTACACGTAGTGGATTAGAAGTACCATCTTAGGACCGTAGGGTGGTGGGTAAAAATCCCCTGTAGGCTCTAGTCGAGTAGGAAGCTCATCTTAGGAGAAGGTTCCCTTGGTGGTAGACTTCTAATTTAATTTATATTATGTTATGGTTCATTTTGTGAAATGAGGGTATGGGACCTTGCTTTATAAAATAAAATGGAATTTATATTATTTATGTTTCATTTTGTGAAATGAGGGTATGGGACCTTGCTTTATGAAATGGAATGGATTTTATGGAAATTAATGTATTTATGTTTCATTTTGTGAAATGAGGGTATGGGACCTTGCTTTATGAAATGGAATGGAAAATATATTATGTTATGGTTCATTTTGTGAAATGAGGGTATGGGACCTTGCTTTATAAAATGAAATGGAATGGATTTTATAGAAATTAATGTATTTATGTTTCATTTTGTGAAATGAGGGTATGGGACCTTGCTTTATGAAATGGAATGGGAAATATATTATGTTATGGTTCATTTTGTGAAATGAGGGTATGGGACCTTGCTTTATGAAATGGAATGGATTTTATGGAAATTAATGTATTTATGTTTCATTTTGTGAAATGAGGGTATGGGACCTTGCTTTATGAAATGATGAGAAATATTTGTGGTACAAACTAAAATATGGTTGCTTGATTTAAATAAGATGAAAGAACCCAGTGCTTTAAATAGTTAAGGGTATGGGACTTTAATTGTTAAATGAGGGTTAGATCATTTATTGCAAATAAAGCATAATGTGGGATGCAGGTGTAGAATGAATCTCTCATAGGGGGGGGGGGGGGGCATAGAAGGGGAAACTCTAAGAAAAAAAATATGGAATAGAAATTTGAATTACTTGGGTTAATTGTATAGTTGCAATTTGGAAAATAAATGAGTAAATGCATTAGAAGCATGTCTATCTGGATCCATGAGTGTCCTGATCCCCTACTATCCTCACTTGATCGATGGAAGAGCGGGAGGACCAAAGTCAGGAGATGGACTACTTTACAAGTTTGCTCTTTACCTTACTTCTTGCTTGATCATGCAATAGATTAGATTTATGGGGAGATTTCCCCAATGGATTAAATGAGCATTGTTTATTATTATATTTTGTTTCCCCTTTCTGATTGTAATGTTATTTAATTGCTATCGCATGGTTCTTTTTATGAATGTTCATGCTTGTTTAAATTCGCTTGTTTTGTTAGATTTAGTATCTAGATTCCTCCTTGGTGTTCTTATGTGTTTTAAAAAATAAAAAAAAAAAAAGTTGTAAGTTCTAGGTGAACTTAGAGGATGACCTAAGGGCTTAAGACCCCCTTAAGGAGATGGGTTATCTAGGTTTAGAAGTTCGTACCAAGAGTTAAGATAGCTTGTCAGAGGATGAGATTGATAGCTTAACTCGCAATATATGTAGCATGCCCACACATAATGGTTTGTGTGTGGTATGGAGATGCATGTATACCTTCCAATGATTGAGGGTGGTAAGTCTAGCTCATCAAGAATGGTGATATGGATGGACTTACGTGCATGACATGAGATAGGCCTACGCAGAATGAACTTGCATGAGGGGAATCTCATGTGGTATGGTTCTTGAGAAACTTAGGGGATGTCAAACATTAAGTTGGTCTAAGGTTGGATAGGGATTTATGAATCCTTCTCCTTGATAAAAAAAAATTATATGAACCTTTTTTTTTTTCTTGTTGTGTGTTTTTCTTGTTTTCGTATTCATGGGTTGTTACATTTGGTATCAGAGCTCTAGGTTCGAGGGTATAGAGCTTCTTATGTGCAAAAAGGGATTCGGGTATGTCCAATGAAAGCTTGCTTAAGGTTAAGCAAAAAGGGGTTGGAATAACCTAGAGTCTCTGCTCATTTAGAATCTAAGTGGAATCGGTCCTAAGGAGAGATGAACATTGTGATACCTTAGTATGGGCTTTGGTGTCAATGTTACATCATAAACTTGGAACCTTGTCCTAATTAGATTTCTAATGATTGGCAAGAAAGAACTCTATAATGTGGTTGAGAATTAGTGAATCAGCGAATAAACTAGGATCTAATTCTCTTCTTGGTTGGAACCAGATCAAGATGCCACCTAAGGCCAGGATAGAGAGGCCTCCACCTAGAAAGACTCGACAAAGTAATGTCGAAGAAGAGATCCAAAATGAGGATCCAAGAAATCCCAATATGGGAATAGAAGAACTTACTACTACAGTTGCTGAATTACAAGACCAGTTAAGGCAAGTATTGGAAACTATGGTGAATCAAAATTCATAGGCTAGAGATTCGAAAGTCAACCAAATTGAGGGACTGATAGCAGAACAAAAGCAAGCAAGAACCCTCTTAGAGAAGGAGATGGTAAGAGACCTAAAGAATGTCTGTATCTCCAAGTTTTATGGAGAAGGAGAGGGGGATGCAGTTGAGGCTTGGTTAAGGGAGCTAGAAGTTTTCTTTATAGTAAAGGGATATTCCTTGAGAACCCGAATGGTTTGGGCTACTATCTACCTTGAAGGAGCTGCCCTAGATTGGTGGGAGACTTATTATGAGGAAACCAAAATAGAGCCAGTAGACATTCCATGGAAACAATTTGTGGATATCTTCAAGAAGAGGTTCCTCACGGAGCATTTCTATGCTCTAAAATTTGAGGAGTTCACCAGTCTAAGACAAGGAACCAACTCAATGGAGATATACTATAGGAAGCTAGTAAAGTTGCTAAAATATGTACCCACCTATAACGAGAAAATATGGATTCATAAGTTTACCCATGGATTGCAATCAAGGCTGAAGCATGATGTGGAGATGCAAGAACCTAAGTCATTGCAAAAGGCATATGACCTGGCAAAGAAAGTAGAGTCACATTTTCATTACAAATATGAAACCTTGACTGATCAGGAATGGTAGGAATTAAAGAAGAGGAATAGCAATGGGTTTATAAAGTGGGAGGCCGAGCAAGAATGGAAGGCTAAGAATCCCTAGAATCTGGAGAAGAAATTCAATGGAGGCCAAAAGAAGTTTAAAAATAAATTTTATAAGAAAGGCCACAAACCCAATAATGCTAAACCCCCTTCACAGAAGCCACAAGGCCCCATTCTAGCAATTAAGGATGAAGAGTAGAAGATAAAAAAGAAACAAGGACCCAAGGATGGATGCTATCATTGTCGAGGAGCACATTTTTCTAACCAGTGCCCATACCGACCAGGGCCAAGCACACCTAGCACTAAAGGAAAGGAACCAATGCATAAGATCTATGCTGCAACTGGGAATCAGAAACTTGAAGGGTAGACCACTCCGTTGATCATAAAAGGTAAGATTTTTGATAAGCAAGTAAATATATTAATAGATAGTGGAGCTACTGATAGTTTCATTTCTTGTAAGTTAGCCAAAGATATGTTAAAAAGGCCAAGATATTTGGCTCATGGATGGAAGGTTGAGTATGGATATGGATAGACCTACTCTATAAACCAATGTTTCCCAATGATGGAAATTACCTTAGCTAGTGGAACTATGGAAGGATGCTTATATGTAGCCCCACTTCATGCCTTTGATGTAATTTTAGGGATGGATTGGCTACAGGCCCATAAAGTCATAGTCAACTTCCAGGATAGATGGATCGAGTATTCCGAGGAAGGTGAGGCAAGATGGTGAATTCATAGCAATCAAGGGGTATTTAAACCCCAGATGTTGTCAGCTATGCAATTAAAGAAAGCCCTCAAGAAAGGAGGGATTGTCTATGTGGTAAAGATGAATGAAGTCAAAAGGAACCTGAAGGGAGAAATGTCTGAGACTTACCCAATTTTGCAAGAATTCCAGGATGTATTTCCTGAGGATCTACCTAGGCTCCCTCCAATATGAGAATTTGACTTCACCATTGATCTTATACCAGGAGACGAACCAATTCACCAATCCTTGTATAGGATGTCACCCATTGAGATGCAAGAATTGAAAGTACAATTGCAAGGGTTATTAGAGAAGGGGTTGATAAAACCGAGTGTGTCACCTTGGGGTGCACCTATTTTATTTGTAAAGAAGAAGGATGGGTCTTTAATATTGTGTATCGACTACCGAATGTTGAATAAAGCTACCATCAAGAACCGGTACCCCCTACCCAAGATCGAAGATTTATTCGACCAACTAAGAGATGCCACGATATTCACCAAGATAGATTTAAGGTCAGGATATCACCAATTAAGGATACGTGAGGAGGACACTCACAAAATGACATTTAAGATGAGGTATGGACATTATGAGTTCACTGTCCTACCTTTTGGGCTAACTAATGCCCCCGTTACCTTCATGAATTTAATGAACAATGTGTTCAGAAGGCATCTGGACCAATTTGTCCTTGTGTTCTTAGATGACATCCTAATATATTATCAAAAAGGAAGAGCATGACAAGCATCTCAAAGTCGTGTTGGAGCTACTGAGGGAAAATCAACTCTATGGGAACCTAGCCAAAAGTGAGTTCTATGTTTCAGAGGTGCGCTATTTAGGGCACATCATCTCAGTAGAAGGGATCATAGTGGATCCAGAGAAAATAGAAGCCATGCTAAACTGGCCACCTCCTACCAATGTTACAGAGGTAAGGAGCTTCATGGGCTTAGCAAGCTATTACCGATATCACATAAAAGATTTCTCAAAGATTGCTTTGGCAATAACGAACCTTCAGAAGAAAGGAAAGGAATTCAAATGGATGGAAAAGTGTGAGGCTACTTTCATGCTATTAAAGCAAAAACTCACTACTGCACCAATACTGAAGATTCCAGACCCCCAAGGAGATTTTACAGTGTGCACAGATGCATCATTGGAAGGATTAGGGGGAGTACTCATGCAAAGGGAGTCCGTAGTAGCGTATACTTCAAGGAAGCTCAAGAAGCACAAAGTCAACTACGCTACTCATGATTTGGAATTAGCCGTTGTAGTACACACCCTGAAGGTTTGGTGCCACTATCTGGTAGGAAGACCCTTTGAATTAAAAATAGATCATCAAAGCCTAAAGTACATATTCACCCAACCAATACTCAATGCAAGGCAAAGAAGGTGGGTCGAGTTTCTCATTGAGTATGACTTTGAAATTGAGTACATAAAAGGGAAAGAAAATAAAGTGGTAGATGCTCTGAGTAGAAGAAGATACATAGCAGCCCTAACCAGGAGTCATGTAAAGCTCATGGACCAAGTAAGGCAAGAGCAAAAATAGGATGAGTATTGCCAAGAAATTCGAGCAAGAATGAGCAAAGATCCTAAGACCAATAAGGAGTTTGGGGTGATAGATGACCTTCTATGCTACAAATGAAGAGTCATCATACCAAAATCAGGAGATTCAAAGAGGCTAATAATGCAAGAAGCCCATAGATCTCCTTATACAACTCACCCCAGAGGGGCAAAAATGAGGGAAAATCTGAAGAGGACCTTCTTTTGGGTAGGAATGAAGAAGGATATTATAGATTTTGTAGCCCGATGCCTTGAATGTTAGAAGGTCAAAGTAGAATGCAAACATCCCATAGGATATTTGTACCCTCATAGTGTACCTACTCAAAAATGGTAGGTCATATCGATGGACTTCATAGTGGGTCTACCGAAAACTCGGTATCAACATGATGCAATTTTTGTGGTGGTTGACAAATTGACCAAGGTCGCACACTTCATACCTGGGAGCACCAATGATGATGCTCAAATAGTGGCTAACAAATTTGTCAAGGAAGTGTTCTAATTGCATGGATTTCTAGAGGTAATCATATCGGATAGGGATTCCAAGTTCACTTCTGAATTTTGGAGAGCCCTTCACCAGGCAATAGGCACAAAATTGCACATGAGTTCAACATACCACCCTGAAATAGATGGTCAGATAGAGTGGGTAAACCAAGTATTGGAGGACATGCTCCGCATGTATTGCATGGATCACAAGACTCGATGGGAATATTTTCTACCATTAGTAGAATTTGCCTACAATAATGGATATCACTCTTCCCTAGGGATGGCACCCTTCGATGCTTTGTACGGATGAAGGTGTAGAACGCCATTGTCTTGGGATAATCCTAAAGATAGAACTGTGATTGGGCCAGAAATGGTCAAGGAAATGGAAGAACAAATTAGGGTAATTAGGCAAAGGCTAAAGGAAGCTTTTGATAGGCAAAAGAGTTATGCCGATCTAAAGAGGACTCCCTGAGAGTACTCGATGGGAGATAAAGTGTTCTTAAGAGTCAAACCAATGAAAAGTGTGATCAAATCCACAAAATTGGATCCACGGTTTGTAGGACCCTTTGAGATCATGGAGAAAATTAGTCTGGTTGCTTACCGACTCACCTTGCCTCCTAATTTGTCAAAAATCCATGACACTTTCCACATATCTTTGCTTAGAAAATATGTTGCTGACCCTGACCATGTATGGGATGTTTCTAATTTACAAATGGCAAACCCAAAAGCAATTGAAGTGATGCCAGTGAGAATTCTCGAATTTCGTTCTAAGGCTATGCGGAATCGAACCCTTGAGCAGTGTAAGGTCCAGTGGGACCATTTCTCGAAAAGAAATGCCACTTGGGAAAAGGTGGCGGATATGAAGAAATATTTTCCTTTTTTGTTTGATGAACTCTAAAGTTAATTTTATTTTTTTTTGTAATAATTTGTGTCTTGGCTACAATTACCTATGTTAAAAAAAAGAGAAACAACAACACCGAGGACGGTGTTAGTCCTAGTGGGGGAGGATGTCATGACCCTCCCAGATGGACTTTGAAATGAAGAAACAATGTATTAAAGAATGATGCTTCAATACTCATTTTTTGTGCAATAAAGCAGTTATATAATATTACTAGATAATGGAGAATATGTTACTGCTAACAAATTGCCAATGTGTAGGATCAGGTGCACTCGTAAGTGGAAGAAGTTGAGTCCTCCACCAAAGACGAGGGTACTTGAGGTTGGGGGAAATGATGATATGACAACTCGAAGGTAACAAGGATAGATACCTTCATATAGGCATGCATTCGGTTAGGGATAATCATCAATAAATAGCCACCTTGAGCCCCAAATTGATGGCCTAGTAGCTATCGTAAGTTCTTGAGGCAGAGATGGGTGACTAAATTGATGGAAAGATCTCCCTCTTTGTTTGTGCTCACATTTATTTATCTTTTACTTCAGCACTTCACCTTAGCAATGGAAATTTGGAAAGAATGAACTATCTTCATAACTTCTTGATAAATTTATTTTAGAAAATAAATAGATTTATTCTTAAATAAAAGAATGTCTTAGATAGTCATTCATTTGAATAAATGGTAAATTTATTTTAGAAAATAAATAGATTTATTCTTAAATAAAAGAATGTCTTAGATAGTCATTCATTTGAATAAATGGTAAATTTATTTTAGAAAATAAATAGATTTATTCTTAAATAAAAGAATGTTTTAGATAGTCATTCATTTGAATAAATGGTAAATTTATTTTAGAAAATAAATAGATTTATTCTTAAATAAAATAATGTCTTAGATAGTCATTCCTTTAAATAAATGGTGAATTTAATTAAAGGATAATTAGATTTGTAAATGCCTTATTTTAGGTGGCCTTTCATTTAAATAAAATGGTAAGATTTATGTTAAATGATAATTGAGTGTATTCTTAAATAAAAGAATAGAAAAGAGGCAATGAAATCTATTTTTGCTTACCTCAAAATTGGGTGGGCCAACCAAAGCAGAGCCTAGCTGGCAAGAGGCATGGCTCCATTAATGCAAGAATGGCTTCTCCAGAGTGAGGGGATGGTTCCCTCTACATAAAGAAAAATACTTCAATGTGGAGCATGGGAAAGGTGAGGAAGGGACGTCTCCTCTACCACTGGACGAAGGGGAGGGGTGCGGAAGTAATGATGGTGGTTGGTGGATGGAAGTCAAGGAAAAGAGAGAAGAGAGCTAAGGCAAAAGGGAGAGGGGAGAAAAATAGAGGAGAGTAGCAAAAGACAGGAGCTAGAGCAAAAATGAGGAGAACGAGAAAGCGCGGTGCCAAACTTGGATGGGTGACCATCAGAATCGAGTAGAGCAGGTGATAGGTTGGTATTCGAAGCTCACCGCTTGTTAAGATTTTTAGCTTTTCTATATTAAAACTTTTAAGCTTTGTTAGCTCTCTGTTGGTCGAGCATTGCTCACTACCTTTGTAGTGGCTAAGCGAAGCTCATCGCTTGTTAATATTTGTTAGCTCTATTTGCTGAGCATTGCTCATTGCCTTTGTAGTGGTCGAGTGAAGCTCACCACTTGTTAAGTTTTTTTAGCTCTCTATTGGTTGAGCATTGCTCACTACCTTTGTAGTGGCCGAGTGAAGCTCACCATCTTCTTAAGCTTTGTTAGCTCTTTTTTGGCTGAGCGTTGCTCACTACCTTTATAGTGGTCGAGTGAAGCTCACCGCTTGTTAAGATTTGTTAGCTCTCTATTGGATGACCATTGCTCACTGTATTTGTAGTGGTTGAGTGAAGCTCACCGTTTGTTAAGCTTTGTTAGCTCTCTATTGGCTGAGCATTGCTCGCTACCTTTGTAGTGGCCAAGTGAAGCTCACCACTTGTTAAGATTTGTTAGCTCTCTGTTGGTCAAGCATTGCTCACTGTATTTGTAGTGGCTGAGTGAAGCTCACTGCTAGTTAAGCTTTGTTAGCTCTCTATTGGCCTAGTTTTTCTCACTACCTTTGTAGTGGCTGAGTGAAGCTCATCACTTGTTAAGCTTTGTCAAAATTTTTAAGATTTGTTAGCTCTTTGTTGGCCAATAATTGCTCGTTGCCTTTGTAGTGGTCGAGCAAAGTCGTCACTTGCTTTAGCTTTGATATAAGCTTTGTTAGCTCTCTTATGGCAAGTGTTGCTCGCTACCTTTGTAGTGGTCAAGTGAAGCTCAATATTTGTCTAGCTTTGTTAATAGCTTTATGGTGGTTGAGCATTGCTCATTGCCTCTATAGTGGTCGAGCAAAGCTCATTGCCATGGTATAGTTATGTTATGGTGTTGACCATAGTCAAGCATAGCTCATCGCATAGCTCCTGTTGTTTGTGCACCCAAAGTTGAAGGGTTGTATGCGATAGCGGATTAGAAGCACCATCTTAGGACCATAGGGTGGTGGGTAAAAATCCCCTGCAAGCTCTAGTCGAGTAGGAAGCTCATCTTAGGAGAAGGTTCCCTTGGTGGTAGACTTCTAATTTAATTTATATTATGTTCTACATTTTTTAAATGAGGGTATGGGACCTTGCTTTATATAATTATGTTTCATTTTGTAAAATGAGGGTATGGGACTTTGCTTTATAAAATGGAATGGAATATTATTTATGGTTTCATTTTGAAATGAGGGTATGGGACCTCTTTTATGAAATGGAATGGGAAATATATTATGTTATGTTTCATTTTGTGAAATGAGGGTATGGGACCTTGCTTTATAAAATGAAATGGAATGGATTTTATGGAAATTAATGTATTTATGTTTCATTTTGTGAAATGAGGGTATGGGACCTTGCTTTATGAAATGGAATGGGAAATATATTATGTTATGGTTCATTTTGTGAAATGAGGGTATGGGACCTTGCTTTATAAAATGAAATGGAATGGATTTTATGGAAATTAATGTATTTATGTTTCATTTTGTGAAATGAGGGTATGGGACCTTGCTTTATGAAATGATGAGAAATGTTTGTGGTACAAACTAAAATATGGTTGCTTGATTTAAATAAGATGAAAGAACCCAGTGCTTTAATAGTTAAGGGTATGGGACTTTAATTGTTAAATGAGGGTTAGATCATTTATTGCAAATAAAGCATAATGTGGGATGCATGGTAGAATGACTCTCATAAGTGGGTGAGAGGGGTCATAGAGAGGGAAGCTCTATGATAATATCTATGCATTAGAAATTTGAATTGCTTGGGTTAATTGTATAGTTGCAATTTGGCAAATAAATGAGTAAATGCATTAGAAGCATGTCTATCCGGATCCATGAGTGTCCTGATCCCCTACTATCCTCACTTGATCGATGGAAGAGTGAGAGGACCAAAGTCAGGAGATGGACTACTTCGCAAGTTTGCTCTCTACCTTACTTCTTGCTTGATCATGCAATAGATTAGATTTACGGGGAGATTTCCCCAATGGATTAAATGAGCATTGTTTATTATTATATTATGTTTTCCCTTTCTGATTGTAATGTTATTTAATTGCTATCACATGGTTCTTTTCTATGAATGTTCATGCTTGTTTAAATTGCTTGTTTTGTTAGATTTAGTATCTAGATTCCTCCTTGGTGTTCTTATGTGTTTTAAAAAAAATAAAATAAAATAAAAGGTTGTAAGTTCTAGGTGAACTTAGAGGATGACCTAAGGGCTTAAGACCCCCTTAGGGAGATGGGTTATCTAGGTTTAGAAGTTCGTACCAAGAGTTAAGATAGCTTGTCAGAGGATGAGATTGATAGCTTAACTCGCAATATACGTAGCATGCCCACACATAATGGTTTGTGTGTGGTATGGAGATGCGTGTATACCTTCCAATGATTGAGGGTGGTAAGTCTAGCTCATCAAGAATGGTGATATGGATGGACTTACGTGCATGACATGAGATAGGCCTACGCAGAATGAACTTGCATGAGGGGAATCTCATGTGGTATGGTTCTTGAGAAACTTAGGGGATGTCAAACATTAAGTTGGTCTAAGGTTGGATAGGGATTTATGAATCCTTCTCCTTGATCAAAAAAAATTATATGAACCTTTTTTCTTTCTTTGTGTGTTTTTCTTGTTTTCGTATTCGTGGGTTGTTACATTCGAGTTCAAAAATAAATATAGACTAAATTCCATAAACCTAGGTGTAAGGTGTTGCTCCAATTGAAATTTTAATAGTAGTTCAATATGCCCATAATGTGGGGTATAGATAGAGGTGCCAATACTATCCATTCTTGTTTGCAAGTTTCTTAAGTATGCATATAAGAGTTTTATTTGAAGCCTTAGCCTAACCATTTCCTTGAGGGTAGTGATATGTAGATCATTTAAGTTATATTTTTTATTATTATAAAGTTGAGCAACATTTTTTATTTTTAAAAGGAATGCCATTATCTAAAATTATGACTGAACGTATACCATAATGGGATAGGATTTGGTTAAGGATGAACTTAGATACCTGTATTTCTATGCAAGAAGATAGAGGTATTGCATTGACCCACTTGGTAAAGTATTCAGTTGTTGTAATGATAAATTTATGGCTATCTAATGAGGTAGGATTTATTTTTCCTATGATATTGAGGCCCCATATAGAGAAAGGCCAAGGAGAAGCTAAGGATTGTAGTTCTTGTGAAGGAGTATGTACAAGGTTATTGTATTTCTAACACTTATCACACTTGTGCATGTAATCACAAGAGTATTTATCCATGGAGGACCAATAGTATCCTAATATAAGGAGATTTTGGCCATAACAATTCCATTGAAATAATCACCAAATATTCCATCATTAACTTCTTGTATTGCTTAATTAACCATTTTTAAATTGAGACAACAATGAAGTATACTATAAAAGTATCATTTAGACAAGACATCACCAATGATTACAAAATGACAAGCATTATGCCTAAGATTTTATGATCATTGTGGTTGAGTCTTTTAGGCATCATGTCATATTTAAGGAAGGAATAAATATATTTATACCAAGGATATAGAGGGATTGTTGATTCAATAGCAAATATTGATAAGGGTACTTGACTAGATGTAAGAGTTGTTGGTTCTCTAATTTAATGAATGATAATGGTGACTTTTTGATCCTTAATTTTATAGGGGAAGAAGGGATGCAAAAAATATCATTGCATCAACATGGTGGTTACTAGGCCTCAAAATGGTATTCATAGAAACCTTGTCAAAAGTGGCCATTAGATGATATACAATTTCTTTATAGGAATTTAGGTTATTATTTTTAGTTTGAGTGGCCCCTTTAATTTTATTGATGAAACATTGTGAGTATCATAATATGGATAAGGTTGTAACCTTTAGGGTTTGGATGGAAAAAATCCCAAGGACTAAAGATTCATATTCTATGATATTATTAATACACAAAAATTAGAGCTTAAATGATGAAGGAATGGTGACCTTCTATGAGAAGACTAAAACTATTCCTATCTATAATCCCTTAACACTATTAGACCCATCAAAATAAATGGACCATGAAGTAGATTTCTTGAATTCTAAACAATAAATAGTCTCATTAGGAAAATTGACCTCTATGGCTTGGGCTTCGAATGGAGCATCGCCTAGGAGATCAGCTCTGGTTTGTCCCTTTAAGGATTTTTAGTAACAAATTTGAGATCAAACTCATTGAGGGCCATTACCCATTTGGTAGTATTATGTGGTTTTGACATAAGATATATTAGGAGATCTTCCTAGGCTATTATGATAGTATTTTTTCTAAGCATGTAATGCCTCAATTTTTAGAAGGTGAAAAGTACTAGTAAACAAAATTTTCCAATGGTTTATAACAAGTATCGTAGCTTACTAGAGTTCAAATAATGGAGTAGATTGCTCCTTCTTTGTGTTGATCATTGTATTGAGCTAGCATGGCTCCTAAAACATGCATAGTCACAATAAAAAATATAGGTTTCATGGGTTCTAGTGGGATAAGAACTCAAAGTGATAAGAGGTATGTCTTGATAGCATCAAAATATTTTTGACATTCATAATCCCATTTGAACACAACACCTTTTCTTAGATGTTTGGAAAATGGTTGAAATTTATTTTCTAGTTGAAAAATGAATCATCGTATAGCTTGTAATTTCTCTTAAAGGATTTATAGTTCTACTAATGTCTTTGGGGAAGGCATATCCATAATAGTAGAGATATTGGATGGATCTACTTTGATTCCTCAATGTTACACAATAAATCCAAATAATTTTCCTAATGTAAGTCTAAAGACACATTTGTAGGGTTGGAGATGAACTTTATATTGTCTTAGATGATCAAAGAGTTGTCTCAAATTATTAACATGACCTTATTGTTTTTATTAATGGTTGAGCAGATCATTGAAATAGGATTATACTATGTTATGTATCATATCATGGACAATGTATATCATAGTACATTGGTAAGTTGCCTCAACATTCTTTAGACCAAAAGGCATGACCTGCCAACAAAAATTTTCCCATGGGGTGGTGAAAGCTATCTTGGATTTGTCCTTGGGTGCTATTTGTATTTGGTTGTATCCTAAGAATCCATCCATGAGAGATAGCATCCTAGAATTAGTAGAAAATTTTAAAATCATGTTGATGTTGGGGAGAGCAAAGTCATCTTCTGGGTAAGCCTTATTGATATCCCTAAAATTGGTATAGATGTAGACAATACCTTCCTTTTTAGAAACTCCTCCATGAGGTTGGCAAGATAAGATCACATTGTCAAAAACAAAACTAATGCAATATTGGTAAGATTCTTGAGGTACAACTATCTTCTCCCAATTGGTATGGATAAGCATGGTTTCGTAGATGGGAAACTTGCTATCTTGCAAGTTGAGGGGCAAAATCATCACTTACAAAATTTTACAACCACAAACTTATCTAGGTGATGATTTCACTTTTTTGACTATTGGAGAAGGAAAATTCAAAATTTAACCTCTAAAATGATTTATCACCAACCTAAAAAGTTTTCCATTGGTGTAGTGAACTTTTTTTGGAGGCTCAAATTTTGTAGTGAAGGTTGAAAGAAGTCTTGGGTAGGTTCCTAAAAAATTGTAGAATCCTAGGATGCAAGGGGTGAAGCAAAACTGGGCACCTACATTTATAACAAAATATTTGAAGCACTTGAGTGGCATTATCCCAACAAATTATAATTTTGACATGGGACTTACGGACATGAACCTAATACCTACTTAGATTTGTGAAAGTTCTATTATAGATAGGCTTTTGATCCTCATTTCAAAAATGATAAGATCAACAATGTGAGGATAAACATTTTCAAAGAAAGGTTAAAATTCTCTAGAAGAAATTAAATTATCCTTATAATCAAAGGCTAGGTATCTATAACATCCCATTCTACAACCATGAACATTAAGCCCCTAACCATAATCAACAAAGGGTAAATCATAATCAGGGTGAAGGGTTCAACCAAGGGGGTAATCAAAATTATCAAATTCAAGGGTAAAACCCTATTCAAGGCAATCAAGGGTATAACCAAGGAGAAGAGTATAGTAACCAAAATCAAAACTATACTCATTCTCCAAACCAAAGTCTTGATCCTAGCAATTTAAAAAATGCTCCTCATGTTAATCAAGTCTTTACCCAACTTGGTACAAATGGAGAGTACATCTATGATAATCCAAGTGTGACCCAATATATTAATTTTTTGAAGGTGTAAAGAAAAATAATTACATATTTAGAACAATAGATTGTTTTTATCACCAAAAATTCACCTTAATACAAAAATAAACAACCTTCTAAGGAAGAAAAATAAAAGAAAGGCAAAGCCAAAGAATCTACGTAGGCAATAATAAATATATCCATAAGTGATAAAATTATATACCCTCATTTTATCATATGGAAACCTAATAAAAGTATAGAAACATCTGATAGTACAAAAAACATTCCTAGTAAGGACCCAATCAATTATATGAATTCTATTATTGTTGAAAATTTTGAAAAACTAAGATCCTTTTCCTTGATACAAAAAAGTGTTTGGATCACTCCCTTCCCAAAGAGTCATTGCTTAAGGTAACCATGAGAAAAACTAAAACATGGGACATTGTGGAAGAACTAGGTACAATGTCCCATAAGATCCCATACCTAGAAGTACTTAGGACATCTCCCTATTAATGATGATGATTAAGAGAATTACTAGAAGAGATGGAGATGCCTAGAACTAGGATTGCCAATATTATCCCCACCATTCTAGGGTATTATTAAGTGCAACATATTCAATAAAACAAAGAAAAACTTTATATTTATGCATAAGCTAGCCCTAATTTGATTATTAATTTTCCTTTAAAAAAAATATTGATGATGATTATCTCACAGGGGTTGATGGTCTACCATTAATGATCATAGTTGTATATAATGTCATAGTTATTTTTAGGTATTGAGTTTATGAAGTAAGTGGTACATATGTTATATAGTTGTCCTTGATAGATCATCTAAAGAACCCTAGAGAAAATTAATTGTCCACTAGGAACTGTTGTTATGCTTATAATGGTCATCCATAAGATCCAATTGGTTAAATTTGGTTGCCTATTTTTGTTGTACCTAAAGAAGTTAGAGCGAAGTTCATGGTATTTGATTTCAAGGTTAACTATAAAATGTTATTAGGTATACCTTGGACTAATAAAAGGACATCCATAACTTCCTTTGTTTTTCAAGTGGTCAAGTATACCTATAATGACAAAGTATTCATAGTAGAATAAAATTTAGATCCTTCAGGATCTTGTTCTCTAAATACTGAAAGTTTTGTATTCCTTCTAAGGCCAAGACATAGAATTATCTAATCTACAAACATGGGAAATAATTAACTTCTAGAAGTAAGTTATACAATGGGTTTCTTGAATTTTATTTACAATACCCCCAAGACAAGTATGAATCAAAATATGATCAATCTAATATGGATGTTATTACCCCTCCTTCTCAAGAGGTTATTAATAAGATACCACCACTATTGAAACCTAAGAAGAGAGAATAAATTAACTTACTCTATGAATGGTTGGCCAAGTTGCACAATGCCTATGAAGACATTACCAAGTAAAAACAAGTTATAGTGATACTAACAACAAATTAAATCAAATTTTTAACATTTAAACAAAGAATGTTTCTTCTAATAGTCAATTTTTTTATGCTGGGGTGGGGCATTATCAAACATGTTTAGTGGAAGTTCCTATTATAGATGATGATGAGTATCATACACATGTGAATCTTTGTGAAATATCTAAAGGAGATATATAGTAATTTGTTTCCTTATTGTATGATCAAAAATGATGAATGCTATAGTCATAGAACTACAATAGCTAGACATAGAAATGTTATTGTTTCTCTTATTTCTACAACAAAACCTTCAAAAATTCAAACATTCAAAATGAAACAATAAAAATCCATTTACCTAAACATATAACATAAACTGAGATATCTCACTTTTAGGAGCACTATATGGATAGTCTAGTCTACTCTTCTATCTATGATAAATTAATTCTATATATTGTTCATGTCTTTGAAGAATGTCATTTTCCAAATCTCACTATTTACTTAGAAACTATATGAATTTTTAATGAAGAATCATGATCTCCACTTAAAGTAGTAATCTTGATATAGTTAGTTTCCCTACATTTTTTGAGTCTATTCCAGCTAATTTGATATTTCTTATTGACTATTTACACTTAAGAAGGCCTGCAACATTAGATTCGCATGATAGTTTTGAATAAAATTTTGTTAAATTGATATTACCTCTTAATGTGATAATCGTAATTTCTTGCCATTAATTTCTTTCAATCTTAAAAGACTTCAAACAAAATGGGAGCCTCCACCATAGGGTTCGTTAAAATTAAATTTTGATGGTGCTTCAAAATGGAATCTAGGTATAGTAGGTGCTAGTGATATTTTTTAGAATGAAAGAGAAGTGGTATTATTGTATGCTGAGAATCCTGAAATTCAATCTAATCATTTTTCTGAGACTAGAGATTTGTTCCTAGGAATTAGGTTGATTGATAGAATTGGAGTTAAAAATATCATCATAGAAGGAAATTCTTTAAACATTATCAAACTAATAAAGGGTAATCATGATTCAATTTGGGACATAAATGATATGATTCAAGAGGTTAGACTACAAATTAGGAATTTGGAAAATGTGCAAATTGTACATATCTATCGAGAAAACAATAGTGCTGCAGATTGGGTAGCCAATTGGGGAATTTAAAATGAAGGATATGTAATCTTGGAAGATAATTTTCCACAAGAAATGATGGAAATTAGTAATAATTAATTTTAAAATGCAGTTATTTGTTGCATTATCGGTGATGTAACCCGGGTTCAATCCCCACGGTGGATGTGTATAAGAAGTATTTACTAAAAAAAAATGTAGTTATTTGATATAAGGATTAGGAAAAGGGATTCACAAATGCAGGATAATAGAGAATGTAAAAGAAATAGTTGTTAAGCATTTATGTCAGTGTTGTTTTTCTATTGTTAAGTTTTTGACTAAGTTAGATTTATATAGTATAAGCTGATATGGGTTATGTGGGATGCATTTTCAAATTGGTGACTCACTTTATGTCACATATTGGGATTTGTATCAAAATTTCATATTTTTTTATGAAAATATAAAAGGGTTTGGGTCCTTTCAAAAACCCCTTCCTCCAACATAATAATAAAAAAATAATCCTAATTTCCTATAATTTGTTGTTAAGTCTATAATTAAGTCCTAAAGCCTATAAGTTATATTGATATCCCTATATAGGATAATTATTTTTAGATATCCATGCAATATGAAAATTTATTGGTCAATTCTTCATGACATAGTGGGAGCATCATATTTTATATTTTCTTATATAAAATGTGCTACTTTTGTTAGTTTGTTAACAACTCCTAGAATGAAATCATTCCTATTCTTATAATAATAATCCTTGATCAAAATTTATGTTAATGGTTTTCCATTTCCATTTTGGTATATCATGGGGATATAACATTCCTTCTAGGTGTATGTGCTCATCCTTGACTTATTGACACTCTATACATTTTGCAACAAAGGCTATTACATCCCTTTATAACTCAAGCCAAAAATACATCATTTGTAAGCCTACTACCATATTCGTTACACCAATATGACTTGAGTATTGAGCATAATGTTCCTCTTTCAACAATATTTCTCTTATATTGTCATAATTAGGTACACATATGCAACTTTTAGACATTTATACTTAATTAGATTCTTAATGGTATCTATTCAAAATTGTTGTCTTCTACATATGTTATTATAACAACCTTAACCTTATTATAATGTGCATCCTATTTTTATTGTTCAAAATTTTACTTCTTAAAGGTCAATTTAATAGTGGTGATAGTTCATAAGTGACCAATAGCATATGAATCCAAAAAATTCAAAATCTATGAGCATAACTACACTCTTTACTATGGTAGTATTATACCTTCCATCTTATAGACATTCTAATATTTTAACAAAACAACTAAATTTGGCCCTATGTTACTAAAGAAAATCATACCTATGATGATATCATAGGACCCTAAGGGAGCCATGTAAAGATTTTCTTAGATGGTAAAGTTTAGAAATTTTTAACTCATCCATGCAATGACATTGCACTATTCCCTTTCTATTCAATTTCTATATTGAACATTCCATGTTTTAGACATATAAGTAGTTTTTTATTAGTTTTATTCAAATCAATTAGATAAATAAAACTTTAGCTACATAAGTATCAATTAGTATAGATATATGAATTCCATACACCACATATAATATTTAAGTTGACACATTATAATGCTCTTCCTATCGATTGTCCATCATAGCATGGATTTGATGTGGCTAATATAAGGTTTTGGTAAATTATTTAGAAATGGAATCATTACTTCTTTAGGGATATTAGCTTATGTAATGATACCAACCACAAGTGAAGCACCCATCCTTGGGCCCCTTCCATTTTCTCTACCATTTCTATATTCTTGTGGTCCCTTATATTGAGACCACTACTTGTGTTCTCCTTTCCACTTATAAAATTATTCTTTTCCATCCTTATTTTGTTACCATTATATGGATTACCCTTCAAAAAATATTTCTTTAAGGAGGAAGTGGGTTGCTATTAAAATTGATTTATACTTTTCCTTCATCTCTTTATAGTATGTAGAAATAGTTTGAATTTTATACTCTTGTTTAATGACCTTCTCAAAGACCTATTCTAAATTTAAAGGGCTATGTAGGTCAAATAAACCTCTATCTATCACTTCAATCCTATAATAATTTTTCTAATTTTGAACTTATCATCCTGTTTATCCTATAAAACATATTTTAGAAGCTTTGTGAAAGTTTTTTTAATATTGTATCACTATTAACTTCCCTTGATTAAGGTTTTAATTTTTTTTCTAATAGAAGTACAACTAGGGTAACCATTTTTGTATGAATAAATTAAATGATTATTCCTAGGTTATGTTTCCTACTTTTAAACATTTCTTAGCCTTAAGAATATCCCACAAATATGCTACATCACCAGTCAATTGGTATGCTACCCAAATATCCTTGGTTTCTTATGAAAAATATTAATGTTCAAAGCACTTGTTCATTTTAATGAGCCAAGCTTTGGCTCCATCCCTAATATTCTTCCATAATTTTCTAGGGAGGAAAACTTTAGATCTTTAGATAATTTTATCTCAAACTAGGTGCAACAACCCACCAAAACCAACCCAAGAGAGAGATACATTTTTTTTACAAGGAGTCCCAATATTAATTTTTAGAATTCTCAAGGCTTTACCACATTTGTGTTCAATGCTACTATAGACAACATTAAAGTGAACAAGAGCAACCAACATATCATATTTTTAGGTTTCACCTTACTAAACCTCACCATTTAGAAGGACACCAAAGTGGTCCTCCACCTTTCCTATACCCTCACCAGTATAGGACAATTTGACCATAGCATAGGGATTATCCTTTAAGGCCCATAAAACTTAAATGGGAATGCCTATTCCCTAACCCTTCCATAAGTCTATCTATGAAGGTTATTTTGGTGTAAGCCTTGGTGCTTAGTTACTACACCTCCATGGGTTAACTAAGGTCATTACCACTTACCTAGAAATGAGCATGGTCACCAAAATATGACTATTCATGGTACCACCACTACTGACTCATGAATTATTCTGTTAACTTCATAATTATGTAACACCCAATTGTCATTATTCAAGGTGTATCAATCATGAGGATTTTGTTATTGCATCACCACAACTCCTAGATTTTTGAGTATCTAGCTATTGCATCACTACAACTTCTAGGACTCACATTTACCTGGTTATTGCATCACCATAACTCCTCCAAATATTGGGTTAATTCTTTGACTCAAGGGTCTAAAAAGGGTTCTAGATCCACACCCAAAAACCCCTCCCAAGATAACCAAAATGAATAACATCTCTCATAAAATAATTTAAAGTGCTATAACAACATGCTTAATTATAACACAATATTAAATCTTGATATAAATAGAACTTTGCATCTCAAATAACATAAGTCCCAATCATCATACTGTAGACACCAAAATCTAGCCATTTTTCATTCATCTGTGTCCTCTAATCGTAGCCATCCGTTATATATATATATGTATTTACTTAATATATATAACTATTAATATTTTTTATATTACATTTATATATATATATATATATATATATATATATATATATATATATATATAATATATATGAATTAATCCTAGATATTTTAATCTCAACCATCCATCCATCTCAATCCATGCCACTTACGTAGAATTAATCTTCACCCTTCTCCATGTTTTAATCTCGACCGCTCATTTTGTGTCATCGAAACCCTAACATGTTTAAGGGTAGATTATAAAAAGTAATTCATTTTTATGAATCAAGGGCTGAGAAAGTTTGGAGAGGTTCCCAAATTTGAGTTCCATACACAAACCCTAGCTACTTTGTATCCTTATTTATACTTTGTCACCATCATTTGCATCCCCCATTTCTACCACCGCCCATCCTGCTCAAACCAAATTTGGTTTTATGACACTTTCCTCAACCCCTAAACACCCCAGATCCACTAGAATGCCTCTAGGAATTTTTGGAACCTTTATGGTGCATATACCACCATCATAGAACACCCTAGTGCATATACTACCATCACAGAATGCCTCTGGATATTTCTCGCAGTATCTGCAGTCCTACGACCCTTGGGCACCATTCGGGCGTCCTCGTGACCATCATTGATAGAAGAAAAAATATCAAGTGATAAGGTAAAAATTTTATTTGCATTTATTTTACATTATTATGTTTTGTTTACAGTTTCATTCTACAACATCTAGGGTTTAGTAATTTTTATTCTTCTGAGGGTCTCACGTAGTGGAGCCCTTATAGGTATTACTGATCTCTATTATTGTTTGTTGTTTGTAGGTATACGAATCATATTTCTAGAAGTTGTTGAAGCTAGGGTGGCCATTTTAGGATACACAAGCCCACCCACAACCTCATTTGGATCAGATACAAGTGCGAAGACACCAACAGTGTATTGACCTAGGGTTTTAGAGAACCCTAGCATTTGTAAAAATTGTATCACAAAAGCATTGTAAAACCCCACATTGGGGCACATTGATTGTATAATTTTGAGATCCACCTATGTTAATAAAAGTTTATCCATATTGTGCAATCTTGTGTTATTTCTATGCTTTTGATTATTTTATCTTGTGTATTGGTGTTGCTTGATTTTGGTTTACACATACTATCACTAGGAAGCATCACTATAAATTTGAGCACCATAATTTAATTGATCATATTACTTACATCTAACATAAAGCTAATATGAAATAATAATCAATAAGTCATAAGGCTAACATCTCTACTTAATGATAGCATAAAATATCTCATCATAAAATAGATCATAAAGATATTTAGTTCTTCTTCTCTTTTTATCAAAATAACACTTTACAAAAAGAGATCATAAACCAAAAAATTCATTGTTTTTTCTCATCCACTAAGCATTATTTATATTACAAAAATACTTCCAGGTTTTGTTATGATTTTTAAAGTATCATCTAAGTATTACAAAACAAAATTCCCTTTGAATAACAACTTTTCATTCCAAGATACATTAGATCCAATCCACCTAAGTGGCCTTTACACCATATTTTATTCATGATCATCTTCATGAAAGGAATTTCCTACAAACTTGAGGAAAACTTAAGGATCATGATAACTCTATATGCAATGCAAATAAATATGATCTATGTATAAATGCAAACAACCATGCAAAATACATTTCAAGCAATCAAGGAGAGAATCCCATACTTCTCTCTATAATATTTTCCCTACCTACTCAAGTCTCGGGAAACCATTATATTTATTTAACAAAACCAAAACTCTTCTCTTTATTTACAAGGAAAAACCCCTTAATCCAAGCAATAAAATAGAAGCTTCCTAACTTTCTTTATAACAGTATAAGAACACTATCATTTATTTTTAAAACATAATAAAGTCCTATATATTTTATTGAGAATAAAAGGACATCAAAACATATGTAAACTCTATATTTCTAAGGATTACATTACACAAATTTTCAAAAAGCAACAACATTAAAAAAATCATATAAACTCTTTAAATCTTCCATTAACCTTTTACTCCAATGATTCATTATGTGATCGAACAATCAAATTACACTAGTTGAAAAATGAATGAAATGCTTAATCTTTAAAACTTATCACTATACTCTAACATAGCCAACAAAAGATAATAAGCTAATAAAAAATGAGCATACACCAATAGGAAAGAAAAAATCCAATCAACGTGTAAGGACCCAAAGCTAAAACCGTAGCCAAACCCATATGAACAAAACAAGAGAAAGCTATCTCAAATCCTAAAGTAATAGTAAGGAAATAATAACTATTCTTGCTATCATTCCTTGCCAAGGTGATCGAAACTCTCAC
The DNA here is from genome assembly GCA_028583015.1 of Wollemia nobilis. Classification (NCBI taxonomy): domain Eukaryota; kingdom Viridiplantae; phylum Streptophyta; class Pinopsida; order Araucariales; family Araucariaceae; genus Wollemia; species Wollemia nobilis. Next base: position 1,965,352 of record JAQPPZ010001340.1, read on the forward strand.
ATATACATGCCAACCCTAATTTTTTTTTTATAGAGTGAACATGGTTACATCCAATCACAAGAAGCAACATCTAACTCCCAAAAGTTGACATCTTAAAACAATCCTACAAAATATGGAACAAATACCCAACAAAAGAAAAAAGACTTACAATCTCCCTCCTTCTACTAGGTAGCTAGAAGTTATGTAGATGCACATGGAAAAGAGAAAAACAACAAAACCAAATCCATAACCAAGCATATGATACACAACTAGTCAACCAAACATAAATGTGCTATAGAAAATAATTAAGACAAACTCAAATGAGTCGAACTTACTTGGATTACAAGCTTACAATATGCAACTAGAGCTCAGGCAAGATTCCAAAAAAGCAAGGTATCTATGAAAGTGAACATAGGAATATATAGTCAAGCCAACACTACATAAAAAAACTTAAAACAAAAATAAAACACCATAAAAATATTCTAAAGGAGCTAATCAACATTATTAGAGTAAATTTCCTCCTATTCTTCCCAATTTTGGTTCTTCCACCACCTGAAGCACTCCTTCCAAGATTCCAAGATTCTTTACCTATATGTCCCACCCCTATAACCTCCTTCTAGGTAATATAAAATATGTAGAGGAGTAATGCCTTCTCAAATGACTCCTCTTCCTTCTTGATTGTCAACCGCATTGCCCATACTTCACAAGCGACATTGGACAACTATGAAGGTAACATTCAAGACTTCAACATTACTCTAATAGTTGCCATCCCAACCTACTCATAAATTTAAATTAATTTGGAGTTCTTTTATTTGATAAGGCTAGCTAATTATTAATCTTAATAAACTCACACATCAACTTAATAACACTATTGATAGAAATATCAAATGTTAATAATCATATCCAACATAAGAATTCTTCAAATAATCATTTAAGAATCAAATCTAATTAATCCCATTTTTATTTGAAGCTTCACTAAAGGAAAAATATAAGTAATTAATCTAGATTTCATAAAAAAATACTATCACATCTAACTATAGGTAATAGAATTAATTACTTACCTATTAATACCAAATGTTAATATTAATTATTAACATTGACATTAATAATTCAAGTACTAATCTTACCTTTTTAATACTACAATCCATTCCTATTTATATGATGTCACTTTCAAGACTGCCAATAGGTATTGCAGCAGAAATGGATAAAATTCAAAGAGACTTTCTATGGAAATGTTGTGAGGAAAAAATTAGGTTTCCTCTTTGTAAGTGGGATAGGGTTTGCAAAGGAAATAAAATTGGAGGAGTAGGCTTGAAAATTTGTAGACTTATGAATTTGGATTTAGGAGCAAAGCTTGGATGGAGACTATTCAGAGACCAAAAAAAGAATTGGGTAAAAATATTACTTCAAAAATATATAGGTTCTCTTGATGCAATGAAATTGTTTAGGAAAATAACTCTACCCAAAGGATAATCAAAATGGAACTTCATATCAAAGAGTTTGCATTGATAAAGAAATATATTAGATGATCAGTCAATGAGGGAAGTTATGCAAATTTTTGGTCCGATGCTTGGTTGAAGCCTTATCCTCTTATCTTTGATTCAAAATGGAAACCATTGGCTCAAGCATGCATAGCATGTAAAGGTCCAAAGGTTAAAGATTATATTATTATGAGCAAAAAATACAGAACATGGATTTCTTTTAGTAACCTATTTGAAGGAGAGGAACTCAAACAAATTGCAAATGAACTTCAAAATATGCTTCAAGAGTTTTATTTGCCAATTTTTACATGAAAGGATGAGTTGATTTGGAATTTATCAAAGGATGGTGGATACTTAGTCAAGTTGGGATATGAGGATTTAGAACAATCAAAATTTTCTTCTCCCATTGATTTTCCTTGGAAGAAAGTTTGGTCATTAGAGGCTCTCCCTAAGGCCTCAACATTTCTTTGGTTAGCAGTTCAATGTAAGATTCTTACCGGAGAGAGTCTATGAATAAGAGGATATTATGGACCCTTCAAATGTGCCTTATGTGAGAAGGATTTAGAAACATCAAACCACTTACTTCTTCATTTTCCATTTGCTTACACCATTTGGGGTTATTTTTTTAAAATATGAAATTATATTGGGTAGCTCCGTCAACATTGAAAGAGTTGATAAAATGTTGGATAAATTATAATAAAACTAAAACATTAGGTACTATATGGATGATTGGTCTTGCCATTATTTGTTGGAATTTATGGCTTGAAAAGAATAATAGAATTTTTTAAAATAAATATCAAAATCATGCCCAAGTTTGGAACCGTATCAGTGCTTCTTGAAGAATGTCTAAAAATATAGTGCTCATCATGGGAAGTATCAATTGCAGAAAAATAAAAAGAGGTGCTAATAAATTGACTACAGGATTTGCACATACATGGAAGAGTCATCCACAATAATTGAATTAAAACAAAGGATATACTTTGATCTATGGTAAAATGGAAATATCTAGAAATTGGGTTTACAAAAATTAATTTTGATGGTGCTTCTAAAGGAAATCCAGGAAAAGCTGGTGGAGGTGGTGTTTTTAGAAATAATGAAGGCAAAATTCTCCTCACTTATTTAGAATCATATGGAAATTCAACTAAAAACTATGCAGAGGCTAGAGCACTTCTTACAAGGATTAAAATTGCAATAGAAAAATGATGGAAATATATTTCAATTGAGGGGGACTCACAAATTATCATCAATGCTATTAACAAAAATGGATGTGGGGACTAGATAAAAAATAGTATTATTGTTTATGTTCATTGTCTATTACTAGAGGTAATCTCCTGGCAGTGTGAGCATATTTATAGAGAAGGAAATCAAGTAGCAGATAAATTAGCAAATTATGGTGTTGATCTTCATCTCGATGAATTCCAAATTTTAGAAGGCAACTGGCCAAGTGAGATTTTATATCTTAATCAAAATGATGTCAAAGAGTTGATTGTGGAAACAACACTTTGAGGAAGTTGAAGAATATATTTAAGAGAAAAAAGTCATGATAAAAATGTATGCTACAATAAATGTAATATTTTGGTATTGTGATGGGAGTGGCCCCCAATAGAAGCCACATATAACCTATTCAATAAAATAGTTCAAGTATTAATATTATAAATCATATTACTACTTTATTTGGATTGATCAACCAAGTTTATGCTTCTAACCAAAGAATTTTCAAAACCATAATACACCATGGTGTTTTATCCTCAAGTGAGTGATATTTTAAGTTAACTAAGATGTTATCACCTACCTACTGAGGATGACTCCTTTTCCAATAGCAATCTCATGGCTCAACGGTGTATTCAAAAAACAAGAAAACATGTAATACATATATATGAAGGGTATCCCTTTATCCTTGAGTTGTCAATGAACAAGTCATCACCATCATTTTTAAAATTTATCTCTCATATTTAGTGGTTGTCCCCTACCAATACATCGGTGAGAGTACCTAGTCTTGCAACCACAAATTTATTACTATTACCATAATCTAAACAATGAAAAAAGTGCAATTACCAACACATAATGGTAAAAAAAAATGAAATTATGCATTAGATATGAACACATTAATACATAAATCAATGTTAAGAATAAGTTTTACCAAGGAGGGTCATTACACTAGGCCTATTTAGATTTTTGGATTTTAAGCCATGTTATCTTAGTCCCAATATTCTAGATCTTGAGTAGAATCAAATATAAGAGAAATCAAAATATAATTTGACCAATATAAATTATAATCAAATTTAAGAAAATATCAAATATGAATATAAATTGAACAAAATCATTCATGTAATAGCATGAAGAAACTTACAGTAGAATTTCTCAAAATATGAATACAAGCTTCAATATTATTAATGCTTGAATATGATCTTCTTTGATATAATACATGGATATTTACCTCCATAATATAGCCATACAAAGATGACTCTTCATGTACTTGACTATTATTCTCCTCACATATCTGGGAGATACATATTTTCCTATTCCATGCATAAGATAACTCTCACATGTCCTTTGGCTTCTCATCTTGCCACTTGTATAAATGACTCTTGACTCTCTACTGACATGCACACTTAATACATGATGCTTGTGCGCATCCTCACATTACATATTTGAACACTTAATTACATAACACTTGTGCACTTTCTCTCATTATACACTTGCACTCCTACTTTAAACTTGTGCATATCTTGCACATAGAAACTTACATAAAGGGGAAATATAAATATCACTCCTAAATTATAGACTCAAACACTTCTAATATTTAAATTATACCATAGTTACCATGGGATACATTAGCATGTACCAAATAATGTAATATTCTCCAACACCCCCCTGTATTACATTATTTTGTTATTGAAGACTTTAGTCTTCAATCCTTGTATTCATCTTAGATCTTGTGTTCTTCCTGATGAGCACCAGAAATGCTCATATTTTGTACATATTTCATTGATCAATATGCGGCTATATAATAAGGATTGTGTACTTTTATGAATGATTATATAGATATTTGATATAATTATGCGTGTTATCTAATTTGTATGTTTTTAGTATGTTTTGTGGAATTGCAGTTGATTTAGTTAGATTTGGAACAGTTGATGTCTTTTGATGGACCTGGCACTTTATTTCATTAGGGGTCAATGTAGAGAACATAGGCGCCTCCCTGTAGTTGGAAGGCGCCAAGGGAACAAGCACCTCCCTGTAGTCGAAAGGCGCAAAACCAAAGACGAGCGCATCCCTGTAGTCAGAAGGCTCCAACTGAATACCAATGCCTCCCTGCAGTCGAAAGGCACTAATTGAATACTAATGCCTCCCTATAGTTAGAAGGCACAAACTGAATACCAGCGCCTCCCTGCAGTCGAAAGGTGCCAACTAAATACCAGTGCCTCCCTGCAGTCGAAGGTGCCAACTGAATGCGAGCACCTCCCTATAGTTGAAAGGTGCCAACAGAAGGCAAGCGACTCCCCACAACGAAAGGTGCTAATAGAAGGCAAGTGCCTCCCTACAACTAGAAGGCATTGTGATAACAAGGTACCTTCCTCATAAGGAAGGCGCCACTGATTCTTTGCCCGTTGACTAGATTCGAATGATGTGGACAACAACGGCTAGTGCAGTTCTAGCTTTGCGTCATGCAGAGCTAAATTGGAGATAGCACCAACATATCAAAATGTCTTACTGATGCCAGACAAAGCATGAACTGAAGCGAACATGCCGCCATCAAAACAGAATGCCAGACGTCGATTGCATTCGCCAGACTATTCTAATTTAGTCTAGGAAGAATCGACTATTGTAACCACTTCTATAACAGAAGTTCTACGGGTGTGTTATATAAACACACACAGATCATTCTAAAATATATAGATAGAGAGAGAGAGATATATAGAAATAATTAATAAAGATCCATTTAGAGTTATAGAAGATAGATTGTAATACGTTGATAAATATATTCCAGTTCTAGAAGTTCTAAAGCACGTGTTCGATCGAGAAGAAGCTGTTGGAGCCTGGGCCCACTCCAAGCCAGTATTTCTTTCCCATTTCCTTCTTGTTTATTTATTTTAATTAGTTTATCACTTTCATAGGAATGTTCATTGGTTTGCTAGTTCCAGTATTTGCAGTAGATTTATTTCTAGGAATGTGTACATGATTTATTTCTGTAGATTTAATTCTGTTCTTCTTATGTAATTTATTGAGGAGTGCGGGAATGATTGACAACCATTTCAAGAACACCCCCCAAACGTAGGATTAGAAGATTCACCTCCAGTGGTATTGTAGTAACCTAATTTCGACTCTTCGCAAGTTTACGAAGCTCCCTAGGTTGATAATTAAATGCACGGGCATGTGACAAAAATAGGAAACCATTCACCTTGTTTGGCCCACAACATTTTGGTGCCATTGTCGGGGAAGAGTCTTAATTAGATTACTTACAATACCCTAAAATATTCCATCTGACCTTGTATGAGTTCTTCGAGAAGAATAGGACCTGACGGTAACTTTATAAGAACTAATCCATCAGGACCTGAGTCAGTCGAGCATTTTGGATTTGAGTTAGACTCGCCCGACCTAACAATAGTCCATTGGAGTGAGGAACCGCACTTTGTGCAAAGTGTCGCCTCATCCCATCAATAAGGGGATGAACGAATCATCACAAATACCCTATTTAATAGGACTCCTCTAGAGGAAGCCCTGTTGTGGAAGGCTATGGAGGATCAGATGATCTCGCAAAAAAACCTTAGAGCATTGACTCAGAAAGTTTTAAACGACCGAAAGGCCATAAACGCTGCATTAGAAACCACATTTCCTAAAAAAATGGTAGATAATGATGAAGTCTTATCTGGCTTTAGTTTCCCAATCGAGGAGGGAGTAGGAGATACCAAAATGAAAAACATATCCCCTGCTCACCTTTTGTCCTTCAAAGGACACCCGACTGAGGACCCTGACCTATTTTTATTCAAGTTTGATGTTTTGTGTAGGTCTGTGGATTAAAAATTAAACACGCAAAAGTTGAAATTATTTCCTTCTACATTAGATGATGTAGCTCTGTGATGGTTCATCAGTCTGGGAGACAAACACATCACCAGCTGGGACCAGATGAAGAAGCTCTTTCTAGAGCAATATCAAGATTTTGGGAGAGCAAGAGACTCCAGGGAGGAAGTCCTGAGCATGACACAAAGAGAAGATGAGTCTCTCAAGGAGTATTGGGAGAGATTCAGCTTTAATATTCAACGGTCCCCTCACTCGAAGCTATCTGATAAGTCCCTCAAAAGCATATTTTTGAGGGGACTTACCAATGAGTCACTGGAGGCTCTCAACATGATCTCTGGAGGTGATGTCTATCAGCATGCTATGGATGACATATGACAATTATGCCGGAACTACTCAAGAAGGCGAGGCAAAATCATCGCCAAAACCATGAAGGTGACTGCTTTAGTCACCAAAACAAAAATAGGCAACATGCTAGAGGATTTGAAGAGCGAAATGCTCTCATCTCTAGCACTGCAGATGGATACGCTATTCTTAGAAAAGAAAAAACAAGAAAATGATGCAGCATTAGCCTATTTCTACCCAAAATGCAGAGGAAGACATGCAAAGAATGCATGTCCAGAAAACAAGGTCAGAGTATGCATAGTTTGTAGGCTAAATCATAAAACTCGATTGTGCCCACAACTGCCCAGTAACCAAGAAACGACTGAGAGCACGGAGGCATATTTCATAGGCAATAGGAAGAGTTGGCCACAACCCCCCATGGGGAATATACCAATCGGGATGCCATAATATGGGGGAGGGTCATACATGCACCAAGGACCCCCTCAAACACTTAATATGGGGTGGTGGGGACCATCACCCTGGAATAACGCACTGAAGAACACAAGCTTATACTGAGAGGGGGGGTGAACAGTATAAGACCACTTTTTAATTTGCTTTAAAATCAACTTTCAAAATAGTATAATGCAGTGTATAGACAGCAATAATAACAACAGTAATCAAAGCAAAGCACAACACACCATCCACAAAGTGACACAACAATTTACGTGGTTCACCCAATGTGGGCTACTCCACGGATAAAACTTTTCTCTAAAAGTTATATCACAGTTCTTTGGGAAACCTTCCCAATTACAAAGTTTATGGGCACCAACCCAAAGGAGACACCTTCCCCTAGCTCTGCTCTTAGTGGTGATCCTCTAGAAGACCTCTACCTCCTCTCGCCCTTAGCAAGTGGAACTCTATCCACAGAAGACACCTGTCTTCCCTGCTCTGGTCGGAGATCTCTGTCCTCAACTCTATCACTGCAAAGCCGTTCCTCAAATTCGCACCAAACACAGTCCTTCGGTCTAGCACAAATCTGTCCTCTTCCTCTGTTCTTTTTTGTTACAGCCGCACTTGGTCGAAACCAACTTTTCACTATCTACGCAAACACAACAACACTCAATCAACTTATGCACTTCTACGAAAACACAGTAGCACAGTCTTCACACACTCTGCAAACATAGTACACAATTTTTGCACACTCTACGCAAACACAGCATTCGATCAGACTTCCACTTATGCACCTCTACGATCGAACTTCTCCCCACACTCTATCTACGCAAATCACACTTCGAACGCACACTTGATCGATTCGACTCGACTCGCTCTCTTGCGCACAATAGAATTCACTTGTGCAAATTCGATACACTTATTCGATCATTTGAAACTCAAAAATAGTCCTCCTTTTATAGCATTAATTCATGATCAAAAACTTAATCTTTAGTCAGCTGTTACCCTAAAGATCGTCGGCTGCAAAACCCTAAACTTCGTCGACCCAATTTAACTCTGTTGGCTCAAAGTTAACTCTATCCTTCAACCGCCTCTGACTGTTCTGTAGCTTTTCTTGCGAAACTACAACATGTCACGATATCGTGACATTTTTATAGCTGTACACCTTCTATAGCCTACTATTGTGAAATCGTGACACCTTGGCCTTTGTCGACTTCCTTTGTGCTTATCAGAAATCGTGACACCTTTGCCTCTTGTTGACGTCATCTCACTTCTGTCATGAAATCGTGACACTTTAGTCTTCATGGCCTTCCTCTCAGCTTTTGTCGTGAAATCGTGACACTTATGATTTTTGCTGACGTCATCTTCACTCTGTCATGAAATCGTGACGCTTTAGTCTACAAAGCCTTCTCTACTTTTGTCATGAAATCATGACACATCTGCTTCTACTGATGTCATCTACAACTCTATCATGAAATCATGACGCTTTCACTGCCTTAAGCTCTTTTCTGCCATATGCCCATGAAATTGGAACATGTCACGAAATCGTGACGCTTTCGCCTTCGAGCTCTTCCTTCTTCAATTCATCGTAAAATCATGACGCTTCTTCTATTTAAGACTTGCTAACTATTTTTGTCATGAAATCATGACACCTTCTCCAACTGCAAGTTGCCATCTCAACCTGTCATGAAATCGTGACACTTTCTGCATCCGTACAACTTCTTTGTAGCCTATCGTGAAATCGTGACGCTTTTAGCTTCCAAAAGCTTTCCTTGCAACCTATCGCGAAATCGTGACGCTTCTCCTTTCAGACTCTTCCCTTTTGTTGCATGTCATGAAATCGTGACAGTTCTCACTTCGAGCTTTTTAGTATGTCACGAAATCATGACAGTCCTCAACTTGACCTCTAGCATGTCACGAAATCATGACATTTTACATGTAACTTTCTCTCTCTTTGAACTTGTCGCGAAATTATGACAGTTCTTTTTACGGACTCTCTCTTCAACATCATGTCATGAAATCGTGACACTTTTTCGTCCGTACAACTTACTTTGCAGAATGTCATGAAATCGTGACACTTTTCCTTCTCTGCCTTCCTACACTTTTCGAGTCGCAAAAATGCGACATGTCACGAAATCGTGACACATTCCATCTTGCTCTCCTTCTCTACCAACATGTCGCGAAATCATGACAGTTTTGCCTACTTCGTCTCTGCCTTCCAGCATGTCACGAAATCATGACAGTTTTGCCCAAACTTTCTCTCTCCTCAAACATGTCACGAAATCGTGACAGTTTTTCCAGCACTTTCTCTCTCCTAAAACATGTCGTGAAATCGCGACAATTTTTCCAGCCACCTGCATACTTTTTCTTACTTGTCTTTTTCTTGATCTTTTGCAACTGGGCTACTCTGATCTACTTGGAAACTCACTGTCCAAACTGAAACCTTCATCAAAACACATTCTTTGACATCAAACCAAAATGCTTCAAGACCTTCTTGACATCAATGACAACATCTACACTTAGAGCAAAGGCAATGTACCCAAGGTACCCAAAATTGCCAACAATCTCCCCCTTTGTCATTGATGGCAAACCTTAACTGAAAACACTAGTCAAGAGCCAAAACTGAAACCAACTGATCCAACAACTGAGAATCTGCCTTTGAAGTTTTTGCTCCCCTGACTTGAAGCTCTCTTCTTCACTATGAAGCTCTCCCCCTTACTCATATCTCTCCCCCTTTGTCATCAATGGCAAAGGGTCACCTTTGGGGCTCGGGACTAAGAATGAGCTTCTTAGCTTAGTCCCTCCCCCACCTCCTGATGAGGTGATTTAAAACAAGGGTGGGAGTGAAACTCCCATTAGGCACTCATCATCATCAGTGTCTACAATTTCTTTGCCGGGCCTTCTCTTGAACTCTTTGTCAATGTTTCTGTTCTTGTCACTTTTCTTGTTCTTGTTCTCATCTCTTTTCTTGTCCATACCTTGATCCTTGGACCTGTTTATACCACTTTTCTTGTTCCTGTACCTTGGAAGATCAGCTCTGCACTGTCTGGTTGTGTGACCTGCATTGTTGCACTTATAACAAGTAACAAAGTTATTTCTTTTAGGCATACTGGTTCTTTGAATCTGCCTGTTCTGATCAAATCTGTTCTTGTTATTTGTCTTGCAATAAATTGCCTTGTGCCCAAACTGTTGACAAGAGTAGCAATACCCTTGAAAGAAACTAAAACTTCTGAAATTGTTGTTTACCCTCTTTATTTGATCTATGCACTATGAAGCCGTGTGACCAAACCTGTGACACGCAAAACATCTATCGTAAAATATTCTTTTAATCGACCTTTTGGGTCCCGAAAACTTCTTCTTCGCATTCAGAATTTTGTTTTCTATTTCTGCGCATTTATCACTCACGGACTCTTTCTCTGAGATACTCTCTTCATCAGAACTCTCTTCTCTTTGAAATATTTTACTAGATTCCCCAACCTGTTCCTTGTGTGGTTTAACAAAACCAAGACCTGTTTTATCTGTTGTCTTTCTTTGACCTTTGATAAGAGATTTAACCTTTTTGGAGCTTTCTTGAAACCTGTACAGTTTATCCTTGTATTCTTTATTTTCCTCTTTCAAGGCAGCCATTTTCTGTTCTAATTCACTATACTCAAGCATCTTAGATTCTAACTCATTCTTGAGTTCTTGTGTCTTAGCCATAGAGATGTCAAGACTTTCTATGAGTTCATCTCTCTCCATACAACATTCATCTAATTTATCCTTGAGTCTAGCATTCTTCTTTCTTTCCTTTTTCAAAACACTAAGAGCATTAGTAAGTTCACATTCAAGATCCTCTATTTTATTGCATTTTGAATCATCAAGGCCTTTTTCAGATTTCTTATCACTAGAGGTGCTACCCTTTTCAAAAACCATACAAGCATCTTCCTTATCATTTTCTGAAGCATCCTCATACATACTAGCAACCAATTCATTATTTGTGCAATCATCCTCAAGGTGCCCAAAATTTCCACATCTAAAACATTTCATGACAATGAATTTATGTTTCGGTTCTTCCTCTTTTTTGGAAATGAACAACATCTCATTTTCATCATCACTAGAAGAACTTTCACTATCACTGCTAGAACACTTACTTGCTTTGTCTAGGTAGAAGCTCTTCTTATTCTTGTGTGAATGCCTCTTTCCTTGATTGTTGTGCTCATCTTTGTTCTTTCTGTAATACCTGTGCTTTTCAGAATCCTTGCTCTTAACATCCTGTATATCTTCATCACTTTCATTCTTGGAAACAGTACGATCAGTAGCATAATGACCAAACTTTCCACAGTTGAAACATCTTATGTTTTTCTTGCTTTTGTGTTTTCTAGAGAACTTGCCTTTCTTGTCGTAATATGCCTCTTCATCACTAGAAGACTCATCACTCTCTTGAATCTGTTTGCCCTTTGATTTCTTGGTAGCTTTGAAAGCTGCCTCTTTCTTGACATCAACTTTCACTTGAGTTCTCAGCTCAAATGTTGCAAGAATACTATGGAGCTCATCCTTTTTCAATTTATCTAAATCTTTAGCTTCCTCAATAGCAGAAATATTTTCACTAAATCTATTAGGAAGAGATCTTAAAATCTTATCACACACATCATTTTCAGCAACCTCAAGACCTAGGTCTTTCATGGAGTTAACAACCTCATCCATACGAAGCATGTAGTCACTAATATTTTCATCATCATTCATTTTGAGTTGTTCAAACATACCTTTAAAATGTCTCAATTTGGCCTTTCGGACATTTGCATCACCTGTATGAACCACCTGCAATTGTTTCCACATTTCACTAGCTGTCTTGTAGTGAATAACTTTGGTGAGATCTGCTTTCTGTAAGCCTCTCAGGATTGCATTCATGGCTTTTGAATTGTTGTGAAGCATGAGCCTGTCTTCTTTGGTATAAGGACCATGTTCAGGAATAGTGTATTCATCTTCAATCACTTCCCATACCTCATTACCAAGTGCCATTAGATAAACTCTCATTCTTGCACTCCACAGACCGAAATCTGATCCATCAAGAATAGGTGCTGCATTGCCACCTAAAAAATCCATTGTGTTCTTAACCAGCTTCTTCCTTTCGACTGTTAAACCTTTTCGAAGGAACCTGCTTTGATACCAATTGAAGAACACAAGCTTATACTGAGAGGGGGGGTGAACAGTATAAGACCACTTTTTAATTTGCTTTAAAATCAACTTTCAAAATAGTATAATGCAGTGTATAGACAGTAGTAATAACAGCAGTAATCAAAGCAATGCACAACACACCATCCACAAAGTGACACAACAATTTACGTGGTTCACCCAATGTGGGCTACTCCACGGATAAAACTTTTCTCTAAAAGTTATATCACAGTTCTTTGGGAAACCTTCCCAATTACAAAGTTTATGGGCACCAACCCAAAGGAGACACCTTCCCCTAGCTCTGCTCTTAGTGGTGATCCTCTAGAAGACCTCTACCTCCTCTCGCCCTTAGCAAGTGGAACTCTATCCATAGAAGACACCTGTCTTCCCTGCTCTGGTTGGAGATCTCTGTCCTCAACTCTATCACTGCAAAGCCGTTCCTCAAATTCGCACCAAACACAGTCCTTCGGTCTAGCACAAATCTGTCCTCTTCCTCTGTTCTTTTCTGTTACAGCCGCACTTGGTCGAAACCAACTTTTCACTGTCTACGCAAACACAGCAGCACTCAATCAACTTATGCACTTCTATGAAAACACAGTAGCACAGTCTTCACACACTCTACGCAAACACAGTACATAGTTTTTGCACACTCTGTGCAAACACAGCATTCGATCAGACTTCCACTTATGCACCTCTACGATCGAACTTCTCCCCGCACTCTATCTACGCAAATCGCACTTCGAACGCACACTTGATCGATTCGACTCGACTCGCTCTCTTGCGCATAATAGAATTCACTTGCACAAATTTGATACACTTGTTCGATCATTTGAAACTCAAAAATAGTCCTCCTTTTATAGCATTAATTCATGATCAAAAACTTAATCTTTAGTCGGTTGTTACCCTAAAGATCATTAGCTGCAAAACCCTAAACTACATCGACCTAGATTTAACTCTATCGGCTCAAAGTTAACTCTGTCCTTCAACCGCCTCTGCTGTTCTGTAGCTTTTCTCGTGAAACTACAACATGTCGCGATATCATGACACTTTTACAACCATACACCTTCTATAGCCTGCTGTCATGAAATCGTGACACCTTGGCCTTTGTCGACTTCCTTTGTGCTTCTATTGCGAAATCATGACACCTTTGCCTCTTGCGATCGTCATCTCACTTCATCATGAAATCGTGACACTTTAGTCTTCATGGCCTTCCTCTCACTTTTGTCATGAAATCATGACACTTATGATTTTTGCGACGTCATCTTCACTCGTGAAATCATGACGCTTTAGTCTACAAAGCCTTCTTCTCTACTTTTGTCACGAAATCATGACACATCTGCTTCGACGTCATCTCCAACTCTATCATGAAATCGTGATGCTTTCGCCTTAAGCTCTTTTTTGCCATATGCCCACAAAATTGGAACATGTCACGAAATCGTGACGCTTTCGCCTTCAAGCTCTTCCTTCTTCAATTCATCACAAAATCGTGATGCTTCTTCTATTTAAGACTTGCTAACTATTTCTGTCATGAAATCGTGACACCTTCTCCAACTGCAAGCTGCCATCTCAACCTATCGTGAAATCGTGACACTTTCGCATCCGTACAACTTCTTTGTAGCCTTCAAAATCCGAGCTTACTTTCAAAGCTTTCCTTGCACCTGTCACGAAATCATGACGCTTCTCCTTTCAGACTCTTCCTTTTTGCATGTCACAAATCATATAGTTCTCACTTCGAGCTTTTTAGTATGCCACAAATCATGACTCCTCAACTTGACCTCTCAATGTCAAAATCGTGACATTTTACATGTAACTTTCTCTCTCTTCGAACTTGTCGCGAAATCGTGACAGTTCTTTTGCAGACTCTCTCTTTAGCATCATGTCACGAAATCGTGACACTTTTTCGTCCGTACAACTTACTTTGTAGAATGTCGTGAAATCGTGACACTTTTCCTTCTCTGCCTTCCTACACTTTTCGAGTCACGAAAATGCGACATGTCTGAAATCGTGACACATTCCATCTTGCTCTCCTTCTCTGCCAACATGTTGCGAAATCGTGATAGTTTTGCCTACTTCTGCCTTCCAACATGTCACGAAATCATGATAGTTTTGCCCAAACTTTCTCTCTCCTCAAACATGTCGCGAAATCATGACAGTTTTGCCAACACTTTCTCTCTCCTAAAACATGTCGCGAAATCGCGACAATTTTTCCAGCCGCCTGCATACTTTTTCTTACTTGTCTTTTTCTTGATCTTTTGCAACTGGGCTACTCTGATCTTCTTGGAAACTCACTGTCCAAGCTGAAACCTTCATCAAAACACATTCTTTGACATCAAACCAAAATGCTTCAAGACCTTCTTGACATCAATGACAACATCTACACTTAGAGCAAAGGCAATGTACCCAAGGTACCCAAAATTGCCAACACGCACCCATAGCAACATTTCTAAATCAGCAGCCATGGATGCCATATCCATATCCTGGGCAGTAGTGGAGAGGCCAAAATGCATGGAATCAGACTCCACAGGGTGCAACACCTGCTCACATCCAACATAACTTACCAGCATTGCTAGCAGTGAGACCTACATAGCTACCAGCACAACCGATAGCAAACCCAAACAACAGAGTAAATCAGTTGACATACAACGTAGAAGGTGAGATGTATCATATGTACAATATTCAGCTTAGATCAGGTAGGCAACTAGGAGTAGAGACACCGCCTCTGGTAGAAGAGGAGGAAGAAATAGTAGAGACACCTCCACTAGTAGAAGAGGAGGAAGAAATAGAGGAGACACCTCTGGTAGAAGAGGGAAAATCACTTGAGAGAGCGGAGGCTCCATTTCCTAGCTGGCTGCAAGAACAAAGAAAAACAACATAGCCAAAATTTGACATCTTGTCGAGCTTGAAGAATCTCATGGTGACAATCCCATTATTTCAAGCAATTCGAGATGTCCCCATTTACACCAAGGCAATTAGAGAAATGTGTCTAAGGAGACCAGGATGAAAAGCTACCCGAGCCTATCAAAATCATGGGTAAACTGGCAGATCTAATGATGGGTAGAACACATCATCCAAAGTATGTAGATCCAAGCAGCCTAGTGCTAACCATAAAAATTGGAGGAAATTCCCTATCCAACACATTGGTTGACCTCAGGGCAGCCATCAACATGATGCCTCAAGAGACCATGCAGAAGCTGCAGCTCACGAACCTGAAGCCAACCACGACAGTGCTGTAGTTAGCCGATCGTTCAACCGTGTCGCTAAAAGGGATGCTGGAAGATGTGATCGTAATAGTCAGTGCATGGGAATATCCAACCAATTTTTTAGTTTTGCAAACCAAGACCAAGCTGGGTGGTTACCCGCTCATTTTGGGGAGGCCATGGCTGGCAACATTTTATGCTTACATCAGCTGTCGAGATGGGCTAATGACCATCTCCAATGGGCAAAACATCAAAAGGCTGACCATTTCACCATCAGCTCAGTCTATGGACTCGGCAAAAGAACCCAGGATCACCGAGTATGGAACTACGGAGTTGTCCATAATCTAGTCGGTGATGACCTTGGAGGAGGTGGCAGAAGAGGATGAGGATGGTGCTATCATGGAGTTTCTCCATGGAGAATCGTCCACCCCCACACCTGGATCGTCGTTGATTGGCGTCCAAGATCAGCACATCCGATAGGTACACGTTGGGCTAGGGAGGATATCGAACGTCAATAGTAGGTTGATGCCCACACAACTAGAAAAATTGGAAGAGCTTATGGTAAAACACCAGCAAGCATTTGCATGGGACTACGCAAATATGCACGACATCAACCTAGAAATATGTACCCATCGGATTTATTTAGATGACCAGGCAACTCCTAGTCGGCAACCACAGATAAGGATGAACCTAGCAATGAAAGACATTGTCGGAGAAGAACTACACAAACTTCTGGCTGCAAAATTCATATATCTAATTTCTGATAGTGAATGGGTATCACCATTAGTGGTGGTCCCCAAAAAGAATGGGAAATGGTAGATCTGCGTGGACTACCGAGCATTGAACAAGGTGACTAAGAAAGACCACTTCCCACTCCCATTCATCGATCAGGTCTTGGACACACTCTTAGGAAGAAAATACTTCTCCTTTTTGGATGGTTTCAGTGGTTACAACCAAATTTAGATAGGGGAAGAAGATCAATATAAAAAAACGTTCACCTATCCATGGGGAACGTTTACCTATAAGGTATTGCCTTTTGGACTATGCAACGCATCGGCCACCTTTCAAAGGGTGGTGCTTAGCATATTCTCTGATATGATAGGAGACGGTGTGGAAGTATACATGGACGACTTCACCGCCTATGGAGAAACCTTCGAGGAGGCAATGACAAATCTGGAAAGAGTGCTTGACAGGAGCAAGGATAATCATTTGTCCCTAAGTAATGAAAAATGTTTTATGATGATGTAGGAAGGCATCGTCTTGGGACACCACCTCTCTGCATAAGGAATAAAAGTAGACAAGAGGAAGATCAATGTCATCAGAGACCTACCTAGCCCCAGAATGCAGAAGGAGGTAAGAAGTTTCCTTGGATCAGCTGGGTACTACCGGCGATTTATCGCCAAATTTAGTAAGATTGTCAAACCACTGCACACCCTACTTTCTAAGGACGTAGAGTTCAATTGGATGGGAGAATTCGAAGAAGCGTTCCAATTGTTGAAAGAAAAATTGATATCTGCATCGGTCTTGAGAGGACCGAATTGGGCCATACCGTTCCATATTTACTATGATGCATCTAACGGTGCGATCGGAGCAGTCCTCGGGCAGAAAGACGACGAAGAATTTTATGCCATCTATTATGTCAGTAAAAACTTGGTGGCAGCTCAACTATATAGTGACAAAAAAAGAATTCCTCGTAGTTGTCCATGCAATAAAAAAATTCCACCACTATATAATGGGATACAAGGTCTTCATCCATACGGACCACGCGACTATTAGGTATCTGATGAGCAAGCCGGCCATTGGTGGTAGAATTATCAGATGGCTATTGCTATTGTAGGAATTTGACATTACTATAGTCGATAAATCGGGCAAGGACAACATCGTGGTGAATTTTCTGTCCAGATTGATACCAATAGATCATCAAGCAGTGGAAGATCAGTTTTCGGATGAACTTCTGTTTGCTATTAGTGAAAAAACTCCGTGGTATGCAGACATAGCCAATTACTTGGCCACCGGAAGGACCTCACCTGCTCTCTCCTATCGAGAAAAGTAGGCGGTCATAGAGAAGAGCGCATCATTCCTTTGGATGGATGGTCTCCTATTTAAAATATGACGAGACCAAATTATAAGAAGATGCATAGCAGAACATGAGTTTTCAGAAGTGCTCAAGGCATGTCATGATGAGCCATGCAAAGGACACTTTGCAAGGAAACGAACTACCTACAAAATCCTGTAGGCTGGGTATTTTTGGCCCACTTTGTTCAAGGACGCGGCAACATATACCAGCAAGTGTGATGATTGCCAGAGGATGGGTAGACCAACCCACCGAGATGAAATGCCCCTACAGCCCCAGGTACATCAGAACCTTTCGATAAATGGGGCATGGACTTCATGGGACCATTCAATCCAACTTTGATGGGAAGGAGGTTTATTCTGGTCTGCACGGATTATGTCACCTAATGTGTGGAAGTGCAGGCATTAAGGGACTCAAAGGAAATAACGGTTGCCGATTTCTTATTTGTCCATATTTTCACACGATTTGGGGTTCCTCGGGAGATAACAATAGACTAAGGGCCCCAATTCACCTCCAAATTGATTGAGGATCTGATGGAGCAGTACAGAGTTTGACACAATAAAACCACGCCCTACCATCCATAGGTGAACGGACAAGTAGAAGTGACAAACAGGGAGATAGAAAACATCCTGATCAAAACTATGCAGCAAAACAAAAAAATATTGGGCCACATGGTTATTGCAGGCAGTTTGGGCATACAACACCACATGGAAATCCACCACAGGATGTACACCTTTCCAACTGGTATATGGGAAAAATGCAATGATGCCCATAGAGTTTGAAATTAAAACTCTGAGGATGGCTTCAGAATTAAATTTGAGCTTGGACGAAGCTCAAACACAGAGGAATCGCCAGCTAGATCAGCTGGACAAAATCTGACTGGATGCTTTGCAAAGGACAGAGATTATACAGAAGTAGAGAAAGAAGTGGCATGATAACCACATCAAGCTAAAGAAGTTCCAGGTAGGGGAATGGGTACTGTTGTATGATTCTCGATTCCAAGAAAGGAAGGGCAAACTTATGTAGAGGTGGATGGGGCCGTATGAGGTGGCAGAGCTCATTAGGAACAGGGCGGTGCACGTTAAGACAATTGACGGTAGCAACACCATGTTCACAGTCAATGGCCATCGACTACGCCCCTATAATACATCCAAAACGTTACAAGTGGAATCTAGAGTAGGCATTGGGGAGACCCCATCTTGCTAGATCTAGATCGAACTCTCACAGGTGAAATGGTGGGCACGATTTTTTAGTTAATATAGTTTTTTTTTTTGTAATGTGTGTTTTTGTAGGGACGATGCCTGCATGCAAGCTACAAGCATCCTAATCCAGGGCCTAACAGGCACAGAACACGTCTAACTGCATTTATTTTCCTTTCTTTTTCAGTTGCTTTTTGTAGGTGGAGGACCTAACAACACAAGGGATAGGTATCTGGGAAACCAGGCCTGATTCGGCTCAGCATTTCGACACCGGCTCATAGGTAGAATCTGGGCAGCATGAAAAAATTGGGAATACTTGATCACCCTTTTTCTAGTCAAATCACCAAGTCTAGAATAAGGCACGTTACTACATCCGAAAGGTGCCAAGTTCAGAATAAGGCACCTTACTACATCTGAAAGGTGCCCATTAAGAAGAAGGCTCCTTACTGCATCCAGAAGGTGCCAAGTCCAGAAGAAGGCACCTTACTACATCCAGGAGGCGCCAAGTCCAGAATAATGCGCCTTACTACATCCGAAAGGCGCCCATCAAGAAGAAAGCACCTTACTGCATCCAAAAGGTGCCAAGTCTAGAAGAAGGTGCCTTACTACATCTAGAAGGCACCAAGTCTATAAGAAGATGCCTTATTGCATCCAGAAGGTGCCAAGTCTAGAAGAAGGCACCTTACTGCATCCAAAAGGTGCCAAGTCTAGAATAAGGCACCTTACTACATCCGAAAGGCGCCCATCAAGAAGAAGGCACCTTACTACATCCAGAAGGTGCCAAGTCCAGAAGGCACCAAGTCCAGAAGAAGGCACCTTACTACATCCAGAAGGTGCCAAGTCCAGAATAAGGTGCCTTACCGCACCCGAAAGGCACCCATCCGTGGCAAGAAGGCACCAAATAATAATAATAATAAAAAATGAATAGGTGCCTTCCGTGGTAGGAAGGCACCAAATCAAAAAAAAAAAAAAAAGGCCAGCCGAATACGCCTTCCAACATCAGGAAGGCACATTCATCCAGTCGAGATGCCTTCCAACATTAGGAAGGTGCATTCATCCAGCCAAATACGCCTTCCAACATCAGGAAGGCACATTCATCCAGACGAACACCTTCCAACATCAGGAAGGCACAAACCAGAAGGAGGCACCTCCCACATTGGGAAGATGCTTGCAGACAAAAGTGCCCTCCACCGCCAGATGATAGCCAATCAGAGGCACTTCCTGCAACCGAAAGGTGCATCCGTTCAATGAAAAGCATCGACAATGTTGGAAAGGCGCTACAAGGGCACCATCCACATGGGGAAAGTACCAAAGAATGCCTTCTACGTACGACATTTACATCTACCAGACACCTCAAGCGAAATGAAGCATTGCACAAATGAGCGACATCAAATGACCATACCCCTCCCTCGTGTCACAAGTCAGCAAATCAATGGCTACCATGATGACAGGAACGTTGAATTAGGTACGCACATATTAAATCAAATCGTTTATATAATTATTTATAAATACGTAGTATCAAAAAAATACCACCATCATAGAGATCCCCCCCAAATTCGGAAACATGTGCCAATGATAGGGAATCTTCCATAACTGCTAGTGTTAGGCATCTTTTCTATAAGAAGGCACCTTCCTGAAGAAGGAAGGATAGAAAAAAATACAGCACCAGTAGGCTCCATGGGAGGAAGGTCCAAGAACCACGTGATCAAGAAGAATGAACCCAATGATACTGATGGAATCAGAGGGGCAGTGAAGACCCAATTTGAAGCCGAGGTGTGGCTCGAATACTACACCCTAGTTAGTCAGGGCCAAGATGTGGAGGCAGCTAAAGAATTCACCACCTCTTTGAGGGGCGATGCAGCCCAAGTACAAGGGGTGGAAATTCTAGTCACCCCTGAGTTCATCTCACAGGTGACTGGATTTCCTCTCACGGGGGAATGTACATACAAGGGTGGAGTGTTAAAATTATACACTAAAATACTGCTGCCAGGAGGAAATGTGCAGATAGACAGGGAGGGGTTACTCAAAAATAGTCTCCCCATGAATATGCAAAAGATGTTGGAGCAGATTGCTCGATTCTTCACATGCACAGGGAAGTATACCCATCTAAACATTAATCATGTGCACTTCCTAAATCACCTAGTACATGGGAGGAAATTAAATATACCTTTCTACCTGGCGACTGCTCTGAAAGATGAAGCGGCTCGATACCAGAAAGGGGCACCATCCGCCTTAGCCCACCATGGGCTGATATCGGCATTGATCCGCCATGTAGAAGCACAAAGACAGAACCATGATGCAGAGGGAGATGGCGGCCAAATAGAGCAACACAATGCGGTTTCCAAATTAGGGCAAGACAAAGCATCCCATGTAGAGGAGATAACAAACATTGGGCAATTGGCATCACCCTATTTTATAGGAGGGGTAGAGCAGTCACCGATGCCTAAAGACATAGAGGACAGAGGGCATTCTCCAGTGCCCGAGTATGAGGAGGAAGGAGCACCACTTGTTGGTGGTGAGGATGAACCAATCCCTATGAGGAAATTTCTACAGTGATTCCTCTTGATAGAGGAAGGACAGAGTGACCCGAAGATAGACGTTGCTGCCCAAACCCTCCGAGAATTAACGAACCAGAGCCCATGGAATGAAGGAACTTTTGGGAGTAACGACCAGATCGATGCGGCCTTAGAGGAGGCGCTCGAATGGCAAACCAATTGCTGGATGGCACAACATACTCTAGAAGATTGCCAAAACCAACATAAAATGGAATTGGAGGAAAGGGATAGACGAATCGCTCAGCTCGAGCAGTTGGTTCGATAGTTGCAGGAGGAAAATCAAATGCTCCAGGACAGAGGAACAACAAGACAAGAGACGGCCACTCAGACTGATTGGGCAGAAGAAGTGCCGACGAACTCTCCCACATCCATTGAATGAGTATTATCTTTGGGGGAGATTCGATCGGACGCCCGATAGAGCAGCCCAGAGGCAGGGGAGGATTCCTTTGTTTTTAGGGGTGAAAAGGAAAGAAGTCCTACGATGCCCCCTATCATTGTCCTAAGTGACACAGAGCAGGATGAAGGTCTCCCACAACAGATAGGACCAGAGGATAAGGAGGACCTCCTCGGGCCTAAATAAGGAGAAGAGCCTAAGGGGTCGACACCAGGTAGATAGGAGAACAAAGGATCACCCCCGAAGTTAGCAACACAACCGATCCTTCAGAGTAAAGAGAAGTCCCCAAAGGAGAAAGAAGAGACCCCAGTCTTAGCCGCCACATTTTTTGCAGAAGCCAAGGCAAAGAGGCCCAGGTTGGCTCGACAGAAGGTGACAGTAACCTTCATCGAGTCAAAGGAGGAAGAATAGGACATGCAGCTATTCGTCGAAAGGAAAAAATATTTTGAGCAGCTACGCAAGAAAATGAAAGCAGCCAAGGAGGCTAGGAAGGCATCCTCAAGGGTAAAAGGAGATTCTGGCATCTGCGTCAATCTGGCAGAAGACAACCAGTTTTGGGACATCTATGGTTTATCCTGAGGGTGGCCTTCCATGATGAGGAGGTACTTGGAACAGTGGGGAGTATATGGCCCACAATTGGAGGCTGCTGCAATTGCAAAGGAGAATGTAGGGCTTACCCCTAAAGCAACTAGATTATACAAGGTCCAAGTAGTGCCTTCCAAAGGGGATAACTCAGATATCCCTCTGGTAGTGGTCACACCTCCAGACATCGACCTCTGGCAAGCTGTCGAAGCTGCATTTCAATCGACAGGAACAACGCTGGCTAGACCACCACCAGTAGTGGCCAGAACAAGAAGGGGACAATTGACAGTCATAGTTTCCCATAGGCAAAGGCAAACCACACCTTCAAATTCCAACACAAAAAGATAGACTTGGGCCGCAAGGGCAGCCGAATCCTCTAAGAGATGGCGATGATGAAAAATTAGAGGGCTACCTGTAGTTTGGATGCCACAAGGGCGTGGCATATGTTAGGCATGGGGGGATGATGAGCACCAAAAATGCTCATATTTTGTACATATTTCTTTGATCAATATGCGACTATATAATAAGGATTGTGTACTTTTATGAATGATTATATAGATATTTGATATAATTATGCGTGTTATCTAATTTGTGTGTTTTTAGCATGTTTTGTGGAATTGCAGTTGATTTAGTTAGATTTGGAACAGTCGAGGTATTTTGATGGACCTGGAACTTTATTTCATTGGGGTTCAACGTAGAGAACATAGGCGCCTCCCTACAGTCGAAAGGTGCTAAGGGAACAAGCACCTCCCTGCAGTTGAAAGGCACCAAACCAAAGACGAGCGCCTCCCTGCATTCGAAAGGCACCAACTAAATACCAGTGCCTCCCTACAGTCGAAAGACGCCAAATAAATACCAGCGCCTCCTTGCAGTCAGAAGGTGCAAAATGAATACCAACGCCTCCCTGTAGTTGGAAGGCGCCAACTGAATACCAACGCCTCCCTGCAGTCGGAAGGCACCAACTGAATGCCAGTGCCTCCCTGCAATCGAAAGGTGCCAACTGAATGTGAGTGCCTCCCTGCAGTCAAAAGGCACCAACAAAAGGCAAGCACCTCCCCATAGCGAAAGGTGCTAATAGAAGGCAAGCGCCTCCCTACAACCAAAAGGTGCCATGATAACAAGGTACCTTCCTCATAAGGAAGGTGCCACTGATTCTTTGCTCGTTGACCAGATTCGAATGACGTGGACAGCAGTGACTGGTGCAGTTCTAGCTCTGCATCATGCAGAGCTAAATTGGAGATAGCACCAATGTATCGAAACATCTTACTGATGCCAGGAAAAGCATGAACCGAAGCAAACACACCGCCATCAAAATAGAATGCTAGACGTCGATTGCATTCGCCAGATTGTTATAATTTAGTCTGGGAAAAATCGATTGTTGTAACCACTTTTGTAACAAAATTTCTACGGGTGTGTTATATAAAAACACGTAGATCATTCTAAAATATATAGATAGAGAGAGAGATATATATAGAAATAATTAATAAAGATCCATTTAGAGTTACAGAAGATAGATTGTAATACGTTGATAAATATATTCCAGTTCCAAAAGTTCTAAAGCGCGTGTTCGATCGGGAAGAAGCTGTTGGAGCCTGGGCCCACTCCAAGCCAGTATTTCTTCCCCATTTCCTTCTTGTTTATTTATTTTAATTAGTTTATCGATTTCATAGGAATGTTCATTAGTTTGCTAGTTCTATTATTTGCAGTAGATTCATTTCCAAGAATGTGTACATGATTTATTTCTGTAGATTTAATTATGTTTTTCTTATGTAATTTATTGAGGAGTGCGGGAATGATTGACAACCATTTCAAGAACACCCCCCAAACGTAGGATTAGCAGATTCACCTCCAAGTGGTATTGTAGTAACCTAATTCGACTCTTCGCAAGTTTACGAAGCTCCCTGGGTTGATAATTAAATGCACGGGCATGTGACAAAAATAGGAAACCATTCACCTTGTTTGGCCCGCAACACTTCCATTGCCTCTATTTTTATTCTTTGTGAGGCAATCTTGGACTATGCTTGATCCATATTCTTATTTCCTATATTTCTAATAAATCAAGTAGTTTATCATTAATATGATCTTGAGGTAAAATATACTCAATGATTTTATGAGAGAATCCCATTGTATCTATAGCTTTAGTTTAGTTTTGATTCTTGATAATGCATTTGATATGTTCATTTGTATATTTGAATTCCATTGCTCTTCCTTTTTTAACTAACTGAGCAACTGAGATAAGATTATTTGATAATCCAGGAACAAATAATATATATTCTAGCACATAATCTGAAAATGACATGCTAGGTAGTACTTTTCTAGCTCCTTGAACATAATAAATCTTATCATCTGTAATTTTTAGTGGAATATTATTTTTGATTTCCAAAGATTCAAACCAATGTAAATTTCTAGTCATATGATGACTAGCACCTAAATCTATATACCAAACACCCTTTTCACTTGTATGTTCTAGTGAGACTCAATTGATTTTATTTCAAATATTTGATAAGAATCTTGAAAAACTCTTGAATAATTTTCCCTTTAAATTTAAAATATTGTTTTTGATAAAACTTCTGATTTTGAAATCTTCCTCTCATAGAGTATGATTATGTATTTTGAATATTTCTTCTATTATGAGAGGAGATGCTCCTAATATTCTTTTCCATTTATCCATTTTAAAATCTATTAATTCCTTTGAAGTCAAAAGACTTATTAATCCAAAGCTTAATAATTGCAATAACTTCAAAATTTTCAATTTCCTTTCAAAAATAAATTTGCAAATTTAAAATTTTCAAAATTTTGTAGTAAACCTTTTATCTCCCTATTAAATTTACAAATTCTAAATTCTTCTAATTTCAAAATATTTTCAAATTTTTAAATTTCATAAATTTTCCTTTTTGGAGTAGAAATCCTTATCTTTTCAAAATCTAATAAATATATCAAATTTTCAAAAATTGAATTTTTGAAATAAGTTGCAAAAACTAATTGCAAATAATAATATTAATTTTCAATATATTTTTTAATTTTTCATAAATGAGGTTTTATTCCTTATAACTCCCATCTAAATGTTATTTCCTATAAAGTCAAATTCCTTTTAGATCCCACTTAAATATTAATTTAAAGTTCCTAAGTTTCTAATGCTTCAACTAAATCTTAACTTAGGAATTTATTGTCAAATATATCAAATGCTCATTAAGGTAATATGAGTTACCTTATTTTTCTCTTGGTGGAGTAGGTCTGATTCCTCTATGATGAAGTTGCACTTTTTTTTTTGATTAATTAAAAAGGTGAGGGTTTTGAAAGGATCCCCACAACCTTATACAAAACACTCCAAGAGGAGCCAAACAACCAATGACACCAGAGAGGTCACCCAACCAAGAGAAAATATAAAACTAGAATTAGGACATCAGAATCCAGCCAACCTATGAACCTAATTACAAGATTAAAAACCACCCACATAGGGAAAAATGACTAGCAACCTACCTAGCAAGGACCCATCAACCAACATGTAAAGACAAGAAGCCAACCAAAGTCCCAAACCTAGGGCTTTAATTATGCATCCCTAACCTCATTATTTCTAGTAGATTAATCCTCCAGGATTCGACCCATAAGACAATTCACCTCCTTAGTGAAATACACAAAAATATTGAGGGTTCCCAAGATTGACCATTGCTTGTCCTCAACCAACTTGATCAATTGAATGTGCTTGAAAGAGCCCTCAATGCTAGGAGTAGAGTGAAACTCCACATCAGTAGCTTTTACCTTTTTCTTTTCTTTGGTTAGGTCCTATGAATTAGAGTGATCCACCATAATTAGTAACTCCTTTTTTATTTTATTTTTAGAAAACCTTCTTGAGCATCTCGCATTCCCCCTTGTACTCCTCTGGAAGTCACCAAAATACCCTCAGATCTTCTGCTACTATCAACCATTTTGAATGAATATGAGGGGCTCTCCACCTGGTTAGACTTTGAAGAGTTTGAGAGAGTCCTTTTGGAGCTATGTAGTCTACAACCTCTCACACCCTTATGGGACACTGATATTCCTCATGTCAACCTTTCATTTTTTGCCTCCTTGGGAGAGGAATCAGGGCTCTCTCTTTCGCTTGAGTCATTAAAATCGTTGGATTTGTACAGAGTTGTATCTTAAGTGGAGATGGTAGGTGGGGGGATAGGCTAGGATTTGATAGCCTTTAAAACCTCTGTAGTGTTCACACCTCTATCTCTAGCCATATGTTCAAAAATTAATAATTCCAAACCTTGGTGGATTGGGTCTAGACCTCTCCCACTGCTCACATCCATCATTTATTTCTAGATTGAGTGAAACATAAATGTTGGGATGTTCATGCACCTCTCTCTTCTTAGCTGATTAAGGAACATAACATGGTATCTCCTTATGACATATTTTGATGGATCCAGTATAAAATAGTCCATGATGACAATAATAACTTGGTCCCATGGTGCTTTAAGGGATTTAGCACTAAAACCATTATGCTCATTCAGGAGGTACTCATTCTAATCAAGGAAGAAACTTAATTATCTTATCAGGGAATGTTTATCCCTGTTGTGGCTATAACCATCAAGGAGGATACCCATAAATTTCACAAAAAGGTTTGCATTAATTTCAAATTCTAAGTCCCCCACCTTGACCCAACCCTCATTCCATGAGTAGAGCATGCATCTGGATAAAATTAGATTATAATTATAGATTTTTTGATACATCCCAGGAGGCCACACCACTTCAGAATTCTTTTCACCTCCTCATCAACATTCAGAGAGGTTGGTTCCAAATGTAATTTTGGAAGAAGGGGCCTTGGATTCAATTTATTAGCCTTACCCATTAAGGCTGCACAACACCAAGAACTGAGACTCTCACAATTAGGAAAAATAATCATGAATTGATTGGGCTGATGATCAAGGAAACTCTAATAATAACTTTTGGATAAGATGATATCAAAGTTCCATTTAAGGTGAAAGGAGGGCTATCATGTAGAGTATTCATCACACTGATGACTAGGCCATCTAACATTCATAATGATTAGGTAACAGTGTAACTACCACCTCAATATAGGATGATGAGACCACATCTTCAAATATTCATCCATGGGCTAAATCACATTTAGAGTTAAAAATTTAACCTTGTGCTCCTCCCAAGGCTGATAACCAAATCTTGAACCTCATAGAGGCTAAGCATTTTTCACACTAAGTTGACACCAACCATGAAACTAAGAGATCATGCTACTTATATTCCTTAGTGCATTCTACCTCAGAATCTAGAGCCACCTCATCCAAACATGGAAAAGCACCCCTTAAAGGTTGAAAAAACACAAAGGGTACACCAACCATAGAGTTGGGATATGGTGTTGATCCAATTTTCCTCTAGACTATGAATGATATATGAGGTGTGCATATTACAAGTGGTTATCCTAGCACTCCCCTCTTGGGTGGTGCCAAAAATGCTAAACAAAGAAGATAAAACAAAAATTTAGACTTAAGAGAGGGGTCCACCATTGAGGATGTGTACTTCATGCCAAAATTTCATGTCCAGGTTTTAATTTAAAAATTTTAAAAGCTATATGGACAACAAGTTATGGTGAGGCTGAGACAAATACCTCTTAGCATGAATAAGGTACCCATTGTAGATTCCCAACAAGGAACAAGAGAGAAAATTAAATACTTTCTTCATTTAATAAGCAAATTAGCTCTTCTAGAAAATTGGACCTCCACATAGATAAACCTTGTTGAGCGGCTCCCTAGTTGGCCATAGAATCTACTAATTTGTTCTCTTCTTTAAAGATATGATTCACCTAAAATTCCTCCTTTCCTTGTAAGATTCTTCTAATTTTGACTACCATGTTCTAAATATTCCAATTTGGATTTTTATTTGACTTAATCAGATTAATCAAAGTTAAAGAGTCACCTTCCACTATCACCCTCCTTGCCCCCAAATCTTGAAAAATCACTAGCCTTTGGAAAGAAACCATAACCTCTACAAAGAAAGACATTTGGTGAGAAATATGTCTAGTTAAGACCACCACTATGTTCCCTATATCATATTTGACTACGATGCCTACCCTCTCTACCCCTAGATTTCCTTTAGAGGCTCCATCAAAATTGAGTTTTAACTATTCGCAGGGAGGGGGGTTCCAATGAACAACAAGCTTTGGATTTTGAATTTGGCTAGGAGGATTAATCATGGGAGAGCCTAGAGTCAACTCCAATTATACTTCTATGGTAGGGGGTCTCAGGGGGCCACTACCCAGCTTGAGGAACGCAAAGGAAGTGTTCTCCACCAAGCTCCAAAGATATCTAAGACCAACACTAAGCCGATTGCAACTAGAGTTTTTGAATGCACGAGCATTTATTTATTTTCATAGGCCCTAAAGGAGATGAGAGAGGAGGAAATTACAAAGGTATTTAATTATTGGAGAGATAAATGGGGGGATCCATTGTAAGTAGAGGTCTTCTAACAAATATGAAAGCACCCAACTAATCCCCAATTTCTCCAAAATAGTAGCGTAGGAACATTGGAAAATGGGCAATTGGTGAATAAGTGGTTTGTCATCTCCAAATTAGATTCACTTGAGTCACATATATTGGGGAGAGCCATACCACATTTTTGAAGATTCTCTATAGTCAAGATCTTATTCTAAGTAGCCAACTAGAAGAAAATATTGACTTTTGGAAGAAGATTCTTGATCCAAATTCTGTAGTTCAGGGCCCAATATTGAAAGTATGGTTCAAAAAATGTATATGAAAATCTTATAGAAATGGATCCATCACTTTCTCCTAACCAGATGAATTTGTCTTCCACATTTGTAATGTTTAGCACTTGAATTTAGGAGATCCATTATAATCTCCCAAGTCGCTTGCACCTCTCCGTTCCCTATGACTATGGGTAGGTTCTTCCATATTTTTTGTTCATTGACTTGGTGAATTAAATTTGCTACTTGATAATACCCTAGGGCTCTAGATGAGGGCTCAACTATCACAATGATTAGGTTTAAATCTAGAGGTTGATTAGATAACCATGAATAATTCAAAAAATAGATAGTTTTTCCATCACCAAGCATCCACCTTCTTTCCAAATGCAAAAAGGATCTTGAATTTAATAAAATTTACCAAAAATGGGACCCATCATAAGGCAATGGGTTTGAGAGAAAATTTTCAAACCAACATTTTACCTTTAGAATGCTAACCCAATCCACCAATTCATTTTTAACCATCTTCCAACCTTGTTTGGCAATCAAGGCTTTGTTCATTCTCCACACATCCTTAAGACCAAGGCCCCCTCTCTTATTATGACTACAGGCCTGGTCCCAAGAAACCAAGTGGAATTTACCTTTTAAAGCTAGCCCAACCCAATGGAAGGCTTTGAGGATACTTTCTATTTTTAAAATAATCTTTCTAGGGAGCCTAAAAATGGACATGAAATAAATTGGAATACTCTGGAGGGAGTTTCTCACAAGAACCATTTTCCTAGCCTGGCTCAGGAGAGCCCATTTATAGGTAGCCAACTTCTTCTACATCTTCTCAATAATAGAGTTCTAGAGAGAATCTAACATTCGATCATGAAACAAAGGAAGGCCAAGGTAGACCGTCGAAAGGTTGACAATGCTACATCCCAAGATACCCGTAATATTTATTTATCTTTTCATAGGTGTATTCACAAAGTACAATTTACTTTTGCAAAAAATAATCTTCTACCCTGCTACTCTTTCAAAACAAACCAACACTCTTTTAGTCCGCCTGACCTAAATCATAGAAGCTAGATAGGATAATAGAGCATCATCTACAAACTGGTGATGAGAGATTGTATTGCTCGAAATATTAGATTTAATGCCTTCAATGAAGGATTTAAAGGTAATGGATCTTCCCAAGACCTCTACGATTAGGATGAAGAGATAGGGGTGGGTCCCTTTGCTAAATTCCTTGGCAACTCTAAAAGAAAATAGCTGAAGCTCCATTAAATAGGATAGAGAATCTAGCTAAAGATACACAAGAAAATATCAGGTCAATCCAGTTCTACCAAAAACCAAATTTTTTTAAAAATTAAAACGAAAATACCCATGATACCCTATCATAAATATTATTCATATCAAGTTTTAGAAAAATCCCAACTCTACCACTTTTGTTAATAGAATGGATAATCTCGTGTATAACAACAACACGATCTAAAATCTACCTCCTTACAACAAAACCACTTTGAGTTTTGTCAAAAAGGAAAGGATATATTTAATTTTTTTCCATGAATTTAGTCAAAATTTTATACTCTGTGTTGCATAGACTAATGGGTCTATATTCATTAAAATAGGAATCCCCCAGAGACTTAGGAATCAACACCAAGAAAGTATATTAGACCCATGAAGGGATAACTTTGGAAAAATGGATCGATCTAAGAGCATAGCAGACATCCTTTTTGCAAATGTACCAATATTTATAGAAGAATAAGGGTGGGAACCCATCAAGACTGGAGGATTTTAGGGCCCCATATAATCCACTGCAACTTTAATTTCTTCATTAGAAAAACTAGATTCCAACCTGAAATTCGTATCCTCAGTCACTAGATAGGGAATCAATGGAAGGAGGGCCTATTTTGCTAGAAATTTTTTGGGAACCCTAGATCCCAACAAAGAGTTGATGTGAGATACTGCTTCTGACCTAATCTTCTCAATGTCCCTGGTTCTACTTCCATACAACTTGAAAATTTCTCTAATCCTATTGAAACTTCTATCAAAGAGGATCATGGAATGGAAGAATTTATAATTTTTGTCACATTCCTTCAACCATAGGATCCATAATTTTTGCTTTCAATATAGCTTTTATTTAGCTAATATATTGTGAAGTTTAGCCAATAGATATTTCTCCTTCAAAGAAGAGTCTAACGATAGACCCTCATAGTCTATTTTTGACTTTAAATCAATTAGCTGGGTTTTGAATCTTTCCTTGGTTCTAAATATGTTACCAAAAATGGTTTTGTTCCAATATTTAAGATTGAGCTTAATATTCTTAAGTTTACTGGCCAAATTACCAATACCTTCCCATGGGAGGTCTTCCACCCACTTTGAAAAATTCTCTAGAGTCAAATAACATCTCCTTTGGTAGACTTGAGCTATAGTGAATGAATGCTGTAAACTGAAATGAGCATTACACTTGAGTTTAATGTTAATTAAAATGTTTCACTTTCCTTTACCATCAATTCCAGCAATACCATTTTAGGCATTAATAATTCTAGCTGTTGCAATAGGAATTCAAGATAAACTCAAAAGAAAAATGTTCAAATTATTCTTTGATGTCTACCTCCACAAAAAAATACCTTACGTGCTAAACTTTGTGCTCCAATTTATACTGAGCCACTCAAGAGAGAATGTTGTTGTGTTCTAGCTAAACTGATGCTTCATGATTATTCTAATTTTATTCTCCAACTATTATATCTTACTCAGGTTCTCTAGTTGGAATACTCATATACTTTGGTTGGCTCACTTAGGTGCTTCGAATTTCTAATCTTACTTAGATGCTATGGCTTTGCCTATCTCTTTTTTCTAGACACTCTAGCTTGCATATATTTTTAGATGCTCTTCTACTTTGCTTTATTTTCCAAAATATTCTATGCTTTATTTTTTAATAATTCTATGCTTTTTCTTCTTTCTTTTCTTCTCTACTTAGGATTTTATCCAAGCTCATCTATATCCATTCATTCTCCCAGGTTCAAGCCTGAGTTCTTGCTTTTTTTTTTTTTATGTTCAAGCCTAATATTTTTTATCATCTTTGTATTTCTATTTCTTATTTCTTAGGTTCTAGCCTGAGTTCTATATTATTTCTTTATTTTCTTCTTTCTTTGTACTAGCATAAGTTCTTATATATATCCTTCCTTATTTCCTTTTCTTCTTTCTTAGGTACTAGCTTGAGTTATCTATTCTTCCTAGGTACTTCCCTGAGTTCTTCTCTATTCTTCTTAGGTACTTGCTTGATTTTTCTATATTCTTCTTAGGTTCTTGCCTAATTTCTTATATTATTCTACAATCTTCTTGAGACTACAACCTTATATGTACACTATATTTTCATGGTCAAATATACCCAACATTTTAAGTGCTAGAATTTTTTTAGGTGGATTTTGACAACTCAATATGTGGTTCTCTATCTACAGAGAGAATTCAAAAAATTAGAGTGACTTTTAGTTTGTCCCTTCATTCAATTCTTCAAGTCAAGGCCTAGTCTTCACTTCTTTTTGAGTGGAAAGACTCCAACATATAATAATATTTTCTAGAAATATTATAAATCAATCTATCAATATGTAAATTTAAAATTTGCAGTAATCTAAGCCTGCATTTTCTTCACATGACTCTAAATATAAATTCACACTAAAGACTTCCTTTGATGCTAGCAATAGAGTCTACTCAAAGTAGCTCTGATACCACTATTGGATTTTAAGCTAGATTATATTAGTCCCAATATTCTAGATCTTGAGTAGACTCAAATATAAGAGCAATCAAAATATAAGTTGGCCAATATAAATTATAATAACATTAAATAAAATATCAAATATGAATATAAAATAGCCAAAATCATTCATGCAATAACATGAAGAAACTTACGATAGAATTGCTCAAAATATGTATACAAGTTTCAATATTAAAAATTCTTGAATATAATCTACTTTGATACAATACATGGAGCTTTACCTCCATAATATAGACATACAAATATGACTCTTCATTACTTGACTATTGTTCTCCTCACATATTTAGTAGATACATATTTTCCTATTCCATGCATAAGACAACTATCACATGTCCTTTGGCTTCTCATATTGCCACATGTATACATGACTATTGACTCTCTACTTACATGCAAAATTAGTTCTATGAAACTTGCACTATTTTACATTACACTTACACTTCTACATACACACCTAATACATGGAACTTGTGCACATATTCACATTACATATTTGCACACTTAATTACATGACACTTGTGCACTTTCTCTCATTACAAACTTGCACTCTTACTTACATGAAACTTGTGCATATCCTACACATAGACACTTAAAAAAAGAAGAAATACAAATATCACTCATAATATATAGACTAAAATCCTATTCTAATATTTACATTATACCATAGGTACCATGGGGGTGCATTAGCATGTTCCAAACAATGTAATATTCTCCAACATAGACACATGGTGTTCATCCTATCCCTCTTTGAATTATATGGATTATAGTTTATCCCTTTTATTATTCTAATCTTTGGAAGGTTCTACATATTCAAAATGAAAATATACTTCATTGTCTAGTCTATCCTAGATATTTTTTTATTATATGACTATCCTTTAATATATCTCATTTCTTAAGACTAAAATTTGATCTATTTTATCAATTCTTTTACTAGTTTTGGTTTATGAATCTATTTTAGTGATTTTCCACTCAACAATAATATATTTCAATGTTAAAAAATGTATTAGACCTTACTATCTTGTACTATATGTAACATCACACTAGTTAAAGGTTAAAAAAAGCATAATCTAAAAGTAAATTTATTTTAAAATTATTTTAGGACACCACTTCATCTAATTTGAATTTTGAGCTAAGTAGATTCAAATGATTTCTCCTTGTGCATCAATCCATCCTTGATAAGTATTCCAAAATCATATGATAATTCCAAATTCATAAGATATTTTCTTTATCATTTGTATGTCACTAATGAGAAAAATTATGGGAGACTTAATGATCTATTGAGATAATGAATCTAAAGTTTTTCTGCTCTTATGACTTGGATCGATCCCATGAATCATCATTTTTACACTTTATATGTCATCATTTGGTTGGTGATTAAGTCATTAATATAGTTTCTTAATTTTATAGTTCTAAGAGGTTATTAGTTTTCTTATATATCTTATAAATTAAAAAATCGACGATATTTACCATTAATATTCCAATTGAGACCGATAAAGAATTTCTTGTTCTTGCTTACTTCCATCCATACTCTTGTTCTAAGGATAACAACTAATGTTATTTTTCTCTATTTTATTTTTAAAAATTCATACACTATTACTAAGCCTCATATTTTTAGTAAAAATACGTTTAAAAGGCTTCGTGATGTAGACTTCTACTAAATCTATTCAGATGAGAAATATATATGATCACAATAACAATCCTATATGCTAATCTCACAACATAGTTTAACATGTACTATTATATTAGGTTGTGCTTTACCCCCTATATATATTATCTATAATAGTTAGATATTCGTTGAAGTATACAAGTTACCATTTCATACGATCTCATGACATATTTATATAGAGGAATATGATTAAATTAGTCATATTACTTGTATTTACAATGTAAGATATGATCAATAATGTTATATATATATATATATTTCAAAACATGCTAATGTATTTAGTCACATTGTTTTTTCATATGATAAGTTCATTAGGTAACTAGATCATTCATATTATGTGTATATATTGGATCATACTACTATGTCATGTTATAGGAACATGGAAAAGCACATTAATCAATTACTTTTATATGAATGGATTAAAAAAGAGTAAATAGTTAGTCCTTTTTATGTATACTAAGAAATAGAACTATTCATACATATTCAAGTCCATAAAATGACTATAGTCCATGCCATTATAAGTATCCATCAATTTTGAGATCAACTTCTCTTCAAGTTGAAGCATGCCAAGAAATAAAATTAATAATATTACTTTTACATAGTCAAATAAAATACTCTTAATGGTATTATATGTGCCAAACAATTTTAATATCAACTTCTATTCAAGTCATAATGTTAATTATTACAAGTTTACAAAATACAACTCATAATATACATTGATCTTGTACATTGTTAAATAAATATATTATACAAGTTTGATAATGATTTATTAATGAAATGTGGTTTCCTACTGATTGGAATCAATTACAGAGAGAATATATCACTAGAGTGTTTTATCACTCAACCATAACTTCATAGTTGAAGTTTTGACTCTTCATGGAGGAGTAGATACATGGACTCATTCTAGGCAGAAAGATAATTTGAGTGCAATACTACTCATGCATAATTAATACATGCAATAATTCTAATGAAGTTATGAGTATAAAACCAAAACTAGATGTATCTTCTAGTGCAACATTCAAATTGTACATAGGTAACACATCAACTATGTATTTATATTACCCACCTATATTTTAACATATTGACACAGACTTTATTGTTTCAATGATGAAGACCATCTTCTATGGATGTAAAAATCAACATATTCTACCTAGTTCATGGTGCATAGGTTATGATATCATACCTTATATCTATCTCAATAGGATGGTATTTAATGTTTCTATTTATTTTTCACATAGTGATAAAATTAAGGAATTACTATATATAAACTAGAAAAACTATAGATATTCTCATGCAACAATCATATTATGCATTATGCACACTTTCTAATTCTATTATGGAATTAAAATTATTAAGCATACCATTAATATTATAGTCATTATAAAAGTTTTATGATGGAATCTAAAGCATGAAAATCTAATAACTTTGCACATAGTCAACCATTAATTATCAAATTTCACCATTTCCCAACAACCTATAGATTCAAATTCACTTTTCATAATCATGTAAGTTATACTCTTGACCTTTGTATATAGAAATGGGATACTCCTTCAATGAAATAATGTTAAGGCACAACAATATAAAACAATATTCATATTTATTTACATGCTTTCTAGTGTACATATAACCTTAAAAAGTAAAAGAATGTAGCCACACACCACGTGGTACCACTCAATATATCAATATATACAAAGGAACATGTTGCAATCATTATTTCATTGCTAAGTAAACTATATTATAGTCATATATACATAAAGAAGGGATAAACATGCTACAACTATTATTTATCCATTATTTAAATATGAGAACATGTAGCAGTCACAATTTTGTTCACACATCCATGCATTAGGAAGAAATAACATGTTGTAGTCTTAACAAGTGTAAATAAAAACTATATTTTCTTCACTGTACCCACAAACCTCAACATGAGAGCTTAGTTACAAAAGAATAAAGATACATTAATTGATATGCATACTAATAAGGGTTATAGTCTTCTATATTAACCTAAAATATTATAATAAACAAACTATAGGTAGATATTCTTTTAGTTTTCCTTTATGCTTATATGCAAGGAGCTACAATCATCAATTTTTATTTATGCATCAAGAAAAATAAGACTATTATCTAATTCCTTAAGGTAATATTCATGCACATCAAATAATATAGTGAGAACTATACATCAATACAAAGAAGTCTATTGTCACATATATCCATGCAAGTAATAAAGTTTAATTGTGTGGTTCATTCATAAAAATCGAAAAGACTACAATAATTGATATCCATGCAAGTCTTTAAGTTTTATTGTTCATTTTATTCATAAAAAATGGGAAGATTAATATCACTAATTGAAAGATGCTAAAAATATACCAGCTAAGGCAATATGTAATCATATGAACATGATATATCATATAACCAAATGCAAAGAGAAAAGGATAAAAGAAATATGTCCATATTTATTTATATTTTCAAATCTTCTTTACAAGGTTACAAAATATCCCTTTCAGGGACATGTGATAGGTATCTCCAACAGATCCTTAGAATCCCCATAATTTGATTACAGAAGGGATTACTCCTGGAACCTCCTCTTTGTGATGCTATTGAAGATGATCTTGAAGGTGAGATGCTCTTGATAAAGCCTGAACCTACACACAAGAAAACATACAAAGCAATCAATAGCAAAGGTGCAGCCTCTCAAGATGAGGCCATTTCATGATTATTGCAAAATATGAAGGAAATGCATAAAGAAGCATAAATATGCATGAAATATTGGAAAGAAAGCATAAATAATGCGTAAAACTAGAAATAAAGCAACTAATCTAGGTTTTTTAAATTTAGTGAAAAATCCCTTATGGGGTTGCCTTGGTCTGAGAAACCATGACCAAGGGGTTCTACACTGTCAAAATCACCTGAGAGTCAATTGGATTTTTTGTACCCAATGTGTGTTTGGTAGTGTGGAGATTCAAACCAGGGACCTTCCTTGGAGGATTGCCCTACCCTCTCCAACTCACCTACAACATATGGGTAAAGCAACTAATCTAGGTTAGGAAATCAAATTGAAATGCTATAAATCTGATCTACAACTAAAAAAAATAAAATAGACATTAGACCATATCCACTAATGCTTAGAGCAGCCGAATTTGTTAGCACTATTGACATCAATGATGGTGCCTACAGGTTGCTATTGAAAACAATGACCGTGAGATAGAATTTGTTCTCTATATCCTAGGCCTAGCATCAAATCAATTTTGATGTTATATGAATTGAAGTTCTTGGTGCATTATTTTAGAATGACTTAGGATAGGAAATTGGTTCAATCCATTGTGAATTCAATGCTTGAACATGTAGTTGTTCTTCTGAAACTATGGTAGTCTTCATTGGTGGAAAGGTAGGTGTCATTGTACAATTTGGCAGGGGTTCACTACACCTCAAAGGGATTTTTATTCTATTCTTAATTTGGTAGAGCTTTGCTATGGCATTTGCACATGAAATTCTTCTAGGGTTTGCATGTAAATTTGGGGCCTTAAATAGACACCCAATTTCTCATCCTAGCTTCATAGGGAAGCCAAGAACAAGAAATAGTTATGCTTGGGCAGTTGAGGTGAGACTTCTAGAAGCTTTGATTTGCTTAACCATTCAAGAAATCATTATGCTCAATAGATCTAACTCAGCTCAAGTAGCCCGAGTGTATTACAAACTCGGCTGCTATCGATAGGTGTGGTTATGGGTAAGTATCCCATAGCCACTATATACGTATGTGGCTATCCCGTAGCCACTTTGATAATCAGAAACAGTGGTCACCATCACTGATGATGTCAGTGGCTATGGTTGCATAGGACTAGGCTACCCTAAATGAGTGGTTAGAACCACTATTGGGTCTTGGAAAGGTCTAATATTAGTCATATGGCCTATAGAGGTGTCCATATGAGTAGCCTCCTAAACATGATGTGTTTTAGGTGTCTACATATGCCCCTTTTTGAGATGTGTTGTGGGAAAAAACAACACTGAGCAAAAATAGACAACCTAAAGCCATATTATAGGTTTATTGATGTTCATTTATGTGGTAAATGTTAGATGCCCCAATCATTAAAGAGCATGCATATTTGAATCATTGCTTTTGACAAGTTGAAGAACTTGATTTTGGTAATCTTTGGGGTATTGGCAACCAAGCTTAAGTCTAATACTAGCCTTAGAAGTGATTAGGAGATAAGATTAAGTCCAATCCTAGCATTAGTGGTAATTAGGAGATAAGCTTAAGTCAAATCCTAGCCTTAGCAACAATTAGGAGATAAGCTTAAGTCTAATCCTAGCCTTGGTGGTGATTAGGAGATAAGCTTAAGTCAAATTCTAGCCTTGGTGATAATTAGGAGATAAGCTTAAGTCAAATCATAGACTTGGTGGTGATTAGGAGACAAGATTAAGTCCAATACTAGCCTTGGTGGAAATTAGGAGATAAGCTTAAGTCAAATCCTAACCTTGGTGGCAATTAGAAGATAAGTTGTCCAGCTTTCTTGAATTTATTTTTGATATTTTTTTATTTGCCCCAAGCAAAGATGGTGCATGATTGTATTCAGTAATGATTCTTGAACGAACACACTTTGCAATTATTGAGCATTTAATTGTTGATTTTGATTATGAATTTTTTGATTATGACTACCCCCTCAAGAGACAAGTTAATGAGTAAAATGACAAGTGGTGAAAGCAATGATTTACTTGACCAAGATGACTGATTTGGATGATTCAAGGTGATTACTATTGTTGGAAGTTAGGTCCTATTACAACTATGATTTCAACCACTAATAGTAATTGTACATCTCTATATCATGGAGCAGTTCGGCCGCAATGGTCTTATTAGAAAATCAAGATGATATCAATTCAATTTAAGCATGTGATGAATCACTATGTTTGATGATTTTATGAAATTTCATAGAATAATGAAATGTACACCTCGTTCCCGTGGAGCAATCTAGACACAATGGCCTTCTTGGGGATTGAAGTGAAGACATTTCAATTTTTCGATGAATAATTTGGTTCAAATGGCATTATGGTAATTTACTTATCCTACTGGAGTGTATGGAGCACAAGTTGCTGCAACCACCAAGTGTATAGGATAAATAACTGGATACGAGGTGCACTTGAAATTTTGTTTTATTTGATTTTTTTGTTAATTTTGATTTATGATGAGATTTCATAGAAGGAAATGAATACCTCATTCCCATAGAGCAGTCTGGCCACCATGGCCTTCTTGGGGAATCAAGATGAAGATATTTTAGTTTGTCTATGAATAATTTGGTTCAAATGGCCTTATGGTAAATTACTCATCTTGTCAGATTACATGGAGTGCAAGTCGTTGCAACTACCAAGTGTATAGAGTAAATAATTGGATACGATGCGCATTTGAAATTTTGTGTTATTTTATTTTTTTGTTAATTTTGTGATTTTTGATGATTATGGACCGCTAGATGCATTATGTGTTATGATTTATGGATGCATTTTTGGATGTTATGCCTAGATTATAAATGTATGTATGACTAGATGATGTGATTATGCTATGTATGCGATGTAATGATGACATGTGATATGTATATGCTAGATGTATGATTAGATGCTATGATATAGATGTGTATATGCTCTACTATGTATGCTTATATGGATGCAATGGTTAATGTTAAATGCATGTTTAATTTATTTTATTTGTTTATGCATTCAATCTATGTGATATGATATGCTAAATGATGTGTATGTAATGCATTAATTACATGTGGATGGTTTAATGCAAATGAGCCTATATGCTTTAATCACTTAAAACATAAGGAATGAGTCTAATATGTGTTTATCAAGCTAATGGAAGATACCACATAATGTATAAAAATCATTAATGAAAATGGTATCTCTTATCATAAGAAATAATCATTTAAGTATCCATATGTGAGATGAAATGATGTGAGATGTATGGGCTTTCCATATAAGCTTTTGTAAATTAAAAGGTATGCACAAAATAGTCAGTGGCCATCTAAACATCATTTGATATCCATTTGGTATCTATTCTATTCTATGAACACCCCTTAATAAACAAAAATTCACAAGGAAAATTGTGCATGATTTGATGATATGATTCGTTGCTATGAGGGGAATTTTGAGGTTTTCCATGAGACTCAAACACCCTAGTTGATTAATAAAAATATGTATAATGACTACACAAGACTTTTGAAAGATAAAAGCTTTGTTAATAATACCAATATATTCATTATCCCTATGTGTGCAAATGAATATATTAGATGAGGCATAAGACTACCTCATTGTCATGCGGGTTTCATTCAACCCATTTTTGTAATGAGGATCACCATATGTTCATCATGATCCTAGGTTTGGACATAGTTGGACTAGACTACTAGGTAATACAAGACACCTAAAGCTAGATCATCCATAATATGACATTGGTCTATACAAAATAAGGTCACTAATGTGATAGACATATTGCCATGCGTACGGATACCCCATTGCTAGGCAGGTTTTATTCAACCCATTACTGTAATGAAGATCACCCCATGGTGGTTGAGTACTGATATTCCAAGGATTCAAGATCGTTAAACCCTTATTTTATTTTCATTGTTTGGGATACTTGCTCATGCTTAGTGATGGAAATCATTGTTTATTTTACACTTTGTTTTCTTTTGGATTAAGGGATTTGCTTAGTGATGAAATCACTATTTATTTTGCTTTGCTTTGATTTGGGAATTTGCTTATTTTGTATGAAAGAAAGGGATTTCTTGGGTAGGGGGGAACTTTTCCTTTTGTCAATGATCAAAATTCTAAACCATGCGCATGATAAGGTGAGCAAGGAAAACCTTTTGCTTAAGGTGACCAGGACCACTTTGTAGTGTCATCCTTCCTTGTTCAAACTAGGATTGTTAATGTTTAAAATGTGATAGGATTTTGAAATATGCAAGGTACTATCAAATTTGGACCTCATCTTTGAAATCCAAGATAGCTTTCTACAAAATATGAAAATATCACTAGGTATGGCTAAATGACCGAAAAACCCTAGTATACACCTGATAGCAACTCATAAGGTTTGTGTTGAAAAACACATTTACTCATAGGGGAAATGAATGATGATGATGAAAATATGCATGATTGGCATACAAACATGGTGTCATCCATAAGAATGTAAACATAACCTATCCTAATGCAGATGCAATGGATGGAAATTCCTAATGTAATGCAACTACTGGATGCATATAATGAAATTCAAAATGTAATTTTTTTTGTGTTTTTAATGTTTTGAATTGTTTTTGTGATTTCATGTTTTGAATTATTTTTTTGTGATTTTAATGTTTTCTGATTTTTTTTTAGTGTTTTTTTATATATATATTTGTAATTTTTGATGATTTTTGTTGTTTTTTTGTGATTTTTGATTGTTTTATGATATTAGGGAAAAGGTGTGATACCTTAAGCACCCCTAGTGGGCATTGTGTTGGATGTGATGTGATTATATTGGCTAGGAGGAGTGATAGAAATTGACCCCCCTACTGTGATGTGTAATTTTTTGCAATGCCAATGTCCCGATGAGACAAGATGAGTGAAGGTGAAATGTTGGATGAAGCTACAAGCTTCGTAGATAAATTTTGATATTCCTATTTCTCTGTTAACACACTAATAATTTCCATAAAATATTGGGGAGGAATATTTATATACACCTGATTAGGTTGCTCGGCTTGATTGGTAGGTGTTGTGTTTGCTTTATGTGTGGGCAAGGGGTCCTGCAAGACTCTTATCTAAAGTTCTTGCCTCTCGATCATATCCTGTACTAAATATCTAAAGGCATAAATGACCCCTTTGTCAATGGTACAAACAATATAGATTTTCCCTATGCACATTTGATCTATGCTTATTAGGTTGGATAAATTTTAGGAAGATTGATTGTTTGTGCTTCACATAATCGATCAAAGATCGATGCTAATATCTCTAGAAAATGAGTATATTGTCATGATGGCTTATGTGGTTGGTTTTATCCTTGATTCTATTGCATATTTTATTGGGCTAGAGGAGGCTGAGCCTGGTAATTAGGCTACATTGGTAGTTAAGGTGATGCGACCTGGTTTGAGGATTTAGGGATAATAAAAACAACTTAATTGACTGGGGCTATCATTTGTTGTATTTTTCCACATTTAATATTCTTGTTTGGCCATTCCTTTTTGTGGATTTGATTATCACCCTCCTGGATATTGATGTCTTCTAAACTTTGGCCTACGCCAAAGCCTCCTCGAATGTTTGATACTACTGTAATTTCAAGAGAAGTGAGATTTATTTCAAACAACTTCTCATAAAAATTCAAGCGAGCTCTATTGTAGGTAGGGTGAAAGATAATTTTGACATCACCTTCCTCCATATATTACCATATTTTATGACTAACTCATCATCAAGTTGACGAAGGCTAGACAAGTCAGTCAAGTTTATCCTTTTCTTAGCACTAAAGGCAAAACATTCCAGAAATGCATCAACCAATTACTCAAAGGTGTATATTCTATGGCATGGTAGATGATTATAC
Organism: Wollemia nobilis; assembly: GCA_028583015.1. Lineage (NCBI taxonomy): Eukaryota > Viridiplantae > Streptophyta > Pinopsida > Araucariales > Araucariaceae > Wollemia > Wollemia nobilis. Next base: position 2,008,422 of record JAQPPZ010001340.1, read on the forward strand.
CATTCCAAAGCACCCCCAACTAATGTTGTAAGGAATATTCTCAACATCAAGGGGTCATTGTCTTGAATATGGAAGCACATATTGATGAAGCTTATCATGTGCTCTTGTGCATCTTTATCACCTTTGAGATTTTTAATTTTAGACATTTTGAAATGTAATGGGTATGTCAGAGATGGATGCATTAAGGGATGCAAAGCCTGATTACTAAGCTGCTTTAGTGTGGGTTTTTAAAAAACCAAACTTTGATCTTGTTTTTCTAATGAATTTATCCGATCATTTAGTACTTTGTATGCCCTTGAAAAAATGATATGATATTCCTATTGTCACCCTTGATTAGGTAGAGGAGGCCACCTTTGATGTTGAGGTGGATGATAAGTATGATCATTAGATACCTCATCATAAATGGATTCAGGGTAGGTATCTACTTGTTCCTGATGTTCCCATTGGGACTCTTCATAATATTCCTCCTCATGTTGATTTTGGTACTGTTGAGGAGTATGAGGTTCTTGATGATAACCAGGTAATGGCTTTTGATGTTGAACGTGATTTTGGTGTGGACAAGGAGGAAGATTTTGAGATTGTAATGGACACCTTGCACTTGTTCTTGTTGTATCTTTTGTTGTTCTTGTATATTTTTTTGATATATATTTTGTAGGTATACTCATTATGGATCCATACATTATTGATTTAATTATTATTGATCCAACTAGAGTTGATCTATATGTTTTTATCGATTAAGATGCGACCTAAGTTCTTGATGTGTATGATCTTGTTGATTAGATGTATGGGATCTATGTACCCTCATATTTGAAAAACAAATGGATTTATAATGTCTTTCCCTTGTAGTAGGATCTATTGCTTATTTTCCATGCTTCCTAAAGGTTGCATTGACCTGATATCCTAGTTTATGAATGGGCTCTGTATAGTTTGGTGATGTAGAGATGCAACATGATTACACCAAGTACTCTTTATGAGGAGTAGGAGGATGACTTGGGTCCTCTTCCTCATATATGAGGAATGAATCATATTTAGGCTTATATGTAAGCTTTGTATATTTTGGCTACACATATATACAACGTGTGCATGTAGAGTGCTTTATATGAGGAGTAAGGGGGTGACTTGCTCGATCAAACAGAGTGGTTTGCTCATCCAAGGTAGGCCATGGTGTACACTCATGTTCATGTTTTGATTGATGTATAGAGAAATATGGGATGTGAACCTATGACATTGAATTACTAGGTCCCTTAGTGGGTGGATTTTTCCTTTTATAAAAGTCTATCAGGGTATCCAAGTCATGAAGGTTTTCTAGAGGACCTGTGGGTGCCTCTCTAATAGAGATTTATCGAAGGTTTGAACCCCTATGGATGGTATTGGTGTCATGATAAAACCTAGGATGCCATTCAGGGATGTCCATGTCCTCTAGAATAATTTTGATATGTTCATTAGTTGTGAATCTTGATTACCTCTTTGATTCAGAGGTCATGTTCATCGTGGGGGGTCCCCCGACCATTTTTTTTGGTTTTAGAAAATTTCAACTTCCAAAAAATATTGTGGGTGTTATATACCAATAAGATCAGTGTTATGAGCTGATAACAATGGGCTATGACTCAAAAAATTATTTTGGGTCAAAATTTGTATTTTTTGAATATTTGGCCAATCGGGGCTCATGGAAAATGACCAATTTGAGAAATTTTTAGAAAATAAATAATTAGGACTCAAAATTTTTGTGAAAGGTATAGAAGGAGCTAAATTAAGATAACAAAATAAATTTGGTGATTTTTGGTTTTTTCTAGGGATTTTTATGACTATTTTAGTGCAATTTCCCTATTTTTGGCTTAAAAATTACTCAAAATAGAGTAATAATAAAACCAACATAATTTTTTTGTTATAGCTCTGATTTGCATGATTTTCAATTTGTTGGATGCAAAATCAAAAAGTAGTGATATGCCTTTTGAAGAAGAGTACGTGCTATTTTTCCAATCTTCGATGGATCTTGGATCGGCCTTGGCCATGAACGGGTTCACAAAAATATATCAATATGCAAGCCAACCAAGTGGTAATGACATCCACCATTGGTCTTGATCAGTTGGTTGGATGTGAGATCCCAACTCAACTGATGTTTACACTTGAAACATGGTGTGTGAATTGTTCATTTTATAAACAAAAAGCAAAAATGCATCAAAGAGCACACCATGATTTTTCCACTACATGCAAATAAAGTACATTTTAAATTCAAAAATTATGCATGTAAGAAATGTTTAATTTCATAAAATGTAGATGTAAATTAAAATAAATCAACCTTTAAATAGGATCCATATCAATAAAACCCTATAAATAGTTTAACAGTGGCCGCTTCTGTGAACAGCAGACAACAGTCTTAGCCGATGTACACAGGAGCAGTCAGATTCTTAGCCGTTGGCTTTTGGGGTGGCTAACAGCCAAAGCCACTATTCCAACAATAACTAACAACAAAAAAAGAAAATCTAATAAATTTACCTTAATATTTTTCTATGTTTTCTAATTAATGGTATACTAAAACCTTTTCAATCATACATAGTAGAATAAGGGTTTTAATGCTACTTATAGGTGTAGCCTAAGCTTGAATATGTTGTTGCACTCTTATATGTGTGTCTTTCCCATAACCATTGATGATCAAGGTAGCTATGGTGCTAGTTGCTATCACTCAGAGTGGTTGTACCTACAATGAAAAATACAAAGAAAAATATATTAGCAACCAACATTGAGAAAGTCCCACTAGTGATCACCACTGAAAGATGCTAAAAATATAACACCTAAGATAATATGTAATCAAATAAATATGATATATCATATAACAAAATGCAAAGAGAAAAAGATAAAAGAAATATTCTCATATTTATTTATATTTTTCAAATATTCTTTACAACAAGGTTAAAAAATATCCCTCTTAGGGATTAACCGTTTGATACATATTACAATAAAATCACTCATGTGATAGATGTCTCCAATATATCCTTAGAATATCCCTAATTTTATTACAAGAGGGATTATTCCTAGAACCTCCTCTTTGTGATGCTATTTAAGATGATCTTTGAGGTGAGATGCTCTTGATAAAGCCTGAACCTGCACACAAGGAAACATACAAAGTAATCAACAACAAAGGTGCGGCCTCTCAAGATGAGGCCATTTAGTGATTATTACAAAATATGAAAGAAATGCATAAATAAGCATAAATATGAATGAAATATTGGAAATAAAGTGTAAAGAATACATAAAAATAGAAATAAAACAACTAATCTAGGTTAGGAAATCAAATTGAAATGCTATAAATTTGATCTAAAGCTAAAGACAAAGAAAAAGAGACATTAGACCATAGTTGTTGATGCTCAAAGCAGTCGAATCTGTTAGCCATTATCGATGTTGATAGTGGTACCTATGGGATGTTATTGAAAATAGTGGCCATGGGATAGATAATATGTTCTTTGTATCCTAGGCCTGATATCAATCAATTTCAATGTTGGATGAATTGACGTTCTTGGTGCATTCTTGCATAATGAATTAGGGTAGAAAATTGGTTCAATCTACGATGAATTCGATGCTTGAACATGTAGTTTTTCTTCTCAAAATATGGTAGTCTCCATTTGGTGTAAAGGTAGGTGTCATTGTGCAATTTTGTAGGGCTTCACTATACCTCAGAGAGATGTTGATTCTCTCCTTAATCCGATAGAGCTTTGCTATGGCTTTTGCACATGAATTCTTCCAAGGTTTGCATGTAAATTAGGAGCCTAAAATAAACACCCAATTTCTCATCCTAGCTTCATAGGGAAGCCAAGAACAAGAACAATTATGCTTGGGTAGTTGAGATGAGATTTCCAAAAGCTTCGATATGCTTAACTATTCAAAAAATAATTATGCTCAACGGATTTGACTCGACTCAGGTAGCTCAAGTTTGTTGCAAACTTGGCCACTATCGATAGGCACAACTATGGGCAAGTAGCCCATAGCTACTATCAACATGCATGGCTAGCCCATAGCTACTATGATCATCGATGGTGGTGGTCACTACCATTGATAAAATCAATGGCTATGGCTACGTAGGACTAGGTTACCCTAAATGAGTGGTTAGAACCACTGTTAGGTCTTGGAAAGGTCCAATATTAGTCATATGGCCTATAGAGGTGTCCATATGAGTAGCCTCCTAAACATGGTGTATTTTAGGTATTTACACTAATATCCATGCAAATCACAAAGTTTTATTGTATATATTATATATCCAAATAAGAAAAACTATGGTCATTGCAAGTCATAAAGTTTTATAAGTACTAATATCACTAATATCCATGTAGGTCACAAAGCTTCATTGTGCATTTCATTTATAAGAAAAAAGAAAGACTTATACCACTAGTATCCAAGGGAGTCATAGTTTTATTATGCTTTTCATCACAAAAATAAGGAAGACTATTATCATTGATATCTATGCAAGTCATAAAATTTCATTGTATATTTCATACACCCAGAAAAGGAAAACTATTGTCACTCAAATAATTGAGTTTAATGGAGCATTACATACATAAAAAAGGAAGACTATTATCATGGAGTTTTATTGTGTATCTCAGGCATGAACACAAAGTTGTAGATCTTGCCTTAGGTTTCTACTAGTTATACCCTCTACCATATCAAGTAGTAGAATACGGTTCTTATTTTATCTCGTATTTGAAATGGGCTACTATACAATCCTATATAAGAAGTAATATGATGAATTTTAAGCCAACAAAAAAGGCATTAAAGCTTTTTATCTTAGTTGCATATTTTTTAATATGAAAGGTTTAGACTACATTTCTAGAGATCAAAACATTGGTATAATTCCTCATATCGAATTTGGAATTGTATATTAACTATGCATAAAAAATATTTTATGGATTACCCACTTTGGATTTTCAAAAGAGAACACCAACACAAAAATACCCATTATTATAACAATCTATCTATCTATATATATAATATGAGGTACATAGATTAGGTGAAATCATAATATGTATAAAAAAAGAGTATCCCATATAAATTACCAAAGAAGAGAAAAAACACCAACTACCTATTGTCACCTCCAATTATCCTAGTTGAAACAATTGTGCCTTGTGTAGAGCAACATAGTAGAGCCTCAACCGAGAGCATGGGGTTCAACTCAATTAGGGTTCTTCAATATTTTTTACAAGGTTGACTCTTTGTTGATATGTGATATTTAGAGTCACTTGAAATTAGGGTGGAAAAAATATGTTATAGATAAAATAAAAGCAACCAAAAATAAATAAAGACCTAAGCTATCAAGGTGGTGATGCCAAAAATATGCTAAGATCTCCGTACACCACAGGCCTGAATGCTATGTGCTAGCGGTGAACACTTCCTCTTTTCAATATAGATGATCTCAAATAAGAGTTACTAGTACACATACATGTAAAGAGATGAGTTAGAGCATGAGAACCACATATGACTACCCCAAAAAATTAGACATGTAGGCCTTCCATACACATATATATGCAAGTAAAACTCAAAATAGGTAAAGCTTGAGAACATACACATACACATAGAGACAGGCTAGCATGAGAACCATAGATGGCTACTCAAAAAATAATATATAGACCTCAAATATATATATATATATATATATATATATATATATATATATATATGCAAATAATTTTTACAAATATTGTGCCAAAAGCGAGGGTTCAATTTTCCCATAAGCCGCTCAAGAGCCGACTGGTATACACACGGAAATGAAAGGAAAGCTTACAATAGTTACAGATGTAAAATTTTTGATCCTTTAGAATGCTAAGACTACTCTATTTATATATTACAATAGGGAGAGTTTTCCTCCAAAATTATGCAAATATTTTAAAAGGACAATTCTTTTGTGTGACAAGTCATGTCTTGATTGAATTCATTGTATCCTAAGATTTTTAGATTTGGGATCATTAATGTTGAGTTTTTTGAGTCCTTGGATATTCTCTTACCTTTGTTATTGACATCTATCCTTTTTGGGGATCCCTATAGTTTGAGCATGGGAAATAAATATCACTTGGTTTAAGGTTTTCTCCTAGTATGGCTCCCATTGCTTCTAATTTTAATGTGCCAACTACTTCCTTGGGTTACCACATTTTTTATCGAGAACTCTTTTTATGTTTTGGACTCAGAATTTTGACTATTATTTGACCTTGAAATTTTTATATGTTTTAGTTGACACTTTTCCTATGATCTTTGGGTATACCATGTGTTTTGCAGACTATCAAAGCTTTTGCTTTTTCTTTTCCTTGGACCTTTCAAAAATTTTTATCTTTAGAGTTTTTACTTCTTTGCACCTATTAGAGCTCTTGATATAGACTTTTGGCACCTCATATTTTGTTCCCTGACTACTTTATATTCGCTTAGGCCATTTTAAGTTTTTTTAAAGGCAATATTTTTGAGTGCAGTGATAATTCACTATACTACCCACTATAATTTTAGGCTTAGTATGCAAAAATTAGGGTGCCCTATAGTGTAAATAAGGGAAACATTTCATGCCAAACAAAACCTATAGTAGGAAAATGTGCATATGATATAAATTTGTATTCCTCTTTGTCATATCTTAGAAAATTAAAATTATCTTTAATTATTTCATGATGTTGTGGTTAAAAAATATTAATTTAAAAATTCAAATTATTTTGATTGCATTATTTACTATAAATATGAACTAACTTGTATTTTTAAATATGAGTTGATAGGTATCTCTAGGAGAAGAATCATAGAAAGCACCATCAAGGAGAATATGGTAAATTTGTGAGAATTGAGCTGCTAGAGAATATCATGCTTGCTTGATAACATGACTAGTTTTTTTGATTAGATGGAAGAAGAGGTTTTAAAAGGGTCCTCAAACCTTTTACAAATTTACAAAAAAGACAACAAAAATAAGTCTTGCCACAAGATAAACATAAAATAATACTAAAATGGGATGGAGGGAAAATCCCAATTGAATATCACCTTAAAAGGAGTAGAGACAATAAGAGGATACAAAAGACCAACAACAATATTGAAACTCCAAAACCTCATCCTACAGGTTCACCTCCAACATAAATATGTTCTGATTGATCTAGAATGATCTCAACATCCAAAATATCTCCTTAGAGAACATCATAGACAAATTAAATAGATCTTAAAAGAGATCTACGAGGAACCTTTACATCCTTAAATACATTGTTTGAGGTCTGGAGTGGATCCTAGTAGACCTCTCACCATCCATGAACAAACCTTCAATTGTAGCAATTATAATTTTATTTCATTCACGTACCATGGTTGTGATTTTGAGATCTAGAAGTTGCTACATTTATAGAAATTTCCAAAGGGTCTTTCCCTCCTAAAATTAGGATCTCCTAGGATCCATTAGCAATGTTTATTTCTATTTCATGATTCCTAAAATATTTTTTGGGAGGCCTTCCTACTTTCCTCTCAACCTCTACACCCACTCCTTTTCCTTGGGTTCTTGTTACCAAACTAGGGGATATTAGACCTTTCTCTAAATTTATATTTTCCTTTAGAAAGAGAACCCTAACATCTTTCTAAAACAACAACTTCTACCAGAAATGAAAGGCAGAGCAACTTCAAAATTTAGAACATCTATTTCTAAAGTATTTGGTTCTAGCAAGATTTTTTCTACATTAACTAAATTTTTCCCTAAGGTTAAAAATTCAAAAGGGTTACCTTGAAGGGGGTTCAAATAGAGTAAAAATAAAGAAAAAAATGTTGCATTTCATTGACATTCACAAAAATGTGTTACAATCAAGATGATATTCTTTTACAATTTTCCTCGAGGACTACAATAGAGGGACTCCATAAGGAGGAACCCTGGCATTGAATATTTGTACGACACCATAGGAGTATTCCTTTAGGTCCTCATAATAGGAGTGGGTTTATGATGTGTGCCACTGCTAGCTACACCAATCCTCAAAATCTATGTAGCCCTACAAAAACATGTTAGATTATTTGGAGGTCTATCTCAATTAGACCTCCTATAAACATAGACTAGGTGACTCAAAATCAAATTAAAATGCATGAAATAAGTGCTGAAACAAATTGAAACTAAAGCTAATGAAAGGGGTTACTTTGTAGGCTGATTGGGTAGTCCAAAAATGGAAAACACACCTGCCTGTGTATTTTTTGGAAAAACATACTTGTATGTATATTTTGTTGTTTCTTGTCGTAATTGGCTGATTCTTTGACCATAGATTCCATCGATGCAAGTTGATATTGATTTAAGAATTGAAATACCAGTTTCTATCTCTTTAACCACCAAGACCTACAAGAAAACCCTAAAAAGAGGAGTATTAGATGTTCAAAATTCTCATGAATTAATAAAATTGTATTTTGGGTGGCATAATGGTGCATAAAATCTCCTAAAACCATAGGTAGAGGGGTTTATTTATAGCCATATTGGGAAGGAGAAGGGGTAAATGACATGGTGAGAGAAAAGGGAGGAGAGAGAAAGACCTTTATTATGCATGTGATGGAAAAGACTTATCACCTAAGCATATTAATTGGGTATGGGTTTACCATGCCCCTTTAACACCTAGGGAAGAGGGAAGGGTCTAGGGAAGATAAAAAGGCTTTTAATTAATTTGTAGATACCAAAATCTAGCGACTTGTCATCCATCCATGTTTCCCAATCCCCACCATCCATTATATATATATATGTATTTGTTAATATATTTAAATATTAATATTTTATATATATTTAATATATATATTTATATGAATTTTTCAGCCATCCGTGATGTTTTAATCTTAGCCATCCATCTGCATTAATCCATACCACTTAACCATATTTAATATCCACCCTTCCTCATGTTTTAATCTTGGTTGCTCATATTGTGTCGTTGAAACCCTAACATGTCTAAGGTAAGATTATAAAGAGGAGTCATTTTTATGACTCAACCCCTAACTAAGTCCCCTAACACTTTTGAGTTCTTATAATCCCTAAGTTATTTGAGTGTCTAAGCCCCCTCTCATTTCCATCCTCACACCCCATCGTAACCATTCACATCTTCTACCTCCATCGCCTCCCACCTCGCGTGAACCAAATCTAGTTCCACAATCTTCTTCTCAACCGTTGAACATCCTCCTAAGCTTCCTGAGCACATACTAGAGTCTGTGAAGCACCCACCAGAGTCTATAGAATACCCTCTCAAGCTTCCAGAGCACCTCTAGGTATTTCTAGTCATCACCGAGTGCCTGTGGGTATTTTCCATCCCATATCTGCAGCCCTATGGCCCTTAGACACTGTTAGGGTATCTTCACAATCCTCACTAGTAGTATTTATGTAAGCAAAAATAGAGATAATAATTTCATTAATAAGGTAAGAGTTCATTGATCTTATTTCATGTTTTTATGCTTTGTTTACAAATTTCATTGAAATATTAGGGTTTACTGATTTTATTTCTCTTGAGGGTCTCACGCAGTGGAGCCCTCACATATATTACTAATCCCTCATTATTTTTTGTTGTGTGTAGGTATAAGAACATTTATTGAAGGTTGTTGAAGCTTGGGTGACCCTACATAGGATACACAAGCCCATCCACAACCTGTTGGGATCAAATCAAGTGCAAAAACACCACCATTATTTTTAACTAGGGTTTTAGATAACCCTAGTGCATATAACAATTATATCAAAATAATAAGCATTGTAAACCCCACATTTGGGGCATATTGATTGTAACACTTGAGATCTATTGACAATAATAAAAGAGTTTATTTGTATTGTGCAATAATTGTGTTACTTTGCTTATTTATCATTTCGTAGTTTATATTTGGTGTTGCTTTATTTTGTATTCATATAATTAAAAGCTTTAAAGGCCCTTTTAGGAGTGTGGGTGTTACGATAAGGGGAGTGGGTAGGTGTTTAGGGATGCATGTAGAGGGGTGTGAATGAAGTGTGTGTTGGATGGGGTGGATTCACCTAGGGTTTAGGATAACCATAAGGTTTAGGTTAGATTAGAGTTAGCTTTACCTAGGGTTTAGGGTAATTGAGATGATTTTCAAGTGTTTCATCAATTGATCATTAATTATTGTTGCACAAGGTTGAGTGTGATTATTTTAGATGTCTAAATTTTACCCCTTTTTATACTATGTTGTGTGAAGACACAATGTAGTGCAAAAAATTATGACATCTAATTGGTAGTTGATTATTGGAAAAAATGGATTGGTGGTTGATGACAAATTATTGTTTGAGAGGAGTAGATGTAAGATTATTAGGAGTCATCGATTAATGTAAGATGCCCCGATTGTGGAAGGGATGTATGTCCTCAAAATTTTACCTTTGACATATTGATGAGATCAAAGATAATTGAAGTTATTTTTAGAAGAGAATTAGAGTTTTATCGAGGAGAGAATTGGAGTTTTGTTGAGAAAAGAATTGGAGTTTTATTGAGAAGAGAGATTTTGCTTTTGTTTACTCCAATAAATGGGGGCTTATAATAGTCTCAAGCAAATTTTATTGGGAAAATGTGGTTTCTAGGATTGAATATTTTATTATTGAGCACACACAAAGTGGATTTAGCATGTGAGTTACCTTTTTTAACAATCCTATTCCACCAGTGTTGACTTGATCATGATTATTGAGGAGGGAAATTTTTTGCAGGACTGCCCAAAATATCAAACTTTTTTTAGCTATATTTCACTCATCTAAACTTGGATTGAGCTAAAATTTTGAGGGTAGATGCCTAAAAAACCCTATAACACCTCCACCAAATTTTGAATTATTTGGAGGAACATAGATCCTAGCACATACCTATGTGTGAACAACATTTTTGGCAAGCGGTTGTGCGAGGGTTTCATTTGGGTTGAGTGCAAGCAGCTCCAAATGTTGGTTTTCGGGGCCTTTGGGCCCTAGTGGCCAATAGTTTTGTGGTTTCTACTCAATATTTTAGTAGGATATATTATAGGGGATCCAATATGGGCTAGAAATTTATATTTCAATCAATCATGTTGTGAACTTGAGTGACAATGGCTTCCAATTTGCTGCACAAAATAAAAGTGAAAACCATACCTTTCCATGGTGTCTAAGGTAAGGATTAAAGAGACCATGAAGTAAGTTTCAAGCAAATGATCAAAAAATGGCTTAGATATCAAGTTATTTTGGTGCTAAGGTGCATCCATAAAATAAATCTACTATGGAAACCCCTATTATGGGTAATAATTTTGAAGACTCAGCCCAAAAAATGAATTTTAGGGATGCCCTCCATGGTGGACAACCTTAGCCCAATGATAATATTAATCTTAGGGCTTCCCATAAACCTCTAAGAATACCTAATATTAATCCCAGGAAAATAGAGTCAGGATGTCTTAAAGCAGATGATGGAACTCCTATTGTTAAGCTTGATATGGGTAACATTCAAACTGGCATTGAAGATCTAGAAAAAAGAGGACTAATTTGTTGGTTCATGGGTTTTCATCCGAGCCTATCTACTTTCAAAGTCTGGGCTGCAAAAAGTTGAAAAACTAAAGGTGAGTTACAAATCTTTATTTATCCAAATGGTTTTTTTTTTTGTTTTATTTGCTAATAATGAAGATAGAGATAAAATTTTTCAAGGGGGTCCCTAGTTCTTTGGAAGGGCAGGGCTTTTCATTAAGCCCTAGCATACTAATTTTAAAGCCAAAGAAGAGATGCCTTCTGAAGCTTCCGTGTCGGTTAGAATCTTTGGCTTCCCTATTGAATTTTAGAATCCTACTGTATTTTCTTCAATTGGAAACTCTTTAGGAACTTTTATAATGATTGCTAATTGTACTCAAAATTTTGAACATATTATTTATGCTCGAATTTATGTTTTAATGGATTTTGATAAACCCTTACCTAAAAAGATCACATTACATTTTGAGGAAGACACTTGGGAGCAAGTAGTAGACTATGAGAACATTCATTTTCATTGTAGAATTTGCCATGAATATGGTCATTTGGCTAGTGTTTGTCTAAATAAAATTCCTGATCAAAAGAAGAAGATATAAAATCAATAGGTTTCCAAATGCCTAAGAAGAAGAACACTTAGAAAAAACCAGTTATGAAGGATTAATAAAAGTAATTTGCTAATATGTTTGAAATCCTTTCCACGAATGATACCCCAAGTGAGGAAGATAAAATAATGGAAAAAATATTAGAAACACAATTTAAAGATGAAGGGAAAAAATCAAAGACAAACCAACAAATCAAAGGTTTTCAACAGAAAAAAGGGAGAAAATTTACAAAATAAAAACAATCTTTTAAATGTCAAAAATTCAAATAATACAAGTCCTAATATAGACTTTGTTGAATCCTCTAGTAACACTTTGGTTGTGTATGAACATTCTTCAAGGTTAGAAGCCATATTATATTCTATTGGAGTAAGTCAAGAAATAGAGAAAAAAAATTGAATATGAATTCTAATCAAAAGGTAGGTCGCAAGACCAATCAATATCATATGGTAAAAGAAGGTGAAAAGCTTGTAGAGGAAGGTAAGATTAATGCCCTTCCCAAATATTTTAGCCCTTGTATTAATGAAGATCATCACTTGGAATATTAGAGGACTCAAAGGGAGTCTTTCAAAACAAAATGAAACTAGAAGAATGATTCAGATAAATCATCCACATCTTGTTTTTCTTCAAGAAACGAAGATGTCAATAGAGGATATGGACTCTATTGCTAGTAAAATTTGTCCAGCTGGAAAAGTGGTTTCCCTTAGTTCCCAAGGGACTTTTGGTGGTATTGCTTGTCTTTGGGACCCAAAATAGGTAGTTATTCACCATATGGTTTGTAGTTGGGGTCTTTTGTCTATAGCTATTCAAAGTAGACATTCCAACCAAAGTATGATCTGCATTACTGTTTATGCTCTGACTACTTTGGAGGAAAAAATAATATAGTGGAAGGATATAACTTATATTATCTCTTATTTTCCTGAATCTTGAATCTTGATCAGATGAGATTTCAATACCATCCTATCTCTAGATAAGAAAATAAGGAGAAATAGAAATTTGGATAGAAGAACTAACCTCATGAGTGAATATATTGCAAACCTCAATCTTGTGGATATACAACCAGATAATGGCCTTATAACTTGGTATAATGGAAGGTAAGGCTTAGCTTGTATAATGGATAGATTGGATAGGTTTTTGCTCTCTAAAAATATATTAATCCATGGTCGCATTTCTAAAGTGAAGACACTTAAGAATGCTAGTTCGGATCACTGGCCAGTCATGTGGAAATGTGGAAAACCAATGTGAGTTTATCTCCTTTTCATTTTAAATTAATGTGGCTCAGAGAAATTTTCTTTAGACCTCATGTGCAATAATGGTGGAAGGAAGGTAAGCCTAGGTATGGGACTAAGATATTCTATTTTACCAAAATACTGCAATACATTAAATCTAAAATCAAGACTTAGAACTGGAAGGAATTTGGGTATGTTCATAAAAAATATGAAGTTGTTGCTCAACTTGAAAATTTGAATAAGAAAATCCATTTAGATGGTCTCACAGAGAGTAGAAGTGCAGATGAAATTAAAATCACAACTCAAGTAGAGGAATGGGAAAAAAGGGAAGAACTCTTATGGAAGCAAAAATCTAGAATTCAATGGCTCAAAGAAGGAGATCGAAACACAAATTTCTTCCACAAATCCCTTCTAGCTCAAATATCTCATAACTTTATTTCTTCCCTAAAATTTGATTTTGGAGATGTTGTCTACACTTGGGATGGCATGAACTCTATTGTTGTTGATTACTTTTCCAATCTTTTTACTGCTACTCCTATTGACTTAACTTCTCAATAAAATATTATTCAATCTATCCCTTTTTCTTATCACTTCTGAGGAGAACTTTATTTTGAATATTCATGTTACTATCAATGAGCTTCAATAGGTAGTTTTTAAAATGCAAAAAGAGAAAACCCGAGGTCTTGATGGTTTTCCCATTGAGTTCTACCAAGAGTTCTGGGATATCCTTCATGCTGATTTATTAGAGGTAGTGGAAGAAGCCAGGAAAGCCAAAGAAAATTTGAAGGTTATCAATAAAAATTATATTAATCTTGTTCCAAAAGCTCAAGAGGTTGATCATATCTCAAATTTTAGACCTATTTCTTTATGTAATGTTTTTCTCAAAATCATTACTAAGATCATGGTAGAAATATTAAAGCCTATTTTACATAATATTATTTCCCCTGAATAAGGGGGCTATGTGGAAGAGTGTCAAATAGTATATGAGATAGTTCTTGCTTAGGAAGACATCCATTCCATGGATATGCAAAAATCTCCTTTCATGTTCATTCGGTTAGATTTATCCAAAGCTTATGACATAGTGGATTGGCACTTCCTTATCAAAGTTTTAAGGCAATTTGATTTTTCTTAGGATTGGATGGATTGGATTATGAGATGTATCTCTTTAGTTTCCTACTTAGTTCTTATCAATGGCAAGCCTTCTCAGTAATTCCAAGCTTCCAGAGGTATTAGGCAAGGTGATCCGCTATCCCCTTAATTATTCATCATTCTTACTGAATGATTGAGTAGGACTATAACCAAAAAGAGAGAAAACAATACCCTTGAGGGAGTTACCATTGCTCATGGAGCTGGACCTATCTTCCATATTCAATTCTTTGATGACTATACTCTTTTAGGTAAAGCTACAGTTAAGGAAGCTTCTAATATTAAGAAAATTATTAGCTATTTTTTTAAGGCTACTGGGCAATTGCTTAATGAAGACAAATCTAAAGTTATTTTCTTTCAATGCTCTACTAGAAAGGAATCCATGGTATTAGATAAATTAAGATATAAGAAGACCTCCCTTTCGATCACTTATTTAGGTATTCCCATCAATATTCAAAGGCAAAAAAAAAATATTGGAATTGGTTGTTGGACAAAGTCAAGAAGAAAATTGGAAAGTGGACCAACATGTGGCTTTCTTCTAGAGGTAGAATCACCTTGGTAAAATCAGTCCTTCAAGCTATTCCTATTTATGTTTCTTCTGTGTAGAATATCCTAAAGGCTATTCTTCGATAACTGGATCAAATCAGTCATCGGTTCCTTTGGAGTGGTGCTATGGAGAAAAGAAAATATGACTTGGTGAAATTGGACACTTTATGTCTTCCTAAGAATTAAGGGGGGTTAGGATTCTTGTATTATATTAATAACAACAAATATTTAGCTACTAAATTATATTTGAGGATGTTGCATAACCCCAATGCTATTTGGACCAATAATGTCTGTGCTAAATATACTGAGAACAAAAGTCCTGAAGACCTTGTTCACTATCAATTATCTACCAAAGGTTCTCCCATTTTAGCAGTTCTTAAGACTAGTGAACATTTGATAAGGAAAAATTTATTTTGGATCATTCATAATGGTCAACAGGTAAATTTTTGGATAGATTATTTGGATGGTCACAAGCATTTTATAACTCAATTTCCCGATTGGGGGCCTTGGATGGAGGACATTCACCAAGATAACTAGATTAAGGTGGATAATTATTATCGGTACCATACTGGTAATTCAAAGGTTGGTAGATATTGGATCCCTATTGAATACTGGCTTATTCAAATCCTAGAAAGGCAAAGATGAGATATCCAAGGCATCCTTCAAATGAGATCTCTCTCTTGGTCCCATGAAAAAGATTATTTTAGATGGAACAACACTACTAAGGGTGAGTATTCAGTTGCTCAATGTTATTTAACCTTATGCCATAATAATCCCAATTAATCATTTGATATCTTTTCTCAGTTGTGGGCTCAAAAGCACTGGCCTAAGGCGAGGTTATTTACTTGGTTTTTATTGCATCGTAGGGTGCTTACTAGGGAGAAACTTATGAAGCATGGTTTTCATGGCCCTTTTATATGTGAAATGTGTGGAAAGAATGTAAAAACTCTCAACCATATTTTTTATTGAGTGTACTTTAGCCTCTAAGGTATGGAGGAGAATGGTCACTTTACTTGGCTTACAGTGGTCTAATTTTTTTTTGTGGACATTTTGAGTAGATAAGTTGTCATTGATGTCAAGAGTGAGTGGTCATTAATATCATGATTTTAGCACCAATTAGTGGCAGTTTTAGTGGGCAGCATAAATTTTAGGTTCTCCAGATTCAGTTGATCAAGACTTGATTCCTAGATGTCAAAAGTGGTCCAAAGTGCAAAAGAAGAAGCCCAAGTGAATAATATTATAAGATTTTTTATAATATTATAAAGGGAAGTTTTTAATTTATTTATAAATTAATTAATATAATTTTTATTATAAATTAATTTATAATCTAATTTACTTAAGTTATTTAAATTATTTATTAATTAATTTTAATATTAGTTATAAGTTAATTTACATTAATTTTTAACTAACCCTAAGGTGGGTTATTAAATTTAATTTGAATTTCAAATTTGAATTTCTAGCACCGACATGGAAAGCATTTTACCATGTGTGTATAAAAGGGGGATTAACCACCTTACCAAAACCCCCAATGCTTTTCGAATTAAATCCTATGCTATGCGAGTGTATGCAAATCATGGTGTGCAATGAAGAGTTTTTATTTCTAATTAGAGGAGGTGAGATTATTTTACCCACCAAGGAGGGAGCCTTTGTCACCAACCACTGGTAGCGCAGTTGGCAACCATGGTTGTAGCAAGATGTGAGGGCAACAATAGGCAAAGGTTTGAATCCCCATGGAGGATCGTTTTGTTTTATGTTGAAAACATGATGAAGTAAGGTTGATAGGGAAGGAGGTTCACCTTCCTTCATGTGGGCACTTCTAGCCCATGCGGTGGGCTCCAAAACACTAAGGTTCTTAGCGCTTGGGGAGACGATAGTTCGAATCACCCTGAAACCCTTTTTGGGTGATAACAAAGGTATGCATTAAAATTTTAGCACCAAAATTTTCGGAGGAGTTATTTGAGGTATTAAAAATTAATTTTTGCATATTTTTGGTATATAAAGGTTTTAGGGGAGTTATAAGGTTGCTAAAAAATAAAATTTAGGTGTTATTTAATTTAGTGTTTGAAAAGGAAATAAAGGTGTTTTAGGAAGATTGGTTGAAGTCTTCTGGTGTTGGATATTATTTTAAGTTGGAGTTTATAAGGTGTATCAAAGTGATTATTTTTCATGTATGATTTGATGGATGCTATTTTCAAAAAGGAGTAATATGGTGTATTTGAGCTTTGATTATTTGTGTCTGAGGAATATTTGAGGAAGTGTTAAGAGTGAGATTTTGTCATCTAATGACAATCAAGATATCATGATAATATATAAATGATATGAGAAAGATATATGGATAGTGTGGGAATTGTAATAATGTCTACTTTATCCTCTGAAATTCAAAATTCTGAAGGTGGGAAAGCTCAAATTCAAAATTCTGGAAGGAAGGAAGTTGTTGCTGGAATCCATCCTGATGTTGTCACCTTTCCTTCGTCCAATGTGCCTACGGATATTATTTTCCTTGGATCTATCAACCATATTTCTGGGTCTCCTTCTGGACCTGTGCAGAGATCTCTTGCTCCTGGTGATAGTTCTGGCCTCTCCTCTGTGCAAAAGGACTTTGTTACGAAAAAGGATTCTGCTAATCCTTTGCCTGCTGCTAACTTAAAACCTCTTCCTACGACCGAGGGTGTTCCTTCTATTTGGGTTGATGATGTCCCTCCTCGTTGGGATGAAAATACCCTCAAGCCAACTTTTGCTAATGTGTTGGGCCATCCTTCTTCCCCTTCGGCTGCTTCCTATATTCCTTTCAAGGTGTCGGGCAACAGGGTGAAAATTCCTTTCAGTATTGTAAAACAATTCATTGTCGAGGAATCTGTTTCCCTGGTCGGCAAAGTGGTGGGTGGTAACCCTAGCCTTGACGTCATTAGGCACTGGGCTATTCCTAGATGGAAGGTTAGAGGGTCTCTTCAAATTTTTGGTCTTTCCAATGGGTTCTTTGGTATCAAGCTTAATGCCAGTGAGGATGTTGACTTTATCCTCTCCGGTGGACCTTGGTTCATTGGCTCTAAAAGTGTCTTCTTGAGGAAGTGGGCCCCTGATTTTGACCCTGACTCCCAGAGCATTAACCTTGCTCCTATTTGGGTCAAACTTCCCAATCTCCCCTGGCACCTGTGGCGTGAGTCTGTCTTCAAATCAATTGCTTCCATAATTGGAGACCTCCTTCTGATCGACAGGGTCACTCTTTCAAGGTCAAGAATGCATGTTGCTCACCTTTGCATCAATGCTAACCTTGCTTCTACTTTACCTACCTTTGTGGAGCTAGAACACGGGTCTTACCTTCTTAAGCAGGCTATTGTATATGAAAATAAGCCTCCTTTCTGCATTCACTATCAAACTCAAGGTCACTTGCGGGCACAATGTTCTTTGTTCATCAAACAGACTGCCCCTGTTGATGTTGTGTCGGGCCCCAACCATGATAAAGGAAAGGAAACTTTCACTCCACTCAGAAAGGACAAAAGGTGCTTCCTTCCTACTAAAGGAGTTGTCTACAGACCAATCAAAGATCTTCGGCTCAAAGAAACTATGGACAACATTCCCCTCAGCACTCTCCCTAGTGACAAAGGGGAACTAGCCTCCATTCCAAATTCCAATGCTAATGAGGTTAGTCTCTTTGCCTTTCCTAATCAATTTCAAATTTTGGGTAAAATAAATCCTGAGGATGACTTGGAGCAAGCTATTGGTGAGATGAATCCCGAAGATAATTGTTTGAATGAGATTGTTGATAACCTCATTCCTGAATCTAAATCTATTCATAATAGCCCTTCTCCTATCATGGAAAGTTAGGTTGTTTTTGAGCCCTCTCAGGCTAAGAATTCCCCCCTTGATGCTTTCAATCCTGACCAGCCTTTGGTGGACATCATATCTACCTCCATTTCCTCTCTAGAACCTTCTAGCCCTGTTGTCCAAAATATTAGTCCTAAAATCACCAGAAGTCATAAAAAATCCCCAATTGATTGTAGCATGGAGAAAAAAAGAGGGAGACCTTCAAACTCTGATCACTGGAAACAAGGAACCAATGAAGATATTGCTAATGGTGTCCAAAAGACATTGTTTTCCACAGGCATAATTTCTAAGGAAGATCCAAAGTGCACCAAACCTCCCCAACCATCTGGAAAGGGAGGCAAAAAAGTCACAAAATATTCTAAATGAAGATCCTCTCATGGAATGTGAGAGGCCTTAATGGCTTAGCTAAACAAAGGATAGCTAAATCATTAAGGAAAGAAATAAGACCCACAATTTTTGCCATCCAAGAAACAAAAATCAAAGAACCGCTTGAAAATCAGATATGTAACCACATCTGGAAATACAGTAACTATGTTGCTTGCAAAGCTAATGGTGCTTCTGGAGGCCTCTTATGTCTTTGGAATCCTAACTTGGTGGAAGGAAATATAATCCACTCTTCTGATGAGATGATGAGCATTATTTTCTTTGATAAAGACAATGATTCTCCATGGGTCCTAACCAACATTTATGCTCCTAATTCCATCACTGGTAGGGCTCATTTGTGGAACAACCTGATTGATGTCCGTAAGGCTTTTGCTAATATCCCTTGGATTTTAGTTGGTGATTTCAATACTCCTTTATTTCCTTCTGACAAGAAAGGGGGAACTGTCTCTTATTCTAAAAGCATGGAGGATTTTTAGGAATTCTTAAGTAATATTAATCTTATGGATGTTAATCTCAAAGGAAATCAATTCACCTGGTCAAACAGAAGGTGCGGATCCCAGCTAATCCAGGTTAAACTTGATAGAGTTTTTTTTCCCAGGAAGCCATTAACATTTGGGGAGATGCAAATCTTCAATCATTACTCAAAATTGGTTCTGACCACAGTCCTATTCTCCTTGACACCTGCAATCCTAAGCTTTTCAAAACTCCTTTCAGGTTTGAGTCTATGTGGATGCTTCATCCTGATTTTAGAGAAAGGATTAAACAGTGGTGGCAATATAATGCTCAAGGAACTCCTTCTTTTGTTTTGGCTCAGAAATTGAGATACATCAAAGAGAACCTGAAAATCTGGAACAGGGATGTTTTTGGCAACCTCTTCCAAAACAAGCAAGACATCATTAATAGGCTGGACATAATAGAAAGAGAAAGGTAGGAAAAAGGGGACTGTTCAGGGGAGATCAAAGAAATTGAAAGGAATTTACTGTCTCAATATCATAATATCCTTCAGTGTGAAGAGATTTTTTGGAGACAAAAATCTCATGATATCTGGTTAAAAAAAGGAGACTCTAACACAAAGTTTTTTCATATTTCTACATTAAGACATCGCAGCCACAATAGAATCAAAGAAATTCGCAAGCAGGATGGCAGCATGGTGAATGATATCAAAGAAATCAGAACTGAAGGTCAAGCCCATTTTTGGAATCTTATGCAAGAGGAACAACGACACAATTCTAGAGCTGCCAGAGATTTCTTTCTTCAATTCATCCCCAAGCTCATAACTGATGATATCAACAACAAGCTAAATGCAACACTTTCTGATGATGAGATAAAGGCTACCCTTTTTTCAATGAAACCTGACAAAGCTCTGGGACCTGATGGGTTTCCTCCTAGATTCTTTCAATCCTTCTGGGATGTTGTTAGTGAGGATGTGTGCAAAACCATCAGAGAAATTCAAAGCTCCAAGTCTGTTCCCAGAGGCTTCAACTCAAATTTTATTGCTCTCATACCTAAGATCCCCAATGCTTCCAGTTTTAATGATTTCTGGCCCATTAGCCTTTGCAATGTCATTTACAAAATTTTAACCAAAGCAATGGCCATCCGTATGAGAGATGTCATGCCGATCATCATAAAAAAATGCCAAGGCAGCTCTGTGAAAGGCAGATCCATCCTTGATGGCATTATTTCTGTCCATGAAGCTATTCATTCAAGTTCCTGCAACAAAAAGGTAGCCTTTCTTCTCAAGTTAGATATGAACAAGGCCTATGATCGACTAAATTGGGATTTCCTTATTGCCATTCTCAACAAGTTTGGGTTTCACAATGAGTGGGTTTCACTTGTCAAAGGGTGTATATCCTCCGCTTGGTTCTCTATTCTTATTAATGGCTCTCCAGCTAGCTATTTCCATAGTAGCAGAGGTCTGAGACAAGGAGATCCCTTATCTCCTCTTCTCTTCATCATTGTTGTTGAAGCTCTAGGCAGATCCATTTTGGCAGCCAGGGAGGTAGGTCTTATTTCTGGCATTTAGGTTACTTCACAATGCAGTCCTATTACTCATCAACAATTTGTTGATGACACCCTTTTGTCCACCTTTGCCTCTGTCAATGAAGCCTCTATCATCAAACGAATCCTCATCCTTTATGAAGAAGCGGCTGGCCAAAGGATCAACTTTCAAAAAAGCAAATTGTATTTCCTTAATACTCCATTGAGAAGACAACATTTGATTGCTAACATTCTCTAGTGTCCCATTAGTTCCCTACCTTCCTCTTACCTTGGAATACCTCTTTTCAATGGAAGTGTCAAGGATAATCTTTGGGATAATGTCATTGAAAGACTTCAAAAGAAATTGACTACGTGGAGAGGTAATATCCTCTCCCAAGCTGGAAAAATCACCTTAACTATGGCCTACCTTCAAAGTATTCCTATTTATTTTTTATCCTTATTCAAAGCTCCAACTTCTATTTACAGCAAAATGGAGAGAATCCAAAAGAATTTCCTCTGGTCAGGAACTGAGAACAAGCACATATTTCATCTGGTAGCCTGGGATAAAATTTGCAAACCCAAATATCAAGGAGGTTTAGGCCTCAGATGGATATCCCATATTAATATTGCTCTCCTCGCCAAGCAAGCTTGGAGACTTATTTCAGATGAACAGGTTGACTGGGTCAAAATCTTAAAAAGGAAATATCTTCAAAATTTTGAGTTTTTGCATGGTCAGGTACCCTTCGACGGATCCACTTTTTGGAAATCAATTTGTCAAGCTCGTTCCCTTGTGCAAAAAGGAACCCGGTGGCTTCTCGGTGATGGCAACTCCATTTCCTTCTGGGATGACAAATGGTTGGGCGAGTCTCCTCTCAGTCAGATTCCTACGCTCCAAAGGATCACTAACATTACCAAGCAATGTTTTGGTCCTCTAGTGGCTCATTATATGACTTCAATTAATGAGATTAAGAAATGGAAGGAGATTAATATTCCAAATCATGAGGAGGAATATTCATGCCTAAATAACTATCTTTCCTCTTGCAGAATTCTCGAGGCTTGTTCAAAGGATCAACCTATTTGGGAGCCCACGGACTCTAGGGAATTTTTTGTTAAAACTGCTTACCTGCTCTCCATTACCAATATAGAGAATCCTTTGCCTTTCAAGCTTGTCTGGACTAAATACCTGATTCCTAAAATTGCTTCCTTCTCTTGGCTCTGCATCCAAAATCACATTTTAACCATTGAAAATCTTATGAAACGAGGCCTTACTCTTCCTAACAGATGCCATCTGTGCTTGTCCGATTGGGAGTCCACTTCCCACCTTTTTCTTTTCTGTCCTTTTTCCAGAAAGGTCATTAATAAACTTCTTCAAGTTTTTCACTTGGTTTGGGCCAATCCTCCATCAATTGTTGACCTGTTTTACCAATGGCCTAATCCTTTCATAAATCCTGTGCTTAAAGGATTGTGCAAGTTTAGCCTTCAACATTTCTTATGGCAAATCTGGCTTGAACGTAATCGTAGAGTTTTCGATAAAAAAATTGTCCAACCTCAATACATTGCCAATAAAATCATCCTTTTTGCCATAGAAAATGCTCTAGCTGCACCTTTTAATCCACATCCTTGTCCTCCTTTTGAGAAAGATATCTTAAAGTCCTGTAACATCAATCTTGATGACCCCAAAAGTGCTGATATTCCCAATCCTAGAAGTAATGTTAAATGGATTCCTCCTCCTAACGGTTGGGTTAAACTCAATTTTGATGGTGCGGCCAAAGGAAACCCTGGGTTAGGGGGATTGGCGGAATCCTAAGGGATCATCTAGGAAATCCTATTTTTGCCTATGCTGAACCTCTTGGTGTTATCACCAACCATATTGCTGAGGCCAAAGTTGTTTGGAGGGGTCTTCAATTTATCAAAACTATCCCAAGAAACATCATTGTGGAAGGAGATTCCTTAAATATCATTAACTACTTGAAGTCTTCTAAGCCTATTAGCTGGAGGATCAGATCAATTATTGAAGATTGCAAGCAAATTCTTAAGCGGCAACATAATTGCATACTCCAACATGCCTACAGAGAGGCCAATACTATTGCTGATAAGCTGGCTAACATTGGGGTTCATGCCCAAGGACTATTAACATGGACAGACAGTCTACCTGCTGAGGTGGATGACATTCTTAAAAAGGACAAATGTGGATCCATGCACCCATAGGCTCTATTTCCTATTTCAATATTACCTTTTTCAAGATCCGTAAACTTTTTTGAGTAACCACTCATTCCCATCATTCCAAGGTGTTTTTTCGCATGAGTTTTAATGATTTGAACCCCGTGAGCCTTGATAAGTGTATTTCTTTTTTTTGAGATCTTTCTATAGCCTCCTCGATCGGAGGTTGGTCCCAAAAATCAATTTGGAGACCATCCCAAACCTTTCGGGGTATTGTGCTCAAATTTCTTGCTGGGAAAGTTTTTCATGCGTCCTGATTTATCACGTTGCCTTTTTTGAGTGTCATCATGCCATTGGTTGTGCCCTTAACCTAATCCTAATTCACAGATATTACCTTTGCCCTAGCCAATCCTTGCATGTCAAAATCCATCTCAAGCAAGCCTCCCAAAGCCCAATCCTCTTTGCCTGATTTGGTTGATAAATTTCTCCATAAGCTGGTCATCCATGCCACCAATGCATCCATTGCTCACTTGGAGGCTGCCCACATTGCCATCGGTAAGGCCATTGAGAGCCTCAAAGAATAGAGACACAACCTCAGCCTGTTCTTCTTTTGTGACAATTTCAATGGTTCTGCTGTTGAACCCTCCTCTGATGTTAAAGGAGGGGCTACTGAAGATGAGGTTGTAGAAATTGCAAAAGATACCTGCCTTGATGGTTTGAAGGAGATTCCAAAGGTGAAAGAGACCTCAAAGGATGTAGAGAAGGATAGTAGAGAAGGATGTAACGAAGGACAATGTTTTGAATATTGATGTCCACACTTTTCTACAGCCCAACGCTCTTCCTTGATGGCATTTCTGCTGGTCCCGATCGCTATTTTGGGTTGTTCTCCATTTCCTCTGGTTTTGTGGCATGTTGTTGGGTCTATTCCTACTTGTCTCCTCCTTTATGCCTTCTGGTGCTTCTTTTTTTGTTCCTTTGTGCTAAAGGATCGCTGGTAATCCTTTAGGTTGCTTTTTGAGTGTAATGGCTTTAGGCCTTTCAGTTTTGATGAGCTTTGCTCTATTCTTCATGTTTCTCTTTTCCTCCTCTTGTTCCTTTGAGTTCCTTTTTGTAAAAGGCGACAGGGCACCTTTCAAATGCCCTTTTTGAATTAATATAATTAACTTACCAAAAAAAAAAATTTTGTCATCTAACCATTGAAATTGGAAATAAGGAAATTATGATTTAGACAGGTTTTCCAAAGGGCACTCCTACATCAAAAAAATGTATGGGCATATTATTCCTAGTGTGTTATTGTTGAATGTTGTGAATGCAAAGTTGGAGTGAAAAGGATTGTTTGGTGAGCATTGTTGAGTATATTTTGAATTAATGCTTCAAGGTTTTTTGGAATAAAGAGTTGTTGATAAAACCTTGTTTAATAAGCATTGTTGTTGAATTGATTAAGTTGAGTGAACTTGAACTAGGCTTTACAAAGATCATGAGTATCATTGTTATGTGAAGATTTTTTTATAAGCATTGTTGTTGAAGTGATTGGTTGAGTGAAGAACTTGAACTAGGGTTTGCAAATATCATGAGTATAATTGTTATGTGAGATTGATTGATAAGCATTGTTGGAAACATTTGAGTGAGTGTTCATATTTTTGGACTAGGATTTGTGAGCAAGGATTATTACATTGAGTGATTGGTTGAGTATAGTTGGTTGAGCCTAGTCAAGTGGATGTGTTGAAGTGATTGTTCAAGTTCTATGAAACAAATTGTTCTATATTCTGAATTGAGTTGAGAAAGTGATTGAGATTTTGTGAGTGTGAAGCATATTGAGTCTCTAAAAATTCTCTATATGTTTCTAAAAGAGAGAGTGAACATGATTGAGCATTGAGGTGAATGTGAAGCATGTTGAGTCTCTAAAAATTCTCTATATGTTTCTAAAAGAGTTATTGAGCATTGTGATGAATGTGAAGCATATTGAGTCTCTAACAATTCTCTATATGTTTCTAAGAGAGTGATTGAGAATTGTGATGAATGTGAAGCATATTGAGTCTCTAAAAATTCTCTTTATGTTTCTATGAGTTTGGATAAGTTCTAGTGAGGACTTATTGAGCATATTTGGACAAGTTCTAGTGAGGACTTATTGAGTAAATTTGAGGTAAGTATTAGTGAAAACTTAAGAGAATACTGGACAAGTTCTATAAAGGACTTGTGGATATATTAGTGTGAGATTTTGTGGAAGCTTACAAGGCATATTTGAGATAAGTCTTTGAGAATAATTGTGAGCAGAGTTGATTGATTGATTTGGTAAAACCTTGAGTTAAGGTTTGGTGCAGATTTAGTAGAGTTGATTTGAGATTAAGTCAAGATTTGTTTTAAGGCTCGAGGAAAAATATTAAGGATAGATTTGTGCTAGACCGAAGGACTAGTTTTAGTGTATATCAAAGGACAGAGATTGAGGATAGAGTTGTGCTAGACCTAAGGACTGTGTTTAGTATAGATTTGAGGATAGAGTTTGGTGCAAATTTGGGGACAGGTTTGTTCCAAACCAAAGATAGATATTGATTGTATTTGTGCCAGATCAAAGGACTGTGTTTAGTACATATTTGAGATAGATCTTTGAAGGTGATAGAGTATAGAAGATGATAGTCTCCAGTGGATAGAGATCCATTAGCTAGGGCAGTGAGGACAAGTGTCTTCAGTGGATAGAGATCCATTAGCCAAAGCAGTGGGGGTAGTAGTTCTTCTAGAAGATCACCAATCAAAGCTAAGGATAAAGGAGTTCTCTTGTGGATAGAGATATACAAAATTGATTAGGGGATTGGTGTCTCCTTTGGACAGAGGTCCATAAACATTTTAATAGGGAAAGGATTCCCAAGAGATTGATTGAGAAAAATTTAGTGAAATATTTTCTTTATGGAGTAGCCCACATTGGGTGAACCACGTAAAATTGGTGTCTCTATTTTGTGTGGTGATTTATGTATTGTTTTGACTACTGCTATTGATTTTTCTATCTATACATTGCATAATATTGATTGGGAAAGAAAAGTAAAAAGTGGTCCTATACTATTCACCCCCCTCTTAGTATAAGCTTGTGTTCTTCAATTGGTATCAGAGTGGGTTCCTTCGGAAGAGTTTAACATCTTTAAGGAAAAGCTTTAAAGAACACAATAGATTATAAGAATGTGTCCTTAGATAATTCAAAACCAATATTTTATGGAAGTGATTATATATTTTGAATTATGAGAATGAAGATTCACCTGATATCACTTGGCAATGAAATTTGGGAAGCAATTGAAAATGGATACATATCGCCAGTTGATCCACCTACAGATAAGTAAGGTAAGCTTCTACAAAATTACAATTCAAAAGCAATGAATGCAATTTTGAGAGGTTTTCATAGAATAGAATCAATAAAAGTTATGCATTGTAGAGATGCAAAAGGAATTTGGGATAAGTTGCAAAGAATATATGAAGGAGATAAAAGTGTCAAAAAGGAAAATATACTAAATATCAAAGGGTAATTTGAAGAGTTAAGAATGAAGGATGAGGAAAATATTAGTACTTATCTACTTTGGGTAGATGAGGTTGCTAATGCCATGCAAGGAATTGGACTTAATGTTGAAGAATCAGATGTGTGTGATAAGGTCTTAAGATCTCTTCAAAAAAGGTTTAGTGAAAATATTTTTGCTATAGAAAAATAAAAAGATGGTGATTCTTTGACAAGAGATATATTACTTGGTATTCTTACAACTTTTGAGTTAATAAAATATGGGGAACCTATTTCTCAGAAGGAAACAACATTCAAAGCTACCAAGAAGACAAAGGGCAAGAAGTTAGATTCAAGCAATGAATCATCCAGTGATGAAGAAGCTAATTATGGCAAAAGGAATAAGGATTCAATAAGATTTAAAGATGTAAAATTTGTTAGATATTTTAATTGTGGAAAGTATGGTCACTATGCAAATGATTGTAAAAAAGCTAAAAATAACAATGATGAAGAAAAAAAGGATCACAAGAATAGGGAATTAGAAATATACAGGTACCAAAAGAGAGGTAAGTATGGACGAGACAAACAAGAAAAAAAGTTCTTTTAAAGACAAAAGAGGAGCTATTATGCAGATAAGGCAAGTAAGTACTCAAGTGATAGTGATGCTAGTTCTTCAAGTAATGGTAAATATGAAGTCCTATTTCTAATTGAAGAAAAATAAGTTAAGAAAAGGTCACCAATAATTCTCATGTGCTTTGGATGTGGTAATTTTGAACATCTTGAAGATAGTTGTACAATGAATGGTTTTAGTTTTAGTGATGATGAATATGAGGATGCACTTGAAGGACCAGGAGAGAATATTCTAATGGTACTAGAATAAGAAGAAGGTGAGCCTATAGAAGACAATTCAAAATAAAATGAAGATGTTGACAAAGGCAAACAAATAGAGGAAGAATAAAAAAAAGGAGTTGATCTTGAGGGAGAGCTTATTTATGCTCTTAAAACGTTAAAGAAGGTAAGAAAGAAAAACTTCCAACTTGAGATCCAGTTTCAATAATGTGATGAAGAGAGAGAAAATCTTATAGATGATCTAAACAAGTCAATGGCTAAGACAAAAAAGTTCAAGGATAAGTTAGAAGCAAAGGTCTTAGAATGTGAAAAGTTAGAACAAGAAGTAGCTCTACTAAGGAAATAATTAGAAAAGTCCAAGGACAAGCTACACAAGTTTGGGAAGAGCTTAAATATTATAGATAAGATGATCAAGGTACAAATAAGATCAACAAATAAAACAATTCTTGGTTTTGAATAGGCTTAAAATAAAAATTAAAAAGAGTCAACCTCAAGTTCTAAAGAAGAAAATTTAGAAGAAGACAATGTAAGAGAAAGTGAGACTTTTGAGGATGAGTTGGACAACAAAAAGTTCAACAAGGAAAGGAATAATGCACAAAGAAGAAACAAATGGAATAGGAACCAACATAGAGAAAAAGAGACTAAGATACCAATGAGGTCAAGGCAAGGAAATTTCATTGGATGGTGTTTATCATGTCACAAGTTTGGGCACATGGCTTCACAGTGCAGGACACATGAAAGACATGAATATGGGAACTTCAGAAGTAGGTAACTTTTCCATGGGTATTTCTACTCATGTAATCAGTTTGGTCACAAGGCAATGAACTACAAGGTACATGACAAGAACAGATATGGCTTCACCAGGAGAAATACCAAGACATTTGCACCTCCAAGGATTAATAACATTAAGTGTTATAAGTGCAATATTGATGGAAATACAACAAAGTGGTGTAGAGCAGACATTCCAAAATCAAGCATGAACAGGAACATGAAAAAGAATAGGAATAGGAATATGAACATGAACATGAACATAAACAAGAGTTTGAATAGGAACATGAACATGAATATGGACGAGAACAAGAACATGGACATGAATAGGAATAGTCAAAGGAATCAAAAGGATAAGATAATAAAGAAAGAGGACAAAGGTAAAGAACAATGCTTGCTAGGAGTAGAAATACTTCCACACCAAAATTAACCACCTCAAAATGAGGTGGGAGAGGGGCTAAGCGAAGAGACTCATTCTTAGCCCTGAGACCCAAAAGTGACCCTTTTCCATTGAAATAAAAGGATGAGAGATTTGAGTAAGTGGGAGATATTTGGTTTAAGAAGAGAGCATTGAGTTAGGGGGAGCAATGTCCCAAGGGGAGTAGAAAAATAAAAAGGTTAAGTTTTTGGTTAAAAAAATTGGGTTACCATCAATGACAAAGGGGGAGATTGTTGGACATTTTGAGTAGATAAGTTGCCATTGATCTCAAGAGTGAGTGATCATTAATGTCAGGCTTTCAACACCAGTTAGTGGAAGTTTTAGTGGGCAGCATCAGTTTTAGGTTCTCTAGTTTCAATTGATCAAGACCCAGTTCCAAAAAGTCAAAAGTGGTCCAAAGTCCAAAAGAAGAAGCCCAAGTGAATAATATTATAATATTTTTTATAATATTATAAAGGGAAGTTTTAAATTAATTATAAATAAATTAATATAATTTTTATTATAAATTAATTTATAATTTAATTTACTTAAGTTATTTAAATTAATTATTAATTAATTTTAATATTAGTTATAAGTTAATTTATATTAATTTTTAACTAACCCTAAGGTGGGTTATTAAATTTAATTCGAATTTTGAATTCGAATTTCTAGCGCCAATATGGGAAGCATTTTACCATGTGTGTATAAAAGGGGGATTACCCACCTTACCAAAACCCCCAATGCTTTTCAAATTAAATACTATGCTATGCGAGTGTATGCGAATCGTGGTGTGCAACCAAGAGTTTTTATTTCTAAAGTGCTTAGAGGAGGCAAGATTATTTTACCCACCAAGGAGGGAGCCTTGGTCACCAACCGCTGGTAGAGCAGTTGGCAACCACATTTGTAGCAAGACGTGAGGGCAGCAATAGGTGCAGGTTCGAATCCCCACAGAGAATCATTTGATTTAGTGTTTGAAAAGGAAATAAATGTGTTTTAGGAAGATTTGTTGAGGTTTTGTGGTGTTGGATATTATTTTAAGTTGGATTTTATAAGGTGTATCAAAGTGATTATTTTTCATGTATGATTTTATGATGTTATTTTCAAAAGGGAGCAATAAGGTGTATTTGAGCTTTGATTATTTCTGTGTCTAAGGAATATTTGAGGAAGTGTTAAGAGTGAGATTTTGTCATCTAACCATTAAAATTGGAAAGAAGGAAAGTGTGATTCAAACAGGTTTTCCAAAGGGCACTCCTACATCAAAAAAAGGTATGGGCATATTCTTCCTAGTGTGTGATAGTTGAATGTTGTGAATGCAAAGTTTGAGTGAAAAGGATTGTTTGGTGAGCATTGTTGAGTATATTTTGAATTAATGCTTCAAGGTTTTCTGGAATAAAGAGTTGATAAAACCTTATTTTATAAGCATTGTTATTGAAGTGATTACGTTGAGTGAACTTGAACTAGGGTTTGCAAAGATCATGAGTATCAGTGTTATGTGAAGATTGTTTTATAAGCATTGTTGTTGAAGTGATTGGTTGAGTGAAGAACTTGAACTAGGATTTTCAAAGATCATGAGTATCATTGTTATGTGAGATTGATTGATAAGCACTGTTGGAAATATTTGAGTGAGTGTTCATATGCTTGGACTAGGGTTTGTGAGCAAGGATTATTATATTGAGTGATTGGTTTAGTAGAGTTGGTTGAGCCTAGTCAAGTGTATGTGTTGAAGTGATTGTTCAAGTTCTATGAAAGAAATTGTTCTTTATTCTGAATTGAGTTGAGAAAGTGATTGAGATTTTATGAGTGT
The DNA here is from genome assembly GCA_028583015.1 of Wollemia nobilis. NCBI lineage: Eukaryota > Viridiplantae > Streptophyta > Pinopsida > Araucariales > Araucariaceae > Wollemia > Wollemia nobilis. Next base: position 2,039,012 of record JAQPPZ010001340.1, read on the forward strand.
GAAGCATATTGAGTCTCTAAAAATTCTCTATATGTTTCTAAAAGAGTGAGTGAAAGTGATTGAGCATTGAGGTGAATGTGAAGCATATTGAGTCTCTAACAATTCTCTATATGTTTCTAAAAGAGTGATTGAGCATTGTGATGAATGTGAAGCATATTGATTCTCTAACAATTCTCTATATGTTTCTAAGAGAGTTATTGAGCATTGTGATGAATGTGAAGCATATTGAGTCTCTAACAATTCTTTTTATGTTTATATGAGTTTGGATAAGTTCTAGTGAGGACTTATTGAGCATATTTGGACAAGTTCTAGTGAGGACTTGTTGAGCAGATTTGAGGTAAGTTTTAGTGAAGACTTGAGAGCAGATTAGACAAGTTCTAGAGAGGACTTGTGGATAAATTAGTGTGAGCTTTTTTGGAAGCTTACAAGGCATATTTGAGATAAGTATTTGAGAAGAATTGTGAGCAGAGTTGATTGATTGATTTGTTCAAACCTTGAGTTAAGGTTTGGGGTATATCTAGCAAATATTATTTAAGATTAAGTCAAGCTTTATGTTAAGGCTTGAGGATAGAGATTGAGGATAGATTTGTGCTAGACCGAAGGACTATGTTTAGTGTATATCAGAGGATAGATATTGAGGATAGATTTGTGCTAGATCGAAGGACTATATTTAGTGTATATTTGAGGATAGAGTTTGGTGTAGATTTGAGGATAGGTTTATTCCAGACTAGAGACAGAGATTGAGTAGATTTGTTCTAGATCAAAGGACTATGTTTAGTATAGATTTGAGATAGAGCTTTGAAGGTGATATAGAATAGAGGATGATAGTCTCCAGTGGATAGAGATCCATTAGCTAGGGTAGTGAGGACAGGTGTCTTTAGTGGATAGAGATCCATTAGCCAAAGCAGTGGGGGAAACAGTTCTTCTAGAATATCACCATTCAGAGCTAAGGAGAAAGGAGTTCTTCTATGGATAGATATATATAAAATTGATTAGGGGATTGGTATCCCATTTGGACAGAGGTCCATAAAAATTGTAATATGGAAAGGATTCCCAAGATATTGATTGAGAAAATTTTAGTGAAATATTTTCTCCATGGAGTAGCCCACATTGGGTGAACCACGTAAAATTGGTGTCTCTATTATGTGTGGTTATTTGTGTATTGCTTTGATTACTACTGTTGATATTGCTATCTATACATTGCATAATATTTATTGGGAAAGAAAAGTAAAAAGTGGTCTTATACTATTCACTCCTCCCTCTCAGTATAAGCTGTGTTCTTCATTTTTTACTTTTGAACAAGTTTAGAGGGATTGGCCTAAACAAGAGGGTGTCAATTATTTTATTAGGTAGTTAGTTTGGATGAGTTCTACCATTCTTATTTGAAATATATGGAATGAAAGGAACAGTCATTTTTTTAATCAAGATAGGAAGGATATTCATTATATTTGGCAAAATACCATTACCAACTTAGTTGAATCAATCCAATAGCTCCTTAATCACCCCAAAAACTCCCACCAATTATAGGATCAAATGATGCAAAGATTGAAGATTAACTCCTCTAAGGAAAACCATATTAAAGGGAATGTAAGCAATTGCATTATGGATAGAACAAGGAATTGGAAACCTCCTCCTAAGGATTTTGGAAAAGTCAATATTGATGGAGCCTCTAGAGGGAACCTTGGAAAAGCTAGTGTGGCAAGAATTGATAGACTTTCATATGGCTCCCTGGTTTTTACTTTTGCTAAGAATTTGGGTATTCTTTCCAATAACCTTGTTGAGGGGTATGATATTATTAGAGGCCTTCAAGAGGCTACTAAGATTGGATGGGAAAAGGTGCTAGTTGAGTTTGACTCTCAACTCATGATTAATATTTTGAAGACTCCTTCTAAGAATCATAAGGTTGATTGGAGAATAAAAAGAATTATTGAGAAGATTCAGTTAATCCAGATAGGATTTTTGAAAGTTGATTACAATCATGTGGTCAAAGATCAGAACAAGAGCATTGATGCTTTAGCTAATTGGGCTTCGGAAAAAGGTGATCTTACTTGCTATGGCCATCCTCCTAGATGGTGGGCTTCACAAATAAGAGAAGCTCTTCTATCTATCATTTCTTTGGATGGCTCCAGTTCTAGAGGTACCTAGTTTATTCTTGCTTTATTTTTTGCTTCTCTTTGGTTTGGTCAAGGTAGTTTAGTTTTTTGAGGTGTGTGTGTTTTTTATTTTTTTTGTTTTTGTGTTTTTTGTATTGTTTTTTGTTGTTATTGTGTTTTTATTGTTTTGTTTTGTTTTTTTTTGTGTTTTTTTTGTTATTGTTCTTGTGTTTTTATTTTTCTTGTTCTTGTGTTTCTGTATGTTTGTGTTTATTGGTGTTTTTTTTTGGTGTGTGAGTGTTTTCTATGTTTTTGTTTATTGTCTATTGTTGGTTGTTTTTTTTTATTTTATTATTATTTTTTAAGGTTTTGGTTGTTTTAGTTTTTCATGTTTTTGTTGGTTGTCTTTGTATCTTTCTTTTGTTTTTGTCATGTTTATTTTTTATTTTTATGTCATTCTTGTGTTTTTCTATGTGGTTCATATTGTGTTTTTTTTTTTTATCTTATTGTGTATGTGTGTTTGGTTGTGCTTTATCTTTTCGACACACTCAAGGAGTAGGCTTTTTTTTTTAAATATTCTTGTGTGTTTGTGTTTGTGTGTTATTATTTTTTATTGTTTCAGGTTTTCTCCTTGAGTATGTCAAAGGTGGTAGGCCAGGTACAAGCCATGGGTAATTTTTGTGGAAGAAATACCCCTACCTCCTTGGGTCTTACTCGAAAGTGGCATCCCTTCTGGGATGTTTTTAAAAAAAAAGAGGATTTAGCATGTATGATGTCAACCCACTTAAGTAAAGAGTTTATGGGTGAAGAATATGAGGAGGATAATGAATCGCTTGATAAAAATTAATTTTAAGATCATCAAAATGTTGGAAAGGTAAATATTGGTATTTTACATGCTTTAGTGGCTAAAAACTTGAAAACGTACAGATGGATACTTTTCAAGGAAAATGTATGGATCTATATATTTTCTTAGAAAATGTACTTGTCCATATATTTTCTAGCATGACACCTATAAAAGAATGATTTTTTGGGCACGCATTTCAATTCTATCATGCACTTTTGGAAATTGAAGGGAGAGGAGTGGGAGAGTGAGTGTGTGACGTGAAGCACTACCTGATTTAAAAACCCAAGGTGACAAGATGACCCGAAGTGGTGTAGGAGTGGGTTTTAGAGGGTGTGTAGTGATGGTAAGTTGACATTTGATGTTACTTTATGTTTTTGAGGTAAAACGAACCCTAGTTTTAGGTTGTTTTATTATTTTTGTACTTATTTTTAATTTTTTTTATATTTTTGTGTTAGGGGCAAAAGGGTATTCAAAAATACCTTTTGCCCAAAAAATGTACAAACAAGTGTGCCCATTCCATACAGATCATACAGATCTATAATATTTTGTACGAAATCATACGAATTCATACATTTTTTTTATATGTTGTATTTTTGACATAAAATTTGATATATGTGGACTGATGGGATTGTTTTTGCTATTTTGTAGGTCAAGGAGTTGAAGCATCAACATCAATTAATTACCTTGTTGAATTATTTGAGGCTGTTTTTGGATGATGTAAAGTGGTGGTGGCTACATAATATAGGCTTCTATGGGGTAGCATGCATGGATGTTGTTCAATGTGACCATGTGTATCTGTATGCCATTTGTGAGCGATGGGATAACGACAAAAATATGTTTCATTTTTTTATAGAGAAGATGATGATTACCCTAGAGGATGTATATCAAATTTATAGGCTTCCTATCGATGTATTGATTGTAGTGATCATGCAGGGTAGGGAGGTAAGGGAGATCATGCTACAAAGGGATTTTAGCCTTGGTTGGAGGGATTTGAGTGTTTATAGTAGGGATGCTAAGTATGGAGAGTAATACAATGATGGGTAGTTGACTTGATGGCATACATTATTTATGGTCTTGATATCCAATTACATGTTACCTAATTATTTAGGGGTGTTATTCTCATAGAACCTGATTGGACTTGTTTATGATATGGTAGAGTATGAGAGATATTTTGCATGGGCACCTACTTTGCTAGCACAAAATTATCAAGAGTTACATGGTGTCCATGACTAGTAGGACATCATTGTGTAGTAGTTTGTTGATATAGTTATGGTCCTGGGAACACATAGTTGTTATGAGGTCAAAGGAGCTACCGTTTGAGGCCCATGCACTGTTGGGGCTAGATTTTCTATATGTCATGCAATGGTGACATGATTTGGAGGACCATACTAGGAAATATCATGAGGGTCATGCCATATACTATCAAGGATAGTTTGGGAGCCTGAGGCTTGAGGATATTGTCTAGCGACCAAAAGAGGGGCACCAACTTGATGAGAAGATGGCATAGAGATGGTCTGAGTTAGGTAGTGTAGATGGATGGTTGGGAGGTATGCCTTTTAGCTTGATTTATTTATATTCTATCATGTGTAAAGATAGTTTAGGTTGTGATATGATGTTCCTGATCTATCTATGGTGATTTTGTAGGTCCAGGGACATCATAGGGCATGACCAAAGGGAGAGGCATTGGATGAGTTGCTAGAATTACCTAATGTTGATGGTGTAGGGATAATATTAGAATATAATTCTTGGTGAGAAACATAGATATGGGAGCCTGATGTAAGAGTGATTTATGGGTCTAGTAGTGTAGGCCCAGAGGTAGCCCCTAAGAGTGGAGGGGTGGCCACAAAAGGATTAGGTGATACTACTAGCAGGGTTGTAACAATGATCAATTATGGAGAAGTGACATCTAGTATTGGCAGCTCAATAACAACTAAGGTATTAGGAGATGATGATGGGGATGTCTCTTAGTAGGGATAACCATTAAGACAACATGTACAACCATGATATGATAATAGAGCTTAACCCTTGCAAGTAGGTGAGGCAAAAGTGGTACCAGATGATGAGGATCAAGATGATGTTATAGAGATGTATGTGGAGGAGATGTTGGAGCACATGTATGAGGTTGATGCTTTGCATGATAAGGTAGAGTATATAGAGATAAATAGGGATACATTAAGGTTGGATGTGGAGCAGTGTAGGATGTATATGGCCAAATTACTGTGAGAGCATGATGCAACAATGGTAGATAGAGGTTTTGTATTAGTGAGTAGAGGATAGGTGGAGACTATGATGAAGTGAGTGAGGGTACAAGCCAATGAGTTAGGGTAGCTTTGAGTATAGATGGAGGGATTTTTATGAGAGTAGGATGCAATCATAGTAGAGAGGGATGCCATAAAGGCTACTAGAGGGGAGATAGAGAGAGAGGCAAAGTAGTTGAGGATATGGGTTATCGAGCTACAAAGTGAGTGAGATGATATCACCATAGCATGAGATGCAACAGAGGTGGGTACATGATACATGGGGAAGATGAAGAGATTGAGAGCATATGTGGTTGAGCTACAATGTGGGTTGGATGACTCTACAATAGATATATAACATCTACAAGATGAGTTGGAGTGTTTGAGGGTCGAGGGAACTGGGTTAGTTCTTTAGGCTGAGATCATGTAGTTACAATGGATGGTGGATGAGTATGGGAAAAATATTCTATGAGAAAATGCCTATGCAATGATGTGCATGGAATTTTTGGTTGTCAATACATTACCACTACCATCGTGCTCTAGCTCTACATCATATCGTAGCCACAGGAGTATAGCATTTGTGACTCTATTAGGATCATTATTTATAGAGTTGAGAGTATCTTCAATAGGAGGATCAACCTCAATGTAGAGAGGTGAGGGCTCATAGAGGAGGGATGGTGAGGGGTTGACATGACATGAGGTTAGTGGTGAGTCATCTAGTGGGTGATAAGGTTGATGTGGTTTTTGGTGTGGCAAATGTACCATGATTTTTTTTGTATATGATTCCTATAGGTTATGCAAATGCATAGTGTTATGGATGTATATGTATTATATGGATATGTATATGATTAGATTTATTCAAAAAAATTGATGATGTATACATTGATGTTGATCAATATATATATATATATATATATATATATATATATATATTTATGTTGATGTGATTGTGTTATGCATATTTGATTATGGTAATGATTGGATGTATTTGATTTGATATGTATGAGATGTTATTGTGAATGCTATGGATGAAATTAAAAATACTATGTATTTTGAGACTTGTAATGGCATGTATAATCAATATTTTTGGATGTGTGTATTTGATTTATACAATCATGTATGGTATAAGTAATCAATGACATAGTGATAGTCATTTGATATATGAACAAATGATGAGACAATGCATATGTAATATGTATGATAATACAAATCTAATCATGATGTGTATGTAAATGCTTATGATGATGCTTGAATAACAATTATAGATAATGCCTATTTATCTTGATAGCTTGCTAGTTGTACAACTAAGCATGATGTGTGTTTGTTTCTTCTGCTAAGGTGTTTTAGATGGTAGAAGGGATTTCTAGAGAGTCAAACATTTGAGTTTAATCATCAAACCCATCTATTAGTCAAGTGATATTCTACTAAAACCTAAACCATCCTAACTAAGGTTGAGCCTATCATGAATATATGTGTATGAAGTGATCTATTCATTTATCCATTTTAAGTGAGGTTGAAATAACCAATTGTAAACTTAGCCGGTTAAGCTAGCTCATACATAAGCATGCATTGGTATGTACAAAAAAAGATTACTATTCTGACAGAAATGTCACCACTTATAAGGTGTGATCCACTATCGGTCATGCATATATAGCCCCAATAGAGATTAGCCCCATGATATATGAACTTGAGGAGCTAAGGGATTCAAGATTTTTCTTGGTGGTACTCTTTTCTCTTTTTATTTATTTATTTTTTACTAATTTTTAGCTTTTCCTTTTATTTAACCTCAAGGTTTGAATCACACAAATTATAGGATGAGCATGGAAAATATTTTTGATCGATGACCAGTGTATGCAAGGAGTTGTCTTCCTTAAAATCAAAATTTTGTTTAATTTGCATATGTGTTTGATCCATGAAAGAACTCTAGTCATCCAAGGGGATTCTATAATTGCATTAGAATCCAATGGTATTTGATAAACTTTGATGAGATCAACTAAAATGGCTAATTAAGAAAAGACTTCTATTACTAAGCAACCTATGCATAAAATTGAACACAACATAACAACAGTTGTGATAACTAGTGTATGATGTTGTATGCAATGAAAGATGCCTATGTGCAATAAAATGGACTCAATGATGTAAGAGTGCAAACAATGGTGAAATGCATGATAATGTGATGCCTATTTATAGGAACATGCATGGAAAACCTTGTTATTGATTAAGTGAACCAAGGGTTATTGGTTAATTTATATTTTCATATCCAAAAATGGAGACAATAATATCATAGAAATCTCATGAAATGATATAGGTATTGATGCAATGGATGATGTGATTGCAAATATTTAGTGGTATCAACATGAGTGATTGGTGAAAAATCAGAATAAATAAGAAGAAACTATCCAAGGTATGTAGTCACTATAAGTGTGACCATCCAACAAGGATAGGGAAAAGAATAAGAAGATGTGAAGAAATAAGAGAAGGAGAAACCTATCCTAGGTATGTAGCAGCTCTAAGAATCACCATACAACAAGGATAGAGAAAAATAAAGAGAGGTGAAGAAATAAGAAGATGGAAAACTTGCCCCAGGTATGCAGTCGTTCTAAGACCGAACATACAATAGAGATAGGAAAAAAAGAAAGAGGGGTGATGAAGGAGAAATATGATCATAGAAGTGGTTATTTTTGTATTTTGTTTGTTTTTAATTTTATTTTGATTTTGGTATAGAATATACAAGGATTTGTAAGCCTCTATTGGTGAAATAAGGCATAGAATACGTGGAGATAATTGATGTTGAGGGGCTCAATTTTTGCTATTCCCTCAAGGTTGGCAAGTTGATAAGCACCTAACCCATATTTATGTGTGATTATGTAAGGTTCCAACTAATTTGAAGTGAATTTATCATGTAAATGATATAGTTTGTTTGGATTTTGTTCGTTCTCTTTGAATTCAAATTCATGTATTTTGTTGTTAGCTTTACCCCAATTTTGGTGTTCAAGCTCTATTTAAAATTTGGGAATGGGATGATGAGAAAGCCATCTCGCTCAATGTCCAAATTGGTTTGGTAAATATGGTCTTGATATATGTGCAAGTTTTCAATGATATTTATGTTATGCTTGTCAAGAAATGTGAGTTGGTCTAAACGAGCTTGATGAGTGATTTCATCATTGATGAATTCTTGTAACAAGATTCTCAAATATGGGATCTCTAACTCTAGGGGCATGATGGCTTCAGTGCCATAGACAAGTGAGAATGGAGTTACCCTAGTGGGTGTTCTGATGCTTGTTCAATATGCCCATAATGCTAAAGATATTTTATTATGCCAATCATGATGAGAATAAACAACCATTTTGTAAAGGATGACATAAATGGTTTTGTTCGTTGCTTCTATTTAACCATTTTATTGGGTATAAAAAGGAGTTGATAAGCTGTGTTTGATGTTATATTTTTCACATAGCACATAAAAATACTTGTTTTTAAATAGTGTGTCATTATCAAAAATGATGTGAGAAGGGATTCCAAAGTGATATATGAGATGTTGTTAAATTAATTTAACAATTTTAGGTACTATTTTTTGGATGAGTGGAACAACCTCTACCAATTTGGTAAAGTATTTCATGGTTGCTAAGATAAATGCATGATTACCTGGGGATGTTGGGGTGATTTTTCTAATGAGGTCCAAGCCTTATTGTGAGAATAGACACATTGATTGGATAGGCTACAATGCTTGTGATGGTAAGTGCATTATATTGGTGTGTTGTTGGTATTTGATGCATTGCTTGACATAGGCACAAAAATCACATTCCATAGTAAGCCAATAATAACCCATGCATAGGATGTGTTTAGTGATGGTCATTCTACTAAAATGACCCTCACAAGTACCATCATGGATGGAAGATATGACATGATTTAATTCTTTTGGCTCTAGGCATTGAAGGAGGATACCATCATAGCCTTGTGTATAGAGAGTGTCCCCCAATAAGGTATATATAATGGAATTTTGTCTAAATATTTTCTTAGCATCCTAGGATAGGTCAGGTGGGAGCATGCTTAGTTTAATGTAGTCCTTGATTTGTGAAAACCAAAGGATAGCAGGTTCTACTTGAACAAAGTTGACATCTATGTTATTGATTAAGGCTTTTGGTAAAATGGAATATTTGTAGAGAATTTGTACAAATATATGGGTTGTATCAACATGTGGATTCTAGAGAATGGGAGAGCCATCAATGAATTGGTTGATTGACCTAGGCAAGGCTTCAATGTCATACCAGTAAAATTGTGATAGCAACTCATTTGCACCTTGTAAGTATTGTTTGAGTACCATGTAGTAATAGTTGTAGGTACCATTTATCTAATTAATCACTAGGAGGAAATAATCGATGGTGTGGATACATTTGATGCACATTATGAGGGCTATATTTAGACCTAGGATAAAGGCTTCATACTTAGCATTTTTTTTGGTGCAAGGAAGATGAAGTTTAAAGGAAAATGAGATTGGAACCCCTTATGGTGTGAAGAAAAAAAATCTAGCACATCTTCCTTTTTCACATTTAGAACCATCAAATAAAAGTCTTAGGTCAAATTTGTCCTCTAACTAAACATATTATTATTGTTCTATAATCTGGAAGATAGAATCATCGAGAAGCTCAATGATTAGAGGATTGTCATTAGTGAGTGGAGCTTCTACAAGATGATTTACAATTACTTAATCCTTTATGGATTTTTGATGTATAAATTCAAGATCAAATCTGGATAGTAGCATTAATCATTTAACGGTTCTAGTATTTTGATATGATTTACCCATCATATAACATAATGGATTTTACCTAGTGACCACATAAGTGGTGTGATTAATCAGATAATGTTAGAGTTTTTTAGTAGCAAATATTAGAGCTAAGCATACTTTTTCAATATACTCATATAAGGTTTTATAACTAACCAATGTTTGAATGATGTAATAGATGGATTTTTCCTTTTAAGCCAAAAGAGTACCCAAGGAAAATTTTGTGGTAGATATATACAAGTGAAATGGGAGTTTTTTTTGAGGTGGATTTAACATAGGTGGGACTATGAAATAATACTTGATGCCTTCAAAGGTAGTCTAACATGCCTGGTTCCATTCAAAAAGCACCCCCTTTGCAATAAGTAGTTGAATGATTTGCATTTGTTTGATAATTGCATAGTAAAGTGATGAATCACTTGCATTTTTTCTTGTAGGCTACACAATTGCTTTAGATTCATGGGGACAACATTTTGGTAATATATTTGACCTTGTTGGGGTCTAATTTTATGACCCATTGAGAGATAATGAATCCTAAAATTTTTTGGAAAGCATTTTGAAAACACATTTATTTTGATTCAACCTGATATTATGTTCTAAGAGGTAGGCAAATATTTTTCGTAAGATGTTGATGTGCTGGTTTCATTTTTTGGATTTAGCCAAGAGATCATCCATGTAGTCTTCCACAATTTTATGCATATAGTCATGGAATATGTAGGTCATGATGTATTGGTATGTAGCACTTGCATTTTTTAGGCCAAATGACATGACCTTGTGTAGTTGAATGTCCCCTAAGGAGCGATGAAAGATGTTTTATGTTGATCATCGAGGTTGATCCAAATATGGTTATAACTTGAGAACCCATCCATTAGGGATAAAATTTCATGAACTACATAGGAGTTGACCAATGTGTTGATGTTTGGGAGAGAAAATTTGTCTTTAGGATAGGGCATGTTGAGATCTCAATAATCAATACATATGTGTATCCCTCCTTTTGGCTTTTCAATGAGAATGATGTTTGATAACCAGTTGGGGTAGTTGATTGGTTGAATAAAACAAATGTCTAGGACTTTTTGTAACTCATCCTTTACCACTAAAGCTATGATGGGGTGCATTTTGCACAATCTCTATTTGATACGCTTAAAATTTGTAGATAGGGAAATTTAACCCATATCAAATTCCCTAGCCAACCTAACATACGTAAGTTTCCTTCTTTTTAAAAATTTTATTTGTTTTCCCACATGTGCCAATTGATTTGGTATGTTTCCCCATTTTTCTATGATTTTGTGCCCTAGTGACTAGAACGTGTATCCATAGAATCTGGAAGCCCACCAAAAATCATGAATTTTATATTAAAAATAACTAATGATCAGATCTCGGTGAATTCACAACCTCACCACTAGGACACAAATTTGTTGAATTTAGAAAAACACCAAATTATCCTGAGCAGACCCAATTTGGCACCCTATATCTCATTAAAGTTAAGCTATTTTACATCAAAAAAATCCATTAAAACCAAAATTATCTACATTAGGGGTTGGATATTGGAATAGTGAGTTAACAAGCAAAATAATTCAAAGTTTTAAGAATGAAACCATGAAAATATTATTATTTGACTTGGAGGGAAAAGATCTAACATTTTTCTTGCAGGTTTGATAAGCTGGAATAGGGTCTCTTTGCTACCATGGAGATTAGTTGTAAGGAAAGACTTGTTGTTGCTTAGATCCACCATTTCACCATCACTATTCAGGTATCCAATGATCTGATGTACTACGTAATCCACTGTAAGTTCCTTTTATAACTCTTGTATTATCATTTAATCATACTTCATGTAAGTTCCTTTTATAACTCTTGTATTATCATTTAATCATACTTCATGAGGAAGATCTATTATTTTTTGTTAATCTAGTGAATTTATGCCCTGACAATCAATGAATATGCAGACTGCATACTCGCGTCTAGGCTGCAAATTCATGGAAATATAGATCTAGGGGTAAAATCATGCTTTCAGATTTATAATTTCATATACATATCACTTTAGATCGATTTGCATTCAATAATACTTAATCATCCTTAGATTCCATTCGCATATTCAATCTAGATTCAGATCTATGCATGCTTTTGTTATTCAATTTTCTTGTGCAAGGTTGTTTAAAATACCTAGGGGATCTAACTATTGTGCCATCAAGAATCATATCTATAGTGGCTTAAGTAGATCCTCAAATCTCTAATCCCCATATTTAAGGGTCTTGTGTAGAAGCTCTTTGTAGATATTTTGGAAGATGTGATTTCGTGGGCTAGCTGATAGAACGTGTATTCACTGTATAGAATGTGTATTTGATGACAGACCATGTATTCATCTGCACCAGACATCCAAATCAGATAAGCATTTGGTTTCTTTAGTTTTGATTTAAATTTTCAAAACTTTATTAATTTTATGCATTTTATTTGTAGATCATCTTCATAACATAAGAAAAATACAAAAAGAAAAAAATATATATATATATATGGCATATGATAGCATAGAATTACCTTCTTGCATTCATAAGGTTTGTTGCATTATAGTTAATTCTAAAATATTTTTAGTTAATTTTCTATTGTTACTTTCATGAAAATTGAAATGCATGTAGCTTAAGTGTAGTTGCATTTTACCCAAACTCTAGGTGTATGCCTAATTAAAGAACACATCAAACTTTCATATTGCATAGGCATGGAAACCACCACCAAGTGTTTCCTGGTGAACCCACCACAATTCATCGATAACCACCAAAGAGGGTACGACACAAGTACCTCTCATCTGAGGTGTAGATCCCCTATTTTCCATCCCCCTTCTAGGCATGGATCCATTAGCCTGAAGGAAAGGGGTGCAAAAATTTTGAGTCTACATTCTTTGGTGAACCCGACGTGAAAACACCACCACTTTTATTTTTGTTTTTATTTAATTAAAAAACTAAAAAATACCATTAAAATTTGTTTGTCTTAGATTAAAGCATATAAAAAGATAATTTTTAAATTGAATCGATTCACACTTTTCATTTTTATACATCATTCCTTAAAAAGAATCACATTCGACATATTATTCCACAGCTTCGATGGTCTAGACACAATGGGAATACATAGTGAAGGGGGTTAGCCATACCCATGAACCTTCAAAAAGGGATTATCCTTTTGCCTATGCCCAAAAAACTGAAAACCTTAATCAAGATTAAAATTTAGCCGATCCAACAACCATCATAACCATGGAATAGAGCATGCACTTCTCTTCAGAGAGTGTATCACTGACCATGGTGAACTGGGTGAGGATTGGTAGGACCTAGGCTTCATCACGACTTGGACTTCATCACCAAGCATTTGCATGCAGGCATCCAGGTGAAAGCCTAATTTGAAACAAGACAACTAGACCTCCAACTTTTCACACATTTTGAAGAAAGGATTATAGTTAGAAGAAAATCTTTTTCTAGGATATTTTCACTTTTTATTTCATTTTTCTAAAAAATAAACAAAAGAGAGATAATTAAATGGTGGATAATAAAATTAGGGAATCCACACTCATAGACCTTAGGAAAGTGTTCATAGAACAAGAAGTCGATCTTATTTTTAGAAATGATAAAGAACACTAGAATTATTTGTGGCATAACCTCGATCTTGTTAGGAGAAGGTCTGAAGAGTTAAGCAAAATCAAGAGAATCAATATAGCTAAAGCTCTAGGTATAGACTACCACTCACCTTACTTTGAAATTAAGAGGAGTTGTGAACGTTGGTTAGCAAATAAAAGAGCTAGTGTCCATTCAACAATATATCCTTGGGAAAGCTATTTTGAGGATTCTCTAACCATCCACAAGTTCCTAGCAGATCTAGAGAACAAAGAGGTGACCTTAGAACATAATAGGAGATACAACCGAGCGCCTAGAGGAGATGTACTCTTCAGGGAGTTTTACCACGATCTGCAATTTGAAAGTCCCACAACTGTTCAAGGAAAATTCTTTATTGTTCATTTAATTCATCTCTTGAGAAAATATTTTACATTTGAAGAAGAGCATTATATGAGCCCTGAACAATTGGAACCAATCAATGATATTCATAAGCTCTTTAAAGAGGATTGAGTGTGGCGATTAAGATTAGTGAAGAAAAAAAACTTTGTGATCAACAATAGTGAGAAGTCTTAAATATATATATATATATATATATAAATAAAAATAGATATCCTAAAAAAAATATTTACTAAGAGTCTTGATAACCTTAAAAGAAACAAAGGGATCATCAAGAAATAATAATGCATTTAAGAAATGGTAAAGAAGTTGTAGATCCTCCGAAGGAACAACTGGATACTGAAAACCCTAATGATGAGAGCAATGAAGTAGAAGTAGAAAAAGAAGATAAATAAGAACAAGATGAACAAATAGAACAAGTTGTAACCAATCCAAAACCTCACCTTGAACCAAAGGTAGGACCTCAAGGGGAGGTTCATTTTAAAAATACAGATCAATTTTGGGGTTTTGTAAGCTATAATCACCCTACTATTCTTAGAGCCTTTGAGGCAGAAGACTATCTTAGGGGTCAACTTTCAGTTCAAGCCTCCTTAGAGCAAGCTTTCAGACTTCAACCGAGAGCCACATAGGAATGACTTCAACTAACCTTACCCATTTTCATCATATCCCCTTTGGTAATCCTACTCTTGATACCACTCAATCTATCCAACCTCCAGATGATCACTCGCAAGATAACACCCACAAAGTATCACAACAACAAGCTATTTATGCCACTACTACAACTATTAGTGTAGGGTAAAACCCATAAGTTTCCTCAACTAGTGAAATATTATTTGCCCATATCTATAACAACATACCTCCCCATCAATTTTATAATCCATACGCACAAGCTTCTACATCACAAAATAATCCTTCATCACAACCGATTCATTCACAACCACTCCATTTTATTCCTCCACAAATTCCTAATCCTTATTCTTCATATATCCCACACCCTTCTCATAATGCAACAAGTTCTTATCAACAAGTTACCATGCCCATTTTAAATCCTCTTCACAATAGCATCTCTATCCCATATATGAATCAACATCAAGCCAACTCTTCCTTTGTTAATCCTATGCACAATAATGTTACAACTTCAAGTCTGACTCCATATCAGGCCATGCAAGCTAACTATTACCCTCCTCATGCAAACATAGTGATGCACAATGGCAACACCATCTTGAAACTATAGTGAAATAGTTAGCTTCATGATTAGATCACATAGATCCTTATCATCCCACATACAATTATAAGGAGATGTGCAATCAACCATTAGATCCCATTATTGCAGCAAGACCGTATCCCAAATATTTTCCCATGCTAGTCCTTCCAATCTATAAGGGAACTAAATATCCAATTGAACATCTTCGCATGTTTAGAATGACATGTCATGATATTTCTTATGATGATATGCTACTGCTAAAGATATTTCCTAAAAGTCTAGGGGGTATGGCTCTAGAATGGTATTATCAATTACCAATACACTCCTTAAGAAATTTTGAAGAAATTGTAGAACTATTTGTGCATCAATTTGGTGCCTACATAGAGAGACATGTAACGATCAAAGACTTGTATAATTTGAAACAAGGAAAAGAAGAAAGCTTTACTGAATTTCTAGCCCGATGGAGGAAGCTTTTGGGTAAATTACACTTTACTTTACCTCCAAAAGAGATGTTAGAAATATTTATTGGAAACTTACAAGAGCAATTATCTTATGAATTGGCAACTGCTACTTTAACCTCTTTTGATCAAGCCATCGATTTGGCAAGGAGAGTAGAAGAAGCTCTTATCAGAAGAGGACAACTTAAAAGAAAATATGAAGATAAATCATCCAAAAACCAATACAAAAACAAACATGTGGTGGGATATGGGGTCACAGATAATAGACCCCCTACAAATGTTAATGTTGCCAATGTTGCAAAAAAATTGTATTGAAAGCACCACAAAAACCCCCACCATGCAATTTCACAAAGTTGAATCAACCCTTGACAATGGTCTTGCCATAATTATTGGAAAGAGGCTTGATAGAATTTCTAGAAATACGACAACCAGACACCTCCTAACCTTGGTATAGACCAGATCAACATTGTGATTTCCATCAAGTTGATGGTCATCCAACAAATACTTGTAGGAGATTAAAACACTTAGTGCAAGATCTAATCAACAATGGTAAATTGGAGGTAGAAAGTTCTTCTCAAAACCCTAATCCTCCTACAAACACGCAAGCTCCTACGCAACAAGCACAAAATGCAAACCAAAATTTGGACATTTTCCAAAACCCATTACCCAACCATGGTAAAGAAGTAGTAAATCAAGTGGATTATAAAAATATCCCTCATCCAACATGCTACGTAGGTATGGTTGGTAACATTTTACCATCACAACCTTCATAGAGTACATTCGTACCTACGCAATCTATTGTTACAATCGAGAGATGGTGAGAATCTCAACCCTTGTCTCTTGATTATTCGAAAAGTGAATCAGAATCTGAACTTGACATTAGTTCCCTTCAGTCTAATAGTTCAGAGGATGAATCAGGACCTGTGATACCCATCACATATTTGCTTAGTTCCCGAAGAACCTTTTCCAAGAGTGTTGACAACTCATCCATCTTCATGTCAATTGCTCCCTCTAGAGCAAGCAGCAAATCATAGACCTCATCCCATTCGAGCTAATCCAACCTCTTCACTCATTTCTATATTACCTCCTCTTCAATCAAACAATATAGTGGGTACAATTGGGGCCATAACTAGACAACAAGCTCAAGCCCAAACATCTCAACCACAAATATCCTCATCTCAATTAAATGACTCTTTTCAACCACCTTTAATCTTGAAGGCACCTAATAAAAGTAATAATCTAGTCAAACCTCAACAAAGAACACCTTTCGACATTAATGAACAACTAGCTAGTACAATAACTAGAATCTCACTTTTAGAACTTCTTCGATCCTCCCTCATTCATAGGGAAGAATTAATGAATACCTTAAGTCAGATGATGGTGCCTCAAGATATAGAACCAACTATTGTGGTTAATGTTGTAGCCTCTAACAGAGTTGATTACATTGATTTTCATGATAAGGATATTCCTCCTCAAATTCTACATAGAGATAATCCTCTTTACATAACAACATTAATTGGAGATGTTTGTGTTAAGAGGGTATTGATAGATAATGGGTCATATTTGAATATTTGCACCTATGAATTTTTCAAAATATTTGGATTCAAAAATGAAGACTTAAGAACAATTGATATGATCATTAAAGCCTTCAATGATGAAACTCAAGATGCATGTGGTGTGATGTCCATCCCACTACAAGTTGGTCCTAGAACTTTAAATACATCTATTTATGTTGTACCATGCCCAACATCGTACAATATTCTTCTAGGATGTCCTTGGATTAATGCAATGAGGGCAGTCCCTTCTACCTTACATCAGTGTGTGAAATTTAAATTCAAAAATCAATTAGTTACCATTCATGGTGATCCTAGACCTTTTGAGATGTGTGTTATGGTTGAACCTATTGATGTGCCCTTTTGCCCTAGCTTATCTTCATTAGCACCTACTTCTTCTGATTCATCCCTAACCACATCTGATCAACCACATTCATCCAACACACCTCCTCATACCAATGATCCTTCTACATCATATCCTCTCATAGATGAGGTGCTAACTGATTTTCCCACCATACTAGCCCTAGCTGAACATGCCAATTTCACTATACAAGATTCTATCCTCTTGTCTAAACTACCACCCTCTCCACGTACGATGGGACTACCCCATAAGAAAAGAGATATATACCATGTTGGTAATTGCACCTTCATTTCTATGGGATATTCCACATATGAGATTATCGTTAATAGAACAAGCTTGATCTTTGACGAAAATAGTTTTACCCATTGTTATTTTTTAGATAGATATACAATTTCCAAGCAAATCATGTGTGACATGGGTTATAGGGGAAAAGGCTTAGGTCACCTGGAAAATGGCATATGTGAACCTCTCGATGCTGAAGAGTGGCCTGCATGATGTGGTATTGGTTACATTCCCATAAAATGCCAACCTTTTCCCTTCGATGATGATGACCATTTGATCACGTATGGTGAATATTTAGAAAATTAGCAACGTCTGAAAGAGATCAAGAAGTATAAGGAACCTTATTTTCCCTCCCATTTTTACTGCAATATGCTTTTGATAGTTCATCCTAAAATAATTGCCACTCCAGATGAATGTGTGGAAGGAGATGTCTTTTATGACATCGCACCCGATGAAGTCATGCAAAATGGTTTCTTTTTCGATGGGTCCATCCCATGTATAGCACACATTCAAACATCAACTACGCAAGATGAATTAGCAAATCTATCCTTAGAAGAACTTCAAGAAATGGGTGTTTCACCCGTCCCCCCTAATTTTGAAAGAGATTTAAACATTGTAATAGAGGATATTTTGAAAATCAATATTGGCATTGAAGCCAACCCTCGTATAGTTAAAATAGGAGCTACTTTGAGTAAGGAGGAACAAGGTAAATATATGAAACTCCTTGCAGAATATCCTGATATCTTCGCATGGACGTATGCAGATATGCCTAGCCTAGACCCATCTATAGTCATGCATCATTTAGTGGTTCATCCTGATGCTAAGCCTGTGAAACAAAAGCTTAGAAAAATGCATCCTAAAATAGCCTTATTGGTCAAAGAAGAACTACAAAAGCTCTTAGATGTTGATTTCATCCAAGCCATTGATTATTCTGATTGGATATCCAACATCGTTCTAGTATCTAAAAAAGAGGCTAAGAAAATTAGGGTATGTACTGATTTTAGGGACATCAATGCCGCATGTCCCAAAGATGATTTTCCCCTCCCCAATATGGATCAAATTTTTGATTTTATAGTAGGGAGTGGGATGTTATCCCTTATGGATGGTTTTTTAGGATATAACCAAATCCGTATAGCACCAGAAGACCAACCTAAAACTGCTTTCATCACACCATGGGGAACTTTTTATTGGAAAGTAATGCCCTTTGGTCTAAAGAATGTAGGTGCAACTTATCAAAGAGCAATGACCTATGTGTTTCATGATATGATGTATGACATCTTACATGATTACATCGATGATATTATCACACATTCTATTAATGAGGAAGATCATATTCCTGACCTTCGATGAGTATTTGATAGGCTTCACGAGTACAAGGTCCATCTAAATCCAGACAAGTGTGTTTTTGGTGTTAAATATAGAAAGTTATTAGGGTTCATCATTTCCATGCGAGGAATAGAGATAGACCCAGTTAAAATAGATGCCATTATAAATATACCACCACCTAAGAATTTGACTAGAGCTTCGTAGTTTACAAGGTAAACTTCAATCTATCCGTCGCTTCATTGACAAGTTAGTAGATAAATGTCAACCTTTTCTTAAGCTCCTTAAGAAAGGTACCCCTTTTAATTGGGATGTTGAATGTCAAGAAGATTTTGAAGCTCTTAAAAAGTATTTACTTACACCACCTGTGCTTGTCCCTCCTAAACTAGAACACCCCTTCATCTTGTACATCTCTACTTTAGAGCTTGCATTGGGGGCAATGCTCACCCAACATGATGAGGAAAAGAAAGAGCGAGCAATTTACTACATTAGTAGGACTTTAGTGAGTTATGAAACTCACTATACACCTTTAGAAAAACTTTACCTATTTGTTGTGTTCTCTACACAAAAACTACGTCACTATATGCTTAGTCAAAGAACATTTATCATAGCGAAATTTGATCCACTATGCTATTTGATGAGTAGACCCTACTTGTTGGGACGAGCAACAAAATGGGTTCTCACCTTAAGTGAATTCGACTTAACCTTTATTGGTCAAAAATCCATCAAAGGATAGGTTATAGCTGACCAACTCACTACTGCTCCCATTGAATCCACTCATCCCTTAACCATAGAATTTCCAGATGAATGTCTTAATATAGAGGATGATCATTCAAATTCTTGGTCTCTATTCTTTGATGGAGCTCATTGCATGAGTGGCATAGGTGCAGGAATTATATTGGTGTCTCCACTAAAACAACTAATTCCCTTATCATTCAAGCTCCAATTTTCTTGTACAAATAATACAATAGAGTACGAAGCTTTAATCCTTGGTTTACGCACAACTCTAGCCCTAAATATTAAATTTTTATCTATTTTTGGAGACTCACAACTCGTGGTAAACCAAATTAATAATGTCTACCAAACTCGAGATGAGAAACTCCATCCTTATAAAGAATTTTTCCAAAAGCTTATGTCATTATTTGAAAAGGTTACTATTGAAGCTATTCCTCGCACTAGTAATCGCTCTACGGATGCTATGGTCGTAGTCGCTTCCCTCATCCCTTTGGAGTTGGATGATGATCATGCCACCATTATCATTCATCAACTCTGAGAGCCTACCTTGCTAGAATCATGCCTAACACCTTTGGATGTCTTTGCAATTGGAGAAACATCATCAAAACCTTGGTATACGAATATCATCAATTTTCTCCAAAATGGCTCATTTCCAGATGGTTTAGATAGAAACCAATGTAGACTTCTACGTAAAAGAGTTGTTCACTTTGTCATCATAGGAAATACCCTTTATAAGAGATCTTTTGAAGGTATTCTCCTAAGATGCCTCAACCTGGAAGAATATCAAAATGCATTGAATGAAGTGCATGATGGATCTTGCAGAGGCCATTTTAGTGGCAGCACCATAACCAAAAAGCTCCTACAAATGGGTTACTTTTGGCCTTCCATGGAGAAGGATGCAAATGATTATGTGTGTTGATGCAACAAGTGTCAACGACATGCAAATCTCGTTCATGCTCCTACTCAAGATCTTCAAACTATTTCTTCCCCCTGGTCCTTTTCCAAATGGGGCCTCGATATCATTAGGAAGGTCAATTCGATTTCATCTGATGGTCACAAGTTTATAATAACAACAACAAAATATTTTACCAAATGGGTAGAAGCCATGCCATTGGCTTCTTGTATAGGGACCCAAGTCTCTAAATTCATTTTTAATCAAATCATATGTAGATTTTGGATCCCTCTCTACTCGTTTTTGACAATGGAACTTGTTTTAAAAACAAGATATGAAAAAACTTTGTGCAAAATATAAAATCCAACATAGATGGTCTACTCCCTATTATCCTCAAGGTAATGGCCAAGTAGAAGCATCTAATAAAACTTTAATCAAAATATTAAAAATGTTGGTAAATAAATCTGGTCGAGATTGGCATATTTAGTTATATCCAACCTTATGGGCTTATAGGACTAGTGTTCGAACCCCTATAGGTGCTTCCCCTTTTGTCTTGGTCTATGGCACCGAAGTTTTTCTCCTTTTGAGCTTGAAGTACCTTCTTTAGGGATTCTACTTCAAGATGTTGAAGTAGGAGATGAATATCGTGCTGGATGATTAAGTCAACTAGAATTACTAGATGAAAAGCACATAAATACCTTAGAGCATCTTCATGCCTATCAAGAAAAACTTAAAAGATCCTATTCAAAGAAAGTTCACAATCGGTCTTTCGAGGTTGGTGACCTAGTTCTTAAAGAAAATTAAAAAAATACTAATGCTCGAACAAACCTTAAAGGTAAGTTTCAACCAAATTGGTTAGGACCATTTGTCATAACTACTAAATTTGGATCAGGTGCATATCATTTGGCCACATTAGATGGAAAATATCTTAAAGAGCCAATGAACATAATGTTGGTTGTGGAGCCTGATTCTAATTTGGAGGCCCTGTTTTAGCCGTGTTTGGACCCACTCTATGAAAGGATATGGGCGTTATGTAATTGTGTGTCAAATTGCATGTCAATCCGAGTTTTTTTGTGAATTACTATTTTCAGAAATTTTTTGATGAAAAATAATTTTTCGAAAATAGTAATTACTAAAAAAGGAAATTTTTTGATGAAAAATAATTTGCCGAAAATAGTAATTACTAAAAACGAAATTTTTTTGACGAAAAATAGTAATTACTAAAAATGGTAAATTTTGATAGAAAATATAATTTGCTGAAAATAGTAATTTTTTTTATTTTGGGGTCTTAATGATTTGCTCTAAAATTGTAACCCTCGTTTTATAAGAGGATGTTGTACGACATTGGAGATGTGAGAAGGAAGAGAGACTGTAATTGTGAGATCGAAGAGGAAGTACAGTGGATTTGTTGTAGGTTGTATCCCTTCGAGATTTGTTGGATGGAATAATAAATCCTGGTTATTTTCTCCGTGGACGTAGCCCACATTGGGTGAACCACGTAAATATGTGTCTTGAGTATTGCTTTATTCTTTTGTGTTTTATTTTCGCATTTATTTATTGCTCGTGTTTTATTTTTTAATCCTAACAATTGGTATCAGAGCCTAGGGTTTGAAAAATGCACTTGAAAGGAGGGTTTTCGGTTTGAGTGGGAGCAATGGTAGAAGAAGGCAGGTTTAGGGTTGAGAAGTTTAATGGCCAAAATTACCAGCTATGGAAGATGCAAATGGAGGACTATCTTTATCAGAAGGATCTTTACCTACCATTAGGTAGAATAGCAAAGAAGCCAACGAAGCTATCAGATGAAGAATGGGAAGTTCTTGACAGAAAGGCATTAGGAACAATACGGTTGTGCCTGGCAGCATCGATGGCCTTCAACATTTCAAAGGAAAAGACAATGGAGGGTTTAATGAATGTGTTGGCTAAACTGTATGAAAAACCCTCAGCTTTGAACAAGGTATTTCTTATGAAGCATTTATTTAATATGCAGATGTTAGAAGGTGGGTCTGTTATTGATCACTTAAATGAGTTTAACATGGTTACCAATCAGTTAAATTATATTGGAGTAAATTTTGATGATGAGGTTAGGGCTCTTTTGATCTTATGCTCATTGCTAGAAAGTTGGAATGGCTTGGTCATGGTTGTGAGTAATTCTATTTTTGGTACAAATACTTTAAAATTTGATGATGTTATTGGTGTTATCCTTAGCGAGGAAATGCGATGAAAAAGCATAAGTGAGACATCGGGTAATGCGTTGACTATGGAAAATAGGGGGAGACAAAAGGAGAGAGGAAAGAGTCTAGGAAAACATGGAAAATCAAAGAAAGGTAGATCCAAATCCAAAGGGAAGTAGTTGGAATGCTGGCATTACGGGAAGAAAGGACACCTAAAAAGAGACTATTGGACTCAAAAAGAAAAATAGGGAGAAGAAAAATAGGGTAATCAGGAAGCAAACATAGTAGGTGATGTATTGCAAGATGCTTTAATCCTTTCACTAGATAATATTAATGATTGTTGGGTGCTAGACTCAGGGGCTTCATATCATGCCACACCCCATAGGAAATATTTTCTAGATTATGTTCAAGGTGATTTTGGACAGGTCTATTTGGGTGATGATAGACCATGTAAAATCATTGGAAAGGGTAAGATACAAATAAAATTACCGAATGGAAACCAATGGTTGCTGAAAGAGGTAAGGCATATTCCTGATTTGAGAAGAAATCTAATTTCCATAGGGTAGTTGGATAATGAAGGATGTACAGTTACATTCTCAAAAAATTCGTGGAAGGTTGCTAAAGGATCACTATTATTAGCAAAAGGAAAGAAGGAAGGTACATTGTATGTATGTACTGGTAATACTGATCTTTCTATTGCTTTAGCTTCTACAGGAGTGGATACAATTTTGTGGCATCATAGGCTTGGGCACATGAGTGAGAAGGGGATGCAGATTCTCCACTCAAGGAATTTGTTGCCAGGTTTGAAGTAGGTTGATTTGGACTTTTGTGAGCACTACGTTTATGGAAAATAGAAAAGAGTCAGATTTCTCAGAGTTGGAAAAGAAAAGAAGAGTGAAAAGCTAGAGCTTGTGCATACAGACATATGGGGACCAACTCAGGTATCATCTCTTGGTGGCTCTTATTATTATGTTACGTTTATTGATGATGCAACTAGAAAAACTTGGGTTTATTGTATTCGAAAGAAATCGGATGTCTTTGATACTTTTAAGAAATGGAAAGCTTTGGTTGAGAATGAGATAGGAAATAAGTTGAAGTGTCTCAGATCAGATAATGGAGGTGAGTACTACAATAAAGAGTTTGACAGTTACTATTCATACCATGGGATTCGTAGAGTGAAGATGGTTCCAAGAACTCCATAAGAAAATGGTGTGTCAGAAAGGATGAACAGGACTATCATGGAACGTGCTAGGTGTATGAGATTACATGCAGGATTGCCCTTACAGTTTTGGGTAGATGTTGTGGATACTATTGTTTATTTAATAAACAGAGGGCCTTCAAGTTCCCTGGATGGTGGGATTCCAGAAGAGGTATGGACAGGTAAGCCTATTAACTACTCATTTATGAAGACTTTCGGTTGTGAAGCATTCGTGCATATTGATAAAGAAAATAGAACTAAACTTGAGGTAAAATCCAAGAAGTGCACTTTCATTGGATATGGAGTTAATAATTTTGGTTATCATTTTTGGGATTATGAAAATCACAAAATCATTAGGAGTAGAGATGTGGTATTCAATGAGAAAGTCATGTATAAAGACCAGTTGCAGCAAAAGAAACAAGAAAAGGTAAACATAGAATACATAGTGCTTGATGAAATTGAAACTCCAAAGGTGCTAGAAAATCAACAACAATAGCAGCAAGCACCTCAAACTCCTGCAAGTGTTGTTAGAAAATCTACCAGGATAAGTAGACCCCTTGATCGTTACTCTCCTTCATTATATTATGTATTATTGTCTGACTCTAGTGAACCAGAAACATATGAAGAAGCGATGTAGGTAGAAACCAGGAAGAAGTGGGAGCAAGGCATGAAAGAGGAGATGGACTCCTTGGTACACAATCAAACTTGGGATCTGGTTCGGTTGCCTACAGGAAAAAGAGCATTGCAAAATAAATGGGTTTACAGGGTGAAAGAAGAAGATGGAGGTAAAAAGAGGTATAAGGCTAGACTGGTTGTAAAGGGGTTTGCATAGAAGAAAGGTATTGATTATGATGAAATTTTTTCTCCTATTGTTAAAATGACTTCAATTAGAACTGTTTTAAGCCTAGTGGTTGTAGAGGATTTGCATCTTGAACAGTTAGATGTAAAAATAACTTTTCTCCATGGGGATTTGGAGGAAGAGATTTATATGTAGCAACCACAAGGGTATGAGGTCAAAGGGAAGGAGGAATTAGTATGCAGGTTGAAAAAGAGCTTGTATGGCCTGAAGCAAGCTCCAAGGTAGTGGTATATGAAATTTGATAAGTTTATGTCAGAACAAGGTTATAGTAGATGTTATTCTGACCATTGTGTTTATTTTAAGAGATTGGATAATGGTAACTATATTATCCTATTATTGTATGTAGATGACATGCTTGTTGTAGGGTCTAACATGCAGGATATAATTGTGCTCAAAAGAAAATTGGTAGATTCATTTGCAATGAAGGATTTGGGTGTTGCAAAGCAAATCCTTGGTATGAGAATAACAAGAGACAGGAAAAATCATAAATTAACATTGTCTCAGGGTGAGTACATTGAGAAGGTGTTGGAAAGATTTAATATGCAGGATGCAAAACCTGTTAGTACACCTTTGGCCAATCATTTCAAACTGACCAAAGAGATGTGTCCCAAGACACAGGAGGAGATTGACTATATGTCCAAGGTTCCTTATTCATCAACAGTTGGTAGTTTGATGTATGCGATGGTGTGCACAAGGCCAGATATTGCACATGTAGTGGGAGTTGTGAGCAGGTTTATGAACAATCCAGGAAAATAACATTGGGAGGCAGTGAAGTGGATTCTTAGGTATTTGAGAGGTATTGTCACTCAGGTATTATGCTTTGGAGGTTCTAACACTACTTTACAGGGATATGTTGATTCAGATATGGCAGGTGATATAGATAGTAGGAGGAGTACCACAGGGTATGTTTTTACTATAGGTGGAACTACAGTAAGTTGGATTTCAAAATTACAGAAGGTTGTTGCACTTTCAACAACGGAAGCAGAGTATGTTGTTGTTACAGAGGCTAGTAAGGAGATGATTTGGTTACAAAGGTTTATGGAGGAGTTGGGAAAGAAGCAGGAGAATAACATATTATATAGTGATAGTTAGAGTGCCATTCATCTTGCAAAGAATTCAGCCTTCCATTCTAGGACTAAACATATACATACCAAGTACCATTTCATACGCTCAGTGTTGGAAGATGGACAGTTAAAACTAGAGAAGATACACACTAGCCAGAATCCTGCAGATATGTTCACAAAGGCAGTAACCAGGGAGAAACTGAGTTCTTGCTCAGTTTCAGTTGGTCTTCAAACATGACAGTAAAAGGTGAGAAAATTTCTAGGTCCAAAGTTGAAGCATAGTCCAACAGGTGCAGTAGCGGTGGAGTTACTATGATCAGTCTCCAAGTGGGAGATTGTTGGTTGTGGAGCCTGATTCTAATTTGGAGGCCCTGTTTTAGCCACGTTTGGACCCACTCTACGAAAGGATATGGGCGTTATGTAATTGTGTGTCAAATTGCATGTCAATCCGAGTTTTTTTGTGAATTACTATTTTCAAAAATTTTTTGATGAAAAATAATTTTTCGAAAATAGTAATTACTAAAAAAGGAAATTTTTTGATGAAAAATAATTTTTCGAAAATAGTAATTACTAAAAACAGAATTTTTTGAAAAAATAATTTTTCGAAAATAGTAATTACTAAAAATGGCAAATTTTGATAGAAAAGATAATTTGCCGAAAATAGTAATTTTTTAATTTTTATTTTGGGGTCTTAATGATTTGCTCTAAAATTGTAACCCTCATTTTATAAGAGGATGTTGTACGACATTGGAGATGTGAGAAGGAAGAGAGACTGTAATTGTGAGATCGAAGAGGAAGTACAGTGGATTTGTTGTAGGTTGTATCCCTTCGAGATTTGTTGGATGGAATAATAAATCCTGGTTATTTTCTCCATGGACGTAGCCCACATTGGGTGAACCACGTAAATTTGTGTCTTGAGTATTGCTTTATTCTTCTGTGTTTTATTTCTACATTTATTTATTGCTCATGTTTTATTTTTTAATCCTAACACATAATGCATCTCAAAAAGTACTATGCATAAAATCATGTCCTACCATTGTACATAACCATCTTGCATTTTTGTACATTAAGCATCTATTGCATTTAGTTCTTTCTATAATTTCAATCATCTTATACAAATCATTTATCATTTACCTGCATTTTTCATTCTCCAAAGCTTGTTTTAGTCCAAAGTCACATCCAATTATTATGTTGTTTAAATATCAAATAGATGTTGTTAAGATTCATAGTCAATCTTTATCTTTTTTGAAATGATTAAGAATTTATCTTAAACCACTCACAGGATTTATATTTTAATAAAATATTGATTCTCGATATTGATTAAAACTCTCTGGAGTCAATAGAGAGACCTGCTCCCTCTCCCTGCTCCAATCCCCTAGTTCTTGCCCAGTTCCTACCTCATCCCGGGTCATCCCACTCTAGTAATTCTTTGTAGTAGATGATCTCCTTAGGGGGAGATACTTGCCCTCTTTCTACTCCTTTTACAGCACTTTTGAGGTTTCCCTACTTGATTCTGGGGCCTGGTGCATCCCAAGGTTCTTCTAGGGTTTCTTGCATGTTTTCGGGATCCTTTCCTTGATCTCCCTCAAGATTTCCCTTGGGGTTTTTTATAGGTTTTTTTGCTTGGATTTGGTTCCCAGGGCTTTTTTGGGTTTCCTGCATGTTTTCGGGATCCTTTCCCCACTCTCCCTCAGGCTTTACCCTAGGGTTTTTGTAGGTTTTTTTTACTTGGATCTAGTTACCAAGGCTTTCTCGATCGATGGTGGTTGTAGGTTGGGTTTTTTACTACTTCTTGGTGTATCCTATGAGGTCCTCACTTCATCGAGGTTGGTTTGGGAAGGCTAGTTTCCGCTATGCCAATGAATCCTCTCTAGGATGCCTTTGGTTACAGGCGGTCTTGTCCCTTTAGGTGGGGCCCTTTTTGGTTTCCTATTCAAAGGCTTCTTCTTGCTAGATCGACTACTTGGTGGATGCTTAGAGCATTTGCATGGCCTTGGTGGGGGCTCTTCCTATGCTTGATTTATTCCTAGTCCTAGTCCCAGTTCCCTGAAGCTGTTCTCAAGGATGGGGGGTTCCTGGTCTGTCTTGCTAGGGTGATTAGGGTTATCTGCTACATATCTCGATCTTGGGGAGGGGACCTATGATTAATGCATGCAAAACCTTGGCTCCCTCATTTTAGGCTTTCGTGGATCCCATATTTGTGTTTGTTGCCACTTTTCACCTAGGATATGCAGGTTTTTCATTTTAGTTTCCTAATCAGGGGCTTCTACTTTTTGGTCTTGCTTCTCGATGGACTCTTAGAGCATATTTTTAGCCTTGGGGGTGGGCCTCATCCTATTCCTGAGTTATTCCTAGTACTAGGCTTAGTTCCCTAGAACTGTTCATGAGCAAGGATGGTGGGTTCCTGGTCCTTTTTGTTGGAATGCTTGGGGTTTTCTTCTACATTTTTTGGTCTTGGGGTGGAGACCGGTGCACTTGCAGTTGTGGTCACTCCTTCCTCCTTTAGTTTTGGCTTTCGAGGATCCTTTCTTTGCACCTTCTACTATTGTCCCTAGTTCCTTTAAGCTTCCTTGTAATTTCAAATTGGGTTGCATGGGGATATCTTGGCCTGTAGATATCCCTAGTATTGTTGTTCCATTTCTTAGGCTCAAGCGAAGGCTTCTCACATTTATTTCTTTGAGGGTCCTAATACCATTTGCCAGGTTGTCCCTCTGCTACACCCTGGACTATTTCTCATTGCTACTATATTCTTATCTCATGTGGTTTCTTGCTACTCTACTACATCCTTGGGTGGGGATCCTCTCCAAATTTCTAAAGTCAAATTTTTTGACTTTTCTCAATGCAGGTTGAGTGGGACTCAACCTTCCATATGGTATGCTCACGTGTTGATATGGTCTGATGGAGAGTTTTTTTTTTTGAATAGCTAAGGTGCACTATATCCACCCACGGGTGGATCCTAGACTGATAGCAATGGAAGGATGGTATTTTTTGGTGAAGTGGGTCTCACTAGTTGGTACTAGAATCTGGTCTCTTTGTTGGATCAAGGGTTTTTTTGGTTTTTTCCCTTTCTATTTATGTTTATTTTCATTTACTAAGGCAATGCCTAAGAACTCAGTTCTATGGCCCTTCTTGTTATAAGGTTTTGGGATCCTCTTAAAAAACCCAGTTTGTATATAAACTTAACTTTACCAAAAAAAAACTCTCTTGAATCAAAACACATTTCTCATTACTAAAAATGTTGAATTTTGGGAATCGATTCTGCCACTTTTGAACCAAAACATATTTACACATTTTAAATTTGATTTTGCATAAGGAAAGATGCTGCTACATAGTAGTCCTTGCTCCTTAAGCAAAATTTTTCCCTTGCTATCCTATTACGTGCATGGTCTAGAATGCTGATAATTGACAAAAGGACAAGCTCCCCCCTACCCGAAGCAATAAAATCCCTTTCTCTCCCACTAAAATGAGAAAGTATCCCTAAAAAAAAGAGAACAAAAAGAACAATGGTTTTTACCACAAAGAAAATAAATCTCCTTGTTCATCATCAAAAAAAAAAAGCAAGAACCCCTAAGTTAAATAAATCAAAAGAAAAGAAGAGGGTAATGTGCTTGAATCCCTAAAATTCTTAGTTATTCGAAAGCCATAGGATGATATCCATTACAACAATGGGTTGAATGAAACCCACCTAAAAGTGGGGTAGTATTATGTGTGGTGACATGTTTGTTATATTAGCGATCTTCATTTGTATAGACCAATGTTCGTTTGTGTATGAGCTAGCTTGTGGTGGCTTGTATTACAGAGTAGTTAAGTCCAACCACATACAAAATCAAGGTAAATAAACTCATAATTGGCACACACAATGGTTCTTAAGTTGGTTTGCATCATTACCTCACTCAAAATTGGTCAATGAACTTCATAAGCACACACACTTGGTTTTTGAGAGATTTGTATCATAATTAAGATCAATATGGGAAAAGAATGCATGAATCACACACACGAGTTCTTGATAAACTTGACTTCTTAAAAATAACCAAAAATTTCCTTGAGTTTTTATTGGCTAAAATAATTATATTTTCATGGATTTGTATGTATATTAGCATACACAATTGAGGCTAAAAACAACCAATTAGTCTTGCATTACATATCTACCACCGTAGTGCAATGCATTTTCAATCATTTATTTCATCATATTACATGATTGCTTGTCATACATAAAAATTTGCATTGATCATACATAATTGCTTGATCATATAGTTACATAAGGACTTTGTGATGATGTTATGAGATAACCCTAGTAAGTATTTCTTATATTTACTTCACACTAGGACTCATGCCTAGCACAAACTATCTATCATATTAACATGCCCAACCACTCATACTATGTTTTATTTCCATTAAGTTTTAATCAAAATTAAACTTAAGGTTATACATTATTTATTACCAAATATGTCATATTCAAACAACAATTTCAAACACCTTTTGGATCATACCCCTTCGATGTCAGCATCACAACCAAACCTCACACAAGATTCACTTCATGACCACACATGAGGGGCAACCTCCATAAAAGGTCATACACAAGCACACATCCTCGAGGCTTATTGCTGACTAATCAAAATCGTATGGGGATGTTTTACCAAAATATTATTTCTACAAATATCAAGCACATTATAAAAATCAAATTACAACACTTTATAAATATCAATCATGCTACATTACATCACATCTTATTATTTTCAATCATATCGTGACTAGCATGATAAAAAGTGCATTAGAAATCAAAACATGACCATAAGCATCATTATGTAAGATCATAAAAAATAGTAAAAATATTTTGCATTGGCATAACACAAAAAAAATATCAAGTATGGTATTAATCTCGAGAAAAGATACATAATTACAGAGAGATCAATTGGTATACCACAATCAATAAAAAAATCAGCATACTTAGTCATTGGGGGAGCATGCCACAAAAATAAACCCTGGCATATCATCCCTTGGAGCTCCTAGAGCCCTTACCCTCATCTAGTGGTGGCCTTGGAATATAAAATCATGTAGTCTGGGACATTTTCCAAGAAGATGATCAAATGTGACTTGGAGCAACAAAACCTGGGGGTAATGTCACCCTCTGACCCTCTGAAATCAACTAAACATATAAATTTTGGTAGAAGGCCTCTCACTGAGCTGCTAGTGTTAACTATAATCATGCCACCCTCATCTCATCTTGTAGATAGTGATGTAATTTTTTGCTCATAGAGTGGACTGATCTACTCATTGAGGATACACTCCTCATATGGTGTGATTGTTCCTGCACCTGTGCAAGTTGTATCTATTCCTATGTAAGTAGATTTTGTGACTATGAAAGCTGAGCTTCCAAGGACTGAATCTGGCCTACCTATATTGCTATTTGGCTCTTCAGTATAGCATTCTTTGGCTATAAATTAGTGACCTTCCCTACCCTACTCATCTCTCCAACCTCCATATCAATGCCATTCCTGGGTGAATCTTGTCATTGTGGTGGGAAAACATGCTATTGTGATGGTGAATCTTGTTGTTGATATGGAGAAACTTGCTACTATGATGGTGAGCTCTGTTGCTAATGACTACTTGATGATGGTTGTGGAGTATCCTCATGTCTCATACCCTACCTAGCTCTACGTATCCATCCTCCCATCGATAGATGTGGTCCTATCCATCCATGTCAGGGAACCTTGACTAGTCTTGGTCTAGGACCACCTCTCTATACCACTCTCTAGAGAGCCATCACCCTCATTACCTATACCAACCAAGGATTACCCACTGGGAAAAATCTAGTGATCCTTGGAGGACAGGTCCCAACATACCATTGATTATAGCCTATTGAAACCCCCACATCATTTACCTCATGTTCCATATAGATGATGTCATCCTCCTCTAGCTCTTTGAAATGGAATATGTCTACCTCTCCTCCCATAGCTGTTGGATCCTTGAACACTCATCTATAGGAGATATCCCCTACCTTTGGAATCTTTTGCTCCAGTCCAAACTATCCCTACACCTAATCAAAATGGTATAGCTCCATATCTCCCTTCTCAAAATGTAGCCATCGTATCCACCGCACCTGAACCAACTCAAAGCCCTCCTAATCCCACCCTAGATGCATCCTCCATGGCTACCAGGTGATTTGATGATGTATAAGATCGTCTATCACCTGCCTCACAAAATCTAAATCACCTACCCATGCATTGATTCTCCCCTCACATGTACCCATCTAAATACTGCTAGTCGCTCTACCTCTAGCTCTCCTAAATGAAGTCCATGTGGCCTTCTTACAACAATATGCTCCCAACTCCACACCTAGAGCAATGTCATCATAACAATGCAGGTGTGTTTATTATACATGATATTACACAATGTCGTATATAAGTGACACAAAACTAGTGGTCCCTAGATGGAGCAATGACCAGTGTCCCTCATCTTGTTGACTACTCTAGTGAGAGCCCATGGCAGGTATTGTCTACTCATATGGCCAAATAGAACTCCACCCATTATGCCACTAAGAACCACTATCAATATTGAAATAGTCAGTGTCTCTTCCATCTCCCTGACACTAATGTCGCTATGGAAAGCTAAAAAATTAGCATCCTCTATCAGCCTCTCAACAACATCGGCCTATGACATAGACTGGTACACTCCTATTCCCTTGATGGAAATCTTGAGGATCCCTAGACATCCTCGAGAGTAACAATCATCTCTCCTATGGGTAATTGAAAGGAGGATGACTTCAGATACCATATCTCTACTAAAGATGTAAGTAGAGTAGTGTTAACCTCAACCTAAAGTATCTTAGCCACATGAAGGAGCTCTACCTCCTCCAACTGCCCCCTCTCCTCCTGGTTGAGAGGTCACATCCAATCTACAAAGGTTCTCAATATCCACTATCAACTCTCGAGAGTGCCAAACTTTAATCACAAAAGGGACACAATTGAGTATTAGTAATTCATCAAATAATCAAAAAATAAAATAAATAGATGAAAAGTATCAAAAGAAGTAATTTTACTTACCTAAATACTCAGTTCTTCTTCACCACCTCCCGTTCACACCAGAATAGCTTGGTGTGTAGGAATTCCCATTTTCTCTAGAAAATGTTTTTTCCTAAATCACGCAGTAAAAATGAAATTAGGGTTTGCCCTAATTTTCCTTTTAAACCCTCATTTTTCAACTTCATTTTCACATTTTGTAATTTTGAGTTCCATAAGGAATTTTGCATTCCTCATGAAACTTAAGGGGGTACTTTAACCAGAAAGATTTTTTTTTTTTAAATTTTTCCTATACTTAGAAAAAATGTATATAATCATAATAATAATAATAAATAATAATAAATATAAATAAAAACAAAAATAATAAATAAACTACCAAATAGGCTTCATGTTAGCCTTTCATTAAAAACTTCTCATTCCTTTTCCTATCATAGCCAAAGCATCTACATATTTATTTGATGCATTTATTATAAATGCACCAAACAGGAGGAACCCATGTCAAATTCCCTAGCCCTCCTAACATACGTAAGTTTCAATTTTTTAAAAAAATTCATCTATTTTCCCACATGTGCCAACTGATTTGATAAGTTTCCCTATTTTTCCATGATTTTGTGCCCTAGTGGCTAGAACGCGTATTCATAGAATCTACAAACTCACCAAAAATCATGGATTTTGTATTAAAAATAACTAACAGTCATATACTAGTGAATTCATGGCCTAACCGTTAGGACGCAAATTCACCGAATTTGGAAAACACCAAATTAGCCCTAGTAGACCTAATTTGGCACCCCAGATCTCATGACAGTTAAGCTATTTTATGTCAAAAAAAGCCATTAAAACTAGATTCTAGTCTCCATAAGGGGTTGGATAGTGGAATAGTAGGTGAACAAGAAAAATAATTAAAATTTTTAAGAGTGAAATCATGAAAATCTTATTCTTTGACTTGGAGGGCAGAAATCTAAAATTTTTCTTACAAGTATGATAAGCTAGAACAGGGTCTCTTTGCTATTATGGAGATTAGTTGTAGGGAAAGGCCTATTGTTGCTTATATCCACCATTCCACCATCACTATTCAGATATCCAATAATCTGATGTGTTATGTAATCCATTGTAAGTTCCTTTCATAACTCTTGTCTTATCATTCAATCACACTATGTGCCTTGAAAGCCAATGAATACACGGACTACATATTCACGTCTAGGCCACAAATTCATGGAAATACAGATTTGGGGGTAATAACATGTTTTTATATTTATAACTTCACAAACATATCACTTTAGATTGATTTAAATTTGATAATACTTAATCATTTTTAGATTCCATTCACATATTCAATCTAGATTTAGATCCATGCATTGTTTTAATCATTCAATTTCTTGCGTAAGGTTGTTTAAAAGACCTAGGGGATCTGATTGTTGTTCCATAAAGAATAATATCTATATTGGCTTAATCATATCCCCAAATCCTAATTCCCAAATTTAACGTCTTGTGCAGAAGTTGTTTGCAGATATTTTGGAGGACGTGATTTTGCGGGCTAGCCAGCAGAACACGTATTCACTGTATAAAATATGTATTTGCTGATAGACCACGTATTCATCTGCATCAGATATCCAAATTAGATAGATATATATTTTCTTTAGTTTTGATTTAAATTTTCAACTCTCTATCAATTTTATGCATTTATTTCATAGATCATCTTCATAACATAAAAAAATACAAAAAGAAAAGAAAAATATATATACATATAGGCATATGATAGCATAGAATTACCTTCTTGCATTCATAGGGTTTGTTGCATTATAGTTAATTCTAAAAGGTTTTTAGTTAATTGTCTGTTACTGCTTTCATGAAATCTGAAATGCATATAGCATAAGTATAGTTGCATTTTACCCAAAATCTAGGTGTATTCTTAATTAAAAGAACACATCAAACTTTCATATTGCATAGGTGTGGAAATTACCACTAAGTTTTTTCTGGTGAATCCCACCAAAATTAGTTTATAATCACAAAAGAGAGTATGACACAAGTACTTCTCATATGAGGTGTAGATCCCCTATTTTACGTCCCCCTTTCAAGCACGGATCCATTAGCATGAAGGAAAGAGGTGTGAAAATTTTGAGTCTACAACATCCTTTTCCAACGTTATGTTATGAACCATCATATTTGGATCAAGTTCTAACATATTAGTGTAAGACCAAGCGAATACATCCTTGTACTTATTGAGGATTTAAGTGAATTTTTTTGCTCTTCAATGGATAAGATTGTCTCAATATAGAGAATGTAAGGATTATGGGGATCATCACTAATATCAATATCAATGGTATCCTCCACCAACATGTGGGATCTATATTCAATTTGGGTGGGTATGGGAATGAGGTGTAGATCATCTACAATATTTTCCATGAGAATTTTGTTGTTATTATCAACTTAAACTTGATTCATAATAGAGGGCTAATGAGGTGGAGGGATGTAGGTGTTAGAATGATGTAGGACTTGTGGGGCAGGGAAGAAATGGTGTGGGTATGGATTGGGTGGAAGGTGGTCAAAGTCGATGTGATTAGGGTTGATGGTGAGGATTTGATCATGATGTGCTATGTATCAAAGGGGAAAAATAGATTGACAAATATTATATTGACAGTGTGGTTCATTGACAAGGTATGTAGCTTAGTATTGGAAGCTTCAATAGAATGAATTGGATCTTGTGGTTGTGTTAAGAGTTGTCATAGAATTGAGGGAGGATAAGTAGGTGTAAGTGGTGGCTACTATGGGTGTTCAAATGGGAGAATTAATGGAAGGATGGGTAGTGGAATGGGAAATATATGAAGGAAATTGATGTCTCCCTTAGGGTGATCCATGATGGGGAAAATGATGGAAGATGCCTCCTTAGAGCTATATGAATTGATGGAGAGGTTGTTGTATTGTAGTTCTAACTCATCTTCAAATATATTAGGAGAGTCTAAGTTAATCATGGCTACCTTAAATAGTGAAAGAGGAATATCAATGGGAGATTAAGGGGATTGAATTATCTTGGAGGAGTCACATTTTGAATTAGTGGGGTCACCCTGCTCATCATCCATGGATGTGATATTGAGGCTTTGAAGCTCGTGTATCAATAAATTCTTAGTTTCCTAATGGTATTCTAAACCTAATTTATCATTGGGTTGTAGTAATGAGAGGTGATGAGGGTACACCATCCTTGATCATGGTGACCTAGACCTCAGGCTCTAGATATTTTATAAATTTTAAGGAGGTATCAATACCTTCATACACAAAGTTTATTTGATTCATGGGAATCCCCATTGGAATAAAAACATTGATGGTCAAAGGTATATGTCATGGTTGACCAAAATTGTGCATTGTTTGAATGCTAAGTAGTGAGATATGCATGTTATGTATCATGTATTATCTTGGTCTTGTGGTTGTCATAAGTACTAAGACATGTGGTGTCTTAGGATGCATTTGTGATGTTAAGGATCCTAAATTTTTTGATGGTGAAGAAGAGGATGTGGATGCTTGTGACTTAGGTGAAAGGTTGGTAGGTGGAGAGGAGATGATTGGTGGTAGATTACTTGATTGAAGAGGAGGATAAGAAGTGGATATATTAGCAGGTGGGATATGAGGTAGCATATGAGTTATGTAAGAGGGGATGGAGGAAAGTATGTGGATTGTTGGGTATTTATTTGTGAGGAGAATGAGACTGGGTAATTGATGAGGTGGTTGGAGTTGAATATATTGCTACTGCTTCTTGGATGGTGACTGGTGATGTGATGGGTGTTGCTACCAGATGAGTGGATGGGAGGGTAGGAGCTAGTGGTAATGTGACCAACTGTAGTATTTAAATGGGTCATCACCAGCTTGAATGCGATGCACTTATCCTAATGATGAATGGTTGAAGGAACACATTGCATATCACAGATCCAAGGCCTCCCTAAGAGTAGGTTATACTACATTTCCCTTTCAATTATATGATAGAGAGTGGATATGGTTTTGAATCCTAGCTTGATAGATAGGACTATCATACCCAATGTTTAGCATAAAGTACCATTGATGGCCTACAAGTCCATGGTGAGTGTGGCTTGATGCTTAGGGGGAATGTTAAGATGGTTAAGAGCTGGTGAGATGATGATGTTTATGGAGGACATTTTTTCAATCAAGACATATTTGTAAGTGATGCCATCTACATTTTCTATGATGTGCATGGGGGGATATGACCCTAGTCCTACAAGTATTTTTATTTCATGGTTGTAGAACACTATGGAAGGCTGCATGCTTGTATGCACATTGCATATGAAGTTCACAAAAATATTGCTATCATTAGTTTGAATATTGATGGACCTCAATATATCATTTAAAACCTTATGATGACGTTGGGACTATTGTAGGAGGTTGTATATGGATAACTTCATAGGTATTATTTGTAGTTGAAGGGTAATATTACTTTTGATTGTGATGATTGGTCTCAGCAGTGGAGAAGGACCTTGGGCTAGTGGGGGTGTGGAAGATGATGTGGAAAGAATTGGTGTAGTTTGTTGGGTGGGGTAAGCAAAGTATTTTTTGTTCATTATGATAATGTTAATCATCCCTACAAAACCATGATGTTCAAGAGTGCGATTGACTTGATTAACTTGGTGGTTTTGTGCTTGTGAAGTCAAGTATTTAGCTTGTGTGTGGGATCTATTGTGCTATGGTAGGGGATTTTGAAAATTGTCCAAGTTTTTATTAGAGGGAGCTAGGGGACTATCAACCTAGATGACCCCAAGATTAATTATATCTTGGATGATGTGTCAAAATTGCTAAAATTATTAATATCATACCCTTTACGGTGATGATAGTGATAATAAGCATATTCATTGTAGCCTCTCGACTTTGGTTGGTTAGGGTTTTCTAGCCTAATTTTAGGTAAAGCAAGATGACCAACATCATACAATTTTTAGAAGATGTTAATTAGAGGTTTGGTCAGAGGAGTCCATGTACGGGGTAGATGATTAGCAATATGTTGGAAGGTATATTGGTGAGTAGGTAGAGGTGGTGGAATTGCATTCCTAGGGTGTTAATAACCCTGGTGTTACAAAGTGGGATTTTGATTTGTGGGTGTAGCTACCACATTTATCACTAGATTTCTAGTTTGAGGAGGCTTGGGTTAGCCTTGAGTAGGATTAAATTTGTTGAATCTATTGGAGGTATACTCAGGTTTCTTATGGGGTTTAATATTTCCCTTTTAGATTGAATGTATATAGACTATGCCTTGGAAAATTATCATACCAATTTAAATTTTCTCTCCCATGGGACTACATGAATATTTTGAGCATTAAAGCATCACAATCATTGATGTGATAGTAAGTAAATTAGTAACTGCTCAAATTATCTCGAGGATCCTCCTAAATTTGTCAAATTTAGGGTCAAACTTGGAGGGGTAAGGTGGCATGTGAACATAATGATGAATAGGTTTTGAGAACAACTAACTATAAGTGGGTTTGTTATACTCATAGCTAGTTGAGCACATTTGTAACTATTTAATCTATTCTTACATGACCTATCTTGTATGCAGCATAGCTAACATTATCGAATTTAAACCAATTAGGGTGTCCATCAAGGAGTATTTAGGGTAGTTGTGGTTGGGAGTGTGGTAGTTGGAAGGTGGATTTGGATTATGGGTGACTTGATTTTGATTCAATCTTGTGTTCAAGTTTTGATGTTGTGCTTGGTTGACCACAGGAATGGATTCTTGATAATATGTTTGATCAAGCCCTTCAAAATATTGTGTTTGTGTAGGCACCTAAATTTGTGTGTTGTGGAGGTGTTTGTGAATACCAACCATTGTCAATCACCTAATGATTATCTATGTGATTGAATGATGCTTGGTTAGGTACCTATTGAAGGGGTATCTAGGTATACCCTTGCTGAGGTAGCCCTTGGATGACCACTTGTTGGGGGGGTGCTTGCGTGTATATTTTTTGGTGTGGTAATCCTTGTATATGCACTTGATTAGTGTGCATTTGTTGTTGTTGGGGAACCTATGTGTATCCTTTTTAAGTCAACATCTGATTATGTACCTATGGTTGTTGGGGTGTTTGAGCATACCCTTGTTGAGTTCACATTTGGTTGTGTTCTTGTTAATGTTGGGATATCTACATATACCCTTTTTGATTTGGCGCCTAAGAGTGTGCTTGTTGTTATTGGGGTATCTACATATACCCTTATTGAGTTGGTACCTGAGTGTGAGATTGCTATTATTGGGGTATATGAGTATACCCTTATTGAGTTGATACTTGGTTGTACTCTTATTTTTGTTGGGGTGACTAAAAATACCCCTACCAAGTTGGCACCTGAGTGTGCACTTGTTGTTGTTGAGGTATCTGAGTATACCGTTGTAGAGTTGGCACTTGGTTGTGTACTTGTTATTGGGGTATTTGAATATACTCTTGTTGAGTTGGCACCTGATCGTGTGCTTTTTATCATTGGGGTATCTAAGGATACCCTTGTTGAATTAGTACCTAATTAGGATCTTGTTGTGGGGTATCTAAGTATACCCTTGTTGAGTTTACACTTGAGTTTGTACCTTTTGTTTTTGGGGCATTTGAGTATACCCTTGTTGAGTTGGTACCTGATTAGGAGATTTTTTTTGGGGCATATGAGTATACCCTTATTGAGTTGGTACCTAAGTTTGCACTTGTCATTGGGATATCTAAGTGTAACCTTTTTTACTTTGCACTTGAATGCACTTGTTGTTGTTGGGGTATTTGAGTATATCCTTATTGAGTTGGCACCTAATTAGAAGCTTGTTGTTGTTCGGATATTTTAGTATAACCCTATTGAGTTGGCATATAATTAAAAGGTTATTATTGTTGGGATATCTAAGTATATCCTTTCTATTGTGTGGACACCTGATTGATGTATCCTTATTATTGAGGTATTTGAATGTGCCCTAAAGATCATTTGAATGAAAAATAGGTGGGTGGTTGACGTCCAATATGGTGGAGTGATGATGAATCTTGTTATGGCTTATTGGAGAGAAGTTGTTGATGTAGGAGGTTTTTATCAGGGGCAAATGAAGTAAATGTATTGATTTAGGTTTATGATAACGATGAGGGAGTTGTTGTCTTGCATGGGTGGTTGAGAAGGAGGAACAAATAAATGTTTTTGTTGATGAGAGGGTGGTGGTTGGTATGTGAATATCATGTTTGTTTTAGGGGGAAGGCTAATGGATGGACAAAGTAAATATGGATTATCAAAAGTAGGAAGGAAATATGGATTGTTAGAAGAAGAGGCTTCATACAACCCAATCAATGATGGATGGGAGAAAAGGAAGGTGAAGAATCTAGGGGTGGCACCCATAAGATCATAATATGAGTATATGGAGGAATATATGTAGGTTGAATATGGTGGTATGATGGAGCTAAAATTTAGCACCTTAATTTGGAACACAAGGGTTTCAGTTTGAAGTAGATTTTGATGTAAGATGTAATTAGGGATGTTAAGGGGAGGTAATGAAGTTTGGGGTAAATTAAATTGTTATTGTTGAGATGGTGCAGATGAATATTGGGGTGGAGGGAAGGATGTGTCCCCTTAATGCTTAAACAAAGAATTCATTCATGCATTGTTTAGGATGATGCACTCTTGAACATGTGCTTTGCTTCATGTGGAGACCATTATGGACAAAAATTGAGAAATATGTAGGCTTTGTCAGGGAAAAACTAGAAATTTTAGCTATTTGAGTAGTTTTATATTTAGTTCTATCAAACTGAAGCAGTTTTGAGGAAAACATACATGTCTATATGCTTTTTGGGGAAACACACCTATCCATGCATTTTATTCAAAAAACACACTTTTCCATACATTTTACTAATAAACAAGTTTTCTATGGATATAATTTTGCCAATTCAGTTTTGGGGGGTCTCCAAGACTATTTTAGAAGTTTTTGAGATTGTTTTGGAAGTTTTTTTAGTAGTTTTATAACAATGTGTTTGAATCAAGTTCATAAGCAACAAGAAAATGTGTATGGTTGATGTTGAAGATTTTTACTTGACTATTTTATTTTATAGTTTATGTGTTTTTATGTGAGAAGACTACTACAAACACAGGGTATGTGAGTGAAGTCTAAATTGGTATGTTAATTTACACCCTTCTTGCTATGCCCAAAGGTACACAAGGAGTGGTGATACACAAACAAGTGAATGGATTCCTATCATATGGGAAGGCTCGAGGTGACTAGAAGGGGGATACAAAATTCCTCTTATGAAAGAGGTCACACTGTCTAAGACCTGCTACTAACCTACCAAGCTTTTGCTTCATCCTTGGATGGGCTTAGTCAAGAATGATAGTTGCACACTCATTTATTATGTGAAGCCCTATGAGTAGGGGAGTCTATCATAATCCTACCCTGAGGTAAACTCAGGAGTAGAGGATTTTTTAGTGATGAAATCTAGAAAACCACTTTTGGGGACTACTATGGTGTCTAGGGGGTGAGTCAATGCTTGCGAGTGGGACCCAATATTATTTATCTCTATTGGCAATTGGTGATGAAATCCAATGCATACCGGTGTTTTGACTTTTGTGAGTGTGTGTTTGTTTTTGGTGTTTTCTTATTTTTAGAAATTGAAATGCAAAAATGAAACTATGATGAGCAAAATACAAGGAAGACAAAATTTTCAAATGTAATATTCAAAAGAAATTATCATTTTGAAAATAATATACTCTATTTTTGAAAATTACTGATCGATTTTGGTGCATTTTTTAAAAGAAAATTTAAGCTACTTTGCAAGTTGAACTAACAATCTAGGTGCCTTTTATGATGAAAACAAGAAAAAAGAAGATGTTTTGTGAAGAAATTGTGTGATTTGAAAATTAACCTAATTATCTAGGTGCCTTTTGTGAAGAAATCAAGAGAAAATATGTTTTAGAAGCAAATTGTGTGATTTGAAAATTGACCTAATGATCTAGGTGCCTTTTGTGAAGAAAGAAAGTGAAAAGAAGATGTTTTATGAAGAAATTATGTATTTTGAGAATTGACCTAATGATCTAGATGCCTTTTGTGAAGAAAAAAGTGAAAAGAAAATGTTTTGTAAAGAAATTATGTGTTTTGAAAATTGACCTAATGAACTAGGTGCCTTTTTAAAGCAATTTTTGGAAAACTTGTTTAATTTTGAAAAATAGGTAGAAATTAGACGAAATGTAGTCAAATTCTAGGTTTTTGTATGCCTACCTATGATTTCTAGCCTTTGGATGCATTATGATATCTGATAGGGTCTATCACATGTGCCAAAATTGAAAATGCATGGGTTTATACATTTAAAAAAAAAATGTATGGGTCCATAAGTTTTCCTACAAAAGTGGTTTTTTGAGCTGTTTTGGACCTGTCTCAGGTCTGAGTGGTAAAATTTTCATGTTTTGGGATTGTACCTAAAATTTTGGAGGTAGAAATGTTATATGTGTAGACAGTCATAATGTGCTTATTTTCAACACAAAAACTTGAAAATGCTTGATTTCAAGAAATAAAATTTAAACTATTGCGTGCAACGTGTTTGATTTCAACAACTAGAATTGAAAGATGTTTGATTTCAGCATATATAATTAAAAATAACTAATCCAAAAAATGTGCATGTTTTCAACATGAAAATGTAAAGAGTGCTTGTTTTTACCAAGCTAAATTGAAATGATATCTATGCAAAAACCAAAATAGGTGAATCATGAAGTTGTTTAGATTGAGTCTGAGATGTATGTTAGGCCTTTGGGAGACTCCATTCCAATTTTGTAGTACCTATAATGTATCAAGACCACAAAATTTATTAGTTAGCTATCAAATAAGAAAATCAAATAAGACCATGATCATTGAATGAAACTAAAGAAAAACATGTCGTATTTCTTTGATAATCATTAAAAATTGTTATAATTAAGATGATATCCTTTTACAATTTTCCTTGAGGGCTATAATAGAGGGATTCCATAAGGAGGAATCCTAGCAGCAAACATTTTCAAGACAATGTAGGAGTCTTCCTTTAGGTCCTTATAATGAGAATGGGCTTATGATATGTGCCACTACTAGCTACACCAATCCTAAAAACTTGTGTAACCCTAAATAAAATATGTTAAACTATTTGGAGGTCTATCTCAATTAGAACTCCTACAAACATAGATCACGTGACTCAAAATCAAATTAAAATGCATGAAATAAGTGTCGAAATAGACTAAAACTAAATATAATGAAAGGGGTTACTTTGCAGGTTGATTGGGTAGTCTAAAAATGGAAAGCACACCTATCCATGAATTTTATAGGGAAACACACTTGTCCATAAATTTTTCTATTTCTTGCCTTGATTGGTTTATTCTTAGGCCATAGAGTCCATCGATGCAATTTGAGATCAATTCGAGAGTTGAAAGACCTATTTATATCTCTATAACAACCAAGACCTACAAGAAAACCCTGGTGGGAGGAGTGTTAGATGTTCAAAATTATCATGAATTAATCAAACTACATTTGGGCAACATAATGGTGCATAAAATCTCCTCTTGAAACCATAGGTAGAGGGGCTTATTTATAGCCTTCCTTGGAAGGAGAAGGGTAAGCGACATGGTAGGAGAAAAGGGAGGAGAGAGGAAGGCCTTCTTAGTTATGCATGTGATGGAAAAGGCTTCTCACCTAAGCATATTAATTGGGTATGCATTTACCATACCCCTTTAACACTTAGGGAAGAGGGAAGAGCCTAGGGAAGAGAAAGAGGATTTT
The DNA here is from genome assembly GCA_028583015.1 of Wollemia nobilis. Classification (NCBI taxonomy): domain Eukaryota; kingdom Viridiplantae; phylum Streptophyta; class Pinopsida; order Araucariales; family Araucariaceae; genus Wollemia; species Wollemia nobilis. Next base: position 2,082,794 of record JAQPPZ010001340.1, read on the forward strand.
AATTAATTAAATGCTTTAAAGGCCCTTTTAGGAGTGTGGGTGTTATGGGAAGGGGAGTTGGTAGGTGGTTAGGAATGCATGTAGAGGAGTGTGAGTGGAGTGTGGGTTGGATGGGGTGGATTCAACTAGGTTTTAGTATGACCATAGGGTTTAGGCTAGCTTAGAGTTAGCTTTACTTGGGGTTTAGGGTAATTGAGATGATTTTTAAGTGTTTCATTAGTTGATGATTAATTATTGTTGCACAATGCTAAGTGTGATATTTTTAGGTGTCTACACAGGGAAGCGTAGAAGAAGGCTCCATAGAATATAATTGAATAACAACATCCATGAGAACTCTAACTTCATCAATCAAAGAACCTTTAAAGTTAGCCCAATATAATATTTGGCAAAAGATCTCATTAGGGAACCGGTAGACACAAGAACCTGGGGGTCCACTACCACTCTTTGGGAAATATTAAGAAGAGGAAATTGAGCTAGCTCATACCTAGGTTTTTTACATGTAGCGGAAAAATGTGACCTATTTTCACATTCAATGGTCTATATTTGAGTGCCAAAATCTAAAATAATCTTAATAGACTTAGGGAGGTCAGCATCCAGGTCCATATTCACACACATCCTAATGAAGATAATTATTAATTTAGTCTAGGTTGTAGTGTCGATCATGACCAGTTATCCCAAAATTTTCATAATGCCTCTTAGGATAGCCTCATACCAAAAATGAAAATAGATGTCAAGAAGCTTAACCCAAATAGGTGCTATGTTAATATTTTGAGTGTCTCAATCAAATTTTATCCCCCATATATAGAGGTATAGACTTATCCTACCAAAGAACTAGGGGCCACCACCAAGGATGCAGTTCATGTCTCCTTCCCCAAACAACTTAATGAGAAAAAACCCTTAGGAAGTGCCACTTATTACATGAGCCCTTGTAGAGACCATTTTGAAAATCCCATCTCCTGATGGAATCAATATCTAGCTAGGAACCTAAGAATTTCCCAACCATATTGAACTCTACCTCCTCCATGGTTAGATTTAAAATATTAGTTAATATAGATAATGAACTTTGGTATGGTTCAATGTCAAAAAATAGATCAGGGAATCCACTTTCTTTGAAAATATTGAGACCATGGGCACAAAGGATTTTTCACACATAAAATAGGGCAACTAAGGTCCTTGTGGGCCCAAGGGAGGGTCCACATCTCCAAAAGAAGATAAATATCTACCCTAGGGTCTACACTCCCAGGGGTTTATGGATCCACACCAACATTGGAAGACATGATTCCATTAGAAGGATAAATTCTAGGACCAATGATCTTACCATTGTCAACCAAATTCCCACTAAAATACAAATTCAAAATTTGAAAAGTTTTCTTGCCTAGGTCAAAATTTGTGGAAGGGTTTTCTTTTATGGAACTCCCAAGATCCAGGATCCCTAGGGGGGTGTATTCACCCCAATTCTAGTAGGTTCCCACCCTCCAACATACCAACATCATCTTTGTTGCTAGAATTTAGGGGAAAATTGGTTCTCTAATTTTCATAGTGAAAGTTGGGATTAAGAATAGTGTAGTCTTAGTTCTGCTTTATGGGAGCACCTCTCCCACCAAAAAATTTCACCCTTCCTCTCCCTCTCATTCCATGGGTTACTCTCAATCCTATATATTGATAATGACTATTTGTTGAATTTCTTGTTGTTCAAAATAGCTTGAATGATTATTGATTTGTTTATGGATTTAGAAAAATAATTGTTCCATGACATACTTTTTTTGTTATTGATAAAAATAAGGTTTTGAGAGGGTCTTGTACCATTTTATAGAATAACTGCATTAGCAAAATTTACATCATAAAAACTTCAAATCATTTTCTACTTAAAATTAGTTTAGAAGTGTCTACTCCCTTTTACAACTTGATAAACTTACTTAAAAACTTAAAATAGTATACAAAATGTAAGATTCAAATCAAAACTAAGTCTAAATGGAATTTTTATTACTAAATTCAATTGCACACAACCATATGCTAACCATCATAAGTTTCTATATCCAAATATTACATGTTGTGAGACTCTAATTCCCAATGTCTTTACTATCTCTATAGTCCTTATTTGTTCCTTCCATTATTACTTTAGTCTTTCTATTTTTCCCCCAAATTGATCAAATCTTATGCAAGAGAACCTAGTGGGATCCACCTATTATCCTTTTCTCTTAGTGTTCAATTAGCTACTTTATTTCCTTTTCTATATTATGAATTATTTTCACCTCCACAAATTTTCTAAGAATATAATCAACCTATTGGGTAACTTCACTTACCTTTCAACTTAGCTTATTCGTTCCTTTAATACTATTGGTTATATTCAATGAATCCTCTTCCACTACCAAATTTTTAATTTTTATAACATTTTCCAACTTGAATTCTTCATGTATTGCTCTAGCTTCTATTCCATATAACCTAGCATATAATTCCATTATAAATCCCTCTACATTCTTGATAACACCCCTCTCCTTATTTTCCTAGGTTACCCTTTGATGCACCATCAAAATTCAATTTCATCCATATCTCCTTTGGTTTTTCTCCATCTTATTTTTTCTAGGTATCTCTTGTAGTGAATTTCTTCCCTATCCTATACATGTCCACCATTTCCTTGCTATATTTTCCTCTTCTTTATTCTCTCTACTACTTCCTATTTTCATGATAGATATATTATCACTAATGATATCGCTAATACCTTGCATATTTTTGTACATTGATATTATTTAATTTCTAAAAACTCTCCTATTCATTTCTAGCCATATTCCCCAAGAAAAGTGGAATTTTATTAAATCTCATATGGTATTTAGTTTCTTATATTTGAATGGTCTCTCCCATTGTTTAATCTAATCCAACATGTTGTTTGGCATCATGTACCAAATTCCTATTTCTTATATTATCCTTGAGAACAATTCCATTGAGTACTTGCATTACAGGAATATATGGTTTACTATTTTTTCCTTCTCACATAATGAAAATCTATTAATTATTTGGAATCCTCTCTTTCTAAGGTTATCCATAATTAGTATTTTGTTTTGGATTGCTATCCATAAAAAAATTTCATTTTTGGTATTGTACCTTTCTCCATATTTTTTCCTTGGGAATCCATTTTTTGGTTCTACCATCCATACTTCATAGGCTAATATAATATTGAATTCACCAATATAACTATTCTCCCATATTATGGTATCTTCCTGTTGGAAAATTCCTACACCCTTAATAGATTTGTTATGCTGCAAGACTTCCCTGATCCAATCAACACTGTGGATTCTAGAGGATCCACCTTTTTAACTCGAGAAAATATTATCCTAAGACTCTAGACAAATTGAGTAAGGTAGAAAAACCCTAGAAGTGAGCCTACAATATGTCTTATATGCTCATGGTCATCCAGATTGCATAAAATAAAATGAAATTGCAACATAAAAGCTGACCAAGCTTCAAAGTAACTCTCAGCTAGTGCTTCAAAAAGTAGACCGATGCCTTATCCATTGGTGAAGATAGAAGAAGGGAGAAGATAAAAATAAACCAAGCACATTCATTCAAATAATGCAATAAATGTGATTAAAAATTCTAGTGAAATAAGACACCATTTACACATTCAAATAATGTAACATGTAGATAGGACAACAAGCAAAAATGCACAAAGAACTAAAAGGAGGAAGCAGGATAGTATTATCCAATAAATCATTATAATGGAAGTCTGATCAATGTAATAAGATCTAACTAAGAAAATACAAATGAGTTCTCCATTCAAATGATGCAATAGAGTATCGCAACTCTTTGTTCAAATGATGTAACAAAGAGCCTCTTGGCTTTCGATCCCAGCCACTAAAATTGATCTCAGTAAACTGGACACCTTCTCAACAAAAACCTGCATAATAATGGGGAATAAAAATGGGTAACTAGACAAGACACATAAAGAAAAATACAACCGATAAGGATGGGCACTCTGGTATACCTCTTGCAAAATTACTATGCAAAAACTTGATGTTTCCTATTGCAGCAACTCTCTTAAATAGCTTGATCACTTGGTCCATAATTGTAAAAATTGTAACTACCTCAATGATGACCCATAATTGGAAATGATCCATAATATCTACTATCTCCATAACCTTAAGGTTTTTATTTTTTTAGGGTTTAGGATTTTGAGTTTAGGGTTTTGAGTTTAGGGTTTAGGGTTTTTAGGTTTAGGGTTTAGGGTTTTCAGTTTTAGGATTTAGGGTTTTTGAGTTTAGGTTTTAGGGTTTTCTCCCCCTTTTTACAATGTGAGAAACCCTAAAATAAAATCCTACATATTAAAGCCCTAAAGATAAGAAATTACTATTTTTGGAAAATTTACCATTTTTAGCCAAAAACAACCCTATTTTTAGTAAGTCACCAAAAAATCTCAAAAGGCCCTAAAATTAAAACCCATCAATGTATCAGCCATATTAAGCCTTATATAAAATATGAACACCTACCCATGTCTAGAAGTAATTATTTTTTGGACTTTTCTAAAAAACCACTAAAATCCATTTTTATGGCACTAGATGAAGGAATTAAGGCTCGAAAAAATCTCAAAAAGGCCTGAAAATGGTAATCTAGTCCCCTTTGTGGCCTAGCCACATCATTTTACTCTTCATTATTTAGCTCTCTATAAAATTTCAAGTCGATCCTTCAGATCAAAAGTTATACCCTCCGAAAGATAGGCTCCTTGTATTTACCATTGTCTATGACTATCTTCCTTGGAACCCCAAATATTATCAATATGTGCTCTTCTAAAAACTTTATGACCACTTCTATAGTGGAATTATTAAGAGGTGCTACTTCTACCCACTTGATAAAATAGTTTTTTGTTGTAATGATCCACCTATGACCTCCAGAAGAATTGGGGTTAATCTCACCTATGAGATCTATTCCCCATTGAGTAAAATGAGCTTCCACAATCACTAGCTTTAGGGGTATGGTTGGAAAATTCTTATTTCCTACAAAAATATGATAGTTATGACAACTCCTAAAAAATTGGTAAACATCCTTAAACAGGGAGGGCCAATAATAACCAACTCTCATAATCTTGTGAGTAGTAGCATTTGGAGCAAAGTGACCCCCAAAAAAGCTAGAATGATATTCTTTCAACACTTGAGTGATCTCTTTCTCATAAAAATAGAGAAGCAACACACCATATGGATGCCTCCAATACAATATTTCTTCTTGAATTTAATACCTTTGAGCTGATTTCTTGATATACCTTTTGTTTTGGGGCATGCATCCTAGAAATGACAAGTTTTAAAGGTAAAAGATAATGTCATCATACCACCTGCAATTAAAATTATCAACTGCTCTTGCTTCTTGCTACTCATCTACTACAATAGTATTATTCATAGCCTCCCCTTATTTTTTAACTAGATACTTTGACAATCCTTGTCCTCCGACCATCTATACTACTTTGAATTCCATATCATACTGCAAAACTTTAGTCATCCACCTTGTAGGACTGCCTAAATGTTTAGTCTGAGTGAAAATATCTTTAACAGTAATGTAAGGGATACAATTTATTACCTTGTTGAATCCAAAAATGCACTTGAAATGATCTAAAGCTCTAATTAATGCATAAGCTTATTTTTTTAGCAAAGAAAATTTCAATTGAGCACCCTTCAATCCTGTGCTCATAAAGGCTATAGGCCTTTCATTTTTCTCTTCATATTTCTGAGCTAGAACTACAACAATAGTGTGTTCTAAGGCATATTAGTAGATCTTGAAATATCTAGAATAATATGGGCAATTCAATACTGGAGCCTAAGAAATTGCATCTTTGATCTTCTAAAAAGCTACAATATTTTCCTCTATCCATATTATTTCTCCATTTTTATTGATCATGTCATTTATTGGCTTGGCAATCTGAGCAAAATCAGGGACAAACCTCCTAATAAAGTTAATATTTCCAAATAATGATCTAACTCCCTTAATATTCTTAGGAGGGGGAATTTTAGCAATGGCTTCTACTCTTTGTGGATCAATGCTAATCCCATATTTTGAAACAATATGCCCAAGAAGTTTACCTTGTGTGGCCCCAAACACACATTTTCTAGGATTCAAAGATATGCCAAACTCATTGCACCTATCAAACACTTGAGTTAGATGTGCAAAATAATGTTTAGGATTTTTTGAAAAAATTGTAATGTCATCAAGATATGCTACCACTATCTTGAACATCAATTCCTTAAATGCAACATCCATTGCTCTCTAAATTTTTTCCCCCGCATTCATCAATCCAAAGGGTATCCTAAGATATTCAAGTGTTCCCCATGGTGTAGTGAAATTTTTTTTATGTTTGTCTTCTGGATTCACTGCAATCTAATTGTAACTTGAAAATTCATCCAATAAAGATATTATTGATGACCCAACCATTGCTTGAAGCAATTGTTTCATATTTGGAAGTGAATAGTTGCCTTTGAGAGAGCTCTTATTCAAATTCATAAAATCTACACAAAGCCTGATTTCACCTTTCTTTTTTCCAACTAGAATCAGGTTTGCCAACCAAGTAGAATATCTCACCTTCCTAATTATCTTGGTATCTAGTAACTTCTACACTTATTTTTGCATAATTGGATACAAAGTGGGATTGAAATTCCTTTGTTTCTACTTGAAAGGATTTGTATATTTCTAAAGGGGTATTATGTGAGTCATTGCATTTGTATTGAAGGTCTCCAGATCTTCATAACTCCAAGAAAAATATCCATGTTATTTTTCAAAAATTTGATATATTGTTGCTTCTCTTTTCCTGACAGAGTTTTATTGATCCTAACAATCTTGGGCTCTTCCTTTGTTCTAATATTAACTTCATATACCTCGGATTCCTGAACTGAAGTTTTATATACTCTATCAAAGTCATAAAAAAAATTCTCTAAAGACACCAAGCCCCTAGGGATCCTATTGGTATTTAGTTGTATGACTTATGTAGGCTCTCCAATAACATCCTTCAATTTTTATTCATCACTTTCATTACAAATAATATCAAAAAACTCATTTTTCATAGTCATAAAATCATTAATATGTATATCATCATGAAAAACTTATAAATATAACATATTATCTGAGACATTTGGCTTATAAACAGATATGGTTGGGAACCTTTCTATAAACCAAGTGTCTATCTCAAGGTTTTCTTAAGCATTAATGACCAACAAATTAGCATTGTGATTATGTTCTCTAGGAATAAATTGTTGATCAAAAGCTAAAAATCTATCTTTTTCATCCAACACTGCCTACTTATACTGCTTTAATCAAGGGCATTTTGTTTGATATATCCCTTTGATCTATTGAATTATTAGCTCAGCATACCCACTAACTTTGAGGTAATTAATACCAAGTTCCCTGGATTTCCTTAGCCCTAGCAATAAAGCTTCATACTTTGCAATATTATTTGTACAAGAAAATTATAACCTGTACGGTATGCCAAGATAACTTCCATTGATGTCTATCAATAGTAATCCAACTCCTACTTCTACTTTATATTTTACCCCATAAAAGGTCATAGTCCATAACTCAAAATTCAAAATTCTATCAGTTTCTCCATCTAGTTCAACATTCAGTTTTGGATCCATATTCTGAGCATAAGGTACTTCCAACAAGAAAGGAGAATGCTAGATAGAGTAAAACCCCATGTATTTTTCCTCAATAGAATTCATGACATTAACCATATTATCATTAGGATCTCTAAATTCAATTGAATACCTATTGAAGGGTTCTCTTTTCAATATTACTTTTCTTTACCCTGCATTGGAATAGTGGTATATAACCAATCCAACTGAATAGTACCACCTAGTTGCTCTACCCAATGCCTAGAGAGTAATATTTAAAAGAAAGGGTTCACATCTACAACTGCAACATCCATCACCACTCCTTTATTAGGATATTGTTCAATATGAACAAGAAGTCCAGTGATAATGCCTACACAAGGTACTCTCTTGTTATCCATGACAAAAATAGGAGGGTGCTCTTTCTGATAAATCAAGCCTAACTGATCAGCCACTTGTTTTAAAATTACATTCATAGAAGCACCACAATCAAGCATGCAATTATGAATAACATGTTGGTCCCCATAGCCTGATGTATACCTTAGTGATATGTAAAATGGCTTAACTGAAGATGGGGCTCTGACTACATATTTCACAAGGCCTATGGGATTTTGAGGTTTTCCTCCTGACTGGTCAGTTAATTTGAAGGCTCTACATATATGAATTAATTCTTTGTAATAGTCATTAATTCTCCAAAAGTGATGTTGAACTTCTATTTGGAAACCTCTAAACCTAGATCAAACTAATATTTCTTATCATCAATTCCTTTTCTAGTTTTTTGATTAGCCAAGTGATTTTGTTGCTTTTGGATGATCTCTACATCAGGATCTTCAGTAATTATTTACAACTTCATATAATTTACATTTTTCTATGAAATCTCTCCTATAGATTTCTCGTTTTGTGCAGGCCCTTCATCAATTTTGTCTTCCATTATTCTATTCTTGAGATTTATAGAATGTATTCTTTCTAAAGACTCAACCTCTTCTACGGTAGGTACAAGCTTTCCTTGCTTTATTCTATCAAATCTAGTATTAGCAGGCTCACTTGAGGTTTATGTTTATCCAAAGACCAATGCTCTTTGCTCAAGATTATTGGCACATATGTCCATGTTACTTTTAAACTCTTGTTCTTTGGTTTCATCCTCTTGAGTCCAACATACATTAATTCTAATATCTTCATATTTAGATTTAGAATTTAAATCAATATTAGAATGCATACTTAGATAAATACCACAACTAATAGGGTTACGTGGTGCATCATAGGCAGAGCAATAAAAGGTATGATATTATGCTATATTATTTTATGGAATGGGATTTGGAACACAATCTATATCTCTCTCTACTTCTTTCTTTTTCCACTTCCCATTTCGATTCCTGTTGCCCTCTTCATTTCCATTGTTATTCCAGTTTCTATTAAAATTCCTTTTGAAAGGAGGTGTATTATCTTTTTGCTATATATTATTACCCTGTGAAGTTTTTGCACTGCTATCCTTACCTTTTTCAAGTGTAGAAAACCTACTATTCAAAGTAGTAAACATCTCACTCAATTGATTAGCTATTTTGTTCATAGGATCCTGATCTATTTTCTTAGGGACAGAGAACTCAACCTTCTTGGGATTCCTTTCAGGTTGATTGGGATCTAAAGAGTATGCTTTCATCTTACAACTATCAATCATATGTATCTCTATTTCAATAGCTCTTTCCATACATATATCAATGGTAGTCATTGCTTGTTGTCTCATCTTATAACTAAAATATCCAGGGAAAGCATTTTTGTAGAAATAAATGGACTGATCATAATTTTGCCTTAATTCTACTAGAGTCTTACCCGGGGGGGGGGGGGGGGGGGGGGGGGAGAATCCAGGAGAGGGCGGGGGCAATCCTTTCAGCAAGGCCCAGGTCCAAGCATCTCCCCCCTACCAAAAAGCTAAATTGGGTATCCAAATCCAATTTATAATGTTGGGGGTGGTGGGGTCGGGTGGTTTTTGGGTGGTTTTTTTTTTTCCCCCTTTTTTCCCCCCCCCCCCCAGGCGGGCCCCCCAAAAAGTTTTTTTAAAAAAATGCTACTAGAGTCTTATTTCTAGTCTTAAGAATATTCTATTGAAATCTTCCACTAATTCATTTTCTTTCTTTTTCATGATAGCCAATTCTATCATCAAGGACTATTCATTATTCCTCTCTCCATAATTCCTAAGGAAAGTGTGCTCTAGCTCTTAAAATTATTTATAGTACCAGCTCTAAGGCTATTGAACCATTCTCGAGCATCCTTAATAAAGTTTGAAAGAAAAATATAAGGAAAACATCTTCATCATCCACCTCAAGGTTATCGATGGCATACAAAAAATATCTAACATGATCTTCATCGGTGACAAAATTATTCCCTTGAAATTTAGGCAAGTACTTATGAGCTTTACCAGGGAGAGGATTTATATTTGTAGGTAAAACAAAGACTCTATATCTATTGGTCCTCCACTGATTAACATTAGCATTGGCATTTTGATTGACATTTTGATTTACATTGACATTTTGATTTACATTAGGAGCTACCATACTCAGTAAAGGTTGATTCACTATAGGTACTTGGTTTACAGTAGGAGAAGATTGATTGAAACCAAGATTCAGGATAGAAACAAAAATAGTATGAATTAGAATTGAATATTTTCTATGAGACTTGAAGAATACCTTAGGATTTGGCACTCCAACAAGCACTTCTTTACCACTTCTTCTTGTAGATGCTAGATCTAGCTCCTTTTTTTATTTTTAAAATTTTGAGTTCATTCAGAGTCACCAACATAGATGTGCAAAGAAAGATCAAGATTTTTAACAATACTTGGGCCAAGATTGCTCAGCCTGATATTCACTCAAATATCATAAATTTCATTCCATGAAATACTATGAGAAAAATAAACTCAAAATTGTATTGAGTCTTCCCCAACAATGGTGCCAAAAATTGTTGGGGGAAATTCCTACACCCTTAATAGATTTTTCATGCTACAAGACTTCCCTGATCTAATTAGCACTATGGATTTTGGAATATCCACCTCTTTAACTCAAAAAAAATTATTCTAAGAATCTAGATAGATAGAGTAAGGTAAGGAAACCTAGAGGTGAGCCTACAATATTTATTATATGCTCATGCTCATACAAATTGTAAAAAATAAAATAAAAATTCAACATAAAAGTTGATCAAGCTTCGAAGTAACTCCCAGCTAGTGCTTCAAAAAGTAGACCGGTGCCTTATCCATTGGGAAATTGTAGCCAAACTTAAAATATGGTGAAGAGATAAGGGAGAAGATAAAACTAAGGCAACCACATTCATTTAAAAATGCAACAAATGTGGTTAAGCATTCCAATGAAATAAGAAACCATTTACACATTCAAATGATGTAACATGTAAATTGAAAAACAAGAAAAATTGCACATAGTACTACTAAAAGTAGGAAGTAAGATTGTATTATCCAATAAATCATTACAATGGGAGTCTGATCAATGTAATCGGATCTCACTAAGCAAATACAAATGAGTTCTCCATTCCAATGATGCAATAGAGAACTACAAATATTTGTTCAAATGATGTAACAAAGAGCCTCTTGGATTTTTGTCCCAACCACTAGAACTGATCTCAGTAAACTAGACACCTCCTCAGCAAAAACCTACACAATAATGGAAAAGAAAAATGGGTAACTAGACAAGACACACAAAGGAAAATACAACCGATATGAATGGACACTCTGGTATACCTCTTGCAAAATTATTGTGCAAAAGCTTGATGATGTTTCTTGTTGCAGCAAATCTCATAATAGCTTGATCACTTGGTCCATAATTACAAAAATTGTAATTGCCTTGATGATGTACCATAATTGGAAATTATCCATAATAGCCACTATCTCCATCACCTTTAGATTTTTTTTTAAATTTTTTTTTAGGGTTTAGGGTTTTCAGGTTTAGGGTTTAGGATTTTTGGGTTTAGAGTTTAGGATTTTTCTCCTCTTTTTACAATGTGAGAAACCCTAAAACAAAACATTACATCTTAAATCCCTAAAAATAAGAAATTACTATTTTTGGAAAATTTACCATTTTTAGCCAAAACAACCCTATTTTTAGTAAGTCACCAAAAAAGCTCGGATGGCCCTAAAAATTAAAACCCATCACCATATCACCCATATTAAGACTTATATAAAATATGAACACCTAACCATATCTAGAAGTAATTATTTTTTGGACTTTTCTAAAAACCCACTAAAATCCATTTTTGAGGCACTAAATGAAGGAATTAAGGCTCGAAAAAAAATCTCAAAAAGGCATAAAAATGGAAATATAAGCCCATTTGTGGCATAGCCACATAATTTTCCTCCTCATTATCCAACTCCCTGTTAAATTTCAAGTTGATCCAATGATCGGATTAAAAGTTATGCCCTCCAAAAGATAGGCTCTTGCATCAACCTTAGGCCAAACATTTACTGACAAAAAGACCTTAGGAAAACCAAAACAAAGGCCTGATCTTGGTGACATAAAAAAATTCATCGCTCTTGGAGGGTGAAACAAGAATTCAAAAGGACCAAAAATTTATAATTATTAGAAAGGACTCAAGTGGGTATTGTAAATTTGAAAAGACCAAAAGACACCAAAAATTCAAAAATTTGGGGCAAAATCAAGTTGGATTTTGAGGATCCAACACTTCCTTTAATATATTACTCAAGAAGTAGGATTTTAGTTTGAGATTGAACATCTTGTACACTTTTTCATTTTGAGAATTAGCCTCCAACTTCTTCCATCCTATGCTTCCTTCTTTCCTCTCTATCAATTCTTGTACCCTACTTCCATACTTTCTACTTCATCTCTAATTGTTATCATTATGTTATATTTTACTAATGGGACCATCTATAGCCATGCATGCTCCCAATATGCACTTTATCTCCTTTTTCAATTTTACATTTTGTTCTTCTCCATAGGAATTTTATGCCTCTTACTATATGATTTCATATTAATGATCCCCTATAGGAATATTAAATTGTTAGGATTCTCTTCCTTTCATTATTATCAATGTATTTAATCTTTAATATATTCAACCACAATGCCTGACTCTCATGCATTATTATCCATTCTATTTTTGTTGATAGTAATTTGTTCATAATATTTATACTTCTTAATCCTAGCCCTCCTTATAGTCTTGGCCTACACTTCATTTCCCATGATACTAATGGAATTATATTTTTATCTTCTATTCTTAACCATAGGAATATCTTCTAAATTTTTTCCACTAAATTAACTATTTTACTTGGAATAATATTGATAGCAAATGCGTTGGAATAGATTGTAGAGTGCTCTTTAGCCATTGCACTTTTCCCACTTGGATTAGGGGAGAACCTTTCCAACCTACCAATTTTTTATGAATTTTGTCCACATATTGCTATTTCCTATTCCTAAGAATAGTGGTATCCCTAAATAGATGGTTGGAAGAGATTCTATGCTACATTCTAATATTCTAGATATTTTCCTCCATTTATTCTCTAGTGTGTTTATAAAATATATCTTACTCTTCTCTAGGTTTATATTTTGCTATGATGCCTACTAATATAATTCTAATATTCTATTTATTCCTTTCACTTCCTTCATTGTTGCTATACCTAGTAGAATTCTGTTGTCCAAAAATTGATGATGGGTAATTGTACCTATGGTTAATCTTGGCCTTAGGCCTATAATATCTCCTCAATTACAATTTACCTTTATACATATTCCTAATTTATACCATTATAATGAATAAGTATGGAGATAGAAGATCCCCTTGCCTTAATCCTCTCTCAATTCTGAAATATCCAACTAGATTGCCATAATAGCGAATTTGAGGGAGGAAATTAAATTTCTCATCCAAAATCTACACCTTCTATTGAATCCAAATTTGGCTAAAAATTTATCCATGAACTTCCTTGATAGTCTATCATATGCTTTATTTATTTACAACTTTAATATCATTCATTCCTTACTTGTAACAACCCTTCTTGGCAAGACTTATTCTTGAAAATAAATTATGTATTGATGTATGAATGCATAGTATTATTTCATACTATCAATAAGAATGAGTAGTTGTACTTTACACTTTGATTTTACTATAGGAATATGGTACTGTTAATGTATTTGTGGTTGTAGGACCAGGTGCTCTCACTAGTGGATTAATATGGGATAACCACCTAAGTTGAGAGAAATTTTGGGAAATGATGGTGATGACTTGTTCATCGACAACTTAGGGTAACAAAATACCCTTCATGTAGATGCATTGCATTTATGATTATTACATGTTCACACCATTGGGATAGGAAGTTGTTTGTGTAATGAGTCTCCTTTGGTGATAGGGATTGACCATCTTAAAATATCCACCTATGTAATGATAAAACAATGGTGTGTAATATTGTATGATTGAGTGGCATATATTCTTGTGTGTGGTAAGCATAAATTGTTGGATAAAAGTCATTGAAGTCTTAAATTATTGGTAATCTTAATACTTTTGAATATTAGTATCAATACTAATAATTAATATTAGTAATTGATACTAATTAAGTGAGTTACTAGGTTAATTCATGAGGGTGCTTTAATTATTGCATTGTTTTTCTTAATGTTGACACATTAAGGAACATGACATTATGGTGTTTAAAATTATTAAAGAGAATTAATATTGCATGATTTAATTGAATGAATATAATTCTCATAATAATTTTTAATATTGGCAATGTTCATTAAAGAATGTTATGAGCTAGAGGTGGCCATATCAAGTGAAAAATATCATGGGATGATCATTCAATTCTTGGAGAGCCACTGCAAGGTATTTGAAAAAAGGCTCAAATGAATTTTGGAGAACTTTTAGGGAAGAGACAATCAAGAGCTGGAAGGAAGGCACATACTATAGGATTTCATTATATTTGGCATACAGAGGTAAGTTTTGGTGGGTTTTGAAGCTTTATCTATGTTAAATGTATTTACCTTGTACTTTAGTTATCATTTGGTTTAATTATTTGCGCTCCCCCATTTGGTGTAATGAAACCTTTTTAAGCTTACTTTTGAATTTTGGCTATGGTGAGATACTTTTGGTTTGAATTATAGATTTGGTTTAGTAGATGCAACCACCTGTTCATCCTATATACTTGTATGATTTTTAAGGCAGTGAATAAGAGATAAGGTTTTAGGGTGCATCCAAGCACAAGTTTGATTGGAATGCTTATGGTAACCCAAGCATATTTCGGTGGTTTATTTTAGCTTCTTGTAGCCATATGTCTAGCGATGGTCGAGTAGAACCTACTTAGTTTATATTCATCTATTGTGAATTCCTTTTTCTTATTTATACCTTGGTTTTTGCATATGATGTTGGTCCCAATCACTTGAAATACGTCTACCTTGCTATCCTTTGATTTTGTTTAAGCTATGATTTGATTTCCTCTTTAAAAGTCTAGTTGAGCTTGGTTTTGCATGGTGTTTTGGGAAGGGTGTTTACCTTGTAAGTTGTGCTTGGAAAACGTGTGAGGGAGGATGTTTTGATGTATTCTTTGTATGTTGCTAGAGTTTTGTATTTCTATTAAGTTGTCAATACCTTTTATAAATCAAATAAATGGTATACTTAGGCTTAAATTTATTAATTATTGAAAACTTAGGTTTAAATGTAAAAAGTGAATGGAGATGTAGGCTTTTGTAAGTAAAGGATTATTATGATTTGAAAGGGAAACTAAATATTTTTAAGAAAATTTATTTTGGTAATTAGAATAATTTATTCCTATTGTTTCCAAAATTAAGAGATTAAGTTGTTTTATTAATATTATTATTAAAAGTAATTCATCTTGTTGATGTTTCTTTATGGAAATGCTAGTAGAGATAGGTTAGGATTTTCTACTTGTTGATCAAATTGGTGAATAATTTTGGGTTTGGAAGGAAAAAATTTATAATAGTTTCTTGAGACTAGAGTAGGTAGGAAAAGAAATTATAGAGAGAAGTATGGGATTTTCTCACTGATTATATTTTAAAATGTATTGTGCATGTTTGGCTTGCAATTACATAAAGCATGTTAAGTAGAGAAGCATGAGATCCTCTCTTGTTTGGTAAATATGTATTGTGCATGGTTGCTTACAAACACATAGAGCATGTTAATATTGAATTTCATCATGAGTTATCTTGATCCCTAAGTAATTCTCAAGTTCATGGGTAATTCCTTGCATGAATAAGATCATGGAAGACAAACAGTGCAGGGACCACTTAAGCATAATGAATTTGTTGTATCATAGAATTAAAAGTGGATATGTAAATGAGAATTTGCTTAGATAAAAACTTCCATGGATTTTTAGAGGAATGGTAGTTTGTAAAATATAGATAGCTTGATTTTGAGCAATAGCAAAAGAGGTTTTGGAGTTATGATATTTTTCCATTTGTTCCTATTATTTTTGGTAAAAAAAATATTTTCTTGTGATCTAATTTTGATGGATTGTTTTTTTAGAAACCTAAAATGTTTAATCACAAGGATATTCTTGAAATGACCTCATTTTAGCCCATCTAACCCACCTATGGTAGCCTCAGGGCCATTTGATATCTTTTCCTATTAAAAGGGCACTTTTCCCCCATGGAAGGCATGACCATATCACTCGTGATGGTCTCTATGTTGGGATCATCTTGATGTGATATGGTTTCATGCGTGCTAATTCAAAAATAAATAATTAGGTATCGGGGCTACCTATCAGTGCGATGAATGATTTCCCACTGCTCTTGATGACCTGCAGTAGCACCTACCACATGTAAAGTGGTAATCAGGCTACCCCTGATTACCACTTGCATCTTTGGTTGTATGCAAAGGAGGATATAAAAAAGGAGTCTTCTCCATTCATAAAATAATCTACCATTTTGAAATTTAAGCAAAAAAGTTCTACAAAAATCTTACCATGCATGCTCGTTGGTTGAATCAATGTTGGTGGGTTACCACGTGAGTCTCAACACTATCTCCATGAACCTCACTTGATCAATACTATAGCTTTAGGATTCTTTAATCCATGTATTCATATTCATATTTATCAACCATTCATCGATAGAACTCACCCTAAGGTCATCCAAATCTTACCCAAACCTGGTTTCAATGATTGTAGGTTTACGACAATGATTGTCTCACCCTGAGATGGTCCATATATAGAGATCATATCACTCGATATGGTCCTCGTCAAGTGACCATTTTTTATTGTTTTTTCTCATCTAAGATTAAATTATTGTTTGCATTTCCTTTTCAGCATTGGATCTTTCCATTTATGCATTTTATCTTCTACAGTAGCATAGATTTACATTATTTCACACATGTATCTATTTTATCTCTTTTTATCTATTGATTAATATGGGTCCAATATTGGTGGTCTTTGTAGGTGGTATTGAATCCTAATTTGTATTTCATTACATGCAGGTTATAATATTTAGGATAGCGAGGGAATTTGGATCTCACTCTCATACGACGATCTCAATAAAACCTACTTAGAATCATTGTTGTGGGTACAAAAATCATTCTAACTGCACCAAGAAAATTATTATAAAATTGTATCATTGGTATAATCCCTGAAGGGGATATTATGTAACACATTTTAAAGAAATAAATACAAGTATAATATAGTCGAATTCCATTGCCATTTGGTTTTTTCTTCGTGTTTTACATCATGTTTTTCTTTCAGTTGTTTATCTATTTGTTATGGTGCATGATTTTTCACGCTTTCAATTGGAGATCATGGTGGGACACCTTGTGGGTCTACCTTTTTCATAATTTTTTTTTTTGATGAATCAAAATCACTAATTTTTGTTGCTTCCTTTGGTGATTTGTAGGTACACAATCACATTCATCTCAGATGACCCCTCTTTACTGTATTAACCATCTCCAATGGCCCCTGTTCTACAATCATATTAGGGCAAGACGGTCTCTAGACATATTAGAGTTAGAGTATATTACATCATTTGGGTCATGTAAATGTACCACCTTAGGTACATAGTTAGGATAGGAGATTACTTTAGGGGGAAGTTATCTAGTTACTTCAAGCAATGTAATAAATGCACAAGTGGCAATGTGCAAGTTGTAATGTGCAAGGTGTCCCCTTGTACAACTAGGTAGAGTGTTGGCCAAGGAATCTATCTTCCTATATAAAGGGCCTCATAGTAGTAGATTACAATCATCTCATCATATCATCTCATCATATTCATCTATCAAGTACTCCTGTATGGAGTACAATGTAGCTCTTTAGCTCATATTAATGGAGTGACCATTTCCTCCATATTGCATTGTATTTTCATCATTTCTATTTATAGCATATTTTAGTCATATTGTTGTTTCACTTTCTTTCATATTTCCTATATTTCATTGGGACCTGTGTTAGATCTCTCCACTACATATATCCTCAAAATCTAACAGTGGTATCAGAGCCACGGTTCTTCGAGATAGGAGGACCTACATCCATTATAAGAGAAGTCCAGTAGGTCAAGAGGAATAGGGAGAGTCACCATTACTACTATTGGCCTGCATCTTTCGCTAAATCGGATCTACCATTGAGTGTCGTTGCATGCAAAAGTTACCATTAGGATTAATTGATAGAAAAAGCCATAGTAGTCAACAGGATTAGGAAAGTGAGGACTGAAATAAATCTTAGTTGTAGAAAATCTGAGATTACATCTGGCTAGGGTCTTTCCACAGAGTTGCAAAAAAACTCGTGAAGACTAGGACTCAACATTCAAGCCACTAGTTTGACAAATCAACTAGTGAAGATTATTATCTCCAAATTTATAAGTTCTTCCGTTCCAATTTCTAACAGCTTGTTGCAGGAAAAGGAGATTCAAGAAAAGGTTGGGAAGCTTCCTACAAGAGAGTTAGGAAGAACATCTTCAAGAATCATTCCAACACTTGCAACAACAAGGTAGAAGACTAAATATTTCAAAGACCTCGAGAAAGGTCTCATTACAAGAGCTACAATCCTACAAATTATAGAAGTAAATAAAATGCCATAGTAGCCTTATAGCAGACTCAAGGAAGAAGAGACTCCAGAAGTTGAGTCATAGGAGGAGATAGGAGATTGGTGATCTCCATTCAAGATCAATACCTATAGAGTAGAAGAAGAATAGGCCAAAGAAGCCTAAAAAAGAATAACCAGAAACCTAGAAGAAGAATAGGCCAAAGAATCCTAGAAGAAGAATAGGCCAGAGAATCCTAGAAGAAGAATAGGCCAGAGAAGCCTTGAAGAAAATCCATAGAAGCTTTGAAGGCCATAGAAGCCTTAATTCTAAAGAAAAATTTAGAGAAGAATTCTTGTTTCAGAAGAAAAATTCTTAATTCAGAAGAAAACTCCAAAGAAAAGTTCCTAAAGAAAACTTCAAAGAAGAATTATTGATTCAGAATAATACCTGACTCAAAAGAAATACTCCAAAGAAGAGTCCAAGAAATAAGAGATTGGTGATCTCCATCAAAGCCTACAAATTATAGAAGAAAGAGAAAGGACTAGTGAAGTCCTATTCCAAAATTTAGAAGTAGTAGAATCAGATATCCAAGAGGAAGATCTCATCACCAACACTTCCAAAAGTAGAAGGTTGAAGAAAAGGTCTCAATAAGAAGACCAGAGAAGTTGCAAGATAGAAGACCTTGGAGAGGTCTCAAGGAAGAAAAATAAGAAGGCTTGGAGAGCCTTGTTGCAGAGCTCATAGAAGCATCATCAAAAGAGTTCCTAGGAGAACTCATTGGAGAAATCCACTACCAAGGAGAAGCCCATGATAGTGAAGGACTTGGGACAATTATCGCCATCCGACAACAAGCCCAAGAGAAGAAGAATTTGGCAAGGAGTGCCAAATCCTAGAAGAAGAATTTGGCAAGGAGTCCAAAATCCTAAAGAAGAATCTAGTGAAGACCTCAAGAAAATCAGAATCTTGAGAAGAAGAAGATCCTATTTGAAGTCAGAATTCGACAAGAAGCTTGAAGGAAGATTCAGATAGAAGAAGCCTACCAAATCTAGGAGATTTGGAGATTACCTCTCACAGCAAGAAGGCATAGTTCAGAGAAAGGAGTTCTATGAATATACAATAGAAATAGAAGATCACTAGAAGGATCAAGCCACCAAATCCAAGGCTCAAGATAGAAATTTTGAGGCTAGATATTGGTGAAGGAGAAAGTTGTTCGGGACAACCAACAAAGAAGTTGCGTATCCATCTACTACAAGGCAACAACTTGGTGAATCAAAAGCACCAAGATCTACATATTTCATAAGCCATAAAAAAGGTAAGCAACTAAGGTGCAACTAGTTGAACTTCAGATTAGGGTTCATTATCAAATTCCATTAAGCACCATATTTGGATTAAAAGTTGTAGAAGAATAGATTGCATTATAGTCTTCAAGAAAGTGCAAAAAGGGAGAGTTCATTTTAAGGATTATTTGCACATTAATTTGGAGTTGAATAGATTTTAGAATTACAACTATCTATCAACTACCTATCATCTACTTTGGAAAAAGAAAAGAAGACTAGATCCTACAACTTTATTTGTAGTGAAAATTTGTAGAATACTTATTAAGGGTTCATTACAGATTACTCTTAAAAGTTGTAGATATTATTAAGTGCATCTAAAATTATTTTGAGAGTTCATTTACTGGAGCAATAAGGTGAGATTATTGTTAGTGCATTAAAAAGTGCATTGGCACTATACTAGTTGATCTCTACACTAGTTACTCTCAAAAAGGTTAGTTTGTGTTTGTTGATTGTTAAGGATCAAGAGCACAAAAACCAATAGATTAATCAAAGTGTCTAGAGACACTATTTGGTGCATAGAACCTACAACATTTCATGGCCCAAAGAAGCCACCAAAATTATATCATATTCCTCCAAGGAGTGGAGAAGAAAGCCACCATTAAAATCAGCAAGAGAAGCTTCAAATCGAGACTTGGTGAGTCTCAAGATTCAAAGTGCACTAAACTATTTAAAAAGGGTGCAAAAATTACTTCTACAAAAAGAAGCTTCTATCTACATGGTTACAAGCTTGGGTTCATTAGAAAAATATCCAAGAAAAAATGGGAAAGGTGTCTAATCAAAATACAACCTCAAAATCCCCCATTGCCTTCAAGAAAGTTGCCATAAAAATCAAGAAAATCATATCTACAAAAGGAGTGCAATAAGGGTATTCTTATATACAAAATATATTACATATTGGTGCACTATTCTAATCTATTTTACATAGGGAAAAGGGTAGAGTTTTAAGTGTCTCAAAGGCACAATATTCTCAAGGTATAACAGCCCAAGGTAGCCAAATACTTGCACACTCCAAGAAAGCAAAAGAGCCCCAAAGAAGGCTTCAAATCCTCTACATCTTGGACAACCAAATCTGCAAGCAAACACAACACAATACAAGGCAAAGAGAAGCATTATATTCAAGGGAGAAAAGGAGAGCATAATAGGTTGAAGCAATATCAAAGCTAGACATACGTCCAAGGAGCATTCTATACCATTATTGGAGGTTCACCAAAGCTCCACCAAAGCATTGCTCTTCACTCCAGCTGGAACCAACTCATAAGCAAGTACCATCAAACAAAGGAAGAGTTAAGAATATTACAACATTTAAAGGTGCTCCAAAGGTACGTTAAAGAAGTGTTAGAGAAAGAGCCCATGCATAAGGAGGAAGTGACACTTGTCACTTGAAAATAAATCCTAACGTTCCTTACATGAGCACCCATATTTCACATGTTCGAGCAAAGGAACATTACTAGCAAGAAAGGTGGTACGTTAGAACAAGGGAGACACTTGTCTTCAAAGGAAATAAGTGCTCCTCCAAGGTTGTAATGCCCATACATTTCAAGCATCTTTATTCCCTCCAAGTGCTCAAGAAGTAATTGGCATGACACTTGTCACATAGCACAAGAACCCTCTTCTATTAAAAGGTGCCAAAGACCAAGGAAGTCCATATATTCCATATTCCAACATTTACTCACAGCACAGGCCGAATTACAACGTGGAAGAAAGGTGAAAGAGCATTAAAAGCTCTGGTCAAGGAGGTCAAAGAAGTCCAACATTGAAGCCAAGGGAAAATCAATGTACACCATCCTCCATAAGCGCTCAAAGGAAAGGCATTAAAGTGGACTATCATATACATCCGAAATCTATGGTGAATACGTAGAGAATACAACATCAAAGGTAAGGTCTCTACTTTATTAAATTTGCTTTCATTAACAGGGAGTTATAAGGTATAACATTAGGTTGAAATACTAAAGGAAATCAACCATATTTGAAAGCAATATAAAAGGGAGAAACACATATTAAATAGCCTAATATTTGCAATATTATAACATAGGAGAAATAAGGAATTCTACTTGGAAATCAGAATTTCTATTATTGCAAATTTCATTGTTTTCTAATATTCCATATTAGGGAGTTATAAGGAATACTACATCAAAGTAGGAAATTGGAAATTAGAAACAATAAATATCAAATTATTAAAGGCTATAAAAAGAGGTTTATTAAAGAATATTAAGAGTTGGAAATTAATTGGTATACTTGTCTCAAAATACATTAAAGGGACAAAAGGAATCCAAATATTAAAACCTCATCAAATTAGAAAGTGCTTAAAGTTCAATAGGAGTAATAAGGTGTAAAAGAAGTTGATTTTTGCTATTCACAAAACTTTACAAAATCAACCCAAAATTGAACTATTATTCTCAAAAGCACTTTATCTATCATATAGCATTTCCAAAATCACTAGGGAGACATAAGGCATTCTACAAAACCTAGAATTTCACCAAGGTATCATCAAATCTAGACCACAAGGATCATCATGGCATCAAACAAATTATTTCTTGCAGAATCCCAATTACTTAAGGGACCAAATTATTTCTCCTAGAAAAATAAGGTTAAAGCAATCCTAGTATATGAAAAACTTTGGGAGATAACTCAAGGAATAACAAAAAGACCAACCACAGATGATACTGAAATTCAAAAATTTGATGAAAATGATGCAAAATCCCTAATGATAATAACCTTTGCTATCACTGATGAAATACAACCTTATATCAGTTCAACAAAGACATCTACAGAAGCATGGAAAAGCTTAGAAAATATATTTGAAGGAAAAAATAAAGCCACTATCCTTCATCTTCAAACTCAACTACATTCTCTAAAAATGAATAGTGGTGAGAGCATAGAACTATTCCTAAGGAAAGTAGAAGATATCAAAGGGAAATTATTAACCTTAGGAGAAGGGATTAAAGATGAACTTCTTACTCAAGTAACCATGAGAGCACTTCCAGATAGCTACAAATATTTGGTAACATCTTTACAAGTCCTAAGTAAAGATACTTCTTTTGATGATCTAATCAATATTCTTCAAGAATATGAAGTGGAGAATATAGTTAAATATGAAATGACTAACACTGCATTGGCATCAAAAGACAATCCATAGGGAAATATTGCTTCATCATCAAAAGGACGAAGACCATGGTATAACAGGTATTGTCAGATATGCAAAAGAAAAGGCCATAGCACTAACTATTGCAGATTCAATCCAAAGAATCAGAATCAAGGAAATCAGATGAACAATGGGAGCAGATTTCAATCAAGGCAATATCAAAATAATCCTCATCAGCAACAAGTTCAACGTCCAACCAATTATCCCCAATTGGAGTATCGAAAAATGAATCAAAAAGGACATCTAGCTCAAAGGATAGAAGAAATCGAAGAACTAGAAGAATCTACAGATGATTATGAAGTCAAAGCTCTTTCAGCAAGAACAACAGGTTATGAAGACACTAACTACTTGCTTGAACAGGTTACAAAAAATAGAGAAGAAGAAGAATACAAGTTCCAAGACAAAGAAGAAGATCCATATTGAAGATTGAAATCTTCAATACCCAAATAATGTAATACAAGGGGGTGTTAGAGTTAGAGTATATTACATCATTTGGGTCATGTAAATGTACCACCTTAGGTACATAGTTAGGATAGGATATTACTTTAGGGGGAAGTTATCTAGTTACTTCAAGCAATGTAATAAATGCACAAGTGGCAATGTGCAAGTTGTAATGTGCAAGGTGTCCCCTTGTACAACTAGGTAGAGTGTTGGCCAAGGAATCTATCTTCCTATATAAAGGGCCTCATAGTAGTAGATATATCATCTCACATATCATATCATCATCTTCATCTATCAAGTACTCCTGTATGGAGTACAATGTAGCTCTTTAGCTCATATTAATGGAGTGACCATTTCCTCCATATTGCATTGTATTTTCATCACTTCTATTTATAGTATATTTTAGTCATATTGTTGTTTCACTTTCTTTCATATTTCTTGTATTTCATTGGGACCTGTGTTAGATCTCTCCACTACATATATCCTCAAAAGCTAACAGAGATAACTATATCAAACGACCCATGTTCTACAACCATATCAGGGCAAGACGATCTCTAGCCAGAGATAAAATAGCCATAAATCTGTAAGGATAAACATCAAACAAAAGGAATCTAGGTTCCATTTTTTTCACCTTAGAATAGGTTATTTCATGTTTGGTAGAGAAAACTAGAAAAATTATAACAATACATCATCTAGTTGCATGTTATTTATTTTTATAATTTATCAAATAGTGATCATCTAAGGTCAAGATGGTCCCTGGTCTATGACTATCTCATAGTGATATGGTCCCTATTTTGAATCCATCTAAGTCAAGATAGTCTTTGAGTCCTCTCTATTTTTTTGTATTGGATATCTAATAAAAATATGAATCTACATGTAGCAAAAATAGATGCATTGTGATTTATAATTTGCATTCTTTATAATCATTTATGTGCTCTTTGTTTCCATTTTTAGCAATAAAAGGAATCCACAAACACATATCATTTAAATATTGGTAAGGTTGGCCTTCATCACCAACCCCCAATCGAGACTAGCGATGTTGGATTTCACCTCCTTTCACTAGCTTTCCCCTCTAAACACCATAGTAGTCTCCACGAGCAGTTTATCAAAATTCATCATTGAGAAGCCCCCTAATTTTGGGTGCATCCCAAGGTATTTTAGGTTTATATGTCCCTTAAACACAAGGCTTAATAATATATGGAGTGTAGCTATCACTTGTATCCAAGCATGCTTGAATGTGAAGCAAAAGACCAACTAGATAAGTAGCAATATTTAGATAGTATGGCCCCTTCTTGAGGGGGTATTATTCTTATAGCATCACCTATCACCCATATATTACCTATAGGAAGTTTATTTTTACCATTTGTGTTGCATTCCTCGATAGAGGTTGTGCACAAACTACCTTTCTATAGTGATATTTTCATCTTCCTTAGTTTTTTAGGAGTAGATCTAAAAAAACTCACAAAAACCAAAAAAAATCAAGATCAAAATTAAAAAAATAATAATAAAAAATATCAAAATCAAAATAAAAAAGGGTGCTTTCTTGTTTGTTTGTTTTATTTGTGTGCATAGTTTAGAAAGTTCTTGAGAGCATAGTCACAGTCATTTACACATAATTTTTCCTAGTAGATGGTTGTAACACACAACTAGGCTCATTTACAAGCTTACGCTACTAATCCATCACCCAGATCCATGGATTATTTTTGGATTGATCCATAGGACCTTATATTTAGGGAGTGGCAATGCAACCACCTTGGTGCAAATTTCATACATTACTTCATTGACCCTGACACATTGGGTGTCCCCATTCACAACTCACCCACTGGTACTGAGTATGAGTAAGATATGGATTATCTAACTCAGGATACCTTACATGCATTTTATAGGGACAACTATAATCAAGATAAAACTTCTAGGATACCCCTACCGCGCATTCATATCCTAGCTCAACTAATGACTCCCATATGTTAGGATCAAGAGTGCACCCCACAACTAGACATGGACATTTAAGCTACCCTAGTTGATCACCTTTGGATGAGCCATAAGTATGATCATTGGAATATGTACACCACTCAAGGTAATAAAAATGCTACCATGTCACCTCACATGTTTGTCATGATGGCTCGTGATCCCATGTATGGTGATTTTGATCCTCCTGCTATACCTTATGATATGTATTATGGTCAAGGATGGTGTGCTTTAGCACCTCTTTATTATATGAAACCCACCTTTCTATAGGAATATCAATTCAATGCATCCTCTCATGATCCCAAAAAAATCATCAATCTCTCTAGGATTGAAGCGCAACACATGCCTATTTGCTCCACTCACACACATGTGAATAGGCCACACACATCTAACCTAGAAAACAAAAATTAGGTACCTAGGACAAACTTAGATCATCAAATTCAATGGGTCATTCATCAAAGATTACCCAAACCTATGTAACAAAGGCAACTGATACAATAGCACCTAGGGTTCCAAGCACAACATCACAACCTTCCACCATGCCCAAATCAAAATCTTCCACCTCATCTACACTCGAATCAAACTCATCATCATCCTAGACTACCACCCATCCATCATCATCAACCCCATTCACCTAAACTCTATCAAGTGTACCCCTATCAACAATATAATGAAGCCTATGAGGAACAACAACCTGAGTATAAAGAACCACTTGATATGTACCTTGAGCAAACATATGGTGACATGCCTATTGATACCACTCACCAACTATTATGGAAAATTTTGAATATCCTTAAGATTTTGTCATGCTATTCAAATTCCTTTGGCCCATAAGAAAATATAAGATCTATGGTAGAATCATCGCTTTGTCCTAGGATAGCTTGATAACTAAACTAGTCAAGTCTGGACACCCTAATATGAGCCTATAGTGGTGTTATTTAAAAAAATACGCTCAACTAGATTTTTAATGTATTATTGATGTGCAAAATGATGACCAAGCATACAAAAAAAGTGTTTCAGATAGGGTTATGCATAGTGGTGAATATTCACAAATTGGGCGAATATTAGGATTTCCAAAATAGAAAATTGGTGAATATGAGGACCCTCAATATCGACCAATTCGCCTAAAATATTTAGGACCAATTTTTTCTTAGGGTAAATTCACCACAATATATATCCAAACATAGGTATATTTGTACTCATTGGAAAGCTCTTTTTGAGCCTGATATAATGGTGGTATTTTTATGAAGTTATAAGATGATTTAATGGGTAAAAATTTGATCCAAATATGGCCTTACTTTTTAGGGCCTCAAATACCCCAAATTTTGGTGTGAATATGATTTATTTGATTTGCTTAGGATTTGCCTTGATTTTGATTAGGATTCACCATTTTTTTAAAAGTACATTTTGAGTTCAACCCCTTATGCATAACCCTAGTTTCAGACATAGAAGCAGATCGATGCCTTGTCCATTGGAATATCATAGCAAAATTTTAACCAATCACATGAAATAGAGAGAAAAAGAAAGAAAAAATGATAAATCCATATTCATTCAAATATTGTAATCAACATGGAATTTTAAATTAACGAGAGAAATGTTATCTACAAATTCAAATAATGCAATATACTAAAAAGTGACACACACACACATTGCACCAAAAATATGACAAAGAGCATAAAATGGATAATTTGTATTATATTCAAAGTATGATGACTACAATTGTAAAGACCAACAAAGTGCTTGGATCTTTTAATGAATACAATAAAAATCTCACTTGGTTCAAATAATGTAACCAGGGAACTATGATCTATTGTCCTAATTATAGTGATATAGAGACTCTGAATATTTGAAGCAACTCCTAGAAATGATCTCAGGTGGGCTACTTGACTCTCAACAGTACCTACACAGAGGTGGGAAGAACTAAGAAATGGAAAAAATAGAGAAAACATAGAAGAAGATACAATAACCCTAATAGAACACTCATAATAGCTCTAGCAAGTTTGTTGTATGATTACTTGATGATGAAGCTTAGTTTTTTTTGCTTATTTTATAACTAAATTGGAAAATACCATTGAGAATACTTGGTGCAGGTGTTACCACTTGGATTATCCTCAACCATTACCTCTTCTAGGTGTGTTACATGTTATCATAAATTGTCTTTCATTGACAAAACTTATTATACTCTACCACCTATTCTTGAGACTTTTATTTCTATTGTTTCGATTCATTGGCTAGTTCTGTTTGCTCCCTGACTTCCCCTATGGGGATGACATTAGCAGTTTCTCCTCGGTATTCTTCTATGGGATCCACTGGAGTGTCTTATATTTTGTCTTCTTGTGGGATTTTAATTTCTCAAAGGTTAGCAATATATTTCTAGGCTTCATCAAAAAAGGTGGAAGTTGACTTGACCTCATGTTCATTTCTCTTTATCTGATTGAGATACCTTTTTGCCAAGGGCCCATTTTTATCGACAAATTGGATTGCTTCTATGTTTATTGTAGACAAGTCTCTCAACTACAAAGCTAATCAATGCTCATATTCTTCATTATATTTGAACTATATTATTTTATTTATGATCAACATTTCCATGTCATCTGCTATGGTGACTTCTTTGAGCATTTTGACATTTTGTAATCCCACACCATCTATTTTCTTTATCTACTCATCTATGCTCGATATAACATCTTCCCAGTGGAGTCTTTCATGAAGGTAGTTTTTAAATTTTTGATATTCTATTTAATAATTGTACATTTTACCATCTACAGTGGTGATTTATTGCTCTCCAACCTAGTTATATTCTTATTTATATTTTTTGTAGACATGAGAGATCTTCATATCTCTACGGTCTATTTCTTTCATCAAAATTTTGACCCATTGAGTTGTGTACATGATTTCTAGGATATATTTGAATATATTAGGCATTAGTTTAACTTGGTCTTTGGCTAAATCAACCAGTCCTAACTTGAAATGATCAATGAACTCTCCTCTATCAATTGCTTGCCCAAGTAGAACTGGTGGCCTCTACTTTTTCAGTTCGTACATTTCTTATTTTAGTCTATTTATCTCGGCCCAGAGTACCTAATTTTTACTTTATAGTTGATATTTTTCCTTTTTTACCTACCTAAATTAAAATTTTTATGCTCTTAATTATTTGATTTCTCCTTCAAAGGTTACAACTATTTGTGTGTGAACTTCCAAATATACTTTCATCATCTCAATGATATCACCCTTCAACTTTATTTGTTTGGATTTGGGATCAATGAAGAATTCTATATATTTTTTTGGCAGAGGCAACATAATGGTAACTTTAGAACTTGCCTGTGTAATGCGTTGCTGAGCCAACAATTTTTGGTCAGCTTCTTCATCAATGACCTACTCAACAACCTCTATCTGACGTTCTTCTTTGGTGTTGAATTATGTCAATTTACTTCACTCTTGTTAGTATCACAAAATGATAAGTCCCTGAGGCTAAACCAAATTTTATGTAAGCCCTTTTAGTTGGTAGAGAACTAGGAGGAGAATATTCTTTAGGTACATGTTCTCTCAAGAGGTTTCCAAGTCCTCCAGCATGAGTGATTTTCTTCATAGCAATTTGGGGGAATTTTGTATTTTTATTATTCACTATCAAATGCATGGTGGTGGTGCTCTTTGGTATTTTTACCTAAGAGCTTATGAGCACCATTTCATTTTCTTTCACTGTTGGAGGTTCTATGACTAAGGAAACTCCTATTATGATTTAAAATCTTGCAACCTATGATATAGCCGATTCTTATTTCTCTTTATCCAGATGAATTTCTCTTGGAGAGCTTGTTTGAGGAGCTAACTCAATATGTGGATAGTATGTTTCATCAGTAGGTGTTTCCTAAATGACCATTTCTAATCATTTCAGGTATTTTTTAGTTATCTAAAATAAGGGATCTTCAAGATCTTTAAGCATGGTTTCTAGAATTAATGGAGCATAGGAATCAACATTGTCCATCCTTAGCATATTCAGATCTGTCTGGTATCTTCCCACTTCTAATTGAGTATATGGTCTCTCTATTATTGCCCAAACATCTTTAAGGTTTTCTCTATTCTTGATAGAAATCTGCATGGCATCTTTGAAAGGATCTGGTTCATGCCTCGTGTGTAATTTCATTACTTTTGTATTTAGTGGTCATATTCCCCATTTGGATCATAGGCTCTCCATGTAAGCTTGGCAAAGCAGTAATCGTCCATCTTCCACATAGCCTTGATAAGGCTGTAATATCCTTTATAAATTTAGTGCCCCATTTTGAAAGGAAATTTAATCCAAGGAACTCTTGCTTTACCCCTGTTCACTCTCATATTTACTTCTTTAGCAACCTGCCTCACAATTTTAATGCAAAAATAGACATCAAGCAAAACTTTGGGAGTGCCTTAGGTGGAATCTTCACACCATATAATATGATATACGTAAAATATTCTACAAAGAACTTTCCAAAAAAAATTTGGTTCAAAAAGTTTATTATTCCTATGTTGATTCTTGAAGGATTTTCACCACACAGCTCATTATGAAAGGCCACCATAATTGTTTTGATAAACTCATTGAAGCTAGACCACCCTTCTTGAATCCATGGCAA
Source organism: Wollemia nobilis (assembly GCA_028583015.1). Taxonomy (NCBI): domain Eukaryota; kingdom Viridiplantae; phylum Streptophyta; class Pinopsida; order Araucariales; family Araucariaceae; genus Wollemia; species Wollemia nobilis. The sequence goes on from JAQPPZ010001340.1 coordinate 2,112,803, forward strand.
CCTATCCTATATGCATTCGATATTGGTCCCTCCTAACGTTTGAATGGAACTGGGGTTTAGCTAGCCTATTATTATATGTATGAGAAATGAATAATACATAAATTCTAGCATTATCTCTTTCTTTTCTTTGATATCCTCCTAAAGTATTGTTAGCTTCTCATTCAAATTCTTCTCTAGGACCTCTTGCCAAGCATACATAGGTATTTTTCTAATTTTATTTAATTGCGTAACCATGTACATTACTTCCTTTTTCACATTGTCCAGATCTCTATCCCTATTATGATGTTAATCATATCTACATAGTCCTTGGCCCACACTCTGAGAGAAAATTTTAGCATGAGGAATTTGTACAATGCCTCGTAGTCCAAACCAAACATTCTTTGATAGAAATTGGTATTGAGCATATAGGAGGATTGTATTTTAAGCTCTTTACTATTAGGTACTATTTGAGAGGGAGAGAGATTAAATAGCTTGTGAATGGCTTACTTGGCAATTTTAAATGCTTTTTTATTCTTGTGATTGAGGATGGCTTTCAAATCTAGGTCATACGTAGCTGCTATCCAGGAGAGCAGGTTTGATGAATGTTGAACTCGCGTATAGATATGTTTTCCCAAGCTACTAATCCATTTATTACAAAAGGGACTATCTTCATAGTGGTTGTTTCTATCCCTTTGAAAATATCCTTGAGTAGGGTCTGATGCCTCTAGTAATCTTCTTCTATGTGTTCAAAGTATAAAATAGTGGCATCTTCATATTCTTGTCTTTTCTATTTTGTAATCTCTTTAATTGGCACTTTCTTTCGTAGAGTATTTTTGTTATTTTTCTTTATGGGTTTGCCAAATAGCTTCTCATAGGGATAGTCTTGTGATACTCTTAGTTATCTATCTATAATTTTTGCTTCAACCTCTTGAACGATTTTTGTGGGTTTCTTCTTGGATGAGCTAGTAGATTTCTTAGGATTGCTAGAAGAAGCAGTATCGCTCCAAATTTTTTGCATCCTTACCTTTAGGCTATAGGATCCATGCCCGGAAGGAGGATGGGAAAAGGATGTCGTGGTACCTCAAATTGAGAGGACTTGCAAAGGTCCCGCCTCTCAAGGGAGGTGTATATTGGTGATTTTTCGACGGATGGTGGGTTCACCAGGAAACATTTAATGGCAGTTTCCACGCCTAGGTTTGGAATGTGTTTTTATGTGTTCATTTTTAATCTTAAGCATTCATATCCTAGGTTTGGCCAGATGAATATAAATTAATCTAAATGAAAGTGCAGATTTAATGAATACAAAAAGTAGATTTAAAAAACAAAAACAGAGAAATTACAGAATACTAAAAGCAAAATACCTGATCCGGATGTCTAATGAAGATTCTACTGTTGAAGCAGTCAGGATCGTCTGGAATTTGACAGAATTGTCTGAGATCAGAAAAGATCGTCTGAGATATGACAAATTCATCAGAGACCTACAAATAGAAGAACAGATACAAAATACAGAGAATACTACTGTGCTAACAGGGGGAAACAACACAAAATGATAGTATGAACACTAGAAAATAATTATGAACAGAAATTCAAACAAATTACGATATTCTAATGATAAATTATGATATTATCATGCAAATTAAGCCATATGGGTGAAATCCAAATGCAAAATAGTAAGCAATAAGGATAAAATAACTAAAATGCAAAATAAAACAGTGAAAGGAATAAGAGAAAGCGCAGACTCTGGGCACTGATTGCCCCCAATGCAGATTGCAGTCGAAATCATCTAGAAGCAGTGAAATCATCCCTAATTGTAATAGGATCATTCGAGATTTGAATGAGATCGTCTGCGATGATCTGAGCATGCTTCGGCTGAAGATCAATGAGGTCCCTACAATAAAACTTTAAAATAACAAAGGCAAAATAATGTTCTAGGTATTCTGATGCATACAAAATCAAGTTACGAGGAAATTTAGCCAGGGGTTGGGAAGGGAAGGTCCTAATGATTAAATAGGCTTAGGGGAGTAGTTAGGAGGTTGGAGATCATCCCTATTTGGGAGATCTCCAATGGGGGAGGGTCTCTAACAATGCAGACACGCTTCTGCCTAGATTAGAGGCCCGTTGGAACAAAAGCTAATTGTGAACAATCAATTTTGCGACAAGATCATCTGGATGTCCTAGCCCAGATGAAATCGTCAAATTTGGGGCGATATCGTCTGATCGGTGAAGATATCATCAAATGGTAAAAACAACCTCTAAAAATGGCACGAAAAAGGGGGAAACGGATTACCCGACGGTTAACGGGCGGTTTGGGAGGTTAAATTTTGAATTTAAATTATTTACTAAGGTGAATGTAATTATTACAATTTTATTGTGCCAATTTTAGGGTGCTACATTTTGCCCCCTCTTTAGCGAATTTTTCGAAGAAAATGCATTAAATATGAGTTCTTCTCGATCTACGAGAAAGCAAAAATTATTCCCAATTTTAGGCGACGATTCTTGGTCGAATCGTACGACAGCTTACTATGGTGCCCCCTCTGTGTTTTTACCCAAATCGAACATTTGAGGTAAAAACACGGAAAAGCAAAAATTATTTTTGAATAAAATTTAAGAAAAATAGGGTAAAACCCTAATTCATTTTTTTACTATTCATTTTATGGTTTTTAGAGCTCTTAAGCAAAAAAAAATGGTGGAGACGACACACAGATCAACAGAGGTCCGGTGCGGTCTACGGGTAAGAGTCTAGACTTAACTAGAATGCTTTAATTTGATTTTACATGCTTTTTAGGTAGATTTTAGATGAATTTTGAGCATCGCGGCCATTTTTGGGCCGTCGACATCGTCGGGACGAAATCGTCCCGATTTCAACGAAATCGTCCCAATTTCGTCAATTTCGTCCAAGGGCGAAATCGGCGAAAGGGGGACGATTTCGTCAAATTAGAGACAATTTCGGCTTGCGAAATAGGAGATGATTTTGTTCAAATTTGGGACGATATCGTCCAATAGTGGGCAATATCATCAATTGCATAAAATTGAACTTATTTTACTTGCATTATTAATTCCTTGAATTGTTTATTAATGATTGTTTGTTGTTTCATTGTTTATGTTGCAGAGAGGTTTGCTAAAGAGCAGGGAATGGAAGTATGGAGGTTTGAGGGATGACTTGGCCGTGCTCACACAGGCAGAGCGAGATCAGCTGGCACAGGCTAGCTTGTAGCATGTGGCAGAGATGCCACAGGTGTCTATGGATATGGTGCTACTGACGGCCCTAGCAGAGAGATGGTATCTGGGTTCCTCATGTTTTTGGCTATCGACAGGGGAGATGACTCCCACTCTAGAGGATGTATGGAGGATTCTAAGAATCCCCATACAAGGACGATTGATCACTCCTATGGCCAATTAGGGCCACGCTATGGGATGATTGTGTGGTGACCCGAGCTTTGCCCTAGAGAAGGGTGGAGTTAATATCGAGGCACTGCGTTAGATGCCTGGGGCATCTAGACTCACACAGGTTTTAAATAGAGTATCTGGTGGACTTTTGCTATGCCACCAGAGCGGGTGCAGGGTGCCGTGGATGCTGGCAGATGTGATCTACGACATGCGGGACCACAGGTACAGGTTCTCTTGGGGTAGTTTTGTGCTATGCCGGTTGTACAGGATCCTGTATGGGGTCGTGTACAAGGGCAGCCGATGTCTGGTGATGACATCGCTTCTACAGGTTTGGTGCTAGGAGCACATTGCAGTGCAGAGGCCGGTAGGGCTTCCTCTGATAGGGGTAGATAGGGAGAGGCCCTGAGTCTTCTACTGGTGGCTTCGGAGAGGGTCACAGTGGCGGATCAACCTTCCTATGTCTCGGAGACTATTAGATGACCTAGTCCTGGACCAGATTACCTAGAGGCCATGGAGGGAGCATCCAGGGTGGGCCGAGGATGGACAGGATTTGGCTCGCGTCAGGCGAGTCTACTAGCTATGGATGGAGAGGGGAGAGGTGGAGCTCCATCGCTATGACCGAGTTTTGAGGTAGTTCGGTCTACAGCAGGGGATCCCATCTCTCAGGGATTACAAGTTTTCTCGGACTATCCGGGATAACACCATAGTTAGCGAGGCTCCAGAAATGCAGTGGTTCTAGAGTCAGGATGCGGATGATGCCCCCATCCAGCCAGTAGATGGTGACGATGTAGGGGTAGCCGATGGCTACGATGCCTAGTATATAGGCATCCGCCCTCCTCGGATGACGAGGGCGTAGGGTTCGATACACATGATTGTGCGTCGGATAGGGAGGCGATGCCAGGCAGTGATGGAGGTAGCCTAGGGTCATAGCGGGAGGGAGCCGAGGAGGCCACAGGCACAGGAGAGGCCACGATAGAGGGAGAGGAGGGAGGCAAGACACCCATATCCATAGAGGGAGAGGCCACCATCGCCTGATAAGGGCAAGGGTGTTGACACAGGGGAGAGTAGCAAGACCGCTACTCTCTAAGTGGAGAGAGATCATCTCCAAGCACAGGTGCAGACTCTATAGGATGAGGTTACATGCCATCGAGCTGAGGTGGCACAACTCCAAGACGAGATTACATGCCTCAGGGCACAGGGCGGAGGGGTGAGCACTAGGGAGCTGACACGGGCTATTGCCCAACTCACTTTCTACCAGAATTTATACTATCAGCTAGTGCCAGAGGCGGATAGACTACCCCTACCAGCCAACATCGTAGATCCGATCAGGATCGGGTCGTCGAGGACCTCGTCTCGATCGAGGACTAGGACTACTCAGACTGCAATGGGGCCACCTCGTCCACCTCAGGGCGGGGGAGGAGATGAGGTGGAGAGCTCGAGGGGCTCTCGAGGCTAGAGGACTACACATATTTGTACAGATTGACATGAGAGCATTGTATTATTATTTTTTTGTTGATAGAGGATTGAGTATGTCGAGGTACAGATTGTGGCATACCAATCCAGTTTTGATGATGTATATATACGATTGACATATATATGATATGTTTTTGATCATATGACTTGTGTTATGTGGATGTTTATGATGCTTTTATGTTTGATTGATTGATTTGATACTTGGATTGAGGATTCATGAAATTATATCATTTTGAAAATGTATAATTTTGATGTCATGCGGTAATAGTTTAAATAATCTGATGTAACAAATTGATTTTTTGTAATGTGATGTAATAAAAAAATAAAAAGAGACTTCTAACAATAGTTTCAAAGGACATTGTCACTACTATAGACCATTTCATGGAGTTGCTACTCACTCGGTCGTCAAGCTAATCCCAGTATAGAAATATTGTTAAAAGTAAAATAGTGCTTAAGAGACTGTCTTAAGACTTTGGTGCAATAGTGAAACATGATTGTGATGATGGTTTGTTTTTCAGATTTTCATGGAAATAGTATGCATGAAATAATGTTAAAATGATTTTTGCTAGGCATAAATTCCTAAGTGTGATAAAATTTTTGGATAATTCTTTAGGAATTATACCATCATTGCAAAATTGAAGGTTGACATAATGACATGAAATAATGAAAATGTGTTTGCTTTTAAAAGCATAATTTGTGTAACATAATGAATTAAGTCATATGGTTTTCATGATTTTTAATAAATGGAGAATAAAAATTGTTACAATGATTTGCGCTAGGCATAGAATATGTAGGTATAGACTTATACCATCATCGCGAAAATAAAAAAGAGATAGTTTGATTGCATGGTTGATTTTTTAATAAACAAAAAATATGAAAATGAGGACTTGCGCTAGGCATAAAATTCCAATTTTGGTTTTGGAACTATACCATCGTCACGAAAGTCAACCAGATATATATGTTTTGATTGTATATTTTGAAAGAAATTTTTGATTTTTCTATTATATAGTTGTCTTTATGGTAAGCAACTGTACTTGATTTATTCCAAACAAGTTGCAAAAAGAATATTTCAAAGTATTTTGAAGACAAAAGTTAGATTTATAAGGAATCCCATGTGCATATGTGAATTCATTTCCGATCTTGATTTATCATAATGATACACAAAATCTCTCAAATACAAATGTGTGTGTAATTGCTTTGTGCATTTACCAGTTTTGAGCAAGATAATATGATACAAGTGATTTGAAGAAACCAAATAAGTGTTCATTAACCATGATGTAGATGCATATAACCATACTAGACTACTATGTAGGTCGGATTATCAAGAGCTAGCTAATCCATAGCAGACATAGGTCTATACAAAAGAAGGTCGCTAATGTGATAGACATATCACCACGCTAGGAATTACCCAAGGCCAAGCAGGTTGGGTAAAAACCACTGTTATGGGGCTTACCTCACAGTTTTCGAATAATTGAGAATTCCAGGGATTCAAGCTCATCAACCCTTCTTTTCTTTTCAAAGGGTATGGAAAGGTATTTTATTGCTTTCTTGCTTTTTGCTTTCTTTTTAACTTTGCTTCTTTTTATTTTTGTATTTTTTTTTTGCTTGATTTTTGAGATAGTGCTTGAAATATTGTTGTAATGATATAAAATAACATTTTTCTTTTCTCTTTTTTTTTTTTTTTTTTGAACTTTTCTTTTCTTTTTCTTTGCTAGGGATACTTGCTCGGATTAGCTGTAGAGCAAGGGATTTTTATTCTGGGTAGGGGTGAGCTTGTCATTTTGCCAATTATCAAAGATTCTAGACCATGTGCATGATAGGATAGCAGGGGAAACTTTTTGCTCAAGAAATCACTTCTACTATGTAGCAAAACATGGAAATTACAAATATAATCATTTTATTATGAAAAGATGTGCTTGGTTTAAGTAAATAACAAGATCAATTCTCTATGCTCAAAATTTATTTAATTGAATTTTGTGAACTTTGATATAAAAGAGATTAGTAATCATGCCAGATAAAATCAAGATATTTATTGTTGTGAGTGTGCAAGTGAGGGATTCCAAATAAATGCTAATTTATCCAAAATAATGTGAAACATATAACTGCAATAATTGTAAGAAAAAATATATATAAACACTTGTGAGAAGTTTTGAGAATATTGACTCTCTCTTTGTTCTTTATTTTGTTTTGGTTTCGAAAGAGTCAAGCATATTGTTGTTTTGATTTTTATCATTATTTTGTTTTTTTGGTTTTATTTTTGTTTTTGAACAAAAAAATTTAACAAGTGCCATAAATAAATGCAACAAATAGTTTTGAAGATTTTGATGATTATGAATGTTTTTGGTGTTTTTGAATTTATAAAGTGAAAGAAATACAAGATAGTGATTTTGAACAAATATATACATGGATGAAATGACCAAATTTATGCATAGTAACGTTTAAGATGCAAAATATTCATGGGCTCTTTAAGTTCTTTACCATCTAAGGTAGATAATTTGTATGCTCCTGATTCAAATTTAGCAGTAATAATATATGGTCCAAGCCAGTTGGGCTCAAATTTACCTTTAAGGTCCTTAGTTGCATTTGTATTTTTTTTATTTTCTTTTAAAACAAGGTCGCCGATCTCAAAGGATCGATGATGAACTTTTTTAGCATATGATCTTTTAAGCTTGTTTTGGTAGGCACGGAGATGCTCCAAAGCATTGATGCATTTTTCATCTAGGAGTTCCAGCTGACTGAGTCTGCCAGCATGATATTCATCTCCTACTTCGATATCTTTAAGTAGCAGAGCCAAAGAAGGAACTTCCAATTCAAATGGAAAAACTACTTTAGCACCGTAAACCAAAACAAATGGTGAAGTTCCAGTGGGGGTTCGAACACTAGTTCGATAGGCCCATAAGGCTAGATATAATTGGATGTGCCAGTCACGACCGCTTTATTGACCAATATTTTGAGAATTTTGATTAAGGTTTTGTTAGATGCTTCTGCTTGACCATTACCCTGAGGATAATAGGGAGTGGACCAGCGATGTTGAATCTTATATTTTTGGCATAATTTTTTAACATCTTTATTTTTGAAACAAGTTCCATTGTCGGAGATGAGATTTGTAGGAATTTCGAACCTACAAATGATTTGATTAAAAATAAATTTAGAGACTTGTGTGCGAGTGCAGGAAGCTAAAGGCATAGCTTCGACCCACTTCATGAAATACTCAGTGGCGGTTATGATGAACTTGTGTCCATCGGATGACACAGGATTGATTTTGCCAATAATATCCAAGCCCCATTTAGAAAAGGGCCAAGGAGACAAAATAGCCTGTAGCTCTTGTGCAGGTGCATGGACAAGGTCAGCATGTTTCTGGCACTTGTCACAATGGTGCACATAATCATGTGCATTCATTTCCATGGTAGGCCAAAAGTATCCTATCCGAAGGAGCTTTTTAGCAATGACGCTACCACTAAAGTGTCCTCCACAAGATCCATCGTGGGCTTCACTCAAGGCTGATTTAGACTCTTCTAAGTTTAAAAATCTTAATAGGATACCTTCAAAATATCTCCTATATAAAGTATTGCCAATTATTACAAATCGACTTGCTCGTTGACGTAATAACCGACGCTGGTTTCTATTAGAATTGGCAGGGAAAGTCCCATTTTGGAGAAAATCAAATATGTCCGTATACCAAGGTTCAGGAGTAGTTTCATTGATTAGAAACACATCCAAAGGCTCTAAGCATGACTTATTTGAAGTATGTTCCTGGAGTCGACGAATAATGATAGTGGCATATTCGTCATCTAACTCCAAGGGCAAGAGAGATGCAGTTGCGACCATAGCATCAGCTGCACGGTTGCTAGTTCGAGGAATAGCTTCTAAGGTAACTTGATAAAATAGAGACATTAATTATAAAACATAGGCCTTATATGGGCGTAGCTTATCATCTCTGATCTGATAAAATTCATTAATTTGGTTTATAACCAGTTGAGAATCACCAAAAACTAAAAGATGTTTAATTTTTAGTGCCAAGGAAGCTTGTAATCCAAGGATTAGAGCTTCATACTCAGCAGTATTGTTGGTGTAAGCAAATGTCAATTTGAAGGACAGAGGAATAAGATATTTTTGCCGGGATATTAAAATAATACCCGCACCAGCCCCACTCATGCATCGGGCCCCGTCAAAGTATAAGGACCATTGTTCAATATGGTTTGCCTCTAATTGAAGGCATTCTTTAGGAAACTCAATGATGAGGGGATGGGTAGACTTTAAGGGTGCAACAGCTAATTGATCTGCTATGATTTGACCCTTAACAGACTTCTGTCCTATGAATGTGAGATCAAACTCACTTAGAGCAAGAACCCACTTGGTTGTGCGACCCGATAAATAAGGTCGACTCATGAGATACCTTAAGGGATCGTATTTGGCAATGACATACGTTTTCTGACTAAGCATATAGTGTCATAATTTTTTTATAGCAAAAACAACTGCTAGACATAATTTTTCTAATCTCTGTGTAGCGGGTTTCATAACTAATGAAGGTTTGGCTAATATAATAATTAGCACGTTCTCTATTTTCATCATCAAGTTGAGCTAACATAGCTCCTAAGGTAGAATCTGAAGCGAAAATATATAGGAGAAATGGGAGATCAGGTTTAGGTGGTGAAAGCACAGGTGGATTAAGGAGGTATTGTTTGAGAAGTTCAAAATCTTCTCTACATTCGGTGTCCCAATTAAAATGGACATCCTTCTTAAGGAGTTTAAGAAAGGGACCAGTTTTTTTTGCCAGCTTAGCAATGAAGCAACGGATAGCTTGAAGTTTACCTTGTAAATTCGTAACTCAGATATATTAGTAGGTGCGGGCATATCAGTGATGGCCATAATCTTAAGAGGGTCGATTTCAATACCACGTAAAGAAACTAAAACCCCTAATAGTTTACCGGACTTAACTTCAAATATACATTTTATTGGATTTAATCGAATAAGATATTCTCGTAATCGATTAAAAACTTTTCTCAAATCATCTAAATGATTATCTTCAATAATAGAGCAAGCTATAATATCATCTACATAATCATGTAGGATATCATGCATCATATCATGAAAAATATAGGTCATAGCTCGTTGATAAGTTACACCCACGTTATTTAAGCCAAATGGCATCACTTTCCAACAAAAGGTACCCCAGGGGGTGATAAATGTTGTTTTAGCCTGATCTTCAGGAGCTATCCTGATCTGATTATAACCAGAGAATCCATCCATTAAGGACATCATCCCACTCCCGACCGTAAAGTCAATGATTTGATCCATGTTTGGAAGAGGAAAGTCATCTTTAGGGCATGCGGCGTTAATATCTCTAAAATCTGTGCAAACCCTAACTTTGGTAGTTTCTTTCCTGGTGACTGGAACTACATTTGAGATCCATTCAGCATAATCAATAGCTTGTATAAAGATAACATTCAGGACTTTTTCTAACTCCCATTTGACTAGTAGAGCCACTTTGGGATGCATTTTTCTAAGTTTTTGTTTAACAAGTTTAGCATCCGGATGGACCACTAGATGATGCATGACTACAGAAGGGTCTAGACCTGGCATATCTTCATATGTCCAAGCGAAGACATATTCATACTCTTTAAGGAATGCAATGTATTGTTCTTGTTTTTCTTGACTTAATTCTGATCCAATATTGATTATGTGAGGATTATCCTCAGTTCCAATATTAATTTTAATGACGTGTTCTACCTCCATGTGTAGATCTCTTTCAAAATTAGGTGGGGCAGGTGAAACACCCAATTCTTGTAATTCTTGTAAGGTTAATTTAGATAATTCATCTTGAGGATTAGTGGCCTCAAGTTGGGCTATAGTTGGTATAGAACCATCAAAATAAAATCCATTGTGTAACATCTCTTCAATAGAGACATCATGGAAGATATCTCCTTCCAACTCTTCATCGGGGTTAGCAATCATTTCAAGGTAAGCTATGGATAGCATGTTGCATGAAAACGACTGATTTTTAAGAGGCAAATCAACATGCCTATCCAAATAATCTTGATAACATATGAGTTGATCTTCATATTCAAAAGGAAAGGGTTGAACCTTACTAGGAAATAGGCCCACACCACAGCGGGCAGGCCATGGTTCTACCTCGAAAGGTTCTTTCATGCCATTTTGGAAAGGTCCCAAGCCTTTCCCTGTATATCCCATTTTAAGCATCATGGGTTTAGCTTTAATATAATCATTGGTAAAATAACACCGAGCATATCCCTCATGATGAGTTTTGATATTCCGAGGGATTCTTCCCCAGTCGTATCCTCTATAAATGAAGGCACAACTCCCGACTTGGTAAGTACTTCCCATAGGTTGTGGGAGGCCCAAAGTACGAGGAGATGGCGGCAATTTATTTAAAAGAATTGAATCTCGCATGAAAGCATTTTTTTTTTGATATTAAGGTTGTGGATAAATCTGGTAAAAGTTCATCAGAAAGGGCATAAGATGTAGAAGGCTTATTTCTTATATCTTGAGATGTGGAAGGTATGATAGTTGTGTCTGTAGGTTTTGAATTTATAGGGATAGAGCATGAAGGGTTGGTTGTAGATTTAAAATCTTTTCAGGGTTCTAGAGTGATTTGTTTATAGGGTTGTTGATCTATATAGGAGGATGAAATTACTGGAGGGGAAATAGGTGAAGTTATGGGTGTGTGTTTCACAGTTTTAGATGAAAAATAAGAACTAGGATGTGTGGATGACGAGAGCGGAGGCAAAATTGCACTCCAACGGGTTCTGCAAAAGCACACATATCAAAAGGTCTAGGGTCACCATGGATAGTGACCAACTAATTTTTAAACTCAAATTTAACACATTGGTATAAGGTTGATGGGACCGCTCGCATGGCATTGATCCAAGGGCGACCCAAAAGTATATTGTACAATGCTGGGCAATGTACAATAAACACGGTTGTTTCTAGGGTTCTAGGACCAACTTGCAATGGGAGGGTAATAACTCCACACGTTTCTTGTGTTTTGTCATTAAAAGCTTTGATAATCATATCAGTTTTTTCATTTCATCACTTCTAAAGCCAAATCGTTGGTAGAAGTCAAAAGTGTAAATGTTTAGAGATGAGCCATTATCAATCAAGACTCGTTTGACAGCTACATCTCCAATTAGAGCAAGTAATGTATAAGGGATTATCCTTATGTAAACTGTGTTGTGGGATATCTTTATCCTGAAAGTCAATACAATCAATCTCTCGAGTGATGATAGTATTGGCCATAGCTTCAGGTTGAATGTTTTGAGGTACCATCATTTGGCTCAATGTAAGCATCAACTCATCCCTATGGGTGGGAGAGGATCTTAATAAATCCAAAAGGGAAATTTTGGCCGTAGTATTGGACAATTTCTCAGTAATGTTGTAAGGGGGTTTAGGTTGAACATTAGGAGCATGATTCCCTTTATTGGGGTTTTTCAAAACGAATGGAGTCGATCCATCATTATGGTTTGGTTCTTGTTGGGAAGTTTGAGCTTGTTGTCGGGTAATGACTCCAATGGTACCTACAATATGATATTGAGGACATTGAACTGGTCTCGGCCTAGCATTTATGGCTTGTTCATTAGAAAGGAATATATTAGAATAAGGTCGAGTAGTAACTCTTCTAGGAAATGGTTCTTCTGGAACCATAGCATCTGTGACAGGTTGAATAGGATCTGATTCATTTTTAGAACTATTCAATTGGTTTAAAGTAATGTCTAGTTCACTTTCACTATCTGATTCTACATCACTAGAATCAAAAGTTTGAAAATTATGTAAAGGCCTGGTCGTAACCAAGAATAAGGTTGTGTCAAATATTTGAGGATCCTGAACAGGTAATTGTCCGCTAATGGTTCCTACATATCGGGTAGGAGGGGGAACATTATGATGTTCGATTTGATTGGCTACCTCTTTACCATGTCTTGGTAAAGGGTGTTGAAATATGTCTAGAGTTTGATTGGCATTTTGATTTTGATTTTAGGGAACGGTCTTTTGAGTATTATTAGGAGGGTTTTGTTTAGGTTGGAAGGCTTGCACTTCCATTTCATTATTATCAATCAAATCTTGTATTTTATGTTTCAACCTTTTACAAGCATTGGTAGAATGTCCAAGTCCTCTATGGAAATCACAATGTAAGTCAGCTCTGTATCCGGGTATAGTAGGATTAGGTTCCCGGATAGTTGGTAATTGGATCAAACCTCTTTTGAGTAATTGAGGTAAAATAGTTGATAAGGGTTGATTTAGTCTAGTGAATTCTCGAGGAGGCTTATCAGGAGGTTTCAATATAAATTTTTTTGTTGTCTTTGTTGCATTGATATTAGCAACATTTTTGTTGTCAGTGACTCCGTCACCAACAACTTGTTTGTTTTTATATTGATTTTTGGATGTTTTATCATCATCCTTCTTCCTAAGTTGGCCTCTCCTAATGAGGGCATCTTCTACTCTTCGAGCTAAATCTATAGCTTGATCGAAGGTAGTTAAGGTAGCATTTGATAGCTCATAAGATATTTGTTCTTGCAAATTATTGATAAAAATGTCCAACATTTCCCTATAAGGTAGCACAAAGTGCAGTTTTCCTTTCAATTGCCTCCATCTAGCTAAGAAATCGGCAAAACATTCATCTTTGTATTGTTTTAAATTGTATAAATCTTTAATAGTTACATGCCTCTCGATGTAGGCACTAAATTGATGGACAAATGATTCAGCTGTTTCTTCAAAGTTTCTCAAAGAATGAGTGGGCAATTGATAGTACCACTCTAATGCCATTCCACCTAAACTTTTTGGGAACATTTTTAATAATATCAAGTCATCATGTGATATATCATGACATGCTATCCTAAAGATGCGAAGATGCTCTATGGGATCTTCGGTTCCTTTATATATAGGCAGGATGGTCACGGGAAAATGCTTAGGATATGGTTGAGCTACAACTATGGGATCCAAAGGTTGACTACATATCTCTCGATAATTATACGAGGGACGGTAGGGATCTATCTGGTCCATACATGAGGCTAACTATTTCACCATGGCTTCCAGATTACTAGTTTTCCCCCCATAATGGTTTGGTAGGGCATTGACATGGTTTTTATGGGCATATGATGGAGGAATATGAAGATTAGATGCCATGTTACTATTGTGTAAATTATTGGTAGGAAAAGTATTATGAAGGAATTTTGAAGTTGTATTATGATGTGTTCCAGATTGTTGAAAATTGGTATTTGGCTTTGTTTTAGGTTTTTGTTTACTTGAAGCATATTGCTCAATAGTTTGGTGAAATAAAGTAATGAAGGAAGGTTTATTTTGTGTGGGAATGATTTTAGGTTGAATAACAAGTTCCTTAGGAGGTTGGATAGCCTGTTGTTTTGACATGTTTTGAATCATAGTGACCATATCCGTATTGGATGATCCAACCTTATCACTTTCTTGATCAATGAACGACAAGGGATTAATGCACACATCATACATATGTTCCATGGCTGCCTGAGTGTCACTAATTTTCCCTTTATCAATACGAACTGCCACATTAATGGCATCAATGTTATCATCAAGAAATTTCTTGAAATGATCTATGTTGTCAAAAGCAATAGTTCCATCTGGAGCTACTCTAGGGGATGAGGATCCATCCTCTTTAACACTTCCTTTTTGTTCATTATCTTCACCTAGGTCATCTTCTGGTTGAGCTAGAGTTTTTCCTTCCGAAGTTGGATCTTCAGGAAGGACATTTGGGTTTCCAGTTGTATCTTGTAACCAATCTTCTTCTTCTCCTAAAGTGTCTTTACCATTCCTAAGTTTAGGCATGGTGCTTTAATTTTGATTTCAGCAAATATATATATATTTTATATATATATATATATATATATATATGCAACAATTTTAAGAGGTATATATTAATTATATACCTACTACAATATTTAAAATGAAATGTTTAAGTTTTTGCTATGTTTTTTAGTTTTTAATTTTTAGTTTTTCTTTGTTTTTGAAATAATATAATAAAGACAGCAAATAACACAATAAATGCAAGAAATAAGACTGAAAGTAATAATCTAGTTTTCTATAAATAATTTATAAATATCATTAATAGGCTCGAGTTGTTCAGGAGTCATGAAGTGTTCTTCTTCAAATTTAAAATTTTCTTTTAAAAATTTGATGAAAAGAGCTATAGTGATATTATCTGTCTCAGATGCTGGTTGATAGAAGTAAAGCTCATGGCAATACTCTCGATATAACATAGCTCGAGGAACTCTATTCCATCTTTCCCTATTTGTAAGAACAACCTCTTGGTCTTCTACACAACCTAGGAACTGGTGTAAAATGGCTGCGTTCTCGAGGTATTCCTTGAAGGTGAACAATTTTGAAGATACTAAAGCTCTCCTATAAGCTAACCATCTATGGCAAGCTCTCTGAAGTTCATGATAAAAAACTAGTTGATGAGGATCCAGGATTCTATCTAGGACTAGCCTCTTGATCTGTTTAAGTTCTGTTGACCTAGATGAAATGACACTAAGTCTCCTATCAAGTTCGTTCCACAAGAATTGATTTCTACTTGTTTCAGGCACATTAAGCATAGAGTTGATTTCTATGGCTGCCAATTGGTTTTCTACATTTATAGTAACTGCTAATATTTTCTTAGGAGCTACCATCTAAACATGATTTTAAACTTTAAATGTTTTTAAATGCATCTATGTTTTAGTTGTTCTATTTTTTTTGTTTTGTTTTCAAAAGGTTATGATGCATTCATGTCGGGTTCACCAAAATGTATCACTCCAATTTTTTCGCATCCTTACCTTTAGGCTATAAGATCCGTGCCTGAAAGGAGGATGGGAAAAGGATGTCACGGTACCTCAGACTGAGAGGATTTGCGAAGGTCCCGCCTCTCAAGGGAGGTGTATATTGATGATTTTTCGATGGATGGTGGGTTCATCAAGAAAAATTTAATGGTAGTTTCCACGCTTAGGTTTGGAATGTGTTTTTATGTGTTCATTTTTAATCTTAAGCATTCATATCCTAGGTTTGTCCAGATGAATCTAAATTAATCTAAATGAAAGTGCAGATTTAATGAATACAAAAAGCAGATTTAAAAAATAGAAATAGAGAAATTACAGAATACTAAAAGCAGAATACCTAATCCAAATGTTTGATGAAGATTTTGCTATTGAAGTAGTCAGGATCGTCTGGAATTCGACAAAATCATCTGAGATCAGACAAGATCATCTGAGATCTGATGAATTCATTAGATGAATTCATCAAAGACTTGCAAATAGAAGAACATATGCAAAATACAGAGAATACTACTGTTCTAACAGGGGGAAACAACACAAAATGACAGTATGAACACTAGAAAATAATTATGAACAGAAATTCAAACAAATTATGATATTCTAATGATAAATTATGATCTTATCATGCAAATTAATCCATATGGGTGAACTCCAAATGCAAAATAGTAAGCAATAAGGATCAACTAACTAAAATGCAGAATAAAACAATGAAAGGAATAAGAGAAAGCGCAAACTCTTGGCACTGATTGCCCCCAATGCAGATTGCAGTCGAAATCGTCTGGAAGCAATGAAATCATCCCGAATTATAACAGGATCATCTGAGATTTGAACGAGATCATCTACGATGATCTGAGCATGCTTCGGCTGAAGATCAATGAGGTCCCTACAAGAAAACTTCAAAATAACAAAGGCAAAATAATGTTCTAGGTATTCTGATGCATACAAAATCAAGTTACGAGGAAATTCAGCCAGGGGTTGGGAAGGGAAGGTACTAATGATTAAATAGGCTTAGGGGAGTAGTTAGGAGGTTGGAGATCATCCCTATTTGGGAGATATCCAACAGGGGAGGGTCTCTAATGGCACAAACACGCTTTTGCATGGATTAGAGGCCTGTTGGAACAGAAGCTAATTGTGAACAATCAGTTTTGCGACAAGATCGCCTGGACGTCCTAGCCCAGACAAAATAATAAGATTTGGGGCGATATCGTCTGATTGACGACGATATCATCAAATGATCAAAACAACCTCTAAAAATGGCATGGAAAAGGTGGAAACGGATTACCCGATGGTTAATGGGCGGTTTGGGAGATTAAATTTTGAATTTAAATTATTTACTAAGGTGAATGTAATTATTACAATTTTACTGTGCCAATTTTATGGTGCTACAGAAGCCATGGCATAGGAATGCAATGTCACCTGTAATTTCTTCCTTATAGTTGTACTCGATGAATTCTTATATCAAAAAGGTTCTACAAGGGAATTTGAGACTTGTGGAAGGGTATTAAATAATATGAGAGTACACGCATGCAACATATATATTTCACTTCCAACTACCCTCTTCTGGACATTCTTTTGAAGAACACAAGCTTATATTGAGAGGGGGGTGAGCAGTATAAGATCACTTTTTACTTTTCTTTCCCAAACACTATTATCCAATATGATCAATTGCAATATCAAAAATAGTAACCAAAGCAATGTAAAAATCATCACACACAATAGAGACACCAATTTAATGTGAGTCATCCAATGTGGGCTACTCCACGGAGAAAATATTTCACTAAAATATTCTCAAAATATCTCTTGGGAATCCTTCCTTATTACAATTTTTATGGAAATCTATCCAAAGGATACACCAATATCCTAATCAAGTTCATGGATCTCTATCCATAGGAGAACTCTTTCCCCTCTATTGGTTTATGGATCTCTATCCATAGGAGAACTTGTTATCCTCTGCTATGGTTGGTGATCTTCTAGAAGACTACTGCCTCCTATGCACTAGCTTGTGGATTTCTCTCCATTGAAGACCTCTATACTCACTTAGAATACCTTTATCCTTAATACCCTAGCTAATGTATCTCTATCCATTGGAGACTATTATACTCTACTCTGTCATCTCCAAATATTTCTATCATATTTACTTAATCTCTATCTCGATCTATACTAAATACTATCCTCGGTCTAGCACAAATTTGCTCACAAGTATGTCTTTGGTTTGGCATAAATCTACCCTCAAATATGCACCAAACTCTATCTCTGCTATGGCATAAATCTGTCCTCAAATCTACACCATACTCTATCCTCAAATCTATCCTCAAGCCTTAACACAAAGCTTGATCCAATCACAAATCAACTCTAATTGGATCTATCTCAAGCCTTACCACAAAACTTGAATAAATCAATCAATCAATTATGCTCTCAAGTCTTCTCAAACACTTACCTCAAATCTATCCATAAGTTCTCTCAAGAACTTTCTTAATCTGCTCTCAAGTCTTCACTAAGACTTTCCTTAAATCTTTCCACAAGTCCTCTCAAGAACTTGTCCAATCTACTGAACAAGTCTTCACCAAGACTTACCTCAAATCTATCCATAAGTCCTCTCAAGAACTTGTCCAATATTCTCAAAAAGTCTTCACCAAGACTTACCTCAAATCTACTTGCAAGATTTCACAAAAGCTCACACAAATCTGTATTTAAGATTTCATAAAAGCTTACTCAAATCTATCCTTAAGTCCCCTCTAGGACTTACTAAAATCTACAATACTTACATAAAAAAATAAATTTGATCTTTTTATAAAACCTCTTCAATAACACAAACAAGTTTCACTCAGAATCTTGTTTTGCCACATAAGCATATAGAGAATGGAAAGAGACTCAATATGTTTCACACTTCAACAAAACACTCTATCACTTTCAAAATCTCTTTCAAATCAATTCAAAAATAAAGAATGATTTTTTCACAAATATTAAACTATCACTCCAATGCTTTCAATCAATAATGCTCAATAAACCTCACTCAAACATCCACTCAATGAAACACAACTTGCTTACAAACCCTAACCAAGTGTTTCACTACACTTCCAACAACTCACACTATGGAACTCAAACCTTCACTCAAGATGATTCTAATATCAAATAACAATGATACTCATGTTCTTGCACAAACCCTAGTTCAAGATAGTTCTCAATATCAGATAACAATAATACTCATGTTCTTTTACAAACCCTAGTTCAAGATAGTTCTCAATATCACATAACAATGATACTCATGATATTTCAACATCCATAAATCATGCACATTAAAACTCAAACATTTCCAACAATGCTTATCAAACAATCCTTTTCATTCCACATTTACATTTCAAAACATTCAATCCAACAATATTTCACTCATAAGGAATATGTGCCCATACCTTTTGTTTTGATGGAGATATATCTTCAAACCTGTCTCAATAACAATAAAATCCTCTTTGCCAATATCAAGGTTAGATAGCAACAACCTATCTCAAAAATCTCCACAAATTATTCTCCTCAATAATTATCTCACCATACAAAAATATCAAGTCTCAAGTACACCTTATAATCTCCAACCTTCACAAAAATAATAATCAATTCATAAGCAATCAAACTCCTTTGATAACACTTTATAAACCCAATCTTCACACTTAGCAAAATAAAAATTAATTCCTTTGTTTTAACACTTTTAACTCCAATATTCACACAATAACATTCAACACAATTGCTGGAGTGACAGGTGGGCTAAGGACGAACCACTGACGCAATATCCTAACTTAGCCTGAATCAGAGATATCACAAAAGAACTCATTGGTAGAAAAGTATCTGATTATATGGTTGAGGACAGAGGTAGAATGAAGTGGAAACAAATAAGAATTCATGGATTTCAAGCGGAATCAAATGATATTTGTAAAATTCTTGGGCAATAGTTTATCCCCATGAGACCCAAGGAAGATCAAGTGACCTGGGCTCCTACGAAAAATAGGCAGTTCACTATTAAATCAGCTTACAAGCTTTTGCTTGATGACGAGGATTTTGTCCTCCAAAAGGACTTAGTTTGGATAAAAAATTTAATTCCAAAAATTGTAGTCTTTTCATGGCTAGTTATCCAAGGAAGAATTCTAACCATTGATAATATTATGCGTAAAGGTATTTGTATCACTAATCGTTGTTATTTGTGTAGGGCTAATTGGGAGACCATTTATCACATTTTCCTTGAGTGCCCTTTTTCCTTGACTGTCCTAAGTGGGGTTTTTTAGGCCTTAAATATTTCATGGGTTAAACCAGCCATCGTACTTGATTTGTTCATCTAGTGGCCTTGCCCCTTTTCAAGCCAAAGACTTAGATACATGTGGAAAATTTGTCTCAATCACTATCTTTGGCATGTGTGGTTAGAAAGAAACCATAGAGTATTTAATGAGTCTATCTATGATCATCAAACTATCATTGCCAGGATCCTATCCTTTGCCAACGAGAATGTGAACCTTATCCCTTTTGATAGCTGTAAACATCATTTGTAGGAGACCACGATTGCTCAATATTTAAGCTTAACCTTGTTAGATGAGTCTATGTCTAGGGTAGTCAACCCTAGAGCCAATGTTAAGTGGTCTCCACCTCCTATGAGTTGGTTTAAGCTTAATTTTGATGGAGCAACTAAGGACAATCTTGGTAGAGCAGGCGTTGGTGGCATTGTGCAAGATCATAATGGGAATATGATGCTTGCATTTTTTGAATATTTTGGAACAAGGAAGAACAACGAAGCTGAAGCTAGAGCTATGTGGAGAGGCCTTCAAATGACTCAAGACTTAGAAGGCAATTTTATCATAGAAGGAGACTCTATGCATGTTATAAATCTCCTCAATAATTGTAAAACACCTCCTTGGAGGATTAAAACAATTTTTGAAGAGGCTAGGATCCTTTTCTAGGAAAGACAGGATAGAAAAGCCCAACATGTCTTTCAGGAAGCTAACAAAATTGTTGATAAGCTGGCTAATTTGGGTGTTGATGGTGATGAAATTTTCAAATGGGAACACGGTGTCCCGAGTGAAGTAGAGGAGCTTATTCAACAAGAATGCCAAGAATGATAGTTGAATTTACCAATAGGGAATGCACTATAAGTTCAAAGGCTAGGAGTATTCTCATCTCTTTTTTGAATTGGACTCACAATAAAAATTATCTGAGCTGTCAGTATTTATGGATGCTGCTTGGAAATACCACAAAGACTAATGGAGACAGTCACATGTCAGATAACATGGCTCCTAGTCATATTAGTAATTTGAGGTTGGTTTATAATCATAGGGAAGGAAAAAAATGACAATATAAGACTTTGAACCAAAGCCACGTGGACCACCAGATAGCCACCGCCATAAATCTAGCCAGTAGGTTCACTTATCCAAGGATGATTGGCCGAGATAGTATGTGGTACCAAATAATTTCATAGGAAGAAAGCAATTACCAAAGAATTATTAAGAGTAACTGTCAATACAGAGCTTGTGGGAGTTTTTGTTTCTCCATTGTCTCAAGGAAGGGATCTGTGTCTGTTTATTTTTTGTAATTATGATGCATGTGTGTTTTCTCGGGGTATACCCAAAATGTTGTATGGGAAGTTTCTTTTTGATAATAGGCTATGTGCCTTATCGAATGTAATGGCTTTGGTGGCATGTAGATTTTACATATATAGGATCCTTAGTAAGGATATGTTCATCAACAGCCCTAGGCTGATTTTTGTAAAAGGTTTTGGGTCAACCTGTAAAACCTGATATTAATTCTATAGTATCTTATCTACCAAATAAAAAAACATTCAACACAATTAATTTCCTTTCTAACACCTTATATCTCCAATATTTATTTATAATTCTAATTAAAAATTAAAATATTAATTAACCTTGTTACTCCCTATCTTTCTCCTTAGCAAAAATTAATCACTCAGCCTTAAGTGCATTCACAACTATCACGTGCCCCCCTAGCACTATTCACAACTTAGAAAAAATTAAATCAAGCACTTACCTTATGCGATGGCCCATGTTAAAAATTTATGCCCACAATGAACGCGCCCAAACTCAAACTCGAAACCTACCACCACCGTAGTACCCTAGCCCCAGACTAGGTTACCGTTGGGCTATGCTCCCAACACAAAACCTAAGATGCACGATGCACCCTTTACCCTTTGATTTTGATGATCAAAAACTCTTATTGTGCTCAAAATTAAGAAGACGTGAATTGAAACCCTAACCTACCTTGCATGAACACCTTAACCAGTCACTGATTGCTACTTGTGCTACCAAGCACTTTGAGAATTATTTGGTGCTCCACTTTATTTTATCACAAATCCTGCCCTCTTAAATTTACACATGTAAATTCCTTTCTCTTAAGTAGCACACGAATTTATTTTTCTTTTTGGGAATTCAAATTTGCATGGATGATTTTAAATAAAAATCATTGCCCCTTTTATACCTTTTGTTATGCACTCCAACACATCGGCATTTCCAATTCGAATTTTAATTTGAGTTTTAAACTTAAATTTTGGTGCCTTTATTATTAAGTTAAAATTTTAACCTATGGTTAACATATTTTAATTCAAATAAATTAAATAATAACCTTTACAATCTGCCAAATAGGTCTTTTGAAGGAATTATTTCTTAATGACTCCTTGGACCTCATTTTTCTTCACTTCAACCTTTAGCTCGAAATACTATAATATTATTATTTCATTTTAAACCTGCTTCTCCTTCCTTGGATATTCAATATTTTAGGCTGCTTTAGGCATATAATATTTAAAATAAATATTATATCCTATTCCTTTAAACCTCTTCCTTGCTTTTTGGAAAAACCATCTGATGACATTAATGACAATGAAACTTGGACATCAACCTCTTGACATCAATGACAACAAAACTTACTCAAATTTCCAACATCTTTAATAATTTTTCCCATAAAATCTATACAATGATAATGTCTAATAAAATTGATTAGTCCACTGAGGTCTGCATCTCCTAATTTCGCTTCTTTAATGGTGCCATGTTACCTATATCTCTCTGTGACCATAATCTTGAAGCTCACCATGGGTGTTTTACTCATCTTTGCGTGCCTCAAAGAGATACGTTCATGCCTTGGGCCATCTTCTAATGTTTCCACCCTAGATAGGATCATCACTTTTAAATCTGGGGCTATCTACCTCATCATACCTTTTGTCAGTTCTCAAACTATGATCCACATGCCTTTTTTATCTCTTATGTGAGGCACAACTGGTGAAATATACATCATTGATCTCTTTGAGGTGATATGGACCATTGAAATACCTATTTCTATTCCTTATGGCTTATTACTGATGCATCGATGATAGGGTTTCTCAAAGAGCGACGAAGATATCTTATTAAATTGTAAAAATGCATGGTTGTTGATTGCCTATACCTATCACTAATTTATGAGTGATGGATCCTTCATAAGGGCAATGATTAAAAACCCTATCACTGATGGATGAGCGAAGGGGGGATGCGATCAACTATGGGTAGGCTTTAAGCATTTTATAAATGCTTAAGTTTATAATATCCATGGAACAAGGTTTATTTAATGCATGATGGAAGGGGGTATACTTAGGATCAATGATAGTCAGACCCTCAGATAAATATTATTCACTGATAGGGAAAACATTTTACTGATGCATTGACGACACAGTCTTTACATCGGTGATAGACCAAAAATGGACTTAGGGATGAATTGCTTAGATGAAAATTTAGGCTCATTGGTTTAGGTGGTGGAGACCAAGAAAAATACTTATGACCTAGGGATAAGGCATCATCGATGGATTATTACTATCACTAAAGGATTGACGATAATGAATTCATATGAGCAATAGGTTTATTTCTATGTTACTTTTTTTTGTTTACACTATCGTCGATAGCTTGGAGTGATTACTAATCGATGAGTGATGGGGCTTTAGAAGAGCAACAAGAGATTGAGCAAAACTTGGTGGGACTTACTCCATAAATAGGGGGAATTACTAGGGCCAATGATGACTATACCGTCAATTATGACTTGGAATACTCCATCACTGATGGAAATTAATGATCATTGATGCATCGATGATAAGGCTTTTGCAATAGTGACAGTTTATTTTACTTTTACGCCAAAGATTTTCATAGTTGCCAATTAAAGGAAGCTATCATTGATGGATCAATGACGGTGGGTTTGAATGAGTGACAAATTCATTTTTTAGTTTATGTTGTCATCAATAGTCTAATGTGGTCACAGGTGAATTAGCGACATGATTTTTTTGGAAAGGTAATGATGACTTTGGATGGGTAGACCTTAGCAAGGAAGATTTTGGCAAAAATTAAGTGAGGGAAATTAGGCTAAGGATTTATGTCTAGGCATACTTGGAGGCTTAGGACTTAGGAAACATAAAAGTAAGGTGGACTTTAGGAATGAAAATGAATTAATGGAATGGTGACAGATGGACCTTAAGTCGAACCTAGGCGAAGGTAAGTATAATGAAACATGAGCGGGGACTTATGGGAGACTATAATGATTAATCATTCGGTGTGCGCTAACCTTATGGAATACATTATGAGGCTATGGTTTGATTTTTAATGTAGGTAGACTCTATGGTATTCTAGGCCATGGTCTAACCTAGAGATACAAGATGAATTTGTAAAGCATCAAAAACCATACATCTATCTATGTAAACAAATTGACAAATGAAATTAAGTAACCATCAAGATAACAAGATAAAGGAAATGGGATGCTATTATTATTAATAATATGAAACATGATTACAATAGATCCCTCTTAATGATTTCCCAATTTGATACACAATTACAATATGTAACCCCAAAAGGAGAAAGATGCAATCTATAGGGTTCTTGCTCTTTCAAATATGATTATAGAGGGTTTCTTTCATGACCTATGCTTTATGATCCCAAGAAGATGATCTTCATAATATATGAGATCCTTATTAGGCCTATAAGCTACACATAAAGAAAATACAAAAGGATCAATAGCAATGAAGGCCTCTCAAGATGAGGCCTGTTTCTTGATAAGTGCAAAATGGAAATAAAATGAATGTAAATTACTAAAAATAGGGAATAAATGCATGAAATATTGAATGAAATTATTGCTAATCTATTTCATAAATCAAATGAAAAGCATCTAATACTAATAAAACTAGAAAAGATAGGTAGTTTAAATGTCACCACAAAGCCATCCTCAATCATAACGACTAGCTCTACTGGCCATTTTTAGTGTCGACGATGGTTCCTATGGGTCATTATCGAAAATAGTGGCCACCAAATAGAGACTCTGTTATCTAAGCTCAATGAATGATGATAGTCAATTTGAATGCCAAATTGATGTTCAAGGATCGTTGTGTTTGGAAACACAGTTTGATTGTGGAATTAGCTCAATTTGATGATGAATTGATTATGAACAATGATGTAATTGGTACTTCAAGATCTCCAAAGCTGCATTGGTGAATGTGCAAATGTTATGATGCGATTTGGGCAACACTTCATTGCATCTTAAAGGATATCAATTCTCTCTTCAGTTTTATAGCACTTCATTATGGCAATTGAACATATCGTTCTAAATAAAATACCTCTCATTTATAGACCTTTTGAATTAGCATCTTAGCTTGCTCAACAATCCAAGATAAAGATTCGATTGGGCTAAGGTAGGTGAGGTGAAACTTATGGAAGATTTTGGGGAGTAACCACTAAAGAACCATTGCCTTGTAACATATTTTACTTGACTTGGGTAGCCCGATTTTGTTATAAATATGATCATCTTCGATAGGCATGTCTCACTCTATGGATGCACTTGATAGGTATGACCCATCTACGACCATCATCAATGCCAACAATCGTACAACAACTACTATGGAAAGTAATGACCTAGGCTAAATAGGACTATTTTGCCCTGTTTGAGTGGTTAGAACCACTTTTGGGTCTTGGGAAGGTCCAAGATGAGTCATATGGCCTAAAAAGGTGTCCACATGAGTAGCCTCTATAACATGACATATTTTAGGTGTCTATATATACCCCTTTTTGAGATGTATTGTGGGAAAATACGACACTGAGCAAAAATAGATAACCTAACGCTACACTATAGGTTGATTGATGTTCATTGATCTGGTCAGATTTAGATGTCCCAATTATGGAAAGAGCATGTATATCTAAATCATTACCTCCAAAAAAATGGATAGGCTTAAATTGATTAAAATTTAATGAATTTTGAAAGAATACGAGTAGCAGTGTCTCACTACGAGGACCACATGGTTTAGACCAATAAAATTTTAGTTTGGTATTTTTGATTTGTGCCCCTCCAAATGGGGAAGCTTATGATAGTTGTTAGCAATGATTCATGGATGAACATAATTTACATGATTAAGTATTTAATTATTGAAATTGATTATGAATGCTATGATTATGACTACCCCCTAAAGTAAAGAGTCGATGAGGAAAATGGTAAGTGATTAAAACAATGAGTTGCTTGACCAAGATGACTTGTTTGGATAGTGTAATATGATAACTTTTATTAAGGAAAAGTCTTGTTATAGTTGTGATTTAAACCATTAATAGTAATTGTACATCTTTATCCCATTGAGCAGTCTAGCCACAATGGCCTTCTTAGAGAATCAAGATGATAGCAATTCAATTAAAGCATGTGATAATGAAATTTCATAGAATAATGAAATGAACGCCTCGTTCCCATTGAGCAGTCCAACCATATTGGCCTTCTTAGGGTTTAAAGTGAAGATATTTTGATTCATCAATGAATAATTTGGTTCAAATGACCTTATGGTAATTTACTCATCTTATTGGATTGCATGGAGCACAAGTTGCTACAAACACCAAGTGTATAGGGTAAATAACTAGGTACGAGGTACACTTGAAATTTTTGTTAGAGTAATATTCCATCATTTGGTATATTTACCCTTTCCCTACTTTAGGTAGAATTTATTTACTACATGGTAAAAGTAGTTTGTTACTTTTACCACTCGCATTTACTTTTACTTAGGATATTTACATTGTTCGTAAATATCTAAGTAGTTAGTTGTCGTAGTCATTTTGACTACGTTAGTTGTTAGTGTCGGCATCATTTTGTTGTCGTCATTAGTTAGTAGTTAGCACTATTTGGGGGGATATTATTTCTAATATCCTAAGGCTATTTCTAGCCTATGTTAATGTTTATTTAAGCTCTTTGATAATTAATAAAGTTCTTAATGCTTCCGTACCCAACATTGGTATCAGAGTAAGTCTATTTTGACCTTGCTCCGATTGGTAAGGATGTGAGCAGGTTCCACTATTGATGGTGGACAATACCTAACTCACATCTGGTCCAGGTTCCACCATAGGTGGACAAGGCCTGGACACGAGCAAGGCATACAAAATTTGATTGTTGGCATTTACCTCGGAGGGTGACGACTCGGCCCCACCTAACTGGGTGCATACACTGCATACCGCAGCAAGGCCCACCTAAGAATGCGACCCCACGTAGACCTGCAGAACTCCCACCTCCATGAGTGAAGGCAAGTGGGCCATCATACCAGTGACCGGCTTGACCACCTAAGGAAGGCAATCGTGCCCTCCCAAGTGACGTTCACCCATGTGAAGGTCGACATCGATGATCAGAGACCAAGCTTCAACGACTGGACACAGCCACCCATGATCGACCTGCATGAGAGGGCAGAAGCACCCTCCGTGCGACGGTAGACCTCCATGGCAGACATGCATGGACAACACCGAACCAACCCTAAACCTACGTGTGATCTGAGCTGGGCACACTAACGTGGACTTGACACCTGGCGTTGCTGACTGGATTAGGCATGTGGATCGAGGCAAACACATGAACTGACACTGGAATGCACCTCGAGGTGTTGGCTAGACAGACACGTGGAGTGACATTGACATGCATGCCGAGGTGCTAACTAGACCAAGACCAAACTATCCGTGACATGTGGCAACTTGACAGCCGCGCTATGTGGCGATGAGCAAAACGATAGTGGGCGACTCTGATTTCCTGACAACAATCAAAGAAGAAGGGGCAAGGTTGAGCTTTTAAGCTCATCAATTCTTGCTGCCTTCTAAATGTGAGACTAAAAAGTCCCACATTAAAAAAAAATTTCTCGCCCGAAGGCGGGAAAGCCTTCTTATAGAAGGCGGTCCCCTCCATAACCCGTCGGGCTTGCTAGCCCGACCGATGAGGGGACCCGGAGGAAAGACTCCCGACCAAGAGGTCGGGAGTTCAAGCCCCGTCGGGGCAAAAGTAAAAAAATTGAAAATGTTTTTACTCCGACGGGCATTTATAAAATCCAAGGTAAAGTAATTTTACTCTTAATTTGTTATTATTTAAATTTCAAAGTTTTTTTTTTAAATGTTTTTACTAATATAAATATAAATTATATTTTTAAAAAATCATTTTTTTTTATAAATTGATTTTTTAAAATAAGATATGATTTTATTTTTATTATTAATTTCATTTTTAAAAGCTTAAACTTTTTATTTAAATTTTGCAAATTAAAAAAAAAAGAAAAAAGGGACCTATTTTTTTTGCACAATCTCATAAAAGAAGGAGCTTTTTTTTTCTCCTACCAAAGGGATATAAGACCTATAAAAGCATCATTATTTTTTGCAAACTTAGGAGCCCTCAAATACTTCTCAATCCTTGTCAATTTTGCACCATAAAAGGGAGACAAATATCAAAGTAGTTTGCTTGCAAAATTGGAAAACAAGGAAACTTAAAAACTTGGAAAACATCAAAATTGAAAGTGTGCATTTGTTTTCTCCAAAGGGGGTTATAAGACATAAAATTGCACATATTTTTTTTTGCAAACTTGAGAAGAACTTGAAGCCTTGGGTCCATAAAAACCAAGTCATTTGTCGACTGGTCTGGAAGCCTTTCAAACGTGGGTCGTGTGTCGACTTGTCTTGAAAGGAGTGCTCATATTGTTAATTTTACAAAATAAAAGGGGGAAGACAACATTGTACTTCTTTTGCAAAATTGTAAAACAAAGTAGGAGACATAAAAATATCAATTTTTTTTGCACAACACACATTAATATTTTGTTGCAAAAATTAAAAAGGTGCATTTTCAATTTTACTCGACACCTTCATTTGCAAATTAGGTGCATTTTCGGTTGCATCCGACACCTAGGTGATAATAATTTTGTGGGCATTATTGTTTGATTATTGCATTATTTTTTTTTGCAATTATAAGTCATAATCAAGAACACACTAAACCCCAAAATTTCACAAATTTGTGTAAATCCTTACACAGATTTAAAGCCAAAATTCATTTGATATTCTCTCCTAAATCAACAAAACCCCTAATTCACTCTTATTTGTTTGGCTTAATTTCCTCAAAATTTTCATCCTTCTTGAAGGGTGTTAAGGCAGGTGCCATTAAATATTTGTTTGAGTGAATTATCTTTTGGTACTCTTTTAGGGTAATCAAAAAGAAAGAACAAGTTTTTGAAAATAAGGAACCTTAAAAATTTGCAATCCTTTGCACTAAGGGGGGATAATTCCTTTCTTCCTTCAAAACACAAATTTTTGACAAGAGGGAAATAAAACTTGTAAAGGCAATCATAAAAGTAGAAGTCATAAAAATTATACCTTTTCTTTTAGACTTCATAATAGCAATCATGCTTGAAGTTCTTACAATAAGGAAGGATGATTTGGTGAACTTTTTGATAAAATTGCCTAGAAAGCATAGTTTTGCACAAATTGTAAAAATGACAACCATGACACCATTCAGTGTTGGTTTCAAAACAAGAAAAACTAAAATGGCAAAGGCACATCACAGAAGCCATATTTCTAGTAAAATGTCTCATTCGAATTCTGATTCTGGTTCAAAGAGAGCAAACAGAGTGCTCATTGCTAAGACAATATTGTAGAGGGAAAACACATTTTGTCACCTTAAGCAAAGCACCATTTCCTCTCTCTTTTTTTAGGCTTCATAAAATAGCATAAGTTTTTGTTTGAAGTACTTGAAATAAGGGGTGATCGTACCTCTTTTAGGCTTCATAAATAGCAAACTCTCAATGTTTGAAGTGCTTATAACAAAAGGAGGGAATTTTTTGGTGTAAAATTGCCTAGGAGGCAATATTTGTAAAAATCCTTCACAAAACTCTTGAGTTGCACATATTTTGTAATTAAGGGGGGATATACATTTATTTTCTTCACAATTTTTTGTAACAAGGGAAGAAGACTTATAAGGGTGCATTTTCGTCTGCGACCGACACCTTAGTCACACTTCTTTTAAAAATTACATACAACATGTTTTGCAACAAGAAGGGGGGAACTTATAAGGGTGCATTTTCATCTGTGATCGACACCTTAGAAACCTAATATTTTGCAAACTCATATTATAAAATAAATGAATCTCGTATGAAGTGATCTACTCTACTACACCTAGCGATTGCAGGGGCTGGTTACCCATGTAATTTGGTTGGATGATGTGATTACTATAAGGACATTCGTTGGTGTGAAGACAAAGTGAGGAATGACCCACTTTTTGCTTAGGAGCAGCCAGAGTACTGTGATAGAGCAAAGAACTAGTAGATCAACATCTTCTTCACTGTATTGGGGCAGTTATATACTTTACCCAAATATTGTTGTATAGAGGGATATGTATGTTGTTGCGGGCCAAACAAGGTGAATGGTTTCCTATTTTTGTCACATGCCCATGCATTTAATTATCAACCCAGGGAGCTTCATAAAATTGCGAAGAGTTGGAATTAGGTTACTACAATACCACTGGAGGTGAATCTGCTAATCCTACATTTGGAGGGTGTTATTGAAATGGTTTTTAATCTTTCCTGCACTCCTCAATAAATTACGTAAGAAGAACAAAATTAAATCTACAGAAATAAATCATGTACACATTCCTAAAAATAAACCTACCGCAAATACTGGAACTAGCAAACTAATGAACATTCTTATGAAAGCAATAAACTAATTAAAATAAATAAATGAAAAGGAAATGGGGAAGAAATACTGGCTTGGAGTGGGCCCAGGCTCCAGCAGCTTCTTCCCGATTGAACACGTGCTTTAGAACTTTTGGAACTGTAATATATTTATCAACGTATTACAATCTATCTTCTGTAACTCTAAATGGATCTTTATTAATTATTTCTATATCTTTCTCAGAATGATCTGCGTGTGTTTATATAACACACCCATAGAAATTCTATTATAGAAGTGGTTACAACAATCGATTCTTCCCAGACTAAATTAGAACAGTCTGGCGAATGCAATGGATGTCTGGCATTCTGTTTTGATGGCGACGTGTTTGTTTCGGTTCATGCTTTGCCTGGCATTAGTAAGACATGTTGATATGTTGGTGCTATCTCCAATTTAGCTTTGCATGATGCAAAGCTAGAACTACACCAGCCGCTGTCATCCACATCATTCAAATCTAGTCAACGGGCAAAGAATCAATGGTGCCTTCCTTATGAGGAAGGTACCTTGTTATCGTGGTGCCTTCTGGTTGTAGGGAGGTGCTTGCCTTATATTAGCATCTTCTTGCTGTGAGGAGGTGCTTGCCTTCTATTAGCACCTTTTGGCTATGGGGAAGCACTTGCCTTCGGTTGGCACCTTCCGATTGTAGGGAGGCGCTCGCATTCAGTTGGCACCTTCTGACTACAGGGAGGCGCTCGCATTTAGTTGGCACCTTCCAACTATAGGGAGGCGCTCGTATTTGGTTTGGCACCTTTCGATTGCAGGGAGGCGATTGTTCCCTTGGTGCCTTTCGATTGCAGGGAGGCGCCTATGTTCTCTACATTGACCCTCGATGAAATAAAGTGCTAGGTCCATCAAAAGGACCTCGACCGTTCCAAATCTAACTAAATCAACTGCAATTCCACAAAACATACTAAAAACACACAAATTAGATAACACGCATAATTATATCAAATATCTATATAATCATTCATAAAAGTATGCAATCCTTATTATACAACCACATATTTATCAAAGAAATATGTACAAAATATGAGCATTTTTGGTGCTCATCATCCCCCCATGCCTAACATATGCCACGCCCTCGTGGCATCCAAGCTGTAGGTAGACCTCTGACTTTTCATCGTCGCCATCTCTTGGAGGATTCTGCTGCCTCTATGGCCTGAGTCTGTATTTTTGTGCTGGCATTTGAAGGTGTGGTTCACCTTTGCCTATGGGAAACTATGGCTGTCAATTGTCCTCTTCTTGTTCTGGTCGCTATTGGTGGTGGTCTAGCCAGCGTTGTTCCTACCGATTGAAATGTAGCTTCGATAGCTTTCCATAGGTCGAATTTTGGAGGTCTAACCACTGCCAGAGGGATATCTGAGTTATCCCCTATGGAAGGCACTACTTGGGCCTTGTATAATCTGACTTCTTTAGGGGTAAGCCCTGCATTATCCTTTGCAATCGTAGCGGCCTCAAATTATGGACCATATACTCCCCACCATTCCAAGTACTTCCTCATCATGGAAGTCCATCCTCGAGATGAACCATAGATGTCCCAAAACTAGATTTATTTTGTCAGATTGACGCAGATGCCAGAATCTCCTTTTACCCTCGAGGATGCCTTCCTGGCCTCCTTGGCTACTTTCATTTCATTGCGTAGCTACTCGAAATATTTTTGCCTTTCGACGAACATCTGCATGTCCCATTCATCCTCCTATGACTCGACAAAGGTCACTTTCACCTTCTTTCGAGCCGTCCTGGGCCTCCTTGCCTTGGCCTCTACAAAAAATGTGGCAGCTCGTACTGGGGTCTCTTATTTCTCCTTCGGGGACTTTTCCTTGCTTTAAAGGATCGACTGTGCTGCTATCTCTGGGGGTGATCCTTTGTTCACCTGTCTACCTGGTGTCGACCCCTCAGGATCTTCTCCTTCTTTAGGCCTGTGGAGGTCCTCCTTATCCTTTGGTATTATCTATTGCTGGAGACCTTCGTCCTGCTCTGTGTCACTTAGGACAATGATAGGGGGCATTGTAGGACTTCTTTCCTTTTCACACCTAAAAATAGAGGAATCCTCCCCTGCCTTCGGGCTGCTCTGTCAGGAATCCGATCGAATCTCCCCTGAAGAGAATACTCGTTTGGCGGATTTGGGAGAGTTCGTCGGCACTTCTTCTACCCAATCAGTCTAAGTGGACTCCTCCTGTCTTGCTGTTCCTCTATCTTGAAGTATTTTATTTTCCTCTTGCAACTGCCGAACCAGCTGCTTGAGCTGAGTGATTTGTCTATCCCTTTCCTCCAATTCTCTTTTATTCTGGTTCTGGCAATCTTCCAGAATCTGCTATGCCATCCAGCAATCGGTTTGCCATTCGAGCACCTCCTCCAAGGCCGCATCGATCTGGTCGTTACTCCCAAAAGTTCCTTCATTTTGTGGGCTTCAATTTGTTAATTCTCGAAGGGTTTGGGCGGCAACATCTATCTCTGGGTCACTCTGTCCTTCCTCTATCGAGAGGAATCATTGTAGATGTTTCCTCTTGGGGATTGGTTCGTCCTCACCACCAGCGAATGGTGCTCCTTCCTCCTCATACTTGGGCATTGGGGAATGCCCTCTATCCTCTATGTCTTCGGGCATCGGTGACTGCTTTTCTCCTCCTAGAAAATAGGGCAACACCAATTTACCGATGTTTTTTATCTCCTCTGTAAGGGATGCTTCAACTTGCCCTAATTCGGCAACCGCATTGTGTTGCTCTATTTGGCCGCCATTTCCCTCTGCATCGTGGTTCTATCCTTGTGCTTCTATGTGGTGGACCAATGCCGATATTAGCCCATAGTGGGCTAAGGTGGATGGTGACCCATTTTGGTATCGAGCCGCTTCATATTTTAGAGCATTTGCCAGGTAGAAAGGTATGTTTAATTTCCTCCCATGCACTAGATGATTGAGGAAGTGCACATGATTAATGTGCAGATGGGTATACTTTCTTGTGCATGTGAAAAATTGAGCAATCTGCTCAAACATCTTCCACATATTCATGGGGAGACTATTTTTGAGTAACCCCTCCCTGTCTATCTACACATTTCCTCCTGGCAGTAGTATTTCGACATATAGTTTTAACACTCCGCCCTTGTATGTACATTCCCCCGTGAGAGGCAATCCAGTCGCCTGTGAGATGAACTCAGGGGTGACTGGAATTTCCACCCCTCGTACTTGGGCCGCATCGCCCCTCAAAGAGGCGATGAATTCTCTAGTTGCCTCCACATCCTAGCCTTGACTGACCAGGGTGCAGTATTCGAGCCACCCCTCGGCTTCGAATTGGGTCTTCACTACCCCTCTGATCCCATCAGTATCACTGGGTTCATTCTTCTTGATCGCGTGGTTCTTGGACCTTCCTCCCATGGCGCCTTCTGCTGCTATATATATTTTTTTGTCCTTCCTTATTTATGAAGGCACCTTCTTATAGAAAAGACACCTAACCCTAGCAGTTATGGAATGCGCCCTATCATTGGCACGCGATTTTGGCTATGGGGGGATACGATCTCTATGACGGTGATATCTTTTTCGATACTGCGTATTTATAAATAATTATATAAATGATTTGATTTAGTATGTGCATACCTGATTCGTCTTCCAATCATCTTGGTAGCCACTGATTTGCTGACTTGTGACATGAGGGAGGGGTATGGTCCTTTGATGCTGCTCATTCATGCAATGCTTCATTTCACTCGAGGCATCCGACAGATGTAAATGTTGCACACAAGAGGCGTTCTTTGGTACATTTCCCATGTGGATGGTGTCCTTGTAGCACCTTTCCGACGTTGTCGGTGCTCTTCTTCAAACGAATGTGCCTTCTAGTGCTACGAGGTGCCTCTGATTGGTGGGAGGCACTTTTGCCTACATGCATCTTCCTAATGTGGGAGGCGCCTCCTTCTGGTTCGCGCCTTCTCGATGTTGGAAGGCGTTTATCTTGATGAATGTGCCTTCCCGATGTTGGAAGGCGTTCATCTTGATGAATGTGCCTTCCTGATGTTGGAAGGTGTATTCGGTTGGATGAATGTGCCTTCTTGATGTTGGAAGGTGTCTCGACTGGATGAATGTGCCTTCTTGATGTTGGAAGGCGTATTCGGTTGGATTTTTTTTTCGTCTTGGTGCCTTCCTGCCATGGAAGGCGCCTACATATGTATTTTTTTTTTTTTTTTTGCATCTTGGTGCCTTCCTGCCATAGAAGGCGCCTACATATGTATTATTATTTTTTTTATTTTTTTATTTTTTAAGAACTTCTGAATGGATGGAAGGCATTGTCTTCCGATTTGGCACCTTTCGGATGCAGTAAGGTGCCTTCCTCTGGATGGGCGCCTTTCGGGTGTAGTAAGGCACCTTCTTCTGGACTTGGCACCTTTTGGATGCAGTAAGGCACCTTCTTGTGGACTTGGTGCCACCTTCTGGATGCAATAAGGTGCCTTCTTCTAGACTTGGCACCTTCTGGATGTAGTAAGGCACATTCTTGTGGACTTGGTGCCTTCTTCTCGATGCAGTAAGACACCTTCTTTCGGATGGACACATTTCGGGTGTAGTAAGGTGCCTTCTTCTGGATGGGCACCTTTCGGGTGTAGTAAGGTGCCTTCTTCTGGACTTGGCACCTTCTGGATGCAGTAAGGCACCTTCTTCTAGACTTGGCGCCTTCTAGATGCAGTAAGGCACCTTCTTCTGGACTTGGCGATTTGACTAGAAAAAGGGTGATCAAGCCTTCCCAGTTTTTCATGCTGCCCAGATTCTACCTACGAGTCGGTGTCGGAATGCTGAGTCGAATCAGGCCTGGTTTCCCAGATACCTATCCCTCGTGCTGTCAGGTCCTCCACCTACAAAAAGCAACCAAAAAATAAAGGAAAATAAAGGTAGTTAGATGTGTTCCATGCCTGTTAGGCCCTATATTAGGATGCCTGCAGCTTGCATGCGGGCATCATCCCTACAAAAACACACATTACAAAAAAAAAACTATATTAACTAAAAAATTTTGGGTGAGCACTTTCATGCCCACCATTTCACCTGTGAGAGTTTGGTCCAGATCTAGCAAGATGGTGTCTCCCCCACGCCTACTCTGGATTCCACCTATAATGTTTTGGATGTATTATATGGGCATAGTCGATGGCCATTGACTGTGAACATGGTGTTGCTACCGTCAATTGTCTTAACATAAACCGTCCCGTTCCTAATGAGCTCTGCCACCTCATACGGCCCCATCCACCTCTGCATAAGTTTGCCCTTCCTTTCCTGGAATTGGGAATCGTACAACAGTACCCATTCCCCTACTTGGAACTTCTTTAGCTTGATGTGGTTATCATGCCACTTCTTTCTCTCGCTTCTGTATAATCTCTATCCTCTGCAAAGCATCTAGTCAGATTTCGTCCAACTGATCTAGCTGGCGAATCCTCTATTTTTGAGCTTCGTCTAAGCTCAAATTTAATTCTAAAGTCATCCTCAGAGTTTTGATTTTGAACTCGATAGGCATCATCGCATTTTTTCCATAGACCAGTTGGAAAGGTGTGCATCCTGTGGTGGATTTCCACGTGGTGTTGTATGCCCAAACTGCCTACGACAACCGTGTGGCCCAATATTTCTTGTGTTGCTACATAGTTTTAGTTAGGATGTTTTCTATCTCCCTGTTTGTCACTTCCACTTGCCCGTTCACCCGCGGATGGTAGGGCATGGTTTTATTGTGTCAAACTCTATACTGCTCCATCAACTCCTCAATCAATTTGGAAGTGAATTAGGGCCTTTGGTCTGTTGTTATCTCTTGAGGAACCCCAAATCATGTGAAAATATGGGCAAATAAGAAATCGATGACCGTTCTTTCCTTTGAGTCCCTTATTGCCTACACTTCCACCCATTTGGTGATGTAATCCATGCAAACCAGAATAAACCTCCTTCCCATTGAAGGTGGATTAAATGGTCCCATGAAGTCCATGCCCCATTTATTGAAAGGTTCAAGGTGTACCTTGGGCTGCAGGGGCATTTCATCTCGATGGGTTGGTCTACCCATCCTCTGGCACTCGTCACACTTGCTGGTATACACTGTCGTGTCCTTGAACAGAGTGGGCCAAAAATACCTAGCCTGTAGGATTTTGTAGGTAGTTCATTTCCCTGCAAAGTGTCCTCCGCATGGCTCATCATGACATGCCTTGAGCACTTCTAAAAACTCCTGTTCTGCTATGCATATTATTATAATTTGGTCTTGTCCTATTTTAAATAGGATACCATCCATCCAAAGTAATGATGCACTCTTCTCTATGACCACCTGCTTTTCTTGGTAGGAGAGAGCAGGTGAGGTCCTTTCGGTGGCCAAGTAATTGGCTATGTCTACATACCACGGAGTTTGTTCACTAATAGCGAACAGATGTTCATCCAAAAATTGATCTTCCACTGCTTGATGATCTACTAGTATCAATCTGGATAGAAAATCCACCACGACATTGTCCTTGCCCGATTTATCGACTATAGTGATGTCGAATTCCTACAATAGCAATAGCCATCTGATAATTCTACCACCAATGGCCGGCTTGCTCATCAGATACCTGATAGCCACGTGGTCCGTATGGATGAAGACCTTGTATCCCGTTATATAGTGGAAAAATTTATTTATTGCATGGACAACTACGAGGAATTCTTTTTCTGTCACTGTATAGTTGAGCTCCACTCCCACCAAGTTTTTACTGACATAATAGATGGCATAAAATTCTTCATCGTCTTTTTGTTGAGGACTGCTCCGATCGCACTGTTAGATGCATCGCAGTAAATATGGAATGGTATGGCCCAATTCGGTCCTCTCAAGACCGGTGCAAATATCAAATTTTCTTTCAACAATTGGAATGCTTCTTCGCAATCTCCCATCCAATTGAACTCTACGTCCTTAGAAAGTAGGGTGTGCAGTGGTTTGGCAATCTTACTAAATTTGGCGATAAATCACCGATAGTACTCGACTGATCTAAGGCAACTTCTTACCTCCTTCTGCGTTCTAGGGCTAGGTAGGTCTCTGATGATATCGATCTTCCTCTTGTCTACTTTTATTCCTTCCATATAGAGGTGGTGTCCCAACATGATGCCTTCCTGCATCATCATAAAACATTTTTCATTACTTAGGGACAAATGATTTTCCTTGCTCCTGACGAGCACTCTTTCCAGATTTGTCATTGCCTCCTCGAAGGTTTCTCCATAGGTGGTGACGTCGTCCATGTATACTTCCACCTCATCTCCTATCATATTAGAGAATATGCTAAGCAACGCCCTTTGAAATGTGGTCGATGCGTTGCATAGTCCAAAATGCAATACCTTATAGGCAAACGTTCCCCATGGACAGGTGAACATTGTTTTATCTTGATCTTCTTCCCCTATCTGGATCTGGTTGTAACCACTGAAACCGTCCAGAAAGGAGAAGTATTTTCTTCCTGAGAGTGTGTCCAAGACCTGATCAATGAATGGGAGTGGGAAGTGGTCTTTCTTAGTCGCCTTGTTCAACGCCCGGTAGTCCACGTAGATCTACCATTTCCCATTCTTTTTGGGGACCACCACCAATGGTGATACCCATTCACTGTCAAAAATTGGATATATGAGTTCGATAGCCAGAAGTTTGTGCAGTTCTTCTCTGACAATGTCTTTCATTGTTGGGTTCATCCTTCTCTATGGCTATCGACTAGGAGTTTCCTGGTCATCTAAATAAATCTAATAGGTACATATTTTTGGGCTGATGCCACACATATCTGTGTAGTACCATGCAAATGCTTGTTGGTGTTTTACCAGAAGCTCTTCCAATATTTCTAGCTGTGTGGGTTTCAACCTGTTGTTGACGTTTAATATCCTCCCTGGCCCAATGTGTATTTGTCGGATGTGCTAATCTTGGGCGCAAGTCAACGGTGATCCAGGTGTGGGGGTGGACGATTCTCCATGGAGAAACTCCATGATAGCACCATCCTCGTCCTCTTCTGCCACCTCCTCCAAGGTCATCATCGGCTAGATTATGGACAACTCCGTAGTTCCATGCTCGGTGATCCTAGGTTCTTCTGTCGAGTCCATAGACTGAGCTGGCGGTGAAATGGTTAGCCTTTTAACATTTTTCCCGTTGTAGATGGTCATTAGCCCATCTCGGCAGCTAATGTAAGTGTCAGCTGTTGCTAGCCATGGCCTCCCCAAAATGAGCGGGTAACCGCCCAGCCTGGTCTTGGTTTGCAAAACTAAAAAATCAGCTGGATATTCCCATGCACTGACTGTTACGATCACATCTTCTAGCATCCCTTTCGATGACACGGTTGATTGATCGACTAACTGTAGCACTGTCGTGGTTGGCTTTAGGTTTGTGAGTTGCAACCTCTGCATGGTCTCTTGAGGCATCACGTTGATGGCTGCCCCGAGGTCAACTAATGTGTTGGACAAGGAATGTCCTCCAATTTTTACATTTAGCACTGGGTTGCCTAGATTTGCATACTTCGGATGACGTGTTCTACCCATCATTAGATCTACCAGTTTACCCACGACGTTGATAGTTTGGGTAGCTTTTCATCTCGGTATCCTTAGACACATTTCTATGATTGCCTTGGTTTAAATGGGGACATCTCAAATTTCTTGAAATAATGGGATTGTCACAGTGAGATTCTTCAAGCTCGACAAGATGTCAAATTTTGGCTGTGTTATTTTTCTTTGTTCCTGTAGCCAGCTAGGAAATGGAGCCTCCACTCTCTCAAGTGCTTTTCCCTCTTCTACTAGAGGTGTCTCCTCCATTTCTTCCTCCTCTACTACCAATGGAGGTGTCTCTACTATTTCTTCCTCTTCTTCTACTAGAGGCGATATCTCTACTCCTAGTTGCCTACCTGATCTAAGCTGAATATTGTACATATGATACATCTCACCTTCTATGTTGTATGTCGGTTGATTTACTCTGTTGTTTGGGTTTGCTATTGGTTGTGCTGGTAGCTATGTAGGTCTCACTGTTGGCAATGCTGGTAAGTTCTGTTGGATGTGAGCAGGCACTGCACTCTGTGGAGTCTGATTCCATGCATTGTGGCCTCTCCACTGCTGCCCAGGATATGGATATGGCATCCATGGCTATTGATTTGGAAATGCTGCTGGGGGTGCGTTAGTCTAGGGTGATGGTCCCCACCACCCTATATTAGGTGGTTGAGGGGGTCCTTAATGTATGTATGGCCCTCCCCATATGATGACATTCCAGTTGGTATATTCCCCATAGGGGGCTATGGCCAACTCTTCCTATTGCCTATGAAGTAGGCCTCTGTGCTCTCAGTCACTTCCTGGTTACTGGGCAGTTGTGGGCACAATCGAGTTTTATGATTCAACCTACAAACTATGCATACTCTGACCTTGTTTTCTGGACATGCATTCTTTGCATGCCTTCCTTTGCATTTTGGGCAAAAATAGGCTAATGCTGCATCATTTTCTTGTTTCTTCTTTTCTAACAGTAGCGTATCCATCTGCAGTGCTAGATATGAGAGCATTTCGCTCTTCAAATCCTCCAACATGTTGCCTATTTCTATTTTGGTGACTGAAGCAGTTGCCTTCATGGTCCTGGCGATGATTTTGCCTTGCCTTCTCGAGTAGTTCCGACATAATTTTTGGATGTCGTCCATAGCATGCTGATAGACATCACCTCCAGAGATCATGTTGAGAGCCTCCAGTGACTCATTGGTAAGTCCCCTCAAGAAGATGCTTTTGAGGGACTTATTAGATAGCTTCGAGTGAGGGGACCATTGAAGATTAAAGCTGAATCTCTCCCAATACTCCTTGAGAGACTCATGTTCTCTTTGTGTCATGCTTAGGACCTCCTCCCTGGAGTCTCTTGCTCTCTTGAAATCTTGATATTGCTCTAGAAAGAGCTTCTTCATCTGGTCCCAGGTGGTGATGTGTTTGTCTCCCAGACCGATGAACCATCGTAGAGCTGCATTGTCTAATGTAGAAGGAAATAATTTCAACTTCTGCATGTTTGATTTGTAATCCACAAACCTGCACAAAACATCAAACTTGAATAAAAATAGGTCAGGGTCCTCAGTCGGGTGTCCTCTGAAGGACGGAAGGTGAGCAGGGGATATGTTTTTCATTTTGGTATCTCCTACTCCCTCCTCTATTGGGAAACTAAATCTAGATGAGACTTCATCATTATCTACCATTTTTTCAAGAAATGTGGTTTCTAATGCAGTGTTTATGGCCTTCCGATCATTTAAAACATTATGAGTCAATGCTCTAAGGTTTTTTGGTGAGATCGTCTAATCCTCCACAGCCTTCCACAACAGGGCTTCCTATAGAGGAGTCCTATTAAACAGGGGATTTATGATGATTCGTTCATCCCCTTGTTGATGGGATGAGGTGGCACTTTGCACAAAGTGTGGTTCCTCACTCCAATGGACTGCTGGTAGGTCGAGCGAGTCTAACTCAAATCCAAAATGCTCGGCTGACTCAAGTCCTGATGGATTAGTTCTTATAAAGAAACCGTCAAGTCCTCTTCTTCTCGAAGAACTCATACAAGGTCAGATGGAAGGTTTTAGGGTATTTTAAGTAATCTAATTAAGACGCTTCCCCGACAACGGTGCCAAAATGTTGCGGGCCAAACAAGGTGAATGGTTTCCTATTTTTGTCACATGCCCATGCATTTAATTATCAACCTAGGGAGCTTTGTAAACTTGTGAAGAGTCAAAATTAGGTTACTACAATACCACTAGAGGTGAATATGCTAATCCTACATTTGGGGGGTGTTCTTGAAATGGTTTTCAATCATTCCCGCACTCCTCAATAAATTACGTAAGAAGAATATAATTAAATCTACAAAAATAAATCATGTACACATTCCTGAAAATAAACCTACTACAAATACTGGAACTAGCAAACTAATGAACATTCTTATGAAAGCAATAAAATAATTAAAATAAATAAACAAAAATGAAATGGGGAAGAAATACTGGCTTGGAGTGGGCCCAGGCTGTAGCAGCTTCTTCCCGATCGAACACGCGCTTTAGAACTTCTGGAACTGTAATATATTTATCAACGTATTACAATCTATCTTCTGTAACTCTAAATGGATCTTTATTAATTATTTCTATATCTTTCTCAGAATGATTTGTGTCTATTTATATAACACACCCATAGAAATTTTGTTACAAAAGTGGTTACAACAGTCGATTCTTCCCAGACTAAATTAGAATAGTCTGGCGAATGCAATCGATGTCTGGCATTCTATTTTGATGGTGGCATGTTCGTTTTGGTTCATGCTTTGCCTGGCATCAGTAAGA
The DNA here is from genome assembly GCA_028583015.1 of Wollemia nobilis. NCBI lineage: Eukaryota > Viridiplantae > Streptophyta > Pinopsida > Araucariales > Araucariaceae > Wollemia > Wollemia nobilis. Next base: position 2,154,657 of record JAQPPZ010001340.1, read on the forward strand.
CATTTTGATATGTTAGTGATATCTCCAATTTAGCTCTGCATGACGTAGATCTGGAACTACACCAGCCGCTACCGTCCACGTCATTCAAATCTGGTCAACGGGCAAAGAATCAGTGGTGCCTTCCTTATGAGGAAGGTACCTTGTTATCATGGCACCTTCTGGTTGTAGGGAGGCACTTGCCTTCTATTAGCACCTTCCGGCTATGGGGAGGCACTTGCCTTCTATTAGCACCTTTCGACTGTGGGGAGGCACTTGCCTTCGATTGGCACCTTCCGATTGTAGGGAGGCACTCACATTCAGTTGGTGCCTTCCAACTGCAAGGAGGCACTCGCATTCAGTTAGCACCTTCCGACTGTAGGGAGGCACTCATATTTGGTTTGGTGCCTTTTGATTGCAGGGAGGTGCTTGTTCCCTTGGCGCCTTTCGGTTGCAGGGAGGAGCCTATGTTCTCTACATTGACCCCCAATGAAATAAAGTGCCAGGTCCATCAAAATGACCTCGACCATTCCAAATCTAACTAAATCAACTGCAATTCCACAAAACATACTAAAAACACACAAATTAGATAACACGCATAATTATATCAAATATCTATATAATCATTCATAAAAGTATGCAATCCTTATTATACAGTCGCATATTGATCAAAGAAATATGTACAAAATATGAGCATTTCTAGTGCTCATCATAAGTATTACCAAAATAATGTAATAAGGGGGGATACTAGAGTAATATTCCATAATTTGGTATATTTACCCTTTCCCTACATTAGGTAGAATTTATTTACTACATGGTAAAAGTAGTTTTTTACTTTTACCACTCGCATTTACTTTTACTTAGGATATTTACATTGTTCGTAAATATCTAAGTAGATAGTTGTCGTAGTCATTTTGACTACGTTAGTTGTTAGTGTCGGCATCATTTTGTTGTCGTCATTAGTTAGTAGTTAGCACTATTTGGGGGGATATTATTTCTAATATCCTAAGGCTATTTCTAGCCTATGTTAATGTTTATTTAAGCTCTTTGATAATTAATAAATTTCTTAATGCTTCCGTACCCAAAAAAAAAATTATTTGGTTTTTTTATTAGTTTTGTATTTTTTGATGATTATGAACCAGTATATGTGATTTAATGTCCAATATGAAGCTGATGACATTGAGAAAAATAATGCATTTATTGCTATTTGGTGGCCATCCTTAGGTACAAAAATGACCATTTACAAATATCAGGGTTGTCATGAGGTCCAGCGACCACACTGCAATGTGACCATCCTCAAAGAGAGTGGCCACCAATTTTTAAAAATATAGAAGAATTTTTGGTATTTTTGTTGTCATTTTACCAGTTTTCAATGATAGAAAAGGTGAGATTTGAGGGCAAAGAGATAACATTGGATACAGAACATTGTTGGAATAATCCTATAACATGATGGTGGACAAGTCAGATGCTTCCATGAGTGGTAGATCCAGAGCTCCTAAGTTAGACTCTCCATATCTCGCTTGTGAATTATGCACAATAAAATGAACTTCATTAATTAATGAGTTAAATGAACCTCACTAAATTGCAAGCAATGAACCTCACCCCTTAGTTTAGGATTTAGCTTAGGATAGCATAAGGGGGGTAATGTTAATTTTTTTTAAATTTTTTGGGTGGGATACAACCCCTAATGAGTTCCACTGTAGGGCCACCCTAGGCAGGCACGATGCCCAACTAGCCAAAAGGGAGTCGTCAAAGGGGTTTTAATCCCAACAAAAAAAAATGATCGTTGGTGGTGGCCATCGATGGCATCAATGGTGGTCATGGTGGTCATCGAAACCATGAGTGGCTACCAACCTTAGGCTGAATTTTTGCATATTTTGATTAATTTTTATTTTTTTGTTTTGAGTAATTCTTTGATTTTTTTGAAGTTTTTGCTGATTTTTTAAATTTTATTGAAGTTTGTGTTGATTTTTTTGAGTGATTGATTTTTTTCTTTGAATTACATATTACTAGATGTTAAAATTTGATAGCTCAGACCAAGGAGCCCAACCTATTCTTGGATTTGCAACCATTTTTTTATGATGCTGACTAGAAGGGTTTGAGGTGATTGACCTCAAATGAGTTGTACGATTGTCAACTCTGATGTCAAACTAGTATTAACTCATGGCCCTGGCTCATCAATCAGATAGCAAGACTAATACTTTTCATATCTCCACTAGAGAAATGATGGTGATATTTGAGGATGTCTACCATATTTTTAGGATCTTGATAGATGGCTTGGTGATCACTTCTCCTCCCATTCAGGATAAGGATATGGTTTTAGAGTGAGTTTTTCATGATAGAGCTACTAAGGCACTAGGGAACATAGATCATGGTGAGGTTCCAGTCCAATATTGGTATGATCAACATCTATTCTCTCGGTTCCAGGTAGTACTAATGCACATCATCTTGAATGTGCTACTACCTGACTCGTCAAGAGTGAGGTTCCCTTGGAACCTCCTAGATATGGTACAGGATCTAGTGGAGTGTGATGTGGAGAATCGAGTTACTATGACCTAGAAGCACATTTCTAGCACAACTCTATGATGAATTGCATGAGATTACACAGTGGGGATGATTTGGAGTGGGATGTAATCTACTGATATATATTTGGAGCTAGGAGCACATTCGGACAGATCAACTTGGCAGATTACCATTGGCCCTAGCTAACCTAGAGGAGGATTATTGTTGTTATGCAGTACAGTGTCCACGGGAGGTAGATACTAGATGAAGCCATCCACATGAAAGTGGGATAGCACATTACATTGCATCATTTGAGGGACTACAACCCACTCATATCATATGGAGGACCTATCTAGAATGTCTAGATTGGCCTAAGGTAGGGAGGTATTTAACTAGGGTGAGACATGATAGATGGCTCATGGGGTGCCACAAGAATGAGAGAGAGTACTTCCATTACTATTGAGTCACCAAGTAGTTTGGCATAGCCCAGGATGTTCTAGAGGAGCCAGTTATCTATCACCACTAAAATACAAAGACACAACTTGTAGTACCTTAGATGACAGGTTTGGTAGAGGAGGTGGAACCTCTTGTTGATGAGATAGGCTTAGAGGACCCAGGTACTACTATGGAGTATGAAACTTTATGTGTCTCTTAGTTATGGAAGGATGGTGGTACTTTAGGTAAACCTATAGAGGTGATATTAGATGAGGGTGGCGATGAGGATGAGTGACGAGTGCATCACAGGATGTAGGGTGAGTGGTAGTAGGCAACATGATACATGGATGAGTCCCAAGATGAGGAAGAGGATGAGGGGGATGCCTTAGGTAATGAGGTAGCACAACTATAGGTGCAGGTATAGAGTCTACATTAGCAATTGTGGGAGTGAGATACATCTCTCGCTATGACTCAAAGTCAGCTCAATGTAAGCCAACAATAGTGGTGTGGGTATGTTGAGGAGAGGACTACTCTCCAGGCTTAGGTTGAGATAGTCATGATGTTGATAGATACACTACAGGACCAATTGGTTGCCAAGACCACTGAGGTAGATGCTCATAGGGTACAACTAGCAGTCACTCCTATAGTCCAGGTTACACCATCCACTCCAATCACTTAGGGATTGATAGCCTTAGGTAGGAATACATATATTAGGAGACTGCATAACATCATAGCAGAGGATTTGGTGCAACACATTATATATTTAGCATATTATTACTCTAGAGACTAATATTAGGCTATGTGGTGGCACTATGCCAATGAGGTCTACAACAGGGGGTTCCGAATGGAGCAACTAAAGTGAGTTTTGGCAGTCATCCATGCGATGTAGTCATAGATCAGCTTCATGATCTAAGAGATTAGACGGTGTTAGATTCAGAGAGCCTCGTAGAGATGGAGCTGAGGGTGGAGGTGAATCAAGGGGTTCCAGTCTCATTTGATATGTCATGATGACTATATCATTTTTGAGTGTAAGGTCTAAGGACCTACATAGTTGTAGTCTACAGGTATTTTTGTACCTCTATGTACTCTAACATTCACACACACATATATATGATATCTTTTTATGACTCATTATGTTATGATTTTTGATTTTATGTTTATGTTATGGATGCATTAATAGATGTAATACCTATTATGATGTGATTATGCTATGTATGCAATGTAATGATGACATACAACATGTAAATGATTAATGATTAGATGCTATAATCTAGATGTGTATATGTACTACTATGTATGCATATATGGATGCAATGGTTAGTGTTTAATGCATGTTTAGATTTATGCTAATTGTTTATGCATTTAGTTTATGTTTTTATTATATGGTAAATGTAATGCATTAATTTCATGAGGATGGTCTAATGAAAATGAATATGTATGCTCTAATCACTTAAAACATAATAGATGAATCTAATATGTGTTTAAAAAACTAATGGTAAACACCATAGAATGTTTGAAAATCAAGAATAAAAATGTTAATCCTTATCATAATAATTAATCATTTATACATGCATATGTGAGATGAAATTATGTGAGATGTAGGGGTTTTCCTTATAATCTTCTACAAACTAAAATATATGCATAAAATAGTTAGTGGTCGTCTAAATATCATTGCTGATATCTATTTGGTATCTATCATACTCTATGTGCACCCCTTAATAAAAAAAAAATCATAAGGAAAATTGTGTGTTTGATGATATGATTTGTTGCTATAGGGGAATTTTTGAGGTTTTTCATGAGACTCAAACACCCTAGTTGATTGATCAAAAGTTGTATGATGACTACACAAGACTCATGAAAGATACAATCCTAATAAGAAGACCGATATATTCGCTATACTTGTGTGTGAAAATTGAATACATTATATGAGGTATAAGACTACCCCATTGCCATATGATTTTCATTCAACCCATTGCTGTAATGAGGATCACCCTATGGTCATCATGATCCTAGGTTTAGACGTAGTTAGACTAGACTACTAGGAAATACAAGCTACCTAAATCTAGCTCATCCATAAGCTAACATTGGTTTGTACAAAATAAGGTCGCTAATGTGACAAATATATCGCCATGTGTAAGGCTACTTCATTTTCAGGTGAGTTTCATTCAACCCATTGATGTGATTAGGATCACCCTATGGTCATCATGATCTTAGTTTTAGACATATTTAGACTAGATTATTAGGCAATACAAGCCACCTAAAGCTAGATCATCCATAAGATAATATTGGTTTATACAAAATAAGGTTAGTAATGTGACAGACATCACCATGCATAAGGCTAGTCCATTGCAAGGTAGGTTTCATTCAATCCATTGTTTTAGTGGAGATCAACCCATGGTGGTTGGATACTGAAGATTCTAGGGTTTCAAGCTTGGTACCCCCTTATTTTCTTTTAATTTATTAGGATACTTGCTCATGCTTAGTAGTGATAACCACTATTTATTTTGTATCTTTTTGTTTTATTTTTGAGCAAGGGATTTGCTTAGTGATGAAAATCATTGTTTATTTTGATTTGCTTTGGGAAATTTTCTTGTTTTGTATAAAAGCAAGGAAGTTCTTGGGTAGGGGGAAGCTTGTCCTTTTATCAATAATCAATATTATAGACCATGCACATAATAATATGAGCAAGGAAAACCTTTCATTTAAGGTGACTAGGACCACTTTGTAGTGTCATCCTTGTTTGAACTAGGATTGTTAATGTTTAAAATTGTGAATACAAGGTACGATCAAAACTAGACCTCATATTTGAAAGCCAAGATAGCTTTCTACAAAATCTAAAGAGATAACTAGGGATGGATGAATGACTAGAAAACCCTAGTATAGACCTGATAGCAACTCATAAGTTGCATTGAAAAACACATTTACTCACAGGGAATATGAATGATGATGATTTTGAGGGTGCATGATTGGCATACAAACATGGTGTCATTTGTGAGAATGTAAACATGACTTATCCTAATGCAAGTGCAATGGATTAAAATACCTAATGCAATGCAACTAATGGATGCATATAATGGAATGCAAAATGTAGATGTTTTTGTGTTTTTGATATTTTAAATTATTTTTGGATTTTACTAGTTTTTTATTTGTTTGGATTTTTGATGATTTTTATTCTTTTATGAGCTATGTATAAAATACCCATAGATGAATAATGTTGAGATATTTGGGATCTTCAACACCTTATATTGACGTTAGGTGATAAGTACCTAGTCCTATATTCTCAGTTACAATGAAGGGACTTAACCAATTGGTTGTAAATTTGTCTCGTAGACGAGACAAAAAGTTTGAGTTATGTTGGTTCTCTTTTAGTACAAGATACCCAAACTTAAAGTCTCATAGATGGAATTTATTATTGTAAGATCATTTAATATGATCTTGGTAAACATGGAGATGCTCAAGAGCATTCACTCGACATTCATCAAGAAGGGTCAATTGATCTAGGTGAGCTTATCATGCAGTGTCATCATCGATGAACTCTTTCAATGAGACGTGCAATGATGGAATTTCCAATTCCAAGGGTATAATGGCCTCAATGCCATATACTAGTGAAAATAGGGTTGGTGCATTGGGTTTTTGTATGCTAGTTCGATAAGCCCACAAAGATAGAGGTAATTGAAGGTGTCAATCCTTATGATTATCTTTAACTATTTATCTTTAGTATGGCAACTATTGTTTTGTTAGAGGCCTCTACTTGCCCATTAGCTTGTAGATAATAGAGTGTTGTGAAGTTGTGCTAAATATTGTACTTTGATGTTAAAGCCTACATATTTGTTCTTAAATGAAGTTCCATTATTCAAAATGATTTTGGATGGGATCCCAAAATGACATATGATATTATGGAGTATGAACTCCACAATACGGGCTCCAATCATAGAGGTTAAAGGGATTGCTTCCACCCACTTGGTAAAATACTCAGTGGTCATGATGATGAATGTATGATGGCTCGAGGAAGGAGGAGAGATATTACCAATTAGATCAAATCCCCACTAAGAAAATGGCCAAGCCGGTTGCATTGAATGCAATGCCTGATATGGTAGGTGCATAAGATTAGAGTGGTTTTGACATTTAACGTATTTCTTGACATACACACAACAATATTTCTCCATCATGGGAAAATAATAGCCCATTCTAAGGATTCACTTAATGGTAGACATACTGCTAAAATGGCCATTACAAGTACCATTGTGATCTTGAAAAATCACCCAAGTTGATTCTTAGGGCTCAAGACAACAAAGGAGGATTCCATCGTAGCTTCATAGATACAAAATATCTCCTAACAAGACATATCTGGTCACTTTTTGTTTAAAATACTCATTTTGTGACATGTGACAATCCCTGTGGGATGATACCAAGCTTTAGGTAATCTCGTAATTGGGTAAGCCAATCCTGATAAGCTATAGCATTGACTAAATGAATGACTTATTCCCATTGTGATTTGATTTGCACAAATACATATTGGGACACAACCTTGTGGTGAATGGTAGTACCATTCTTCGAAGGATCCTACGAGATCAAGGACCCCCAAGATACCTTTTTGAAAGTATCATGCTTTGTAGAACCATTCATGGTTTGGTTCTATCTAAATCATGTGGACTGATTCATGATTGTTTTGAGCCTCATGCAACATTGTGGATTGTGAGAGTATCTTAACCTGAATGGTAGTGAAATCAGTGGAAGGATTCTAAGGGATTAAGGATCCCAAATATGCCATGGTATCTACAAATCTATTTTATGTAAGAGGGACTACCTTGATGTCATACCAATCCAACTGGGCTAGATAAGTGTCCACAAGCTCCTTGTACACTTTCAAGATAGGACACCTACATTGATATATTCCTTTGACTTGGTTGACTATGAGCAAAGAGTCACCAAATATATTTAGCTTTTTAATATTCATGGTGAGAGTTGTTTGGAGAGCTAATATTAGGGCCTCATATTCAAAATTATTATTGGTACAAGGGAAGTCAAGTTTAAAAGAAAAGGGTATTGGAGCTCCTTTTGGAATGAAAAACATGATCCTTTCACCACCCGCTTGCTCACATTTCAAACCATCAAATAAAAATGTCATGTCAACTTTGTTAACTGGTTCTTTGGGTTTGTGTGACTCTAATAATGCAAATACTACATCATCAAGAAGTTCTATGACAAGAGGCCTATCATCCTAAAGAGGTGCCTCTACCAATTGATCTACTATTACCTAACCTTTGATTGATTTTTGACTTATGAATTCAAGATCAAATTCTATCAGTAGCATGATCCACTTTGCAGTACATGTATTATGATACATTCGACTCATCATATACTACAAAGGATTTTTTTAGATATGATATACATAGTATGACTTAGCATATAGTGGTACAACTTATTAGTTGCAAAAACCACTGCTAAATAGATCTTTTCAATGTATGCATATTTCAGCTCGTAGCTGACCAATATTTGACTAATGTAATATTTAGCCTATTCTTTGTCTTCTTTGTTCTTTTGGGCTAACATGGTTCCCATAGCAAAGTTCATGGCTAATATATAAAGAAAAAAAGGTACATCTAGTCTAGGTGGAGCTAACACTGGAGATGATGCCAAGTATTGTTTTATCTCAACAAAATATTTCTGATAGTCTTCATCCCAATTGAATGGGACCCCCTTATGTAGCAATCGATTCATGGGTCAATATTTATCCGATAGCTACATGATGAAGCACTTTATGGATGCTACTTTACCCTGTAGGATTCTAAGTTCTTTAATGTTCATTGGGGGAAGCATTTATAATATAGCTTTGAATTTTATTGGATCAACTTTGATCCCTCATTTTGAAATGATGAATCCCAAGAGTTTTCTTGATGTAACATCGAAAACACATTTCTTGGGGTTCAACCTGACATTGTGCTCAATCAAGCGATCAAAGACCTTTTGTAAGACCTTTGCATGCTCTTCACATAATAATGACTTGGCTAGTAAGTCATCAATGTAATTTTCTAAGATTTTGTGCATGTAGTCATGGAAAATATATGTCATGGACTGCTAGTATATGGCACCAATATTTTTGAGGCCAAATGGCATAACCTTGTAGAAAAATGTACCCCATGGAGTGGTAAAGGTTATTTTATGTTGGTCCTTAGGTTTGACCCAAATATTATTATAGCCAAAAAAACCATCCATGAGAGATAACATCTCATGACCAGTTGTAGCATCTACAAGAGCATCAATATTGGGCAACAAAAATGCATCCTTTGGTGTTGCCTTGTTAAGGTCTCTAGAAATCCATACAAATACAGATCCTCCCATTATGTTTTCCTATAGGTACCATGTTTGATATCCATTTAGGATTATCGATGGGTTAAATGAATTCTACATCCAATAGTTTTTGCAATTCATCTTTTACCATCAGAGTGATGGTTGGATGCATCTTCCTAAGTTTTTGCTTGATCAATTTCTTGGTAGGGTCCAATGAAAGGTTGTGAGTAACCAATTTTGGATCTAGATCCAGCATATCTTTATATGTCCAAGCAAAAATATTAGATCTATATATCAATAGAGGTATGAGGATGGCTCATTCCTCAAGAGATAAGCTTTATCCAAACTTGAATTTCTTAGGATGATTGGGATATGAGCTGATATCCACTTCAAAAGTCTCCTCTATCGACATATGGGACCCCTCCTCAAGCTGGTGAGGTGTAGGGATCAAATGGATGTCATATTTTGGGCTCAGGTGATCTACCATGTCAGGTTCAACCTTAGTGTTATAGAAATTGTGAGCACAACCTAGGGAAAAATGGAATGGTTGTAACATTTCTTCATTAGGGAAGAAATCCTCAGGCGATGGGGGTGAAGCGGTGCAATCAAAATCAATGGCCTCAAGGTTGAGGTGCAATGGTTTTGAAGGGTTGTATGGGTTATGGAGTGGTGTGGTTAAATCAATGGAGATCATATTTATGGATGGAAGGTAATATCCATGACCATGTGGGTAGGACTCATCAATTGCTTGTTGCTCTAAATGTTCCTAGTCTAGACTAGGAGGCTTTGGGATTTCAAGATCTACTTTAGGAGGAGATAGAACAACTAGGTTGAAGAGTTATACTAGACTTATTTTAAAATGATAATGCAAAATTAAATAATTCAAAAGAAAATAACAACTCACAAAATTCGCTACCCCAACAAACACCAAACAACAACAAAAAGAAACTTTAAAAGAAAAAGGTACAAAAACCAAAGGAGAGAATCAACATAGATCCTCTGGCGGAAGCAACTATGCAAGAATAGGTAGTTGAGGGAATACCCCATGATAAATATCATTTTTATTAGCAAGGGGTCTTTTAGGTGTAATGGCCTCTACATGATTATTTATGGGATGAAGGTGTCTAGGACCTAGATATGCCATCTTAGTTTAGTCCACATATTCATCATCAGTATTTATCCAATCAATTTTGGGAATGTTATCTGAGTCAACCTCGATAAATATGTTCTCGTGATAAACCAAAGGAGGCTCTACAAAAACAATAGTTACTAGACAATGATCCCTCCATAGATGTTAAGGGTTGGGGTATGCATAGGGATTATAATCAATAGCTTCCCCAAAACCTAAAATTAGATGCTCTAAGGATATGGTTAGTAACTCGTCCTGCCTAAAAATAGAGTATCCTAATCCAAACTTGTTGGTAGGCAATTGATATTGTGGTTGATAAGGTGTCTTGAGATCTTGTTCATATAAGCCCAATCCATTACCATGCCAATGGCAATGGTCAAAATACCTAAGCACAAACTCAGGGTTTGATAGATAATACATGTTTCCTATGAAAGGTTCATCATCATCATCATCAATAGGAGAACAATCCATGGCTTGGTCAAATCCCCCATAAATAAAATTGGTCTGATTAGGTGGTATCCCAAGAGGTACCACCATCACAATAGGCAATGGAGGAACATAGGATCTCTCCATGTATTGCATGGATTCGATTATTGGCGTAAACATAACATTCTAAATCAAATACTTTTCTAGCCTAGGATTAATTAAGTGAACTGTCACCTACAATGTGGATGATGTAGGCGACTCAAGTTGAGGCATATCCTCTTCTAGATCAGGTGAATCATCCTCATCCATAGGAGTTGTAACCTCCATTGTAGATACATTGGTAATTACTCTAGGATCTTCTTCTACCATGGGTGCCTTAAGCTTCTATTTATACTTCAATTTTTATGATGATGAAGGATTGTCAGAAGTGATAGCTAGCCTAGGATATTGTGGTAACACTGACATGGATGGATCAACCTACACTATCCTGGACTTATGCTCTATATGCTTAGTTGGTTACATGGGTCGAATATCCAGATGCATGGATGGGAGAATGAACTCCCTTGGCATATCAACTTGATTCACATACTTGAATGGTTCTTCATCCGAGGGGATGACATGGACTTATCCCTCATAGATATATTTGATGCACTAATGCAAAATAGAGGGAACACATCTCATATCCCAAATCCAAGGATGCCCGAGTAAGATGTTGTACTACATTGCACCTTCTAGCACATGGCACATAACTAATATGGTCTTGAGCCCTACTTGAATAGGTAGAACTATGGTACCAACTATGGAGCATAACATCGTTAAATGCTTACAACTCAGGAAGACTCAGGTGTCCTAAGGCTTTTATTGTAATGATGTTAATTGAAGAGCCCATGTCAATTAACACTCGCTTGAAAGGTATACAATTTATGCAAGCAATAATATGTAGCGGAGGATCCGCTACATTAGTCGAGACTATCTTGATTTCATGATCATAGAATGTGATCATAGGCTCTTTACACTTTTGGATATGCCCCATGAAATTGGAAAAAATCATTTGAGTTCTAGGGTTGGAGCTTAATGGACTTAAGAATTTCCATGAGGGTCTCCCTATGCCTAGGGGATTGTTGTATGAGCTCATAGATGGATAACTTGGCCAAGGTTGTTTGAAGACTTTGAGTGATCCCGGTTCATATAGTTATCATCAATCTTTCTGGTGGGCCTAGAAACTATTTTTGAGCTATTATTTTTTGAGGTACAGTAGGTATAAGGATAGGAGCCACAGGTGGCTCAAGTTGATTGTATATCTTGTTGTGGGTGAAAATATTGATCATGCCAACAAATCCCTATGTGTTCAAATCTTTGTGTATTTTATTGACATGTCCTATCTAATTTCCCTTAGCCTCATTATGGGGTAAGGGTTCCTTGAATATACCCAATTGTTGGTTATCGGGTGCCAAAGGATTATCAATATGCAATTGATCCTTATCTAGCATATTTTATACTAGGTTCTTAAAACCATAGCATGTTTCAATGTCATGACCTTTTTTTCTATGATAGGGATAGTACTGGTCCTCTCTATACCCCTTTGGCTTAGGGTGGTTTGGATCCAACAAGTGAACTTTGGGTAAGGTGATCACCTTGACCTCGCATAGTCTATTGAATAATGATGCCAAAGACTCAGGCAATGGTGTGTATTGATGAGGTGGATGAAATTGCTTGTCCTTACCCTAATTTTTATTGCACTAATTATAGTGCATTGGAGGAGGTTGAGCTTGATAATTTAGCTATTTTTAGGACTTCTCCACTTTTGGAATGTTCAAGACAACTTGATTCATAGGTGCTGGTTTCACCTGATGAGGGTGGTTGCACGTGTTTTTATTCCAATATTTCTTGTAGAGTTTTAGCTCTCCCTCTTGGACCTTGATGTCCTCTATTACTTTGGATTGCACCAAAGCTTCCTCAAATTTTTGATACTATTGCAATTGTAGTAGCAATGAGATATGCTTAGAGTAAATTTTTGTGAACATTTGAGTTAACTCAGAAATGGGAATGGTAAATGGTAATTTTGACATGATTTTTCATCATATATTTTCATAATCCATAACAGGCTCATCGTCATATTGACGTAGGTTTGACAAGTCAAATAGATTGGCCTTCTTCTTGAAACTGAAAGAAAAGTGTTCAAGGAAAGCATTTGCTAGTTGTTCGAAGCTAGATATATTGTGCCTTGGAAGTTGATTATACCACTCTAGGGTAGCACCAAAGAGTGTGATCATGAAAGTGCGCAACAATAAGGCATCATTATTCTAAAGCTGGAAGCACAAGTTCATAAAAATTGTGACATGCTTATATGCATCATCATCTCCCCTAAACTTGTCCATATTTAGAATTTTAAAATGTTTGGGGTATGTTGGACTAGGAACTAATGAATTGAGGGGTTGATTATGTATCTTGCTCAATGTATTTTTTGGTAAACCACACCTTGTTTCTCGAGCAATTGGATTCACTCAGTGAGCAATTTATAAGCTTTTTATGAGATGATCTCATCCTCCCAAAGAGATCTTCTAGAAGAAACTGGTGAAAGGTTTCTATGTGACTAATTTGGCCAATTGTAATCATCAACCAAGTCTATGAAATATGGTTCAGGATACACCTGGTCATATTCTTTTACTTTTTTCTCTTGATAACCCTCATATTCTGGCGGGTTTAGCACTAAGAACTGTCTTTTCCAAGAATTATGCATTGAAGTGTGAAGAGGATGATTCTTTGTTGGCCTATTAAGCAACTCCTGATGAAACACATAGTGCCTCGCGGTGTGTTGTTACCTATAGGTACTAGGCATAGCTACTTCTTCTTGAGCTATTCTATAGGATTGTTCTTCACGTAGATTTTGCTCAAGGATTATTTCTTCATGTAGTCGGTGTTCATACATCCATTGGCAGTGTAATCTTTGTTCTTGTTCATGTTTATGATCTAGTTATTCACATTCATGATGCAAATCCTCCAATTGGAATTGGAGTATTTACTATTTATTTTTAGCATCAGGCTTGGGAAACTGATCTGTACGATTTTTTGTAAGGGTCACCGACTTTGCAACTCTATATGAGGGGATTTAGCAAATTTTTTTCTTGCTTATGGTATAGCTACCATCTTACCTCATTCTATTGAGGCTGCATTGACTCCATGTTCAACCCTAGGTGTATTGGTAGTATTAACCTCATGTGTAGATGGTGCGGGTGTATTGTGTGCTTGCGTAGAACACTCACCATGGGCATATGTATAATGCACTATCTCTTCACTACATGCACTCTTTGAATGAGAATGAGAAGACGAAGGGGATCTATGGGTTGAGTTTTGACCATACCTATCTAAATGATCTAGCTTATGCATTTTATAGGGTTGGCTAGGAGGAGTACCTCTTTCACCAATGCTAAGAAGTGGTATGTATTCTACTCCACGCTCAGAGGGATTTGAAGATCTATTGGGTAAGTGAATGTGTGCAACCCCTCTAGTGTACCCCTCATTGGGTAGATTTTTTCTATCAACATCATGGGATGATTGAGGTCTAGAAGTACCCTCATCATGATCATGAGGAGTTCTCATAGTAGTCCTCCTAGTAGGGGTTTCTTGATGAGATCCCCCATGGGTGGAATTGTCTCCATAGAGACTACCTGAATTTCATTCAGGTAAAGGTTGTTCTAGTGGGATAATTCTAAGGTAATATGCACCTTCCCATGCATTATTTGCCACCTCAGTTGTTAACTGGGCATGGATCTATGTAGTGACCATTTGTTTTTTATTATCTCGTATGTAATTAAGAAATAAATAATGTATACAAGTGATTATCTCTTTTAAATATTAATTGTGTTTCCTAGAAAATTGGCTTGTGTGTTTTGATGTGTTGAATATCTTACCACTTTCTTATACGAGTTTGAAAAATTGTTGATGTAATTCTCAAATGTTTAAGGGATTTCACCTGTATGCTCTCACATGCTAATTCGGTGATGAAGTCCAAATTGCGAAACCCACTAGGATATGGAGATGAAGCCCATATCCGATGAGGGAGCACAAGTCCTACCAGTCCTCACCCAATTTATCGTAATCAGTGATACACCTTTCGAAGAAGAGTGCGTGTAATTTTTTATGGCTACGATGGTTCTTGGAGTTGGCCTTGGTTACATCTAGGTTCAAAAATCATAATATGTAAGCCAAATAGGTGGTGATGAAGGCCACCATTGGTCTTGATCAGTGGTTGGATGTCACTTCCAACTCAGTTGATGTTAAATTTATAGCGTGAAGTGTGTGTGGTTCATTTTAATTGATGCAAAAGCAAATATGCAAGATACAACACTCCATGATATTCTCTACATGCATGAAAAATACATTTCAAATTCAAAAATATGCAAGTAAAAATATTTTATCTTTTAGAAAATTGTAATGCAAATCTAAATGAGATAACCTTTAAGTAGGCTACAAGTAGGTAAACCCTAACACATAATCTATTAGGGGCCATATCTATGAAAAATGGTCAACAATAGTGGTCGTCAAACATAGAGTCGTTCAAAAATCTAGATGCTAGATTCTAGGGTGGTAAGTAGTAGAGGCCATTGTTCCTAGTATTAGTGGCCAGCAAACAAATAGATACCTAAAAATTTACCGTTAAATTTTTTTATATTGTATAATTAAACTACCACTTAAATTTTTTAGGGAAAAACACAACATAAAATAGAGAAAGAGCCACTTACAGGGAAGCCCTCATCTGATGAAGATGCCACAAAACTAGGTTTTTTGTATTCTATTATGAGGCTATCAAAGATTAGAGCAATGGTCGTGTTGGCTATAAGAGATAATGGCAGTGGCAACTATTAGCCATGCTTGCTCAGAATGGTGGTACCTACAATGCAAAAACAATAAGAAAACTCAAGTTAGCAATAATTTAGGAATGGTCTCACACGTGATCACCACTGTAAAGCAGCAAAAACCATGCATCTAACTATGTAACAATGTAAAAAAATTGACAAATGAAATTAAGTAACCATCAAGATAACAAGATAAATAAAATGGGATGCTCTTCTTATTAATAATATGAAACACGGTTACAATATATCCCTCTTAGGGATTTTCCAATTTGATACACAATTACAATATGTAACCCCAAAAGGGGAAAAATGCAATCCATAGGGTTCTTGCTCTTTCAAATGTTATTATAGAGGGTTTCTTTAGTGACCTTTGCTTTATGATCCCAAGAAGATGATCTTGGTGATGTCTAAGCTCCTTATTAGGCCTATAACCTACACACAAAGAAACTACAAAAGGATCAATAGCAATGAAAGCCTCTCAAGATGAGGCCCATTTCTTGATAAGTGCAAAATGGAAAGCAAATGAATGTAAATTTCTAAAAAAAGGGAATACATGCATGAAATATTGAATGAAAGTATTGCTAATCTATGTCAAAAATAAAATGAAAAGCATATAAGACTAATAAAACTAGAAAATATTGGTAAATTAAATGTCATCGCAAGGTCATCCTCAATCATAACGGTTGGCTTTGCGGGCCATATTTTGCATCAGTGGTGGTTCCTATGGGTTTCTATCATAAATAAAAACCACAAAATAGAGACTTTGTTCTCTGATCTTGATGAATGGTAACAATCAATTTGAATTCCAAATTGATGTTCAAGGATTGTTGTGTCTAGAAACATAGTTTTATTATAGAATTAGATCGATTTGATGATGAATAGCAATGTAATTGGTCCTTCAAGATCTCTAAAGCTCTATTTGTGAATGTACAAACATCATGATGTGATTTGGGTAGCACTTCATTGCACCTCAAAGGATATCAATTCTCTCCTCTGTTTGACAAAACTTCATTATGGTAATTGAACATATCATTATGAAAGAAATGCCTATCATTTATAGACCTCTTGAATTAGCATCCTAGCTTGCTCAACGAGCCAATATCAAGATTCAATTGGGCTAAGGTAGGTGAGGCAATGCTTCTGGAATATTTTGGGGAGTAACCACTCAAGAACCATTACCTTGTAATGGATTTTACTTAGCTTAGGTATCTTGAGTTTGTTACAGATACGATCATCTTCGATAGGCATGAATCACTCTTCGACCACCCTCGATAGGCACATCCCATATACGATCATCATTGGTGCCAGCGACCACATGGTAGCCACTAGTGAAATCAATGACCTAGGCTAAATAGGACTATTTTTCCTTTTTTGAGTGGTTAGAACTATTGTTGGGTCTTGGAAAGGTTTAAGATGAGTCATATGGCCTAAAACGGTGCCCACATGAGTAGCCTCCTCAACATGACATATTTTAGGTGTCTACAGAATTTTACTATGACCTTGAAAAGGAAATACAATGGTTATATGACTAAGATGTTATGGGGTAAATGGAGGGATAAATTTATGAAGGATATTTTTAAATGAATTAAGCGCAAGATGACTAAGACCTATACCCTCAATGACCATGGGGACTCTTTTGAATTGGAGTGACTCTCTCCAGACTTCCCTATTTTTTGAACCACCCACCACATCCTATAATCACCTAGATACTCAATTTTGCCAACTTTTGAAAACTAGGGATGAAATATAAGTTAGGATTTTTGAAGCCCAACATAGGCTCTATCTAAGAAAAGATAAGCATTTGATCTGGAAATATTAAAGTTCTCTTGAGGACCCTAGAATATTTGGCTGACTTAATTATACCCATTTCCTTTGTACCTTTTATCTTTACAAACTTTTTGATGACTCATCTCTCATGATTAACCTGAAAAAAACATCAATATACTTTTTATTTGGAAGTAAATAAATTAAAAGTAGAATCCTAATCACCTAAGAAAATAAATGGGCTCAACAACCTACTAACATGAATTAGACTAAAACAAGACATGATAGTCATACAAAATATATATATATATTAATATTTATATACAAGAGGCAGATAAAAATAGTTCATATGAACTAATCCCCATCATAGGGATGGTACATTTTTAGATGTTGGCCATTTATCAAAAACTACATTTCTTCTCCTTGTAGGGTCTACAACCTGTAAGTATGATGATGTGTTTTTTGGATGATCATGTAAGGACCCAACCATTTTGGCTCCAATTTACCTTTTTTCCCTGGTTTTTAGTATTCAGGTCCTAATATGACTCTATGTTTCCTTCTATAAAGGACATTCCTCTAGATTTCTTGTTAAAGACCTAAATTATTTTCTGAGTTTCCTAGATCATTCTTTTGAAAGCATCTCTTCTGTCATATTCTAGTTTGCCAATTTGATACATTCTCCTTTGCCAACTATCTAGCTTCTTGTGGTCTTGAAGTAATAATACTAAGTAGGTCTTTTGACCTATGGGGGGGTAAGGCATTTTCTCCATACACAAGTTCATAAGGTGCTTTACCTATTGCTCTTTTAATAGAAATACTATCAACCCATAAAGCAAATCTCAATTCATTGTCCTAGCTCCTTTTATTTCTGCCAAGATATCTTTTTATTTTGGTTATGATATTTTTGTTTGAAGATTATACTAGGACATTACCTTGAGGATAGTAATTAGGTGAATTATCCAATTCAATGCTATATCTGCTACAGAATACTACCATATCATATGAACTAAAATTGCTACCATTATCAGTAACTAGCTTCCTGAGTACTCCAAATCTAGTTAAGATGTTTTCCTCCAAGAACCTGATAATTACCTCAATGGTTTATCTCTTCAATGGGGCAACTTCTACCCACTTAGTGAAATAGTCAGTAGTAGTTATTATCCATAAATGACCACTTGAAGAATTTGTATTAATTTCTCCTATCAAGTCTAGGCCCCATTGAGTGAAAGGAGCTTCCACTATCACGGGTTTTAAAGGCATTGCAGGTAACTTTTTCTTAACATCAAATATTTTGCAGTTCTAGAATTTTCTTACAAATAAATGTACATCCCTAAACATGGATGGCCAATAGTAGTCTGCTGTCATTATTCTATTAACTATTGTTTTAGGTGCAAAATATCCACAATAACCACTATGAAACTCTTCAATTATTCCAGGTACCTCCTCTTGGAAAAGATAAAGTAATAATATTCCATTCGGATGCCTCCAATATAATTTATTATTCTTAATGTAGTAATTTTGTGCTTGTAATTTAGTACTCATTTTTTATGAGAATATCCAGTAGGGAATTCCAATATTTATAGACAATTCACAACCTTCTTATACCAATCATCTTTAGATGCTTCTATTTTAGCAATCTGATGTGCATTTACTATTAGAACTGTATTGTTGAAGTCTTCACCTCCTTTGGTTGCCATGTACTTGGCCAAACATTACCCTTTAATGGTCTTTATAGCCTTGAACTCAACCTCATACTACTATAATTTAACCATCCACCTAGATGAACTGCCTGTAGGTTCATTTTGAGTAAAAATATTCTTGATAGTTGTGTAAGGAATGCAGGCTATCACTTTGTTTGACCCAAAAATTCCTTTTAAATGCTCTAATATTTTTGTAAGTGAGAAGGCCTATTTTTCTATTATGGTATACTTCAGTTGAGATAATTTTAATCCTGAAGTCATAAATACCACTGGCCTCTCATTGCTTTCTGCATCCTTCTGTGACAGCACAACAACAATGGTGTCTTCTAAAGCAAAAGAGTATATGTTAAAATCTCGCTGATAATTTGGACATGCTAATATAGGGGCTTGCATGATTGCATCCTTTATTTTCTGGAAAGATTCTAGATTTTCTTCTATCCATCTTATAATACCTTCTTTTTTTATCATGTTATTTATGGGTTTTGCAATTTGATTAAAAATTTGGGATAAATCTTCGAACAAAATTAATCTTCCCAAAAAATGACCTGACTCCTTTCAAGTTCTTTGGTGGAGGAATCCTTGCAATAGCCTCAGTTATTTTAGGATCAATACTAATTCCTTGAAACAATGTTCTTTGCCTTGCCTTACCCCACAAATACACTTCTTGGGATTCAACGAAATGCCA
This sequence comes from Wollemia nobilis, assembly GCA_028583015.1. Classification (NCBI taxonomy): domain Eukaryota; kingdom Viridiplantae; phylum Streptophyta; class Pinopsida; order Araucariales; family Araucariaceae; genus Wollemia; species Wollemia nobilis. The sequence goes on from JAQPPZ010001340.1 coordinate 2,174,421, forward strand.
AATTCCTTACATCTTTCAAACACTTGAGTGAGATGCTCAAAGTGGTCCTTAGGATTCTTAGAGAAGACAATTATGTCATCCAAGTAAACTACTACTATCTTAAACATTAAGCCTTTGAAAGTGAAATCCATGGCTCTTTGAAAGGTGGCTCCTACATTCATTAAACCAAATGGCATCTTGAGGTATTCAAATATCTCCCACCGGGTGGTAAAAGTTATTTTGTGTCTATCCTCAAGGTTGAATTGAATATGATTGTAGCCAAAGAATCCATCTAACAAAGACATCCTAGCTGATCCTGCAACAACCTGCAATAATTGCTCCATATTGGATAGAGGATAATTATCTTTTAAGGAGTTTTTGTTTAGATTTCTAAAATCTACACATAGCCTGATATCTCCATTTTTCTTTCTTACTGGCACTAAATTGGCTATCCATGTAGAGAATCTCACTTTTCTGATAATCTTGGCATCCAATAATTTTTGGACCTCCTTTTGCATTATAGGGTGTAACGTGGGATTAAAATTTCTTTGTTTTTTCTTGTGCGGGTTAGTGCCCTCTTTTAATGGAATAATATGCTTCATTACTTCTATGTTAAATGTTCTAAGGTCTTCATAGCTCCATGCAAAGGTATATTTATGCTTCCTCAGATATTTTATGTAGTCTTTCTTTTCTTTTTTAGACATAGATTTTTCAACCTTCACCATTCTAGGCTCCTATTCAGTTCCAATATTGATTTCTTTTGCTTCTAATCCTTGAATGGGAGGTTTATGAGCTCTATAAAAACCATCAAAAAGGCTCTCTAATGAAATCAGGCCTTTGGGTAGTTTGTTAGTTTTTAATTGTATCACTTCTATAGGTTCTCCAATTACATTTTTTATTTTTTCCTCATCTTCCTCATCATATATAATATCAACATAATGATTCTACAATGTCATAAAATCTTTGATATCTATATCATCTTGAAAAACTTGTAAATACACTATGTTATCTGGGACAGATGGATGATATACTAAAATAGTTGGGAATTTCTCTTAATATTCTATATCTATCTCTAGACTATCTGAACCAGAAGCATTTATAGCTAACAAATTGGCTATATGATTTTGATCTCTAGGAATATACATGATATTGAAAGCCAAAAATTTATCAATTTCTTCTTGAACAACCTGCTTGTATTGTTTTAGCCTAGGGTGTTTGGTCTGATATTTCCCTTTAATCTATTGTATTATTAATTTTGCATCTCCATATACAGTCAAATAATTGATTCCCAGCTCTTTGGCTTTCCTCAAACCTAGTAATAATGCTTCATACTCTACCACATTATTAGTACATGGAAACTGCAATCTGTATGGTATACCCAAATAATTTTTATTAATATCAATCAAGTTGACCCCTACCCCTACTCCAGTATGTGATTTTGCTCCATCAAATGTCAGGGTCCACATTTTAGATGTTAGTATTCTTGTAGACTCAACATCTACCTCTGTTGTTGTTTGTGGGTCCATGTTTACCACTTTTGGTACCTCAACTAGGAAAGGTGAATGCCAAATAGAATATACTCCTATCTCCTTCTCTTCAAAATATTGGACTAAATTTATAATGGTATTATCAGACTTCTTTAATTCTACTGAATACCTATGAAAGGGTTCTCTTCTAAGAGTAACATATTCTTTGGCTATCAAGGGAATAGTAGCATAAGACCAATCTAATTGAATAGATCCTCCTAATTGTTCAGCCCAATGTCTTGATAATAATAAAGAGAAGAAAGGGTCTACATCAACCATGACTACATCCATAACTATTCCTTTCTTTGGGTACTAGTCTAGATAAACTAATAGTCCTATGATGATCCTAGCACAAGGTATTTGTCTACTATCCATGACTGATATTGGGGGAGAATCTCTAGTGCACATTAAACCTAGCTGATCTACCACTTGTTTAGGCATGACATTATGTGATGCTCCACTATCTAACATGTAGTTATGGATTACATATTGATCCCCTAAGTCTGAATTATACCTTAAGGAGATATAGAAAGGTCTGACTGATGATGGGTTCCTAGGAATGGGCTTGGGTTTTTCTACTACTGAAACATTGCATATATGAGTGTTTGGTTGCTCAACTAGACCAAAATCTCGACACACTTGATATCTGTATTTTGGGATGGTCATCAGTTCTCCAAAAGTAATATTGATTTTCTATTTGGCCAACTCTTGACCAACATCAAATTCAACTTTCTTGACTTCTATGTTTTTGTCAGAATCCAACTGTCTATGAGCTTCATTTCCTACTTCAACTTCAAGGGGTTGCTTGTTGTTTATTATTATTCTATTTCTTGGTAGCTTTGTCCTTATTTTGGATCTGTTGATTTGTATCAACTTTGTCAGACTTATTGGTCTTATCAGGGATTGTTCTATTTCTCAGACTGATGGCATGAATCCTTTCTAATGCTTCAATTTCTTCAGTTGTTGGAGTGATTTTGCCTTGCTTCATCATTTCATACCTATTTTCTTGAGGTCTTTTTAAGATTTCCACATTTTCAAGAACAAAAGCTCTTGGCTCTTTTTTTGATTTAGGTAACTCATCCATTTATTTTTCAAACTATATTTCTCTCTCTTCATCATCCTTAGTCCAACAAGCATTTATTCTTATTTCTTCATCTGATTCTTCTTCCAAATTGACATTGGTATGTGTACTCAGGAATATGCCACAACCAATTGGGTTGTGTGGGGCATCACATGCAGTGCAAAAGAATGGAAAATCAGAAACTGTATTAGTAGTGGCCATGGGGTTTGGGACTGAATCCATATCCTTTGATCCTTCCTTTGTATTTCGGCCATTATTATTACCTCCATTTTTATTTCCTTCTTCTCCATTATTTCTAACCCAATTTTTGTTAAAACTTCTTCGAAATTGGGGTCTATTATCATTTTGTGGTTGAGCAGGTGGCTCATCATTCACTGATTTTTCTCTTTCAATTTTGGATAACCTACTATTAATTGTGTTGAACATCTCTATAAACTAGTTGGATAATTTTTCTATGGGATCTATCTCAATATTCTTTAGCAGTGAGAACCCAACCTTTTTAGGCTTCTTGTCCACTTGACTAGAGCTTGACTCAAATGTGTATGGCTTCATATTTCCACTATCTATCATATTCCTCTCAATTTCTAGAGCTTGTTCCATACATTCATCGATGGTGTTGGTTCTATGTTGCCTCAATTCATAGCTGAATTCTCCAAGAAAAGCATTTTTATAGAAACAAATTGCTTGGTGGTCAGTGGACCTTAGAGTTGTGGGAATTTTATTTCTGGTTTTAAAGAACCATCTATTGAAATCTTCAACTGACTCATTTTCTCTTTTCTTGATTGTTGCAAGTTCTATTAATAAAGACTGCTCATTTTTCTTTTCCCCATACTTTCTTTAGAAAATATTCTTTCATAGTTTAAAAATCGAGAATCTGATTAGGTGGGAGACAATTAAACCAATCTCTAGCATCCTTTTCCAAGGTTTGCAAGAATAATCTAAGGACTACATCCTCATGTTCAACCTCAAGACTATCTAATGCATATAGGAACCCTTTGATATGATCTTCTCTAGTAACTACAATATTACCTTAGAATTTGGGTAAATACTTGTGAGCTTTGGTTGGCAAGTCATGCAAATTTTGGGGTAATTTAAAGGTCTATACCTATTGGTCCTCCATGTTTGAAGGTTTTTATTTGGATTTTCTTGGGCCATGTTGACTATGGTAGTAGAAATGATAGGATGGATAGGGGTACTATCCATAGGAGTGCTAATAGTAGGTGTAATGGCAGAAAAATTAACTATAGAAGTATACCTCTTATCATATTTTTGACCAACAAAACAAGATTTATTTTGATATACAAATTTCTTAGGAATCAAGACTTTTTGAGTATGGGTAAATACCTCTAGGTCTTCAAATTTTGGGAAGAGTTCTTTATTGCTCTATCTGGTATGTACCAGGTCAGATTCTTCTTCTTCTTTTGGGTTCATTCAGAGTCACTAGCACTGTGAGTGCAATAGAATCTCACTCTAGCCAAGATTGCTTAACTTTTAAATCTTTTAATCTCTCAGTTATACATAGAAGTATCCCAAAACGCATAGAATTTTAGAAAATTATATAAGGAGATAAAATATGGTTACATAGATAAAATATATCCCTAGAAACTATGGCATTGATGGGTTAATATGTAAATCCTGTAAAAATAAATGTTATATGGGGATAGGGAATTTAAAAAGTAAATAAAATCCATCCTCGATAACAGCACTAGAAAACTGTTATGGAAAAATTTGAATATCCTTAAGATTTGTCATGCTATTCAAATTCCTTTGGCCCACAAGAAGATATGTGAGCTCTGGTGGACTCACCGCTTTGTCCTAGGATAGCTTGATAACTAAACAGGTCAGGTCTGGACACCCTAATATGAGCCTATAGTGGTGTTCTTTAAACAAATGTACTCAACCAGATTTTTAATGTATTATTGATGTGCAAAAATGATGACCAAGCATACAAATGAAGCACTTCAAACGTAGAAGCAGACCGGTGCCTTGTCCATTGGGCTATCGTAGCATATTTTAACCAATCACATGAAATAGAGAGAAAAAGAAAGGAAAACTGATAAACCCATATTCATTTGAATATCACAATCAACATGGATTTTTAAATCAGTGAGAGAAACATTATCTGTAGATTCAAATAATGTAATATATAGACAAGTGACACACACACATTGCACTAAAAATATGCCAAAGAGCAGAAACTAGATAATTTGTATTATATTCAAAGTATGATGACTACAATGGTAAAGCCCAGTAGAGTGCTTGGATCTTTTAATGAATACAATACAAAGCTCACCCAGTTCAAATAATGTAACAGGGGAACTATGATCTACTATCCTAATTATAGTGACATATAGACTCTAGCTCCTTGAAGCAACTCCTAGAAATGATCTTAGGTGGGCTACTTGACTCTCAGTAGTACCTACACAAAGGTGGGAAGAACTAAGAGATGGTGAAAATAGAGAAAACATAAAAGAAGATACAATAACCCTGATAGCAAGTTTGCTATATGATTGCTTGATGATGAATCTTGGCTATTGTTGCTTCTTTTATAATCTAAATTGGAAAATGTCATTGAGAATACTTGGTGCAGGCATTACCACTTGGATTATCCTCAACCATTACCTCTACTAGGTGTGTTACAGGTTGTCTTGAGCTATCTTTCATTGAAAAAACTGATAATACTCTGCCACCTATTCTTGAGACTATTATTTCTGTTGTTTTGGTTCATTGTACGATTATGTTTGATCCCTGGCTTCCCCTATGGGGATGACATCATCGGTTTCTCCTCGGTCTTCTTCTATGGGACCCATTGGGGTATCTTCTCTTTTGTCTTCTTCTAGGATTTCAATTTCTAAAAGGTCAGCAATATATTTCTAGGCTTCATCAAAAAAGGTGGAAGTTGACTTGACCTCATGTTCAATGCTCTTTATCTGATTGAGATACCTTTTTTCCAGGGACCCATTTTGATTGGCAAATTGGATTGCTTCTATGTTTACTGAAGACAAGTCTCTCAACTACAAAGCCAATCATTGCTCATCTTCTCCGTCACATATGAACTCCATTATTTTATTTGTGATCAGTATTTCCATGTCATCTCCTTGGTGACTTCTTTGAGCATCTTGACATTTTGTAATCCCACATCATCTATTTCCTTTGTCCACTCGTCTATGCTCAATATAACCTCTTCCCAATGGAGTCTTTCATGAATGTAGTTTTTCAATTTCTAATATTCTATTTAATAATTGTATGTTTGACCATTTGCAGTGGTGATTTGTTGCTCTCCAACCCAGGTATATTCTTCCTTATATTTTTGGTAGACAGGAGAGATCTTCATAGCTCTACGGTCTATTTCTTTCATCAAAATTTTGACCAGTTGAGTTGTGTTCATGATTTCCAGGATATTTTTGAATATATTAGGCATTGGTTTGACTCGGTCTTTGGCTAACTCAACCAATCCTAACTTGAAATGATCAATGAGCTCCCCTCTGTCAATTGCTTTCTCAGGTAGAACTGGTGGTCTCTACTCTTGTAGTTTTTCCTTTTATTCTTTTAGTCTATTTATCTTGGCTCGAATTTTCACTTTGCAGTTAATATTTTTTCTTTTTTACCTGCCTGAATTGAATTTTTTGTGCTCTTAATTATTTGAGTTCTTCTTCAATGGTTGCAGTTGTCTGTGTGTGAACTACCAAATCTATTTTCATCATCTCAATGGTATCACCCTTCCACTTCATTTGTTTGGCTTTGGGGTCAATGAAGAATTCTGTAGATTTTTCTGGTAGAGGTAGCGTAATGGTAACTTCAGAACTTGCATGTGTGATGCCTTGTTGAGCCAACAATTTTTGGGTAGCTTCCTCATCGGTGACCTTACTTGACAACCTCTATCTGATGTTCTTCTTCGATGCTGAACTATATGTTAATTTCCTTCACTCTTGTCAGTATCATGAAATGAGAAGTCCCCGAGGCTAAACCAGATTTGATGCGAGCCCTTTTAGTTGGTAGAGAATTGGGAGGAGAAGCTTCTTTAGGTACATGTTCTCTTAAGAGGTTTCCAAGTCCTCTGACTTGAGTTATTTTCTTCATAGCAGTTGGGGAAATTTTACATTTTTTATTATTCACTATCAAATGCATAGTGTTGGTGCTCTTCGATATTTTTACCTGTGAGCTTACGAGTGCCCTTTCAGTTTCTTCCACTATTTGAGATTTTGTGGCTGAGGTAGCTCCTATTACTATTTAATGGCTTGCAATCTATAATGTAGCCGCCTCTTATTTCTCTTTAGCCAAATGAATTTCTCTTGGAGAGCTCATTTGAGGAGTTAACTCAATCCATGGTTGGTTTATTTCATTAGCATGTTTTTCCTCAATGACTATTTCTAATCACTCTAGGTCTTTTTTAGTTATCTATAGGAATGGATATTTGATCTCTTTAGGCCTGGTTACTAAAATTACTGGAGCATAGGAATCAAAAGTTCCCATACTTACCATATTCATATATGTCTGGTATCTTCCCACTTCTTCTAGTTGAGTATAGGGTATCTCTATTATTACCCAAACATATTTGAGGTTTTCTCTATTCTTGATAGCAATCTGCATGGCATCTTCGAAAGAAACTGGTTCATTCCCCATGTTTAATTTCATTACTTTATGTATTTTACGGTCATATTCCCCATATACATCATAGGATCTCCACATAAGCTTGGTAAAGAATTAATTGTCCATCTTCCACATAGCCTTGAGAAGGCTATAATATCCTTTATAAATGTAGTACCCCAGTTTGAAAGGTAATTTGAGCCAAGGGACTCTTGCTTTACCCCTGTTCACTCTCATATTTACTTCTTCAACTACCTACCTCACAATTTCTAATGCAACAATAGACATCGGGTAAAACTTTGGGAGTGCCTTAGGTGGAATCTTCGCACCATATAATCTGATATACGTAAAATATTCTGCAAAGAATATTTTCAGACTTTTTCTGGTTTAGAAAGTTGATTATTCCTATGCTGATTCTCGGAGGATTTTCACCACACAACTCATTATGAATGGCCACCATAAATTTTTTGATAAACTCATTGAAGCTAGACCACCCTTCTTGAATCCAAGGTAGCCTATCCTGGATGCATTCGACATTGACCCCTCCTAGCATTTGAATGACACTGGGGCTCAGTTGGACTATTATGAGATGTATGAGAAATGAATAGTACATAAATTCTGGCATTATCTCTTTCTTTTCTTTGATAGCCTCTTGAAGTGTTGTTAGTTGCTCATTCAAATTCTTCTCTAGGACCTCTTCCCAAGCATACATAGGTATTTTTCCAATTTTATTTAATTGCGTAGCCATGTACATTACTTCTTTTTTCACATTGTCCAGATCTCTATTCCCCATTACGATGTTAATCATATCTACATAGTCCTTGGCCCATACTCTAAGAGCAACTTTTGACACGGGGAATTTGTATGATACCTCGTAGTCCAGACCAAACATTCTCCGATAGAAATTGGTATTGAGCATACATGAGGATTGTATTTCAAGCACTTTATTATTAGGGACTATTTGAGAGGGAGAGAGATTAAATACCTTGTGAATGGCTTCCTTGGTGATTTTGAAGACTTTTTGATTCTTGTGATTGAGGATGGCTTTTGAATTCAAGTCGTACATAGCTACTAGCCAAGAGAGCAGGTCTGATGAATGTTGAACTCATGGATAGATAAGTTTCCCCAAGTTGTTATTCCATTTGTTGCAAAAGGGACTATCTTTCAGGCCCTCCAAAAAATATCCTTGAGCAGGGTTTGATGCCTTCAGTAATCTTCCTCTATGTGTTCAAAATAGAAAATAGTGACATCTTCATATTCTTGCCTTTGCTCTTTTGTAATCTCTTTAACTGGAACTTTCTTCCCTAGAGTCTCTTGTTGTTTTTTCTTTATGGGTTTGCTAGATAGTTGCTCATAGGGATAGGCCTATGATACTCTTAATACTCTATCTATAATTTTTACTTTGACCTCTTGAACGGTTTTGGTGGGTTTCTTCTTGGATGAGCTAGTAGCTTTCTTGGGATTGCTGGAAGAAGCCATGGCTTAGGAATGCAACGTCACTTGTACTTTCTTCCTTACAGTCGTACTCGATGAATTCTTATCTCAAAAAGGTTCTACGAGGGAATTTGAGACTTGTGGAGGGGTATTTGAAATAATGTGGGAGTATGCGCATGCAGCATCTTTATTTCACTTCCAACCACCCTCTTCTGGCCATTCTCTAATAATCATGCCCATAAAATCTATACAATATAAATGTCTGAGGAAGTCCCTTTTATGATTAGTCCACTGAGGCCTGCATCTCCTAGTGTCACTTCTTTAATGGTACCATGTTATCTATATCTCTTCATGACCATAAGCTTGAAGCTCGTCGTGGGTGTTTTACTGATATTTTCATGCCTCAAAGAGATACGTTCATGCCTTGGGTCATCTTCTAATTTTACCACCCTAAATGGGATCATCACTTTTGGATCTGGGGCCATCCACCTCATCATGCCTTTTGTCAGTTCTTAGACTATGAGCCACATGCCTTTCTAGTCTCTTATGTGAGGTATAGCTGGTGAAATGTGCATCATTGATCTCTTTGGGGTGATTTGGACCATTGATGTGCTTGTCGCTCTTCCTTGTGGCTTGTCGCTGATGCATTGATGATGGGATTTCTCAAAAAGTGATGAAGAAACCTTATTATATTACAAAAATGCATGATCATTGATTACCTAGAGCTATCACTGATTGAAGAGTGATGAGTCTTTCATAAGGGCAATGACTAAAAACCTTGTCATTGATCATATTGTGTTTTTGCTGATGGATGAGCAGAGGGGAATGCGATCAAAAATGGGTAGGCTTTAATAATTTTGGAAATAATTAAGTTTATAATAGCCATGGCACAAGGTTTATTTAATGCACAATGATATGGGGATGCTTAGTATCAATGATATTCATACCCTCATATGACTCAAAATACTAGTCATTTATAGAAAAAATATTTTGTTGATGCATCAATGATGCAGTCTTTACATTGACGATAGACCAAACTTGGACTTAGGGATGAATCACATAGATGAAATTTTAGGCTCATGGGTTTAGGTAGTGGAGACCAAGAGGAATACTTATGACCTTGGGCTAAGGTGTTACTAATGGATTATGGATATCATTTATGGATTGGCAACAATGAATTTGGATGAGCGATAGGTTTATTTCTATGTTAATTTTTTTTGTTTACACTATCGTAGATATCTTGGATCGATAACTAATCAATGAACGATGGGGATTTAGAAGAGAAACAAGGGCTTTAGAAAAACTTGGTAGGACTTACTCCATCGAGAGGGAAATGACTAGGGCCAATGATGACTATAACCTCAATTAGGACTCGAAATACTCTGTCGCTAATCAGAATTAATAGTCATTGATGCATTGACAATAAGGCTTTTGCAAGAGTGATAGTTTATTTTAGTTTTATGCCAAGGCTTTTTGCGGTCACTAATTGAAGGAATTTTTTGTTGATGGATCAGTGACGATGGTTTTGAATGAGTGATAAAATATTTTTGAGTTTATGTTGTCATCGATGGTCTAATGTGTTTGCAGGTGAATTAGTGATAGAATTTTTTTGGAAGGACAATGATGACTTTGGATGGGAAAACCTTAGCAAGGAAGCTTTTGGAAAAAATTAAGCAGAGGAAATTAGGCTAAGGATTTATGTCTAGGCATACTTGGAGGCTTAGGACTTAGGAAAAATAAAAGTAAGGTGGACCTTGGGAATGAAAATGAATTAATGGAATGATGATGAATGGACCTTAAGTCGGACCTGGTCGAAGGTAAGTATAATGAAACATGAGATGGGACTTATGGGAGACTATAATGATTAATCGTTTGGTGTGCGCTAACTTTATGGAATACATTACAAGGCTATGGTTTTATTTTGAATGTATATGGACTCTATGATATTCTTGGCCATGGTATAACCTGGGGACATAAGACGATTTTTACTATGACCTTGAAAGGGAAATGTAATAGTTAGATGACTTAGATGATATGGGGTAAATGGAGGGATAATTTATGAAGGATATTTTTTAATGAATTAAACACAATATGATTGAGACCTATACCTTCAATGACCATGGGGAATATTTTTAATTGGAGTGACTCTCTCCAAACTTCCCTCTTTTATTGAACCACCCACCACATCCTATAATCACCTAGACAATCAATTTTTCCAACTTTTGAAAACTATGGGTGAAATATAAGTTGGGATTTTTGAAGCCAAACACAAACCACCTCATCCATGACAAAATATTTAAACTAATCAAGGCCAAATATGAGCAGATACCATTATATTTCTAGAGGCCTATAAACAATTGACAGAGTGCCTCAACTCTTTATATAAGCAAGCCTTAGGTTTAGGTTACTAGAAACCTACCCTATGATAGCTCATCAATCAACCTCTACACCCATCAATTCCATAATTGCCCTATCTTGAGCATTTTAAGATGCTAAAATTAGAAAAGTTCAAGGGTGTTGAAGATGCATAAAAGCATGTGACGAGCTTCATGAACAATTGCTTCTATATTTGGGATAGTGATCCCATCATGCTATGAACACTTATTATAATGCTCACTGAAGGTTATTTGGAGTTGTATAACCATTTATCATGCCACAATATATTCACCTTTGAAAAATTGGTAGATGCTTTTCTAAAATGCTTTACCTTCAACATCAAGAAAAAGGCCACCATGACTGATTTATGCAATCTTTGTCAGTTCAAATATGAACCAGTCATGGACTATAGAAATAGATAGAGAGCGATAATTAAAAACCTATCTTTCACTCTACCCATCATAGAGCTCACTCAAATGTTTACTGGAAGTTACACCAAATATATTTTATTATTATTACAAATTCAATAGTATAGGAATTTCAAGGAAGCCTTGGCCCAGGAAAAGGTAATAGAGGACATAAAGGTCTAGTAAGGAGAAATCAAACTCCAAAAAAAGGAATGGAACAATACAAATGCAAAGGGTAGTCAAAGCCAACCAATGGTATCTTTGGTGAATCAAGTTGTCTTGAGTGCCCCTAAAACCTTAAACCGAGCTCCAGTACCACCAACAAATTATCAAGCTCAACCTCCACCGACACAATACAACACTCAAGTGACCAATCCACAACAACAACATTAACTCCAAACTCAACCTCGTTGGTCACATCACCAATATATACCATTGTCAAAGTATTTTGCATCAATATTCAATTGATTATATGAGGTATAAGCAATTATTCTCCCTTTGATCCAATCAGTGGATCCAAATCATCCCAAAACTAAATCATACAAGGAGGATCAATATTATAACTATCATTGACAAAAGGGGCATGATATTCAGTCATGCTACACATTCAAGAACATAGTGCAAGATATGATCGAGAGGTAAGAGATTCATATCGATAATCCTCTTATCTCCAACAACCAAAATATAGGTGTCTTCCAATACCCCTTACCCCAATGTAGATTAAATACAATACTTGCTATCAAAATGGAACAACCTATGTAGTTTAATCAAGTGCATATCTCCCCACTTAATAAAGGTTTCATGGGAATGATCAATGTATTGATGTAGAATAGAAAATACCTAATTCAACCCATATGACCTGTCGATCCTATCAATATTCTATCAACATCATAGACACCATCTATATCAAATCTAATCACACCTACTTCACCTCACCCAGTTCTCACACTAAGGAATAAACTTACTCAGAGTCTAAATATATCATCGACAAGGCTCTCCATATATGAGTTGATTCAGTAATTGATGCCACATTGAGAGGCTTTGATGGATATATTAATATCTATTGAACTATATCCACAAGATCCTAATTCTTTCATCAATTTTTTGGGGCATGTCCAAACATGTTAAGATCCTATAATTACATTTTAGAATCATGAAAGTTAGATGATACCCATTGAGTTACTTGATCCACCATTGTATATCATCACTAGTATGGATAGGATCCCATTCAAACATGTCTTTATTGACATGGGATCATCAATTAACATCATCACCTCTACCACCCTCTAGCATCTCAACCTTTTTTCATCATGCATCGCATCATCCAATTTCACCCTTCAATATTTTAATGATGTCTTATGCTCCACTATTGGCACAGTAGTCCTTCCTATTCATGTTGGATAAAAGACTATTCATGTACTATGTCATATCTTGGAAGGCACCATGCAATACAACATATTGCTTGGAAGACCATAGATTCAAGATATGAAATGTGTGCCTTCTATATTGCATTAGTGCATAAAGTATATACATGAAATCCAAGTGCACTACATTATCATAGACTTGGAGCCCTTCAAGTATTGCAATATGGTTATGCATCCATAGGAGTCCACCTTGCCTTCCACACATCTTGACATTCGAACCAACAACCCTATCCAAACCATAAATTTTACACTACAAGCATCCATCATCCCACCACCACATCCATATAAAACCTCATCATTGATTTCATCAGACATTCCTTCATCATCATCAGATTATTCACCCCAAAATTTGAATAATGCACCTATGACATCACCTTCATCTTCAACTTTGCTAACAAACACATCCCCATATCAACCATCCATCGCAACTCCTGCACCTTTGATTTTAACCAATTCATAAATTCCACTCATGCTTCCCCACAGAGGAAGAACTACCCATCATCACATAAATTTCATCACAACCCACATGTTCATCATCATCTCCTTTAGTAGAGTCACCGCAAGTCATATTTTGCATGAAAAATTTGAGTATAAGTGAATATCTAGTACAAGATTTTACATTCACCCTTCTCATGGAGTCAATCAGAGGCTTTGGTCACCCATGTATCACACCATTTCCCATAGGTACCATAGTACCCCTTGGGTCTTATCCAAGCCAAATAAATTTTATATATGGTGGTATTGATGCTTCCACAAGTACACCTCTTATACCAGAGGAGGAAGAGTCATTTTAAGTGAATATTGATTATCTTTCAAACTTGTTCTTTGCTTTGTGATACTTTTAATTCCATAATTAGCACATAAATGGCTTAGGGTGATATGAGGAAGGTCCCTGGACCTCTATGGAATCCCATTATCAACTTCCAATAGATAAATTATGCTTGGGGTATCATACATGCATACCTAATGAGCTTCTTACTGACTCCCTCCAATGCCTTAACTTAGACCTAGAGGAAGATATTGATGGTAATGAGTATTCTGATCTTGGTAACACTCATTTGCTTAATGATCATCTTCATATCGCTATGTTTTACGTTGCTAATGATGATTTATCAAAAGAGGAGTTAGAAGATGATCAAGAGTCAGAACATGACTAGGAGTTAGAAGATGATTGGGAAATCTTATTGATTGCCTCATTTAGCTCAAAATAAGGGTTCACTTCCATTTATCCTCTCATAGATCTAGATGAATTCTATCTTCATCTCTTCTCAATATTAATGCTACACCTTTTGTGTTAGCTTCCATGACCAAAGGATCTAGTAATCTTAGTTCCCCATAGGGTGCACCCTGTCATCCCCATTCCACCACAACCACCTCCTAAATATTTGTGAACACCCATATTTAACCACCTATTTCCACCTATGAATGGAGATCATCCACCATCCATCAATATGATCTCCATTGATCTCACCATTTCGTTCCATTATTCTGATAACCCTTATCAATTATTTCCTCTCAATCATGAAGCTATTAATTTTTATTGTGCTACCCTTCTATCATTGTCATCTGAGTTTCTCCCTTCTGTAGACATGTTATAATCATTCCAATTCTTGTCGCATCCTCAATTAGAAGTCTCATAGGCTAATATTGAGTATAACGATAAAACTAACTCATTCAATCCAGCTGATGATATTCACTTGATCCTTGCTCCTCATCAATTGGAAGAGGGATCACATATGTTACTAGAAAATATGGTTGATATTGATGTTAGCGATGATTCTGAACACCCTTATATTCTCAAACTAGGGAAGGGTCTTTCAACCATAGAACGACCTGCATTATTTTCTCTTCTAAAGAAGTATAAAAGTTTTTTCTTGGTCATACTAAGATATGTCTGGCCTGGATCCAAATCTAGTTGTTCAAAACTTGATACTAAATACAACAATTAAACCCATCAAGCAAAAACTATGAAAGTTACATCCAAAAATTACTATTATGATAAAATATGAATTACAATTTTTTTTTATAAATGACTCATCTAGCCTATCAATTATCCCAAATGGGTTTCCAACATCGTACTAGTACAAAAAATGAATGGGGGGTGTGCATATGTACTTATTTTCATGGTCTTAATAAAACAAGTCCCAAGGATGAATTTTTTCTCATGAACATATGTTGGTAGATGTGGCCATGGGCCATGAAATGATCTCTCTCATGGATGGATTCTTAGGATACAATAAAATCCAATTCAACCCTAAATATCAGGCCAAAATAGCCTTTACTACACCATGGGGGACATTTTGTTATAAGGTCATTGCATTTGACTTAAATAATGTAGGTGCTACCTATCAGCGAGAAATGATGTATATTTTCATGGCTACATGCACAATATTTTCAAATATTATGTTGATGATCCTTTGGCTAAATCTCTATTATGTCAGGACCACATCGATGTCTTAGAAAAGGTCTTAAATCACCTCGTGGAGCATAACATACGATTGAATATTAAAAAGTATGTTTTCGATGTAACATCTAGAAAGCTTTTAGGTTTCATCGTATCTAAATAGGAGATTAAGGTTAACCTAAATAAGGTTGAAGTAGTCAAAAGCATACCTCCTCCCACCAACCTCAAGTAGCTTTGAATATTGCAGGGGAATATGCAGGCCATTTGACGATTCATCATGCAACTATTGAACAAGTGTCAGCCATTCAATCATCTTCTACAGAAGGTGGTGAATTTTCATTGGAATAAATATTGTGAAGCAGCCTTGCAATATATCAAACAATACTTGGCTTCTATGATGGTATAGTCTCCTCTGAGACCTAGTGCGCCTTATCTATTATACATCTTAGCCATTGAATTTGCCTTAGGGACCATGCTAGCCCAAAATAACAAGGTAAATAAAGAACATAATATTTATTACATTAGTCACACCATTGTTTTGTATGAGGTAAAGTATACTTATGTCGAGAAACTTTGCTTAGCGGTGGTCTTCACTACCAAAAAGCTCCATTATTACATGATAAATCAGATAATGTATGTCATATCTAAAGAGAACACTTTGTGATACATGATGAGTCATACTTATCATAATAGTCATGCAACAAAGTGGATCATGCTCTTGATGGATTTTGACCTAGAGTTCATTGGACAAAAGTCTATTAAAGGTCAGGTCATCGTATACTAGCTAGCAGAAGTGCCTCTTCATGATGATAAGTCTATCATAATCAACTACTTGATAATGCAATGTTTGCATTAACTAGTGTAGACACCAAAACCTGGCCATTTTTCATCCATCCACCTCCTAAAATCACAACCATTCATTATATATGTGTGTATTTATTTATATATATAAATAAATATTTTATATTTATATTTATATATATTTAATAAATATATATGTATATATGTGAATAAATCTAAGCCATCCATCATGTCTTAATCTTAGCCATCCATTTAACTTGATACATGTCACTCATAAATGCATAATCTTAGTCCTTCATCATGATTTAATCTTGGCCACCCATTGGTGTCATTGAAACCCTAACATATTGAAGAAAAGTTATAAAAGATCATTCACTTTTGTGAATGAGGGTTGATCGATTAAGCAGTTAAGTAGTTAAGTGATCAATTTGTTTATTCTTGAGAGCCTCCATAATCACACAAAACCCTAGAATTTCACTAACATCCTCCCTCATCGCCATCATTGCATCCCTTCTTTCTATCGCTAAAACCCTTGTGAACTAGATCTAGTTTTGTATACTGCTCTTCCATCACTCATAAATGTTGTCGAGCATTCCCCAAACACTATTGAGCATTCTAGTAACACTACAAGAAGTTCACAGTCCTCCCAGAATGCTCCATGGTGTTTTCCTTCTACCATTTTGCCATCGATAAATTCTTGGATGTTTCTGGGCCTTTGTGCACCATTAGATTGTAGAAGTAAAAGTATAGATCAGAATTTCAAGTATTACTATGACAAGGTATAAATTATTATTTGCTTTACAACTTATATTTTTTGTATTTCACTTGCATTTCATGATTATATCACCTAGGGTTTTGTAGATTTATTGTTTAGAGGATCTCACATAGTGGAGCCCTTGCATATGCTCTTAAATTCCTTGTGTTTTTATCTATATGTATGTTATAGGAGGCATCTTCATTAATAGTTACTACAACTCGGGTGGTCCAGTAGAGATAAGCAAGCCCACCTACAAATTGTTTGGAGCAAATATAATTTTTGGAGACACCAACTATTCTTTACAATGAGGGTTTTACAACCCTCACATTGTAATATTGTATCAAAAGAAATAAAGTGCATCATAACCCTATATTTAAGGAAAATATATTCTACAATTTGGAGATCCAGGATCCTTGAGTCATAATAAATCAGATTTGTCATTTTGTGCATGCATAGTATTATTTGATTTTGATTTTTTTATTTATTAGTGTTGTCATTTTTACTTTACAAAATGGTGATCATGGTGGGACCCCCAAAGGGTTTCTTATTTTAACTACCTTGTCAATATTTTTTATTTATGTTTTTCTATGTCTGTTGCAGGTTTTTAAAGATTCAATCATGCAAAAATTATAAAATTAGGATTTCTAAAAGTAGTATAATTTTATCTATGGTTTCATGTACACCCTACCACATTTTAGGTATGCCCTATGCATCTGATATATACCTAATCACATACAAGAGACTTTGCACCACATCCAGGAGAGTTGGGAAGAAATACATAGGCTTCCTGGTAAGTCTTGATCAAACCCCACCTCCATTTTTTTTATTTTTTAAAGAGAGATTAAAAAGAAGATATCTAATTTCTATTTTTAAAAGCAACACATCCTACATATTAGGCATTCATAAATATTCTTCATACAGTTTGCACATACTATATATTTACATCCATGCATTCACCTTAATTGCATTAGAACATTCATTACACTGGATTTAAGTTTTTTTTGTTTTGTGGTGTTTTTACTTTT
Organism: Wollemia nobilis; assembly: GCA_028583015.1. NCBI lineage: Eukaryota > Viridiplantae > Streptophyta > Pinopsida > Araucariales > Araucariaceae > Wollemia > Wollemia nobilis. The sequence goes on from JAQPPZ010001340.1 coordinate 2,192,222, forward strand.
TATCCGGTGTGTTGTTTGCAATAAAAAAACATAAGTAGCTACACTTTAGGCTAAAGTCTCTCACTTTCCACTTTTCTAAGCTGGAACAATTCATTGGTATTCAAGTCTCTCCCACTATTGGAAACACATTGCTAATTTAGAGTGGAAGAACTAGGTGAACCCTCCACTATTGGAATCACTTGATGATTCAAGGTGGATCTTAAGAGGTGTACCCTATATTCTTTTGAGGAACTTGGTATTAATATTCTTGGTCACCAACTTGATTGAGTGAAAAAGGGTTTCTTGGCATTGTATGAATGCCATAGATAACAAAAAATTAAAAAGAATCACACACAATTGTACATTTCACATTTAACATCAGTGAGTTGGAATTCATCACCAACCATTAATCAAGACCAGTGATGATAGGATTCACCTCCATCCATTGTATCACCCCATAGATACCTTAGCAACCCATGAGAGATTTTTTTGGATATAATCACCAAAAAAATCCCCACTTGCCATCCACCTTAGGAACTCATCCTACATAGTAGTCTAGACTTAGGGTCTGCACATCAAAATACACAAACCACAAAAAAAAATGTCAAAAAATCAAAATCATTGTTGCAATATATAGGATTCAATTGTTTGTTTAATTTTGTTTGCTTTTCATTATCATTGCATATTTTCACACATATCCCACACATTCATTACCCCAGTTGGCTCATTAGCTTATGGTTTCAACTTGAATCCAAGCCAAAATCATGAGTCAAGCATATACCAACCAACCCACTTCATCCATGGAGTGGTCCACCTCTTCCCCAATAACTTTGGTGGCTAACCCAACCAATACAACACATATAAAGTATTTTGACTTGTCTGCTAGACCCTCTCACATATTATTCACTTTTAATATTGATGTGATGCATAGATCCATCCACATAATCATCCCATAAATTGAACCATCCAAACCCACCATTCATCGCATGACCTACAAGACACAAAAAAAGTTGGATCTTACTTAAGATCAACTAAACCAGTCTTAGAAAAACTTAACATCCCACACAACCAAGTTCCTTATTCTCAGCTAGAACTTGCTCACTCAAATTCCCATAACTTCAACCAGGTTTACACCAACCCTCTTTTTGATGCATCATCCACACCTTCACATCATATATCCCAACCATAACATAACCAAATCACCTCCATCCCATATACTTATACCAATCCACTCTACAAAGCACATGTCAATGCAGATTCACAAATTCCATCTACCATTCCATCCACTACCTCTCATTCTATTATGATATCTTTCACAACTTACCCTCCACCAACATTACAAACACCTACACCTCACCCACATCCACCTCCATCACACCCACACAATATACTTTAGAAATTGCCATACAACAAGCATTACAGCACCTCAACCAATTTCTCATGGGCCAGCAAGAAACTCATTCTTGCTCCCAACAACAAACACAGGTAGAAATTTTAGACTGGTATAATCATCTACCACACAACAACATTTACACATTTGAATAATTGGTAGATAAGTTTTTGGAAATATTTTCCCTCAATGTTCGCAAGAAAACCACATTGACTAACCTGTACAATCTTAAACAATTTTAAGAAGAGTTAGTCTATAATTTTAGAAACTATTGAAGGTCAGTTATCACCAAATTACCATTCTCCCTACCAATGGAAGAATTGACATAGATTTTTTCAAGGAGTTGCTTAAAACCCATCTTCTTATTATTGCAACTACAATAATACCGAACATTCAGTGAAACTCTTGTGCAGGCTCATGTATCGAAGAGATAAAAATACAAGAATGCAAGATAAATGCAATAAAAAGGATTAGAAAAATAAGGGCTAATCAAAAGGAAATTATTCTAGCCAATAAAAACCAAGTCAAGTAAATAAAGTGGTCTTGAGTCAGCCAAAAATGACTCAACAACAACAACAACTAGTGCAACAACAACCACAACAAGTGTCCTATCAAGTGGTTCCCCCACCCCAACAACTTCATAACACAACGTCAACTATGGAAAATTGTCAACGTTGACAATCTATTAGACAAAATTGCATCTACACACATTTTCTTGAATCATACGCCTCCCTATTTCGTAGGTTTGTATGACACCAACTCTATTGCCTTACCCAAAATTAAACCAGATGATCCAACCAAATGTGGAAAGGACTATAGGGAACATTTATTTTTCCCTTACCATCGATAGAATGGACACGATATTAAAAACTTCTTCACATTCAAAGACATGATGCAAGACCTAATAGAGCTAGGGACCATCAAGTTTGATAGTCCTTTGGCCCAATAAAACCAAAATCTTGATATATATCAAATGCCACATCCTCATCATGAGGAAAAACAACAAATGCAAGGGGGATAAACACCATGACTCCTATTAACCAAGTTAATCATGTATAATAGTACCAAGGTTTTGTAGGGGCTATTCATGTAGTCACTCAAGGTCAAATAAGCACCAATCAACAAAGTGAACAACAATAGGTAGTTCAATCTCCTATAGCACCTCAAGCAAGTGTGTCTCCACAACCTACTAATTCAACATCACCCATCCATTTTTCCACCATTCATCCCAACCAATTCACCTTCCAAATCATCCATCTCAATACACTCATCTTTCAAACCATCCACAAAGACCCATCATCTCAATGAGTAGCCAGTTGAAAACTAGCCTTAAAATGGCTTCAACCAAACTATCTATCTTTGAGATCATACAACAATATCCCCTACACCATGAGGCATTAATGAAAATTTTAAAGTCCATTGAATTTCAATCCCAAGCAACTAATGCCTTTAAAATTTTCATGGGGAGTATTCAAACATGCATGGAGCCTTCCATCATATTCTACAATTTTGAAATTAAATAAATTTCATCAAAATCAATGGATCCTCCACTACATATTATGGCTCAAGTTGATAAGAATCCCTTTAAATGAGTACTTATTGACACTGGCTCCTCCATCAACATCATCACCACATCCACCCTTCAACATCTTAATCTTCTACCATCACACATAACCAAACCCACCTTCACCTTGAGAGCATTCAATGATGCTCTTTGTTTCATAGTTGGTACTATCATGTTACCCATTGAAGTGGGGGTAAAAATATTGTATACCAAGTTACACATCTTGGAGGGGTCCATGGATTACAATGTATCCTTGGATACCCCTAGATTAGGGATATGATATGTGTCCCTTCCATACTACATCAATGATTAAAATATGTACATGAGGGACAAATTCATTGCATACCAATAGACATTGAACCATTTAAGTACTATAATTTCATATCAAATCCCTAAAATCCACACTTCCATCCACTCACCTATTCTTAACTCCATCAACCACACCATCCACCTCACATCACATCCATCAAAATATCCTATTCTTGAGGAGCTCCCCATCACTACTTGTGGAAAATTTTGATATCCTTAAAAATGGTTGTCACGCTACCAAAACTTCTTGATCATAATAATATACAAGATCTAGAAAACTTACCTCTTCAACTCAAAAAATATAATTTCTAAGAGGACTAGGTTGGGTCAGGATACTCCACAATGAGTTTGATTAATGATATGCCATTAATGCATAAACTCAACCAGATTTAGTGAATTATAATGGATTTTTATGGTGACCAAGAAAATATAGCATTTACAAATTTAGTTTCAAGAATGCAGATCGGTGCCTTGTCTATTGGGCGATTGTAGCAAAGTTTAACCAATTTTATAAAATAGTGAGAAAGGGAAGAAAAACTGATAAACCCACATTCATTTGAATATCACAATCAACATGAATTTTTAAATCAATGAGAGAAACATTGTTTGAAGATTCAAATAATGTAATATACAGACAAGTGACACACACATATTACACTAAAATATATATAAAAGAGTAGAAACTATAACTATGTATTATATTCAATATCTGATGATTACAATGATAGAGCCTGGCAGTGTGCTCAAGTATCCCAAAGAATACAACATAATATTCATTACGTTCAAATATTGTAACAAGGGAATGCAATCTATTGTCCTAATTATAGTGAGGTATAGACTCTGGCTCCTCAAGCAGCTCCTAGAAATGATCTTAGGTAGCTAGCTCAACTCTTGGCAATACCTGCACAATGGTGGGAGGAATTAAGAAATGGAAAACAAAGACAACAAAATGAAAATACAGCCTCTCCAAATAAAACACTCAAAATCCCTCTTGTAGAATTTTGCTATTCTGGTGCTCAATGCTTAATTCTAGCTTGAAAGGCCTCTTTTATAGTTTAAATTCTACAAATTTTGTTTTGAATACTTGGTGCATATGCAGCCACTTGGCATCCTCTCTACCACTAATTTTTGTGAATGTATTACAACAAGAACTAGGCTATCACAGGCTATGAAAATTGGAGAAACTATGCCACCTGTCTTCAAATATTCAGGTTGTTATTGTTTGTGATTGGCTTTGATTACTTTACCCTTTCCTGGAATTTTAACTTCTAATGGTTCTACAATTTGATGTTGTAATTTTGTGGTTTATAGTTGGACTTCAATGGTTTACAGTTGGGTTGATGAGTTGTCTTTTGGGTTATCTTCAACTGAGAGAATAATATTTGTGAAGCTTTGGAGTAGCCAAATCGTAATCTCTCAATTGGTCTAAAATCAAGTCTAATTTCAATGAATGTAGTTTCTTCCATATTGTTCAGCTTCCAATATTTTTCATGTCTTGGTTCGATTAGTGATAAATCCTCATCATATTTTGGATTTTTATTGTTCTCCATCCAATCCCTACAATTTTTTCAGCTCTAATAGCTTCTAGATGTATGAATCAAATATTCTAAAATGTTTTAGATTGTTGACATTTAATCTTTGGCTCAGTCACTTGATCTTCGACTTCTTTTCTTTGGTTATTCAACTTCCATTTTTCCCTCTCTGGTTATATCACCTACAACACAAAAGGAAAGCACCCATGAATACTCTAGCAGCAAAAGAAAAATAATTTTAACTTTTATTTATATTAAATTGAATGATTTTAGATTTATTAAAAGACTTCCTAAGGTTTAACATCATATTTCACTTTAATTCTTAAATTTTACATTATTTGCTAAAGTTTTAACTTTTTAATTTTTCATTATTAATGTTTTAACATTAAATTTTAATTTTAAAGCCAATGTCAAAGGTTTTGGGTCAACTTGTAAAACACGGTATAAATGCTATAGTATCTTATCTACCAAAAAAAAATTTAAAGCCAATGTACTAAATCCAATTCTAATGTCAAAATTCATTGAGAGTAATTCATCATTATTATTATTTTTTTAATTTCCCGGTATTCCAAAAAAAAATATTTAATTTGATGCTGAGGTTTTTGTTTTAATTTTGATATTAATATTAGGGTTTCCAATATTCCATTTTAATATTAAATTTGGATGATTAAAATTCTTCGTCATTTTACCCAGGATCTCATATTTCATGCTAAAATCATTTATATAGTTAATACTTCACAAACAAAATCCCTTTTAAATTTTATTGAAAATGCATAATCATTGTAGCTCATGCAAAAACCCTTGGCGTTGATGCATCAAGTTGTGACATTGTTCTAGCAGCAATGGAACTTAAGTCATTAAATTCGTGTCACTCATGCAAAGCCTTTGTCTTTTATGAAAGAGTGATGGCTTTGTTATATCGGTGATGGATTCTCATTGATATTAAATTCATGCCAAAACATTTAGGCTTTTAATTAAAATGATAATATTGTTTTTATGGAGATTATTAGCAAAAACACCCTTGTCGGTGATGTAAAATCTTTGTCATTGATGCATCAGTGATGGCTTCTTTACATTAGCAATGAGATATCATTTGATTTTGAAAATGATGATTTTATTAGCAATGGAATTTTATTGGCCAAATTATTTATTAAATCATTCGGATTAATTAAATCATTCATAAAGTTTTATTAAAGTACTCAACATTAGGGTTAATTAATCATTATATTTTCTCACATCCGTATAATATTATTTTTATCATTAATGCCTCAAATATCCTGCTATAACACTTGTCACTAATGCAAAACCCTTGTTGATGCATTGGTGATAGTCTTTCTCGAGGAGCAACAAAGATTTCCAAAAAATACACAATCGCTGATGTAAAACCCTTGTTGCTGATGCATCGATGATAGCCTTTTCTGAAGAGTGATGAGGACTACCAAAAATACATGGTCACTGATGCAAAATCCTTATCACTAATGTATTTATTATAGCCTTAGTCAATCAGCGATGATCTCCAAGTCGTTCAGATTCATTTCACTAATGCAAAGTATTGGTCATTGATGCAAGAGCGATAGTCAAATTTATTAAACTCATGTCACCGATATAAAATATTTATCACCAATGTAAAAGCAATGAATTAGGTATATCAATGGTAATTTATCTAAGTCATATATTCCTTTCACTGATAGAAGATATTTGTTGTTGATGTAAAAACGATGGCTTTGATTTATTTACGATAAGCTTTCCCGAGATCTGAGTCTGCAAACTTTGGCACCAAATTAAAAATGGATAATTTTGCACAGCCAAATAAGAGGTCATTACAAATATCATGGTAATTTCTATACTCATCCAAGGACTGATTTTAGACCTAGTTTATGGAGACCAAATTTGACCCAAAGCTCTGAGTTGTCCCGTAGTGCCAAAAATAGGGAAAAATTCAAAGTGCTCAAAATATTTTAAAAATATCCATGCATCTAAATGGGCCAAATGGATACTCAAATCAGTTGATATTATCAATAAATTCATGACGGTTCATGAGATACATCATTTTAAAGTTCACATGCTGTTATTATAAACTACTATTTTTGCAAAAACTTGATAGCTAAAAATATGAAAATTCAATGCTATTGTGAAGATGAGATCAAGATTTTTCCACCAGTTTTCAAATCACCCTAAATTAATTCTTCTAGCTCAAGTTATAGCCATATCAATTTGCATCAAAATGTAGGGCAAAAGTGACGAGATTGGAGTAACCCTAAAATGAAATTTAATTATTTAGACCTTTGAAAAACCTTAGGACTCAAATTTTATAAATTAATCAAGCCAAAATAATGCAAGTTATATGCAAATATTCAAAGACATTGAATTTAAATCAATGTAGCTAAAGCCCAGTCTTCAAAAATGCAAAATGCTAACAATTTCAGAACTCCATTGATATCCTAAAAATCTTGATGCAAGCCAAAATTCCAAATTAATATTAAAAATATTTGGACTCTTGAATTTGATGTCTTTGCAAAATTGGGGTATAAACCAAGTTGTAACTGTGGGGTACAACACAGGCTCTGATTGGGATAGGTAGTATGAATGACACATGAATGCTTTTGAGAACTCCAGAATCTTTGGTTGAAAATCAAGAGATCACAAAAATTCAGACTAAAATCCAAAAAGGAAAACAAATGCACTGATTCTGAAAAACAATAAAGAGATTGACATTGATCTTGATTAGTAAAACATATGACCCAGTTTAAAAAACAAATGAACCTTGACTCATGGGGCAATAGATCTTTCGATAATGTCTTAATATAGAGTTGAGGTGGATTTATTTGGAAGTTGTTGTGTCATCATGCCTTGGATTTTTTGTGTTTTGTGCATTAATTTTCATTCCTTTTATCATATCATTAGAAGTTGAGCCTATTAAGTATTTCACTCTAAATTATATTCCCCTTTGCATTTCTCCACTACTAGTCAGACATCTATAGCCTCGGTGGAGATGACTTTGATTTCCTTTGGACCTGCTCTACTACCATCTAGGCATCTATAGCCCTAGTAGAGGTTATCTAGATACCCCAAGCACATAGTTGCTTTGCATTATTTATATTTTTCTTCTTACTTGAGAAGAATTATGATGAATTACAAATATCATGTTGGGTTAGAAATCTATAAGGCTAAAAAGAAGAGCGTATATATTTTTGGCTCAAAGCATCCTACCAATGATGACTTTGTTCTTCTTGAACTTAAGAAAACCTTAAAATATCTGGAATATGTGAAGCTTTAGCATAATGCACAATACTTTTCCATTTAATCTATTGTATCTCTAGACTTATGGAACAATTGCCTAAAAAATGACCTATAAGATCTCAGTGTCATATGTCCTTACTATATATCCTCTTTCTTTAACAAATTAGAACAAGTCTTATCAAAACTATAGTGTGGAACAAAAACTTTTAAGGAGACAAAAACATAACCACTGCTAGACACGGATGGTGACGAAGCAAAAAATAAATTGTCTCATTGGAATATTTGCAAGAGCAATTAAATTTTCTAGGATAATTTATGTGAATCATATAACAAGAAGGGGTAACACTTTAATTTTGCAAAAACAACTTTATGACCTCAAGATGTAGAGTGATTTTAAATTCCTTTCATTTTTTTTAAATGGTCTCGGATACAGTCTTAATTCTTGATGATTCCAAAGAAGAACAAACCACAATTGAGCTTCATGCATTTTTTTTACCTTTACTTGTATCATGATGTCTTTTCTATTAGACTGGTCAATTTGTATGGGGCTTCTGATGATGGGTTGGGAATTGGGAATTTTACTCTAAAAAGAGATAACAAATGTGGTATTACCTAGGATAGAAGCTTTGTCAATGAACATGATAGAGAAGTTAGCAAAGAGACCAATGAGTACTAAGAATTTATTGATTTTATCTGATTTGACCTATTTTAATCTGACTGATTTCACACTTAAAATAGAAACAGGGGAATAGTTATTTGTAGAAGAAAGACTCTACAGATTAATTGTTTGTTTTATCACAATGTTTTGTGAGGATTTACTACTAATCACAACATATTCATATTTTGTATTTGATATATATCTCAGAGTGATAGCAAGGTCTTTCTGTAGAAGAGATTATGTTTTTACACTTTATTAAACTTGGGGGATATTTTGACAATTCTTGGGAATGGTCAATAAGATTAAAACATCATGTAACATATGTATATAAAAAAACACAAAAAAAAAATAAAAAAATTATTTGTATTATATTTGCATGGCCTTGTCATTTGTGTTTATACGTGTTGCTTGCTACTATCCAGAGAAACATATAGGCTTGCCATTCTAGGGGGAGTAGAATAGCTTGAGCCATTGAAAATTATCTACTTGAGAGCATTCTATGCTTAATGCATTTTATATATGTATATATACATGGCTAATACAAAAAAAACACCACACAGTGTGTTGCATATATCCACATTACACAAACATATTTATTGTCATTTTAGTGCATTTCATCCACCATATTAGGGGTTATTTGTTAAGTTTAGACATCAATTTATCCAATAAATCTTGTTGCCTTAATCAATAGCACCCCCAAGTTCACATACATTTCATTACACCATTTCACAAGTCAATTTACCATTTGCACTATAACTTCATTACCACTAGATTTTTTCGATCACTCAGCCACTCCTAGTGTTTCAAGCAAACTCCAATGTATGTCACATTTTTCTAGGACCAAGGAATATTTTCACTAAGAAAATCTTGAGTTCTAGGAGTTGACTCTAACATTATTGAACCAAAAACATTTCACACATATTAAAAAAATCTTGCATCAAAGAGGAATAACACCATGATTGGGTTGAACCTCGAAGAAAAAAAATCATCTTTGCTTGTCCCATTATGCACATAGTCTAAAATAAAATACAGTGGTCTTCACCACTGCTCACATTTCTAAACAAAAATAATTAGTAAGGATAGGGCAAAATTCTCATCATACCTTGGTTGAGAATATAGTTTCCCAAAGCTCTAACTATTTTACAAATCATACACCATATATTCACAAGTTGTAAGGATAGTACTATATTTTCATCCAGATGGTTAGGTAGTCTAAATTTCCAAAGCTTAGAGATCAGGTCATTGGAATATGGAGCTAATATCCATAGGGTATATATATTCTTGATTTGTAGTGGAGTACGCTCATGTGTGGTGACACGTCTACCTTGAAGATACCTCTGACTGCTCATAAGGACAAGCTAGATTCCCAATATCCTCTATGATAGGTTTCATCTCAATTTACTCAATATAGGTTAATGAACTCACTTGCACACACATTGGTTCTTGATTGTCTTTAGTCACTACCATGCTCATGATTGGTAAACAAACATTTCACTGAACACACATTTGGTCTTAGATAAATTAGACAGAACTTAGTGATTTTGTTAGAAATCACTAGTATGTTTGAGTATTTGTAAAACGATTCCAAATAAGCCATCCACAAGCCATAACAACATCCATATCATTACCACATAATTACATAAGTCTTCCATTTCATTAACCACCATTTTTGTGCCCTTAATTAAACAAAAATGATCAATATGGTCAAGTAAAATCTAAACTACAAATGATCATTAGAGCATTAGTTAATTTGCATTCATAACATCATCATTACATTGTCATCCATTACATAAACATATGCACTCCCACAAAAATCCACACAAATTCATAACACAAAAGTAAAATCCATGTATATATAATCACATTTACAATGAGCACCCGAAGGCTATATATAATGAAGCACCAAGGCTCATACACAAAATTGCATCTACGCACTAGCTAATGCCCAAAAGTAGATCCCTTTAAACCTAAAGGAGCTCTAGATCTAGATTCGATATGCCTAGAGTCACTATACCTAATAGAACCCACTATGGAAGAAGAAGGTTGATCGACAACCTAATGTGGTGTTGCATGAGTAGATCCTCTAAATCCAAGATATACATATTCTAGGATCGAAGGCATAGTACATAATACCTCTAACAAGAGTCTCTTTATGCTAGCTCTACCTGAAGCCTCACTATCATATCCACTTATCCTCCTACTGCCATCCATACCTCAAGCTCCACCCATAGCTGAGCATTCTCAACATCCTAAGTTGCTATCATCGTATCTTCCTCCACCACCATTTGAAGGAGTTGGTATTGCTTAGCATCAAGCCTTGTGCACTCCTAAATTTTACCAGGAGGCCCTTTGAAACCTCCTCCATGTCATTCCTACTACCATAATCACCTCCAATATTTGGAGGATACTTTTCTGCATCTTACACCCACCTCCTTTGACTACTAGACCAGCAACATATTTGACATTGAGGAGCCTCATCTACCCCCTCCACTACCTCCTTCTCAAATTTTATACCCTCCTCAACCACCTAACTCGCTACCTATGGTGGTTGTGAAGCAAACCATACATCATAGTCCATGATGGTTATGAACCAAACCATACATCATAGTCCATGGTGGTCCCAATAACATCCACATCCAGGATATCTATCTCCTCATCATCCATATAATCCACTCACCACTCCACACAAGGTAGGATTAACTCATACGATTGACACCTATAGAGCATAGGAGCCTCAGGTACTCCTTACCTCAACCCAAAATACCGTAATACCTATGATAACTGGATCAACTCCACCTCACTCCCATGTCATCCAACCATCCATATAGCATTCTAGACTCTCTGTAATTGCTCCCCATCAGTAGTCCACCTATCTTCCTACCATGGACTCCAGCAAACCTGATTAAGAATCAACCCTATCCATAGATCCTTACACTCTTGGTAACTATGACCAAGATAGCTAAGTTGTACTTCCTTAGCCACCCACCACCTCAAAGCATATGGCTTATCCCTATCCCACTCCATACAAGGTAGGCCCATAGGATGAGCCACATTGAAGTGCTTCCAATCCTAATACTATAGTAATACACTGCAACCCAACCCCTTCTACCCCCACATCCTCACCTCATATGGCTCCAGATACATCTATGCTAGTAGCGTAGGTATCCATGCATATACCTAAGGCTCATCGATCATATCATACACTAGCCTAATCATATTCCTTGGGAACTGATAGCCGGTGCTGTTAGGCATCAATATGTTGGCCAATAGGAACATGATCAAGGTGTGCAATACCTCCAACTCCTTATTCACATACATGGTTAAGTACCTTAACCCTCCACCCCTCACACTCACATATCTCCATATATCTTTGAAGATCCACCTCATCTCATACTCCTTATTGTGCCCAACTTGGACACGCAACCCCTCCACTCACACTCAAAATATATGGTATACATCTTCCAGTGTCATTGTCACCTCTAGAAGGTACCTCTATCTAGATCCCACATCTCCAGTAAGGTAGAGAGGTACCCCTCATCAGCCATCACCACCTCTATCCATGCAACCCAAGACAACCCCATATCCTCTAACTTATCCTAATGGACCTTTTGCAAGGCCTTTCTCACCCTTGGTATGATAGGCGAGAATTAGTGTTGAGCCTCCAAGATCCTCAACTACAGTACGCTGCAATAGCAAATACATTACTAGCACATTTATTGTCAAAAAAATACATTACACAATCCAAACAAGAAAGCTAAGAGTACTTACCTTAGCCGCCTATGCCTCCACTCCTACTATTGCATCCACTCCCTCCATCACCATTGCCACTCCTTCACACTCATTCACTTTCCTTCACCTAGATGTTGATTCTTGAATCAATGGACCTCAAACTATAGAAAAACCCCATAGAATCATCACAAAATCCATCCATGCATGCATTTTATCATTCCATTATATTTTGTGAAGATACAGATCGATTTAGATGCTTCATTTTAGGTTGCAATCAAAAGTTTTTAAAAATACCTAAATTACATCAAAACACCTCAAAACGGTCTAAAATTTCATAAAAATTGCCACATTCACTATTCCAATCATTCACCACACCATTTCTTCATAGTTTATGACAAAATAGATTGATTTAGGCATTCAATTTTTGATTGCAACCAAACATTGTGAGATTCAAAATATCCCAAAACAATTCCAAATTTCACAAAATCGCCCAATTCACTCATCAATGCATCTCCATATCCATCACTTCACTTTGCTAATTTTTTTTATCATTGCATTACCATTCAAATTTTGCAAATTCCACTCACATTTTTAAGTGAACCTCGTATCTAGTGGTTTACTCTATTAACTGGTTGTAGTGATTGCTTATCCATGCAACTCGGTAGGATGGGTAGATCACCATAAGTATGTTGCATCATTCACATTCCTATACATCATTCATATCATCTAAGTGAACCTCATATCAAGTGGTTTATTCTATTAACCTGATGATTGCAATGATTGATTATCCATGCAACTTGATAGGATGGGTAAATCATCATAAGGACACACCCATATCATCATCCAACATCCTCTTGTTTGAAATCAAAATCCATTTGGTCCCCCTCATTTTTTTAGTGAGACTATGCTTATATTAATTTTTCCAACAACTATCATTGATGTCCTTGTCCATGGGATTTAAACATAGATAAATTTCATTACATTATCTCCTTTACATTAGAAGTCATTGGGAACACATGCCTATTAGGATGATTGGTTTCAATTGAAGGAATTTCTCAACATTCACTATATGGTCCTAACCCTCCACAGATTGAATCTTTTTCTTTTATCATCTTGCATTTTCATCAATTTGCATTTCAATGACACCCAAAGGCATATTCTTCAACAACATAGAACCACCCCAAACTTGGGGTAACCAAATTTGATTTTTATTTCCCACATTGGTATACCTTATTCACATCATTCATATCATCCACATCATCCAAAAAACCCTTTCATCTATTTGGGCAAAAATAGACTACCTTATTACCCACATTACATCCACATTATCTCCCAAAATTGGCAAAAATCCCTTTTTTGTTAGGGCAAGAGCATAATAAATCATTGCATCATCATCTATGTCACTCACCTTCATTTACATCATTCATATCATCCATATCATCCAAAAAACCCTTTCATTTGTTGAGGCAAAAATAGAATACATAATTCACCCACATTTACATCCACATTATCACCCATAATTCTATTAATTGGCTCATGAGATTCATTATTCACTCACTTGTCAATTGAGGGGGTAAGCTACACTCGTAATTTTTATCTTCAGGATCTTCTTGCACACCAAGGAAAAGAAGTTGCTTCACCAAACCAGGTGTCTCTTATTTTTGCATCACATTGTGTTTCACGTAATGTGATACAAAAAGGAGCATATGTAGACACCAAAACCTAGCCACTTGTCATCCATTCACATCCTCAAATCATAGCCATTCATTATATATATATATATATATATATATATATATATATATATATATATATATATATATATACATACATACATACATACATACATATATATATGTATGTATGTATGTATGTATTTATTTATATATATTTAATAAATATATATGTATATTTGTGAGTAAATCTAAGCCATCCAACACATATTAATCTCAGCCATCCATCTAAATTAATTCATGTCACTCATAAATGCATAATATTAGCCCTTCATCATGAAAAAATTTTGATCACCTATTGGTGTCATTGAAACCCTAACATGTTGAAGGTAAGTTATAAAAAATTATTCACTTTTGTGAATGAGGGTTGATCGGTTAAGTAGTAAAGCGATCAATTTTTTGATTCTTGAAAGCCTCCATCATCACACAAAACCTTAGCATTTCACTAACATCCTCCCTCATCTTCACCATCACATCCATCCTTTCTATCACCAAAACCCTTGTGAACCAGATCTGGTTCTATAGACCACTCTTCCATCACTCCTAAACACTACTGAGTATTCCTTGGATGTTGTTGAGCATTCCAGGAACATTGTAGGGCATTCATAGTCCTCCTAGAATTCTCCAAGGTATTTTGCCTCAACTAGTTTACTATAAAAAAAACCTTAAATACTTTTGGGTATTTGTGCACCATTAGATCGTAGAAGCAGAAGCATAGATCAGCATTGCAGATATTGCTCTGATAAGGTATATATTATTATTTTCTTTACAACTTACGTTTTTTTGCATTTCACTTGCATTTCATGATTACAACACCTAGGTTTTTGCATATTTATTATTCAAAGGGTCTCACATAGTGGAGCCCTCACATATACTATTAAATTCCTTTTGGTGTGATTTGTGTAGATTACAAGATATATCTTCGTTAATGGTTGTTGTAGCTTGGGTGGTCCTATAGGGATACACAAGCCCACCCACAACTTGATTGAAGCAAAGACAATTTTTGAAGACACCAACTAGTCTTTACAACAAGGGTTTTACAACCCTCGCATTGTAATATTGTATCAAAAGGAATAAAGTGCATTGTAACCCTATATTTAGGGAAAATATATTGTAAAATTTGGAGATCCAAGCTCCTTGAGTCATAATAAATTATATCTATCATTTTGTGCATTCATCGTGTTATTTGCTTTTGATTTATTATTTTATTGGTGTTGTTTTTACTTTACAACTAGCTTAGAAGAACCAGAGCACAAAGAAGATCTCATATTGTTCTTTGATGGTTCAAAATATGAGCAAGAAGTGGTGTAGGAATTATATTTTTCACACTGCAAAGGGCTCCTATTCCCCTTTCATTCAAATTTTATTTCTCATGCACCAACAATATTGCTAAATACAAACCTCTTCTTTTAGATCTTCAAACATTTCTCACCATGAATGTTAAGATACTTAAAATATTTGGTGACTTATTGCTCATAATCAATCAAGTAAAATAAATCTATCAACGCAAATGCTCAGTATAGAAATCATAAAATACCATCATGGACAAGTTTCTTGCAAATTTTGAATGGTATGACATCGAGTCTATCCCTCAGTCCTCTAATAATTTTATAGATACAATGACTTCCTTGGAATTCCTAATTCTAAAAAATATATCAGATGATTTCACCACTATTCATGTCAAAACACTCTTACAATATATGATTTTGTGAGATACTGCTGCAAAAGAGCAAAGCATCCACATGGTACAAATTAAACCATACCAAGATTGGTTCCTACACATTCAAGACTTCTTAAAACTTGCTTCTTGGGGATATTTGATCGTGCATTGCCCTTATGATAATTTCACAACCATTTATCTTAAGGTCCTCTCACAATTCATATTTGTAAAAAATGCTTTTGGAGAGGAGAAAGCTATTCATTTAGTTCAAGTTGAGCAATATCTAGATTGGTTCTCCCAGATCAAATATTTCTTGAAGCTTGGAATCCCTCCTACAGGTTTATTGCATGCCACCAAATGAACATTCAAGAAAAAAGTGACTAAATATGTCTTTCTAGGAGATATATTGTACCATAAAATTTTTGATGACATCCTTCTTCGATGTCTAGAGCTCCAAGAATCTACTTTGGCCATTTTGCAAGCTCACAATGGTACATGTGATGGTCATTTTAGTGGCATGGCCATTGCAAAGCACATCCTCCATATGGGCTATTACTGGCCTATAATAGATCATGATTGTTGTGTTTATGTCAAAAGGTGCATCAAATATCAACATCATACTAATTTGTCCCATATACCTTTGCAAGCACTACAGTCGATACACTCATTGTGGCCTTTTTTGCAATGTGGCTTCAAAACCAATAAAAATTGCTTTGAAACCTTTGGAAAATTGATTAGTTTTTGGGGGCCTACTTAGGTTGCTATGTGAATAATCTTAGAGGTGTAGTATTCAAGCCCCCTTGGTTCTTTTAGCTTACTATTTAAAAACAAAATTGATTGTCAACCTCAAGAAGCGAATGAGATAAAATGCAATAATATGAAAGTGTAAAAAATAGAGTGCAAATAGAGAAATTATGACCTAAATGCAGCATGCAAGAGTAACCTAGGGTTTTGAGAGTGAAATCCTACCCCCAAGCCCTAGAGAACCAAATTTTTTCTTTGTAAGGGGTGATTGTAAATTTGGTCCTGTTGAATTCATGCCTTGTAAGGATGGGGCATGAATTTGCAATAGAGACTTTAAATGATATAATAATGTAAAAATGAAATGCAATATGGAAACTTAATGATCTAAGAAGACTAAAAATGTATGAATAAACCTGGTGGTAGTAAAATAACACTCATGGATGAAGACCTCCACCAAAATAGTAGAACCCTCCTCAAGGCTCCAACACTCATCCACCAAGAGCATCAAATCACAAAGCAAAAACAATAGTAGAAGGATCCAAAGCACAAGACCACTGGTTAGATCACACATGGAAGAATGAACTTTTCTATAACTTGTCATCATCAAAAAGTTGATAGAAAACTTGTTAGGAAAACTATTTTTTTAAAAGGGAATTCAATCCTTTTTATAGGAGGTTTGGAGAGGGAAAATGCAGGAAAATAAAAATAACTTTGGCCAAGTTGATGCCACAAATTTCGGCCTTAAAATTAAGGATTTTAGAGAGGAGAACCATTTTTTTTTAATTTTTGCCCTAGAGTTACTAGGTGTGAATTCAATAAATCCAAGCAAAAAGGAAAAATAAGAGGTAAATAAAGGGTTCAACTTTTACTTAATAATTTTATATGCCTTTAATAGGGATCCAAAGGAAAAGTAACTTGTTTAGGTGGGTAAATTTCCCATGTCTACATTTTCCCCATCTTTGATGCATTTATGGCCTAGTAAATGCATCAAAGAAATATGTAGACACCTATGGGCAAATAATGGGGAACATAAAAAGAGGTGGATATTTTACAAGAAGGGATAGTGCAAATATGGTGTCATTTCTAACACTTTGAAGTTTTACATGCAAAATGAGGCATTAATGACTTTAATGCCTCATAGGCTAGGTTGCCCCCTTGAGTTTTAGAAGGAATGCAATATTCCTGAGGAAACTCAAAAAAGGAGGACAAATAGAGAGAAAAGAGTGAAAAATAAAAAAAGGAGAGAAAAAGAGGGGAATAAGAAGGGTGAGGGTAAATTGAATTTATTTTTATTGTGCAAGAAGAAGATAAGGATATCTAGAGAAAAAGGAGAAATGGTTCTTCCCACTCACTATTCACCGATCATGAGGGGTGAGGCTAGTGTAGTGGTGAACCAAGCACGAGTAAGCAAAAAATATAAACCCTAAGAATTCATTTTTTCAATTTATGTTGAGTTTTTTTTAATGGTTTAAGGGTTGTAGGTGAGAATCGACATGTGGGGCCTTAATGCAAATTTGAGGGCCACCCATGATTTCATTGTGGATCCGATGGTGATCGAAATTGTGCCCCATCCGTACAAGATGTAAATTTCAAAATTCATATCTCATATGTACAGGGCATGAATTCCTAAATTTATGCCATGGAAAGAAAGGGTGCAAATTTGGAAAAGAGGAAGAAGAAGAAGAAAAAGAGGAACAGGAAGAAAGATAAGAAAGAGAATAAAGAAAAAGAAAAAGGAAAATATTACTTTTGTTCATGCATTATGATTAGGATTTATGATTTTTATTTTATTATTATTATTTTTTAACTAAACTAATGAAATTTAATTTAATGTTTTTGGTTGCAACATGAGATACTTGAGAGTAGGGAGTGGCATTCGAGCTCCTTAGAGGAGTCATTATGGTAGCTCACAATAGTGAAGCAAGATACTCTACAAGTGATGGGGCTACTTAAGCTAGCAGAGATACCCTAGGTTGAGGTAGACAATGTGCTATTGACGATGCTGGTAGAGAGGTGGTACCCAAAGTCATCTACCTTCTGACTACCCATAGGGGAGATGACCATCATATTGGAGAATGTGTCATGCATCCTATGCATCCCCATTAGGGGAGAGTAATTTATAGAGTATAGGTATGGTAGACAACACTATAAATATTATCAAGGGATTAGACCCACAAAATCCAACAGAGTGGTATCCATGTGGATAAGTTTATAGAGTGATATAGAGTAGATGCCTTGACAATTGTACTCTATGGAGTAGTTTTTGGGTTTCTAGTGTGCCATACTAGCAGGTGATACCTATCATGGGTGCTAGCAAGAGAAGTAGCATATATGTGGGACCAAAAATTAAAGTTTGCATGGGGTCTATATGTGTTGGCTCATATATATAGGATATTGTACAATGTCATGTACAAATGGCATGCAAGGCTAGTATGTGTGGCATTGCTCCAAGTGTGGTTCTAGGAGCACGTAGCTATATGAAGACCGCATGCTCTTCTAGGACCATTTTCTAACCTAGAGTGACCAAAAATATATGATTAGACCTATCACTTTGAATGCATCCAGAGGATATATGCAAGGATTCTACCATTAGGGAGGTTGGTGATAGATGAGTTATGGGAACACATTATCATATGATGATTGTGGTATCTACAACCTAGATGGACTGAGTATGGGGTGGAGTTGGCTAGGATGAGGAGGATAAAATGGGTCTCTATAGATAAGGGGGAGCTAGAGCTTTATCATTTTGATTGAGTCCAACATTAGTTCAACATCCTTTAGGAGATACTAGACTTGATAGACTACTAGTTTTGATGGATGTGAAGGGATCCATCAAGAGTTGAAGGGGACCCTGATGTGGGTAAATGGAAAAAGGACCTGGATGACCCATTGTATGTTGATCCAAGGGTGTATGACATCAAGGTGGCATTGGGCTATAGGATATAGTATAGGGATGTTGTACCCCTAAGGATCTCCCCACCTATGTGAGTGTAGAGATACCAGGTTATGACCCAACGAGTGCAAATAGCCTTATGAGAGGCTACTTGATGCACAACAAAGTGATGACAAAAGGCTCTTAATCCTAGATAAGATAGGGCATATTTTAGGATAGATATGGTGATGATGATGAGGATAACCATCACCCTCTTAGGCTCAAGGGGAGTCAGGATAGTAGGATTTCCTCCACAATGATAGATGCTAGGCTGAGTATGACAACAAGGGGTGCCTCTTTATTGATGGTGGTGTGACCTAGTGGGACCATGGGTCAAGAGGACCTAGAAAAGGAGATGGAGTTATTGTAGGCCTAGATAATGGTCATGCATAGGGATATGGACCTTCTTCAAGAGGATAGGACCAAGAGGATAGAGGGGCTACAAAGTGCCTTGAGCATGACACTCATAGAGTGAGATATGGTGAGGGTTGTGGTAGACTACCTTAGGGGGGAGATGAGCCAACTGGATTAGGAGAAACAATAGGCTCAAGCTGAGGGGATGGCTATCATCATTAGTAGCTAGTAAGGCAAGGGAATCTTACCTACTACAAGCAAAGCTATAGAGGGTGGAAGAGAGGTTAGCTTCATCTATACAAGGGGAGACTTTATACTAGACCCTATACTTCCAATATTTTTAGCAGAGAATATGGTGCCTTCATCATCCTTCCTTCAAACACAAGGTCATTCACAATCTAGGTCATAGACTATTTTATAATCCATGAACATACCTCCACCAGGACCACATCCAACAGGTGGAGCAGAGGATATGGACTCATAGAGCTAGGGCTAGGATCAGGATGACATGCCAATTTTGATTATGGCATGCATCCTTGGGGGGGGTCAAGTATTTCAGGCTTGGACTATGGTACATCGACCAATTTTATGTGTACTCTTTGATGTTCAAGTAATACCATGCTGTATTTTGATGTATATGTGTTTGTTTAATGTGTGTTTGTGATTTTTTATGTTTAGTGCTTTTATGTTTGATTATGCATGAATGAATGAAATGAACTTAACTATTAAATGTATGCATGAACTAAACTAATGCAATGCTTGATGTGATGAAGTTAACTAATGAATAAAATGCATTAGTGGATCAGGATATGGAAAGAAAAATGTGATGGAAGAAAAAAAAAGAGAAGGAAAAATAAATCTCTAGCCAAATTCATACCCCCTAAAATGGACCACAAATTCATCGTAGTAAAAATTTGTGCACCATATGTACAGGGCACAAATTTAGAAAAAATAAAAGAAGAATAAGATGATGATGATGAAGGAGAAGTTCAACAAAGGAAAAAGAAAATAAAAAGGTTCTTGGAATATAACATTTGAGTCGATGTAGATCATAAAAGGCTATTGTGATCAAACAAACATAAACTAAGTGAAAAGAAAAAAAAGAGGGGAGCTAGATCTTATAAGGATGTATGGTTGAAAATGGCCAAATAGAGGCTATCCCTCATTGGTGACCATGAAGTTATCCCATAAGTGTGTAATTTTTCTTATAAAATAACAAGTGTGGAGTGATACCTACTATGGATGTGATGCTCACAAAAGGATGTGGTTGGAGAGATACATACTAGTATGTCTGCTCACAAATGGCCAAATGGAGGCTACCTTTTTCTAATGACCATGAAGCTATCCCATATGGGGTGAAATGTTTTATTGATTTACAAAAATAAGTGTAACCCAATAGGAGTGTGGTGTGTGCAAAATATGAGTGAGCAAAGCAAAGCATAGCAAAAAAATGTGCATGTGTTAGATAGAAGGAAGATAGATGAGAAGAAGAAGAAAGTAGTGTGTGTGTGTGTCCTTATTGAAATTTCAATAGCTAAGAGATGTGCATAATATAGTGGTTGTATGAGAACCATAAATGATATTCATATGGTACCTATCCTATCCCATGAGGATCCCTTAGCAATTGAAATATCAAGCAAGAAAATGTGTGACCAAAAACAAGATGTGTAGATAGAATAAGGAACGTATATCCTTTGTCTTGGATAAAATAAGAAATGATTGAAAACCTACAAAGTACAAAGATATACAAGAGATGAAGAACCATATCCCTTGACTTGGAGAAAACTAGAATTATTAAAAAAAAAATAAGGTCAAGGAACATGCCCTATATTGGGGATTTGCTAAGCATTAGTGACCTAGTATGAGGGCAATGCATATGAGCTAAAACCTAACTAGGTTTTGTCACTTTCCTCATTGTGAAATCCCTAATAATCTTATGGTTTTTGAAGCCTAATACTTAACATAAATCTTACAATAAAATGATCATATAATCTAATATGGTAAAAGTGCAATATAATGAAGTAAAATAGTAGTATAGAACAATAAAGAAACATACATAATACTCAAGAAAGAATGTATAGAGTTTTTCATTATAGAAGAATCTTGTACAATCTACTTATAGAACTTGGTGTCCATAATATAGATTTTGTGAAAGACCTTTGATTTTCATGTTATGACATCTAGCTAAGAAACACTTGACCTTCTTATGTATCAAATAATGTAATATATTCTAACACCCCCCTATATTACATTATTTGATAGAATATTCTCTTGATTTGTATAGATGATCTCAAAATATTTGAAACTTATTTCATCCTAGAGCCTTTGTGAATATATTTGCAATTATTTCTTCTGTACGAATATGCTTTAGTCTGATATGATTATTCTAAGCGGTACTGATATTCAATGTGTTTAGTTTGTTCATGTGTTATTGTATTTTTTATTAATTCTAGTACACCTTGATTGTCATAGTGTATTAGAGTTGGAGTTCTTTTGATTCCCATGTCTGATAGTATGTATTGTAGCCATAACACTTCAAAAGTTGCATCTCTTGTTGCACAATATTCTACTTCAATAGATGATTGTGCTACTGCATGTTGTTTCTTACTATGCCATGATATTGATCCTATGCCAAGATAAAAAATATATCCTGATGTAGACTTTTTGTCATCAATAGAGCCAACATAGTCAAAATTTGAATATCCCTATAGACAAAAATCTATATCATTTTTATATATGTCAGTCCATAATTTGTATTCTTGTTGATATATTGTAGCATTATTTGTGTAGCTTTCCAATGAATCTCTCTTGGTTCTTTCATAAATCTTGAAAGATAATTTATAGCAAAACTAGATCCAACCGAGTATTTGTTAAATACAAAAGACTACCAAGTAATTGAAGATAGGTTGTAGTTGAGATGAGATGTTTCATCATTTCTAGATAGTTGAAGTCCTTGTTCCATTGGTGTATATTTAGGCTTGCAATTATTCATTTTGTATTTCTCAAGTAGAGTCTTTACATATTTTGTTTGTGTAATTGTAATATTATCTTCATTTTGATGAATTTCTAGACCAAGGCAATAATGCATAAGTCCCAAATCAGTCATCTCAAAATCCTTTTCAAGATATTTTTTCTTCACTCATTAATTTTTTTGAGATTTCTATAATCACTATATCATCAACATAAACTATAAGTATTAATATCCCATTTCCAACCTTTTTTGTATATAAATTTGGATCTAATATTCTTTGCTTAAAATTGTGTTGCAATAAGTGATTATTAATATTTATATACCATGCTCTGGGAGCCTGCTTTAGACCATATAAGGATTTGTTTAATTTACAAACCTTGTGTTTCTAATGTTTAACAAAAAATCCTTCTAGTTGAGACATATAGACTTCTTCTAAATCACCATTAAGAAATGCACTTTTTACATCCATTTGATGAATTTTCCAACCATGATATGTTGCTAAAGCACATATTCTTCGGATAGTAGTCATTTTAGTTGTTGGTACAAAGGTTTATTCAAAGTGTATCCCTTCTATTTGAGTATAACCTTTTACTACTAGTCAAGCTTTGTACTTATCTAGAGAACCATCTACTTTATATTTAATCTTATAAATCCATTTACAACCTACTACTCTTTTTCCTAGAGGTAGATCTACTAAATTCCATGTTTTATTTTTTTGAAATGATGAATATTCTAATTCCATGGTTGTTTTCCATTTTGAATGGCTTAATTATTGACATGTTGTTACTGGTTCTGTCATGTTGCTCATAAATCCTCTATTTATTTGGGTTAGACTATGATTTTGAGGTCTTGTAGTAGTCAGATTAGGCATTTGTTCGAGATTTGAATCTCTAACTATATTTCTAATCCAAATAGGTTTCCTTATTTGTGAAATCATAGGATTTTTTGTATTTTCACTCTATTCTTCTTGAAATTTTGATTTTATTCTTTCATTTGATTAATTTTCTTCTAAGAATGCTAGAAGAATTTATGAATCATTCTTTTGTTATTTAATCTCTTCTTTGATTTTTTCACGAAAGATAACATCCTTGCTTATATAGAAATTCTTTATGATTGGATTAATGATTCTATATCCTGAAAATTCATAATTATAACCAAGAAATATGCCTAACATAGTTTTTTTATCTAATTTTGTCCCTTTTTGTTTTGGAATGTGCATATAAGCTTTACATCCAAAAATTCTTAATTTTCCAATATTCAGTTTTTTCCTTTCCATACTTCTTTTGGAGTAGCATTCTTGAGTATCCTTGTAGGTAGTCTATTTTGCAAGTATACACCTGTATTGACTACTTATACCTAGTATTTATGATTAAGATGAGCTTATTTTAACATACATATTGCCATTTCCATGATAGATCTATTTCTTCCTTTTGCAATTCCATTTTGCTGTGGTGAATATGTTGTAGTGAGTTGTCTTTTTATTCCATTGTGATCTAAAATTATTTTGAACTCTTTTGACATAAATTCTCCTCCTCTATCTGAATGAATATTTTTGATGGTTCTTCCTAATTATTTTTCTACTTGAAGTTTGAACTGTTTAAAACAACTAAATACTTCAAACTTATATTGCATAAAGTATACCCACATTTTTCTAGTGTAGTCATCAATAAATAACTAAAACATATTTATGTCCTCAAATACTAGTGATATTCATTAAACCACATAAGTCTATATATAAAAATTCTAAAGGTTGTTAAGATCTATACTGATAAAGTTCAAGGAATTCTATGTTGTTTTCTTGCTAAACATTTTGGATATATAATAGATTTCCAAGAAATATTTGGTAGACTTACCATTTTATATTTAACCATCTTATATAAGGATGATGCACTAGTATGTCCTAACCATTTATGCCAATTTTTTATTTTATTTTATATATTCCTATTGAGAGAGCCAAATTTTTAGATATATTTAGCACAAAAAAACTAATTTTATAGGATCCTAAAGCTATCAAATTTCCCTGTTTGATAATATGACATTGTTTCCGTCCATTGATAACTTTAAATTCTATTATCATATTTTGATCCATGAATTGAGAGATTGAAAGAAGATTAGTAGTCAATCTAGGAACATATAAAATATTGCTAATTATTCATTTTCCACTTATTAGATTGATTAGGATATCTCCTACTCCTTTTACTTCATAGGTCTTACTATTTGCTATAATAACTAAATTATCATATTTTATTATAGTGTACTAAACCAATATTTATCCCTATTCATGAGTCTACTAGCTCCAAAGTCTATGTACCAATATTCCATGATGATTTTACTTAATGATATTTCTATGAGAAGACTTCCTTATGTCCCCCTAAGTAAAGTTTGATGTTTCTAAATTTGAAGTAGGATTCCTTATTTCTCCAAAATGGTTTTGCAAGCAAAACATTTCTTTAAATTATATTTAATAACACTTTAATGGATACTTTTCACTCTTAATTAATTGTGTGTAGAATTTTGCATACTTTCACCCACTAGCTCCTTTTTGTCGAAGATGATGGATTGAGTAATATGTTAAGTAAAGTTTTTGGAGCCAGACCCTTGAGCATTGGATGTCAAGGACTGAACTTGTGGATGTGGTGGATGATACTGAGTAGGTGGCAGTGAGGATGGAGGAATTTTGGGTAGGGTTAATAAGGGCAGATGAATTGGTTGACAAATAACATTACGCATGTCCCAAATTATGCTCAACGGTAGGAGATTAACAAGGGTGGGGTGCTATTAATCATAAATAATTCCTGAAGCTCCCACCTATTTTAAATACAAAATTTGCCTAAGTAATAAATTTAGGGGAAGAATTAGGCCATCACAAATTCTAGGTGGATCTCAAAACCCCACCCCATCACAAGGATGAAGAATCATGACAACAATAGGTGAGGGTTAGCTTCCAAAACATCACCCTCAGGGTAGGGTGAAAAATCATCCAAATTCTAGAGTTAGGTGGAGGAATGAGCTCCTACCTAATCCAAAAGGCTCCCAAAGTTCTACCCTAGAAGCAGGGTGTAGAGTTATCCAAATTTAAAGCTTGATAGAAGTTTGAGAATTCGTCATTGCCTTGATAGATCCCAAATTCATACCTAAGATAAAATCTAGGGTAGATAGCCTAATACCCCACCCTATGGAGCATGGAATATAGCATGAAAATATTTGAATCGGTAACAAACAACAAGCACATCCCAAAGTTCTACACATTATTAAATGTTTGCCAACATCGAGGGTCCTATGTAGAAATGTGTGCACTTCCATTTAATAGCATGCATGATGGGTGGTTGGTATTAAAGATATTTGGTATTCACTCAGTGCATGGTAGTTGATCAATCAATAAAAATCATTAGCCATAGCTCATCCCCTCATGCAATTAATACCTATAGGTATAGAGGGATGTAATTTATTACCTGATATAGTTGTTAGGTGAATTCCAACTGATTATGAGTCTAGGTTTATGAATATGGGCTAATGTACTCTCAACAGTCATCCCCCACTGTAGTTTGTAGAATATTTGGGAAGATTTACAATATGATCACTCTTGTCGGTGTCACCTAGTGGTCTTATTTGCAATCCACCATCTTAAATACTTGATTCTTTGTAAGATCTATATATTTTGAAATGTATGATATTCCTAGCATGACTCTTTAGCCATTACAATTCATATATAAAGCTTTCATTATTTTGTAAATACAAGTTTTCTACTATTAGGTATTCAAATTGACTCCTATGTATGTATGAATGTTGAAGGTTTATTTTTCTTAAAGCTAGTCAGGTGAATGTGTTGTAATTCTGCATCCTATATTTATGCATTTCCTTTTAGCATGAGTGCTTTGAATGTTGGATAAGGGTAAGGTTGGCTGATCTGTTAGGTGGTCCACTTGTGTTTCCTACAATGGTGCTAGTTTATTGTGTGTATGTATTGATGTGACTAAATCCATCCTTGTGATTTTTGGCTATGACATCCTTTTATCTCTTTCCTTTTACTTTTCCCCCTTGTTTCAGGTATTGTTAGCTAGGAATTCCATCAGGAACTGGCCTTCTCTAGAGATCGACAACCCGATCTTCCTCGAAGGTCTTGCGGTAGTTCAATGTTGGTCAAGGTTTGTAGGGTGCGTAAAAACTCCAAACCCTCTCCTTTTCTATTAGGTGTGGATTCCTAACCAACATTTTTTGGTGACTCTATTGGGGATAAAAAAATATCTCTATTTTTTAAGTATATTTAGAGAATGGTGATGCTCTAATTTATTCACTCTTGCTTTATCACTTGGCAACTTCTTTGAGCAAAAAATCTAGATGTCACAACTAGTTGCTTCTTCATTCCTTTAATTATCAATTCTCCAAATGAATCAGGGTTTGATTAGTAGCCTTGACCTTTCTAGTGAAGAAAGTAAACTCATCTGGTGACTCCAACCTAAGAAGAAAACCTAGAAGATTTGAAGGATCAGTGCTTTGATGGCCCAACAATGTTATCCCATGTGGAATGATTTTTGCACTCTCAACATCCTTCATCTGCACATCATTCCTATGGTTTCACTAAAAAAATTTCCAAACAACGATGGTGAAGAAGGCACTACAAATAAGTATTTTCAAGATGTGGTCTCCTTGGCTATCATCCACAACATTGCATTTGAGGATGTCATGCTTAGGCTCCTTGCTCTTTATATTAAAGGGCAATAGTTGTTATGGTTCAAATATTTGGAGTGTGGAAGCATCCATACATGGGCTGACCTATTAGAAGCCCTCATCAACACATTCAATGCTTCTACAAATCCCTTCTTACTGGTCACTTAGCTCACATTCATCAAGAAGGTCTATTGTGAAAGCATGGTTGATTTCAATGCCTACTTTATGAAAACATGGATGAGGATACCTTATGAATATATGCCATCATATTATTAGGTACACATATACTATATCCTTACTTTTTATCCTAATATTAGCCTCCTCATTCAACAATCAAGAGAGAAGGGATTTCCATAAATCTTCAAAGATGTATCTTGAGCTGAAAGAATGTTGATTTGGGCTAGAAAGCTTTCCCATAGGGAGAATCCCCAACCTCTTTCACCCTATACATCCTCAATCTAGAACACACTATTTATAGGGCTAGTACCTATGCAAAAATAAGCTATGATGGGAAATTTATCTTCATATCCCCATGAGAATTCATAGCAAATGCAACAAGAACTAAGGATGAAAATATACTGGATGATCGAAGAGATCAACAACATGAAGAGGAAGCTCTCATCATATGAAGAGGGAGAGCTTAATGGTTGGGAATTCAAGGTGTAGAAGCCTAACATCCAACCACTAGGAAATAGAGGGTGGGAAGGAGATCAGGATTTTGGCCCGTGCATAAAATACCATTGTTCATTGTCCATGATGGAAAATATCATTGTCTATAGCTCTTTGTAAGGATTGGAGAGATGAGAGAATGAACAATGGGGAACCTCTCTTATGATAGAATGTATGTACAACAACATCTTACCCATATTTGTGCCAACCATAAGGGAGGTTGAAGCAGCCTCTATAGTGTTGCTTCCCAAACAAGAACAGCCTCTCATCCAACAAGGGGTTTGTTGGAATATGTAATGCAACATTGTGTAAATTATTCTTAGACTAAAATATAAAGTCTAAATAATAATATTTGAATTAGAAAATAATTCTATTTTATGTAAAAATATTCCCACCCAATTAATAAATAAAATAAGGGTGCTAGGAATATTTAATTTGTGGGGAAAATTTATTTCCCCTTTTCTAGAAAATATTAAAAAGTAACCAATCACTTTTTAATATTTTATAGATGCCACTCGTCACACATCTCAAGATAAGATTGTGATAATATTAGGGTAATTTTAGGGTTGTAGTAGAAAAGCTTCTCTTTAAATAGGTGTGTTGTCTAATACATCTTGTCATATCATGTTGATGCATATTGTTGCATAACATTTAAACATTATTGTATTGTTGAATCATTAAGTAATATAGTGAGCTTCATAGTGGATGTTTTTCTTCTTCATTTGAAATAGGGTTTTACCACTTAATATTGGTGTTGTGGGTTTTCCTCTTTTGTGTGTGATTTATCTTGTGGAGAATTCTTTGATATTGGGGAGAATTTGCATGTCTCATAGGGTTGAGTTCATAAAACAACCCATATGTGAGCTTGGGTTGAATTCAAATGAGCTAGAAACAATAGGGACACTCCAACCCAGATTGAGCCATGTAGTTCTCTACTTGGTTGATAATCTCCATATCCAAGAAAACCCAAAAGATAAATATCATAAATATTGAATCTTGATTAAGATTAACATTCCCTCCAAAAGGGATGAGATATGGATGATGGTGCATAATGACCCATACAGAGTATGGTTTTGGTACTTACCCCCAAAAGGCTCACCAATTGTAGTGTGGACAAAGGTGGTAAAGTTGATCTTTGCACGAAGGGCATATGGTCAAAGTATGAGGGTGTTAAGGCAAAGCATGATATCTGGGTAAATTTGAAGTGCAATTAATGGTGATGATGGGCACTACCACATTGGGTACAAGGAACAACTTAAGTTTGGCATTATTTGATTTGAACACTGCAGGTTCACCGACTAGGTTGCAGAAGGGTCTCTAGCTTTGGCGTGTGAACCATGTTATAATTTTGTGTAAATAATATGGCAATTAAATAAAATGTGTGACATATATGAGGTCATGTAGTGGTTGACATCATCTTTATTTAATATTATAGGGTGTTTATCTCCACCAAATTATCGCCAGTTAGTTAGGTTCCAAGAATCTTCAAGGCCATATGTGCAAAGGTTTCCTAGGTGGTGCCTTCTCTTTTGAAAATCACTTTTCCTCGTTTGTGATCTTGCTCATATTCTTTGTTTTTGGGTTTCTTTTTCATTTTTTTTGTGACTCCATAGCCCAATGGATAATGCTCCTAAAAATTCATGATCCTACAAAGCAAGTACATTAAGACTCATGCATGCATTGCCCTAGCACAAACACCGAATTATGAGATCAATTTAAGGTGCCTAAAAAGCAATATTTGGATGTACTATCAAGGATCCACATAATGTCAAATATTTTAAATATGGTACTAAGGTCATGGTTGGTTGAGAGAATCTATCTATAAAATATCTTCTATGTAGTACTGGTAATTCATTAGAGAATGAGTCAAGGAGCATAATTAAAGGTTCCCACAATGTATCTTGATGAGCTCAAGGAATTTTTGTTGTATTGCATAAAAAATAAGGGATATAGCAAGATAGACAAGTATCTTTGACACTTTGTCTATTCTTGAAATAGTCTCAGTCTATAGTGGAGTGTGTTGATGGGAAGTCTATCTGTGGGGGTGTCCCATGGACTGGGAAATTCACCATATGTGTGCCATGGGATATCCCCAGGATATCCTTACCTCTTGATACTTTGTTTTGTTCTTTCTAACTCATTCCTCTATCTCCCCTCTATCCTTGTTATTGCTAACTCTTTAGATTAGTGAGTTTTCCTTTCTTTCTATGGTTACCTATTTCTCTTCTTCTCCTCTTGTACCCTACTTTTACTCCCTTTTCCATGTTGTCCTATCATATTGAATGTTTAATTCACATCCAATCGTCTATCTTCCTCCTTTGTCTTATAGCCTTCCATGGTTGTCTTCTTATAAATATTGTTCTTTCTATCCCATCCCCATGCTTCCCTATTTGTATTACATTTTTTAGAAGTAGGCTATTTGGGTTCCTATTTCCACAAAGTGGAAATACCCTGTGAGCTGCCAGAATTGTGGGTAAAATTTTACATAATTTCATCCAATAGATATTTTTTGTCGAAGATGATGGATTTATTAATATGTCAAGTAAATTTTGGGGAGCTAGGTCCTTGAGCATTGGATGGTGAGAACTGAACTTGTGGATATGATGGATAATACTAAGTAGGTGGTAGTGAGGATGGAGGAATTTTGGGTAGGGTTAAGAAGGGTGGAGGAATTCATCAATAAACAATGCTACGCATATCCCAAAATTTTTCTCAATGATAGGATATCAAGGAGGGTGGGATGCTATTAATCATAAAACATTCCTAAAGCTCTCTCCTATTTTAAATATAAAATTTGCCTAATTAATAAAGTTAGGTGGATATATGGGCCATCGCAAATTTCATGCGGATCCCAAAACCTCGCCCCATAACAAGGGTGGAGAAGCAGGACATAAGTAGATTGGGATCATCTCCCAAAATTTTTCCCTAAGGGTAAGGTGGAAGATCATCCAAATTCTATAGCTAGGTGAAGGAATGAGCTCCCGCTTGATCTAGAAGGCTCCCAAATTTTTGCCCTAGAGGTAGGGCATAGACTAATCCAAATTTAAATCCCAATGGAAGTTTGAGCATCCGTCATTGCCCTGATAGATCCTAAATTCATTCCTAATAGAAAATATAGGGTATACAACCTTATAACCCACCCTATAGAGCATGTAATATAGTGGGTAGAGTTTTGAATCGATAACAAACAATGAGCACATTCCAAAGTTTTGCTCGTTATTAAATGTTTGCCAACATAGAAGGTCATCTGGAGAAAGGTGTGCACTCTCATTTAAGAAGATGCATTATGGGTGGTTGGTATTAAAGATATTTGATGCCCATTTAGTGCTGGTAGCTAATAAATCAATCAAAACTATCAACCTCAACTCATCCCCTCATGCAATTAATACTCGTAGGTATAGAGAGATGGAATTTATTGCCTGAAAGAGTTGTTAGGTAAATTCCAACTAATTATGATTCTATATTCATGAATATGGGCTAATGTAATCCTGAAAATCACCCCCACTATAATCTACAGAATATTTGAGAATATTCACAGTATGATCACTCCTATCGACATCATCCAATAATATCGTCTACCATCCACTGTCTTAAATGCTTGATTCTTTGTAAGATCTATATATTATAGAATGAATGACATTCCTAGGGTGGCTCTTTAGCCATTACAATTCATATATAAAGCTTTTATTATTATCTAAATACAAGTGTTCTACTATTTGGTCTTCGAATTGACTCCTATGTATGTATGAATGTTGAAGGTTTATTTATGTTAAATCTAGTCAGGTGAATGTGTTGTAATTATGAATCCTGGATTTATGAATTTCATTCAATGGTTCTAGAATTCACTTTCAACATGAGTGCTTTGAACATTGGATAGGGGTAAGGTTGGTTGATCTATTATGTGGGTTGCTTGTGTTTCCTGTGATGGTGTTATTTTATTATGTGTATGTATTGATGCAATTGAATTTGTCCTTGTGAGTTTTGGTTGTGGCCTCATTTTATCTTTTCCCTTTCCCTTTTCCCCCTTGTTTAAGGTATTATTAGCTAGGACTTCCATCAAGAATAAGCATTCTCTAGAGATTGACCACCTGGACTTCCTCAAAGGCCCTTTGGTCATTCAATGTTGGTCGAGGTTCGTAGGGCGAGTAAAACATCCAAACCCTCCACTTTCTAATTACATGTGGATTCCTAACCAAAATTAACCTACCACTATACCTTATCACTTCTTATAAGGATTCTGAAAATAACTAAATAAAGTAATCAAATAACCTCTTTTGAAAGAACTTTCAATTTAAATATACTAATACCTACTTATCATTTCGAAACTTTAGCAAATAATAATAATTAAAAATATACACTCCTTACTTATCCTTTTAACCTTAACAAAAAAATAATAAATCTTTAGAAACCCTAATTTACCTCCTTAAAGACACGTTGCTTGAAAAAAATGTTCTTTGGCATTGTGATTCACTGCACTTCCCTTGTCATCGAATGTGTTAGGCTCAATTTGAATTCCTTGCATGGATTCCTATTTGAAACTCCCTTCAAAACATCTCCAATTATACATGTTCACCTTATTCATATCACATGATAAAATACATGCAATGATGGTTGGTGCTTGAAATAATTTCAAACATTCTAAAGCTTAAAAAGATAATGCTTGAATACCCTTCAACTACCTAGCATTTTAGTCTAGAAAACAATTTCACTTCTCTTTCTTTGGTGCTTAATATTTTAGCTTATCTCATTCCTACGGTGCTTGCATTGCTCTATGATGCTTGTGATTCTCTATGGCACTACGATGGAATTTGAATTCTTAAAAATGTTACCCTCCTTGTTGATATCCATCTCCACTAGGTTGATTATTGCTTAAATGGTGCTTATCGCCTTGGTGATATTTACTTACACGATGGCTTCTATATGGCATTGTCTAGTTTTCACTGTATTTAGTGATGTCATTGATCAACTAATGAGTGTTGTATGTTGTGATGACTCTAGTCATCTAATAGATGTACTCTATAAATGCTATGGCATTTATTTTGGAGCTTTATTGCTTTACTATGGTGACTTGTTAGAGTTAGAGTATATTACATAATTTGGGTCATGTAAATGTACCACCTTAGGTACATAGTTAGAGTAGGAGATTACTTTAGGGGGTTATCTAGTTACTTCAAGTAATGTAATAAATGCACAAGTGGAAATATGCAAGTTGTAATGTTCAAGGTATCCCCTTGTACATCTAGGTAGAGTGTTGGCGAAGGAATCTATATTCCTATATAAAGGGTCTCATAGTATCAAGTCAAATATCAAGTCTGTGTGTAGTGTAGTGTAGTAGTAGTACTAGTGTTCCTATATGGAACACAATGTAGCTCTTTATCTCATATTAATGGAGTGACCATTTCCTCCATACTACATTGTATTTTCATAATTTCTATTTATAGTATATTTTAGTCATATTGTAGACTCACTTGATTTCATATTTATTGCATCTTATTAGGACCTGTGTTAGATCTCTTCCATAGAATATATCCTCAAAAACTAACAATGGTATCAGAGCCATGGTGAATCAATAATAGGAGGGCATACATCCATAATAAGAGAAGTCTTGTAGGTTTCAACTATTAATTCTGTGTGGAGTGCAGTGTAGTAGTAGTAGTGTTACATATGGAACACAATGTAGTTTTTTAGCTCATATTAATGGAGTGACCATTTCCTCCATACTATATTGTATTTTTGTCATTTCTATTTATAGTATATTTTATTCATATTGTAGACTCACTTTCTTTCATATTTATTGCATCTTATTAGGATTTGTGCTAGATCTCTTCCACAATATATCCTTAAAAGCTAATAGTGGTATAAGAGCCACGGTGAATCAAGAATAGGAGGGCCTACATCCATCATAAGAGAAGTCTAGTAGGTCGATAGGAATAGGGAGAGTTACAATTGCTATTGTTGGCATGCATATTTGCAAACCAGACATGTCATTGTGCATCATTGCATGCAAAAGCTACCATTAGGATTAATTGATAGAAAAAGGCCACAATAGTCAATAGGATTAGAAAAGTTAGGACTAAAATAAATCTTAGTTGTAGAAATTTTGTGATTATATTTGGCTAGAGTCTTTCTAGAGAGTTACAAAAGAAGTCGTGAAGACTAGGACTCAACATTCAAGCCACTAGATTGACAAATCAACTAGTGAAGATAATTATCTCCATAATTACAAATTCTTCAATTTTAGTTTCTAATAGCTTACTACAGGAAAAGGAGATTTAACAAAAGGTTGAGAAGTTTCCTACAAAAGAGTTGTGAATAATATCTTCTTAGAATCATTCTAGCACTTACAATAAGAAGAAATAAAATTGAATATTTCAAAGACCTCAAGAAAGGTCTCATTACAAGATCTATAATCCTACAAATTACAGAAGTAAAGAAAAGGCCACAGTAGTCTTATACCAGACTCAAGTCAGAAGAGACTCTAGAAGTTGATTCAAATAAGGATATAGGATATGGTGATATCCAATCAAGATAAATGCAAGCATATTGCAGAAGTATAAAAGGTTGGACCTGTCTTCAAATATTCATGTTGTTCTTGTTTGTGATTGGCTTTGATTACTTTACCCTTTCTTGGAATTTTAACTCCCAATGGTTCTACAATTTGATGGTGTAATTTGGTGGTTTATAGTTGGACTTAAATGGTTTACAATTGGGTTTATGAGTTGTATCCTAGGCTATATTCAACTGAGAGAATCATATATGCGAAGCTTTGGAGTAGCCGAATCGTCATCTCTCAATTGGTCTAAAATCAAGTCTAAGTTCAATGAATGTAGTTTCTTCCATATTGTTCAGCTTCTAATGTTTTTCATGTCTTGGTTTGATTAGTTGTAAATCCTTGTCATCTTTGGATTTTTATTGTTCTCCATCCAGTCCCTATAGTTTTTTATCTCTAATGGCTTCCAGTTGTATGAATCAAAGATTCTAAAATGTTTTATATTGTTGACATTTCATCTTTGGCTCAGTTGATTGATCTTCGACTTCTTTTCTCTGGTTCTCCAACTTCTGATGTAAAAGCGATGAATTAGGTCTATCAACGACAATTTATCTAAGTCATATATTCCTTTCACTGATGGAAGATATTTATTGCTGATGTAAAAGTGATGGCTTTGATTTATTGGCGATAATATTTTCCGAGATCTGAGTATAGGAACTTTGAAACCAAATTAAAAATGGATAATTTTGCACATCCAAATAAGATTTCATTACAAAGATCATGGTAATTTTTATACTCATTCAAGGACTTATTTTAGACCTAGTTTATAGAGACCAAATTTAACCCAGAGCTCTGAGTTGTCCTGTAGTGCCAAAAATAGGGAAAAATTCAACATGCTCAAAATTCATCACGGTTCATGAGATACATCATTTTAAATTTCACATGCTGCTACTATAAACTACTATTTCTGCAAAAACTTGATAGCTAAAAATATGAAAATTCAGTGCTATTGTGAAAATGAGATCAATATTTTTCCACCAGTTTTCAAATCACCCTAAATGAAGTCTTCTAGCTCAAGTTATAGCCATATCAATTTGCATCCAAATGTAGGGCAAAAGTGATGAGATTGGAGTAACCCTAAATGAAATTTAATTATTTAGACCTTTGAAAAACCTTAGGACTCAAATTTTCTAAAATAATCAAGCCAAAATAATGCAAGTTATATGCAAATCTTCAAAGATATTGAATTTAAATCAATGTAGCTAAAGCCCAGTCTTCAAAAATATAAAATGCTAACAATTTCAGAACTCCAATGCAATCAATATCCTAAAAATCTTGATGCAAGCCAAAATTCTAAATTAATCTTAAAAATATTTGGACTCTTGAATTTGATGTCTTTGCAAAATTGGGGTATAAACCAAGTTGTAACTATGGGGTACAATACAGGCTCTAACTGGGATAGGTATTATGAATAACACATGAATGCTTCTTAGAACTCCAGAATATTCAGTTGAAAATCAAGAGACCACAAAAATTTAGACTAAAATCCAAAAAGGAAAACAAATGCACTGATTATGAAAAACAATAAAGAGATTGACATTGATCTTGATCAGTAAAATCATATGACCCAATTTAAAAAACAAATGAACCTTGACTCATGGGGCAATAGATATTTTGATAATGTCTTAAGATAGAGTTGAGGTGGATTTATTTTGAAGTTGTCGTGTCATCATGCCTTGGCTTTTGTGTATTTTGTGCATTAATTTTCATTTCTTGATCAGTCAAAATTTTATCATATTAGTAGGAGTTGAGCCTATTAAGTATTTCACTCTAAATGATATTCACCTTTGCATTGCTCCACTACCAGTTAGGCATCTATAGCCCTGGTGGAGATGACCTTGATTTCCTCTGGACCTGCTCTACTACCAGCCAGACATCTATAGCCCTGGTAGAGGTTATCCAGATACCCCAAGCACATAGTTGCTTTGTATTATTTATATTTTTCTTCTTACTTGAGAAGAATTATGATGAATTACAAAGCTCATGTTGGGTTAGAAATATATAAGGCTAAAAATAAGAGTGTATATGTTTTTGGCTCAAAGCATCCTACCAATGATGACTTTGTTCTTCTTGAACGTAAAAAAACCTTAAAATATGTGGAATATGTGAAGCTTTAGCATAATGCACAATGCTTTTCCATTTAATATGTTGTATCTCTAGACTTATGGAACAATTGCCTAAAACTTGGCCTATAATATTTCAGTGTCATCTGTTCTTACTCTATATCATCTTTCTTTAACAAATTAGAACAAGTCTTATCAAAACTATTGCGTGGAACAAAAAAATTTAAGGAGACAAAAACATAACCACTGCTAGACACGGATGGTGATGAAGCAAAAAATAAATTGTCTCATTGGAATATTTGCAAGAGCAATTAACTTTTCTAGGATAATTTATGTGAATCATATAACAAGAAGGGGTAACACTTTAATTTTGCAAAAATAACTTTATGACCTCAGGATATAGAGTGAGTTTAAATTCCTTTCATTTTTTTAAATGGTCTGGGATACAATCTTAATTATTGATGATTCCAAAGAAGAACAAACCACAGTTGAGCTTCATGCATATTTTTTACCTTTACTCATATCACGATGTCTTTTCTTTTAGACTGGTCAATTTGTATGGGGCTTCTGATGATGGGTTGGGTATTGGGGATTTTACTCTGAAAAGAGATAACAAATGTGGTATTACCTAGGATAGAAGCTTTGTCAATGAACATGATAGAGAAGTTAGCAAAGAGACCAACATCATTTTCCAAACCAATGAGTACTAAGAATTTATCGATTTTATCTGATTTGACCTATTTTTATCTGATTGATTTCACACTTTAAATAGAAATAGGGGAATAGTTATTTGTAGAAGAAAGACTCTACAAATTAATTGTTTATTTTATCACAATATTTTGTGAGGATTTATTACTAATCATGACATATTCATCTTTTGTATTTGATATATATCTCAGAGTGATAGCAAGCTCTTTTTGTAGAAGAGATTATGTTTTTACACTTTATTAAACTTGGGGGATCTTTTGACAATTCTTGGGAATGGTCATTAAACTTAAAATATCATGTAACATATGTACATAAAAAAAACAACAAAAAAATCTTTGTATTACATTTGCATGGCCTTGTCATTTGTGTTTATATGTGTTGCTTGCTATTATCCAGAGGAACATATAGGCTTGCCATTCTAGGGGGAGTAGAAGAGCCCGAGCCATTGAACATTATCTACTTGAGAGCATTCTATGCTTAATGCATTTTATATATGTATATATATATACATGGCTAATACAAAAAAAAAACACCACACATAGCGTTGCATATATCCACATTACACAAACATATTTATTGTCATTTTAGTGCATTTCATCCACCATATTAGGGGTTATTTGTTAAGTTTAGACATCAATTGATCCAATAAATCTTGTTGCCTTAATCAAGGGCACCCCCAAGTTCACATACAATTCATTACACCATTTCACAAGTCAATTTACCATTTGCACTATCACTTCATTACCCCTAGGTGTTTTCGATCACTCAACCACTCCTAGTGTTTCAAGCAAACTTCAATGTATGTCAAATTTTTCTAGGACCAAGGAATATTTTCACTAATAAAATATTGAGTTCTGGGAGTTGATTCTAACATTATTGAACCAAAAACATTTAACACATATTAAAAATATCTTGCGTCCAAGAGGAATAACACCATGATTGGGCTGAACCTCAAAGAAAAAAATTCATCTTTGCTTGTCCCATTATGCACATAGTCTAAAATAAAATACAGTGGTCTTCACCACTACTCACATTTCCAAACAAAAATAATTAGTAAGGATAGGGTAAAATTCTCATCATACCTTGGTTGAGAAAATAATTTCCCAAAGCTCTAACTATTTTACAAATCACACACCATATATTTCCAATTCATAAGGAGAGTACTACATTTTCATCTAGATGGTTAGGTAGTATAAATCCCAAAATCTTAGAGATTAGATCATTGGACTATGGAGATAATCTCCATCGGGGATATAGATGCTTTATTGGTAGTGGAGTACGCTCATTTCTGGTGACACATCTCCCTTGAAGATACCTCTGGCTGCTCATAAGGACAAGATATATTCCCAATCTCCTCTATGATAGGTTTCATCTCAATTTACTCAATATGGGTTAATGAACTCACTTGCACACACATTTTTTCTTGATTGCCTTGAGTCACTACCATGCTCATGATTTGTAAATAAACATTTCACTGAACACACATTTGGTATTAGAGAAATTAGATAGAACTTAGTGAGTTTGTTAGAAATCACTAGTATGTTTGAGTCTTTGTAAAACAATTCCAAATCATCCATCAACAAGCCACAACAACATCCATATCATTACCATATCATTACATAAGTCTTCCATTTCATAAACCACCATTTTTGTGCCCTTAATTAAACAACAATGATCAATATGGTCAAGTAAAATCTAAACTACAAATGATCATTAGAGTATTATTTAATTTGCATTCATAACATCATCATTACATTGTCATCCATTATATATACATATGCACTCCCACAAAAATCCATACAAATTCATAACACAAAAGTAAAAGCCATGTATATATGTAATTGCATGTACAATGAGCACTCAAAGGATATATATAATGGAGCACCAAGGATCATACACAAAAATTGCATCTATGCACTAGCTAATGCCTAAAAGTAGATCCCTGTGAACCTGAAGGAGCTCTAGATCTAGATTCGCTATGCCTAGATTAACTATGCCTAATAGAACCCACTATGGAATAAGAAGGTTGATCGAGTAGCCTAATGTGGTGTTGCATGAGTAGATCCTCTAAATCCAATATATACATATCCTAGGATCGAAGGCATAGTACATCATACCTCTAAAAAGAGTCTCTTTATGCTAGCTCTACCTAAAGCCTCACTATCATACTTCTCCTCCTCCTACCATCCATACCTCCAGCTCCACCCATAGCTGAGCATTCTCAACATCCTGAGATGCTCTCACTGCATATTCCTCCACCACCATCTAGAGGAGTTGGTATTGCTTAGCCTCAATACTTGTGCACTTCTAAATTTGACCAGGAGGTCTCTTTGAAACCTCCTCCATGTCATTCCTACTACCATCATCACCTCCAATATTTGGAGGTTTCTTTGCTGCATCCTGCACCTGCCTCCTTTGACTACTAGACCAACAACATATTTGACATCGAGGAGCCTCATCTACCCCCTCCACTACCTCCTTATCATCTTTTCCACCCTCCTCAACCACCTAACTTGGTACCTATGGTGGTTGTGAAGCAAACCATACATCATAGTCCATGGTGGTCCCAACATCATCCACATCCAGGAGATATATCTCTTCATCATCCATATAATCCACTCACGACTCCTCTACATAAGGTAGGCTCAACTCATTCGATTGACACCTATAGAGCATACAAAACCTTAGGTACTCCTTACCTCAACCTAAACTACTGTAATACCCATGATAACTGGATCAGCTCCACCTCACTCCCATGTCATCCAACCACCCATATAGCATTCTAGACTCTCTATAATTGCTCCCCATCAGTAGTCCATATATCTTCCTACCATTGGACTCTAGCACACCTGATCAAGCATCAACCCTATCCATAGATCTTTGCACTCTTGGTAACTATGACCAGGATAGCTAGGTTGTACTTCCTTAGCCACCCACCACCTCAAAGCATAGGGCTTATCCCTATCCCAATCCACACAGGGTAGGCCCACAAGATAAGCCATATTGAAGTGCTTCTAACCCTAATACTATAGTAATACACTACAACCCAACCCCTTCTACCCCCACCTCCTCACCTCATATGGCTCTAGATATATCTATGCTAGTAGTGTAGGTACCCATGCATATACCTAAG
Source organism: Wollemia nobilis (assembly GCA_028583015.1). NCBI lineage: Eukaryota > Viridiplantae > Streptophyta > Pinopsida > Araucariales > Araucariaceae > Wollemia > Wollemia nobilis. The sequence goes on from JAQPPZ010001340.1 coordinate 2,232,808, forward strand.
GCTCATCGATCATATCATACACCAACCTAATCATATTCCATGGGAATTGATAGTCGGTACTGTTAGGCACCAATATGTTGGCCAACAGGAACATGATCAAGGTGGGAAATACCTCCAACCCCTTATTCACATACATGTTCAAGTACATTATCCCTCCATCCCTCACACTCACATCCCTCCATCCATATTTTAAGATCCACCTCATCTCATACTCCTTATCATGCCCAACTTGGACACACAACCCCTCCACTCACACTTGAAATATGTGGTATACATCTTCCAGTGCCATTGTCACCTTCCTTTTTGGGAGCTAGAAGGTACCTCTATCTATATCCCACATCTCCAGTAAGGTAGAGAGGTACCCCTCATCAGCCTTCACCACCTCTATCCATGCAACCCAAGATAATCCCATATCCTCTAACTTATCCCAATGGACCTTTTGCAAGGCCTTTCTCACCCCTGGTATGATAGGTGAGAATCAGTGTTGAGCCTCCAAGATCCTCAACTATAGTACACTGTAATAGCAAATACATTACTAGTACATTCATTGTCAAAAAAATACATTACACAATCCAAAAAAGAGATCTAAGATTACTTACCTTAGCCACCTATGCCTCCACTCCTACTATTGCATCCACTCCCTCCATCCCCATTGCCACTCCTTCACACTCATTCACTTTCCTTCACATAGATGCTGCTTCTTGAACTCTCAAATGCAAGAAATAGATCAAAGTTTACCTCTATAGCACTAGCCAATTTTTGCACACTCAAATGCCCATGGGTGTTTTCCTAGTGCACTCTAACACTCCCCAATGTTTACCAAGTGGCGGACTCTCTCGCATTTGTGCATGACATGGATGTTGGCCGATGTTTATCTTCAAATTGTTGCAAAGGGAATCAATGGACCTCAAACTATATAAAAACCCCATAGAATCATCACAAAATCCATCCATGCATGCATTTCATCATTCCATTATATTTTGTGAAGATACAGATCGATTTGGATGCTTCATTTTAGGTTGCAACCAAAAGTTGTAAAAATGCCTAAATTGCATCAAAACACCTCAAAATGGTCACAAAAATTGCCACATTCACTATTCCAATCATTCACCACACCATTTTTTCATATTTTATGACCAAATGGATTGATTTAGGCATTCAATTTTTGATCGCAACCAAACATTGTGAGCTTCAAAATGTCCCAAAACAATTCCAAATTTCACAAAATCGCCCAATTCACTCATTAATGCATCTCCATATCCATCACTTCACTTTGCTCATTTTTTTTATCATTGCATTACCATTCAACTTTTGCAAATTCCACTCACATTTTCAAGTGAACCTCGTATCTAGTGGTTTACTCTATTAACTGGTTGTAGTGATTGCTTATCCATGCAACTCGGTAGGATGGGTATATCACCATAAGTATGCTACATCATTCACATTCCTATATATCATTTATATCATCTAAGTGAACCTCATATCAAGTGGTTCATTCTATTAACCTGATGATTGCAATGATTGGTTATCCATGCAACTTGATAGGATGGGTAAATCTTCATAAGGACACACCCATATCATCATCCAACATCCTCTTGTTTGAAATTAAAATCCATTTGGTCCCCCTCATTTTTTGAGTGAGACTATGCTTATATTAATTTGTCCAACAACTATCATTGATGTCCTTGTCCATGGGATTTAAACACAGATAACTTTCATTACATTATCTCCTTTACATTAGAAGTCATTGGGAACACATGCCTATTAGGATGATTGGTTTCAATTGAAGGAATTTCTCAATAGTCACTATATGGTCCTAACCCTCCACAGATTGACTCTTTTTCTTTTATCATCTTGCATTTTCATCAATTTGCATTTCAATGACACCCAAAGGCATATTCTTCAACAACATAGAACCACCCCAAAATTGGGGTAACCAAATTTGATTTTTATTTCCCATGTTGGTATACCTCATTCACATCATTCATATCATCCACATCATCCAAAAAACCCTTTCATCTATTTGGGCAAAAATAGACTACCTTATTACCCACATTACATCCACATTATCTCCCAAAATTGGCAAAAATCCCTTTTTTGTTAGGGAAAGAGCAGAATAAATCATTGCATCATCATCTATGTCACTCACCTTCATTTACATCATTCATATCATCCACATCATCCAAAATACCCTTTCATTTGTTGAGGAAAAAACAGAATACATAATTCACCCACATTTACATCCACATTATCACCCACAATTCTATTAATTGGATCATGAAATTCATTATTCAATCACTCGCCAATTGAGGGGGTAAGCTACACTCGTAATTTTTATCTTCAGGATCTTCTTGCACACCAAGGAAAAGAAGTTGCTTCACCAAACCAGGTATCTCTTGTTTTTGCAACGCATTGTGTTTCACGTAATGTGATATGAAAAGGAGCATATGTAGACACCAAAACCTAGCCACTTGTCATCCTTCCACATCCTCAAATCATAGCCATTCATTATATATATAAATATATAAATATATAAATAAATACATACATACATACATACATACATACATACATACATACATATATATATATATATATATGTATGTATGTATGTATGTATGTATGTATGTATTTATTTATATATATATGAATAAATATTTTATATTTATATATATTTAATAAATATATATGTATATATGTGAGTAAATCTAAGCCATCCAACACATCTGAATCTCAGCCATCCATCTAACTTAATTCATGTCACTCATAAATGCATAATATTAGCCCTTCATCATGATTTAATCTCGATCACCTATTGGTGTCATTGAAACCCTAACATGTTGAAGGTAAGTTATTAAAAATTATTCACTTTTGTGACTAAGGGTTGATCAGTTAAGTAGTTAAGCAGTTAAGCGATCTATTTTTTGATTCTTGAAAGCCTCCATCATCACACAAAACCCTAGAATTTCGCTAACATCCTTCCTCTTCTTCACCATCGCATCCATACTTTCTATTGCCAAAATCCTTGTGAACCAGATCTAGTTCTATAGACCACTCTTCCATCAATCCTGAACACTATTGAGCATTCCTTGAATGTTTTTGAGCATTCCAAGAACATTGTAGGGCATTCACAGTCCTCCTAGAATGCTCCAGGGCATTTTTCCTCAGCTAGTTTACTATTGAAAAACCCTCGAATACTTTTGGGTATTCATGCACCATTAGATCGTAGAAGTAGAAGAATAGATCAACGTTGCAGATATTACTCTGACAAGGTATAAATTATTATTTTCTTTACAACTTACATTTTTTTTATTTCACTTGCATTTCATGATTACAAAACCTAGGTTTTTGTAGATTTATTATTCAGAGGGTATCACATAGTGGAGCCCTCGCATATACTATTAAATTCCTTTGGTGTGATTTATGTATATTATAGGATATATATTCATTAATGGTTGTTACAACTTGGGTGGTCCTATAGGGATACATAAGCCCACCCACAACTTGAATGAAGCAAAGACAATTTTTGAAGACACCAACTATTCTTTACAACAAGGGTTTTACAACCTTCGCATTGTAATATTGTATCAAAAGCAATAAAGTGCATCGTAACCCTATATTTAGGGCAAATCTATTATAAAATTTGGAGATCCAAGCTCCTTCAGTCATAATAAATTAGATCTATCATTTTGTGCATGCATCATGTTATTTGCTTTTGATTTATTACTTTATTGGTTTTGTTTTTACTTTACAACTAGCTTAGAAGAACCAAAGCACAAATAAGATCTCATATTGTTCTTTGATGGTTCAAAATGTGAGCAAGAGGTGGTGTAGGAATTATATTTTTCACACTGCAAAGGCCTCCTATTCCCCTTTCATTCAAATTTTATTTCTCATGCACCAAAAATATTGCTAAATACAAACCTCGTCTTTTGGATCTTCAAACAGTTCTCACCATGAATGTTAAGAGACTTAAAATATTTGGTGACTCATTGCTCATAATCAATCAAGTAAAATAAATCTATCAAATCAAATGCTCAGTATTGAAATCATAAAATACCATCATGGAAAATTTTCTAGCAAATTTTGAATGGTATGACATCGAGGCTATCCCTCGGTCCTCTAATAATTTTGCAGATACAATGGCTTCCTTGGAATTCCTAATTCTAAAAAATCTATCAGATGATTTCACCACTATTCATGTCAAAACACTCTTACAATATATGACTTTGTGAGATACTTCTACAAAAGAGCAAAGCATCCACATGGTACAAATTAAACCATACCAAGATTGGTTCCTACACATTCAAGACTTCTTAAAACTTGCTTCCTGGAGATATTTGATCCTACATTGCCCTTATGATAATTTTACAACCATTTATCTTAAGGTCCTCTTGCAATTCATCTTTGTAAAAAATGCTTTTGGAGAGGAGCAAGCTATTCATTTAGTTCAAGTTGAGCAATATCTAGATTGGTTCTCCTAGATCAAATATTTCTTGAAGCTTGGAATCCCTCCTACAGGTTTATCGCATGCTACCAAATTAACATTCAAGAAAAAAAGTGACTATATATGTCTTTCTAGGAGATATATTGTACCATAAAAGTTATTATGTCATCCTTCTTCGATTTCTAGAGCTCCAAGAATCTACTTTGGCCATTTTGTAAGCTCACAATGGTACATGTGATGGTCATTTTAGTGGCATGGCCATTGCAAAGCACATCCTCCATATGGGCTATTACTGGCCTATAATAGATCATGATTGTTGCGTTTATGTCAAAAGGTGCATAAAATATCAACATCATACTAATTTGTCCCATATACCTTTGCAAGCGCTACAGTCGATACACTCATTATGGCATTTTTTGTAATGGGGCTTCAAAACCTATAAAATTGGCTTTGAAACCTTTGGAAAATTGATTAGTTTTTGGGGGCCTACTTAGGTTTCTAGGTGACTAAGCTTGGAGGTGTAGTATTCAAGCCCCCTTGGTCCTTTTAGCTTACTATTTAAAAATAAAAGTGATTATGAATCTCAAGAAGGGAATGAGATAAAATGCAATAATATGAAAGTGTAAAAAATAGAGTGCAAATAGAGAAATTATGACCTAAATGCAGCATGCAAGAGTAACCTAGGGTTTTGAGAGTGAAATCCTATCCCCAAGCCCTAGAGAACCAAATTTATGTCCCGTAAGGGGTGATTGCAAATTTGGTCCTGTTGAATTCATGCCTTGTAAGGATGGGGCATGAATTTGCAATAGATACTTTAAATGATATAATAATGTAAAAATGAAATGCAATATGGAAACTTAATGATCTAAGAAGACTAAAAATGTAAAAAGAAACCTGGTGGTAGTAAAATAACACTCATCAATGAAGACCATCAAAATAGTAGACCCCTCCTCAAGGCTCCAACACTCATCCACCAAGAGCATCAAATCACAAAGCAAAAACAATAGTAGAAGGATCCAAAGCACAAGACCACTGGTTAGATCACACTTGGAAGAATGAACTTTTCTAGAACTTGTCATCATCAAAAAAATGCTAGAAAACATTTTTAGGAAAACTATTTTTAAAAAGGAAAATCAATCCTTTTTTATAGGAGGTTTGAAGGGGAAAAATGTAGGAAAATAAAAAATAACTTTTTCCAAGTTGATTCCATAGAGTTCGGCCTTAAAATTAAGGATTTTAGAGAGGAGAACCTTTTTTTTTTTAATTTTTTCCCTAGAGTTACTAGGTGTGAATTCAATCAAGCCAAGCAAAAAGGAAAAACAAGAGGTAAATAAAGGGTTCAACTTGTACTTAATAATTTTATATGCCTTTAATAGGAATCCTAAGGAAAATTAACTTGTTTAGGTGGGTCAATTTCCCATGTCTACATTTTTCCCCCTCTTTGATGCATTTATGGCCTAGTAAATGCATCAAAGAAATATGTAGACACCTATGGGCAAATAATGGTGAACACAAAAAGAGGTGGATAGTTTAGAAGAAGGGATAGTGCAAATATGGTGTCATTTCTAACACTTTGAAATTTTACATGCAAAATGAGGCATTAATGATTTTAATGCCTCACAGGCTAGTTTGCCCCCTTGATTTTTAGAAGGAATGCAATATTTCTTAGGAAACTCAAAAAAGGAGGACAAATAGAGAGAAAAGAGTGAAAAATAAAAAAGGAGATAAAAAGAGGGGAATAAGAAGGGGGAGGGTAAATTGAATTTATTTTCATTGTGCAAGAAGAAGATAAGGATATCTAGAGAAAAAGGAGAAATGGTTCTTCCCACACACTATTCACCGATCATGAGGGGTGAGGCTAGTGTAGTGGTGAACCAAGCATAGGTAAGCAAAAAATTTAAACCCTAAGAATTCATTTTTTCAATTTATGTTGAGTTTTTTTAATGTTTTAAGGGTTGTAGGTGAGAATCGACATGTGGGGCCTTAATACAAATTTGAGGGCCACCCATGAATTCAATGTAGATCCGATGGTGATCAAAATTGTGCCCCATCCGTACATGATGTGAATTTCCAAATTCATATCTCATATGTATAGGGTATGAATTCCTGAATTTATGCCTTGGAAATAGGGGATGCAAATTTGGAAAAGAGGAAGAAGAAGAGAAAAAAAAAGGAATAGGAAGAAAGAGAAGAAAGAAAAATAAAAAGAAATATATTACTTTTGTTCATGCATTATGATTAGGATTTATGATTTTTATTTTATTATTATTATTTTTTAACTAAACTAATGAAATTTAATTTAATGTTTTTGGTTGCAACATGAGTTACTTGAGAGTAGGGAGTGGCAGTCGAGCTCCTTGGAGGAGGCATAATGGTAGCTCACAATAGTGAAGCAAGATACTCTACAAGTGATGGGGCTACTGAAGCTAGCAGATATACCCTAGGTTGAGGTAGACAGTGTGCTATTGACGATGCTGGTAGAGAGGTGGTACCCAAAGTCATCTACCTTCTGACTATCCATAGGGGAGATGACCATCATATTGGAGGATGTGTCATGCATCCTATGCATACCCATTAGGGGAGAGTAATTTATAGAGCATAGGTATGGTATACAACACTATAAATATTATCGAGGGATTAGACCCACAAGATCCAATAGAATGGTATCCATGTGGATGAGTTGCTAGAGTGATATAGAGTAGATGCCTTGAAAATTGTACTCTATGGGGTAGTGTTTGGGTTTCTAGTGTGCCATACTAGTAGGTGATACCTATCATGGGTACTAGCAAGAGTAGTAGCAGATATGTGGGACCAACAAGTAAAGTTTGTATGGGGTCTATATGTGTTGGCTCATATATATAGGATAGTGTACAATGTCATGTACAAATGGCATGTAAGGCTAGTATGTGTGGCATTTCTCCAAGTGTGGTTCTAGGAGCACGTAGCTATATGAAGACCGCATGCACTTCTAGGACCATTTTTCAACCTAGAGTGACCAACAATATATGATTAGACCTATCACTTTGAATGATTCCAGAGGATATATGCAAGGATTATACCATTAGGGAGGTTGGTGATAGATGAGCTATGGGACCACATGATCATATGATGATTGTGGTATCTGCAACCTAGATGGACTTAGGATGGGGTGGAGTTGGCTAGGGTGAGGAGGATCAAATGGGTCTCTATAGAGAATGGGGAGCTAGAGATTTATTAGTTTGATTGATTCCAACATTAGTTCAAAATCCTTTGGGAGATACTAGACTTGAGATACTGCTAGTTTTGATGGATGTGAAGGGATCCATCAAGAGTTGAAGGGGACCCTGATGCAGGTAAATGGAAAAAGGACCTGGATGACCTACTACATGTTGATACAAGGGTGGATGACATCAAGGTGGCATTAGGCTATAGGATATGGTAAAGGGATGTTGTACCCCTAAGGATATCCCCACCTATGCTAGTGTAGGGATACCAGGTCATGACCCATCGAGTGCAAATAGCCTTATGAGAGGCTACTTGATGTACAAAAAAGTGATGACAAAAGGCTCTTAATCCTAGATAAGATAGGGCATAGGTTAGGATAGATATGGTGATTATTATGAGGATAACCATCACCCTCTTAGGCTCAATGGGAGTGGGGATAGTAGGAGTTCCTCCACAATGATAGATGCTAGGGTGAGTAGGACAACAAGGGGTACCTCTATATTGATGGTGGTGGGACCTAGTAGGACCATGGATCAAGAGGACCTAGCAAAGGATATGGAGTTATTGTAGGCCTAGATAATGGTCATGCATAGGCATATGGACCTTCTTCAAGAGGATAGGGCCAAGAGGATATAAGGGCTACAAAGTGCCTTGAGCATGACACTCAAAGAGTGAGATATGGTGAGGGTTTTGGTACACTATCTTAGAGGGGAGATGAGCCAACTGGAGTAGGAGCAGCAATAGGCTCAAGTTGAAGGGATGGCTATCATCATTAGTAGCTAGTAAGGCAAGGGAATCTTACCTACTACAATTAGAGCTATAGAGGGTGGAATAGAGGTTGGCAGCATTTATATAGGGGGAGACTTTATACTAGACCCTATACTTCCAAGATTTTTAGCAAAGAAGAGGGTGCCTTCATAATCCTTCCTTAAAACACAAGTTCATTCACAATCCAAGTCATAGACTATTTTATAATCCATGAACATGCCCCCACCAAGACCACATCCAACAGGTGGAGTAGAGGAGATGGACTCATAGAGCTAGGGCTAGGATCAGGGTGACATGTCAATTTTTATTATGGCATACATCCTTTGGGATGATCGAGTGTGTTAGGCTTGGACTATGGTACACCGACCAAGTTTATGTGTACTCTTTGATGTTCAAGTAATACCATATTGCATTTTGATGTATATGTGTTTGTTTAATGTGTGTTTATGATTTTTTATGTTTAGTGCTTTTATGTTTGATTATGCATGAATGAGTGAAATGAACTTAACTATTAAATTTTTGGATGAACTAAAGTAATGTAATGCTTGATGTGTTGAAGTTAACTAATGAATAAAATGCATGAGTGGATCAGGATATGGAAAGAAAAATGTGATGGAAGAAAGAAAAAAAAGAGAGAAGGAAAAACAAATCTCTAGCCGAATTCATGCCCCTTAAAATGGACCACAAATTCATCGTAGTAAACATGTGTGCCCCATATGTACAGGGGACAAATTTAGAAAATATAAAAGAAGAAGATGATGATGATGAAGGAGAAGTTCAACAAATGAAAAAAAAATAAAAAGGTTCTTGGAATATAACATTTGATTCGGTGTAGATCATAAAAGGTTAGTGTGATCAAACAAACGTAAATTAAGTGAAAAGGAAAAAAAGAGGGGAGCTGGATCTTATAAGGATGTATGCTCGCAAATGGCCAAATAGAGGCTATCCCTCATTGATGCCCATGAAGTTATCCCATAAGTGTGTAATTCTTGCTAGAAAAGAACAAGTGTGGAGTGATACTTGCTATGGATGTGATGCTCACAAAAGGATGTGGTTGGAGAGATATCTGCTAGTATATCTACTCCCAAATGGCCAAATGGAGGCTATATTTTTCTAATGACCATGAATCTATCCATATGGGGTGAAATGTTTGATTGATTTACAAAAATAAGTGTAACCCAATTGGAGTGTGGTGTGTACAAAATATGAGTGAGCAAAGCAAAATATAGCAAAATAATGTGCATGTGTTAGATTTAAGGAAGAGAGATGAGAAGAAGAAGAAAGTAGTGTGTGTGTGTCCTTATTGAAATTTCAATAGCTAAGAGATGTGCATAAGATAGTGGTTGTATGAGAACCATATATAATATTCATATGGTACCTATCGTATCCCACGTGGATCCCTTAGCAATTGAAATATCAAGAAGGAAAAAGTGTGAGCAAAAACAAGATGTGTAGATAGAATAAGGCACGTATATCCTGTCTTGGAGAAAAGAAGAAATCATTGAAAACCTACAAAGGACAAATATATACAAGAGATGAAGAACCATATCCCTTGACTTGGAGAAAACTAGAATTATTAAAAAAAATTAAGGTCAAGGAATATGCCCTAGATTGGGGATTTTCTAAGTATCAGTGACCTAGTATGAGTGTAATGCATATGAGCTAAAACCTAACTAGGTTTTGTCACTTGCCTCATTGTGAAATCCCTAATAATATTATGGTTTTTGAAGCCTAATACTTAACATTAATCTTACAACAAAATGATCATATAATCTAATATATTAAAGGTGCAATATAATGAAGTCAAATAGTAGTATAAAATAATAAAGAAATATACATAATACTCAAGAAAGAATGTATAGATTTTTTCATTATATAAGAATCTTGTACAATCTAGTTATAGAAATTGGTGTCCGTAATATAGATTTCATGAAATACCTTTGATTTTTATGTTATGACATCTAGCTAAGAAACACTTGACCTTCTTATGTATCAAATAATGTAATATATTCTAACACCCCCCTATATTACATTATTTGATAGAATATTCTCTTGATTTGTATAGTTGATCTCAAAATATTTGAAACTTATTTCATCCTAGATCCTTTGTGAATATATTTGCAATTCTTTCTTCTGTACAAATATGCTTTAGTCAGACATGATTATTCTAAGTGGTATTGATATTCAATGTGTTTAGTTTGTTCATGTATTATTGTATTTTTTATTAATTCTAGTACACCTTGATTGTCATAGTGTATTAGAGTTGGAGTTATTTTGATTCCCATGTCTGATAGTATGTATTGTAGCCATAACACTTCAAAATTTGCATCTCTTGTTGCACAATATTCTACTTCAATAGATGATTGTGCTACTGCATGTTGTTTCTTACTGTGCCATGATATTGATCCTATGCCAAGATAAAAAATATATCCTGATGTAGACTTTTTATCATCAATAGAGCCAACATAGTCAAAATTTGAATATCCCTATAGACAAAAATATATATCATTTTTTATACATGTCAGTCCATAATTTTTATTCTTGTTTATATATTGTAGCATTCTTTGTGTAGCTTTCCAATGACTCTCTCTTGGTTCTTGCATAAATATTGAAAGATAATTTATAGTAAAACTAGATCCAACCGAGTATTTGTTAAATACAAAAGACTGCCAAGTAATTGAATATAGGTTGTAGTTGAGATGAGATGTTTCATCATTTCTAGATAGTTGAAGTCCTTGTTCCATTGGTGTATATTTAGGCTTGCAATTATTCATTTTGTATTTCTCAAGTAGTCTTTGCATATTTTCTTTGTGTAATTGTAATATTATCTTCATTTTGATGAATTTCTAGACCAAGGAAATAATGCATAAGTCCCAAATCAGTCATCTCAAAATCCTTTTCAAGATATTTTTTTCTTCACTCATTAATTTTTTTGAGATTTCTATAATCACTATATCATCAACATAAACTATAAGTATTAATATCCCATTTCCAACTTTTTTTGTATATAAATTTGGATTTGATATTATTTGCTTAAAATTGTGTTGCAACAAGTGATTATTAATATTTATATACCATGCTCAGGGAGCCTGCTTTAGATCATATAAGGATTTGTTTAATTTACAAACCTTGTGTTTCTAATATTTAACAAAAAATCCTTCTAGTTGAGACATATAGACTTCTTCTAAATCACCATTAATAAATACACTTTTTACATCCATTTGATGAGTTTTCCAACCATGATGTGTTGCTAAAGCACATATTATTTTGATAGTAGTCATTTTAGTTGTTGGTACAAAGGTTTCTTCAAAGTCTATCCCTTCTATTTGAGTATAACATTTTACTACTAGTCAAGATTTGTACTTATCTAGAGAACCATCTACTTTATATTTAATCTTATAAATCCATTCAAAACCTACTACTATTTTTCCTAGATGTAGATATACTAAACTCCAAGTTTTATTTTTTTGCAATGATGAATATCTCTATTGGACATTTTGAGTCCCTAAGCTGAAATGTTGTCATTGATGTCAATAGAGCAATAAATGTCAAAAGGATCTATGAAGGGTTTTTGTGAAAACCAAGGCAGGGAAAATAAAAGGTTTTATTTAAAACCATGGACAACATATTTGATCTGGGTTTTTCTTAAAACCCACATTGGGCTTTCGTTTCATCGAAAAAGGTGCCCCGATGATGGAGTTATTTGAGTTTTAATGTTTGGTTTAAATTTTAATTATTTAAAATTTAAATTCAAATTTAAATGGAAAGTTTCCCGTCAATGTCATCATGCAAATACAATTTTAATATTTCCTCCGACGTCTTCAAAGTGTTATTAAACACTATATAAAGGGGTGGCAATTAAACCAAATAATCATCCTTGCTCTCATGTGTTAATTGCCTTGGAATTCGAAAGAGCTCATGCGAATTGTTGAAAAGGAAGCAGAGAAGAAAGCACAGTGATTTGGAAATCTCAAACGTGGTATGAGGCATGGCGCATTGGCGTATCAATTTTGCTAAGACTATGGGCAGCACAAATATCAGGGATCGAATCCCCTTGACGACAATGTGTGGGAAGCGCTTTGGCGCTTTGTCCTTTGCGATAGGTGGAGGAAGATTAAAGGCCCTTTTGGCCTTTGCTTTTCCAATGAGCGCTTTGGCTCGGTTGGAATCTTAGCCATGGCTAAGACGCTCATGGTGTGTGATGAATGGGGGTTCGAATCCCCTTGAGAGGTATTTACATTTTTGCCTTTAATAATTTTTATTAGCCCTAAAGTTTGGAGTTATAAGGTATTTAATGGGAATTAAATTTTATCATTAGGGTTGTGATTATTATTGCAAAAGCATATTTGATTTATGTTTTATTTTTATGGAAATGGAGAATTGATTTTAGGAGAAATAAGGAGTTGTTGTTAAAGTGATTTTGAGAGATTTATTGTGGGTTATTCTTAATAAGGGTTTTTATTAAAATAGACTTTGGTGGATGTGTTTATGAAGTTGGAGTGAAAAGGGTGTAAATTAAGTTATGCTTTTATTGTGATTATTTAAAAGACCACTAACCCTTATTAATATTGAAAAGGAAAGTTGTGATTAAGTGTGGCAGATTTTGTGGACAACTTATTGGCATCAAAAAGGTATGGGCACATTCTCCTATTGATTGTTTGTGGTGGTTGATTTCTGAAATATCATTGGAGTGAAAAGGATTAATTGAAGTTTCCTTTGTGAAGATGGTTGGTTGAATGCTTCAAGGTTTTCTGATTTGTGAGTTGTATTTAAACCTTGTTTCATTAGCATTGTTGTTGAAGCCCATTGATGATGAAATGAACTTGAACATGATCTAGAAAAGAACATGAGTATCATTGTTATGTGAGACTTGAGATAAAGCATTGTTGGAAACATTTTGAGTTGGTTGATACATGCTTGAACTAGGGTTTGTGAGAAAGGGTTGTTCCTTGATGTGATTGGTTGAGTTGAGTTGGTTAAGCCTAGTCAAGTGGATGTGTGAAATGGTTGTTCAAGTTCCATAAAACAAACTATTCTATATTCTGATTTGAGTTGAGATTGAGATTGAAGAATAGGACATATTGAGTCTCTAACAATTCTCTTTATGCTTCTATTGAGTTGAGATTGGGATTTGAGTATAGAACATATAGAGTCTCTAACAATTCTCTTTATGCTTCTATGAGATTGATTTGAGTTGAGATTGAGATTTAAGAATAGGACATATTGAGTCTCTAACAATTCTCTTTATGCTTCTATTAAGTTGAGATTGGGATTTGAGTATAGAACATATAGAGTCTCTAACAATTCTCTTTATGCTTCTATGAGATTGAATTGAGATATTGATTGTACTTTGAGTATAGAACATATTGAGTCTCTAACAATTCTCTTTATGATTCTATGAGATTGAACAAGTTATGTGTGAGCTTGTTAAGCAGATTTGAGACAAGTCTTTGAGAAGGCTTGTGGACTATTTTGAGTTAAGCTTTTGTGAAAGCTTGCTAAACAGATTTGAGCAAGTCCAAGAGAGGACTTATTGAGCAGATTTGAATAAGTCCAAGAGAGGACTTATTGAGCAGATTTGAGCAAGTCCAAGAGAGGACTTATTGAGCAGATTTGAGCAAGTCCTAGAGAGGACTTTGTTGAGCAGATTTAGACAGGTTTTTTGTGTGAACCTATTGAGAAGATTTAGATAGGTTTTGTGTGAACCTATTGAGAAGATTTGAGCAGGTTTTGAGTGAACCTATTGAGCAAAATTGTACTAGACTGACTGTACTATGTTTAGTGCAAGAGATTGAGTAGAACTATGCTAGACCGACTAAACTATGTTTGGTACAGTATTGAGATAGAGCTTTGGAGGTGATAGAGTATAGAGGATAGAGTCTCAGTGGATAGAGATCTAGCAGCTAGGACAATTGAAGACAAGATCTGAGTGAGAAGTCTTCAAGTGGAGAGAGATCCACCAATTAGTGCAGCATAGAGACAGAGTCTTCTAGAAGATCACTAGCTAGAGCAGAAGGGGAAAGAGTTCTCCTATGGAAGAGATCCATGAACTTGAGATTAGGGGATCAACATCTCCTTTGGATAGAAGTCCATAAACATTGTAATTTGGGAAGGATTCCCAAGAGATTGATTGAGAAAGTTTTAGTAAAATATTTTCTCTGTGGAGGTAGCCCACATTGGGTGAACCATGTTAAAATGGTGTCTCTTATGTGTGTGATGCTTTGTGTGATGTTTATGGTTTCATTAATGTTGATGCTTCTATTTGGGAAAAAATTTTATGTTATACTGTTCACCCCCTCTCAGTATAAGCACATGTTCTTCAATTGGTATCAGAGTCGGTCTCTCCACAAAGAGTTTAACAACTTGGATATGGATCCATCAGTATCACACATGTGCTCAGGGAGTGAAGAAAGTATAGACTTTGAAGAAGTGCTCTCCAAGTGTCTCCAAGATCTTGAAAGGATTCAAGAAGAGAATGCACAACTAAGGGAACAAATTCAAGATTTTGAATCAGCAAGAATTGAGATTTTGCAAAGGCTAATAGAACTCGAAATGGAAGTGAAAGAAAGAAGAGAAATTGAACATCAATTAAGAGATATGTTGGAAGCCAAAGAAGCAGGACTTGAGAGAGTGGCAGCAGAAATTGTTATGTTAAAATGCAGAACTGAAATAAACAAGAGATTAAGTCAGCAAGAGGTAGAAACATCAAGCAAAAATAAGGTACCCCACCATATCTCCAGAAAATAAGATCACAAAGGAAAGAATACCAGATTGAGTCCTCATCAAAACAGGTTACAAAATTTCTTCCATGGACATTGTTTCTCTTGCAATAAATATGGTCATAAAGTTGTGCATTGCATTAATAGAGACTATGATAGTAGTAGTATGGATTCTCTTGTATCATATATGGATGATGATGTTGAGTGCTACAAATGCAATAACTTTGGGCATATAGCTAGAAGATGCAATCTAGAAAATTCTAAGTCTAGTAGAAAGACCACAACTCAAACTACTAGGAAAGAAGAAAAAGGAAAAGGAAAACTAAAATATTTGCTAGTTCAAATAGCATTGCATGCTCAGGATAAAGAAGAGAAATGGTTTCTGGATAGTGGGTGCTCTAGACACATGACAGGAGAAAAATAAAAATTTATAACTTTGAAAGAAGGAAATAGAGGGTCAGTAAACTTTGGGGACAATGGTTCAACAAAAATCAGTGGAAAAGGAACTCTAAGTATAGGCAATGGGAAAGCAAAAGCTGAAAATGTTCTATATGTGGAAGGCTTGAAACACAATCTCTTGAGCATTAGTCAACTTTGTGATCAAGGTCATATGGTAACCTTTCATCAAGATCGATGTGAAGTAAGAAAGTCTAAAACTAGAAAACTGGTAGCAAGTGCTATAAGAGAAAGAAATCTTTATGTACTCAATGAGATCAAGAGGGAAAAATGTCATTTATCCAAAGAGAATGAGGATCGATCTCAACACATAATATTGGGTCCAAATGAGAATCTTCTAATGGTTTTGGAAGATAAATAATTGAGTGATCCTATAGAAAGCAAGTCAAAAGAAAGAAATGATATGGACAAAGGCAAACAAATAGAGGACTACTCAATAGAGAATGGTTATGATCTCAAAGGTGAACTTATCTATGCTCTTGACATAGTGAAGAAGGTAAGAAAGCAACACTCTAAGCTTGAAAGTCAGTTTCAAGAATGTGATGAAGAAATATTATTGCTCATAGAGGACTTAGAGAAGTCAAAGGCCAAGGCAAGTAAGTTCAGAGAAAAGTTAGAAGCAAAAATCTTGGAATGTGAGAAGTTAGCACAAGAAGTGGCTACTCTAAAGAAATATTTACAGGACTCCAAGATCAAGATGAAGAGTTTCACAAATAGCTCTAAGAACTTGGATAAGTTCATTCATGGACAACAAAGAACATCATGTTCAACAGGTCTAGGTTTTGGAAAGAAACAAGAAAAGGCAAAGTCTACTTCAAGTCTTGAAGAAGAAGAAACAACATCAGAAGAAGATACTTCAGAAGAGGGATTCTCAGATGTAAGTGAAAGTGAAACTTCTAAGGATGAGTCAGATTGTAGTGAGTCCAACAGGGACAATGGGCAAAGAAGATACAGATGGAACAACAATCAGAATAGGAGACCAATGAGGTCTAGGCAAGGAAGATTCAATGGGAGATGCTTCTCATGTCACAGGTTTGGGCACATGGCTTCACAGTGCAGGACACATGAAAGATAGGTATATGGAAGAGAACAAATTTTCCAAGGATATTGTTATTCATGTAATGAGTTTGGTCATAAGGCAATAAATTGTAGGATTCATGATAGAAGAGGATATGGCTTCACCAGGAGAAATCCTAAGACTATTGCACATCCAAGGAATAATAACATTAAGTGTTATAAGTGCAATAATGATGGTCACATAGCAAGATGGTGTAGAGAAAATATTCCAAAAATAGGTATGAACAGGAATAGGAATATGAACATGAACAGGAATAGGAATATGAACATGAATAGGAACAGGAATATGAACAAGAACAAGAATAGGAACATGAACAGAAACAAGAAGATGAACAGGAACAGAGACTCAGAAAAGAAAAGAGACTCAAAAAATAATGAGAACAAGAACAAGTACAAGAATAGGAACATGGATGAAAACAAGAATGAGAACAAGAACAGGTACAAGAACAGGAACATGGATGAGAACAAGAACAGGAACAGGAACAGGGATGATGACTCGAAAAGAAACAGTGAGAGAATTCAACAAAAAGAAAAAGGAAAAGACAAAGGCAGAGAATAGTGCTTTCGAGGAGTAGAAATACTCCCACCCCATAATTAACCACCTCATGTGGAGGTGGGGGAGGGGCTAAGCTAAGAGGCTTAATTCTTAGCCCCGAGCCCCAAAGGTGACCCTTTGCCATTGATGTCAAAGGGGGAGAGATTTGTGTATTATGGGGAGAGTTTTTGGATATGAGGAGAGATTTGATATCTAAGAGAGCATTGAGCCAGGGGGAGCAAAAAAGAAGGTCAGAATTTAGTAAAAGGATTTGGGTTGCCATCAATGACAAAGGGGGAGATTGTTGGACATTTTGAGTCCCTAAGCTGAAATGTTGTCATTGATGTCAATAGAGCAATAAATGTCAAAAGGATCTATGAAGGGTTTTTGTGAAAACCAAGGCAGGGAAAATAAAAGGTTTTATTTAAAACCATGGACAACATATTTGATCTGGGTTTTTCTTAAAACCCACATTGGGCTTTCGTTTCATCGAAAAAGGTGCCCCGGTGATGGAGTTATTTGAGTTTTAATGTTTGGTTTAAATTTTAATTATTTAAAATTTAAATTCAAATTTAAATGGAAAGTTTCCCATCGACGTCATCATGCAAATACAATTTTAATATTTTCATCGACGTCTTCAAAGTGTTATTAAACACTATATAAAGGGGTGGCAATTAAACCAAATAATCATCCTTGCTCTCATGTGTTAATTGCCTTGGAATTCGAAAGAGCTCATGCAAATTGTTGAAAAGGAAGCAGAGAAGAAAGCGTAACGATTTGGAAATCTCAAACGTGGTATGAGGCGTGGCGCATTGGCATATCAATTTTGCTAAGACTATGGGCAGCGCAAATATCAGGGATCGAATCCCCTTGATGATAGCGTGTGGGAAGCGCTTTGGCGCTTTGTCCTTTGCGGCAGGTGGAGGAAGATTAAAGGCCCTTTTGGCCTTTGCTTTTCCAATGAGCGCTTTGGCTTGGTTGGAATCTTAGCCATGGCTAAGACGCTCATGATGTGTGACGGACAGGGGTTCGAATCCCCTTGAGAGGTATTTACATTTTTGCCTTTAATAATTTTTATTAGCCCTAAAGTTTGGAGTTATAAGGTATTTAATGGGAATTAAATTTTATCATTAGGGCTGTGATTATTATTGCAAAAGCATATTTGATTTATGTTTTATTTTGATGGAAATGGAGAATTGATTTTAGGAGAAATAAGGAGTTGTTGTTAAAGTGATTTTGAGAGATTTATTGTGGGTTATTCTTAATAAGGGTTTTTATTAAAATAGACTTTGGTGGATGTGTTTATGAAGTTGGAGTGAAAAGGGTGTAAATTAAGTTATGCTTTTATTGTGATTATTTAAAAGACCACTAACCCTTATTAATATTGAAAAGGAAAGTTGTGATTAAGTGTGGCAGATTTTATGGACAACTTATTGGCATCAAAAAGGTATGGGCACATTCTCCTATTGATTGTTTGTGGTGGTTGATTTCTGAAATATCATTGGAGTGAAAAGGATTAATTGAAGTTTCCTTTGTGAAGATGGTTGGTTGAATGCTTCAAGGTTTTCTGATTTGTGAGTTGTATTTAAACCTTGTTTCATTAGCATTGTTGTTGAAGCCCATTGATGATGAAATGAACTTGAACATGATCTAGAAAAGAACATGAGTATCATTGTTATGTGAGACTTGAGATAAAGCATTGTTGGAAACATTTTGAGTTGGTTGATACATGCTTGAACTAGGGTTTGTGAGAAAGGGTTGTTCCTTGATGTGATTGGTTGAGTTGAGTTGGTTAAGCCTAGTCAAGTGGATGTGTGAAATGGTTGTTCAAGTTCCATAAAACAAACTATTCTATATTCTGATTTGAGTTGAGATTGAGATTGAAGAATAGGACATATTGAGTCTCTAACAATTCTCTTTATGCTTCTATTGAGTTGAGATTGGGATTTGAGTATAGAACATATAGAGTCTCTAAAAATTCTCTTTATGCTTCTATGAGATTGATTTGAGTTGAGATTGAGATTTAAGAATAGGACATATTGAGTCTCTAACAATTCTCTTTATGCTTCTATTAAGTTGAGATTGGGATTTGAGTATAGAACATATAGAGTCTCTAACAATTCTCTTTATGCTTCTATGAGATTGAATTGAGATATTGATTGTACTTTGAGTATAGAACATATTGAGTCTCTAACAATTCTCTTTATGATTCTATGAGATTGAACAAGTTCTGTGTAAGCTTGTTAAGAAGATTTGAGACAAGTCTTTGAGAAGGCTTGTGGACTATTTTGAGTTAAGCTTTTGTGAAATCTTGCTTGAGCAGATTTGAGCAAGTCCAAGAGAGGACTTATTGAGCAAATTTGAGCAAGTCCAAGAGAGGACTTATTGAGAAGATTTGAGCAAGTCCAAGAGAGGACTTATTGAGCAGATTTGAGCAAGTCCTAGAGAGGATTTGTTGAGCATATTTAGATAGGTTTTGTGTGAACCTATTGAGAAGATTTAGATAGGTTTTGTGTGAACCTATTGAGCATATTTGAGTAGGTTCTGAGTGAACCTATTGAGAAGAATTGTACTAGACCGACTATACTATGTTTAGTGCAAGAGATTGAGCAAAACTATGCTAGACCGACTGAACTATGTTTGGTACAGTATTGAGATAGAGCTTTGGAGGTGATAGAGTATAGAGGATAGAGTCTCAGTGGATAGAGATCCAGTAGCTAGGACAATTGAAGACAAGATCTGAGTG
Organism: Wollemia nobilis; assembly: GCA_028583015.1. NCBI lineage: Eukaryota > Viridiplantae > Streptophyta > Pinopsida > Araucariales > Araucariaceae > Wollemia > Wollemia nobilis. The sequence continues at coordinate 2,252,760 of JAQPPZ010001340.1, forward strand.
AGAAGTCTTCAAGTGGAGAGAGATCCACCAGTCAGTGCAACATAGAGATAGAGTCTTCTAGAAGATCACTAGCCAGAGCAGAAGGGGAAAGAGTTCTCCTATGGAAGAGATCCATGAACTTGAGATTAGGGGATCAACATCTCCTTTGGACAGAAGTCCATAAACATTGTAATTTGGGAAGGATTCCCAAGAGATTGATTGAGAAAGTTTTAGTAAAATATTTTCTCTATGGAGGTAGCCCACATTGGGTGAACCATGTTAAAATGGTGTCTCTTATGTGTGTGATGCTTTGTGTGATGTTTATGGTTTCATTAATGTTGATGCTTCTATTTGGGAAAAATTTTATGTTATATTGTTCACCCCTCTCTCAGTATAAGCACATGTTCTTCAATTGGTATCAGAGTCGGTCTCTCCACAAAGAGTTTAACAACTTGGAGATGGATCCATCAGTATCACACATGTGCTCAGGGAGTGAAGAAAGTATAGACTTTGAATAAGTGCTCTCCAAGTGTCTCCAAGATCTTGAAAGGATTCAAGAAGAGAATGCACAACTAAGGGAACAAATTCGAGATTTTGAATCAGCAAGAATTGAGCTTTTGCAAAGGCTAATAGAACTCGAAATGGAAGTGAAAGAAAGAAGAGAAATTGAACATCAATTAAGAGATATGTTGGAAGCCAAAGAAGTAGGACTTGAGAGAGTGGCAGCAGAAATTGTTATGTTAAAATGCAGAACTGAAATAAACAAGAGATTAAGTCAGCAAGAGGTAGAAACATCAAGCAAAAATAAGGTACCCCACCATATCTCCAGAAAATAAGATCACAAAGGAAAGAATACCAGATTGAGTCCTCATCAAAATAGGTTACAAAATTTCTTCCATGGACATTGTTTCTCTTGCAATAAATATGGTCATAAAGTTGTGCATTGCATTAATAGAGACTATGATAGTAGTAGTATGGATTCTCTTGTATCATATATGGATGATGATGTTGAGTGCTACAAATGCAATAACTTTGGGCATATAGCTAGAAGATGCAATCTAGAAAATTCTAAGTCTAGTAGAAAGACCACAACTCAAACTACTAGGAAAGAAGAAAAAGGAAAAGGAAAACTAAAATCTTTGCTAGTTCAAATAGCATTGCATGCTCAGGATAAAGAAGAGAAATGGTTTCTGGATAGTGGGTGCTCTAGACACATGACAGGAGAAAAAGAAAAATTTATAACTTTGAAAGAAGGAAATAGAGGGTCAATAAACTTTGGGGACAATGGTTCAACAAAATATAGTGGAAAAGGAACTCTAAGTATAGGCAATGGGAAAGCAAAAGCTGAAAATGTTCTATATGTGGAAGGCTTGAAACACAATCTCTTGAGCATTAGTCAACTTTGTGATCAAGGTCATATGGTAACCTTTCATCAAGATCGATGTGAAGTAAGAAAGTCTAAAATTGGAAAACTGGTAGCAAGTGCTATAAGAGAAAGAAATATTTATGTACTCAATGAGATCAAGAGGGAAAAATGTCATTTATCCAAAGAGAATGAGGATCGATCTCAACACATAATATTGGGTCCAAATGAGAATCTTCTAATGGTTTTGGAAGATAAATAATTGAGTGATCCTATAGAAAGCAAGTCAAAAGAAAGAAATGATATGGACAAAGGCAAACAAATAGAGGACTACTCAATAGAGAATGGTTATGATCTCAAAGGTGAACTTATCTATGCTCTTGACACAATGAAGAAGGTAAGAAAGCAACACTCTAAGCTTGAAAGTCAGTTTCAAGAATGTGATGAAGAAATATTATTGCTCATAGAGGACTTAGAGAAGTCAAAGGCCAAGGCAAGTAAGTTCAGAGAAAAGTTAGAAGCAAAAATCTTGGAATGTGAGAAGTTAGCACAAGAAGTGGCTACTCTAAAGAAATATTTACAGGACTCCAAGATCAAGATGAAGAGTTTCACAAATAGCTCTAAGAACTTGGATAAGTTCATTCATGGACAACAAAGAACATCATGTTCAACAGGTCTAGGTTTTGGAAAGAAACAAGAAAAGGCAAAGTCTACTTCAAGTCTTGAAGAAGAAGAAACAACATCAGAAGAAGATACTTCAGAAGAGGGATTCTCAGATGTAAGTGAAAGTGAAACTTCTAAGGATGAGTCAGATTATAGTGAGTCCAACAGGGACAATGGGCAAAGAAGATACAGATGGAACAACAATCAGAATAGGAGACCAATGAGGTCTAGGCAAGGAAGATTCAATGGGAGATGCTTCTCATGTCACAGGTTTGGGCACATGGCTTCACAGTGCAGGACACATGAAAGATAGGTATATGGAAGAGAACAACTTTTCCAAGGATATTGTTATTCATGTAATGAGTTTGGTCATAAGGCAATAAATTGCAGGATTCATGATAGAAGAGGATATGGCTTCACCAGGAGAAATCCTAAGACTATTGCACATCCAAGGAATAATAACATTAAGTGTTATAAGTGCAATAATGATGGTCACATAGCAAGATGGTGTAGAGAAAATATTCCAAAAATAGGTATGAACAGGAACAGGAATATGAACATGAACAGGAACAAGAATATGAACATGAATAGGAACAGGAATATGAACAAGAACAAGAACATGAACAAAAATAAGAAGATGAACAGGAAAAGAGACTCAAAAAAGAATGAGAACAAGAATAGGTACAAGAACAAGAACATGGATGAAAACAAGAACAAGAACAAGTACAAGAATAGGAACATGGATGAGAACAAGAACAGGAACAGGAATAGGGATGATGACTCGAAAAGAAATAGTGAGAGAATTCAGCAAAAAGAAAAAGGAAAATACAAAGGTAGAGAATAGTGCTTTCGGGGAGTAGAAATACTCCCACCCCAGAATTAACCACCTCATGTGGAGGTGGGGGAGGGGCTAAGCTAAGAGGCTTAATTCTTAGCCCCGAGCCCCAAAGGTGACCCTTTGCCATTGATGTCAAAGGGGGAGAGATTTGTGTATTATGGGGAGAGTTTTTGGATATGAGGAGAGATTTGATATCTAAGAGAGCATTGAGCCAGGGGGAGCAAAGCCCCAAGGGGAGCAGAAAAGAAGGTCATAATTTAGTAAAAGGATTTGGGTTGCCATCAATGACAAAGGGGGAGATTGTTGGACATTTTGAGTCCCTAAGCTGAAATGTTGTCATTGATGTCAATAGAGCAATAAATGTCAAAAGGATCTATGAAGGGTTTTTGTGAAAACCAAGGCAGGGAAAATAAAAGGTTTTATTTAAAACCATGGACAGCATATTTGATCTGGGTTTTTCTTAAAACCCACATTGGGCTTTCGTTTCATTGAAAAAGGTGCCCCGGTGATGGAGTTATTTGAGTTTTAATGTTTGGTTTAAATTTTAATTATTTAAAATTTAAATTCAAATTTAAATGGAAAGTTTCCTATCGATGTCATCATGCAAATACAATTTTAATATTTCCACCGACGTCTTCAAAGTGTTATTAAACACTATATAAAGGGGTGGCAATTAAACCAAATAATCATCCTTGCTCTCGTGTGTTAATTGCCTTGGAATTCGAAAGAGCTCATGTGAATTGTTGAAAAGGAAGCAGAGAAGAAAGTGCAGTGATTTGGAAATCTCAAATGTGGTATGAGGCATGGCGCATTGGCATATCGATTTTGCTAAGACTATGGGCAGCGCAAATATCAGGGATCGAATCCCCTTGACGACAGTGTGTGGGAAGCGCTTTGGCGCTTTGTCCTTTGCGGTAGGTGGAGGAAGATTAAAGGCCCTTTTGGCCTTTGCTTTTCCAATGAGTACTTTGGCTCGGTTGGAATCTTAGCCATGGCTAAGATGCTCATGGTGTGTGGTGGACGGGGGTTCGAATCCCCTTGAGAGGTATTTACATTTTTGCCTTTAATAATTTTTATTAGCCCTAAAGTTTGGAGTTATAAGGTATTTAATGGGAATTAAATTTTATCATTAGGGTTGTGATTATTATTGCAAAAGCATATTTGATTTATGTTTTATTTTGATGGAAATGGAGAATTGATTTTAGGAGAAATAAGGAGTTGTTGTTAAAGTGATTTTGAGAGATTTATTGTGGGTTATTCTTAATAAGGGTTTTTATTAAAATAGACTTTGGTGGATGTGTTTATGAAGTTGGAGTGAAAAGGGTGTAAATTAAGTTATGCTTTTATTGTGATTATTTAAAAGACCACTAACCCTTATTAATATTGAAAAGGAAAGTTGTGATTAAGTGTGGCAGATTTTGTGGACAACTTATTGGCATCAAAAAGGTATGGGCACATTCTCCTATTGATTGTTTGTGGTGGTTGATTTCTGAAATATCATTGGAGTGAAAAGGATTAATTGAAGTTTCCTTTGTGAAGATGGTTGGTTGAATGCTTCAAGGTTTTCTGATTTGTGAGTTGTATTTAAACCTTGTTTCATTAGCATTGTTGTTGAAGCCCATTGATGATGAAATGAACTTGAACATGATCTAGAAAAGAACATGAGTATCATTGTTATGTGAGACTTGAGATAAAGCATTGTTGGAAACATTTTGAGTTGGTTGATACATGCTTGAACTAGGGTTTGTGAGAAAGGGTTGTTCCTTGATGTGATTGGTTGAGTTGAGTTGGTTAAGCCTAGTCAAGTGGATGTGTGAAATGGTTGTTCAAGTTCCATAAAACAAACTATTCTATATTCTGATTTGAGTTGAGATTGAGATTGAAGAATAGGACATATTGAGTCTCTAACAATTCTCTTTATGCTTCTATTGAGTTGAGATTGGGATTTGAGTATAGAACATATAGAGTCTCTAACAATTCTCTTTATGCTTCTATGAGATTGATTTGAGTTGAGATTGAGATTTAAGAATAGGACATATTGAGTCTCTAACAATTCTCTTTATGCTTCTATTAAGTTGAGATTGGGATTTGAGTATAGAACATATAGAGTCTCTAACAATTCTCTTTATGCTTCTATGAGATTGAATTGAGATATTGATTGTACTTTGAGTTTAGAACATATTGAGTCTCTAACAATTCTCTTTATGATTCTATGAGATTGAACAAGTTCTATGTAAGCTTGTTAAGCAGATTTGAGACAAGTCTTTGAGAAGGCTTGTGGACTGTTTTGAGTTAAGCTTTTGTGAAAGCTTGCTTGAGAAGATTTGAGCAAGTCCAAGAGAGGACTTATTGAGCAGATTTGAGCAAGTCCAAGAGAGGACTTATTGAGCAGATTTGAGCAAGTCCAAGAGAGGATTTGTTGAGCAGATTTAGATAGGTTTTGTGTGAACCTATTGAGCAGATTTAGACAGGTTTTGTGTGAACCTGTTGAGCATATTTGAGTAGGTTTTGAGTGAACCTATTGAGAAGAATTGTACTAGACCGACTGTACTATGTTTAGTGCAAGAGATTGAGCAGAACTATGCTAGACCGACTGAACTGTGTTTGGTACAGTATTGATTTCCAAGAGATTGATTGAGAAAGTTTTAGTAAAATATTTTCTCTGTGGAGGTAGCCCATATTGGTTGAACCACATTAAAATGGTGTCTCTTATGTGTGTGATGCTTTGTGTGATGTTTTTGGTTTCATTAATGTTGATGCTTATATTTGGAAAAAAAAATTATGTTATATTGTTCACCCCCCCTCTCAGTATAAGCACATGTTCTTCATATTCTAATTCCATGGTTGTTTTCCATTTTTAATGGCTTAATGCTTGACATGTTGTTACTGGTTCTGTCATGTTGCTCATAAATCCTCTATTTATTCGGGTTAGACTATGAGTTTGAGGTCTTGTAGTAGTCATATTAGGCATTTGTTCAATATTTGAATCTCTAACTATATTTGTAATCCAAATAGGTTTCCTTCTTTGTGAAATCATAGGATTTTTTGTATTTTCACTCTATTATTCTTGATATTTTGATTTTATTCTTTCATTTGATGAATTTTCTTCTAAGAATGCTAGAAGAATTTATGAATCATTCTTTTGTTATTTAATCTCTTCTTTGATTTTTTCATGAAAGATAACATCTCTGCTTATATAGAAATTCTTTGTGATTGGATTAATGATTCTATATCCTACAAATTCATCATTATAACCAAGAAATATACCTGACATAGTTTTTTTATCTAATTTTATCCCTTTTTGTTTTGGAATGTGCATATAAGCTTTACATCCAAAAATTCTTAATTTTCCAATATTTAGTTTTTTCCTTACGATACTTCTTTTAGAGTAGCATTCTTGAGTATCCTTGTAGGTAGTCTATTTTACAAGTATGCACCTATATTGACTACTTCTACCCATTATTTATGATTAAGATGAGCTTATTTTAACATACATCTTGCCATTTCCATGATAGATCTATTTCTTCATTTTGCAATTCTATTTTTTTGTGATGAATATGTTGTAGTGAGTTGTCTTTTTATTCCATTTTGTTCTAAAAATATTTTGAACTCTTTTGACATAAATTCTCCTCCTCTATCTGAATGAATATTTTTAATGGTTCTTCCTAATTATTTTTCTACTTGAAGTTTGAACTGTTTAAAACAACTAAATACTTCAAACTTATATTGCATAAAGTATACCCACATTTTTCTAGTGTAGTCATCAATAAATAAATGAAAATATTTATGTCCTCCAATACTAGTGATATTCATTAAACCACATAAGTCTATATATAAAAATTCTAAAGGTTGTTAAGATCTATACTGACAAATTTCAAGGAATTCTATGTTGTTTTCTTGCTAAACATTTTGGATATATAATAAATTTCCAATAAATATTTGGTAGACCTTCTTCCATTTTATATTTAACCATATCATTTAAGGATGGTGCAATAGTATTTCCTAACCATTTATACCAATTTTTTAATTTTATTTTAGATATTCCTATTAAGAGAGCCAAATTTTTAGCTATATTTAGCACAAAAAAACTAATTTTATAGGATCCTAAAGCTATCAAACTTCCCTGTTTGATAATATGACATTGTTTCCTTCCATTGATAACTTTAAATTCTATTGTCATATTTTGATCCATGAATTGAGAGATTGAAATAAGATTAGTAGTCAATCAAGGAACATATAAAACATTGCTAATTATTCCTTTTCTACTTATTAGATTGATTAGGATATCTCCTACTCATTTTACTTCATAGGTCTTATTATTTGCTATAATAACTAAATTTTCATATTTTCTTATAGTGTACTAAACCAATGTTTATCCCTAGTCATGTGTCTACTATCTCCAAATTCTATGTACCAATATTCCATGATGATTTTACTTAATGAGATTTCTATGAGAAGACTTCCTTATGTCCCCCTAAGTAAAGTTTGATGTTTCTAAAGTTGAGGTAGGATTCCTTACTTCTCCAAAATGGTTTTGCAAGAAAAACATTTCTTAAAATTATATTTAATAACACTTTAATAGATACTTTTCACTCTTAATTAATCAAAAATTTAATTAATTGTGTGTAGAATTTTGCATACTTTCACCCACTAGCTCTTTTTTTTCAAAGATGATGGATTGAGTAATATGTTAAGTAAATTTTTGGGAGCCAGGCCCTTGAGCATTGGATGTCAAGAACTGAACTTGTGGATGTGGTGGATGATACTGAGTAGGTGGCAGTGAGGATGGAGGAATTTTGGGTAGGGTTAAGAAGGGCTAAGGAATTGGTTGACAAATAACATTACGCATGCCCCAAAATTATGCTCAATAGTAGGAGATTGACAAGGGTGGGGTGCTATTAATCATAAAGCATTCCTGAAGCTCCCACCTATTTTAAATACAAAATTTTCCTAAGTAATAAAGTTAGGGGAATAATTGGGCCATCACAAATTCTAGGTGGATCTCAAAACCCCACCCCATCACAAGGATGGAGAATTAGGACAACAATAGGTGAGGGTTAGCTTCCAAAACATCACCCTTAGGGTAGGGTGAAATATCATCCAAATTCTAGATTCAAGTGGAGGAATGAGATCCTACCTAATCCAAAAGGCTCCCAAAGTTCTACCCTAGAAGCAGGGTGTAGAGTTATCCAAATTTAAATTTTGATTGAAGTTTGAGCATTCGTAATTGCCTTGATAGATCCTAAATTCATACCTAAGATAAAAGCTAGGGTAGACAGCCTAATACCCCACCCTGTAGAGCATGGAATATAGCAAGAAAAATTTTGAATTGATAACAAACAACGAGCACAACCCAAAATTCTACCCATTATTAAATATTTTCCAACATTGAGGGTCCTCTATAGAAAGGTGTGCACTTCCATTTAATAGTATGCATGATATGTGGTTGGTATTAAAGATATTTGGTGCTCACTCAATGCATGGTAGTTGATCAATCAATCAAAATTGTTAGCCTCAGTTCATCCCCTCATGCAATTAATACCTATAGGTATAGTGATGGCAAGGTCGAGATTCAAACAACAAAATTCTCATTAATTTGCAGTAAAATTGCTTAATACAGTCTTCTGTTACAATTTCCAGGCATACTTCTCTTTCACAATCCTAAACTCACCATCCCCCATCCCTTACAGATCTTCGAGTTTTTATCGAGGCCTCGACCCTCTAGGTAATTAATGCCCCTTCCTAACCGAAAATTTCAAATCTGTTTCCCCCTAGGATGAGTTTTCAAAAATTTTGTCATAAATGGGCAACTGCCCGATCCACCATGGAGCTTGCATTAATGGCTTTCCTTGACCTGCAACCGTTGTCTTGGTCAGATCGATCTTTTGTACCGTGGTCTCCTCCATAATCGCCATCGCTTGCGTCTGTTCCATCGTCTATACCTGTTACTTTGCCAATAAAAGAATAAACACGGCCGTGGCCCTCATCTTGTTTCAACACACGTAGCTGTCCACGTGTTTAATTTGACCTTCCCTGGTTGTCCGCATGCATACTTGGCTATGCCTACTTCTTGCCACAACATTTTTAAAACACGTGCCCCTCTCAACAGTTTTGATACACGTGGCTGTCCACGTGTCAAATTCGGCCTTGTCCGGTCTTCGGCTCATTCTCTTTGGTCAATATTTCACCTGGTCGCGATATCACGACAGGTCGCAAAATCGAGACATGTCGCGATATCGCGACCAAAAGCGCCTCCTCAAGCCATAACTCTTTGGGGTCGCGAAATCGTGACATGTCACGATTTCGTGACCCCCCCTCTCAGCCTTTACTTTGATGAAGTCCCTTGTAATTTCTCCGCCTTGCCTTAGCCTTTGATGTTGTCTTATGAATATGCCACGTGGCGGCTTCTAACTGGCCGTGATAGTCATGATATCACGACCTGTCGCGATATTGCGATAGGACTCTTTCCCATCCGCCTTGCTCTATAGACCGTCGCGATATCACGACGTCACGATATCATGACATTCGAAGCTCCTCTCCTCTGCCTTTCATTACCGTCACGATATCGCGATGTCGCGACATCACGATATCGTGACAAAACCCGCCAAAGTTGCACCATAGTGTTTGGGGTCGCAATTTCGTGAACCCTCCCCACCTTGCCTTACAAAACTTTCCAAGCCGAAAATTGCTCTACAAACCTTCCCCAATACTGAAAATAAATAGATCAAAGTGCAAAGAACTTAGAAAAAAACTAAAAAAATTTTGGAAGATGCAAGATTGCCCTACTGTCTCCGGATGCTCCTGCATCAGACACCCGGGGTAAATTAAAAGTGACCCTCACTTCTGTTTTGTTTGGGGAAGACCCAGGCGGTCAACCTCCATCTTCGACATCCAAGTTGCATCCTCAACAGGTCTGCCTTTCCACTTAATCAAATACTCATAATACTGCTTGTTTCTGGTGCTTCTGCCTTCACGAGTGTCCAATATTTCCTCGACCTCGTCTGTGGTTGGAGTAGATGCTAAAACTTGCCATAATTTTGCACTTGGTACCTCTGTACTCTCTCCCTCATGATATTCTACTAAATCTGAAATATTAAAAATAGGTGAAATATCAAGCCAACTTGGCAATTCCACTTCATATGCATTCCCTGACTCCCATTTTCCCAGTATTCTGCATGGCCCAAACTTCTTCATCTTCAATTTGTTATAAGTCTTGGCAGGAAATCTCTCCTTCCTGAGATGCACCATGACCTTATCTCCTATTTTGAACTCCTTGAATCACCACTTCTGGTTTGCCTGTGTCTTATATTGAGCATTCATTTTTAAAATTTGTTTCCTTACCTCTTCATGTAGACTTTTCATATGTTCCGCAAATTCTTCTGCCTCGGCACTGCACTTTTCTCTCTTATCCAACTTTCTCAGTTCAGACACATTTCTCGGGTTGTTTCCATATATTATCTGGAATGGAGATTTATTTGTGCTCTTATTGACTGAATTGTTATACGCAAACTTTGCCTACGGTAAAACTAAATCCCATCCCTTGGGTTGATCTGCTATCAAGCATCTCAGCAAATTACCCAGGCTTCTATTCACCACCTCTGTCTGTCCGTCAGTCTAGGGGTGGTATGCAGAACTGAACTTCAGATCTGTCTTCATCTTCTTCCACAAAGTCCTCCAGAAGTACCCAACAAACTTTGTATCCCTGTCAGAAACTATGCTTCTTGGTAGACCGTGAAGTCGTACCACTTCCTTGAAGAATAACCCAGCAATGTGAACTGCATCACTTGTCTTCTGGCAGGGAATAAAATGTGCCATTTTGGAGAATCGGTCAACCACCACAAATACAAAGTCATTTCCCCTTTGTGTTCTCGGCAATCCAAGAATAAAATCCATGCTTATGTCCTCCCATGGCCTCTTAGGTACAGGTAACGGCTGGTATAATCCTGAGTTTTGCTTTACGCCCTTTGCCATCTGACATATTCTGCAACTTTGCACAAACTTCCTCACATCTTGCTGAAGTTGTGGCCAGTAATAATTTTCATCCACTAGGGCAATAGTCTTATCCCTACCAAAATGCCCAGCAAGTCCTCCGCTGTGCTTTTCCTTGATCAAATTCTCCCGCATGGAGCTCCTTGGAATGCATAATTTACTTCCCTTGAACAGCATTCCATCTTGGATTAGGAAATCCAACCATTTTGTTCGGTCCACAGTAATAGGTGTTAAGCAAGCCGCCCAGGCTTCTGCAAAATCTGGATCTTTAGGGTACAAACCCTTCGATTCTTCAAATCCCACTACTTCCACTGTCATTTCAATTAGTAAATTCTGCCTTCTACTCAAGGCATCCGCAACTCTGTTTGATTTCCCGCTTCTGTGCTTCAAGCACAAAGGTATAACTTTGGAGGAACTCCACCCACTTCATGTGCCTTTGATTCAGTTTTGTTTGACTCGTTAATGTACTGTAAAGCCCGATGGTCGATGAATAGAACAAACTCCTTTGGCAATAAATAGTGTCTCCACTTTTTCAGAGCCCGAACTATAGCATAAAATTCTTGGTCATAAACCGAATACTTTTTTCGAGCATCATTTAGCTTCTCACCGAAATAAGCAACAGTGTCCGCCTCCTTGACTCAAGATACACCCCTATTGCACTGCCACTGGCATCACAGTCCACCTGAAATACCTTGTCAAAGTCTGGGAGTGCTAAAACAGGCTGTTCTGTGACCTTTCTCTTTAATGTATCAAAGCTCCTTTCAGCCCCTAATGTCCACTTGAACTCTTTTTTATCCCCCCTCATTGTTTCTGTGAGAGGTGCACAAATGCTGCTGAAGTTCTTTATGAACTTCCTGTAAAAGCTCGGCTAGACCATGAAATGATCTTACTTCTATTGTGCTTCTTGGGGTAGGCCATTCGATGATGGCTCTCACCTTCTCTGGGTCCATTTTCAGGCCTTCTGCTGAGATTACAAACCCCAGGTATACTAACTCTTTCTTGACAAAATTACACTTTTTCAGATTTATTAATAACTGCTCTTCCCGCAGCTTTTCAAAAACCCTCCTGATATGCACCAGGTGTTCCTCCAGTGTTCTACTGAATATCAATATATCATCTAAATAAACAATGACAAACTTTCCCATAAACTCTTTTAGTACTTCATTCATCAGCCGCATGAAGGTACTAGGTGCATTGGACAGCCCAAATGGCATGACCAACCACTCATACAAGCCTTCTCTTGTCTTGAAGGCTGTCTTCCACTCATCTCCCTCTCGGATACGGATCTGATGATAACCACTTTTCAGGTCAATCTTCGAGAAGTACTCAGCTCCACTTAAACAGTCCATGATATCATCCATCCTTGGCAATGGGAATCTGTATTTGATAGTGATTTTGTTGATGGCCCGTGAATCTATACACATTCTCCATTCTCCATCCTTCTTTGGTGCCAGCACTGTAGGTACTGCGCATGGACTCAAACTTTCCCGAATCAATCCCTTCTCCAACAATTCCTGGACCTACCTGTTTAACTCCTCAGTCCCTACAGGTGTCATTCTGTGTGTAGCCATATTTGGCAAACTCGATCCTGGCACCAAATCTATATGGTGGCTGATTTTCCTTACTGGGGGTAAACCCTCAGGCACATTATCAGACACAATATCTAGAAATTCCTCCAGCAGATCTAGGACTTCTATTGGGGTATCTTGGCATTCCTTCTCCCTAACTCTAGGGATTATTGCATAACATAAATGTTCATGCTTCAACCCGTCCAGGAACTTTCTCCCTTCAACTAAACAGATTCTGGAGTTGTTACATACCTTTTCACCCGCTTCCTTTAAGGGCTTTAATTTGTGGCGTACACCATTCTTTGTCAATGAGTAGGTGTTGGCACGGCCATCATGCACTGCACTCCGGTCAAACTTCCAGGGTCTCCCCAACAACATATGGCAAGCATCCATAGGCAGGATGTCGCACAGGACCTCATCACAATAGTTTCCAATATTAAATTTAATGGAGCACTGCTCATTGACCAAAGCTCTATGGTCCTTCTGCGACCATGCGACCCGGTATGGATGCGGGTGCTTCTTCCTTTCTAACTATAGCTTTGTAACCATTTCTTTTGAAACCAGGTTGTCCATGCTACCATTATCAATAATTATATTGCAAACCTTGCCCGCACATTTACATCTTGTGCGGAACAAACTTCTTCTCTGATCTGTGTCCTTCTCCTCATTCAATAGGACTCTTCTTACGATCATTGCTTCCCCTCTCTCTGCTTCTTCTGAATGTTCAGACTCAGCATCTTCCTCTGCCACAGTAGCCCTGGCTGGACCCTCAGGCCTCTTGTTCATTCTTTCTCGGTGTTGTGGACACTCAAATGCCCGATGTCCTTCTTCACCATAGTGGAAACATGTCCCACGAAATACTCCTCTTCCAAATCCTCGTCCAGATCCACCCCGTCCTCTTGGGTAGCTGTTTCGATCTCGGGGCGGATAAACATCCTCTTCCCTTTGATCTTGGTTACTACTGGCTTCACCGCCTTCTTCGGGTCTTTATACTTTTCTCCACTGGTTCTCCCACTAGCTCTTCCACCATGGCCCCTTCCTCTTTGCTTGCCTTCAAACCGCCTATTCGCTTTTTCTTCCACCTTTAAGGCAAACTGGTAAGCATCCTCAATGGTGCTTACCCAAACTAGGCTCAGCTCTTCCTGGATGTCGAGTCTCAACCCATTGATATAATGGGCTACCTTTTCTTTGTTTGCCTCTAAATGTCCAGTTCTAATAGAAATCTTGTAAAACTCCTTGGTGTACTCTTGGACAGTTTTGTTCGTCTGTCTCAAACTCTGCATTTTTCTTAACAGATCCAACTCGTAGTCTATTGGAATAAACTGTCTTTTCAGCTTTTCCACCATTCTATCCCATCTTGTTATTCTCTCCTTCCCTCTTCTTTTCCTCTCCAACCGTATTCCCCTCCACCAAATGCCGGCATGACCCTTTAACTTTGTCTTAGCAAATCTGACCCGGTTAGGGTCTTCAACTTCCTCATATTCGAAATACTCTTCTAAATCATTTATCCAGTCAATCACCTCTTCTAGATTTAGGTTTCCTGAGTATGTAGAAACCTCCATTTTAGGTTGCTTTCCAATCTGAGAGATGGCCTTGTACAACCTGGCTTGTGCAGGATCCACAGCCTCTTCTTCTTCCTCAGACTGGTCTTCTTCTTCAACTTCGTCTTCACTTTCCTCATCCCTTCCGGGCTCGTGCCTTCTACGTAACTCTGCTTGCAGGGCTTGAACTTGTCTTTGCAAGGCTCGAAAGTCTTCGACCGGCACCACATTTCCTACTCCGCCACGGTTTCTTCGTGGAGGCATTTTTTTTTTTTCCTTCAAATCCTTCCACAGATCCTGGTGTAACTGCCTCTCTCCGACGATCTGTTACACGCTCAGGAGCTCCCGCTCTGATACCACTTGATGGCAAGGTCGAGATTCAAACAACAAACTTCTCATTAATTTGTAGTAAAATTGCTTAATACAGTCTTCTGTTACAATTTCCAGGCATACTTCTTCTTCCACAATCCCGAACTCACCATCCCCCATCCCTTACAGATCTTCGAGTTTTTATCGAGGCCTCGACCCTCTAGGAAATTAATGCCCCCGCCTAACCAAAATTTCAAATCTGTTTCCCCCCAGGATGAGTTTTCAAATTTTTCGTCATAAATGGGCAACTGCCCGATCCACCATGGAGCTTGCATTAATGGCTTTCCTCGACCTGCAACCGTCGTCTTGGTCAGATCGATATTCTGTACCGTGGTCTCCTCCATAATGGCCATCGCTTGCATCTGTTCCATCACCTGTACCTGTTACTTTGCCAATAAAAAAATAAACGCGGTCGTGGCCCTCATCTTGTTTCAACACACGTAGCTGTCCACGTGTTTAATTTGACCTTCCCTGGTTGTCCGCATGCATACTTGGCTATGCCTACTTCTTGCCACAACATTTTTAAAACACGTGCCCCTCTCAACAGTTTTGATACACGTGGCCGTCCACGTGTCAAATTCGGCCTTGTCCGGTCTTCGGCTCATTCTCTTTGGTCAAGATTTTACCTGGTCGCGATATCGCGACAGGTCGCGAAATCGCGACATGTCGCGATATCGCGACCAAAAGTGCCTCCTCAAGCCATAACTCTTTGGGGTCATGAAATCATGACATGTCATGATTTCGTGACCCCCCCCTCTCAGCCTTCACTTTGCTGAAGTCCCTTGTAAATTTCTCTGCCTTGCCTTAGCCTTTGATGTTGTCTTGTGAATATGCCACGTGGCGGCTTCTAACTGGCCACGATATCACGACGGTCATGATATCGTGAACTGTCGCGATATCATGATAGGACTCTTTCCCCTCCACCTTGCTCTGTAGACCGTCGCGATATCACGACGTCACGATATCGTGACGTCTGAAGCTCCTCTCCTCTGCCTTTCATTACCATCACGATATCGTGACGTCGCGATATCACGATGTCGCGATATCATGACAAAACCCGCCAAAGTTGCACCGCAGCATTTGGGGTCGCGATTTCACGACATGTCACAATTTCGCAACCCCTTCCCACCTTGCCTTACAAAACTTTCCAAGCCAAAAATTGCTCTACAAACCTTCCCCAATACTGAAAATAAATAGATCAAAGTGCAAAGAACTTAGAAAAAAAGCTAAAAAAAATTTTGGAAGATGCAAGATTGCCCTACTGTCTCTGGATGCTCCTGCATCATATAGAGGGATGTAATTTATTACCTGATAGAGTTGTTAGGTGAGTTCCAACTGATTATAAGTCCAGGTTCATGAATATGGGCTAATGTACTCTCGACAGTCATCCCCCATTGTAGTTTGTAGAAGATTTGGGAAGATTTACAATATGATCACTCTTATCGGTGTCATCTAGTTGTCTCGTTTGCCATCCACCATCTTAAATTCTTTATTCTTTGTAAGATCTATATATTTTGAAATGTATGATATTCCTAGGGTGACTCTTTAGCCATTCCAATTCATATATAAAGCTTTCATTATTTTGTAAATACAAGTTTTCTACTATTAGGTCTTCGAATTGAATCCTATGTATGTATGAATGTTGAAGATTTATTTTTCTTAAAGCTAGTCAGGTGAATGTGTTGTAATTTTGCATCCTATATTTATACATTTCCTTTGATGGTTTTGGATTTCACTTTTAGCATGAGTGCTTTTAATGTTGAATAAGGGTAAGGTTGGCTGATCTGTTAGGTGGTCCACTTGTGTTTCCTACAATGGTGCTATTTTATTATGTATGTATTTATGTGACTAAATCCATCCTTGTGAGTTTTGGATATGACATTCTTTTATCTCTTTCCTTTTCCTTTTCCCCCTTGTTTCAGGTATTGTTATCTAGGAATTCCATCAGGAACTGGCCTTCTTTGGAGATCGACCACCCGATCTTCCTCGAAGGTCTTGCGGTAGTTCAATGTTGGTCAAGGTTTGCAGGGTGCGTAAAAACTCCAAACCCTCTCCTTTTTATTAGGTGTGGATTCCTAACCAACAATTTTTGGTGACTTTATTGGGGATCAAAAAGATCTTTATTTTTAAAGTATAATTAAAGAATGGTGATGCTCTAATTTATTCACTCTTGCTTTATCACTTGGCAAATTCTTTGAGAAAAAAATCTAGATGTCACAACCAATTGCTTCTTAATTCCTTTAATTATCTATTCTCCAAAGGAATCAGGGTTTGATGAGTAGCTTTGACCTTGCTAGTGAAGAAAGTATGTTCATCTGGTGACTCCAATCTAAGAAGAAAACCTAGAATATTTGAAGGATCAGTGCTTTGATGGCCCAACAATGTTATCCCATGTGGAATGATTCTTGCCCTCTCAACATCCCTCATCTGCACATCATTCCCATGGTTGCACTAAAAACTTTTCCAAACAACGATGGTGTAGAAGGCACTACATATAAGTATTTTTAATATGTGGTCTCCTTGGCTATCATCCACAACATTGCATTTAAGGATGTCATGCTTAGGCTCCTTGCTCTTTCTCTTAAAGGGAAATAGTTGTTGTGGTTCAAAACTTTGGAGTGTGGAAGTATCCATACGTGGGCTGACCTAGTAGAAGCCCTCATCAACACATTCAATGCTTCTGTAGATTCCTTCTTACTGGTCACTCAACTCACATTCATCAAGAAGGCCTATTGTGAAAGCATGGTTGATTTCAATGCCTACTTTATGATAACATGGATGAGGATACCTTATGAATATAGGCCATCATATTATTAGGTACACATATACTATATTCTTACTTTTGATCCTGACATTAGCCTCCTCATTCAACAATCAAGAGAGAAAGGATTTCCATAAATCTTCAAAGATGTATCTTGATCTGAAAGAATGTTGATTCGGGCTAGAAAGCTTTCCCACAAGGACAATCCCCAACCTCTTTCACCCTATACATCCTCAATCTATAACACACTATTGATAGGGCTTATACCTATGCAAAACTAAGCTATGATGGGAAATTTATCTTCATATCCCCATGAAAATTCATAGCAGATGCAACAAGAAATAAAGATGAAAATCTCCTGGCTGATCGAAGAGATCAACAACATGAAAAGGAATATCTCATAATATTAAGAGGGAGAGATTAATGGTTGGGAGTTGAATGTGTAGAAGCCTAACATCCAACCACTATGAAACAGAGGGTGGGAAGGAGATCAAGATTTTTTCCCATGTAGAAAAAACCATTGTTAATTATCTATGATGGAAAATATCATTGTATATAGCTCTTTGTAAGGATTGGAGATATGAGAGAATGAACGATAGGGAACCTATCTTATGAGAGAATGTATGCACAACATCTTACCCACGTTTGTGCCAACCATAATGGAGGTTGAAGTAGCCTCTATAGTATTGCTTTCCAAACAAAAATGACCTCTCATCCAACAAGGGGTTGTGTTCATCAAACAACCCATATGTGAGCTTGGGTTGAATTCAAATGAGCTAGTAACAATAGGGACACTCCAACCCAGATTGAGCCATGTAGTTCTCTACCTGGTTGACAATCTCCATATCCAAGAAAACCCAAAATACTAAGATCATAAAGATTGAATCCTGATTAAGACTAACATTCCCTCCAAAAGGGATGAGTTATGGATGATGGTGCATAATGACCCATATAGAGTATGGTTTTGGTACTTGCTCCCAAAAGTCTCACCAATTGGAGTGTGGACCAAGGTGGTAAAGTTGATCTTTGCACGAATGGCATATGGGCAAAGTATGAGGGTGTTAAGGCCAAGCATGATATTTGGGTCAAGCTGAAGTGTAATTAATGGTGATTATGGGCACTACCAAATTGGGTACAATGAGTAGCTTAAGTTTGGCATTATTTTGTTTGAACATTGTAGGTTCACCTACTAGGTTGCAAAATGGTCTCTAGCTTGGGAGTGTGAACCACGCTGTAATTTTTTTTAAATAATATGGCAATTAAATAAAATTTATGACATATATGAGGTTGTGTATTGGCTGACATCATCTTGATTTAATATTACAGGGTGTTTATCTCCACCAAATTATTGCCAGTCAATTAGGTTCCAAGAATCTTCAAGGTCAAATGTGCAATGTTTTCCCAGGTGGTGCCTTCTCTTTTGAAAATCACTTTTCCTCATTTGTGATCTTTCTTATCTTATTTGTTTTTGGGTTTCTTTTTCATTTTTGTTGTGACTCCGTAGCCCAATGTATAATGCTCCTAAAAATTCATGATCCTACAAAGTAATAACATTAAGACTTATGCATGCATCACCCTAGCACAAACATCGAATTGTGAGATCAATTGAAGGTGCTCGAAAAGCAATATTTGGATGTACTATCAAGGATCCACATCATGCCAAATATTTCAAATATGGCACTAAGGTCATGGTTGGTTGAGAGAATCTCTCTATAAAATTTCTTCTATGTAGTATTGGTAATTCATTAGAGAATGAATCAAGGAGCACAATTAAAGGTTCCCACAATGTATCTTGATGAGCTCAAGGAATTTTTGTTGGATTGCATAAAAAATAAGGGATATAGCAAGATAGACAAGTGTCTTTGACACTTTGTCTATTCTTGAAATAGTCTCGGTCTATAGTGGAGTGTGTTGATGAGAAGGCTATCTGTGGGGGTGTCCCATGAACCAGGAAATTCACCATATGTGTGCCATGGGATATCCCCAGGATATCCTTACATCTCGATCCTTTGTTTTGTTCTTTCTAACTCCTTCCTCTATCTCCCCTCTATCCTTGTTATCGCTAACTCTTTCAATTAGTGACTTTTCCTTTCTTAATATGGTTACCTATTTTCCTTCTTATCCTCCTATACCTCACTTTTGCTCCCTTTTCCATGTTGTCCTATCATATTGAGTGTTTAGTTCCCATCCAATTGCCTATCTTCCTCATTTGTCTTATAGCCTTCCATGGTTGCCTTCTTATACAGTTTTTTCTTTCTATCTCATCCCCATGCTTCCCTGTTTGTAGTACCTTTTTTAGAAGTGGACTATTTGGGTTCCTGTTTCCACAAAGTGGAAATACCCTATGAGCTACCAAAAGTGCGGGTAAAATTTTACATAATTTCATCCAATAGATCTTTTTGTTGAAGATGATGGATTGAGTAATATGTTAAGTAAAGTTTTGGGAGCTAGGTCCTTGAGCATTGGATGGTGAGAATTGAACTTGTGGATATGGTGGATAATACTGAGTAGGTGGTAGTGAGGGTGGAGGAATGCTGGGTAGGGTTAATAAGGTTGGAGGAATTTATCATTAAACAATGTTACACATATCCCAAAACTTTGCTCAATGATAGGATATCAAGGAGGGTGGGATGCTATTAATCATGAAACATTCCTAAAGTTCTCTCCTATTTTAAATATAAAATTTGCCTAATTAATAAAGTTAGGTGGAGATATGGGCCATCACAAATTCCAAGTGGATTCCAAAACCTCACCCCATAACAAGGATGGAGAATCAGGACATAATTAGGTTGGGATCATCTCCCAAAATTTTGCCCTAAGGGTAGGGTGGAAGATCATCCAAATTCTAGAGCTAGGTGAAGGAATGAGCTCCCACTTGATCTAGAAGGCTCCCAAAGTTTTTCCCTAGAGGTAGGGCATAGATATATCCAAATTTAAATCCTAATGAAAGTTTTAGCATCTGTCATTGCTCTGATATATTCCAAATTTATTCCTAATAGAAAATATAGGGTATACAGCCTATATTCCATCATTGCTCTGATATATTCCAAATTTATTCCTATAGTATGGAATATAGTGGGTAGAGTTTTGAATCGGTAACAAACAATGAGCACATTCCAAAGTTCTTGTTATTAAATGTTTGCCAACATAGAAGGTCCTCTGGAGAAAGGTGTGCACTCTCATTTAAGAGGATGCATGATGGGTGGTTGGTATTAAAGAGATTTGGTGTTTGCTCAGTGTATGGTAGCTGATCAATCAATCAAAACTATCAACCTCAACTCATTCCCTCATGCAATTAATACCCGTAGGTATAGAGGGATGGAATTTATTTCCTGATAGAGTTGTTAGGTAAATTCCAACTGATTATGAGTCTATACTCATGAATATGGGCTAATGTACTCATGACAGTCACCCCCACTACAATCTATAGAATATTTGAGAAGATTCACAGTATGATCACTCCTATCAACATCATCCAATAATATCGTATGCCATCCACTGTCTTAAATGCTTGATTCTTTGTAAGATCTATATATTATAGAATGAATTACATTCCTAGGGTGGCTCTTTAGCCATTACAATTCATATATAAATCTTTCATTATTATCTAAATAAAAATGTTATACTATTTGGTCTTCGAATTGACTCAAATGTATGTATGAATGTTGAAGGTTTATTTATGTTAAATCTAGTCAAGTGAATGTGTTGTAATTATGCATCATGGATTTATGTATTTCATTCGATGGTTCTAGAATTCACTTTCAACATGAGTGCTTTGAACATTGGATAGGGGTAAGTTTTGTTGATCTATTATGTGGTTTGCTTGTGTTTCCTGTGATGGTGTTAGTTTATTGTGTGTATGTATTTATGCAGTTGAATCTGTCCTTGTGAGTTTTGGTTGTGGCCTTCTTTTCTCTTTTCCCTTTCCCTTTTCCCCCTCATTTCAGGTATTATTATCTAGGACTTCCATAAAGAATTAGCATTCTCTAGATATTGACCACCTAGACTTCCTCAAAGGCTTTATGGTCATTCAATGTTAGTCGAGGTTTGTAGGGCTAGTAAAACATCCAAACCCTCTCCTTTCCAATTACATGTGGATTCCTAACTAGCATTAACATACAACTATACCTTATCACTTCTTATAAGGCTTCTGAAAATAACTAAATAAAGTAATCAAATAACCTCTTTTGAAAGAACTTTCAATTTAAATATACTAATACCTACTTATCATTCCAAAATTTTAGCAAAAAATAATAATTAAAAATATACACTCCTTCTCATTTTAACCTTAACAAAAAATTAATAAATCTTTAGAAACCCTAATTTACCTCCTTAAAGATACGTTGCTTGAAAACAATGTTCTTTGGCATTGTGATTCACTACACTTCCCTTGTCATAGAATGTGTTAGGCTTAATTTGAATTCCTTGCATGGATTCCTATTTGAAACTCCCTTCAAAATGTCTTCAATTATACTTGTTCATCTTATTCATATCACATGATAAAATACATGCAATTATAGTTGGTGCTTGAAATAATTTCAAATATTCTAAAGCTTAAAAAAATAATGCTATACTGCCCTTCAACTACCTAGCATTTGAGTCTAGAAAACAATTTCACTTCTCTTTCTTTGGTGCTTAATATTTTAGCTTGTCTTAGTCCTACGGTGCTTGCATTGCTCTATGATGCTTGTGCTTCTCTATGGCACTACGATGGAATTTGACTACTCAACAATGTTACCCTCCTTGTTGATATCCATCTCCACTAGGTTTATGATTGCTTAAATGGTTCTTGTCGCCTTGGTGATATTTACTTACACGATGGCTTCTAGATGGCATTGTCTAGTTTTCACTGTATTTATTAATGTCATTGATCAACTAATGAGTGTTGTATGTTGTGATGACTCTAGTCGTCTAATAGATGTTGTACTTTGTAAATGCTATGTAATTTCTTTTGGAGATTTATTTCTTTACCATGGTGACTTATTAGAGTTAGAGTATATTACATCATTTGGGTCATGTAAATGTACCACCTTAGGTACATAGTTAGAGTAGGAGATTACTTTAGGGGGAATTTAGCTAGTTATTTCAAGTAATGTAATAAATGCACAAGTGGCAATATGCAAGTTGTAATGTTCAAGGTGTCCCCTTGTACATCTAGGTAGAGTGTTGGTGAAGGAATCTATATTCTTATATAAAGGGCCTCATAGTATCAAGTCAAATATCAAGTTTGTGTGAAGTGTAGTGTAGTAGTAGTAGTAGTGTTCCTATATGGAACACAATGTAGCTCTTTATCTCATATTAATGGAGTGACCATTTCCTCCATACTACATTGTATTTTCATAATTTCTATTTATAGTATATTTTAGTCATATTGTAGACTCACTTGCTTTCATATTTATTGCATCTTATTAGGACCTGTGTTAGATCTCTTACATAGAATATATCCTCAAAAACTAACAATGGTATCATATCCATGGTGAACCAATAATAGGAGGGCCTACATCCATCATAAGAGAAGTCTTGTAAGTGTCAAATATTAATTTTGTGTGGAGTGCAGTGTAGTAGTAGTAGTGTTCCTATATGGAACATAATGTAGCTCTTTAGCTCATATTAATGGAGTGACCATTTCCTCCATACTATATTATATTTTTGTCATTTCTATTTATAGTATATTTTAGTCATATTGTAGACTCACTTGCTTTCATATTTATTACATCTTATTAGGATTTGTGCTAGATCTCTTCCACAATATATCCTCAAAAGCTAATAGTGGTATCAGAGCCATGGTGAATCAATAATAGGAGGGCCTACATCCATCATAAGATAATTCTAGTAGGAGGATAAGAATAGGGACAGTTACAATTGCTACTATTGGCATGCATCTTTGCAAACCAGACATGTCATTGTGCACCGTTGCATGCAAAAGCTGCTATTGGGATTAATTGATAGAAAAAGGTCACAATAGTCAATAGGATTAGAAAAGTGAGGACTAAAATAAATCTCAGTTGTAGAAATTTTGAGATTATATTTGGCTAGAGTCTTTCCATAGAGTTTCAAAAAAAGTCGTGAAGACTAGGACTCAACATTCAAGCCACTAGATTGACAAATCAACTAGTGAATATTATTATCTCCAAAATTACAAATTCTTCAATTCTAGTTTCTAATAGCTTACTACAAGAAAAGGAGATTTAACAAAAGGTTGATAAGTTTCCTACAAAAGAGTTATGAATAATATCTTCTTAGAATAATTCTAGGACTTACAGTAAGAAGAGAGAAAATTGAATATTTCAAAGACCTCAAGAAAGGTCTCATTACAAGATCTATAATCCTACAAATTACAGAAGTAAAGAAAAGGCCACAGTAGTCTTATAGCAGACTCAAGTAAGAAGAGACTCTAGAAGTTGATTCAAATAAGGATATAGGAGATGGTGATCTCCATTCAAGATCAATACATGCATATTGCGAAAGCAGAAAATGCCATAGAAGCCTTGATCAAGAAAAAGGTTGTAGAAGCCTTAATTCTAAAGAAAACTTCAAAAAATAATTCCTAACTCACGAGATAAATTCCTAAATTAGAAGAATACTCCAAAGAAGATTTCTTGAAGAAAAATTCATAGAAGATTTCCTAATTTAGAAGAAAACTCTAGAAAGGGGTTCCTAAAGAAGACTCCAAAGAAGATTCCAAGAAATAGGAGATTGGTGATCTCATTTACTAATTAAATACTTATTTTAGAAAAAGTTGAAGAGATCTAAACTAGATCTCATTGGAAAACTTCTAATCTTGGAAGAGATAGAAAGGGGACTAACAAAGCCTTAAGAATATCTCATCACCAACACTTCTAGAAGCAGAAGATTGAAGAAAATGTCTCATACTAGAGAATTTGCAAGATATAATACCTTGGAGAGGTCTCAAGGAGGAAAAATAAGAAGGCTTGGAGAGCCTTTTTGTAGAGCTCAAAGAAGCATCATCAAAATATTTCCTATAAGAACTCATTGGATAAATCCACTATCAAGGAGAAAGCACCTGATAGTGAAGAACTTGGGATAATTATCGTCATCTGACAACAATCCCAAGAGAAGAAGAATTTGGCAAGGAGTTCCAAATCCTAGAAGAATAATTTGGCAAGGAGTGCCAAATCCTAGAAGAATAATTTGGCAAGGAGTGCTAAATCTCAGAAGAAGAATTTGGCCCATGAGAATAATCTAGTGAAGACCTCAAGATATTTAGAATCTTGAGAAGAAGATCATGTTTGAAGTTAGAAAAGAAGGTTGAAAGAAGATTCATACAAAATAAGCCTACCAAATCTAGGAGATTTGGATATTACCTCTCATAGCAAGGGGGTATAGTTTATAGAAAGGATTTATTTGAATCTACAACAGAAAAGAAAATATCACTGGAAGGATCAAGCCACCAAATCCAATGTTCAAGATAGAAATTTTGAGGCTACAGTTTGGTGAAACATGAAGTTGTTTTGGACAGCCAATAAGAAGCTATGAATTCAACCATTAAAATGCAGCAACTTGGTTAATCAAAAATACCAAGATATACATATACTTTACAAGCCACCAAAGAGGTAAGAAACTTGAGTGCAATTAGGTTTCATTGATTAAACCTCAAATTGGATTATTATCCAACTTAGTTAAGGCACCATATTTATATTAAAAGTTGTATAAAGATAGATGCATTATAGTCTTCAAGTACAAAAAGGGAAAATTCATTTCAAGGATTATTTGCATATTAAATAGGAGTTGGATATTTTTTAAAGAAATAAAATTATCATATACCTATTTACTATCTAGAAATCAAGAAGACTATATCCTACAATATTGATTGTTGTGAAAAATTGTTGAATATTCATTAAGGGTAAATTACCTCATTACTCTTAAAATTTGTAAAAATTATTAAGTGCAACTAAAATTATTTTTGAGAGTTCATTTACTGGAGCAATAAGGTGAGATTATTATTACCATTAAAAGTGCATTGGCACTATACTAGTTGATCTCTAACTAGTTACTCTCAAAAGGGTTAGCTTGTGTTTGTTGTTTGTTAAGATTCAAGGACACAAAAAACCAGCTAATTATAAAAGTGTCTAGAGATACTATTTGGTGCACAAAACTTGCAACATTTCATGGCCCAAAGAAGCCAT
Organism: Wollemia nobilis; assembly: GCA_028583015.1. Lineage (NCBI taxonomy): Eukaryota > Viridiplantae > Streptophyta > Pinopsida > Araucariales > Araucariaceae > Wollemia > Wollemia nobilis. The sequence goes on from JAQPPZ010001340.1 coordinate 2,277,978, forward strand.
AAAAATTATATCATATTACTCCAATGAGTGTATAAGAAAGCCACCATTAAAAACAACAATAGAAGCTTCAAATCGAGACTTGGTGAGTCTCAGATTCAAAGTGCACTAAAGGCTATTTACAAAAAAAATAGTGCAGAAATTACTTCTTTAAAAGATCTTTTATCTACATGGTTACAATCTAATCAATAGTAGCATAGGAATAAGGACAGGTCTTCGGTGCCAAAAGATAAAACTCTTCACAAGGAGAAAAATAGTCTAAGGCAGCCATGTAAAAGCATTCTCCAAGCAAGGTAAAAATATATTCCATGAGGCTCATATTGTCTATGATTTGGACAACAAAACCTACAAGAAAATGAAGCAATTTACAAGGAAGGAGAAGCATTATATTCAAAGACAAAAGAGTACATAATAAAAATAAATAAAAGTACAAATAAGTGGATGTACATCTAAGGAGCACCATTGGAGTAGCTCAATATCCACAAGAGCATTGCTAGAAATCTACAAAATTTCTACTCCAAGTTTCCAAGGCATTGCTCACCATTCCATCTGGAAACAACTCACTCCAAATGCCATCAAATGCATACAACGAAAGAGGAGTTGGCTATGTTATATTGGTAATAAATGTATTGCAAATATATATTGAAGAGACATTACATAGAAAAGCTCATGCACAAAGGGAAGGTGAAACTTGTCACCCAAAAGAAAACCCTAATGTTTACATGTGAGCGCCCATCCATTGCAAGCTTTACCAAGAAGGTATTATAGGGAAGAAGGTTGGTGTGTTAAAATAAATGTAACACTTATCACCAAGATACAAGAGCACTTATTCAAGACTATAGCACTCATTCCCAGGTGTTAAAAGAAATAGACATGATACTTATCACTCACCTCAAGATTCAACTCTTATTTGAGGTTCCAAATATCAACAAATAGTAGCATTCAAGGTTGAGTTACTAGCAATATTAGAAGTCAAGTTTATGGTAGAATTACACAGTAGCATTAATGTCATAGTAACAATAGGAAGAGAGTATTTAATGCTCCTAGTCAAAGTAGTTAGATGTAAGGCATCCATTGTCCAAGCAGTGTCATCAAAGGTATCAAGAAATCATTTGTCGTCTGAGTTAAAAAGAAGCTGAAGCCTATGCCCATACGTTGGAGATAATGATTAAAAGAGCACTAAAGAGTGCTATAATCTACATCTAAAAAATAGTGTTGGATACATAGAGATTTGGGGCATCACAAGGTAAGACTTTACCATATCTAATTTGATTTCATTAATAGGGATATATAAGGTAGAATATAAGGTTGAAACATTAAGGGAAATCAACCATATTTGAAAGCAATATTAAAAGGAAAAATATATATTAAATAGCCTAATATTTGTAATCTAAAGCATAGGAGAAATAAGGATTTCTACCTAGATAGACTAATTATCTAACATTACAAATATCATTGTTTTCTAATATTCCATATTAGGGAGTTATAAGGAACACTACACCAAAGTAGTAATTGGAATTTAGAAACATTAAATATCAAATTATCAAAGGCTATAAAATAAGGATCTACAAGGAAAATCAAGAGTTGGAAACTAATTACTATACTTGTCTCAAACTTACTTTAAAGGGATAAAAGAATCCAACAAATAGAAACTCATCAAAATAGAAATTGCTTAAGTTCAATAGGAGAAATAAGGTGTAAAATAAGTTGATTTTTGTTATTCATAAAACCTTAAAAAATCAACCCTAAATTGAACTACTATTCTCAAAAGTGCTTTATCTATCATTCAGCATATCCAAAACTACTAGGGAGACATAAGGCATCCTAGAAAACTTGATAATAATAGCATTCATTCAAAATTTATCAAGTACTCAATCCATTTGGGAATCATAAGGTTTTTACAAATTCTATAAGGATTTTATTAAATAAAATCTCTTGACTATGGATATATAAGGAAGCCTACAAAATCTAAGGTTCTATAAAATCAAATTCATATACTCTAAACTAGGGACTCATAAGGTAGACTACTTCAAATATTCAATTCAAATTATTGAAATGACTCCTATCAAATCCATATTTACAATTCTAAGGAATAATAAGAAACACTATCTCAAAACCTATAAAGAAGGAATATGGATGAAATAATAAGAAATGCCTTTATCAGTAAATAATTATTTCATGAAATAGAATTATATTCTCAAAACTTGATAGATACCCTTGAAGGATATGAGAATCTATCAACTAGTGATAAGGAGAGATTCTTCTTATTTCTTAAAGAAGCAAAAGAGGGTAGATTTGAAGCATTAATTGGTTATCTTCATAAAAGCCTCTTTAGGGCATGGTGGAATTCACAAAATATAGTTATATTCACATCCAAGGAGTGTTTGATGATTTACCTATCATTAATTGTATATGTACTCACTCAACACATGAATCAAGCTAGCAATACAAATCAATATTATTGCGATGATAGACTAACTCCTCATGAAAAAAAAATTCCATGAGTACCAATGTAGAATCGAAGGAGGAGGAAAAGAAAGAAAATATATGCTAAAAGAGATCTTAGCAAAGAAGACATGAATAACAAAAAAAATCATAAAGACCTGAAGAACCCTTAGCTACAACTCTCTTTGCATAATATGAAGACACCAACTACTTGCTTGATCAGATTACAGTAAGCAATAAAGGAGAATACAAGTTTCAATTTTGACTCCAATAAAGAAGAAGAAGTATAAGAACCAATTCAAGGAGGCATGCAGTGTAATGTGAATACAAAGAACCAGATCAAGCTGAATAACATCTGAAGACAAAGATCCATATTGAATATTAAAATCTTCAATACCCAAATAATGTAATACAGGGGGGTATTAGATTTAGAGTATATTACATCATTTGGGTGATGTAAATGTACCACCTTAGGTACATAGTTAGAGTAGGAGATTACTTTAGGGGGAATTTAGCTAGTTACTTCAAGCAATGTAATAAATGCACAAGTGGCAATGTGAAAGTTGTAATGTGCAAGGTGTCCCCTTGTACATCTAGGTAGAGTGTTGGCCAAGGAATCCATTTTCCCATATAAAGGGCCTCATAATATCAAGTATGTGTGATGTGCAGTGTAGTAGTATTAGTAGTGTTCTTGTATGGAACACAATGTAGATCTTTAGCTCATATTAATGGAGTGACCATTTTCTCCATACTATATTGTATTTTTGTCATTTCTATTTATAGTATGTTTCAATCATATTGTAGAATCACTTGCTTTCATATTTATTGCATCTTATTACGACTTGTGCTAGATCTATTTCATAGAATATATCCTCAAAAATTAACATGACTTTCTATGGGCCTGTGTTTGACTAACTTTTAATGATGCTTTTATTTGAATCAATGGAACAAAGAATGATATTTCTTTTACACTCTTCTAACTCTGCAATCATTTGTTGTCTTGAATTTTTTTTTTAGGTGCAAATAGCATGTTGGCAAACACATTTAAGATTTTTGTATCAAGATTCCAACGTACCTTATAAGACTAGTGCTTGGACCCTCTTAAACTATTTAATCTATTTTTCACCCTTGTGGTCTCTTTTCTAAATAATAATTATACCCTTGTGGTTTATTATTGATCTAAATACTTGAGCTTGTTGTTCATGTGGTGTTTTATGATGCTTGGCATCAATCTATTATGTTGCTTTTTGTATGCTAACTTCAAGCCTTCTTGTTGTGATGCTATTGTGGCACTTCACTTGCTTATGGAGGATGCAATAAATAATACCCTACATTCTATAAACTTGCTATCTCTTTTCTTTAACTCTAACCTTGTGGCTTTCAAATGCTACCTTACTCTTCAATATTACTCATGTGATATTCAAACACTTTCAATATTGCTCTTGTGGCATTCATTCTTTCTAAATACTACCTTGCTTTTTTGCTAAGCTAAATTCTTTGATTTTGTTGTCCAATATGGACTACTAATATGCTACCTTTGATGTGCTATGTATTGTCCTTTAACTAAGACTATCCTCAAGAATTTCTATTTTCTTGAAGTCTTCTTTATTCTATCTTTAATATTTGTAGGACCTTATTCTTAGGTATTTGAATCTACCTTTAATGAAAAAAAATTAAGTCTCCTTTCATTATCAATATCAAGGTCTATCTCCAAGACCTGAAATTATGTTGTAGATTGCCTTCTATTTTGAATATATTCTTAGAATAGGTAAAATATAAAACTTTATGGGTCTATCATCGGATAGCAATTATTATACCAAATTCCTATGCAAATAAACTTGTTGTGGATTTGATACCATTGATGGCTTTTGAAGCCTAATACTTAACATAAATATTACAATAAAATGATCATACAATCTAATATAGTAAAAGTGCAATATAATGAAATAAGGTAGCAATATAGAACAATAAATATAATTACATGCATAATACTCAATAAATAATGTATAGAGCTTTTCATTATAGAAGAATCTTGTACAATATAATTATGGAACTTGGTGCCCATAATATAGCTTTCATGAAAGACCTTTGATATTACTATTATGACATCTAGCTAAGAAACACTTGACCTTCTTATGTATCAAATAATGTAATATATTATAACAAAATATACATGATCAAGTAGCCATGCAAGTATGATCAAACAACATTGCAACTATATTACAAAGAAAATATGTAGAATGGAATAGAATGTTGGGCAGTTCATGCAAGATATGATAGGCAATCATGCAGTATGGGCAAGCAAACCAAATTCATGATGAAGAACGATGATGAGAAATCATGCATAATATCTTTTTAGGTGTATTATGTTCATTGCTTCTTTAAGATATTTACCATCTAATGTTATCAAATGATAGGCTCTTAAGCCAAATTTGGTTGTTATGAAAAATGGGCCTAGATAATTGTGCTAAAACTTACCTTTTAGATCTAATTGAGCATTAGTGTTATCATTTTTTTATTTACATGGTAGAATTGGTAGCCTCCATAAATTTGGGTAGGTTGTCTAGCTTTTTATGGCTACCATAGTATTCAGTGATGTCCACCCCAGAAGTTGCCACATAGATTTTTGCACAGTCTGCCCCTATCACCACCATGCCACAATTATTTTAAACCTTTTACTCCATTGAAAGCACCAAGAAAGGGACAAGCGTTCATTTCGGTGAGGCCTAAGATTTTAACCTTGTACATCTACCTCCCTTACAGGGTTTGGTCGAACCAATTGGTCTACACCTCAGACCCTCTCGATTGATCTTACTAACCAACTTCTTAAGGATATTAGCTAGGGGCTTTTTGGATGCTTTGGCTTGACCATTGACCTAAGGGTAATATGGGTTTGACCACTTGTGCTAAATATTGTACTTAGCACAAATCTTATGGGTATCCTTATTCTTAAAAGGAGTTCCATTGTCGAAAATAATCATTGAAGGAATCTCATACCTACAAAGGATCTTGTTGAAGATGAACTTGGAGACTTGAGTTATAGTCATTATGGCCAATAGTATGGCTTTGACCCATTTAGTGAAGTACTCCATTGTTGTGGTGATAAAATTGTGATCATCCAACAATGTTGGATTAATATTTCCAATAATGTCCAATCCCCACATGGATAATGGCTAAGGATAAGAGATAACTTAAATGTTTTGAGAAGGATCATGAACAATATTTTCATGGTGTTGACACTTTTCATAACATCGAATATAGTCACATGCATCTTTCTCCATGGAAGGCCAATAGTAACTAATATGAAGGAGCTTCTTGGAAATAGCATTGCCATTAAAATGGCCTCCAAATGATCCTTCATGAGATTCACCAAGGGCTAGTAGGGATTCATCAGAGTTAAGGCACTGGGAAAGGATACCCTCAAAAGAATGTTGATATTAATTATTGCTAATTATGATGAACTAGCATGCTATTTTTTATAAAATCTTTCACTGGTTGTGATTTTAACCATCAGGTATTGAAGCATAATTAAGGAAGTTAAATATGTTAGTGTACTAAGGTTTAGATTGAGAAACTTTGATGTTTAGGACATCTAACATGATGATACTAGAACTTAGTGACATGGTATTTTAGATTTTTCAAATAATAATCAATGCTTGATCAACTTCTTACTCCAAGTTGATTAGGGATGTTGTAGTGACCATGGCATCTGAATGGTGGTTGGAAGACCTATGGATAAACTCTATGGTTACCCTATTTAAAGTGAACAAAATCTTGGTGATAATATTCTTGTAAGGTTTTAGTTTATCATCTCTAGTATAATAATAATTGTTGATATAATTAACCATAATTTGAGAGTCACAAAATATGTACAAGACTCTAAACTTCAAAGCTAAGACAAATATAAGACCTAGTATCAAGGCTTCATAATATTTAGTGTTATTAGTTCAAGAGAAACAAATATTGAAGAAAAGAGGATGAGTTATTTTGTGGGGTAACAAAAATAATTCTAGCACCAGTGCCCTTCAAACAATGGGCTTCATAAAAAAACAAAGTCCAAGACTCTTTCTCTTTGACTTCTAAGCTAAAACACTCATCAAAAAACTCAACAACTAAGATATGGGAAGACTCTATAGGAGTAGCGGCTAGTTGGTCAACAATTACATGATATTTTATACACTTGTAACCTATGAAGGTTAGGTCAAACTCACTAAGGGCTAGAACCCACTTAGTAGCTTGACTTGAAAGGTGGGGCTTCAACATTAAGTAGCAAAGAAGATCAAAATTCATGACCACCAATTTCTTTTGGGTAAGCATGTAGTGTCTAAACTTTTGAGAAGAAAATACTACAAGGTAAAGCTTCTCTAAGGGAGTATACTAGGTTTCATATCTAACCAAAGTTCTACTAATATATCAGATAGCTTTCTTTTTATTATAATCATCATGTTGAGCCAGCATGGCTCTCAAAGTGTGAGTTGTGGCTGTTATGTAAAGCATTATATGCTTATCTAGCCTAGGGGTAACTAAGACAAGTAGGAAAGTGAGATACTTTTTGAATCATAAAAATATTTTTGACACTCAACATCCTACTTGAACACTACATATTTCTTAAGAAGCTTAAGAAAGAGCTAACACTTATTGACTAACTGAGCTATGAATCGATGAATAGCTTGAAGTTTACCTTGCAAGCTACACAACTCGGTTAGGTTATGGGGAAGAGGTATGTCAATGATAGTTGCTATCTTAGCGAGGTCCACTTCAATGCCTTGCCTAAACACTATGAAACCTAAAATCATGCTAGATGTTACTCCAAACACACACTTAGAGGGCTCAAGAAACCTTGTATTGTCAAAGTCTTTCAAATATCCATCTTAAATCATGAACATGAGTTTCTCGATTGATGGAATCACCAAGAAGATCATCCACATAGTCCTCAATAATATCATGCATCATGTCATTAAATATATAATTCATGTCCCTTTGATATGTGGGACCCATATTCTTCAATCCAAAAGGTATGAATTTATAATAAAAGGTACCCCATGGAGTGATGAAAGCTATCTTGGCCTAGTCTTTATAAGTATTCATGATCTAGTTGTACCCTAAAAAAACCATCCATGAGTGATATTATTCCACATTTGGTAGAAAAATCTATGATCATATCTATGTTGAGGGAGGAAATTCGTCCTTAGGACATGCTAAATTAATGTTCCAAAACTTAGTACATATTTTGATTGTCCCTTCCTTCTTAGCTACATGAACGATGTTGGAGATCCAATAAAAATAGCCCATGGCTTCGATAAATCTAATATCAAGGAGTTTTTAGAGCTCCTTCTTAACTAAAAGGGTGACCTTAGGATGCATCTTCCTAATATACTCAACAGGCTTGGTGTTTGATATGACTACCAAATGATGCTTAACAAGGGAGGGATCAAACCTTGGCATGTTGGCATATAACCAAGCAAAAATATTTTAAAATTATTTTAATAAATTGGTTAGCTACTCTTGCTCATCCATGGACAATGCTTAGCCTAACTTAAGGATTCTAGGGCTTTCATTAGAACCTATATCTACCTTTATGGTCTCCTCTATAAGTATGTGGGATTCATCATCATAATTAGAGGTTGGGATGACACCTAGTTGCTCAATATCTTCAAGATATAGAAACGAAATCCACTTGAGAACTAGAAGACTAGACATGAGCAACACAAGGGATTGATCCATAAAAGAAGAAGTTATTTTAAAGTATATATTCATGATACATAACACAGAGTATCCCCTTTAGCATACTCCCCTGGGGTTGCAACTAACTCAAGGTGCACCAAATTTATCACATTATAAAATATTAGAGGGAGAAGGTGGTCCCTCATCCTTATTATCCCACTATAATCCATGATGTTCAATGAACTCAATATAAGTGACAAATTGGTAAGTGTTGTTTTTTTTGGGGATGTAGCCTATGCCACATTTCCCAATCTAAAGTTCAACCTCCAAAGGCTCTTGAATATCTTTCTATTATGGCCCCAAATGCTTACCTACATAACCCACGCTAGATAGGATCTACTTAGGAAGTGGGTAATCGTTGGATAGATAACAATGGGTAAAGTCTAGCTCTATAATAAATGGGTTGCTACCACAAATATTCTCTTTGAGGAATGTACCCACATAGATGAAGGTACACATACCAATGTTCACTACTTCAACCTTTTTATGGGGTAAACCCATAGTTTAGGGTGAAGGTGGTAGCTTTGTTAGATCTAGAAAAGAACTTCCATTGAGTAGGTTGATTTGATCTCATGATGATATTATGGTTGGTGGCTCCTCACTTATTTTAAAAATTTTAAATTCTTCGATGATGTTGGAAGAAGAAGTAGAATAAATCTTGTGGAGAGAAACAGATGGAAAAATCTTGTGGAGAGAAACAGATGGAAAAAAATTAAGACTAGATTGAGCTTGCTCAACCATTGAACAATATTGAAATGGATGAGGGTCACCCTGAAAGGTGACAAGTTGATCTATGAATTTATATTTTAAGAATTGATAAATATTAGAAGGGATAACCCTCATTGCATGAATCCAAGGACATCCAGGAAGAAGATTGAAATATTTTGGGCAAGATACCATGTAAAACAAGGTATCTAAGATATTGGGTCCTATATTAAGGGGAAGGGATAAAATTTTGTAGGATTCTTGAGATTCATTGTTGAAATATTTTATGATGACATTATATTTGGTTAAATCTTCCTCCTTTAATCCAAGATTTTGGAAAAATTTATAAGTGCATAGATTGAGGGAGGAACCATTGTCCACAAATATTATCTTGATGAACTTATCCCCAATATATGTAGTGATTTAAAGGGGAGAATCCCCTTGTAAATTTGAGTAAGGAAAATCATCATCATAAAAATATATATGATTAATCCCAAGAGAACTTACAACATTAGCTAGGTTACTAAGAGGAATATCTTACGAGACATATTGTTGATTTAGAAGCTTCAATAAGGCTTTTCTATGAATAGGAGAAGTTTTCAAAAGCTCTAAGACAAAAATCTTGGTAGGTGTATTACTTAAATATTTTTAAACGTCGAAGGAGACTTTTGGTTGTGGTTTTAACACTAAGGTTTATTTGTCTACACTTGTGCTTCTTTTTTGGGTACTTTTCATAACTAAAGGTGGTCTAAAATGTTGGTTGAATGTAGAACTTATATCCTACTATGATTTCTGATTTAGGTGAGCTTGATCTTGTTGTCTTATAGTAGAAACTATCATATCAACCATGTTGTTGTAGGGTGGTGGAACATTATTATAGGACACATGGTTGGTTGTCCTTTGCTGATGATTGGGTAGTGTATTTTGGAAGATCCCCATATCTTGATTAGTCATAGGTGCCTATTGAGTAGGAGGTTGATTTATTGGAGGCTTTTGATTAGGAGTAGGTTGGGATTCCTCTATTACAATATAACCCTCATCTATTAATTCTTGAACCACATGTTTCAACCTCTTACATGAATGTGTCATGTGCCCATCCACTCTATGATACTCAAAATGTTGATCAGGATTATGCCAAGTTGTGGTATCGGGTTACCTTATGGGAGGCAACTCAATTATGTTAGCTTCCAAGACTTGCTTGAGGACTACCATCACATGCATGTTGAGTCTAGTAAAATTCCTTGGTAGAGGTTTTAAAGGCCTACTAAGTACCATCTTCAGCAAGGTACTAACATCATTAACATTATTGGTTTGTTTTTTATATGTTACCCCATCACAAACTACATGTTTATTCTTGTAGTAATTTTTTTGTGGTCCTATCCTCTTCTTTTCGTAACTTGATTTATCCTCTTCGAATAATATCCTTCTTCACTCTTCTTGCCAAATATATTGCTTTTTCAAAAGAGTTGATTGTAGTTGTTTCTAACTCATATGAAATATGCTCTTGTAAATTTCCAATAAATATCTTTAGCCTGTCTAGAGGAGGTAAGGTGTATATTAATCATCCAACTAAAATTCTCCATTGAGCCAAAAACTTTGAGAAATTTTCATCTTTACCTTGCTTTAAAAGGTAAATCTTTCATAGTCACATTTTTCTCAATATGCTCTAAATTTCTAAATGAATAACCCAATTGCCTCTTAAAAATTCCTTATATAATGATGAGGTAGTTGATAATACCATTCCAATGTCATATCACCAACGATATTAGGGAAAAATGTTAGCAACAACATATCATCATATATAATATCATGGCATGTTTTTATAAACATCCTCAAATGTTCCATTGGATCCTTTGTTTCCTTATAAATAGGTAAGATCGGCATTGGAAAATGCTTAGGGTAGGGCCTAGTGGTGACCATATGATCTAGAGGTTGATTGCACATTTTCTTATAGTCATAAGTGAAACTTGGAGGTTGAAGCATATCCATTCTTGACACCAATTATTTCACTACACTTGTTAAACTTTGCATATTTGGATTGTTGTTGTGCAATACCCCTAGATTCCCTAGAGGTTTATAGGTGGATTTTTTAAAAGGTATTTGGTTAATATTATAAACATTAACACTGTTATGATATGGGTTATGATAAGGGATGTTTTGTGTGGTATCTTGTTGTGGAAGATAACTCACATTTGGTGGAACAAAATAAATATTATAAGGAGGAATAGAATGAGGAGGAAATTGAACATGATTTTGAGGTGCACTACTAGTTGGAAGAACTTGAAAAAATCCCCCAATGTTGGTGGTTGTAGTAGTGGCATATGTAGGTTTATGAAATGGATTAACATTATGAGAAGATTCAAATAATAGATTGATACGAATATTTTGAGGAGAAATAATTTGATAATGAGATGTCCTAGCCTCTTTAATTTGGGCTTCTTCATCCACAGCCTTATTCAAAGCATCCCTATGATGCTTAAAATTATTTCATATATGATCAAATAATTTAAATTTGATGTGTCCATTAGACCCCTCAGTAGGATTAAGGTCATTACTAGTCTCTATGTCCTCTTCCACATCTAGATTAGGATTCTTCCTATCAATTTAATCATCCCCTTGAGGATTCCCATCATATTCCAAAAGCTTTCACGTACTCCTAATATTGGGAGCCATTATAATTAAGGGAAAGGATAGGAGATATGAGGGAAGATCTAAAACTAACAAAAAGTACACGAGATTTTATTAACTTTTTTTATATTTTTCTAATCTAATAAGATAATTTTTTAATGGTCTTGGTTTAAAATAAAATAAATAAGAAAAAAAAAAAAAAAAGGCTTCCTAGATGGCCGCTAGGGATGTGTTTCATATCGGGTTCACCAAAGATGTAGAGAGGGGAAACTGCCCTACCACGTATGATTCTTGACTGGATCCACTAGGAGTTGAGGTTACTACGGGGGTACGTTATATCCTCTACACTCGTGGGATCAAGGGATCAAAAGTGTTAACCAAGAATGGTTTAAGAACTCACTCAAAGTCTGGGGTGGAAATGTTTGATGTGTTTATTTGAACAAACACCTATGTTTGGTCTTTCTAAGATCTAAGCTATGAATAATAAAAGAACAATGCAGGGAAAACAATGATGCAATTAAACAAGAAGCTATATCTAGAATTATTTTTTATTTTAATGAGAAAAAAACCCTAGTTTTGCAAATAAATGGTTCTTTCTATTTTTATTAAGGGTTCAAGAGAATGCACAAACAAATTTAACCTAAGATGCAAACTATATGATTTTTTCTTTCTAATACCTATATTTAAAGTCAAATATTTTTTAATTTATTTATAATATAAATTTAGAATACAAATGGATAGAAAGAAAATAGTAAATAGCCTAAGAAGTTTATTTAAAGCACTTACTTGATCTAGTGTTTGATCCTAGTTTTTAACTTTTGTCTCGATATCTCCAACTTCAAAAGCTGCAAAACAAATTTGAAACCCTTGGAAAATTAATCAATATTTGGGGGCCTGATTAGGTTACTATGTGATTGATCTTGGAGGCACAAAAATCAAGCCCCCTTGGTCCTCTTAGCTGACCATTTAAAAACAAAAGTGATTGTTGACCTTTGGAAGAAAATGAGATAAAATTCAATAATATGAAACAATGTGAAAAATAGTGCAAACAGAGAAATTATGACCTAAATGCAGCATGCAAGAGCAACCTAGGATTTTGGGAGTGAAATCCTACCCCCAATCCCTAGAGAACTAAATTCATACCTTGTAAGGGATGATCATAAATTCAGTCCTACCAAATTCATGCCTTGTAAGTATGGGGCATGAATTCACGATAGAGACTTTAAATGATCTAATAATGTAAAAATGAAACACAAGATGGAAAATTAATGATCTAAGAATATTAAAAATACAAGAAGAAACCTAATGGTAGTGAAAGAATAACCAAAGGATGAATATCTCCACCAAAATGGTAAACCCCTCCTCAAGGCTCCAACCCTCATCCACCAAGATCAGCAAATTATAAAGCAAAAACAACAATAGAAGGATCTAAAGCACAAGACCACTGATCATATCACACTTGGAAGAATGAACTATTCTAGAATTTGTTGTCATCAAAAACTTGCTAGAAAACTTGTTAGGAAAATTGTTTTTTAAATGGAATTCAATCCTCTTTTTATAGGAGGTTTGGAGGGAGAAAAGGCAAAAAACAAAAAACAACTTTGGCCAATCCTGATGCCACAAAGGTCAGCCTAAAAATTAGGGCTTTTAGAGAGAAAAAACACTAATTTTGTCAAACTCGTACCCCAAAATTACTAGGCATGAATTCGGTAAAGCCAAGAAAAAGGTAAAACAAGAGGGAAAAAAAGGTCCAACTTGTACTTCACAATTTTGGATGCCTTCCTTGAGGATCCTAAGGAAAATTGACTCATTTAGATGGGTCAATTTTTCATGTCTACACAAGGTACATTTGAAAGGTCCATAATATCCTCTTCTTTGTAGACTCTCTCTTATAAGAATCTTAATTTGAATTGCTAACCAAAAAAATATTGAGGTGTTATGGAGATCCTCTAGTGACCAAACATTCTTCTAAGGAAAATATTTGGGAGTAGGAAATTTTGATTGCTTTAAATCCTTATATCCCAACTTGACCAAGTATCCACCATATTTTGATAGATTTCAAACCAACTCATCCTTTCGTGTAAAAAATGGCAAATAAAATTTTTGAAGCATTTTTTGAATTTCATCTATAATTTGTTTGAGTTTCTTTCCTTCAACTAGGTTACTAATAGAAATCCATGACTGGAGTTGTTATTGATATTAATATATTCTTTGATCTTTGGACCTTTATAAGCTAGGAATACATAAGATAATGGTTGTCATTTTAAGTTAGAGATAAGAAGATAAGGCTTCAAACAAGCATCAAACCAAAAATCTGCATAATTTCCCTCATTGATTGACCATCTAATATATTTCTTTATCAATTGTAAACTATTTAATATGACGTTCCATGTTGACAATTCTTTGGGTAGGGTTGTTTTCCTAAATAATTTCATTACATCAAGAGAACCTATATATTTTTGAACTAATATTTTTGCCTAATTTTTTCCTTGAATTTTGAATAATCTCCACCCAGATTTTACCACTAAGGCCAAACTCAAAATAAAGTCTCTTTGAATTTCATTAATTTTTGATGCTATGCCGACTAGAAATCTTGAAAATGACATCATATTAATTGGCATAGATTGTAATGTAGTATGTATGAGTTGTAGCCTTCCTTCCATGGTTGCAAACATACCTTTCCAACCTACCAAACAAGATTTCATTCTATCCAAACAAGATACCCAAATATCCTTTATATTTCCTTTACGAGAAAAAGGAATACCTAAGTAGGCTAGTGGAAAATTTTCAATTTTAAACCCTAAAATATCCACAATAATTTATTGTAAATCTAAGGTAGTGTTAATTAAAAAACTTAGATTTTGTAGTATTAACCAACTGGATAGTAGCATTCTCATAGCATGATAGTATTGATTTAAACTCCATGGCCTCATTGAATGAGATATGGCCCAAATAAAATGATTATCAACAAATTGGAGATGAAATTCGAAGGGACCGCTTTTGGCAACCTAAATACCTTTGATTTTTCCTTCAATTTTTATATTTTAGAAATTTCTCCTTAATGCCTCTACAATAATAATGAATAGATAAGGAGATAGTGGATCACCTTGGAAAAGTCCACGAGATGACTTAAAGTAACCAAGAGGAGAACCAATGAACAAAATAGAATATTTTGCAATGCTATAACAATATTTAATCCATTCATACCAACTATGATCAAAACCAAACCTTTTGAGAATACCATATAGAAAAATCTAAAAAATATTATCATATGCTTTGTTTATATCTAATTTCATAAGCATACATATTTTTTCATGGAATGAAGAGAATATATAACCTCCTCTACAATGATTATACCATCAAAAAATTGTTTACCATTAACAAAACCACCTTTTTTCTCTGAGATAACAAAACCTAGAATGCCATTTAACTTGTTTACTGTAATTTTTGAAATAATCTTGTAAATCATATTACAAAGTCTTATTGGACAACAAATAGCAAAATTTTATCTTACCTTTGGAGCAAACATAACAAAAGTTGCATTGATATCATTTATTGTAGCCTACCTTTTTGGCACCTATTCAATTGTAATTAACATATCACTCATTAATAAATCTCAAAAAAATTGAAAGAAATTTGCAATAAAATCATTAGGGCATGCCTTATTAGGATGGAATGAGAAAATTGCTTTTTGTGGCTCCTCCATAGTTACCTTCTTCATCAAGATTTCATTTTATCCCTATGTGAAAATTGATGGAATATTTTACCAAATCTTATCTAGTGTTGTCCAATATCTAATAAAATATTTTTAAAGTAATTAATTGCTTCCCTCCTTATATATTCTTATTTCTTCGTATTTCTTCCATCTAGAGTTAAATAAAAAATTATTATGTTGGAGGAAGAGGTTTTTGAAAGGGCACATCCCCTTTACATTTTCATGAAAAAATATATAATACTTCAATACATAGCCCAAGATGTGACATAAAGTGTCACTAATTTGAAAATATATCCCACATTACCTATATTAGCTTATACTATAGAAAATCAACTTTGTCAAAAACTTAACAACTGAAACACAACACTAAGATAAATACTTAACAACAATTTCTTTTACATTCTCTACTATCCCGCATTTGTGAATCCTTTTTCCTAATCCTTATATCAAATAACTATATTTTGAATTTCATTATTGTTGATTTCCATAATTTCTTGTGGAAAATTATCTTCCAAGATTACATATCCTTCATTTTGAATTCCCCAATTGGCTACCCAATTTGCAACCCTATTTCCTTCTTGGTAGATATGTACAATTTGTACATTTTCCAAATTCCTAATTTGTAGTCTAACCTCTTGAATCATATCATTTATATCCCAACTTGAATCTTGATCAACCTTGATTAGGTTGATTATGTTTGATGAATCTCCATCTATGATGATATTTTTAACTCTAATTCTATTAATCAGCCTAATGCCTAGGAACAGAGCTCTAGTTTTAGCAAAATGATTAGATTGAATTTTAATATTCTCAACATACAATAATACCACTTCTCCTCTTTCATTCCAAAAAATACCACCAACACCTGCTATACCCAGATTTTCTTTTGAAGAACCATCAAAATTCAATTTTAACCAACCTTGTAGTGGAGGCTCCCATTTTGTTTGAATTATTTTAAGATTAGAAGAAATTAATGGCCGATTACTACAAGAATCCAACCCCCAACTATTTGCAATAGTGTTTTCACCATCATCTTCCAATTAATCTGTGCTATTGATTGTCAAAATATTCTCCTTCATAGCATTGTAGATCCTAATCACTCTAGACATCACATATTTCTTGCATCCTTTAAAAAATATATCATTTCATCCTTTCCAAATGCCCCACATAAAGTGAGGTAAATAAAAGTTCCATAAAGTACTTAGTCTTATGCTCCTAAAAGGTGATTCCCAAATTAAGTGTAGATCAACAATAGAATTTGGTAAGACCCATGTTATACAAAATTTGTTAAGGATGTTGTGAAACACCTCATTTGAAAATGAACATCCAAAAAAAAATGCCATACCTCCTTCTAATACCTTTTGCATAATGGGCATCTAATGGGAATCTATAGACCCTTCTTAAGCAAATTATCCATTGGGAGAACTTTGTTTTGAACTACAATCCAAGAGAAGAAGGCAAGTTTTGGAGTTAGATGTTTTAGAAATATCTTGCTTACCAGTAGCCATTCCAATCCTACATCTTCCAAGAGAAAGTACCTATATTTTACAGAGTACTTCCCCTCTTTCCTACATTTACAAATTGGAGAATCCTCTAGTCTACCTTGATTTAGAAAATATACCTACAACATTCTATTTAGTTTCTTTACAACTTGTCTTTTCTTGTTATTCATACCTTCAACATATATATGTTTTCATATTTTTCCATTAGTATATGCAATGATAAAATTGTGAATCCATTATCCATATTGATGAGAAATTTCTTGTTTTAGTTCCATAAATTCAAGGTCCTCACACAAAGGCATATTTTTTATCCATCTCTCTCCAAAATTTTACTTTTCTTCCATTTTTAATCTTTCATCTTAACCCCTCTTGAAGAAGAGGTTTAGTTTTTTTTATATTATTCTAGAAGAAAGATCATTTTATTACATTCTCTTCTACCAATAAATTATGTTCACTTCTCATATACTTTGATTTAAATATCTAAATCCATCCTACTTTTTCATCTGTAACTATTTTCCATCCCTACTTTCCCATAAGAGTTGTTTTCAGTTGTTTCAATATCCTTAAACCTAGGCCTCCCACATCCTTTCTAGAACAAACCTTATCCCAAGCAACAAGAGCTATTCTTTTCTTCTCCTTCATTCTAGTTCATAGGATGTTCCTTTGAATTTGTTCAATTATTTCCCAAATTTTCCTAGGTATTTTAAAAAGGGACATAAAATATATTGGAATGCTTTGGAGAGTATATTTGACCAATTGAGCCTTACCTGCCTGGCTAAGAAGTCTACCCTTCCAACCTGTAAGTTTTTTAGCAAATATTTCAACTATTAGATTCCACATATCCTCTTTCATTATTCCACTGAAAAGAGGTATTCTAAGGTAGGTAACAAGAAAATTTCCAATCTCACAACCAAAAATCCTTGCAATATTAATTTTTATTAAAATGGGAGTATTGATAAAGAAAACCTTACTTTTAAGAAAATTCACCCTTTTTCCAACAACATTGATGAGCACCATAATTGCTCATATTTTAGCATGGGTTCTAACATTTTGTGTAGCATTATTATATCTGAGTTGTAATTTTTACGCATGTTTATATATTTAATGAAAATTATGCATATTGCCTAACTTGCATGTAAAGTGTGTCTTGTGTGTAGATTTGATTAATTCGTCATATTTTTGCATGATCCCTTTGAGGTCCTACTCGGACCTGGCACATTCACTATCTAATGAGGCTAAGGTATATCAAGTCAGAAGGCACCTTGATCCCATTAAGGGAAGGTGCCTTGATCCTATTGATGGGAGGCACCTTGATCCTATTCAAGGAAGGCACCTTGATCTCATTGATGGAATGTGCCTTGACCCCATTGAATGGAGGTGCCTTGATCCCGTTGAAAGGAGGTGCCTTGATCCCATTCAATGAAATATGTCTTGACCTCGTTAAAGGGAGATGCATTGATCCTGTTGAAAAGAGGTGCCCTGATCCCATAGAAAGGTGCCTTGATCCCATTGATATAATGCACCTTGATCCAATTTATGCCCAACGAAGATCGTGTTCCACTACATTGACTAGAGCTGACTACTGACTCCACGTAAGATGTTGATTCTGGGTAAATGAAAAAATATGTCAGCTATCTTGTTCTTATAAGAGGAAATGGAATAACCACTTGTTAAAGCATAATGTGGGTAATGACGAGCATCGAACAAAAAATCTCCCACTCCCACGAAAAGACAAAAGGGTTATTGATTGTTTTAACATGTATCTGTTACTGTACAATGCATTGTCTTAACTTAGAATGTAGCAGATTTTATCATCATAACAGTATTTGTAACATAAGTCCTGTGTGTATTATATAAACACATAGACTTCTCTGAGTAAAAAAAAAAAGAAGATTAATATCGAAGAGAGTTGGATAAATATTGCACTGCAATTCTTATTCATAAATAAAGTTCATTTGAGAGTTTTCTTATCTGCGTTCAACTTTCATAGTCTATCGGGCAAAAGCAACTGGAGCCTAGGACCACTCCTAGCTAGTATTACTCTCCTTCTTCTTTGTTGTCCTTCCTAATTAGATTATTTTATTTTCTTGTGTGTTGCATTTTATTTTTGCAAGTTTATCCATTTCCTACTTTCTTTTATTTTTGCACAGTGTGGTGTAATTTTATTTCTACAATTTAATTTATGCAAGTTTAATTGGTGTGGATGAATTAATTCCATCTCAAAAAACACCCCCCCAATGATAGAACTAATGGAATCATCTCCATAGGTGTTGTGATTGATATCAACTTGGTGCTTCACAAGCTTATGAATTTTCCTGGATTGACAAATTAAATGAAAGGGCTGTGACAAAAATAGTGCCAAATTAAAATATGTTTTTGTCCCAACAAGCATTCTCATAAATACCCAATATGTTCCTTATTACCTTTTCTTAGGGAATGGAGAATTTTGTGATAATAATATATCATCTATGAACTGTTGATGTGAAACCGAATTTGAAGTTGAAGTTGGCTTAATTCCGTCCAATTTATCTTCTCTAGTAGTAAATAAAATTGCTCTTCCCAAGGCTTCAACCATAATTATAAAAAAAATAAGGAGATAGTGGGTCTCCTTGTCTCAACCCCCTCATACTATTAAAATAACTAGTTGTATCCCCATTAATCATTATTGAGAACATTGTTGTTGTGATACACTCCTTGATCAAAACAATCCAATCAACATGAAAATCATTTTTTCCCAAACTTTGACTAAAAAAACCCATGGCACTCTATCATATGCTTTATTTATATCTACCTTCAACAACATCCCTACTTCTTTACTCATTTTAATAGAATTAATAAGTTCATGAATGGTTATAATATCATCCAAGATCTGTCTACCCATCAAAAACCCTCTTGTTGCATATCAATTATAAATGGCAGCACATACTTGAGTTTATTAGCAATTACTTTTGTAATAATCTTGTATAATATATTACAAAGGCTTATCGATCTATAATATTTGAAATATTTAGCACCTACAATTTTTTGAATTAGAACAAGAAAAGTAGAGTTGACATCCCTTGGTACAAAATTGAATTTATGAACCTCCATAACTACTCTTATTACATTGGACCCAACAATCCTCCAAAATATCAAAAAAATATAGCCTAAAATCCATCTGGACCCGGAGCCTTCTCCCCACACATTTCAAACACTATTATTTTAAGCTATTTTCTTTGAATGAACTAATCAAGTAATCATTATGTTGACTTGTAACAAGAGAAGGAATATTTTGGAGTAGTAAATTCATTGCTTCTTCATCTATCATCTCCTCTCTTCCAATTAAATCTATGAATAATTTAACTACCTTATCTCTAACTTCAAGGATATTATCAATAACTTTGTCATCATCTCTAATAATTTTCTTAGTTTTATTACAACTTCGATGCTTAAGAATTGAAATATGAAAAAACTGTGTGTTTCAATCACCTTATTTAATCCATAGAACTCTAGATTTTTGTTTCCAAAAAACCTCCTCACTAGCTAGTATG
Source organism: Wollemia nobilis (assembly GCA_028583015.1). Taxonomy (NCBI): domain Eukaryota; kingdom Viridiplantae; phylum Streptophyta; class Pinopsida; order Araucariales; family Araucariaceae; genus Wollemia; species Wollemia nobilis. The sequence goes on from JAQPPZ010001340.1 coordinate 2,298,224, forward strand.
TTATGATAATCTAATAACAATTGTTTTTCTTTTCCTCGAATATCAACCAATAGATTCCCATTGTTAAGAAATATATCAATATCCATAAACTACTTTTTTAATTCATTCTTCTTAACAAACAGATTTCCAAAAACATTCCTATTCTAGATTTTGAGGTTCTATTTTATGTACCTTAGTTTCTTTGCAATTTGTGAGATTATGGGCCCCAAAAAACAAAATTCACCATTATTCAATTCTCTTTTCCAAATAATTATGTCTCAACCACATCAATTCAAACCTAAATGGACTTTTAAAAAATCTTGTTCTTATTTTTGTTTCCCAAACTAAAGGATTATGATTAGATCCAATATTTGGTAGAGTTGAAAGTATAGAATCCCCAAATGTAAGGAACCCTTCCTTTGAAATAAAAAATTATCCAACCTTATTTGGATAAGTTGATCACCAATTCTTCTATTACTCCATGTAAATATGATACCTCTTAATTCCACATCCATCAATTCATCGATATTCACAAATGTAAGAATTAAAGTCAAAAGAAAAAAAGGAGAATTAAAGTCCCCAACTAAAACCCAAGGAGTATTTTGAAAATATTTATTGTCATAAGTTAACTCTTGCCATAATTATCTTCTTCCTACAACTGTATTTCGTGCATAAACTATAGTTAAAATCCAACTCTATTTTGTATCAATAAAATAGAAGAAAATTGAGATAAAATATTTTTGCTATTTTTATCACTATTCCTTCCACTTTATTTGGATTCCATAAACTTATTAGACCTCTTGAAGCCCCGTTAGCATGATTGGTTACAAATTCTACTTCTTTCCAAATCCTTTGCTTTATACTTTAAAAACTATGTTCTAAGATCTTAGTTTCCCGTAGAGCTAAAATGCATGGTTTTGTCTCTTTTCTCAATGAAAAACGAACTAGTGTTTTTAAGGGGCATTGAGACCCCTCACATTCCAATAAATAACCTTCATTTATTAATCTAAGGAGTTGTCTTTTCCTGCTCATATTAATAATTGTTTGGGTTCCATTAGCCACATCAATTGTTGTTTCTCTTTGCATTATTTTTTAATTTTAAGGTCTTCTTGTCTTTGAATCCACTCCAACATCAATCCCACCCTTTATACTATTCCTATTTATTTTGTTTGGAGTAGGGATTTTATTTTATTGAAGTATTATTTTGGCCAATTCTCATATTATTTGGTTTCAAATTATTTTTCCTTCCATTTCATTGGGTATATCTAATTCTTTTTTAATAGATTTATTATTTTCATTTACCCCTTTCCCACATTTCTCTGCATTATCTTCCTCAACATTTAAAATTTCCAAAGACTCAAAAGAATTCTTAGTTAAAATTTCATTCCTAGTATTACTAAAATCAGAAGTAGGTTGACTTACTTTGTCTAGGTCTTCAACAATCTCACCTTCTTCATATGTGGAATTTTCCAAAGCATATTACCTTGAATCTCTTTTGGATCAATAGTCCTTTGTTCCTTTACATCATAATATTCATCAATCCTTTTCTCCTTATTTTTTTTCTTTTGCAAAATATTATGATAATGCTTTCTTACAAGTTGATTAGCGTAGAATCTTCCAAGATGTCCAAATTTGTTACAGATGTTATACTTGGTTGGAACATTTTTATATTCTATTGTTTGCATCCATTTTCTGAATTTTGAGATAAGCTTACATGAATTTGGAAGATCCCTTTTCAAATTATTATTAACATAAAACCTAGCATAAATCATCCTCGATCTTGCCACGGTTGCTAGATTTACTACAATGAGTTGGACAAAATCTCTTGCATTTCCTTTAAAAACCTCCTCTTGCCAAAATTGCAATAGTAACCCGATCCAAATCGATGCTTGCATAATGGGTTCACTATAAGGACCAAATTCTAGATTCCAACACTTCAAAAACAAACCCCTCCTCCCAAAAAACCAAGTTCCTCTTTACAATATTCGATCAATATCCTTTGCATAGTTCAATATTACCAAGATTTTTTGGGGTAGGGCTACCATTTCCATATGCCCTAAGGGTTTCCACTTTTCATTGGCCCTTTTTTTAATCATATACAGATATAGTCTCATGCCCAAAAATTTCCCCACTAAACAGAGATCCCCTTGCATAGCACTCATTTCTACTAGTTCATCTAGTATTACCAGCTTCCCTTCCTCCATTGATAAGTTAAAACGCTTAATTTGCTTTCTTTTATTTCCTTTAACTGCATTAAGCTACGATTTTACCCTCAAATCAAAATATTGGTGTTGGAAGCTTCTTTCCACTTCTCCATTCATTTTTTATCACCATGCCCAGCTCAAGAAGGTTATTGTAGACTTGGAACTGGTGTGTCTATTGAGTTGATGCCTCCAAAACTTTGTTCCTCTCCATTGCTAAAGTTGCCTTCCATATCACACCCTAAACCATGCTCAATTTTATAATTATTACCAAACCCTAGTTACAACAATTTATGCTTATAGTTGTTATGCTATCATCGCCATTTTGCTAATACTGTTGTTGATTCTTTATGGTTTAGATGATAAATTTTACCTACAATCACTAATGAAAGGATGACATAAAATCAAAGTGTGAATAAAATAGAAATGATATTTTAAGGGACCATTGGTTACAACCTGAATCAACTAGTGGAATTATCTAATGGAAAATTATCATCAAGAGATTCAAATTTATTCGAGTTAAAAAAAAAAAAATTGATGTGAAAAAGAAAAAAAAAAATTGTCATAACATGATTTTTTTTGTATATCTATTTCCTTCCTTGATCCATTTCTCCTTATAATTTTTGAACCAATATGACTTCTTTTTCAATGCATTATGATAATTAGAGAGTAATTGTTTATCTTTCACATAAGAATCCTTATCCTTTCCATTAGTTTCGACTATCTCTTGTAAATGTTTGAACTTGGATTCAATTTTTTTTTTCTTTAAAAATGTTACCAAAAAATTTGTCATTCCAAATATTCATTTGCACCTCTAAATATTTCATCTTTTGAACAAACCTATACATATATAATCCTTCAAAATTTGCTTTGTCCCACCATAACATAACTATCTAGAATAAATCAAGGTCTTAGAGCCACATAGACTAGAAGATAAATGGCTTTGGATGACCATTATTTGGTAAGTCGCAAGTTAGAAGAATGGGTTTGTGATATGATCTTACTCGCAATAAAATATATAAAGAGTTTGTATACTTTATTTACAACCATCTATTTGATAACAAGAATCTATCTAATATTTTTACTATATAAGTATACCCAATGCATCTATTATCCCATGTAAATTGAAAACTTGAAGGATTAACATTCCATAGGCCATTTGAATTAACAAATGAATAAAAATCTTGCATTGATTTAGACCATCTTGGAGTACCACCCTCATTTCCAAAGGAGACAGAATAGTGTTAAATTCACCCCTAAGAATCCAAAGATCACAATTATGAATCATCATTACATTAAAAAAAATTATGCTAATATCCTTCCAACATCTTTCACAAGGAGTAACTATAGTTGGAGCATATACATTTATAACCCCAACTTTGATATTTTTTATTTCCTACAAAATAGTCCAACAGAAATACTTTTTGCTTCTAACAATTACCCATCCCATTTGCATTTGTTCCATAGTGTTGCAATACCACCTAAATATTATATAGAAGAAACTACTAGATAATCACCCATATTCCAAATAATCTTAAAAACATTCTTACATTCCTCACTCTTAATTTTATTTCTTGTATTAAAATAAACTTGAGACTATAACAACCGATTAACCTCTTAATAACTCTTTTCTTAGGGTTTTATTCATACCCCTAATATTCCATGATATATTTTCATCATTGATACCCAATAGATGTTTCCTCTATAAAAAGAATGAAGAAACAATCACTCATATCTTTTTGAGATGTTCCTTCTCTTAGGAAGTGTTGGATCAATGGCTGAGTTCTATTGGTTTTAGTTGGGTGATGCCTGAGGATCTTATTGACTAGTGGATCCAATGGAGGCCTCTTGATAAGGAGAACAAATAGATTTGGAACATTTTCATCCCAACATTTTTATGGTGCATATGGATTGAAAGAAACTGGGAAATATTTAAAAATAAATTTAGGAATACAACTATTGTCTTCAATCAACTTCTAGTGAGGATAGAGGAGCCTCTCAAGCTTAGGGGAGCCATCCAACACTCCTTTAAACACCCTCAAGTAGCATAATATTTAATGCCCAATAGATTCTAACTCTTTTTTACCCTCCCTAAAGTTATCCAATAGTATATCCACCAACATGTGTCATGTCACTAGGAATTAGGTAATATAGGTCTCTTGTGCCAGCTAAAAGATCAAGATTTAGCTATGAGATCAATTGTGGTAAACTCAAACAAGTTTTTAGCTAGGTAATGATAGATAAATTTTCAATGCATAGTTGGTTTTGTTATTTTACAAGCTCAAGATTTCATTGTAAAAGGGTGAGGGTCCCTTTCAAAACCCTTTTCTTTAATCACCAAAAAAAAAGATATCATTTTCATCATCATCACTTTTTATTTTTATTAGTAGTTTTAGCCCCACTTCTTCTTAGCATGTGATATTTTTATTTGGTTTTCCAAATTGATATCCCTTTTTATTTTTCTATGTGTTCATGCTTTGATGGCCTTCCTCTCCTTTTTTCATTTCCACCAACACTCTCATCTTCATCAATCTCTTCTATTTTTCCATATTGTTCATAATGAGACTTATCTTCTAAATATTTATGTTGCCCTAAATAATTTGAAATGCAAGGAATAGCCTCATAAACACTTTTTCTTTATACCACCTCAAAAATCCTAATGATCCTCTATAGTCATTACTTGCTTATGTTTCCTTGGAAACCCTAAATTTTCTTGGATATCCTCCATAAAATTGTGAAGCTCTTAAAACCCTAAAGTGCAATGAATACACTTTATACTACTTTCATTTTTATTGCAAGGAGAAGATTTTATGCTACTTGAGAAAAATGAAGATGATTTTCCTAAACTAACCTTAACCTCCTTCACCTCATTTGCTTCCCCATCTTCCTTCACACCTTTAATGCCTATATTTTAACTTGTGCATTGTACTTCCTCATCCCTTGTGTCATTTTTTCTTCTAATGGTTGATTTGAGTGAACTACACTAGCATTTTCTATTTGATGATGCAAAGGTGTTTTCTTGCCACTTAGGAGTGGAAAATCCTTGATTTGACCTAGCTTAGCCAATGATATGATCTCCTTGTTTCATATTGAAGTTTACCTCATGCAAAACAAATCCAAATTTTTATCAAGAAGGCTCTTCTAGGGTTTATGGTGTGAGCCATTTTTCTTTAAACTAGGGTTTTCTTAGCTTTTTGGGGTTTTCCATGGCCTCTAATGTTGACGACCCAACGATTTGCACTAGTGCTATAAGGGAGAAGGTGTCATAATAAATGGATTATGATGGATAATCTCATGGTAAGTTTAGTGTACCTCTGCATTCCCAATGAAGCAATGTTATGGTCTTGGATTAACTCAACTTGGGCTCTTCATGGAGTCAAACTTGAGTTGATTCAAAACCTAACAAAAGGTTTTTTCTTTTTCAATTTGTTGATGTTGCTCATGCCAAGACAATTTATGAGCATGGGCCTTGGTCCATGAGAAGCTCCTTGGTGGTCTTCTTTCCATGGACTTGGTATTTTTTAGTGTCTAAGGACAAAACTTCCAAGGTCCTAGTCTAGGTTGAGTTCCCTAGTCTTTCTCTCTCCCTTTGGCCCTTTCTAAATGACTTGGTAGCAATCTTAGGGTCTTAATGGTTGAAGCCAAAAAATTCTTCAAAGCATACCCACAAAAAAGAGTTTATGTTGAGGTTGATTTGTCCAAGGATCTATAAGAATTTATTGAGATATAAGTGGGGGACACCACTATTTCATAGCAAGTGATGTATATTAACCTATCAAACACCTACTTTATGCCAAGCCTCAAACCACAAAGTGAAGGACTATCCACTTCTTCTACACAATAAGCTGAAGCTAGTCCCCATGCCATCCATTATGCCTCCTCCCTAAGCCAAAGAGAATAGTTGGACCATGGTGGGAGGGCATAAAAAATCATAGACCCCTATAGCCCAACAAACAACAAGGGCAGTTATTTTTTTCATCTCATAGTCTTTGACAAGGGTAGAAGAGAACCCCCTTCTCCTTCTATGAGATCTTGATATTTTTGTAATCCTAAATAGGGGAAAGAAGAAGGAGATAGGGTACCCAAAAAATAGTTTCGCTGGAGAGATGCAATTAGAGCAACTTCAACAACTTTAGGGAAATGGAGTTGCTTGACATAAAGTAGGACAATGAGGAATTAGTCCTTTTATTTGATCCTAGGGGTCCCCCAGTGAGGACTACTTGGGATGACTTCATAAGTTTATAAGCGACACGTGGCATTGCCAACATTTCTCAGAGCTAGGTTGTTAGGAACCCATCCTAACCCTTAATTTAATAACTTCCATGATGTAATAATTTGTAAATAACGTGGATAGTACCCATGATTAATATTTTGTAATGTTCTAAGTTTTAGCTTATATAGTGCCTATGACAAATGGCACCCTTTTTATGTAACACATGGTAGATAGGTATGTAAGGTGGCCTTGTGCATGTAATTCGAGTGGCATTGTGCATGTAATTCGAGTGGTACTATGCATGTAATTTGGGTGGCATTATGCATGTAATCTAGGTGGCATTTTGCATGTAAGCCAACCATGGAAGGGAACTCTTTAAATACCCGAGAAGGCACTAATGTATTCATATTTTTACAAATTAATGAAGTGTTGAAGGAGTTTTCCCCCTCGAAGAGGCCTGCGATTTTATCTTATTGTGAGATTGTTCCTTTATGCAAGTTTATGTTATAATATGTATTTTGTTCTGAATATTAATATGATGTTTATGTGAGTTTATTTCCAAGCAATTGTGTGAGTGTGTTTTTGAGTTTATTTTATAGTAGGATCCTAACAAGTGGTATCAGAGCATTTTCCAGGGCCAAGTTCTGCTGCAACAGTAATGATTCTTGCCTATTAGGTATAATCCTCTGTTATTTTTGTGTAATTTTTTTTTTACTATTATCAAAAAGAAAAAAAAAGACAAATACCAATCAAAAATATATATATATAGTCTTTTTTAGTTGAGTAGGTAGAAACCCTGTGTTGGGGGTTTTAAAATATCATGAAGGATCTGTCATTATTGGCTAAGCTAGATAGCCCATACAACGTCTAGTGAAGTGAGGGGCGATCAGGCTCCAATACCCAGGCCTCAGATAGAACTCGCGCACGGACTTGAGCTCCCACGCATCTTCGGGTGTATTGAGAGACCATTCTAGGGTTAACAAAATTTTATCCAGTAGGAAGCTTATCGGCCTTGTATCATCCATAGTCCATGGGATACAGCATTCCGGATGATTACCCTCCCGTATTGTCAGAGAGGTAGATGGTGTGCTCAAGGGTATGTGTGGAATCCTCCTTGGGTAGTGGCCTGAAATATTGGTCCGAGCACTATTGTTCGTCACTGTAGTATAACAGAGGGCCTATGGGTGTTACATAATCCTTTACTTAGCATACCCTGGTTCTGTTAAAACTTCAACCTACAAAAAAATCACAAACAAAAACTCCCTGTTTGTAAACCTGCATTCCAAATTCCCAAAAGTGAGTATATGAGAAATGAATCCTCTACCAAAAAAAATAGCATACATTGCATGAATTCAAGATAGAATATGAAAGTGATAGTTAAGTTGACATTATAGAGAATAACAGTCAAATTTACAGAGTGTCGATAATAGCTGAGTCAAGACACGATCGAGTCGGAAATTGCAGTTTTCAATGTCGAACAGAGCTCGTCATAACGACAACCTACACAATACAGAGAATCTTCAGACCAGTGAGGTAAGCAATGTTAGAGAGATTGTCTGGGCTGAGCAAAACATTGAGCGAGTGACCAGAGACCAATTATAGATAGTGCTCCAATACCCAAATTTTGCATTATAGCTCAAAATTAAAAACTGTAAACACCATTAAACTCGACAAAACAAGAGAAAAAAAAAGTTTGGGGTGCCCAAAAGTAGTGTTGTGGGTTATAGCTCATTGTGACCATGTCTTCGATCTGATTGTTTTGATATATAGCACCCAATAACCTTTTTGGACACTTACTAAAAATAGTAAGTCCTGGAACCTAATTCTAATTTTAGTAATTGGTCACAGAAGGTTCCAAAATGGCCCAGGGTACCCGTGGACATCAAAAAGAGCTAGAACAGATGGACTCCTTAACAAAAGCCATTGAGAATTTGAACTTGGCAATTTTCTCCATAAGGGAAGAGGTCCAAGGTCTTTGTCTAGATCATGAGGCCACTAGCGCTCGCTTAGAAGAAACACTGATGGATGTGGGTAGCAAGTTACATAAGGGACCACTCAAAATAGAACACCAGGCTAAAAACTCTATAACGAATGACCATAACCCATCCTTTAAAATGCTAAAATTGGACTTCCCTCGATTTAATGGGAAGGATGTTGATGGGTGGTTATGTAGGGTTGATCAATTCTTTAGACTTCATAATGTTCCCATATATCATCGAGTTCAGATGGCTTCCTTCAATTTGGAATCTAAGGCTCTACACTGGTTCCAGTGGTTACGTAATTCCAACCTAAATATCTCTTAGAAGGACTTTGAGTCCCAACTACTGACCTGATTTGGGCCTAGTGAGTATGAGGACTTCACAAGGGCCTTGACCAAATTGCAACAAACATCCTCAGTCCGTGACTACCAAACTCAATTTGAAAAATTGGCCAATAAGACAAGAGGATTGACGGAAGGGTTCTTCACGAGTTTTTTTATTAGTGGGTTAAAAGGGGATCTCCAAGCTGAAGTAAATATGTTGAAACCACATTCCATGATGGAAGCTATCAGTTTGGTCCATTTGTCCGAATCTAAACTCTCAAACCAAAGGCGCCCCCCGTGGTTTCCTCAAAACCGACCTTCATTTCCTTTTCGAACCCAAAATTCAATGGATAGTAAACCTACTACACCCAAGCGATTGACTACAGAGGAGATGGATGCACGTCGTGCCCAAGGATTATGTTATAATTGTGATGAAAAGTTTTTTAAAGGACATAAGTGTGCAAACAAAAGACTGTTCTTGATATATATTGAGGAACCTGCTAACATTGACCAGAGTGATGAGGATGAGGACCACCCTGAAACACCTTCTCCACAGGAAGAAGATACACAGGGGTCTGAGGCAGATATTTTAGTCCATGCTCTTGCAGGCATTACCACTCCACAAACCATGAAAGTTTTGGAATTTTTCAAGGGCCAATGTCTTACCATCCTTATTGATTCAGGCAGCACACACAACTTCATTGATCCTCGAGTTGCTAGGTGGGCAAATTGCTATATCCACACTTGTAATTCATTCAAGGTCATGGTAGACAATGGGGGAACATTACCTTGTAAAGGAAAATGCCGCAATGTCAAGCTCAGGATAGAGGACTATGAAATCAAGCAGGACATGTTTACCCTCTAGTTGGGAGGATGCGATATGGTTTTGGGATCTCAATGGTTGAGTACATTGGGCACTATCAGTTGGAACTTTACAGAACTCTGGATGTAATTCTCCCAAAATGGACAAACACACTTACTCAAGGGCTCCCCTGTAGGAACACCTCACCTCATTAGTTCCAATCATATGGAGAAAGTGCTAAAGAAATCAAAATGTGGGGTCATTGCACAACTCTTCTCCATCCAACCAACCACTTCACTAATGGCTAAAATTCCATCAGACCTACAACTAGTTCTACACAAACATGATGTTGTCTTTGCAGAACCAACTACACTACCACCGCGTCGCTCTCACAACCATGCTATCCCATTTCTCCTGGGTAGTGCACCACCAAATATCAGGCCATACAGGTACCCTCATGCCATGAGATCAAAACTGGAAAAATTGGTACAAGAATTACTCCAGGCTGGTGTCATCCGGCCTAGTACTAGCCCTTACTCCTCGCCTGTCCTACTTGTTCCCAAGAAAGATGGCTCATGGCACCTATGTATTGACTACCGGGAACTCAACAAGACTACGATCAAGGATAAATTTTCTATTCCAGTGGTTGATGAATTACTCGATGAACTACACGGGACCATGTATTTCACCAAGCTTGATCTCCGCTCTGGGTACCATCAAATCCGGCTCAAGGATGAGGACATCCCCAAAACTGCCTTTCGCACTCATGAAGGTCATTATGAATTCTTGGTAATGTCATTTGGTCTCACAAATGCTCCTTCTACATTCCAAAGTCTTATGAACATCTTTTGGCCCTTTCTACGAAAGTTCATCCTTGTGTTCTTCGATGACATCTTGATTTACAACCGCACATGGGAAGAGCACCTCAATCATGTGGATCAAACTTTACATCTATTGGTCACCCATCACCTTTTTGCTAAAAGGTCCAAGTGTTCCTTTGGTTTGATTGAAGTAGAGTATCTGGGACACATTATCTCACAGGATGACGTCAAGGTTGACCCTAAGAAGATTCAAGCAGTTCAAGAGTGGCCGAAACCTCACACCCTCAAGGGACTTCAAGGATTTTTAGGGCTTACAGGCTATTATCACAAATTTATCTGCAATTATGAGAAGATAGCTGCCCCCATCACCTCCATGTTGAAAAAATATTCCTTCACTTGGACAGGGCCTGCTAACCAAGCCTTCATTGAACTCAAGCATGCTATGACCACCACTCCCATCTTAGCCATGCCAAATTTCTCTAAACCATTTTTCATTAAAAGTGATGCTTTTGGTCGTGGTATTGGGGTAGTATTGATGCAAGAAGGATGACCTGTGGCTTTTACTAGCAAGGCACTCTCTGATTGTAATATGGGGAAATCCACATATGCTAAGGAAATGTTAGCCATATTGCATGCAGTCACACATTGGCGACCTTACCTCATTGGGCATCACTTCTCCATCAAAACCGACCATCAAAGTCTCAAATATTTTTTGGAACAAAGAGTTGCCACACCTGACCAACAAAAGTGGGTGTCTAAACTCATGGGCTATGATTATGATATCACCTACAAAAATGGAAAGGAGAATATTGTGGTTGATGCTCTTTCTCGCCAAATGGAGACCGTAAGTATGTTGTGTGCCATCTCAGCACCACTTCCCCAATGGATTGATTCCTTGTGTCAAGAAGCACGTCAGGATGCATATTTGCAAGCTTTGATAGCCTCACTAATGGATGATCGAGATTTTGCACCAGGGTATAATTGGAATGGCCATGATCTGCGCTACCATCAATGCCTGGTTCTACCTCATAAGTCCCCACTTTGAGAGCTCCTCATGAAGGAATTGCATGCCACTCCCTCTGCAAGCCATTCAAGGTTCCTTAAAACATATGAGCGACTCAAGCGCACCTTCTTTTGGAAAGGTATGAAACGTGACATCCACTATTTTGTTGCTGCCTATAACACATGTCAAATGATGAAAGGTGAAACAGTGCGCTCTCCAAGCACTCTTCAGCCATTGCCTATCTTGGATCAGGTTTGGACTAACATTTCCATGGACTTTATAAAAGGGCTCCCTAAATTTGGTGGCAAGTCAATTATTTTCATGGTAGTGGACCGCCTTTCAAAGTATGCTCACTTTTGTGCCCTTGCCCATCCTTATACAACATCCATTATTGCACAAATTTTTCTTGACTCCATCTTTCGCCTTCATGGCATGCCCACCTCCATTGTATCTGATCGTGATCCCACCTTCACTAGTCATTTATGGCAAGAGTTGTTTAAGTTGCAGGGGACTCAACTCAAAATGAGTTCAACCTACCATCCAAAAATGGATGGTCAAACAGAAGTTGTTAATAAATGCTTGGAAACCTACCTTTCTTTGCTTTGTCTCAGATCATCCCACTCAATGGGCCAAATGGCTATCCTTGGCCGAAAGTGGTACAACACTTCCTATCATACCGCAACCAAACTCACACCATTTGAAGTAGTCTATGGGCGCCTTCCACCTACGCCTTCCTCTTACATTCCTGGCAGCTCCAAGGTCCAAGCCATCGACAACACTCTGAGTCAACACACCGAGGTCCTTTGCCAACTTAAGCAAAATTTGAACATGGCCCAGAATCGGATGTGCCAACAAGCTGATCAGCATCGTTCTGAGCATAGTTTTGATGTAGGTGATATGGTCTTCCTTCGCTTGCAGTCATACAAACAATCATCCCTACAACTTCGCAGGTGTTAGAAGCTTGCTGCAAAATTCTGTGGTCCTTACTAGGTTCTACAAAGGATTGGCCCTACAGCTTACAAATTGGCGCTCCCACCTACTTCCAAAGCTTCATCCTGTTTTTCATGTTTCTGCTCTCAAGAAAGTTGTGGGCACACAGGTACAGGTTCAATTCACACTTCTTGAATTGGATGAAGAAGGCTCTATATTACTTGAACCTAAGTAGTTGTTGGATCGTCGGACTCGTACTCTCCGCAACCGTACAATTACAGAGATCTTGGTTCAGTTGCATGGGCTTCAACCTGAAGATGCTACATGGGAATCTCTCCACCAACTCCAACAACAATTTCCTCATTTCAGCTTTGAGGACAAAGCTTCTTCAAGGGGAAGGACATGTTAGGATCCCATCCTAACCCTTAATGTAATAACTTCCATGATGTAATAATTCCTAAATAACATGGGTAGTACCCATGATTAATATTTTATAATGTTCTAAGTTTTAGCTTATATAGTGCCTATGACAAATGGCACCCTTTTTATGTAACATATGGTAGATAGGTATGTAGGGTGGCCTTGTGCATGTAATTCGAGTGGCATTATGCATGTAATTCGAGTGGCACTATGCATGTAATTTGGGTGGCATTATGCATGTAATCTAGATGGCATTTTGCATGTAAGCCAACCATGGAAGGAAACTCTTTAAATACCCGAGAAGGCACCAATGTATTCATATTTTTGCAAATTAATGAAGTTTTGAAGGAGGTTGCCCCCTCGAAGAGGCCTCCGATTCTATCTTATTGTGAGATTATTCCTTTATGCAAATTTTTGTTATAATGTGTATTTTGTTCTGAATATTAATATGATGTTTATGTGAGTTTATTTCCAAGCAATTGTGTGAGAGTGTGTTTTTGAGTTTATTTTATAGTAGGATCCTAACATAGGTCTCATTCATTTGTAGGATTTGTAGAGTTTTTTGTTCTCTATAGTGTTTCAGTTTAATATTTTAGGGCTTCAAATTATTTGCTTTGTTTTAATTTTAGTTTAACAATGTAAGCCCTAGATCCCTATTTTTCGGTTCTAGGTGGAATATATGTTTGACATTTTGGAGTGTGCTTCCATACCATTTGTCTTTTTTTTGTGATCAATGTAACTGTTATTTTTTAGTAATACAAGGTATTTTTCAACACCAACGAAAAAAGTTTACCTCATGCCCCAAAATTTCTCTCTTTCTCCATCATTTTCACTTTGCAATCTCTTTTCATGTATCTAGTTTCATGATATTTGCGACTTGAAAATGCAACGTTTTCATAATCAACTTGTTGATCCCATTCTATTGATTTATATTTAACCATAATGAACTATGGTAAAGGTTTTGAAATACCCATAGCAACACATTTGAGTGCATACAACATGCCTTCTCTCCTTAGTAGTTAGTCCGTCCTAGATGAACTCGCCTAGAGTATTACCAATATTCTTCAAAACCTCCTTATTGATAAGTTGATAAGGACATCCAAAAAGCCTAATTCACACAAAAAAAACTTTTTTATAGTTAGTTTTCATAAAAAAAATTCTCACTAATCTTTGCCTTCATCCATTATTTTATCTTTTGGCATTAAAGGCTTTTGACACTAAAAATTCTTTACCAAATCCTTGAAGTTGGGCCAAAAATATTTCGACCAAAGTGAAAAAAAAGTCGTTTTCATGATAAAGGAGGAATGTTTTTAATGATCTATGTAACATTTTTTTTTATAATTATGTTGTTGTATGCGCAAGTAATATTGCGTGACCAATCCGCTCATGTAAAGGAGTTGGAGAGCAAGTGGGTAGTTAAAACTCTCTAGTTGAAATCGAGAAGCGTTTGGTTCTAATCTCTCCCCTCACATACTGCAGATATACTATGTACCAAATTATTATGTGGAGTTTACTTTACTCGTTTCTTTTGAATATGCACTTTTGTTTGTTTTCCTAAAATATACTAACATAAGTTTACTCTCTTTCTTTTAAATATGCACTTTTGTTTGTTTTTCTACAATAAACTAACGTATCAAAATAGAAACTATTTTCTTTCTTAATATAGGACTGCTTTTTTATAATTTGAATGGGTTGATTATGATTATGTATGTGCAAGAATTATTATTACATGAGCAAATTGTTATGTGGGGTTTAGTTTAATCTTTTTCTTTTGAACATTGAACATGCACTTTTGTTTGTTTTGCTACAGTAAACTACAATATCAAAATAGCAATTATTTTCATTAGACTGTTTTTTGTATAATGTGAATGGGTTAATTTAAACATTTTTTTTTTCTTTAAGGTCAAAGTTTTGGATTTAATGTGGTAAACTATATTTTAATGGTTAAAATATGTTTAAATAATTATATATATTAAGTAAATAATATTTTTTATAAATATTGAATGGCTGTAAATTGTAATTTCAAATAAAAATTGTTTAAATCTAATCTACATCATATTTTTATTTTTGCTTTCCTTTTATCAAATACATTATTATTAATTCATATTCATTCACTTATTTTTTTAATTGTTTTAAAAGCAGATATTATATATATAAGAGGGTTAGTTACAATTATATTATTTTTTAATAATTTTAGGGTTCAAACTCCCAATAAACCATGATATTTATTAAGTTTTTTTTTTTTTAAATTATTGTAAAAAACCCTACAACAAAAAAAATTACCTTTTGAAACCAAACATGATAAATTTATTTTTATTATATAATTAATAAATTTATGAAAAACGCAACAAGCAAAACAGTTTTGTACAACTAACAGTTTAGTTTTTTTTTTTCCTGTCTTTCAAAGAATTCATCTTATCTGTGTTGTATCAAAAATTTATTATTATTAATTTTTGTAGGACATTGGTGATTAGAGTTTTAAACTTTTTTTTGGAAGATCCAAATTCAAACCATTGTAAAGTTTAGTGTATGCATGTGTTACCGAACTTGTACAAAAAAGAAAATCTATTATTAATAATAAATAATAATTAAAGAAACAAAATGACAAACGCGCCCGTGTGGACTCGCGATTAGTCGACGTGAATTTGAGGTTGCTACAAGCGGAACGCAATTACAAACGGAAGGCAATTACAAAGGAGAAAAGAAAAGAAGGCAGATATATTTATAATCCAAGGGCAGAAAGGGGTGTTTTGCCCTGACCGGCCTCGAAGTAGAAGATGAGCATGGCGACCATGGCGAGGCGGGCATGCTTGATCTCCGCCAGTTGGAGACGGGGGAGCTTCTCGGGGTCCGGGACGTACTCGCCGTTGCGGATGGTCCCCGCCAGGCAGAGCGGGTCGAAGAATTTACCGCCGGGGTAACCCTGCTCGCCCGTCGCGTTGCCAAAATTCTCCGCCGTCCTCGACCAGGGCGTCGCCCACTCCACCGACTGCGATTCCGGGTTGAAGTAATCGACCCAACGTTTACTCTCCACCCAACCCATGAGAAGCAGCTGAGTTCCAAGAAGGGTGCCAAACGAGAAGGGGGCGACGGCGCCGGGATCCGCCCCGGCTTCGAACCACGGCACTCCGCTCCACGCCTGCCCCGCGAATATGCCAACCACGGCTGCCATAGCCCAGCGCCCGTGTATCAGCTCCGCTTCCCTGTACCACTTGAGAAGTGCCGGGTCCCGCCCCAGCCCCAACGGATCGAACCCGTAGTCTCCCGGAAGCCTGAAACTCAACTCAACACATCAACACACAGTCCCTAGATAAACAAAGAAGAGGTAAATGAGTGGTGTTCTACTTACGAGCCATCTAGCCATTCTGGGTCGACCAGGTTACCGCCGCCTCTGACTCCGGGCAACCACGATTTTTTGGGGTTAGTTGCCATCGCCGTCAACGGCAGCATTGAACGCCTGAACCTCCTCGCATTTCTGAGGACTATGAACCTGAGTGGCTGCCGCCTTGCCTCTCCGACCAACGCTGCCGCTGAGATTTTGTGAGAGCTGAGAGCAGCCGCAGAGGAAGACGTTGCTACTGCCATTTTCCTTTCCTTCCCTTCCCCGCAGCACAGGCGATATCAAGATGTGGAGTACCAATTATCTATTATCTCGATTCTCCTCTATTCCAATTTACTAGTAATAAGTACGCTCGGATGGGAGTGTGACACTGCCACGACTTGCCAATCATATTTGCACGGAAATCCGAAGAAATCCGGTCGGATAGATATTGGGCCAATGAGGTTGGGCTATTAAGTTCAATTAGCCATTTACTTGGACACGTGTTTGGAGACGGTTCATTAGCTTTTTAAACCCATGTGTAGATGATTCCAGAATCCGGATTTAGAATATCATACCAACCTATTTCGACCGTATAATCTTCGAGATTTACAACGGATTAAAATAAAGGCAACGATAAGCAATCCTTTCCTCCTTAGATTTATACATTTTTTGCTCGTATATGTCAATCCCCAACCACTTAAGCTGTATTGTTTTTATTTTTTTTAAGTTTTAAATGAACATATTTTTAATTTTTTTAATAATAAATAAACATTTTTTTTTTAATGGGTTGAAAAAGTTGGGGTTTGGGAATTGATTTTTTATTTTTATTTATTTATTATTATTAGATTTGGTTAGTCTAGGAAATTCTTAGGATCAATGCACAAGGTTAAGCAGTCTCTTCCAATCATGATCCTTTGTAAAGCCCATAGTTATACTTATCAATAGGGGATTTCACACAGCCACCACACAGCCACTCCCTCACACCGTGGTTTGAACCTTGAACTTCTTAAAGAAGAGCCAAAGTTCGAAACGTTGCATTGTCCCTTCTAGAACAAAAACCTTTGTTAAGGAAAACTATTCCCCGTTTCCCGTATTCCATGGGGACTAGGACTTTCTGCTCCACAAGGTCTATTCCATCCAGTTGAACTCCTTAGGCTAGTTGGGTTTTTTTTTTGTATCCAGTGTAGACCATTAGGCTTGAACCCTAAACCTCTGGGAGAACTTGACAGTGAAGTACCTAGTGCGGATAAAAAATCTTATGGTAATCAGTGTGATATGAACAGGAGTTGAATGGACCTGTCGTACGGATCACAGATCTCAGCTAGTTGCCACACACCAACTCGGCTACTCACTCACCTTTTCTGAGAATTGAATTTGAATTTTCGTTAGGAAAGTCCAATGCCTTTTACCATTGTAGTGTTTGTGTTGAGACATAAAAAACCAAATTTTCATTTTATTAATGTTTTTTATATTTAACAAATAAATATATTTAAATTAATTATTGTTTTTTATTTTTTTAATGTCCACACAATTTTGAACAAGTGGTAGTAAGTGTGGAGTTTCTTATAGGTAAATCATAACATTTTAATCGAGTAATCAAAAAATAGGCTTTCATATTGAAAACCAATGATCAAATTTTGTCAAACGATATGTACCATGATAACGATGGAGTTTGGATATATATTGCATGTAGTCTCTTTGGAGTTCTTCTTTGTAATGTAATTTTTTAATATAAAATATTTTTTCTAGTAAGTTATGTGTAATTTTTATTGAGGCTACTCTTATCAAAATAATAAGACACTATACTATGATTATTATATTATTATCAAATTAATTTAACCATAATGAACTTGTCTTTTATACAAAGGTTCTTTATTTACATTTTTATTGAATATATTTATTTATATTCCTCAATTTCCTATGTTTTTTGCAATGACAGCTTTTAGATATAAATCTCGTTAAGAAATAGTATTTCATTCAACTAATTATCTTCTAAAATTTGAATTTTACCAAGAAGAAGATCAACACTATAATTAGATATATAATTTGCTACCTAAGTTCTTTCTCTCTACATATATTAACTATGATAACATATTGTATTCCTAATAACTCATTTTTAAGGGTTTTATTCATACCATAATATTTCAAAATATCATTTTCATTAGTATTTTTTGTTTTTATTTGTGGACTTAGCCCCACTTCTTGTTAAAAATTGTAGTATTTTTTTCTTTCCCATATCGATATTCCCTCTTAGTTTCATTTTCTCTCTGTTTTTGCTTTAAGGGTCTTCCTCTCTAGTTGTTATTTCCCACCAACACTTTCATCCTTATTAATATCTTTGATTTTTTCATGCTCTTTATAACGAGACTTATTATCTATAGACTTATCTCACCCTAAAGATTTTGAGGTACAAGGAATTGTCTTAAAAGTGCTTTGTTATTTATGTTGCCTTGTAACCCTTAAAATGTAAGGATGATCCTCCATAGTAATTATCTTTTTATGCTTCCCTAAGAAACCTAAATTACCATAAATATCCTCCATCGTCATTTTTTATTATGTTGCTCTTAAAATCTAAAGTGCAAGGGATAATCTCTATACTACTTTCATTTATATTGCAATGAGAGGATTTTATACTACTTGAGAAAAATGAAGACAATTTAACTAGAACAAAATTGATCTCTTTTGCCTTCTTTGCTTTAATTTTTTTCTTTCCACCTTTCATTCCTTTATTTAAACTTAGACATTGTACTTCCTCATCCCTTGTAGCATTCTTTGCTTCTAACGATTGATTTAAGTGAAATTTGATGGCCTTTACTATTTGATGTTGTACATGGAATTTTTTTACTACATTTTTTGGAGTGGAAAATCCTTGATCCAATCTAGCTTCTACTATAATATGATCTTCTTGTTTGATCTTGAAGTTTTTCTCAAGATTAAAAAAAATCATTTCTTTCTCCTTCACATCCACTTTCTAATCTTTTGTCATGTGTCCAAACTTATAGTATATACATCAACAAAATGCAAGGTGTTCATAATCCACTTGTTGATCCCATTGTCTAAATTTAGGTTTAATCTTATTGGATTATGGAAAATATTTTGAAATATCCATGTTAACATATATCTAAGTATATACAACATGCTTTCGCTTCTTATTAGTTTCCCCCTCTTATTTGAACTCCTCTAGAGTGTTGTCAATATTCATCAAAACCTCCTTATAAATAAACTAATATGGAAGTTTAAAAAGCCTAGCCCACACTAGACTCTTTTTAATATTTTTTTCTCCACAAAAATAGTTCTCATCCCATGTCTTAAAAATATGGCATATCTCCTATTATTTTATTTTGAGTTGGAGAAGATGAGGAGGAAAATCTCACTTGACTAGTTTCCTTCTAAAATTTGAATTTCACCAAGATGAAGATCAATGTTGTAACTGATTACATTATTTGCTACCCATTTTCCTTCTCTATAGATATGTTGACAATGATAGCCTTTTAATTATCTAATAAGTCTTTTTTAAGGGTCTTATTCATACCCTAATGTTTTAAAATACCATTTTCATCATCACTTTTTGTTTTTATTTATGCAGTGAGCCCCACTTCTTGTTAACATTTGTAATATTTGTTTTTTCATATTTATATCCCTCTTAGTTTCCTTTTCTTTTTGTTTTTTTCTTTAAGGCCCTTTCTCTCTGTTTTTCAAATTCACCAATGTTTAAAAAAAATACTATATGTGGCTTCAACTAAAGGCCATTGCATCAAAATAATAAAATATTACATTTATTGTTAGGTCAATTAAACCATATCCAACTTTCCTTTATATCAAAGATATTTTCTATCAAATATATAGTTCACATTCTTCAAAGTGCCATATTTTTGTAATCAACTCCTTGACATAATTTTCATTAAGAGATAAAACCTCACTTGGCCAATTTTATTCTAAAATTTGAATTTTACCAAGATAAATATCAACACTATGATTGACTTTATTATTTGCTACCAATTTTAGGTGTCAACAATAATAATATTTTCTATCCAATCCTCATATCCATTATTATAGATAGTGTAGACACCTAAAATGCGTAATCACAAGGAGACTCTCCAAAAGACCTCCTTCTAACCCATCTAACCCACCTAGGGCAGCCTCAGGGCTATTTGGTGCCTTTTCTCAACAAAAGTGCACTTTTCCCTCATGGGAAGCAAGACCGTCTCACCCGAGACGATCTCAGAGTCTAGGGTCATCTCATTGCGAGATAGTGGCACGCGCATAAATTCAAAAAGAATAATCAGCTGGTAGGACTGCTTGTCAGTGCAGTGGCAGATTTCCCATCACCCCTGATGACCTACAGTCACCCTTAGCGACCTGTAGTTGTCCCTACCACCTACAAAGTGGCAATCAAGGCTACCCTTGATTGCCACTTGCCTCTTTTGGCACCTAGCCAAGGAGGCTATAAAATGGAGGTATCCCCTCCAGGTTTTAAGATCCACAATTTTGAGTTTGAAGCAATGAAGTGCTGCAAAAATCCAACCTCACATCCTCGCTGCCTAAACCAATGTCATTGTGTTGCCACGTGAGTTTCAACATCGTCTCCATGAACCTTGCTTGATCAATACCACGACTTTAGGATGCTCAAATCTATACCTTCACCTTCAGAATTGTCAATCATTCATCGATAAAACTCATCCTTGGATCACCCCGACCTAGTTTCAAAAAGTTGTAGGTCCACGGTAGAGACCATCTCTACTAAGATGGTCCCACAAGCAAGATCATCTCGCCCGAGATGGCCTTGATTAGGTGATCATTTTTACAATTTTTCTTGCATTTTCCTTTAGATTTACACTTGCATGTTAGTTTTAATGGTAGATCCTTCATTTTGAGCATTTTACTTTCCTATATTAGCTTAGATATTTGTTATTTTTATGCATGCATATGCTTTCTTTTGATTTGTTTCTTAATCAGTATGGATCTAATTTCATTTGGCCCTAGAGATGCTACTGATTCTTCTATTTTTTCATTGCACATAGGTTACAAGATTCAAGGTAGCTAAAGAATTTGGATCTCACACTCGTACCACAATCTCAGGAAAACCCGCTTCCAAAGACTTGTTGTGGGCATGAAAACCATTTAGATTGCACCCAAAAATCATTGTGAAATTATATCATGGGTAAAATCCCTAAAGGGGATCATCTATAACACATTTTAAATAAATCAATGCAAGATTAATACAGTTAGATTCCATTGCCATTTGGTCTCTTTATTTCATGTTTTGCATCGTGTGTTCCTTTCAACATTTAATTTATCTTTGTCATTTTTATGGTGTATGTAATTTCATGCTTTCAAATGGTGATCATGGTGGGACCACTTTTGTATCACCCTTTTTAATTTTTTTTTGGTTTATTACACCCGTAAAATCACTAAATTTTTGCTTGTTTTCTAGTTTTTGTAGGTACACAGTCATGACCATCTCAGACGACCCCTATTTGAAACCTCTTAGATATGACCTCTATTCTAAAACCATCTCATAGAGATGATCACCTTGAACTAGAGGTAAAAGTGTAGGGATTTACAGGATCGACATCAAATGAAAGGATTCCAGGTTATTCCTTTACATCTTAGGATAGCTTGATTTCATGTTTTAGATAGAAAACTAAGAAAATAACAAAAATATACATCTTGATTGCATGCATGCATCTTCATTCTTAGTTTTCAATTTGTCATACCATGACCATCTCAATTGATATGGTCTCATATCTATGGTCATCTCATTTGAGATGGTCTTGCTATTTTCACTATTCTCTCCTACATTGTTGATTGATGAAAAGTTGAGCATTATTAAAGAAAATAGATGCATTTTACTTTACAATTTACATTTTATAATCATCATGTGCTCTCTATTTATTTTCTACAATAAAAGGAATCCACACATACACGTATCACATAAACATTGGTAAGGTTGGCCTTCATCACCAACCCCCAATCGAGACCAATGATGTTGGATTTCACCTCCTTCCACTAGCTCACCCCCTACACACCATAGTAGCCCCCATGAGTGGTTTCTTGGACTTCATCACCAAGGAATCCCCTACTTTTGGGTGCATCCCAAAGTAGGTTAGGATTAGATACCCCTTAACCACAAGGCTTAATAATTTATGGAATACAACTATCATTTATATCCAAGCATACCCGAGTGTGAAGCAAAATCTTGACTGGGCAAGTAGCAAGATTTAGACAGTATGACCCCTCCTTGGGGGGGTATTTTTCTTCCTATAGTGTTACCCATTTGCCAATTTATCCTTATAGGAAGCCACTTTTATCATTTGTGTCACATTCCTTAATAGAGGAGGTGCACAAACCACATTTTTATAGAATTCTCTTCATCTCCTTTAGTCTTTTAGGAATAGAGGTTCCAAAAA
This sequence comes from Wollemia nobilis, assembly GCA_028583015.1. Taxonomy (NCBI): domain Eukaryota; kingdom Viridiplantae; phylum Streptophyta; class Pinopsida; order Araucariales; family Araucariaceae; genus Wollemia; species Wollemia nobilis. The sequence continues at coordinate 2,320,627 of JAQPPZ010001340.1, forward strand.
TAGAAACACACAAAATCAACTCAAAAACAAAACAAAATAAAACAAAAATCAAAACAAAGAGTGCTTTCTTATTTGTTTATTTGCTTTGTTTGCATAGCTTAGATAGTGCTCACGAGCATAGTCATGATTCTTTATAACTCATCTACCTAGCAGATGGTCATAACACACAACCAAGCTCATTCATGAGCTTACACTGTTGAGCCATCACCTAGAGCAATGGATCATCTTTGGATTGATCCATAGGATCTCATTATTCCTGAGTGGTGACGTGATCATTATGGCTCAAATGCCATCCACCACTCCATGGACCCTGAGACATCGAGTGCCCAAATGCACAATTCACCCATGAGTACTGAATATGATCAAGATATGGATTATCCTGATCAAGATACCTTGCATACATTTTATAGGGATAACTACAACCAAGCTGAAACATCTAGAAAACCCCTACCATACATTCGTATCCTAGCTCAACCTATGACTCCCCTAGATCAAGATCAGGGGTGCACCTCACAACAAGATAGGGATATTCAAGCTACTCTAGCTGATCATCCTTGGATGAGTCATAAGTATGATCATTTGAACATATACGATGATCAAGGTAATCATAATGCTACCACATTGGCTTATGGGCCTAAGGATGATGATCTTCATCCTCCTGCTATACCTTATGATATGTAGTATGGTCAAGGATGGTGTACTTCGACACCTCCTGATTACATAGAACCTATATTTTGATAGTAGTACCAAGTTAATGTAGCCTCTCGTGACCCTAGAAAATAAATCATCGATCTCTCTAGGGTCGAAGCACAACAAATGTCTATTCATGTCACTCACACGTGTGAATAGGCCACACATAACTGACTTGATAAACCAAAAATAAGTACCTAGGATGACAATGGACCATCAAATGCAATGGGTGATGCATCAGAGGTTGCCCACACCTACGCAACAAAGGCAACCAACCCAACATCACCTAAGGTACCAAGCACAATGGCACAACCTTCCATCGCACCCAAACCAGAATCTTCCACCTCACCCATACCCAAATCCAACTCATCATCAACATCCTAGACCACCACCCATCCATCATCATCAACCCCATTCACTAGAATGCTATCAAGCATACCCCTATCAATAGGATAATGAAGCCTATGAGGAACAACAACCTGAGTATCAAGAACCACTTGATACGTATCCCGAGGTAACATATGGTGACATGCCTATTGGTACCACTTACCAACCACATCACCCACATCAAAACCTTCAAACCAATCAAGGCCAAAGGTGAGCAGATGCCATCATCTCACCAAAGGCCTACAAATGATTGATAGAGTACCTCAACATGTTAGAAAAGTAAGCCTCAGGTTCAGGTTATCAGAAACCTACCTTACGATAGCTTACAAATCAGCCTCTACACCCATCAATTCCATCACTACCCTATCCTGAGCACTTTGAGATGCCAAAGTTAGATAAGTTCAAGGGTGATGAAGATGCACAGGAACATGTGACAAGCTTCATGAACACATGCTTCCATCTTCAGGATAGTGACCCCCTCATGCTATGAATATTTCTTATAATGCTTGTTAGGGGTGCTTTGGAGTGGTATAATCATCTACCATGCCATAGTATCTTAACCTTTGAACAATTGGCAGATGCTTTTCTAGAACGCTTTGCCTTCAATGTCAAGAAAAAGGCCACCATGACTGATTTATGTAATCTTCATCAATTCGAGGATGAACCAATCATGGACTATGGAAATAGATGGAGAGCAGTAATAACAAAATTATCCTTCACTCTACCCATCATAGAGCTAACTCGAATGTTCACTCAAAGTTGCACCAAACAAATCTCATTACTATTGCAACTTCAATAGTATAGGACCTTCGAGGAAGCCTTGGCCTAGGCAAAGGTAATAGAGGACATCAAAGTCCAAGAAGGAGAGATTAAACTCTGAAAAAGGAGTGGCCTAATAAAAATGTAAAAGGTGGCCAAACTCAACCTAAGGTAGCTCCGGTAAACTAGGTTGTCTTAAGTGCCCTTGGACCCTCAAATTGGGCTCTAGTACCACCACCTAACTATCAAGCCCAACCTCCACCGACACAATACAACACTCAAGTGACCAATCCACAACAACAACAACTCCAAACTCAACCTCATCGAGCCACCTCACCAATATACACCATTGTCAAAGTCTTTGGCATCAATATTCAATCGATTATGTGAGGTACAAGCTATTACACTCCTTGAGATCCAACCATTGGATCCTAATCATCCTAAAACTAAATCTTACAAGGAGGATCAATACTACAACTATCATCAACAAAAAGGGCATGACATTCAATCATGCTATGCATTCAAGAATATAGTGCAGGATATGATCGAGAGGTAAGAGATTCAAATCGATAATCCTCTTGCCTCCAACAACCAAAACATAGGTGTCTTCCAAGACCCCTTACCCCAACATAGAGCAAACCCAATACCTACTATCAAAATAGAGCAACCAAAGTAGGTTAATCAAGTGCATGCCACCCCACCTAACCAAGGTTTCATGGGAATGATTAATATTACGATAAGAAATAGATGGTATCCAATGCAATCAATACAAACCATGAATCCTACTAATGTTTCATCAATGTCATAGGTACCATTGGTATCAAATATGGTTATGCCTACTCCACCTCACCCAGTGCTCATTCTAAGGATAAAATTTACTCAAAGTATATGAATATCATTGGTGAGCCTCTCCATATATTTTTTGATTCAACAATCAAAGCCACATCGAGAGGCTCTGATGGAGATCTTGAGATCCATTGAACTACAACCACAAGACCCAAATTCTTTCATCAATTTTGTGGGGCATGTTCAAACATGTCAAGATCCTGCGATTACATTTTAGGATCATGAAATTTAGATGATACCCATTGAGATACCTGATCCACCATTGCATATCATCGCTAGCATGGATGGGATCCCCTTCAAATGTGTCTTGATTGACATGAGATCATCAATAAACATCATCACCTCTACCACCCTCCAACATCTCAACCTTCCACCATCAACCATCGTGACCTCCACTTTCACCCTTCAAGCTTTTAATGATGCCCTATGTTCCACCATTGGCACAATAGTCCTTCCTATTCTAGTTGGACAAAAGACTATTCATGTACTATGTCACATCTTGGAAGGTGCCATGCAATACAACATATTGCTTGGTAGGCCCTAGATTCGAGACATGAAATGCATACCTTCGATATTGCATCAGTGCATAAAGTACATACATGAAGGCCAAGTTCACTGCATCCCTACAGACTTGGAGCCTTTCAAATATTGCAATATGGTTGTGCATCCCTAGGAGTCCACCTTACCTTCCACACTTCTAGACATTCAGCCCAACAACCCCATCCAACCCAAAAACCACACCATGATCATCCATCACTTCACCACCACCACCTCCATCAAAACCCTCACCATCGATTTCATCAGATATACCTTCATCATCATCTGATCCTCCACCTCAAAATCTAGAGAAGGCACCTATGACATCACCTTCATCTCCACCTCCACCAACATACACATTCACATCTCAACCATCCAACACACCTCCTACACCTTCAATTTTAACCATTTCTACCACTTCCACCCATGCTTCCCCCACAAAGGAGGAACCACCCATCATCACACCACTTTCATCACAACCTACATCTTCTTCATCACCTCCCCAATAGAGTCACCACAAGTCACCATTAGCATGATAAATCTGAGTATAGGTGAATATCAAGTGCAAGATATCACATTCACCCCACTCATTGAGTCAATCAGAGACTTTGGTCACCTGCAACACACTATTACCCATAGGTACCATAGTCCCTCTTGGGTCTTACCCAAGCTAAACCAATTTTATCTATGGTGGTATTGATATCACCATAGACACACCACCTATACTAGAGGATGAAGAGTCATTTCAAGCAAATATCGATTATCTTTCAAATCCATCCTTTACTATGAGGTATTTCCATCACCATAATTGGCATGGAAATGGCTTGGGGTGATATGAGCAAGGCCCCTAAACTCCTCTAGAACCACACTATCAGCTACCCATAGATAAATCAGGTTTAGGATATTATACACATGCTTGATGAGCTTCTTATTGATTCCCTACAATACCTTAACTTAGGCTTAGGGGTAGATATCGATGGCAATGAGTATATCGATCCTAGTAATACTCATCTACTTAGTGATCATCTACATATCGCTACCTTAGCTATTATTGATAGTGACTCATCAGAAGAAGAGTTCGAAGAAGATCAAGAGTCAGAGCATGATTGGGGGTCAAAATCAATTGGGAAACCTTATCCATTCCCTCTTTCAGCTTAGAAGAGGAGTCCACCCCTATTGAGCCTCTTATGGATCTAGATGAATTCTATCTTCATATTTTTCCAAGATTACCCCTACCTCTCTAGCACCAACTTCTCCCACCTAAGGATCCAATCATCCCTACTCCCCATAGAGCTCCCCCATCATACCCATTCCACCTCAACCACCCCTAAACATTTGCACCCCCCATATTTAATCATCTCTTCCCATAGTATGGAGATCATCCACCATCCATCAATATGATCTCCATTGATCTCACCACTCCACTCCATTATCCTAGTAACCCTTCTCTATCATTACCTCTCAATACTAAGGCTATTGATTTTGATCACACTACCTTTTTACCTTCACCATATGAGTTTCTCCCTTCTGAGGACATGCTACAAACATACCATCTACCATCACATCTAGAATTAGCTATCCTCCAAGCTGAGATAGAGTCTGATAATACATCTAACTCTCTTAATCCAACTGATGATATTCACTTGATTCCTACTCCTCATCAATTGGAGGAGGGATCACATATGTTAATAGAAGAGATGATTGATATCGATGTCAACGATGATCCTGAACACCCCCAAATTCTCAAACTAGGGAAGGGTATTTCAACCAAAGAACACAAGGTATTCTTTACTCTTCTAAAGAAGTACAAAAAGGTTTTTTCTTGGTCATATCAAGATATGCCTGGTCTAGATCCAAATCTAGTTATCCACAACTTGACACTAAATCCAACAATTAAACCCATCAAGCAAAAACTTCAAGATGCATCCAACAATTGCTATTATGATAAAAGATGAATTACAAAAATTGTTGGATGTAAGATTCATCCAACCTATTGACTACCTCGACTAGGTGTCCAATATGGTTCCTATTCAAAAATTGAATGGGGGGTGCACATATGCACAAATTTTTATGATCTTAATAAAGTGAGCCCCAAGGATGAATTTTCACTCTCGAACATCGATACATTGGTAGATGCAGCCGTAGGCCATGAAATGCTCTCTCTCATGGATGGCTTCTCTGGATACAATCAAATCTGAGTCAATCCTGAAGATCAAGCCAAAACAACTTTCACTATGCCATGGGGGACCTTTTGCTATAAGGTCATGCCCTTTGGCTTAAAGAATGTGGGTGCTACCTATCAATGGGCAATGATGTATATTTTTCATGATTACATGCACAAAATTATCGAAGATTATGTCGATGATCTTGTGGCTAAATATTTATTACATCAAAGACCATATTGGTGTTCTAGAAAAGATCTTTGATCACCTCCTAGAGCATAACGTACGCTTGAACCCTAAAAAGTGTATTTTTAGAGTAACATCCAAAAACTTTTAGGTTTCATTATATCTAAATAGGGCATCAAATTTGACCCTCAAAATGTTGAAGCAATCACAAGCATACCTCCCCCACAAACCTCAAGCAACTTTACAGCTTGTAGGGGAAGATACAGGCCATCCAATGGTTCATCATACAACTATCGAACAAGTGTCGACCATTCAATCATCTTCTCCAAAAGGGGTGACCTTTAATTGGAATGAATATTGCCAAGCAACCTTCCAAGATATCAAACAATACTTGGCTTCCATGCTAGTATTATCTCCATCGAGACCTAGTGCACCTTTTCTCTTATACATCTCAACCATCAATTTTGCCTTAGGGACCATGTTGACCCAAAAGAATGAGGTAAATAAGGAACAAGCTATCTACTACATTAGTCACACCATGGTCTCATACGAAATAAAGTATACTTACATCAAGAAACTCTACTTAGCAATGGTCTTCACCACCAAAAAGCTCCATCATTACATGATAAATCAGACAACATACATCATATCTAAAGAGAACCCTTTGTGATACATGATGAGTCATACTTATCATAACAATCAAACCACAAAGTGGATCATGCTCTTGATGGAGTTTGACCTAGAGTTCATTGGACAAAAGTCTATTAAAGGTTAGGTCATCATAGACCAGCTAGTAGAAGCACCACTTCAAGATGATAAGCCTATAACAATTGAGCTACCTAATGATGCAATATTTACATTATCTAGCTCAGAAGAACCAAAAGAACTAGAGCATAAAGAAGATCTCACATTGTTCTTTGATGGTTCAAAATGTGAGCAAGGGGGTGGTGTAAGAATCATATTTTTCACACCACAAGGGGCTCCTATTCCCCTTTCATTCAAACTCGATTTCCCATACACTAATAACAATGTTGAATATGAAGCCCTCCTTTTGGACCTTCAAACAACTATCACCATGAATGTCAAGAGACTCAAAATATTTGGTGACTCCTTGCTCATAGTTAATCAAGTAAAAGAAATCTACCAATGTAAATGCTCAATCTTGAAATCATACAAGACCATCATGGACAAGTTACTTACAAAGTTTGAATGGTATGACATCGAGGTCATCCCTCGATCCTCCAATAATTTTGTGGATACAATGGCTTCCTTGGGATCCTTAATTCCACAAAACCCATCAGATGATGTCACTACTATTCATGTAAAAATGCTCTCACAATCTACAATCTCATGGGATGCCTCTATAGAAGAGCCAAGCATCCACATGGTAGACATTGAACCACACCAAGATTGGTTCTTACAAATTCAAGACTTCTTGAAATTTGCTTCTTAGGGATCCCTAATCCCTCAGGTCCCTTATGATAATGTCACAACCATATATCTTAAGGTTCTCTCACAATCTGCATTCATGTGAGATGAGACAAGAGAGGAGTGAAGCATTCATTTAGTCCAAGCTGAGCAATATCAAGACTGGTTCTCCTAGATCAAATATTTCTTGAAACTTGGTAGCCCTCCTACGGGCTTATCGCATGCCATAAAATGAACATTCAAGAAAAAGTGACTAAATATGTCTTACTAGGAGATATATTGTACCATCAAAGTTATGATGGTGTTCTTCTTCGATGTCTAGAGCCCCAAGAATCTACTTGGGCCATTTTGCAAGCTCACGATGGTACATGTGGTGGCCATTTTAGTGGTATGGCTATCACAAAGTGCATTCTTTGAATGGGCTACTACTGGCCTACAATGGAGAGGGATTGTTGTGCATATGTCAAAAGGTGCATCAAGTGTCAGCATCATGCTAACTTATCACATGTACCTTCACAAGCGCTGCAACCAATTCACTCATTGTGGCCTTTTTCTCAATGGGGTTTTGATCTAATTGGAAAAATATCACCCCCATATTTAGGCTAACACACGTTCATTCTAATGGCCACTGAGTATTTCACAAAGTGGGTTGAAGCTATCCCACTTACCACTATGATAGGTGCATGCATCATGGAGTTCTTACTCCATAATATCATCTATCATTTTGGTATCCCATCCAAAATAATCTTGGATAATGGGCCATCATTCAAGAATAAGGATGTTCAAGCTTTGTGCAAAAAGTATCATATCCAACACAAATTTTTAACCCCTTATTATCCATAGACTAATGGGCAAGCTGAGGCATCAAATAAAATGGTTATCACCATCCTCAAGAAAATAGTTAACAATCATCACAAGGATTGGCATATTCAACTACCTCTAGCACTTTGGGCTTACAGGATGAGCATTCGAACACCAACAGGGGCAACTCCATTCTCGCTAGTATATGGTATTGAGGCCATTATGCCCTTGGAACTTGAAATCCCTTCATTGTGCATCTCACTACAAGAGTTCATTACTAATGATGATGCATGATAGGCTCACCTCGATCAACTTATGCTTCTTGATGAAAGATGAGTTAATGCTCTCGAGCATATTTGTGTTTATCAAGATCATATCAAATGAGCCTATGATACAAAATTTCACACTAGGGAGTTCCAAGTTGGTGATCTTGTGCTCAAATAAAATCAGCAGAACTCCAACCTACCTAGCCATTTACGTGATAAATTTGCTACAAACTAGTTAGGCCCATTCATAATAACACAAAAGGTGGGACCAAGAACATATCGATTAGCTTCACTTGAAGGTGTTGAGGAGCCTGAACCCCTCAATATTCTCCACCTATGAGCATTTCATGCATAAAAAATAAAAAAAAAAAAACAAAAAACACAAAAATATAGCATCTTCTCATTTCACCATGCATTACATCTCATTGCACATTGCCATTGCATTGCACATCTTCATTTATTGCACCATGCATTTAGAAGTCTTCATTTTTGCATTTCACAGTGTTTAGCTACACTTGTCATCATATTGCATTAGGCACTTGTAACACTACACTTGCATTAGTCTTTTCTTGTAAGCACTAAGAATAGCACCATGTTTGTATGACTATCATTTATCTTTGATCAAACTCTTTCTCTTGTCATCATTTACACATTTTCTTGTGATATTTTGATTATTAAGTGGTCCACGTAAGATAGGATAGATACCATATGACCATCAACAATGGTGTTCATCGACCACTAACTATTTTACACACCTCTTAATTTTTGAAAGTTCATAAGGAAAGCACCCATTTTCACTTATCATCACATACACCCCTTTCTTTATGGTCTTTTGATTATTAAGTGGTCCACATAAGATAGGATAGATACCGTATGACCATCAACAATGGTGTTCATCCGACCACTGACTATTTTATGCACACCTCTTAATTTTTGAAAGTTCACAAGGAAAGCACCCCATCACACTGTTCATTACCATCCACATCTCCCTTTCTTGGTATTTGTATTTTTCCCAAGTAAGTTGTCACAAGGTGTCCAATAGGGTCTTTCGATCATTCAACCATCCCTAGTTTTCTTTTCAGATTTTGTAGAAAGCCATCTTGATTTTTGATAGGTAGAGTCTTGCTTTGATTGTACCTTGCTTATCTCAAAATCCCAACACAAAATTCACACTCTTAAATACGATTTTTGAACAAGGAAAGATGAAACTATAAAGTGGTTCTTGCCTCAAAAGTGAAAATTTTCCCTTGCTCTCCTATCATGCGCATGGTCTAGAAAGCTGAGAATTGACAAAAGGACAAGCTCTCTCCCCCTAAAAAAAAATCCCCTTGCTCCTCTCCAAAATGAGCAAGTTCCCAAAAAGAAAAGCAATAAAATCCCTTGCTCTCCTTCAAATCGAGCAAGCCCCTAAAAAAATCCCTTTTGCTCCTCTCAAAATGAGCAAAACCCTAAAAAAGCAATAAAATCCCTTGCTCTCCTTCAAAACGAGCAAGTATCCCAAAAAAAAATCCGCAAAGAGCTTGAATCCCTGGAATTCTTAGTTTTTCAACAACCATGGGATGATCTCCATCACCAGCAATGGGCTATAGACGTCGACCTGGTAGTGGAGTAGTCTTACGCATGGTGACACGTCTATCACATTAGTGACCTTCTCTTGTATAGACCAATGTCAGCTTGTGGATGAGCTAGCTTTTGATGGCTTGCATTACAGAGTAGTTAAGTCCAACCGCATACAAAATCAGGGTAATGATGACCATAGGGTGATCTCCATTACAAAAATGGGCTATAAATATTGGCCTAGCAATGGGGTAGTCTTATGCATGGTAACACACCTATCTCATTAATGAACTTCACTATGCACACACAGGGATATTGAATATCTTGGTCTTCCTAGTAGATTTTTATCTCTCAAGTTCTTGCATGGTCAGTATACAACTTTTGGTTGGTCAACTAGGGTGTTTGAGTCTCATGAAAATCTTATTGTTCCCTTGTGACTTCTTATTGATCACCATCCATTACATTCACACATTGTCAATACACATTTTATTTTCATTTGGTGTAGGTTTTAGTGTATACCTTAGATGGAATTGTTTTAACTTTGATTCATGACTTTTATACATTCTATGGTGCTTATACTTAGTTATTGCATCTTAGATTACTTCATTTTATCATTTACACATACATTCACATTTCATATCATTTAAATCATCACATATCAAGAACTTGTAACAATACATTTGCATTAGTCTTTTCTTGTAAGAACTAAGAATAACACCATGTTTGTATGACTGTCATTTGTATTTGATCAAAATATTTCTCTTGTCATAGTTTACACCCTTTTCTTGTGATCTTTTTATTATTAAGCGGTCCACGTAAAATAGGATAGATATTGTATGTCCATCAACAATGGTGTTCTTACGACCACTGACTATTTTTTATGCCCACTTATTAATTTTTGAAAGTTCATAAGGAAATCACTCATTTTAATTTATCATCACATACACCTTTTTATTTATGGTCTTATAATTATTAAGTGGTCCATGTAATATGGATAGATATTGTATGACCATCAACAATGGTGTTCATATGGCAACTGACTATTTAACACCCACCTCTTAATTTTTGAAAGTTCACAAGGAAAGCACCCCATAACACGGTTCATTACCATCCATATCTTCCTTTCTTGGTATTTGTATATTTCCCAACTAGGTTGTCACAAGGTGTCCAATAGGGTCTTTCGATCATTCAACCATCCCTAGTTTTATTTTTAGATTTTGTAGAAAACCATATCGATTTCTAATAGGTAAAGTATTTCTTTGATTATACCTTGCTTATCTCAAAATCCCAACACAAAATTCATACTCTTAAGTATGATTTTTAAATAAGGAAAGATGAAACTATAAAGTGGTTCTTGCCTCAAAAGTAAAATTTTTTCCTTGCTCTCCTATTATGCGCATGGTTTAGAAAGTTGAAAATTGACAAAAAGACAAGCTCTCTCCCCCCCCAAAAGGAAAAAAAAAACAAATACCCTTGCTCTTCTCCAAAATGAGAAAGTTCCCAAAAAAGCAAAGCAAGAAAATCCCTTGCTCTCCCTCAAAATGAGAAATACCCTAAAAAAATCCTTTTTCCCCTCTCCAAAATGAGCAAGTATCCAAAAAAAAAATTGCAAAGAGCTTGAATCCTTGGAATTCTCACTTTTTTTAACAACCATGGAATGATCTCCATTACAGCAATGGGCTATAGACACTGGCCTAGTAGTGGAGTAGTCTTACACGTGGTGACATGTCTATCACATTAGCGACCTTCTCTTGTACATATCAATGTCAACTTGTGGATGAGTTAGCTTTTGATGGCTTGCATTACAGAATAGCCAAGTCCAACCACATACAAAATCAGAATAATTATGACCATAAGGTGATCTCCATTACAAAAATGGAATATAAATATCAACCTAGCAATGGGGTAGCTTTATGCATGGTAACATGCCTATCTCATTAATGAACTTCACTATGCACACACAAGGATATTGAATATCTTGGTCTTCTTAGTAGATTTTTCTCTCTCGGTTCTTGCATGGTCAGTATACAACTTTTGACTGGTCAACTAGGGTGTTTGAGTCTCATGAAAGTCTTATTTTCCCTTGTGACTTCTCACTCATCACCATCTATTACATTCCTACATTATCAATACACATTTTATTTTCATTTGGTGTAAATTTTAGTATATACCTTAGGTGAAATTGTTTTAACTTTGATTCATGACTTTTATACATTCTCTAGTGCTTATACTTAGTTATTGAATCTTATATTACTTCATTTTATCATTTACACATATATTCACATTTCATATCATTTAAATCATCACATATCATTAGTACATCCACATATCTAGGTCTATGCACAAATAAATCATATATCTAGGCATCCATATCATATATATGCATCATCATACAAGTCTAGGCATAGATCCATAATCATCCATCATATCATAATCACCATAATCACATCCATAAATGCACAATAAACACATGATAACCATCAATAAACATCATGTCATATATATCAAAAGTCATAAATACATCATGATACAAAAAGACCCATAGGCTACAATAATAAGTGGGTCCTCAGACCTCACATCCAAAAATGAAGCTACTAAAATATCCCTACTCAATGTGGTCCTATGCCATGACTCTCCTCACTACCCTCAGCCTTGTCTCTATGAGGCTGCTTGGATCCACTAGCCCTTTATGTTTACGAGGTCACTAGTGCTATGAAAAGAGGCACTCAAGATCTCATGGATGGTTCCCCTATAGTCTCGATCGAATGGCTCTGATGTGACAGGGAATGAGATGACCTTGATCATTGAGAAGGTAATCGATCACTAATTATATCCACCTCATCCTCTAGGCTATGAAAATAGGCTCGCTTGACCTGATACCAAGCCTACTCAACCAATTTGACCTTCAACTGGACCACCTTTGTAGCCTGTCTCATTGGTGCTCCTCCACCCTATCAATCAGGACCATCAAGTAGGCTTGATCGGTATGCATGGAATCCAACCACACTATATGCTGAAGTATCAAAGCCTTTAACCAATCCCAGTCATCATTATTATTGAGCACTACAATATGCACTTCCTTATAATGGTTTAGGAAGAGGTGTCGTACTCTAATAAGCTAATAAAGCACACAAAATCACAAAATAAAAATCAAAGTCCAAGTAATAAAAAGCAATTTTTTGCACACATCATGATTGTACCACTCTAATATGACCATAAAACAAAGCCATATCGACCGATACAGTCACACCACAAAACCATCTCGATTGAGACGGTAAAAAATAGATTGTCTTGATTCAAGATGACCCCCAAATCAAATACAAAAAAATTAAAATTGCAAAAAAAAAACACAACAAATTAATTACCCAACCCATATTTCATTTTTTACTTTAAAATCCATCATTTTGCCCACCTCGTTCATTTTATTTCCATTTAATTTAATTAAGGTTCATTTTCATTAAATAATGAAAGGTCGATATTTTTTCATCCTTACCTTTCTCTCTCTGACTCCTTTGCTCATGGAAGCTCCACTCGGGTCCAAGTAGCACTTCATTACACACAATTAGCTCCTCCCCTCCTCATCTTCCCATCTCCTTGTTTCACACGATGCACAAATGAGGGTCCCCCCACAAATTTTGCTATTTATAGAAAAATTCATAATGAGGCCATCTCGGATGAGCATGCCACATGGTGCACTCATCTGAGATGATCAATATTTTAACCATCTAAGATGGTCTAGCAAAAAATAAATTAACTCCAGATGACAATTTTTCAAAATACAACCATGCTAACATAGTCATTCCTATTGAATGACTTGTTGCTATCATCAATTTTTCATCTCCTCCATCGACTCGTTGCTCGAGGGGGTAGTCAATAACTATAAAAATTCAATTTCAAAATCAAGTCAACAATCAAACACTCAAAAATTAAAATCACATTTGTGTAAGAATCATTACCAAAGAGTATCATAGTCCCTTTTGTTGGGGTAAATAACAAGCAAAAATTTAAACCAAACAAATAATGGGTTGCCGAAATTGCCTGTTTGGTAAACCTAAAGTCTAAATCTTGTAGACTAATAACGTTTATACACAGCTGAATGAATGAAGCTATGACTAAAGGGTTACCAAAATCAAATCAAATTCATCAATGTGTGGGAAGAAATGATTCAAATATGTGCACCCTTTTTATGATTGGGGTATATCACATTGAATTTTTCAATTTAACATCATCCATCATCAATTCAACCATTTTAGGTCATTTATTTTTGCTCCGCATTGTGCTTAGGCACAAAGCATTCCAAAAAGAGGTATCTATAGACACCTAAAATGTGTAATCACAAGGAGACTCTCCAAAAGACCTCCTTCTAACCCATCTAACCCACCTAGGGTAGCCTCAGGGCTATTTAGAGCTTTTTCTCAATAAAAGTGTACTTTTACCTCATGAGAATCAAGACTGTATTACCCAATATGATATTCGAGTTGAGGTTGTCTTGCTATGAGACGGTTGCACATGCATAAATTCAAAAAAAATAATTAGGCATTGGGGTTGCCTTTCAGCATGAAGATAAATTTCTTATTGCCCTTGATGACCTATAGTCATCCCTGGTGACCTACAATTGTCCCTAACACCTACAAAGTTGTAATAAACCACCAATTATTTCCACATTATCTCTTTTGGCACCTAGCCAAGGAGGCTATAAAATGGAGGTATCCCCTCTAGGTTTTAGGATCCACAAATTTGAGTTTGAAGAAACGAAGTGCTACAAAAATCCAACCTCACATTCTCCCTAACCTAACCATTATTGTTGTGTTGCAACATGAGTTTTAACATTGTATCCATGAATCTCACTTGATTAATACCATGGCCTCAAAACAATCAAACATACACCTTCACCCTACAAAATTGTCAACCATTAATCAATAAAACTCATCCTTGGATCACCCCAACATCACCCTGGCCTAGTTTCAGAAAGTTGTAGGCCCACGAAAGATATCATATCTGCTGCGATGATCCCATAAGCAAGACCGTATCACCCGAGATGACCTTGATCAGATGATCAATTTCACAATTATTCTTGCATTTTCCTTCAAATTTACACTTGCATGTTACTTTTAATGGTAGATCCTTCATTTTGAGCACTTTAATTTCATGTATTAGCTTAGATATTTATTATTTTTACACATGCATACACTTTATTTTGATTTGTTTCTTAATCAATATGGATCCAATTTTAGTAGGCCCTACAAATGCTACCGATTCTTCTATTGTTTCATTGCATTCAGGTGATAGGATTCAAGGTAGCTAAAAATTTTGGATCTCACCCTCGTACCACGGTCTCAGGAAAAACCGCTTCCAAAGACATTGTTGTGGGCATGAAAACCATTTATATTACACCAAAAATTCATTGTAAAATTATATCATGGGTAAAATACCTGAAGGGGATCATATGTAACACATTTTAAAGAAATAAATGCAAGATTAATATAGTTAGATTCCATTGCCATTTGGTCTCTTTATTTTGTGTTTTACATTGTGCATTCCTTTCAACATTGCTTTTATCTTTATTTTTTGTACGGTGCACACATTTTTTGCTTTCAAATAACATTAATAATAATTATGATTTCCCATCAACTGAAATCTATTTCCATCATTTTTCAATTGTAATTTTAATCCTTGTAAGAAATGCCATAGCCTCTACATATTTGTTAGCTAGAATTTTCATGTGGTTTTAAGTAAGTAAGGATAATGTCTCCTTCATTATTTTGAAAAACACCCCCTCTATTGACTTTTCTTGAAAAACACCACCTTCACTGATCTTTGTTGGATTTCCTTTGAAAGCACCATCAAAATTGAATTTGATAAACCCAAATTTTGGACATTTATGTTTTAACATTGATCAAAGCCGATCCTTTGTTTTGATGCCATTGTTGCAAATGAATTTTCCATACATATTCAAATCCTATAACCAAGTGGCTAGCACCTATTTTCTATACTTTTTACTTCCCATGATGAGCACCATTTCATCAACTCTATCAATGTTGATGGAGTTATCCAATCTATTTTATATTTTTTAAAAAGTAACCCTAGATGGTATGAGCAAAGAGATAATGAGAAGTAAATGTTCTAATGTTTTTAAATCTTTCTCACACATCTGAAAGGTCCATTGATGAGCATGTATACATTTTCTTGATTATTATGCGGATGTATAATAAGGATTGCATATGTTTATGAATGATTATATAATTATTTGATGAAATTATGCGTGTTATCTAATTCATGTGTTTTTAGTGTGTTTTTATGGAATTGTAGTTGATTTAGTTAGATTTTGATCAGTCGAGGTCTTTTCATGGACCTAGCACTTTGTTTCTTTTGGAATCAACATAGAGAAGGTAGGCGCCTTCCTATTCCAGGAAGGCGCCAAGCATAAGTAGGTGCCTTCCTCTTCCAGGAAGGCGCCAAGCGTAAGTAGACGCCTTCCTCTTCCAGGAAGGGGCCAAGCATAAGTAGGCGCCTTCCTCTTCCAGGAAGGCACCAAGGAAAGACAAGTGCCTTCCTCTCCCAGGAAGGCACCAATAGAAGGCCAGCGCCTTCCTCTTCCAGGAAGGCACCAAAGGAAAATAAGCACCTTCCTCTCACAGGAAGGTGCCACTAGAAGGCAAGCACCTTCCTCTCATAGGAAGGTGCCAACATATGATAAGCACCTTCCTCTTCCAGGAAGGTGCCAATGATAGTAAGGTGCCTTCCGCATAGAGAAGGCACCTAACATACTTAGGAACCTTCCTCATAGGGAAGGTGCCCATATTCTTCATTCGTTGATCAGACAAGCATGATGTGGACAACAAAGACTGGTGCAGTTCCAACTCTACATCATGTAGAGTTAAATTGGGGATCGCACCGATGTATGAGAACGTCCTACCAATACCAAGTGAAGCACAAACCAATCAATGAGCATGCTACCATTAGAAACAAATGCTAGTTTTAGCAGACGTCAATCACATTTACCAGATTGTCTTAGTTTAGTCTAGAATGAATCAACTGTTATAACTTCTTTGTAACAGAAGATCTATGGGTGTGCTATATAAAAACACGTAGACCTCTCTGAGGATATATAGAGTATTTTGATGGTAAATGTAGAGAGATATACAGAAGAAGCATTGTAATACTTTGATAATTATAATACAACTCTAAGAGTTTCTAAGTGCATGTTCAGCTAGGAGGAAGCTGCTGGAGCCTGGGCCCACTCCAAGCCAATATTTCTTCCCCTATTTTTCTTGTGTTTTCTAGATTAGTTTACCGCTTTTATAAGATTTTTTATCACATTGTTATTTCTAGTATTGCAATAGGTTTATTTCTAGGAATGCATGAATATTTCCTTTCTATAGATTTAATTGTTTTTACGTAAATTATTGAGGAGTGTATGAATGATTTACGACCATTGAAACACCCCCCAATAGTAGAACTAGCGGACTCATCTAAAGTGGTATTGTAAACAATCTTGTTCAAGACCCTTCGCAAGTTTACGAAGCTCCCTGGGTTGATAAATTAAATGCACGGGCATGTGACAAAAGTAGGAAAGAAGTTAACCTTGTTTGGCCCACAACATTTTGGCATCGTTGTCGGGGAAGCATCTCAACTAGATTATTTACAATACCTGGAAACCTTCCATATGACCTTGTATGAGTTCTTCGAGAAGAAGAGGACCTGACAGTCGGTTTATACAAACCAATCCACCAGAACCTAAGTCATTCAAACATTCTAAATTTGAATTAGACTAGCCCAACCCACCACCAACAATCCATTGGAGTGAGGATCCACATTTTGTGCAAAGTGCCTCCTCATCCCATCAACTTGGTGAAGAACGAATCATCATAAATCCCTTGTTTAATAGGACACCCTTAGAGGAAGCCCTTTTGTGGAAAGTTGTAGAATATCGGATGATAACACCAGACAACCTTAGAGCCTTGGCTCAGAAAGTCTTAAATGATCGTAAGGCCATAAATACTACATTAGAGATCACATTTCCTAAGAAAATGGCTTACAATGAAGAAGTATCATATGAATTTAATTTCTTGATTGATGGAGTAGGAGATACCAAAACGAAAAACATATCCCCTTCTCACCTTGTGACCTTCAGAGTATACCCAACTGAGGACCCCGACCTATTTTTATTTAAGTTTGACATTTTATGTAGGTCTATGGACTACAAATATGATACACAGAAGCTAAAACTCTTTCCTTCCACATTGGACGATGCAACTCTACGATGGTTCATCGATCTGGGAGACAAACACATTGCCACTTGGGATCAAATGAAGAAGCTCTTTTTAGAGCAATACCAAGATTTTGGGAGAGCAAGAGACTCTAGAGAAGAGGTCCTGAGCATGACACAGAAAGAAGATGAGTCTCTCAAGGAATACTGGGAGAGATTCAACTTCAATCTTCAATGATCTCCTCACATGAAACTATCTGATAAGTCCCTCAAAAACATCCTTTTGAGAGGACTTACCAATGAATCACTGGAGGCTCTTAACATGATTAATGGATGTGATGTCTACAACATGCTATGGAAGACATCCGACAACTATGTTGGAACTACTCAAGAAGGAGAGGCAAGACCACTTCTAGAACCATGAAAGCAATTACTTTAGTCACAAAGATAGAAATAGGTAACATGCTAAAAGATTTAAAGTGTGAAATGTTCTCATCTCTAGCATTGCAGATGGATACGCTGCTGTTAGAGAAAAGGAAGCAAGAAAATGAAGTAGCATTGGCTTATTTCTATCCAAAATGTAGAGGGAAGCATGCAAAGAATGCATACCTAGAGAACAAAGTTAGAGTATGCGTAGTTTGCAGGCTAAACCATAAAACTCGATTGTGCCCACAACTGCCCAGTAATCAGGAGGATGCTGAAAGCATGGATGCATATTTCATAGGAAATCAAAAGAGTTGGCCATAACCCCTTGCGAGGAATATGCCAACTAAAATGTCATCATATAGGGGAGGATCATACATGCCCCAAGGCCCACCTCAACCACCTAACATGGAGTGGTGGGGGCCATCACCCTAGTCTAACGCACCCTAGTAGCATTCCTGAACCAACCATGGATGCCATATCCATATCTTGGGTAGCAGTGGAGAGGCCACACTGCATGAAATTAGGCTCCACAAAATGTAGCACCAGCTCACCCCCAAAAAAATTTACCAATGTTTCCAGTAGTGAGACCTACGCAGCTACCCGCACAACTGATGACAAATCCTAAAAACAAGGTGAACCATCCAACATACAACATGGAGGGTGAGATGTATCCGATGTACCATATTCAGCTTAGGTCTGGTAGATAGCTAGGAGTAGGAATGCCTTCGCCGATAGAAGAGGAGAAAGAGGTAGGAGAAACATATCTTGTAGAAGAGGTGATAGAAGAAATGCCTAAGAGAGCAAAGGCTCCATTTCCCAACTGAATGCCAAAATAGAGGAAAGTAACATAGTCGGAGTTTGATATCTTGTCTAGATTGAAAAACCTCACCGTGGCAATTCCATTATTTCAAGCCATTTGAGATGTTACGATATATACCAAGGTGATAAGAGAGATGTGTCTAAGGAATCCAGGATGAAGAGCAACCTAGACTATCAATGTCATGCATAAACTAGTAGATTTGATAATGGGCAAAATGTGACATCCTATGTATGCAGATCCAAGCAACCTAGTGCTGATTGTAAAAATCGAGGGACATTCCCTGTCCAATACGTTGGTCAATCTCGGAGCAGCCATCAACGTAATGCCTCAGGAGACCATGTAGAGGTTAAAGCTCACGAACTTGAAACCCACTATGACAGTGCTACAGCTGGTCGATCGATCGACCGTGGCACCAGAAGGAATGTTGGAAGATGTAATAGTGACAGTCAGTGCATGGGAATATCTAGCTAACTTTTTAGTCTTGCAATCTAAAACTAGGTTGGGTAGTTACCTGCTCATCTTAGGAAGCCCATGGATGGAAATAACTGATGCTTACATCAACTGTCGGGATGGTATGATGACCATCTTCGATGGAAAAAATATTAAAAGGTTGAATATTTCACCCCCAGCACAGTCCATCGACTCATTAGGAGAACCCATGTTGATCGAGCATGAAAATATTGAGCTATCCATGATCCAATCGGTGATGACATTGGATGAGTTGGCAGAAGAAGATGAAGATGGTGCTATTATGGAGTTCCTCCATGGGGAGTCCTCCATATTCACACCTAGATCACCGTTGGCTGGTGCCCAAGATCACCATGTTCAGCAGATACACGTCAAGCCACGAAGAATGTTGAATGTCAGTAGTGGGTTGACTCCCACACAATTGACGAAAGTAGAAGAGCTCCTGGTTAGATACCAATAATCATTTGCATGGGATTACTCAGATATGAAGGGTATCAGCCCAGAGATCTATACCCATCGTATATACCTCGATGATCAAGCAACTATAAGCAGGAAACCACAGAGAAGAATGAATTTGGCAATGAAATACATTGTTAAGGAAGAACTACAAAAAATCTTGACTATCGAATTCATCTATCCAATTTTTGACAGTGAGTGGGTATCACCATTAGTGGTAGTCCCTAAAAAGAATGGGAAGTGGTGAATCTATGTGGACTATAAAGCATTAAACAAAGCGACCAAGAAGGACCACTTATCGCTCCCGTTCATTGATCAAGTCTTGGATACACTCTCGGGGAGGAAGTATTTCTCCTTCCTGGATGGATTCAGTGGATACAACTAGATCTAGATAGGAGAAGAGGATCAGGATAAGACAATGTTCACCTATCCATGGGGAATGTTTGCCTATCAAGGATTACCTTTTGGATTATGCAATGCACCTACCACCTTTCAAAGGACGGTGCTTAGCATATTTTCCAACATGATGGGAGACGCGGTCAAAGTATACATGGATGACTTCACCGTCTATAGAGAAACCTTTGATGAAGCAATGAAGAACTAGGAAAGAGTGCTCAAAATAAGCAAGGAAAACAATTTGTCCCTGAGCAATGAGAAATGATTTATGATGATGCAAGAAGGCATCGTATTGGGACACCACCTCTTTGCAAAAGGAAGAAAGGTTGATAAAAGAAAAATTGAGGTCATCAGAGACCTACCCAGCCCTAGAATGCAGAGAGAGGTGAGGAGTTTTCTTGGATCAGTCGGGTACTACCGGTGATTTATCGCCAAATTCAACAAAATTGCAAAACCACTACACACTCTATTATCTAAAGATGTGGAGTTCAATTGGATGGAAGACTGCAAAGAAGCATTTCAGTTGCTTAAAGAGAAACTAATATTCACATCAATTTTAAGAGGACCAAATTGGGCCATACCATTCCATATCTACTGTGATGCATCCAACAATGCAATTGGAGCAGTCCTCGGATAGAAATATGGTGAAGAATTTTATGCCATCTACTATGTCAGCAAAAACTTGGTAGGAGCCGAGCTCAACTACATGATGATGGAGAAAGAGTTCCTTGCTGTTGTACATGCCATAAACAAATTCTGCCATTATATCACCAGGTATAAGATATTTGTTCACATGGACCACGCAACTATCAGATACTTGATGAGAAATCTGACCATTGGTGGAAGAATTATTAGGTGGCTCTTGTTACTATAGGAATTCGACATCACAATAGTCAACAAACTAGGCAAAGACAACGTCATAGCAGATTTTATATCTAGATTGATACCAGAAGACCATACAGTAGTGGAAGACAAATTTTCGAACAAACTTTTGTTCACCATTAGTGATAAAATACCATGGTATGTAGATATAGCCAATTACTTGGCCATCGAAAGAACCTCACCTGCTCTCTCTTTCCAAGAAAAGTAGGCAGTCATAGAGAAAAGAGCATCGTTCCTATGGATTGATGGCCTCCTATTCAAAATAGGATGTGACCAAATTATAAGGAGATGCATAGCAGAATAGGAGTTCTCAAAAGTACTCAAAGTGTGTCACGATGAACCATGTGGAGGACACTTTGTAGGGAAATGAACTACCTACAAAATCCTATAGGTTGGGTACTTTTGGCCCACTCTGTTCAAGGATGCGGCTGCGTATGCCAGCAAGTGCGATGAGTGCCAAAGAATGGGCAGACCAACCCATCAAGACGAAATGCCCCTCCAACCTTAGGTACACCTAGAACCCTTTGATAAGTGGGGCATGGAATTCATGGGACCAATTAATCCACCTTCAATAGGGAGGGGATTTATTTTTGTCTATACAGATTACATCACCAAATGGGTTGAAGTTCAAGCGTTGAGAGATTCAAAATAAATAACAGTCACTGATTTCTTATTTGCCCACATTTTTACATAATTTGGGATCCCTAGAGAGATAACAACAGACCAAGGGCCTTAATTTACCTCCAAGTTGATCAAGGAGATGATGGAGCAATACAGAGTTCGGCACAATAAAACTACACCCTACCATCTACAGGAAAATGGGCAAGTGGAAGTGATAAACAGAGAAATAGAGAATATCCTAATGAATACCGTGCAACAACACATAAAATATTGGGCTACACGGTTGTTAGAGGCAGTCTGGGCATATAATACCACATGGAAATCCACCACAGGCTTCACACCCTTCCAACTGGTCTATGGGAAGAGTGTGATGATGCCCATTGAATTTGAAATCAAGACATTGAGGACGACTTCAGAATTGAACTTGAGCTTGGATGACGTTGAAAAAGAAAGGATTCGAAAGCTAGATCAACTGGATGAAATCCGAATGGATGCTTTGCAGAGAATAAAAATCATATAAAAGTAAAGAAAGCGATGGCATGATCGCCACATTAAACTGAAGCAGTTCCAAGAAGGAGAATGGGTGCTATTGTATGATTTTCGATTCTAGGAAGGAAAGGTAAATTAATGCAAATATGGATGGGACCGTATGAGGTGGTAGAGCTCATCAAGAATGGGGCAGTGTGCATTAGAACAATTGACGGTAGCAACACCGTGTTAATGATCAATGGCCACCGACTACGCCCCTATAACACATCCAAAACCTTACAGGTGGAATCTAGAATAGATGTGGGGGAGACCCCATCTTGTTAGATATGGACCAAACTCTTAACAGGAAAAACGGTGGGCATGGAGGTGCTCACCAAAAATAGTTAATTTGGTTTTTTTCTTATGAAGTGTTTTGCAGGGACGACACCCGCATGCAAGCTGTAGGCATCCTAATCTAGGGCCTAACAGGCATGGAATGCATCTAACTACCTTTATTTTTATTTCTTTTCATTTAATTTTTATAGGTGGAAGACCTGATAGCAAGAGGAATAGGTATCTAGGAAACCAGACCGTATTCGGTTCAACATTTCGACACCAACACTCGTAGGTAGAAGCTGATGCAACGTGAAGCAAGACTGAGAAGGCTTGATCACCCTTTCCCAGTCAATCGCAACATGATTGCCAAGAATAAAGCGCCTTCCACATCGAGAAGACACAGAAGAAGGCACCTTCCTTATAAAGAAGGCACCCAACCAAAATAAGGCGTCTTCTGTATGAAGAAGGTGCCTCGCTAGAATAAGGCACCTTCCTTGTAAAGAATGCGCCCAGCCAGAAGAAGGCACCTTGCCAGAATAAGGCACCTTCCTTATGAAGAAGGTGCCCCGTTAGAAGAAGGCGCATTCCTTATAAAGAAGGCACACACAAAACAAAAAAAAGAGAGAGAAAAAAGTAGGCGCCTTCCACATCGGGAAGGCGCCACATAAAAAATAAAAAATAAAATTAAAAAATTAAAAAAATAGGCGCCTTTCGTGGTGAGAAGGTGCCACAAAAAAAAAAAGAGTCTGAGGCATCTTCCACATCAAGAAGGTGCATACAGACCAAGGCGCCTTCCACCCCAAGAAGGTGCAGGTATACATCGGTGCCTTCCACCCTAATAAGGTGCAGGTATTCAGCAGCGCCTTCCACATCAGGAAGGCGCAGCCATTCAGAAGCACCTTCCATAGCAGGAAGGCATCATCATCAAAAGGGCACCTTCCACCACCATAAGGCACATCCAATCAGAGATGCCTTCCACCATCGAAAGGTGCATCCATTCAAAGAGCATCGACAACATCGGGAAGGCACCATATAAGTGCCTTCCACATCGAGAAGGCACCACATAAGCACCTTCCACATAGGTACCAAAGAGTGCCTTCCATGTATAGCCAACACTTAAGTCTTATGGATGCCTCGATCGAAATGAAATCACCACACGAACGAGTGGCATCAGATTACCACCATCGTCCATGTGATGGAAATATGCCCCAATCAAAAAAAATCTCAGAGAATTATGGGGCGATATCAGCGCGTACATTCCAAAGATGATGGACAGACGATTTTTTGAGAAAATCGGGAGTCTATCTTCAGCACCAACCATCAAATAACTCAACACCAAAGTCCAACGTAATTCGAACAAATGAAATACCCCTCCCCCATGTCACAAATCAATGAATCAATGCTCTTCACAATTTTAATGGTAGATCCTTCATTTTGAGCACTTTAATTTCATGTATTAGCTTAGATATTTATTATTTTTATGCATGCATACACTTTATTTTGATTTGTTTCTTAATAAATATGGATCCAATTTTAGTAGGCCTTACAAATGCTATTGATTCTTCTATTGTTTCATTGCATTTAGGTGATAGGATTCAAGGCAACTAAAATTTTTGGATCTCACCCTCGTACCGCGGTCTCAGGAAAACCCGCTTCCAAAGACATTGTTGTGGGCATGAAAACCATTTATATTGCACCAAAAATTCATTGTAAAATTATATCATGGGTAAAATACTCGAAGGGGATCATATGTAACACATTTTAAAGAAATAAATGCAAGATTAATATAGTTAGATTCCATTGCCATTTGGTCTCTTTATTTTGTGTTTTACATTGTGCATTCCTTTCAACATTACTTTTATCTTTATTTTTTGTACGGTGCACGCGTTTTTCGCTTTCAAATAACATTAATAATAATTGTGATTTTCCATCAATTGAAATCTATTTCCATCAATTTTCAATTGTAATTTTAATCCTTGTAAGAAATACCATAGCCTCTACATAGTTGTTAGCTAGAATTTTCATATGGTTTTAAGTGAGGAGAATGTCTCCTTCATTATTTTGAAAAACACCCCCTCTATTGAATTTTCTTGAAAAAAACCACCTTCACTGATCTTTGTTGGATTTCCTTTGAAAGCACCATCAAAATTGAATTTGATAAACCCAAATTTTGGACATTTATGTTTTACCATTGATCAAAGCTGATCCTTTGTTTTGATGCCATTGTTGCAAATGAATTTTCCATACATATTCAAATCCTATAACCAAGTGGCTAGCACCTCTTTTCTATGCTTGTTACTTCCCATGATGAGCACCATTTCATCAAATCTATCAATGTTGATGGAGTTATCCAATCTATTTTATATTTTTTAAAAAGTAACCCTAGATGGTATGAGCAAAGAGATAATGAGAAGTAAATGTTCTAATGTTTTTAAATCCTTATCACACATCTGAAAGGTCCATAATATCCTTTCCTTTATATAATATCTCCTCTAAGAATCATACTTTGAACTACTAACCAAAGTTATGTTGAGTCATTAGTGATATCCTCTAATGACCAAACATTCTTCTAATAAAAATATTTGGGAGTGGAAAATTTTGATTGCTCTAAATATTTATATCCCAACTTGACTGATTATTCACTATATTTTAATAGATTTGAAACCAACTCATCCTTTCATGTAAATATAGTCAAATAAAATTCTTTAAGCATATTTCAAAACTCTTCTATAATTTGTTTGAGTTTATCTTATTCAACTATGTTACTAATAGAAATCCATTATCTAGAGTTGTTGCTCATATTAATATAATATTTGACCTTTGGAACTTTACAAGCGAGGAATTCCTATGCTAATGGTTTCCATTTGGAATCAAAGATAAGAGGATAAGACTTCAAAAAGTATTAAACCAAAAATTTACAAAATTTCCCTCATTGGTTGACCATATAATATATTTCTTGATCAGTTATGAACTATCTGATATGAAGTTCCCCATTGAAAATCCTTTAGGTATGGTTTTTTTCCTAATAAATTTTATTGCATCAAGAGAAAATATATATTTTTAAGTGGCATTTTTGCCCAGGTCATTCATTTATATTAGAATAATCTTCATTAGATTTTTGCCCCGATAAAACTTATAAGTTTACAATTATGCATGCTTGCTTCTTCAATATTCTTTCCTTTACAAACACTATCCTGCTTACAAAGAGAAAACCTAAGTTTTTCCTTGCATCATTTCCAAAAAAATCTCTTTAACTTGTATCAATATATTATTCTATACCATTTGATAATGTTGAAAGTGACATCATATAATTAGGGATGGATTGCAATGTAGTATTTATGAGTGCTAACTTTACTTCCATGGTTAAGAACCCACCTTTCCAACCTATCAAACAAGATTTTATTTAATCAAAACAAGAGACCCAATTTTTTTTTCTTTGTGAGACAAAGCAATTCCCAAATAGGTTGATGGAAAATTTTCAATTTCAAACCCTAAAATATCTATAATAATCTGTTGTAAATATAGGTATTAACTAATTGTCTAGTAGCATTATCATAGCATGATAATATTGATTTAAACTCTATGGCATCATTGATTGAGGGATATTAAAGTATGATCAACAAATTGGAGATTATATTTGAAGGGACCATTTTTAAAACCTAAATACAATTTATTTTTCCTTCCACTTTTATCTTTGAGAAAGATCTTCCTAATGACTCTATAAAAATAATAAATATATAAGTAGGTAGTGGATCACCTTGGAAAAGTCTATGAGATGACTCAAAGTAACCAGTAAGAGAATCATTGATCAAAATAAAATATTTTAGAGTGCTATAACAACATTTAATTCATTCGTACCAATCTTAATGAAAACTATTTTTTGAAAATATCATAGAGAAAACTCTAGCAAACCTTATCATATGCTTTGTTCATATATAATTTCATAAGAACACCTAATTTTTTTATGGAATGAAGAGAATGTATGGTCTCATGTGAAATGATTAAACCATCAAGAATCTATTTATGATGAACACGACCACCTTATTCCTTCTAGATGATAAAATCTAGAATATTTTTCAACTCATATCACAAAGGCTTACTGGACAGAAAATAACATTTATTTTGTCTCACATTTCTTGGGAATTAATGTGATAAAAATGGCATTGGTATGATTTATTATAGCCTTCAGTTTTTGGGCCTCTTCAACCATAACCAACATATCACTCTTTAATAAATCCCAAGTTTTTTGAAATAAAATTATTGTTTGAGAATATAACATTATTTGGTACATGCCAATGTACCACCTTGGTACAATGTTATATTAGGTGTGTGTCATAGATTAGAGTGTGAGATTATATTTCATGTAATGTAATAATGTGTAGGAAATGCACAAGTTTCATGTAATTAAGTGTGCAAGTGTTGTGAGTGTGGATGTGCACGTGTCCATTATGTAAGAGTGCACACGTGTCCTTAGAATAGGAAAGTGAAGAGTTTCAAGGAAGAGTGTAGGTCAAGAGTGCTTCATATGAAGAGTCATATACAATTATATATTTGTTGTCACAACCCAAAATTCCATCCAATCCATGAGAAATTTGTTTTTTTTCTTTTTACTATACACTCATTAGGGATTGTCTCAATCCTACTTAACAAGAACCATTCCTAAAAATCTACTAATGACCTTAGTGTCCCCTAGCTAAGTTGTTTGTCCCATATCCATGATGAACCAACTTATCCCTCTTGATATATCAAAGGGTACATCCATACCTACACCTTACATATGTCTATCTATGTAACTGTATTAGGTGTGATGCAAATTAAGCTATCTATCTCATTCACATAATGAGCTAGATTATCCCTTTTAGTTTGTTGAAAGGGGCACACTAATCTCTATATCACATATAAGTCTGTATATGTAGGTGCACTAAGCACATTGGGTTTAGGCTATACATATCATATTTACAATGAGCTAGACTTTACTTCATTGGGTCTCACACTATGCCCTAATCCATAGGTAAAAATCATTAGGTGTCTTCCTTTTTCATTACTAGGATTCAACATGCAAGAGTTTATTTCAACCATGAAATGCATTTACTATATTTTTCTTCACAAATAAGTATTTTTTCTTTTTTATCTAATACATCAATCATAATTGGTATGAGTAGCAATGCCATCATTCCATAAAGTTCTTGCCAAATAGTTAATGCATGCTCTAAGAGGTTACATGAAATTCCCTTCCAAATTAAAAGTAATAAAATCTTTAGTGGCTACTTCTATTAAAGAAAGAACAAAGATAAAGATACATCACAAGATTACATAATACTTCATATATCCTAGGAAACCCTTATGGGTAAAAACCCAACATTAAATCATTTCCTTTATTTATTTCATAGAATTATTTATTTTCGTACAATGAATGCACCCTATAATACCTTTTATTCCATAATAAGAATCCCATAATTCTTATGATGCTACAACATGAATTGGTCCTTTAATTCACAAGTACAAATGAGGGTGAGGAACTTACAAATCCTTTAGATGCACTCCAATATTCATTCCCCCCTTCAAGATGTTATTTTTCATTTTAGAGAAAAAGAAAAATCTAAAGAGAAACTTCTAGTCAAAAATTTATATCTCTCTATTATAGACTAGCATACAACTAGACTACTGGAGAGGACCCCATAATCCTTTCCAGGAATCTCATTGTAATTGTTAAAAAATTAAGGTAGGGTCTTATATGCTTTTCCATAATTAATCAATATGGTATACAACAAATTAGCTCTAAATGAACATAACAACCTTAATTCATCTCATAGAATCATTTAACTCAATCACCATCATGCCTCAAAATACAATTAGAATATCTTAAATATAGAGTATCTAACAAATATTCCAACTTTATATAACTAATATTCCATACGAAAACATGTCAAACTTGGCATCTATTTATTTAATTTCTAGCAAATTATTTATCTATCCTTCATACGATAGCATGTCAACATAACATTTAATTATTTACAATGATAGTAAAACGAATATACCATTTATTCATTTTTAACACCAACACATAAACCATTTATTCTTCCTAACATCAATGCACGACAACACAACAAACATACCATTTAATAATTTAAAGCTAGCTTTCATCCCCAACTAGCAAGGGTTTAAGTTAATTATTATCAATCAACCATATAATAAAGACAACCTAACACAAACATGACAACACAATATTTATTCCATCTAATAATTTACAACCAACGTTCATCACCAACCATTGTTTAGTTGGTGCCAAGAAGCCACCCACTGGCCAATTGGTGGTCAATACTACAAGGGGAGCCTGGTGCCTCATATGGCGACCTCGGGTACCCCATCCCATACATGTGGGATAAAAAAATAGCAAGGACAAGAACGACCCCTTTAACTGCATACTAATGAAACATAGGCACAAAAAAATGGTTGAAACAAAAAGAGATTGCACAAATGGGTTAGAGATGTTTGATTGGTGGATTGCTTAAATACACATGTTAAATAGTAGTGCATTGCACACTAGGTATACTTCTATAGAATGACACCAAATCACATGATGAATTTTATACACATAAAACATTCATGCACAATTCTACAATGTAAGCAATGCTTCACATAAATATAAAATTACAAAGGTGCACATAATGCATTTTGTAGTACACAATACGAAACATTCACAATGTCATCACACTATGCAATGCATATATAGTTGCACGTACCAATTTTATCATCATACAATGAATGCAATAGACATATGGCATGTTTCATATCACATCATGATATTACACCTTAAATACGCATGTGATGCATAAACATGGTAAATTATCACAACACGCACATGAAAATATTTTAATCTCATATCATATGCATTCTATGAAAGGGCTTTGTGCATTGCATACACGTTGTACTGAAGAAAACATAATTAGATCTTAAAGGAAATCCTGTGATGCTCATGGCTATAGACACACACATAACTTTCAACATCATCCATCATCACAACCAAATATAGGTTCAAAAACTAAATTAAAATAAATATTATAGATATATGTATATATTTTGATGTCAAATAGGCATAGTGGGCATTGCAAAAAGGTGCGATTTTCATTTTAATACAAGCCTATCGGGCATGGAAAAATGGTGATGAAGAACAAACAACCACATCCTCATAGGAGAGAATTTTTTTTGGATAGGAAACAACAGGTAAGGATCGAAACATCACAACATTATCCTCTAAATAAAGAAAAACCTCTTAAAAAGAAAAAGTATTTAGCTAAGGGCATTTCCAACCTGTATCCTCTATTGGATTGGATCTCCTATTTACTCTCTCCCTCTCCTCCTCCCTCCATTCTCCTATTTCTTTCTTTTTTTTCTTCCTCTTCTCCAATGTACCTACAAATGCCTATTGCTATTCTTATCATTGTGATCCTCAAGGATGTCACTCTCAGCTTGTAACTCTACTAGCTACACTCCTCCCCAGTCAATAGAGGATGAGCACTCTCATTAAATTATCTCCTCCTTCTTAGGTATGATAGGGGCCTCATTTTATGATCAAAGCTTCACACCTATTTTTTTTGTTTTATTTCCTACATGAATTGGAAAGTTAGCACAGAGGGGATATCACCCCAAATACAATAAATTTATGTTTGATAAAAAGGGTCATACCCCTTTTTGAATATAGGGCTCATTTTAATGAAAGAAACTTGCCCTTGCTTCAATAATTTGAATAAATATTTTTTTATAAAACAAATTACCATTTCACCATAATGATATTCTTCTAAAAAGGATAATCCATTTCAAAGATATAAATTTACCCAAAATAAATACATATCTAACCATGATGTTAGTCATTTTATTTGAATTAAAGTATGTATGAAAATGATAGCAATAGTCTCTAAGATTAATTAAATCAAATGCATGCATTGAAACCATTTTTTTAAAATTTTCAGCTCGATATTACCCACGTAGGTAATAATAAAATATCTATTTTACAAGCATCCACCTGGATGGATTCATTCTTGGAGGTTGGTGTTTCCTTTCACCTGCAAGCATAGTTACCCTTCAAAACCCACGTTAAGACAAAATACCATATCCATACAACATAACCATCATTTTAAACATTTTTTTTAATCCACAATGTAAGGTATGCTATGCATTGAAATAATAAATCACACACATTTTCATTTTAAAATGGTCCTACCAAGGCAGGTATTACATCCTACCCCCTTGGACTAAACATAGTCCTCGATGTTCTCCCTGAATCATGGTTTTACTTTCATTCAAATAAAAAATAAAAACATTTCTTCATATCATCCACTTTTTCCCAAGTGGTATTTCTCTATGAATACAAATCCCATTGAATCGTACATTGCTCCAGTGTTTGCTTCCTCATCACCTTGGAATAAAATCTAGGATCTTCACTGGTCACACCTCAATGGCCTCTAAGGTTCATCATCTATAGTTTAGAAACTTCCCATGCATGATCAGGGTTAGCAATATATTTCCTAAGAAGGGATATGTGGAAAGTGTCATGGATATTTGATAGATTAGGTGGCAAGGTGAGTCTATATTCCATAGGGCTAATCTATCTTGTGATCTCAAAAGTTCCCACAAAATGAGAATCTAGATCTATGGACTTTATGACACTCTTCATGTGTCTAACCCTCAAGAACACTTTATATCTCATAGAGAATTCTCTTGGCATCCTTTTTAAATCAACATAGCTTTACTAATGATTGGTGGCTTCCTTAAGCCTCAGTATAATCATCTTAAGTTGTTCTTCCATTTTCCTAACCATGTCAAGCCCAAGCACAACCCAATCCTCTAGATTATCCCAATACAAAGGTGTTCTACACCTCCTACCATACAAGGCTTCAAATGGGGCCATGCCTAAGGATGAATGGTGGCCATTATTGTAGGTAAATTCTACCAGGTGTAAGTAGTCCTCCCATCAGGACTTTTGATCCATGTAGTACATGCAAAGTATGTATTCCAAAACTTGGTTCACTCTTTCTATTTGACCATTTGTTTCAAGATGGTATGCAAAAATAATGTTTAGTTATGTGCCTATGGCATGATGTAGAGCTTGCTAAAACTTGGATGTAAACCTAAAGTCTCTATCAAAATAAATCATATCAAGAAATCCATGAATCCTGAATATTTTCTTGGAAAATATGTTAGCCATAATCAGTATTTCTTGCTATAAAATACGTAACCTTAGTCAATCTATCAACTACAACAAGGATTGCATCATGTTGATACCTAGTATTTGGCAAATATACAATTAAATACATTGAAATAACCTACCAATTTCGCATGGGTATGTCATATGGGTACAATAGTCCTACATGATGTCTATCTTTAGCCTTTACTTTTTGGAATTGAAGGTACTGAGCAACAAAATTCATGATATCTCTTTTTATACCTAACTAGTAAAAGGTTTTCTTCGTGTTTTCTCTCATATTTGATCCCCTTGGTGAGCAAAGTAAGGATATATATGCGCCTCTTGCATGATCATTCTCCTTAGATATCCTATTTTAGGGATCACTACGTAATCCTTTAAGCATAGAATATCATCCTTGATGCCAAAATCCATGTTTTCTTCGAGGTTTCTCTCCATTTTGGCCTGAATTTGGTTGCAATACTCATCATGATATTGCATAATTTTGACTTTATCCATCAAATCCACATGAATATGAGTTAAGGCAACAATGTGTCATCTCCTACTCAAGGTATAAACAACCTTATTTTATTTTCTCTTGATGAATTCAATCCCAAAGTCATACTCAATGAGGAACTCCAAACACCTCCTTTGTCTTGCATTGAGAAAAGGTTGGGTAAATATATACTTCAAACTCTAATGGTCAGTCCTTAACTCAAAGGGTTCCCATAGATAATGCCACCAGATCTTAAGAGTGTGCACAACCACTACTAGCTCTAGATCATGCATAGCATAATTGACCTCATGCTTCTTGAGCTTCCTCAAACCATAAACTACAACTACCTCATCCTGTGAAAGAACTCCATCCAAAAATTCCAAAGAAGCATGTGTACATATAGATAAGTTACCTTGAGGGTCTGTGATCTTTAATATGGCTATCGTGGTAAGTTTTTGCTTCAAAAAATTAAAATAAACCTCACATTTGTCTATCCACTTGAGTTATTTTCTCTTTTTTTGAAGGTTATTTATTGCATAGGCTATCTTGGAATAATCCTTCACATAACACCTATAATAATCGGTCATACCCATGAAGCTTCGTACTTCAATCACATTTGTGGGTGTCAACCAATTTTGAATACCCTCAATCTTCTTTGGATCCACTATGATCCCCTTTGCAGATATTATGTGTCTTGAGTATTGTACTTCTAAAATATAGAAGTCACTCTTGTATATATTCTCATAAAGTTGATTCTTAATAATTCTAGCATGATTCTAAGATGCTTATTGTGTTCCTCTTTGTTCTGAGAATAAATTAAAATATCATCTAATAATATGAGGATGAATTGGTCCAAATGCTTTATGAATATACTATTCATCAAGTTCATGAAATTTGTTGGTGTGTTTGTCAGTCCAAAAGGTAAGACTATAAATTCATAGTGTCCATATATGGTTTTAAGTGCTATCTTTTGGGTATCTTCTTCATAGATTCTCAGTTGGTGATATCCAAATTTCAAATAAATCTTAGAGAAGATGGTGGTATCCTTAAGTTGTTCAAATAGATCTTTGATCATGGGTAGGGGGATATCTATTTTTTTTGGTTTCCTTGTTAAGCATTATGTAATCTATGCCTAAACACAAGGAACCCTCCTTAAAAAAATAACACCGATGCACCCTAAGGTGACACATTAGGCTTGATCAATTACTTCTCCAACAACCCTTGCAACTGCACCTTTAACTCTTGCATCTCAATGGGATTCATCCTATAATGAGTCATATGTATTGGTTTTATTCTAGATTTTAGATCAATAGTGAAATCGAATCCACACTTAGGAGGAAGCCCCAATAAGTCCTTAGGAAATACATCCCTATACTCCTACAAAATTGGGTGCTTTCCAAACACTTCTTCCTTATTCTCTTATTCGATTTCATTGATCTTAATAACATAAAGTGTTCCTCCCTTCCTAATGGACTTCTTAAATTGCATAGAAAAAAGAATTCGAGGTTGAAATATCCCTTGCTCATTGTGGACTCTCAATATTTCCCTACCATTTTTAGAATATTCTACCCACCTTTATTGAAAATTATTCATAGCCCTATGAGATTATAGCCAATACATCCCTAAGATTACATCAAAAGCATGTAGTGACACTACATAAAGATACCCTATGGTCAAACCACTAGGTAGGGTAATTTTGATCTTAGGGTAACATTGATCCATGAAGTAGGCTTGTCCATAAACATACTCGATTTTCCATCCATGTGCTAAGATTCCTGGTATTTTTGATATATCCTTGACTAAAATAGATGAAATAAAGCTTTTAGTGGTTCCACCATCTATCAAAATATTTAATTCTAAACAAAAAATATTACCCTTTAGGAGCAAAAGAGTGTCTTGTCCTTCCAAGTTCTAACTACCTATTATCACGTAAATCTTGTGAGTAGGTTCATTTACCTTTTAAATCATTCCTATTTTGTACAGACAATTATTTGAGTAGTGTGGGCTTCCACAATTGTAACATCTACCCTTGGGACCTGGGTGTGCTCCCTACTTATGACCTTTTATTCTCTCTGCTAGTAGAGGTTTGGGCTGCCTCTGAGGTGGTTTGTTATTATTATTGTTGTTGTTTTTGTTATTGGTGTTGGTACTCCCCCCTTGAAAGTTTTTCTTAAATCTTACTTGCTTTTTGATATTAATATTTTCCATTTCATGAAACTGTAGACATCAAAACAACACCAATCTGATTATGTGACTACAAGCACTGATCGAATTGGCATACATACCCCCTATGGCAGCCTCCAGAGGTTAAACAGTAGTCCTAACCACTCCTAAATCAATTTTGGAAGGTCAGAGGTCAATTTGGCACCTTTTAAGCACTCTACTCCCTATTCATACCACCCTAGGATGATTAAAATCCTATTCACCCCACCTCAGGATGATTAGCAGCAATCACTCCAGGGTGGGACGATTAGAAGGTTTGACTGGCAAAAAGTTAAGCCTTAACAAATGGCAGCCTAGATCGGCCACCCAACTTTACCTTCAAGGCATGTAATTATGAGGAACAGTTTCAAATCAAAGAGAGGGACTTCAGTCAAAGAATGCCCTGATCATGGAGGTCCTAAATCAGGAAGGAATATTCTCTCCTCCAAAAGGGCATGGTGAGCCAAGTGGTGCCCTCGCATGCGCATGCAAAGGAGACCATGAGGTCTATAAAAAGGTGAGCCTCCTCACCCCAAAAGGAGAATAGAGCTAGAGCATTTGGAGTAACAAAGTGCTGCCAAATTATACCCCCATTCCTCTTTGTGCTTCCTACATCCCTAATTTCTCTTTTGGAAGAGAGGTTATCGAGTGAACATTAGGAACACAATATAGACCAAAAACCCAAGAAATCAGCCACAATCCCACACCAAAATCATTGACACAACCCCATAGGAGGTTTTGGACCCATCCCACTTGGATTGGTGCCAAAACTAAGCCCCAAACGGTGGGCGTCCTGCCTCGGGATGCCCCCCGCACTGCTGCAGTCCTAATCGCCCCACCCTAGAGTGATTAGAAATATGTAAATGATTTATTTACTATTCTTTTTGCATTCTATCATATTTCATGTACTTATGCTGTTGTTCAAGTTTCATGGTATTCTGACTTGATTTGACCATGTTTTCATCATTTTATGCGTTTACTAACATACAGGGAGAGCCTTTGGATACAAGATAATATAGGAAAAATATAAAAAATATGACCTTCTGGGTCGTCTCAAAATGCCCCTTTTAGTCTAACCTCAAGTTTACAAGAATTTTGGAGGCCTCTGGACAAGATATTTTCAAGGTCGCTCTTGCACGTTTTGTGACAGTCCTAATCATCCCACCCCAGAGCGATTAGAAATCCATGCATTATTTCCTTACTGTTATTTTTGCAATGGTTCCCTGATGATGTACTGATGCTTCTATAAAATTTTGGGTTCATTATGACATTTTTTGACCATTGTTTTACTATTTTATGTACTTACTAGCCGAAGGCTTTGGGGATTGCATGTTTTCCTACATCTGCATATGCTATTAACTATTTTCTATTTTTGTGTGCATAGGATCTCACTACCAGGAACACCTAAGGGGCAACAAGGAATGATGAACACATGGATGCAAGTGGCGACAACGTTTGGCTTGCCCATTTCGAATGTGAGCATGCAGAAGACACTGGAAGCGTACCATCCATTGATGTAACGAACTATATCAAATGTTCTGAGACCTAGAGGGGGGAGATGTATTGTAACTATATTAAAAGAAACATTAATAAAAATACCCCACTTTGTTTTGCTTACATCTCATTTCTGCTTTATTTCCTACATGCATTTGTTCATCACATTTGTAGGACTTAACATTTGTACCTTATATCAATTTTGTTTGCATCATCATCTGGTACGCCGTCACTCTGCATTTAGCTTTCAGTGGCGATCACGGTGGGACCCTATCCCCTAAAGTTAAGATCAGGTTTTTGATCCAAGTTTTGTGGTTTTCCTTGCAGGTGTTACTCCTTCGGGCGTTGGACTGCTACTCGTGCCACCCTGTGACGAATATAGACCTGCTATCTGTCCCACCATGGGATGAATATGTATTCACCCCACACTATGACGAATGCAGACCTACTATTCATACCAAAATAGGATGATTAGAGCTCTGTGCATTTTCTAAACAAAAAATTAGAGGCATCTGGTTTAGACAGAGAGGAGGTAGGTTTTCTGAACATCCTTTATGTTTTTCTATTTTCTGTTTCTGCAATTTTCTGTTTTCTTTGCTTGCATAGAAAAGTTAAGTAGTTTGTTTTCCTTCTTGCAATAAGAAAAATAAAATAAAAACATAGAGTAAATTAAATGGAAGGAACTTGATTAGGAATGCATTCTTCTCTGGTTTGCTTGCATGATACTTGCACAAGTGGCAAGTCCTCATCATAGGCTTCAGTTCTAGGTAGGTTTTGTGATTTCCTTTTTGTTGCTAATTGTTTTTGAAAGATAAAATGTACTTTAAAGCATTGCATTAGTGAAAATCATCTTTTGATGTATGTTTTCTTTCTTTACATGATTAAAAGGAACCACGCACACACCACCTAATAAAATTAACATCAAGGAGTTGGTCTTAATACCCCAACACTTGATCAAGACCAACAGTGGATTTCATCACCACCTTGGCTTGGATTTTGCATACATATACCCTGATCACGACTGTTGCTAGACGTAAATCTTGATGAAAACTGACCAAATGTAACGGGGGTGATTCCCCGTGCATGAGGATAAGTCTTCTATGGTAGGTGTCAAAAATAGAGCGATCCCACTTTTGTACCACCTATGTTCCACGTACTATTCTACTCTCGTGTATGAATAGTTCCCATCACGTAAGGGTAGGTATATTGAGAGGTTCGGTATAACGTCCTGGCAATGGTATATTGAAGGGGCGACTATTTTGGAGATACAAGAGCCCTCATTTTACATGTATAACAAAGTTTCCTTTACAAGATTCGCATAACAAAAATCAAACACACTGAACCAAATCTAGGACATACATTTAATCTGTAAACAAGATAATCATTTCTTTGTTTGTGTGGTCCCCTTTTGTTTGGTATAACATAAAAATTGTAAAGGAGATAAAAATACACATATCTTTCTAGAAAGACCACCACCATGGTGTATACGTGTAGCCAAGCCCAATCACAGGTAGAAGCTGTGGAAAGTATACAAGGACGCACAAGTCACCTCTATTATAGCCCCAAGGACTTGGTTATACCACCTTGGCAGCCTAACCCACAACATAGTCCACACTATGCCACTACAGAAAAGGACAATAGAGGCACCCCTTTGAGGGGCACTCCCGTTCAACACAGACCCTCTCAAGAGGAGTACACACATGGGAATACCCATTTAGACACTAATTATGAGTGGCCACTATGCAATGAAGTGCTAGAGCAGCATAGGGTTCATAAGGAGGGACCACATGATTATATCATTCCTCCTCCACCCCTTATTACTGTTAGAACTAATAGGCCAAATCTAGAGCGCAAGGCTCTTCAGGTAGGGCGAGACAACTCCACCCATCCTTTTCACATGTATGAAAGGGAGTGTTGAGTGGTATTTTCACCCAATTGTGAAAGTACACTCTCCCTTAGGATTTGGGCTCCAAATCCCCTCTTGCAAAGAAGTTAGACAAACAACTTCTCCAAGGTCTCTGCTATATTCGCATTTGCATATGTATATTAGTAATCTCAAATAAAGATATTCAATTTAAATGCTTGGAACACCTTAGTGATTGCAAGTAATTGTAAACAAGGGGCAATGTTGGTTTATTTTACCATGAAACTTTAGTGATTGTTCATTGAACCAAAATAAAGCAAATGTGAGTTGGCCCTCATATGACCACGATGTAGTGCCTTAATTCATTTTATCTTGAGAGTTTTAAGGTAGATTTTATCTTCTCTATTAATTCTGAATATGGCTTCTTTTCATGAAGATAAAGATAGCTTTCAATATGATCGATAAACTATCCCTCTTTGGTGAAATAGATTTTCACAAAGAGGTAATAATTTATGGCCTTGAATAAAGGGCTTTAAATGTCACTTTAACTTATCCCTCTTAAATGAAATCAAATTTTCATCAAGATGAACAATTAAGTGCTTTGAGGAAAAGACCTTCAATGTAATACTCAAATTACCCCTCTTTCGTAAAATTAGAATTTTTATGAAGAAAGGGTAATTTTAGGCTCAAAATAGAAATTTGTGAAAATGCCATAAAACATAACTCCTTCAATGAAATTGGAATTTTCATGAAGGGAATGTCATCATAGGCTCATGAGTGCAAAACAAAACTGAAAAAATGAAATTTGACCTTAAAATGGAAATTTTCTATTTTCGGATTTTTTAAAAATCTGCAATAAAACAGCAACTTCGGTGAATTTTTAAAAATACTAAACAACTCCGAAAATGAAATTTCAAAGTGCGTATTGAAAGTATGAAGTATAACCTATGCAATGGTGAAATTATTTTTGGATTTTGAAATTTTTTTACTGTTTATTTTAATGCCTGAAAATAAGAAAAAAAATTTGAAATTAAAATTTTGGAAAACAAAAAATTAAAAATTTATATCAAATTAATTGCTGAAAATGCAGCAATGCAAGAGCTCCTTTAGTTTGATAGCACTCCATCCTGCAAAACCAAATATGTGAGAATTTCATACATGCAACCTAGCCTATTTGACCTACAAAACAAACACAATCAAGGTAAACTAGGTGCTGGATCCTAGGGTTTATAGTAATTTCCAGATTGCAGACATTCAAATGAAATAACCCAAAACAATGGCATAAATTTCACATACAAATCTAAAATCTGAAAGGAGAAAAATGAAGCATGCAGAAAAATTTCTCATCCTTTCTTGCTAACAAAGTCTAAATTTCTGAAAACAAAGCTTGCATTAATAACATTTCCAGGTTTTACATTCCAAGTTCAGCCGCATTTGGCCATGCCCAAAAAAATCCGGCCTATTTTTGTTTCAATGAGGTATTTAAACGACGAAAAACTCTTCACTTTCCCTTTTCGTTGTTTGCTTCATTCTCCCTGATTTCAATATGCAACCCTTCATTTACGCCTTCCAATGTCTTTGTGAATACACCACTCTTATTTCGTCTTACATGCATTCCTTACCATTCGTTTGACCAATAAGTAATGATTTGCCAAAATAAAAACCCTTTATCCTATTATTTCAATATCTTTGAATACGTAGGGAAACGACCCTCCTCCGCCTTGATTATTTTAAAATCCATAACGCCTAAAGGTCTTATCATATGGCCACTTGTCTTTTTATTTAAATAATTTAATATCATTAAAACTTATAAGCCATCTCCCTTTCAAAATTGATGCTACTATGTCCACTGTGCAAAAATGAAACAGTATTTCATTTTCTGCATTGTCTATTGCATCGTCGAAGATTTCACTTCTACCAGTGCCCATCGGATGTCTGTACACCTTGTTGCCCTATTTCCATATTGGGATTTTGTTCCATTTTAATACCTCTTCTTTTGACAGTTACATGGCCTGCGTGGTGGCTGCTCATCACTACCTGTGATGTCATATGTTCTGGTTTTGTTCGTAGTCTAACCTACTTGTACATTGCCTCATAAACCTGAGAGTCTATCATGAATTTTTGAAGACCCCTCAAACATCTGATTTCAATAAACGCCCACCTCATTTAGTACATCTACTTCTGATCAATAATTTCAAAGCTTGACTCTGTTTTATCAAATCAGAATGCATCCGCCTGGTGTGTCATTAACGCCCGCATTAAATTCTTCAAAACCGATGCTCCCACATCGACATCTGGTGCCTCGAACAACACCATCATGTAATTTTAAAATATTGCCGCCTTCGTCTTTGTATTGCTTGGCCACCATTCTGTAGTTGGTGCCACGTGGGTCCACTATGGAGTTGGCCCGCCTTGGCCATGTTGTCGTTTTCACCTCTTCGGTCTTCTCACTGTTCATCCCCATCATGGCGTCGGTGTCGCCCCTGGTGATACAAAGGTCTATCATCCACCCCTCGCCAAGCTGTATAGCCACCTACACAAACGAGTGCTCCATAAATGTCATCAGGTTCATGGTGCCCTTGCCCCTTGTACCTGTGCATTTCATCTATTTCATCATTGGGTCAAGTAAGTTCTCAGTGTGGGCTTCATAGATTCTTCCATCCGTAAGCCACCGATGATCATCCAACCTTGCTTACTAGCCTTCGCATCACTACTGGTGGGGTCCTCCATCCACGATGATGCTTGGTCGGACAACCTGCAAAACACACAAAAAACATATATTAAAAACATTATGCTTTAACCCCTTTTATTATTATATATTTTATTTTTTATATTATTTTTTCCTTATCGAGTAAATACTTCTTATACATATACATGTCTGTCGTGGGCTTGAACTTCGTTTTTATTTTAAACATTCATATGTATAAAAGCTTACTTGAAACACTCAAATGAAGACAATATAAAATGCAACCATCACACGAAAAAAAACAAAAGCTAACAGCAAAACATTAGCAATAATATTGCTAACACAACAAAATGACATTAAAAATCGTCAACAACAACTTGTTGATAAAAAATCGTCGACAAGAAAAATTCGTCGATAAAAAAATATCGTCGACAAGAAAAAGTCATCGACAATAAAATATCGTCGACAAGAAAAAGTCATCAACAATAAAATATCGTCGACAAGAAAAAAGTCATCGACAATAAAATATCGTCAAGAAAAAGTCATCGACAATAAGATATCGTCGACAAGAAAAAGTTATTGAGAACAACCAATGATAAATGCAAATTCATAACAAGCCGAGCATTAGACATTCAAAACCGACATGCAAACACCCGAATACCAAAAATAAAAAGGTGGGTCCCCAATTTTGGGGTACATTGTGGAGCAGCCACAACAAATGGTGACTCTGTTGGGAAATGCTACTGAGCATTTCGGTGAGAACCCAACCTAAAATACACAAACTCAAATACAAGCATTAGCAAATATCCAAAGAATGCAAATAGATCAGAAATACATGAAACATCGGAATCGTTAAGCATCAGCTCGGTATGTGCAGTGTGCTTCATTTTCTATCGTTTGAGATTGATCCACATTCCATCGTCAGTTTTACATGAATGCATATGTGAAGTTGTGAATGATTTGCGCAGCATGATGAATATAACAATCTATTTTATAAAAGCTCGAACCTTCTAATATCATACATGAACATTTTAAAACTGTCAAACCCTCTTAGGATCAACTACGTATAAAATGGATTGCTTTGTTAAATCCCCAAAGTTGGTTATGTGTCACCACCATCTTGAACCCATGTGCAAGTGAAGGTGAAATCAAAGCTTTGGGAAATCAGAATCCCAACCTAATCGAGATGGGAGTTTAACCCTATCCTTACTACTCTAATTTGGAATTCATTACCTCACTTTGAACAAAATGATTTAACCAGTTATGGATGAAATCGTCAAGCTAGTCTGTCCATTTGAGCAGTCAGTGGTCTTGCTTTTAGACAAGACATGCTGCCACGCATGAGCATACTCCACTGCCAATCAGGCGTCTATAGCCCCGGTGAAGATTAACCCCATAATCCATTATTTGGCTTCATTTTTTTTTCTTGGACCTTTGGGATGACTACCCATCCTTGCGAGGGACATGTAGTACGATCCTTCCAATCCAATATTAAGATTAAAATGGGAAACATTAGTTTTACCTTTATTTCTTGGACTTTTGGGATGACTACCCATCCTTTGTAGAGGACATGTAGTACAATCCTTCCAATCCAATACTTATGATGAAATGAAAAAAAAAAAAAAATGAAGCTTTGGGGAATCAGATTCTCAACCTAAGCGAGATGAGAATTATGCCCTATCCTTACTACTCCATGTAGATCAAATCAGAGCTTTGGGGAATTGGATCCTCAACCTAAGTTCGATGAGGATTTGACCCTATCCTTACTACTCTGGTTTTAGACTTTAAGCTTGATGGGAGTGGTAAAAACCACTGTTTTAAGGATTATGTTGCATGATAGGGCAGACATGAAGTACTCCTTTTGCCTCACCTTTTCTTCCAAGTATGGTTTTAATCATTTTGCTCAAGATTTTCTTTAATGTGCATAGAACATGCTTAGTTCAAGATAGTCCGGGCATCAGTTCCCAACCTTAGGATTTTTTCTTTTTTATTTTATTTTTTATGTTATAGAATAACCCTAAGAGGATTTGACATATTTTTAAATGATTGTATTTGAAATGGATATGCAATTAAAATATCGTGTATATGTAAAGTGGGATGTAATATGAATGCATTGCATTTCTAAATTGCGGATGGAGTAAAACTAACTACTTTATGCATCACAAGTCTCAAACGATATTATTTAAACTGTTTGTGTTTCTTGCGGAGCTTTCTACAACACAATTCCAATGTTTCATATTCTCCTAGTCTTAGTCAACATTCATAAGGACATAAGCTGACCTCTCGTTGTTGTTTTTTTTTTTTTATTTATTCAAGACAAACCAAAAGTGTCCAAAGGACCAACACACAAAACTTAAAACCAAACCCAAAATGCAATCCCAAAAATGAAACTTGAAAACACAAACCAAAACCAAAAACCAAAGGTATATACAAATGTACAATATAATACAAGATGATGCAAAGCTTGGACTATTACTTTCCCGGATCCCAAACATGATTAGAACATTTCAAAAGACATATGACACAATATGTATGCCAAATGTTGTAGGAATCCAACAAAAACAAGATCAAACCGAGCAATGCAACACACTTCGACTTTCCTCGCTCACTCCACCAATTTGATTTAGTTCCATTAGCACTCACATAAGTGACATTCAAATCATGAAATTGATTAGACAATGTATGATCTTCAATTTTATCTTGTCTATTACTTAAGGTATAAATCTCATAATTCCATTCATGATTTAGAGGCTTTCTTTATCCAAGATGAGACTTTGTAAGCAAGAGCCTATTTATAAACATTTTAAAGCCAAATCATTTTCCAAATTTGTAGGCCAATCAAATTTGTGCAATAGTTTACTAGCATCTAGGATATTTGCTAA
Organism: Wollemia nobilis; assembly: GCA_028583015.1. Taxonomy (NCBI): domain Eukaryota; kingdom Viridiplantae; phylum Streptophyta; class Pinopsida; order Araucariales; family Araucariaceae; genus Wollemia; species Wollemia nobilis. Next base: position 2,364,133 of record JAQPPZ010001340.1, read on the forward strand.
ATGGGGATCATTAGAAGTTTTTATCCTAGGTTCAAGAATTAATTGTTGATGAATTTGATTTAGCAATTTAAGTGCATCAAGCTCCTTTTCATTCATTAAAGTAATGTTATCAAAGGTGTGGTTAGAAATTAATCCTCGTTCTTCATTCACATTCAATGGTATTTCATCATAAATATCATTTGAATTATACAAATCTTCACCTAAATCTTGGATGTTTGGACACAAAGGTTTAGATTTTACCTTTTTCACATTTTCATTTACCAAAATTTGGTGAGGATTTGCAATTCCCTCTTTCATCTCATGATCATCATATTCTTCATTGATTACTTGTTCATCAAACATACCAAAATTGGGCACCCAATCGAAAGCATGTTCATATTTCTCAATTCTCAAATTTTGTTGGTCAAAGTGTATGTCAAGTAATCTATCCTGATGATCACTCATTTGCATTGCTTCAAATTGATCAATCTCTTTGTCATTTGGTTCCAATTCCTTATTCACCATCCACAACATCTCTTCATGTGAGATAGAAGTTTCTACATCTTGTATATCCAGTGGGATGGGAATTTCATCCATAGGGGTGTGAGAAAATAACATATCATCATATCTCCCCCAACCATTGTAAAAATTGTCATCCAAATTCATGGAATGAAATTCCATAGTATTTGTGACATGATCTTCTGATTCATTCATCAATTCTTTTTCTTCTTTGTCCTTGGTAGTAGGATCGTTATAATCTTCCAAATTTTGATGAAATTTGAAACCCTCTTCCAAAATATCCTCAAATTGTACAAGAGTTGTAATATCTTCCTTTAAGTAGGAAATTATGTTATCCTGCCTATTAATTGACACAAAGGGTTCATGAGGAGGTTTAGAGTGAGCATATTCATTCAATTTCTTTCGAGAATCATGGCGATCATCTTCCAAACTTAAGTTATGATGCTCGAATATTTCTTCAACATCTTCTGATTCATCAAATTCACCTTCACCTTCCTTATATGGTTCAATTATTTCAAACAGTGGGTTATTTCTTGAATTCAAATTTGTAAGGCTATCATAGTCCAAATTAGTAACCCATGATCCTGCTTCATCACAATTTGGAGGGTGAAGAATTTCTTGATCATTAGTTCCAATCATCTCATCGAGTGTATCTTCCAAAAACAAGTGGTGAAATTCTATCATATCTTCAAATTCATATATTGATTTTCTTCTAATTTCACTTTCAACCACTTCATTCAACTCTATGGTCATTTCTGTCCTATCACATATCTCAAGTAGAGTTGAATTTATGACACCATTATCTGAATAATCATGTATCTCTATGAATGAAATCATCTCAGCATGATCCTCATTAGTGGATGTTGGATTGGTAACTTGCACCTCCTCTTGGACTACATCTAAGGCGGTTGTAACATTTAGACAATCAAATTTGTCCCCTTGATCATTCACCTTATGTATTGTTGGATTGGAGGGTGCTATATTCAATGGTTGATATAGGTTGGTATCACTAACCCCAAAAGAACAATCTTTCGTGGGAGCATGTTGTGCCTTATTTTCTTCCAAAATTTGTTCTACCTTTTCAAATATCTCATAGATCATCTCTAGAGACAGGTCATCCAATTTTTCCTTAATGAGTGTAGCAAGTGTGGGGGGTATGGCTCTCAGGTATACTTCAATAGATTCCTCTTTTGATGTGCCCAAACTTTTCCACATTTGAGAGTACAATTCACGAAACCTCACACTGAATTGAATCATGGACTCATTAGGCTCTTTACATATAGAGGTGAATTGATTTTGCAACCTATCCAAGTCAACTTGATTACCAAAGTGATAAAGATAAGCTGCTTCTAATTGGATCCAAGAAGTCTTAACCTCCATGGGTAGATGGCAATACCACGGGAATGATCTATCACCCACAATGTATGGGAAGAACCTACAAGCAATAGGCTCACAAAATACTTGAAATTGACATAATGTGAACTTATAGCTATGTAGATTTTGTAGGTATCCTGATGCCACCTCTCGATTAAAAAGTCGTAGAAACTCCAATAACTTTTCATGAATTTGATAAGGTGTTCCAAAGGTAGAATGACATTCATAATACTTTCCTAATGCAGATACCATCGTTTATCTTAGGGACATCATTTCTTCTCTTAGGGATACAATTTGCTCCTCAGATGTTGCCATTAGTGAGAGTCAAAGAATAACTTCAAAACCAATTTGTTAGTCGTGAATAAAAAAAAGGAACGATGACAAAGCAATATTCTAAAAATGTAAATTAGTTTCTGATTCACCAGATCGCATATGCGCAAGTGAAGAGCATGCTCCTAGTGTTGTAGGATTTCTGATTCACAAGATCGTATTACACGCAAGTGAAGAGCATAATACCAACAACAAATACATTTTAGACAAAATAATTCTTTACAAATAAGCATGAAATGACTCACAAATATCAAACATGTAACGTATGAATAATCATGTTAGCATCAACCAAGAGAGGTATCCATTAAAATCAAATGAAAGTAATTGCATGGAGACAACCTCGTTAGTCAAGACCAAAAATTTTCAAAATAAAATAAAAAAACATTATTCCTGTATGAACAATCAAAAGAGTTAGAATAATACATAGCAATTCATGTCCTCCTTTTAACACTACAAGGTTGTATTGTTAAAAGAGGGCTAAAGATACTAATCAATAGGGCATGAAATATTCAAAATCTAAATCCCTATAGCATTTAAATCACACTTAAATAAACCAATTCAGGCCCTCCTTCTAGCGTCAAAATGTTGAGTGGTATTTTCACCCAATTGTGAAAGTACACTCTCCCTTAGGATTTGGGCTCCAAATCCCCTCTTGCAAAGAAGTTAGACAAACAACTTCTCCAAGGTCTCCGCTATATTAGCATTTGCATATGTATATTAGTAATCTAAAATAAAGATATTTAATTTAAATTCTTGGAACACCTTAGTGATTGCAAGTAACTGTAAACAAGGGGCAATGTTGGTTTATTTTACCATGAAACTTTAGTGATTGTTCATTGAACCAAAATAAAGCAAATGTGAGTTAGCCCTCATATGACCACGATGTAGTGCCTTAATTCATTTTATCTTGAGAGTTTTAAGGTAGATTTTATCTTCTCTATTAATTCTGAATATGGCTTCTTTTCATGAAGATAAAGATAGCTTTCAATATGATCGATAAACTATCCCTCTTTGGTGAAATAGATTTTCACAAAGAGGTAATAATTTATGGCCTTGAATAAAGGGCTTTAAATGTCACTTTAACTTATCCCTCTTAAATGAAATCAAATTTTCATCAAGATGAACAATTAAGTGTTTTGAGGAAAAGACCTTCATTGTAATACTCAAATTACCCCTCTTTCGTAAAATTAGAATTTTTATGAAGGGAGGGTAATTTTAGGCTCAAAATAGAAATTTGTGAAAATGCCATAAAACATAACTCCTTCAATGAAATTGGAATTTTCATGAAGGGAATGTCATCATAGACTCATGAGTGCAAAACAAAACTGAAAAAATGAAATTTGACCTTAAAATGGAAATTTTCTATTTTCGGATTTTTTTTAAATTTGCAATAAAACAGCAACTTCGGTGAATTTTTAAAAATACTAAACAACTCCGAAAATGAAATTTCAAAGTGCGTATTGAAATTCTGAAGTATAACCTACGCAATGGTGAAATTATTTTTGGATTTTGAAATTTTTTTACTGTTTATTTTAATGCCTAAAAATAAGAAAAAAATTCTGAAATTAAAATTTTGGAAAACAAAAAATTAAAAATTTATATCAAATTAATTGCTGAAAATGCAGCAATGCAAGAGCTCCTTTAGTTTGATATCACCCCATATGTGAGAATTTCATACATGCAACCTAGCCTATTTGACCTGCAAAACAAACACGATCGAGGTAAACTAGGTGCTGGCTCCTAGGGTTTAAAGTAATTTCCAGATTGCAGACATTCACATGAAATAACCCAAAACAATGGCATAAATTTCACATACAAATCTGAAATCTGAAAGGGGAAAAATGAAGCAATTATAATGAAGCATGCAGAAAAATTTCTCATCCTTTCTTGCTAACAAAGTCTAAATTTCTGAAAACAAGGCTTGCATTAATAACATTTCCAGGTTTTACATTCCAATTTCAGCCGCATTTGGCCATGCCCAAAAAAAACCGGCCTATTTATGTTTCAATGAGGTATTTAAACGACGAAAAAATCTTCACTTTCCCTTTTCGTTGTTTGCTTCATTCTCCCTGATTTCAATATGCAACCCTTCATTTACGCCTTCCAATGTCTCTGTGAATACATCACTCTTATTTCGTCTTACATGCATTCCTTACCATCCGTTTGACCAATAAGTAATGGTTTGCCAAAATAAAAACCCTTTATCCTATTATTTCAATATCTTTGAATGTGCATAGAAACGACCCTCCTCCGCCTTGATTATTTTAAAATCCATAACGCCTAAAGGTCTTATCATATGGCCACTTGTCTTTTTATTTAAATAATTTAATATCATTAAAACTTATAAGCCATCTCCCTTTCAAAATTGATGCTACTATGTCCACTGCGCAAAAATGAAACAGTATTTCCTTTGCTGCATTGTCTATTGCATCGCCGAAGATTTCACTTCTACTAGTGTCCATCGGATGTCTGTACACCTTGTTGCCCTATTTCCATATTGGGATTTTGTTCCATTTTAATACCTCTTCTTTTGATAGTTACATGGCCTGCATGGTGGCTGCTCATCACTACCTGTGATGTCATATGTTCTGGTTTTGTTCGTAGTCTAACCTACTTGTACATTGCCTCATAAACCTGAGAGTCTATCATGAATTTTTGAAGACCCCTCAAACATCTGATTTCAATAAACGCCCACCTCATTTAGTACATCTACTTCTGATCAATAATTTCAAAGAATGACTATTTTATCAAATCAGAATGCATCTGCCTGGTGTGTCATTAACGCCTGCATTAAATTCTTCAAAACCCATGCTCCCACATCGACATCTGGTGCCTCGAACAACACCATCGTGTAATTTTAAAATATTGTCGCCTTCATATTTGTATTGCTTGGCCACCATTCTGTAGTTGGTGCCACGTGGGTCCACTGTGGAGTTGGCCCGCCTTGGCCATGTTGTCATTTTCACCTCTTAGGTCTTCTCACTGTTCATCCCCATCATGGCATCGGTGTCGCCCCCGGTGATACAAAGGTCTATCATCCACCACTCGCCAAGCTGTATAGCCACCTACACAAACGAGTGCTCCATAAATGTCATCAGGTTCATGGTGCCCTTGCCCCTTGTACCTGTGCGTGTAGCCAATTTCATCTATTTCATCATTGGGTCAAGTAAGTTCTCAGTGTGGGCTTCATAGATTCTTCCATCCGTAAGCCACTGATGGTCATCCAACCTTGCTTACTAGCCTTCGCATCACTACTGGTGGGGTCCTCCATCCACGACGATGCTTGGTCGGACAACCTGCAAAACACATAAAAAACATATATTAAAAACATTATGCTTTAACCCCTTTTATTATTATATATTTTATTTTTTATATTATTTTTTCCTTATCGAGTAAATACTTCTTATACATATACATGTCTGTCGTGGGCTTGAACTTCGTTTTTATTTTAAACATTCATATGTATAAAAGCTTACTTGAAACACTCAAATGAAGACAACATAAAATGCAACCATCACAAAAAAAAAAACAAAAGCTAACAGCAAAACATTAGCAATAATATTGCTAACACAACAAAATGACATTAAAAATCGTCAACAACAACTTGCCGATAAAAAATCGTCGATAAAAAAATATCGTCGACAAGAAAAAGTCATCGACAAGAAAAAATTGTCGACAATAAAATATCATCGACAAGAAAAAGTCATCGACAATAAAATATCGTCGATAAGAAAAAGTCATCGACAATAAAATATCATCGACAAGAAAAATTTATTGACAACAACTAATGATAAATGCAAATTCATAACAAGCCGAGCATTAGACATTCGAAACCGACATGCAAACACCCGAATACCAAAAATAAAAATGTGGGTCCCCAATTTTGGGGTACGTTGTGGAGCAGCCACAACAGAAGCACGAGGAAAACCAGTATATTCCTTAAGAGCAATACATCGCGTAGGAGAAATGTGCCTCCGCACCTGCTAATTATCAAGATCACCCATTGAGGCTAGAGCCTCAGGTGAATGCCGCTAACCTCAACAGAGGAAAGTGACCCATAGAGATATCGGATCACCACGACCAAGATAGATATGTAGGGGAGGCATCTAGGCCTCCTAGACCTAGGATGGCAAAAAAAATTGACTTGGTATTTGCCAAATAGGCCACCCGCCAAGCACAAATCACGCAGCTTAGGCAAGATCAACAGTAGTTAGAGTAACTGTATCATCTTAACAAAGAGCGCATTCAGTGCTAGAAATATGAGTTGCTCCAGAACACTATGCATGAGGGGATTCCAAACCCTCGCATGCATAGGATAGAAATTTATGAGAGGCACAACCCCTTAGTACGGGACAGGTCTTCGTGACCCTATCAAGCATTGCCTCCAAGACCTCTTAGACCTGAGCGAGAAGCTACTCCTAGAACCAATAACGGGCGTCTTCCACGAGCACCCATCCATGTTTATAGGTCATACCCAAAAAATCCTCAATAATCTTATGAGAAATTTGAGCTTGAAGAAGAGCGAGCTGAAACGCCCTACCAAGGCAAGGGGGCACTACCCAGCTACCCCTCCATAGGCCTCAATTTCCTTGTAATTCACAATGAGAACAAACAAAATATGAGGAAATCAAATATTTTGATGCATATAACGCACTGCTAGAGCACTTAGAGTTTGTGGAGACCAAGACTTAAGGGCCCCAAAAGCCCACCTTATGCCAGCTCCGCAGTCACCCTGTGCATCCTTTAGTTTCGACACCCCCATACCCCGACCACTTCAAAATGCCTTAATTGGTAATTTTCACAGAGGATGAGGATGCCCAAGAGCACGTAACAAGGTTCCTGAGACAATGCTTTGGCATTCAGGACAATGATGCATTGCTTCTAAGAAATTTTATAACCACATTCGTAGGCCTTGCCTCGGATTGGTTTACCCAATTGCCAAAGCATAGCATCAACAATATAGACCAGTTAGTGGATGCATTCCTTGAACATTTTGCCTTCAACACCAAGAATAAGGCATCCTTAAGTGACCTAGCTGGCCTTAAGCAGTATGATGATAATACCATAGCCGCTTATGGGAATCGGTGGAGGACATTGCTTTCAAAGCTAGCTTACCTTCCTCCCATGGCCGACATGACTCAGGTGTTTTAAAAGAGTTGCATAAGGTCAATCTCTATGATATTTTAGTTGCAGCAATATGCCACCCTAGAAGAAGCCCTGGCACAAGCCAAGATAATTAAGGAGATCAAAATTCAATATGGCAAGATTGCCAAGCTGCACAAGAAAGAGTGGATCAAAAATACCAAAACTGGGCCCACGCAACCAAAACCCACCATGGTCAATCAGGTTTCCATAACTGTACCACTACCTACACAAATGACACAGCCCCCAAAGGCTAATTATCAGGCAGTTCCTTTGGCTAACTATGAAAAGGAAAACCACAAACAAGAGAAAAATTAGTAGCATCGCCCTAAGTGATAATTCACACAATTCACGAAGTCTAGAGACTCCTTGTTTGACCGCTTGTTCGTGGCAAACCTGATAAACTTGCCAAAAATTCAACCCAAAGACCCCAACATGCCAAAACCCAAGGGCTATAGGGAAGATTTATATTGTAGATTCCACCAACAGAAAAGACACGACATATTCACTTGTTGGAAATTCAAAAACTTAGTGTAGGACTTGATAGACAACAAAATGCTCATGGTAGATAATCCTATAGTGCTGAGCAACCAACAGATGGAAGTCTTCAAAGACCCCTTGCCTGCCCATGACATGTAGGCAAAAAATTTACAAGTGAACAAGGTAACACAAAACTGCCCCATGTAAGGATATGTGGGGATGATAAGCATCGTGACACGGAACAAAAGATACCCAAACATGGTTGCACCCATTGCAGCTATAGGAGATGTTCCATCAATGTCACAATCTCCACAACACCCTATGCAACCTCCCCCGCCTAGACCAGTGGCCACGATTCGGACTAAGCTTACTCAAATTTTAAGGACCACGTTGGCTAGGCTCTCCATTTATGAGCTCATCCAACAATCACCACCCCATCGGGAGGCTCTGATGGAGATACTCAAATCCATTGAGCTACAGCCCCACGAACCCAATTATTTCAACAAATTTGTGGGACATGTGAGACAATGCATAGAACCGATCATAACCTTCAGGGAAGATGAACTAAAATTTGTGACTGGTGATATGGTGGATCCACCCCTGCACGTCATTGCAAGGGTCAACAAGATTCCATTCAAGAGGGTTTTGGTAGACACTGGCTCGTCCAACAACATAATCACGACAACAACATTAAAACATCTTAAGTTGCCAGCATCCCACATTGTGGCATCCACCTACACTCTTTGAGCATTCAACGATGCATTATGCTCGATGATTGGCATAATTGTCCTGCCCATCCAAGTAGGACAAAAGACCATTCCTATGTTGTGTCACATCCTTGAGGGTGAGATGGCCTACAATATCTTGCTAGGCTGGCCTTGGATCAGGGACATGAAGTGTGTCCCTTCGATAGCCCATCAATGTCTCAAATACACATATGAAGGGCAAGTACATGTAGTCCTAGTAGACTTAGAGCCCTTTAATTTTTTCAATTCGATGCAGATAATGCCACAATAGACCCTCCCATCGACACATTTGGACTTTCAATTGAATCCTTCCACTCAAGGTCTGATTCCACCATCCCCATCAGAGTACTGGCCTTGTGGTGAGATGTTTCATTTCACCCTAGGATGGACTCAAGATATCTTCCATGTTGAAGAGGAACCCAAAGTTCCCAACGTAGATCTAAATTTAGTGAATGATATCCACCTGATCCCAACTCCACACCATTTGGAGGATGGATCCCACATGTCAGTCGAAGAGACGATTGACGTAGACATCATTTTTGATCCAATGAATTCGCAAATCATCAAGCTGGGGGTAAGTCTATCCCCCGAAGAGCAAGCCAATTACATTGCCCTTATCAAAGAGAAGAAGGAGGTTTTTGCATGGTCCTACAAAGACATGTCGGGGCTAGACCCACAACTAGTCATGCATAATCTAACACTTGATCCGATAGTCAAGCCAGTCAAGCAAAAGCTACGTAAGATGCACCCAACAGTGGCCTTAATGGTCAAAGATGAGCTACAAAAGCTATTGGATGCACAGTTTGTCATCTGCATGGATTACCCACCATGGTTGTCCAACATGGTACCCATCAAAAAGCCTGACGGGAGGATTCACATATGCACCGATTTTCGAGATTTAAACAAAGCGAGTCCCAAGGATGATTTCCCCTTGCCTAGCATCGATGCATTGGTAGACGCTACAATAGGCCATGAAATGCTTTCCCTCATGGATGGTTTCTTGGGATACAACCAGATTCGTATCAATCCCGATGATCAACTAAAAATGGTGTTCACGATGCCTTGGGGGACATTTTGTTATAAGGTCATGCCCTTTGGCCTTAAAAATGTTGGCGCCACCTACCAACGCGCTATGACATACATCTTCCATGATCACATGCATAAAACTTTGGAAGATTATATGGATGATTTTTTGGCCAAATCTCTTTTGTGCCAAAATCATCTCGATGACTTACGCAAGATCCTTGATCGCCTCATCGAACACAAGGTTAGGCTAAACCCCAAGAAGTGCGTATTTGGCGTCACATCTGGAAAACTCTTGGGTTTCATAGTCTCAAAATGAGGCATCGAGGTAGATCCAAATAAAGTCAAGGCAATCCTTGAAATGCTTCCCCCAACCACCATCAGGCAGCTCAGAAGCTTGTAGGGTAAGGTCGCGTCGATCAAGTGCTTCATAGCACAGTTATCTGACAAGTGCCAACCCATGAATAAATTATTACACAAGGGGGTAGCATTTCATTGGGATGACGAGTGCCAGTCAGCCTTCGATGACATCAAACAATACTTGGCTTTGCCACCAGTATTGGCACCACCTAGACCAGGAGTGTCATTCTACTTATACATCTCAGCTACTGAGGTGGCACTGGGCACCATGCTAGCCTAAAAAAATGAATTACATAAAGAACAGGCTAATTATTATCTTAGCCGCACCTTGGTCAGTTATGAACTTAACTATGCATACGTTGAGAAGCTATGCTTGGCAGTGGTATTTGCCACCAAAAAGCTATGCCATTACATGCTGAGAAATACGACGTATGTTGTGTCTAAGGAGAATCCATTGTGGTACATGATGAGTCATACTTATCATAGTAGTCGCACGATGAAATGGATCATGTTGTTGATGGAGTTTGACATCGAATTCATTGGACAAAAGTCCATCAAAGGTCAAGTCATCACCGATCAACTAGCAGAGGCTCCTCTCAAAGATGATCAACCTCTGACCATAGAGCTACCCGATGATGGGGTCTTCCATGTCTCAAAATCACCAGATTCTGATGAGCCTGAGTCATAGGCCGACATAACCTTATTTTTTGATGGTTCTAAATGTGAGCAAGGGGGTGGCACGGGAATCATGTTTTTCACACCACAAGGGGCTCCAATGCCTTTATCATTTAAACTTGATTTCCCGTGCACCAATAACAATGCTGAATACGAAGCCTTGCTCATAGGTCTTCAGACAACCATCACCATGAACATCAAATGCTTGAATATCTTTGGTGATTCACTGTTAATTGTCAACCAAGTGAAAGGGGTATTCCAATGCAAATGCCCAGTTCTACAGGCCTACAAAGCCCTTGTGGATAAATTCTTGGCAAATCTTGAATGGTACGACATCGAGGCACTCCCTCGATCATCGAATCATTTTGCGGACACTATGGCCTCCTTGGGGTCACTAATCCCGCAAGACCCTTTTGGTGAGATGACAACCATTCAAGTCAAAACATTATCGCAATCCATGATGGAGCATGCAAGCTTTGACATAACACCAGGAATCCACCTGATCCAGATTGAACCATCTCAGGATAGGTTCTCTCGAATCCATGATAGTCTGAATCATGCCAACTGGGGGTCTTTGTTCTCTCCAACCCCTCTTAATAGCAACACAACGCTATTTCTACAAGTTCTTTCCCGCTCAACTTTTGCTAGGGATGAACTTCAAGAGGGATCGACCGTTCATACCATCGAGGTTTTTGATCAGCAGGATTGGTACACACCCATAAGAGACTATCTCAAGTTAGGTAGCCTCCCACTTGGATTGTCGCACGCCATGAAAAGATCATTCAAATAGAAAGCGGCAAAACATGTCTTGCTAGGAGACATTTTGTACCATCGGAGCTACGAAGGGATCCTCCTCCATTGCTTGGACCAACAGGAGTCCACTTGGGTGATCACCCAAGCGCACGATGGTACGTGCGGTGGCCACTTCAGCGGTATGGCCATCGCCAAGCGCATTCTTTGCATGGGCTATTATTGGCCATCTTTAGAGTGAGATTGTTGTGCATATGTGCGAAAGTGCATGAAGTGTCAACACCATGCTAACTTGACACACGTACCTTCTCAGGCCTTGCAGCCGATCCAATCGGCTTGGCCATTTTTGTAGTGGGGCTTAGATCTCATCGAAAATATCTCCCCTGCGTCATCAGGTCATCACACGTTTATCATAACGGCCACAGAGTACTTCACTAAGTGGGTGGAAGCAATTTCGCTTACCTCTACGACTGGGCCTCGCATTGCGGAGTTCATTTTACATAACATCATATGTCATTTTGGTATTCCATCCAAGATCATCTCGGATAATGGGACATCATTTAAGAACAAATATGTGCGTGCTTTGACAACAAAGTACAAAATTCAGCATAGTTTTTCGACACCCTATTATCCGCAGGCAAATGGGCAAGCAGAGGCGTCAAACAAAATGCTAGTTGCCATCCTTAAAAATATGGTCGTAGATAATCATAAGGATTGGCACATCCAAATACCACTTGCCCTATGGGCTTATCGCACTAGCATTCGGACGCCCACTGGGGCAACTCCATTTTCGCTAGTGTATGGCTCCGAGGCAGTCATGCCTCTCGAGTTGGAAATACCCTCCCTATGCATATCAATGCAAGAGTTCATCGATGATGACACTACACGGTAGGCCCGGTTAGACCAGCTTACGTTACTCGATGAACGATGCGTCAATGCTCTCGAGCATTTACGTATCTATCAAGAGCGACTTAAGAAAGCATACAACATGAAAGTTCACCCGAGGGACTTTCAGGTTGGTGACCTGGTCTTAAAAGAGAACCAACAAAATTCTAACTTGCCACCCCATTTAAGGGACAAGTTCATGGCAAATTGGTTAGGTCCTTATGTAATCGATAGTAAAATAGGACCTGGAACATACCGGCTCGCCTCTCTTGAAGGAATCAAGGAACTAGAACCCTTGAACATCAGTCATTTGAGGCCATTCAACATTTAGAGAGCCATAGCCCACCCCAAAAGCTCCAAGGGTTCCCGCAATCGCTTGGTCAACCTAAAATGCCCCAAAGGTATCCATAATCCCTTTGGTCAAACCAAAAGCCCCAAGGATTCTCACTTGTCAAACCAAAAGCTCCAAGGATTCCAAATCGCTTGGTCAACCCCTAAAATTCCCCAAAGGTATCCATAATCCCTTTGGTCAAACCAAAAGCTCCAAGGATTCCCACAATCGCTTGGTCAACCCAAAAATGCCCCAAAGGTATCCATAATCCCTTTGGTCAAACCAAAAGCTCCAAGGATTCCCACAATCGCTTGGTCACCCAAAATGCCCCAAAGGTATCCATAATCCCTTTGGTCAAACCAAAAGCTCCAAGGGTTCCCACAATCGCTTGGTCACCCAAAATGCCCCAAAGGTATCTATAATCCCTTTGGTCAAAACCTCCAAGGATCCGTAAGAATCACTTGGTCCGCACCCATTCGAGTTAAACCATCCATAACAAATATTCAAAAACAATAGATAATCAAAAATAACAAAAAAATTGCATCTCACTTTCATGCATATTCTTAAAAATCAAAACACAAAAAAAAAAGAAAAGTTGCATTAGGCATCGCATACATACATTGCATATTTGCTGGTCATACATGTCAAAAGCACCATAGACTGTAATTACTCGGCAATTCCATCATTTTCCAAATTCAGTCCATTTTGTAAAAAGATCCATCAAGAATAACGCCCTTCGCATTTTCGCCATATCATAGTCAGTTGTCTTCTAATGTCTTTAGGGTTTTCGTCATTCAGTTGTCTTTAGATTTCTAGTCAAATGTTGTACAAAGTCAGACCGATTTTTACAAGGTAGAGTTTTACTTGGATCACGCCTTGTTACATAGCATCCCAACACAAGCTTAAAACACATAAAAATTCCCAAGTTGTGTGAACGAAAGATGAAACCTACAAAGCAGTCTAGGGTACCATAAGTGAAATGTTATCCTGCTCATCCCCCTATGCGAATGGTTCAAGAATGCTGAGAATTGACAAAAGGACAAGCTCTTCCCCATCCAATTCCCCATAATAAATAGTGGTTTTCACCACTATCAAAAATCCCAAACACCTTTGGTCCCCAAAGTCGTAAGGATTCGTACTACACGCCCCTGAGAAGGATGGGTAGTCATCCCCAAGGCCTAAAAGGATCAATGCCATTCACAAGAAAAATCCCAAAAGTCCACCATCAAAAATCCCAAACACCTTTGATCCCCAAAGTCGTAAGGATTCGTACTACACGCCCCTGAGAAGGATGGGTAGTCATCCCCAAGGCCTAAAAGATCAATGCCATTCCAAAGCAAAATTCCCAACCACCTTTGATCCCCAAAGTCGTAAGGATTCGTACTACACGCCCCTGAGAAGGATGGGTAGTCATCCCCAAGGCCAAAAGGATCAATGCCATTCACAAGCCAAAAACCCACGAGCTCAACTTTGAAATCAAAATTCAAAATCTAAATCCTCAAAAGGCAACAATAAAAAATAACAATGGTTATCACCACTACTCAAACCCCTTGCTCAAAAAAAAAAAAGAGAGAAAAATAAATAGTGATTTTCATCACTATGTGTGAGAGCAAGTATCCCAACAAGTTGAGCAACCGAAAGACGCCTGAGCTTGAATCCCTGGAATTCTCAAGCATTTGAAAAACCATTTAGGTGATCCTCATTACGGGTTTGGTGGATAGCCTACCTGGCAATGGCGGTATCCTAAACGCATGATGATATGTCTATCACATTAGCTTTGCATGTGTGTAGACCAATGTTTGCATGTGGATGAGCTAGCTTATGGTATCCTAGATTGCACCGTAGATTAATCTTACTAAATACAACAAAGGAGTTAGTGGAGCTAATTAGGTGATCCTCAGTACAGGTTTGGTGGACAACCTACCTAGCACTGGCGGTATCCTTACGAATACCACATAAACGAACTCAATCGCACACACAGGGATGTGAAATAACTTGGTCAAACTCAAGTCTGATTCGTACCTTGTTCGAAAGTCTTGTAAGATAATGTACAGTCTTGATTAGTTAGTTAAAGCATCTGAGTCTCAGAAAAACCTTAACTACATTCTAAAACAATTGTTGTACATTTCATTACTTACATCACCATCAGAAAATACAAAACAAAAATTACAAATGCAAAGTTATTCCATAAAGCAATCACATAGTACAAAAAGCCAGTAAATCCTATACAGTCTATGGTGCCATCGCCTATATACCAACAAATCATTCCATCCATTCCATATGCATACATCTATATCATATAGCTAACATCATCCGTAGTCATAATAGCATATGCATACATCAACATAAATAAACGTGCATAAAAAACAATAAACCATGACAAGCATATCATCAAACCAAAAATGAGTCATGTATATATATCGAGTCAAAATGCCCTCAGGCTACAATAAGAAGGTCCTCTGACCTCACAAAAAAACCAAAAACTCAAAATCCCCAAAGCCTAGGGAGTCGGCCACCATGATCACGTAGGATCGGTGCGACTGGAACTACCCCCAGTAGTATGGGTCCTATGGGACCTCTCAGGGTGGCTGCTGCCAGCCCGCGCACCCTGCCCACCAATGCTACCCTCATCCAGCCACCTGCGATGAGAGGATGCAGACTGCTCAGTCTCACTGCCTCTCGTACGGCGTGACGAACCACCTCCATCGAGCTCAGGTAACTGTCCACCAAGGTGGACAACCTCTATCTCTAACTCTACCCGGTACCGCCCCCACTCCACATCTCGTCGGTGATACACAGCCAATGCGTTGTCCCGCTATGCCAACTGAGCCCGTAGGAGATCCCTCTCCTGCAAAACATCTCTATGCTCCTCCTCCCATCTCCATAAGAGATCCTCCAATCATGCTATCTCAGCATGAAACCCAGCCTCCACATCCCCTGAGATAGCCTAAGGCATGGGCACCTCCGGGATGGCCTGCTGCTCCGGCACCCACTGCTCTGGGACGTCCTGTACATCCGGCTGCTCCGGAACCCCCACATCATCTCCATCGCCAGTGAAGTCATCGACCTCCACCATGTCCGCATCATCAAGTGGAGCCCCCCAACCCTCCACCGGTGCCTCTGCACCCCCACCTCTCTATTGTTGCTGCCACGTATCCATGCCTCCTAGAGGCCCCTCACCCCGCCATCGCCGCATAGTCCACCATCGGTCATACTCTGTAGTTACCCCGACATCATCCACGTCGGGTACATCAATAACTGCATCAGACCCCTCACCCAATGGCTCAATGATCGGCCAGACTAGGGTCCTCTCATCCCCGCACTATCGATAGATCAAGGGATCACCAAGAAATCCCTGGCGCACCCCAAACTACCGTATCACCCAGACATACGGGAAGTACTCCTGCTCTGTCCCATGCTGCCCAATCAGCCACCTACCCCTGCACACCCATCAGAGCCACTCTCCAGCCTCAGGCCAGGCTGGATAGTCCTGATACGATCACCAAAACACCTGCCCTAGCATTAGATGAGAGAAGGCATCAGTATAGTGACCTACGTCACCTGCCCATCGTCGACTCTGTCCATGCTCCTCTGACCGCCACCATAAATTGGCATACCCAATCTCTCGATCCACCATCTCACCTCGGGTGGTCCAAGGCAAACCCTACGGCCGCTCCACAGCTATGTGCTGCCACCCCCAACACTACAAGAGATAGTTGCACCCGATCCCCTTTCGCCTCCGACAATGGACCTCGTACAACTCATCGTACAGCTATGCCAACAACGTCTGACCCCATCTCATAATAAGTGGAGCTGATGTAGGACACTCCACCAAAGTGAAAACCAACTCCAGTAGGTTCCAAGGGAACCTCACACCTGAGGAGTCAGGAAGCAGCATATTGGAAATGAGGGCCATGAGTAAAGCATGCCTCACCCCCAATACGCCCTTCTCCAGCCACCACCGCACCAGAATACCGCCTATCTAGCAGTCAGCCTCAGCCCTCTCCATAGCCCTCTCCACCCCCATCTCCCCGCCCGACCAAAACATCATGTTAGTACTACTATCCGCTGGTCTCGGTGGGTCATCCGGATAGGAAGCCCATCTATCGAAATCCATAGAATCCGATACACATCCTCCAGAGTCACCGTCATCTCCCCTATTGGGAGATGAAAAGTATTGGTGTGGGGATCCCACAGATTGATCAGGGTAGTCAAATATGCCCGATCCCCCACCATAGGCTCCAAATGCGTCACCTGCTTGAGCCCAAGGGCATCAAGCCACTCCCAATCCCCAACTATCAAGGCATCCCGGGCATCAGAGAAAATAGTCGGCTAGCGGTACCGACTCTTCACAACCTAAAAAACAATAAAAGCAAAAGATATTAAGTACATACTTAATATAAACAAAAACAATACAATAAAACTATAGAAGAAAAATACAAAAAACAAAAAGTACAACAAAAGTACAAAAAAACAAAAGTACAGCAAAAGACAAAAACACACAAAAAAAAAAAAAATAATACTAGGGTTTCAACCTTAATATAACACTGATATAAAACAAAATACAAACAAACATTTATATGTAAGTTTTTAACTTCATATAAAACAAAAATGAATAACAGAGGGAGAAGGAACATCATACCGGTCTCGCCTCGGCTCCTCCACTCGAAGATCCGGTTCTCGCACTCATGATGTCCATGAAATTTTAGCAGCGCTCCGCTACGCACACTCGCACTCCTCCTCCTCACTGCTCCAAATCGCCAAGAAAAAATGTTGCAAATGAGCCCAAAACCTAGTTTTGGTCCTTTTATAGTTGTTAGGCCTATAATCATTCCACCCTAGGATGAGTGCTCTAGTTAGACCATCCCACCCTGGGATGATTACCAAATTGGTATTCGTCCCACCCTAGGACGATTACAGAGCAAGAAATAAAGCAACAAAAACTGCATCCAAAAAATGCACCAAAAACAACAATAAATCTGCCAGACAAAGGTGCCTTTGCACCAGACATTCATGGCATGAAAAACCACCGTCGGGGTCACAAATGTTCACTATCCTACTCCCTAAGAAGGCTAGCATAGCCGGACCACTCCATGGGAAGGAGGATTTTTGATAATTTCTACCCCAATAGGCATCACAAAAAGGGTCAAAACCCACCAAAAATAGGTCCGATTGTTGGAAAACTGCATAAGCGTTCAACAGAAAACAACTGAAGGCACCCTTACAAACATCATCTTGGGTCAAGCGACTCATCGCTTTTCTCATTTTGGTCATTCCCTCATCGATTCGTCGCTTGAGGGGGTAGTCACACTTAGTCACCAAATCAACAAATACACACCCAATCAAGGAAATGGCATGCATTCAAAGAATCATTGACAAAGACAATCACGCTCCTGCTTGGGGCAGCAAACAAGCAATAATCACAAGCTAAACAAACACTTGGCATTCTGGAAGCATGAAGACAAGGTTCCTCGGACAAAAGGTTGCGCCCTTTGCCTATTCATGACTGAACAATGTCCAAGATCAAGTACACCTCACTGAAAAAAGGTTACACTTGACTTAAGCTCCTTAGCTCGTCAGAAGCAAGGATTCAAGAATGCGTGCCCTTTCCATACTTGGGGCATCAAAATTTGGTTAGGTTACTAAGAAACCCTAATCATTAAGTGCTTTGGTCATCTATTTTTGCTCAACACTATGCCACACACAGCGCATCCCAAAAAGGGGCATCTGTAGACACCAAAACAACACCAATCCGATTATGTGACTACAAGCACTGACCGAATTGGCATACATACCCCCTAGGGCAGCCTCCAGAGGTTAAACAGTGGTCCTAACCACTCCCAAATCAGTTTTGGAAGGTCAGAGGTCAATTTGGCACCTTTTAAGCACTTTGCTCCCTATTCGTCCCACCCTGGGATGATTAGAATCCTATTCGCCCCACCCCGGGACGATTAGCAGCAATCACTCCAGGGTGGGACGATTAGCAGGTTTGACTGGAAAAAAGTCAAGCCTTGAAAAATGGCAGCCCAGATCCGCCACCCAACTTCACCTTCAAGGCATGCAATTGCGAGGAACGGTTTCAAATCAGAGAGAGGGACTTCAGTCAAGCATGCCCTGATCATGGAGGCCCTAAATCAGGGAGGAATCTTCTCTCCCCCAAAAAGGCATGGTGAGCCAAGTGGCGCCCTCGCATGCGCATTCAAAGGAGACCCCTGAGGTCTATAAAAAGGTGAGCCTCCTCACCCCAAAAGGAGAATAGAGCTGGAGCATTTGGAGCAACGGAGTGCTGCCAAATTATACCCCCATTCCCCTTTGTGCTTCCTACATCCCTAATTTCTCTTTTGGAAGAGAGGTTATCGGGTGAACACTAGGAACGCAATCTAGACCCAAAACCCAAGAAATCGGCCACAATCCCACACCAAACTCATTGACACAACCCCCTAGGAGGTTTTGGACCCATCCCACTTGGATTGGTGCCAAAACTAAGCCCCAAACGGTGGGCGTCCTGCCCCCGGGTGCCCCTCGCACTGTTGTAGTCCTAATCGTCCCACCCCGGAGCGATTAGAAATCTGTGAATGATTTCTCTACTATTATTTTTGCATTCTATCATATTTCATGTACTTATGCTATTGTTCAAGTTTCATGGTATTCTGACTTGATTTGACCTTGTTTTTATCATTTTATGTGTTTACTAACATACAGGGAGCGCCTTCGGATACAGGATAATCTGGGTAGAATCTGCCAAATCTGACCTTCTGGGTCATCTCAAAATGCCCCTTTTAGCCTAACCCCAAGTTTGCAGGAGTTTTGGAGGCCTCTGGGCAGGACATTTGCAAGGTCACTCTTGCACATTTTGTGACAGTCCTAATCGTCCCACCCCGGAGCGATTAGAAATCCATGCATGATTTCCTGACTGTTCTTTTTGCAATGGGTCCCTAATGATGTCTTGATGCTTCTATCAAATTTTGGGTTCATTATGACATGTTTTGACCATCGTTTTACTATTTTATGTACTTACTAGCCGGAGGCTTTGGGGATTGCATGTTTTCCTACATCCGCATATGCTATTAACTATTTGCTATTTTTCTGTGCATAGGATCTCACCACCAGGAACACCGGAGGGGCAGCAAGGAACGACGAACACATGGACGCAAGCGGCGGCAACGTTTGGCCCACCCATTTTGAATGTGGGCATGCGAAAGACACTGGAAGCGTACCATCCATTGATGTAACGAACTGTATCAAACGTTCTGAGCCCTAGAGGGGGAGACGTATTGTAACTGGATTAAAAGCAACATTAATAAAAGAGGCCCCACTTTGTTTTTCTTACATCTCATTTTTGCTTTATTTCCTACATGCATTTGTTCATCGCATTCGTAGGACTTAGCATCTGTACCTTATATCAATTTCGTTTGCATCATAATCTGGTACGCCGTCACTCCGCATTCGGCTTTAAAAAACCTACACTTTTCCTTTTCCTGAGTGCTTGTCGATCTTTCTCAAATGAGTCTGCATAGTCAAAATAAGGCTTTAAATAAGCCTTTACTTTCCTATCTAGATCATAAGTCTTTTGTAGGGTTTTAGGCTCACACATGTTCACTTCATATCCAATCCTAGGATCTGCCCCTAATATGAATTTGTGTATCTTCATTTTCTCATCGTAGGTGGGTACACATTTCAACAACTTAACAAACTTCTGATAGTAGGCATTCACCATTTTTTTTCCTTATCAAAGGTTGGTGAATTCCTTAAATTTCTTGGTATAGAAATGTTTCATGAGGAACCCCTATTTAAAGGCTACAAAAAAATCTTCCCATTTTAGGTCAACTACCTTAATTTCTTGTTCCTCACAAAAATTTTCCCACAAATCCAGCCCAACAACCTATAAGTGCATAGTGGCATATGATGTTTGGATCCCAGTAGAGTAATTTTTCATGGTGAAGAAAGTCTTCGATTTCCTCATACAGGCCTTGACTGCATCATCTCCTTTTTCTCCATTAAATTTTAAGGAGTGTACATGCTTCAAATCTGTAGCTATTTCTACCTCCATCATAGCTCTAGCCTCTTGTACCCTTGTAGCAGGATTATTTGCCTACCTAACCTCATAGTTCCTAACTTTAGAATCTTGGTTCATTATGGCCTCTAACGGTTGTCTCTATTGTTCCATATGTTCTCTAATTAGAGTAATTATCACAATGAGATTTTTCATCTCTCTACTAGACTTGCTTGAACTCATCTTGGGTCCTAGCCTCAACATTACTCTATTGAGTTTTATTGTTTGGTGGGATAGCCCTTCCTCTTCTCATTCTTAGTGCCATTATCTTGGTCTAAAAAAGAGAGTAAGTTTAATTTAGGTCATAATTCCTCCCTCGAATTGTACCACTAACTAACTAGATAAGTCATCCATAAACTGACTTCAAATTTGGATACCAACAATTACCCTTACTCCTTATAGGGTATAATCTTATTAGATATTATGTACCTTTTAAATTTCTCTATAACTTAGTCTATCTATTCCTAGGTATTATCTAGGGAAGCTTATAGCCTTACAACCATGGGCTCTGATACCAGATGTCACAACCCAAAAATACACCCAATCCATGAGAATTTTTTGCTTTTTATTATACACTTTTTAGGGATTATCTCAATCCTACTTAACAAGAACCATTCCTAAAGATCAACTAATGACCTTAGTGTCCCCTAACTAACTTGTACTTACAATCTCCATGATGAGCCAACTTATCCCTCTTGATCCATCAAAGGGTAAACCCATCCCTCTACACATTACATATGTCTCTCTATTTAAGTGTACTAGGTGTTATGCAAATTAAGCTATCTATCTCCTTCACATAATGAGCTAGCTTATCCCTTTTAGTCTATCAAAAGGGGTATGTCAATATCTACACCATACATAATTCCATCTATATAGGTGCACTAAGCGCATTGGGTTTAGGCTATCCATATCATATCCACGATGAGCTAGCCTTTATTTCATTGGATATCACACAATACCCAAATCCATGGGTAAAAAACATTAGGTGTCTCCATTTTGCATTACTAGGATTCAACATGCAAGAGATAATTTCAACCATGGAATGCATTTACTATATTGTTCTTCACAAATAAGGATGTTTTTATTTTTATCTAATACTGTAGGAATATCGATACTAGATATGCAAAGTATTACTCAAAGATCAATAACTGATTGATTATTCCATGGGATCAACTTTGTATAAATAAAAAAGTTGATCAATGTGAGCCGTTGGATTACAACAACTTAAAAAACCTGAACTAGTCTAAACTAAGAGTTCATCTAACTCATGGAAGAGCGATAACTCAAGTTAGACTATCCTAGTGGAACTTAAGAGAACAAATATTTATTCTAACACCACCCTTAAGTAATACTAGGGGTGAAAGTAACAATAGGATATGAGTCCCAAAAATAAGGCCTAATGAGGTACTCATGTACAAAATTTGTGCCTGCCCAAAAAAATGAGTCTTAGAAACATGGCCTTATTAGATACTCATGTACAATGAACTTTCATATAGGAGAGATGGTGAAAAAACCACATGGAAAAAACCATCTTCCAATAAGAAGAAGAAGAAAAGAGAGGTTAAAACCTCTATGCACCCTTCTAATGAAACTACCTAACCCCAAGTTTCTCATGCAATTGAATGTAACATGGAGAAGGAAAGGACTTTGTGAAGATGTCTACAATTTTATTTTATGTGGGAATAAAATCCAGGCTTAGATCACCTTGCTAAATATGTTGCTGAATGAAGTGCATGTGAATCTCAAAGTGCTTGGTGCACTGATGCTCAACTGGATTGTGAGCAATATGAATTGTGATCTGATTGTCACACCAAAGGGTAATATGTTGGTCATGGAAAAAACCAAATTCTCTAATTATCTGATGAAGCCAAAGAGCTTCCTGACTGACAAAAATTGTTGCCCTATATTCTGCCTCTATAGATGATAGTGCTACTACCTGTTGTTTTTTGCATGACCAAGCAATGGGTGAAGAACCAAGACAAAAAAATAGTCTAAGGTGGAAAATCTATATTCAACTGAACCTGCCCAATCATAATTTGTGTAACCAATGATATTCATAGATCCGCCCTCATATAAGATCTCAAAGTGAGTAGTTCCCTATAAGTAGCGGAGGATTCTCTTTGCTGCTTGCCAATGGCTGAAATGAGGTTGATGTGAGAATCTAGATATTAAGCCAACAACATATAAAATATATGGGTGAGTATGAGTGAGGTATAATAGACTTCCTACAATATGTCTATAGAGAGTAGCATCACATATAGGGAACTTGCAGGAAGTAGTTAGAGTGACTCCAAATTGAAAGAGTGTGGAAGAAGGCTTGCAATCAGTCATCTTAAACCGCTGAAAATATCTAGAGTATATTTTTGTTGACACAATGAAATTATTGCATTTGTTTGAGTTATCTGAAACCCAAGGAAATAATGAGCTAAACCCAGATCAACCATCTCAAATTTCTTAGAAAGGGATTCTTTGACAGTATGGATGTGAGAAATGACACTACCAGTGAGTAGTAGATCATCAACATAGAGAACAAGTATGGTGATGTTTTTTTCATCTCTCCAAATATAAACTGTTGCATCAGAATCACAATGAGAAAATCCTTAGGAAAGAAGGAAGGAGTCCATTTATTCATACCAAGCTCTAGGAGCTTGTTTGAGACCATAGAGAGATTTCCTTAGTCTACAAACAAGGGAGGAGTCTTGAATAAATCCAACAGATTGTTCCATGAATATTTTCTCTTTTAAGTCACCATGTAAGAAAGAACTTTTAACATACATCTAAAAAATTATCCACTTTTGGGAAGCAGCAAGTGCAAGTACCAACCTAACAGAATCCATTTTTTCAACTGGTGCAAAGCTTTCAGAATAATCAATGCCTTCAATTTGTGAAAAACCTTTAGCTACCAAGTGAGCTTTGTGTTTATCGAATTTTCCATCAGGTCCATACTTAGTTCTGTAAATCTATTTACAGTGAACCAATTTTCTTCCTTTAGGTAGAGGGAATAGATCCCAAGTTTTGTTTTTTATTAAGGAAGAAAAATCATTCTCCATGGCATCATCCCATTATTTTATACCAATTTATTCTTTGAAGGAATACGGATCTATGGAAATGGATTGGCAGATAAGACCATAACCCATGGAGTTGCTTAATATGAATGATGGAAGATTTTGTATGTAAGGAGTGGTCTCTTGAACTATGGTGTGGGTTCATTTTGGAATTGTGGATGGAGTAATTGGTTTTGGAGGACTTTGAGTTGGAGTTTTAAGTATAGGATCCCCATTTTGTTCATCTATCTCAAGGATGGGATCTTAATTATATTAAGGCTCAAATATTGGAGATGGCTCAAGAAAATTAATATTGGAAGAAGATTATTTAGGATCTTTATAAGGGAATGTTTCATCAAATTGAACATTTATGTGAAAAAAGACCTCATAAGTTGTGGGATCAAGGATCCTGTAAGCTTTCATTTCCTCACAATAACCAACAAAGATAAGTTGATTGTTTTTTTTGTCTAGAGCCTTCCTCTTTTTCTTTGGGATGTGTGCCCAAGAAATACACACAAAAACTTTAAAAAAGAGACATCAGGTTTTGAGCCAGTCCATGCTTCTTTGGGAGTCAAATTGCCAAGAGCTTTACGAGGTGTATGATTTTGAATATAATTTGCACAATTAATTGCCTCAGCCCAAAAAACTATTGGAAGATCTCTTTAATGGAGCATATAATTTGCCATTTATTTTAAAGTTTTGTTCTTCCTTTCTACAATGCCATTTTGTTGTGGATTATGGGATACTGAATGTTGATGAATTATACCATGAGTTGAGAGAAATATGGAGAACTCATTACTGAAGTATTCCCTCCCATTATTTGTACAAATTTTCTTGATTTTACATGTAGCTTGATTTTCAACTAAGGCCTTGAAGATTTTTAAGTGGGATAGAACATCACTTTTGTATTTTAGAAAGTAGACCCAAGTTCTTCTTGATAAATCATCAATGAAGGTTAAGGAATATTTTGCTCCTTTGAAAGAAGGCTCTCGGAAGACCATCAAGTCACTATGGATTAACTCTAGAGGGGATGAAGCTCTTTTAGAACTACTTGGGTGAAAATGATCTTGATGTTGCTTTCCAAGAGCACATATAAAACATACTCCATCAATAGAAGAGACTTTTGGCAACCTTGTTGCCATTTCATGAGTATTCAACTCCTTTAGATAGCTATAACTAAGATGTCCAAACATTTCATGTTGCTTTCAAGAACTCCATGTGCAACAAAGAAGGAGGCCCTATATAAATTTTTGAATCCCTTGAAGTGAAATAGGTGAGTTTTATGATCAATATATACTTTTGCTATGAGAGAGTGTGGTTCTTGAAAGTCTCTTATCTCAACTCTTATTGGTAAAAATAGAATTGTTTTGCCCTTTGCAAAAGTACAAATATGATAGATAGAGAGGATATTTGTAGCTATATTTGGGACATAGAGAACATTATTTATATAACCACCATCAATGGATATGTCACCTTTTCCTTTGAATGGGATAAATGATGAGTCACCAACTTCTATGGTTCAAGTTGAGCTTGAGGAGATTGAAGTGAACGACTCATGTGAGGAAGACATATGATGAGTTGTCCTTGAATCTAGAACCTAGTATTTTGATGAAGTTTTTAAAGATTTGCCTTGAACATTTAAGGCTTTTTCTATCTGCTTCTTTATGTCTATTTTGTGATCCTTCATTGCTGCCTCTAGTTGTTGTAGTCTTTTCCAACATTTTTTCATAGAATGACCATCTTCCATTTATGAACAAATATTTCATATTCCTTTTCAATTTGCGGTTGCTTCTCTTCTAGCAAGTGTGTGAAACCTTTTTGAGAAATGAGATTTAATATTTTTGGTTTTCATGTGTGATAGTTATGAGGTGTGAGTGGGTCAATTGTATTCATTTTTCCAAAATTAAACCATAGTGAACCAATATTCCTCCCTTTAACTACAAGAAACTTTGAGGAGACAATGATGCACCCCTCTTCAATGAGTTTTGTGGAGCAAGAGATCCTATTGAACAAGGCAGCTTAAGCCAGTCCATTATACTAAACTCTTCAATTTACCCACCCTTACATGAGGGAAACTATAAGTAAATGAGGAGAGTGATATGTGGAACATAGGCGATTTGAAACAAGAATAACCTACCAAACTTTTATATTTAATCTTCTCAATGACCTGCCCTGATGTGAGGGAGACTATAGGTTAATGAGGAGAATGATACATGGAACATAGATGGTTATATGGAGATATTGGCCAAATGTGAAGTGCCTTATGAGAAGATTTTTGATTATGTTTGTTTACTTGTGAGTGATATTACAAGTTATTATCATAAATATAATGAGGTGCAAGCAACAAACATCAAAATGGCCAAGAGAGGGACTTAAGAAGATTCCACCAATAGTTTGATCTAATATCACTTCCAAAACTATCCAAAAAAGAATGCAACAATAGCTATCACTTCGTCTATGCAGGAATATCAAAATAAATTGCAGCAGTAGTAAATATTGCAATTCAGCAAATATAGACACATGAAGAAGCACCCCCTTGTTTGAAGCCATTATAAGTAGGTTAAAAAAGTAGCACAACTAGAAACAAACCCCCCCAGAAAAAAAATCTTCTTTTATTAATGATTTACAAGGAGACTCTTCACTTAAAATGCCTATAGAGAATAGGTAGAGAAATAGTGAGAGGAGTTCAAGAAAAAATCTGGTACAATGATTCTTTGGAAATCTGGCAGAAGAGTTATTTTGATATGACTTCATTTTTATCAAAATATGAACTCATTTACATCAAATATTACTCCACATACAACAAATTGAATGCAACACTCACTTTTATGAAAATAATGCATAGGAAAATGAGAAAAATAACACTATCCTTGAATGTCATATGACTCCAAACTTGCTTCTCATATGCCTATATACCACTGCATACTGCAGGTGTAGGATCTTCCAACTCCATGCTCATGATGAAAAAAAATTGCAGTTCCTTTTACGTATCCTTAAGGTTACAACATTGGGTGCTAGAACCACCACATAAAAGTTGAGGGAAGAGTGAGTCGAAAGCAACGAGGTCTACTCAAGGAACTACCAACACAAGTATCACCTAAGGAGTGTCACTCATAGAGATCCTTAGATTAAAAAAAGTAGTACGATCATAGTGCTTTGGCTTCACCTCCCACTGGCTTTGATAGTACCTACAAAAGAAAACTTTAGCGTAATAATAATTGATATCCTTTGATTAAATTTTGCTAAGAAGAGGATGATGCTGGTATTATAGCTACTGAGATTGGTGTGCTAAGTTGAGATATCGACCACAATAGTCAGAGAGCTGAAGTAAAATTTGAGATAACTTGAGGTGAAATAGACTGGAATGCGATTTCACATGTTTTTTGACTGTTAGGATGGGCACCGAGCTATGTCAGACAGGAAAACATTCACTAGAACATTACACCAAGAACTCAAATCCGAGTGAAGGGGCATATGTGCCAACAAAACATTAATGTGATAGCAACACAAGGTTAAAAGGGTGTCAATGAAAAAAGGAATGCGACACCAACGTGTCATAATGTCAATGTGCTAACATGTAAGGGAACTGAGGTGGATCTACCAGGAAAAAAAGTGTGACACCAACTTCATCAATGTGTCAAGGTTGAAGGGCATCGAGGTAGATCTACCCGAAAAAAGAGTGCGACACCAATTGCTTCAACATGCCACGGTTGAAGGGCACCGAGGTGAGTGAATGTCGAATGCCCATGAGGCCAAAGTTTGATGAAGTTCGCAGCAAAGAAAAAACAAGGGACCCTTTTTTGGAGAAGAAGATATCCTGTGGAAAAAAAAACTCTGAATTTTTTTTTTGCATTATATTAAAACCCGAGCCATGCTATCTGCAGATAAAAGCTTGGTGTTATGGGTGCACGATTCAAAGGAAGTGTGACATCATTGATGCTTTGCTTAGACTAAAAAAAAATGCTTAATAATATATGAAGCATGTGCTTTGAATTTGTATTAGACCATATAGGTATAGTTACAACATAATATCATATGCATTTTTTTTGAAAAGGTCAGTAGTAATCTAAATAAATGACAGTCATGCTTTGAGAATAATGCAGGAGGTAAATTTCAACTATTTTTAAACAAAATAAAATAATATTTTTTTGTTGAAAGAAAAAAATCAATGGCTTATGGATAAAACATATGACTACTTTAACTCTAAGTAAGCTTAGGTAGTAAAAAAAAACTATCCAAAGAAAGTGAACCAGCTCTATGAAAACCTGAATGCATGCAAAATATAGCCTAGCTCTGATACCATTTAGGAATATCAATACTAGATATGCAAAGCGTTACTCAAAGATCAATACCTGATTGATTATTCCATGGGATCAACTTTTTATAAATAGCAAAGTTGATCAATGTGAGTCATTGGATTACAACAGCTCAACAAATCTAAACTAGTCTAAACTAAGAGTTCACCTGACTCATGGAAGAGTGATAACTCAAGTTAGACTATCCTAGTAGAACTTAAGAGAACAAATATTTATTCTAACAAATACATCAATCATAATTGGTATGAGTAGCAATGCCATCATTCTATAAAGTTTTTTCCAAATAGTTAATGCATGCTCTAAGAGGTTACATGAAAATTCCCTTCCAAATTAAAAGTAATAAAATCTTTAGTGGCTACTTCTATTAAAGCAAGAACAAAGATAAATATACATTACAAGATTACATAACACTTCATATATCCTAGGAAACCCTTATGGGTAAAAACCTAACATTAAATCATTTCCTTTATTTATTCCATAGAATAATTTATTTCTGTACAATAAATCAAAGACACCCTATAATACCTTTTATTCCATCATAAGAATCCCATAATTCTTATGATGCTACAACATGAATTGGTCCTTTAATTCATAAGTACAAACGAGGGTGAGGAACTTCCAAATCCTTTAGATGCATTCTCATATTCATTCCCCCCTTAAAGATGTTATTTTCATTTTAGAGGAAAAGAACAATCTAAAGAGGAACTTCTAGTCAAACAGTTATATCTCTCTATTATATACTAGAATACAACTAGACTACTGGAGAGGACCCCATAATCATTTTCAGGAATATCATTGTAATTGTTACAAAATTAAGGTAGGGTATTCTATGCTTTTCCATCATCAATCAATATGGTATATAACAAAAATTAGCTCTAAATGAACATAACAACCATAATTCATCTCATAGAATCATTTAGCTCAATCACCCTTATGCCTCAAAATACAATTAGAATATCTTAACTTTAGAGCATCTAAAAAATATTCCAAAATTATATAACTATATTCCATACGACAACATATCAAACTTGGCATTTATTTATTTAATGTTTAGCAGATTATTTATCTATCCTTCATACGATAGCATGCCAAAATAACATTTAATTATTTACAATGATAGTAAAACGAATATACCATTTATTCATTTTTAACACCAAAAAATAAACCATTTATTCTTCCTAACATCAACCCATGATAGCACAATGAACATACCATTTAATAATTTAGATCCATTGTTCATCCCCAGCTAAAAGGGGTTTAAGTTAATCATTATCAATCAACAATTTAATCAAGACAACCCAACCCAAACATGAAAACACAATATTTATTCTATCTAATAATTTACAAACAATGTTCATCACCAACCATTGTTTAGTTGGTACCAAGTAGCCACCTAGTGGCAACTTGGTGGCCAATACTACAGGGGGAGCCTAGTACCTCATATCATGCCCTAAGGTCTCCTATCCCATCCATATGGGATAAAAAGGAGCAAGGATCTGAGCAGCCCCTTTATGATCGGTGATAATTGTGTACTAATGTAACACAGACACATAAAAATGGTTAAACAAAAAGAGATTGCATGAATGGGTTAGAGATGTTTGATTGGTGGATTGCTTACATACATGTGTTAAACAATAGTGCATTAGACACTAGGTATACTTCCACAAAATGAGGCCAACTCACATGGTGAATTTTATACACAGAATACACTCATGCATAGTTATGCAATGTGTGTAGTGCTTCACATAAATATAAAATTGTAAAGGTGCACATAGCACATTTTGTAGTACACAATACGAAACATTCACAATGCTATCATAAAATGCAATGTAACATAGTATATATAGTTGCATG
Organism: Wollemia nobilis; assembly: GCA_028583015.1. Lineage (NCBI taxonomy): Eukaryota > Viridiplantae > Streptophyta > Pinopsida > Araucariales > Araucariaceae > Wollemia > Wollemia nobilis. Next base: position 2,393,994 of record JAQPPZ010001340.1, read on the forward strand.
CACCACATTTATCATCATACAATGAATGCAATAGACGTATGACACGTTTTATATCACAGCATGATATTGCACCTTAAATACGCATGTGATGCATAAACATGGTAAATTATCACAACACGCACATGCAAATATTTTACTCTCATATTATATGTGTTCTATGATAGGGCTTCATGCATCGTAAACATGTTGTACTAAAGGAAACATAATGAGACCTTAAAGGAAATCCTGTGACGCTCACGACTACAAACACATGTAAAATTTTTGATATAATCCAACATCACAACTGAATACATGTTCAAAAAATAAATTAAAACAAACATTATAGATAAACGTATATATTTCAACGTTGAACATGCATAGCGGGTGCTACAAACAAGTGTGAGTTTCATTTCAATATAAGCCTATCGAGTGTATAAAAATAGTTATGGATAATAGATGGCCATGTCCTCATAGGAGAGAATTATTTTTGGATAGGAAACAATAGGTAAGGAGTGAAACATCACAATATTATCCTCTAAATAAAGTATAACCTCTTAAAAAGAAAGAGTATTGAGCTGAGGGTCTTTCCAAATTGTATCCTCCACTAGATTGTATATCCTTTTATTTACTCTCTTCTTCTCCTCTTCCCTCCATTCTCATCTTTCTTCCTTTTTTTTCTCCCTCCTCTTCAATGTCCTTGCAAATGCCTCTTGCTTTCCTTACCATTGTGCTCCCCAAGGACATCATTGTCTACTTGCAACTTTGCCAGCTACACTCCTCCCTAATATCTCTCATAAAAGTCTTGCCTCCTTCTCAGGTCTGATAGGGGTCTCCTTTCATGATCAAAGCTTCACACCTGATTTTTCTTAGTTTTAATTCTTGTTTGAATTGGAAAGTTAGTAGGAGGGGATCTCAACCCAAATACAATAAAGTTTTCCTTGATGAAAATATTCATGTTTCTTTTTGAAAATAGGACTCATTTTAATAAATAAGCTTGCCCTTGCTTCAAGAATTTGAATACAACTTTTTTTTTGTATAAAAAAAATTACCATTTCACCATAATAACATTCTTCTAAAAATTATATAAAATATATTTAATTAATTATTTTTCCATTTAATTAATCCACTTCAAATAAATCCATTTACCCAAAATAAAGACATATCAAACCAATATGTTAGTCATTTTAATCTAAATTAAAGTATGTATGAAAATGATAGCAATAGTCTCTAAAATTAATTAAATCAAATGCATGCATCGAAACTGATTTTTTTAATTGTCAGCTTGGTATTGCCTACCTAGCCAATAATGAAATCTCTATTTTACAAGTATCCACTTGGATGGGTCCATTCTTGGTGGTTGGTATTTCCTTTCACCTACAAGCACAGTTACCTTGCAAAACCCACATTAAGACATAATACCATATCCATACAACATAACCATCATTTCAAACATTATTATTTTTAATTCACAAGGTAAGCTATGCTAGACATTGAAATAATAAATTACACACATTTTCATTTTAAAATGGTCTTGCTAAGGCGGGTATTATATTTGTGACAAAGCATTATAGTTAGTATTAAAAATTTATAGCACATAGCATGCATTAGCAAACATTTATTCTATATCATTTTCAATATTTTTGTGATGTTTTTCATGTGATTATTTTGTGAGTATTTCTAAGTTATTTTTAGAGTTATTATATTCATTATTGAGTTATTTGTATGGCAAATTTATTTAGATATCATAATTAATTTCATATTAGATTTACATTAAGTGTTAGGCCTCAAAATCCATCAGTGGTATTAGAGCCACAAGTTTTCTTGCATAGGTTTTTTAAAAGTTATAAATAGTCTAAGGATATTTCCACTGGCTAAGGAAAGACTAGTGAAGCTGAAGAATATTACCATTGGATAAGAAAAACTAGTGAAGACAAGTATTTCCACTAAGTTGAAGAAAAACCAATCAAGATAAGTATTTCCATTAGCTAAGAGAAAAACCAGTGAAGACAATAATTAATACCACTAGGTTGAATAATAACTAGTGAATATTAAAGATATAATATTGAAAAGTTTTAGATAGATTGAGTTTACCTATTCCAAGAATAAATTTGGAATAGAAGGCAATCTACCGCATAGTTTCAATTTGTGAAGATAGACCTTGAAATTGAAAAGATTAAGGAGACCTAAGAGAAAAGAGGTCTCATAGAAGCAAAAAATGAGACTTGAAAAAATCCCATTGAAGGTAGATTAAAGAGACCCAAGAAAGAGGTCCTATTGAAAATATTGATAGAGAAAGCAAACTTGAAGGTAGAAGAAGACTTCAAGAGAATTAAAGATAACAAAAAGTCTTGAGGATAGTCCTAGTTAAAGGACAACACATAGCACATCAAGTGAAGCATAGTCCACATTGGACATCAAAGTTAAAATATTCAGAGTAGCAAAAGAGAAAGGTTGCATTTGAAGGGCACAAGGGTAGAGTTAAAGAAAATGAACAACAAGCTTAGGGAAAAATAAGGTAACATTCATAGTAATGCAATAAGCAAGTGAAGCATCACAATAGCATCATTGCAAGAAGAATTGAAATTAGAGAAGGTAGCTTATTCAATCAAGAAAAGACTAAAATCCAAAAGAACAATATTGAGGATAGAAAAAAATAGAGAATAATTTCAAGAGAGAAAGGAGTTTCAAGAAAGATGTCACTATATTTGGGATAATCATTTCCATTCGATGATAAGCCCATAGATAATAGATAAGTGCTCATAATTAAACTGAGCATAGGGGGAATAGTTAAGGTTCAAAGGAGATATAAGGAGCAAATAATTAGGACTATCATAAATTAGATATTATGGTTTTTCATAGCAGAGAAAGAAGGCTAGTTTATGGGAAGAGGGAAGAAAGTAGAGAGGGGAGGGCTCTGGTCCCTCCCCTGCTCCCCCTCCCATGGCTCCTGGTTCCTGCCCAGTCCCTGGCTCAACCCAGGTCATCCCTCCCGGGGAGTGGTTGTTTGCAGATGATCTCTTGGGGGGAGATCCTTCTCCACTATCTGCGCCCCTCTCGGCCGGCTAGGGTTTCTTTGGTTGTTTTTTCGGACTAGTGCTTCCCAGGGATCCCTTTTTGGTTGGGGATCCCTTCCATTTTTCCCTCAGGCTTCCCCCTGGGGTTTTTTGCAGGTTATTCACGTGGATCTGGTCCCTTGCATTTCTTGGTGCGGTGGAGGTGATGGTTTAGGGCTTCCCCCTTTTTCTTGTGAATCCTCAGCGGGCTCTGTGCTTGGACGGGATTCTTGGTCCCTGCTGCTGGGATCCTCTTCTGTTTTCCCGAGGCGGGTTCCTTGTGGTACAACTCTTTGGTCACTTCCTGATGGGCTGGATCCTCTCTGTGCTGGCTGTCGGCTTCCTACAGGATGGCTCTCGTTGAACGAAATGTTTTCCCGATGAGCGGCTGGTTTCTCCACAGGGCGGGATCCGCCAAATCCGCTGGTTTTCCTGTGAGGCGGGATCCTTTCTTTTCTGCTGGTTTCCCGGATGGCAGGATTTCCCTGTTGCTTCCCGCTATGCGGGACTGTTTGTGGTGGTTTTGACTGCTTCCCACGAGGCGGGATTTTATTGTAACGGTTTTTATTTGCTTCCTGCTGGGCGGGATCTTCTCGATGGTGGTTTTTGGCTACTCCCAGCTGGGCGGGATCTCCAAAACTACTTTCTTTCTTATTTGTTTGTTTCCCGCTGAGAGGGATTGTTTCATGCTTACTGTTACCGCTGGGCGGGATTTCCATTTTGGTGTTCAGTTTCAAGGGATTGATGCCCTAAGCCCTTTGCTTATGTAATAAAGTTTTGGGATCCTTGTTAAAACCCATTGTAAATACAAACACTACTTACCAAAAAAAAAGAAGGCTAGTTTACAAGTTGTTGCATATAGGAATCAACTTGAGATAAATGAGAGGATAAATTTCATAGCACTAGCCAAAGAGCATCATAGAAGTGCCATAGGAGCGCTATTCATAGCAAACAAGAAAGTTTAAAGCAAAGAGAAGATTTAGCTAAGAAAACACAACAAATTTGAAAGAGAAAAAAACATCCAAATAGCAGTAGTAGAAGACTTGGGCAACAAAAATAAAAAGGGTTGCAAACTTAAGAGTTAAAACTCTTGTATTCAAAAGAAACAAGTACAAATATTAAAGGTGAACAAGGTGTTTTCTTAAAGAAGTTTGAACATAGTCATTTAGAGGAGATATCGTAGAATTTTGGAGTACAAGTTCTTAAGCATATTGTACCAGAGAATAGAATGACCACCTGCACTAACACCTGCATCAAGAAGATAAGAAATAAAAATCATGCATAAGAAGTTTAGTCAAGATTACTGCAAGAACAAGTTATTAAAAATCTAAAGGACAACTACGAATCAAGAATGCAAAGATATATCTATTCAAAAATGAATAGATAAGTTAGAAAATTAAGATATTCATTTAGCCATTAGCACAAAGAAAGGCTTATCTCAGGCAATAGCTTCATTAGAGCCATTGAAAAGCTAGAATAATGGAGAGTGATGCTAAGGACCAACACCAATAAAGTTATGTAAGCACCATCTAAGATACATTAGCCAAGGAGAAAGCACCATCCAAAGGTATGCAAGCCAAGGTGTTTGGAGGAGCACTATAGTCTAAGAGAAGTACCATAGTAGCACCAAAAGCAAAGGAACATCTCAAAAAGCATCATACTATAATTGCACTAGTATGAGAGGATCACCATTAGAAGTGCTATACAAATAAATAAAGCAACGCAAAAGGAAAGATAAGAGTTGGAGTTAAGATACAAGCTCCATAATAAAGTTTTGAAGTCACAATGGTTAGCATAGAACATTGGCAACAACAAGATCATCATTTATATCATTAACATTAGGTTAGCACCAAAGGAAAGAGTCAAGTGCAACTCAACAATAGAGAAGATCTAAGTGCAACTCAACAACAAAGAAGAGTCGAGTGCAACTCTACATCAAAGGAAGAATTGAGTGAACTCTAGCAAGAACAAAAGAGAAAATTATTTTTAAACTTAGCCAAGTTGAGTAATTAGAAAAGAGTAGCCATGATAGCGCATGTTAGAACAAGTTAAAGGTGAGTTTTTTCATCTCTAGCATTATCTAAACTTGCAATAGAAGCTAAAAGTAATATAGAGAATAAAAAACCATGAAGGGAGTGCAATAGCACTCATAGTACTCAGCATGCAAGGAGATAATCTCCTTCAAAGTGAAACAACCAACACCATTCTACGTAATGTAGTGCTATAGAGAAGAACTACCATTGCAAAAGCATTGAAAATAATGCAAGAAGAAAAAGAGACAGACAAAGAGAAGATAAATAAATTTCATCATTTGTAGCAAAGGAGAAAAGACATTCTAGTCTAACACCAACTACAAAAAATAAGGAAGGGAAAGAGGTTTCTGCCATGTGTACCAGGTGGTAGTAGGGTAGTGAAGCATTACATTCACCTAAGCATTGAAAGGTTTGAAATTAAACTCAAGCACAATTTTTTTTTTCATGCACTTCACCACATGACAAGAAGGAAGAAAATGGGTAGAGTTCAAAATATTTTTGAAGAAGCCTTTAATGGTGTTCCATGCAAAGAATCCTAATGCATCGAAGCCTCACATGATTGTATCTGAGCATTCAAAAGAAGCACTTAATGTAGTGACAGAGGTCATCTACTAAGGTATGCACCTTGAGGAGGTAAATTAGGGTTTTTAAAGTTTATTAAATTTTCCCTAAGGTTGAAAGGAGAAATAAGGAGTATATAAGTTATTATTTATTTGCTAAGGTTAAATAAGTCTAATGGAGAGATAAGTAGTTTAATAGAAAAATTAATGCCTTAACTACTTTTTGGAGTGATAAGTAGGATTTATTATTTTTGAAGTCTTGTTTTTCAAAGGGTTAAATAATAGCTTTATTGATTTATTATTCCTTGAAATTCAAAAATCATAGAATATTTGCAATAATTTAATTATGGAGAGACAAGGAATTCTACTCAAAATTTAGGAATTTATAAGTTTGCAAATATTCTATTTTCTATTCAATTAGGGAGCCATAAGGTATTCAACTACAAAGGTTTTTGTCAAATTTGAGAACTTGGAATTTGTCATTCAAAAACTAGGGAAGTATAAAGTAAAGGATATAATGGAAGAAGTCACTAATGACTTTTATGATGAAGATATAGAGATCAAGATTAGACACTATTTTCAAAACTTGATAGAAATTTTTGATAAAAGAACAATAATAAGAGTTCAAAAATTTCAAGATAATAAATAAGTGAATCTTGTTAATATTCGAGATCCAAAATATAGAACTCTAGAAGATCTCTATAAAATAAGTAAAGCCAAAATAGCTTTAGTTGTACATGAATGGTTATATTATTTTATCAATAAACTCCCAAGACAACACTTTTTTTCAAGATGTATTCATTGAAATAGAATTGGACATGAAGAAGCAAATTGTTGGCTTCTACATCCTTGTATATAGTACGGAAGAAATTCCACTCACCCATTTTTTGTTATTAAAAAAAGGAGTATTACAATAAATTTAAAAAGACTCTTATAATTAGATTAGATTGTTTGTTTCAAAAACTCATTTTTGAAGTATTTACTAACAATGGATGCAATCATGAAAATGTTGAATATCGGTCCAAAAATTCATTCAAAGAGGAAGAAAGAAGGAAATAGACTTGTGAAGTAATAAGGTATCTTGTCCAACAAGGCTATATAGAAAATCTTGAAGAACATGGAGTTGAAACTAAAGAGACAAGCAAGAAGAAAAGGAATCTGATCTAGATGAAGGCATACAATGCAAAGTAAATTTAAAGATAAAGATAGTGTTAATATAAGAGTCTTCAATAACCAAATAATGTAATACAGGGGGGTGTTGGAGAATATTATATTATTTGGTACATGCTAATGTACCACCTTGGTACAATATTAGATTAGGTGTGTGTCTTAGATTAGAGTGTGAGATTATATTTCATGTAATGTAATAATGTGCAGGAAATGCACAAGTGTCATGTAATTAAGTGTGCAAGTGTTGTGAGTGTGGATGTGCACAAGTTTCCATTATGTAAGAGTGCACATGTGTCCTTAGAATAGGAAAGTGAAGAGTTTCAAGGAAGGGTGAAGGTCAAGAGTGCTTCATATGAAAAGTCATACTATTATATATTTGTGACAAAGCATTATAATTGGTATGAAAAATGCATTGCATGTAACATGCATTAGTAGTTATTTATTCTATATCAATTTTAGTATTTTTGTGAGCTTTTAATGTGACTATTCTATGACTATTTTTGAGTTCTTTTCAAAGTTATTCTGTTCATTATTGAGTTCTTTATATTGCAACTTTATTTAGATCATGTACTTACTCTTATGTTAGATTTACATTAAGTTTTAGGTCTCAAAAGCTATCGATTATAGGAAATACATCGAGGCTAGGTTCCTTGTTAGGATGAAAAGAGAAAATTGCTTCATGTAGCTCCTCCATAGATATCTTATTCATAAATATTTCATTTTTTCCTTATATGATAGTTGAAGGGAATATTTTTTAAAATATTATCTTGTGCCTCCTTATCTTGTCCAGTACTTGACAATTGTTTTTTGAAATAATTAATTAATTCCTTCTTGATATCTTCTTCTTCCTCAATATTTATTCCATCTAGAGTAAGAATATTTTTACTATAATAAAAAAATTTGTTAGTTTGTAGCATGAATTTTTTTAGCATCTTTATCTCCTTCCTTGAGCCATTTCTTCTTGAATTTTTGGAACTAATATGAATCTTCCTTTTTCAATGTATTATGATAATAAAAAAGTAATTTTTTTCTTGCACATAAGAATCCTAGTCCATTCCATTGATTTCTAATCTCTTGTAAAATTTTGGGCTTGGATTCAATTTCCTTCTTTTCTTTAAAAATGTTACCAAAAGGCTTGGCATTCCAAATATTCATTTTCGCTTTAGATATTTCATAATTTGAACAAAATTTTACATAAATTATCCTTCAAAATTTGTTGCATCCCACCATAACATAACCATTTGGAAGAAATTTTAGTCTTGTATTCATAGAGACTAGAATAAAAATGAATTTGGATGACTATTATTATGTAGATCATAAATAAAAAGAATGGATTTATGATTTGATTTTGCTTGCAATAAAATATTTGAAGAGATTGTATACTTTGTTTACAACCAATGTTGAATAACAAGAATCTTTCCAATATTTCTACTATATGAGCAATGCATCTATTATCCCATGCATATTAAAAACTTGAAGGAATAACATCCTAAAAGCCATTTAAATTTCTAATTGAAATAAAATATGATGTTTATTTAGATGATCTAGATGATCTAGAAGTACCACCCCTTTTTTTCTAAAGGAGATAAAACTATGTTAAAGTCACCCCAAGAATCCATAGATCACAATAATGAATCATCATTATATTTAACAAAAATATGCTTAGGCCCTTCTAACATAATTTAGGAATAACTATAGTTAGAGCATATATATTTAGAAACCCAACTTTGATGTTTCCTATTTTCCATAAAATACTACAACAATCCAATTACTTTTATATTTTAACAATTGTCCATTCTATTTGCATTTGTCCCATATTGTTGCAATACCACTTGAAGATCCTATATAAGACAAATAGTCATACAATACCTCATCTTCCAAATATTTTTAAAAGCATCCTTACATTCATTACTACTTAACTTTATTTCCTGTATTAGAATAAAATTCAGGCTATAACAACCTATTAATTTCTTAATAACTCTTTTTATAGGGGTCTTATTCATAGCCCTAATATTCCATTATACCATTTTTATCATCACTTTTTATTTTAACTAGTAGGCTTAGCCACACTTCTTGTTAACACCTATGATTATTTTATTTCAATTCCCAAATTGATATCCCCTTGAGTTTTGCTTTTTTTTTATTATTATATTTATTCATGCTTTGACATCCTTCCTCTCCTTTTTCCATTCCCACCAACACTTTCATATTCACTAATCTCTTCTATTTTTTCATATTGTTCATAATGAGACTTATCTTCTAAATATTTATGTTTTCCTATAGAATCTAAAGTGCAAGGGATATCCTCATAAAAAAATTATTCTTTATGTTTTCCTAAAACCCTAAAGTATACAGATGATCCTCCATAGTAATTACTTTCTCATTCTGCCTTGGAAACCCTAAATTTCAATGGATATTCTCCATAGGTATTTCTTTATTATACTACTCTTAAAACCCTAAAATGCAATGGACACACTCTATACTAATTTAATTTTTAATTCAAGGAGAGGATTCTATTCTACTTGAGGAAAATGAAGATGATTTACTTATTATATTTCATAGTAGTTTCCAAAAATAAATGGAATTAGTCATTACATTATATTGCTTAACAAAATAAATACAGAACATAAAGAACACAATATATAATGGGGTATTTGTATACACCAAAATATCTTCACTAAAAGAGAACCAAATCACACTCTGATTGATAATAAAATGGTCAATGAGAAGGGGTATTTATACCACATTATATAATACCTTTAGGTCAAGTTTATGAGACTCTCACTCAAGAATAAAATAAAAAAATACAAAAAAAACTTTAATAAGGCTTACATAGGATGAAAGAGAAAATAATATAAATAAAAGTGTAAATAGTTAGTTGTGGCCTCAAGAGAATCTTAACCACCACATATTCTAACATCCCCCCTTAAGCTAAATAGGGTATATGAAGAGAGAGAGACTCTTACTTTGCATCCCATATTAAGGGACACTCTCCAACTACAAGAAACTCTCTCATCCACAAAAATGTGATCCTTGGCATGAACTTGTTCAATATGTCTACTACCTGCTCTAATGAAGGAATAAGCACTAGATCTAACATCCCACAAGCATGAAGCCATTCCAAAAAATACATCCATATCTCAATGTGCTTTGTCTATTGATGAAAAATAGGATTACATATAAGCTAAATAGTACTCTAATTACCATAGCAAATAGTAACGAGAAAAATTTGAGGAATACTAATTTCCTCAAAAATCATTAGCATCCACCTAATATTCTTGGCTGCCTCATCAACAACATAATATTTGGCCTCCTCAAAAGACTAAAAAATGATGGATTAATGTCTAAAACAACATGAAACTAGGCTTGATCCCAAGTAGAAAATAAATCCTATGATGTATTGTTTCTCATCCAAATAACTTGGCCAATAACCATCTAAAATATATGTTAAAATTGGAGAGGAACCAATATAGTAGTGGATTCCCATCTAATATGTACCTTTGATGTATTTGAGAATCAAATTTGCTATTGTATAATGACTCTCCTAAGGTTCCTGCATGTACTTGGAGTGGTAGCTAATATAAAAGGCTATATCCAGTCTAGTGTGAATGAGATAGAGAAGTCCTATAAGATATTGATATAGGGTGGCATCAATTAAATATGTGTTACAATTAGCCAAAATTTTTAAACCTAAAGCAAATGGGATCAATCAATATTATTCTCTTCCATATTAAACCACTAAAATAGATCCAAAGAATACTTGGGATGAGAAATGGTAATGCCAAAATCTATCTAATTAATTTGGATTTTCAAAAAATAATACAAAATCCCTAATTTTATCATCTCAAAGGTTGAACAATGTTGTTACTTTATATCCTAAATTGGATAGTGGAACTATTGATGATGATAAGATTATAAACATATAATACAATCACCAAATTTTCATCATCATGATGTTTAAGATAAAAATCATGCTCAACCTCACTTTGTTGAAATCCACAACCAAGAAAAAATAATGAGGGAGTTTGCTTAAGATCATAAAAAGATAAATTTAAATGACATATTAATGGAGCAAGGCCCTCTAGCTCAAATCTAGGTGGCTATTGCATGTATATTTTCTTTTGAAGTTTACCATGGAGAAGCACACTCTTTATGTCCATTTGATACACCTTCCATCCATAGGAGGAAGTAATAGAAATAACCATTCTAACAAAGTTCATTTTAGCCATAGGTGCAAAAGTCTTGAAATAGTCCACTCCCTCTTTCTAAGAGAAACCCTTGGAAACAAGGCATTTATTATAATTTTAAACCTAACCATATAATATGTATTTTGTCCTATAGACCTACTTACAGCCCTTGATATTCTTCCCTACTAGAAGAGGAATCAACTTTCATGTTGTGTTCTTCATTAGTGCTTCATACTCTAGTACCATAACATCTTCCCATTTAGGCTTTTCTTAGCTTGAGAATATGTGAGAGGATATTTTTAATAGGATACCTTTAAAAGAAAATATCAAGAAGGAGCCTTCTAATACCGTTGAAGGGGTAGAATTGGTTGTACATTCTTTAGAAGTATCTTAAATCACTTGTGTGTAGGACGATTAGAAGAAGCATGTGTATCCTACACCATCTCAACATTAGAAACTAAAATGGAAGAATTCAACTCATCACCACTCAAATCATCATGCAAACATAGAAAATTATTAACTAAATAATCTTACTCATCCTATCCTACTATAGGGGAAGAAGAAACTACCCGAGAAGATACCCATGATATTTTTAAATTGTTAGTAGTGAACAACTGCTTAAAAAGGAATAATGATCTAATGGGAATAGAACAAACCAAGATATTTGAAGAACCTACTATCTTGACATCTCTCTTGATCAATATCTTATTTATTTAAAGATCATAGATATTATATGTCTTTGAGGTATTAGAATACCCCATAAATATACACTTATGACTCTTCGGTACCTCTTTTTTAAATATCCTCGGGTATATGAGTCTATGATGAAGACCCAAATATTCAAAACTGAGACACATTTGTATTGTACCCTTCCAATCTCTCAAGAGGTTTCATCCCCAAAACTTTCCTATTAGGAACCTTATTGATGATACACCCTGCATAAATGACTACTTCACCCTAAAAATTATGATCTAGTCCCTTAGCATGAAATATAAACATGCCATTTCCATGATTACCCTACTTTTTATTTTAACTATACTATTTTATTCAAGAGTGTAGTGAATAGTCCTCTTATATGCTATTCCATGAGAGGCCAAAAAAATAATTAAAAGCATGACTAACATATTCACCATCCCCATATATTCTTAGATACCTGGTCCTTTTTTCTAGCTAATTTTCAACAAGGGCCTTAAAGTATTGAATCTCTCAAATACTTCATCCTTAGTATGAAAAGTATATACCCACAAATATCTAGAAAAGTCATCAATTAAAACAAGAAAGTAATTATTTCTTGAAATATGGGATGTTTCCATAGGTCCACATGTATCACTATGTATGATCTCCAAAGGGTGATATTCCCTCCTGAAAACTCCTTTTACAAAGGTCTCCTTATGATGTTTTTCAAAAATGCATCCCTCACATGCACCACTTGGAGGGGATATGCATGGAAGTTCAATGACCAATTGATGTTGGCTCATGTACCTCAAATAACCATAACTAAGATGCCCAAGCCTATGATACCACTTCTACCTCTCATTATTAGTGATGAGCCCTGAAAATGCTCATTTTTGTACAAAATTTCCATATATATTATGGTATTTATTTTAATAGAAATATGTGTTTCTATGCAAATTTTATGTGTTTAACAGTTTATTGTGCATGTTATTTAATATTTGTTTCTGAGTGCATTTTGTGTAGATTTTGTAAAATTTGTTGTTGTTAGCATGTTTATATCAAGGTCCCACTCAGACCTGGCACTTTCAATTTTATAATGGCAAAAGTAAAGGTAAAATTTCTACAATACACTGGTGTGAAGCGCTAAGTCAAGCACTTGATTCCCTTTCAAGCGCCCAATTCTCGTTTGACACTTGATTATCAGGCACTCGATTCCCATTTGGTGCTTTACTATCGGGTGCATAATTCTCATTAGGTGCCTGAATCCCATTTTTGGTGCTTGCTTCCTAACTTCTACAGATAATGTGCCTGATTACTATTGACGTAGAATTATGGTATGACTCTTGTTATCGATAAAATAGAATGGCGATTTCAGGGATGGATGCAAATGGATTCTCAACAGTGGAAGTGGACTAAGGACAATCTCAAAGATCATAAATTATCTATTTTTAGCAGTAATGTAAAATATATATGTAATAGAATAAGAGTGGAAATATCAGATGTATTATGTTCTAATAAAAAAGAATACGTTTATTGGTTTGAAATTGATATTTTATTCAATCTCCTTCATTTATGCATATTATTGTAAAATAAGAATCTGAATTTGATTTGCCTTCATGATGTAATAGGGTATGGCCACATATCTTATAAATATGTGGGCCACCCTTGAAATAAAGATCCTAAATCTTTTCTATAACTTTCTCTATTGCAAATTAATAAAATACACCTGTGTATTTTCATTCATATTCTTTAGTATCCGGTGTATGATTGAATGCAAGTAGAATCTTCTGGAAGTGTGGGCCCACTCTCAACAGTATTCCTCCCTTATTTTTTCTTTCTTTATATAAATTTTTTTAATCTAGTTTCTAGTTTTATGTACTTAGCTTAATTTTTGTTATTTTCTTTGTTTTCTGTAATTTCCGGCAAGTGTGCAATTTTGGTTTATGAATATAGTTTAGGCATGTCTTGATAATTTAGGATAGATTAGTGGTTTGGAAACTAAACTAGAACTTCAAAGAAACAACAACACCCCCCAAACCATAAATCTAAGGGACTCATCTCATTGGAGGGAATTACAAGCATATATTGTGCAAGATTGCTCACAAGTTTACGAGCTGCCCTTGGTTGAAAAATTAAATGAGGCAATGAATCTGAACATAGAAAACTAACCAATGTTTTGACCAACAATTAGCATTCACAACCATAGAAACACATTTTTTCTTTCTAAAAGAGAGAAAAAATGGGTCCTTCACCCAACATATACATATGATAAGATTCACCACAATATTCAAAAGCAATAGTCCTAAACCCTTTGTCTATATCCTTAGTCACCCATCTAGCAGGCCATAATTCTATTTTTATATTTGTGTTAGTAATATATTAAATAGATAAAATGTTAAAACCAACATTAGGAACATGAAATATCTCATAAATGACAAAGATCCAATTGTTATGTCTCCACTTCCAACCACCTAAAATTAAATTTCATATCCAATCACAACATATTCTCCTACATGAGTTTTTTATAGCCTTTAAGAAGGTGCTTGTGCCTCATCATGTGCCTAGTATCCCATGAATCAACTATCCACTCATCCAAAGAGGTGGATGTATAATATGCAGAATGACCTACAACATGTGCTTGTGAGGTTTCTTATTCAAATTTTTCCTCATCTTGTACTGAGAAGAGACCAACATCAATACCCCTTTCTTACTGCTTCTTCCAACTTCTTGATATAAATCCTACAAAATAATTTTTTGTGTTGTTTCTTACAAAATTCACAAGTAGGTTCCTTGAGGGCTTCTTGGGTTTTTTCTCATTCTAAATTTTTACCACCACTTATTTTGGATGTGTCTGATTAAAAATAGAATTTCCCTTCTGTATTTTTCTTCTAGCTTGATTATGCAAGAGATACTTAAATACCTCATCAATGGGTGGTGTAGGAGAGTTTGAAAAATACACATGAATCATATCAAAGATCATAACAATTATCTCATATGTTTCTAGTGTATTTTTGAATACAATATTGAGCAACTCTATGTTCTTTTCTTTACCCAGTGCTTCTTGTCCTTCCCTTATTTCCTTAGGTACTCCCCTCACAGTTTGGATATCCTCTTGTAATTTCTTAAACCGATTGATATACTCATCAACCACATCAAATGAATCCATGGACAAGGTTGCAAGCTCTACCTATAATATTCTAATCTAAGTAGAATCAATCCAATCACAGTCCCTAAAACTTCTTAAGCAAAACCTTAGGATTAGTAGTGTTACTTACATAGGTGTCATACATATTTTCCACATGGAGTAAAATTGCACCATAGGATTTATCCTTTTTATCCCTATACAACTAGTTTACCTTAGTATTAGTGTCTTGAGGTTGCTCATTCACATACTTGAGTAAACCCTTGCTTTGAAGTAGAGCAATATTTTTTTTTCATGTAGCATAGTTTGGACCACTTAATAAGGACACATGATGATCCATACTTATTTTTCTAAAAGTCCAAAGTTTGTAAGAAATTGTGACTAGAACCAAACACTAATAATGTAGAGCTCAAAAATTTTACAATTTAGAAAAATAAGCTCTAAGCACTTTCATATGCAAAATTTATGGCCCCTAGAAGTTTAGCCTTAAAATTACAAAAAATACCTCCAAAACCTTTAAAATTTTTGAATATTTTTAGTACCTACAAAAAATGAGAGACCATCACATGTCACTGTGTGAGTGGTTAGAGGGTCCTTACTATATGATAAATGTACAACATTCTAATGAATCATGTGATTCCACTTTCCATAATCATATTTGCTTCCTTTTCTATGAACCATGCTGAACCACTTGTCATTGTCTGATTCACTATGAAATTTATGAATTTCTAATTCTATCGTTGATTATATGAGATGCTTGTTAAGTTTAATGAGATGAAAACATGTGATTGGTCAATATTGTTATTATAGATATCAA
This sequence comes from Wollemia nobilis, assembly GCA_028583015.1. Classification (NCBI taxonomy): domain Eukaryota; kingdom Viridiplantae; phylum Streptophyta; class Pinopsida; order Araucariales; family Araucariaceae; genus Wollemia; species Wollemia nobilis. Next base: position 2,409,610 of record JAQPPZ010001340.1, read on the forward strand.
GTGGCATATAGACTGTCATGCTAGTTGTTATATGAAATACCACATCAACCCAACCAAAATATTCCATGTTGGTATCTATATCAACATTTGCCATGGGAAACCTAGATATGCATACCATATGAGTGCTCTCATTAGCTACCATGTATCACTTTGCATCACCTAGCTAGACTACCACCTCAGCTACCATGTGTTACCCTAGGATTTTTGCACCTAGTGCCACCTCAAATGTATGGACTACCTTGTTTTACCTCAAGATTCATGCATCTAGTGCGACTTTAGATATATGGATTACCACATGTTGCTGCAAAATGCATGTGCCTAGTGCTATCTCAACTATACAGAATGCCACTTGTCATCCATATATATATATACCATGCCATATCATTGGTGTAAATGGGGTGCCATGTTATTTTTCACATCCTCTAACAGATCATTTAATGATACCATGTCATAAATGCTATTAACACCATAATAAAATAGGCAAAGAGGTTTCTAATTCCATATTAAATAATTGGAGGGCTTTAAAATCATTATATTCCATGGGAAATACCTTAGTTAGCCTCTTAATTGCCACCTCTCCAAGTGGTAAGCTTGGAAGGATCAAATAAAATATTAAGGACAACATAACTCTAGCCGCTACTTGCCCCAATTTTCCATGCTTGTGATATGATCTAATGTCAACATGAAATAGGCATATCCAATCATGTGCCTTCCCACATAGGAAACAAAATACTCATTAGAAAATTTTGATTTTAAATCTTAAAAATTCAAATTTAGAAGGAAAAAGGATAATTTTTCAAATGCAATTTGGAAGGTCTTGTAGGAAAAATGGAAAAAATTTTAAATTGTGACCCCACTTAAAATTTTACAAATAGTTTAAAAACACTAATGGTTTACCCATATATATTATAGTTTTTCCTTCATAATCATTTTGTTGAATACAACCAATTTGGACCTCCACTCACACTCATGCATCAAATAAGTTGTTGGATTATTTTTTACAATTTTTTTAGGTGGCTTGGAGGTCTTTGCTAAGTATGGAAGCTTACCCATGGCTTCTCTAGAACTAGGGGTATATCTAAAATAAATTAGCCTTTTCTTTTCTTCTTCCATGGTGACCAATTAATCTCTCCTCTCATCCATGCTATTATTGGACATCAAAATCTAAAAGAGAAAAAGAAATGGATTTTTCTAGAAAAATCATAAAATACATAAAAGTTTTTAAAAAACCTCAAAAAACTCTATCTTGAAACTAGGGCATCCATTTGGTCATAAAAAATAGAAAATAAGATTAAGTTCTAATGAAAGGAAGAATGAACCTATTGGTGAGTATTTATATTGGAGAAAATATGTTGATTCCATTGACATCCTTACAATCCAAGTCCACATGGAGTATTTATCATAAACCCCTATTTAGATTACATTGTTAGCTTTCAAAAAATTTCTTTGCAAGACCCTACAAAAAATTATATTCAAGAGAAGCTGATGGAGGAATACACTACCGATAGAAGCAATTGAATAATGAAGATTCATATCCACTCTAATACCATGGCATATTTTATAATAGTTTCTATAAATCAATGGAATCAATCATTACCTAGTATTGTTTAGAAAAAGAAATATACATAATAAAGAACACAAAATATAATGGGGTGTATATAGACACCAAAATATCTTCACTAAAAAATAAACATACACTCCAATTTATAATAAAATGATTAGTGAGAAGGGGTATTTATACCCAAGTACATGATACCTTTAGGTCAAAGTTATGAGATTGATGCTTAGGAATAGAATAATAATAAATTATTATAATACCTTTTACAAGATTTACATGGACCCAAAGGGAAAATATAAAATATATAAGTGCAAATAGTTATCCATGGCCTCAAAAGAAACTTTACCACAAAATATTCCATTATTACCTTTTGAATTTTAACTTGTGAATTATACTTTCTCATCCCTTGTGTCACTTTTTCTTCTAATTGTTGATTTGAGTAAATTGTAATGGCCTTTTCTATTTAATAATGTAGAAGTTTTTAACACTTTATTGGGAGTGGAAAATCCTTGATTTATACCAAATTCTACTATCATATGATCTCTCTATTTCATATAGAACTTTATCTCCATTTTTTCTCCATCACTTTTACTTTGTAATATATTTCCATGTGTCCAGTTATAACATTTGAAACATTAAAAATTAATGTTTTCATTATCCATGTGTTGATCCTATTCCATTTTTTTAGATTTAATCCTAATGTATTGTGATAAAGGTTTTGAAATATCTATGGAAACACATATTTGAGTGCATCTAACATGCCTTCTCTCCTTAGTAGTTGGTCCATCCTAAATGTGATCTCTTGGAGTATTGACAATATTCTTCAAAAATTCCTTATTGGTGAGTTGATAAGGAATTCTAAAAAAATTAACCCACATTAAAAGCCTTTAATAGCCTTTGAATCCATAGAAACACACTTCCTCCACATCTTAAATATAATGTATATTTACCCCTAAAACAAGGGCCACCATCTTTATTCCTTAATTTTGAACTAAAGAAGACAATGAGAAAAAGTCCTATTAGAAGACAATTCATGGATTAATTTGAATTAAATCCCCAATTCCACTTGGTATAGTTTTGAATATCTAAAAATATGACCAATATATATGGAAATTATATATTAACCCTCTACTTTCAAGAACATTATATCATGCTTGATCATATCATTCTTGATAATCATTTTAGGTGTAGTATATATTACTTGGGAAGGATTTTTCATATATTCACTCTTCCTCTTATCACTAACTAGTGTATCCATATTTCCAACTAGAGCATCCTTATTTCCACTAAAGACTTTCAAATATGAATTTCCTACCAAGTTGCCTATATTTTCTTCATATGAATCCTTTATTTTTTGAGTTGCTCCTAAGATATGGAATAATAATAAGTGGTTCTTGCTCCTTTATTATACTTTACTCCTTCATCACACTTCCTACTCACAACACTAATACTTTCTTACTTTCTAAAATAAGAAAAAGGTGATGATTGCTTTCAGTTCACATTCATTCCCAAATCACATTTCCACCAACACTTTCATTCTCATTCATATATTTATTTTTTTGTATACTCGTAATTATAATAATTATCATCTATAGGTTTGTATTTTCCTAAATAATTTGACATATGAATTATATTCTAAAAAATACTTTCTTCTTTATGTTACCTTGTAAACCCTAAAGTGTAGGGATTATACACCACAGTCATCACCTTTCTATGCTTCCCTAAAATTCCTAGATTAACCTGGCTGTCCTCCATTCTCATTTCTTTACTATGCTTATTTTGAAACCCTAAAGTGCAAGGGATTATCTCTACACTATTTTAATTTCTATTAAAAGGAGAGTATTCTATAAATAAAAAAAAATTACCTAGAAATAAAAATCACCTCTTTTTCCTCCTTGATTTTAAAATTATTTGCATCTTTCTTTGCACCTTTCATTCATTTTTAATTTTAAATTATACATTGTACTTCCTCATCCCTTTTATATTTCTTTACTTTTTCTAATCATGGATATGAGTAAACTATGATAGCCTTCTATTTGAAGCTATAGGGTTACTTCCTTTATGATATTTTTGGAAGTGGAAAATCTTGATCAAATCTAGCTTTTAATACAATACGATCTCCTTGTTTCATCTTGAAGTTTATCTTATGATCAAATTATTTTATCTCTTTTGTTGAAATTATAATCTAATTCATGGCCAATATGACATTGTGTGATGTTTTGGATAGGCCTAAGGTCATTTCACTATACAATGTATTAATTATTTGTAATATTTTATTAGGTAAGTACTCTAGGCAATGATTAACCTTATTATAGTTAAACCCTATTTATAACTTGTAATTATCAAAATGTTGTGTAATATTATCTATGGATATAGTGTTTATTTATGGTGCCTATGAGTTTCCACCATCTCTCTCTCTTTTTCATCCTTATTTTCACTTTCTATATAAGATTTGAGTGGATATATAACTTCTATTAGTTTTTAGAAAATATTGTAAATTACAACATGGTACTAGAGCAAGTATGAAGATGCCTCACTTGTTTATGCATAAGCACTATTCAAAATATACATTTTTCTTCTATATATTAGGATGATTTTATGGAAGTATCTTCATTGAGATTCTATCTCTAGATTTCATTGCTCAAGAAAGTGTTAGAAAAAATCTTATTTTTCCTTCCAAAAGTGCTCTTTGAAGAGTTGGTCTACTTTCTACCATTAGACTAAATATTTATCATCAAAATTTAAATTTTTAAATTGGAATATAGTCATTGCACTTGGTATTGATACCTAAGGGATACAAAGTGCATAACACCCTTCTTCACAAAGGATGGTCACACCCTTACATACCTCAAACGTTGACTATTGTGACTAGATGGAAGGGAGTAAAGGCACTTTGCTATAATGAGACTGAGTATGTTTTACATCATGGGATTTTTATAGTCAACCATGGTGGCCTATTTTATCTACTATGTGGGAAACATATGGTTGTTCTTTTAAATATTTTTGCCATCATCCATTTGCTTGAATGGTGTGATGGTTAACACTATGTGTTGGAAAGGGGAGGTCATGGGATCAAATAATGCCCCTTCTCTATGTAGCCGGTTAGGTGCTTTGTTTTATATGCTAGGCTAGGGCATTTAAGCATCATCATACACGATGGATGGATGGCTACCAAAATATTTTTAGCAAGGTAGGATTATGAGTTTGAATTATATCTAGGGTATTTTATTTATTATGGATGGTAGGAATGAAGGATTATTAGTGGTAATGAATTTCCCTTCTCAAATGTGATGATAGATCCCTAGTTAAGGTACTATGTTAAACACTAAAGAGACCATGATTTGAGTCTCTCTAATACTCATAAAATATTTTTCAGGTAGGACAAATATACTAGCTAATGGGGTGACCAATGTGGCCTAATTTCATGCTATTTTAACCCTACATTTTACCTATTTAAACCTATTCAATCGATATGAAAATTGCAAGTGTTGATGACAAAGTAAACTAGAGGATTTAAAGTGGAAAAGCACGATTGAAGCACAAGAATGAATTAGAGTTTACCAAGTGTTAGGCCAGGATTGGATTTTGCAACCCTAAGGTTTAAACATTTAATTTTTAATATTTTGGGGTCCATTATGGTAAAAATTCTAGAGGCCATATCTTTTGCATATAGAAATATTTTGAGCCTATTTTTGAAATCACATGATTTTGTGAGCTCCACATATTTGTGGTATTAGTTCAAGGAATTTCTATGGTGTTAGGGGTAAATTGTGTAAGATGAACCACAAAGCCCTAGTTACTCCCCTTAATGGATAAAACTATAGTGTTTGGTCAGATAAGATGATTGGCTTGCTATAAAATAAAAAATTATGGTTAATAGTTCAAGAGGATAAAGCATCTATTCTTGATAATGAAAATTTCATCAAAGAGAATGAGAGGCTCTTGTTTTATTTTCCTTACCAATTGATTCAGAGTTTCTTTTCCACATAAAAGAGGAGAGTGAACCTATCAAGGCATGGTCAAAACTACATGAGATTTTTGGGATCAATACTATTAAAATAAGTTATCTACAATTACAAAATTTATCTCTTAGACTAGTTGAGTTTGATAATGTTGAGGACTATATTGCAATATGCAAGGCTTTGAGGGAAAATATTGCATATTTTGGGGATAAAAAAATATTATATGGAATACGTAAAAATTATCCTTTATAATATTTCCCATGTTAGCAACTCAACTATATTTTTCATAGGATCTAGCAATCTAAAATATTCACACAAATACATACATTCAATATCACACTTATTGAAAGCTACATCTTCCTTGGTGTTAAGCCAAATGCCAAAAAAGCCATTGTAAAGGCCTACTATTTGAAGAGACCCTAGCACTTTCCATCTAGGGAAAGCCCAGTGCCTGATAATATCGAGACTAGGATTGCCATCGAGCAAGGAATTTCTCAGCAACGCTAATAGGAATCTTGATTTTGTTACCTGAGACTTAAAATGGAGTAGGGGACGAATCAATATAACCAAAGGAGTTACCTAAAACCTTAGTGAAGGAAGTTTTAGGATCAGGATTATCACCCCAGAAGGAAAGAGCTTGCTCGAAGGCAGAACTAGACAAGCCCACCTACGAGGAAGGATTGGAGATGGAAGACAACCCATGAAACATAGAATACTCTCACCTTGAGGAAACACCAGTGACACTCGAAGAAGCAGTCCCACTCAGTAAATGAGAGATGATTGGAGCAGTCTCAGAGTTTCCAAGATTTTGAATTGAATGAGAACCACCACCAAGACTATCCTGCTGCTCAGAGGAAAGAGTTTTACCAAGGTCCTCAGGAGGATCATTACCAAGTAGTGCAAAGCCACCTTCCCACCTTCTATAAATTTGAAAAGAATCCTTCCCACATTTAGAAGTTTGAATTTCAGAGGTCCCACAAAAAACAAAAGTCATTTTCAATCATTTTTTTTTTGATAAAAAAGACCTACATGTTGATTACATTGCAAATAGAATAATCCTTTTTGCCAAGGAAAATGTCCTTTTTGCTCCTTTTGATCTGTTTCCTTGTCCTCCTCATGAGAAGGCCATCCTTAATGCCTGCAATATATTCCTTGAGAATCTCAAGCCTACTAATCCTTCTAATCCAAGGACTAATACCAAATGGATTCCCCCTCTTGTTGGGTGGGCTAAACTTAACTTTGATGGAGTTGCCAAAGGAAATATTGGCATGGCTAGAGCTAGAGGAATTCTTTGAGATCATTTAGGTAATTCCATTTTTGCCTTTTCACAACCTCTTGGCATAGTGACCAATCATTCAGCTGAAGCCAGAGCGGTTTGGAGGGGCCTCCAATTCCTCAAAGATACTCCTAGAAACATCATTGTTGAAGGAGATTCTTTAAATATCATAAACTACTTAAAGAACTCTAAGCCTAGTAGTTAGAGGATCAGATCCGTCATGGAAGAAAGTAAAAAAATCCTTTTCCAGTAATATAACTTCATTGTTCAACATGCTTGCAGGGAAGCCAACATGGTTGCTGACAGACTTGCTAATTTTGGAGCTAACGCTCAAGGTATGATGATGTGGATGGATACCTTATCTCCTGAGGTGGATGAAATTATTAAGTGTGAAAAAAATAATATTACCAATTCTGAGACTTAAATTCCTCCTCATGTGTAATCTTCATCTTTTTTCTTCCCTTGTGATGTTCATGGATCACATTCCTATCCTTTTGCTTGATCCCAATTATGACGCCATACCTCACATCAAAAATAGGATGTTCAAAACCTTGTGTTTTTTTTATTAATATTCTCACCGCCTTTACTTACGCCCATTTTCATTTCTTGGTTACCAAATTTTGTTCCTTCCCCAAAAATTCTTTCAGATTAATTTGTAATCATTTGCTTCCCACTTGCATTGATATACGTATTTTCTTTTTATCGAGAACCATATTAAACCTTCCTGCTATTTGGTCCTTCCCAAGACCCTACGTTAAGATTATTCCCATCCTTTTTGTGTCTTGGGCTAGGGCTTCTTACTGGATACAAATTTTGTACACCTGGAATGGTCAGTTACCTCTTTTTATATGTCCAATATCTTAAAATCCACTTTGAACTTTGCCCTAGCCAATCCTCATCTATTACGGGGCTTTTTCATTTTTTGATGTGGCCTTCTTGATCTTCAAACAGAGGTTCCAAAGGTGATTACATTTTCCTTTTAACCGATTAGTTGCATGCTCCGATCATTCACCAAACTTCTACATCTTTGCATGTCCTGCTATTCCCTTTGCCAAGCTTTCCCCTATTTGGTTATTTGTTTGCCATCATGAAGGAAAGCAAACTAGTTTTTATCGAACCTACTATGTTTGAACTTAACCCTTTGGTTAGAGAGGTGTGTAAGGATAAAACCAAAAGTGCTTTGATCGAGTTCTTCAATATTTTTACTGGTGCTGATGAAGGTGTGACAAAGGCCTTTGTCGAGACCTAGAATAATGGTTTTGTTATATTCCATGGTGTGGAGTTCCACATAACCTTCAAGCTACTAGCAGAACTAATTAGGCAACCTTCAGAAGGGAAGGTCATAAGGTGTAATAAGCACAACTGGGATGCTGAATGGTGTTTTTTGAGAAGAATTTAGAGGTTCACAAAAACTAAAAAAAATGTTTGTTTCACAACCACCTTTCATCTCCTTGGAAAGAAATTTTAGTTCCCATCATGCAGTATCTAACATGTGACAAACATGAGTCCCAAATATGTTGTTTCCACTTAGCATTCATAAATCATTTATGCGATGCTAAGACAATGAATATCCCTACAACCATCTTCTGGTCCATTGACTATAATATCCTTACCCGATCTAATAAATAAAATGGGTTACCTTACCACCAAGGTCTTTTCAATGTCATTTACAGGTATCTCCTCCTTAAGTTCCCTGTAGGCAATATTCCAGCCTCTAACCCTAAGGAAGAGGATTCCTCCTCTTCGCCCATCCCCAAAGTTTCAAAATACAAAAGGAAGGCTAAAAATGATAAACTCCATTATGCATATGCATACCATCTTATGAAGAAGGTCAAAGTTCATACCACTCCTGTTAGAAGTTTCCAAAGGCTTAAACATAAAGAGTTGGCTAAAACCCCTCCTTCCTCTTTGGAAAAACCCTCAAAGCCTCATTCCAGCTTGCCTGACCTTGTCAAAAAGTACCTTCACAAGTTGGTCGTCCATGCTACTTCCGCAACTATTGATCACCTGGAAACAACCCATGTAGCTATCGACAAAGCAATTATGTGTCTCAAGGAACAAAGACATTATCTGAGCCTACTATTTTTTTGTGACAATTTCAATGATACGTCAATAATTTCTACTTTTGAAGTTCCATCTAAAGCAAAAGGAGGGACCAAGGATGATGATGTGGTTGAAATCATCAAGAATGCTAGCTTTGAAGCCCTGAAGGACATTCCAAAATACACTTCAAAGGATGATGTCAAGGACACCACCATGAAGAAAGGTTTTAATTCTCCTTTGCAAATTGGCATTCCTCTCTAAGCTTGTTTGCTATCTTCTATAGTTGAGGGCATCCTTTCTTCGAGTCTTTTCCTTTGATCTAAAGTACTACAGGTTTTTTGGTTGACTAGTTCCTATTTTATTCCTTTACGGTCCTCTGTCCTTGAGGAAGGTTCTTTATGGGTTGTACTTACCTCTGTTTCTCAGTGTTGTTTTATCAGTTGTTATCTTGAATCCATATGTTTCTTCTTGTTTCAATGTTGTACAAGGTGTTAGGGAATCTTTCAAATTCCCTGTTTTAAATAAAATTAACTTACCAAAAAAAATATCACACTTATTGAATAATATTATTGATGAATATTTTAATACAAACAATGTAAATACAATGTAATGTGAGACTTGTTATCACTATCTCACCGATTATAATGCTTTATCTACAACATGGATATGAGAATCTTCACATTCATAACTCTTGACCTTTCTATTTACACCAACTCTTCATATCGTCAAACACACAAGAGATTTAAATCTTCATATTTCTCATGGAGAAATATAATAAAATGTCTTATTGAATCCACATATCCACATAAGAGCAAACCTCTAGTTATTTCATACATTAAAAGACAAAAACCTACATAACTCCACATTTACATGACACCTACTATAGACTCAAATATTTACATGACTCTAAACTAAACTATTTACATGATACTTGCAATAATCTTACAATGTGCCAAAAAATGTAATACTTCCAACACCTCCCAATTTTTCATTATTTGTTAAGAAGGTCCTTTGCATTCATTTGTTTTCAATCCTTCATTTTGGTCTTGGTCTTTTTGTTCTAACTTTGGTATTCCTTTAGGTTCAAGCACTGAATCTATATTTCTTTATATTTTTTCAAGAGGTACCTATTTTTATCCTAATATTGATAGTAGTTATTACATGTACCTATATTTATAGTTTTGTGTTACAAACTTAACACCATTGTTATTTTTTCTTATCACATAATATTAGTCACAATATTTGTGTTCTTGTCATTTTATTCAACATATTCATTTTAATTTTCTCATAGGTAAATCATTTTTCAAACTTCCTTTCCTTTTATAAAAATAACTCAACATTTCTTTTATCTTATTCCATTTTGTCAAAGTTGCCCATCCACAATTCATTTTCATTTTGTTGTTTTTCTTTTCTTTATAATAACAATATCTTTGAGAATGATTATTTCCTCCACATAGTTCCCAATGATTCCAACATTTCTATGGTGTATGTCTAAACCTATTATAGTGTCTACATATGAATTCACTATTATATGTTTATCTAAGGATTTTATATTGTGGCCTTATTTTTGGTAGAAATTTTCCCAATTCATATCACTGTATCCTATCAATAATTCTATACCAATCTCTTTAGTATATTTTTCACAACTTAGAGTATTACTATAATTGTTACTTTCATATACTATGCCAATTTGACCTTTATCATGGTTACAACATACATTTTTTGCACATTCTTTGTCTTCACAAACAATGCTCAAGTTACTAATATCATAGGTTATATATGATTTATGTACATTTGTCATCATGGGTCTTAAATCAATGGTATCACAACTTACATCTATCTTTTGAAATAGGTCACTAGTATCACAACATATACTTGTTGTTATAGACCTCAAATCACTTTTATCACAACTTACATCCTTATTTTGGATAAGGTCATTTGTATTACAACATGCATTCTTCATCATTGGTTTGTTCTTCAATTCTTCAAAATTTTCTTACCTTTTTGTCTTAAAAACATTCAGAGTGACTACTATATTGTATACTATTCTCCATACACTACTAGAAACTATAATAAAATTTTCCTAATAATCATTATCTTCATTGAGAATATAATTTATGCAACATTGAAGTATTGAAAAATCTCCATTTTTAGCTTCTTTGAGAATAGATTGTAAATGCCACATTAATTCTGCTAACACATATTTTTCATCTTCAATAGCTTCTTGAGAGATGGATTGTAAGAGATTTTCAACTTGCTTTTATTTAACTGTACTATCCTTTGGTGATGCATACTAAATGTTTATTTGCATTTTTGTTTGCTTTCTTTTCTCAATTGCCACATTGTGTGTCTTGATTTACTTCAATAATTTGGTCTGGTCTTTGGAATTTTTTAACGATGTCTCTTTCAATATTAATTCTAGAATACACTCTTCAATATCTTGCTAAAATTTGTTCCTTCAATAATAAGCCCCTGAATAGTTTAGTAGTCCTTTTGCTCACTTTAATAACTTTTTCACAAATCTCTTTTGAAAAAAAGATCTTCCTTTTGATAATTAATTTCCTTTGTTGTTGGAATCCTTATTACTCCAAAATTTAAAATTTTTATTTTTTTCTTCAAACAATTATTATTCAATCAAATATTCTTCTTTTTTTACCAATTTCCAATTTTTTTAAAATAAAGGGGTAAAAATTTATTGATAAAAAATCTGGATTACAGAGTACAACTGAGCTTCCAACCAGGACTCAAATAAACAACCAAACAAGCTAAAACCACTAGACTAGAATGACACCCAAAAAATACAACAAGAACAAACCACATTAAGTTTGTACATCCTTTTGGATCAACTCCCATAGGCGTTGAGAGTCCCCAGACGAGAGACTCTCCCAATTATCAATACTCCAAGGATCTAGTAGATCAGAAGCCCTTTTGGCCAGGTAATCAGCAACCACATTCCATTCTCTTGGAATGTGCACAAAGGATATAAATTCAAACTCTTCACTCATTCTGAGAATATGAATGACTACAGAGGCCAACTACGAATTAACTTCCTCCACCCTTTTACTGTTTAAAATACTAACCATAATTTGAGAGTCATACTCGTATATAATCCTATGCAAACCAAGAGAAAACCCCCTCTGCAAGGCCTCAAGAATTACAAGAGCTTCCATAAAATTATTGGAGTGAACACCTTTATAAATGGAAAAGAAAAAAATGACACCACCAGTAGAATCTCTCCCAACACCGCCAATGCCAGCATGTCCAGGATTACCCCTGGATGATCCATTAGTATTAATTTTTAAAACTCCTCTAGGGGGTGGCCTCCACCTACCATCTCTCCTAACCTTCTTACTGAGCTGAGGAACCCTACTAGGGCTAGAAGAGTTCACACCATCCCCAAAGAGACCAAGGGATTGTTGTACCTTCTTCTCCCTAGAATCCAAAAGAGGGTCCACATCACATTTGCTATGGATGGTTTCCTAAACCATATATAGGATCCTTTGCCAGATCTATTGAATAGCCAAATAACTGCCCTGAAATATGCATCAATTTTTTTTTAGCCAAATTTTCTAGATGATGCAAGAAGGGCCCAAATTCCAAGCCACCTAAAGGAAAGGGGCCTTGGTCGAAGGTCTGCCTAGACTACTCCAAAACTTTGACAGGGATAGTACATGATGGTTCCAGGTGCTCCACCAATAGTGCCAAATGTATCTGGCAAAGGAGCATTGGAAAAATAAATGAGAAGAGTCATCCTAATTCTTAATGCAAAGGACACAAAAAGAGGGACCTAAAATCCCCTCTTCCTCACATTATCCCAAGTGAAGCATTTATTACGAGCTACCAACTAGAGAAAGAAGTTACATTTTGGCCAGGAAAATTTGTTCCACACCTTTTTCCACCAAGTGATAGGAAGACTCCCATACTTTTGCTTATCAAGAACCTGATAACCATAGGCTACCGAGTAGGTTCCCTTAGGATAAAGGTTCCAAGATAGAATATCTTTACCCCTCAATGAAGAACAAGGCCTCCCCATAAGAATAAGAGCAAGCACCTCTATGTCCTTGGCTAGTCCCCCCTAGGGCCATTCTTGCGGATCTTTCCACCTGTACATCTCCATATTTCCAAAAGACTAAATTTTTTTAAAGTCCTCCACATGAGACCAACCTGCTTCCAAGAAAAAAATGCTTAGGGAATGTAACCTAGGATATTGATTCAAGATAGGAGGGTGGCCATCCCAAGAATCCTCCCAAAAAAGAGCATTTGATCCCTGATTGCAAATCCAGAACAAACCCTGCTTGATTAAATTAGCTCCTCTTTTCAAAGTGCCCCAGATAACAAAACCTTTCCCAACCAAGCTAACTCTAGGGATCTTAGCCTCAGAAATACCTCTCAAGTATTTAAAAGATAATATTTTAGCCCAAATTTGATCTTGAGAGGTACACCATCTCCAATAAAGTTTTGCAACCAAAGTTTGCCCAAAAATAGTTGTATGTCACAACCCAAGGCCTCCCTCTTTCATCAGCCTACATATAGAATCCCACCTAACCAAACTCCATTTAGATTGATCAAGTTTTCTAGACCATAAAAAATGTCTTGACAAAGCATCCATGTCCTTGATGAAGTGAGAGGGAGCTATTTGTACAAAAAATATATAAATAGGTAAAGCTTGAACAACATATTTTAAAAGCAACACCCTAACTATAGTGGATAGCCATATGAAAGTCCAGTGATTCACCTTTCTTCTAAAATTATCAAGCATAGACTGCCAAGAAGATCTAGGTAGAGGATGAGATGAAATTGGAATACCAAGATAAATGAAGGGGGGAGTCCCAACCTGGAATCTTAGAATATGAGCAATCTTGGATTGAATAAGAGGAGGGGTATTGAAGAAGAAAATAGAATACTTGTCCTCATTAATCAATTGTCCAAAAGCACCAAGATATATGTCAAGAGACTGTCTAATATTGCTAGCTTCCTTGATAGTGGCAACTCCCAACAAAGTAGTATCATCAACAAATTGAAGGTGGGAAAGAGGTGGCAAAATACTATCCCACTTCCACCCCTGAATGAGACCCTACATGACTTGAGACTTGAGAAATCTTCCCAACCCTTCCACCATAATGATAAACAAATAAGGAGATAAAGGATCTCCTTGCCTCAATACCCTTGAGGCCTCAAAAAGCTCTTATGGCTCATTATTAACAAGAATAGAGAATGAGGAAGAAGAAACACAACTCATCACCCATATAATCCATTCCTTATCAAATCCAAAAGCAATAAGAAATTTTTGAATAAAGGACCATCTGACCCGATCATAGGCTTTGGCCATGTCCAACTTAATAAACATAGTTTTCTCCTTAGAAGTTTCCATCAAGTGAATAGCTTCTATAGCAATAACAAAACCATCCAATATTTGTCGACCAACAACAAACCCTCCTTACTCCTCAGAGATGATTTTTCTCAACCATATATTTAGCCTCTCAGCAATAATTTTTGTGATGATCTCATACACAACATTGCAGAGAGCAATAGGCCTAAACATATCCAAGGAATTTTCTCCCTCTTTTTTAGGTATAAGCACCACAAAGGTAGCATTTAGGGCCCTTAACATCTATTTTTTCTTTTGGGACTCATGGACCACCTCCAAAAGATCAAATTTGATTAAATCCCAAAACTCCTAATAAAACTCAATTGGGAATCCATCTAGGCCTGGGTATTTTCCTTGTTTCATATTGAATACAAAATTTTCCAACTCCTCAAGGTAAATTGGACCCATCAAGTGCTCATTCATATCTCTAAAAACAATCATTGGAATACAGTTTAGAATAAGCTTTTCATTCTCATCATCTGATAGGGAGTCCTCCTTGAAGAGACCTCATTGAAGAGAGAGGAAAAATACCTCTTAGTCTCTTCTGAAATATCCTTGAAAGAAGAGAGTAGGGCACCCTAAGAATTCACAAGAGAGGTAATTAGGTTACCATTATGGTGAGCCTTAATTGAGTTATAAAAGAATGTTGTGTTCCTATCCCCTTCCTGAATCCAATCTACTTGAGCTTTTTATTTCCAAAAAATTTCTTCCCTCAGTTCCCATTCAACAAGGTCTTTCGTAGCCTCAGATTCCTCAACAACAAGCTCCTTCATGAATCCCTAATCTCTAATATTTTTTGAAGCTTCTTCCATCCTCCTAAGAGCTGCCAGCTTAGCCAAGGAAATGTTCCCAAAATTTAGTCTATTCCATCTCTTCAATTTATGTTTTACAAATTGTAGTTGCTTCATAAAGGAATACATAGCGATGCCATGAGGAGGTTTGCCAGTGGTCCACCAGCCTTGCATGAAATCATGAAGCTTAGTATCATGAAGCCACATAAGTTGAAACTTAAAGTAGGGTTATTTTTTAGCCCTAACTCCAAAGCAGAGAGTTTTATAGGCCAATTATCAGATCCCCTACCCTCTAGAATCATAGAACTAGCACTTCTGTTATTACCCATCCAATAACTGGATATCAAAAACCTATCCAGTCTCTCTGAGATGGAATCTTCCCCACACCTTCTATTGTGCCAAGTAAATATCCCATTATCTGGCTTGATGTCAACCAAGTTTAGGGCCTAGATATGAGCACTGAATATAGAAGAAAAAGGCTCGATACTGTCCACCCCACCAAGTTTCTCCTCCAGATAAGTGATAGAGTTGAAGTCTCCAGCCAAAATCCATGGGTACAGGGGAACCAAACTTCTCACAAAGAAAATGTGCTTCCACAAATTCACTTTACCATTGTAATCAATAGGAGAATACACATTTGTAAGTAGGATGGTTTCACCATATTCATTATCATACCCGACCATCGAAATAGACCATCTGCTGGAAATCCAAGTAAGAGGGGATATCTTAATCTGATCCCATAAACAAGTTACACCACCAACATATTCACATGCACCAATACACTGGTATTGCCCCCTTCTCCACAACTTAGGAGTAATATTGAACATACTATCAATAGCCAATTTAATTTCCTGAATAAACACCACATCCGGAGAATGCACACGAACCAAATCATGAACAACTTTTTGTCTGGAGATGTTGTTCAACCCCCTTACATTCCATGAGAGGATAATAATTTTTTGGGGTTATAAAAATGGGAGTCCAATGTTCTCACCAAGCTTGACTCCACCAAAGTCTTCCCCATTAACTTAATTTTATCCTAGTCCTTCTTCCGACCCACCTTCATATTCTTATCCAAAAAACTTTTTTTAATTATTTTCTGCTGCAATCCCAACACTGTAGGAGTTTTGTAGTCCAAGGATGACTGCATCAGTATCTAAGTAGGAGAGGGCATAACTAAATTTGTACCACTTTCTAAAATAGTTTCCCTTATAGGGCTATACCCATCCATGTCCCCTATACTCAGATCCAAAGCCCTTTGTTTTTCATTTAAACCCCCTAGATCTGATTCCTTAAGTTCCCCCTCAAGAAGAGACATCTGATTCCGCCTTGTTATATTTGCATCAGGTAGCGACATTTCAGGTATCTCCATGCACTGATCAAGATCATCTAATATTTCAAAATAGTTGAGTAGAGCATCTGGCTAGCAATCTTTAAGGTCTTTGTTTGCCCTTCGTCCTTTGTTTCGGGCTTTTACTAGAACAAAAACTTCCTTATCCCGTTCCTCTTCCTTTATCGGGGATTTTCCTTTATCCAAAAATTTTCTAGACCGAGAGGGCCTAGGATTTGAAGCCACAAGTGGGACAAACTTAGGGCATTTTCTTTGTAGGTGGCCATATTCACGACAAATCTAGCAATGAAATGGAAGAGCTTCATAGTCAAGTTTTTGAACCCATGTAGTTGATCCAAATTGTATTTCAATAGAATTTGGAATAGGATTATTTAAGTCAATTTCAACACAAATACAAGCAATATAGATTACCTTTTTATCTATTGTTTGTTGTGACGGTCCAACCAGCTTCCCAAGAAAAAGGGCAATCTTATGCAAGATATCAGTTCTCCAAAATTCCAATGGGAGCTGTGGAAGCCGTACCCATGCTGGAACCCATGACGATCGCTCCTCTGATGTGTTGAAACCCACATGCTAGGGTTTAAGAAAGAGTCCCACTTGGTTATATAAATAAGTACCCCCTTCAAATTCTTTGTTACGATCTGCAATACAAGAGAAAACCACCATAAAATAGTTGTTCGCACTCAACATCACTTCCACATTGCCTTCAAGATTCCAATTTTTTCTAACCTAAGCCTCCAGAAAGGGGAGAGAAATTTGGATGCCAAAAAATTTGTCAATAAGGGTATGTTTGGTTAGATACTCCACATATTCCTCCACCAAGTTTGGTTGAACCACTAGAACTGGCCTGGCTTCACATCATTCCAAACATCCATTGTTCTTTAACAAGCGGTTCTCGACATGCACTGGAAAATCATGTTCCTTCCAGTCATTTTCAAATGAAAAAACATCACGAGCATGCACTCTCTATTTCGGACCTGATGCCATCACAACATTCCTCCAATTTTTCAGACCTCCTTTGGAAGTTGCTGCCATCCCCGCACAATAGTTTTTCTTCATCAAACCCTAGCTGAGTAGTTTTTCCTCCGCATTCATTTGCACCCTTGCCTCTTACCAATTTATGATTTAATTAAACTATCTAAATATTATTTCATATTATATTTTCCCTTCAAATATATAAATAATTTTTCTTAAATCAATAAATCAACTTTCAACATAAGTATTTCTCTTCAAATATTTATTTTCTCCACTTTAATAATTTCAATATTTAATTTAAATAATTATCTCCTTATAACTTCCTCCAATTATTCTTCTCCTTTACTTATAATAATACTACTCATAGTAATTAATTTCCAATTAAAAACTTCTTTAAATAATATAACTTCTTCCAAGGTAACCTTTACCCTTAATTTTGCATTATTTCAAATAATTTCCTCCAAATTTTAAATTTATCTAAACTTTCCTTTCTTAAAATAATCTCTTCTCTTTTAATTTATTAAATCAAATAATTCAAAGGTTAATGTAAATACCTTTGCACTTAATTAATACTTGGCATGCACATCTTTTATTCTACAACTCCACATTTCAGAAAATTTTTGACTTCTCTCTCAAACATTATAACACCTTCTTTACCAAGAATTCCCAATAGTCTCTACTACTAAATATTTCACCTTCCTATTCTAGTATGTGTGTTTTTTTTTTTTTGGAATTTACATGGTGGAATCGATAGCTGCCATGAATTCAGGCAGGCTGTCTAGCTTTTTATGGCCGCCACAGTATTCTGCGCTATCCGCCCCAGAAGCCGCCACACAGATCTTCACGTAGTCCACCCCTATAACCACCATGCCACAATCATTTTAAACCTTTTATGCCACTGAAAACACCAGGAAATGGATAAGTTTTTAGTCCGGTGAGGCCCGAGATTTGAACCTTGGACCTCCACCCCCTTATGGGGTTTGGATGAACCAATTGGTCTACACCTCGGACCTTTGTAGTATGTGTTATTGCACTTAATTTTTCTAGAATTTATCTGGTCTTCCTTGGTCTGTGCACTCTAATTTTTAATCACCCTTCAACCACCTTTTTTTATTCTTCTATGATTTTCTATACAATACTCTAATTTACTTTACACTCCTTCCATGTCTCAATTCAACCATCGATTAGTTCTTTTCTCCTATACTTTTTTGTACATCGCTCTCTCCAACCCAATTTCTCCAACTAAATCCTTCAACATACCTTTGAATTATACTCTTAACTTCTAGCTTCTCTCATAATGAGAGACTTCATGCTTATTTCAAACGTGGCCACTTAACTATAACTCCCCTTTCATATCTTTCTTCTTAGCTATGACTCTTCACAATTAGGCTCTCTTATCCAACAAAGACATTCCAAATTTGGCTATTCCTTTAGATGTAAAATTCCTTAATATCATTATTCTCTTCAATTTAGTAGGGTTTTACTCTATTGGGCCTTCCTACAATTATTTTTCAATAGGTATTTCTCTCTTATCGGGTCTTCCTACAATTCTCTTCATGGCTTCTATCTTCCCATGTTTCTTTCTTCTCCTCAGGTGATTTTCTTCTTGTGGATGATATTTTATCCTTCCATAAATACTACTATTTTGAATAACATTGCTCTTCTCCTAAGATCTTCAATATAGTCCAATGGTAGCCAACAGTGGCTTTGATACCACTATTAGAAATTCAACTATATTTTTCATAGGATCAATGTAAAATATTCACACAAATGCATACATTCAATATCACACTTATTGAATAATATTATTGATGAATATTAATGCAAGAAATGCAAATACAATTCAATGCAAGTCTTATTCTCACTATCACATCGATTACAATGGTTTGTCTTCAACATGGATATGAGACTCTTCATATTCACAACTCTTGACCTTTCTACTTACACCAGCTTTTCATCACCTCAAACACATGAGAGATCTAACTCTTTATATTTCTCATGGAGAAATATAATAATAAATCTCTTGTTGACTCCATATATCCATAAGAACAAACCTCTAATTATTACACACACAAAGAAAAATACATACATGACTCTACATTTACATGACACCCATTATAGACTTAAATATTTGCATGACTCTAAACTAAACTATTTACAAGGTACTTACAATAATATTGCAAGGTACCAAATTATGTAATACTTCCAATATCCCTCTCTTTTTAAATGTTGAACCTAATGGTTCATATGATTTCTATATTCTTGGAATATATAAAGACTCTCACTCTTGATCAAATTCTTCTCTCCTAGTTCATTTTTAGGTGGCAATGTAGATTTATGATGGTACTCCACAAATATAAGTTCACATAAAGGAATTCAAGTCTAAGAAGGCTAATATGTAAGGGATCAAGAGATAGGCTAAGTCTTCAAAGAAATGAATACCACTTGTAGATAATATAAGAGGGAGGGACATGAAACAAAAAATTGCTTATTAAAATTACCAAGGATTGAAGTTGAATTCTTGAAGCTTGGTGGACATCTTCTATATGATGAGGAATATTTTGAAGGATATACCTCAAATTTAGAGGCCCACTGGAGCATCCATTATGGGGGAAGATATTTTTATCACTAATATCTTCTCTCAGCCCCTCAATTCAAATAATGGGACTATGTTAAAATTTTAATTTGATTCATGGCCAAGAACAACATTGTGTGATGTTTTAGATAGGCCTAAGGGCATTTTATTATACAATGTATTAATTATTTATAATATTTTATTATGTAATACCTATAGGCCATGGTTAACCTTGTTATGGTTAAACCCTCTTTATAACTTGTAATTAACCTAAATTATTCTTGTTATGTTAGCTTAGGTTAAAATTTATGATGTAGTTAGGGTTTTGTTATTGCTATTAATACCCCATCCACTCCTAATTTTTATATCTGAGTGTTGTGTAATGTTATCTATGGATAATATGATTAATTATGGTACCTATAGGTGCCTACCATCTCTCTCTCTATATATATTTTTTTACTTTCTTTTCACTTTCTAATATAATTATGTGGGTGGATTTATTTTGTTTATATTTGGTAAATATTGTGAATTCCAAGATTTTTATCCATTGCTTTCACTTTTTAATTTTTATCTGTGTTCAAAATTATAGTATACATCAATGAAATGCAATATTTTTATAATCCACTTGTTGATTCCCTTCTCTTGATTCATAGTAGACATGGAAAATTGAACCACCTAAATGAGTTTCCCTAGAACCCCTGAGAAGTACCTCAAACTTATCAAGTGTAAGTTTGGACTTCCCTTCCTTTTTTTTCTTTACCTTTTCCTTAGTTTTGCTGAATTCACAATCGTCTAGTATAGGGTATGAATTCAACATATTAGGGTTTTATCTTAGAAAACAAAATTTTTAGGCCAAGCTCCAAGATGTTGGTCCTCCCCTAGGTTTTACTTTTTGTTTACTCAATTTTTACCTCCAAAATTATTATAAATATATGGATTTGATCCTCTTTTTCTAACAATCAAGATCTTTAGCAAAAAAAAAAGGTTTTCCTAATAGGTCTTCCAAGCAATTTTCATGAATTCTCCTCACAAGATTAATTATTCTTCTGCTGCTCTACTTTTGTGATTTCCTGATCTTGGTGGATAAGTGTTTGAGACTTGAGGAATATTATACCATATGTGGAGGTCTTCATCCTTTGGTTTTTCTCTCACTACCACTAGGTTCTTTCTTACATTTTTAGTCTACTTAGATTTGCAATTATCCATTTTTGTATTTCATTTTGCATTGAAGGACTCACACCCTGTCCATACAAGTTATAAATTTGGTAGAGCTAAATTTTTGGTCACTCTTTATGGGGTATGATTTTGGCTCCTTTAGGTTTAGGGGTAAATTTTTAGTCTCAAACCCCTGGTCTGCTTCTACATGCTCCATTTAGGTCATAATATTACTGTTTGCACTCTATTTTTTGCATTCTTTTATTTTGTTGCATCTTATCTTGTTCACTTCTAAAATGGTCAACAATCACTTTTGCTTTCAAATGATTAGCTAAAAGGACCAAGGGGGGCACCTCCAAGCTCAGTCATAGCGGCCGAAGAAGACCCCCAAACTTTGATCAATTTTTTCTAGGGTTTGTGTAGTTTTTTTGTAGGTTGTGAAGCTTTTAGATATATCTAGACATAATTTAAAAGCTAGGATCAACCACAAAATCAAGTAAGTTATCTAAATAGACTTTTTAAGAATGTTTGTTGTCTAGTTTCTATCCATTTCTATTCTAGATCTAGATCATAAATAAAAATAAAAATATTAAAAGCATATAGTTTGCATCCTAGGATTAATCTATTTGTGCACTCCCTTAAACCCTTAATAAAAAGAAAAATATTTTCTTTATTGTAAGTTAGGGTTTTAGTCCTCATTGAAAATTAAAAATCATTCTAGGGTTAGTCTTGTTTGCTTGCATCATTGTTTGTCCTGCATTGTTCTTCAATTTCTTCTTAGCTTAGATTTTAGAAAGGCCAAACATAGGTGCTTGTTCAAATTGATACATCAAAACATTTCCACCTTGGACTTGGAGTGAGTCATTAAACCATTCCTGATGAACCCTTTGATCCCCAAGTCATCGAGTGTAGAGGTTCAACACACCCCCGTAGTCACCTTGTCTCTCTATAGATCTAGTCTAGAATCATATGTGGTAGGGTAGTTTTCCCCCTCTATATTTTTGGTGAACCCGACATGAAGGAATTTCTTTAGTGACCAAGTTAGGAATCCCATTCCTTTTGTTTTTCCTTTTGAAAACTTTAAGCAAGACCATTAAATTTATTTCTTAGGATTATAAAACATTAAAAATATTTCAAGAATATTTTATGAGTTTTTCACTTGTTTTTAGATCCCATTTTTCTCCTCTATCATGTCCCTTTATCCTATGTCTCCCAACCTTAGGATTAACCAAAGGTTTTTAGAATCTAGTGAGATTCTTTAGGAAGATGACTAGATTGATAGGGAGAATCCTAATCTAGAAGAGGAAGAAAATGTAGAACCTGGTAATGATCTTGATCCTACTAGGGGGTCTAACATACACCACACCTTTAAATTATTTTATCATAACTATAATTTCTTTAAGCATCATAGGGATACCTTGAATAAAGCCATGGATGAAGAATCCCAACTCAAAGAGGCTGGGATATATCATCATCAAACCATTTCTCCTCAAAATATTTGCACCAATCCTTTGTTTGAATCTTTGCATCATGCTAATCCATTTCATAAACCAACATATGCTACTACTATAATCACCAATGTTGGAAAAAATCCACAAGTTCCTCTAACTAGTAGTGCATCCCACAATTATGCTTAATTTCCTCCTCATTCTGCTAATCTCAACATTCATTCTTCTATCTCACCAAATGTTAGTTATCCTCCATAACAAGATATCACATACCATAACCCATATCATAATAGTGTTAATACCTCCAACATTAGCCAAGTTCCCTTTCAACAACCTACCTATAACCCTCCCTTAGGGAACCTAAGGGATTGAACAACAACAATCCCAATATGCAAAGCTTGATAATTATGGTGAAACAATTAGTTTAAAGAATGAATATGATTTGACCTCTAAGTTTCACCTAAAGATATAAGCAAATGTATAATCAGCCCTTAGACCTAATTGAACATTTAAGGATGTTTAGGAAAACATGCCATGATATTATATATGATTATATATTGTTACTAAATATATTCCCCAATATTCTTGGTGGCATGGCATTGGAATAGTACTATCAACATCCTAATCATTATCTACAAAATTTTAAGAATCTAATGGAGTTGTTTGTTCAATAATTTAGAGCATATGTTGAAAAGGGTGATCATGAAAAATTTTTATCTGTTAAAGCAAGGTAAATATGAAATTTTTTTAGAATTCTTGTCTCATTGAAGAATTTTAGTTAGACAACTAAGATATACCTTACCGCCCCAAGACATGCTAGAAATATTTATCAAATAATTTCAAGAGAAAATATCATATGAATTAGAAACTACAACTATTACCTCTTTTGAACAAGCAATAGATATGGCAAGAAGGGTAGATCAAGCCCTTATTCAAAGAGGTCAAATTAAAATAAGGAAATAAGAGGATATGACCATAAAAACCTAGTATAAGAATAAACATGTATTTGGTGATGGGGTAACGGATAGTAGACTTATCAAAAATTTTGCTAATACCTTTCAAAATATTGTGCTTAAAAAAAATAAAAAACCCCATCAAGAAACTTTACGAGATAACCAATTTATTTTATTGGTCCTAAAACAAATTTAGGAAGCTAACATGATTGAGTTTCATCCCATAAGAAAACTTGATACCGTGGATGATTGGTATAAAATTGGTCAACATTGTGAGTATCATAGAGTGGAGGGACACATGACACATTTATGTAAGAGATTGAAACATGTGGTTCAATACTTAATCGATGCAGGTCATCTTATTATAGAGGATTCTCAACCTACTCCTAACCACAATCCTCCAACAAACAATCAACCTCCTACACAAAAAGCACCCACAACTAATCAAGACATGAGGATCTTCCAAAATCCCCTACCTAATCATAGGCAATAGGTAGCTAATTGTAGACACCAAATCCTAGCCACTTGTCATCCACACACAATACAATCACAACCATTCAATATTTATTTATATATATATATGTATTTATTTATATATTTATATAAATATAAATATTTTATATATTTATATAAATATAAATATTTTATATATTTATATAATATATATGTGTGTGTGTGTGTGAATAAATCTAAACCCTTCGTCATGTCTTAACCATTCATCATGTTTTAATCTTGGCTACCCGTTGATGTCGTCAAAACCCTGACATGTTGAAGGTAAGTTATAAAATATCATTCACTTTTGTGAATGAGGTTAAGCGGTTAGTTAATTTAAAAGTTGATTATGAATTCCTGAGATCATTATATCTCTTCACCCATCATCACCCAAATCCTAGCATTCTACTAACATCCTCCCTCCTCACTATTGCTGCATCCTCTTTTTTTTGTTTTCAAAACCCTTGTGAACCAAATCTAGTTCTTTAGTACACCTCCCAGAAACCTCCAAACACTATCGAGCATTCCCATAATGCTACTAAGAATAACAAGAATATTGTAGGGTGTTCAAAACCCTCCTAGAATTCTCTTGGGTGTTTCCCTTCAACCAATTTATCATCGATAAATCCTCGAACACTTATCAAAGTTTATGCACAACTAGATCAAAAAATAGAGACATCAATTAGCATCATAGGTATTATTCTTATAAGGTAATATGTATTATTGCTTTTTAACTTATGTTTTATGTGTTTTACGTGTATTTCATTATTACTGCACCTAGGGTTCGTAGATTTATTATTTTAAAGGGTCTCACATAGTGGAGCCCTTGCATATACTATTGATATTTTGTGCATTGTGATCTATGTGTAGGTTATGTTGAGCAAGGTGCAACGACAATATTTTTATTGTTGTCAACACACTCAGATGGACAAGTTGATGTAGTGGACAGTTGTTCGGAGGTTGTTCAAAGTATGTACAGTGGTGTTCAATGCTTATGAGGATGTTTTTTATGTTCGGGTGAAGTTGTTATAGGTTGTTCATGCAAATTTGCAAAAGTTGCAAAAATCGTCAGGAAGTTGTCAAAGTAGCAAAATTGTCAAAGTTGCAAAAATTGTCAAAGTTGCAACAACATCAATGGAATGTGTTAGACAACCCAAGATACTATTTGGAGGTTTTTTTTTATCATTATAAAGTGTGGTTGCAGTGTTGGAATGACCGGTTGTTTCGTCGGTGCATTGTTGGTCAGTTTCATGCTTTATGTGACAGGTGTAAAATCTATGTCATAGGTCACTTTGTGGGATGAATATTAAGAAATTTGTGAGGAATTAGACCTTAAATATTTTACTAGAGGTAGCCGAATATACTGAGAGCTTCATTTTTAAATTTTAACCCAAACAAATTTTAGAAGAAGAAATGTGGAGCGTCGCAAAATGGCTCTGGAGCAGTTTTTCTAGTTTATGTGACGTGTAAAATCAGTGTCAGAGGCCACTTTATCGGAGGTACTGCATATAATCCGTGAAGAGTTAAAATCTAAAATTTAAACTGAAGGTATTTGGTTTATCCAAATATATATGTTTTAAGTTTTATCTCGTTTAGAAATTTGAGGAATTTTATTGTTACAAAAAGCCTTGTCAGCTCTTTTTAGCAATTTTGGCAGTTTCTAAGAATATAACGGTTGAGTGGTACTTTTGTGTAATTGAAAAAAAAGATGCATTTTTTAATGTGAAGCATATATATGTTTTAAAATAAATGGTAGAAGGAGGTTTTTTGGAGAAAGGACTACTGGTGCATGTTGTGAAGAATTTTTTTTGGCATTTTGATTGAAAAAATGTGCAAGGTGTGAGATAATCAATGTGCAAAGTTGAGAAGATTGAAAAGGTTAGACAAAAGATTTTAGAGGAGAATATTTGTGAGCTAGACCACTTAGGGTATTTTTATGATATTTAAAACTTTTATCAGAGCTTTTTAAATTTGTTGGGTTGATGCTTGACAATAGGGGTCGGTGCTTCTTGCAGTTGGTGTTGCTAAAGTTAGGGTTGGTTGGTGTCATTCCTTGCAATTGGTGCTGAAAAAATATTGCAAAGACTAAATATTTTCAAGGTTGGATTTGGATGGGAGTCCAAATAGTCCATTGGCATAGTGGTTTTCCCACATTAGGTTTCCACTATAAATTTGGTGTTATGTGATGCATGTTTGTGTGATTTCTTGTTTTTATTTGATTTCGTAGTTGGATTAAATTTTTAATACACACTGATTCACCCCCCCTCTCAGTGTCATGATTAGTTCAACAATTGGTATCAGAGCCAAGTTTTTGAATAGGATTAACCAGTTAGGTTGATCTTGGAAGTGACACAATAGCAGGTGGTGAAGGCTTCTCATCAAACAAAGCACCATTGTTTGATGAAACTAATTATGCATTTTGGAGACTCAGGATGTAGACATATCTTTGTGCTTTAGGATATGACATTTGGGATTCAGTAAATAATGGATACATAATACCCACCACTTCTCCAAATGATATTTCTAGTAAAAAACTATTTTAAAATGACTCAAAAACAAATAATACTATCATGTGTGGATTAGTGGATAGTGAACTGGTAAAGATTATGGGTTGTAAAACAATAAAGGAAATATGGGACAAACTAAAGAGTATTCATGAAGGAGACATTAAGATCAAGGAGGCCAAGTTACAAATACATCAAACTCAGTTCGAAGGATTAAATATGAATGAGGATGAGAATATAGAGGCATATATGCTGAGAGTTAATGAAGTCATTAATGCGATTAGAGGAATCGACGAGGAAATCAAAGATTTTGTCATTGTAAAAAAGGTATTAAGGTCCCTTCCCCAAAGATTTGATTCTAAATTTTTAGCTATAAAAGAAGCTAAATATCTGAATTATTTTAGTATGGATGAGATGCATGGTTCTTTGACTACATATGAGATGAGAATAGGAAAATATAAACCCACAAACAGAGAAGCTGCTTTTAAAGCCCAAAAAAATATGAAAGCAAAACAAGAATTTGAGGAAGAAGAGACATCATATGAAATGGAAGAAAACTTTGTTTGAAAATTAAAAATGGGAAAAAGAAAATACAAAGGAAAGTTACCATTTAAATGTTTCAACTATGGAGGCATTGGGCATTTCACAACTAAATATCCACTTAATGATAAGAACAGAAGTGATGAAGGATCACATGGAGAAAGAAGTGACTGGAAGAAAAAATTAAATTTCAGAAAAGGTAACTTCAAGAAGAAAAGTTTCATCTCCAAGAAGGTCAGTTCATAAGAAGATAGCTCCAGTGAGGATTTTGAAAAAGAAATAGATGAATCTCTTTTCATGGCATTCGAAGAAGGAAAACTAGAAAAAGAACAGGAATGTGATGAAGAAGAAATTGATGCAAAAGTGAATTTGGAAGAGGAACTAATTGTAGCTCTAGATGAATTGAAGACAAAAATAAAAAGGAATAAGAAAATTTCAAGAAAGCTTGAGGATGCAAATGAAATAATAACAAGTTTGAAAGTGCAGATAGAAGAATCCAAGAATATCTTCGAAGATATTGAAGTGCAAATAACCATGAAAATAGATTCTTACAAAAATTTAGAAGAAGAGATTGTTGGTTTAAGGATGCAGCTAGAAGAGATGAATCAAAAAATTAGCTTTTATCACAAATGTGAAGAGAGTTCTATGAAGCTGGATAAGATCATAAAGAACTAGAAGACTACATGCATCAAATTTGGTTTGGGTTTTGACAAAGGAGAATCATCAAATGGATCAAATGCCACAAATGAAGAATCCACAAAGAATGAAGAAAATAAATAGGTTAATCAAGCAAAAACAAATCATGCAAAGGAAAACAATAATGCAAGGCACGAAAGGAGAATTGACAATGATGGTTTCACCAATGTCACACATCAAAGAAGAAGAAAATTTATGGCTCCTACAACAACATGGTAAAGACCACCACCCAGGTTCAATCATCCCTTTTTGGTTACTATTTTAAATGCAATGGTTATCGACATAAGATTTCATATTGTAAGTATAATGTAGGACCAAGGAATTTTTTCAGTAGAAATGCTTTTTCACCTTTGATGGATTATGTAGTAGAATGTTATAATTGTCATAACTTTGGGCATATTGCAAGAAATTGTATAAGTACATTTGCATCAAATCAATTTTAGGGAAGAAAATTTCAGCCAAATGGAATAAGACAAAATAGAAAATTTCCCAAAAAACATGCACAAGCTATTGAAAAAGAAAAGCCAAAATAAGAGCCCAAAAATGTAATCAAACCGGAGTGGAAAGAAAAAGAGCAACCTAAGGAAGAAAAGGAATCCTTGATCGTACATATGGCATTTAAAGCACAGAATAAATTCGCACCATGGATACTTGATAGTGGATGATCCAGTCATATGACAGGTGACAAACAAAAATTTGAGAAGTTGTAATAATATGAAGGTGGTTGAGTGAAATTTGAAAACAATGATGGAGTTAAGATAGTTGGCAGAGGTTTAGTTAAGATCGGTTATGGAAAAATTAGGTCAAAAGAAGTATTGTTTGTGGTTGGTCTGAATCATAACTTATTGAGCGTAAGTCAAATTTGTGATAGAAGTCATGATGTGATCTTTAAGAAGCAGGGATGTGAAATTAGAAATGCAAACAGTGGGAAGTTGATAGCAGTTGGATCAAGGACATCTGGAAACTTGTACACTCTCTCAAAGACTTTAGAAGGAGCTTGCTTGATTGGATATGAAGAAGAGAATTGGTTGTGGCACAAGAGGCTCGGTCATATCAGTTTTGACAACCTAGTAAAAATCAGTTCAAAGAAAGTAGTGAGAGATATTCCCACCATTGGAAAACCATCAAATAGCATTTGTGCTTCATGTCAAAAAGGGAAGCAAACTAGAGTCTCATTTAAAAAAAAAGTACTACATGAGCAAACCTTTGGAACTAGTACATACTGATTTATGTGGATCCATGAGAACACAAAGCATAAACGATGATAAATATTTCATGTTGTGTATAGATGACTATTTCAGGATGACATGGATATTGTTTTTGAAGCATTAATCAAAATATTTTGAGATGTTCAAGGTTTTTATAAACCAAGTTGAGAATAAAACATGAAAAAGGATTAAATGTTTAAGGTCAAACAGAGGAGGAGAGTTAATTTTAGAGGATTTCATAGAGTATTGTGAAAAATATGGCATCAGAAGACAATTTTCAGTAGCTAGGACACCTTAGCAGAATGGTGTGGTAGAAAGAAAGAACAAGGCAATGTAGGAAATGGCATGGACTATGTTGACTAAGAGTAAAGTAGCAGATAGATTTTAGAAAGAGGTAGTCCATACTACAGTATACATCAAAAATAGGTGCATGTTGAGGACGCATGAAATAAAAACTCCTTATGAGTTGTGGTTCGGTAAAAAGGCAACAACAAAATATTTTAAAGTTGTTGGAAGCAAGTGTTACATGAAATAACTGAAGAAAACCTTGGTAAGTTTAAATATAGAGTGGATGAAGATATTTTTCTTGGCTATTCATCAAAAAGCAAAGCTTACAAATATTGCAACAAGGGGCTAAGAAAAATTGTGGAAAGTGTCGATGTTAAAGTTGATGAAGGAAGGGAATGAGTAATTAGCTATGAAGAGAACTACCCAATTTATGAAGAGGTCATTGAAGGAGATGAGGAAGAGGAAATGAAAAAGAAACCAAGAATTGACTCAAAGGATTCGAAAAGTGATTCAGAATTGGAAGAAAAAAGAAATTCAAAACAGTGTAGTGGCAGAAAGATCATCCTAGAGAGCAAATAATTGGAGACCCCAGAGTTGGTGTTCAGACAAGAATATTAGTAAGTAACTACTATTTACTATCTAGAATTGAGCCCAAAAATGTTGCCAAAGCAAGCAAAGATGAAATTTGGGTAAAGGCAATAAATGAAGAATTAGATCAAATCGAGAAAAACAAGACTTGGGAGTTAGTACCAAGACCCACAAATAAAAATGTAATCGGTACTAAATGGGTCTTTCAAAATAAATTGAATGAATACGGACAGGTAGTCAGGAACAAAGCAATATTGGTATGCAAAGGGTATGCACAAGTTGAAGGTATTGACTTCGAGGAAACCTTTGCACCTATGGCCAGACTAGAGGCAATTAGAATGTTTCTTCCTTTAGCAGTTTACAAGAATTTCAAAGTTATCAAATGGATGTGAAATCAGCATTTTTGAATGGAAAACTTGAAGAAGAGGTTTATATTAAGAATCCAGATAATTTTCAGCTTGGTGATGATCCCAACTAGGTTTTCAAGTTGAATAAAATGTTATATGGCTTAAAACTGGCACCTGGGAATGGTATGCAAGGCTAGATATTATCTGGTGTTATGTGATGCATGTTTGTGTGGTTACTTGTTTTGATTTGATTTCGTAGTTGGATTAAATTTTTAATACACACTGATTCACCCCCCTCTCAGTGTCACACTTAGTTCAATAGGTTACAATAGGCATCTTTATTAATGGTTGTTGTAGCTTGAGTGGTCCCATAGGGATACACAAACCCACTCATCAATTGTTTGTAGTGAAGACAAACCGAAGACACCAAAATTCACTTTAACGAGGGGTTTTAAACCCTCTCATTATAATATTGTATCAAAAGTAATAAATTTTATTGTAACCCTATATGGGGTAAATATATTGTACAATTTGGAGATCCAGGATCCTTGAGTTGTAATAAATCATATCTATTATCTTGTGCATATATTTTGTTATTTGCTTTGATATATTGTCTTTAATGGTGTTGTTCATTTTTACTTTACAAAATGGTGATCACGATGGGAACCCCAAAGGGTTTCTTATTTTAATATACCTTGCCAACATTATGATCTATATTTTCTATTTTTTTTGCAAGTTTTCAGAGATTCAATCACATGAAAATCATAAAACTAAGGTTTTTGGGAGTAGTTGGATTTGATATATGGTCACACAGATGCCCTATCACATCTGAGGAACACCCCACCATATTTGGGAGATGCCTCATCACATCTAGGAGACTCTACACTATGTTTAGGATATGTGGTAAGAAATACATTGGCTTCTGGGTAAGTCTTGATCAAACCCCACCTCCAATTTTATTGCTTTTTAAAGAGGGATTGAAAAGAAGATATCTACTTTCTGTTTAAAAATAAATACATCTTGCATATTAGGAATTAAAAAATATTTCTTCATATAGTTTGCACATAGGATAGATTTACACTTGTGTATTCATCTTTAGAACATTCATTACACTAAATTCAAGTTTTTGTTGTATTGTGGTGTTTTTGCTTTTTACCTTGTGTGTTGTTTGCAATAAAACAAAAAAAAGGTATAAGTAGCTAAAATTTAGGCTAAATTCTCTCACTTTTTACTTTTTTAAGCTAGAACAAGTCATTGGTACTCAAGATTACTCCCATTGTTGGAATCACTTGCTGATTCAGGGTGGAAGAGCTAGGTGAACCCTCCACTATTGGAATCACTTGATGATTCAAGGTGGATCTTAAGAGGTGTACCCTAGATTATTTTGAGGAACTTGGTATTAGTGTTCTTGGTCACCAACTTGGTTGAGTGAAAGAGTGTTTCTTGGCATTGTATTAACACCATAGACAACAAATATTTAAAAAGAATCACACACAATTGCATGATTCACATTCAACATCAGTGAGTTGGATTTCACCACCAACCACTAATCAAGACTAGTGATGGTGGGCTTCACCTCCACCCGTTGGCTCACCCCATAGACACCTTAGCATCATGTAAGAGATGTTTTTGGATTTCATCACCAAAAAAATCACCGCATACCATTTACCTTAGGAATCCATATTGCATAGTAGTTTAGGCTTAGGGAGACGCACATCAAAATACATGAACCACAAAAAAATCAGAATTTTTTTTGCAAGAAATAGGATTCAATTATTTGTTTTATTTTGTGTGCTTTTCATTATCATTGCACATTTCCACACACATCCCTCACATCTACTACCCATGCTTACTTCTATTTTATGACATTTACATGAAATAAATCCAAAACTATAATCAAGCATACACTAGATAACCCACCTCATCCATGGAGTGTTCTACTTCTTCCACAGTCACTTCGGTGGCTAACCTAGCCAATATAGTACAAACAAGACATTTTAACTTGTATGTTTGACCCTCTCACATAGTATTCACCTCGAATGCTAATATGATGCAAAGATCCATCTATACCTCCATTTCAGAAACTAAACCATCTACACCCACAAACCACCATAACACCTATATAGATATGGACAAAGTTAGAACTTGTATAAGACCAACCAATCCTATTCTAGAGCCACTTCACATTCCATCCCAAAAATTTTCTTCTTCTCAACATGAACTAACTCATTCACATCCCAATATCTTCAATCAAGTCTATACCAACCCTATTTTTGAGGCATCTTCCACACTTTCATACCAAATTCCTCCACCACCATGTAGTAAAATCACCTCCATCCCATCTACCTACACCACTATCTATTCCAACCCGCTCTACAAAGCATAAATTAATGTTGCTTCGTAGATTCCATCCACAACTCCCTATTCAATTGTAATTCCTTTCAAAAATTATCCTCCACTAACTTCCACCAACATTTCCAACACTCACACTTCACCTACATCCACTTCCACCACAATCACACAATCTACTTCAAAAATTGCCATACAACAAGCATATCAACACCTTAATTAATTTCTCATGAACCAACAAGATGCTCGTTATTATCCTCAATAGCAATCACAAGTAGTAGATTTTAAATTCTATTCCATTCCAGGACAACACACTTTCTTCACCCTTAATCCATCTTGGGTATCACAACCTTCTCAGGTTCCTATACCCACACCTCCATTCACCCACATCAATCCCACTTCTACAACCCAACACATTCACATTCCACAAACCCCATCTCCATTTCGTCAACAACAATCATTCCATAACCAAGTCCAACAACATGCCCAACATCATCAAGTACCCTTAAATCCATCAAGTCATCAATATCACATTCAATCTCAACAATTCACCACTCCACACACTCCACCTTAACACAATCATCAAATAATCTAGGTCTTTCACACACACGTGGAAGACCCTAAAATCTAAGCCATGCAATAACATATTGATAGCTTTATTTTGCATACTCTTGGTATGATATACCAGAAGCCTACTTTAATACAACTAATCAATCAACCTATTTAGTACCATCACCACCATATATGATAGACTTTACAGTACTAAATTTTGACAAATTTAAAGTGATTGAAGATCCTAGAGAGCACATCAGCACATTCATCCATTCATTCTTTTAGATTCAAGATCAAGATGCTTTGATGCTTATAAATTTTCCTTAGATATTAGGGGGAGATGCTTTAGACTGGTATAATCGTCTACCTCACCACAATATTTACACATTTAAACAATTGGTAGATAAAGTTTTGGAGAGGTTTTCCCTCAATGTTCGCAAGAAAACCACATTGACTGACTTGTACAATCTTAGAAAATTTGAAGAAGAGTCAATCTATGATTTTAGAAACCATTGGAGGGTAGTTATCACCAAGTTGCCATTCTCCCTACCAATGGAATAATTGACTTATATGTTTGCAAGGAGTTTGTTAAAACCCATATCCTTTTTGTTACAACTACAATAATACAAAACATTTGGCAAAGCTATCACTCAAACTCGTGTAATCAAAAATAAAAAAATACAAGGTGAGATAAAACCAAAAAAATAATGGCAAAATAAGGGTTAGTTTAAAGGAAATTATCCTGGCCAATCAAAACCAAGTCAACTAAATCAAATGATCTTGACTTAGCCGATAATGACTCAGTAACAACAAAAACCAGTGTAACAACAACCACAACAAGTGTCCTATCAAGCAGTTCACCCACCCCAACAACTTCATAAAATAGTGCCAATTGTGGAAAATCACCAACATCGACAATCTACTCAACAAGACCACATGTTCACACCTTTACTTGAATCATACACCTCCATCTTCTATAGGTTGCATGATAACAATTCTATTGCCTTACCCAAAATAATACCAGAAGATCAAGTTAAATGTGGCAAGAACTATAAGGAGCACTTGTTTTGTCCTTTCCATCGACATAAAGTGCATGACATTAACACTTTCTTTTCATTTAAATATATGGTGAAATTTTTGATAGAGCTAGGGACCATCAAGTTTGATAGTTCTTTGACCTAAAAAAACCAAAACCTTGGTATATACAAAATGCTACTTCCTCATTATGAGGAACAACAATAGGCAACAAGGGGGTCAAACATTAATATTCCTCATAATCAAGTCAACCATGTGCAATAGTAGCAAGGTTTTATGGGAACTATTCACGTAGTCACCCAAGGTCAAAGAAGCACCAATTGACAAAATTAACAACAACAGGTAGTTAACCTCCTATAGCATCTCAAGCAAGTGTGTTTCCACAACCTGCCAATTCATCATCACCCATCCATTTTTCCACCCATTCATACCAACCAGTTTACCTTCCAAGCTGCCCATATCAATCCACTCATATTCCAAACCATCCACAAAGACCTATCATCTCACTGAATAGCCAACTAACAACTAGCATTAAAATGGCTTTAGCCAAACTATCTATCTATGAGCTAATACAAAAATCTCCCCCACACTGTGAGCCATTAATGGAAATTTTAAAATCCATTGAACTTTAATCCCAAGAATACCTTCAATAATTTCATGGGGAGTATTCAAACGTGCATGGATCCTTTCATCACATTCTATGATTTTGAAATTAAATCAATTTCATCAGAATCGATGGACCCTCCATTACATATTATGGCTCAAGTTGATAGGAAACCATTTAAACGAGTACTTATTGACACTGCTCGTCCATCAAAATCATCACCACATATACCCTTTAACATCTCAATATTATTCTATCACACGTAATCAAATCCACCTTCACCTTAAGAGCATTTAATGATGCTCATTGTTCCATAGTTGGCACTATTTTTTTATCCATAGAAGTGGGGGTAAAAATATTGCATGCCATATTATGCATCCTAGAGAGGTCCATGGTGTTAGAAATAGACTATATTACATCATTTGGATAATGTAAATTTACCTTTCTTGGTATATACTTAGGACATTAAATTACTTTAGGGGGAAGTTATCTAGTTACTTCATGCAATGTAATAACTACACAAGTTTCAAAGTGCAAGCTATCCCTTGCACATCTAGGTAGAGTGTTGGCCAAGGAACCTATTTCATATATAAAGAACCATAGACATAAAAATATATATAGAGAGAGTGAGTAATACATCAGTAGGAAGTAGTGTAGACTAGTGTGGTATGATGTAGCAATGTGATGTATTGTGATGGGTTTAATATGCTCAATACCTATTCTTGAGTTGTAGCTATATTCATGGACTGTTCATTTCCTCCATAGCTACTTTTATAAACACCTCAATCATTTGTTTTTATAGTATACTTTCAATCATCTCATATATTTACTTTATTTCATATTATTCTACATCTTGTACTTGCTATCTCTCATTACATCCTACATCAAAAGCTAACAATGGAATCAGATATTGGAAATTTTGAGTAGTTTTGTTGCCATTGATGTAAAAATAATATTGGTTTAAATTCATCGTCATTAAGGACATTAAGTGGTTTTTCAAAAAGCAAGAAGGTTTTGGAAAGGAATAGGATATAATATTTATTTTTAATATTATATGCCTAAAAAGGGACCAAAGGATGAAGATCTAAGGAAGGATTTAGCTTGTGGAGTATGAGAACAAGTCGACATTTTGTAGCATGTGCAAAACCCAGGGCCACCTTCAAGCCCAATGTCTGACAATAACTGCAAACAAGGAAGCCACGAGCGAAGGTTTTCTAGGGAAAGCTAATGGGAGAGGGATCCCAAAGTTTTAAGGACCGCGTATTAACTTAGAAGGATACAAAAAAGTTAAGAATAACAGGCTAACCAAGCCAACACAGAACTGGTAAAAATCTAGGATAAAGAAAAGCAACATAATGAGGGAGTCAAAAATCATAAGGTATGTAATAAAGATCCCAACTTGAACATGTTTGATATCCTAGAAAATCTAGAAGTTGAAAAAGAAAATAGTAAGGATGATACCATCAGTGTCAAGTTTCCTAAAACCCTAGACTCCTCATCCAAATAGGGACCATCCACGACTATGACAAAAAGCCCCAAAAGCTATGCTCAAAATGAAGAAAAATTTCTAGGTCATTTTAGGTTAAACATGGACAAAATAGAGTCAAGAGTTGAAGTTGTGGAAACAATAGCCAGGAATGTAGCTCCTAATATTATAGTGGAGAAAATTATCCCTTATCAGACGAGCCCAATGGTAAAATGTTCCTTGAAGGCAAGCCCCTTGTTTAGGAACCAAAAAGGAGAGGTGAACCAAAACAAGGCTGAGGATGAAGAGGGAATTGAAAACCCCCAAAATGAGGAAGAAGGTTCATGCCCTAGACTATCACAGTATATGCCCCCTCATTTCAGTTCAAAACATACTAGAAGCACTACCAAGCCTTCGATAGATTATGGAAGTGAAAGAAATAAAGGGAGAATATCTACAACAGAGCACTATAGAATGAGAATCAATGAAGAAATTGCAAACAAAAAGCAAAGAACATTGTTACAGCAAGCTATTCCTGTCCAGGATAATAGAAAAATTGACAAACCCCCTTTGGATCAGGGAAGGGGGCGGGGAAAAAATATCAAACAGTATAAATGAAGGTTCTCTCATGGAATGTGAGAGGCCTAAACGACCCACCAAAACAAAGGATGGTTAAGTCTATAAGGAAGGATTGGAATCCTACTATTATTTTTCTTCAAGAAACCAAAACAGATGCGACACAATCAGCACTTATAGCTAGAAGTATTTGGAAGCAAAGGGAAGTGGCCTTTCAATAGGAGAGAGGAGCATCTGGCGGCCTCATGATATTATGGGATCCTATTAAAATAGAAGGAAGTATTATTCATGAAAATGAAAGAGTCTTAAGCGTATTATTTCATGATTTTGATACTAATAAGAATTGGATTATGTCAAATGTTTATGCCCCCACATCTGTCCAAGGGCGGTCTGAACTGTGGGAGTTTTTGGGGAATTTGAGCCAAGCTTTTAAAGACATTCCTTGGGTGATTGGGGGAGATTTCAATACCCCCATTTACCCATATGATAAGAAGGGAGGATCTGGGTTACCCTCAAGGAGCATGGAGGACTTCAATGAATTCATTAACACAAATGAATTGATGGATGTAA
The DNA here is from genome assembly GCA_028583015.1 of Wollemia nobilis. NCBI lineage: Eukaryota > Viridiplantae > Streptophyta > Pinopsida > Araucariales > Araucariaceae > Wollemia > Wollemia nobilis. The sequence goes on from JAQPPZ010001340.1 coordinate 2,446,879, forward strand.
GACTAAAAGGAGCCAAATTTACATGGAGTAACAAGAGGATAGGAATTCAACTGATTCAAGAAAGGTTGGACAGGGTTTTTTATCCAAGGAAGCTACAACAATTTTTGGTGATTCAACGTTACAAGCCCTTCCTAAATGTACTTTAGACCATAATATTATTCTATGGGAGGCATTTCAAGCTAACTCATTTAAAAAGCCATTCATATTTTTGTCAATGTGGGTTAAACATCCGGAATTCAAGAAAATAATAGAGGAATGGTGGCAGTAGCCTATCTAGGGAAGTGCTTCCTTCAAACTATCTCAAAAACTTAAGATGGTGAAAAACAACCTTAGAATATGGAATAAAGAAGTCTTTGGAAATATTTTTGAGAATAAGAGAGCAGTGGGGGAAAAACTGAGAATAATAGAAAGCAAAATCCAAAATGGAACCTATGATGAGGCGACAAGGATTGAATAAAAGGAAACCCTTTGTGAGGTTTATAATATTTTGGCTTGTGAAGAGATGTATTGGAGGCAGAAATCAAGGGCATTATGGCTAAAGGAAGGGACTCTAATTTAAAAAAAATTTCCATGTTACCACATTGAGCAATAGAAGCAACAATAATATTAGAAATTTAACTAAGGTGGATGGATCCTCAACTCAAAACATTCAGGAGATCAGGGATGAGGCTGTTAATTTTTTTAGTTCTTTATTGGGTGAAGAACAGGCCTGTAATTCCCAAGCAAAGGACTCTCTCCTTAAATTCATTCCACAACTCATTTATGAAATGATTAATGAGTCTCTTACAGTAGCTTTTTTAGATGAAGAGATCAAGGAGGCTTTGTTTAACATGGATCCTGACAAAGCTCCTGGGCCGGATGGGTTTTCATCGTGGTTTTTCCAAGTTTGTTGGGATATTGTTGGAGCAGAAGTTATTGCTACAATCAAGGAGTTCCAAAGTTCAAATAATATTCCAAGGGGTTTCAATTCAACTTTCATTGCTTTGATCCCTAAAGGCCCCAACCCCAAGACTATGGCTTGTTGTAATCACAATGACACTGAGAGGGGGGGTGAATCAGTGTGTTCTTTAAAAAAACTTCTAAAAAAATTAGTTTTAAATCCAGCAGTAGTTTAAAGCAGATAAGATAGATACTAAATGCATCAAGACAACATCACACACAACACGGCAATTTAACGAGGTTCACCAATGTGGCTACTCATCAAAAATGACTGCTTGGACTACCATCCAAATCCAGTCAATGCAAAGCTACAACTTTACATAATCCTTTACCAGCACCAACTGAAAGGAAAACCAACCCCTTAACTTTATCTACTTCAACAGAATGGAGCACCAACTCCAATTTTACCAGCACCTACTGGAAAGAGGCACCAACACCTTGTGCCAAGCTACAACTTGGAAGATAATAATAAAAATTACAGAATAAGACTTTCACCTCAATTTTCATGATCTACTATTTTTTTGCATTTTTCTTCTGCGTGAAACTCTTCGCACTGTCCGATCACTATTTTGAACTTAGAACTCCATCTCTCCACTTTGCACTTTTCATCAATGCACTCACGATCTGCAGATCCAAACTACGACTTTGCACTCTACTCGACCGAACTTCATTCAATCACGATCTGCATATTCAAGCTACGACTTTGCATTCTACTTGACCGAACTTCATGCAATCACGATCTGCATATTCGAGCTACGACTTTGCATTCTACTTGACCGAACTTCATGCAATCACGCTTCTCGCACTCGCACATTATCTCATCGCTATGCTCTCTTTACTGCAATTCCAAAGAACTATCACTTTGCTCACTCTCTGGATCGAAACGACTTGCTCTCTGCTTGACGTGAACTTGTTTTGCACATTTCACACATATCGCCTTCATTAACCTCGCAACAGCCCCCCTTTTTTATAGAAGAGAATTCCACATCAAACATATTCGGCTGTAACTTACGGGCTGCAAACCCTAATGATGTCAACATTAAACCCTAGATTTTTTTTGGCTGCTTAAGATTTGTGATTGTCGGTTGCAAACCCTAAAAATGCCTGCCATAAAACCCTAGCAAATGTCAACTTTAAAACCCTAAAGATGTCTGCTGTAAAACCCTAGCAACTGTCGGCTTTTAAAACCTTAAAGATGTCCGCTATAAAACCCTAGCAATTGTCAGCTTTGAAACCCTAACGACATCCACTGTAAAACCCTAGCAACTATCGGCTTCAAACCCTAAAAACCATCGGCCTTGATTCAAAATTGTCGGCCTCAAACTCTTCTACCACATTCTTCACCTTCCTGTAGCTTATTGCCTCAAAATAGCAACACGTCACGATATCGTGACACTTTTTGTGTCCGTACGCCTCCTCGACCTTGTCGTCGCGAAATCATGACCCTTTTGGCCTTTGAACGCTTCACTACCATTCTTGTCATGAAATTGCGACACTTTGATCAGTTGCTGACGTCATCCTCAATATTGTCGCAAAATCACGACGCTTCCAGCTTCCAGCAGCTTTTCTTGCATCCTATCGCAAAATCGTGACACTTTCAGCTTTTGCTGATGTCATCATCATTCTTGTCATGAAATCGTGATGCTTCTGGCTTCCAGCAGCTTTCCTTGCACCCTATCATGAAATCATGACACTTTCAGCTTTCGCTGATGTCATCATCATTCTTGTCACGAAATCACAACGCTTTCGGCTTCCAGCAGCTTTCCTTGCACCCTGTCGCGAAATCGTGACACTTTCAGCTTTCGCTGACGTCATCATCATTCTTGTCACAAAATCATGACGCTTTCAGCTTCCGTACAATCCTAGCTTCATGCAGTAGCGAAATCGCTACAACTTAGTGCCTTGTGCTTTCAAATTTGCTTTTACTTGTGAAATATTGACTCGTAGCGAAATCGCTACACTTTTGTGCCTTACACTTTCGACTTGAAGCATAATCGCTGCACCTAGTTCTGCCCTTTAGACCTGTAGCGAAATTGCTACACCTTCGTGTTGAGTATTTTCACCTTGTAGCGAAATCGCTACACCTTTGATTTGCGCAACTTTTACCCGTAGCGAAATCGCTACACCTTTACTTAGTGCATTTGCAACTCATAGCAAAATCGCTACACTTTTACTTTGTGCCTTTGCAACTCGTAGCGAAATCGCTACAACATTTTTACTTAACACTTTCTCCCTGCTTCTGCCCACGAAAATTCAACATGTAGCAAAATCGCTACAGTTTCTCAACTTAGCTTCTTGACCTCCGACATGTCACGAAATCGCGACAGTTTGCCTTGCGCCTTCTCTTTCCTCCGACTTGTGAAATCGTGACATTTTCGACTACGCCTTCTCTCTCCTCTGACTTGTCATGAAATCGTGACATTTTCAACTGTGCCTTCTCTCTCCTCACTTTCGTCATGAAATCATGACATTTCTGGCTATGCTTTCTCTCTCCTCGACTTGTTGCGAAATCGCGACAAAAAACATGTCGCGATATCGCAACAGTTTTCTAACTTGTCTTTTTCTTCAAATTTTTTCTATCTTCTGCATCTTAATGACTTCTGATCTGTCTACCCACTGCATCCTTGTATCTAACTGCCTATGTTGACAACAATGACAACCTTCTTGCAACACTTTGCTCAACAATCTCCCCCTTTGGAATTGTTGGCAACACCTGTATACATTCCTGTAACTCTTCTCCCCCTTTGTCAATAATACCAAAGGGCTGCTGCAGACTCTCCCTGAGTCCATCCTCACACTTCTCAGGCACAATTTGACTCCCCTTGAGTCCATCCTCAAATACTCAAATGCTCCCCTTGAGAAAGTGATCCCTGTAGCTAGTCACTTCTTAGGAAGTGTGACTACTCCTAATTTGCTTCGAAGATACTCAAATACTTCCTTGGGCAAAGGTTTTGTAAAAATATCTGCTACCTGTTCTGTAGTTGGGACATAGTCCAATTTAACTTCTCCTTCGGCAACTTTTTCTTTCAAGAAATTATACCTTATAGCAATGTGCTTTGTCCGTGAATGCAAAGGCATCTTCACACTTTTTGACCACTTAAATTCCTTTCCCTTTTTTTGGAGGTTAGTTATTGTAGCTGCAATATTGGAGTAATCCTTTATATAACATCTATAATAGCTTGTCATCCCCATGAAGCTTTGCACTTTGGTCACATTGGTAGGTAGTAGCTAATTCAAAATGGATTTAATTTTATTTGGATATACTACAATTTATTTTTTAGATATGATGTTCCCTAGAAATTGTTCCTCCAAGGTATAGAAATCATTTTTTTCTAAATTTCCATAAAGTTGGTTCTCCCTTAACAACTCTAACACATTGTTCATTAGATTCATAAATGCAAATGGGGCATTAGTCAACCCATAGGGTAGGATTGTAAACTAATAATGCCTATACCTAGTTTTAAATGTCATTTTGTGAGTGTCCTCCTCATGTATTCTTAATTGATGGTACCATGATTTCAAATCAATATTTGTGAATATCATGGCATATTTTAGTTGGTTGAACAAATATTTGATTCTAGGTAAAGGGTATCGATTCTTGATTGTAGCCTTGTTAAGCATTTTGTAGTTGATACATAATCTTAATGAACCATATTTCTTTTTAACAAATAGCACCGGTGCATCCCACAGTGACACACTCGGCTTTATCAATCCCTTTTCCCTTGCAGTTGTACTTTTAATTCTCACATCTCAATAGGATTCATCCTATATGGATATCTATGGATAGGTTCCACTCCTGGCATAATTTCAATAGTAAAATCAAATTCTCACATAGGAGGTATTCCAGGTAAGTCCCCAGGAAACACATATTTAAAGTCTTACAAAATTGGGTTTTTTTTAATACTTCTCTCTTCTGATCTTCTCCAACTTTGTTGAGTTTTATGACATAGACTATCCCTATTTTTTTAAGGGTTTTCTTTAGTTGCATATCTGAAAACATCTAGGGTTTAAATGACCCTTATTCACTATGAATTATCAGTATTTCCTTGCCCTTTTTTGAATACTAGATCCATTGATCTTGGAAATTGATCAAGGCTTTATGAGCCTGTAACCAATCCATCCCTAGGATCACATCAAAATCATGAATTAGAGCTACATACAAATAACCTTTAGTGGTACCACTAGCTAAATTAATATTTGCCATTGGAAAACATTGGTTTACTAAGTAGGTTTACCCAAAACCATACTCAACCTTCCACCCTTGGGCCAAATATCCTAGCCTTTCTGGAATATCCCTTACTAAAATAGAAGAAATAAAGCTATATATGGCCCCACTATCAATTAAGATATTTACTTGCTTATTAAAAATCTTATCTTTCACAAGCAATGGGATAACCTGCCCTTCTAGATTTTGGTTCCCAATTGCAACATAAATCCAATAGGCAGGTTCCTTCCCTTTGGAATTGGATGAGTTTGGCCCTGCTTGATGTGGACACTGGCTAGCATAATGAGGGCCCCTATAGTTATATCACCCATTCTTATGTCCCTGATTATTTTTAGGTTTTTGTTCCCCTACTTTACTTACTAGGGCTGAATTTTATGGCTTTTGAGACTGAAGTTTAGCATTGTTGGGATTGTTGTTGGTTTTCTTTTGGAAGTTCTTCTTGAACCTTCTTTGTTTCTTGTCATTTCTCTTCTTGTATTTTGGGGTATTTTTTGCCTTTTGATTCTATTCATCTTCCCATTTCAATAATACCTGACTATTTCTTTTCCTTTGTGCTTGTTGATCTTGCTCAGATAGGACAAAATAATTGATTTGTAAGTGAGACTCTAACTTCTTTTCTAGGTCATACACCCTTTTTAGTGACTTGGATTCATGCATGTTTACATGATGTCTCACCCTAGATTCTAACCTAAGAATAAACTTGTGGATCCTCATATTTTCATCATATGTGGATACTATTTAAGCAATCGAACCAACTTCTTATGGTATATTTGCACTATTTTGGTCCCTTGCTAAAATTTGGCAAATTCTTCAAATTTTAATGCATAAATTTTTTTTTTCAGTCATGTTTTCTTGAAGATTACCACAAAGTCCTTCCATTTAATATTGAAAACTTTGATCTTATTTTTCTTGTGGTAGGTTTCCCACCAATCTAATGCAGCCCCTTCTAGGTATATTATTGCCCAAACTATTTGGGTTCCTAGGGAGTAGCCCTTCACTGTGAAATAAACTTCTAATTCTCTTAGCCAAGCTTCGACCACATCCCCATATCCTTCATCAAATTTGGAGATGCAAATATTTTTCAGATCCCTAGCTAGTTTCTTTCCTAAAAGGGCTCTGGCTTCCAACTTTTCTACATTTAGTTCATCGACTTGGATAACCTCTAAACCTATAACTTGCAAATTTTTATTTGCAATGGTTTCCAACATTTGCTTCATCTGGTCCTATATGGTGGTAACCATAGCAGTGAGGTTTTCTACCTCTTTTTTGGAATTTCCTGAATCCTCATCCTCAATCCCTTATTTGACATTACTCTGTCAAGTTTTCCTAGTTAAAGTTGAAGTCCTCTTTTTTCTATCTTGAGGTGCCATCTATTATGGTCATGACCAATAATAGAAGATTAGATTATAGCTTCACCTTGAACTGCATTACTAATTCTAGCCAAAATATAGAGTTCTCTTGCTAAAACCATCTATACTCTAATTAGGGGGGTACACTAAGCTAAATAGTACCTTAAATTTACATGTCTATTATTACTATAAGTAAGGTTCCATAACATTCTAGCCACCCCTGGGTTTAATCCCCATTAGATTCTTAGCAAGTAGGAATCCTAAATCTTCTCGACTTTGTCCTAAATTTTGAATGGAAAAATATCTAAATCCTTTAAGAACATTAAGAAGCTCTATATCCTCATACCTAGAGCTCTGATACCATATGTAACGACCCAAAAACTAGCTATAAAAATAATACAATAAAGATCAGATTTTTTTTAACTAAGAGGGATTCATAAACCCCTATCCTACATTAGGTTAATCTATTGTTTTAGGTTTACTAAGTTTCCCAAATTTTCCAAAGAGTTACATCATATTCAATACCCTACACAAGTTCATCTATGTAGGCATATTATTTTTTTGCAGATAAGCTATCTATATCATCCTTCTTGATGAGCTAACTTATCACCTTTAGTATAGTCAAAGGTATACACCCATCACCATACCATACACAAGTCTATATGTGTAGGTATGCTACGCGTATTGTGAGTTAAGCTATCCATCTCATCTATAGATGAGCTATCTTAACTTTGATGTTAACAATCAATTTACTTATTTAACATCATCCTAAGGGGTATCAATCCCTTAGGTCCTTTCTATATTCACCCTAAGAGGTCTCAATATCTTAGGTCCTTTCTATGTTCACCCTAAGAGGTCTCAATCTCTTAGGTCCTTTCTTATGTTCACCCTAAGAGGTCTCATTTTCTTAGGTTCCTTTTATGTTTATCAAGAAGACAAGAATAGCTCTATCTATTTAATAAAACAAGGAATAAAATCTACAAGGCATACAAGAAGCATTTAAAGAATATTAACATCAAATACACTAAACAAAGGAAAAGTTGAATAATAAAGCTTGCATAATCCATAACTTAAATTAAAGGTTCATTCCTCATTCAATCATTCCACTTATTACATAAATCTAAGTATGGTAAAACCTCCATACTTTAAAAAATAAGTTATTACATTCATGTTGATCTAGGGATTTCTCCCCACAAGTCTAGCCTACTTGAACATAAATAAATCATTGCAATTAAAATTAAATCTGGTGCATTGGTTCCAATTGTCCTCTTGGTCCTCCTTATCTTTCCATAATTCATTTGAAGGGTAATAGGGGATCATGATAGCTCATGATTCTATGGAATACATGCATCTAAATGCATCTACTAGTAACATGAAACCAGTGCATTTACTATTAACTTTGCCAAATTGTAACTATATAAATTTAATTAAAGCTTTCAACCATCTATTGTCTAGTTGATATCATAATAATTTCCTCATTTCCATTCTCATCTCTCATTCACCCAAGAGAGTCATTCAAAAAATTATAGATAGATCACAAGTCTTACTTTAATAAGATCATTACAAAAATCATTATTTCAAACAGCTAAGGTCTCATTCCTTAACCAAGCAAATAATTTATATTTCCTTTATTTAGAATAATCAAATAACCATTCCTTTAATTATCTAAAAACTATATTTTCTTTATTTAAAATAATCAAATTCCCATTCCTTTATTCAAATAATCAAATTCCCATTCTTTTAATTGTCTAAATAAACTATTTTTCCTTTATTTCAAATAGTCAAAGTCTCATTCCTTTAATTATCTAAATAAACTATTTTTCCTTTATTCAAATAATCAAATTCCCATTCCTTTGATTATCTAAATAAACTATTTTTCCTTAATTCAAATAATCAAAGCCCCATTCCTTTAATTATCTAAATAAACTATTTTTTTTTTTTTTTCAAATAAATTAATTAAATAAAACATTTATGTAATTTTCTTTTAATGACCATCTCAAAATTAAATAATTTACTAAAAATTTAGAAGGTCAACTAACTTTTCCAAAAGAAAGGGGAAAGGTTTAAAAATTAAAGAATAATACAACAAAGCCTAAGGGATGCGGTGGAGACAATGGTCGACCAAACTTAAGGATACAGGGCTCGACATCTAAGGTGCCACAACCTGTTAAAGGTAGACACTTCCATCTATAGATAAACCTACCACCAAAAACTATAGTCGAAGAAGGGTAGGGCACAAATGAGGGTTTCAACTTAACCCCATGGGTGTAGTCTAGAGGCAAGGTCAACCCCAACCATGGACGTACACATAGTAAGAACCTCGACAAGAGAGCTCGATAATAAAATATTTCACTGGGACAAACAGATAATGAAGAAGGAAGCAACAACCCATAACCACAAGGAGGAAAACCTCAATAAAATGCTAACAATAAAAATGCAATCAACATCCACCAATAGGCTTTAGATGAAAGGCATGTTAGGGAGGATATATTATTTTTTGACAACAAGTAGTTCACCAATGGTTGCGATATTAAACTATTATCACCAATCAAACATGAAATCCACATGTATCAGTGCTTCAACTAAAAAGTGCTTATCATAGCTATGTACACAAAAACACGCTAAACAACCCAAAATACAATTCACTATGTAGCGAACACATATCATTATTTATGGTAAAATGATTACATTTCATCGATGACAAGGAGATAATAGGGAGTTTGTTATCAAAATCCAGTGGCTTACGAGGGTCACCTAGGGTGATGTTGAGGAGATACAAGTTACACACAGGCATATAGAACCCACACTTAGGTGGAGAACATCAGTGTTAAACACAACAAGATGATAGTGGTCCAACTAAATCAAAGGAGATAGAAAGGCAAACTATCGCTACCATAAGGGTGGCATCCAACTAAGAAATCATTCATAATATGGAAAGGGTAGACAACATGCTTGAATATACCAACCTGTAATTTTATAGAACGTATTTTATTTGCTTCTCAAGCTGATTTTTCACCAAAATCTAGTCCTTTATTCTTCGTTAGCATCCTTATTTCTCCACCTAGTGAGACAAAAACCCTCATCTCTCTTCCCCCCTTGATAAGGGATCGAGTTCCCCTTCTTCACGCCAATCCAACATCCTCATAACTCTACCCACCTACCCACCTTTACTCTCAGTCTAATCTCACAGGCAACCAAGCATGGTAAACTAATTTTTAATTTATTTTTCCCCTTTTCCCAAAATCTTACCATAAATGCAAATTATTTATCAAGTCGGCAAGAGCTTCTCTTCCCACAACCTTCCTTATTAGCTTTGAAGAAAGACTTTTTTTTAAGCCATTAAATTAATAATGAGTTAAATATCTTCTCAACTATTTAATAAAGTTCTATTATTATTAATTTAATACCTCCTTACTTATTTAAATAATTGTCCATTCTTATTTAAACAAGGTACTATTATTATTTACTTAAATAATGTTCTATTATTATTTAAGTTAAGATATTTTCTTTATGCAAATAATGTTCCACCATTATCTATATAAAGTTCTTTATATACATTTTAAATAAAATTATATTATTATTTAAAATGGATTCTCTTTTATCTATTTAAATAAAATTCTTCTATTATTTAAAATATATTCCCCTTTTTATATATGTTTTAAATATATAAATATATGGTTCTTTTATCACATTATCAACATGCTACTCTTACAACAATTTAATAATTTTAAAGGCAACCAAACTTATGCACACTTTCCAAACCATTGATGCAGCAAAGTGATGAAGTAAAAGACAATCATTCATATACAACATACAAAGTGGGCATATTTCCATCAACCGAGTCACCCATTTTAGTCGAAGAATTTATGATAGCTACTAGGCTATCAACTACGACTCTAGGTGGTTGATTAATTGATGATTATCCCAAAATTGGTAATGCATACCTATATGAGGGTAGTCATTCATGTTACCCCCAAGCTACCTTAATCATCACTTCCCCTATTTCAAGTACCCCATTTTTGATGGATGATTTTATTTCTTCTAAAGAACACAAGCTTATACTGAGAGGGGGGGTGAACAGTATAAGATCAACTTTTACTTTTCTTTCCCAAACAATATTATCCAATGTTATCAATTTGCAATATCAATAGCAGTAATCAAAGCAATGCACAAATCATCACACACATGAGAGACACAAATTTAACATGGTTCACCCAATGTGGGTTACGTCCACGGAGAAAATATTTCTTCTAAATTTTCTCAACAAATCTCTTGGGAATCAATTCCCTATTACAATGTTTATGGACCTCTTGTCCAAAGGAGATCTCAATCCCCAATGCTCTGATTTGTGGATCTCTCTCCACAGGATAACTCTATCCCCTTTACTCTGGTTTGTGGATCTCTCTCCATAGGAGAACTCTATCCCCTCTACTCTAGTTTGTGGATCTCTCTCCATAGGAGAACTCTATCCCCTCTACTCTAGTTTATGGATCTCTCTCCATAGGAGAACTCTATCCCCTCTACTCTAGTTTGTGGATCTCTCTCCATAGGATAACTCTATCCCCTATCATACTAGTTTATGGTATCTCTCTTCCATAGGAGAACTCTCTCCTCTCTAGTTTGTAATCTCTCAAACCTCTACCCCTCTCAATACTCTATCCACCCAAATCTCTAACCTCACTCATACCATTCAATTCATATTCCAATCTCTCACAAATTCTCAAATCACAATTTATCTCAATTTCAAGTCTTCTCAATTTCTCAAATCTTCCTTCAAGTCTTCTCACAAGACTTGCTCAAATATACCTCAATTTACTTCAAGTCTTCTCACAAGACTTGCTCAAATATACCTCAAAGCTACTTCAAGTCTTCTCACAAGACTTGCTCAAATCTACCTCAATGTTGCTCACTGAACCTGCTCAAATATTTCCAAATATTGCATACAAACAAAGCTTATATCTCTTTCAGAAATGCTTTCTTCAACTAGGCAATTCAAACATATTCTACTTAGAATTCATTTAACCTCTGGAACATATAGAGAATGATATGTACTATCAAATACCCAATATGTTCTTCACATTCATAAATCTTGCATTCATCTAATCCAATCTCTACCTCTTACAAAATCCCTTTCAAATCAAATCAAACTAGTGTATAACTTTGCTTCACAAAACTGGTCTATCTTTCTTGCAAATTTGCTCTCAAGGATCAAACACAATAATGCACAAATTTCCTTCACAAGATTGATCTCAAACACTTCACAATTACTTTCAATGTCTTTCAAACCAATGCACAAAATGTTTCACAATGATGTACAAACTTGGTCTCAATCCTAACACAAGTATTTCAGATTTCTTTCAACAATAGAGCACATGTAGGTCTCAAACCCTAATACAATTGTTTCCAATTTCATTCAACAATAATGCACATGTAGGTCTCAAACCCTAATACAAATATTTCCAACAATGCACACCAATCAACCCTTTTAACTCCACCTCAAAACTACTTTCTCAAAACACAACCACCTAGATAAAAAGTTGAACCACCATACCTCAAAATGCTTGATGAAGATGTGCCCTCAAATACCTATCTCAAAAATAATATCTTTTGCAACTTCAAAAGGATTAGCACAACACCTTTTCATATATTGGAAAACCTTCTCAAAATGTGTGCACAATTATGTTCCAAACCAATGCTCTATAACTCTCTTAGTTTCTCAAAATAAAACATCAAATCATGAACCAAGCCCTTCAATATTAAAGCAAGTATTACAAACAATAAAAGCACATTATACACCTTTTATCTCCCACTTAAATATTTCAACAAACACAAATTGATTAACCACTAATTACACCTTATTACTCCACAAAATAATACTTCAAAAATTAATTGCAATTTTCCCTTTTATTTCCTTCTAAAACAATGGCAAAAATAAAATATTTATTTCCCTTATAACTCCCTAAGTCCAATAGCGCACAATAATCAAGCACAACTTAGGCCCTTAATAATTCAACCTTAGTCACTAATAAAAAATATTTCACTTACCACAACTACCATGGGTGGGAATCGACCACGAAACCTCCTACCTGCCAGCATGCTAGCACCACTTGGGCTACCGCTAGGCCAACCACCCACACAAGAACCAAATATGCATGATATATAATTTAAACCTTTCGATCGAACCCTTTTAGTCAACAAAACATCAAAACTATCACCATCGAGTTTCGACCTCAAGACCTATTGCCTACCCTACGCCTTAGCACTACCTAATCTACCACTAGGCCAACCATCCGATTGAGAATAAAACCCCATGATCCTCTATTTATTCAACCATCAAACCTTCCTTTTTTAAAATTAAAATTCATCCTTTCTTTTCTCACAATTTGCACATGCAAGGAAATCGAATACCATTGCAATCAAAAACAATACCTTAGTGCATAAATTTAATCCATATTTATATGGATTTTACCCCCCTTTCTTGATGTCGGTACTTTATAAGTTTTATTTGAAACCTTTGAAAATGTTGGCACCAAAACCCATCTTGGGTTTAAATTATAATATAAAATATTATAATAAACTTTTTATTATTTAAACCTTTGGCTTCAAACTTTTGTCCTTAATATTATAATATTAATATTATAATATTATTTCTTTTTAAGCCTTAGTCACTTGCTTTTTGCATGGTCTTTAAACTAGGGTCTTCAACCTTTTAACCAAACACTTAGAGCTTTGTCCCAAACCTCTTTGGCTTATAATATTTAAAGTAAATATTATAACCTTTTCCTTTTTATCAATTTCCTTGCATTGGGATGAACTTTGCCTTGCATAATTAACCAACTTATAAACCTTATCTTTTTGCCATGCCAAGCTATCTTTGACATCAATGACAACCAATGTCATCAACCTATGACATCAATCCTTTGACATCAATGACAACAATATACTCAAAATTTCCAACAATCTCCCCCTTTGTCATTGATGGCAACCCTTTCTAAAAATTCCTTTTCCTACCACTGGATTCCAAATCTGCTCCCCCTGAGAAACTGCTCCCCCTAACTGAATGCTCTCCCCCTTACTCAAATCTCTCTCCCTTTGACATCAATGGCAAAGGGACTCCTTTGGGGCTAAATATAAGACTCTTAGCTCAGCCCCCTCCCCACCTCCTCTCCTTGAGGTGATTAATTTTGGGGTGGGAGTATCTCTACTCCCAACATACAATGCTCTTTTTCTTTGTCAACCTTCTTTTTCAACATTTTTGTAACCATACCCTTTTGATCCTTTTGAGTGTCCCTGTTCTTGCTTGACTCTGGAAGTTCTGGAAACTCTGTTCTACACCACTTGGCCTTATGCCCAAGATTATTGCACTTGTAACACTTAATGTTGTAGTTCTTGGAAGGTGTAAATATCTTGAAGTTCCTCTTGGTGAAGCCATAATCATTTCTGTCATGAACCCTATAGTGGATCACTTTATGACCAAAGTGATTACAAGAGTAGCAATACCCTTGAAAGAGATATCCATATTTGAATGAGTTGAAGTTCCTCTTAGTGAAACCATACTCCTTTTTTCCATGAACCCTGCAATGCATAGCCTTGTGACCAAAATGATTACATGAAAAATAATGCCCTTTGAAAAAATCTTGTTTTGAAACCTCTATTCTCTTAGTCCTTTCTTTGCCTTCTCTGTGATGATCCCTATTTCTTGTTTGTGCATTATTTCCTTTCTTAGTGAAGCTTCTATTCTTCAACTTATCCGCATAAGTCTTAATTTCTTCTTCACTCTCTTCCTCTAAAACTTCCTCTTCTTTTGAGCTTGAGCTTGACCCTTCTTCTTGTTTCCCTTGTCCTTCTTCAAAACCAAGTCCTATTTTGATAGATGAAGATCTTTGTGCATTGATAATTTTATCCAAAGTTTTTGAACTTTTCCCAAACCTGTGTAGCTTGTCCTTAGAATCTTTCACTTCCATCCTTAGAGAAACTACCTCATGTTCTAATATTTCACATTCTAACTCTTTTACCTCTAACTTTTCAACCATGACCTCTTTAAATCTCCTTGCCTTAGCTTTTGAGTTTGTCAGGTCTTGTAGAAGCTTTTCTTTTTCTTCCTCATGTTCTTGAACTTGAGCCTTTAGTCTTGAATTCTGCTTTCTAACTCTTTTCAACTCTCTGAGAGCAACAATAAGTTCTTCTTCTAGATCAATTATGCCTTCCTCTTCATTTTTTGAATCTTTCTCTACTTCTTGGTCTTCAAGAGCATCTTCATACTTTTTGACTTTATCTTCAATAGGAGCATTTTCTTCCTCTTCTATTGCCAAAAATAGAATCTCTTCTTCTTCACTATCTGAGAGTCTTTCATCACTATCACTTGAAGCATTGCTTGCCTTGTTAACATAGAAACTCTTCTTGTGCCTTTGAAAGAACTTCTTTTCATGCTTGCCTTGACCATACCTATTTTTCTTTTCATGCCTAAATTTTCCTTCTTCCTTTTTCTTATGATCATGTTTCTCTTCACTACTACTACTTCTAGCTTGTGGACAATTAGATGCATAGTGACCAAAATTACCACAATTAAAACATTTCATAGTCTTCATACCTTTGTGCTTTCTTGAGTCCTTATTTCTTCTCACATAGTTAGCTTCTTCATTATTGCTTGACTCACCACTTGATTCTGGTTTCTTATCTTTTGTCTTCTTTGAAGCTTTGAAAGCTACCTCTTTCTTGGAATTGTGATCCTTTTCTATTCTCATCTCATAAGCTGTGAGAATTCCATGTAACTCATCCATAGTCAACTTATCAATATCTCTCATCTCTTCTATAGCTGAAACCTTTGCATCATACCTTATAGGGAGTGATCTTAATACTTTCTGAGCAACATTGGAGTCTTCAATTTTGAATCCAAGTCCATGCATGGTATTAACAACCTCATCCACATGAAGTAAGTATTTAGAAATATCTTCCTCATCTTCCATATTCAAATCTTCAAACCTTTTCTTGTGGTTTTGTAGTTTTGCCAACTTGACCTTGTTATCTCCTTCATATGTTTGCTTCAATTTGTCCCATATCTCTTTTGCTGATTTGCATTGCATAACTTTCACAAATTTTACTTCACATAATCCACTTAAGATTCCATTCATAGCCTTGGCATTATTCACATGTAACTACTTACCATCCTTATCTATGGGAGGAGTAGTTGTAGGTGTGAACCCATCCTCAATAGATTGCCATGTCTCATATCCTTGTGCCATCAAGTAAGTCTTCATCCTTATACTCCAAAAAGCATAATTATTCCCATCAAACAATGGAGCCTTATTTGATGAAGATCCACTCTGAGATGCCATCTGTGTTCCTATAATATCTTCCTTCAAGTTGTTAGACTTTTCCAAAGGAACCCACTCTGATACCAATTGAAGAACACAAGCTTATACTGAGAGGGGGTGAACAATATAAGATCAAATTTTACTTTTCTTTCCCAAATAATATTATCCAATGTTATCAATTTGTAATATCAATAGTAATAATCAAAGTAATGCATAAATCATCACACACATGAGAGACACAAATTTAACGTGGTTCACCCAATGTGGGTTACATCCATGGAGAAAATATTTCTTCTAAATTTTCTCAATAAATCTCTTGGGAATCAATTCCCTATTACAATGTTTATGGACCTCTATCCAAAGGAGATCTCAATCCCCAATGCTCTGATTTGTGGATCTCTCTCCATAGGAGAACTCTATCCCCTTTGCTCTAGTTTGTGGATCTCTCTCCATAGGATAACTCTATCCCCTCTACTCTAGTTTGTGGATCTCTCTCCATAGGAGAACTCTATCCCCTTTACTCTAGTTTGTGGATCTCTCTCCATAGGAGAACTCTATCCCCTCTACTCTAGTTTATGTATCTCTCTCCATAGGAGAACTCTATCCCCTCTACTCTAGTTTGTGGATCTCTCTCCATAGGAGAACTCTATCCCCTCTACTCTAGTTTATGGATCTCTCTCCATAAGATAACTCTATCCCCTCTACTCTAGTTTATGGATATCTCTCCATAGGAGAACTCTATCCCTCTACTCTAGTCTCCAAAGCTTACTCTCAACTCTATCTCAAATCTACACCAAACCTTCACACCAAATTCTACAAATCTACAAATCACAAACTCTCAAATATCTCAAATCTTCAATCTTCACAAACTTCTCAATCCTCAATCTTCTCAAACTTTCTCAAATCTACCTCAAAGCTTCTCCAAGTCTTCTCACAAGACTTGCTCAAATCTACCTCAATCTACTTCAAGTCTTCTCACAAGACTTGCTCAAATATACCTCAATGCTACTTCAAGTCTTCTCACAAGACTTGCTCAAATCTACCTCAATGTTGCTCACTAAACCTGCTCAAATATTTCCAAATCTTGCATACAAACAAATGCTTATATCTCTTTCAGAAATGCTTTCTTCAACTAGGCAATTCAAACATATTCTACTTAGAATTCATTTAACCTCTAGAACATATAGAGAATGATATGCACTATCAAATACCCAATATGTTCTTCACATTCATAAATATTGCATTCAACTAATCCAATCTCTACCTCTTGCAAAATCCCTTTCAAATCAAATCAAACTAGTGTATAACTTTGCTTCACAAAATTGGTCTATCTTTCTTGCAAATTTACTCTCAAGGATCAAACACAATAATGCACAAATTTCCTTCACAAGATTGATCTCAAACACTTCACAATTACTTTCAATATCTTTCAAACCAATGCACAAAATGTTTCACAATGATGTACAAACTTGGTCTCAACCCTAACACAAGTATTTCAGATTTCTTTCAACAATAGAGCACATGTAGGTCTCAAACCCTAATACAATTGTTTCCACTTTCATCAATCAATAATGCACATGTAGGTCTCAAACCCTAATACAAATATTTCCAACAATGTATACCAATCAACCCTTTTAACTCCACCTCAAAATTACTTTCTCAAAACACAACCACCTAGATAAAAAGTTGAACCACCATACCTCAAAATGCTTGATGAAGATGTGCCCTCAAATACCTATCTCAAAAATAATATCTTTTGCAACTTCAAAAGGATTAGCACAACACCTTTTCATATATTGGAAAACCTTCTCAAAATGTGTGCACAATTATGTTCCAAACCAATGCTCTATAACTCTCTTAGTTTCTCAAAATAAAACATCAAATCATGAACCAAGCCCTTCAATATTAAAGCAAGTATTACAAACAATAAAAGCACATTATACACCTTTTATCTCCCACTTAAATATTTCAACAATACACACAAATTGATTTACCACTAATTACACCTTATTACTCCACAAAATAATACTTCAAAAATTAATTGCAATTTCCCTTTTATTTCCTTCTAAAACAATGGCAAAAATAAAATATTTATTTCCCTTATAACTCCCTAAGTCCAATAGAGCACAATAATCAAGCACAACTTAGGCCCTTAATATTTCAACCTTAGTCACTAATAAAAAATTATTTCGCTTACCACAACTATCATGGGTGGGAATCGACCATGAAACCTCTTGCTTACTAGTGTGCTAGCACCGCTTGGGCTGCCGCTAGGCCAACCACCCACACAAAACAAATATGCATGTTCTATAATTTAAACCCTTCTCAAACCTCTTTGATCAACAAAATCAAAACTGTCACCTCGAGTTTCGACCTCAAGACCTGCAACTTGCCCTATGCCTTAGCGCTGCCTAGTCTACCGCTAGGCCAACCATCCTCTTGAGAATAAACTCCCATGATGCTCTCTTTATTCAACCATGACCTCTTTTTTTTAAATTAAAATTTTTCCTTTCTTTTCTCACAATCGTGCACGCAGGGAAATCGAATACCATTGCAATTTGAACACACTATTACCTTAGTGCATAAATTTAATCCATATTAATATGGATTTCTCCTTCCTTTCTTGACATCGGTACTTTATAAGTTTTATTTGAAACCTTTGAAAATTTTGGCGCCAAAACCCATCTTGGGTTTAAATTATAATATAAAATATTATAATAAACTTTTTATTATTTAAACCTTTGGCTTCAAACTTTTATCCTTAATATTATAATATTATTTCTTTTTAAGCCTTAGTCACTTGCTTTCTGCATGGTCTTTAAACTAGGGTCTTCAACCTTTTAACCAAACACTTAGAGCTTTGTCCCAAACCTCTTTGGCTTATAATATTTAAAGTAAATATTATAACCTTTTCCTTTTTATCAATTTCCTTGCATTGGGATGAACTTTGCCTTGCATAATTAACCAACTTATAAACCTTATATTTTTGCCATGCCAAGCTATCTTTGACATCAATGACAACCAATGTCATCAACCTATGACATCAATCCTTTGACATCAATGACAACAATATACTCAAAATTTCCAACATCTTCCACCTACGAGTGTACCTGATCTTGCACATTGACAATTTGTTAGTAGTACCATGTTCTTCAAAGATAAATCAATCTAAGCATTGCATAGTCATTCATTTGCAACAAAACTAAGTATCAAATTACTATTGATCATCACACAGTTTTTCAATGCCATAATTTCTACCAAGGAGGATCATAACAAAGATCCATTACCTTTTAGTTCTTGATAATAGAGAATATGCAGTCCTTTCCTTCCTAGTACTCTAACTAAAATTTAACTACTAGTGACCACTTAAAATCACCATGTAATCCTTTGGTAGAAGTAGACTATAGTGGTTCTAATGGACCATTTAAGAGCTTGAATATTTAGCCATATATTAGGATGGGAGGATATCATCACCATTCATTCAATAGGTCATATTGCTCTATCATTACCTACTTTGATACCACATGTAGAGAATTAGAATGCACCAATTGATTATTTTCTTTGATATTGTTAGATTTTGATGCTTAAATCTTAATGTAAATAACCACAAAATAAAATATAAAGTTGCAATATAAAATACTCAATAACAACAATTATTTATTCAAATATAACTCACAAATAACTCATAAAATGGACCCTAATAAATGCTCTCAAAAATAGTAAACTGATATAGAATAAAGGTCACATACATCCTCTCTTCTTACAATGCTCAGTCACATATATATAATATATTGTGACTCTTCATATGGAGTACTCTTGGCCTTCACTCTTCTATAAGACTCTTCACTTTCCTATTCTAAGGACACATGTGCACTCTTACATAATGGACACTTGTGCACATTTACACTCACCACACTTGCACACTCAATTACATGACACTTGTGCATTTCCTGCACATTATTACATTACATAAAATATTTACTCACACTCTAATCTAGAACACACTCCTAATCTAATGATGTACCCAAGGTGGTACATTAGCATGTACCAAATAATGTAATATACTCCAACACCCCCCTGTATTACATTATTTGGTTATTGAAGACTTTAGTCTTCAATATGGATCTTCATCTTTTGTCTTCAATACAATATTCATCCTGATCTATCTTTGTAAATAATTGGACCTTGATCTAGTTCTTCTTCCTTTTGATTATATTCATATTTTAGTCTACAATCTACCTCCAGTAGATTAATATCTAGATTCATTATGTAACTATCTTCTTTGAATTTTGATTCAACCTTCATCTTGCCTCTCTTGATCTGATTTCTTTTCTTGTGTCTTCTTCTTCTTCTTCTTCATTTTTGTACTTTCACTGATGGTATGTCTTCAATGCAATGAGTTAGTAAATCATCACAATAATATTGACTTGGATTCAATGGTTCATTACTAGTATGTTCTTCTTTCTTTTGTTTCATTCCTTGAAAGAATTCAAAAGTAATTAATGATAGATAAATCATCAAACATTCTTTTGAGGAAAGTACAACTATGTTCTGAGAACTCCACCAAGTCTTGAAAAGTACTTCATGAAGATAACCAATCAATGTCATAAAATTCTCTTCTTTTGCTTCCTTAAGAAATAAATAAAATATTTCTTTTATATTGGTAGGCAAATATTTGTATCCATCAAAGGTATCTATTAAGTTTTGTGAATAAAACTTAAGTTCATGAAATAGTTCTTCACCATTTTCATTAAATGCATTCTTCACTATTTCATCCATAATTCTCTTAACTTTGAATAATGAATCTTTCAAATTTCTAAACCTTTGAGGTTGACTACCTTATGTCTCCCTAGTGTTTGGATGAAAACTCTCAAAAACTTTTATGGTGTAAACTTTTATGTCTACCTTAATTTTCAAAAAATCTTTATAGTCGACTTCTCTATGCCTTCCTAGTTTTTGAATAAGAAACTTAAAGATAATTTTTCAACTTTTCTAAGCTCTTGAGTTGAATTCCTTATGTCTCCCTAAGTTTGAATATATAATTACTAAACTCTAAATTTCACAAAACTATTTTGATGTTGAATACCTTATATCTCCCTAATAATCAAACAATAGTTTTTGATGAAGATTTCAATTCTCAAATTTCTAGGTTGAATACCTTTTAACTCCCAAATTATAAATTTATCAATTTTGTAAAATAATATTTGCAAATTTAATATTTCTAATTTGATGTAGAAAACCTTATTTCTCCCAATCTCAAATTATTTGCAAATAATAAAATTGACTTTCCAATTGAATAAATTAATTACAACACTTGTAATTTAATTCCCAAAAACTTCAAATTGACTTTTCAATAATCTTCAAAAACTTTTCAAAATACCTTTATAAGGTTTCTAGGGTTTCAATATTCTGATTTGAAAACTTATCTCTCCAATCATTCAATTAATTTTGTAAAACCTTAAACAAAATAATATCTCTCAACCTTATAACTCCTATCTTCAGCAATAAATCAATAAGCAATTCAAATTACTTTTACCTCCCAAAGTGGTGCATGAATTTTCTAGTCAAAGTCATTTGACCTTCTCCTAAGAAGGTGCTCCTTGGTGAATCTCCTCCTTTCTGCCATGCTCAAACTTCTTGCTCGATGCTTGGCGAACATATTGAGGATCCTAATTAGGCTTCTTCAAATTGCCTTTCATATGGAACTTTATCCTATGCATTTATTGGCATGTAAGAGACATTTCATTCTCCCATAATGGTGGTTGGTGCTCCTCCTTCCATCAAGACATGTGGCACTTGGGCTTTTCAACTTTGAATGGTGCTTCTTCCTCTTGAACATTACAAGATTCTCTTTAGCAAGAAAATGCCACGTATGGACTATTGCAAACATTTTTGAATGATGGCTCTTCCTTCCAAGGTATTTCAAACTTGTTGTGCGCCTGTTGAAGAGCTTGAATATTCAACCTATATTTTCTTGTTGTGTTCTCCTCAAACCTCCAATGCTTGATGTTTCACTTTCACTTGCCCATCGTTTGGTCTTATCCAAAAATGAACCTCCTCAATTGCTACAACGTATGGGCTTTGGATGACCTCCTCTTGGCGACTGAATACTCTAACTGTGTTGTTGATTTTGACATTTGATACTGTGCTTGATTTGATACCCAAGACACTCCAAGATCAACATCCTCTTGAGGTGGTTTTAGACACTATGATTCCTCCTTTATTTTCCAACCCTTTCTTTGAATGATATTCAACCAGATAATGCAGCTTTTTGACTTGATATTCTAACTACTTTTGATGTCAGAAATCAAGATTATCTCCCTTGCTTCTTGGATAATATTTTCCTTTAATTTTTGCTATGAAATCCCATCTCTTACTTGGCTTCAATAGTGCTTGTAAAATCTGCACTTCATTGGATATATTTGATGTTTATCAAATAGCATTTACACTATGCTTTTAAATCAATACTTCTCTCCCTTATTACTCCTTCTCTATGCCATCTCTAACTTGCCTTTTTGTTGTTATAATATGCAGGTTCAAAGATAATGAAGATGCTTGCTCCTTCAACTTGGAAACATAAAACTTAAAGCTTTCCTTTTTCTGTTTTAAAGACTTGAATATAGTGCTTTCAATACTAGAGATAAATTCACTATTTTCACATAGACAAAATGTACTTTTAAGCACCACTTTGCAAACCTTTTTTTTATCTTCTTCCTCCCTTGCTTTCTTGCTGATTTGGCTCACCTTTTCGCTGTCCAAACTTGCTTCCCAAACCTGTAAAAATGCAGCTCCTTCTCTTCTCGAAAATGCTGCCCAAAAATCTGAAATTCGTAGCTATTCTCCTCCTCAAAATGTTGTCCAAGAACTTCTCTTTCTCCTTCCAAATAGCTATCACAAAACACTAAAATTTTCAGCTCTTCTACTTCTTCAAATGCTGCCCGAAATATGCCTTCCTCTTCTTCAACTTGCTGTCCAAAAAATAGTCTCTATCTCCTTCAATTTGCTATCAAAACTTTCTGAAATTTGTAGCTTTAATTCTCCTCCAAATGCTGCCCAAAATTCTGTCAATTCCTCCTTCAATTAGTTATCAAAAAATGATTCCAAATCTTCCCAAAACTTCTCCAATTCGCAGCTCTTCTATCTCCTCCTGATGCTGCCCAAATTTGTTGTCCAAACAACCTTCAAATTCTGCCCCAAAATTTCTGAAATTTCTTCTTCAGATTTCAGCCTTCAAATATTTAATGGCTGCCTTCAAAAAATATCAAATGGTGGCCTCTTCTATCCCAAATTTCTCCTCCAATATCTTGCTGATTTCTATCTTCAAATTTGGCCTCTTTGTTGGCCTATTCTTCAAGATTCTCAAAGTCTTGAAGTCTTCAAAAATACTTTCTCAAAATTTGACAAACACTTTGCCAAATATTTCCTCCTTGAATCGGTTTCACAAATCCTTTTTGGGTTTGTCATTTATGGCGATGATTGTCCCAAATTTGGTGTGATTACCTCTTTTCAGGAGTTTCTTCTTCTTGCAATCTTCTACCTCGAACTTTCTTCAAATCTTCTCCAATGGCCACTTCTTCAATTTTTCCAATAGGGCTTCTTTATTCTCCTTATTTCTCCTTCCAAATTTCAATGGGACCTTTTCCTAGGCCTCCTCAATCTTCTCTCTCAAATCTCCTATCTCCTTTCTCAAATCTTCAATGGGACCTCTTTTCTTGGGTCTCCTTTTTCTCAATATTCAATAGGGCTTCTCTAGCCTCTTTCTCTCTTCTCTCTTCAATCTGCTATGGGACCTCTTCTCTTGGGCCTCCTTAACCTTCAATCTTCAAGCTTCAATGGGGCCTTTCTCTTGGGCCTCCTTAATCTTCAATGTCTACTCTTTTGTTGCAATCCCAAAAATAATTCCTGCATGAGAAAAGCACATAGACCTTTAGGCACTCAAAGGTGAAATTCTTCTCTATCTATTGTAGGAATATTCTCAACTTCTAAGAACTATTTTTTTGCAACAAAATATTAGACAATAGCAATAAAATTCATTCAAATCTTCAAAATTTTGAAATCAATAAACTTCACTAGTTTTCCTAGTGGTAAAATCTATGTTGAGTCCTAGTCTTCATAAGTTTTTCTGCAACCTTGTGGAAATACTCTAGCCAAATAGCAACTTTCTATGTTGAGTCCTAGTCTTCACGAGTTTTTTTCAACCCTATGGAAAGACTCTAGCCAAATGCAACTTGAGGTCTTCTTCTACCTTCAAGTTTTCTTTTACTATCAAACCTTTTAATAGGACCTCCTTCTTGGGTCTCTTAATCTTGTCAATATCAAGATCTATCTTCAAGACCTAAAACTATATTGTAGATTGCCTTCTATTCCAAATTTATTCTTGGAATAGGTAAACTCAATCTATCTTTAATCTTCACTGGTTTTTCTTCAACATAGTGGAAATACTATCTTCTTTGGTTTTCCTTCTCTAGAGGTAATATCTTCAACTTCACTAGTTTCTCCTTGACCAGTAGAAATATCCTTAGACTATTTGCAACTTTTCAAAACCTATGCAAGAAAACCTTGATGTAGCTCTGATACCACTATTAGCTTTTGATGCTTAACTCTTAATGTAAATAACCATAGAATAAAATATAAATTTGCAATATAAAATACTCAATAACAACAATTATTTATTCAAATATAACTCACAAATAACTTCATAAATAACTCATAAAATGGACCCTAATAAATGCTCTTAAAAATAGTAAACTTATATAGAATAAAGGTTACATACATCCTCTCTTCTTACAATGCTTAGTCACATATATAATATATTGTGAATCTTCATATGGAGTACTCTTGGCCTTCACTCTTCTATGAGACTCTTCACTTTCCTATTCTAAGGATACATGTGCACTCTTACATAATGGAAACTTGTACATAGAACACACTTCTAATATAATTATGTACCTAGGGTGGTACATTAGCATGTACCAAATAATGTAATATACTCCAATAGATATACAATATTTTAGATACATTTTAGTTTGTCCAACATAGGTTGTAAAAAACTAATAAATTAATTTTCACTCGCAACTCACACAAAACCTATGTGAGTGGTTTTAACAACTCATTTTTATGTTTACCTTATTATTTTTAATCACATCATTGATGTAATAAATCCTAACATCCACAACAAGAATGGATTGACTATGATAAAACTTTTACACTAATAGCGAAGATCAAAACCATTTGGATAGTTTCTACAATGACTTCATATTTTGGATGAAATTTGCATTAAATGGATGTGAATAGTGAATTTATGAATGGTGATCTCAATGAAGAAGTTTTCATGGCATAGCTATAGGGATTAATTATACCTAGTTAGGATAATAAAGTATGTAGGCTCATCAAATATCTTTATGGGTTAAAGTAGGAACCTAGAGCCTAGTATGTGAAGATCGATGAGCATCATCTATGACAAGATTTTTTCATAGTCCATATAATTAAAACCTATACTTAAAATGACAAGGAAGAGAGGTATTGATCATAATTATGTATGTCAATGGCTTGGTCATCACTAGGAGTTTGGTAAAAGTGATTGAAGATACTAAGAACATATTGAAGCATTTTTTTTATATGACTAATATTGGGCTAATGCATTATTATCCTAGATTGGATATGTGACAAACTAGGAATCATATTTTCATGTCACAAATAAAGTATGCTAGGACATTGCTTGAGAGGTTGTGGACAACAAATTATAAGCCCATATAAAATCCAATACAATTGCCATGATATGATCCATCTCCATAGGTGAATGAATCTCTCTATTGATAGTTGATTTGGAGTCTCATTTATTTATCATATACTAAACTTGACATCATCTATCTAATGAGCTATATTTCATGGTTCATATAGGAACTAAAGGTGTGTCACTAGAAAGCATCAAATAAAATACTCAAATATATCTTTAATACAACTAATTATGATCTAGGGAACAAGAAGAGTAATCAATTCTTCTTGATAGGTTTCATGGATCTAGACTATATAGGATCCATTGATGATAGGATATCCACTTATAGATATTTATTCTTTATATAATTTCGTTTGATTTCTTGGGGAGTAATAAGTAACATGTTTTTCATTCTTCCACTAGGGCTGAATATCATACTGTAGGAGAAGTTTTCTGGAAGATAATATGTTTATGTCGCATCTTGTTAAGAATGGGTATCTCACAAAAGAAACCAACTATCTCGAGTTGTGAAATTCAAGGAGTTCTAATGCTTTTTCATGTTCTAGTTTTCCATGAGTTCACAAAACACATTGAGGTTATATTTGAACATGTTTAAGAATACAATATACAACTTCATTTTTATCCCATAGAGGAGCAACATGTATATATTTTGACAAAGTTTCATGCATGTGTAAATTTTAGAAAATTTATTAAAAAAAATGTATGTATTTGATTGAGAATTTATGTAATAAGGAGGGAATATTGTGAATATATACCATGCTAATGTATTCACCTTATGATTATGAAGGTTATAATAACTTGAAAAATAGTTGTAACTTTCAAACTCATAACTTCTTGATTACACATGTATATATACTTCTATCACATCAATGCAAAGATTGATCTCAATATTCAAATTTATTTTATAATACTAACAACTTACCTTCTTATACCAAGATCAACTTATGATTATGGAAGGTTACAAGAACTTGAAAAATAGTTGTAACTTTCAACCTCATAACTTCTTGATTACAAATTTATATATACTTCTATCACATCAATGCAAAGGTTGATCTTAGTATTCAAATATATTCTATAATACTAGCAACTTGCCTTCTTGTGCCAAGATCTTTTTAGCATGGATTACTTCTTGATAAGAATTTGTAAAAAATATTTGATTAGATTTTCAAACTCTCAATACCAATTATAGTTGAAGAGTTTTTATGTATTACAAAAAGGATTGCACATTTACTAGTTTGATGTTTTTTGGAATCCTATTCCATGTTTGACTAAAATAAATATTGAACTCATGAATGATATCTGATAAATATCTATAAATTATATTGAATCAAAGTAATGAGAAATATGTAATTGCTAATTTATCAAATCTTATCACAAGAGTATCTATAAGTATAATTCAATTTGTGATAGACACATTTGGAAGCCTTGTTTATTACATCATAGCTTTCGCTCAAGGATAAGACCAATAATATGACAATAATATCATATTATTATATGTTGTGTATATAATATAATGATATCAATTTTTAGAGGTGTTCAAACACTATGTTATCCTCATTAGCACTGAAAGTGAATTACACCTTTATTGTGACTACAAGAATGGAATGGTATGCTTGGAGATTGAATAGACCTTATGTTAGGATTTATTACATCATAGACCATGTGATAATTCAAGTGGTGTAACCACCCCTCACAAGGTACATGCATGTAATATAGGACAATATAGTTTGAAGTTTGATTGAGGGATTTTTATATCTAAATTAGGTATCATATGTACTTAAATACCCTTCAATACCATACTTGAACTTGTTCAAAGGATTAGGATCTAACATGTGGTATTAGAGTAGTTATAAGAGAAAAATAATCCTCCTTCTGATCCTCCTCTAGCGTTTACATTGAGACAACTAAAGTGCACTCTGTTTGAGAAATAAAAATTCAAGTTTGACATAAGAAATGTCAAGGGTGAAATTACCATGCATAAAATCATGACCATGTTAGGACCCCATCCTAAAATTATTATGTAGTTCTCATATTATTATGTAATTACCCTTTTCCAATGTGGGGATCCTTTTAAAATGATATTTTTTAATATTTTATAATGGTATGTGGCATTTGAGGCACCTAGACAAGTGTGGGTTACTTCATGTATTTATTATAAAGTATGTAACTATTTGTTTGGTAGAATATTCTAGCTCAAGTGGCACTTTGCATGTAATCCAACTCTTAAGCATTAGGTAAAATTTTCATGAAATGTATCTTTAAAATACAAGGGGACATAAACAAATGTATCTTTTTGCATATTGAATCAAAGTATTGAAGGAGGTTTCCCCTTATAAAAGGCTAATGATTTTGTATTGTGCTTTTGTGAGATTAGTACAGATTTTTGCATTTCCATTTTGTATTGTAATATTTTGTTCTTCATGAATTACAATTTTATTTTAATATTTGTGTGGATGTGCTTATTATAATTAGAATATTCCTAATAGATCATGAAGAAAAAATCCATGGCACATTCAAAGAAATTTTAGGGTGGAAAATCCTTGTCAAAGGCAAAATCCTAAAAATAAGAAACTAGGCCAAATTAAGGTAAGAGAGGAAGCCATTTGTAGCTCCTCAAAAGTTACAATAAAAAGGAAGCTACAAGTGCTCCTTAATATTGCAAAGAAGGAAGTCATTTGAATCTCCTTTTGAAAAATACATTGAATCCTTTTTTAGAGGAATTGAAAAAAAAATTGATGAAAAATGGAAACATCCCATTGAATCCCTTTTTTTAAAGGTATTGAAAAAGAAGTTTGAAGGAAAATTGAAACAAGTTATTAGGGTACCTAGGAATGGATATTTGGGGATATGTTATTATATTGTATAAGGGTTGGCATGGGCCACACATAGCCCAAGGTTGATTGTATTATAATATTATACAGTTATTATATTGTATAAGGGTTGGCATGGGCCACACATAGCCCAAGGTTGATTGTATTATAATATTATACAATTATTATATTGTATAAGGGTTGGCATGGGCCACACATAGCCCAAGGTTGATTGTATTATAATATTATATTGTATAATATTATAATACAATCAACCTTGGGCTATGTGTGGCCCATGCCAACCCTTATACAATATAATAACATATCCCCAAATACCCATTCCTAGGTACCCTAATACAATATTATAATACAATCAACCTTGGATTATGTGTAACCCATGCCAACACTTATACAATATAATAACATATCCCTATATATATATATATTCCTAGGTACCCTAACACAAGCTATTGAAGCCATTTTTTGAAAGGCGTTGAAAAAGAAAGTTTGAAGTAAATTTGAAATAGACCATTTAAACTATTTTCTACATTACTAATGTTTGAATAGAACATGTTAAATATTTTTTTTAAATATTACATAATCCTTTCAAAATTACTTTGTCATTTGGAACTAAAATCAAGAAGGAAAGAGAAACCAATAGTGTTTCTGCCAAAATTTAGCTTGGAGAAAATTCAAGTCCAAACAAGAGAAAAGGAAGAAGCTAATCATTGAATCATGAAAAAAAGGTAGGTTACTCCAACATCAAAACTAGTCAAGTGAAGAGATAGACAACTCTCAAATCTCATGAAATGCATCACCAAAGTATTCAAATACTAGCAAAGGCAACCGAATGGTGTTAACAAACCTGAAGGATAATGGCTTTGACATTATCAAAACAAACAAAGGATTAGAAATAGTTAGGAGTGCATGAAAAGAGTGCTCATCTATATTTTAAAAGTAACAAGAAAAGAAGAGAGTCAATGGTGAAATGACAATCACCTTGTGAATAAACAATTTAGGCAAAGATACCATGTCTTAATAAAATATCCTCAAATCCAAGGATATAAAAGCATAAAAAAGTCTATCATAAGCTTTGTTCATGTCTAATTTAAGAACAAAGTCAGGCTTCTTAGAGAGATGAACAAAAAACCACGGGGAAGATACCATAGGGAAGATATGCATCCTTTTATAAGGGCAACCTAGTCAGAATGAAAACCAAATTTGATAAGGACAACCTCAAGAAATTCCCAATTAAGTCTATCATAAGCTTTGTTCATGTCTAATTTAAGAACAAAGGCAGGCTGCTTAGAGAGATGAACAAAATGGAGAACTTCATGAATAGTGATGACACCATCAAGAATGGACCTACCTTGAACAGAACTCCCTTGAGAAGAATCAATAATGCCTGGGAGGATTTCTCTTAATCTATTAGCTATAGCCTTCATGAGGATCTTATATACAACATTACAAAGACTAATGGGACGAAAATCAGATATCGATTTAGCATTGGGATTCTTGGGGATAAGAGCAATGAATGTAGAATTGAATCCATGGGGGATGATTTTGGAAAACTAAAATTCTCTAATGGTAGCACAGACATCTTCTGCTACAATGTCCCAAAATATTTGAAAGAACCTTGGAGGAAAACCATCAGGGCCAGGAGATTTGTCTGGATGCATTGCAAAAAGAGCTGAGTGAATTTATTCATTAGAAAAAGGTAAAAGAAGCTTGGAATTATCCTCATTTGAAACCAAACTGGGGATATGATAGAGCATAGAATTTATAGCCATATTGGAGGGAGCCCTGCCTTCTCCAAGGAGGTCTAAAAAGTATGAAACAACCTCATTTTTGATGGTCTAGAGATCAGTAGTTGTGGAGCCATTGGAGCACACTAATTCTTTAATTCTATTATAACTTCTATTTTTGAGTGTAGATGCATGAAAAAACTTAGTATTAAGATCTCCTTCCTTGAGCCACAATGCTCGAGATTTTTGTTTCCAAAAGGATTCTTCCCTTGCTAAGATATTATGATAATCAGCTAGAATACTTCTTTCCTCAGCCCTGATTTGATCATCACACGACCCCGCTTGAATTTTGCTTTCAATAGACATGAGTCTATCTTTTAGGGATTTTTTAACCTCAAACAAGTTTCCAAAAACTTCTTTGTTCCATATTTTGAGGTTTCTTTTAACATGCTTTAATTTTTGGGCTAAAATAAAAGAGGGAGAGCCTTGACCAACCTGTTGCCACCACTAAGAAATTTTGGTTCTTAACTCTGGATGTTGTACCCACATGGATTCAAATCTAAATGGCCTTCTGAATGGAGTATCCTGAGCTATGTCTAAAAGCAAGGGACTATGATCAGAAGCAACTTTGGGTAATGAGAGAAGATTAGCATCTCCAAAAAATTGGACAGCCTCATGAGACATGAAGAATCTATCAAGCTTGACTTGGATGAGTTGATTTCCAGATCTTCTGTTACTCCAAGTAAAAGCAGCATTCTTAAGCTTAATATCCATAAGATTATTGGAATTGACAAAATCCAGGAAATCCTCCATACTTTTATCAATACATGACGAACCACCAACTTTTTTAGAAGGATACAGGTGAGTGTTGAAGTCACCAACAACAATCCAAGGGACATCATGAAAGGAATATTTGATGGCACTAAGGGAATCCTAGAATAGAGCTCTTTCAGCAGCATTATTTGGTGCATATATGTTGGATAAAATCCATGAATTATTAGAGTTGTGCTCTTGGAATTTGACACTAAGAATTCTTTCACAGGAGTGAATGAGGATACCATCAAACTTTCTAGAATCCCACAAAACCATAAGACCACCAGAAGAACCTCTAGAAGGGCTAAACACAGATTCTCCTCTGCTCCAAATCTTACGGGTAATTGAAATAGAGTTATTTAAATCAAGTTTAGTTTCTTGTAAAATAATGATAGAAGGGAGAACTTCTTTCCTTAATGAATTAACCACCCTATGCTTGGTTAATCCATTTAATCCTCTCACATTCCAAGAGAGGATTTTCATCTGGAACCTTTGGAATATTTCTTGCCTCCCTTACCAGTAGGTTGGGGAGGTTTGGTACTCTTTTGATCATCCTTACTTTGAGAACCAACAAGGGGAAACAAAGTCTTTTGAATACCATTATCTATATCATCCTAAACCTTGCTTTTCCATTGGTCATTCATAGAAGGTCTACCTCACTTCTTATCACTCCCAACATCAATGGGGGATTTTTTAGAACTATGGGTAATTTTGGGACTGAACTTAGTTTGAGTAACCTGCTCAACAACTGAGCCAGAAACCATGAGTAAATTAGAAATTTTGGAAGGACTAAAAGTCTCAGGTGTAGGCATAGAGGGACCAGATTTGGAAGGTGAGTCCATATTGGAGGGAAGGTGAAACTCATTGTCATTATTGAGAGGTTGGTTATCAACATCAAGAGTATTAGAATCATTCAAAATAGAGAAATTTTTGGGACTATTAGGGAAAGGACATACTCTTCACTTGATTCAGGGGAAGGATATGGGGTTGTGACCTATTGCTTTCCTTTACCAGAAGATTCAGAAGGATTCACTAATGGCTGAGAATTGTCATTTTCACGGATGACAACACCTTTTTTCTAGAAAAAACCCATGTATGGCTTGTTTGAAGCTCTTCCTAGGACCCACGCTCTTCCAACCCTGATTGTTAGGGTTATAATTAATAGCATCATTCACTTTGGAATAATGCACCTAACGCCATTGATTATGTGAAATTTGAGAATCATCATTAGCATTAATAGTCTTGGATCTAAGGGAAGGACACTAAGCCTTCAGATGGCCCTGTGTATGATACTTGATACAATAAGCCGATTTATTCTCATATTCAATGGCCTATTTGTGATAAAAACCTGTATACTCGAGCTCAAAAAAAGTTGGAAGAGCTTAATCGAGGTTGGAGTTCATGCAAATCCTCACTGCTATCATTCATGTCCTGGCAAGAGTAGCATGATCAATAGCAACCAGAGTCCCAATGGACTTTGCAATGATTGAAAGGATATCCTTATGCCAACAGTGCCAAGGGAGGTTGGGGAGCCTAACCCAAATAGGGGTAAAGTTAATACTTTGAGTCTTCGGATTAAAATCCAGATCCCATCTACACAAAAAAAGATTTTTCCTCCCAAGGAACCAAGGGCCACCCATAATAATTCAACTAGCATCATCACGGTCACCAAGTCGAATCCCAAAAAAAACCCTGGTTAAACCAAAGATTTCAAAAGAACCTTGAGGCTTCCATTTGGACACAACCCAGCTTCGAATAACTTCAATATTGGGATGCCCACCAATCACTTTACCAACAA
Source organism: Wollemia nobilis (assembly GCA_028583015.1). Taxonomy (NCBI): domain Eukaryota; kingdom Viridiplantae; phylum Streptophyta; class Pinopsida; order Araucariales; family Araucariaceae; genus Wollemia; species Wollemia nobilis. The sequence continues at coordinate 2,479,608 of JAQPPZ010001340.1, forward strand.
TATTAAAAGATTCTATAAAAAGGTATTTTTTGGTGACATTATCAGGGATAACGATCTTAGACCTAATAACCTCTATGGAGATAGAATCATCATCAAAAATTCCATGTCCTCCACCAACAACTTGAGCAAAAGAGATCAATTTAGATCTAGGCCCCTCAAAGGGCGGAGGGCCACCTAGGGGAAAGGTCATTGAATTAAAAGTGGGACCATCTAAAATGGGTGGTCCATGGGGATCACCCTTGTCTGGCAGCTCATCACCCCAGAAACCAATGGGTTTATCAGTACCTAAGTTAGGGATAACCTCCATAGTAGAATATTTAGCTATCTGGTAATTAGCAGGGTTGACCTAGGCCCCAAAATTTTGAATTTGGGTCTTCCTGCCCAAATAATTTTGAAAATTGGAGTTCCCTCCAGTGCAGTGAATGCAATCCGTAATCATTCTTGTAGTCATTTTCATTTATGCTTATTAGATTTATGATGTTATCTTCAACAACTTATGCCTTAAGACCTTATGATAATTTTTTCTTCACTACTATGTTTGGCAGATTTGGCTAGAAAGAAATCATCGTGTTTTCTCTGATGCTTCTCAGAGAAATGATTATATTTCCAATAAAATTGTCATTTGTGATGGAGAATGCATCCCTGTGTCCCTTAACTTCCTCACCTCCTAAACCTTTTGAAGCCCTTCTGGCTGGGACTCTTAATTTCTCCATTGTTATTTCATGCGTCTAACCTTCATCCAATAGAATTATTATGATATGGATTCCTCCTCCTCCTCATTTGCTAAAGCTAAAATTTGAAGGCTATGCCAAGGGAAACCCTGGTCGTTCAGGTGCAGGTGGAGTTTTAAGAGACAACCAAAGTAATTTTATTATTACTTTTGCTAAATTCCTTGGGATCCAGTCTAACCAGGTTGCTGAGGCTTGTGCTCTCTGGCATGGTTTAACTCTTTCTCAAGGGATGAAAAATCATATTTTAGTGGAAGGGGATTATTTAACCATAATAAACTATTTTAAAAGTAGCAAGAACCCCTCATGGAAAGTCTGAAGTTGTATTGATGAAGCTAAAATCTTGCGAAACCAATTCCAAGATATTTTTTTCCAACACACATTCCGTGAAAACAACAGAGCTGCTGATGCCCTTGCTAATTACGCCACATCCTTAAGTGATTTGATGACATGGAATACTAACTTGCCTCAATTCCTTCTTCCTATTATTGAAAAATACAGAGCACCTTTTGTATCAGTGCCTCTCCCTCCTGACGTGGAGCAAGTCAGCATTATTCAAACTGCCTCTCATGTTATTGGTCCTTAATTTTTCGGTTGCATATTTTTGACCTTCATTTCTTATGGTCATTATATGTTTTTAGGTGATGTCAACCTTTTTTTTAATTTTCCTACCTTTGATGCAAACTTGTAGTATTGCTTACCATCAGTTTAATCTGCCTTGGAACGTGGTGCCTCCTTTCATGGCATGAGTCCCGTCATCATCACAATTTTATCATTATAACAATACCTAATAGCAACCCTAATCTTATTCTCAAGTTTATCAATTGCCTGTCTTGAAGGTTTAGCCTGTTATGCACTCTATGTGCCTGAGTATCATGGATGACTATGTTGAACCTTCTAAGCTTGATATTGACTCCATTGTCAAAGGGTTTCTCGATGGTAGAAGTTTCCTTCCTTTATTCAAGAAGTTTGAAGGTGAATACCCTAAAATCACCTTGGTTTTTTGGAAACTTGGGACAATGGGAAGGTAGTCATTCAAGGCAAAACTTATGTTCTAGATATTAAGACTCTGGTGGAGCTTACTGGTCAACAACCCAAAGGGAGGTTAATCAGGTGGGAGAAACATCATTGGGAGGCTAAACTAAAGGATGTTCATGATAGATATATTTGCAGGATAGCCAAGTTGGTTATGCATCAGGACAAAATCCCCTTCCCTTGGGGAAGCGTTCTCAAGCCAATTATGGAGTACATTATAGTCGACAACCCAGATAAGCCTTTGAAAAGATTTCATTTTCTTTTTATAACCACTTTAGGGAATTTAGGGCATTAAATATCCCTAAATTCATTTATAATTCTGTCATCCATTCCTTAGAGGATTCCAGAGATAAAGAGAAAGTCAAACTTCCCTCTCATCATGGTTTTTTTAATGTTATCTATAAGCATTGGCTTATCCATTTCCTATAAGGTGTTGTTCTAAGTTCTACCCTTAATCCAAACTTGAGTCCCCCTAAGGCTAGCTCCTCCCAATCAACTCCCTATACCACCAAAGTCTCGAAAGCTCTTAAATTCAAAAACTTGTCTACCAAAAAACAAAAAATTATTGATATTGTCACCATTTTGAGAAAGAGGGCCAGAATTCCTAACCATGCAAGTGATAGTGATCATACCTTTGACCGTGAGGTTGAACCAGAGAAAGAACCTAAGAAAAAACATGTTTGTGCCTCTGTTAGGCTGAAGAATAAAGCTAAGCAACAAGATTCGTTGATTATCGACTCTGAAGATGAAACCAGGGATGACCCTAATCTCTACCTGTAGGAGTATATTATCAAAGCAATTTCAAACAATATTGTCTAGCTTGTTGATCTGTGTAATGCTTTGAGCCTATGTTTTTTTAGGAAATCATTCATTGATAGGTTCGTCATGGAATTTGTTATTAAGCCTGAGATAAATCACATCATTATAGAGGAGACCCCTGACATTGGAAATGGCATTGAAGTGAATGTTTCCACTGAAATCTTGCATGATCTCTTTGGTAAGGTTACCCTGTTAATTGTTGTATATCTCATTTTTAGTTTGTTTTTTGGTTGTTTTAGATCTTTGTTCTACTGCTTTATGTTCCCAGCTCTGGTTGGTCAAAGGATGGCCTTAGGTGTGTGTAACTTTTAGTTTCATTAAATTTGAGGTTCGCCTTAATTTTGTTTATAATAGTTTTATCTAGATTTGGTTGGCTTTTTTGCGGACTATTATGAGGCTTGCCTCTTGTTTTGGCTTTGTAATTTCTCACTGGGTTTGGTTGGACTCTATGTGGATTTGTTTTTTCCTTTTGTAATCAGGTTTTGGGTTCCTATCAAAACCCCTTTTAATATATATCTCATATATTTAACCGACCAAAAAAAAAAGCAGAAAAAAGTGAGCAAATATTAAATCATGAAGAAATACATTGCAATTGAAAAGAGCCCTACACTAATTTGAAAATCATGGACATAATTTTTTAAGTTAAATTGAAAAAGTATCCCTATGAAGATATTATAGAGCGCACACACTTATGACGTGTAGATGACTAGACACCTAGACTTACAAATTCATTCAAGAAGGAGCTCTAAAAATACAATAGAGGTTTGAGTAGAAAGGTGCATGAATAGGTCTAATCAAATAAATACACATGAATAATTTTGAGTAGGGAAATATGCACAAACAAATATGAGTAGAAGGTACACAAATAAACTTAAGTAGAACATAAAAATCATGATCAAAGTGATAGAAGAGGGAAAATAAGAAGACAGTCATTTATGTCCACAAAAATATAAAAAATAATTCATGATAAAGAATTAAGATACTGCCAAAGGTTTGAAGGCATCAAAGTCTAAGTTGACATGCTTCTCAAAAGAAAAGAACATAGAAGGACAAAAGTAAAACAATGTGTGATTCACCCATTTGTCTTAAAATATTAAGGAAGACAAATATTTTAACCTCGCACCAAAAGTGAGAAGAAAAGGAGAAAACATAGGTCCCTTTCATACAAAAATAATAAATTATTCCCTTTAAATATTTTTTGAAAAATATTATTTTTGGAAAGAGGGAAAAAAATGTTCTTTCACCTCCATAAGTTTTAGTTGAGGAAACAAGTTTTGAAGCATCAATTAAAAATTTGAGTATAAGCTTATATATACTCATTGAAAATATTTGTTTGAGGCTACTTAATTGAAAATAAGATATTCAAATTTTGTAGCAGTCTACCATGGCTAGTGGAGCACCAAAATTCTTGTTTCCATATTTCCAATTATTGATAGGAAAAAATTATGTTTCCTAGAAGAAACTTATGACATATCTTGAGTTTGAAGAAGTATGGAAAATAGTATATGGATGTACTTCCCATCCTACTATAAAAGGATAAGAACAAACATAGTTGAATAAGGCAGACAAAAAATGAAGACTAATCATTAGGTTTGAAGTAGAATATGAGGTTCAAGAATACATTAGGGATACACCCACAACCAAGGATGCATGGAAGAAGTTGACGATAGTATTTAAAGCTAAAAATAAAAATCATATTCTATTCCTCTAAATCTAGATACATTTTCTGAAGATAAGAAGTGGAGAAAATATGGAAGCATTCATGAAGAGAATATCAAAATTGTGAGCATCATTGCAAGCACTAGGAATTTAGGTATCTATTAAATGTTAGTTCCTATTTTGATATCACTCCCATCTAAGAATAATATTTTTATGACTACACTAAATATTATTTTGCAAAAACCAAGCTTTAATGAATATATGAACCTACCTAAAAAGTAGAGGCCTCACATACAACATAAGAAGAACAATTACTGGTTACAAGTCATAGAGGAAAGCAACCATTAAGAAGAGGCATGTGACCTCCATAGTGCTTCCAACAAAGAAATAACTTTTATGGATTTTATAATAAAATAAATTTTTCTGAAAGGAGTGCTTTCCACACATAAAATATGTGTAAACATTGTGGAATAAATGGATACACCTTGAGGTAATGTTGGCATATTCCATTAAAAAATGGGTCACATTCACAAGAGATGAACCAAAAACAAAATATGTCATCTTTAAAACAAAAAAAAACTGGAGAAAGGCACATGAAAACAATGTCGTTGAGGAGAATCAAACTAAATAAGAAGAAGAAAAGAATCAAGAAATTGACAAATAAGAACATGTGCTTGTCTCTCAAGCACACTTGATACAACATAACAATGTTTAGTATAACCCCAAACACATGACATGTTGAGAAACTTAGAAACATGTACATCATCATATAATAAGAGTTCCATTGGTTGATTTTTAATCCAAGGAACAAACAAGAGGCAAAACCACTTGAATATAAAGGAAAACATTACAAGAATAATCCATGAGACATCTATAATTCCATGAGGTTCAATACATCACAGAACAAATATGGTATGTTCAAAGTCAATTCATTTTCTACTCACTTTCCCAAATACAGAGAAAAGCATCTAGAGGATGAATGGCCTATTGTGAAGAATCTTTAAAAAGGTATGGAAAATCTTACAAACTAGATCTTGCTTAAAGAATATTATGTATCTTTGCAACTCATACAATATATTAATGCATCATAATCAAAACCTGGGATCTCATAAGACTATTATCAAGAAGTGTAGTAGCACTAAAAGAAATCAAGATACTAAATGATATGATGCATTGTGATACCGTCAAGATTGACAACATAATTTATGATAAAGAAGAATTTGTTAGACAATGAAAAAAAATATTGGGGCCTAATAGATCAACTCTAAATACCATTGAGCAATTAACATGTTGATACATTTTAGTTCAAGAAAAAACTTTAGCAGTTATGGGATCATTCAAAGGACTATAACAAGTATACATGATTGCTAGAGATTGGATTCAAAATATACATCCTATTTACCATATCAGAGATGTGATAAATTAGAACTTGGAAAGAGTCTAGGATTTGGTCATAATGAAAATAAAAGAAAGGAAAATCAACAAAATAAGCCTTACACAACTTTCATTCCACCATATGCAAGACAAAAATTAGCAGATAATCATTTCAATATGCAACATTGGATGCATGGTAACACATGCTTCACTCGAAGACATTGAAAAAATATACTTCAAGCATTGATTATTTAATAAGTATTTTATAATAAATGTGTTTGAAGTGCATGATCAATAGAATCCAACACTCCTAAATCTACATTAAGGGGGAGATTTCTCTTTCAAATTCCAACATCACCCTAGACATTATTGTTTTGGTCATAAGAAAAATAGATATTTTGACTATGATGTAATAAGAGGGGTATATTAGGAGTTATTACATCATATACCATGTGAGAATTCAAGTGGTGTAACCTCCTCATAAGGTACATTCATGAAATATAGGATAAGATAGTTTGAAGTTTGTTTGAGGGATTTTTATGCCTAAGTTAGGCATCCTATGTACTTAAATACCCTCCATTACCATAATATAATTTATTCAAATCTTTAAGATATAACACCTTAGGCATCCCATTGGTGAAAATTCTACTACACTTGGTGAGCCTTCTTGAATATATGTGATAGGAAAACAAATTTGATTTTCTTTAAGAATTTAGGGTCTATAATATTGATGGTAAGAGTGATCCATGAACATATTGACTTCTTGGTGTTTTTGAATATTTTAGAGTCTTTAGGGTCTTCAAGTATTTAAATTTGAAGCATATTTATATTTTTCTAATTTTTGTGTTTTTATTTAAGGAAGATCATAGAAAAATATTGGTTCTCCTACTTCATGGGGTTGGTACCAATAAACATATACTTTTGGTACTTTTAAGTGTTATTATTTATGATATTTTACATTAATAATCTAATAAAGATACAATCCATATCAAGTGGAATTAGCTCAACTAATTAGATTCCTCAATATTTAAGGAGGAGACCAAGGTTCAAATATTTCCAAGTGATACATGGATAATATCCAAGCTTTGTTGTAATACCACTATGTGGTGATGATGTAATATGGGTGGGACCTATTTCAATCCCATATAACCAATTGAAAATATATACAATCCATATTCCACTAGGTGTTCTAAAAAAAGGGTTATTGTTATGTCCTATAACAATTTAGAAGATTAAATTTTCACTCAACCTCTAGAGAGGTCTAACTTCCTAGTTTTATTTTGATTTTATGAAATATTATAGAAAAGGAAAAAAATTATAAAAAATATAATATTGTCTGAGATTTTATTGAGCCAATAATTTATCTTAATAATTAAGGTGACTACAATTTATTCCAATTCATGAAGAAACCTATGTCATTTATTCATTGGAAGGACTAACAAGAAGATAAATCCTCATGTCCCACTAGGGTTTTTAAGGATAAAATCCTAAAAACTGTCAAACAAAATCTTCCTAAAAAAAACTACTTCAAAAATAATATCTACATAGTCAAGTGAAGCCACTCCATCCTTGCTCTAATACCATGTTATATTTTGCAATACTTTCCAATAATATCATGAAGCATAATATTCAACACAAACATAAGCAAGATAATAGAGATGTAAAATAAAAATATCAAGAACACAAAATCGTACGGATGGGTACCTAAGGTGGGCACCCACAATAGTAACTCACATAAGAATATTACACTTTACACTGATACAATGGATAAATGGTTAGGGGTATTTATCATGAATACTTAATATCCAAATTACAATTACAATTACATAAATCAAATCAAACATAAGGCTCAAGCTTAAATCAAGTTAGTAAACCTCTAATAAAATATTTAGTTAAGGTTAACCATCAAGGTAGTTTAATGAAATCCACAAGGGATGAATGCATAACCATCCAAGTGGATTACACAAGGGATGAATACAATAATATTTCTTGTAAGCTCACATTAAAGGTTTCCCAAAGGTTTACATCATCATAAGATTATTCATAGGATTACATCATCATTGATAAAACTTGGCCAATAAGGTTAAATTAGCATATCTTCTAATAGTTTATAGCATTATAGATTTGATCTACTAAATTGTAGATTTGGTTTACAAAGTTGTAGATCTATTCTAATAAATTATAGATTTACTTTATAAAGTCATATATATAATCAATATTATTATAGTTCAAATTAAAAATTTATGGATCTAATTTATTAAATTATAGATCTTCTTTATAAATCTATATATCTAATTGTTGAATTATGGAAAATTTTGACTATAATTGCACCCATAATTCTATTTTAATAGTTAAAAATAGATCAGTTATGTCTTCCCTTACCTCTAAATTTAAATTTAATCCTTGGTAATAATGCTAAACTAATCTAAAATAATAGTTAAAAAGTAAAATTGCAAGAGTTAGATGTGAGAATCTCAAAGTAAATGCAAGAAAATTAAATACAACCATAGCCACAACAAGAATAGTGTGTGATCATTCATTGCATATGAAGTAATTTGAATAACATTAGTGTGCTCCAATGCATATGAAATTTATAATAATAGATGGAAATAACTAAAAAAAACTAAAAGGGTAATTCCACAATCACTATGCATTCCACAAATCAAAAGGATAATGTCAAAATTGATAAGCAAATGTCATGCATAGTCTTTCTACTATTTCAAAATGAGTCTTAGAGGATAATGTGGAGTCCACAAAGTGTACTTTTGATCTCTTAAAATGGAAAAAATATGTTTACAATGGAGAACCTAGCTCCTAAATATTAGAAATTATTAACATAAATCACTAAAGGTAAATCATTTTTAATACTAGTAAAATCACTAAATTAAGGGCATTTGTAACAAATTGATGCACCAAAAAAAATTACATTTCTCAAAAATACCTCTAAAAACAAATAGTAGGCTTCTAAATTCTCTTGGATACCATGTAGAAACAAAATATAACTTTCTTGGAAGTTACCTCCAATTTTATGTTGCTCTTGTCTTGATTGGCCCAAAAAATAGTAATTCATTAATCCTGGAAGTAGGAATTTGCTAGTTTGGAAAGTAGTGTTGTGCTAATTCAATATGAGTTTTTTTTTGCAATTAATTGGATATTTTGACCAAACATAATTTTTATTTGATTTCTTTTTTTATACATAGCCAATTTTTTAGTATCCTTAAAATTTTGGGGGCTTGAAAGAATGTTCTTGGAGTTATAATTCTTTGATCTCTTGTTCTTGATGGTGCCTAATTAGTGGGAACACAAAGGTAGTACTTGAGATACTATATTTCAACTATAATTCATACTCAAACCCATGTGGATCCCCAAATTAGATATTGTTTCATTTTTTTAAAGTTTACCTCTTTCTATAACCCATTTGTCCTTTCATGTGTATGGAAGGTATTGATGTCAAATGCCAAGAATTCTTTTTTTAAAAAGTAACTCAAGATAGTCTTATAATAGCATCATGACCAAGGAATTAAATCTATCAACTATAACTAAGTGGTACCTTATTATCTTTGTAATAATTATCATAATGTATTTTCTAATATTGTAGAAGGTGTATTTCCTCTATCCCTTAAAGTATTACTAGTCCAAATTATCCAATCGCCTTACATAGTATAGGTTGAACAAGTAGTTATGAAGAATGCATATAGTTCATAAGGCATGTTATATAAATTTAATAGCCTAATGAAGTGTTGGTTCGACTTTTATACACACCCTGTGAAGAATGAGCATGAAACTCTGATAACACTTATAAGGGATAAATCCCACTCACTTTAGGATCTTGCTGGTTATCCAAGGTGTGAGTTACAGAGTTGGGTCGAATGTCTATTCACTCTTTTCCACTTCGGAATAGTTTTCAAAATGGACTGTCTGTTACCTTACAATGGGTTCTGAACTTGTTCAATAATTTTTTTGGAATTGTTACTTGTGGACAATCATATTTAAAATCAGTTCTTTGATCTAGCTCTTTATATGTCAACAGATTTAAATAAAAGACAAATTTAAAAGAAAATAAAAATGGATCATTTCACGGTAAGACGAGAGAGAGTAGGGTAAGGGGAAAGAGAAGTCTATCAAACTTAGTCAGTAAAACCAAAACTACCAATTTTATTTATACTATCGACTTCACAATAGAACAAATCAAAGAAGAAGGTGTCCAGCTTTCTAAGATCACCTTCTACTAAGAGCATAAGACAGAGATGAAACAGATCTGAAAGAAAATCATAAACAAAAGGGAAGTCGGTTAAAATTGGTATCTCTCACCAGCAGCATAGCTCACACAGTGAGGACAGAGCAATTAGAACAGACCTGAACCTTAAATCTGTGGTTTTCCCTAGCATACAATAAAACAAATGAAGCCCAACAACATATTTAATCTTGATAACATGGATTTACAGCATATATTTAATAAACTTTAACGAGATGAAAACAAAAGAAAATGAACTTAGCACAATCTGAAAGAGATTAGGCTCCTGGCCACGCTATCACATAAAGCAAAAAGCACATCAACTCCAAGTCCAGAATAAAGCATTTAACAAGATTTGCAAGAAATTGCTTCAATAGCCTTTTATTCTAAGTTTTCGCCTCCTGCGATTACATTCAGAAGAAGTATTTATAGACTCAAGACAGACCCTGATCTTTTCAAAAATATCTTCTCCCAAAACCCTAAATCTTATCACCTTAAACTCTACTACCCGGGTTTTACAATATAAGGCCTTTTAAAATAAAGTTTCGATAAAACTTAACCATTCTGCAAATCAGTGCAGTTACTTGCCATAAATGGAGAAGGCAGAATTTTAATGCCACTTGCATCCACCCGCAACTGTGTGTAAATGTCTTCATTAATTCCCCTAGGGAATTTGGATGAGTCACCACTTCTCTGACATTTCATCTTCGTAGAGCCATCTCTGAGTTGAAAATCTCTGCACGCCATTACTTCCGCCATAAATTTTCATTAAATGCATCCATCGGCAAATTTCGATAACTGTGTATAGATATTTTCATTTTTCGGTCAATTTTTGACCTATTCCATTAAATGGATGGCTGCTTAGTCACCGTAAAGTCTCTTTGCGGCCAGATCCGTAAAATCTGGATGAAACAGCAATTCTCGGCATCTCAAATTTTAATGTGACGGCCCTCGATTAAATTGCGCCTGACTTTGTCTTTCTCGCCATTACTCCCGCTATCATGCAAGTGCCAGATGGCTTTCTACAAAAAAGACAAAACAAGGATTAGTACTTTAATTAAATCAGATTAAAACCCTAATGTTTATCACACGCGGCTTGCTTTGTTTGACACGTGTCACAAAAACGTGACATTCCCGCACTTGCTTCCAGCTATTTTTTCATTTCGGCCACTTTGTCTGTTCTGTCGCAAAAACGTGACATGTCGCGATTTCGTGACATGTCGCGAAATCACGACCATTTCTCGCCTTGCGCCTTTTGGCTGTCGCTGTCGCGAAACGTGACATGTCGCGAAATCGTGCCCTTTTCTGCCCCTTGGCAACTTTCTGCTTCCTTTGCCACGAAACCGCGACATGTCACGATTTCGTGACATGTCACGAAATCGTGCCCCTTTCTGCCCCTTGGCAACTTTCTTCTTAGTGTGTCGCGATTTCGTGATGTCGCGAAATCGCATTTCGCGACATGTCACGAAATCACGACCTATTTCCCTTCCCTTTTTTTCATTCGCAAATCTTGCCCTTTTCTCGCCCCTTGGCAACTTTCTGCTTCCTTTGCAGCGAAACCGCTACATGTCATGATTTTGTGACATGTCACGAAATCGTGCCCATGTCACGAAATCGTGCCCCTTTCTGCCCCTTGGCAACTTTCTTCTTAGTGTGTCACGATTTCGCGACGTCGCGAAATTGCGACGTCGCGATTTCGCGACACTTATCCTGACTTGTGTTTTCTCTTGCTTCCCCTTGGCTTGTGTTTTGGTGGCTCTGGCGTGTCACGATTTCGCGACAGTCTTCTTTCCCTCCTGTCGCATTTCATGACCCACTCGTCTTTCTTTCCCTCGCGTGTTGCGATTTCGTGACACCCATGCTTGCTTTGGCCCTCGCATTCGCAATTTCATGCCCCCCTCTTTGCTTTCCCTCTTCACCCTTTGCCTTTCGATGCCCTTGGCTTCCCTTTTGGCTCATTTCTTGTCACGATTTCGCGACGTCCCGAAGGCGTCACGAAATCGTGACACTTTCGAGACTTTGCGCTTTTCGCCAAACGTGTCGTGATTTCGTGACGTCGCGAAATCGTGACGTCGCGATTTCACGACGCACTCACGCCTTGGCCCCTTTTCTCTCCATGGTGTCACGATTTCGTGACACTTTTATGCCTTGTTCCTTTTTGGTGCAAAACAATGACAAAAACTTAACGGGCCCAGAATTTGATGAAACTTTGCAAGTATCTAAATAAGGCAAAAGGGTATCCGAATCTGCAAACGGAACATTAAAAATCATCAGGGATTAAGAGAAAATGCATTAACATGAATTAATACATTTACATGCAATCTTTAAGAAGTTTTAAATTGAAAACAATGCCTCATGCAAGCCTACTTAGATATTTTGATAAATGCACAACTTGAAGAAGGAGGCAAGCAAAATTTGGAATTTAAAACCCGAAAAACTCAAGAGGGTCCCTACTAAAAAATGCAAAGTAAAAACTTTCAAAGGATGGAACTTCATTTTTTTAGTGGGGGGTGTTGCTTCTCAACAAATGGCGATATCTACGGGTAAAATAGTAGCACTATTTTAGAATCCAGGACTCTAGTTTCAAAACAACATAGACCATGTACCATGCCTTGCCACAAATATTCTTCAAAATAATTTAACTACTACCTGATAGTTGTCAAAATTTCCCAAGGACATACTAGGTTGAATCATTTAAGGAAGATTTCTGATGTGCAATTACAAGCGTATAAAACTTTCTTCAAGAATGACTGGGCCTTCGAATGTTGTACTCTGGATTGATCAGCTTTTCTAGATTGTGAAAGGGGAAACCGAGTAGAGCTCTGTTTACTAGTTTAGCCTTTTACAGCCCCGACGGAGTTACCCTTTAGATTTACACGACCCTGATTCACAACTGTGAAGTAGTATCTACCACTTGGTAAAAGAAAACATCTTCTGAAGCCTTGGCTACCTCTTTCATTACATAACTTCTCTTCTTCTTTTATATATACATGGGAAATAAAAGAGTGCCAGTTTTATGTTGCCTTGCTCAACTTTCACCTTCTCTTTCTCTCTTCTGAAATATACCGAAATCTGAAAAGCCTTAGAAAGAACAACAAATTTTTTTTTTTTTTCAATCGGAACTGCTTCACTGGTATCGATAGCCTCTATGGATACTCAAATAATTTCACGAATCGGAGTCCCCTCTTATGACCAACTTTTCTTGGATTCCCCGGGAGTTTCTCCAAGCCAAACAGTATAGCAGGTTTCTTTATAATTAAAATAACTGTGGCAAGCAAGACACAAAATCCAATCATCTTTCTACTATTGTTCTGAATAACAAAATAGTTCCACTGTTCAGTTTAAGCAGACTATCTCAATTAGAATAATGAACACTGGATTTTGAACTCAGAATAAAACAAACTTAGAAGGCTGACTTTTCTTTACTGCCTAGGCAAAAACTAAAAAAAGAACAGAATTTTAAAAGCTAAAGAACTTTGTACAGACTTCCAAGGATAAACAAAATAAAATAAAATAAAATAAAACAAACTTAAATAAAATAAAATAAAACAAACTTTGTACAGACCCCAAAGGATAAAACACAGACCTTTAAAAACAAATAAAATAAAACTGAAAAAAACAACTTTAAAGCTCATTTACAATGTATACACATGTTACAACTTCTTTGTGACTCATTCAAACGATATATTGGATGGAACAGTCGAGAAATAATGCTTTAAGTATTGACCATTAACAGGGAGGTTCAAAAAATTACCATCAAGGTCCTGTAAACGAAATGCGTTATTACCCAGAATCTCAACAATCTGGTATGGCCCTATCCATAGCGGTGACAACTTTGTATGTTTACCCTTCTTTTCATGGGCCTTGTCCCATAGAAGCACCAGGTCTGCAAGTCCGAAAGCTTTCACTCGGCTCTTTTGTCAAACCAGCGCTTGACGGTTTCTTGGTGCCGACTGAAATGTTCCAGGGCTTGGAGTCGTTCATCCTGTAAATTAGTTAGATCCAAAACACGGGCCTCTGCATCTGCTTGATCCTCAAAATAGTCTAAGACAAATTGATAAGTAGGTAATTTCAGAGAGATGGGAACAATGGGCTGAGTACCATACAGCAAAGCAAATGGGGAAGTCTTAAGAGCCACTTTATATTTTATCCTGTCAGCCCAAAGTGCATATTTCAATAATGTATGCCATTGTCTGGGTTTGTCCGCTGCAGATTTCTTAATGGCATTCATTAAATTCTTATTCGTGGACTCAGCTAGTCCATTACCTTGGGGATAATAGTTGGATGAAAATCTGATAACTATCCCCATCTGGTATGCCCATTCTGCAAACTCTAATGATTGGAAGGCTGGTCCATTATCGCACACCAAATTCAGAGGAACCCCAAACCTGGTTATGACATTTGACTCTAGAAATTCGATCACTTCATGAGTTGTACTTCTTATGGTGGTTGTTGCTTTGACCCATCTTGTGCAGTAATCGATAGCTGTTAGAACATACTTATGCCCTCGCTGAAGAATTTGGGTTTATCACTCCCACAAAATCAAGTCCCCATTGCATAAAAGGTTTATTTATTACAACAAGCTGCAATGGTAGAGCCCGATTGGCCTCTTTGGATGCAAAAGTTTGGCACTGATGGCAAGTTCTCACATGCTGATGGGCATCTTTAAATAACGTAGGCCAGTAATAGCTTGCTCTCAATATTTTATGCGTAGTAGCAGATCCTGAGGAATGCCCTGCCCCTAACTTTTCATGAAAACTGGACATCACTTCATTGACTTCACTCTGAGAAATGCATCTTAAGAAAATGCCAGCATAATTTTCTCTGTACAAATTACCTCCTTTGAGGAGATAATGAGCGGCTTTCAGTTTTAGTGCTCTCCTTTGGGTTCTATTCAAGTGAGACGGACAAATTCCAAATTGCAACAGATGAATAATATCTCCATACCAGTCATCAGATTCAGAATTTAACTGATTAATTTCTTCTTGTACAGGTATTTCGGCAATGTGTCGGGACAAACCAAGTCCTCTGATTAATTTTGCAGGCCAAATTTCTAAGTCATATTCCTGCAGTCTTGTAACCCAATTACCTCTTAGTTCACCCAATTCGTCCTGGCTTAATAGGTATTTAACAGCTGGGTCCGAAACTATAGCATGAACTCTGCTTCTTAGTATGTAGTGCCTGAACTGCTTAACTGCTCTCACCAAGGCATAGGCTTGTTTATCTAAGTGAGAATATTTTAGCTCAGCCCCCTTTAAATTGGTACTCTTGAAAGCAATTGGATGCTCCCTCGTTTCTCTTCGTTGGGTCAGAACTGCAGCAAGTGTGTGTTCAGAAGAAAAGGTGTACAGGTAAAAATCTGCACTGAAATCTGGGCTCACCAGAACTGGTGCTTGCTTGATGGCAGTCTTGATTTCTTGGAACGCTGTTTTAGCTTCTGTTGTCCAGACAATCTGAGCAGTTTCCTTTAGCATGTCATTCAGTGGCTTGACTATTTCTACGAAGCCGGAGATGAACTTCCTGACAAAATTAATTTTTCCAAAGAAGGACCTCAACTCTTTCTTAGAGTTGGGAAAGGGTATGCCGGATATGGCTTCAACTCTGTCCGGATCCATGGAAATGCCATCTTTTGTGATCAAGTGCCCAAGGAGCTTTCCTTCCGTTACACCAAAAATGCACTTCTTCGGATTCAAAGAAATGCCGAACTCCCTGCATTTGTTGAAAACAGACTCCAAATGTTTTATGTGGTCAAACCGAGATTTAGAGAAGACTGTTAAATCATCCATGTAAACAACAATGCATTTACCCATAAGGCCTTTGAAGGCATGATCCATTGCCCGTTGAAACGTAGCTCCGACATTTATTAATCCAAATGGCATCCTCTTGTAAGCAAAAGTTCCCCACTTAGTTGTGAAAGCAGTTTTCATCCTGTCTTCCCTGTCAACCAATATCTGATTATACCCTGAGAAACCGTCCAGGAAAGACATCATTTCTGAACCATTGACAATCTGCAGCACCTCATCCATGGAAGGCAGAGGATAATTATCTTTCTCAGATGCCTTATTTAAGTTTCTAAAATCCACACACAAGCGGATCTCTCCATTTTTCTTTCTGACCGGCACCAAATTGGCCACCCAAGTAGAATGCCTAATGGGAAAAATAATGGCGGCACTCAATAATTTTTCTACCTCTTTCTGGATGAGGGGCTCTAGCAGAGCGTTGACATGCCTCTATTTTTGCCGGAAAGGTTTGCAAAATTCTTTTAAAGGTATAACATGAGTGTAAACTTTCGGATCAAAAACTTTTAAGTCTTTGTAAGACCAGGCCATAACATCCTTGGACCTGTGAAGAAAATCAATCATATTTCTTTTTATTTTTGGATCACAAATTTTAGCCAACTTGATGTGCCTCGGGATCTTCTTCAGTCCCCACATTCAAGTTCTCGGTCTCACTGTCTGTTGCACCCATAGAATCCCCATAACTCACCTTTTGCTTGATTTGGTCAACATCAAAGAGCCGCTCCAGTTCCACCATCCCCTTTGGAATTCTGTTATCTTTCAACCTTATTATTCCCCTGTCATCGTCTAACTGCTCCAGCAGAGTATCCCTTTGGCCATCATCGATTATAGCATTTTCAAATGTGTTAGTACTCGCAAAAAGTTTATAATCTGCCGATCATCGGAGAAAACCTAAAAATTATCTATATTATTTGGGACTCGAAGGACAAGGGACTAACTCGATCGAAAACTTGTTCCATTTAAATTCTTCCAGTGGTTTCAAAATTGTGGCTGAAGAAGCCAAGACATCTGCACATGAATTCTGCTCTCTAGGTATGTGTGTCAGATTAAAAGCATCAAAATCTTCTACAAGATCCCAAGCCCGGTGTTTGTATCCTTTTAAATAAGATGCTTTACACTGGAATTTACCTTTAACTTGATTAGCCACCAACTCTGAATCTGTAAAAACTCGGATATTTCTTACACTTCTGTCCAAAGCAAATTTCAAACCTAATACCAGTGCTTCGTATTTCGCTAAATTATTTGTACAAGGGAACTGTAGGCGATAAGACATAAAATATGTCTGATTCTTAGGCCCTTTAAGGACTTGCCCCGTACAGAACCCTGTTTAGATTTAGCCCCATCCACATGAAGCGTCCGGACTTCATTACTATGAATAGGATGAGCTTTACTAAACTTCTCATTTTGTCCCGTTGTTAAATTGTAAACTCCAATATCTACCTCAACAATATTTACAGTCTCATTTTCTGCATTATATTCAGTGATCGTATGTTTGTATCTGGGTTCTCTTTCAACCCTTAATTGGTTTGCCACTCCTTTCCATGGCAACCACATGTGTGAAAAATCAGTTGCCAAGTATCCATTCAAAGATCTCGACCAATCCCTGCTCAGAAGCATCCCGTACCCCACAGGAATATCCACCACCTGAATTTCAATTCTGTGCTGTGCCCTGGGCTCAGATGCTAACTGGATATGAATATTCTGAAGTTCACCTACTACTTTAACCTCTGATTTGTCCAATTGGACAACTCTTCTTTCAGACTTCATTGGGGTCAAACCCAACTGTTGACAAATGGCCAAAGGCATAACATTAGCTGAAGCACCCGAATCTACCAGACAATTGTGTAAGTTTTTCCCAAAAATACGTATAGTCAGTAGAAAAGGCGAAACCTCAGTTTTCTCTTTATACATGGCTACATTTGCATTTGCCATCTTCTTTCCCTTGTCCAAAGATTTGGTAGTAGGCCCAGAGTATGTTTTAATCAAGTTATCCCTCTGTTCTGAAATTTGGGCCAACTCATGAAGAGTGATGTTGGCTTTGATCTTTTTCATGTCCTCCACTATATTATATCCCTTATTGAGTGGAGGGACAAATGCATCTGGTCCTCTCGGATTTCCTCCCTTGGGTGGAGATGGGTTATTGCTTGAAGATGGATCTGGAGGAACATTGTGGGAATTGTTCGGAGGGGTAGATGTAGTGTTGGGCTTCGGATTTTTGTTTCTGAGGTTGTAGTTGTCCCTCCTGTATTGTTGAAAAGCCTGCACTTCATCCATAGGCATTTCAACTACATTCTCAGATTCACCCGGGAAAGTGAAAGAATCCAAGACCATAGCTGCACTGTGGCTGGATGAACTTGGGCCATCCGCATTTCTTTGATTTTCAAGAGAAATCAACTCCCCGGATAAAGCTTCAAATGCGTTACAAAATTCCAAACAATCCAACTCCCCGTGCTCGAGAAGTAGCATGTATTCTCGCACCAGTTAGGCAAAGCCAAATCACAAATATTCACATCATGACCTTTACCTTTGTAATATTTATTAGGTTCGTATGGGGGCCGATTGAATCTGTTCTATTGATATGAATACCTGTTTGAGTTCTCCCCAGTAGAAACCTGCCTTTTAAAACTCAAAAAATCATTGGCCAACTTTTGGACTATTTTTGAGACTTCTTCAACTCTTGCATTATCAGCTTCTTTACCTGGGTTCTCGTACATTTTCAGCAGGTGTTACAACCAATGGATTTCCCGATGGTAGAGTCTCGACACACCGGCAACATCATCTGATGTGGTATGGGATTGAAAATAGGGGCAGCTTGTGTAACCAAAGGAATTTGTTGAGCATTTAAAGGTTGGGGTCCCAACCTGTTTTTCCGAACCAAAGCTTCTTTGTAAGCCTCTGTTAAATTGGTAATAGAGGGATCTCTTTTCAAGAAAACCGAAGTCATTGGATCTAGAGAATTTCTAAAAATCTCTAATGCCAGGTCTGCATTTGGCACATAATAACCAGTCAGTCTACCATAAGCCTTCTGAAATCTGACATTGTAAGATCTGACAGATTCATTTATTTCTCTTTTAATACCGAAAACTGCTGATATAATATACCGGGATCTATTACCTCACCAAACTCGCGACACAAAAACCTTTTCCAAGTCATTCCAACTGGTAATAGAATCGTTAGTGAGATTTAGAAACCAGTCATAAGCTCCCTCCTGGAGAGTGAACGGGAACAATCTGCAAGCAACATCTTCATGCTATACATTTAACAATTTCAAAGCATTCTTGAATGCAACTAGATGTTCTTCTCGCTGTCCTAGTCCCATCATGCTTGTATTCTGGGAAGATATCTCTCAGGATTTTTGGGCAGGTCATGGGCTATACCCGGGATATTTAAGGCAGTGGAACCCAACCAGTTTGCCATTACTACTTGATTGACGGTGATATTCTGAGTTGTAGTTGGAGTAACTACCAGTGGTGATAAAACTATTTTAGACAGAGACTTGGCCCTTCTGAGGCTACTTCTTCTTGGAGTTTCTAATTCAGGCACAAGGAGCTCTCCAGCTCTGGGGTGGGACCTTGTTACCCTGTATGTAGAATCCAACTTTTCACAAGCAACTTATAATCTCACAATCCTTAACAGACTACTGAACTTGGCCCTCCTTCTAGCGCCATTTTAAATGTTGGTTCGACTTTTATACACACCCTGTGAAGAATGAGCATGAAACTCTGATAACACTTATAAGGGATAAATCCCACTCACTTTAGGATCTTGCTGGTTATCCAAGGTGTGAGTTACAGAGTTGGGTCGAATGTCTATTCACTCTTTTCCACTTCCGGAATAGTTTTCAAAATGGACTGTCTGTTACCTGACAACGGGTTCTGAATTTGTTCAATAATGTTTAGAAATTGTTACTTTTGTGGATAATCAGATTTAAAATCAGTTCTTTGATCTAGCTCTTTATATGTCAGTATATTTAAATAAAAGACAAATTTAAAAGAAAATAAAAATGGATCATTTCAACGGTAAGAACAGAGAGAGTAGGGTAAGGCAGAAAGAGAAGTCTATCAAACTTAGTCGGAAAACCAAAACTACCAATTTTATTTATACTATCAGCTTCACAATAGAACAAATCAAAGAAGAAGGTGTCCAACTTTCTAAGATCACCTTCTACTAAGAGCATAAGACAGAGATGAAACAGATCTGAAAGAAAATCATAAACAGAAGGGAAGTCGATTAAAATTGGTATCTCTCACCAGAAGCATAGCTCACACAGTGAGGACAGAGCAATTAGAATAGACTCGAACCTTAAATCTGTGGTTTTCCCTAGCATACAATAAAACGAATGAAGCCCAACAACGATATTTAATCTTGATAACACGGATTTACAACATATATTTAATAAACTTTAACGAGATGAAAACAAAAGAAAATTAACTTAGCACAATCTGAAAGAGATTAGGCTCCTGGCCATGCTATCACGGAAAGAAAAAAGCACATCAACTCCAAGTCCAGAATAAAGCATTTAACAATATTTGCAAGAAATTGCTTCAATAGCCTTTTATTCTAAGTTTTCGCCTCCTGCGATTACATTCGAAGAAGTATTTATAGACTCAAGACAGACCCTGATCTTTTCAGAAATATCTTCTCCCAAAACCCTAAATCTTATCACCTTAAACTCTACTACCCGGGTTTTACAATATAAGGCCTTTTAAAATAGAGTTTCGATAAAACTTAACCATTCTGCAAACCAGTGCAGTTACTTGCCATAAATGGAGATATTTGCTTGTAGTTAGTTTTATTTTCCCTATATCATGGTCAAAATAAAGGGAAGGAGGAGTTAAATCCCCTCCCCTCTATTTATGAAGTGCAAACATTGATTTGCTACTTCAAAAAGGGGTAAATCACTCTTGTTTTCCTTAGCTTTTACTTGGATAGAATTTGAAGGTTTAAATAGATGTTCGCTAGAAAATATTAGTAACTTGATTTTGACAAATTACCATTTCTAGAATTAGTGAATTGCTAAGATCAAAAGTGATGATTTGCTAATAAGTGAAATTTTCCCAATTTGTTTTTACAAAATTTCAAGAAATAGAATAAAGAAGGGGGATTCCTAGGTTTCTTTTTCAAGGCTTTCACCCAAGCTAAGTGGTAATTTATATTTTTTTATTTTTTGTATTTTCATTTTCAACTTTTTGTTTTCTCTAGAAAGAGCAAATAGTAGCAGGAAATGGAAATATGAGAAAAATATAAAACAAATTTTGTGTACATATTTACAAGTACATTTTATAAGTTTTAAATGAGTTTTAAATGCTACACATTTACTAACATGGATAGTGGCCTCCCCTTTGTACATGCCAACAAAAAACTTGTGCACATTTACAAATTGTAAGTAGTGATTCACTACTTCAAAAAGGGGTAAATCATCCCATTTTACCTCAGCTTTTACTTGTGCATAATTTGAAGGTTTAGATAGAGTTTTTCTAGAAAATATTAGTGATTTTTTTCCTTTGATCAATCACCAATTCTAGAATTAATGAATCACTAAGGCCAAAAGTGATGATTTTCTACTTAGTGAACTTATGCAAAAAAAATAAAAATTTCAAGAAAGAGAAGAAACAGGGGGGATGCCTAGGTGCCTTTTACATCACCCAAGCTAAGTGGGACTTTATATTATCTATTTTTTTCATATTTTTTTTTAATGTCTTCTTTAGAAATGGAAATAGAAGTAGAAAATAGAAAGATGAGGAAATATTGGAGGTATTACATTATTTGGTACCTTCTAAATAGTTAGATTAGGATGTGTTTAATATTTGAGTACATAGTATATGTCAAGTTATTAACTGTGAATATGTTTCATGTAAATAAGTGTGGAGTTATGTGTATGAGGTGTCATGTTAGTAAGTGTGAGTTATGTGAGTGAAGTGTCATGTTTAGAAGTGAGGATTTATATGCAATTATGAAAGACTTTATCTTTATGTAATATGTGAGATTTATTATGTAAGAGAGAAATGTAAAGAGTTGGATCTTCCATGAGTATAAAGATATGAAGAGTTTATGTAAGTGTAAAGGTCAAGAATCATGTGCATACGAAGAGCGTCATGTATGAATATATTGAATATAAAGCCCTATAATATGTATCAAAGAAGCATTGCATTTATGCATTGCTTATAGTAGGTTTTTCAATAAATAATTAAATGTGTTTAATGTTCATTTTTTAGGATTGATTTATGTCTATTATTGAGATATTATTTGATTGTGGTAAATTGCTTAGCCAATGAGTAAGAGTGATTTGCTAATAGTGGTACTAGAACCACCTTGTGTGTGCTTAAATAGATGCACATTGGTTCTTAGTGAGATCCAAGTTAGATGTCCAGGACAGAAAGGAGAGCAACATTAAATGAATAATAAGAGAGAGCAACATTGAAAGAGAATGGTGGAGAGCAACAATTATAAAGAAGAGAGTTAAAGTGAAGGGGATAAATAACACATTAGAAGAGAACTACTTTAAAGGAGATGTGTGAAGGTTTTAAAGAGATATTAGGCACATCCAAAATAGATATGTGATAGAGAGAAGTTTAAACGTAAGTTATGAAGAAGGTAAAGCAATGAATGAAGCATTGTGGCAAACAAGACAGTAGAGAAACTAGGCAAGATAAGCAATTAACAAGATGGAAGAAGAGGATGACCAAAGTGTTTAATATCTAGAGAAGAGAAATTAGGTAGAACGAAGGAAGGATAAAAGACATGAGAACATTAGTGGATAACATTAGCAAAATTCAACAAGTCTAGAAATTCATGAGAGTTTAATGCCATGAATGTAAAAGAAGAATGTCTTATTTAACCAAGGTTGATGAGTCACCTTAGAGTACTAAGGTTGTAATAGCATAGTTGTCTCAGAATTGACATAGTATGTTAAGAAGCAGAGAATATTTTGTGTAATAGTCCAAGCACAAGTAGAAGATATCTTTTGAAGGTGAAATGACCAGATGCACAAGTTTACCAAAATCTCTAATCTGGAAATTAAAGTGTCATCATCTAAGATAATTTTTACCTCTAATTTGAATAATGTATATATTAAATATTATAAGAGGTGTTCACTAAATTGAAAGGTTACCTAGAGTGAAAAAATAATTGAATTAAAGGAAGATATAAGAAGTTAAAGAATAATATTATTGAATGAAATAAAAAAATATTTGAATGAATGAAGGAAAAATTGAAAGAAGAAATTGAATTGAAATATTGAAGGAAAATTTGAAGAATCAAATTAATTGAATTATGAAAAAGGAAATTTAATTAATGGGAGTTATAAGAAGAAATTGAAGGAGAGTAAAAATTTGAATAAAGAAATTAAAAATTTGTAATTGAACAAAGAAGAAAATTGAATATAGAAAGAAATAATAAAAGATTGAAGAAAGTAAGAAATTGTATTGAAGAAAACTTTGAAAAGTTTTGAAGAAAGAAATTAATTCAGATGAAGAAGAAAATTAGAATTGAAGAATAAAGAAAAATTGAATTGAAATTAACAGAAAAAAAAAATTTAATTTGGGAGTAATAAGGGATTCCACAAGGAAAGTAATTTGAAAAAAAAAATTAATACTGCAAAATGTTTACCATGGAAAGAAAACAAACATATATTCAATATGATTCACTAGAAGAAATTAAGAAAAGTTTGAAATATCTAAAAATTTTGCACATGACACATGATAGAGTGTTGGTTTTTTAGACAGATTAATCATAGGTCTCAATATCTAGGATCTTTATTAGACTCAATGTAAGAGGATACAATGTCTATAATCAATATGAATGAACTTAATATTTATGAAATAATAATATAATAATATAACACAATGAACAAATTCACTATATTATGAATCAAATATATAAGATCTTTGTGATAATATTTCTTAATAATCTGATGATTCTTCAATATAATACATGGAGCTTTGTCTCCATAATATAACCATATAATATGACTCGTCAATACTTGACTATTGCTCTCCTCACATATCTAGGAGATTCATAATTTCACATTCCACATATAAGACAAATTTCTCAAGTCCCTTGGCTTTACATCTTACCACTTGTATACTTGACACCTACACATGACCATTGACTTTATACATACTTGTATGCTTTATTATATGACAATTGCACACTTTCACACTCTACACACTTGCACATATTATTACATGACACTTTCACACTCTCACACTCTACACATTTTCATATGACACTTGGACTCATCCTACACATAGATACATACTTTAGGGGAAATATAAATCACACACCCTAAACTATTGACTCACACACTAATATAATATTTACAATATTACAATGGTACCATGGGGGTACATTAATATCTACCACATAATGTAATATTCTCCAACACCCCCTTGTATTACATTATTTTGTTATTGAAGACTTTAGTCTTCAATCTCCATCTTCATATTTCCTCTTGTGTCCATCCACTACCTCTGCTTGACTCTGTTAGGCAATCTTGCACTGTATATGATCCATCTTCATGTTTCCTATATTTTGGAGAAATCAAACAATTCATCATTAATATTTTCATGAGGAAAAAGATATTCTAAGATTTCTTATAAAAACCCCATTGTGTATTAGAGCAAATATTTCATTCTTGATGGAACTTGTAGCTCTAGTTTTTTTTTTATTCTTGATAAAATATTTTCTATTTTCAATTATGTATTTGAATTCCACTATTCTACCTCTTTCAACCAATTGAGCAACTAAGATAAGATTATTTGATAATTTGGATATATAAAACATCATCTAGCACAAAATCTAAAAATGGCATGCTAGGTATAATTTTTCCAGATCCTTGAACATAATAAATCTTATCATCTATAATTTTTAGTAGTAATTTTGGTTTAATTTCTAATAATTCAAACCACTGCAAATTTCCAATCATATGCTGACTAGAACCTAAATCTATATACCATGTATATTTTATTGTTGTATATTTTGAAGAGATTCAAGTGATCTTGTTTCATATCATTGATAAAAAACTTCAAACATTTATTTTATTATTTGGCCCATTGAATTCATATGATTGTATTGATGCATGCATTCTTTGTCCTCTCTCCACGATGAATCTTCACACAACAATTTATTTAAATTCTTCAAATTAATTCCTTTGGGGTAGAATTCCTTATTCCTCTAAAATTCAAGCAATCAATCAATTTCAAAATATTTTCAATCACTAATCAAGTTTTTTAAAACTTCAAATTTCAATTTGAAAAAATTAACTTGCAATAATCAATCTTCAAATCTTATCAAATCAATAGTCAAATTCAAAAGTTTTAAACAATTATCAAATCCTTATCTCTCCAAATTTTTTGCTTTTCAAATTTCAATTTCAATAATAATTTCAATCAAGCTCTAGGCTTTAATCTATTTCTTATCACTCCAAATTTCTTTCAATTTAAAAAATCCCTTATTACCCCTTATGCACTTTATGCAATTCAATTCAATAATCAAATGCAATAATTCCTTATCTCTCCAAAGCCAAAATATTATGTGCTAAAAAAAACTGTCTTATTACTCCAAAATAAATGCACTTAATAAATTTCCTTCTCTACACAAAAATATAAATGATATGTCTTCCTAAAATTCAAATTACAAGCCTTACTTTTGATATGCACTTGGTATTCTATGTCAAATATGTTACATTCTCTTTATATCAGATGCTTTAATGTGCCAGGGCTCGTGTCGGGGCTCTACAATGTCTTAGGCGGATGTTACTCATGCAAGATTTTGGGGTGCTCTTACTTAGGTCTAAAGAAACTTCTACCTTGTATTCTCCTTCTCAACACCACTATATTCATAAAGCTTTGGCTCTTAGATGAAATTGTTATGTCCTCCAATTTTTGGATCTTAGGTGATGCTACTGCATCCTCCAAGTTTTGGATCTTAGGCGATGCTACTACATCCTCCAAGTTTTGACTCTCAAGTGGCTATGAATACAATAACAACATTCCTTCTTATCTTTTTTCTATAGGTAAACTTAGCTAGCTTCAATGGCTCCCTTTTTATTCTTGCTCTTCTGCTAGATGTCTCTTGAATTAGGTAGCTTTGATGGATCCCTTTTTAATCTTGTCCTTCTACTAGACTCAAGTAGTTGTGATGGCTATGAATAACTTCAATTAATGGTGCTTCACAAACTTTACCTTCATAGGCACCTCAATAAATCTCTGCAAGCAATATCTTTCAATAATAATACCACCAACACTATTTTAAACTATTTCAAATTGTTTTCTGACATTTTTATATTTCTACCTTTCTCTTCCAGTATTAATATAACAGGTAGTAACTATTCAACTTTCTTTTTTAATATATCTTAGGTAAGAAACCACTCAATATTCAACTATGTCAATCAAAATCACACCAGAGTTTTTCAATGCTAGCTTTTGAATCTATAACTTTTCTTTCTAGATTCTTCAATATTCACACTAGATTTTTCCTCCAATGCTAGCTTTTCAATATAAATCTTATCACTCCAATATTTTTCAAATAAATTCACACTAAAAAATTATGGTTCTAATTCTAATAGAGACTACTCAAAGTAACTTTGATACCATTGTTGTAATATTAACCAGATTAATCATAGGTCCCAATACTCAATAACTTGAGAAGACTCAATATAAGAATATACAATGTCTATAATCAATATCAATAAATATAACATTCATGAAATAATAATATAACAATATAACACAATGAACAAAGTCATTGTATTATAAATAAAATATACAAGATCTTTGTGATAATATTTCTTAATAATCTAATGACTCTTTGATACAATACATGGATATTTGTCTCATAATATAACCATATAATATGACTCTTCAATACTTGACTATTGTTATCCTTACATATCCAAGAGATGCATCCTTTCATATTCCACACATAAAAAAAACCTCTCATATCCCTTGGTTTTACATCTTGCCACTTGTCTCCTTGACACCTACACGTGACTCTTGACTTTATACACACTTGCACACTTTACTATATGATACTTACACACTATCACACTCTAAACACTTGCAAACTCTCACACTCTACACATTTAAACATAACACTCGGACTCATCCTACATAGAGACACATAATTTAGGCTAAATATAAATCACAAACTCTATTGACTCACACACTAATCTAATTTTTAAAATATTACAATGGTGCCAAAGGGGTACATTAATATCTACCAAATAATATAGTGTTCTCCAACATAGATAATATTGAAGAACAAAAAGATATATTAATAGAATCAAGGGACTTACAATCAATTTCCATAGAAGCCAAAGATGAAAATTTTACAACATTTGGTAATTATCTAGTTTAAAACTTATTGAAGTAAATGAAGATTTTAAAGGTGCTAATATATTACCTATTGATATAGGTAAGATAATGTATATGAAATTACTAATTCTTGAATTTTCTAAAGATAAGAACAAAATGCAATAAGAATCGATTAACAACTTGAAAAACAAACTTATGATGAAAGATATCAGTTACGACACAAATGAATTAAGGCATATGATATCAAATGATCTTAAAGAAATAGATTTGGCTATAAACAAATACAAAAGTAATATGTGTTGATATAGATAGTTATTATTTAAAAATCTCAAATGATAAATAGGATGATAAATTATTACACTTTACATGTGTTAACATCAATAACAAAGTTGATTTTAATAAGCCATGGGATTTAAATGATAATGGAATATATTATTGTGATGAATTTCTCAGAAGAATGATAGGTACAAATTTTAGCTCAAAAAAATAGATTCAATTCCAAATTTTGAAGGAGTACTAGAGATAATACAAAAATATCAAGACAAAAATTAAAGAAAATTAAAGACACGTGAAGGTAAAAAGCCTTCATAACAAAAAATTCAATACGGGGGTGTTGGATGTATTACATTATTTGGTACCTTATAAATAGTTAGATTAGGGTATATTTAATATTTAATTCCATAGTATGTATCAAGTTATTAATTTTGAATATGTGTCGTGTAAATAAGTGTGGAGTTATGTGTGTGAGATGTCATGTTAGTAAGTGTGAGTTATGTGAAGTGTCGTGTTTATAAGTTAGGAGTTATATGAAGTTATGAGAGACTTTGTCTTTATGTAATATGTAAGATTTATTATTTAAGAGAGAAATATGAAGAGTTGGATCTCCTATGAATATGATAATAGGAAGAGTTTATGTAAGTGTAAAGGTCAATAGTCATGTGTATATGAAGAATGTCATGTACTTATATATTAAAGACAAAGCCCTATAATATATATCAAAGAAGCATTGCATTTATACATTGCTTATAAAATATTTTTCAATAAATATTTTAGTTTGTTTATTTTTCATTGTTGAGGATTGATTTATTTTTATTATTGAGATATTATTTGATCCTGGGAGATTGCTTCACATGTGAGTAAGAGTGATTTGCTAATAGGAAAACAAAAAATTGTTATCTACATATTTACAACTATTGTTTCTTAGTTTTAAAGGGGTTTAAAAGGATACCTATTGAACAACATAGGTAGTGGCCTTCCATAAAATGTTACATGTTTGTAAGCATTGGATCCTTTAACTTTGTCAATTTTATACGCCCCACTTCAAAGTGAGTCAAATTTCTCATGTTTCCAATCTTAGCCCTATCTTCATCCCATTTGAGAAAAAACTCCTCTTACTTGAATTCTATGTTTTTCAAGCTCTTATCAAACCATATTTTGATTGTCTTTTGATGTTGGACAAATATTTTGAAATCCCTTTCTCTGTCTTCTTATATGAATAATAGTGTGTTAATACACTCTTACACTGGATGATTTTGGTATCTACAAGATCCAATTGTTGGGAAATTTGGAGAGAAGGGAGCTATAAATTTATTAGTAACATTTCTTTCTTACCAAAAATAATTTTGTAATGTGAAGTTCTAGTGGAGGCTTTAGGAGTTACCCTATCTACCCATAATGGTCTTTTTAATTTTATGTGTCAATCTCTCTAGGACTTGATACTCATTCTTTTTAGAATCCACATGATATTTTTGTTGGTCGATTTTACTAAATTGTTATCTTAAGGATAGTAATTAGAAAATATCTTTAAGAGAGACCCATATTCTAGTGTAAGTTACTTAATGTGATCCTTGTAAATATTGTAGCATTGTCAGTAACCATTATTGATGGGATCCCATACTTGGTAATTATATATTCAATCATCTAATTGATAAATTCTTCATTAAAAATCTTAACTAGAGTTGCTTCAATCCATTTGATAAATTAGTATGTGGTATTCAGAATCCACTCATGTCCTATACTCGATAAGGGGTTGATTTTCTCAATGAAATTCAAACCTTATTATTGGAAGGTTTCATGATAATTATAGGTTCTAGATGTAAGAGGAGTTTTTCTTTTTTTCCATGAATATTTAGTAGGCCTTGTAATTTTTAACTCTTTGAAAAGATTATAAGAATATGGTGGGCCAATAATAACTTGCTCTTAGGATTTTATAACCCATGGTTGTGCAGAGTAATTACCACCTTCATTATTATATTCATTTAGTAGATATGGGTTCTTCCCTCCTCCACGTCTGTTAAAAATAAACTATCATATCCTTTGCAATAATATTAATATTTATCCAAGTCTAATGAGTGGCCTTTTCCCTAAGTCTTATTCTTTATTTAGGTGCTAAATTTAATAGGACCAATTTTGTTGCCATATATCTCCTTATTTTTCCCATCCATCATATTATCTCCTCTACATTATCCTCTTCCATAAGTTCCACTTGTTCCTTTAAGAGATACATTGTAAGGTTTTATATAGGTATCACCCCTTTATCAATCTAGTTGGCTTGATATCTATGTCAAATTCTTGATTTTTTTCCAATGAACCTTTTTTTCTCCAAAATTCCTATGAAGTATAGAAAACCTCACATTCAGATGTACTAAAAATTTTGTAGTTCTACTTTGAGATAAATAATACTTAAAATTCCTAATATATTTCATCATAGTAAATACATATTTTTCTATAAAGGTGTAACATTTCTCACAATTATGAGACAATTGGCTTATAAAGCAAATTGAAATTTCATCTTCCTTATCATCTTTGTGAGTATGGGAACAACACTTTCATCTATACCAAAATATACAACCTAAAATCATTGAAGTATTATTTCATCAATGCCAACACCTTCATGATTAAATCTTTAATACCTTCGAAGGATTATTTCCCCTATTTTATGTAACTAAAGTAGCCCCTTTGTTCAATTTTTTGGTGATGGGTTTAACCAACTGTGCAAAATTTATTATGAATTTAGTCATAAACTAAATTTATCCTAGAAAATATTTGATATCTTTGATTCATGAAGGTAGTGATATTTCTTGAGTCCTTTAGTGCAATAAAGTTCTATTACAATCCTATATTTAGACACAATGTCTTAGAGAGCTTCCCTTCCTATATGAGAAAGATATATTTTTTAGGATTTAACAATATTCTATATTTCTTGCACCTTTATAAATTAACTAAAAATATTCAATGTGTTCTCTCCTTTGAAAATGCTTTTAGGACATCAAGATATATGAGTGACTTTATCAATTAATCTGACAAAGGTAATATTCATAGCCCTCTAAAAAGTAGCCTTTAGAGTATATAGACTAAAATGAATTCATTAATAGGAAAAGTTTCCCCATTTTTTATGAACATCTTATGTTGATAATATTTTACCCAAATATTATTGTATCCAGAGAAACCATCAAGTAATAATAACAATGAGATCCAACTATTTTCTACAATATTTGATCAATTGATGGAAGAGGATAATGGTCATTCAATGATTCCCTATTTAAATTCCTAAAATCAAAACCAATTGAATATCATAATTTTTCTTGTGCACCAAAACTAGATATATGACTTATGCATAATGCTTGATGGGAATACTATTTATGACTGTAATAACTTTAAAAGCTTCTTCTCCATAATTGCTTTATTTTTTAGATTAATAGGCCTCTACTTTTGATAGAATATTCTAGCTCTAGGTTTAAGCTCAATGGTATTATCAATGATACTTTTATCATAGACCTTAGGTTATTCATAGATCCAGGAAATGATCTCTCCCTATTTATATCACAACTCCTTGAATAGATGAAGCTCTTAGTATATTTTCATATGATTAGATTCTTACCCTTTGTAATTTCAAAAAGGTGATAAAATGATGATTTTTTTAATGTTTTCCTTATAAGCACTATCATTAGGGTTAAATACAATCTCTAAAATGATTAGTTCTATAGGCAACTAGCTTATTTTCAATTGAATTACCCCATTTTTTGTCACCCCCAGATTCTTTTTTTTCTATTCTAGAATTCCTTGGATGGGAACTCAATGATTTATTCATAATTATTAAACACTTACCAATGATCCAAATTATCAAGGATCATAGGACTAAAAACCACTTGTAATTCCTTTAGTTGGGTATTACTTTAAGCTCATAGGTACAAAATGTATCTAATAGGTCCCACAACCTATGCTTGTAGGATTTTATATGTTCATACTTGGTAGTACATGTTGAGTTAAGTTAATTTATTTTTAACTTGGAATCATAAAATATTTTTTAGTTCTTGACTCCCATGTTTTTTAGCATTTGTCAACTTGGCATACAATGCTCAATTGATTTTATATAGTTGAACAACAATCTATAAGCATAGTGTAACTATATACCATATGGGTTAATTAGTTATATACTTGTACCTACTCCATTTTTTTGTACCCATCAAAGTGTAGCATCCTAGTGCATTCCAAGCCTCAAGCTTGGATACTAGTTAAATATAGGATAATGGTAGATTCTTTAGATATCAAGTAATTTCCAAGCTTAGTATCTTCATATAGTTCCCTAATACACAATATTATTGTATAACCCTAATAATAATGTCTAATTTTGAAATTAGCTTCTCTTCATTTGGTTCTTATCCAATAAATTTTAGAAGCTCATTCCAATTAATCATTTTGTTATAATCCAACTTATGTAAGAGATAGTTACATGGGATTTCTTTTTTAATTTTGATAATATTTGCATCTCATGACACCTTTATAACTATATATTACATGGTAATACATGCGTCCCCTAATTTTATTCATTTCCTAGATAATAGCATCCCAAAAATATGTGGAATATCAACCATAATCACCTCTTAGATGACAACTAGTTTTAGATATTTTCCACAACTATTATTAGGTATTTTAGTACTCCCATGACATTCAACTTAGTCCCATCTATTGGAATGGTATTTCTAGCAGTATTTATGTAAGGAAATCGTATTTGTTTTCATACTATTTTGGGTGTCATGGTCATAGAAAATCATAAATCTACAATATAGCTTCATAGTAGATAATCCTTGAACTTCAAGGTGATATAAAATAGTGATAGCTTCATGTTTTTAGATTTGGTATTATTCAATGTGTATTCTAAATTAACCTAAATATTAAAAGGATCCTTAGCTATCAATTTTTACTACTCAATTGGTCTAAGTTGAGTTGGATTTCACACCTATTTCGAGAAGTGAACAAATGTAATCCATCCGCTCAAATCATATACAAAAACTATAAAACAATTAAATAGAGAAATATATAGTGGGAACCCCTAGGCTCCATAAATAATCATTATATTATTCATATATAAGAATCACAACATTGTGATACAATGGATGAAGTGATGGGGTATTTATACCAATACCAAAACCTCAATTACATAAAATAGAAGCCAACATAACAGGAGGTCTTAAAGTTAATTATAACTTATAAAGTGGGTATAATCATAACAAGGTTAACTATGTCCCATAGGGCTTGATTAAAAAATACAAATAATTTACAATAGTAAAATTAATTACCCATATTCATCCTTATTCATAAGTCATACTAAAATTTTAAAACCCCCTTAGAACTTGAATTGAGGGACCAAGAAAAGAAGACATTAGTAACAATAATATATTCCTCCCTCATAATGGATGCTTTAGAAAACCTTCATGCTTGAGGAAGACTCATCTAGATCCCTCTTATTATCTATAATCCATTAATGTGAAAATACCTTCACACAAGAATGTCATTATTATAAGCCATAGTCATCACGACCATGGATTTTACTTCCACATATATCCAAAAAACACTTATTTTAAAGCTCCAAATAAGGAAGAGAAGTCAAGAGTACCACCTCTAGAGAAAAAAAATTCAACCTTATAAAGTCACATAAGGTAATACATAGAGGCATAGTTTTCCTTTTATAGCATACATCATCTTATTTAAAAACTTTAATATTCCCTTATACCACTTGATCTTCATCATCAAAAGAGGCTTTGCAAGGACTTGTTTATAAAATAAACCATTAGAAACTTCCAAGCGTACCTATACAAGGAATACAAGAAGGAAAATGTCATGAAAAATTACATATTTATGAATAAGTTGATTCAATATCCTAAAGGAGAAAGAGGAATTGACTAAATAATATTTGAATTATTTTCCTCTATGACTTCAAATACTCAAAAACTATTATAACTATCACAAATCCAATTGCATCTCCCAAAAAATAGACCAAAGTTTCTTATTGGATAATACAATAAATTTTCCTTTAAAAATAGGGCAATAAGGTTTGAGAATTATCCTACACAATTTGTCCCCTAACATTATAATAGATCCTTAAATTGATGTTACCAATGTATAGATCTTAAAAATCATGTGATTTAAATAAGGGATCCAAATGCTTTTATATGCAAAAATTATGGCCTTCATAATATTTGCCCAAATAGCCCCTAAAAAGGAAAAATTAAAACCTCAAACCTTAGAAAAATAAATCCAATCCCATCCCACCACATGACACCCACTAACTTATAGGTTTTTACCACTAAAATTTTACCACATGAGTGCCATCATATTGTCTAATTAGCTATGAATTTGCACATCTTCACTTAATTGGTTGAGGGTATATTAATATGTAAAATAGTTTACTACATGGAACAAGACAACCATGTTAGCCACCACATCAACTATAGCTTCATATTATTCATGATTATTTTTTGGAAGTTCCAAAATAGGGACTTAAACCTAGGTCTCTTATGTGTTGGGCACTTTGCACTAACCAATGCACCCACCATGTCATTGTGAATAAAATATCTTACTATGATATAAGAAGCCTCCACTATGTTACAAAGACAAAAGGTTCATAAACAATAAAATATTCATACCTTTTTGATATTTGATCTCAGGTTGCAAATTTTGCAAATATCTTTGATAAGTTAACATAACTAGTTGAGCTAAATATTATATTGATCAAATTTAGTTGGTGCCTCTATGAAGAACAACATCCATGCCAACAAAAATATCTTTCACTAGGAAAAAGTATGGTTCAATGCTTAAACAACTTGTAGAACATGCCTATATATCCACTTAGCTACCAATTGGTCAAACCTCCATGCCATGACAAAAATGGGAATCTCTCATCCTTCTTCAAATTGTGCCTTGTTTCAAAAGGTTAAAACGGTGATACATAGACTTGAACCTATGACCATATGCTATGATTTTCTTAACAATTAAATTGTCCATCTTGGTATTGCTTTAACACTTCCCATGATGTGTACTTACTTTCTAAATATTAAAATGAACATTTAATATAATACAAAATACAAGGGTGGGCACACATACAAAGTAGAGATTCCATGTGAAAATTTGAGTGCATTGTTTCAAATTTTGAATTTTAAAAAAGATTTCCTTATTTTCCTTACTATCCTAATTTTCATAGAAACTTTACAAAGGTATAAAATAAGAAATAATTATATGAAATAAAATTTAAATTGCATGTAGAAGCTCAAAAATACCTCAATAACAATGAAGTAGACACAAAAATTTTAAACATTTTTGGAATGAAGTGGAAAAAATCTGCTCTCCACTTCTTTTGTCAAAAATGCTTATGAAGATTTGAAGATAAATCATCTTGAAAATAATATAAGAATTGAATATTCTAGATTAACTTTTTATTTGACAAAGTGATGTTACTTCATACCTACTATGATACCATGTTTGATTTCACACCTAATTCTAGAAATAAACATAATCAATCCATCCACTCAAATCTTATATAGAAAGCATAAAAAAAATTCTAGAGAAGAGATATAGATTATGGGTTCACTTGAGCACCAATTATTTATTATATTATTTGTAGATAAGAATCACAACACTCTAATACAATGAATGGAGTGATGGGAATATTTATACCAATACCAAAATCCCTATTACATAAAATCGTTTAACCTAAGCCAACATGACAAGAGGGATTAAGTATAATTATAAGTTATAAAATGGATTTAGCCATAACAAGTCTATCTGCAATCCATAGGGATTACATAATAAAATATTACAAATATTTAAATATAATTATACAATGATTGCTCGAAATCCTATACAAGTTTGCATCATATAATGTCAGCCTTGGCCATAAGTCAAATTAGACTTTCAACAAGTTGTGCTTATAATTATATGACTATTTATCTTTGGTACAACATATTTTCTATTCTAAGATATCTTCCTAGAGCATACCCTTTTGTCTAGGTAAGGCTAATGCTTATATTTTATCAATAATTCAACAATTTACATCTAAATTCACTTGCATTGCTTTCACTCTGTGAGATAAACTTCTTGTATTATATTGTTGTAATAGCCTTAGCTTCACAGATGGAGGGATATGTTAAATGATCCTTTGATTACTTTCATAAGTTCTCTTTCTTAGCTTGCTTGTTAGTCATAAATGTATCTCTTTGGGACTCTAACTCTTTTTCCTATGATTCATCATTTGTAGAGCCTAAATTTGTGTATTGTTGCAACTATTTTCTTGTGTATCTAATGGACTAGCTATTGTTGTTCCTTTATCTTTCATGTGCAAAGGTGGTCACCCCTTTCTCAAAACTATAGTGCTAGTTCCCAAGTCAAACTATTGTTATGATGTTATTTGAGAAGTTAATGGTTGATTAGCAGGCATCTTTCTCTTACTCTTTGTTCTAACTCCTTGTTGTTGATTAACCACCATACAAGAGCTTCAAAAGAAAAACTATTCTTATATTTAAGAATAATAAAATTTATGAATATTGTATTATTTTGGAGTGAGTGCATGGTGATGAGTTCCACTTTGGATCAAATTCATTTTTTCCTAGTGTATATGATAAGATTAAACTTGTTTTGCCAAAAGGTATATAGTCAAACTATGTTACATCATATTTGTTTGACCGTAACTTTCATCCAAGTAGTTTTTGGATAAACTAACTTTCATCCAAGTATTTTTTGGATAAACTATGTATTTATCTTAACCATGTTAGTCAAGATAATGCATTCATGAAAATAGACAATGGATTTTTATCCATTACCATAGCTACTACAATGAAATTGTAGAAGTTACAAATGCACAATTAGACTAGTTTTGAATGAAAACTAGATGACGGATATTTTGTTACATATATAGCACTAGACTATGTAAGAATAATTTTTAATTTTTTTTTATTTTCCTTGCAAGACACAATAGGAATGTCCAATAATACAAATAGTGCACATTTCACAAAATCCATATACATTATATAGAATACCCAAAGTTTATGTTCTAATCGGGATATATTCTATGATATAATCAACCTGACAATGGACACCATATAGACGATTGGTTTTGGATTGCATTCATACATTCTTTCTAAATATAGAAACAAATAAAATCATATTAAATTACTTCTCAAATATACTATCATATATATTAAAATACCACCCATGATTTTATCATCTTAGAGTGCCCCAGGCCTTTCAAGGTAGTAGCCCGACACACATGGGTGCATGTGCCTTGCATTGAGTGACACATTAGGAAGCTTCATGAGTAGATATAAAACCTATGGAGAAACCTCTAGGGTTTTTTTGTTGAGTTTAGCTCCTTATTTGATATTAAATTTGTGCACACGTCAAACCTCACAGGCTTTGGTATGTTTTTTTTTCCAACAAAAAAATAAATAATAAAAAGCAATAAATAGAACAAGAAAATATAAGAAAAGTAAAATCTAATCTATGGGGGAAATACACCAAGATCATGGTTTCCTCCCAACTATATGAAAAAACTAATAATGAACACATTAACCACATTCTAATAGTTAGAAGTTGAACACACTTCATCATGCATACCCAAGAATTGAAAATACATAATAGAGTAGGATAGAGCAAAATTAATCATAGCTCCCATTAATGTATCAAAAAATTACAAAGGCATACAGCCATAAGAGGCTTGAGGCTCCTTAGATAGTAGCTCAAAGTTTATGTCCTGCTCATACATATGACACAAGATGATAGGAATATCTTACAAGGCAGATATTAGGTATAAGCAATTAGCTCCCAATGCCTTACAATAAATTTAAAACACCTATATAGGCTAATATTGAGGGACTTTTTCCTCCAAAACTCTATGTAGGATATCTAAAAATTATCTTCCAATCCATACTCGAGATCCTTCTACACCTTGATTCAACCACCTTGAGGTCTTTGAATACAAGGCCATTAATGTTGGAGGTTTTTATTCCTTTAGATGAGAAATTGCTCCTATTGAATCCCCTTATTGCATTGCTTTCAAGGTTGTGCCATAAAATCTTGCGAGGTTCAAGACTCTAAACATCAAAACATTTTGGGACATATCACTTGCTAACATTTCTAATATGACCTCTCTAATTGGTATGAGTTGGTAGGGTATGCTTACCTATATGGTGGGGAGTTAGTATAGCTACCACATGGGTGAATGTGAAGAGTTGGGCCTTAAAAGTTAACTTTAGTGGCCAATGGTAGGTATTCCTTAATTACCCTTGTGTTGCTTTCCTTGGATTAAAAACAACCACCATACATACTTTGCTAAGGTGGGATCTTTTATTGACAAATTGTAGGTATACTTTTATGACTCCTCTTGAGTGATTCCTACATGTTTTATCTGTGATTGTGGGGGGAATTTCCTTTATTATGCTTGGCCTTTGTTGAAGAGGGAATCATGGGTTTTCAAATAGTATATCAAGGGCATGTATGCTTTAGCACCCCATAGCTACCTACTTTAGGTAAAAAATAGTGTTTATAATTGATTAAAAATCTAATGGCTAGCATGGTTTAATTCTTGTCTACCTAAGGGACTAATGTCCACCCTTCTGACTAGAGGTAAGTTGCACCTTTTGACCTTATTTCTATTAGTACTACTTTTGAATGGATGATCCCTTGAGTGAAGTTTAAATATAGGGGAAATTCCCTATAGCCTTTGGAGCTCCTATGTCTCTTTAGCTTACTAAATATGATGAACCCTAGATGGATTACCTTGTCCATGGGTACAAAGTCAAATTGGAAGCTAGAGGAATGAAAAAATACATACAAAAAAAAAAGGAAAAAAAGGAAAAATGAGTTAGGAATGGGATGGTAAAGCTACTATGGTGTAAACTTGATCATCTAGACTTTCACCTCCTCCCACTCCTCTTCAAAGGGTGACCTTACTTCCTATAAATGGTGGTAGCACCTCTAGAGCTTGACTTTCTCCTTACTCGAGAAGCTTGTTGTATCATGTGTGACCTCTTGTATCTATAGATTGAGCTCTATTAAAGATATAATGGCCTTTATGGCATCTATAAGAGTAAGACACTCTAGACTCTTCCAAAATTTTAGCCTCATTTCTTTATAGAGTCCCATAAACTATGCATATTTTTCCTCCAAAAGTAGCTTATAGTTGGCAACCCAAGGGGAGGGTAGACCCTTCGTGATTAAGGAGTCTATGTGACCTTGCAAGTTGTAAATCACTACAACCAATACCTAGGTTTAGGCCCTACACTCCTATGCTACCTATTCCTTATCAATGGCATCCCATGTTTTCTTCAAATTTGTCTTTCGATCTTGGACACCTACAACTAATAGCTCTTGATCACTTGTGGTGATTTAGGCTTGAATATTTTTCCTCAACCACTTTTCTAGAAATGATTGCTAGGGCCCGCTGGATATCTTGGGCAATTAGTGTGTTCTATTTGGAAGCTATGATAATGAAATAAATCAATAGATATATTGAGGATATAGTCTTGGCCATGTTATCCAAGTACATGACACGTATTCCCCTTATCAATCCTATAATATTTTATTATAGGTATTTCTAGCTCTTCTTCTTCTCATTTTTAATATCTCTTTGGAAATCATCCATATCTATTATGAGTTTGGTCTCTAGGGTGATGAGCTAGTCCATTAAGCCTATATTATTTTCCCTCTCCTTCTCTAACAAAGTAGTGTTTACTAAGGTACTTTTCAGCTACTCTATTTGGTTTTAGACCCATTTGATCTTAAGTTATGAACTCTTAAGGGTGTTTCTAACCTCATCAAGATCCTTCTCCTACTTAAATAGTTTTCTATCGAGGACCACAAAATCATGTTTAATAATATTATTATCCTACTCATCTAGATTAGCTATATCCCTAGATCCAAAACCTTGAATATGGATGGTCACTAGGGTCACGTGGTAATCTTGTAGTTGCATTTTCCCCTCAGGCTTGAATACCATATAATTTGTGTGGGAAAAATAGAGGATCCTCTCTTGTGGGTCAAATTGACTCCTGAGTTCCCTCTTTGTCAGCCTTTCCACCCTTTTGGCCTCCTTTTGAGTATATTAGGAGGCCTTCTCCTGGATTTCATTAAAATATGGTATAACACATGGTATAGTGATGGGGGCTTGTTGATCTATCAATTATTCTTATGGGGGTAAGGTGGTAACATTAGCTAAAAAAATGGATAGGTTAAAAGGAGTTTAGAGGCATAAGGGAAGATCAAAAACTCTTAGGCTAGGAATGGCTAAGAGTTAGCATGTAGGGTAGCCAAAGAGGAAGCTAAAGGGGTGAGAGCCTCAGGATTTATAAGTGAAGGTCCCATAAAGAAGGTTGGTGTTGACAATTCTATATAAGAGGTTACAAAAAATGAGGGAGAAGCAATGTAGCCTTGATTTGGTGAGGTTGACACCACTAGTGGCAAGGAACTAACAAATAGCATGGAAGAGAGAGGAATTTCAAATGACACAGTAACCACCCTAGATGTAGCATTTGATATCCTAATCTCAAGGATTCCCTCCTCTTATTTTTGGGTGGAGGTTGGTGTCCTATGGAGACTCCCTTCCTCTTCACCATCATTTCACTGAGGAAGATGCTTGAGGTTGTGGCTTAAAAAAGGTATCATTTGGCTAATGGTACTTCCACGGTCTTTGGAGGGGATTCTTATACATGTACAACTTCTTTCAAAGTCACTCCTATTTCTATTCCCTAAGGAATCATTCCTCCTACCACCTACTTGCTACCTTTATCAATATAGGAATTTTTTTTATCAGTATGCTCCTTGTTCCAATTTTCTTTGAAATATGTGTCCTCATCTATTTATCCAAATGTAGGCACAAGTTTCTTAATATTCTACTATAATTCCCACCAATATTTTACTTTCCCTTATTTCCATCCCTCTTTCTTCAGGGACTTCAAATTGGCCACATGAATTTAGTAGTTTAGATCCACTATATTTTTTTTTGTGTAGGTCTCATAAGCTTTCTTGTTGGTGGCATCGACACTTACTCTAGCAACTGACTCAATAGGGATATCATTTTTATGTATAGGGTTTTAGAGGTATTCAAGGTCTAGTTGGGACTCATATACAAATTTAGCTAAGTTAATCACTTTAGCAAGCCACTTAATAAAAAATTTATTGGAATCATACTTCCACTCTCCTAGTTCCATTTGCAACTTGAGGTCTTTGACCTTTTAGTCTAGGAGGTCATTGGTATTCTACTTTAGCAAGGTGATCTTGTCATGGGTTAAAAGGATTTTGAACAGACTAGTCTTATGCCTTCCACTCATGTAATTTGTGTCAATGGAGTCTATTTTTTAGAGCACCTCTAGCATAGAGACTCGTTTGGACACTTACTTTGACAACTAGTAAGTGCTCTTGCCAAAATCGTGCATTCTACTAAGAGTGGCATATTCGACAAAGAACCAATCTCTTGGGTGCTAGCCCCAAAAATAATTCTTGAATCCATCTATAATATGCTTAATAATCTACCCACTTAGGGTCATTAGCATCAAGGATAAGGACCTCTTCAAGCCCTCAATCCAAGAATAAATGGGTCATTTATGGCCCAATTCATCCATGGGCCTTAGGGCTAGCCTGAGTAGGCACCTATATTCTAAAATAGGAATAAATGGGCCAAGAATGTGGAAATTTTAAATATTTTGGTCTCCTAGAATCTGACTAGTCCTTCATGGATGTCATTGCTTATGCAGTTGTTGAAGTCAAATGTCACCCTTTATTTACTAGGTGTATGCCTCATTTGATATAATATGTTGAGTTGGACCTAGAATAGGTCCTTTTATCCCCTCAAGACAAAAATAAATGCTAGCATTTTAGAGACATATTTGGCACTCTCCTCAAAATTTTTATGGCTAAAGGGAATGAAAACTTATCTCCTTTGACACCATATACATCTTGTAGATAGGCCATCTTGTCAAGAATAGAATTGTAAAATTTTTTGGTGCTCTCAAAGTTTACAACAATCCTTCTTGTCTCCACCATTAATATTGTTTAAATTAGATGGGCATGGATGATGATCCAAAAACCTTCATATAGAGACTAAATCTCTCAGGTCTTAGGATTATAGCACTCAGCACATATAACCACTATTTCAAAGCAACTATGCACCTCAGGTACCATGTATTGAGCTAAGGTGATACTCCAAATCCATACCTTGAAGCACTCAAAGGATCTCTAGTTAAATTTCTACAACAATCCTTCCTTTAAATTCTTAGTCTTTTTTTATAACTTAAGGTCCAATACCCCTTCTACCATATCCTTTAGCTACTCAGGGTCTATGGCTTGGGTGGCCTAGGCTAGCATTTCTTGGCTGAAAATGGATGGGATAATAGCCTATGAAGTAGAGAAAGTTCTAGACCTAGTAGTCAGGCTATAGGTCCTATTATATTCTCCATAACTAGGATTTAGTTAGATTTATTCTGGTTTTTGCTACTCTAATGCTTTGGACTCCTTAAACTATTTTTTGGCTTGAGTGGTAAGAATAATTCTAAAGGCACAAGCTCCCTTTTATATAGACTTTCTTTTTTACCATTAGCATGTGTATCAACCTTAAATTTTTATGCACATGAAAACTTTCCTTTCTAAAGAGGTGGTGGTATGTGTTCTTTTTGTTTTACTATTAGTTTGATTTTAAAAAGATTATAACTCACTCTAATTGTAGATCCTTCTACCGAAAGGGTTGGCAATCTTGTTTCCCATAAATATGAAATATGGCTGCCTACATTTGAGAGATATGGAACTCATACCAAGATGCTAGATCCACGTGATTTGCTTTAAGGGGTATGGTTGGAAATTTTTTAATGCTTCATAGTCTTAAATTTGTTCAAACATGATTATGCCTTGTGATTAGTTATTGTGGTAGAATAGCATACCACCTTATGATAGTTAGGGCCTTTCTTATGTCCAATTAGAGGGGTCACTTGGCTCTTAGGTGCTTGCAAATAAATATCACCCATTATATGTATGCACATATTATAAATGTATTTCCTTTGTACCTTTCAAATTTGGCACGTGCTCTCTAGGTATCATCCATGCAGTCTTACAAAGAATCACATTATGATGGAGATTGGAGCATACCCCCCAAGGTATGTATTGAGTGCTTCTACCTCTTGATATCTTGAGGTTGAATTATGTGCCTTAATTAATATTAGTCATTGATGAATTTTCTTTTGGATAGGGTTGTCATGCTATTGGATGTAGATGAACCTTAATCAGATAATGGATGTTACTTCTCCCTCAATTTCCTTTCCTTTTGACTTTGGGTTAGCATTGATTTACCATGTGTCTAGCCTAAAGTTTGGTGTTATTCCACAAGGCTTGAAACATCTTAGTCCTTTGTCCTCTACTAATTTTTGATTGAATGGTTTGCATTCCTTTAGCTAAGGACTTCTATTCAATATGACTTCTTCCACATTATTGGGCCACATGTCCTTGGTAGAGGAGAATTTTATTTTAATAAGACAAACATCAATCCATATTATAATTTGTTTCCATGGATGTAATGGTTTGCATCACATCAAAAATACTCTCCTGATACATGAGGAGTTAGAGGGCCTTTACAGACATTTTTTTTACCAATCACAGTATATACAATATACCTATGACATTGGATCACCAACCCTAGATTGATCAAACATTCTATTGGAAACTAATTACCATGTTTTAGATGCCCACTAATCTAAATAATCATTAAGAATATATGAATGTACTTCATTCATATATACATCTGAAATATACTACTCCTCTACTATATAAGTTTGTTCATCACTTAGTTAAATGGAGGGGCTCTGATGGAATCTTCATTTGAGTTTCATATCTAGTTTGGAGAAGCATATGGGTCTAGTCCAAGGATATATATCCCCTAATATTGGAAGTAAAATCCCTTGATAGTTATATTCCAAATATGACTAGGAGATCAATCATCATCATATCTTGACACACTATGAGGTCAGGGTATGCTTGGAGTGCCAAGGGGACTTCCTACACTAATCTAAAGATTCATATTGGGGTATCATCTAGTTGAACCACCATATTATTAATGATTTCATATATCAATATGAGCACATATGCTACCATTTTAGGCATGACTTATGTGTTGGAACCAAAATCAACCAAATAATTATGTATCAACTTATCTCCATAGATCAAGATTAGATATAAATGCATAGAATTAGCTTGGATTACTCCAAATAAAAATACCTATAGGACTATGGGTGACTTTTTCATGCC
This sequence comes from Wollemia nobilis, assembly GCA_028583015.1. Taxonomy (NCBI): domain Eukaryota; kingdom Viridiplantae; phylum Streptophyta; class Pinopsida; order Araucariales; family Araucariaceae; genus Wollemia; species Wollemia nobilis. Next base: position 2,523,127 of record JAQPPZ010001340.1, read on the forward strand.
CATATCCTTCTACTTTTATAAGGCTTCATCTAAGTGTATCATCTATGTAGGAATTAAGAGAACATGACATATAGGTATTGCTATGGTAGACATTCTCAAACAATCAACCATATTAAAATATCCAATGGAAGGAGCCCTTAGGATAGTTTATGATGTTGTTGGAGGCCTAGAAATTTTTGTTATCATAGGAGGTCTTAGTGGTTTTGTAGTAGGTTACTTTGAAGGTTATAAAACTATTCTTACAACTATTAGAACTATTTATGCTTGGTTATTTGGTGGAGATTGCATTGGGGTATCTTTTTAATTATTAATGGGCTTACCCTAGGGATTGGGGTCTACCTGACTAGATCTTCCTTGACATTCAATAGTATTTATATTAGCTTGAGTTATGTCATCTAACCAAACTTCTAGTCACCCAAGAACTAAAGGTCCTACCATGTCTGATAGAGTATATACTTTTGCTTCATCCCAGGTAGCTAAGGTTTGCTCTAAAATTGAATAATTGGCCCCTAGTGATATAGTAAAAAGTTGGGTTAGAGGTTCTTAGATTAGCATCTAGGATTTTGATTGTGTACATGTAGTGGACATATGATTTGGTAGATCCTTTACAATTTCCCAAGACTCAATCTTGACATATGAGTTAGAGGGGTAAAAATGAGAGTAGAATAGAACCATACATTGGGATCTTCAACATAATTATTTTGTGTGGTAATCAAGCCCCTGTCTAGGTTAGGATAAATCTACTATATTGGTACTGGAATGGGTACTATTTATTGAGTAAAAACTCGTGGCTAACCAGGATTTCTATTATTCATAAGTAGATATTTTTGATACCCAATTGGAGAAGGTCAAAATCTCTAATTTCCCTATTGGAAAGAAGGCTTTGGATGATTTTGATAGGGGAACCTTTGAGAATTATTTTGCCTTTTAAGGTTTTAGATAGCATTAGAGAATATCCTTATCATACTCATCATTTTATCAAGATTGAAAGCATAAGTGTTAGGATAGGGTTGTGGTTAAATTGGGTCAAGGGCTTGGGTTTTCCAAGTAGGCTAATAGGTAGTGGGTTATATGCTCAGTGAGATGTGGTATGAAGGTTGAAAAAAGGGAAAAAATGGCAAAGGTGGCCTTGGGGCTAGCCTTCTTATTTGGGTTAGATCATTTTTGGCCTCAATGGATATTCCATGGGCTTCCAATGATGGCTTTCCTCCCTTGGATTTGACCATCATAATAATTTTAGAGTTAAAAGCTTTCAAATAATAGATAAATTTCATACCCGAAGGAGATCTGATCTCATTAGGTATTCTTTTACAATATTGTGAAATCAAACATTGAAATTGTCCATTATTTCTATGGGCACCCTCTTGATGGTTATTAATTTCTCAAGGAGGGATTTCTTGTCCATATTTTCTCCAAATATGTCTATCAAGAGGCTTGCTAGCTGATCCCAAATTTTGACTTATTAGGAGTTGAGGTTAATGTACCATTCATGAGATTTACCTCTAAAGTAGGTGGCCAACATCCTTAGGGATATGTATTGCTTTTCAATGAAATGTATTGTGCATAAGTTCACTAGATGATGTAAATGTTTTATCAGGGTGATGGCATCTTTCCTTATGAAATAAGGTAGATATTTAAACATTGAGATAGATATTGACTCCCATATGATAGACAAGGTAGGAATGTCAAAAGATCTATATTCCATGCTAAAATATTTGAGGTTGGTTTATAGGGGCTTGAAAGTTATGTCATTGGTTTCTCCTCCTTTTCCTTTAATTCAAAGGTTGTACCAGATATTTTGGATTAGTTCAACCAAAGGACTTGGTGATAGATCTTTTGCCCATATATTTATGGGTATTTTATTTGAAATATATTTCCCAAGTGGGTATAGAGTGTTTCAACAAGCCAAGAGACATAGACCCCTAGTAGAATCTCAATATTAATTTTTGTTGAATGACTTCTTTAGAGTTTATCCTCCTTCAACGAATTTTCTAGGTGAATATTTTTTATGCATCAATAAGTGATCTACTAAGACCTTCACTAAAGTCTTGGTTAAAAATTTCTCTTAGATTTATGGGGTGAACATGTTAAGCTCATCCCATTGGACATTCCACTTTGAACTATTATCATCTTGGAGTAGCCCAAACTTGTCAGGGTAGTAATCCAACATGCATAGGCACCCATGCCTCATGTTTAATGACACAATGGGAAGCTTTATAGGCAAAGAGAACACCTATAGGAAAACCTTCAAGATTTTTTACTAAGGCCAACTCCTTGTAAGATATGATATTTATGAACTTGCAAACCTTATGGGATTAAGTTTGTGCTTCTTTCCCATATAAAATAAATAACAAAAAGTAGTAAACATAACAAGAAAATACAGGAAAAATAAAACCTAAGCTATAGGGGTGATGCACCAAGATCAAGGTTTTCCCCCCAATTGCATGAATGAGCCAAGAATGAACACATTCACCATATTCTAATAAATATAAGTTAAACACACTTCATAATGCAATACCCAAGAATTGAAAATTCACAATAGAAGAAGGACAAAGCATAAGTAGTCATAGCTCCCATTAATGTATAAAATAAATACAAAGACATATAGCTAGAAGAGGCTCAATGCTCCTTATATAGTAGCTCAAGGTTTGACTTGCACTTATACATATGAGAGAAGGTGAAAGGAAGAGCATACAAGGCCATATATTAGGCATAATCAAGTAGTCCTAGCCTTACAATAAATTTTACATGCCTATAAATAGGCTAAGACTGAGGGAATTTTCCCTCCAAAACTCTATACAAGAGATTTGTGAATTATCTTCCAATTCATAGCCAGGATACTTATACACATTCATTAAACCACCCCAAGGTATCTAGATCCAAGGCCATTAATGTTAGAGGCTTCTAGGCCTTTAGATAAGAAATTTTTGCTACCAAGGCCCCTCACTATATTTTTTTATAGATGGATGTATTAAAAGCGAGTTTTGAAAGGATCCCAAAACCTTAAAATAAAGCAATTACAAAAACCATCAGGTTCATAGACAAAAAGGAAAGGTCAGGGTAAGCCACAAGGGTGGCACCAAACCTAAATAAGCAAAAGCTAAAAAATAAGAAGAAAATCCCAATGGGAAAATCCTAAAATCTAAAATTTTAAAATTAAACTCATATTCCTGCTTGAAAATTGAGTTGGCAAAATCACAAGAGCAGAAAATCCAAAGACAGCCAAAGCAAAAAATTAAAATTTAAAATTTAAAATTACATTCGCATTGGGGCCAACCTACTCAAAAGGGTCTAGGAAACCTAAAACTAGCAAAAGGAGCGAAGAGAATACCAAAAATGAACAACCCATCTAAGGAATCCTGAGAAAAATAGCAGAAACAAAGAAATCCCACCAAGGATTAACCATTAGAAATCATCTACAACAAAGGAGGATTCCATCCAGGAAGGGATAAGACCATCACAGGCTGACCCAAAAAGAGAATCTCATCTAGATTCACAAGAAAACCAGACTAGTCCAGAAAAACACCTATTCAAAAAGATATAGGAAACCTGAAGACCCATCCCATGAACGACTAAAACAAAAATAAGGCCTAGAAAATGGATAAGTAGATAACAAAGATCTCGATAGGCCACAAGATCTCTCTACAAAGGAGACTAATAATGGAGGCTAAAGAGGAAGGATCCAGAGACCTCATCCACAAGGATGACCCATTATTGGAGTAAACTAAACACAAGGATTGGCAATCATGGCCCAATAACTACAGTAAACGATGAAGCATGAGGTCCCACCCCATGATATTTAAAATTGTAGAACCAAACCACCAAACACAACCATCCACATCAGAAAATTACATAGTACCACCAATCTACAAAGGGAAGAAACCACAAAATCCAGAGCCACAACTGCACAAAAAAACATAGGGTCCCATTCGAAGACCAAAAAGATAGACTATAGCAAGAGCTCTGTCAGAACACCCAAATGTATATAAACACTAGAAAATCTGATCTAGATCAATAAGGTATGACCATCTGTAGATGTTGATCACGAGTCCCCCTAAAGCCACAAAAAATGCATATAGAGATCCCAAGAAACAATAATATAAAATTTCAAACCCTATTTTGGAAGCCATAGTCCCCCAACTGGGCTAGCTAAAAACCAATCAAACTAAGGCACCTAGGATAGGATTTTTTGGATAAACCAACTAGCTACGAAGTTTCATTCAAGCACAAGAAACAATCTTGGAAGATCCAGTGGATCTTGTGGGCCTCAAAAGATGCAAGCCAAGATTCGGGGAGCAGGCAAATAGGACGGGACCAACCACTACATTACCCCTCAAGCCCCTCACTACATTGCTCTAATGGTTGTTACATCATAAATTCTCATCAATTTTAAGGCTATGAACATAAATAATTTCTAGAATATCTCACTTGTTACATTGTTGATCTGGCCTCTCAAATTAGTGTTTGTTGGTAGGTTAGGCTTACCCGTGTGGTGAGCAATTGGTATATCTATCAGTTGGGTAACTCTAATGGGTTGGACCACAAAATTCAACTTTAGTTTGAGGCTATGAACATAAAAAAATTCTAGGATATCTCACTTGTTACATTGTTGATATGGACTCTCTAATTAGTGTAGGTTGGTAGGGTAGGCTTACCCGTGTGGTGAGCAGTTGGTGCATCTATCACTTGGGTAATTCTAATGGGTTAGGCCACAAAAGTTAACTTTAGTGGCCAATGATAAGTATTCCTTAATTATCCCTTGTGTTGCTTTCCTTAGCTCTTGAATAACCACCATGTATCCTTCACTAAGGTGGGATCTCTTTTTGACCAATGGTAAACCTTTGATTATGCCCCAATGTTGCCTTTGCCTCCTCTTGAGCGATTCCCATATGTCTACTTCATGGCTATGGAGGGGCTTTCTTTTCTTGTGGTTGAATTTTATTAAAGGGATAAGCATGGACCATAAAAAATAATATCAAGGACCCACAGGATTTGGTAACCCCTAGCTACCTGATTTAGGTAAAGAAATAGTGTCGACTATTGATTAAGAATCCAATAGTCGATGTGGCTCGATGCTTGTCCTCTTATGGGGTTAATTCGTGTCCTTATATCTAGATGTGGGTTTTGCCTTCTTGCCTCCTTTTCAATAGTCTTACTTCTAAATGGAGGCTCCCTTAAGTGAAGTAGGAATGTAGGGAAAATTCCCTACACGTGCTAAATTGGAAACCTAATGCACCACCAAAACCATGAAAACATAGGCCATAAGAGTTACACATGGGTATCATTAAATAATACTATAACCTACCTAGATGCAATATAAATGAGCAAATATGGATAGACATGTAACTACCAAATGGAAATTTGTATGAGAATGTTATTTATTAAAATTAAAAACACCAAGGTTTTCAATACATTTCTAGTTTATAAAAGCATAAATATTAAATATTAGGTGATCTAAGATTAAATAAGATTGGTGAGAGGAGAAGATTAGACTTATTATGGTAGATGTATTACAAATGAAGTAGGTAGTTAGCATTTAGTGAATGATCCCACCAAACATAAAAGAGAGAATGAACTTCTATCTCATAAGATACAATATTTTTGTCAATGTTACAATAAATCTATTACAGAGTTGAACTATACCATAATTCAAAGAAGAATCTCATAATAAATAGGTATTTTATTTTTGTTCTTATTTAAGGATATATTTATTAATATTATGTGTAGATATGATAGCATAATAGAAATTTAAAATATGTGTAATGTAGAAGTCATGTTTGAGTCTAGTGGCAACATTCAACTATCTATATATGGCTACTTGATTTTGACCATTTATGTAGTTTTACGATTAGGTTCAAAAAAAACTTAGGACTCCCTACCTTAGGCTACAATATGAAAATTTTGTAATTTATTTTATTTAAATAATACTACTACTATCTAAATTAGTTTAACCAAACATTATTCAGTTGAGTATAATTCAACCAAACACATGTTTGGATAAACACCCGCATGACATTATTAGTCCCCCCAAGTTCTTTTCAAAATGAAAAACAATAATTTTCAAATGTAGATGCATGCATTAAATTTGATATCTTTAGGTTACAACTATTTTTTTAGTTATATCTTGTGGTCTAGATTTTAAAATATAAATTTTCTAGTAGTTTAACATTTTTAAAAATTGTAACAGTTGTATTTTAAATTGGTTTTTTAAAACATGAACCCCTTCAAATTAAAAATTTCATGAAAAATAATTATATTGAGTAAAAAATAAAATAATAATCATGAGACAAGAAATGATGTGCTATATTAATCATATAGAAAAAATATAAATTTTTGAATTTTCATATTAAAATAATGATTCAAACACAAAAATACTATTTTTTCACTAATTTATAGTCAAGTATTATTTTTTAATAATCTAACAAATGTATAAAAAACGTTCACCACACAACTTAGATTATTTACATTATAAAGAAAAAATATTATTTGAAATTTCCTCTATCATTATCATAATGTATTTGCACATTGACCACTCATTATCATTAAATGCATTTTATTGCTTCACTACATATGAAATCATAAATTTTATATGACAATAATTAATATTATTATAAATTAAAAATATTATAACAATATACACCAACAATATTTTAGTTCATATTTTAACGACTTTATCGTGCATGTCATATTAAAAAATACTTAGATTGATATAAACAAGATATAATGGCCCAAAAAACCCTAAAAGTGGGATGCATCAACATGCACCCTACCTTGGGTTAGATAGAGTTGGCATTGATTGTTGAACCACTCCTTTTTGTCTACCATAACGGGTGGTTGTATCATTGGCTAATCTAACATGTGCAGTTGGTTGATATTGGGTACTTGTATAGCCACTACTTGTATCCTATTACAGCTAATTGTGAGTATTATTGTTGATTATATTTCTCTGAGTGTTTCTTATAGCTGAAGTGAATTATATTGGATTATGCCCAACATTATGGGGCTAGAAAATCTATATATTGGGATAGGAAGATGACAATGGTAGAGGTATTTTGACCAAGGAAAGTTACCATATATGAAAAATTTATTTACTAGTATGATGATGACTAACTTACTAGATTATTTGGGATTGGTGTCTTTGATGAAGGATTTTTTATTTGAGGTGTTTTGACTTGTACTACATGTGTAGCATAATCCATAGGTGGTGTTGTCCTCTCTGATTGTATCAGTCAAAATAATCACACCTTGCATGGAGCAACACAGTAGGGCCTTAGTTGATAGCATAGGGTTTGGCTCAATCAATGGCCTCTGAAAGTTTTTATAAGGTGGGATCCTTGTTATAATGTAATATATAGGTGCAATTGAACTTAGGTGAAAATTTATGTGAGAGATAAAAATAAAAATATCTCAAAAAAAGAAAACCTAAGCTACTAGGGTGGTGATGTACCAAATATTTGCTAAGATCTCCCTCCACAACAGGCTTGAACATTGTGTGCCAGTGGTGAACACTTCTCCTCGACATAGATGATTCCAAATTATATTTAACAACATGAACATGAGCAAATAGATGGGTTATCAAGAGAACCATAGATAACTATTCTAAAAATTGATGCATAGGCCTCCCATAGACACATGCATGATAAAACTCAAAAAATAGGTAAAAATTTGAGAGCATACACACAAATATAGAGATAGATCAACAAAATAACCATATATGGATATTCTAAAAATTGATGCATATGTTTCTAATATATATAGATGTGTGTGCAAATAAATTTTACAAATATTGTGCTTGGAGCGAGGGTTCGATTTGCCCACAAGCCACTTAGGATTTGATTGCTCTATAGGAAGAAATGAAAGCAAATCTTACAAGATATTACAAATACAAAATTGTAAATCCTTTAAATTTCTAATACTACTATTATTTATAGATTACAATCGAGGAGATTTTCCCTCCAAAACTATGTATATATTTCAAGGTCATTAATTTTCCTGGTGTTAGATCATATCTTGATTGAATTCCTAAAATTTCTATGGATTTGGAACCATTAATGCTAGGTTTTATGAGCCCTTGGATTTTCAAATACTTCTCTCATTGATACCTATCCATTTTAGGGATTCCAAAAATCTAAGTAAATAACATCTTTGTAATTAATATGCCAAGTTTGAGGTTGCTTTTATTGTAGCTCCCATGTCATTCTATTTAATGCACAAACCACTTATCTGGTTTGCCACATTATATTTGCAAGTGGAAGATTATACTTCTTAGAATATTATACACCTCATCACAATAAATAGGTCCTACGATCACAACCCTATCTAGGGCGTATGGGGGCCAACAATCCTCCATGCAGGGTTTGGGGGTGGGAGCCCCCTTAAAGAAAATTTTGGTTTCCTAAAATTTTGAAGCATGGGTGGTTTTGACCTTTGGAATTTTAATCACCATCTAGCTCTAATTCACTTATCATTTTCTAATATTATAATTTATGTCTCTAACCTTGAAACTTTTAGCAGTGGAACTTTTGTTTTGTATCTTTGGTCAAAGTTCCATAACTTTAATTTTGGATATTCTACTTGCTTGTGTCTTTTTGGACCTTTCTAATTTTTGGATCTTCTTGATCAAAACTTTAGTTCGCACTTTTTTTTATGCTTTATTTTATGCGTCCTCTTATCCACTTAATATTGAGGTTTTTTTTGTATAGTGATAATTCACTACATTTTTGATGACTCGCAAGGGATATTCAACTTGATGAAGATAAATAACCCAAAAAGAAAGTTGTCTTATTAGATATGAAGTTGAGACAAAGTAGTAGGAGGATCTTTTAGATTTCTATAGATTTAACAAATTTGAGGCTCTTCCTAATTTATGGCATCTTCCTGTAATAAATCCTACAACAAACTAAAACATATATTATAGATAATACATATGTACAAGTATTTGTGGGTTAGATGAGGCCCTCCACTTTATTCCTAGAGTCCTTTATTTTTTCTTTTCCTTTTTTCCAGTCCCTTGGGTAAAATATATTTATTCTTAAAGAACTAGGATTCTTGGGAATTTTCCTTGGTGGAGGCAAGTAGGCACCAATGTTGACTCCCTCTCTACTTTTGGCCCTTTTAAAGCAAATACTTCACCTCCAACTTAGATTCTTTACCTCTTCTATTTTATTAAATGGGAGGAGGCTTTCTTCTCATAGTAGATGAGTCCCTACATTTTCATGTTCAAGCACTCTAAAGGGATATACAACCCATATTTTATTCATCTACTAGCCCATCTGAGCATCAAGCTAAATTTATGATAAATGAGATGTTGAAAAATCTACTTTCTTCGCTCCTATGTACTCTTCTTCATTTCAGATTGTCATAATCTATTCAAAAGTCATGATCCCTATGTCTATCAAAAAATGTTATGTTTTAGCTCAAGGGAATTGGCCTTGCATCTGAGCACTCTCCTTCAACTGACTAGTGGGTTATTATGTAGGGGAAGGTTGAGGAGTTTCAGATTGTGTGGTTATGGTTGGTTGTTCTCTTTCTATGAACTTTTTTATGAATAGAGTAGCAAGTTGGTCTCATTCAATAATTGAGTTTGGAGGAAGAGATTCATATCCTTGGTGAGCCTTAACTTTTAATGAAGTCACCAACAACCTAATAACCACATCCTACTCTATAACATTATTGACCAGGTACAAGAATACCATCCCATGAAAGTGTTCTAGTAGCATTATTGTGTCTTAACCTATGTATTCTAGCATGATCACCATAACTAATTTTGAAATATTCTCTCATATAGCTAGTAGCTTTGGAGGTCACCGTGAAATTCTATCATCTTAGGTAGAGGATAATCTAGGTGGTAGAGAGGCCATATCTAGGCCCATGGATCCTTTGGATTGTAGTGGAGTCACTAGGTGAATATATCTTATGCTCTAAAAGTAGATAGACTAAGGCCGTCATCAGAGCCCCAATCTAGTACTCTTCATCAATGGCTTCTTATAGGTTTTCATTCTTAAGCAAAGTCACCAAGTGACTGAGAGGTACTTCAACAAGTGAAAATAGACAAAGACCATCATCAAGTTGGTCTAACCTATTGTTGTCACTATGGAAAAATGATGTCACTATGGTCCCACTAAGCATACCATTAAATTGTTGTGACTATGGAAAAATGATGTTACTAGGGTCCCAATAAGCATACCATTAAATTGTTGTCCTCTTTGTTTATCCCAATCAAAAAAATTGTGCCTCATGTAGAGTAACACAGTAGGGCCTTAGTCGAGAGTGTGAGGTTTGGCTCAATCAAGGGCTTCTAGGATTTTTTACAAGGTTGGATCCTTGTTATAATGTGATCTTTAGACACACTTGAACTTAGGAAAAAATAAATGTGAGAGATAAAAATAAAAATAACTCAATAAAATAAACCTAAGCTACCAGGGTTGCAATGTGCCAAAGATCCACTAAGATCTCCCTACATAATAGGCTTGAATGCTATGTGCTAATGGTGAATACTTTCTCTCCTCAACATAAATGAGCCCAAATGAGATTTACCATCAGGTACACACGTAGATAGATAGGTTAGTAGGAGAACCATATATGGCTAGTCTAAAATTTGATGCATAGGCATCCTATACACACGTAACATGCATGATAAAACTCAAAAAATAGGTAAAATTTTAAGAGCATACACAAACATACAAATATGGGTCAGTGGGAGAACCATAGATGGCTAGTTTGAATTTTGATGCATAGGCCTCCAATATATATATATGCAAATAAATTTTATAGATTGTGCCTAGCATGAGGGACCAATTTGCCCACAAGTTGCTCAAGAGTTGACTGCTCTATAGGGGAAAATGAAAGGAAAATTAGAAGATATTACAAATTAAAACTTTTACAATGCTAAGATTACTATTATTTATAGATAATAAGGAAGGAGATTTTCCCTCCAAAACTATACAAATATTTCAAGGTCACTATTGTTCCTATGCCAGGTCATATCTTGATTGAATTCCTTTAAGTTACTTATATCTAGAACCATTAATGATGGGTTTTCTAAGCCCCTATATGTTCAAATACTTCTCTTATTACTACCTACCCATTTTGGAGATCCCCAAAGTTTGAGTATATAATATCTCTGTAATTAATGTGCCAAGTTTAAGGTTGATTTTGTTATAGCTCCCATGTCATTCTATTTTATGTGCCAATCACTTGTCTGATTTGTTATGTTTTCTTTGTAGGTGAAATATTGTACATAGCACAATGTGTGAGGCCCAAGTTCACGGTCCTAGATGGTAGGTATGGAGGGCTAGTAGTCCTCCAAACATGGGTTTGGGGGTGAGATCCCCCTCAAAGCAAATTTTGGTTCCCTAAATTTTTGGAGCATGGGTGGTTTTGACCTTCAAAATTTTAGCCACCATCTAGATTTGATGCACTTATCATTTTCCAATCTCAAAAAATTTCTCTAACCTAGGATATTTTTGCATCAAAACATTTTTTTTGTATCTTTGATTGGAAGTTTTATAACTTCCAATTTTGGATATTTTGCTTGCTTGTACCTTTTTGGATCTTGTTGATCAAAACTTTGGTTTGCACTTTGTTCAATGCTTTATTTTCTATTTTATCTTCTTTGCTTATGATTGAGGATTTATTTTTAGCATAGTGATAATTCACTACAAGTGGGATATGAGGTAATTTGCTAACACAAATAAGTACATCCTCTATATGGGTTGCTTCTTCAAAAAAATTGGCCAAGGTAATATGATTGGAACTACAAACCATCAATGCCAAATCTGATAAATCTTTTCTTGAGAATGCTTCTATAGAGTATTTAGCTAGAAAAGTATTGAGTAAGAATTGCCCAAATTATTAAAATTATATGAGTGTTTGACATTAGATCCCAATTGATAATTGAAATTTTAGGTAATATACTCTACCACAAATTTGCTTTATCTCTTAAGGAATATATTATAAAATGCACCATGATGTTTTCTTCCTAAATCATATGCATAAACTTATATGAGTAATTTATTAAGGTGATCCAATGTCATTTTTCTCTCATGCCCACTAAAAGTGGTAAAGGAATTTATCCCTACAACTAAAATATGAGAATCAACCATCGTTTAGACCCCCTTATTATGTCCATTTAGGTAACTAATTTTGGGGTCTTCTTAGCACTAGCACTTGGCAGTATTGGGGAGCTTTCCCATACTAATTTTATGGTGCATATTGCATGTAACACTAGGAAGGGACCACATATATTGTGGAGTTTCCTAAAGTTCTTCTTGTGGTAGGTCTTCTTGTAGGTTTTGGAGAGCTATAAGATTCAATAGATTTAGATTTTGTAGGACTTGATAATTTGAATACCTAAGGATTGGGGTTTAGTACTTATAAATTATGGATGTGTTGTATATTTTGTGATGGTAGATAATACTACAATATTAATTGATTCTATAGAGCTACATCCTATTATAGATATTGTGGATTTTGGTTAATATGTGGTATCAATTTATTAAGGATGGTTCACTAAGTCATTTGCACTATTTATTGGATAAACAAGGCTTATCAATTATATAAAGCATCCTAACTTTCTCAATAATTTGGCAAAACCAATTTCCTGAGGTGAAGGAAGCATTCTAATTTTATACTTTTATTGTTGCCTAAATTTAATGTCCTAGTGACATAGGTTAGGAAAGTTTCCCCCTAGAAAGAAATATTTTTATTCAAAAAGTGCCTTGGATCATTTGCCTCCTACGTTAGGTGTATGGGACTAGCATGCTCAAGGAGTTTATTTGTTATTTTATACCAAATTAGGTTTTAATAGTGATGACATACAAACTAACTAATGGTAAAGAGAAAGCAAAACTAGTTTTTCAATTGGGGACCGCTTGTAAATGATGACCAATTTCCAAAGTGGGATTTTGGCTAGTTTCTAATTGAAGTTGCTTACTTATTAGTAGGATGTGATGTAGTGGCCCCAAAAGGAGGTTGTATAATTTTTTTTTCTTGATAAAAAGGGATTGTACTTGGGTCCCCACCCTTAACAAATTACATCTCTCTTATTTAGAGCTTGAGAGTTTACAAATAGATACACTTCTCATCTCAATTGAGATGCTATAGTTAGAAACCTAAATCATTTTACATAAAATGTATGAATTCTTGATTTTCATTTTCTATATCTTTTCAAATTTTTGTATGAATACAATTACTCCAAAATTTAGCATCTTTCTTGACATTTTCCTGTAGCAGCCTTCACAATGCCAAAAACTTCACCTCTACTATCTATGCCTTGCATCTTAGTAGAGTAATATTTCCAAAACATCGCACTAACATAGTTCACTTTACCAAATCTGGATTGCTAGTTTCCTTCTTGAAACACAAGTGCAACCACAAAAATTATAATAAATAATCTAAATGAACACACATTATTGTTACAAAATAAAACAAATATTACCAATGGACAACATTAAAGTAAATCTTAATGACTAATTGATTTAGGCAATCAATAATTTTTGTCAGCTTCAACTAAACTTTTTACTTCCTCTAACCATATAAAGGAGATGTTAACTTCACAATCCTCAATAAAAACCCCTCTATTGGCTAGCTTATCTGCACATTATTTTTTTTTCTTAATATATGTGTAAAACTGATATCTTCAAACTCTTTAGCAAGATCTTGAATTTCTATAATTATCTCTTGTATGTTCCATGGAGCCTTTGCTTTCCTCAAAATTGCATTTATTACTATGAGAGAATCACCTTCCATCCAAAATCTATTCCATTTCAATTTTTTACATATTTTTAACCCTTCTAAAGCTTCCCAAGATTTAGCTTTATAATTTATCTTAAATCCATAATTGAAAGCATAATGAGACAAAATATCTCCTCTATTATTTCTAAATATTCCTCCTCCTCATGCTGGTCCTGGGTTTCCTTTAGATGCTCCATTAATATTCAATTTAATCCTCTCCAAATCTAGTGGTTTCCACTTTATATTATTTACCTTATTTTTGCTTCTCTTGTACCCAACATCATAATTCCATTTAATGACTTTAATCCATCTATCAAGACTCTCTGCTTCCAAATTAGGTATTGGGTGAGTTGATAGGGTTGGTTTAGACTCCTCTATGGCTAAACTTGTCTTCTTTTTCATTACCTCTAAACTGCTTTCCTTTCCTTTAAATATTCTTATATTTCTTTCTAGCCATATAGTCCAAAGAATTGTATCTTTTGATATATCCCATATTGTCTATAAAGCCTCACTTTTATAAGTGCTCTTCCATTGTTTTAATCAATATTCAATTTTGCTATCCATCACCATGCATTTACCAAACATATTAATAATCCATTGTCAAAGAGTCTAAACTATTGAGTAATGTCCCAATATATGGTCAATACTCTCCTCCTTATTAAAAAAAAACACATTTAGAGGGCCCATGAAAACCCCTTTTCATAAGGTTATCCCAGGATAAAATTCTTGTATGACCTACTAGCCAAATAAACATTTTAAATTCAGGAATGCTTGGTATATCCCAAATATCTCTCCAAATTATAGTGATATTATTATTATGTTGGTGTTGAACATTATATCCACTTATTATTGTGTATTATCCTGAGCTATTCAACTCCCAAATCAATTTATCCTTGGAACCCCATAGAATAATTATAGTTGTTATCTTTCTACTCAATTGCCTCTTAGAATTAATGTCTTGTATACTTCAAAAAAAATCTTGTTTCCATTTGTATCTTCCTTCTCGATCCTTGTACAAAATATTTGAAACCCTATCATCGTATTTTTCTTGAAGCAATATCATCCAAGGTTTCAAAACTAGATCTAAATTGAGTGGTTTTTTATCACACCAAGTATCCATCCAAATAGAATTTTTTTCTCCAGTTCCACCACCCATATTAAACCTTTAATCATAATATCAATAGATTTTTTTAAATTGTTCCAAAGAGTAGAACCACTTGGAAGAGATAATATTGTAAATATTAAACTTGGGTCATTGGTATCAACATACTTACTTAGAAGAAATCTTGCCCATTGTATTTGAATCTCTTTGTACAATCTCTAGATAACTTTTACCCTAAGAGCTAAGTTTACATTTTGTAAGAGCTCTTAAACAAATACCTTCCCTAGTTTTATCATTACACAACTTGCTCAATTTTACCAAAGAAATTTTCCTTTTATCATGTAAACCTAACCATAAAAAGGATCACATAATAAATATTAAACTTTTTTTCAACTTATTTTGGCATAGAATACAAAGACATAATATGTTGGAATGGCTTTTAAGACTGACTTAATTAACTGCACTCTTCGTACTAATGATAATAATCTACTTTTTCAAGCTGAAAGTTTATTTTGAACTTTACTAATAACTAGATTCCATAAATCTATCTTGATTCTCCCCTCAAATAAAGGCATCCCTAGATAAGTTGGTAAATTTGCCTCCTCCATTCGAATCAACCTATAATTTATTGCTTTGATATTAGCAGGAGTGTTAAGAAAGTAAATTTTAGATTTAGTCCTATTAATTTTTTGCCCTAAAGCTCTTTCATACTCTTTTAAAAATGTATTCAAAGCTCTAGCCTCATTTATCCCTGCCCTTCCAAAAAGGGTTGTATCATCTACAAACTATTGATGGGTAATGTTATCGATGTTATTACTAACCTGAATTCCACTTATAAACCCATATTTGTAAGCCTTATTTAAGTTCCTACTCAAAAAAATTACGATAATAATGAAAAAATAAGGATATAGAGGATCTCCTTGTCTAAGGCCTCTCCTGGATTTAAAATATTGTCACTAACCCATTGACCAACACTAAATAAGAAACTATAGAGACATAAGCTTTAATCCATCTAACTCATTTCTTCCCAAAACCAAACTTATCTAAAATTACAAAAAGAAAATTCCAGTTAACTCTATCATAGGCTTTACTCATATCAAGTTTTAAGATCATAGTTTTTCTCTTTTCTTGAAGCTGCTAAATGAGTAACTTCATGAGCTACTATGATCCCATCCAAAATCTATCTCCCTTTCACAAAACCTCTTTGCTCTTCTGAAATGATTTTGTCTAACAATGGCCTTAATCTAATCATCATCACTTTGGAAATAATATTATAAGCCATATTACATAGGCGTATGGGTCTAAAAGAATCAAACATTTCAGCATCCTTCTTTTTTGGAATTAGGGTAAGATAAGTCGCATTTATTTTATAAGGAATGTATTGTTTTACCCTAGACTGTTCCACTACCACCAATAAATAATCCTTCACTATATCCCAATTATGTTGGTAAAAAGTTGCAAAGAGCCCATATGGACTAGGGGATTTATCCTTATTAAAAGAGAAAAGAGCTAAATGAACTTCTTCTAGAGTAATAGGCTCCATCAGTTTCCTATTGTCTTCATTTGTTATAACTGAAGGAACATCTTGAAGAAGTTTATCATTAAGAATTTTTATCTCCTATGAACCTAGAATATTTTGATAAAATGACTTAGCCTCTTTTCTAATTTCACTCTGATATTCAATCCAAACCCCTTCTATTGATTTAATTCTACCAATTCTAGAAGATCTTTGTACTATAACCATCCTATGAAAAAACTTTATATTTTTATCTTCTTTTAACCAAGTCTATCTTGATTTTAATCTCCAACTTAAATTATTATGATATTCACTAAGAAAGTCCCTTTCCTCTGAGCTTGTATTATTTTCATCACCTTTTTAGAATTTTGAAAGTTTATCTTTTAGTTTTTCTTTCTTCTCAAAAATATTTCCAAAGGTGTTCTTGTTCCATTCTTTTAATCTAGATTTCATAGCTTTAATCTAGTTTGGAAGAGCATACAACCCACCATTACCTAAAGTATTCCATATTTGAGCTATCATATCATCAAATTGAGGATGGTCTTCCCACATGTGCTCATATTTAAAATATGATCTTTTTTTGAATTCACTAACCACCATTTAAACTCTTATTTTCCAGTGATCTAAACCAATCCTTGTTAAGGTATTGATTTTAGCATAATTTCCTTCATCTAGCCAATGATCTAAGAGAATGCATCTATCTAATTTTTTTTTATTAGGTTCTAGCCTCTCTTATTTTTTGTCCAACTATAGTTGTCTACTTCAAATGCAAATTCCCATAAATTGTTGTTTTGAATAAAAGATGAGAAATAGTTCATACTTTGGGTCAATTTCCTAATTCCCCCAAATTTTTCATTCAACTTGGTAATGGCATTAAAATATCCAATGATCATGAAATGGGTTTCTTGGTCTTTACTTCTCATAAAGGCCTCAATCCCACTCCAAACTTCTAATCTACCTGACTAAGTTGTAGGACCATACACATTGATAAGGATGAAGTGAATATCAACAAAGTAACAAGTGACTAAAGAGGTTATCCAATGCCTAGTTTTATGAATGGTTACACAAGAGGTTCTAGAAGGATTCCAATAAGTTAGAATTCCCCCTATTGCTTCTTCAGAATCCATAGCATCCCATTCACATCTTACCCAAACTACTTTCATAGTTTTTGAAACTTCTTCTTTTGTTATTTTAGTAACCTGGATACAGAGAATATCTGGTTTATTATTTAAATATAGGTCCCTAATACACCTATGATTTGAGGGGGTATTAGCACCCCTTATATTCCATAATATGATAATCATTTATCATTAGGGGCTTTTGGCCCCTCTTGTGTATTACCAATATTATTTTGTTGTTTGGTAAAGAGAATTTCAACCAACTTAGTTTGTGTTCCTTTCTCTATGTTAGCTCTTGTGTCCCTAGATCTTGCTTGATAATTTAAGATTTTTCCTCTTTTTGCCTTACCTATATCAAGAGTAGGTCTTATTATTCTATTCCTCAATATTCTTTCACCATTTTTTTTTTCAACATATTTATCCTCTCCTGACTCTATTATAGAAGTTTTTGAATTATCCTACTCTTTTTCTGGTATTTCCTTATTAATGGCAGAGGTATTAACTTCTAAAACTGTGTTTTCTTTACCAATTATTTTCTCTTGAATGGTGCATGGTGTGTCAAGAGAGTCTTCAAAATCTGATGAAACACATTCCTTGGATTCATCGAGAATGTTCTTCCTTAAATTAGGATCATATTGAATAGATGGTTCCTTGCTAATATGTTAAAATTGTTGTCCCGTGTCCTCTAAGTTTTGATCTCTTTTTCTTCATAGGCTAAAGCATCAAAACAATCAAAAATTATTCTAGTAGCCTTTCGTATTGATCTCCACTATTCATTTTCTTTTATTTTTCTAGATCTATTTTTTGGAAGTTGAAAACCATCTTTATCCATAACCATTTGTAAATTTCTCTTACGATTTTCTACAAATAATTTTGTTGGGCTCTTCTTAGGGCATGATCTCTCAATATACCCCATCTCATGAAATATTCTACATCTAAAATATGTGTTTTATAATCTATTGTTGAGGTCCACATCTTGTCCCCAAACTTAATAATGATTGATTCTGGTAAAGCTTTACTTATAACAATCATGACCAAAATTCGAGCATAAATAGCCAAAAATCCATCTTTTGTAGTATCTAAAATCTCAAGGAATTATCCTAGTGTTGCCTATTTCCTTGAAGGTATCTATTTTCCAAAATTAAATGGGAAATCCAAACATCCTAATCTAGACTAGTACTAGGGATATATTTACATGTTAAGGTGAAAAGCCTTCATACTAGCAGGTAAGGAAGAACCCTGCTCTTCCCATAAACCAAGGACCCCCTTTTAGGATTCTTTCTCTTTCTTCCCTAGAACAAAAATTTCTAGGAAAAAACCTTTGGTAAGAAATTATAGAATCACTCCTGGAGACTTCCAACTCCTATCAATCCATTTTCTCAAGGCTGAATCCCTTGGCCAATACCCATTAAATTTACCAAAAACTACCTTATCTTGGAGCAATGAGAAACTCTCTAAGGTGCACTCACTGACATCTACCATTGGGGAAGATTCTAAAGATTTAACTATAAATAGGTCCATGGAAATGAAACTAAAACTTAAAATCTAATGAAATTATTTGAAATTTCTATAACAAATATAATTTTTGATAAAAACTTCATAAAATTTTCATCCACAATTTCCAAGATAAAGAAAGGGAAAAAAAATTCATCCACAATTTCCAAGATAAAATTTTCATCCACAATTTCTAAGATATATGGGTATACTATATAGGGGTTATGATGACTATCTAGATACTAGGGCTAGTAGTAGCCCAGGATTGAGTTGGGTTGATATTGGTGACATCATCAACATGACCTACTTCTTTTGACCAAAATGGAGGACTAGGTGGTGGGGTATAGCAATAAGATTTTGATTTGGATAGGTTTTAGTCAAACCTACCATGGTCCTCTTTGCTTTTGTTGAAATTGGAATTTGTTCATCTAACTCTCATATCCACATGGTTGTAATTGGATTTTTTTCTTTTGAGCCTTTCCTATGATATGAAATGAGTTTGACTGGTCAAATTTTATTATCATATTTTTACACCTTAGATGTCATATTTATAATCCTTAATTCAAAACCTCTTTTGTACCTATAGACATAAGAAATCTATGTCAAAAAATAAGAATTTATAAAAATGAGTGAATTACCCAAAAATTCTAGGGCAAATCACTACGAAATTGGTTATTTAAAAATTTTCAACATAAAAAATGACTTTAAAAAATTATGAATCATTATTATCTAAAATAGTGAATCATTGTTTCTAGGCTTAGAAAATTTTTGAGTCTTTGGTATGAGTGAATCACTCCTTGAAAAAGTGGTAAATTGTTGCTTCTTGATTTAAATTTTACTTTCAAAAAATTGGTGAATCAATTTTTGCTAGTAAAAAAAAGCATTTTCATCCAAAAGATGGATTTTTCTTATAATATAATAGTAAAGCACTTTGTGCAAAGTGAATAATAATGAATCTAACACTTGGAATTTTTTTTAAAATACTAACTCCTCAAATATTTATTTTGATATTTTATTTATAAAAAATATATAAATTTATAATGGATCCATTTCATAAAGATACTTATAAATTCAAGGCTATAGAACAAATAGATCTAATAGATTTATTTAGGCTTAGGTGTAAATCATTTTAATGATAAAATCCTTTAAGCAAAATTGCATAGATTTGATTTCTAAGGGAAGTGATTAGGTCTGATTTCCAGATGAAAATCAGGCCCTTGGTCCCACTAGATGTGTTAGTAAACTATTGAATTGTGTAAATTTTTAAATGCAATTGTGTTTCAACATTGGAAGTAGATAAATCATATCCTTTACAACCTATGTATTTATATTATTTCCCCACTAATCATTATGAATGAATATAATTTAAGTGTAAAAAGTTATATTTATAAGAGTAGGGCACATGATATTTAAATTAAATGTAAGAAAATATAATATAGTTATAATCATAGTAGGATTAGTGCATTATCATTCAATGCATAGTAAGGAAAGAATACATTAGTGTGCTCTAGTAGGTATGAAATTTAAAAAAATAGAAGGAAAGGACCAACCAAAAGTGAAAGGGTAGTGCCACAATCACTATGCATTTCATAGATCAAAAGGAAAGTTTCAATGTATAAACAAATATCCTACAAAGTATTTCTATTATTGTAAAATGAATCCAATAGTACAATGTGGAGTCTACAAAGTTTATCTCTAATCTCTTGAAATGGATAAAATGTGTTTACAATGAATCCCCTAGCTCCTATTTATAATAAATAACTTGGGTTGTTAAAGGTAAATACTCTCTATTCTTAATACAATCACTAATTTAAGGGAATATTTAGTAAAATGATATACCACTAGATATTACATTCCTAAAAATACCTCTAGAAATACTTAGTAGGTTTTTAGCTTCTCATAGATGCCATGTAGTAACAAAATACCACTTTCTTGGAAATTTTCCTTGAATTTCATACTACTTTGTCTAGCCTGAATGGAAAAAGGTAATTTGCTAAGCCTAAAAGTAGTAATTTTCTACCTTGTATAGTAGCACTTTTGGATTTGAGATTAATTGATATTTCTAATGACTCACACTTTTGACTAATCACCATTTTTTTTAATAAAAGAAGGGGCTTTGAAAGGGTCCCCAAACATTTTACAAAAGAGAAGTTGAGAGATACCAAGGCCAAGCCCAAGACCAAGGGGCTCTAGCGAAAGAAGCCAAAAACACAATAATATAAGACAACATATGCAAACCAACCAACTAGAAAAAAAAAAGAAGATCCACCATAGGACAAGACCTTTGAATCCAGCAGATGGAGAGAACAATAAGACCATGATTTGATATTGACTAGACACAAAAAACTAGGATACGAATCCAAAATTCCCCCAAGACCTATTTGGAAGTTCTTAGTTCACCTTGCTAAAGATGCATTATACCCTAGATTTCTTTCGCAAATGCAACTTCCACTTGGAGAGTTCCAATTAGGACCTGGTGTTTCTCTTCCATATTACTACATAAGGATAAGATTTTATCAAGAGCATCACCATTTTGAATTGATCACTCTTTACATTTAGCAAATTTTTTATTATCCTCCAAAATTTGAGGGCCCAAAATAATGTTCCTAGAGCTTCAAAACTTTGATTTCTTATTCTTCATGGCCCGCAATTTCCAATAATCTAAAGGTAGTGGCAAAGGTACTACACTAATCTATAAAATTATGGATCTAATTTGTAAACATAATGGGTCTATGAGTGAATGGGAACAACATCTCAAATGACATATCTTTATCGGTATCTCTGGTGGCATCTCTGATTTATAGACCTGATGTGGACATTTAAAAATATGATTTGTAAGTCCTGGCATTGGTCTCAAATATATATATATATATATATATATATATATATATATATATATATATATATATATATATATATAATTTGTAAATTATAAATCTAGTCGTAGGTGTAATTTCTTTATAAATTTGATCTATAAATAGGATATTTAATCTCAAATTTACAAACCTAATCAATCATTTAAAATTTTGTAGATATTATCAAAAAATTATAAAATTCCTTTACAAATTTATAGATTTATAAATCTTAAACTAGTAAATTTTTAGATCAATCGATTTTAGATTAGAAAAATATTCAAATAAATAGAGAGAATAAAAAGATCCCAAAAAAATTCCCTCTAAATCTAATTGATAATACCTAATTTGAGTCTACCTGTAGACACCAAAACTTAGATACTTTTTGTCCATCTAGTTTTCCCGCCATTTCACCCATTTATTTATATATGTTTAGGCATATTTGTAAAATATATGTTTAATATTAATATTTTAATATTACATTTTATATATATTTAATAAATATAAAAGTTATATATGTAAATAAATCCCATCCATACGATTTGACTTAATCCTAGCCATTCATCCACCTTGATCCATGTCATACACCCATAATTAATATCCACCCTCTGATATGTTTTGATCTGAGCCACATAATTTATGTCGCTAAAACCCTAACATGCCCTAGTGTGGATTATTAATAGGAGCCATTTTGATGGCTCAACCCCTAAGCAGTCTAAGTTTGAATTCCCTGAGTTTCTCCTAAGTTCTTACCCCTAAGTAGTTGACACCTATCCAAGTACTCTCGTCATCCATCCTCATTTTCCCTAGCCTCCACATTCATTGCCATCCATTTTGCTAAGCTATATTTGCTATTTTTGATCTTCACCTTAGCTCTCAAATGCCTTTGGGTACTCTCTATCACCGTTGAGAGCCTTTGGGCGCTTCCTTCCATCGCCAAGCACCGTTGGGTGCTTCCTGCCATCCCCGAGCACCCACAAGCATTTTCTATTGTTGTCAAGAACCCATGGGCATTTCAAAATCTGCTATTGAAGACTAGAAAAACCCTTGGGTGTCATTAGGGAATCCACATACCATCTTCCTACAACAATGACTAAGAATCAAAAAATGTTGAGTTCAACAAGGTAAATATTTTATTGTCATACTACTTTCATTATTTCCATATTTGTATGTAGTTTATTACTTGGAATTTAGGGTTTTTATTGATTTATAAGGATCTCACACAGTGGACCCCTCATAGTTATTACTAATCATATTTTATCATTCTCTGTGTGAAGGTTTAGAGATACATAAGTGTTGAGCAGTTGTTTAATTTGGAGTGGTCTGACCAAAGGATATGTGAAGCCCACTCACTTTTGTTGGGATCAATTGAATGTGAAGACACCACCCTGATTTGTTGGCTAGGGTTTTGAATAACCCTAGCATGTTAAGATTATTGTATTGAGCAATAAAGCATTGTAAAAATCCCAATCTGGGGCATATTTTGTTGTAATATAAAAAATCCACCTAACCAAAGATCAAATTTATTTATATGCATCATATGTGTTTATCTTGCTTTAATTTTTCATTTATTTAAGTTTAGTTATTTGGTTTTGTTCAATTTGCATCTACAAATGGCGATCACGATGGGATACCCTAAGGGTTTTTCATTTTGATTTACTTTATTGACTAACTTGTTATTTTCTATATTATCTTGCAAGATTTTTAGAAGCACGGATAGCACAATGTTTGTTAGATTAGGGTTTTTGAAGCTTCGTAGAAGGTTGTAGAAGGTGCGCAAACGCCCTACGGTGCTCGAGGGTCATCCAAAAATTCCCGAGGGTATTTTAGAAATGTCGAGAGATGTTTTACATAGATTTAAAGCAAAAATGTAGGCTTTTTTGTAAGTTTACTATCAAACCCCAAATTTCTATTTTTACGTATTTTGGCCTTTTACGTTTTTCTAGATTTCTAAATTAAAAAGAACATCACAAATAAATATGGTAAAAAAAATCATTCTAGTTTACATTTAGGCATTGGATTAGATGTTGCATCCATATGTAGTTGCACAATACACATTTCTACTTAAATATTTCTTAATTTTTTGGTGTGCTACATTATTGTTTGCATTTGAACTGTCAAGCGCATACATTAGTTTGCATCCTAGGGTTAGATATTTCTATTTTTGTAAGTCTAAATAGGAACAGTTTAAAGATACCAAAATTATCCTTGCATTTGGGTGATTCCAGGTGAAGGATTAGATGAACCCTCCTCTATTTAGAGAGTGGTTTTAAGTGGTGTACTTTACATCCTTTAGAGAAATTGGTATTTTGAATATTGGATTCTGATTTAGACTGTCGAAAGTAGTCATTTTTCTAATATTGTATGTACACAATAGAGAATTGGAAACCTTTAAAAATATCACACACTTCATGTTTCACGTTAAACAATAGTGGTTGGATTTCATCACCATCCATTGCTTGAGGTTTGATATGGTGGCTTTCATCTCCATCCACCAATATTTGTCCCTATACACCTTAGATTACCCTTGAGCAAACTTGTTGGATTTCATCACCAACAAGAATCTTGTTGCCCTATCTAAGCCATAGTATTCACCCATTTCTAAATTCATATTAGCACATTGAAACACATGAAATAAAAATATAAAAAATGAATTCACACTAAAATGATATAATCAATGAATGAGGTAAGACACATCTGTTGAACAAACTTAGCATTGATTTATCTTAATTTTATTTTGTCAAGTTTCAATTTTGCATTTCATTTTACTACACAACTTGTATTTGGTTTAGTTGTTTATGGTCTTAATAAGAAATCAACAGAAAACATTAAATCAAAATAATTCCATGGAATATTCATCCACCTTCCCCACCACTTCTATGGTAGATTCCCCAAGTGTGACACAGACTGATTTGTATGCAGGTCCATCATACACTGTACAGACTACTGATGTTTTGTATAGGTATACCAACACTTCCCTTTCCCAAAATGAATAATATTTGCCATCCATTTATCATAATATCACCCACATAGACATGGCCAAAGTAGAGGCTCTCTGAAAATTGGCTAACTATGTCTTAGAGTCCATTCATGATTACCCTAGTCAATATCCTATGTTACAGCAGGAACTTGCGTATTCCCAGCCATCCAGTTTTACCCATGTGTACACCAACCCTATTTTTGAGGCATCAGTTGCACTTTCCTCTCATGTATCCATTTCCCATTACACAAGTGCTCCTAGAACTTCTATCCCATCTTCATATACATCCACATATACTAATCCCTTGTATGAAGTCATGTAAATGTTGCTTCACAATTTCTAGCCTCCCAAGTTACCATACCAAGTGTAACTTATTTTCCAGCCACATATTCCATACCATCTACGTCCACACCTTCTATTTTTGATAGATAAATTCATGAAGCATGGGAACATTTGAACAAATTGCTCAAGCAACATTAAGATGCTCAATAGCAAGTGCAGATGAAACCTAAGCCTCTACCAAACTCTACTCAGACCATCCTCATTAAGCAAAGTCCATCATGGACACCATAATCTTATGTGATTTCCATCCCTACTCCTCCACCAAGCTATACCAATACCCATTACATTCCCATAAACCATACTAATGTCATTCCCATAGGCCAACCCATACATAATCCCCATGATTTTTTCCCATTCCAACATTATCCATATCTTCATCATCAATCTCCTCTTCATAAATTACCATCAACCTCACCTAATAATCATCATTGATCCCATCATTATCTAGTTACCCCATATCATTTTTGTACCATACCTTCTCAAAATCATCAGGTGATTTTGGGCTTCCATGTTCCTAGAAAAGATCCTAGAATCAAGGCCATGCAACAACAAATAGATCAGTTGATACAATATACTCCTGGTATGACAAACTAGAAGCAAACCTTATGTCAACTAATTAACCAACCCATTCACCTCTCTTTACCATCATCGTCATATCCGGTAGATTTCATAGTATCAAAGTTTGATAAATTCAAGGGGACTGAGGATCCCAAAGAGCATGTAAGCACATTTGTACACTCATGCTTTAGAATACAAAGTGACAATGCTCTCATGCTTAGAAAATTTCCTCATACATTAGGTGGATATGCCATAGAGTGGTACAACCAATTGCCTAGTCATAGTATTTATACTTTCAAACAATTGGTTGACTAGTTCTTTGAACGCTTTATCCTTAATGTTACAAAGAAAGTCTCATTGTCTAATGTTTATTCTTTAAGACAACATGACCATGAGTCTATCTATGATTTTGGTGACCATTGGAGGGTTGTCATTACCAAATTTCCATTCATCCTACCAATGGAAGAGCTTATCAAACTATTTACCAAGAGTTTTTTAAAACCCATATCTTGGATACTTCAATTATAGACATATCACTCATTTGAAGAAGCTCTAGCACATGCTAGTTTCATCGAGGAGATAAAAATACAAGAGGGCATAATTAAGCCTAGAAAAAAGGAATGGAAAAATAGGGGCCAATACAAAAGTAATTATTTTGGTCAATCAAAATTAACATAGGTCACTCCAGTCAATCAGCCTAATCATGTCAATCAAGTGGTCATGAGCTAGTTGGTAATGGCTCAATAGCAATCAATGCAACAACCACCACAAAAAATTGCTTATCATGCGGTACCTTCAGTATCTCAATCCATGCAAAGCATAGTTCCAACTATGGAAAACTATACCCGAGGACATTCTATCCGATAGAATCACCAATACACCTCCTTGGTCGAGTCATATGCTTCTCTCTTTTGAATATTGTACGACACAAATAAAATTGCATTGCCTAAAATCAAACTAGATCATCTCTCTAAATATGGAAAAAATTATTAGAAATATATATTTTGTCCTTACCATAGGCAAAATGGGTGTGATATCAATAATTGGCGTGTATTCAAAGACATCATTCAAACCTTATTGACTTGGGGGTCATCAAGCTTGATAACCTCCTTGCTCAACAAAACCAAAATCTTGGTATTTTTCAAACACCACTTCCTCATCATGAGGAGGTGCAACCAACTATGGGATGGGCTAACATGAAAACTCCTCCCAATAAAGTTAACCATGTCCAACAATACCAAGTTTTTGTAGGTGTCATTCATGTGGTAACTAGAGGTCAACAAAATAACCAGAAAAATGCAAGGCAACAACCTCAGGCAAGTGTGTCACAAACTACCACATCACCTCCCATCCAAATTTCCCCTAATCCTTCCCTGCCAAGTCATATTTCTATTCAACCAAATTCTCTCATTCATCCCATAAATCATACTCCATGACTAGTCATCTCATTAAGTAGTCGATTAACCACAAGCCTAAAGAATGGCTTCCACCAAATTATTAATATATGAGTTAATACAACAATCTCCCCCACATCGTGAGGCATTAATGGACATTCTAAATTCCACTGAATTACAATCTCAATATGCTAATGCCTTCAACAACTTTTTAGGGAGCATTCAAATATGCATGGAGCCTTCCATTACATTTTATGACTTTGAGATTAAGCCAATATCATCGGAATCTATAGACCCTCCATTGCATATCATGGCTCTAATTGACAAGAAGCCTTTTAAAAGAGTTCTAATTGATACCAATCCTCTATTAATATCATCACTATGTCTACTCTTCATCATCTTAACCTTCCTCCATCTCATATCACCAAGACATCTTTCACCCTAAAAGCATTCAACAATGCTTTATATTCCATAATTGGAACTATCATTTTGCCCATTGAAGTGGGGGTCAAAATATTACACATTATGTTCCACATCTTGGAAGGATCCAGGCATACAATGTACTCCTTATAAGACCTTGGATGAGGGAAATGAGATGTGTCCCTTCTATTCTACATCAATGCCTAAAATATATTCATGAGGGACAAGTACATTGTATACCAATAGATGTCAAACCATTTAAGTATTGCAATTTCATCTCAAATACCTATGAATCCATGCTTCCTTCCACCCAGATTTTCTTATCACCATTATACAATCCATCTACCACTCCATCCATTTCTTCATCAAAATCTCCCATTCTTGAGGAGCCCCTTAGCACCAATTCCCACCAAGATTCCATGTCCCCGTCATCTTCATCATTGACTACATGCACATGTGGTAAAAATCAATCCACATCATCAACATCATCCTCTTCCATAAAACTTTACCTTCCACATCATCATCATCTATCTAGCAACCTTTCCAATCCAATCCATCTCCATCAGCCAATGTTTCACAAGTCAATTTGATGAATTGTGAGACGTCTTCATCTCCACCATTCATCGGGCCATTATCCAGTCATGGTACTTCCACATCATCCCAAGTTGAGGTCCACCTCACTAATCCTACTAAGGTGAATATATGGTCCAATATATCACCGTTACATTGCTCACCATTCCAAATACTAAGGATTTTGATCACCCACGTGACCCACCTTTATTCATAGGAGCAGTATATGACATGGGTTCATCTCCCAACAGCATAAATTTTATATATGAGGGAATTGATTCTTTATCAAATCTAGATCCCCTAGAAGAACATAAAGAACCAACACTTGCCAACATACAAAAAATGTCAGGATTTCCATCTTGTTATTTTCACAAAGTTAATTGGTAGGATCATGGTTTAGGATTGCACGAATAGGGAATGCACAACATTATTGATGTTCCATATCGAGAAACACATACCCATTCAAGCTTAGGTTACACTCCACTTTCTACCACCTCTTCTCTTGAACAAGCCTTACAAAGGCTTAATCTAAATTTAGGCCCTCCACCCTGATGACTCTGACGATGAAATATATGAAGAATTCAAACTCATGTTGATAATTTTTGATGAATCTTAAGAGGAATTGGAGCCCATAATTTCCCACACCGAATAGGATGAGTTTTATCTCAAAATGTTCCACATCCATAAGCCCATATTTCACTTGCTTCTTCCATAATAACGAGCCTCCCCTACTGGTGAACCACTGCCTCCATTTCAATAATCCATTTTATAAGCCAAAATTATAATATATGTACATAACAAAAATAAAATAAAAATAGTGGTTTTCACCACTACAAAAAAATCAAAAAAAATGAAACAAAAATATTTTCTTTTTCTGCATTGCATGTATATATCAGTTAAGTGCATTTATTTGTGTTTCTTTCTGCTATCCAGGTTTACCAAGCTCCTAGCATCAGTTCTTAGGCTCCATTCATCCCATCCAACCTCATCCATTTTCTCTTAAGTCAACATGAATCCTATTGATTTGTTCACCCCACTCCGTAACCCATATAATTTGGCAAAGCCAATTCCAATTGCCATAATACTTATTGATATGGACCGGATCTCTTCACCTTCATCCTTCTTCGAGTTTTTCTTGTTTGAGGAATTGTTAAGGGTTTCTACCAACTACATTCCTCCATCTCCTCCACCTTCACCTTCACCTTCAAACCCTAAGGTTTTCTAGGTAGACATAGATGAGGAAAATTCAAAGGATTTTGATAACATCATAGATGACATTCATCTAATCCCTACACCCCATCAACTTGAGGAAGGTTCCCACATGTCCATTGAAGATACCATCGATGTGGACCTTAGCTAAGACAAATAAAAACCTCAAATTTTCAAGTTTGGAAAAATATTATCCAATGATGAACAAGAGCAATTAATTGCTCTTCTTAAGAGGAAGAAAGGTATTTTTGCATGGTCCTATAAAGACATGTCTGGTCTTGACCCTACCTTGGTTGTCCATAATATCACCTTACATCCCGATGTTAAGTCGGTCAAACAAAAACTTAGAAGGATGCATCCTACCATTGCCATCTTGGTCAAATAAGAGATCCAAAAGCTACTAGATGTGGGTTTCATTGTACCCATTGATTATCTTGAGTGGCTCTCAAATATGGTACACGTTCGTAAACCTAATGAGGTGATATGCATCTACACTAATTTTTGAGATCTTAACAAAGCATTTCCTAAGGATGATTTTTTCTCCCAAATATTGATACTCTTGTTGACACTTATTCTGGCTTTCTCTCATGGATGGTTTTTTAGGATACAACCAAATTCAAATAAAAATTGATGACCAACACAAAACAGTATTTACTACACCTTGGAGAACTTTTTATTACAAGGTGATTCCCATTGGCCTTAAAAATTTAGGTGCCACTTATCAACGTGCCATGACATACATTTCCATGACTACATGCATAATATTATCAAATATTATTTGGATGATCTCTTGGCAAAATCCAAAACTCGACAAGAGCACATTGGTGTGTTGGAGAAAGTTTTTTACCGACTACTAGAGCATAATGTAAGGTTGAACCCCAAGAAATATGTCTTTGGTGTTACCTCTGGAAAACTATTAAGGTTCATTATCTCCAAAAGAGGCATTGAGGTGGATCCAAACAAGGTCAAGGTCATCTTAGAGATGCCTCCCCCAAAAAAATTAAAGGAACTATGTTGTTTACAAGGAAAGATCCAATCGATTTGTCATTTAATTTTGCAACTTTCTAACAAATACAAGCCATTCAATCACCTTCTACAAAAGGGAGTACCATTTTCTTGGACAAATGGGTGTCAAAAATCCTTTGATGATATTAAGAAATACTTAGCTTCTCTACCAGTCTTAGCTCCTCCTCATCTGGGAGTCCCATTCTATCTTTATTTTTCAACAACGGAATTTGCATTAGGGAAAATTCTTGCACAAAAGAATGAAAAAAATTGAGAGCAAGCTATCTATTATATTAGTCGAACATTGGTAAGCTATGAAACCAGATACGCTTATGTAGAAAAATTATACTTAATAGTGGTTTTTCCACTAAGAAACTTTGACATTACATGCTTAGCCATAAAACATATGTCATAGATAGAGAAAATCCCCTATGTTATATGATGTCTCACACTTACAATAACACCCACATTCCTAAATGGATAATGCTTCTTACTAAATTCAAATTGGAATTCATTAGCCAAAAATCCATTAAAGATCATAGTCATAGTCGATCAACTTGTAGAAGCTCCACTACCTAGTGATCATCCTTTGATTATTGAGCTCTCAAATGATTCGATATTTTTTGTCACAAAAAAATAAGAAGATGTCATTTCGAAGGAAGGCATTGATATCACATTATTATTTTATGGATCTAAGTGTTAGAAAGGTCAAGGCCCTAGAGTCATGTTTCATACACCCTAAGGGGTACCTATCCCTTTATCATTCAAACTTAACTTCCAATGCACAAACAACATTGTAGAGTATGAAGGATTAATCTTAGATCTTCAATCAGCT
Organism: Wollemia nobilis; assembly: GCA_028583015.1. Lineage (NCBI taxonomy): Eukaryota > Viridiplantae > Streptophyta > Pinopsida > Araucariales > Araucariaceae > Wollemia > Wollemia nobilis. Next base: position 2,554,256 of record JAQPPZ010001340.1, read on the forward strand.
ATAGCTATGGGCATTAAGTGTATCAGTATATTTGGTGATTCTCAACTTTTCAAGCAAATCAATGTATAATACCAATGCAAAGAGCCTACCATTAAACTTTACCATGAAGTAGCAATGAAATTGTTATCTAAATTTGAATAGTATGAAATTGATAGTTTGCCATGCTCGACTAATATATTTGTAGATGCAATAGCCTCCCTTGGATCACTAATTCCAAAAGACTCCTTAGGAGAGGTACAACCCCTTATTATCTCAACGATCTCTAAATCTACAATTGTTCATGTTGAATCTAAGGATGAAAAGGATGTTTGCTTTATTCATTCGGATCCACATGAGCCTTGGTCAAGCCAAATAGTAACCTTTCTCAAGTTTGGAACACTCCCATCTGACATGTCTTGAACTGATAAATGCACTTTAAAGAAAAAAGCAACTCGTTTTGTTCTCTTCGGGTATGTTTTGTATAAACGTGGTTATGATGGACTTCGATGTCTTGAGTCTATTGAGGCACAAAGAGCCATAGCTGAAGCTCATGATGGTACTTGTGGTGGTCATTTTAGTGGGATGGCCATCATAAATCATATTCTATGCATGGGTTATTATTGGCCCATCATAGAACATGATTGTTAAACTTATGTTAAACATTGTAAGAAATATCAAGAACATGCTAATATAACTCATGTGCCATCACAAGATTTACAGCCTATTCAAATCCTTTGGCCATTTTCATAATGGGGTCTTGATCTAATTGTAAAAATCTTACCTCCTTCCTTGGGATAACATAAATTCATCATCACATCCACTGAATACTTCACAAAGTGGATTGATATAATTCCTCTAAACCAAGACTTAGAATTATGGATTTTATACTTCACCACATAATTTTTCATTTTGGTATCCCCTTAAAAATCATCTCTAAAACTAGAAATTATTTCAAGAACAAGTATGTTAGAGCACTTTGCAATAAATATAACATTCAACACAATTTCTTAACTCCTTATTACCCACAAGCAAATGGACAAGCTGAGGCTACCAACAATACCTTAATTTCTATTCTCAAGAAACTCATTAACAAAAATCATAGAGATTGGTATACCAAAATTACCTTGGTATTATGGGCTTATCGAACAAGCATATGCATGCCTACTGGGGTAACACAATTTTCATTGGTTTATGGAACTGAAGTAATCATGCCTCTCAAGCTCGAGATCCCCTCATGAATTTATTTGCAAGAATTCTCATGAATTTATTTGCAAGAATTCATAGATGACGACACTGCTAGACAAGCACATCTTGACCAACTCATACTTCTTGATGAGAGGTGAGTCAATGCTTTACAACATTTATGAGTTTATCAAGACCACCTAAAGCATTCTTACAATACCAAATTTTATCTACGTGAATTCCATGTAGGATATCTTGTCCTTAAAGAGAATCAGAAAAACACCAATGCATTGTCACATCTTCGTGATAAATTTATGACTAACTGGTTGAGTCCATACATCATCACTCAAAGAGTGGGTAATGGTACTTATAGGCTTGATAATATAGAGGGAGAGGAAGAACCTAAACCACTTAATGTTATACACTTGAGAGCATTCTATGTTTAATGTGATATATATATATATATATACACATATACATGGCTAATACACAAAAATATTGCATTTCATTTTCACACATTTCATTCAAAACAATTGTATGCATACACTCCATTTCACAAAATTGCACTTCATACATTCCATCAATATTTCACATTTCATATTAAGGATCATTTCTTCAGTTCAAGGTATTAATTGGTCCAATAAATTCATGTTGCCTTAATCAAGGGCATCTTCAAAAATATCATCCATGTCACTACATCATTCCACCAGGCCAAAATGTCATTTGCCTCCATATATTTGTAATGCCTAGGTTTTTTCAGTCATTCAACCACTCCTAGTGTTTTAATAAAACTCTAAAATACATGTCGAGTTTTCTTTAGGACCAAGACACAATTTTCATTAATAAAATCTTGAGTTTTGAGAATTGACTTCAAAAAATTCTTGAACCAAACATAATTCCACATCTTAAAATCATCTTGTGTCAAATAGGGATAACACCATACTTGGTTTGAATCTTGAAATGAAAAGGGTAATCCTCGCTTGTCCCATCATGCAACATAGTCCACAAAAATAGTGGTTTTCACCACTATCACAGTTGCTTCCAAATTCAAAATTCAAAGTAGTAAGGATAGGGTACAATTCTCATCACACTTAGGTTGAGAATCTAATTCCCCAAAACTCTAAATATTTTACATCACACACCACTGATTATTGGGTTGTAAGGATCATACTACATTTTTAGTCAGACAGTTAGGTAGTCATCCCCAAAACTTAAGAAATCAAAATTTGTGGACTATGGAGTCAGCCTCCACCAAAACTATAGACACTTGACTGGCAATGGAGTATGCTCATGCATGGTGATACATATCTTTTAAAGAAGATCTCTGACCGCACATACAAACAAACTAGCTTCTTGGTTTCATCCATAAAAAATCACCCCCAATTTACTCAAGATGATTTAATGAACTCACTTGCACACACATTGGTTATTGATTACCTTGAGTCATTACCATGCTCATGATTCGGTAAATGAATTCACTGCACACATATTTGGTCCTAGAAATATTAGGCAATTTTAGTGAGTTTGTTTGATGCCACTGGTATGTCTGAGTCTCTGCAGAACATCCATATCTTCTTCCATATCAACATCCATATATTCTTCCATGTCAACATCCATATCACTTCATAAGTCATACACCCCACAAGCCATAAATTTGGTGCCCCTTATTAAACAATAATTCTAGAACATGGCCGAGCAAAATCTAAACTATGAATGATCATTAGAACATGTGCATTCCTAGCAACCTCATATATAGAGAAGATAGGAGGATGAGAAAGTGGAATATGATGCTCCATCAACCTATCCTCCAAAGCCTCGATATACCTATGCCAAGACCAAATTTATGCTATGTAAACATTATGACACCACTCTCTCTCTAGTAGCTCTACCTGGAGCCTCATGATCCTCTCATTCTACATCATCACCATTGCATCGCACTCTTCCACTTGTTGCTCTAGCCTCACCCAATCCTCCTCACTCCAACCTAGAGGTCCATCTAGAGTCTCCTCCACCCCATCCTCATCTCTACCATATCCTACACTCTCAAGATCCTACCTCATCGTACCCTTAGTCATCATTTGACTATCAGATCGAAGGTACCTTTGTTACTTGGGAGCCTCATGGATCTCCTCCACATCATCCCCATATCCACCAACTACTACTAGAGTCGATGTCAATGGTGGCTATGTAGCGAACCATGCATCGTACTCTAGAGTAGCCCTTGCATCATCCATATCAAGGATATATATCTCCTCGTCATCCTCATATGCTTCCATCCATGGCTTAGCACACGGTAGGCCTATCTCCTCCTGATACCTCCTATAGAGCACCGGATCATCCAAAATCCTCTACCTTAGCCTAAACTAATGGGGTACCTATGAGAATATAATATGCTCAACCTCACTCTGATACCTCCCAACCACCCACCTAGCCTATCTTACCCATCACAGATGATCTTCATTACCTGTCTACTTGGTACCCCACCATGGTCTCCATATCACTTGGGAAGATGTTAATCCAACCCATAAATCATAGTACCACCAACTCATTTGCACAGGTTGAATTGTATGTACCTCCTCTACCACTACTCATCTCCTAGCATAGGGCTTCCCCCTACCTAAGCCTATAGTTGGTAGACCCATCGGTCGAGCTATGCTAAAATGCTCCCATCCCTAGCACTCCAAAAGTAAGCTGCAATCCAATATCTTCCTCCTCCACATCCTCACCTCATACAAATCCTAACATGCCTACACCAATAAGGTAGGAGCCCATGCATACACCTACTAGGTATCCTACATATCACTCACCACCCCTATAAGGTTCCAAGGGAACCTGCAGTTGGTACTATTCGGGGCCATGATGTTGGCCAACACGAACATCACCAAAGCTCGAAGGGCATCTAGTTTTTTTTCCACATACATGGACAAGTATGGAATGCCCCCACACTCCTTCACACTTTGCCAGCTATATTCAAACATCTTCATATCTGCTCCCTGATCGCATCCAACCTTGATGTGAATCCCCTCCACTAGTAGCTTGAGGATACAATATAGATCCTCAAGTGTAACAGTAATCTATCCAATAGGAAGATAGAAGATCCCCCTCTCTGGATCCCACCCCTCCACCAAGGCCGATAGGTACCCCTCATATGCCCTTACCATATCAATCCAGGCTACCTCCTCTAGCCCCATAGCCCTCAGTAAATCCCATACTCCTTCACCAACTTCTTCCTCATCCTAGGGATAAGAGGTAAGCATCGGTTCCAAGCCTCCAAAATTCTAAGCTGCAACACAACATAAAAACTTTTGTTAATATGTTCATAAAAATTTTAAAAAAGCACATAAAATTTTTGCACAAAAACAAAGAGAGCTTCAAATAAAGGACTTACCTCAACAAATCGCACTCCTGCTCCAGCTTCGATACCTGCATCTACTCCCTTTGCCATCATAGCTTTCGTGCCCAACTTGCTTCACCTCACTCCACTCCACTTCACTCAACTCTCCCAGACGTAGCTTCTCAAACTCACAAACACACAAATGAGCTTCATTTTTCATCCTGCAAGCTATTTATAGTTTCTTCAGGTGCCTTGAAGCACTCATGGGTGTTTCTTGATGCACTAAAGCACATTGAGGTATTTGCAAAGCACACAAACACTGGCGGGCATCTACGCATGCCAAAAGTGCCAATCGATGTTTGGCATAAAAAATTTAAAAAAGGCCAAATCAATGCAAAATAGTGGCTTACACCCACCAAATCTCTCCATATTGCATCCATACATCATTTTCATCATCTTAACAGGTTTTATGAAGGTTACAACTGATTTGGATGCATAATTTCCATTTGCAACCAAGTTGTAAAATCACATAAAAGGTTCCAAAAGGGTCCAAATTTTCACAAAATGGCCATATTCATCATTATCATCATCAATACTTCATTTCCACATCATTTTCACTCACCAATCATAACATTTGCATATTTACCAAAATTCAAGTGAACCTCATATCTAGTGGTTTATTCTATCTACTTGGTGATTACAATGATTTGCATCCATGTAATTTGGTAAGATGAATAAATCACCATAAGGACACTTGGTCATCTTCATCATCCAATATCTCCTTGTTCGAAATCACAATCACATTTGATGCTTCACTTTTTGCATGAAATCTTGCCAAGAATAATTTGCACATAAGTTGTCATTGATGGCCTAGTTCATGGGGCTTAAAACCTAGATAAAATCACATATCATTATCTCACATCTCCTTGACAGTCATCATGGCGACTAGCCTTAACTAGGGTGATTGGTTTTGACCATAGGAATTTTTTGACAGTCACTAGTTGGTTCTTTGAAGTTGACTATTTTTAATTTTGCATATTCATCCTTACATATCAATGATGCCCAAAGGCACATTCTTTAGTAGTATCGAATCACCCCAAATTTGGGGTAACCACATTTGGTTTTTGACTTATCCACAATGGGATACATCTTACATGATCATGGCATATACACTTGGCAAAACTCCCTTCATTTGTTGGGGCAAAAATAAATATATTTTCATCATATTTTCACAAAACCCTTCATCTGTTAGGGCAAAAATAGACGTAATCATTCCACATTTTCCACCAATATCCTTCCCTCATTGGGGAAAAAATGGTATCGCATTTACATCATTCATATCATCCACAATCACATCATTCTTTTATACAACCAATTACACTTATTTTTCAATTAGCTCATGAGATTCATTTGCAAACTCATTCACCAATTAAGGGGGTAAGCTACACAAATCCAAATTCTCTAATTATTTTATCTTCAAACTCAGTTTTCCATCCCAAAAGAAAGTTGGTTCTATGCCTAGCCCAAGCATGTGTCTTGTGTTTTTGCACTACATTGTGTTTCATGCAACCCAGTACAAAAAGGGGCATCTGTAAATACCAAAACTTAGCCACTTAACATCCATCCAGGTTTTCCCATCATTTCACGTTATTTATATATATTTAGGCATATTTGTTAACTATATGTTTACTATTAATATTTTAATATTATATTTTATATATATTTAATAAATATAAATATTATATATGTAAATAAATCCCAGCCATCCTCTTTGACTTAATTTTAGCCATTCATCTACCTTGATCCATGCCATACACCCGAAATTAATATCCACCCTCCGATATGTTTTGATCTGAGCCACATAATTTATATTGCTAAAACCCTAACATGCCCTAGTGTGGATTATTAATAGGAGCCATTTTTATGGCTCAATCCCTAAGTAGTCTAAGTCTGAATTCCCTAAGTTGCTCCTAAGTTCTCACCCCTAAATATTTGACACCTATCCAAGAACTCTCACCATCCATCCTTGTTCGCCCTAGCCTTTGCATCTGTTGCCATCCATTTCGCTAAGACGGATTTGCTACTATCGATATTCACCTCAACTCTCAAATGCCTTTAGGTGCTCTCTGTCACCACCAAGTGCCTCTAGGTGCTTCCTTTCACCACCAGGTGTCTTTGGGTGCTTCCCGCCATCCCCAAGCACCCATGAGCATTTTTTGCTACTTTTAAGCACCCACGGGTATTTCAGAACCCACTACTGAAGACTAGAGAAACCCTCAGGTGTCGCTAGGGCATCCGTACACCATCTCCCTACAACAATGACTACATATCAGAAAAAATCGAGTTCAACAAGGTAAATATTTTATTGTTATACTACTTTCATTATTTCCATATTTGTATGCATTTTATTACTTGGTATTTAGGATTTTTATTGATTTTTGAGGGTCTCACACAATGGAGCCCTCACAGTTACTACTAATCATATTTTGTCATTCTTTGTGTGTAGGTTTAGAGATACATAAGCGTTGAGCAATTGTTTAAGCTGGAGTGGTCTGGCCAAAGGATATTTTAAGCCCACTCACTTCTGTTGGGACTGGTCGAGCGTGAAGACACCACCCTGATTTGTTGGCTAGGGTTTTGGATAACCCTAGCATGTTAAGATTATTGTATTGGGCAATAAATTATTGTAAAAACCCCAATCTGGGTCATATTTGGTTGTAATATCATAAATCCACCCAGCAATAAAGATCAAATTTATTTTTGTGCAATCATGTGTTTATCTTGCTTTAATTGTTCATTTATTTAAGTTTAGTTATTTAGTGTTGCTCGATTTGCATCTACACTACCTGTCAAACATATGACTGATATTTTGTAGCACTACAATGGATATATGGAGCATTATGATTTCCTCTTATAACATTACAAGAATAATTCCTTATATTATATGCATTTTACATAATAATAAATGAGCTTCGTGTAGTACTAAATAACCTTCCTTATAACCGTAAGTGTTGTCTTAATGTTATTGAAGATACCCATAAGACTAAAGTACTTCCTATGATATTATAAGAGCTCCCTATAGCACTGTAGAAAATTTTCACAACACTACATGAGCCTCTAATAGAATTGCAAGGTCCGCCAATAGCATTACAAGTGTGACCAACAACATTGCAAGTGTAACCAATATTACAAAATATCCTTGCATCACTATAAAATCCTCCTATAACACTTCGTGATCCACTCTTATTACTACAAGTATGATACACAACACTTCAAATACCTAATATAGTATTTTTGAAGATCCTTGCAACACTATTGGATCCTCCTATAACATTTATATGCATCTTTATATCACCCTTATAGGTTATAGACAAAAATGATAGTGACTTGTTGCATATTTCAAAAGGCCATGTCAACAAAATGCTTTTAAAATGGAAGCATTCAATATATAATTTTTTTATGTGCTTTCTAGTGCATCAAAAATGATATGTAAATTATATCAATATATAATTCATCATACTTACCGATTAATTTATACCATCACAAATCATAAAACAAGATAAAGTTACAACCAACATTCACAATAGACATGTTGAATTTATATTACATGTTAATTTATACAATTACTCTTAAATTTTCATTGAAATAATAAGTCTCTCATTATTCTTAGTTTATAATATCACTTTATACCATAGGAAAAACATTAGATTTGTCAAATTTTAAGAGTTCATTGTCATTAAAAATCAGCAAAGTCAATTTTTAGGTATGGACATAATATACTACTCTCCTTTGTAGTTATATAATGTATAGGCCCAATATCTTGAAAAAAAAAACATGAATACTTGACTCATATTAAAAATAAAATATCTATAATATGTATTTGTTATATTACGTTAGAGACAAGAGAACATGATAATTTTGGTGGCACCGATACACAACATATCTTAAATGAGCAATATAGTTCACTACTTTTTTGCATTTAAGTTTTTTATTATATTATATTATATTATACTTTTAATTCAAGTCTAATATAATAATTATAAAACTTTCACACAATCTAGAGTTATTCATAAAAAAGCATTGCATGGATTTATACACATTTAAGGTAAACATATGGTATCTCATACTATCATAAAATATCATACCATGTTTATTATGAACATTTATCAAATTTATTACAATTTTATATCACAAATGTAGATTTTATTTCATAGGATGATAATGAAAGTAAGTTTGTATTAAAAATCAATACAAGTCTTTAAATTCCATTCTTTATTTTATTCAAGCTAATTTTATCCATACTTCCACCCTTGCTTCTTTCCATGCACATCATCACTTTAACCATGTTCCATCCATAAATATTTCTATTTTCTATTTTCATTTCATTTTCCTCTCATATTCCTTCCATATATTTCTCAAGTCATATACATCATTTTATAAAAAATTCAAAACTATCAAATGTATTTAATCTAACCAATGAATTGATTAGTAATTCGTGATGCTTCGATTTGCCTAGGATAATATTTTTTCCCTGGACCAAAGTTAAGATTTGATGACTCATAACTACTTTTGAATCAACCTTTAGAGAACATCAGTTTCTTTTCTAAATCCTAGTGTGTGCAAGAAAAAATAAAGAAATAGAGGATAGGATTGAGATAAAGAAAGGTTAGAGATAAATATTAAATGTGATTGGGACTTCAACTAACAACATTACTTTCAGTTCAATGAGTGTTGGCTATCTAATACAAGCATAGCCTAATAGACTCTTCAATCAAATCTATGGATAAATGCAATCAGAACAAGTATTATAGCATTTAATATTTTGATCACTCACCCAGGTGTTGTAGGTGAGTTGGAGAGGAGACGACAATCCTCCAAGGGAGGTCCCAGGTTCGAATCTCCACCCTACCAAAAATTTGAATTGGGTACCAAAATCCAATTGATAATGTTGGTGTGGGTAGGGTTGTGTGTGACCCTCGTGTGACTTTGACGGTGTAGAACCCCCTGTTCGTGGTCTCTTAGACCAAGGCGGCCCTGCAAGAGGTTTTTCGCTGAAATTTTTTTTTTTTTTTTTTTATCACTCCAATCAAAGAAAGCTAAATAGCATTGGTCCTAATAGATAACACTCCAATTACTAGACCGTAGTAAACAGCTTTAACCCTAACAAAAATACTTCAATTAAATCATCAATAAAAATATAAAAAGTGTATATTATCACAAAAATTAACACTCCATACTTCAATTGAGGTAATTCAAACAACTCTTGATTGCATTAGAATAGCATAAACATACAACCTATGATAGGAAAACACTAAAACATCCAACCCTTTACAATGAGGGGTATTCCCCTATTTATAGTTTTAGTTCAGCTAAAATAAAACTAACTACTATGTACAATCATGAGAAAAATTAGCTCTATATAATTTGGTATGAGTTGGTACCACTTAGCACCTTTAGCATATTTTATTTTAGGTGGTTATGCTTTGTATGATCGTTGATATTGCTTAGGAGGAGTGGTCATTGCTTTCAATCTCTAACAATCAATATTTTTAACTTAACCATTTTTATTTGGAAGCATATCTTTTCATTAAGAAATATTGCTATGTAAGCATAACAAACAATGTTGATGTTGGTGTCACCCTTCATACCAAGATACTTTGGTCTAGGATATTTCTCCTTTGCATTACCTTTTACACTACTTTTCATGATTAATGCAATTATTTTATCATCATTCTAGAACCTTTTGGAGATTGAGCTAACATCACTATAAATTTTTTAGTTACCTTTACTTTTTGGACTTTAGCTCAAAGGCTAAGTAATTATTGGCCATGCCAAACTTTTGAAAGTACCTTGCTAACGGTAATATGAAAAGGCTTGGACATGATTCCTTTCTAGTATTTAACACTCCACCTTTTAAGCTTTTCACCTTGCTAGAGTTTTTGAAGTGCCTTGCTCACATCAGCATAGAAAAATTTTGGCTTTCCTCCTTTGAAATTTTGGCACCAAGCTAGTCTGGACAAGAGCTTTCAGCTTGAAATAATATGCAAATCTTAAGCAATTTTGAGCCTAAAATTATTTTCTTAAGCTTCTAGAATAACATACTTGAAATAATTATGGATTTGGACAAGTTCTTCAAGCTTGAATACCATCCAAAGTTTTGTTTTCCATCTTATCAATCATCTCTCGATCGAATGAGTGCTCTTTTATTGTTAACCCACTCCTTGTTTCTTTTTTATGCTCCAAAGTTATCTTAAAATAGCAATTACTAAACTAATTATTGTGCCTAAGCTATTATCTTTCTCTTTGTCTAAATTTTCTTGATTAGTAAAGTTTGGTTTTTGAACCCACCCATATCAATGATGGGAGAGTCCACAACCATTGTACGATATGAAATCCTATCAAAGATAGAGATCTTTTAGCTATTTTTGGAAAGGCTCTGGGACTCTTACTAATAGTGAGGTTGAGCTTAGCTACAACCATAAAGGCTATGATCCATTGACTATCTAATCTAGTTGGTTAGCATGGCCTCATGGCATACGGAATTTAGAATCCACTAGTAGCTTTTGACATAGACCTTTCCTTTTCAGCATATTTACAACATCACCTACTTGATAGACCAATGGATATTTAGGTACTCTCATCTTTCTTTTCTTCAAGATCAATTTCAAGTAGCAATCTTGCTAAAAAATATTCTTTCTAGCAGAATTTGCCCAATATAACTATAGTTTGGCAACTCATATGGGGCTTCTACTTGTAGGAGATAAGTAATCTAGAAATAAAAGCCTTATCTATTAGGCACATAGTCTATGAAGGAAAATATTGGAAACCTTGGAGCTAAGGGATGGGAGAAGGACTTCTTCCTTGGATATTAGATTCACTCGAGAATGTATAGACCATAGTGACTCAAACTTCTAATGCATCCATTTGTTTGCTTTCTAAAATACCTAATTTGTGATAATTGATAGCTTGTAGTCATCCAAATAAAATATTCAATAAGCTTCTCCTATGGTGTTAGTTATTGACTCAAAGTCACCCACTAACAATTTATCCTCCATCTACACTTCTTCCATCAACTCCTCAAGGCACTCTAGATCTTCCTCCAATAGATTGATCTCTTCTTCAAGATTTTTTATGTCATATAGGCTAGGTTTCTCCACATAGATTCCAACCTTTATTCCTTTGTGAGGAATAACCATGTGCATGTAATCAAGAGATAAGTACCCTCCAAGCTTAGTAGTGAACTCCCTTGACAAGCATAGCCTAAAAAGAGGAGGAATATCAACCACTATTATCTCCTATATCATAGTGACTTCTAAGATCTTATGTTGCACCATAGGCACATATTTGATAGCTCCTACCATTTGAACTAGGATCATATCTAACTGAAGCATGCTAGAACTATTTTGGGTATACTCCATACCCATTGCATCATAAATAGATTTAGGCATTACCATTGTGGTTTCTCTAAATTCCATCATGTAGCTATGCAAAATTCATCCTCCCTTATATGGAGACATATAGAAGGGTAGAGGCCTACCTTTTCCCATCCTGGGAGTTTGCTAATCTTGAGTTATATTTAAGTTTGTACATCCAAAACCACTTAGAGTTGTGTTCTTTATGGCCACCTTGATCAATTCAATCTATTTGGAAATCCACAAAGCATTATATATACTAGATATTGAGGGAGTCCTCTTTAACTCTTCTATGATATTGTATCCAAATGATTTCAACAACTTTTCCTTCTAGACTAGCTTCTCAAACCTCTTCTAAAATTTTTATGTTGCTTCTTATATATATTTCCTTATGACTAAATGGAAAAAAAACTTTCTCAAGGCTTTTTCAATAGTATCTTCCTAATTACATTTAGATGAATCTAGCTTTGATTGCTCCTTAGTCTATTCTTTATGCTTTTCCTTATGTAACTAAGTTGAATCCTTCAAATTATCAACCTTTTAGGGATCTTCCATGAGATGTATCTTCCCATATTTGGTCATCATGTGACACATTTTGGAGCTTGCAGGTTGCCCATATTTGGTCATCTATATCCATAAGCAAACCCACTAGCCCTTTAGACTCTATTTCAACCTTCTGAGCTATGGCTAGATGGCATTGGTGTTGATATATTATATAGATGTTAGCATTATAGGGATCATTGCAAGCCAAGCACCAATAATACTCCTAGGGCATAAATGTTTCTCCCTCTTGAATTTTGGCAATAGTAATTTTATTTCTTGTAGCACTACTAGTTGAAGATCCTTTGTCCCATGTGATATAATGTATTCTTCTCTACTAATACCCATCAAATATTATTTTATAATTTTGTTACTCCATGGTAGTGATCTTGTTTGTAAGGCTTTTAATTATTACCTTTATCTCCTACATCTATTTTTATTGTTTTGATATCAAAGGAGGAAAATATTACATCTATATCAATTTTTTATCTTAAAGTAGGTATGCCTTAGGTGCAAGTAAAGCAACTAATGAAGGATTTGAGAGAGATGGAAGCAAAGCTTAATGGTTGTATTGGAGAATATTTGAAAAGGATGGTATTACAACCTTTGAAGGGACCTTCTGGGCCTAGATGGGGTCATTTTTTGTTGCATTAGCAACTTGGAATATTTGAGAAAATGTCATCTTATTTGACTACCAAATATACAGGCTTAGATCTAGATCAAAACCCTAGAGGTAGTAGATGTTGGCTTGATCTAAAAAGATCTCACCTCTTGAGGGATTCTTCTCCAAGTCTTATTTAACTAGATATTGAAATCTATGATGTTTTCTTGAGGATACCTTTATATGGAAGTAAATTTCATGATGAGTGAAAAGAAAACCCCTAGATAATTGAATTTTAGGATAAAAGGTTTAGCCTATTCATCTCATGTGTTGATACTACCTTCTTCCAAAGAGTGATAGCATGCTAGCACCTTCCCTCTTAAAGATAGGGCTAATAGCCTTCACATTAAATCTTCATCGATGATTTTATGTATGGTAGATAAGGTAGCTATATCTTATTGTAGCTTGTGGAATATCATGTAGATTTAGGATATTGAGGGCTTTAGCACTATTCTAATCAGGGTATATTCATCCATCCATGGTTCTAGGTAGGGATTTAGTAGGTGTTTCTAGAGATATGGCCTATAAAAGATATAGGCTTTGGATAGAGGAGGTTTGGATAGGTGAACGTGATTTATCTTTCTTAGATTTTCTAAAGGTTGATAACTCAATAAACTATAGGGGTTATTTTAGCTTATCGGCTTCCAATATTGCAATAATATGAGTCTAGAGCTATATATTCGAGTAGAGTTATCAATTTGCTCTTGGGTTATCAAAATTGGAGTTGCTAGGTTAATAGATTGATTATCTGCTAATGACACCAAGATCTTCATTATATTCTTGATCATCCAAAAATGCAGGCATGACAAAGCTCTTGATCATATGGTGGCTTTAAAATTATCACTTCTAATCAGACAATTGTTGCATTTCATCCCATCAATTATTCTTTGTAAATAAACATGGATTTCTTTGGTCTCATCAAGCATGCCACAACTCCTTATGCTTCTATATGCCTAGGATAATATTTACGCCCTAGACCAAAGTCAAGATTGGATGACTCAAAACTACTTTTGAATCAACTTTTGAAAAAGGATGGTTTCTTTTCTAAATATTATTATGTGCAAAATAAAAGAAAAAATAGGGGATAGGGTTGAGAGAGAGAGAAGGGTTATAGATAAATATTAAATGCAATTAAGGTTTTAGCTAACAACATTATTTTTAGCCAAATGAGCATTGGTTATACAATACATGCAAAGCCTAATAGACTATTCAATCAAACCTATGGTAAAATATAGTAAGTACTATAGACACCAAAATCTAAGCACTCACAAAACCTGATTCACATTACACATTCTAAATCTGCATAATAAAATATATGCCTAATTCCAAACTTAGGCATATAAATCTTGCACATTAAAAGTATTTTCTAAATTTTATAAATCTGGAAAATATGCCTAGGATGCCATGCCTACCCACTAGACATATGTCCTAGCCACATCACCATCATCCCTTGCCACATCCCACACACCCATTTCACCCTTGTCCCTTCACATGGGACATACCTCACACCTCACTCCACTTGCACCTATCCATTAGCCACATCAACCCAATTAAGTGATACACCCTAGGTGACTCACTATAACTACCCCTTCCATTTGGTAGCCCTGGATTACCACTTGGTAATCCTATCTTTCCACCTCCCTTTCCCTCCAAAAACCCAAAAGGCTTATAAAGGAATCTTCACCCCATCAACCAAATGGGGGTGAAAGAACATATCATCAGCTTATCATAATCATGCTAGGAGCTCACACATATCTCAAGGAGATCAAAGACTCGAAGCCCTAGAGTGCCCCTTTTGAATATTTCTACCATCCAACCTCAACTGCCCACCCATGATTATACAGTCTTAATTGCCCTCCAATGGTTACCTAATCACCCTCCCACAATTGCCTAGCCACACCTACATGCCCGTGATTACCAAGAATGTATCAAGGTCATTAACAATAGAGATTGGTAAGAAAAAATTTTGCAAGGCACTTAGGTTTAATTTCTATGTTTTCTACACTGCACTTTTGGATTCTACAAGCATTCATTTAAGGATTTTATTCCATTGGTTTTTAGTCATATATACAAGTGCTGCTAAAACCTTGTTTACATTTCATGTGTGCATGAGACAGGTATCTGAAGAGCTATTGGGACTTAGAGTGGTCCTACTTCCAGGATACAAAAGCCCACTCATATTTGGAGCTATAGCAGAGGAGCAAAAACATCGAGTTGTTTGCTAGAGAGTTTGAAGACCACCATTTACAGAATTGTAGTTTAAGAAGAGAATATTGTAATATCTCCCCCAAAATATTGCGATAAAGCATTGTAAATTCAAGAAATTCAGGCTCGCCTATATCAATACAAAGAAAAATCATTCATTATATTGCAATATCTTCTTTTCATTTTGTGTGTTTAGTTTTGGTTTCTTTTTGCTATAGAAATGGTGATCACAGTGGGACCCCCAAAGGGTTCTATTGTTGACTCCTTGTATTTTCTTACTTACTAATTTATTTGTTGTTGGTTGTTATAGTTTTTTGAATTCGAGCTACGAAGATCAAGGATTGAATGTGAAGATCTCGAAGCATGTTTTGACTCAACCCTACGCTTGAGGAACCATGAGTGCACAATTATAGATGTGATAAACCATAGACTAGCGATTGGAATTCTATAGAACTATGCATCAATGGTTGGAACCCTGTAGAACCGTGGACTAGCGGTTGGACAAGTAGAAGGGAGCGACAAAAGGACCGTAGGTCTGTACATTTAAAACCCTCTCTCTCTCTTTTGCTTTAGAATTTCAAAAATAAAAACAAGAATATTTGTCTTTTCAATCATGTTTGTTGTGTGTATATAGGTCTTAGGCTAGGTTCAAATTCAAAAATAGTAATAATAAATAAATGTAATAAAAAAAATTGCATTTTGGTCAAAAACAATTTCAGCCAAAGACCTCCCACTCTGGGTAAGAGGTCTCCTCTTTAACTTCTCACTCCCTCCTTGGCTCTTCCTAGGGCTATCAGGTGGATCTCTTGCTTTTCTATGGAATTCCAAGTAGATCTCCTAGTTTTCTTAGGTTTGTTGGTCCTTCCTAGTGTTGCTTGGTGCTTGGAGGGTCTCCAAGGCTTTTTTAGCTTCCTCCTAAGGTGTTCTAGGAAAGAGGAGGCAAATATTTGTTTCTTCTGGTAGATTCCTACCATGCTAAGAAGGTGCCTCAATTCAATATCAAGAGACCTCCCACTCTGGGTGGGAGGTAACCTCTTCATATTATTTCTCCCTCTTTGAATCTTCTTAGGGTTATCATGCGGATCTCCTACTTCACTGAGGAGGTCTAGATAGATATCCTAGTTTTCCTAGATTATCTAACCTTTCCTACCACTGCTTGGTGCCTGGAGGATCTCCAAGCCCTTTTATGCTTCCTCTTGAGATGTTCTTAGAAGGAGAAGGTAGATCTCTCTTTTGGCAGATCTGTAGTGCACTAAGGAGGTGCCCTAGTGTGAGATCAAGAGACCTCCCACTCTGGGTGGGAGGTCACCTCTTCATCTTCTTCCTCCTTCCTTGGATCTTCCTAGGGTTCTCAAGCGGATCTCTTACTTTGCTAAGGAATTCTAGGTAGATCTCCTAGTTTTCCTAGGTTTTTTGGCCTTTTTCTACCACTGCTTGGTGCCTGGAGGGTCTCCAAGACCTTTTATGCTTCTTCCTGAGGTGTTCCAAGAAGTCTTATTGGATGTTGTTGTGTGGTCAAACAAAATTGAGTTTTTGGTTGCAGTGTGGGGGTTTCCATCCTTGCTTAGTTTAGGGGGTCTATAGAGCTTTTCCCTATAGTTTTTTCTTTGGCCAATTGATGGGGCCATACACTTTACTTCCTATAGAGGAAACTCTTTGTTCCTCTCCAGATCTTGGTATTGCATCATAGTGGGATCCATTTATTTTGTGTTGCCTGCCAGAATGGTCATTCGCTGGGTTTTTCTAGGCTTGGGGGAGGCCCTAATTGTTCTCAACTGAGTGTTTCCCTTGGTTTTTTATTCGTGGCTAGTGGTTTAGGATTTTTGGTGGCTTTGATTCATTTTTTTTGCTTGTTAGGATGGTCTTTCTCTAGTGTATGTGGGCTTGGAGGAGGCCCCGATTTTTCTTAGTTGAGAGTTTTTCATTGTTTGCAATTTGTGGCTGGAATTTTGAGGTTTTCAATGAATGCATTTCTTTTGATCTTCTTGCTAGGATGGTCACTCACTACCTTTTCTAGGCTTGGGGAGGTCTTAAATTCATAGTTGAGTGTCTCTTATGGCTAGCATTTCAGGGCTCGTGTCCAGGGGTTTCTACTAGATTTATTTTCATATTTTATTGGTCTTATAGGGGACCATGTGCTTCCTTGTATTAATAAAGGGTTTCGTGGTTTCTCCATTGGTGGTTGGGTTAGGATTTTTTCCAATTTTTATCTTCATCTATGCTTCACCATTATTCTCTGGGAGATCACATGGAGGCTCTTGTGATTGGTCTAGTGTTGGTTTACAGATGGTCCTGGGTTATTTTGTGGATGGCCCTATGTTGATTTGTGAATGGTCCTGGGCTGGTTTGCGGATGGCCCTATGTTAGTTTTTGGGTGGTCCCTTTTTTTTTGTAGTTGGTCCTGATTCATTTGCATTGCATATGGTATTGATTCCTTTGTAAATGGTCCTAATTCAGTTTTTGAATGGTCCTGTTTCATTTTATGGATGGTCCTATTTCATTTACGGATGGTCCTGATTCATTTGCGGATGGCCTTCTAAATCTAAGGTTTTTCTCCTGTGTGGGAAAACCCTTTTCAAATTGGTGTGAGGTTTTCTCCTATACGAAATATCTCTTTTCAATTTTGTATTTAGCATTGAGGTTTTCTCTGTTGCCCCTATGAGGGATTCTTTTCTCAGCTAGTGTAGCTTCCTCTCTTGCTCTTGCATGGGCTTCTCTTTTTTTATTTTAGTTGTTTTTCTCCAATAGCCCACAGAGGGTCTATTTCTTCAGCTAATTTTTGGTTGGGATCTCTTCTCCCAACCTTCATATTTTTGTAAAAGGTTATAGGATCCTTTAAAAACCCCTTTTACCAATAAAAAAAATGCATTTTAGGTTAGATCCTAGATCATTTGCATTGTTTGGATAGGGATATTCTAGGCATCTTTCTTTGGAGTTTCATCTTAGTCTATCTTGGCTCTAACGTATAGTCACAATCATGGATTGGTATTTGGATATTTCCAATCGTGAACCTGCAGTTTGGTAACCATGCAGCGACGGTTGACCAGACCTAACCACCCAATGATGGTTGGCTCTGTACTTCAGAACCCTTACAGGATTGGTATGAAATTTACCTTTGGGTCCCTAATATTTTTTTAATTGTACCTATTTGTTTCCTACTTCTGTATATAGGCAATAATCAAAATTGCATTTTAATTTGCATCACACCATAATAAACAAAAAACCCCACACACTTGCACTTGAACATTGGTAAGGTTAGATTTCATCACCAATCCCTAATTATTACCCCATTATTTTGGCCAAGGCTGGTCCAAGAATCATCGTAGCCATGGAAAATAGCATCCATTCCTCTTTAGAGGGTGTGTCAATAACCACGGTGAACTGGGTAAGGACTGGTAATACCTAGGCTCTCTCATCGAACTTGGACTTCATCACCAATCCTTAATGGGTTTCACAACTTGGATTTCATCACCAAGTTAGTGTGTGAGAGTATCTGGGTGAAATCCTTAGATTCATTATAGGGTCAACATTGTACTTTCGGTTACAAAAACAAAAACAAAAACAAAAAATCAAAAACTTTGTGAAAACTTATAAACAAACTTGTTTGTTTTTTTGCTTTACATGTTGTTTTCTTATGCTTTCACCACATATTCACACACACACATTTACATTTTCCAATTCATCCCACCCTTAGCGTATGGTAACAACCCGTAGTCAAGCCAAAAAGCTAGCCCAAGTTCAAAATTAGTTATTGTTAAGATCCCATCCTAACATTATTTTGTAATTCTTATTATTATGTAATGACCCACTTCAAACATGGGGGGATTCTATTATAATTTTATTTTTTAATACTTTGTAGTGTATGTGGCAAGTAAGGAATCTATCCAAGTGGCATCATCACATGTAACTGTTATCAAGATTGTAACCAATGTTTGGTATAAGATTCTAGCTCGAGTGGCTTTTTGTATGTTAGCCAACTCTTGAGTCTTTAGGTAGGATTGCATGTAGTTTTCTCTTTAAAATACATGAAGCCATGTATGAATGTATATTTTTGGAAGTTAATGAAAATTGAATGAGGTTGCCCCCTCGAATAGACCTGTGATTTTGAGTTATTTGTGAGATTATTTCAATTCTACAATTACTTTGTGTATAATGTTATTCTGTTATTGCACGTATTCCAGTTATCTTTCAGTATTTTATGTGTGTGAGCTTTATTTCAATAGTAGGTTCCTTACAAGTGGTATCATAGCACCTTCCAGGGTCAATTTTTTCTATGACTGCAACAATTTTTGCTTAACCATTTTCGCTTGTTAGGTATAATTTTCCTATATTTTTTATTATGTTTTCCTTTATTCAAAAAGCCAAAAACAAATATGTAAATATATATATAGTATTTTTCTATAGTAGTTGAGTAGGCTAGATCCCCTAGCTAAGGGTTTTAAAATATTGTGAAGTATTTATCATTATTGGCTAAGCTAGATAACCATAAAGCATCTAGTGAAGTGAGGGGCGATCAGGCTCCAATACCTAGGACTCAGACAACACTCTTTCACAAAATCAAGCTCCCATGCATCTTCGAGTGTATAAGGAGACCATTCTAGGTTGAACAAAATTTCATCTAGTAGGAAGCTTTTTAGCCTTGTATCATCCATAGTCTACAGGACATAGTATCTCGGATGATTACCCTCCTATATTGTTAGAGATGCAGATAGTGTTCTCAAGGGTATGTGTGGAATCCTCCTTAGGTAGAGGCTTCAAATGTTGGTCCAAGCACTATTGTTCATAACTGTGGTATAAAAAAGGGCATATGGGTGTTACATACTCCTCTACCTAGCATACCATGGTTCTATTAAAAACTTCAACCTGTAAAAACTCACATCTCCCTATTCTATTGAACCTACATTCACGATCCCAAAAAGTGAGCATACAAAGAAATACTTCCTTATCATAGAAGAATACACTTTGCATGCACCAGTAGTTAGGACAAAGTTTACAAGTGTCTATAATAGTCTAAAATATTCTAGTACCATCTAGATCAATGGCAATAACAATGAGGTTAGTGATAGTACCATTCAAGTCAATGACAGTAATAATCAGGTCAGTGATAGTACCAGTCGGGTCAGTGACAGTAACAATCGGGTCAGTAATAGTTTAGTAATAGTCGACTATAACAGTTAAAAAATACAAGTGGTCAAGATCAGAAATAGAACCATCAATGTTAGTAAATGCAGTATAGGTGACAGGATAGTGACAAGGTGGTTAGTTGACAGCATGCACATATCATAGATAGTTGATCCAGTTCCCAACTTTGAATTGTAAATTCAAATCAAAAATCGACTACACCAGTAGACTCATGAAAATAAAAATTAAAAATCAAAAAATCAAAAATCATGCAAATCGGAGCTATAATGAAGAAGTTGTAGTGGTTTTATCATTACTCTATTTTGAGTAATTTTTAAACAAAAAATAGGGAAAATAACACTAAAAAAGTCATAAAAAGCCCTAGACAACCCCAAAAATCCTCAAATTTGTTTTGTTATCTTAGTTAGCCCCTTATGCACCTCTCACAGAATTTTTGAGTCTTAACTCCCTTTTTTCTCGAAATTCCTCAAATTTTTCATTTTCCACTAGCCCTTTTTGGCCAAATATTCCACAAATACAAAATTTGAGTCTAGGGTGCCCAAAAATCTATGTTGTGGGATATAGCTCATTGTGACCATATTTTCGAGTTAATCATCTTGATATATACCTCCCAAACACTTTTTTTGACTTTTTTTTGTAAATAGTAACTCCTAAAACCACGCTTTTATTTTTATTAATTCAGTAAAAAAGGTTCAAGCCTATCCCAAATGGTAGGTGGCACTCATGGACATCAAAAAGAGGTAGATCAAAACATTGCTATAGTGTTGGATACTATACTAAGTGTTTTTAGTAGCTTGCAAACCACAAGCTAAAAATTGATGGCATAATTTCAAACTTTCATAACTGAACAAAATACTACCAGAATTCACCTAGAAGACCAGCTTGCAAAAGTTGAGTCCAAATTGCAAGGTGTTCCAAGCAATTCTGAGTATAATACTAAACACTCACATTTTGACCGAGGTCAAGGAAAGGGAACAAATGACTCTCACCTTCACTTTGATCGTGATACTACCTTTAAGATGCCAAAACTAGACTTTCCTAAGTTTAATGGGAAGGATGTGGATGGGTGGTTATGTCGTGTTGCTCAATTCTTTAGACTCCACGATGTCCCCATGTATCACCAAGTTCAAATGGCTTCTTTCAACTTGGAATATGAAGCCTTACAGTGGTGCCAATGGTTGTAGAAAACCCTCCCTGATCCTTCTTGGGTAGACTTTGAGTCTCAATTACTCATTCGCTTTGGTCCTAGTGAGTATGATGATTTTATAGGACAGTTGAAAAAGTTGAGATATACTTCGACAGTTTGAGATTACAAAATACAATTTGAGAGATTGGCCAACAAAACTATAGGAATGAATCAAGTGTTCTTTATGAGTTGTTTTGTTAGCGGATTAAGGGAAGATCTCTAAGCTGAGGTCACAATTTGTAAACCACAATCAAAGATGCAGGCTATCAAGTTGGCTCGTTTATCAGAGTCCAAATTTTTAGCTCAAAGGAAAATATCTAAATTTCCACATGCTAAACCCTCTTTTCCTCATATATTCCAAAATCATAATGAACAAAAACATGTTGCACCCACTGCTGCACCCAAATATCTAACCACTACCGAAATGGATGTGCAATGCACCCAAGGGTTGTGCTACAATTGTGATGAAAAGTTTTCTCATGGGCATAGGTGCACCCAAAAGAAGTTGTTCCTCATCGATGTTGATGAGTCTGACACCAAAGACCATAATGATGATGACACAAAATCAAAAGAGGAACTACCCAAACCAGAGGAAGAAAACCAGGATGAACCAGAGGCTATAATTTTTGTTCATGCTCGTGTTTGCATTACTACTCCCCAAACGATAAAAGTTGTGGGTTATTTCAAGGGCTTATGTCTTACCATCTTGATTGATTCTAGCAGTACACATAATTTTATTGATCCCCACATTGCCAAGCAGGAAAAATTTTATGTACATACATGTAATTCCTTTGAGGTTATGGTAGCAAGTGGTGGGACCTTACCTTGTAAAGGTAAATGTCGTAATGTTAAGATCAATATTGGGGACTATGAGCTCAAATAGGATATGTTTACACTTCAACTAGGGGGATGTGATATCATGTTGGGAGCTCAATGGTTGGGCACATTGGGAGTTATCTCATGGCACTTTACTGAGCTTTGGATGCAATTTTCACAGAATGGACAGTCCCACACTCTCCATGGCTTAAAATCAAGGTCTTCATAGATTATCAGTTCCAATCGGATGGAGAAGTTGTAAAAATAATCATCTCAAGGTGTTATAGCTTAGATTTTTACGATCCAACCTCATTCTTCAAATGATGATTTTGTTCCTAAAGATTTGCAACTTATTTTGACCAAGCACATTTTCGTTTTTGCTGAGCCATCAGAATTATTGCCTCACCGCCCTCATGACCATGCTATTTATTTGTTACCTAGAAATGCACCACCCAACATTAGACCCTATCGATATCCTCATGCTCTTAAGTTAGAAATTGAGAAGTTAGTAAAAGAATTATTAAAATTCAGTGTCATTCGACCAAGCAATAGTCCTTACTCTTCTCCAGTTTTATTGGTGCACAAGAAAGATAGGTCTTGGCAGTTGTGTATTGATTACTAAGAACTCAATAAACTCACCATCAAGGTTAAGTTTTCTATTTTGATGGTGGATGAGTTACTGGATGAACTTCATGGGACTATGTATTTTTCCGAACTTGACCTTCGCTTGGGGTACCATCAAATCAGGCTCAAAGATGAGGATATTCCTAAGACTGCTTTTCGTACTCATGAAGGTCACTATGAGTTTTGGGTAATGCAATTCAGATTTACTAATGCCCCTTCCACTTTCCAAAGCCTCATGAACAACATTTTTCATCCATTATTTTGAAAATTCATCCTATTCTTATTTGATGACATTCTAGTGTATAGTCACTCATGGGAAGAGCATCTTATTCATGTGAATCAGATTCCAACTATTGGCACACCATCAACTCTATGCTAAGCATTCCAAGTATTCTTTTAGGTTGATAGAAGTCGAATATTTGAGACACATTGTCACTAAGGAGGGCATCAAAGTTGGCCCTACGAAGATCCAAGCGGTTCAAGAATGACCGAAACCTCACACTCTCAAAGGTCTTAGGGGATTTTTAGGACTTATACGTTATTATTGTAAATTTATTTGTAACTATGGTAAAATTGCAACTCCCCTCACTTTCATTTTAAAGGATTCTTTTACTTGGATGAAACCCACTAGATAGGCTTTTTTAGAATTGAAGCATGCTATAACCACTATGCCTATTTTGGCCATGTTGGATTTCTTCAAACTATTCATCATTGAAAGCAACACTTCAAGTCATAGTTTGGTGTAGTGTTGATGCAATAAGGGAGACTCTTAGCCTTCGCTATTAAAGCTCTCTCTAGCTGTAATTTGGAAAAATCCACTTTATGTTGAGGAGAGTATGGCAATTATGCATGTTGTAACCCATTGGTTACCATATCTCATCGAGAATCATTTATCCATTAAAACAGACCATCAGAGTCTCAAATACTTTTTGGAGTAATGGGTTGCCACGTCTAAAAAACAAAAATGGGTATCTAAACTCATGGGCTATGATTATGATATCACCTATAAGAAGGGCAAGGAGAATGTTGTGGTCGATGCTCTCCCTCACCAAATTGAGTCTCTTAGTATTTTGTGTGTCATTCTATTATCAGTTTCCTAATGTATTGCTTCCTTACGCTAGGAGGTACTTCAAGATTCTAAATTGTAGACTTTGGTTGCTTCTTTACACACTAAGCCTACTTCATGTCCAGGCTACACTTGGGATGGCCAAGATTTGTATTACCACCAATGCCTTGTTGTTACTCGTAAGTTCCAATTGTGGGAACTTCTCATTATATAAATGCATGCTACCCCATCTATCGATCATTCAGGATTTCTTAAAATATATGAACGGCTTAAGTGCACTTTTTTTTGGAAGGGTATGAAAAATGACATTTAGGATTTTGTGGCAGCTTGTGATACCTTTCAATGGATGAAAGGTGAAATGGTGTATTCTCTAAGCACTCTTCAACCCTTGTGCATTCCTGACCAAGTTTAGATGGATATTTCTATGGATTTTATTGAAGGATTACCTAATTTTGGAGGAAAATATGTTATCTTTGTGGTAGTGGATCATCTTTCAAAATATGTTCACTTTTTTTCCCTCTCCCATCCTTACATAGCCTCCATTGTTGCCCAAATTTTTCTTGATTCTATATTTTGCCTTCACGGTCTACCCTCCTCCATCGTGTTCAATTTTAACCCAACCTTTACTAGTCACTTTTGGCAAGAATTGTTTAAGTTGTAGGGAACTTAGCTCAAAATGAGATCAACTTATCATCCACAAATGGATGGCTAGATAAATATTGTTAACAAATGTTTGGAAACCTACCTTCATTGCTTTACCTTTGATCATCCTATGCACTAGGTGAAATGGCTTCCTTTGATCGAGTGGTGGTACAACATTTCTTATCACACAACAACCAAGGTTACCCCTTTTGAGGTAGTTTATTGGTACCCTCCACCCACACCTTCCTCCTACATTCCAGATAGCTCCAAGGTCCATGAAGTCAACACTACTCTCAATCAGCATGTTGATGCCCTTCGTCAACTAAAGATGAATTTTGATGCGGCCCAAAATTGGATGTGCCAACAGGCTGACCAAAATTGTTTCGGGCATAGTTTTGACTTGGGTGATATGGTTTCCTTTGCTTGCAATCGTACAAACAATTGTCCCTCCATGTTAGGATCTCATCCTAACCCTTAATGTAATAACTTCCTTGATGTAATAATTCCTAGTGAACGTGGGTAGTACCCATGATTAATATTTTGTAATGTTCTAAGTTTTAGCTTAGGTAGTGCCTATGACAAATGGCACCCTTTTCTATGTAACACATGGTAGATAGGTTAGGTAAGGTGGCATTGTGCATGTAATTCGTGTGGCATTATGCATGTAATTCGAGTGGCATTGTGCATGTAATTCAAAGTGGCACTATGCATGTAATTCGGGTGGCATTATGCATGTAATCCAGGTGGCATTTTGCATGTAAGCCAACCTTGGAAGGAAACTCTTTAAATACCCGAAAAGGCACCAATGTAATCATATTTTTGCAAATTAATGAAGTGTTGAAGGAGGTTGCCCCCTCGAAGAGGCCTGCGATTCTATCTATTGTGAGATTGTTCCTTTTAAGTAATTTTTGTTATCATATGCATTTAATTATGAATATTGTTATAATGTTTTTGTGAGTTTATTTCCAAGCAAATGTGTGAGAGTGTGTTTATTTGAGTTGAGAGTGTGTTGTTTAGTATATTTTATAGTAGGATCTTAACAAGTGGTATCAGAGCGCTTTCCAGGGCCAAGTTCTGCTGCAACTGCAATGATTCTTGCCATCCAATCTGCCTGTTAGGTATAAATTCTGTGTGTTTTTTTCGTTCCTGTTTTTCTTTATTAAAAAAAAATCCAAAAAATACAGTGCATTTTTTTTCCAGACCAAAAAAAAAAATCTTTTTAGTTGAGTAGGTAGAAACCCTGTGTCGGGGGTTTTAAAATATCGTGAAGGATCTGTCGTTATTGGCTAAGCTAGATAGCCCATAAAGCGTCTAGTGAAGTGAGGGGCGATCAGGCTCCAATACCCAGGCCTCAGACAGAACTCGCGCACGGACTTGAGCTCCCACGTATCTTCGGGTATATCGGGAGACCATCTAGGTTTAAACAAACTTTTAGCCATTAGGAAGATTTTTGGCCTTGTATTACTCATAGTCTATGGGACACAACATCCTGGATGATTACCCTCCCGTATTGTCAGAGAGGCAGGTAGTGTGCTCAAGGGTATGTGTGGAATCCTCCTTGAGTAGTGGCCTAAAATATTGGTCCGAGCACTATTGTTCATCACTGTCGGTATATTAGAGGGCCTATGGGTGGTACATACTCCTCTACCTAGCATTCCATGGTTATGTTAAAACTTCAACTTGTAAAAAATGAAAAAAAAAAAAAACCAAACCTCCCTATTCGTAAACCTGCATTTCAAATCCCCAAAAGTGAGCATATGAGAAAGGAGTCCTCTACTAAAAAAATAATAGAAAGGACATGCATTCGGGATAGACCATGAGGGTGACACTTAAGTTGACAGTCTGGAGAATAACAGTCAAATTTATAGTGGCAGTCACAGTCAGGTCAGTCAGGTCAGAGAGGTCAGCACAGTCAGGTCAGAATTTATAGTTTTCAGGGTCAGAACAGAACTGTCATAACAGTCACCTACAAAATACAGAGAATCTTGGGGCTAGTGAGGTCAGTAGTGTTCGAGAAACTATCAGGACTGGGCCAACCAGTGAGAGCATGACACGAGGCCAGTTATAGATAGTGCTCCAGTACCCAACTTTTGCTCTGTAGCTCAGAATCAAAAACTGTAAACATCGTTAGACTCAGCAAAATAGGAGATAAAAAAAAAATAAAAATAAAATTGGGGTGCCAAAAAGTAGTGTTGAGAGATATAGCTCATTGTGACCACCTCTTCGAGCTGATCATTTTGATATATAGCACCCAAGCACTTTTTTGGGCACTTACTAAAAATAGTAAGTCCTAAAAACTCAATTCTATTTTTAGTAACTGGTCACAAAAGGTTTCAAAATGGCCCAAGGTACCCGTGGACATCAAAAAGAACTAGACCACTTGGAATCCTTAACAAAATCCATTGAGAACTTGCACTCGAATTTTCACTCCATAAGGGAAGAAGTCCAAGGTCTTCGCCTAGAGCATGAGGCCACTAGTAACCGCTTAGAAGAAGCACTGATAGAAGTAGACAACAAACTAAAAAGAGGACCACCCAAAATAGAACACCAAGGTGAGGGTTCTGCAAGGAATCATGACCATGATCCATCCTTTAGAATGCCCAAATTGGACTTTCCCAAATTTAGTGGGAAGGATGTTGATGGGTGGCTATGTAGGGTTGATCAATTCTTTAGACTTCATAATGTCCCCATATTTCATCGAGTCCAGATGGCTTCCTTTAACTTGGAATCTGAGGCTCTACACTGGTTTCAATGGTTACGTATTGCCAACCCAAATCTCTCTTGGGAGAATTTTGAATCCCAACTACTCACTCGATTTGGTCCTAGTGAGTATGAGGACTTTACAGGGGCCTTGACCAAACTACAACAAACAGGGTCAGTCCATGAATACCAAGCTCAATTTGAAAAATTGGCCAATAAGACAAGAGGATTGAATGAAGGGTTCTTCCAGAGTTGTTATATCAGTGGGTTGAAGGTGGAACTCCAAGCGGAAGTAAGAATGTTGAAACCACAAACTATGATGGAAGCTATCAGTTTGGCCCGTTTGGCCGAATCTAAACTCTCTGCCCAAAGGCGCCCATCAAAGTTTCCTCAAAATAGACCTTCATTTCCTCCTCGATCCCAACACCCAGTTGATAATAAACCTGTTGCACCCAAGCGCCTAACCACAGAAGAGATGGATGCACGTCGTGCCCAAGGATTATGCTACAATTGTGATGAAAAGTTTTTTAAAGGGCATAAGTGTGCACACAAAAAATTGTTCTTGATAGATGTTGAAGAACCTGATAACTCTGACCAGAGTGATGAGGATGAGGACCCTCCAGAAACACCTTCTCCACAAGAAGAAGTGAAACAGGAACCTGAGACAACAATTACAGTCCATGCTCTTGCAGGCATTACTACTCCACAAACCATGAAGGTTGCGAGATTTTTCAAGGGCCAACGTCTTTCCATCCTTATGGATTCGGGAAGCACGCACAACTTCATTGACCCTAGAGTTGCTCAGTGGGAAAATTGCTATATCCACACTTGTAATTCCTTTGAGGTCATGGTAGCCAATGGGGGAACCTTACCTTGTAAAGGAAAATGTCGCAATGTTAAAATCAAGATAGGGGACTATGAACTCAAGCAGGACATGTTTGCCCTCCAGTTGGGCGGATGTGATATTGTTTTGGGATCTCAATGGTTGAGTACGTTGGGCACTATCAATTGGAACTTTGCCGAACTCTGGATGCAGTTCTCCCAAAATGGACAAACACACATCATCAAGGGCTCCCCAGCAGGAACACCTCAAATTATTAGTTCAAATGGCATGGAGAAATTGCTAAAGAAATCATCACGTGGGGTCATTGCACAACTATTCTCCATCCAACCATCCACCTCTCAAATGGGTGAAACCCCATCAGACCTGCAATAGATTCTCCACAAACATGAGGCCATATTTTTGGAACCAACTACACTACCACCGCATCGCTCTCACGACCATGCCATTCCATTATTGTCGGATAGTGCACCTCCCAATATCAGACCATACAGGTACCCTCATGCCATGAAGTCGGAGATTGAGAAAATGATACAGGAATTACTCAAGGCGGGTATCATTCGGCCTAGTACTAGTCCCTACTCTGCACCAGTCTTACTGGTCCTCAAGAAGGATGGCTCCTGGCGACTGTGTATTGACTACCGAGAACTCAACAAGATAACTGTCAAGGATAAATTTCCTATCCCTGTGGTTGATGAATTACTAGATGAATTACATGGGACCATGTACTTCACCAAGCTAGACCTTCGCTCTGGGTACCATCAGATCCGGCTCAGGGATGAAGATATTCCTAAAACTACTTTTCGCACTCATGAAGGTCATTATGAATTCTTGGTAATGCCATTTGGTCTCACAAATGCTCCTTCCACATTTCAAAGCCTGATGAACAACATCTTTCACCCTTTTTTGCGGAAGTTCATCCTTGTGTTCTTCGATGACATCTTGATTTACAGTCACACATGGGAAGAGCATCTCAAGCATGTAGATCAAACCCTACAACTATTGGCTGACCATCAACTATTTGCAAAAAGATCCAAGTGTTCCTTTGGTTTGACTGAAGTGGAGTATCTGGGACACATTGTCTCAAAGGATGGTGTCAAGGTTGACCCTAAGAAGATCCAAGCAGTCCAAGAATGGCCGAAACCTCGCACTCTCAAGGGACTTCGAGGATTTTTAGGGCTTACAGGCTATTACCATAAATTTGTCTGTAATTATGGAAAGATAGCCACCCCCCTCACCTCCATGTTGAAGAAGGATTCTTTTACTTGGACAAAGGCCGGCTGAGCAAGCATTCCTGGAACTCAAGCATGCCATGACCACCACTCCAGTTTTAGCCATGCCAGACTTCTCTAAAAAATTTGTCATTGAAAGTGACGCTTCTGGTCGTGGTATTGGGGCGGTATTGATGCAAGAAGGATGCCCTTTGGATTTTACCAGCAAAGCCCTATCTGATCGCAATTTAGGGAAATCCACATATGCCAAGGAAATGTTGGCAATATTGCATGCAGTCCTGCATTGGCGACCTTACCTCATTGGGCGCCATTTCTCCATCAAAACTGACCACCAGAGTCTGAAATACTTTCTAGAACAACGGGTTGCCACCCCAGAGCAACAAAAGTGGGTATCAAAACTCATGGGCTATGATTATGACATCACGTACAAAAAAGGAAAGGAGAATCTTGTGGCGGATGCTCTCTCTCACCAATTTGAGACCCTTAGTATGTTGTGTGCCATTTCTGCACCATTGCCCCAATGGATTGAGCCCTTACGTCAAGAAATACTTCGGGATGCAGATTTGAAAGACTTGGTTGCTTCACTTATGGATGATCCGAGTCTACACCGGGATATAGTTGGGATGGCCAGGATCTGCGTTACCATCAATGCCTGGTTCTTCCTCCTAAGTCCCCACTTCGAGAGCTCCTCATGAAGGAATCACATGCTACTCCATCTGCTGGCCATTCAGGGTTCCTAAAAACTTATGAGCGACTCAAGCGCACCTTCTTTTGGAAAGGTATGAAATAGGACATTCGCTCTTTTGTAGCTGACTGCGACACATGTCAAAGGATGAAAGGGGAAACAGTGCGCTCTCCGGGCACTCTTCAACCATTGTCGATCCCAGAGCAGGTGTGGACTGACATCTCCATGGACTTCATAGAAGGGCTACCTAAATCTGGAGGCAAGTCAGTTATTTTCGTAGTAGTGGACCGCCTTTCAAAGTATGCTCACTTTTGTGCCCTAGCCCATCCTTACACAGCATCCACTATTGCCCAAATTTTTCTTGACTCCATATTTCACCTTCATGGCATGCCAACCTCCATTGTATCTGATCGTGATCCCACCTTTACTAGCAATTTTTGGCAAGAGTTGTTTAAGTTGCAGGGGACTCAGCTCAAAATGAGTTCAGCCTACCATCCGCAAATGGATGGTCAAACAGAGGTTGTTAATAAATGCTTGGAAACCTACCTTCGCTGCTTTGCCTTCGATCATCCTACTCATTGGGAAAAATGGCTTTCCTTGGCCGAATGGTGGTACAACACTTCCTATCATACCGCCACCAAACTCACACCGTTTGAGGCAGTTTACGGGTGCCCTCCACTCATGCCTTCCTCCTACATTTCGGGCAGCTCCAAGGTCCAGGCCGTTGACAATGCTCTGAGTCAACACATCGAGGTCCTCCACCAACTCAAGCAAAATTTGAACATGGCCCAGAATCGGATGCGCCAACAAGCTGATCAACATCGTTCTGAGCACAATTTTGATGTGGGTGATATGGTCTTCCTTCGCTTACAGCCATACAAACAATCATCCCTACAACTTCGCAGGTGTCAGAAGCTCGCTCCAAAATTCTATGGTCCTTATCAGGTTCTACAACGGATTGGCCCTACAACTTACAAATTGGCTCTTCCCCCCACTTCCAAGCTCCACCCTATTTTTCATGTTTCCCTTCTCAAGAAAGTTGTGGGCACAAAGGTACAGGTTCAATCAACACTTCCCGAATTGGATGAAGAAGGCTCCATCTTACTTGCACCTGAGCAGCTGTTGGATCGTCGAACTCGCACTCTGTGCAACCGTACCATTACAGAGGTCCTTGTTCAGTGGCATGGGCTTCAACCTGAGGATGCTACATGGGAGTCTCTCCATCAACTCCAGCAACAGTTTCCTCATTTTCAGCTTTGAGGACAAAGCTTCTTCAAGGAGAAGGGCATGTTAGGATCTCATCCTAACCCTTAATGTAATAACTTCCTTGATGTAATAATTCCTAGTGAACGTGGGTAGTACCCATGATTAATATTTTGTAATGTTCTAAGTTTTAGCTTAGGTAGTGCCTATGACAAATGGCACCCTTTTCTATGTAACACATGGTAGATAGGTTAGGTAAGGTGGCATTGTGCATGTAATTCGTGTGGCATTATGCATGTAATTCGA
Organism: Wollemia nobilis; assembly: GCA_028583015.1. Taxonomy (NCBI): domain Eukaryota; kingdom Viridiplantae; phylum Streptophyta; class Pinopsida; order Araucariales; family Araucariaceae; genus Wollemia; species Wollemia nobilis. The sequence continues at coordinate 2,586,012 of JAQPPZ010001340.1, forward strand.
GTGGCATTGTGCATGTAATTCAAAGTGGCACTATGCATGTAATTCGGGTGGCATTATGCATGTAATCCAGGTGGCATTTTGCATGTAAGCCAACCTTGGAAGGAAACTCTTTAAATACCCGAAAAGGCACCAATGTAATCATCTTTTTGCAAATTAATGAAGTGTTGAAGGAGGTTGCCCCCTCGAAGAGGCCTGCGATTCTATCTATTGTGAGATTGTTCCTTTTAAGTAATTTTTGTTATCATATGCATTTAATTCTGAATATTGTTATAATGTTTCTGTGAGTTTATTTCCAAGAAAATGTGTGAGAGTGTGTTTATTTGAGTTGAGAGTGTGTTGTTTAGTATATTTTATAGTAGGATCTTAACACTCCAACTTCACATATGCCAAAAAACTTGCTATGAAATATTATGAATCCTACCAAGTGTTACAGCGGATTGGTGCCACAACCTAAAAATTGGCCCTTCCACCTACATCCAAGCTTCATCATGTTTTTCATGTTTCATTTCTTAAAACGGTGGTGGGCAATTAGGTACAAGTTCAATCTGCACTCCCAAAGTTAGAGGAAAAAGTTTTTATCTTGCTTGAACCTGAATAGTTATTGGATCATCGGACTCACACTTTCTGCACCCATACCATTACTGAAGTCCTTGTTCAATGGTGTGGACTCCAACCAAAAGTTGCTACATGGGAGTCTCTCCATCAACTCCAACACTATTTTCCTCACCTTCAGCTTTGAGTACAAAGCTTTTTGAAGGAGAAGGACATGTTAGGATCCCATCCTAATGTTATTTTGTAATTCTTATTATTATGTAATGACCTACTTCTAACACGAGGGATTCTATTATAATGTTATTTTGTAATAATATGTAATGCATGTGGCAAGTAAGGCACCTATCCAAGTGGTGCCATTGCATGTAACTGGTATCAATATTGTAACCAGATTTTGGTAGAATATTCTAGCTTGAGTGGCATTTTGCATGTAAGCTAGCTCTTGAGCCTTTAGGTAGAATTGCATGTAGCTTTCTCTTTAAAAGGCATGAAGACATTTACGAATGTATCTTTTTGTAAGTTAATGAAATATTAGAGGTTTCCCCCTCGAAGAGGCCTATGATTCTGAGTTATTTGTGAGATTGTTTCAATTCTACAATCACTTTCTCAATAGTGTTATTATGTTATTGCATGTATTTCAGTTATCTTTCAATATTTTGTGTGTGTGAGTTTTATTTCAATAGTAGGTTCCTTACAGTTACTGTCATCCATGGAGTTTCCACCTCAGTCCTCTCAAGCCCCTACCACATTAGCGGTAGGGCAAGTCAGTGTAGCCCCTACTGTGTCCTTGAACTTGAATTCTGGACCATCTAGTGGTGCCCCTATTTTGAACATAGATATAATGCAGAGAGCTACTCATGCTACCATTCTCAAAACTCCTAGGAGTGAGCCACCCATGCCATATGATGATCGTGTCACGTATGTGGACATGGATGTCATTAGGCTATATCTGAATGTAGCTAGTTTGGTCTTTCCATTATTGCCTCCACTTACCATTCCACCCCATGCCATTCCTCCATCATAATAGGAAACCACCTTCACACACCCGCATCAAACCAATCAAATCTTCATGAATCCACTTTTTGAACCGATTGCTACAACCATGACCCACAATCATCCATCATCATCTCACCAGCACCCCTTCATCTTGCTAAATCAAAACATCACTTGTACTAACCCTCTCTACGAAGCGCAAGTCAATGTTGCTTCGCAGATCCCTGCATCCATCCCATCCACTACATCCATAGATCCCATGCATCATAACATCCCTCATTCAGTGGCAATACCTTTTGCCACTTACCCTCTACCTACATCCACTCACATGGTTGCCATCCAACTAGCCCAATCATCTACCACCTACATGGCCATACCATCTTCATCCGTGATTGCTATGCAGCAAGTATTTCTATAGTTGCAGCAATTGATTATGGATAATGCTAATCGAAGCATTAATCCTGATCCGCAGTGGAAGTCATAGAGGGTAGATCAAAACCAACCATCCACATCTCATCCACACACCTTCTTCACTCAAGATCCATCTTGGGTGTTGTGACCCCCAACCACGACCATACCTACTAATCCACTTCATCAAATGTATGCTAGCTCTTCAGGTTAGCATACCATCATACCCCCATCTCCTCATCATCATCAAAGTCATCACCAACAATCATTCCATAATCCATTTCACACTAACATCCAACATCATCAAATCCCCACTAATAATGCACATTATTTCTAGCAACAATAAACCAATCAGGGTTTTAACCCTTTTCTAGAAGATCCCAAGTTTCAGTTTTTGCAAAGTCATATTGATAGCTTAGCCATGCAAACACCGGGGTATGCAATACCAAAAACCTACTCTAAGGTAGCTAATCAATCATCCAATTCATGCTTCGATACCATCACCGCCCTACCCGATAGATTTTCAAATACCAAAGTTTGATAAGTTCAAGGGGGATGAGGACCCTCGAGAGCATGTGAGTGGATTCATTAATGCATGTTTTAGAATAAAAAACAATGATGCACTCATGCTCCATACTTTTCCTCATACATTTGGAGGAGATGCCCTAGATTGGTACAATCATTTATCGCATCAAAGTATCTATACTTTTGAGCAACTAGCAGACCAATTCTTGGAGTGGTTCTCTTTGAATGTTAGAAAGAAGACAACATTGACCGATTTGCTCAATTTACGATAATATGACGATGAATCGGTCTATGAATTTGGCAACCGTTAGAGGGTAATCATCACCAAACTACCATTCTCCCTCCCTATGGTGGAATTAACATGAATATTCACAAGGAGTTATTCCAAACCAATCTCCTTGTTATTACAACTACAACAATATAGAACATTCGAAGAAGCACTCACCCAAGCTAGAGTGATAGAAGAAATCAATATCCAAGAGGGTGAGATAAAATCAAAAAAGAAAGAATGGTAGAACAAAAATCAAAAGGGGAATAACCACGATCAATCCAAGGCCAACTAGGTTAATCAAGTAGTCTTGAGCCAACCTCTATAGCAAATCCAATAAGCTCAAGTGCAAGTACAACAACCCCTACAACAACAACAACAATCACAACAATAGACTTATCAGGTGGTTCCACCCCCACAATAGCTGCAAAATCAAGCTCAACCTATAGAAAATAATCAACGTCAATACAATCAGCCAAAATGCAATTACACCCCATTGCCTGAACCATATTCATCCATCTTCCAAAAGTTGTATGATGCACAGGCTTTCACATTTCTAGAAATGAATCTTGAAGATCCAAATAAGCCAAAACCTAGGAGCTATAAGGAGCATCTATACTGCACCTATCATCGATAGAAAGGCCATGACATCGAGACTTGCTATGGGTTTAAGAACATTGTGCAAGATTTACTTGAAAAGGGAAATATCAAGATTGATAACCCCTTAGCCCAACAAAACCAAAACCTTAGAATATATCAAACACCATTACCTCATCATGAGGTAAATCAACAAACAATGGGAGCATCAACTTCTATAGTTCCTCCCAATCAAGTCAATCATGTGTCACAATTATACCAAGGTTTTGTGGGGGCTATTCACATAGTCACCCGAGGGTAAAGAAAAATAAATCACATGCAAGCAAATGAGCCAACCCAAGCAGTACCAGCTCCTATAGCACAACCAAATGTGCCCATACAACTAAACCCCACCATTCCATCTCCACCCATTCATATTCTAAATCATCCACCTAGACCAATCATCACATTGAGAAGTCGGTTGACATAGAGCTTAAGGATGGCCTCAGCCAAGTTGTCAATATATGAGCTCATACAACAATCTCCCCCACATCGTGAGGCATTGATGGAAATCTTAAAATCCATCAAACTTCAAGCAGAATATCCTAACACCTTCAACACTTTTGTGGGGAGTGTTCATAATTGTATGGAACCTTCAATAGCGTTCTATAATTTTGAAGAAAAGAGCATATCATTGGAGTTACCCGATCCTCCATTGCATATTGTAGCTCATATTGACCAAAAACCCTTTAAAAGAGTGCTCATCGATATCAACTCCTCTATCAATCTCATCACTACCCCAACCATCAAACATCTCAACCTTCCATCATCTCACATCACCACATCCACCTTCACCCTATGGGCTTTCAATGATGCTTTGTGCTCCACTGTAGGAAATGTAGTTCTACCTATAATAGTGGGGGTGAAAATAATCCATGTACTCTTCCATATCTTGGAAGGAGCCATGTAGTACAACATACTTCTTGGATGTCCCTAGATTAGGGAAATGAAGTGTGTTCCCTCGACATTACATCAATGTTTGAAATATGTGCACGAGGGAAAAGTCCATTGCATTCCAGCTGACATCGAACCATTCAAGTACTGCAACTTGATATCCAATCCATATGAGCCATCCCTTCCATCCACCCATATTTCCATTCAGCCCCTCATCGTTCGAACCACCCCAAATAACAACACCTCATCCAAAGCACCCATCCCAGAGGCTTTGCCAATAGTTGATCATGCCTTTGCATCTCAAGCCATCAACCCAAGTCAACCCTCATCCACTTCATACCATTTTTCCATCACACCTGATCATCCCACCAACCAACCATCATCTTCATTAACTACACCTCCCACTTTGCAAACACCCTTCACCTTTTCATCCCAACCAAATCCACCAACCACTAACAAATCCATTAAACCAAATCCATCTCAAACCTTCACTACCCATTGTCTCACAGATAGGGTCACCTATCCAAGAAGAACCATTGCCGAGTGAGCCATTGCCTCCATTCGAACCACAAGCCACCATTGAAGCCTCCACATCGGCACCTGAATCATCCACATCCCAACCAACTCAAGTTGTAGTCCATCTCACCAATCCAAGTATTGGTGAGTACATAGTTGAGAGTGTAGCCATAACACCACCTATCTAGTCTATTAGAGATTACGATCACCCATGCGACCCACCTTTGGCCATAGGTGCAGTGTATAGAATGGGTTCCAAGCCAAATAGGATTAACTTTGTATATGGGGGAGTGGATTCTTCATCCAATCCACCTCCTCCTAATGAAGAACCCATGCAAGGAATTTTGTGCTAGCTTAGAATATTTGTCCAACCCAGATTTCCCCATGTGATATTTTCATAGGGTTAACTGGCAGGGATTTGGTCTTGGATGACATGAGTAGGGCCCACATCATATCATTGAGCCCCAATATCGAGAAGTGCATGATCGCTCTGGCTTAGGATACAGGCCATCAACCTCAAACTCCTCCTTTGAGCATACATTTCAGCAACTCACCCTAGAGTTCAAAGAGGAGGATGAGGAGAGTGAAGACAATGATGATAGTGATGACGAGTATTTAGACCCTAAGTTTGCACCTTATTTACATGAGGCCTTTTTAGAAATGAGACCCCATATAGCTATGATCATTACATTTCCAATGATGATGATTTTGAGTAATTTTAGGAAATGGGACCAAACATGGACATGATCAATCACATTTTTGATGGTCCCCAAGAAGATGTGGCCCCTATAGAGCCCATTGAGAGAGATGAGTACTACATTACAATGTTTCCTATCGATCAATCCATCTTTCACTTGCATCTTTCATGAGAGCGACCTGAACCAGATCCACCACCACCACCTTGGTTGCATTTACAAAATCATAATTCACCCACCATAGGTCAGTTTCTCCCTAGAGAGAGTGAGCAAGACAGTTCACTCTCCAAATTGTAGCCACTTCATTTCCACCAAGTTAACATGATTTTTGTTGACTTGTTCACCCCACTCCGTAATCCATATGATTTGGCAAAGTCGATTCCAATCGACGCTAGCCTTATCAACATGGATAGGATTTCATCCCCACCATCCATAGCCGAGTTCATCCTATTTGAATAATTGCTAAGAGCTTCTAATGCTTATGTTCCTTAGTAATCTTCACCTTCGCCTCCTACTATTTTTCAAACTAAAGTAGAAGAAGCATCGCCTGAGTCCTTTGAACATGTGGAGGATGATATTCATCTCATTCCTACTCCACATCAGTTAGAAGAAGGTTCTCACATGCTTATTGAAGAATCCATTGATGTGAACCTAAGTCAAGATGTGAATAATCCACAAATTGTGAAAATAGCAAAAGATCTATCCGTAGAAGAGAAAGAGTGCATCCTAGATGTATTGACAAGGAAGAAAGAGATTTTTGCATGGTCATACAAAGATATGTCTGGTCTTGACCCCAACTTGGTGGTCCATAACCTCACCTTAGCTCCTGAAGCTAAACCATTCAAGAAAAAATTGAGGAAACTTCATCCTACCATAGCACTCATTATCAAAGAAGAGCTACAAAAATTATTAGATGTGGGTTTCATACAACCCATTGATTATCCCGAATGGCTCTCAAACATGGTACCCATTTGCAAGCCGAATGGAGGGATACGCGTATGCACAGATTTTTAAGACTTAAACAAAGTGTATCCCAAGGATGATTTTCCATTACCAAACATCGATCAACTTGTAGACTCTTAGGCCATGAAATGCTTTCTCTAATGGATAGTTTTTTAGGATACAACCAAATTCGAATCAATCCTGAGGACCAACACAAAACAACATTCACCACACCTTGGGGCACTTTTTGTTACAAGGTGATGCCATTCGGTCTCAAAAATGTAGGAGCTACTTACCAACATGCCATGACGTATATCTTCCATGACTATATGCACAAAATCATTGAATACTATGTGGATGATTTAATCGCTAAATCCAAAACACGTCTTGAGCACATTGAAGTACTAGAAAAAGTCTTTGATCGATTGCTTGAACACAAGGTGAGGTTAAATCCTAAGAAGTGTGTATTTAGAGTCACATCAGGTAAACTTCTAGGATTCATTATCTCCAAGTGAGGCATTGAAGTGGACCTTGATAAGGTCAAGGCCATTATTGAAATACCCCCTCCAAAAAATCTTAAAGAGTTATATAGTTTGCAAGGAAATATTCAATCCATTCAATGATTCATTGCACAACTCTCAAACAAATGTAGGCCATTCAATCACTTGCTACAGAAGGGGGTCACCTTTTCCTGGACAAAATAATATCAAGAGGCTTTTGATGACATCAAGAAATATCTAGCTTCACCACCAGTACTAACGTTACCTCATCTAGGAGTCCCTTTTCACCTTTACATTTTTACCATAGATTTTGCATTAGGGACAATGCTTGCGCAAAAGAATGAAAATCAGAGAGAGCAAGCAATCTATTACATTAGTCAAACATTGGTGAGTTATGAAACAAGATATGCTTATGTTGAGAAGTTGTGCTTAGCAGTGGTTTTTACCACTAAGAAACTCAGACATTATATGCTAAGTAACACTACCTATGTCATAGCTAGAGAAAATCCTCTGCATTATATGATGACTCACACATACAACAACACCCAAACCACAAAATGGATAATGCTCTTAACGGAATTCGATCTTGAATTCATTAGCCAAAAATCCATCAAGGATCAGGTGATAGCCGATCAACTCGTAGAAGCTCCACTTCCAAATGATCAACCCCTTCTTATCGAGCTTCCAGATGATTCGATATTTTCTGTCACTGAACAAGAAGAACTAGTCCCTCCTGAGGATGATGTTGACATCACTCTCTTCTTTGATGGGTCAAAGTGCAAAAAAGGACAAGGTGCTGGAGTCGTATTTTATACACCCGAAGGAATACCAATTCCTTTATCATTCAAACTTGACTTTCCATGCACAAATAACAACACATAGTACGAAGCCCTAATCTTGGGGCTTCAATTAGCATTAGCTATGGGCATTAAGCGTATAAGCATTTTTGGTGATTCCCAACTTGTCATTTTCCAAGTGAAAGGAACTTACCAATGTAGAGAGCCAGTCTTGAAACAATACCATGAAGTAGCAATGAAATTGCTAGCAAAGTTTGATTGGTACGAGATTGACAACTTGCCTCATTTGACTAATAGGTTTGTGGATGCGATGGCTTCTTTAGGATCATTGATTCCAAAGAATAAAAATGGAGAAGTCCAACCGCTTATCATCACAACAATGTCCAAATCCGCAATCTCACGAGTAGAATCTGAAGGTGAAAAGAGTGTATGTTTCATTCACATAGAACCATATGAATCTTACCTTGGTCAAATAAAGGACTTTCTCAAGTTTGGGACCCTCCCATCAGATTTGATGTGAACTAAAAAGAGAATGTTTAAACAAAAAGTAGCTCATTACACTCTCTTGGGGGACGTGTTGTATAGACATGGCTATGATGGAGTCTTACTTCGATGCCTAGATCCTGTAGAGGCACAAAGAGCCATAATTGAAGCCCATGATGGTACTTGTGGTGGCCACTTTAGTGGAATGGCCATTGCAAAGCGTATTTTGTGCATGGGTTATTATTGGCCCACCATGGAAAATGATTGTTGTCAGTATGTGAAGAAATATCAAAAATATCAACACCACGCCAATTTGACTCATGTACCATCACAAGCATTACAACCCATTCAAAGCCTTTGGCCCTTTTCACAATGGGGCCTAGATTTGATTGGTAAAATTTCACCTACCTCTTCGAGACAACACAAGTTCATCATAACTACCATATAATACTTCACCAAATGGGTCGAAGCAATCCCAATGACCACTATGACTGGACCTCGAATTGCGGAGTTCATACTCCAACATATTATCTATCATTTTGGGATTCCCTCGAAAATTATTTTTGATAATGGTAAGTCTTTTAAAAACAAGGATGTTCGAGCATTATGCAACAAGTATAATATCCAACATAGTTTCTTGACTCCTTATTACCCATAAGAAAATGGACAAGCTGAGGCAACCAATAAGACCTTGATAGCCATTCTCAAGAAACTTGTCAAAGAAAACCATAGAGATTGGCATACTCAACTCCCCTTGGCATTATGGGCTTATCGAACAAGCATCCGAATGCCAATAGGGGCAACTCCATTTTCATTGGTCTATGGAGCCAAAGAAATCATACCTCTTGAGCTCGAGATCCCTTCTTTACAAGTTGTATTACAAGAATTCATGGATGACGACACAGCTAGACAAGCACATCTTGACCAACTTACACTCCTTGATGAAAGGTGAATCAATACCTTAGAACATCTACAAGTATATCAAGATCGCATCAAGCATGCTTATAACGCAAAAGTCCATCCTCATGAATTCCAAGTAGGAGATCTCATTCTTAAAGAGAATCAATAGAACACCAATGCATTACCACACTTAAGAGATAAATTCATGGCTAATTGGTTAGGTCCATACATTTTCAAGCAAAAGTTGGGTCCAAGGACATATAGACTTGCAAATTTAGAGGGAACATTGGAACCTGAGCCATTAAATATTATACACCTAAAGGCGTTCTATGCATAGAGCAGATTATATATATGTACATATACATGGCTAAAAAAATATTCATTGCATTTCATACATCCATCCATGCATTCCATCTACATTTCATATACGCATTTCAGACATTTACATTTGTTCATACCATTCATCATGTTAGGAACCATTTGGTTAATTTGGATGATTGCTAGTCCACTATGTCTTGTTGCCTTAATCAAGGGTACCTTATATCAAACATTACTCATCAATCCATCAAACGCAATAATTTGCAACTTTCCTTATGATATTTTGATGATTGAGGGGTTCACATAAACTAGGATAGATACCGTATAATCATTAGCAATAATGATTATGTGGTCACTAACTATTTTATGTACACCTTTTAATTTTCAAAATCTTGTAGCGAAGGTATCACAAAATTTCATACAACACATTAGTCAATAAGAAAAATCTAGGTGTTTTCAGTCACTCAGCCACTCCTAGTGTTTTGAGCAACCTCCATTAAAAATCAAACAATCTTTAGATGCAATAAGTTGTTCCTGGTCAATCAAGTTTCCTCTTGGACCACGCACATCAAAACACATTAAAACATTGTGAAGCTTAGGAATGATGAAGTCATGAGTTGCTATTGCCATAAAGTGAAAGGTTTCCCCTGTTCATCCAATTATGCGCATGGTCTAGAATGCTAAAGAGTTGACAAAAGGACAAGCTCCACCTTCATCCCAAAAAAATATATCCCTTGCTCTTCCTCAAAATGAGCAAGTATCCCAAAAGCATTCCAAAAGCAATAAAATCCCTTGCTCTTCCTCAAAATGAGCAAGTATCCCAAAAGCATCCAAAAAGCAATAAAAATCCACTTTTCTCCAACACAAAAATGAGCAAACTCAAAAATAAAATCCCAAAAATCCAATGCAATAAAAGAAGGGAAAGGAGCTTGAATCCCTAGAATTCTTAGTGTTTTGAAAATTATGGGGTGATCCTCATTACAACAATGGGTTGAATGAAACCCGCCTGGCAATGGGGTATCCTTACGCGTGGTGCCACGTCTATCACATTAGCGACCTTATTTTGTATAGACCTATGGATGCTCTCAAATGAGCTAGCTTATTGGCATAAGTTACAATTGATTAGTTTGACCTAGCTCATAATGAGAAATTAACATTCATTTGCACACATAATTGGTCCTTGAGAAATTTGAAACCACTAGGACAACCTTAGCATCATGAAGATCTATGAGATACATAGATGAGATTGTTTGAGATCACTAGGATGTTTGAGTCTTTGCAAAATGACCCTAGATCATTTATCCAAACCATTCCATATCATTTCCACTATTGCATCCCATAATCCATGTCAATTATAAATACCAAATGTTAGTGCCCCTGATTAAACAACAAGAATAAAGTTGATCAAGCAAAAGTCTATAACATACACAAATGATCATCAAAACATAACATTCACCATTCATTCCACTCAATCACTACATCATTTCATATGCATCCATACATAATAAAAAAAAGTGCAATACAAATGATCATAATAAAAGCCATGTATATGTATATATATATGAACAACATAGTACAAAAATACCCAAAAGGTTGTATACATCAGAGCACTAAGGCTCATAAACAAAAATGAAAACTACAAAAGAGGTAATAAGTGCTCCTAGCTAGTGCCACCATGACTCCTAGGAGGACCATGAGTTGATCCCTATGAACCTAAGGGAGCATGGAAACTAGGAGCCCGAGAACATGAACTGCTAGGCCTAAACTCATCCCACCTACTAGAGCCAAAAGTTGAAGAAGGTTGCACAAGTAGAGGAATGTGATATTGAGCAAGTCTGTCCTCCAAAATATGAATGTACCTAAGATGTGATCGAGAAATAGCCATATCCCAGTTCTGACATGCCTCTCACTTCGCTAACTCAACACGAAGAGTCGCAAACTCAGAGTTATCTCCGCCTCCACTAGGTCCACTTCATAGCCCCTCCACCTCACTCCATAATCGAGCTATCTCAACATATTGAGCCACTAGCACACTTTATAACCTCGTAATATTTGCATCACAAGCCACTATAGTCTAACCCAAGCTATCCTTATCAGCTTGGAGAACACTCCAATCCTTAGTGCAATGTGGATGTAGATCCTACCCTCCATCACCGCCACCTCCATCATTGCTACCTCCATATCCATCCCCACCAACCCCAACCCTAATATCTATAGGTTAAACATCTACCCCAACTCACCCCCTACTACCACTACCTCGATGATGCTTTTACCATCAAGAAGCCTACTCACCAACATCCTACTCATCATCACTCACCACATCATCAATAACCTGACTAGGTGCCCATGGAGGCTATAAAGCAAACCAAACATCATACTCAACTATAGTCCCAACATCATCTACATCTAGGACACCCACCACCTCATCATCTCAATCATCATCAACAATCCAAAAGTCAAGAGTAACAAGGAGACTAAGCTCATCGCCCTGATGCCTATACACAACTAGAGCATCAAGAACTCCCTACACCAAACCAAACTACCACATCACTCAAGAGAACTGGATGAACTCCATATCTCACCCATGCCGCCCAACCACCCACCTACCTCACCTAATCCACCAAAGTTATGCAACATCACCATCCCAAGTTAGACCTCACCATGGTCACCAAATGATGTCACCACTAGTCAAAGCACCAAATATATCTCGATACTCCTATCCACTATGGATAGGATGACTCAGTAAAGCCTCCTCACTAGTCCACCAATGAAGAGCACAAGGCAATGAGTGATCCCACTCACAAGGTAGACCCTCTAGCCGAGCAATCCTGATGTGCTCCCAAGCCCACAACTAAAGAAGCAAGCTGCATCTGAGTCCCTTCTACTCTCGCCTCTTCACCTCATATAGCTCCACATACAACTAGAAAAGTAGAGTGGGAGCCCATGCATAAACTTGAGGCTCACCAATCAGATCAATCACAAGCCTCACCTAGTTCCAAGGGAACCTAGATCCCATGTTGTTAGGCAACAACATGTTGCCTAATATGTACATCACAAAGGTCGAAAGTGCTCCTAACCTCCCATCCTTGTACAAATAAATGTATGGGATACCACCCTTGCTGACATCCACATCCCAATCATCCCCATATATCAATCTCAACTCATGCTCCTTGTCGTGGCCAACCCAGACTAGTGAGCCCTCGATAGGAACATGAAAGATGTGATAAACATCCTCCAAGGTGATAGTAAGCTCCCTTATCGAAAGCTGAAATGACCCCCTATCAGGGTCCCATATCTCCACTAAAGTAGACAAGTACTCCTCATCTACCCTAACAGTCTCCACCCACCCACAACCATCCAACCTCACCACCACCAGCCACTTCCAATCATCATTAGTTAGGGCCTTTCGCACCCGAGATATGATACGAGGCCATCGATGTCGAGCCTCAATAAATTTCACCTACAAAAAGCACAAAAAATCCAAATCAGTGCACATATCATTTCAAAAAAACATTTGACATCCTTTTCATTTCAAAAAATATATATTTTCATGCATTATTTTCATTTCAAAAACACAAAAATATTTTTCATCCATTTTTCTCATACAAAAATGAACCAAAAAAATATTTTCATACAACGTTTTCAAAAAAACATTTAAATGCATTATATTTATTTCAAAAAAAAATGTCATCCCCTCTTAGTTATCAAGAAAAAAACACACACACACAAAATAAACAAAAATAAATAAAATGAAGGGCCTAGAAAATCTACCTCCACCACCCACGTGCCAACTTTAGCTCCAATCGAGCCACTAGCCTTCACCTCACCACCCGTTTCGCTAGCCTCACTAGTCATCTCCATCACTTAACTTCTCAATCGCTCAAAACAAATTCAAATGCAAAAATGAATTCAAAACTGCCCAATCAAGCATATTTATAGCTACATTTTGCAGATCCAATCACGTTTTGATGTTTGATGAGTGCACACAACCACGTACCAGCATTTGACGATGCCAACCGTGGATGCAAGGTTGTCGAGCACAACCAAACGTGACCACGTGGTTGAAAAAAAAAAAAACAACATACACCCCCCCTCAAATCCAAACAAATGCATCAAAATCATCATTTTCAACCATCATAATCATTTAAGTGACCCTTGTATCTAGTGAATTACCCTACATACCTGGTGGTTGCAATGATTGGTAATCCATGCAATCCGGTAGGATGGGTAGCTCACCATAAGGACACTTGTTCAAAAAAAATCAACATCACTCATAGCTGGGTCCCTCAATATTTGAGTGTGGCTATGTTCAACCTAATTTGCACAAGGTTATCATTAAGCCTTTTTCATTGGGTTACAAAAGTGGAAAACATTCACTCACAATTTGGTAATAATTATTGAAATCACTACAAGTGTCGAGCTCCTAGAGTGTCTTGGTTCCTAATGCCATATCATTTGGTAGGAATTGTTATAGTCACATGGGCACCCAAACTCCCAAAGTGGTTGGTTATTTTACCATGATATTTTGCACATCATCGAAACCAAAGGTAAATTTGCAACAACAACACAAACCATCCCAAACTTGGGGTATCAAGTTGATCTTCAATTTCACACATTTGCATACATCACATCCACCTCCTTTCATCATCCACATTTGGTCAATTGGCTTGTGGGTTTCATTCTTCACCCATTCGCCAATTGAGGGGGTAAGCAAACAAATCAAAATTTTCAAAAATCATTCATTCTTGTGCGTCGAGAAGATTTGAGTCCATTTATCCATCCAATAAGGATAGGTGTCTCTTGTTTTTGCACCGCATTGTGTTTTACACAACACGGTACAAAAAGGGGCATCTATAGACACCAAAACCTAGGCACTTACAAAACCCCATTCACATTGCACATTCCAAATCCGCATAATAAAATATATGCCTAAGTCCAAACTTAGGCATATAAATCCTGCACATTAAAAGTATTTTCTAGATTTTATAAATCTAGAAAATCTGCCTAGGATGCCTTGCCTACCCACTAGACATGTGTCCTAGCCACATCACCACCACCCCTTGCCACATCTCACACACCCATGTCACCCTTGTCCCTTCACATGGGACATCCCTCACACCTCACTCCACTTGCACCTACCCATTAGCCACATCACCCTAGTTAAGTGAGACACCCTAGGTGACTCACTATAACTACCCCTTCCATTTGGTAGCCCTGGATTGCCACCTCCCTTTCCCTCCAAAATCCTAAAATTCCTATAAAGGCACCTTCACCCTATTGGAGCCAAATTTGACTCAAACTTTGAAACCCCCAAATTTAAATTTTTGGTTTCATCAAAATAAACAAGCATTGTTGGTCTCTTCGCATCTTATTATAGAAGTTGATTTTCCATAAGTTGATTAATGAGTTTAACCTTAAACATTGCTAATATGTGCACCTTTAAAAAATTTGTTATATCTTAAAGAGGTTACAAAAGTCAATCCCTTTTAATAAAACTCGACCATTTAAGAGACAGGGTTTAGTCTCCTGGATCAATAATCATATTTGGACCTAAGTCAAATGTTAAATCATTAAAGTCCTAAGGTATTAAAAGGATTTAATCAAGTGCCATGGTCTAGAAACCCAAAAATCTAAGCAATGTCAAAAACCTTAATTAAGGCTATAATAATAATTTTGAGCAAAGGCTTGAGGGTATGCGCCCCCATTCATTAACAATCGAGCACATCGACCTAAATCCAAGGGTAGCACTTCGTTCTTCCTTAATCGAGCGGTGGCACTTTAATGAGCCAATCGGGAGTTAGATCGATCAGGTCTAAAGGTAATTTTTAATATTTGCATAGTATATGGTTAACATTTAAAAAATGCACTCCTTTGATTAAATCATGCAGATCCGACGGTAGCGCTTCTCCAAGGTGAAATCGAACGGACGTATTTTATTCGGTAAAACTAATTTTAAGAAAATTTTCATGCTCTAAGGTTTTGGGAGCCTAAGTTAAGGTCAAAAGCTATTGATTAGATGTTAGACCACTTTAAAGGATCCAAGGGCAGTGATAAGATTAGGTTTAATCCAATGGTCACATTTTGTTTTGAAACTAATCCTATAGGATAAAAGAAATCAACGGTTGTGCTAATCCCCCTCAGGATCCGATGGTAGCGCACAAGTCAAAGGTCCAAGTAATGAAATGATCATGAATGTCTTCCAGTAAATCTGATGGTAGCGCTCCATCGAGATTAAAATAAATCGATGGCCGCAAAAAAATCTTATTAGGATCCGACGACAGCGATCGAGTCAAAGTCAAAATGGTAAGATACAAGCGGGGCTAATCCAATGGATATCTTTTGAAAAATCCAATGGATGCGCTCCCTCTCAAAATAATCCAATGGCGATGCACGCTTCAAATGTAAATCTAATGGTAAGCCTAAATTAGCATTCGATTAATCAAATTTTAATCACATTTAGCAAGGGTCCTAACACATTATTAATTCCCTCCCTTTTTTGATTAATCAATATTAAACAAAAAATTCGAAGCATGTTTTTTTGTTATCTAACCCATAGGTTATAAAAGATCCAAGGCTATGATGAAACAAAGGTTGATCCAATGGCGGCGGTGCAACCATAAGGCATAAAGGTTTGACTATGAAAATTAATCGCATCTTTTAATCTAAAGCATTTGCAGGTTTAATCAGATCGACGGACGTGACATCCCCAGAAGATGAATCAATGGTGCCACGAGCCACAAGAGGGACAACTGAGAAAGGATTCCCACATAAGTCCTAGGTTAAGTCAATCACAGGTATAACAGATCCAACAACCATGATTAGGCTCAGTAGATCCAATGGTTCTGCATGAAAGGAAGATGATCATGGATTAATAAAAGCTTTATTAAAAAGGAGAGCCAAGTCAGATCAATGATTGCGTTATGATTTAAGTCGATCCAACGGTCGTTGTTCTTCCAAAGCTCAAGTTATATACAAAAGGGAGATCAATGGCTGCATTTTAACCCGCCAAGATCTAACGACCACCATTTAAGTAAGGGTACCCTACAGTAGATCCGATGATACAAATGAAATCAAAGGTTGTGGCCTTATCCATTCTGATCGAACGACTACGCTCATTCACGGTTATTCAAGGAACTTTAAGGTATGTGTAAACGATCGGACGGGTGAGCTTGGTCGAACATCTGATCTAACAGACCTAGAAATATTCAGAATAAACTTACAAGATGCATTCCTCCTAATAGATATCCAAGATGATGACCGACACTCACATCAAGAATCAAATCTTATGGGGATCCCCAAGATGATTGTTGCCCAATTAAAAGTGTAATCGATCCCTAAGATTTAATTATCATCCAGGGCCAAGGTGGCATGATGTTCAAAAAGAAGCCACCACTACCACACATCATAGTTCCACGTCAGAGGAGAAGAAGCTTCAGTGACCAATAGAAAAATTGTAAATGATTGTAGGTACACAATCCAAAGAACCCAGGGACACATAGGATGAGGGACACTACCCACCATAAAAGCCCAACTTCGGAAGAAAATGTGTTGGTGAATTTCCTTTGGCCAATTTTAAAAAGTAGTTGGTAACACAGTATTAATGACAAAACGTGCAAAAATATTGAACTCATTTCACCACCCAGTATTTGAGCTCACGAAATCAATCGATATTACCACCCTGGTAATCTTGAGCAGAAATTGATACGCAAGAGGTACAGAGAGAAAAAGAGTTTTGAGATTTTCTTTTCAGAGAAACTAGACCCATTACCATGAATACAATGGCATCCTAGGGAGACGCTTTTGCACCCGAAGACACTAGAGAAGCGGTGAAATTCATTACAGACCAGTCACCATACTCTGAGATTTTTGGACCACCTGTACTGGGTAGCACAATGTATGACTTCACCCAAAAGTGTGGAGCTGATAAGAAACCTACTCCAGCATAGCAGTACGAGATCGAAAACACATGTATCAAGAGTTTTGCTCATGTAATGGAGAATGATAACAGAACCCCTTGGATAATGGCTGACCTATTTCATAAAGCCAGGAGGTTACAATACAAGGGTTTTCCCAGAAGTAATAGATGGACCAACAACCTCGGGAAGTTGATATGTCCGAAGGTCCACTTCTCCTCAGACTTGATGGCATGGTTAGCAGTGGCATACGATGAGAGGACTAGAACATTTCAAGATAATAAAGATCGACCGGTGTTCAACATCAAAGTCGAGCACATCAAGCAAGTTTTCAATTTGATAGAGTCTACCACCTAGTTAATAAAATGGGTAATTGAACTTCAATCTCGAATGTTAACAAGATTAGAAGTTTTTAAATATTTGTTTGATACAAATGAGAAAATAGTTGATCAATTCCCAATTAGGAAAACTACTTTTAGGCCATGGGTCCAAGATTTTTGTGATATGGTAAATATTGTCCTAGGAGTACAAGATCTCAGTGTAGTAAGCAGAAGAGTCTTATATTTAGTAGCACAATGCAATCGGGCAAATAATACCCCAATTTATGCATGGGAACTAGAATTGAGTAACCAAATGCACGAGCAGATGACAAAATTGAAAAAGGCTATTTTTGAACAAAGGCAAGAGATGCCCTATTTTTCACAATACTCAATTTTTATCCACCTGATAGTGGGGCAATTGGGAGAAGAAGCCCAAAAAAGAGTAGAAGTCATTAACAACCCTTACATCCAGACCAATTTTTGGAGAATACATGAAGGACAGACTCACATGGGCTAGTTCTGTGACCATTTTATGATAGAAATCCACTGGACTTTAACCGACGTACTCCTCGAAAGGCTAGGGCCAGGAGTAAAGGCTTTCATCAAAGAAAAGGATATTGGGGATTTCTTTTTCTCTAAAGGGTTCACCTATATTAGGCTCTATGGAGCCAAAATCCCCCTAAGCTATTACCGATGTATTGTCCATTGTCCCTAGTAGCTCTAGAGTTATGTAGGTAGGTGGCCAAGGAAGCTAAGATGAGACTAGTGAAGAAACATGGTAAAGTCCCCTGGCTCAATGTTCCCTGTCACTTTGGAGACTATATATTTGTTGGCTACCCTGCACTACTCAAGGGAATGTTTGATTTAGACAATATGGACTTCGATGAGATAACTTGGAGGTTTTATGACCCGAAAGGAATATACAATAAAATGATGGAAAAATGAGAGTATGCTCGAATACGACATCAAAAAGATGCATATTTGTAGGTTGTATGGAATGAGTTCCCTCCTAAAGATAGGGGCAGCACTTAGATTCATGAAGCCTATGATTACCCTACAGAATTGAAAAGGCTTAGAGAAGGTTCAGTAGAATCTGTAGCACCTATTTTACCTGGAGCTACTCAAGCAATCAAGGAAGACCCTTTATTAGAGTTAATAGAAGAACAAGGTATTGATCAAATGGAGGTCACTATGAATACTATAGACATAGTAGAGCAATAGGTCAGGCCTCCTAGAGATGATCATCTTAGAATAGAAGCAGCACCAAGCACTTCCCAAGAAGTTTCCAAAAACCCAAGCACAGCTAAAGGGAAAGAGATTGTAACCACACTTGCTCAGAAGTCTTCTCTCCCAGAACAAGCTATAATTCCCATATTTGATAGAGTATTAGTTGTAACAAGTGTGAATAAATTGGCACCCATGGCCATCCCTACCTCTCTAAAAATAAAATACCAGGAGATTAAATTCCATCTAAAGATAAAATGACACAAAGTGGATTTGGGAGTCTATTTCAAAGTCACCAAGTGAAGAATCAAACAGAGATAACCACTACAGAAAAGAAGAAGCCAAAATTATCCTTACCTTCTACAAAGGTCTTTTTGGAGAGGACAGATGAGCAAACTACCTTTACTACTGCAAATGAACAGGAATTACAGGTAGTGGTAGGAATGGGAGATATAGGATAACAACTTACAGATGAACCATGATTAGAAAATCTGTTAACATTCTTTCTGTAGGACCCAATTGTCTTCAGAGTCAATGAGGAGATGGGAGGCTCATCAATACTGGGAAAGGAAGGTGACATGGTCAAAGTTGTCAAGGCAATGCAAAATCAAACCATGGACCAACTAGTCAAGAAAATTGTAGAATTAAGGAATCAATTGAAAAGAGAAGAGAAGGAAAAGTAAAAAGGAAAATTTAATAAAAAAAAAAAAAGGAGAATGGCAAAAAAAACTCCCCAAAGCCCCCCCCCCCCGGGGGGAGAGAATCCCACACCCCCCCTCTACTCCAAAAAAAAAAAAATATCAATGAAAATACGAGCTCATGCCAAAGGGCTCATCGAGATGTTTAGGTAGATTAGGGTGATTCAAATAACTGCTCGAGAAATACAGACATTGATACAGGAGAAGGAAGAAGACTTCAAAGTCATTCATCCTACCCTTGATTTAATGGGAGATAATTTTGAAGAGTTGCAGAGCCAAGAGATAATAACAAATGATGGCAGTAAAATCCAGTTCAATATTGAGTTCCTGAAAGTGGCCATGTTTGGGGTAAACCAGGAAAGGTGGATCAATGTTGTTACTGAAATGGATAATCTGATAGAAGATGCAATAGGAAAAATGGTAGATATTGGTTTGTCCTTAGACCAATTCTTGGAAGCCCCTAGTGTAGAAGAGCTACTCAAGCATATAATAGAAATATTTAATTGTGAGTCAGATGATGAGTCAGAAATGACTAGACAATCTAACCTTTTGGTAAATACCGTGGAGATGTTGCTCTTCCAATATGAGAGAAACAAGCCCATTCTTGCCATACAAAAAAATAGAATTTTATAGGAAATGAACATGCTAAGGTTTGTTGCAACCTTTGACATAGAAGTTTGGAGACTAATCAACAAACAAATAAAGTGGCTGCAACAAGGTCAAAAGGGGAAAAAGGTTGAAACATATGGTCAACAACCGGAAATGAGCTCAACTCTTCCAACTAAACAAGGACCTATGCCAACAGAAAAAGTCTTCGAAACAGCAAAAGAGTCAAGTGCTCAAAGGGAGATAGTTCAAGAGGAAGCAGTTGAAGAGAAAACAATTGAAAAGGAAGTAGTGGAAGAAAAAATAGACTCTCCAAACACCACCATCACTGGTTGAAATAAGCTATAGTTTGAAAAGGTCAAAGGCAAGTGTACAACATAAACAAAAAAAAAGATAGTGGAAGCCAGTTGTACCAGTTTTGAAGATCAACTCAGAAGAGGACAAGTGTAAGGCTAAAAATAAACCAAGAATAACAGATTCAAGAACCCAACCTATAAGAAGGAGTGCCTAGGTTCAGAATCATCATCAAGCAATTAGAGAATAGCATTTTTTCTAAGAGGTATACTTGAGTGCCCTTTAGAGTTGTGTTGTTGTATCTCCTTTCTATGTCTATTTTTCTCATTCATTCTTATTTCTTCCCCATTCTATGCAAGATTTTGATAGGAAAGTACCCAAGAAGCTGAGAATATTTCCAGACTATTGAGTCAAATATTTAGAGACTTTTCTATTACCAAATTGGAACAAGGAGAGTAGGAGATTTCTGTTACATTATTTGAACATAATATCTTCATTGTATTGATAATTTCTGAGAGAAAACAGAGTTTAAAAGCTTCTTGCTTACTCTGAATGTAATGACTTTTTAAATCAATACAATTCTGGGTCTTTTTCCTATTAATTCTTTGTATCATTTTGGTGTGTTACTGTGTAATGGATTACATTATTTGAATGCATTACATACATTTCTTTCGTTGGTCAACTTTTAGTTTTATTACGATATTCGAATAAGTCTAAGAGCGCCAATTTTCTTCTCCCCATTCTCTCTATTCATGTTAAAATTATTGTTAAATTGCTATAACAACCCAATGAATCTAGGCACCGGTCTACATAAGGCATAACAAATGGTTATTTTCTTGCTTGGTCATTTTAATACATATAGTGTTATATTAATCTGGAGCATGTAATCAACGTTTTATTATAAAATTACCATTGGGGTCTCCTTACCCATTATGTAGTTTTTCTTTAGCAATACTCATGTTTATCAGAACAAAGAGGCAGGTTGACCAGAGCCTGTAATAGCTCGTTGGTTTCAAATAGTTTCTTGTAGCGTGACAATCGAATCCTATGGATGCAAGAAATGGTTCCAATAGTTTTTTGGCACCGTTGTTGGGGAAGAGTTTTTAAATTCTTAACTTTGGCTTTAACAATGACATTATTTTAATAATGAGTAGCCAATAGGAATAAATAACTATTGCTTTGATTTTCTTTGATCTGTACGTTCTTTATTTTACTTATGGTTTTCAATTTCGAGGTTTTATTTTACGTTTCTTTATTTTCTTGAAAATCCTGGTTTCTTGATTTTCTTGAATTATCCCAAGAACCGACTCCTGTGAGGATGAGTGTTAATATCAAGCATTCTTGATAAAGCATACGTTGTTCTTTCTGCACCCCGATGTTGGTGACTCTATCTGAACGAACCCAGAAGATTAAAATAAAAAAGGAAAGAGCAGAACGTGTTGGCGAACACCAGGAGAAGCGGTAAGGAGCTATTCCTAGAACTCGAGAATCCAGAGGTATTTATACATAATCAAAAAACTCCACTTTTCAAGAATACTACTTATAATAGTAAATCAAATTCTAGCGGTAAAAAGTACGTAAAGAAAAATAAAGATCAGAATACTTTTACTGTTGATATCACTGTAGATGAAAATTTGAATTCTGCTATAGAAGATACATGTGATTATTCTCATTGTCCAATTAATAGTAATACTAAGGTAGATAATCCCTTAGATTATATTCAGGCTACCCAGACCCATATCCCTGTAGGCGTTGTTGCTGCAAATCTAAATCCCATTATACCTACAGTAACAATGGCCCAGGCAAATTAGGCAAATCAACAAAATCAGGCTAATGTCCATTTGTGGAGGACTAATAGGTATAGGCCTTTTGTGTTACCTATAAATTTAAATGCCTTACCTAGTAAAGCTCACAAATACCTTCCAAAATTTCTAGGAAATAGTGCAGTAACTGGAGAAGATCATATCAAAAGTTTTCTGTATGCGATGGATAGTCTAGAGGTTGAACATGAAGATGTAGTCTTAAGACTATTTTTACAAACTTTAGAAAAATATGCTAGAGAATGGTTCAATTCCCTTCCAGATGATGATATCCCAGATTTCACCAAGATGGAAGTTGTGTTCTTAAAGAAATTTGGAGAGAGAAAAAATGAACAGTCCCTGTTGACTGAGTTAGCCACTATGAAGAAAAAGGAAAATGAGGTTGTTAGTGACTTTAACAGAAGGTTTTCAAAAACCAGAAACAAAATCCCTACCAACCTTAGACCTAGTGACATTCAGTCGATATGCTTTTATAAAAATGCTTTCCAAGGAGAATTTAATTATGAGTTAAGACAAGAACAAGCAAACACTATAGATGAATGCATGGAAAAAGCAATAGAAGTCGAAAGAAACATGCTGGATAGTGGTAAAATGAAGCCTTACTCTCTAGAAGCTAACATACCTGAAAGAAAGCCCAAAAGAGTAGCATTTGATATACAAAGAAGAACTGAAATAGATCCAATGGAAAAATTGACTAATCAAATGACTGAGATGCTCAATAACATGAACAACAAGATAGCAAGAATCGAAAGAAACAATGGTAATAATGGTGAATCACCACAAACAGAGTGACATCATGTTGATAATCATCCTCCCTTTAAGAAGAACTTCAACAGGAATTGGGGAAACAACAATGGCTCTGAAGAAGGAAGTAGGAATAGGAACAATGGGAATAATAACTGGAAAAATAGAGATTCTGACAGGGATCAGAACAGTGTTCCAAACCCTATACCATCTACCAATGTAGCTGAAGGATTCCCCTATTTTTGCTCTACTTGTGATGCACCTCATAACCCTGATGCATGTGGAATTCACCTAAGTGACCAACGCAATGTAGATTTACATGTTGATTCAGAAGAGGATATAAGAATCAATGCTTGTTGGTCTGTAGAAGATGAATCCAGAGAAAGGTTGTTTGAAGAGAATATGGATAAGTATGCTTCAAATCATCATCCTCAAATATTAGTAGCTGAAGGTACTAAAATCTTGTAGAAACCACATGAGTCAAGATATGACAAAATGAAACAAGGTAAGATAACTCCTACTGTCCAAGAAGTGGAAGAATTAGAAGCAACCCATGTTCTGAATTTAAGGAACAGAACGATCCCTGAAAGGACAGGAACAACTCCCACTAGTGAAATCAAAAAGCAACCTTTCATCAACAAAAGTGCTAATAAAGAGAGAATTGATAAAACCCCTAAAAGAATAATCCCTAAAATTATTGAAGTAGAGGAGGAAGCACTCAAAGAAGAAAGCAACAAACCATTGGACATAAAAAAATTGAATTTGATGTTGGAATAGAACTCAACAAACAAAAGGTCAACATCACATTTGGTGAACTTATGAAAGTACAACAATATAGAGAACAGGTCTGCAAAGCATTTGGGTTAGCTGAACAAAAAGAAGACCCAACATGTCATGCTGCCAGGAAATATCAGCATGACACAAGGTCACCCTCTTCTATTAGACCCTTCTATGTATCACTAAGGTATAATTCAGATGAAGGAGAAAGGTACGTTATCCACAACTGTATGTTAGACAGTGGAGCTTCTCATAACATTATGCCCAAAATGATAGCTGATCAAATGGGATTAATATGTACAAGAGATTATACCCCTATTTTAGTAATGGATAGCAGACAAATTCCTTATGTAGGGGTGATAACTGGATTGTTAGTTTTCTTAGATCAACACCCCAAAAAGGGCATAGTCATGGATGTTGCAGTAGTTGATGTTGACCCATTCTTCTCACTATTACTCAGTAGACATTGGGTAGAACAACTGGGAGGTTCAATTCAACTGGACTGGTCCTATGCTACAATCCCCATATCAGATAAGGAGAACATAATATTACGAAGAGAACCATTTAACAAGCACTCCATAGAGTTAATTCAAACTGATGAAACCATGATAA
Source organism: Wollemia nobilis (assembly GCA_028583015.1). Classification (NCBI taxonomy): domain Eukaryota; kingdom Viridiplantae; phylum Streptophyta; class Pinopsida; order Araucariales; family Araucariaceae; genus Wollemia; species Wollemia nobilis. The sequence continues at coordinate 2,610,447 of JAQPPZ010001340.1, forward strand.
ACTTAGTAAACTCTATGGAAGAAAAAGGGATGGGAGTTTACTCCATATGGCACAACCCATTCCTGGTGGAAGTACCAGAAGCAAAGAACATGGATCCAAAAGTTATGAAAATGGTAGATGCTGAATCAGATAGAGTATTAACCCAAGAAATGTGGACCATGTCTTTTGATGGAGCTAAATCCCAATCTGGAGTAGGTGCAGGTGTTAATTTGATCGATATTAAAGGAAATTACCTTGGTATTCCTTACAGACTAGAATTTCCTTGCACAAACAATGTAGCTGAGTATGAAGCTTTACTACTAGGGTTAAGAAAAGCAAAAGAATTAGGTATTAACTACTTGACTGTAATAAGGGATGTAGAGCTTATTATACAACAGGTCAAAGGTAAATATCAGACCAAGCACCCTAGGCTTAAGCAATATAAAAATGTAGTATTGGAAGAAATTGATAAATTCTTAGCTTTCAATATCTCATTTATTCCAAGAGAACAAAATCATGTTGCAGATATTTTAGTTATAAATGCCTCAGGTCTAGATCACCCAGAGATAACTACAGAATATATGGATAGATTCCCAACTATTTCAGTCTATAAGCCTTCTGTGCTAGATAACATAGTCTATCTACAGGTCTTTCAGGATGATATAGATATTAAAGATTTTATGACTCTGCAAAATTAGTATGCAGATGTAATCTATGATGAAAAGGATGAAGACAAGCTAAAAGACCAAATAGGAGAGCCAGTAGAAGTAATCCAATTGAAAACAAATAGGATACCCAAAGGATTGGTTTCTCTAGAGAGTCTATTTGATGATTTTGACAAAGCTTATAAGCCTTTACGCAGAGAAGTAATATCTGAAGACATTAACATTGGTACAATGAAAGAACCCAGAATAGTGAAGGTAGACATGGCCTTACCTGCTAAAGAAAAAGTTGGATATATCAGTTTCTTAAAAAAGAACAAAGAACATTTTTCTTGGACTTATGAAGACCTTAAAACTTTCAAAACAGATGTAATGACACACATAATACCCCTGAAGGAAGATTCCAAACCATTTAGACAGAAACAGAGGAAGTACAACCCAACTCTGCACCCAATAATGCAAAAGGAGGTACAAAAATTGTTGGATTCCAAAATAATCAGAAAGGTAAGATTTTCTTCTTGGATATCCAATTTGGTACCAGTCAAAAAAAAGAATGGTGATATTAGACTCTGTGTAGATTTTAGAAATTTAAACAAGAGTTCATTAAAAGACAATTACCCATTACCCAACATGGAACAATTATTGCAAGCAGTAGTTGGCTCAACTAGATTGTCTCTATTAGATGGATTTTTTGGGTACAATCAAATTCAGATAAATCCAGAAGATAGACATAAGACAACATTCACTACACCTTGGGGCACATTTGAATATTTAAGAATACCTTTTGGACTAATGAATGCAGGTGCTACTTTTCAGAGGGCAATGGATTTTACCTTCAAAGGATTGATGTTCAAAATTGTAGTTGTATACCTGGATGATATCACCGTATTTTCTAAGAATCCAGAAGATCATCTAGAACACTTAACTGCAGTTTTTGCTCGGTGCAAGGAATTTGGAATTTATTTAAATCCCAAGAAATGCATATTTGGGACTACACAAGGAAATTTGTTAGGACATATAGTTTCAGAAAAAGGAATAAGCATTGATCCAGACAGAATTGAAGTTATTTCCAAAATTCCTCCTCCCAAAAATTTAAAAGGAGTTAGGTCATTCTTTGGCAAGATAAATTTTATTAGAATATTTGTCCCAAATTTTGCAGAGATGACCAAACCCATAAATGATATGGTTAAGAAAACCGAAGAAATAAAATGGACAATAGAAAATATGGAAGCATTTAACCAGATCAAAGAAGCCATATCAACCACTCCAGCCCTAAGCTGCCTTGATTATGCAAAAGATTTTAATATCTACTCTTATGCATCTGAACACTCCATTGTTGTAGTTCTTTCATAGAAAGATGATGAAAATAATGAAAGGCCAATAGCCTTCATGAGTTCAGGTCTGAAAGGAGCACATCTCAAATACACCTTGCTAGAAAAACATGCTTATGCAGTAATCCAATATTTAGAACATTTCAAAGGTATATTTGGCTCAAATAAAGTTTACTATTGTATCCCTTTTATAGAAATAAAAGATATTTTTTCTCAATCAGAGCCATTAGGAAGACCAACGAGATGGATGGTAAAGCTTCTGCAGTATGATGTTGAATTCAAAATAGTTAAAACTATCAAAGGGTGAGGTTTGGCTAAACTATTGGCTAATAAAGAAGAAGAAGGATTTGATAATGTTCTCACAATAGATGAGGCATATGATGTCAGAAGAATCAATAATACCGAATGCAAATGGTATGAAGAAATTTTGTCATACTTACAAACCCTATCATTCCCTAAAGATATGTCAGCAAACAGAATGAGGTCAGTCAAGCTTCAAGCCCAAAAATATTATATACAGGATGGTGTGTTGTACTGGAAACACCCTGATGGAGTATTATTAGTCTGTTTATATGAAAGTGAAATCCCAAAAATAATTAATGAATTTCATGATGGTTTATATGGGGGACATTTTGCTCCAAGAGCCACAACTAATAAAATTATGAGAGCAGGATATTATTGGCCTTCCATTTTTAAGGATGTATATAAATATGTTAGGAACTATCATAACTGCCAGGTTTTTGTAGGAAAGAAGCAGCTAGCAGCCATGCCCCTCAAGCCAGTAATCATTGAAGCACCATTCACCCAATGGGGCATTGATTTAATTGGAGAGATCAAGCCTAATTCATCTGGCCAGCACAAGTGGATCATAACTGCAACATATTACTTTACAAAGTGGGTAGAAGTTGCACCTCTGAGAACATCCACAACTGCCACTATCATCAAATTCTTGGAAGAAAACATTCTGACCAGGTTTGGAGTTCCTCAAAAAGCGGTAACAGATAATGCACAATATTTTGTTTCATATGAAATGGTAGAATTTTGTGTTGAATATGGAATTGAATTATCCCATTCTGCTAATTATTACCCCCAAGGAAATGGTCTAGCTGAGTCATCAAATAAGAATGTAATAACTAGAATAAAAAGATCATTAGGTAAGAACAAAAGAGGGTGGGACAGTGAACTTAAATTTTCTCTATGGGCTGATAGGTTATCTATAAAAAGAAACACAGGAAGAACCCCCTATGAGATGGTATATGGAGAGAAGGCCTTATTACCTTCAAGAATAGAAAAATTGGCACTTTCCCTCCTGTTGCAAGACCATGAAGACCCCAATCCCTTACAGAGAAGGCTTGACCAAATTGTCCTATTAGAAGAGCAAAGAAGAGAGACCCTTAATAGAATGATGGAACAAACCCAGAAAACCATGAAATTATTTAATAAGAAAGCCAAGGGTACTCCATTTTCTCAAGGAGATATAGTCATCTATTGGGATCCTAAAAATGATAAGCATGGTGAAAAGGGTAAATTTGAACCTAAATGGATTGGTCCATACCAGATAGCCCATGTTATAGGGCAGAATACTTACAAGTTGCAGAATTTGCAAGGAGAAATAATGGCTATCCCTATTAATGGCCAACACCTCAAAATGTACAATCCCTGTTGAAGGTGAAAAATAAATAAAAAATATATAAAAAAAATGGAAAAACAAAAAACCCCAAAAATAGAGTGATGTATTTTGTTATTTTGTGTACTAGATAAGCTTTTCTTTTGTTGTTAGCATAATTCTGAGTTTGTTGTACACATGATATTCTTAGTTTGATGAGTATACATTACTGTTGATTCCACCAAAAATAATAAGAAAAAAGGAGATTTATTTTAGACTCTGATGAGGTTTACAATTTTTCAAATATGAGTGTTTATGCAATAGTTATTTGATATGAGATAAAACAAGATGAAAACAGAGCTGATTGAAACATCATGTCAAAGCCTCACATTACAAATGATACTTAAGGTGACTTCAAAAGTCCAAAGAACCGAGTTATCTTTGAGAGGGTGGTTAAGCTAAAAATCATTACACTCATCCTTTTAGCCAAAAACTAATCCTCAACTCAGGCATACTCTTTGCACAATTTGCTTATATCAAATACTTCTCAAACGAGAAAGAAAAATAAAAAATAAAGTAAATTGAGTCACTGCCTGAGATATCTTGGAAAACCTCTACCGGGGCTATAGACGCTTGACTAGAAGTAGGGTAAAACCAGATGGGATTAGAAGCAACTCCACCGAGGCTATAGACGCTTGACTGGTAGTGGAGCCCTATAGAATGGTGAAAATTTTAAGAGTGAAATCACATATTAGGCTTAACTATTTTTCTCAGATATGGCAAAGTTCTGAAAGACTTAGAAATCAAAATGAATGCACAAACACACACATGGGCCAAAGCATGATGAAGCAAATAGCTTTGACAAATTTTGTGTAATCATATCCTATGACTTAGCTAAAACAAGCATTACAATATATCTAAAAAAAAACTCATCTGTTTCTAAAATTTTGACCCTAGTTTCCAAATTGAATAAAAGGAATTATAGTTTTTCAATACTCTATTACTTTGATATCCTATTGTTTGTACAATTTTTTAGTTTAAAAATTGTTATGTTTTGTTTTTCAAAGCTTTGTTTATCAATCAAGATGATTTGAATTTTTGTCCAAAATTGCAATAAAACCAGGAGATTCTGTAATTCTCAAGTGCCTCATGTTTTCAACACATTGTCCCAGTCAGAGCCTATGTTGGAGCCAAATTTGACTCAAACTTTGAAACCCCCAAATTTAAATTTTTGGTTTCATCAAAATAAGCAAGCATTGTTGGTCTCTTTGCATCTTATTAGAGAAGTTGATTTTCCATAAGTTGATTAATGAGTTTAACCTTAAACATTGCTAATATGTGCACCTTTAAAAAAAATGTTATATCTTAAAGAGGTTACAAAAGTCAATCCCTTTTAATAAAACCCGACCATTTAAGAGACAAGGTTTAGTCTCCCGGATCAATAATCATATTTGGACCTAAGTCAAATGTTAAATCATTAAAGTCCTAAGGTATTAAAAGGATTTAATCAAGTGCCATGGTCTAAAAACCCAAAAATCTAAGCAATGTCAAAAACCTTAATTAAGGCTATAATAATAATTTCAAGCAAAGGCTTGAGGGTATGCACCTCCATTCATTAACAGTCGAGCACATTGACCTAAATCCAAGGGTAGCGCTTTAATGAGCCAATTGGGAGTTAGATCGATCAGGTCTAAAGGTAATTTTTAAGATTTGCATAGTATATGGTTAACATTTAAAAAATGCACTCCTTTGATTAAATCATGTAGATCCGATGGTAGCGCTTCTCCAAGGTGAAATCGAACGGACGCATTTTATTCGGTAAAACTAATTTTAAGAAAAGTTTCATGCTCTAAGGTTTCAGAGCCTAAGTTAATGTCAAAAGCTATTGATTAGATGTTAGACCACTTTAAAAGATCCAAGGGCAGCGATAATATTAGGTTTAATCCAATGGTCACATTTTATTTTGAAACTAATCCCACAAGATAAAAGAAATCAACTGCTGTGCTAATCCCCCTCAAGATCCGATGACAACACACAAGTCAAAGGTCCAAGTAATGAAATGATCATGAATGTCTTCTAGTAAATCTGATGGTAGCGCTCCATCAATATTAAAAGAAATTGATGGCCACAAAAAAATCTTATTAGGATCCGACGACAGCGATCGAGTCAAAGTCAAAATGGTAAGATACAAGTGGGGCTAATCCAATGGATATCTTCTAACAAATCCAACGGATGTGCTCCCTCTCAAAATAATCCAATGGTAATGCTTCAAAGGTAAATATAATGGTAAGCCTAAATTAGCATTCGATTAATAAAATTTTAATCACATTTAGCAAGGGTCCTAACACATTATTAATCCCCCCTTTTTTGATTAATCAATATTAAACAAAAAAATTTGAAGCATATTTTTTTGTTATCTAACCCATAGGTTATAAAAGATCCAAGGCTGCGATGGAACAAAGGTTGATCCAATGGTGATGGTGCAACCATAAGGCATAAAGGTTTGACTATGAAAATTAATTGCATCTTTTAATCTAAAGCATTTGTAGGTTTAATCAGATCGACGGACGTGACATCCCCAGAAGATGAATCAACGGTACCATGAGCCACAAGAGGGACAACTGAGAAAGGATTCCCACATAAGTCCTAGGTTAAGTCAATCACAGGTATAATAGATCCAATGACCATGGTTAGGCTCAGCAGATCCAATGGTTCCACGCAAAAGGAAGATGATCATGGATTAATAAAAGCTTTATTAAAAAGGAGAGCCAAGTCAGATCAATGATTGCATTATGATTTAAGTTGATCCAATGGTCGCGGTTCTTCCAAAGCTCAAGTTATATACAAAAGGGAGATCAATGGCTATGTTTTAACCCATCAAGATCTAATGACCATCATTTAAGTAAGGGTACCCTACAATAGATCCGATGATACAAATGAAATCAAAGGCTATAGCCTTATCCAATCTGATCGAATGATTACGCTCATTCATGGTTATTCAAGGAACCTTAAGGTATGTGTAAACGATCGGATGAGTGAGCTTGGTCGAACATCTGATCTAACAGACCAAAAATATTTATAATAAACTTACAAGATGCATTCCTCCCAATAGATATCCAAGATGATGATAGGCACTCACATCAAGAATCAAATCTTATGGGGATCCCCAAGATGATTGTTGCCCAATTAAAAGTGTAATCGATCCCTAAGATTTAATTATCATCCAGGGCCAAGGTGGCACGATGTTCAAAAAGAAGCCACCACTACCACACATCGCAGTTCCACGTCAGAGGAGAAGAAGCTTCAATGACCAATAGCGAAACTGTAAATGATTGCAAGTACACAATCCAAAGAACCCAAGGACACATAGGATGAGGGACACTACCCGCCATAAAAGCCCAACTTCGGAAGAAAATGTGTTGGCAAATTTCCTTTGGCCAATTTTAAAAAGTAGTTGGTAACATAGTATTAATGACAAAACATGCAAAAATATTGAACTCATTTCACCACCCAGTATTTGAGCTCACGAAATCAGTCGATCTTACCACCCTGGTAATCTTGAGCAGAAATTGATACGCAAGAGGTACAGAGAGAAAAATAGTTTCGAGCTTTTCTTTTCAGAGAAACTAGACTCATTACCATGAATACAATGGCATCCTAGGGAGATGCTTTTGCACCCAAAGACACTAGAGAAGTGGTGAAATTCATTACAGATCGGTCACCATACTCTGAGATTTTTGGACCGTCTGTACCGAGTAGCACAATGTATGACTTCACCCAAAAGTGTGGAGCTGATAAGAAACCTACTCTAGCACAATAGTACGAGATCAAAAACACATGTATCAAGAGTTTTTCTCGTGTGATGGAGAATGATAATAGAACCCCTTGGATAATGGCTGACCTATTTCATAAAGCTAGGAGGTTACAATACAAGGGTTTTCCCAGAAGTAACATATGGACCAACAACCTCGGGAAGTTGATATATCCAAAGGTCCACTTCTCCTCAGACTTGATGGCATGGTTAGTAGTGGCATACGATGAGAGGACTAGAACATTTCGAGATAATAAAGACCGATCGGTGTTCAACATCAAAGTCAAGCACATCAAGCAAGTTTTCAATTTGACAGAGTCTACCACCTGGTTAATAAAATGGGTAATTGAACTTCAATCTCGAATGTTAACAAGATTAGAAGTTTTTAAATCTTTGTTTGATACAAATGAGAAAATAGTTGATCAATTCCCAATTAGGAAAACTACTTTTAGGCCATGGGTCCAATATTTTTGTGATATGGTAAATATTGTCCTAGGAGTACAAGATCTCAGTGTAGTAAGCAGAAGAGTCTTATATTTAGTAGCACAATGCAACCGGGAAAATAATACCCCAATTTATGCATGGGAACTAGAATTGAGTAACCAAATGCACGAGCAGATGATAGAATTGAAAAAGGTTGTTTTTGAACAAAGGCAAGAGATGCCCTATTTTTCACAATACTCAATTTTTATCCACCTGATAGTGGGGCAATTGGGAGAAGAAGCCTGAAAAATAGTAGAAGTCGTTAACAACCCTTACGTCCAGACCAATTTTTGGAGAATACATGAAGGGTGGACTCACATGGGCTGGTTATGTGACCATTTTATGATAGAAATCCACTGGAATTTAATTGGTGTACTCCCCGAAAGGCTAGGGCCAGGAGTAAGGGCTTTCATCAAAGAAAAGGAGATTGGGGATTTCTTTTTCTCTAAAGGGTTCACCTATATTAGGCTCTATGGAGCCAAAATTCCCCCTAAGTTGTTACCAATGTATTGTCCATTGTCCCTAGCAGCTCTGGAGTTATGTAGGTAGGTGGTCGAGGAAGCTAAGATGAGACTAGTGAAGAAACATGGTAAAGTCCCCTAGCTCAACGTTCCCTATCGCTTTGGAGACTATCTATTTGTTGGCTACCCTACACTACTCAAGGGGATGTTTGATTTAGACAATATGGACTTCGACGAGATAACTTGGAGGTTTTATGACCCAAAAGGAATATACAGTAAAATGATGGAAAAATGAGAGTATGCTCGAATACAACATCGAAAAGACGCTTATGAAGAAATATTATTGGAAGCTATGGAAAAAGGAATAGATTTGCAGGTTGTATGGAATGAGTTCCCTCCTAAAGATAGGGGCAACACTCAGATTCATGAAGCCTATGATTACCCTATAGAATTGAAAAGGCTTAGAGAAGGTTCAGTAGAATCTGTAGCACCTATTTTACTTAGAGTTGCTCAAGCAATCAAGGAAGACCCTTTATTAGAGTTAATAGAAGAACAAGGTATTGATCAAATGGAAGTCACTATGAATACTACAGACATAGTAGAGCAATAGGTCAGGCCTCCTAGAGATGATCATCTTAGAATAGAAGTAGCACCAAGCACTTCCCAAGAAGTTTCCAAAAACCCAAGCGCAGCTAAAGGGAAAGAGATTGTAACCACACTTGCTCAGAAGTCTTCTCTCCTAGAATAAGCTATAATTCCCATTTTTGATAGAGTATTAGCTGTAACAAGTGTGAAGAAATTGGCACCCATGGCCATCCCTACCTCTCTAAAAATAAAATGCCAGGAGATTAAAATTCCATCAGTAATACGAATGAATATGAGAAGAACAGGTGGATTTGGGAGTCTATTTCGAAGTCACCAAGTGAAGAATCAAACAGAGATAACCACTATAGAAAAGAAGAAGCCAAAATTGTCCTTACCTTCTACAAAGGTCTTGTTGGAGAGGATAGATGAGAAAACTACCTTTACTACTGCAAATGAATAGGAATTATAGGTAGTGGCAAGAATGGGAGATATAGGAGAACAACTTACAGATGAACCACGATTAGAAACATTTGTGTCAGATATAGCAGAAGTAAATCTTCCTACCCTACAAGACCCAATTGTCTTCAGAGTCAATGAGGATATGGGAGGCTCATCAGTACTGGGAAAGGAAGGTGACATGGTCAAAGTTGTCAAGGCAATGCAAAATCAAACCATGGACCAACTAGTCGAGAAAATTGCAGAATTAAGGAATCAATTGAAAAGAGAAGAGAAGGAAAAAGCTGAAATGAAAGCATTGATAAATAAACAACAAGAAGAATTGGCACAAAAAGATACTCCAAAGGCACAACCCCCTTCGGTGGTAAGGATTCTGAATCATGCCTATTATCTAAATACAATGAAGAAGGAAATGTCAATGAAAATATGAGCTCATGCCAAAGGGCTCATCGAGATGTTTAGGCAGATTAGGGTGATTCAAATAACTGCTCGAGAAATACAGGCATTGATACAAGAGAAGGAAGAAGACTTTGAAGTCATTCGTCCTACCCTTGATTTAATGGGAGATAATTTTGAAGAGTTGCAGAGCCAAGAGATAATAACAAATGATGGCAGTAAAATCCAATTCAATATTGAGTTCCTAAAAGTGACCATGTTTGGGGTAAACCAGGAAAGGTGGATCAGTGTTGTTACTAAAATGGATAATCTGATAGAAGATGCAATAGGAAAAATGGTAGATATTGGTTTGTCCTTAGACCAATTCTTGGAAGCCCCCAATGTAGAAGAGCTACTCAGGCATATAATAGAAAGATTTAATTGTGAGTCAGATGATGAGTCAGAAATGACTAGACAATCTACCTTTCTGGTAAATACCGTGGAGATGTTGCTCTTCCAATATGAGAGAAACAAGCCCATTCTTGCCATACAAAAAAATAGAATTTTGCAGGAAATGAACATGCTAAGGTTTGTTGCAACCTTTGACACAGAAGTTTGGAGACTAATCAACAAACAAATAAAGTGGTTGCAACAAGGTCAAAAGGGAAAAAGGTTGAAACATATGGTCAACAGCTGAAAATGAGCTCAACTCTTCCAACTAAACAAGGACCTATGCCAACAGAAAAAGTCTCCAAAACAACAAAAGAGTCAAGTGCTCAAAGGGAGATAGTTCAAGAGGAAGCAGTTGAAGAGAAAATAGTTGAAAAGGAAGTAGTGGAAGAAAAAATAGACTCTCCAAACACCACCATCACTGGTTGAAATAAGCTACAGTTTGAAAAGGTCAAAGGAAAGTGTACAACATAAACAAAAAAAGAGATAGTGGAAGCCAATTGTACCAGTTTTGAAGATCAACTCAGAAGAGGACAAGTGTAAGGCTAAAAATAAACCAAGAATAACAGATTCAAGAACCCAACCTATAAGAAGGAGTGCCCAGGTTCAGAATCATCATCAAGCAATTAGAGAATAGCATTTTTGCTAAGAGGTATACTTGAGTGCCCTTTAGAGTTGTGTTGTTGTATCTCCTTTCTGTGTCTATTTTTCTCATTCATTCTTATTTCTTCCCCATTCTGTGCAGGATTTTGATAGGAAAGTACCCAAGAAGCTGAGAATATTTCTAGATTATTGAGTCAAATATTTAGAGACTTTTCTATTACCAAATTGGAACAAGGAGAGTAGGAGATTTTTGTTACATTATTTGAACAGAATATCTTCATTGTATTGATAATTTCTGAGAGAAAACAGAGTTTAAAAGCTTCTTGCTTGGTCATTTTAATACATACAACGTTATATTAATTTGGAGCGTGTAATCAATGTTTTATCATAAAATTACCATTGGGGTCTCCTTACCCGTTCTGTAATTTTTCTTTAACAATACTCGTGTTTATCAGAACAAAGAGGCAGGTTGACCAGAGCTTGTAATAGCTTGTTGGTTTCAAACAGTTTCTTGCAGCGTGACAATCGAATCCTATGGATGCAAGAAATGGTTCCAACACACCCCATCAACCAAAGGGGGCTGAAAGAACATACCGTCAAGCTGCTAAAATCACACTAGGAGCTTACACGCATCTCGAGAAGATCAAAGACTCGAAGTCCCGAAGTGCTCCTTTTGGATATTTTTGCCATCCAACCTCAACCACCCACCCACAGTTACACAATCACAATCGCACTCCTACGGTTGCCTAACTGCCCTTAGTGGTTGCCCAGCCACATCCATGCACCCGTAGTTACCCAAAATGCATGAAGGTCATTAACAACAAAGATCAGTAAGCAAAAAATTGGCAAGGCATTTAGGTTTAATTTCTATGTTTTCTGCACTGCACTTTATTTTCTATAAGAATTCATTTAAGGGTTTTATTGCATTGGTTTTCAATCATATATACAGGTGTTGCTAAATCCTTGTTTGTATTATGTGTGTGCAGGAGATAGGTATATGAAGAGCTATTGGGGCTAAGAGTGGCCCCTACTTCTAGGATACAAAAGCCCACTCACCTTTGGAGTTGTAGCAAAGGAGCGAAGAACACCCAATCATTTGCTAGAGAGTTGGAAGACCACCATTTAGAGCATTGTAGTTTAAGAAGAGAGCATTGTAATATCTCTTTCAAAACATTAGGGCAAAGCATTGTAAATTTGGGAGATTCAAGCTCCCTTATATCAATACAAAGAAAAATTATTTATTATATTGCAATCTCTTCTTTTCGTTTCGTGTGTTTGGTGTTCGTTTCTTTTTGCTACAACTACTCTCTTTATATCACCTTCCATTTGTATAAGGATACTTTTTGTTCCTCATCGGTGAAATATGACCTCCCTCAACTAGGATATCTTACTTCTAGTTAAGCCTTCTCTAAATGACATATTTTCTTGTCAATTGTTATTTTCTCATGAAAATCCTTTATTTTTTGAATTTCTCTAAATATCTAGAGTGAGAACTTGAAGGCAAGGCTTGCTTTCTACTTACACTTGCTTCCTGTTAACAAGCACTTTGTTATGACTATATAGTACATATTTAAAAAAAAAACTTGTTCCAATTATATGATGCATATTTTTCAAAACAATTCATATTTTAAATTTGATAAATCTATATAATATATATTTTTTGAAAAACAACTACAATTCTTAAGGTATTATTGATTGTGAGAAATTTGACTTTATGATTAGATTATAAATAATATATAAATTTAATACTACACATATCTTTTTTTTTTATTTTTTATTAGGTTAGTGTGAGAAACCATTATGTCACGCTCACTCATCTCATTCATGAAAACTACTCTTGCTAAATCACCTTCCATTTGTATAAGGATCCTTTTTGTTCCTAATCGATGAAATATGACCTCCCTCAACTAGGGTATCTTACTAAATGAAATTTTTTTCTTGTCAATTGTTATTTTCTCATGAAAATCCTTTATTTTTTGAATTTCTATAAATATCTAGAGTGAGAACTTGAAGGCAAGGCTTGCTTTCTACTTACACTTGACAAGCACCTTGTTATGACTATATAGTACATATTTAAAAAAAATCTTGTTCCAATTATATGATGCATATTTTTCTTAAAAATCATATTTTAAATTTGTAAATCTATACAATATATATTTTTTGATAAACAACTAAAATTCTTAAGGTATTCTTGATTGTGAGAAATTTGACTTTATGATTAAATTATAAATAGTATATAAATTTAATGTTACACATGTCTTTTTTTTGGATTAATGTTAGTGTGAGAAACCCCTACGATTGATGCTCAGGGATGGGCATCCGCATCCCAACCATGACCTCTGATAAGGGTGAGAGTTGAGCTCATCATAGGGACTAAACACACAACCATACACACACCCACCCCCTCACCAACTCTCTCACGCTATGGTTTGAACCTTGGATCTCCCGAAGAAGAGCCAAAGCTTGAAACGTTGCATTGTTCCCTAGGAAAATGTTATATGTATCTTTTTTAAAAGAAAAATATTTATTTACTTAGCAAAAAGGTACAAAACTCTCTAATTAGAGAGATCAAAGTGAACAAATCATTCTAAAAAATAAAACATGAAGACAAAAAATAACCTCATTATTGGAGTCCTCGTCATCCTCACATACTACCCTTGCCCTTTTGCTTCTTAATGATTTGGCGACAATAACTAGGGGCTATATTTATTGTTTGATTTGGTAGTGTATCGGCATATTTTTTGAATTCTCACCTTACATGTTGATAGGATATTTTTCTAATTATCCTGCCTAGTTATCTAATCATATCTTGAATAATCTTCAATTGTAAAGATCTAAAATTTTTATTTTTGGCAAGAGTTGTTATTATTAGTTTAAAATCCCTATAAACTTTGACCTGAGTGATTCCTTGCTTTGCCACCAATTTTAAGCTGATTTCACATTCAATAGCCTCTACCACATTGTTAGATGTTGTTCCCAATCTCATCATGTATTTGAGCAGGATCTCATGGGGTCCTGTAAGAATCAATTCTACTATCACTGCTTGATCAGGGTTGGACTTTGAGGCACCATCAAAGAAGAGTGTAGGAAAACATATGTCAAGCAAAGAATTGTTTGCTCTACAACCTCCTTGTGTCAGGAAATATTGGAGATTAATTTGGTAGATCATTATTCTTTCTGTGGGTGACAGATATTCTTCATATTGTTGTTGACAAAAACTAGATTTGACATTTAGGACTAATTCTTCTTTTACCCTTTCGTATTAGAGTTTTTTGCCCTTACCTTTGCCTTAAAAAATCCTCTTGTTTTTATCCAACCAGATGTGCCAGCTGAAAAAATATGGTATAAAGCTCCACATATATTTTAGGAGGGGTCTTACCTGTCAGTTTGTCTTTATATTCTTTGTTCCACTTTGTAAAACATGTGTCTATGGTTAACCTTCCAGAGTAGGAAGTGCCAAGAATTTTGGTTATTCCTAAATAAAACATGGAAAATTGTTTCACTGTTCTTCCTGCACCTATAACAAACATGAGGCCCTGCTATACTGCTCTTTTGCAGATTATCACCTATTAATATTTTATTTTTAGACTAGCTAGCTAAATACTTGTAGTCTCTATTTTTCCACACCATCAATAGTTTTTTGTTGGCAGGCCCAATCTGTTGATGTTGGACTCCTAGATGCACTGAGTATTCCCTATTACTATTGATGCTACCCCAAATAAGTTTGTCTGAAATCATGGGATGAAGAGGTCTAATGCTCGTTACATGGGATTTAAAATAATCCTAATCTCTATAGAAATGCAAAGATTAGATTGAGATTGAAACGAGTGTGAAATAAATACAATCTACAAGGTATTTGTAAGAAGTTCTAACTACCATGTAGTTCCATAACCACCCCAACTACTACTGCTTGAAAATTAGAGCTTACATAATGCAAATAATAATGCATGCCTACGACCTATGCTAACATCCGCCTTATTACATTATTGGGTAATACAAAGAGCATTGCGAAACAATTCAAAATTGACACGTGCAAGTGCCTTAGTGAAAATATCTACAACTTGCTCATTAGTGGGAATGTACTCAAGTTGTATGTGGTGCTTTGGAACTTCATATCGAATAAAATAACATTGAGTGTCAATGTGTTTGGTACACTCATGAAATATTGGATTCTTGACAAGATTCAAAACACCTTGATTATCGTAAAACAAATGAAGTGGAAGATTCTTTGGAAGACCCATGTTTGTAAGAATACGATTTAACCACATTATCTCGTAGACTGCTCCACTTGCTGCAAGATATTCTACCTATGTAGAAGATAAAGCAACCACCTGCTACTTCTTACTATGCCAAAAGATATGTCTATATCCAAGATGGAAAA
Organism: Wollemia nobilis; assembly: GCA_028583015.1. Lineage (NCBI taxonomy): Eukaryota > Viridiplantae > Streptophyta > Pinopsida > Araucariales > Araucariaceae > Wollemia > Wollemia nobilis. The sequence goes on from JAQPPZ010001340.1 coordinate 2,625,630, forward strand.
TGTATCCAGAAGTCGACTTACGATCATCAATGGATCTAGCATAGTCTGATTTCGTGTACCCTGTAAGAAGAACTTGTCATTCTTCTTGTACTCCAATCCATAGTCTGTACTACCATGGATATAATGAAGAACTCTCTTTGTTTCTTTCCAATGACTCACCTTAGGTTCCTGCATGAACCTTGAAAGATAACCCACAAAAAAACTAAGATTTTGCCTAGTATTGTTAGATATATGAGACTCCAAATCATTTGGAGATAGAGAGTACCATCTACCTATGGAGATTTATCATATCATGATAACTTAAGTCCTAGCTCCATTAGAGTTTTTTTAGACTTGTAGTCAGTCATACGATATTTTTTGACCAATGTCTTGGCATACTTCTTTTGTGTTACTCTGATATGATTCTTTTTTTGAGTCACTTCTAAACCAAGACAATAGTGAAGAATTCATAGATCTATCATTTCAAAATATTATTTCAAATAATCTTTCACTGCATCAATCGTATTCTTTGAACTGCCAATGATGATCAGATAATCCACATAGACTACCAAAATCACTATGCCAGAACCATTGTGCTTGATATAGATATTTGCATCTGAAGGACTTCTTTTGAATCCATGTTGCAATAGGTGACTACCAATTTTGATGTACCAAGCTTGTGGAGCTTGTTTTAGCCCATACAAAGATTTGATCAACTTGCAATTTTTTTGTTCATGCCCTTCAATTACAAATCCTTCTGGTTGGGTCATGAACACTTCTTCTTGCAGGTCACCATTAAAGAAAACACTTTTTACATCCATCTGATATAACTTCCACCCAAACTAAGCTCCCATGGCACAAAGTACTCGAATGGTAGTCATTTTTGCAATGGGGGCAAAAGTATCTTCATAATATATGCCTTCTTTCTAAGCATAGCCCTTTGCAACAATATGGGCCTTATGCTTATCAATAGTACCATATGCCTTATACTTCACTTTGAACACCCATTTGCAGCCAATGGGCTTCTTTCCTGAAGGTAAATTAACTAGCTTCCATGTATTATTTTTCATGAGAGATGCATGTTCAACATCTATAGTAGCCTTCCATTGAGGTTCACTAAGTGCATCTTGAAATTTTGTGGGTTCATTTTCATCCAATGCTGATATATAAACCCTTTCATCATCATCCATATATACTTCTCTATCTTTCTCTGCATCTACAGATAGGTCATCAAATTGTTGGTAAAGCTCATCAACCTTTGAAGTTGATGCCTCTGCTCTCATCTATTGAGTCATGCTGTGAGTACAAGGTTGATCTATAGTTAGATCTGGAAGTGAAGTCAACTTTGAATCACTCAATGTGCTAGTATACCATTTTGGAACCTTGTTCTATGGTGGTGGAGTCTCTTTCTTAGGCTCCTCTTCCTCTAGGTATACAGTTGTAGATGTGTTATCTGATGTGAAATCTTAATCAAATACCACATCTCTACTGGTGTGTGTTTTTTTTGTTATAGGATCTATCAACTGATATCCCTTTCAATGCTCATAACAACCAAGAAATATACATTGCATGGTTTTCTCATCTAACTTCTAACTCTTATTTTTTGGTATGTGCATGAATGCCTTACATCCAAAAACCCTTAAATGATAAATGGAGGGTTTCCTACCACTCCATGCTTCTTGTGGAGTCATACCCTATAGAGCTTTTGTGGGTGCTCTATTCAGGAAGTATGTTGTTGTATTCATCGCTTCTACCCAAAAATACTACTCAAGATGTTCTCTCTTAAGCATACAATGAACCATTTCCATGATGGAACGGTTCCTCCTCTCAACAAATCCATTTTTTTGTGGAGTATAGGCTATTGTTATTTGTCTCTTAATCCCATGTGCATTCAGAAATGATGTAAATTCCTTGGAGGTATATTCCCCCCTTGATCTGAGCAGATGGTTTTGATGGAACATCTTGACTCCTTTTCAACAAGCTTCTTGAACTACTAAAAGTACAAAAATACCTTTGACTTCAATTGGAGAAAGAAAACCCACATCTTTCATGAGTAATCATCAACAAACAATTGAAAATACCTCTTTCCACCATAGTTGTTTGGCATAGGATCACACATATCGGTGTGTACCAACTCCAAAGGTTTCTTAGCTCGTGAAGAGTTGACTTCAAATGGTACCCTATGTTGCTTCCCTACCAAGCAATCTAAGCAAAATGATAATGTGGATAAAAGGTTGGAAATGCCTTTCACCATATCATATTTTCTCAACTCAAGAAAATATCCTGAACTCATATGCCCATATCTCTTGTGCCAAAGAGAAGTAGCCTCCTTTGTGGTTGCCACCATGGTAACATGAGGTGTTGAAACAATATCTAAGATGAACAAGCCATGCTTGTATGATCCTCTTGCTACATCCTTTCCCTTTTTGGTGATGTAACATCTCTTTCTGCCCTCCTCAGCACTCAAAACAACATCCATGTCTCTATCCAAGATCTGAGGGACTGACAACAAATTGTTGGTCAATCCAGGAACATAGAGAACCTTCTCAATTTGATATTTACCATCTAGAAGAGTGACGAAAACATCTCCTTCAACCTGAACTCGATAGGTCTTATCATTAGCTATTGTCACTAGCTTGCCTTCCTTTGCCTCAAATGTCTCAAACCATGATCTATCTCCAATCATGTGTTTACTAGCACTAGAATCAATATACCATACTGCATCCTTCTACTGAGAAGATGTATGAGTCATGAGCACCTTGTGTGTTCGCTCAGAGTCTGAGTTTGAGTCTGATTCGGCATAAGTAACATTCCCCTTGGGTTTCTTATTCTTCTTCTATGGTTTGTATTTCCCCTTTCCCTTTTTCTTGTGATCTTGGTCATTGTGTTGTTTATTCTTAAACCAACACCTATTGGTTTTGTGGTTATTCATATCATAGATTTTGCAATATTGCTTATCTTTTTTTGAGGTTATTTCTATTTTACTTTTGATGAAGATCCTCCCTTATAAAAATTACCTTGCTTTTTACCCTCTTTTTTGGAGTAGAGGGCATTATCTGGCACTTCATATTTATGAAACCAATTTGACTCCTTAGTTTGAAGTAAAATTACCAATTCTACAAAGGTAACTTGTCTTCCAAACATGTTGAGAGAGGTGATCAACACCTTGTAAGATTCTGGCAAAGCTCTCAAGATGACCGAGGTCAAGAGAGTATCTGCCACTGTCTCTCCTATAACATTCAATTTGGATTTCAATTTTGCCACTCTGCATAGGAATAGGTCAACTATCTCACCATATTTTATACTGAGTGTATGTAGTTGAGTTTGAATGTTTAGAAGAGTGAATTGATTCTTCCCTTCATAAATGGTAATCAAATCATCCCAAGCTTCTTTACCAGATTTGGCATCACAAATATGAGGTCGGACCTCATCTGTAGTAGCAAGCAGAATAAACATGAGACACCTTCTATTCTTCTTATCAAATGCCTCCTGATATGGTATTGTTGTTGTAGGACGTTTTATAGTGCCAGTCACTACATCCCAAAAATCTTCAACCTAAAGGATAACTCGCATCTTTGTCTTCCATGGTGTAAAATTAGAACCTTTGAGCAATTGTGGATCTGATAGATATTTATGAACAGTGGCCATTGTGAATATTTCTTATAACACCAAATGGTCCCCCTTTATTTATACTTGCAAAGAGTACATGAAATGGAATTCAATCAAATTGATGACACCTACCTCAAAACCCTTCCGAAGAAGGTTGATGAGTTGGAGGAGTTTAAGCCAAACAATCAAAAATAATTAGGGTATGAAATGGAGTGAATATCAAAACTGGTTTTCCTTATTTCTCCTCGATGATTTATAGAAAACAATAGCTCAGAAATCATTGTTGCAGCTATAATAGGTGTTAGATACAGTAGTCCAAGCATGACAACATCACCTATAAGTGTGGACTAAAGGTACCGTATATATCGAATTATGTTATGCAATAAATTGCACAAATAGGTGTAAAATTTGGGGTCTTTTCTTTGGTTTGTATATTTTACTTTATGATTGAAATGCAAAAAAATAGGAAATTTAAATGCAAAAACAATCACAAGTGCCCACAAATTTAAACACTTAGGTGTCGGTTTCCACTAAAAATGCACCTATTACAATGCCAATTTACAATGATTTTTGCAAAATATTTGAATTTATGGTTTGCAAAAATGATATTCAAATCCACAATTTTCTCCCCCCCTTTGTCTTAGAATTTTGCAAAAGAAAATGCTTTTGATCCCCCCTTTTAGTTGTAAAATAAACAAGGACTGGAAAAAATGATGTACCCTTTCAAAATTGGGATGAAGTGCAAATATTTACTTATCCCTCCATGAAAAAAATGCACTAGGTTGCAAAGAAGTAACAAAATACCTCTGAAGGTGCTCTGCCTCTTGCAGTAGCAAAAAATTGCTCTCCTTAGGCAAAAATTGTCAAAAAGTGTTGATTGTTGACAAAAAACTACAAAAAATTGCTTTTGTTGTTGACAAAAAATAGCAAAAAAGTGAAATTATCATGCAATAAAAAATGTGGGGCATGAGCGGGATTTGAAACCGCGACCTCCTTGGTCACCAACGACTTCAGATGGGCAAACTAACCAGTCGGGCTAGTGCGCTCGACAGGAAGAAAAATCACCTCCACTCCTTTATGTTCGTCGGCAAAACAAAATTTCAAAAAAGAAAAACTTTGTCTTGAGCACCCACGAGGTTCGACCCTAAGACCTGCCACACAACGTCTTAGCGATAGGTCAGCCAACCGTCTCAACTGTCACTGGAGACGTGAATAAAAGAGCAAGATCTTTTTCTTATTGTCGTTCTCATTGAATGGTAAAAGAAAAATGGGACTTTAGTCCTAAATTCATCCTAGTGATGCACTTTTGATGTTTAAACATGGAACGTCTCCCCTTTGTACTTGATTTCCTATGGCAATCAGGAAGAGACAACACATAATTTTGTTGCTTGATACAACCAACCAATTTGTGACATGTCACTACCCCGTCAGATTGCCTCCATATCAACCACGTGATACCTCACTACCTCATCAAACTGCCTCTACATCAGCCATGCGATACCTCACTGCCCAGTCGAACTACCTCCATGTTAGCCACTACCAACAACTGCTCACCACATCAACCTGCTTTCGATCCTCAATTTTGCGTGAAGGTCAGCAATTTACGTGTTGGGATCCACCATCCTCGGGAAGCGTGCTTCAAAAATTCACCCTTGTCCTCGATCGACCTTGTTTGATCTCGATCTGCATACAAAGTAGAGTCCTCGATCGACGTGAAAGTCTTCCTGTAGCAGTTTGTGTCTGCCTAGTCTTTTTGTGTCTTGGAGTGCATCGAATGTCATCTTGGAGGATATCTTGGAATGTGTCATGGAGCATAAACTAACGTAACCACCTTGTCCAAGGGCTACACCTTGCCCAATGTTCCAAGCTTTGATACCATGTAGAAATGCGAATATTATATTGATATTGAAATGAGTGTGAAATAAATACAATATACAAGGTAGTTGTAAGAAGTTTTAACTACCATGTAGTTCCACAACCACCCCAACTACTAGTGCTTGAACATTAGTGCTTAAATAATGTAATTAATAATGCATGCGTACAACCTTTGCTAACAATATTCTTGAAGCTGAGATAGAATGGGAGGGGAGATCCAGTTCAGATTTTCTAAGGTCCAATAAAACAAGTCACCTAATTTAAGTATTCTTTGGCTTTCCAAGTGATTATGCAATTTGATTAGAGTTCTCTCTCTTAATGGTGGATTTCCTAGGATCAAGTCCTCCCATAGATTAATTGACTTACCATCTCCTAGTATCCAAGAAATTATATCCTCTATTATGCTCTTTGCAACCATTATATATTTCCAAACCAATGAGGCTCTAGGAAGTTTATCTATGTGTTTGAGATTTTGAATACCTGTTTGATTATTTACATACTTGCTGACTAGTATGCGCTAACATGCTCAATTGTGTTTAAGCATATTCCAGAGAAGTTTTGCTCCCACTGCTTTTGAAACTATCTCTATTTATTTGATTCCCGATACTCCTTGAATTTTACTTTTGGTGACCATCTCCCAAATTTACCAAGTGGAACTTTTTTATTTTGGATTTCCTACCTCCTTGCCATAGGAAGTTGTGTATGATTCCATCTGTCTTTTGCAAAATAAACTTGGGAGCATGATATACTAATAGTTGATAGAATGGAAGAGAAGCTAACATTGATTTGATAAATACTACCCTTCCTACAATACTGAGCCAACTATTATTGTAACATTGTATCCTCCTAACCATCTTGTCCAATATTGGGGTCCAACAATCTAAGGCTTTGAGATGGAAGCTCATTAGCACTCCTAGATATCTGAAGTATTTTTTGTGCCAGATCGAAATCCTAGGATAGTGCAAAAGAGTTTGACTCTTATTGTTGTAACATTTTGTGTATAGAACTAACTCTTTTGAGTTTTTATATGAGCCTTTATAGCTCGTGTGAACCAATCTAGGCATTGCTTGAATTGTCTAACATTTTGCTTGGTGGTTTCGCCTAGAAGAATTATATCATCTACAAATTGGGCATGTATTATAGCTTTGCATCCTACTACAACCTTTATTACTGTTATTTTTATTTCTCTTTGAATATGGTTAATTAATATTCTAAGAGTCTCAACTAAAATGAGGTAAAGGTATGGTGATAGTGGACACCCTTGTCTAATTCCTCTTGTAGCCTAAAAGAAATTTGTTGGTTCTCCATTTATTAAGGGGGCTAACCATAGGTTTTTTATGCATGCTCCGATCCACTTGATGACCTGATGTGGGAATCCAGAATTTGTAGGACTTGTTCTACAAATTGTATATTAACTTGATCAAAGGTGTTTGCCATATCAAGTTTTATAACAATTTGTTTCTTTTTTTTATTTTCTACTATTATGGAGGGCTTCATGCACTGTTATGATATTGTCATATATATTTTTTCCAAGCATGAACCCCCCTTAATCTTCTAATATTAGTTTGTCAAGTTTCTTCTTTATTCTATTACCCAACAGTTTGGTAATAATTTTATAGGAAGAGTTACATAGAGAAATTGGTCTGAATCTAGAGAAACTAATGACATTTTTTCTTTAGGAATCAATTCTAGAAAGGTGGAGTTGATGGCTCCAAGAATCTTACCTTTCGTCCTAACATTCTCAATCATGTGTAGCAAATCTTATCTAATGATGTGTAAGTATTGTTGGTAAAAGTTATTTGTGAATCCATCGGGTTTGGGAGCTTTGTCCTTTGGTAAAGTTGTTATAATATCCTTAAGTTCCTCCATAGTGATTGGTTGATTGAGATCTTGTTTGTCTTCCAAACTTAATATTGTTGGTATATGCTACAGTAGTATTCCCTGGGAATATGGGTTACCATTTTCTCTGGAAAGCAAAGCTAAGTAATGTTGATTGGCAAGTTCCTTAATTTTCTCCCTATCTGCATAAGTGGTTCCTTCATGTTATATCAACTTGATTGTGTTCTTTGGGTAGCATTGCATGGTTTTCATATAAAAATATTTGGTGTTTCTATCCTCCTTGCTTAGCCAAACCATTCAAGATCTAAAACTTCAATGTGTTTCTTCTTTAGTGCTTAATTTATTGAGCTTATGAATCGGGTCATTTCTTGCATCTTCTTACCATGGTTGAGGAGGATGATCCCCTATGTTTCTAGTTGCTCTAGTTGTTGCATCAACTACTTCTTATTTGGTTTGAATCTCATTTTTTTGCCAACCATATTTTTATCATGTGCTTCAATTTTTGAATTTTGCTTTTCCACTTTTCTTGGGGGTTGATGGATTGGACCTATTGGTTCCAAGTGCTTTCCACAAGTTCACTTAAATATTCTTCTACCACCCATTCATAGTTGTATTTAAAAGGATTTTTTGAGGTTGTAGTCTTTGGCCACTATCCAAGAGAATTGGCTTATGATCTGAGATAGAGTTATAAATAACGTGACTAGAAGTGAGGGGAAATTATGTTAGATGATTTTCATTGATAAAAAATCCATTCAATCTTTCTATAATATAGTTTACCCCTGCTCGAGGGTTTCAGTTCGGTTGTAAAAAAATCTGTGAAAACTAGCATGTTGGCTGGTGAAAGGTGTGTTGTAGTTTGGCTTTAGATATGGCAGCTTCGGTGGTCCTAGTGACCCCTGATATTTATATTTTAAGGATGTTGTTTTGAATAAGGATGCCTCTTATTATGATCATGCAAATATCATGAATTTTTTTTTGCATGCAACCCTTGATCCTTTTTCTAATTCCTCTTCGACTTTAAGCTGAAGAATAATGAATGTTTGGAGAAAAGCAAAGATCGTCTTGTCTTGGTTATCAGTCATGATTCTGTTGCGGATGATGTTTTATATTTGTCTGAGCATGCACTCATTTGCAAATTCATGGGTCTCAAAATTTTTGACTTTTTTAGAAAACTAGGTTAGGAGAAATTGAAGTCCTGAAGGTGATTTGGAGATTATTCTTGCAGCTAATGGGTATTTTACTGTGGTGTTCTCCCGTATGGCAAATCGTAGTAAAGTATTTGAGGGTGATACTTTCACAATCAATATGGATTATTTATCAAACCCTGGCATTTAGGATTTGATCCGATGGAGGAGAGGCCTTCTAGGATTCCTGTGTGGGTTTGTTTACCATGACTCCCTATGGAATATTGGAGGTTGGATATTCTTCATTCTATTGTAGATATTATTGGGAAATCGATTGGTCCGTCTCACCAAACTTTGGATAGGAAATTTGCTTCTTTTGCACGGCTCTATGTTGAAGTAGATCTAAATAATTCATTGCCTAAATCATTGAAGATTAAATTGGGAAACATGTATTGGGTACAACAGTTAGATTATGAAGGTTTCTCATTTCGATGTCGCATATGCCATGAATATGGACATCTCTAGAGAAATAGTAAGAAAGTGAATTCTCAGCCTTCATCCTCTTCATCTGACTTTCAAGATGCATCTACAAAGGTAAAAGGAAAAGTTCATATGCTTAATGATATGCCTAGTTTTTATGGGTTTATTCCTATTAAGTCTCGTTCAATATCTAGGCCTTTTGTTCGTCAGAATAAAAGTGTTGGGAAGGGAGGTTTTGGTAGCAGATTTGATGTGCTTGAGACTTTTGAGGAGCCACATGTTGAGGAGCAAGTCAGGAATGAAGGTGATATAGATAGTTGTATTCAAGAGCCAAGTACTTATTCTTTCCTAAATCTTTCTTTTGAATGTAAACTTCTGATAAGGAAGGGGTGGTGCCTAGTAACCCTCTTGTAGAAAATGAAGATAAGTCCAAAGAGGTGTTAGATTGTCTTGATAAAGTTCTTGATCATTCCCCTTTGGCTGAAAACTTGATTGAGGAAAATGAGGATGAGACTAGGTTTGAACCCTCCCAGGACATGATTGTTAGAGAGGAAGAGAAAAATAAAGTTTCTTCTGTGTTAGGTATTCACCCAAAAAATTATCAAAAAAGGTGGGATGGAGAAGGTGGTAAAAGTAGGAAGAAAGAAGGATCAATATAAAGTGAAATTGATAAGGAAATCCTTAGTTGATTCTGGTGTTGTTAAGACATTAGATTCTCATTTATCTATTCCCCCAAAATAAAAGTGATATCTTGGAATGTTAGGAATTTGGGTAGCAGCCCTAGACAAAAAGCTACTCAAATTTTGGTTAGATATCATAGACCTGATATTGTTTTCATCCAGGAAATAAAATTATCTTGTGAAAATATGGTTAGAATTGCTTATAAGATATGGAAAGGTGGTCACTGTCTTGCTATTGGAGCCCAGGGTTTGGTGGGTGGTGTTGCATGTTTGTGGGATCCATGAAGCTTAACTCCCTCTTGGTCGGTGCGTAGCAAGAACTGTCTCTCTATGGTTGCTATCTGCTTTTCATCTAGATATTTTATTCTTCTATCTAATGTATATACCCCCAATGATTTATCAGGTAAAATCCTCTTATTAAATTATGTTAGATTCATTCGATATCTTGCTCCCAATTATCTTTGTATTGTGGCTAGGGATTTTAATTCTATAATATCCCTGGAGGAGAAGAATGGTGGTGTGGAGTGTTTGGGCCCTTCTTCTAATTTGATGTTGGATAATATTTCTTTCCTTAATATTGTTGATGTGAAGCCTTGAAATAGGATCTTTACTTGGACTAATAGAAGATGTGGAACAAATTTTATTTCTGAAATATTGGATCAGTTCTTTTCTTTAGATAGTTGGTTTGATGATAGCTGGAATTTGTTATTAGAGATTATAGGTTGGAGGGGCTCTGATCACTATCCCATTCTCTTTCAGTCCTTGATATTCTCATTGCCAAAAAAATTGCCTTTCAAATTTCAACTTATGTGGCTTAGGGATAAGGATTTGTATGAATGTGTGGAGAGGTGGTGGGTCAAAGGGAAACCCAAATTTGGTACTGCTATGTTTAATTTTTTCGAAAGCCTCCAGTATGTCAAATTCAAACTCAGGCAATGGAACATATTTTTTTTTGGAAATACATTTCAGAAGAAAAAAAAAATACAGGATAGCTTATAGGAGATCAATTTTTAAATTAAAGATGAAGGATTGACAAAGGATCTATTAGAAATGGAAGCTTCCCTTTCTAGTCAGCTTGTTGAATGGGATCTTCGTGAGGAGATTTTTTGGAAGCAAAAATCTCGGATTGACTGGTTGTTGGAAGGGGATGGAAACACCTCTTTTTTTCACAATTCGGTTAAAGATCATAGGAATGGTGATGCTATAGTATCACTTACTTCTGATAAGGGAAAACTCTATCATCCTTTGAGGATATCTCTGATGAAGCAATAAGGTTTTTCTCCTCACTTTTCTCTGAGCAGGGCCCTCATGATGTTGTTAATATGAGGCTTATTTTAGATTGTATTCCAAGGTTGGTCTCTAATGATATGAATAAGATGCTAATAAACCCCATCTCGATGGAGGAACTTAAAGCAGTGGTTTTTCAAATGAAAAAAGGTAAAACACCTGGACCTAATGGTTTCCCTATAGAATTTTTCCAAGAATTTTGTGAAGTGTTATATTTTGATATGCTAAAAGTTGTTCAGGAATCCCAAGTTAATAAGCAAATGATTAAAGTTATTAATTCAACGTTCCTTGCTCTTATTCCCAAATATGAAAATACTAGCTCATTGGGATCTTTCCATCCTATTTTTCTATGCAATGTTACTTACAAAATTATTACCAAGATTATTGCGGATTGGTTAAAGAAAGTTCTTGGTTTTCGTATTTCTCCTGATCAAGATGGGTTTGTTAAGGGTTGTTAGATTTTAAATGATGTGGTGGTTGCTGCTGAAGCTATTCACTCTAAATATCTCTAAGGAAAAGGCTATGTTCATTAAGCTTGATATGTCCAAGGCTTATGACAGGGTTAGGTAGCCTTTTTTGTAGAACATCCTTCAAGCTTTTGGGTTCTCATACAATTGGATTGAATGGATCATGAGTTGCGTGACTTCGGCCTCCTTTGAAGATTTAATCAATGGTTTACCATCCACTTTCTTCTCGGCCTCTAGGGGGATTCATCAAGGAGATCCCTTGTCCCCATCCTTATGGCTGAAGGTTTGGGTAAACTTCTCAAGAGTTTTCAGAATCGTGGTGCTATCCAGGGATGGTATTGGACGAAGAATTCTTTATCCTAGTCTCATCTTCAGTTTGTCAATGATACTGCTCTGATGGGGAGGGAAAAAATTGAGGAAGCAATGAATTTTAGGAAGGTTTTAGATATTTACTTATCTACCTCTGATCAAATGATTAATGAAGAGAAATCAAAGATCTTATTCTTCAATACAGATGGTCAGATTCAACGTAGGATTACTAATATTCTACATTTTTAGGTGGGCTAATTGCCAATGGAGTATATGGGGATTTCTATTTCTGGTAAAAATATTGGAAGTGCTTATTGGAAAAGTATTTTGGATAGATTACGATCAAGGGTTAATCATTGGACTTTTCGATGGCTATCATTTTCTAGTAGATTAATGCTTTTGAAGTCTGTCCTTCATGCTTTGCCTATTTACAAGTTTTCTATCTTGGCTGCTCCTAAGTGCTTTCTCAAAGTTTGATTCTATTTCTAGAAATTTTTTATGGGAAAGAAACCTGGACTGTGATAAATGGAGCCTGGTCAGTTGGGATACTATGTGTTACCCTAAAGATATGGGGGGTCTTGGTTTAAGGCAATCTAATTTGAATAGTCTCGCTTTGGATGCTAAACTTTATTGGAGGTGGTGCAGTAATCCTGATTAGATTTGGGCTAAAATTATTAGCCTCAAATATTTTGGTGGTGCTCCAAATGATGAGATTATGAGATTGGAGCTGAGGGGGAAAGGTTCCATTGTTTGGGACACTCTTAGAAAAGATTCCATGCTTATTAAGTAGGGTCTCTTTTGGATTGTTAATAAGGGAAACAATGCCTTATTTTGGGAAGATTCTTAGGATAATCATCCTCTTATCCTTTCTTCTTTCCCCCACCTTCATCTTCTTCGGGATATTTTTTCTGATGTGGGCTGGTCTAAGGTGGCTGACTTCAAGCGATAAAGTCCTCTTGGAAGTTCTTTTACTCATTGCTGGTGGGATTCGTAGGGTTGGCCAAAGGGTGGCTGTCATGAGGATCATGACACTCTGGCTTCTATTTTGGCTGAGATACTGTGTTGTTTTGTTGAAGACTCTGATATTCTTACTTGGGGCCATAATTCGAAAGGGAAATACATTATTGCTCTGGGTTATCAAACCCTTATTATGTAGAGAAGAGAGGAGATTATGTCCCCCTGGTGGAAGAAGATTTCGAATAAATTTGGTTGACCCAAATGTAATTTTTTTCTTTGGCTTCTATGTCAGAGGAAATGCTTAACTTGGGATAATATTCAGAAAAGAGGTTTTTAGGGTCCTTCACTATGTTTTATTTGTGGAAAGAATGAGGAAACCATTCCCCATATTTTCTTCCAATGCTCATATTCCCTGGAGGTTTGGAACTTGTGGTGGTAGATCTAGAAAAGGCCCATCATCCATGCTACTTTTGTTTTTGAGTTTTGGGAAATCTTGGGTAGACCCCCTACCTCTACTTTATGTCTTCAAATTGCCTGGGATATTGGTCCTTCATCTTTTAGAAAATTTGGTTGGCACGCAATCGAAGAATTTTTCAAGGATGTCAACTTGGAGCCTTACAGGTATGGCTTAGAGTCAAAAGGATGGTTAAGGATAATATTGAGGCTAAGTGTGTTCTAAGTTCTCCTCTTACTTCCTCTGACTGGCAGATTATCAATAGATTGAAGATTTCTTTATCATCATCAACTACAAACAAAGGCCTTGTTAGGGGGATTGGTTCGTTGAAGGTTAATATATATGGGAAGTGAAGTCCCCCCTAGGGGTGTTATCAAAATAAACACAGATGGTTCTTCCAAGGGCAACCCAGGTAATGTTGGCATAGGTGATGGTGAGGGTGTGACCCACCTCTTTTTCTCTTTGTACAAGGGAATTCATTTGAATAATCATATGGAAGTGTTGTAAATTCTCCATGCATTGGAAATAACTTTTTCTTTAGGATGGAGAAGGGTTATTTGTGAATCTGATTCCATGATAGTGGTGTCTCTTATAAACAACAAGCATTTTTAGGATGGTTCCTAGTTTATGGCTAGAATAGTGAAACAAATTTTGAGCTTGGCTAGAAATTTTGTTGAAATTTCTTTTGTTCATATCCCAAGAGAATGGAATAGAGTGGCTAATTGTTTGGCGAAGTGGGCTTCTGAAGGATTCCCTTACTAGAAAGCTGATAGCTAAAATGATCTTGATTAGGAGAAATCTAGACTCCTTAATCAGTTAATTCATGAGGACCAGGAAAGATAATTTCAAGGTGGAGGAACCCGATTGTCATGGATTGTTATGTCCTATCGAAGTTGTTGTTAGAATGATCCATGGATTTCCTTGGGGGATTTATTGTATTTCGTATGATGTGTTGGCTTGGATCACTTGGAAATCCTTATGGAATGTATTATTTTATATTCTGAATAAAAAAAAAAATAGTTTACCTTTGCTCTTCTATTGCTCCAAGTGTACTTTCCTTTGGTCGATCGAATATTTTGTAAGCTTTCATCTACCATAATTTGATTGAGCATATCTCTTTTGGATCTCTTGCCAAACTTCCCCCAACCTTATCCCAATGGTAGGGAATAATGTTGAGATCTCCTCCTAGTATTATGTTGTCAAACTTCTCATTGTATAGTCATTGTGCTGAGTTTTTCCATGCTTCTCTTTTCTAGGTAGGATTATTTGGACCTTAAAATTTGATTACTGCTACACTAGTTCCATCTAGTAAGATGAATTTTGTACCTATCCAGTTATTGTGCTTATGCTATAAGCTACAAACTAACTATTGTGGGTCCCAAGCCAAAGCCAGTCCCCCTGAAGCTTCTACAAAATCAACAATTATCAATTTTGATTGTGCCTATATCTTCTGCCATTTTGTAGTCAGTGTTGCCTCTACTGTTCTTATTTATTAAATACAAACTATTATTGGATTTTGCTCCTGTATTAGAACTTTGAGATAGTTTTTTTCAGAGGATTTTATAGTCCCCTACAGTTCCATGATATAATCTTCATTTTTGTATTGCTTCATATTTTTATGAAGCTCTCCTCAATTTTGACCTATGTTTTGGATTGCTAGTCTTTATGTGCTTGCTAATTTTTGAGTTGTTGATTTGATTTTCTTTCCTTAGTTGCAGATCATGTGATCGACAAGCTCCTAGGAATCACTATTTCCTCTACTTGTGTTTCTTCTACCTCTTCCTTTGAGTTTCCATCAGTTTTTTCTTCAACTGTTGTGTTCTTTAGTGTATCTCCTAAGATCTCTAGTGAGTCGTCAGCTTCAGTTGTAGGTATCTTCTCTTTATCTTTAGGAGCCATCACATCTAGAGAGAAGATTTCCTTTTCTCCTTAATTAAGACTTGCAAATTTATTTTTGTGTTGGAAGCTTTTTTGATCCTATGGTTGAGATTGTCGATTTTTGCTTCTTGATCTGCGTAGTATCCTTTTGACTTCATGAAATCCTAGTTCTTTATTTTTTGTTTCTTGTGTTTGTTTAATTGGGTTATTTCAAGATTTTTGCCCATGCTCGTGGAAAGTTATACACTTGAATGGTGTATGCTCGTAGTCCAAGGGTTGTTATGTATCCAATCAAACACCTTTATTCCAATATGCTTGGGCAAACCCTTTTTCATATTGACTTACACATAGATGCATGCACATATAACATTATTGGCCTTTGGAGGAGCTCAATCAATTAACATTCCAATAACATTCCCTATTAATTCCATCGAAGGTTTGTTCAATAGGTGTTGTGGCAGAAACAAAAACCTCACCCAGAAATAAACTTCTTCAGGCTCCTCTTGAGGATCAAATGTCGTGCTCCATGGGATCATGTAGAGTGGGTTGGATCCTAGAAATCAGGAGCCTCCATAAAAGATAATGCTCTTGTCCTCCACAGAGGTAAATGTAACAACAAAGTATCCTCTACCTATCATCATGAATTCATAAGAGGAGACTTTATCCTCCCAATGTGTGCTAATCTATTTTTAGATTATGATTGGACTAAAGGCCATATTCCCACAAATTTGCCTGTAAGAGCTTGGGTGGAAAGCGTGAGCAAAGGCTGCTGGATGAGGGTT
This sequence comes from Wollemia nobilis, assembly GCA_028583015.1. Lineage (NCBI taxonomy): Eukaryota > Viridiplantae > Streptophyta > Pinopsida > Araucariales > Araucariaceae > Wollemia > Wollemia nobilis. The sequence continues at coordinate 2,641,350 of JAQPPZ010001340.1, forward strand.
GGAGGTATCTCAATCATAGGAGACTTATCCAACTTGGGTACAAAGGTACCATTGTTAAAGCGAGAAGGTGGTTTTGGATGGGGTGCTTTCCTTGCTTAAAGCATTTGACACATATGATCCAACTTCTCCTCATCAGAGGAAAACTATTGTGAAAACATGGAGAAGTTGCCTGCTTGTTTGAAAAGTGACGTTGCGGTCATTATTGCAACCAACGGACTACCATAAATCACTTCCCAAATAAGAGGCCCCTATTTTTAAAGCCCTAGCCAATAAAATATTTTCAAAGCTAAAGCCAAAGAACTACCATACCTGAACTAATACTCGCAATCTCTCTTGGAAAAATCGATCAATGCTAGGGTTTTTCGTCTTCCCTCCTCCAAAAAATGAAAGATTTTTCCAAAAAAATAAATTACTGTCAGTTGTATTTTTTCTTTTAATATGTGCTTCACTTTGCAAACCCTAGCTTTACTACATGCACTCCATGATTCTAACCAACCAAACTTTTTCAAATTGTTGTTCACATGCATAAAAAAATTGTAGATGAATCTTCAACTATCATGGAATTTGTTTTCTGTACTCTACTTTATTTAAATTCTTAACAAGAAGAAAATTTCATTCCTACAGGTATTTTACTATAAGTAAATATGATATAAATTTTCAACAATATCAAGGTGGTATAGGTTTGTTGGGAGCAACCTTGATTTAAACCCTCTAACTACCAAAAATAGTGTGAATGTAACCAAATCCTCTATGTATTAAAAAATATATATAATTTTTTTAAAAATATTTACATTTTGAATATATATATATAAAAATTAATGTGGTTAATAATTTCTTTCATTAATTTTATAAATTAAATATTTCAAGTCAAGTAACTTTTTATAGTCCTTGAACATTGAAGATATTTGACAATCCCATATTCCTTTGGATCCACTGCTTATGAAAGAAGGCACTTGTATTGTGTGCTATCCACCTACTAGATGTAAGTACCTTGTGCTTTGGAATTCAAACCTTAGACTAATTCATCAATTTGAAAGGGCATGAAAATAAAGGTTTGTGTACATCAATACTTTATATATAAAAAATGCACTTGTGTTATACTGTCCACTATGCTATGTATATGCCTTATATTCTTAAAATTCGAACCTTCAACTATTTAAGACATACAAATCTTCGTTATTTTATCCTTTAAAATTATAAAAATAAATATTTTTATTTAAAATTAAATCCTTTTTTAAAATATATTTAATGGCATAGTTTAAGATATACAAATCTTCGTTATTTTATCCTTTAAAATTATAAAAATAAATATTTCTATTTAAAAATATATACTTTCTTGCATTTTAAAGTTAAAAATATAGTTAATTGGTTTTGCCATTAAAAAAAAATGGATACTTCTATTTTCAAATGTGAAAGTTGAACATATGCTTTAATGGCTAGTCAAAATTGCACAAAATAGCTTGGGGTTTCGTGTAAACCTTGACTTACATGGCAAATGAAGTACACGATTATAATGTAAACCAAATAAAGCGCATGATTACAATAGGACACGTTGGCGTTTAAAAATATAAATAATTGATTTTAAAATAAAAAATAGACGAGTGGTCTTGGATGTGTTTAATCGAAAATTAATTATTGTGAAACGTCAAGTAATTACGGGAATGGGGATGGGATATACTAATCAATAAATCAAACTAACTAGTATAGTTATACACACTTACCTTATTCGCTGGTTTGAGTTTTGGACTTTGAAAGACCAAAATCGAAGTATTGTCCTGTCCCCTTAAACAAGAAACTTAATAGTTAAGAATTAAAATTATAAATAAAAGTTTAAGATTTTAAATTAAAAATAAATATTCTTTTTTATAAGTAAATATTTAAATAATTTAAAATATATTTATATCTTTTAAAAATTATTTTTTTCAAGAAATTTAATAATTAAGAATTAAAATTTTAAATTAAAAAATAAATATTCTATTTTTAAGTAAATATTAAAATAATTTAAAATATATTTATAACTTTAAAAGTTATTTTTTTAATAATTTTAACTCGGTTAAAAATTAAATAAATTTATAAATAAATAAACTTTAAAATAATCACAACATTCTTACAAACTGTAAAGGTTAAAAATTAGTTTATAGACCCGGCCCTACCAAAGAATGGGACGTGAGAATGAAATGAAAGATTTTAATTACGTCCGCGAGACCCAAATATGGTCTATGGGACCTTAAATATGGAAGTACAATTACTCAAATCATATCATGTGATCTTTAATATCTTTGAGAAGGTTGTTCCTTCTCCTGCTGATTTGTGTTAGCAATTCCCCAATTTTTTTTATTTTATTGTCTTCAAATAAATATGTCATAAACTCGTTTCCAAGTGTTTCTTTGTATTTGTCACGGATATCTGAAAAACTCGGGCATTTATAGATGAAGTGTTCCTCTGTCTCTACTGCCCCTTCGGGCATTTATAGATGAAGTGTTCCTCTGTCTCTACTGCCCCTGTGCTGCATAGAGTACATATGGGCGTTGTCCATCTCCCTGTTTCACATCTAAGCCTATGAGAGCTAGTCCTTATCTGAGCAATGAGTATTTTTTCCTTCCACTTGATTTCAGCGTCTATATACGTATTTTCCTTGTGGTCATACGTTGGTTAAAATTTGCAATATAATATTGTCTTTTCCTACTTGCATTTTTCCACATTCCACTTATGAACTTTTCATTCACATAATTTTTTATGTCTTTGTTGACATTTGGGTATTCATTTATGTTGATTTCCCAACGTTTCATCCATTTTTTATTTTGTTTCATCCATGTATTCTTTCGCCTATGCAACTCTTCGTCCCTAGTTGCCCTAGGCCATCTATCATTTGTCATGTTTTCTGTTTTTTTCAAGTAACATAACAGCTTGGTCATAGCAATTGCTTCTAAAGGGAACATTCCAGTTTCAGCTAGAATAATTTTATGAGGGGTTGTGGCCTTAATTTTGAGAAAGTTTGTGATTAGATATTTTTGAATCTTTTCTATTTGCCTCCATTTTGCATTTGTTGTGCCACTAGCCCACACCTCACAACCATATAACATAACCGATGTAACAAGTAGGCCAAATAAAACCTTGGTGGTCTTCCAGTCCCACAACTTGGCATTCCTACACATGTTTTGAAGTGCATATAGTGCTCTCCAACCATTTTGAGTTCTTTTCATCATACATGTATTCCAATTAAGTTTGTCATGAAAGTCTATGCCCAGGTATTTGTATTCTACTACTACATCAAGCGCTTCTTCGCAAACTGAAATTTGAGTTGTTGCTTCTTCTTTTTTGCTGAAAAAATCATAATTTTTGTTTTGCTCGTGTTCACCTGCATCTCAACTTCTTTACAAAAGAGTTATAGAGCTTGAAGGTGATCTTCTAGATCTTTGGTTGTTTTGGCCACAAGAATTACATCATTTGCATACATGAGGAGTTTTACCACATATTTGGCTAAATGTACACCCTCTCCCCAAAATTTGTTTATCCATTCTTCTAACTTGTCAATGTACAACCCAAATAAGGTCGGAGATAGAGGGTAACCTTGTTTGACACCTATGTCACTACCAAAACATTCAGATAACCCTTCCTATGTTCTGATTCTAGCCTTTACATGCTCATATAGTCTGTGAACTGTTGCCCTATAGTGAATTGGAACCTCTAGCTCTTCCATTCTCGCTCCATAATGTTTTTCTTGGCACCGTGTCAAATGCCTTTTTGAAGTCTACAAAACAACAAAAAGCCTCCTCTTTTTGTCCCATATTTTTTCCACTATGTGTCCGAGCGTGATACAATGATCAATAGTTGAGTGCTTGGGCCTAAAACCCGCTTTCCCCTTTGCTCTCTTTCCCTTTTCTTCTGCCCATATGTTGATCCTATGCTCTATCATACTCCCAAACAACTTTGCAAATAGAGGGTTGATCATGATAGTTTGATAGTTTGAGGGATTATTTACATCTCAACTTTTAAACAAAGGAATGGTCAAGCTAGTTGTCCACTCGATAGGGAAGCCATTTTGTATGACCTCATTGAAAATTTTTTTGATTTGCGGTGCCAAGATATCTACCCCCATTTTATATGCTCTGCTTGAATATTGTCTATGTCACGGGCTTTACCAGTTGCTAACTTTATTATCCCTTGAATAATGTCTTCAATTGTGAAAAGTTATTTCTTGACAATGATAGTAGGGGGTGTCTCCTACTGGTTACTACGTTGATACAGTTGTTTTCAATACTCCAATCATTGATTAACTGTTATGTTATTTTTAGTTTGCATCTTTTTCACACTTAGTTCTTTCCAAAATTTCTTTGGTTCATGCTTCCCTAAGTAAATCAATTCTTTTCTCCTTGTTCTAGTGTATTCTTCTTTTTTTGTCCTTACCAGTTTCTCATATGCTTTTTTGTTTGCTCTTGTTTTACCCGTTAGTTCTTTTAGTAATCTTCCAAAATTTCTTTGGTTCATGCTTCCCTAAGTAAATCAATTCTTTTCTCCTTGTTCTAGTGTATTCTTCTTTTTTTGTCCTTACCAGTTTCTCATATGCTTTTTTGTTTGCTCTTGTTTTACCCGTTAGTTCCTTTAGTAATCTTCGCATTTTTTTGCAATCTTCATCGAACCATGGGTTGGTTGGGAAGCTATTCATTTCTTTCTTTTTAGGTTTAGCTCTCTTGCATTTGTTTAGAGCTTCTTGAATAACGTGCATTAACCATTCACTCTTACTGTAATCTCTACTACTGTGATGTAGTTCTTCCCTTTCCTGTAACTTGTTATTTAATACTGCTCTAAAATTTTGCCGATTTTCATTTGTTAAGAGAATGTTTCCCTTGTGAGGATATTTATTTTGATTGCCTTGCAAGTGTTTTTCCCTTGGTTTGTCTCCATGCATTCAAAGTTTCATAACAATTGGGTTGTGATCTGACTTAAGTTCCACTAGAGAATCTTCCACTTCTAGGTCCTCTATTTTTGGTATGTAATTCTGTGAGCATATTACATAGTCTATTACACTTTGTCCCTTATATGTTTTGCATGTATACTTTCCTGAATTTTTTCATTTGTTCATCCCATTGCAAATAATCAAATTGTATATGCTGCAAAGACCTAACAACTCTTCTCCATATTGCGTGATAGCCCCATTCATCTTCTGAAGTCCTGATCCACTCGTTGATTTTCCTCTTCGGCATCCAAAGAGGATTAATCTCAATATCTTCGTTACCTTCTAGAATATTAGCTTGCTTATTTGTCTGTCCTTGCATTGAAATCTCCAATTAATATAATCTCCCCCAACTTACTGTATATTGAAATGTCTCTTTTTAGGGAGGAGTATGGGTCTTCTCTGTTAAGGTCATGTTTTTTATAGAATTTAGAATTCTTGGGAGCAAAATAACATGTTGCTATGCTAATAACCGACTTATTTTATAGGATTTTTATCTAGATGTACTATTTGTTTTCATCTTGTTTTTCAATTTTAAGGACCCTATCCCATTCCTCTTTTATTAAAATCATAATACCCCCATGCCCTTTGCCATTTTCTGTTGCTTTATTCCATATTGCTATTTTTTTGTATCCCACAAATTTTGGAGTCCTACATCCATCGTGTTCATGTGTTTCTATCAATATGATTATATCTTTATCTCTAGCAATGGGCCCTAACTCGGGTCCTCTTCTCCAAGGGAAACCTCTACAGTTCCAACTTACCATTGTAAGATGTTCTCAGGCAGGCCATACTCCCCATTTGTTTTGGATTTGTTTAGATGTGATGTATGCCTTTCCATTTCTTAAATATGCCTGTTTCCCTTCATTCCTTGCTGCCCTCACCTTTCCCATTCCTTATTTTTTTCTTCCTGCTGTAAAAATGTTAGGTCATCATCTAAATAAAATTGTGACCCTCTCAACATGCCTCTGTTTAAGTAACCTTATTTTATCCTCGTAGCTCATAAATGTGACCCGAATATGTCTATCTCTACCTCCTTCTCTCAGCCTGCCAATTCTGTTTGCTTTTTTTATCTGACCCTTCCATTGTAATCGATTTGACAAGAAGTCCTGGTTAAACGATTTGTCTTCCCTATCCTCATAATCTTTCAACCCTTTGATGATTATATTTGATAACTTCTCATGTCTTTCTTTCTCCTCTGTTATTTGAATTTTTACTTGCTTCTCTATCAACTCTTTTTGTTGATTGATTGGTTCTTTTACTACTTGAGACGATGTCTTTGCCTTTGCTAATTCATTTCATAGCTCATTTTCTCTTGTTTCCATGTTTTGGAGTGTTTTATGTACCTCTTTTTTTGATTTGCATTTGTTTTTTCGACCTCTATTGGATCATTGATTGGGGGGTGGATGGCTTGTTTGAGGACATGCCATTCATGTTGACCCACGTTTGCAAGGTTTTGTAGCTTTGACACTTGCTCCTTGAGTTGGTTGTTTTCTTTTTCCAGCCTCCGAATGGTGTTTATAACCTCATTTGATTTAGTTTATCTTAATTTCTCCCTCCTTTCCATGCTTTCAAGTTTCTCTTTCATCTTCATTAGCTCTTGCACATAAAGTCTTGTTGTCCACATGAGTGATGTAGTTGTGGGACTGTAAGTTTCTTTCTCATCTGAAAACTCATTTTGGTGATTTGCCTTTGATTGTTCCTTATTCTCCACATGTTTATGTGGTAGAATATTTTTTATTTTTATTTTTCAATATGCCCTCTTCATTGTTGTTGCCCTTGCTCGAGCTTGTCAATGCCTTAATATCCTCCAGTATTGTTTCTCATTGACATATATTGGTTCTTGCAATTGTTGCTTCCCTTCTTCCATTTTTAAACCCTTTATAGCCGAACCCTCTATACTATTGATCCGATGAAATAAATGTGTAATAAAACCCTCCTTGCTCCCTCTGTACTATTAATCCGATGAAATAAATGTGTAATAAAACCCTCCTTGCTCTGGAAACCCTTCGAGGGTTCTGCTTCACTCACTGAAAAAAGAAATTCAGTTAAGGGTCCTAGTATCCTTTTTCACCTGATTTGGCGAAGGAATGTCGTTGGAGTTCGTGCAAACAAATTGCAATCATACTAGAAAAAGCTCTCTGGCAGGGTCGATTCATCACAGTTGCTGTTCTGCTGCGCTCCGCTCCTCTCCTCTCCTGCTGACTTATCTTCGAATTTGGATTCACAAAACAAAATAGAATAGAACAAGATGGCTCTGGTTAACTGGCAGCAGCTTTGGCTTCCGTATATGTGTGTGATAGCGATAGTGATTACGATAATAGGAGTTGGAGTTGCAAGAGATGGAGGAATAGAGGCCGTAGACATATTGCCGTTTCTACCTGGGCGAGTGGCGTGGCCTCTGCTCAAGTTACTTCACAATGCTGTGGATTTGCTGCCTCTCTTCGTGGGAGCCGTTTCTGCCAATAATTCGGCGGAGTGGAAGGGAGCGTGTTTCTACAAGAACACCGCATGGATGGAGTTCACCATTGACAAACACAATGATAGCGCCCTAGGGGGTGGTATTCTTCATATCAAGGTCTGTCCACTATCTCAATCTCTCTAACTTTATTGGCAACTGACATAAACCTCCTTCAGCTGATTTAAAAAACATCACTGTAATTTTAGCTTAATACCAGATGGATACATTTAATCTGTTTTTGAGATTCAAATGAAATATGAATCGTGGAACAGACTGGAGTCTGGACTGGCCTGATGTACTAATCAATGCTTTACCAGACAAAGTTGGACTTTAGAATTAGTTCCTCTGTCAATGGAAGCAGAGTTGCAGTTTGGGTCAGCTTAGAGTGGTAGACAAATTTAATGCGATATTGACTACAGCTACTTCCTCTACATTGCATTCTGGCATTCGAGTACCAAGGCTTCGAGAGCATTTCATTCCCTTGGCTCTTGGATTATCTGTGATCGAACATGTCTCATAGCAGCAGATTTTATTGACTACAAAAGACCTCTAGAGTCAACCATATGAATTAATAGTGACATGAGAATTTCACTTGAATTGCTGAATTCTGACAAAAACTAGCAACTTTTTCTTCCCCCACTTAATACGGGATTAGAAAACAGAAATGAAGAGTCGTCCACAAAAGATTCTATGTGGAAAAACCCTCTTGCTACGACTCCCCAGGAAAGAGAGATGCAATTTTAGTTTCCAATTTATATGCCTTTACAGATGGTACAGAGATGTAGTTCACCGTGGAAAACTAAAACGTTGTAATTCTCTTCTCTTTACACAGCTACAACAGCATTTATTTTTCCAGCCCTTCCCTCTGCTCTGTACCTTTAAGACGGTTGTAAAGAATCCCAGCTACATGTTGTGAGTCATATTCATGTACACTTCATTTGAAACCCTTACCTGGAGGTTGAAAGGGTTCTGCCTCATCTCTAAATTCTACTAAACTCTTACAACAATCTAGAAAGTTAAAGGTAAAAAAAGGGAATTTCTGTAGATACTAATTCATTACTTCAAACATTATTATTTTTGGCTAAGCAAACGGGGGTTGTATAGGATCCCATTTCCAAAATAGTAAAGATCCAGATACAAGCATCAAAACCAAAGACCATAAACTGACCAGCATGCACTACCAGTACACTATACAATGATATCTTGCCATAAGAACAACAATGACACCGAATCAAGAGGGCATTAAAACTAACCAGCTTCAAGTGCTGCGTGAGATCTCTGTGACATCCTTTCTTGCTAAAATTTCTGTACTAGGAAAGTAAATTGAGTCTGAGCTTCTAATTAACTGGAAGTGGGTCAGAAAATCTACTCCCAAGCTGGCCAACTTATCAAAAAGGAAAGTACCTTTACAAAGAGTGGACAAACTCAACCTCAACACTGGTCTTAACCGTTTGGAGTTCTTTCAGTAGGGGGGACAAGCCTCCAAATGGTTCACTGATTCCTTCTTGAATGCATTCACTATGACCTGTGGGTCACCACAATAAGGTCATCAAAGCCTTTTTCTTTAGCTATTCAGAGTCTCGTAATAAGACTCAGTGCCTCAGCATAATTTGATGTTGAAGGGGCAATACTCAAGGCAAAAACATAGAGCACCCTTTCCTTATGGTCTCAAAACACTTCCCCAAACCTTGTAGGGCCTGGGTTTCTCCACAATGCTTCATCAAAGTTAAATTTGATTTTGTCTTTAGGGGGTGGGGACCATTTTCCCAAACTTCTCATGCTCCTTTTTATACTGAGCCTATCATCCAGTAGGAAATGGATGAGAGGCCAGGCCTTACATAAGGTGGAAGTCTACCCCTAGGGAGCAACTTGAACGAAGGATTCTTGCTATTGACCACTTCGCTAATATCAAATCTTTAATTGGTTCAAGAATCTCCATAGAATCTACTTCTTCTCCACGGGAAATTTTTCTATTCTTCTCCTTCCATGAGTCACTTAAAACATGATTTCTTTTTCGAACTGGTTATGTGGGATTGAAATGGATCCCACCTCTATTACATCATGACCACATAGTGGTATTACAACAACTTAGCAATTACTTGGCGATATTTGAAACTAGGTCTCCTCTTTGAAAGTTGAGGAATTTAACTGGTTGAGCTCATGTCATTTGATTTTCTTAATGCATTATCAATTAAGAGAAAAAATACAATGTGTGGATGTGAGAGAATTTTTTTCAATTGGTTATATGGGATTGAAATGGGCCCCATCCATATTACATCATTACCACATACTAGTATTACAACAACTTGATAATTACCCATGTATTGCATTTGGCAAGATTTGAACCTTGAAAGTTGAGGAATTTAACCGATTCAGCTCATGCCATTTTTCAATGAGTTTACACAGGTTTTTATGAGGGGTCCCAGTCCCCTCATACTGAGTGGGCTTTGAACCTTGGACCTCTTAAAGACAGGCCAAAGCCCTTACCACTACAGTAAGCTTGCAGCTCTATAAAAAACCATTATTTATAACAGGAAAAATACCATTTTATTGTTATAAAAGTCTATTAATAAATAAAAAGTAAGAGATTATCAAATTTTAAGGCACATGAATTTTGGTACCATAACATATTCCTTCCTCTCTGAATTGCATTGTCCTCAAAGTAATTGTAGAATTGGCTGTTGCAATATTTCTAAGATTTCCTACATTGCTTCTAATTTTATTTTATTTATTTCTTTTTATTTTTTTGTGTAAATAAGCTATATGCCGTATCTACTAAGGAGAACTCCCATCAAAATTTCACATATGCTATCTGGTCATTTAGACCATATTCAATGAACATTTCCATCAATTACTTTCTCTTTCTCTCTCGAACCATTACCTTTCCTTTGCTAGATCCTTGGGATTATTTTCACTAAGAGATAGAATCTCCCTTGGCGAATTACCTTCTAAAGTTTGAATTTTACAAAAACGGAGATGAGCACTATTTTTACCAAAAGGAGATCAACACCACAATAACTCGGCCAATTACCTTCTAAAGTTTGAATTTTACAAAAATGGAAATCAACAACACAATTGGCTAATAATTTTTGTTTCCTTCTTTATAAAGATGATGCCATTTTCAAGATTTTGTCTCTGTCAATAATTGATGGGCATTAAGAATAACGCTATTGTTGATCCAATTTCTACATTTCTGGACAGCTTTAGTATAATCTGTGAATCCCCTTTCATTCAAATATAACTTCCTCCTTTTTTTTTTTAAAATAACTTCATCCTTTTTCAATGGTAATCTTGATCCGTGTAAGAAGTGCCTTAGCTTCTGCATAGTTGCTCACTGAAGTTTCATATAATTCTGAGTAGGTGAAGAGAATTTTGCCTTTAGTATTCCAAGAAATACTACCTCAGTTAGCTTTTCCAGAGTTTCTGTGGAAACATAATCAAAATTAAGTTTGATGAACCCAACTTCTAAACAATACCTTTTTACAAATAGATTGATGTAGATCCTTTGCTCTAAATTCATTGTTTTAACCCTTGCATATATATTTGAATCTTGTCATCAAGAGGCTATCACATTTTATTCACACCTGACACTTCTCATGGCAAGCACCATGCTTGTAAACAGTTTGTAAGAGAGGCAAGAATTGAATCCAAATTTGGATATGATTTTGGGATGTGTTTTTGAAAACTTTGTTATTCCATGCAGTCATAAATTCTAACAGATAATAGAAGGAGCAATCCCTTCACAAAGTGCTTAATGCTTTAGCTTTGAAACATTTTATCAACTCTTTCAATGTCTTTGGAGCAACCTACTAGATCCTCATTTTATTGGAAAAGCAACATGAAATGATGGAAGCAAAAGGACAATGAAATAATAGATGATTTGATGTTTCTAGCTCCTCCTTACACAAACACACCTAAAAGGTTCATGATATCCTCTTCTTTGCATATTATATAATCTATAAGATTTTTGCTTTGAATAGATAACCAGGAATGTTGAGGCCTTAGGGAGAGCCTGAAGTGACCAAATATTCTTCCAATAGAAATCCTTTAAAGTAGAGGATTCTGATTGCTTTAAAGCCTTCTATCCCAACTTGGCCGAGTGTCCACCATCTTTTAATAGATTTCAAACCATTGAAGAATCTTTTGGAGCTCCTTTGTTGCTTGTTTAATGTCATCCTCTCCCACAACCAGATTGCTAATGGAATTCGAAGAGTTGGAATTGTTGTTCACATCAATATAATTTTTGACTTTCGAGCCTCTATGAACCAAAGCATTGGCCCAATGTTTTCCATTTTGGATGAAAAATAAAAGGATAAGGCTTCAACCAAGTAGAGAGGAGCAGCAGCAATAGCCTCTCTTTTCAATGGATGATTTTGAAAGTATAGCGGAGGAGTTAGTGGCAAAGGCATAGGAAGAGGCATGGACACAAAGAGAGAGGACTTTAGGGTTTAGGGTTTAGGAGTTTCTGCTAGAGCAAAGGGCAAAGGCATTGCAAGACACTAGGTAGTGGGCCTATTGAGGAATTTTGACACATTTTGTAATTTGTACCTTTTTATATCATAAGCAATACAAGAATATTTGAATTTTGGAGGCATTAAAATTTCTTTAATTGAAGTGTGTTTTGTTACTTTCATGTATAGTTTAAGGTTGTATCATTTACGGTATTAATTTTGGATTTGTATAATGTTAATTAATTGTGATATGCATGAATTTTTTTTTTTCCAATGAAAAATTTTATTTTCTTCGTTTTTTTTGTTGTTGAGTATTTCCAAGTATTTTTGCCAAGTTTGAGTCTGATTCCTGATTTGGCCTTGCAGAGTTTATGCTGAGTCTGAGTTTTTCTACTATGGGTGCAAGTATTCCTCCCAACTGCAGAATCTACAATTTTTGAGCTTCATTCTCTTCCTTCAATTTCTTTGCATAGGCTTGATATCAAGCCCACTAAAAGCCATAGTTCTGTGACTTTTGCTCGATCTCCACAAGCTTAGCCTTCAATTCTGCCTCTCTCTTGGCTGATTCAACCTCCTTCCTTGCAGCTTTTGCAAGTTGCTCATCTCAACCTGCAATCAGCTGATCCTGGTTAGCGATTAACTGCACTTTTGCTTCAAGTGCTTGTTCCCTCACTGTGCACTCTGACTTCAACTAACCAATCAGCTGATCTTGCTCCTCCTGCGCTTGCCTCATCCTGTCCAGTTCTTGCCTTGTCTTTGCTAGTTTTGCTTTGGCCTCCCGTTGCACTTGTCGAAGCTGGCCTTCTATCTCCCACAATTGGGTAGACTGTTCTTCCTCCTTCAATTTCGGACTATTGACCATTTCCTGAAACGTCTCTAACCCGGCTACCAACCATTGAATTAGATATGCCAAGAAATTCATTTTGGCATAGGATTAAACTCCAATGCTAGTCTGATTTTCTTGACACCCGACAATTTAGAAAGTTTGTTCGTCCTTCCCTCCCCAATATAAACCTGTGGTGGGTACCGGTACAAAGCTGGAGTTCCTTTTGGCAGCTCCATCACTCTAACCATTGATTGTACGCTACTGCTGCCTGCCCCAAGCTCTCATGGATGAAATCAATGGTTTCCTCAAATCTTCTCATCCTCTCTTCTCCTTGTGCCCAACTCGGCAACTTGCCCAACTTTGCCTCCATCCGCAAATGCTTAGTCACCATTCTCCAACGTAACCTACTCGGAACTCACTTCTTACCTTGCAAATTAAACAACCCGCTCATCTTTTCGAAAAATACATCAACTTGCTCATTGATTCTTCCGCCGTGAATTGGGGGCTGCCTCAAATTTGGCACTTCAATGAGGAAGTGCTCACTCGTCTCTCCTTCCTCCCCAAGCTCAGGTTCATCATCTGTGTCATCTCCCATGGTGGTCTCTTCAATTTCTTCTCCACCATGCCCTTTTAGGATGATCTTTATCTTGGTGGCTTTCGCTTCCTGAATCCTTGGTTCTTTCTCTCCTTCTACATCAGCCTGCTTATGCACAGTGTTCGCCATCTCCTTGCCTTTTTATGGTTCATCTGCTGGCGGTTGATTAGTCTGTCCCTTTTAGATGTTGTGTTAATGTTGTGTTTTGCGTTGTTGTAGATGTTACTCCAATTGGTGCCTCCTCGTCTCGAGGTGGTGAACCACACATTTCGACCTCCTCTGCAAACTGTTGCAGTGGTGTTGTGGCATAACTTTCTTGTTGGAAAGTTGGCATATCCGCATTCATCGTGATGTCTCCTGCGTACTTTCCTACATACATTGCGGGCGCTTCCTCGAACGATGGAGATGCCTCCATTGCATCCACTGTAGACTGCACTTCTTCATCAACATCTATAACAATTGGTGTTGCCTGCACTCCTTCCTACATAGTTCTCCTTTCTTTTGGCTGTTGCTCCTCCTCTTCCGCACATCATGCTCCCTGCGCAACTGCCCTCGTTTGCTTTGGCTGCTGTCCTCCTTTGGCAACCTCTCCTGAAGCCACTCTCCCGATACTTACAATGGCACCTGCAATACCTCCTCTCACAATTTGGCCTCCTAATTGCATTGGAGTGCCTAATGGCACCACAACATTCGTCATTCCTAGCAACTATTAATGTTGACTCACCATCGGTCCTTGTGGATTTCTACCAACTGTCCCTACCATTGTGGCATCTTGTGTGGGTATTGAAGGTGGAAAAATCTTGAGTCTTTAATTGACTGGCTAACACTAAGGATGTTGTTGTAGGGGCTATTGTTGTAGTTGTTGGCTATTTGTTGCCACTATTGTTCTAGCTGCTTCTATTGCTTTTTTTCTTTCGCTGGCTCCTCTACTCTCGGAAACTGCTCCTCTTTTCCATCAGAATCTGAACTTTCTTTAGCCAATGCATTAGTATCCAGACCAAAATGTGTCAGACAAACCGAAATGACATGAGAGGCAAGAAGGGGTCTAAGGATATCAGAATGAGTTGGGTAGGCTGTGACAGGGTTGAAACATATAAGAACGGGTCGAGTGGGTCGAAGCAGGCCAAAACAGATGGATTCGGCCAGGACAAGCCGAGCAGGCAAACATAGGCCGAGACGATCGGAATGAGAAGCAACAAGATGAAATGGGCTAGGGAAGCAAGGTGAAATTTGATGGGATGGGTTGCACTCAAACAAAACGGTCATAGATGGGCGAGGAGGGTTGGAGTATGCCAAAATGCGTCAAATAAGCTAAAATGACACGGGAGGCAAGAACGGATCTACGAATATCATAATGAGTTGGGTAGGCCACGACTAGCCGAAACATACAGTAACAGGTCAAGCAGGACGAAATATGTCAAACCGGGCAAGAATATGTCGAATATTCCAAAATGACATGTTAAACAACTCAAGTGACAACACCTTCGCTACCTTCCTCTTCTTTGTTGTCTTCTTATTTCTAGCTACTGCTATTCTTGTTGGTACTATCTTTGTCAATTGGGCTACATAAAACCAATGGAAAATAGTCAATGCTTCTTATGGTATTGCTTGAGGAAGACCTAATCTAGGAAACTGAATCTTCTCGTACTTCATCACATCCAAAAGTAGCACAATGGTGTGAAATGCCATAGAAAAATTCTTTGCATATTGCAACAAAACAATTCTGTATATGGTTAGATAGAAATTCTGCCCAATCATGGTTCTCTTAGACCGTTATTCCCTCCATGTACGATATGAGCCGCGTGGGCATATCCGAGGCTCTTTGTTCGTTGGACAACTTGGACATGATAACATTCATTACGCACCGCAACTTGTAGGATTTTAGGTGTTGCATCTTCATTCCGCAACTCCCATGTTTTGTGAACTTAGCAACTTCTGCCAGACTGAGATTGGTGACTTTATCTCCAAATGTCTTCAACCGGTAGGGCTCCACTCCCTCCTTCACTGATTTGCTGTTACAAGTAGCAGGTAACCTAGACACCCTTCGAAAACTGTTTGGTGAAAACAATACCCATACCTCTTTGTCACCTAACATCACCCTACTTTGCTTGTTTTTTGCATCATATGTCTACAACATATCCAACAGGTATGTCTTGAAAAAGTCGTTATTGAAAATTGGAACTTGCAAAATGTGTTGCATTCCTATGTTCCGAAAAGCTGCCTTAAGTTGGTGGTCTTGCGGATTGTCTAGCCACCATGGCATACAAAATTCACCTATAGGCGTCGTCCAAGTGATTTCATCCATGGAAATTTGCATTCGCTCCTTCCCCTTAGTTCATTGCTATGGTGAAGCTGACCATTCCTTTCCCTTCCCTTGGCGTTCTTCTAGAGTTTCAATTCTTGATCTTGACCTTGATTGTTCTCCTTCTCCTCCATGCTGCCGCATTCTCCCCCTTTGGCCTACATCTCACACACTTCCTACTCTCTGTGGTGTATGCACTCATGGCTTTGCACAAAGATAACACAGACTCCTCCTTCGAAAGTTTGAAGTCCGTGTTGCAACACCGTTTCTAGCATGAATCTTGGAAGATGCCTCCTCAACTCCACTCGTTCTCTCTGCTTCGCAATCCTTGGCAGTCGCTGCATTCCCTTTGGAATTTGCTCCCTTTACTTGTATTTTGAACTCCTTTGGTAGTAGTTACTCCTTATTGCCCTAATTGTTTTTCGGCCGACTTGGCCATCGACCGCAAATCCATGTGGCATGATCGCTCTTTGTGCCATTCACTTTTGGGTTTGCCCTCCCTTTTTTCTGTTCCTCCAAACAACTTAGACAACCTAGATTTGGACAACTCAACTTCGATTGGCCTGATTCTAGACGACTTAATCTCAGATGACCCAACTCTAGACGACCTGACTCTAGATGACTCAGACTCTGATGGCTTGGTCCTAAACGATCTTGACTCAAACGACTTGACTTTGGACAACCTCTGTTTTGATGAACAACTTCTTGACGACTTGCTTCCAGACGACCTGCTTTCTTCATACTGCCTCTCTCCAGATGACCCTCTTTCTTAAACTCAACTTCTCTCGAGAAGATTTGTACGATTTAACTTCTCTTGTGCATTTGTTTTCCTCGCTTTTGGATGGCTCATTGTATGACTTGTATGGCCTGGATGATTGAAAAATTTTTGTGCGGCACTTGTAAGATCCTCTCCTCTGCTCTTCTATGTTCTTCCTTCATCGAGCACAAGGTTTTTTTTGCCGAGTCCTCTTTTCTTTCTTTCGCTTCTAGCTACATCTTCCTTCTACTAAATATCTTTCACCTACACAAAAAAAAAAAACTTCCAAACAATGGGCAAGGGTTTTCTGCAAAACCCTTTGTACTTCTTCTGGTGCATGCCCTAGTTCGATTTCTCCAATTTAGCTTCTCCCACTGTGATAAATCTCCTTCTTTTGCTCGTAATTGACCATGGTGGGATGGTTCTGGTTTCTCTCCTTGACACTTTGAAATGTGCCCTAAGCCATGCCTTAGTTCTTGGAGAACTTGTTACCAAGTGCGCTCTACTTGTGCTCCTCCTTGCTGCTCCACTTTAGCTTTGGTTGCTTGAATGAGTAAATAAGAGCTCCTGGTACCTATTTATAAGATGAAGAAGGTAGGGGGACACTTGGCCATCACGCGACAACTCCCCCTTAACTGTCACTTCATCTTCCATAACTGTCTTGCATGTAATTGTTTGTTTTGCATGTTTCTTTCCTCTTTCTCTAGATGTTTGGCTTCTTACACCTTGAGCATGGTGGGCCCTTTGGGAAGGAGTACACTCATGTGTTTGAAAAACTATTCGTGTTTGATTGAGACGGCTTAAGCGGCCAGATGGTTTGCTTGGCTGTCTAGACGACCTTCTCCCTTGCTTGTTTGGGTGGCCTAGGGGGCCAGATGGCCTGTCTGTTGGCCTAGATGGCTGCCTACGTAGGCCTGGACGACCCAAATTGCAAGACGGTCTGCCTGGCCATCCTGACAACCTAGCTCTCGTTTGGCCCAGATGACCTCAAACTTCCTACCTCGCTATCCCAACAACCTTCTTAGTCTCTAGCCTTGCTCCAATGGCCTTGTGGGTTCAACTGCATTCCCGTCTGCAATTGGTTCCTTTAGCAACTTGTCTCTTTTTCAGACGACCTGCCATCACTTTCATCCAAGTTTGTTTGACTACTAGACAACCCTCCTCTCTTTGCCAGCTGAATTGATGCTTTTGACGGCCCAGGGGTAGTTTGTACTTCAGACAGTCACCTCATACAGCCTTTGGAAGACCCAGGTGGCCTTGCCCTTGATCTTGATGGCCCAAGGGCTGTTTGGGGACCTACTGTCCTTGTCGGACGGCTAGGGGGTGGCCCAGACCATAGTTATGAAACTTGGCAAGTTTTTGAAAAATTGGCCGAGTTTGCACCTGAGTAGTTGCTTCCTCATCTCCCTCCAACTAACTACCAAACACCTCATCATTTCTTGAATTACATTTGACATGCATTTGACTTACATTTACATTTCATGACTTATTTTATACTTTATTAATTATATGTACGACATTTCATCAAACACTTCACATACGTATAACAAAACGACTCAAAATGTCAAAACTATTACATAACAAAATTTCTTGTGCGTGTACTTGACTTCCTATATACTGCATTAATTCTGAGGTGGTTCTTGAGATGGTGTCATATTTGAACTAGCTCCTATAGAGGACACCTAAATTTCTTCTCACATCCTCTCTAAAGATAATCTCTATGGCTATATTTGTTGGTTATCGTAAAAGTAATGTAAATTTTCCAGCCCTAGATAACTGCTGTCCTATGTTATTTTAAAATAAATCAGATCTGAGAATAATTTATTCAAACATGCAACAGTCACACAGATGGCTGGAAAAATTAAATAGCGTGAACAGCAGAAGGTAAATATATTTCTGAACCTGAAATATTACAAATAAAAGAGGCTACAGCTACAGCAGAATACTTCTGCTCTCTTGCTGCTTTTCTAGCCAGCAATCACTGTTCTCCTCCCATTCTTTTCTGTTTCTTTGTCTGTGTGTCTAAAACACTCTTGATTTTCTCCTTTTATCCTTGAAAAAGGTAACCCTAATCTCTCTAACCCTAAGATTAGATCTCATCTCATCTTGAGATGTAAGGTTAAAAATAGAAAATCACTTAAGTGAAGTACAAAATAGAATCACTTAAGTGAACTTAAAAATAGAAAATCACTTAAGTGAATTTCAAAATAGAATCACTTAAGTGAATTACAAAATAGAATCACTTAAGTGAACTTAAAAATAGAAAATCACTTAAGTGAATTTCAAAATAGAATTAGAAATGTTTCGAACCACTTTTAGCACGTTCATATTGAAGCCTGTGCAAGAAGTTCCTGTCCGAGCTACATTTCTCAACAAGTAACACCTTATATATAGGGGTTAATGTAGCACAATGGTTTTGCTAGTCTATATGCAATTAAAGAAAATAGTATGCAAGAAAGAAATATGCAAATGCAATTGCTAACATTTAATGCAACAAGATACTTGTACGTGAATAAAGATCACAAAAAAAAAAATGTATTACTAGATAGAATGTACAATGCAATGTTGGCAACAACTAGTACAATCACATTGGTATTGGTGCTGGTGCTACTGGCTGTCAGGTGAGAAGGGCCTCCAATTGCTAAACTATTGCATGCGCAATATGGTATTGTTGAACTGTGGAACCGTCTGTTTAAATTGTGTCCGTGATTTTGTTTCAAAAATTGGAAGAAAAGAAATCATGTCCTCTTTGACCCCCGGATTTAGGCCAGTTTCCCACTAATCATGAATGCAGAAAAGTAGATCTTGAAAGGAAAGGGTGCACAAAATTCAAAGTAAATGCAGAAAGTAAAATACTACTGTAATCATAGTAGGGTTAGTGTGTGATTAGGCGATGCATATGAAGAGAATCGAATAACATCAATGTGCTCCAATACGTATGGTGTTTGCACTAGGAGAAGGAAAGTGTTAGCGTATTTATTACATTATGTACATTATGCGCCTAAGTAGTTGAATAATGGTTGGGGAAGTTGGTTGGGTGGCTACCTGCATATGGTTGAACAGCATACCACCAAATGTATTATATATACCATTATTTCAATACAAAGTGTATGCTCATTCTGATATGGTATAAGAGCTCTCATGTTTTTGGGCAATGTGATTTTTTGGTTGTGGGCAATGTGATGTTCCTTTCACTCCATTACCTGCATCACTCCAAGATTGCAGAAGACATGTCATCCACAACCATACCTGCAATACAACACTCCACTGTTGAAGACAACGCAGACGTCGCCAAATACAACACTGTTGACGAAGACGCGTAGGATTGGTTTGGAAACTGCAGAAGGCATAGCCGACCTGCACTTTTTGCAAATGGCAAAGATTTCACAGAAATTGATGTGCGGTGAAGGCCTGGTTTTGATGCGTATAGCCAGATGATTGCAGAAGTCGTCTGAGGCCAATTTGGAGAGTTACTTGATCACATTTGCAAGTGGACGCAGACCAACCGTCTTCATCGTGTTCACTTCACCGTCTCTAAAAAATCGTGCACGTTAATTTAAAAAATTCTCGTCTGGTTTGCATGTCTATTCTCGCAGAACTCACACACTGAGATTTTGGAATGCATTTGCAGAACAGAGATTGTCAAACGTCTATTGAAAGCGGTATCTGACGCAATGTGGACGCACAACACGTATTGATGGAAAGGTATTGCCATTGAAGAAATTTGCGGCACGGTGGATGACGAATCTGAACGCAACCCACTCCTGAGCACGAAGACCTGCAACTTCATTTGCTGGCACATGGAAATGTTTTTGCATTGTGAAGGATTGGTGATGTGCACCACGCCAGAGTAAAGTGCGACTTAATTTTTTTTTAATATTTTTCTGCTCTTGGTATTGAAAAGGTCTTTTATGCCTTTAAAATCTCGTCCGACAGTGTAGCCGGGACGGTTGGACGGCTCAAGTTAAGGTGCTCGGGGGAAGGGCACGAGTTCAAAACTCACTACGTGCGTTGTTTTGAAGCATCTTTCCAAGACAAAGCGGAATTGCATAATACGATTTCACGCCTTCAAAATTTCATCCACGGTTGTAGTGGAGTTGGTCTGTTGAGTTCTAAGGTGCTCAACGGTGGATGAGAGTTTGAATCTCCCCAAGCACACCATTATATATATATCTTTTTTAAATATTTGGCTGGTCGCGCAAAGAAAAGGTCGTTTGTGTCTTTAAGATCTCATCCGATGGTTTGGTTGGGATGGTCGAGTGACTCCAGTTAAGTTGTTCGGGAGGCAGAATGTCGAGGGTTCAAACCCCACCACCTCCGAGCACAATTTTTTTGCAAGTGGGAGACATTTAAGGTATTTTTTAAATACCTTTGGTTGTTTTTAATTGCAATATTTTCATTTTTAATTTTTGCATTAAAACTTTTGCAACTAAAAGCAAATGACCTAATTTTTTCCATGGAGAGATAAGAGATTTAAGTTTCTTTTGCAATTTGCAAGGGTATATACAAATATTTCATCCTTGTTTATTTTGCAATAAAAATGGGGGATACAAGCATTGTTTCTTTTGCAAAATTCTAAAGACAAGGGGGGAAGAAAATTGTAGATTTGACAGAAACATTGGAATTGAACAAAAGGGGGAAAGATTTTTTTTTTCTTTTTCTCCATCCCATAAAATTTTGGAACAAGGGGGGGAAGACTTGTAAGGGTGCATCGTCACCTTAGTCAAACTTCTTGCAAACCTTGGTTAAACTTCTTGCAAAATTCTATTGTAAAAGGTGCATTTTTGGCAGAGACTGACACCGTAAAAATGGGCAGATCAAAGAAGCAAAATGTTATAAAACCGACTGATGATGTTGCAAAATTAGTTAAAGATTCTTACTTTCCAGTAGGATGGGAAGGAATGGATTTTTTTGAATATGGAAAATATCTTACACTACGCAGTGGTGTAAAATCCATTCTCAAATATTCTAAAGATTCAAAAGACCTTTAGATGAATGGTGCTCAAATCCCTATAGGCGTTGTAAGGGCAATCTAGCAGAGACCGACACCTTAAAAATGGGCAGATCAAAGAAGCAAAATGTTATAAAACCGACTGATGATGTTGCAAAATTAGTTAAATATTCTTACTTTCCAGTAGGATGGGAAGGAATGGATTTTTTTGAAGATGGAAAATATCTTACACTACGCAGTGGTGTAAAATCCATTCTCAAAGATTCTGAAGATTCAAAAGACCTTCAGATGAATGGTGCTCAAATCCCTATAGGCGTTGTAAGGGCAATCTACATGACATTGATTTCACTTGACATGGCCCAACGTCAACAGAAAAGGGAAAGCAATGAGGAATCAGAGGTCATGCTCCTAATGGAAGATGCTTTTTGTGACACAAGTGACCTTCAGCCCATGATGGCGAATGCTTGTTGTGACACAAGTGACCTTGAGCCCTTGATGGCAAATGCCTGTTGTGATACAGGCGACCTCTTACCTTCAATGGTAGATATTAGTTGTAGCACAGGTGATCTCGTCACAAGAGCAGATTTTGCTTGCGACACCAGTGACTTAACAACTGAACCTCCTAAAAATGAGCTCCATAATCTCATCAATAGTAACAAATGCCATATTGTTAAAAGCATTGATGAAGATGAAGAACTTGGGTGTTTTGAAAAACACACCAAAGGCTATGGATCCAAACTGATGAACAAAATGGGATTCAATGGTAAAGGATTAGGTAAACATGGGCAAGGCATTAAAACTCCTATAATGCAAAATGTCAGGCCAAAGAATGAAGGCCTTGGCTATTTTGGACAAGCAAGTACCAGTAAAACCATGTTTGTAACACCTAAATCTTATTCAACTCCTACAAAGCATTGTTGCAGTCATTGTGGAAGAACAGGACATGTAGCAACTAGGTGTTGGAAACTACATCCTTGTGACTCATGTGGATGTACAAATCACATATCTTCAAATTGTTGGTACAAAGTGAAAATGGCCAACAAGGTTCATATTGATTGTGGATGGACAGATCTCACACAATGGACCAAAATGAAAGAAATGTTGTATGGCTTCTACAGAAAAGGTAAAACCTATGGTAGACCCAAAGGCAGATCTAGTGACAGATCGAGTGGCAGTCCTAGAGGCAATGACCTAGTGACAGACCTAAAGGCAAACCCAGTGACAATGATCCAGAGGCAGACCTACAGGCAGATCCTGAGGCAATGATCCAAAGGCACACCCACAGGCAGATCCAGAGGCAAACCCCGTGACAATGATCCAGAGGCAGACCTATCGGCAGTTCCAGAGGTACTATTCCAAAGGTAACCTTAGCGCCAGAACCAGAGCCAGAGCCAAAGACAAAGGCAACACAAAAACATCTTTCATTATTCTCTCCTACACATTAAGGGGGGATTTCTCTATGTTATCCCACATAATGTAATAAGGGGGGATGTTAGCGTATTTATTACATTATGTACATTATGCGCCTAAGTATTGAATAATGGTTGGGGAAGTTGGTTGGGTGGTTACCCGCATATGGTTGAACCGCATACCACCAAATGTATTTTATATACCATTATTTCAATACAAAGTGTATGCTCATTCTGATAGAAAGGACTAACAAAAAGCGAAAGGGCAATGTTACAATCACTATGCATTCCACAGATCAAAAAGGCGGTGCCACGATTGATAAGCACATGTCATGCACAATCTTCTGATTATTCCAAAATGAGTTTGAGCACAATGTTGAGTCCACAAAGTATAGCTTTGATTTTGTTAGATGGCCAAAAGATGTTTAGAATGGAGCCCATAGCTCCTATTGTAGTAAATTATTTACCTAAGAGTTATTTAAGGTAAATCTTTTCTCCCTATAGCAAAATCTCTAGTTTAGGGGCATCTTTTGTAATGATGCACCACCAAACCTTGCGTTCCTAAAAAAATGTGTCTAAGCCTGTTTAATAGGCTTCTAACTCATTTTGGGGGCCATGTGGAGACAAAAAGTAGTTTTCTTGATGGTTTCCTTGAATTCCATTCTGCCCTTGTCTTGTTTGGCTCCAAAAATGGCGATTTGCCAATTCTGTAAGCGGCGATTTGCTGATTTGCAAAATGGTGCTTTGCTGATTTGAGACGGATCACTCTTCCGACCGATTGCTTTTTCGACCAATTGCCCTCTTAAGACTTAGTCAAGTTTTTGACATTTCTTCAAAATTTTGCTGATTTGCAATATTGCTTTTGGGGCCGAAAATTTGGTATTTTTGTTCTCCATGCTTGATTCCTTGAGGAATTCGAATGTAGTAGCCAGGTTACTACATATCTAGCAACTTCTCGGGGCACCAAGCTCGATTGGTGGGAGATCTTGGGTCGTACCTCTAGCCTTGGGTGTGAAGTCTTCAAAATTAGAATCATTTCATGGCAAAATTGCAAAACTGGTGGGTCAACCTGGCTCGCTAATTATGACAGTAGGCTCGAAAGCGCTTGTCAATTTGCATCGCTGGGAAGCTCTAGATCACTCAGTAAATGATTCTACTATTAGATCCTCATATTGGCTCTTGGATAGGCTCCTTCTTCAACCTGTACTTAGTTTATTAAGTAGGGATTTCAACTTGGTGATTTTTTCAGATGCAGCGTTGCTTTCCACCTTGTTCTCTTTGCTGAAGATTCTATCTATTTGCTCAGATGCAAGAAGTTGTCCTTGGATGGAGAATATATTGGGCAATGCGATGTCTGTTAGCTGCTGCACTTTATTCCTCATTTCTTGTATAGGCAGCTTTAGGGAGTCATCGACAGTTTTGCATTCCTATGGTCGCCTTTGTATGTTTGAAATAGCCTTTAACTGCTTGCCCACAATCTTTCTATCTAATACACCCAACTGTTTGACTTGTGCTGCAGTTATCTTGGTCAATTGCAGCTAACTCCTTTTCTACTTGCTGAATCGCGCTAGAGGTCTAATTGAGGATGGCTTCTGATTCTACAATGAAGTCAAAATAAGCCTCGGCTTGTGTGACTTAAATATGTATATTGTCCCATAAGGACTTGACTTGTTCAATCACTAAAGTTTGCACTTTTGTCACCTTCGCCTTCTTTAATTCCTCATTCTCCTCTTTCATTTTTGCAATCTCCTTGTCTTTCTCTTGAGCGACTACCTGCATTTGATCCAACTGAAGCTTTAGGTCTTGTTTCTCTTTCTCAAACAACTGCTTCAGTTGGTCTTGCCCATGTGCCACTTGTCCCTTCAAGTCCTCTAGCTGCTTCCTCAGGTTATTTGTTTTTGCTAGCTTCCCTTTTAGGTCTTCCAGCAGCCTCTTCAGCTTGTCCTTTTCAGCTGCCTCTTTCCTTAGTGCCTCGATTTCCTACTAGGACTGCATATTTTGTTTCTGCTTTTCGGTTATCAGCTATGCCACTGCTTGGGCATTATCCAATTCTTGTTTCTTATATGCATCAACGCCAATGGTTGCTTGTGCATACTTGATGGCTGTGGCCTATTGTAGTTGCCTTTCTAGCTGTACAATTTAGAAAGGATTGCCTTTGTTAGATTTAGCTCAGATAGCCTTGTGTAATCAGCCGATGCAGTAGCTGGTTTGGCAAGATCCGTGGGGAGAGCCTCTGCTATCATTGACTTCTTTCCACCCTTTGTAAGTTGCAATCTGTAGCCGTTGGCACCTTGGGAACTGAGGCCTTGAGTTTAAGAACATCTATTCTTGTCATCCTTTTGGCCTCTTTCATTGAGCTAATGACTTCATTGGAAGCCTTCTTCTCAAGCCCTCTATTTTTTGCCTGATAAACCACTGTCTAGGTCTTGTGGTAGATTGTTGCTCTTGGATGGTTTAGATCGACTTGGGTATTTGCAGTGATGTTTGCAAAGGTGACATCATTGCCATCCTAAGGAATTGTTGGGTTGAGATGCGAGGAATAAGAGTGGATGTGATGACACAGTGGGAGGAATGAACTGAGTAGTGATGGATGTTGGGGGAGGTGGAGGTGTGGATACTAACACCTGGGTAGTGATTTGTGTCAGTGTAGTGGAGAGTGGTGATAGAATAGGGGATGTAGCAAGGCTAGCAGAGTATGTGACAAGTGGACAGGTTGTCATAACTTCAACAGTAGGTGTGGGTGAGGGGAAAGAAGTGAATTGTGGTACAGGTGATGCTGGTTGACTTGCAATTTGGGGGTGTGTGCCTCCAATAGACCCTATGGTTGTGCTTATAAGTGGTGAGGTGGGTGCAATAGAAGAAATAAGGAGGATTTGAGCAGTGGGAGTAGAAGAAGTATGAGATGGAGAAGATAGGAAGAAAGAGATGGATGTGAAAGAAGTGTGGTGATGGGAGTGGATACAGAGGTTGTTATGGCGTCCAAAGTCACAACCCCCATTGCCATGGCTCCATCCTTGGTTGGTGAATCAATTATTTGTGCAACGCATTTAATAATTTCTCCTTCCTCTATGCCCTCTGTGCCTTGAGATGTTGAGACTTTGACTGCAACTATCTTCTTTGACATTATCCAAAATTGATGCTGAAATACTAAACTCTTGTTCGACCATTCCCCTTACGGTACTGCTTATTAGCGCCAAGGTAGATGAGGTGCAAGCTGTGATTGCAATGGAAGGACCAATTGGTACATCAACTTCTGTTCATAGTCTCTTTGTCCTCCTCTTTCAGTGTGCTCTAGCCCATGCATTGCATCAAACTGCCCTTGGTGCGTAGGATCCCCTATAGTGTTTGTCTCATACCTCATTTTTTTCCAAGCTAGGATCTTTCTTGCTAAGTAACCTCGACTTTCAAGGGCTTTAATGGTCTCATAATTTATCTTGACATTGGGGTCAAAATTCGTTCTTACCCTCAAGTTGGCATAGAATGCACACCATTGAGGAGGGTGACTTTGCCATTGGTGTTGTTGGAATTGAAACTTATTTCCAGAAACGAACAAAAGCAATCCATCCACTCAGATCTTATACAAAAAGCATAAAAAAGGACGAAAGAGGAAAAATATTGTGGGCACCTGTACACCATAAATGACCACTATATTATCTGTTGATAAGAATCACAACACTCCAATGTTATGGAGGGGATCGTGGTGGGTATTTATACCAATACCAAAACCCCAATTGCATAAATAAGTTTAACCCGAGTTGACATAACAAGAGGGCTTTAGGTTAATTGCAAGTTATAAGATGGGTTAAACTGTACACCATAAATGACCACTATATTATCTGTTGATAAGAATCACAACACTCCAATGTTATGGAGGGGATCGTGGTGGGTATTTATACCAATACCAAAACCCCAATTGCATAAATAAGTTTAACCCGAGCTGACATAACAAGAGGGCTTTAGGTTAATTGCAAGTTATAAGGTGGGTTAAAAAGCCTTTTTGCGCTCTTGCACCTACCTCCTTTTGGGCATTAATAGTATGTGGTTGGTGATTTGCCAAGTGGCAAATTGCCCTCTCCTTCTGCCTTTTGACTCAAGCGAAGTATTGGTGTTCCATTCAAATCTTGGGGTTTTGCTGAATTTCAAAACGATGAATTGGTGTTTTTCTTTTGCTTTCTCCATGGAATAGTCTATTTTTTTTGGCAAAATGCCAATTTTAATATCTAGTTTCAAAAATGACGATTTGCTAATTGTGACTTTGGAGAATCACTATTTTTGGACTTAGAAGAATTTTAGAAATTTGCACAAGTTTTGAGAAGCAAAAGAAGTGGGATGCTTGGGCACCTTTTTCAAGGTTTTCACTTGGGCTAGGAGAGGAAATTTCTTCGTTTTTCCTTTTTCTTTTTTCTTTTTCTTATGTTTTTGTATTTTTCATTTTTTTTGTGTTTTTCTTTCTTTTGAAAGGGAAAACAAAAGCTGGAAAGCAGAGAAATGAGGGAAATGAGCTATGTACATATTTATAATTGCTTTTTCTAGGCTTAGAGGGGTCTTAGGTGCTGTGCATTGACTGAGTGAGATAGGCAACGACCTTCCATCTAGTGTTTCTAGCCCGTAAGCATTAGCTCCTTGAACCCTATCAATTTGACATTGTCTTAGGTGTTGTGCATTGACTGAGTGGGATAGGAAACAACCTTCCATCTAGTGTCGCTAGCCTATAAGCATTAGCTTCCTAAACCCTATAATTTTACATTGCCTACTGTAGAGTGAGTTAAATTTCTCATGTTTGCTGGGCTTGGACCTATCTTCATCCCACTTGAGAACTAGATCTCCTTGCTTGAATTCCATGTCTGTCACCTTCATGTTGAATCATCTTTTAATTGCCATTTGATGTTGGATGAATATCTTGAAGGCCTTTTCTCTATCTTCTTCCAATAAAAACAATGCGTTCAACTGTGCTTTACATAGGACTTATATTAGTGTCCTTGAGCTCCAACTAGTAGGACATTTGGAGGGAAGGGAACTCTAAATTTACGAGAAGCATTGCCTCTTTACCAAAACAAATTTACAAGGGGATGAGCTAATGGAGACTGTAGGAGTTACTCTATCTGCCCATAAAGCATTTTTTTGCTTAGTATGCCAATCTCTTTGGGACTCAACAATTGTCCTTTTAAAATTTTGACGATGTTTGTTGTTTGTGGACTCTGCTAAGCCATTCCCTTGCAGATAGTAATTGGAAGAGGTTTTTAAGTAAATCCACGCTTGAGTGCAAACTTCATCAACTTGTCTTTTGGAAACCCTGCAACATTATCAATATCTATAGGCAAAGGGGTTCCATATCTCATGATAATACCTTTTAAGTTTTAACAACTGAATGACTACCTCCTGATTCGCGGCTTTGATAGAGACATCCATCCACCTAGTGAAATAATCAGTGGCAGTTAATATCCAACTATGGCCTACACTAGATAAGGGATGAATTTCCCCAATGAAATCTAAAGCTCCAATGCTGGAAAGGTTTCATTACAACTATGGGTTGTAGAGGCATAAGGATTCTCCTTCGACCAACAAACATGCAACATGCTTTGTAATTTTTTACCCATTGAAAACAATCAATGAAAACGGTCGGCCAATAGTATCCGTCCCTTAGTATTTTGTGAGCTGTAGTCTGGGCCGAATAATGGCTGCCTTCATCATGGTATTCTTTTAACAGATGTTTTACTTTCCTGTCTTCAATGCACCTTAAGAGTACTCCATCATATCCCTTCCAAAAAAGGATGCCATTGAGCCAGGTGTAGTAGGTGGTTTTTGTCTGAATCTAGCTCTCTCTTTGAGTGTCAAACTCTTTGGTACCTGCCTCTTCACGATGCATCTCCTTATATAATCCATCCATTCTATTTGTCATTCTAAGTCTACCTCTCCGATGAGTGCCACTTGTTCACTGGAGTAGGACATGGCTAGGTTTTCACAAAGAGCTTGTTCTCTTACTAGTTTAGTTGGTTTGATTTTATCTCAAATTCGAGGATTTTGTTTATCTAGTTAGCCCTTTTTTCATCTAACTCTTTGTGCAACACTGCAAACGTTACGTTTGTGTTACTACAAAAGACAGTGGTTTTGCTTTGAGATAAGTAGTACCTGAACTTCCTAAGAGCTTTCATCATTGCAATTATTTGTTTCTTGATAAAAGTATATCGCTTCTGATCGTTTCGCTCATAAAGGAAATTGGATGTTCATCTTCTTTATCATCTTTTTATCATCTTTCTAAGTCAATATGCCTGCAATACTCTCATCAGTGCCAAGAACATATAACCTGAAATCCCTGGAGAAGTCTAGATTATTCAACACCAATGCTTTTGTAATCGCATCCTTAATGCCTTGGAAGGCCTGTTTCCCTTCTTT
This sequence comes from Wollemia nobilis, assembly GCA_028583015.1. Taxonomy (NCBI): domain Eukaryota; kingdom Viridiplantae; phylum Streptophyta; class Pinopsida; order Araucariales; family Araucariaceae; genus Wollemia; species Wollemia nobilis. The sequence continues at coordinate 2,670,449 of JAQPPZ010001340.1, forward strand.
TGTTGAGCTGAAAGTGGCATCCTTTTTCAACATTTTGGTGATGGGTCTAACTAGCTGTGCAAAGTTAGTTATGAATTTGGCCACAAACTTGCCACAAACTAAATTTGTCACAGGAAAGACATGATACCTTTAATTGATGATGGTAGTGGCAACTCTTGTATTGCTTTGATATGATCAGGATCTATTGTGAGGCCTTCCTTTGAGACTATATGCCCCAAAAGTTTCCCTCTTGAACAAAGAAGATTGATTTTTTGGGGTTTAAGGAGATCCCATATTCTCTACACCTCTTGAAGACCAATACGCGGTGTTCAACGTGCCTACTCCTTTCCTTTAAGAAGGCTGTCAGGTCATTAGGTTGGTTTCAATTGGAGTCGCCATGGGTTGTTTCCTTTTGGATGGTGTGGTTGGTTCACCAGTTTTTTGAATCCACATGGTAGAAGTTGACTTCTTTCCCTTCATACCCTTTCTCTCGTAAGAAATGAGTTCAACTGGTCAAATTTCCTTGTTGAACTGCTGTGCCTTAGACCTCGTTTTCATAAGCCTAGGTCTAGCTTTGTCTATACCTAACATGTGGAAAATTCGGTCAAGAAACAAAATTTTCATCAAAATTGGCAAATCGCCGAAATTTTACTTAAAAGATTTTTCCTTTTTCAGAAAAAGCAAATTGCTGTTTTAGAAAATGGCAATTTATTCAATCGTGACTTGAGAGAATTTTTGGATCTTTGAATCAGTGAGTTGCTGCTTCCGAGATTGGCGAATCACCAAAACTTTACCTGGGGAATTCTTCGATTTTCCAAAAATTGGCAAATCACTATTTCAGCCAAAAGATGAAAATTTCTCAATTTTGGTGGTGAATCACTTAGCAGAAAATTACAAATCGCCAATTTCACACTACGCAAAGGATCTCTGGATCTGCAAAATTAAGATCAGTCAAAGTTTCAACATGGGAGCCTGGGTCTGATCACTTATTCATGGAAAATTTGATCTGCTATTTTGTATTTGTAATGCTGATCTCGTAAAATCTTGCTGGGTTTCATAACAGAGTTGCCATTACATGAAGTACCTGAAGATTCAAAGACAAAGCAAGCAGATATGACAAATTCTGGGATAGTTATAAATCATTGTAATAAACAAACCCATGAGCAGATCTAGATTGAATTTAATTGAATTTGCATAGATCTGTTTTTTAGGGGAAAAGAGACTAGGCTTCATTTCAGCATGGAAATCAAGCCCTTGGTTCCACTGGGTGTCCTGAAACTATTGAACTGTGGAACTGTCTGATTGAATTGCACCTACAATACCATTTCAACAATTGAATGAAGAGAAAGTATGCCCTCTTTGACCTCTGGATTTAGGCCGGCTTCCCACTAATCATGCTAAATTAATCTAATTTAAATGCAAAAAAGTAAATCTTGAAAGGAAAGGTTGCAAGAAATTTAAAGTAAATGCTGAAAATAAAATACAGCTCTAACCGTAGCAGGACTGGTGTGTGATCTGTCGATGCATATGAAGAGAACCAAATAACATCAATGTATTCCAATATGTATGATATTTGCAATAATAGAAAGAAAGGATTAACAAAAACGAAAGGGCAGTGCCATAATCACTGCCTTCCACACATATATGCATTCCACAATCACTGTGCATGCCACAATCATTTTTGAAAATAACTCTGAGAGATGGGTATATATGTCATATTAAGGAGCTTTGCACCAATCAAAATGCAGATAACAATTATTGAAAAATTTAAAGTTCATGAAATTTAAATACATCTCAACAAAAGCCTTAGTTTACGGTTAAAGTTGCAAAAATTTTTGGTGATCGTGCCATTGTTAATGGGTTCTCATGAATGCTATAGTCCTTGTAGGGACTAATAACATGCCATTCATAATTCATATTCCATATATCTAATTCATTACTTCATGCTAAGGTCTATTTAAAATTTTTACCATCAATAATAACCACATATATGTGTTATAAAATATAATATGATTCTCCATAATCAAGTGACATTATCTCAACCGGTTAGATTCCTCGACATTTGAGGAGGAGACCAATGTTCAAATCTTGCCAAGTAATATATGGATAATATCCAAGTTTTGTTGTAATACCGCTATGTGGTGATGATGTAATATAGGTGGGGCCCGTTTCAATCCCATATAACCAATTAAAAAAAAAAATGATTCTCCATAAGTTATCCATCAAATAATATCCACACAAACAATAAGGTTCCTCCATGTCTTGTTAATATCTCAAGTACATGACACAAATTAAAAGATATCTGAATCATGCTAGCCATTTAAAAAAGAAATATGTATGTAAATTATAACCCTATCATCTAAGGAGGTGGTAAAAAATGGCGTATCAATGGGAGCCCATGAGGCATATGGAATTGTGAATTGGCCAACAGCATCCCGTAGAGTCTCATAACATAAGCACTGAAAAAATTTGAGATACTGATATCTTGGAAAACTAGATGCCTCAAAACAAGATCAAATGGATTTCCTAAAACTAACTGCTAAAGACTCTAGAAGACAATTGCCAAGCCTACATAGATATAGCCTGAAGAGCAAGAATGAGTCAATATTCTGGAAATCTCTCCTGAAGTTGGCATGTACCCCCCACTCTAAGATTATCATGTTCCAAATGTTTACAAAATTTCATTTCCAACATTGGCAGATATTTTGGGGATATATATACAATTGTAATATTATTGTGGTTATTGTGTTTGAGATGCATTTTGTTTCATGATTGTGATGCATGATTATATTCTGAAAAAATGGTGAGAAATCTTGAACAAACAACCTTGTTAAATAGGCATGCTATCAGGAAAGCAAGTGACTCTGCCCTTTGTTAGGAAGTTTAATCAGTATAAGATGTATATTTAATTGGTTATATGGGTTATCAACAACATTATTATTGTATTACAACCAACCCTATTATCACAGGCTGCCTTGTCACAGGAGTGTCTATCACAATGCACGAATTTGAACTCAGATTGCACTCATACAATTGCATCCCATTTACTATTGCTCCATAATGGCTTGGACAAAATGTTAAGGTTAATATTGATGTAGAGCTTGTAGTGAACTTGAGGATGACCTTGATCCATAATACGGTTACACTTGACCCTAGGTCTATGGCTACATGACCCTAGGTCCATGCATTGCTTCAAGTTCGACCCCTAACTTTAGGTGTCCTCATAGTTCGAGGAAGTGCCTGTCTATGGGATTGGAGCCTTGCCTTACAGTGTGAAACTCCTCACTTCACAATGCTTGCCCTAAATCTGTTGGGCATTTTCGTTAGTTTAATATTAATATGACATGACTTGCAAGAATTAGAAAGTTTCTATGCTCACTTTGTAATTGCTGCTTTGAATTCTGCAGACTGGGGAGAAAGCTTTCACTTTAGTTTGAGGCCAATCAGTCCAATTGTTGTTTGGGAAAAGGTGGGCTTCTTTTCATCTGCTTGTCGTAAGTTATCGGTGAATGTGGTATGCCATTGACATTTGGAGTTTAAAAAGTTTCAGTGGTTTCAGCATCTGCTGGTTCATTAAGTATACTGATGTATCAGCTTATTTAGGAGGAAATGGAGTGGGCCTAACAGTAAGACTTTGGAACTCCAAATAGGAGGTTCAAGGTTTGAATCCAATGGCGGTAGAGAGTTGTACACAATACGTTGGTAACTGGAGTTTGGTTGGTAAACATGTATTGGGTAAATAACATCCTCTATGAGGGTCAGGATGAGGGTCATCTCATATGATTTATGGTCTTGTAGACATTAAAAACTACTTTACCTTTATTACAAAAATATGTTGTGTTTAGGTACACTATGGTTGGCAGAAGAACACAAGTTCAATTGGATTATGTAAATCTCCAAGCTACTTTTTCAAGTAAACAAACAAGTTATCTGTTTTGAATCTCTAACCAAAGTTTATTTAAAACCATGTACAAAGCAAATTTTACCAGACCAAAATGGGTTGGGAAGAAGAAATAGACCATAGAATCAATGTTGTAATCAATGGCCATTGATATGACGAAGTGACTCTAGGTTTCCTTTTTAGATGAAACAGGAGTTAGCCTTAACAATATATTCAAGTATTATTGAAGCATGATGCCTAAGATTAGGATTTATGTTATAGAGCCCTGGATTTGGGGTGTCCCTACCAGGGCTAGAATTTAGCTTTTAACTCTTCAGAAATTACTATTGAGAGGTTGATAACATTAACAAGTGAGGTAAGACAGTTGTTTTTGAAGATTCTTTTGCAACCATGCTCTCTTGAATCTTTAAGGAAAGAGCAAAGGATTCTAGACTGTTTGAATTTTTTTTTGCTTATGCTTAATTTCCATTTAGATTGTACAACATTGCATGCAAACAATTTTTTTTGTCTCAATATTGATAAGATCCAGCTGCCTATAAAAATCAGAGTACAGAATCAGTAATTTCCTTCTAAGGCTTAAAGAGATTTGTATTTCATATACCATTATCTTTTTATAAAAACGGGAAAAGAAATTAAGCTCCAATATTTTATAACTGCAAATCAATTCAACAGATGCATAAGAAACTTCTAAGTTTAAAGATCTTGTATGACTGCAATGCGGTGTTAAAAATCCTGCAGTCTAGACCCAAAATATGCTTTTAGACAAGAACCTTCACTGTCACGTATAGGATTTCATGTATTTGCAAAAACTTCAAAATGACATAATGGAGACAATACGTACAAGGATAATTGTGGCCGTTTAGAGGGATGATTGCATGGGGACTCAACCAGATCCATGAGAATTAGTATTGAACATGACCGATACCAAACAAGTCCATGGACAGGCATCCCTTGATGTTTGCAAGTGCTCTCCTATCAAGACTTAGACCCACAATTTTGTGACGATTAAACTTGTGGTATCCTACTATCCTTTCAAGTTTATAAATAAGATTATAAGATATTGCTTATCTCCTTGAGCTTACTTTCTTTGAGCTTTGTCTCATGGTGGAGGATCCAATAGCATAATGATAAAAAATGAGATAATTTTTTTATTTGCTTAACTTACTCTCGTTGGGCTTCATCTTGATTTAGAAGAGCCATATGCTTTGGTTTTCAAGCTTACCATCTTGGGTTTTTTTCTCAAGCTAGAAGAGCCAAAGTCAGAAGAGCCAAATCTTTCAGTCCTTGAGATTACCCTTTTAGGGACTCATCTGGAGTCAAAAGAGCTAAAGCCTTCAGTTCTCAAGTTTACCATGTTGAGGCTTTGTCTGAAGTCAGAAGAGGCAAGTAATGTTTATATGATCTATATGAACAAATTCAGATTGAGACTTTATAATGGCAAGTAGAAGGTCCAAAGTGAACTAAAAAAATGGTTGATTGTTGCTTAAGTCATTTGGAATTCCTTTGTGGAGAGATTACTGAACAATGTTATGTGTCTTCTGCTAGACCAAACTTGTGTTTGAGTTTTGGATCAGACTTTGCAATGTACAAGTAAAAATGAAATAAAATAAAAAGTCTACTAAGAGTCTTGGCAGCAATATTAAAATATTGCTGCCAATAGTCAAAGTATTGGGTGGAAAGGGGGACTCCTCATTCAGGCTGGAAAGGCCAGCTTAGTCAAAGCCACCGATTGAGGTGTGCAACAAAATAGAACAGATCCAGCGGAACTTCCTATGGTCGGGCTCTGAACATAAGCAGAGATTTCATTTAGTTGCATGGGACCAAGTCTGTTCTAGGAAAGAATATGGAGGCATCGGGCTCAGGAAAGTCAGAAACATGAATTCAGCTCTTATAGCCAAACAAGGGTGGAGGGTCCTTCAGAATGAAAACTCTCTATGGGTTGACATTATCAAGGCCAAGTACCTCTGGAACCAAGCAAATTTCTTGGATGATCCCTCACCCATCCCAGGTTTTGTAGTTTAGACTTCCATCATAAGGTCAAGAGAGATCATTAGGAAAGGCATCCGATGGAAGCTTGGAAATGGTCAGAAAATAAACTTTTGGGAGGACAGATGGCTGGGCGACAGTCCACTCCAGAACTGTGCTGACCTAATTTGCTTAAAAACTGTTACTGATACCCTGTTTGGTTCAAAAGTGTGCAATTTCATTGACACCAACAACAGGTGTTGGAAATCCATTCCTCTTGGTGATCTGAATGAGGAACAAAGAAGAGCTACTATTGTTTTATCTGACATGTTGCGCCTTTGTGTCATCCCTAGCTCTCTAGTGGAAGACAAGCTCCTTTGGGCACCTAATGTGAATGGTTTTTTTACTGTTAAATCTGCCTATTTCCTCACTGAGAGTCCAGGTCAGCCGTGGTTCCCTTCAAAGATTATTTGGAATAAACACTTCATACCCAAAGTCAATTTCTTTTGTTGGCTTGCTATCTAAGATAAAATCCTTTCCATTCCTAACCTCCAGATCCGTGGACTCCCTATTTCTAATTGTTGCTACTTGTGCAATCAAGCTTGCAAATCCACCCAACACATCTTGTTTTGCAGTTTTTCTCTCAACATTCTTTCATCCTTATTTTCCACCGTTGGGATTGCCTGGGCTCCACCCTTTCTCTTGAATGATTTGTGCTTGCAGTGGCCCAACCCCTTCAGGAGCTTCCACTTAAAAACTTTTCGGACTTTTTTTCTCCCCCATTTTTTATGGGAAGTTTGGAAAGAACGTATTTCAAGAGCCTTTAATAACTCTACCCATTATTTCCAGTTTGTGCTCTCAAGAATCCTCCAGGCGGCCACTGAGAACCTCTCTATCAACCAGGGTTTTAGGCTTCCTGAATCTCCGGATGAAGCCAGTCTGGCTAGGTTCCCTCTTGTCCTATCTCTCCCTCAAACTCTATGGTGGATTGTTCGCTCATTAAATGGTCTCCTCCACCCCCTAGGCTGGATAAAATTCAATTTTGATGGAGCAGCCAAGGGTAACCCTGGCCCTACTGGTGCTGGAGGCATTTTTAGAAATCATGAAGGGAAGATCATTCTAGCCTTTGCAAAAAACCTTGGGGTCCAAACTAATCATTTTGCTGAAGCACGAGCTCTTTTTCAAGGTCTGTCTCTTTTGCCCCTCTTACATTGTCCTAACTTAGTGGTTGAAGGTGATTCGGTGAACATCATTAAAAGCCTTGTAGGGACTCAGTCTGTTTCCTGGAACATATCCAACCTGATTTCCGAAGCCAAAACCCTCCTAAGATTATCCACCAATGTTACCATTCAGCATGTCTATAGAGAAGGTAACCAAGCTGCTGATCAGTTAGCCAATTTGGGCGTCCTTGATCCCAACCTACCATCTGGAATGAGAATTTCCCTCCTGCACCGCTTGATGGCGATTTTCTATCTGTGTCTTTTAAGTGATCTCTCCCCAAAGGGTTGGAGGGATGTTGTTTTCCTTTTATGGGGCTTAGCCAGCGTTACCATCATCCACATCTTTGCTGCAGCACGAAGTTTCCATGTTCCAGTGGAAGGGTTTGCGGTGCATATCCAGCTCTTTGAGGTCACTGGTGTTCAAAGATTTCTTCGAACTATGTCTGTTCTTATTCCTAGGTGCATGGGGAATATGTGTATTAATGAAGATCTCACAGGTGTCATCCGATACCTAGTTTCGATCCACCACAATGCAGCTCTCACAAGCGACAACAGTTGCCACATATGGAGGACCTGTTACAGCGTGGACTTCACAGACATTACCCAGTGCCATGTATGGAAGATCTGTTGCAGCACGGGCGACATTTCTTGTTGCCCTGGGAGGGCTTCTCTTCTTGCTCGGTGAGGCTTTCTCTCCTGCCCCTGCGTGGGCTTCTCCTCTTAGTTTCAGCAGTTTATCTCCGATGGCCCGTAGAGGGTCTGTTGCTTTTGTTGTAGATTGGTTGGGAGCTCTTCTCTCAATCATCATCTTCTTGTAAAAGGTTACGGGATCCTTTCAAAACCCCTGTTCACCAATAAAAAAAAAAAAAACTTTATTTTTTTATTACTTATGACATGTCACCTGTTTAATTATTAATATCAGACTAGTTTTTAAGTTTTTTTTTTTTTTATGGTAGAAGACTATTAACTTAAGTATCTATAGTGCTGGGACAAAATGTTGGCGCATAATATTTTATCTTAAGAATTTTGGTCTTCTTCAATGGATAGACTTTGTATAATGGGCCTTCATGTGGGATTTTATTTTAACCTATCATCTCTATTGAGATTATCATATGTTATTTGGTAAGTAGAGAACGTACCTCAAGTGCTGTCTTTACTGTTTATGAATGATCTTTGCAGTCTTCTAGACTCACTCACAGAATCTCATTCACACTTTTGTTGGGCTATAATCCTCATGTTTCTCAATGACCTCTAAAAATATCCTCAAGCTGTGGTGCAGATCCTTAGGTGATTGATACTGCACAAAAGATGATAAGTTCTGGCACAGAATTGTGTAGAAGTTGTTAAGAAGTGTGTTGAGCCTATCTTGAATGATTATAAGTGCTGCTGAAGTAATGCCCTTAGATTGTGAAATATTGCCAAGAAATCCAGAAGTGACTGTGCAGATCCTTGGCAATTCAGTCTCCAGAATGATGTTGATATTAAAGCCAAGGAGTTGACATGTTTATACAGTTATTATATTAATTGTTGAAAATGTGGTATAGGCTGCCCAGAATTAGTCTTTTAAGATATTAACTTGTATATGATGGTATGACCTCATCAGTTTATAAAATACTGCTGCTGGGAATATCTTGAAATATGGTTTTTAAGACTGCAGCGCTCTTGAAGTATAGTCTCTATTAGTACAGCTCTCACTTCCTGATTGTGCCATGGATTTCAGTTTTACTTTCCTTAAAATATTTTTGAAGTCGATGTGGGTGAAAGGGTGGCTTATGAGGCATTTCAGTATAATTAAATGTCTGTGTTCAACATGTTATGATGTCAAGAATTAAGACCATAATGATAACCCATAGAAGGTGCGTATCTAGCTATATTCTTCGTAGAAATGCTTGTAAAATCTCAGGTAATTGGTGGTTACTCACCTATAACTTGCAAAATTTCACATTTACATTACAGAAACCTCAAGTTTTCTGCTAATATGTTGAGTCAAACATGTGAAACAAGCCTTACTCAAGCATACTTTTCCACGGCCATCTCAGTACTTGAGGATGGGACATCAATGGCATCTTGAAACGCCGAATAAAAATTCCTCATACACAATGTATTTTAAGGTCTCTTATTCAAAAACGGGAGACATGTTCTGTTTTCTATTTTGTATTCCATTGTTTTCAGAGAGATACCTTGGTGTTCTGTATTCAATTTTTTTATTTTTTTTCTCCAGGTGCATACAAGGGTCGGTCACAAAGAAAATGTGTCTTATATTTAGTTTTTTTGAGTATGCAATAGGGCTGATGGACCAATATTTTAATGCATCTATTGAATATCTTCTATCTAATGAAGACTGTTAATGCCTCAGACTAGTAGAGCACACAGCTGGACATGCATGGACCTTTATGTTTTTGTAACTCCGTATCGGGTGACATGGGACTATTATTTCCTTAATCGACACCATACTTTGAAGATCGAAAAATGGGAGGATGCTGCAGAACTTGAATATGTATGTACTATTATCTCTGTTAGCTAAACTACAAATGGCTTCAGAATGCAGATTGCTACCTTCTTTCTTCTGATCTTCCCCCCCAGCTGATATTCTTGTTTTCTGGATTTATTGTAGGTAAAGCAGAATGGTATATCTATTTTCCTCATGCCATCGGGAATGCTGGGAACATTATTAGCTCTATGGGATGTCTTGCCTCTGTTCACAAACACTGGTTGGGGTCAGAGTGCAAACATTGAATTTCTAAAAAAGCATATGGGAGCATCATTTGAAAAACGTCCTCAGCCATGGGTTTCAAATGTAAGTTTAGAGGATATTCATTCTGGGGATTTCTTAGCAGTGTCTAAAATTCGTGGGCGATGGGGAGGTTTTGAAACTTTAGAGAAATGGGTTACTGGAGCATATGCAGGACATACTGCAGTATGCTTGAAAGATGATGAAGGCAAGCTTTGGGTTGGTGAATCTGGGCATGAAAATGAAAAGGTATGTACAGGTCGGATACATTTCTATCATGTCCTCTATATTTTTGATGCTACCTAAGCTTGCAATGAATCACTTAAGTTTAGGGTAATGGACATTATTGTGAATTCAGATGTTCTATCATATTTGAAGTGATGGTCCAAAACATCATATATATAAGCCTTCAATTTCATATTTATTGCATGCTTCCATTTGAGCCTATGTTGACATTCAGCCATTCATAGTCTCTTGCTGACTTGCTCTAGGTATATTGTTTATTCATTTCCATGTTTGGCTGTCTTTTTGCTGTCAAAATTGAAAGTAGCACATGATATGGGCGCTAGGTTTCTAACTTGCAAATTTGATTGTCTACATGCATTGTTTTTTCTCAAGGTAACTACAATCTAAATTTGCTGTCTAATTTTAGTTTATATTATCCTAGAAACATGCTTTAATAATTTTTACGTACATGACTAGTTGCAAATGTTTGGTCACCTTTTATTTTACCATTTGTTATTATATCTGTTCTGGCCATCTAGAGCAGAAAAGTGGCCATTCTATTTTATCATGTTTTGACTTATAATTCTCTGCTATCTTACCTTTAGCGCGAGAATATCTATTGTTGTACTTTTTTTTTGGAGTCACAAACAACTTGGTTACAGTCAATAGTAAAACAACCATGTCATGGCTTTCAGCATACTGTTTTGGGAATCTCTTTCTTTTCTTTTTGCATCATGTTATATAAATGCTGTAACCATAAAGACTGTCTAGAATCTAGATAGATTCTTATGCACGTATGTTTTTCCATCTCCTTGGGGTTCAGTTCTCTCTCTCTCTCTCTCTCTCTCTCTCTCCACCCATCATGCGACGGACAAGACTGCAGTTCTCTAGCATCAGGTTTCGGCCACCCCTCACGAACTGAGTTGTGGGTAGACATGACATAACTTATTTCCTATCCTCTTCTACTAGTTTCATGTCCATGGATGCCAGAAAAATCTTAAGGGGTTGAACTCCATGTCCTCCCAGGATTATCCAATCAGGTCCTCTTAGTCCTGGACATTCAACTAGCAGCATCATTGGATTCTGTGTTGGATTTTTTGTGATAGTTGGTGATAACGATGATTATACTTCTAGTTTACATTCCACTACAGATTAATGTTGGTGCTTGGATCCACTGAAGCTCCTTTCTCTCTCTCTCTTTTACCTTGACTGCTGGCTCTTTCTTCATCATTACTTTTAGCATGTTAGGGTTTATCCATTTTGGGTAATCCTTGAGGCTGTAATTTTTTTTCCGTTTAGTTGTTCTACTTCAACGTAGTTTACTCTAGATTCTTTACTCTAATATAGCTTATCTTTGTAGTATTTTGTTGGTTACTACAGTGCATTTTAACAGCTCTTTTCAATGAGTCCCATTGGCCTACTTTGGTCATCCGTGGACATTAATAAAATTATCTTATGTTATTTCTATCTATCTATCTATTTATCTGTATAAGACACTAAATTCTGTGTTTCCTATAAACATTGTGAGCGAGTACATTTGAGGGTAAACAGGACTTATTTGCAAAGTTTACTATGTAAAATTTGTGCACATTCAACATAATTCCTCAAATCCTCTTTGATTTTTTACAATATGTATGATTATTAATTAGAATGTTTTTTAGCTGTGACTGTAAATATGCATGCAAGTGTGACAAGGTATATCATTAATTATGATGTAAAGTTTCTATTCATTGATCTCCTTATGCTTAAATGCTATAGTTGATGGAATGAGAACTGATAATTTGAAGTGTCCTCAAGCAGAGACAACTAAGATAATTTTACAATAAAAAATAAAACTAAAAATCACTAGACAGGCACTGCTACCATAGAGTTTTCATGCTTGGTGTAAGTTAGTGGTAAACTCTAAGGTAACTCTTTCAATGACCATATTGAGGATATAATTTCCTATGTTTGTTGGTCTTCTAATGATTGTTTTAGCTCATCTGTTGTCTTTTCCCCATTCTAAGGCACTTCCTGCTTGCTAGTCTTGGAGTTGGCTTTTTCTAGGAAGCAAACCTTGAGTATATCCATTTCATGGAGTAAGGAGGATGCACATTTTAATGTCAGAATTGGTCAATTGTTTACCCTTCCTTTAATGGGTTATATGGGATTGACATGGCCCCACCTATATTACATCATGACCATATAGTGGTATTAGAACTGCTTGCTATTATGCATGTATCGCTTGTCAAGATTTGAACCTGAGTCTTTTCCTTGAAATGGGAGGAATCTAATTGATTGAGCTAATGCCATTTGCTGTTAAATGTTTACCCTCAGCTCAACCACTCGTTTTTTTTTCGGGTTTAAAATGGGTTATATGGGATTGAAATTAGCCCCACCCATATTAAATCACAACCATTTTACCATGGTATGTCAGCAAACCACATGATGGTATTTTGGCAATTATGCATATATTTCATGACAAGATTTAAACCTGGGTCTTGGCATCGAAAGTGCAGCTTGCCAGACTTGTGTCTGTTGGACATTTTCCTTTTTAACAATTACTACTTGCAACAACAAAAGTGTTGCTTGTCCTCCTTATACTAGGAAAACTCACAACTCGGAAAAAACTCGACACTCCAATTATGGAGAACTTCTCAGCAACTAGGTTAAACTTGATAAAAAAAAAAAATTAAAAGAAAATAACTAATTTAAAAAAATTAAAACAAAGATTGGAGAGCTAGAAAGCTGATTTTCTATTAGATTTTCATAAAAAAGAGTTCAGTTACAGTTCTTGGTCATCAAGTCCCTCTTCCCACCACCGTGGGATTTTCTTTCCAAGTTCCTCTTTTTGTAACCAAAAGTTTTTCAAATCTGAATGGTTTGCGATGCTGCCCTGTCTTGATCCCCCCTTCCAACAGAATGGGGAAGTGATCCGAAATTGGACCCTCCAAAATCAGAAATTTTAGAATCCATTTTACAAACGTCTCCTCTGAAACCAAAAAATGGTCTAACTTCACCTTCCTGCTATGTGGCTCCCTCCTCTTATTAGTCCAAGTATAGTTGGTTCCAGGACATTTAATATCCACCAAGAGTAATGCATGGACCTGGGCAATCATAAGCTGATCCTCTGGGTCCAAAATTGGGGTGACCCCTTGCTGATCTCTGGAAGATAATTAAGCATTAAAATCCCCAACAACAATCCAGTCTAGCTCCTCCCTCGAGACTCTCATATTATGCACCGCTTTCCATTGATGAATCTGATCATCTAGGTTTTGAGCCCCAATTTTTTTTTTAATATATTATAATTAGGTTATAAATTCAGTTTAACTTAAATGATATAAATTATAATCTGTTTTAAATTAGTAATTACTAACTTAAAATTTCAAGTATAAATCTATTTGATTTAATATAAAATGAACTTTAATTTATTTATATATTTTATATATAAAAATAATATATTAACTTTTAGTATGTTTCCGAATCGAACCAAACTTCTTTAAAAAGACCCAAACCACCAAATCTTTTTTGCCTTCTGCACCTGATAACTATGCTTGTTACCCATGTAAAGTATGTGTCATGTCATTGCCACTCATAACAAGCAGCAAGATCATAGTCATAACCAGTGTTGAAAAACTGAAGAAAAGAACCAAGGGCAGAAAGAAAAGAAGAGAAAATTCATCAATAGATCATGAAGTGTAGCAAATGAATTACACAAACAGAGGCTGAATTAGTGGAGGGTCTCAGTTACCTTTAGCATATTTCAATCAACGATTCCGTCTAGCAGGAAGCCAAGCATGTATAGGTTACTTGATAGGAATTGAATGGTAAGGTAGTGCCGAACCCTTGCGTCTTGATTTCTTGAGGAAGATATATTTATTTTCAAATATACATCAACAACATGAGCAAGAAGTTGAACAACATAGAGGAAGACATTAAAATTGAATGCAGAAAGAAAAAATAGAGCAGGAGAGGTGAGTTTTGCCTGCAAGCTTAGAAGGACAAGTTGGTCCAACTGTTAATAAGTGAACAAATTGCTTGTAGAGCATGGCTATGATGCAGCTAGTAGATAGGGGTGTTTGAATAAAAAAGAATGGAAGAAGTAGTAGGTGTTGAGGATGATGAGAAACATTGCAATAAAGTGTGATTGACGAGGAATGGCTCATGATGAATGCCTCTTAAAGATGCAAGTGACAAATGGATCAGTGCATCTAGACTTGCAGCATAGGCTGATCAGTGCTTCCTGACTAGATCAAATAGTTAATTCCACAAGAAGACGTTTCAGAGTATGGCATAGAATTTATCTTGGCATAAGAGGGTGTTTACAAGTTGGATCAACATTTTTAGTTTGCATAACTGTCATCTAGAGCAAAGCAAAATTAAAGTACAATTGAATAAGAGGCATCATTGATGCCATAAGTGTGAAAGCTGAGTTTTTCCCCCCCTTTTAAATAAATGAATTTAATCTGGTTGTATAAAGTTGAAATGGGCCCCTCATATTACATCAAACCACATATTCATGATATTATAACAAACCATATCATCACAGACCCCATGCTCATGGGAGTGTCCATTACAATGCAGGGACTTGAACTCGGGTCATGCTCCTACAATTTCTTTCCATCTACTGTTGCTCTGCAAAGCCATGGATGGGGCTGAGGTTTTAGTTAGCAGCAAATTATTTTGTTTTTCATATTGAGTAAACAACAAGTCATTTGCGGTCAAGTAAAAGCTGATAATAACTTTGGCTACAGAAATTTGTTTTGAAGATCATTCTTAGGCCAAAGAAAAATAATGCAGTTATAGATCAGTATTCATGATCAACAAAAATGAACTGGCCGAGGGAATCCTAAATGATTTCCATGATGCCCAACTTTTTAGCATATTATTCATTTCATCTTAGTATGATAACATTTGAAGTTTTTTGTCAATGGGTGATAGAGCAAATGAAGATAGTTAACAAAAACATTCCAGTTAATCCATATGCTAGTGTACGAGCCTAGGTTATATATGATGAATATGTTGATCAAAGGTGGGATTTATAGAATCTTATAGGAAGCCCATGAAGGACCTGCAGAAAGCCACTTGAGACAAGATTCTACTTCTTGGATGATATTGATAGAAGGGCTATAGGCAGCCACTCAGTGACAAAATGCAAAGTAATGAGTAGCATGTGATACATGTTGAAGGACAAGAAAGTTCGATTTCATACCACTCTTTTTGATGAAACGGAGAAATATTTTGGATAATGCCAAATGGGGATTTTAACTTGATTGGCCCATGTAAGTGGATGAGGGAATGAAGATTTAGGTACATGCTGGTGGGAGCAAAATGTATTGGCAAGTGGATTGAAACAAGGTCTTTGCCAAACAATTTGGTTGCAAGCACAACCACATTCATGTAAGAATAAATTAACTCTCAATTTAGCACCTTTTTGCATTTGGCAAGCGATAAATGTGGTCATTTTGATAACAAGATTATTCAATAGTTGACTAGAAAATTCAAAATATTTCATTTCTTTTCAAGTGCCTATTATCCATGTGCTAGGGGATAGGCAGAGAACACAGCGAAGTTGTAGTCTTGGTCATCCAAACTTTCTTGTGACAAAAAGAAGATGATTGGGAACAGGATTGCTAGTGGTTTAATGTGCCCATAAAACAACATATAAGGCTCCCACTAGCCTCACTCCTATCCTATTGATATATGGACAAGAGTCAATTGTCTAGAGCCGAGCTTTGCGGTAAAGAACAATCTCAGTGACCAAGAAAGTTTGCAAGCACATTGCTAAATTGGCCAAGTTTGTTGAGTAGAAACTAACCACATAGTAGACAACAAAAAGAGCTTAGAGAAGATGCAAATGCTTGCAGGAGATAAATAGAAGTGAATTTTAAGCCAAGACCTTCAGTCCTAAAATACCATTTGTGAAAGGAGATAAAGGGCACACAAGTTCCACATGTCATGGCTTGGACCTTTTTGGATCCATGGAGTCAACAACAATCAACTAGTTAGAATAGAGACTTTGGATGATGTGTAGTGTAACAACCCTAGAGAGAGACTAACCAACTCGAGAGAGAGATTTTTTTTACTCATTAGGGATCTATATCTCCCCACCTTACATAAGTCATTCTATGAAGGTGTCTATTGATGTAATGCCTTATAATTAAGTTGTTCGTCTCATCTTTGTGATGAGCCAACTTATCCATTTTTTTTGTCAAAAGGGTACGCCCATCCCTACACCATACATAAGTCCGTCTATGTAGGTGTACAAGCGTAGTGGCATAAGGTTTTTATGCTTCCTTTACCATACATAAGCATTTGTCACTTCGCGTTATAGTCCACATAGGCATCCTAATGCCTACCACCCAACTTACTTGCATAAGACTCTTCTAACCTCCGCGGTAGGAGATAAGATCTAAGCTGCACCACTTCAGACCTTCCCCAAAGACTACCATCTGTGGATCCCACTAGAGCTCCACACTCATAGTGTAACTTATGCAATCATCCTAGGTGTTGCCTCCCCACAACTCCCTCAGGATTGGACTTTAACATTTTGCTCTTGATCAGGTTCGAGGCATAGACCAATTGGTCCAACCAAACCCCGTAAGGGGGGCGGAGGTCCAAGGTTCAAATCTCGGGCCTCGTCGGACTGAACGCTTGTCCCTTTCCTGGTGCTTTCAGCGGCGTAAAGGTTATAAAATGATTGTGGCATGGTGGTTATAGGGGCAGGCTGCGCAAAGAACTGTGTGGTGGCTTCCAAGGCGAACAACGCAGAATACTGTGGCGGCCATAAAAGCTGGACAGCCTGCTCGGATTCGTGGCGGCTACCGATTCCACCATGTAAATTCAAAAAAAAAAAAAAAAAAACATTTTGCTCTTGATCATTTCTCTCTTCCTTAAATAGGGATGTAATTAAGTCTATCTACTTAATTAAACATTAAATAACATCTACAACTTCATCAAATAAGAAGTCACATAAATAAGATGTAATCCCTATTTAATTCCATTATCAAACATGATAATTTACAAAACCATAGCATCATAGATCTTTTATCAATCGCAAGCAAACAAATGCATCAAACAAGGCGAGTGATTCATCGCAAGTCCAATCGCCTGTCCTAGCCGAAGACTTACGGTAACTTCTAGGTTACCAACTTTTGGCTATAGACGGTTGGATTGTTGATGATCACCACAAAAGCAAGAATGCATGCATCTACATGAGGATAATTGTTCATGTTACCTCGAGCCACCATCATCATCATTTCCCTTTTCCAGTACCCCTTTCTTGGTGGTCGACATCTTCTCCCACCCATGAGACCACCTAGTCCTGAAATCAAGGAAGATATCAGCAGTACCATATCCTCAAAGCAATAAGACATCAATATTGCATAAACATTAAGCATTGAAACATCAATCAATACATAATCAATCTCGTAAAGAGTCCTGCCAAGGTGGGTCATGACATGTAGATGGATGCAATCAATAAATCAAGATTGAAACTTTAGAAAGTCTGAAATCCTTCACAAGCTACAAAATACCTACATGTCTCATTCATACATAACAATATTGCAAATTCCCCTAGCATCTAAGAGTTTCCTAAGGAGGGACATATTTTTGTGACATTAATGTTCATACTCTTGGAAATTTACAATGTTGTACTTAACCAAAGAAAAAAACATCCTACCAGATATGTCTGCAAACTGGATGCTGAAGCATTCTGGCAGGCTGTTGAAGTCTATGTAGGCAGCAAACTTGACAACATGGTGCTAGGTCAAGTGCCACTACAGCAGCGAGTCGTTAGAGCATTGTATTGTACAAAATAATGGCACAACATTCATTAGGAACACGTATTACAATGGTGGTCTTCTGGAAACTCTAGTCTTTCTTCTTCAGTTTCAGATGGAATTTTTCATTTGCTATAGGTGTTGCCTTCATCAAGTGTCCAGAAAAGTGTTTAACCCAGAGCCACCATATCCAGCACTCCTGCCTTGATACACATATCCAATATGGATTTTTGTGCAAAAGTTACTTCCACAGTAAAGTTGGATTTTTTGTTGATCAGGGAACAATTACATATTTTTCAAATGCAATTTTTATGATCTGTGGTTTTAGCCTTTTGTGAAATTTTCTTTTCATATGGAATTTCAAGTTTGGTAGAACCACTCAACCTTCTCTCTCTATTGTATTTTTGTAGTTATGTTTGTTTATGGTATTATGCTTTGACTAAAATATATTGTAATTTTTGGTCTGTTAAATTTTTGCTCTATGCTTAAGATTCTTGGAGGGCTGTATATTTGGTGGAACATGAAAGTAGGAAGTACCGTTCTGCTGCAGCTGCTATTCTTTTTGTGATACATAATAGAACATGTTTATCATTTCATTATTTGACTGAGACTGATTTATCTTTGACTATACAGGGAGAGGAGATTGTTGTTGTGATTCCTTGGGAGGAATGGTGGAATGAGCAGCTTAAGGATGATTCTAATCCCCATGTTGCACTCCTTCCTTTGCGTTCTGATTTGCGTGCCAAGTTCAATGTTTCTGCAGCCTGGGCATATGCTCACAACATGTCAGGAGAACCATATGGTTACCACAACATGATTTTTAGCTGGATTGACACTCTGACAGACAACTATCCACCACCCTTAGATTCCCACTTGGTATATTTGGAATTTCTTTTTGGACATGCTCTCTTGCTGCAGGACTCTCTTTCTCTCTCTAGCTATATATATATATATATATATGCATGTGGATGTGTGTTCATTTCTATATTCACTTGCTGTGAATTCCCTTGAATAATCTCACTTGTTTTTTCTTCAGAATATTGTTGAACCGCTGATGTACTTCTTGCTTATCTCCTAGGTCAGTTTACTAAGGTAGAATTTACTGTAAAGGAAATGACAAAATCCTCTTAATATTGAATGTTTAGTTTTTTGGCTAGAAAGGCCTTGAAGATGTTATGTAGTATACAAAATTATGATGGATAAAAGATTAAAATCAAATTTTGCAATACTTGGATGAGATTGGGAACATAGTATCGAGACTCACACTCGATGACTCTTCTATTTTTGACCCAGTGTCAGGCTTGGGGAAAAACATGAGGCAAAACTCGGCAATAATCGCAAATTTTACAAAAAGAGACTCCCTAGTACTGGCCGAATTGTGGAGAGGCTCAGCCCTATGAATATAGGAAATTTACCATTCATTTCCAATCTTAACAAACTTTTCAAGACACTTTTTTGTTAATGTAGAGCCTAAAATCTATGTAATTATGCCATTTAACCAGATCAACAAGAAAGAGGTATGATTTGTATGTAGCAGATCAGTAGTATCATTCTGGAATGCAATTGTCATGAATCCATATTAGCTGTATTCAATGTAGATAAATGGGATTGAGGAGATGGATTGTTTCTCAGGGTTTGCAGGATGAATATGTAGATTTATACAACAAAAACAAAATTAACGGTCAAAATATTTATAGTTTTGGGAAAATAGCTTTGTTACCATTTAAACAATGCTTCTAGTAAGATATGCCCTAGTTAATATTGCGCTTGCCACAAAGAGATGATTGATCCATTTAATTTTTTTTTCACCCTTTATATTTTAACTCTAGAAATAAATAGGTCTCCATTATTAATTATATGAAATTGGACTGATTAGGCGTCTAACCTTTTAGCTTCACGGATGGCCTTTACAGCAGGCTTTGCAATGTTAACAGACCCAGTCTTAAAAGAAAACCTAAGGCTTAGAAGAAAAACTATCTTCACTGGTCCTCTTTCTTTTTTTAAAATCGACAGTTTTTATCATGATACCTTTTGTGTAACAGTGCCTTGTATTTACTGATATATTTTGTGTTTACCGTCATTTTATGTTATAATGCTTCCCAGATTTATATATACTTTCAGATTTAAATTTTTATCCTTTTGATTGTTGAGTCCTTTTGGTACTCCTGTTTAACTATTTTTTATAATTTTCTTTTATTTGTTTCTTTATTAGAATAATCCTAATACATTATATATCTTCTGTTTCCTGATAATTTCACTAAATGGTAAAACTCTAAAAAGAAAAAACTAAATTGGTCACATGGGGTTGAAAGGGGCCCCACCCATATTACATTTTGAACACATTCTCATGACATTTCAACGCACCATATTAGCATGTTATTACTACAAACTGTGTTATCATTGGCAACCTTATCACAGATCTGTCCTCCACAATCCTGGGATTTGAACTTAGGTTGCACTCATATAATTGTATGTGACTACCGTTGCTCCACAATGGCTTGGACCATTGCATATAGACTATTAATGATAAAGTATGTGATCGTGGATGGGCTTAGCATGGTGAATGCCCATTAATAAAACTGAACATAGATAATTGCCCCTTATTATTTCTCACTAATCTTGTCAGGATATTATGACATAGTGATTTAGAATTTGAATATATTTATTGCCTGTCTATCTTTTTGTTGTCACCGAATAGGCCTTTACTACAGAAAGAAGCAATCGAATGCATATTCAAGCAAATACATGATTGCTTGAGATTGGAAACATGGAATGAGATACAAATTAGACCTGAAAGTGTTTATTGACATCATAGTTATGAAACTTGGCAAGTTCTTGAAAAACTTGCTGACTTCGAGTCCAAGGCAGCCCAAATGAGTCATTTAGGCTTGACTTGAGTTTTTCAAAGACTCGACGAGTTTCTAAAAAAATTGGGTTGTGACATACCACTTGGGTTAAATGGGATAAAAGTGCAAATACTTTCATTTTGGCAGTTTTCTATGACAATGAAAGGTGAAAGGAAGTCATGGTAGCTACAGTAAACAATGATTTGCATCCCCAGACATCAATCATTTGGAGTGTTCAAGAATCTAATAGGCACCTGACATTTGGATTTGAGCTAAATAATGAATTTTTAGCTATCTATACTTAAACCCTAGGGTTTTTCTCCTTGACTTTGAATATCAAATTAGTTGTTTGTCTTTATGTGTAGCTACAATGAAAATGACCAAGAAGAGATACCCAACTTTGAAGTATGGAATACAGGGTGAGAACAAGGGGGAGATCTTTTGCAACTATCATGGAACCAAGGTATTTGGAGGCATAAACTGCCTCAAATACCACATAGTGAGGATCAACGACTGAGATGTATTGTTGTGTAAGAAAGTGGAGCCTAAAGTTCAAAGGGAATGTAATGTCGTTATATAATAGTATCAAGAAAAGAAGCAAGGACAAAGAGAATGTACAAAGCAATGTCTTATCCTCCTCCTTGGCCTCCTATGGAAACTAACAACATAGACCCAATGCAGTGGCATCATGGTTCACCATTAGTAGTAACTCCAAGGAGTGGGGCCCCTTATTTCATTGTCCTCATCCTACTCCAGGATCACAACCCTCACTTGAGGGCATGACTGCATAGAATCAGGAGAGGCATAAGGTCATGAGGAAGTCTTGTGCAACTTTTGGTATTTATCCAACATTCCCTTCAATGTGGAGAGGTATTCATATTGACTAGGAATAGTAGATGCTCTCACAATTTGTGGTGGAGGATTTTAAGTTTCCTACTTATGACGATTTTAGGGGCCCTCTCCTAAATGAGGATGTGGAGGATATACAACTTTTGCTTGATAACCAAAGAAAAATATGAAGAAAGAAGGGTTGCATGATCATGTTCAATAGGTGGACCGATGGAAATAATCAGACACTAATCTTTTTTTGGTTTCTTCTGTAGGAGGACAAGTGTTCCTCCAATCAATGGATGCATTGGAATATATTAAAAATACCGAATTGCTTTTTAGGTTGATGGAGGACGTTGTGCAAAAGTTGGGGAGGAGAATGTTGTCCAAGTTATCAAGGACAATTAAGTAGCATATGTTGCAGCAGGAAAGAGAGGAGAATTCCCTACTACTTTTGGACTTTGTGTAGGCCATTGTATAGATTTACTTCTCAAAGACATTGGAAAATTCCCATGAGTGACTGAGGTTGTAGAAAAATTCTACAGCATACATGGGTCCACTTGATGAGGCAGTTCACTGATAACAAGGAGCTTGTACAACTTGGAGTGATAGGGTTTGCCATCAAATTCATCACATTGTAGAGCTTGTACAAAGAAAAGGGGACCTTAAAGAGGATGCTTGTGAATGACAAGTGGATGGGAGAAGCAAGCGGAAAATATCAATAAACCAATAGGGGCAAGAAGGTGGTTGGCTATGTGTTCGAGGACCCCTTTTGGATGGAAATGCAAGAGGCTATGAAGGTGTGAACATGCTTTTTTATATATATATATTTATTTGAAAATTTCATTTGCTAATTTTATTTACTTTCTATCTAGATTCTAATCCAAAATGCAACCAACTAACAAAAATTAAAATCTTACATTTAAATCTCGGTGGCAAAGCCTTTGGTGAGGGTTCTTCATATTGTTGATGGAGAAAAATCACCTAGGGGGTATCTTTATAAGGCCATGGATAGGGCCAAAGAGGCAATTGCCTCATTTTATAAATATCCAGAGTCTACATACCATCCCATTTGGGACATAATTGATCGTTGATGGACTACTTAGCTTCATAGGACACTACATGCAATGGGGTACTATCTCAACCCCAAATTCTTTTATATTGATTCCT
Organism: Wollemia nobilis; assembly: GCA_028583015.1. NCBI lineage: Eukaryota > Viridiplantae > Streptophyta > Pinopsida > Araucariales > Araucariaceae > Wollemia > Wollemia nobilis. Next base: position 2,693,074 of record JAQPPZ010001340.1, read on the forward strand.
TTGAAGATGACTATGTGGTGACTACGAGCCTTCAGAAGTGCCTTACAAGGATGGTGTGTGATAAAGGGACTTGAAATATGATAATGATGAGTTGCAAAGTTACAAGGTTGCGGAGGTTTCCTTTTCAAAACTCCTCAGTGCATTCGAGGAAGGACAACTTAGAGGTGAGATAACCTATATGAAATGACTTCAAAATTCAATTATTTATCATTGGTTGTCATTTTTTTGTAAAAAATAATTATAATTTACATAAACTCAAAATTAATTTGGTTCTATCAAATGGCATTATCTCAATCGGTTATATTCCTCAACTTTCAAGGGGGATTCCAAGGTTCAAATATTGCCAAGTGATACATGCATAATTGCCAAGCTGTTGCAATACCACTATATGGTCATGATGTGATATGTGTGGGACATGTTTCAATCCCATAACACTTAAAAAAATTGGTTTTATTTTTCATTTTATAGGTTCATGGTGGGATGACATTGGTGCCTATACATCTAGTCTCTAGCTCTTCACCATTAGAGTTTTATGTTAGCCATGTAGCGATTCGGGTTTCAAGTGCAATTGAGGTATGTTTAAGCACATTCACTCCAAGAAACGCAATAGACTGATACAATAAAAGCTGAATGACCTTGTGTTTGTCCATTACAACATTTGCCTCCACCATGAACAAATAATTTGGAGTGATTTTCAGGTGATTGTTTTAAATAAGATTGATCCATAATGTGATTGGATCATAGAGTAGGAGTAGTAGGAAGAGGAGCCCCTCTTTACATGGGATGAGTTGTAGTGGACCAATAAGGCATTTTGAGACATTTTGTATATTTTTTATATGATGTTCAATATAAAACTTTTTTTTTGAATTATGAATTTTTTTTAAACTTTTTAATTTGGTCATAGTGGATTGAAACAAGCCCCATCCATATTACATCTTGACTAGATAGTGGTATTACAACAACTTGGCACTTATGTTGTATCACTTGGCAAGATTTTAACCTAGGTCTCTCCTTGAAAGTCGAGGTATTTAACAGATTGAGTTCATGCCATTTGATAAAATGTTAAGGTTCACCAATGGAATTTGAATCTTGGTTTATGGTTTGAAACTATTCATTTCCAACCACTTGTCCTAAAGCCCATGGACATATTCAATATAAAACTATTACTTGCTATCAACGTTTTTTACTTAATGTTTGTTTGATGTGTATTTTATTGTTTTATAGATTAGATTCTTAGAATATAGATGATAAAAATTTGGATGTCTATAATGTTAATTAATTGTGACATGCATATAAATAAACTTTTTTTAAATAAAACTTTGTATTTTTTTTACGGTTGTTTTTTGGGCCAAGTTTCTACTAAGTTTTTGGCTAAGTTCCAAGTTCGAGTCAAAATTGGCCTTGTTTATTCCGAACGCCAAGTTTGAGTTTCTCAACTATGGATGACATCATCATCTATGATATGTACTCATCATTATGCAATTATTCGATTAGTCATTAAAATTTTGAGTTCTCTTGGATATGGATAAAAACATTTTCTCTAATAACAGCTCCTATTGGGGCCCATTCTCATCAAAATAACAAAAGATTACATTGTTGTCATTACATTGCTGTCAAGTCGATTAATCTATTTATAACTTGTCTCTGATAAAAAAATATTCTTCATCGTCCTTAAACAACTATGTTTCTGCAATCAACTCCTTCAAATCTTTTTCAGAGATAAAATTTCACTCCTCTAGTTGCCTTTAAAACTTTGAATTTAGCCAAGATGAAGATCAACAGGTTCAACACTATTATTGGCTAAATTATTTGCTATCCAGTTTCATTCTCCATAGATACGATAACATTTCTAGATACTACCTCCAACAGTAATTGATGGACATAAAAAATAGTGCTATTTTTAATTCAATCCCCACATCCCTTGTTCTTGATAGAATTGAAAATAATTTATAAATCCTCCTTAGTTGAAATATATTTAATTCTTTTTCAATAGCAATTTTGATCCCCATAAGAAGTGCCCTAGGCTTTGCACAGTTGTTAAATGAAGTTCCGATTGAATGTGGAAATCGTTTGATCTGATTTGCGTCTGTGAAATACAGTTAAACAAATGGATGAGAAGGAATCACTCTTCTCAACCTTTGGAATTGGGCTAGTTCCCTACTAATCTAATTGAAATAACTTAAAAGTTAATTTTAAACTAAACAAAGCAAATCTAATATACTTCTGTAGGAAAAGGGGTCAGAGAAAGTAAGCAAAGTGCTTCAACAAATATTGGCCAAAACTATAGCAAGATTAGCATGGTCCAATGATAATCTCAAGTAGAGGCTGAATAAACTCAGTGAACCAGATTCGGAGAATACCTGCAACAAATGAGAAGGAAGGCTAACTAGATTTGAAAGAATGGAGTCACTAACACTGAATATCCATGAATAAAGAGGTTGCACAACACAAGTGACTCATGAATGCTATGCTTCTTTTCTCATTACTTGAAGAGTTTGAATACAAAGTACAAAATTGTAGCTGGTTGCAAAGAGTAGTTCTAGCTTTCTTCAATATGCCAAAGGATCCTTACAATGAGTCTGAAACTTTTATTTATAGAAAAAGTCTAGCCTACTCTACTTCTAACTGCAGTAAAATGTTAACCATGAGTCACATCATATTTGACTCTAAAAGACAAAATGTTATTAGCTTTAAACACAGAGCCAATTGCTCTAAAAAGCAGGGTGCATTTTTTCCTTTGGAGTGGGATGCACATGCCTTTAGAGCGGGTGCATTTAGGCCTTCAGAGCAGGGCACATTTAGGCCTTCGGAGTGAGGCGCATTCATGGCTTAGGAGGGGCACATTCAGGCCTTACGAGGGGTCATACTGATTACTTTTAGAGTCGGGCGCATTGCTGCCAGAGCAAGACGCACTAATGCCTTAGGAGCCAGGCGTTGATGCCTTTTAGAGTGGGGTGCATTGCTGCTAGAGCAAGGTGCATAGATGCCTTGGAGCTTGGCACATTGCTCCTAGAGCAAGTCACACATCTGACTTAGCGAGGCATTTGTTTGGCTCTGAGTTTTTCATCTTTGTTTTATCTTTTCCCTTCTTTGACACATTCATTTTGTAATGGTAGTAGTGGACTACGCAATTCTGGCAGCTCACGGGGATGTCAATCATGATTGACAAAAGATCCTAGATCTTGCCTTATTCTTTGGGCGCAGAGTCTACACAATGGAGTTAGTCAAAAATGAATCTTTTCAAAACTGTGATGCATAACCCTACTTATTAATGGGTCATTTTAGTGGTGCCAAGGTACACAGGACCTAGTCGGTATCCAAAGGAATTTGGAACTTATCCAATATTGAGATGTCGGATACCAAGTCATCATATGGATTTCTTGGGAGATATTTTGTTTTATCTGCAAGTTGACTAGTTATTTTAGGCAGCTGATTATATTGGGCATCCCTTACTTTTCTTCAATTGCCTTGGCCATTTGGTCTAGTGCGAGGATTTCTCCTTGGTCTAAAAGAAGGTTTGGTTATCCATTATCCACCAGCTATTGGATCTTCTCTTGCACCCCCTTCACTATTTCTTCCAGAGCAGTGAGTGTTTCTTCTGGACTTTCTAGTCTTTTCTATTTATGAGGGATGTTCTCTAGCTGGGTGATAGTTATTGTTCTATATACTACGCCAAGATATTTCAATTGCTCACTAGTCTTCTTAGGTGACTTTAAGATGCCCTGCCCTTGCCTCCAATTGAGTTCTCTCTTGCTCGACCCTGGAGGTAGTTTGACCGACTAGCACTTTGCATTCGTTGAGGTAGGTTAAGTATCCCCTTGCACCCTCTACCTTGGCATATATTTGGTCCCCCAAAAAACCTTCACTCGATCTGTTGCAAAAGTTTTGGACTCCACCTCTTCTACTTTTCTCTTCATGTCTGGTTATGCCTACGTTAGCAATGCGATCTCATCCTTTTTGAGTTCTATTTCTCACGTGTTGGCTGTAAGTTGCTCCATTTGTTTCTACAATTCTTGCTCCTTATTCTTGTATTCCTGCCTTATTTTGGCCCTTCTCCCTTTTTGATTGTTCTTTTAGGGATTTGATTTCTTGCTCCATTTGGCCCTTCACCCTTTTGATTGCCCTCATAGGGCTTTGATTTCTTACTCCTCTTACTTCAATTGTCCTTTTCTTTCTTGAGTTGTGTCCTTGAATTCTTCCTATCTTGCTCAAGTAGTTTGACAAGTTTTTCCTATTTCTTTTAACCTTGCTTCTATTCTAGTTGCACTTTGAAATCATCCCTTTCCTTTTGTGTTGTCCCCATATCTCTTCGCAATTGGGCGATGTGGTCTTCTTTGGTTTTGATGCCCAATCAACTTATTCAATGTCTTGGTCTTCTCTTAGATTCGAATCCTATAACCCCTTGCTTCTTTACTTGATTGCATAAATTTTATTGCAATGGATTGATATATCTGGCCCAATATGTTTGATACATTCAAGGGTTTGGCTTGGTTAAAATGCAAGAGTCTAGTGGGTACCTTCAATCTTGGAGAGTGAAAGTTGGAGATGGATCAGTACCGATGTGGAAGGTCATTGAGAGGAGGCTATGGGAGGTGGACAGTTTTGAGGAAGATATGGATGATGGAATGAACTACATAGTGACATGTGATGTGGCCAATAACAGGAGGGTGTATGAATGGTCAACAATAATGACGGTTTTGGTTGCCATAGGGCTGGTGTACATTACTAGGGTGGTAGTGGCAGATGCAGCCTGAGGTGAGATGAATGGCGTGGATGAGATTGACTAAGCAACAGGTGAGGGTCTGTATAAGGAGGTGAGAGTTAGTCACGCCTTCAATGCATGAATGATTGCGCTTGATTGAGATGTGTTGGGTACAACAAAAGAAATAAGAGGAGTAAAAGAAGTGGGTTGAGAGAGAGAGAGAGAGAGAGAGAACTAGCAGGAATAGAAGAAAATTGGGTAGAGTGCTAGCATCAAGATTTTGGAGAATGATGACTAGAGCACATAGGACCTTTGAAACAATCACTTTTGTCTTAGCTGTTTCTTCCTCGACAGGGTTGTCTATGACTAACTTTGGGCTTCGGTAATTGATATCCATCTGGAACTTGCCTATATCAACCTCGACTTCCAAAGCTTGTTTACTATCTACTTTAGCATACTGACCTTGGGGATCTTTTGGTATCTCACCTTCCTCTTCACTTTCTTGCACAGTTTGAGTTGCCGATGGCTCGACATTGGAATGTGCTTTCCTCTTTTTGTTGGCTGTGTGCTGAGATGCGTCTTGTTCGCTCCCTTGTATTGAAGAACAAGTAATCTTTATCCTGATTTTTGAATGAGTAGTCACAGTGGTCGTTGTTTTTGACACATCACCCTTCTTTGCTCCTTGCTCATTAGAATGGCATTTATCCCAGATGTTAGAAAATTCCTTATCCTACTTGTCTCTAAATAGTGGTGTCCAACTATATCTAGCTCATGCCTCATACATTGCCATGCTAGAACTTTCTAGACTTCATTTGTGCTTGTGTCATAGAACATTTGTTATTTGATAGCTAATGGGTGCATATGGGTTGGAAGTCACTTTTGAAACTATTATATAACGAGAATCATAGAGGAGGATCGTTGTACCGATTGTTGAGCTCATATTCATAAGCATTTGGTGTATTCATCTTGGCTTTTGCAAGCTCTACATCAAGATTCCTTTCAACCTTCAAATTAGGTTTCCTTTCATGCGCTTATTTGCTCTTCACACCTCTTATCAATAAGGACTCCATAAGTATCACATCTAGGTCATAGGACCAATATGATAAAATCAGAATCAGATAGAAATCAACATGGAAAAAGAATCGGGAAAAATCGGGAATCGGTGAAAAATTGGGAAAAATTCGGCAAAATAAACCCATAGAAAATGCAATTTTTTATTGGAAAAAAGTTTTTGTCATGCATATCATAATGAATTAAGTTATTAACATTATGCAAATCAAATATTAATACTGTAACTGATACAAGATTAAACTACACATGAAAGTGGCAAGTGATACAAGCTTAAACCTTAAACTACACATGAAAGTGACAAAACACATCTTAAATAAAGAATTTTTAATGGGCCCAAAATTCAAATATTCTTGTATTGCTTATAATATAAAAAAGGTATAGATTACAAAATGTGTCATGAGTCATGACAAATACAATGCCTCAAGATATTTGAATGCCTTTGCCCGTTGCCCTAGCAGAAGCTCTAGTCTCTCTTTGTTGTTGTGCTCGTGCCTCTTCTTGTGTAATGACCCTCCCCTGGTCTAATTTTCAATCTTTTTATTTTGCTGATACAATTTGTGTGAAAACACAGACAATCCAAAAATATAGAGGTATTTTGTTTTTATTTATTTATTTCAAATACTGAACTAGGGCACAACAATTACAATGATTTCAATTCTGGAAACATTAAATCAATACAATAAAATAAATACCTCTGTAAACCCTAGCTGATCTGATCTCTATATAGATAAATATGAAGGCTCAGCCCTTCATATTGGAACTCTGTGTGGTGTCCCCGCTCCAGATATTCCCCTGTATAAAGCTCTGTGTCCCTGTGTGGAAACCCCAACTCCAGAAGACTGAATAATGAAGTCCGAATGTATTCCCTGTATGGAAATACCGCTGATTGGCCTGAGGGTAATCTTTCAACCCCGAAGTCAATGTCCCTGTAAGAGGTTACCGACTCTCACAAGCTCCAGAATCTCTGCAATGTCTCTGCTAGAGAGTTCTCCAAAAACCCAGAGGGAAGGAAGAAAAAATAATCCATGCATAATCCAAAATGATCTCCCAAAAGCCTTTTTAATCTTTCCTTTTAGGGTTCTCCCAAATTAGGGCAAAATTAGGGTTGTGCACACAAAATAATTTAATTTCTAATTTTCTCTTATTTTCCCTCAACAGGCCCCCTTGTGCACTAGGTTCAACCACTTAAAGTTATTTTATAAAGTGGCCCCTTTTTACAACGTTATAAGTGACCCTTTATAATATAAAGTACAAACTTTATAAATATTAAAATAATGTCACTTAATGAAATTAACTTCGGCCATTAAAATACTGGACCTCCGCTTGTCAGAATGAAAAACTGTGAACAGTTCTGGATACCCAATTCGCCGAAGTGTAATCCTGCAGCTGACCCGTTGACCGAAACCCTAAAAACAGCCACTGCTAAAAATAGAAATCCCGTCAAACGACCTCCGAACGAGCCCAAACGATAGTCAATCAAGAGCTCTCTGGGTTCTGTCAAAGATTCTGATATCTCCAAAGGCTCCCCTACATCCGATTTAGCCTACGGGAGCTCATGTATAGGCTAATCTGCTCTACACATTGACTGCCTAAAAAAGGGGACATTACAGTCCGCCCTTCCCAAAGATTGCTTGTCCTCAAGCAATATGCATACATACTCCAGTCAAGTGTCTGCATCCTGGCTGAGGTCCATCAAATCCCTGGATCCCATAACATCCTCAAAAAGAAACCACCACGTTGACGCTGCGCCACTCTGATCACATCTGGAAATCCACTGTGCACAATTAGCTCAAGGCTAAACTGCAGCACCATAATATGATCATTCTCCAGCCTGAAAATAAAATGCTTGTCTAAGCTGGAATGAAATACCTCACGCCAAGTAATATCTGTGAAATCTCCATCATAGGCAACTGCAAGAACAACTCTGAAACTGTCTTCATAATCACCATCTAACAATCTCAACTCAACGCTTGTCCACCTGACGTAAATTGGGTGATCCCATGTCCCAAAATCAACTACAACCAACAAAGCATCCTCTGAAAAGATAGCGTCCATCATCATAACTAGATTGTAGTGATCGCTACTCAACCAAGTGGGGTGTAAATTAAACTGCATGTCACCTGAAAAATTACCCACACCCATGACGACCCAATTGAGATGCAAATCAATCTCCTCTCTTTGTGGTGTGTCCACAAGATCCCTCACCATGCCACCATGATCATGATGCATCTCAAAAAGTGGGTTATCAAAAGATGTCTCATGATCCATTTTAAATAATGGATTGTCAACCCACTGAAAACTGTCATTATCCTTATGCTCATCCCAATCAACCTGCTGATCCACAATAGTATTCTCTGACTGAACTAATTTGAAGTCCTCCCGTATGCTATCCAGTTCTTTAATTACTTGTTCAATCTCCTTTGCTCTTTCCTTGTTCTCTTGATCTCTGAAATTTATGATAGCAGCAAGTTCCCTTTTTGTTTCATGTAACTCCATCTGAACACCTGTCAAGGAATCTCTAACTGTGCTAAGCTCAAGAGTGAGCTCATCCACCTCAACCTGAGTTTCCCTGTCATGAAATAAGGCCTCATCTGCAATCCTGATAGCTGTATCCTTGTCTTTGATCATGTGCAAGAAGACTGATTTCATTTCATGCATTGTACTCTCAAGTTTTTGTAAATCAGCAATGGAAATGTTTTTGTTTGATTGGGTTTTAGGTGTCTTTTGGATGAGAGTTTCAACAAGCTTCATTGATTCATCCAAAGTAGATAACATGTGCACTTCATTTTCAGCTGACACCAACAACTTGTTCTTCCAATTATCATCAAAATTATCAAGATCATGCAATATAAATGGACTGCTGATATTATTTAAATCATAATCAGAATTAGTTTCATACCTTTCAGCAGTGTCTATAAGGCTGCCCTGATCTTCAAGTGTCTCTTCATGGGGAATTACCTTACTAAAAAATTTGTCCTTCAAATCAAGGAAGGTGTGACTATCCTGAACTCCCTTATCCACATGCTCTATCTCATGAGAAATGAATTCTTCTTCAACACAATCTTCTGATTTGATTTCTTCTTCAACAATAGTCTTTGAATCTTCAGCTCCATCAACATTGTGTTTTGATTCTTTGTTCATCTTCTCAAGAAGTTTCATTTTTTCATCTCCATTTGGTTGTTGCCTCATACGTAAATCAATGTAATCTTCACAAGTCATTAGGGCACGAAAACCATCATCATGAGCCTTCCACTCCTGTTGGAACTGATCAAGTAATTCAGTTATTGTAGGCTCCACTTTTACCCAAGGAGGAATTGTAGGTGAAGAATCTGTCATCATAGCAGCCAACTGATTGATGGATTTCTGCAACTCTCTCTGACCCTGCCAAAACTCACGCTGAAACTTATTCCAATCACTGAGTGGCTCCATCTTCATACCGGACTAACCAACTCTCAGCTGAAGAAGTTATGAGAAAACACACCAGATATGAACCCAAACAGGCTGGCAGAATAAGCTGAGCTCTGATACCACTGTAATGACCCTCCCCCGGTCTAATTTTCAATCTTTTTATTTTGCTGATACAATTTGTGTGAAAACACAGACAATCCAGAAATATAGAGGTATTTTGTTTTTTTTTATTTCAAATACTGAACTAGGGCACAACAATTACAATGATTTCAATTGGAAACATTAAATCAATACAATAAAATAAATACCTCTGTAAACCCTAGCTGATCTGATCTCTGTATAGATAAATATGAAGGCTCAGCCCTTCAGATTGGAACTCTGTGTGGTGTCCCCGCTCCAGATATTCCCCTGTATAAAGCTCTGTGTCCCTGTGTGGAAACCCCAACTCCAGAAGACTGAATAATGAAGTCCGAATGTATTCCCTGTATGGAAATACCGCTGATTGGCCTGAGGGTAATCTTTCAACCCCGAAGTCAATGTCCCTGTAAGAGGTTACCGACTCTCACAAGCTCCAGAATCTCTCGCAATGTCTCTGCTAGAGAGTTCTCCAAAACCCGAGAGGGAAGGAAGAAAAAAATAATCCATGCATAATCCAAAATGATCTCCCAAAAGCCTTTTTAATCTTTCCTTTTAGGGTTCTCCCAAATTAGGGCAAAATTAGGGTTGTGCACACAAAATAATTTAATTTCTAATTTTCTCTTATTTTCCCTCAACAGGCCCCCTTGTGCACTAGGTTCAACCACTTAAAGTTATTTTATAAAGTGGCCCCTTTTTACAACGTTATAAGTGACCCTTTATAATATAAAGTACAAACTTTATAAATATTAAAATAATGTCACTTAATGAAATTAACTTCGGCCATTAAAATACTGGACCTCCGCTTGTCAGAATGAAAACGCGTGAACAGTTCTGGATACCCAATTCGCTGAAGTGTAATCTTGCAGCTGACCCGTTGACCAAAACCCTAAAAACAGCCATTGCTAAAAATAGAAATCCCGTCAAACGACCTCCGAACGAGCCCAAACGACAGTCAATCAAGAGCTCTCTGGGTTCTGTCAAAGATTCTGATATCTCCAAAGGCTCCCCTACATCCGATTTAGCCTACGGGAGCTCATGTATAGGCTAATCTGCTCTACACACTGATTGCCTAGAAAAGGGGACATTACATCTTGTGCCTTGGCTGCTAATGCCCGTCGCCACTTGTGTCTGGTGTCAAGGGGCAGCGCCCCTTGCGGGGTTGAAAGGCAACACCCTTCTTGCATACCTCAACGACAAAACCATTAATACATTCACTATTTGAACTGAATTTTTCTCCTTGTTTGCATTTTGGTGCAAAAAGGATGCTGCAATTACTAATTTGGGACTTCAACAATTCATAAGTTGAATAAAACACCAACAAATTAACTTAAATGATGATTGCGATTGGTTTTAACTTTTTACTATCTCTTAAGACCCATGTGGTCTAATGAACCTACAAAACAAATAATCACTTGTGCTTTTAAATATTACTCCTATATACAAGCATATTGAAAAATGAAATCCCCAACCTTCTTTTAGATCTCAAACAAATTTTACATAGTAATGTTACAAAAATCTGTAAAGGTGTTTTTGATATTAGGCTTCCAAATTTGTCTTTCGCAAGGTGTTTTAGGCTTTGTGTAATAGTTAGTTTCACTCTGCCCATTAGTTCCAATGTTTGCAACACCGATTTTTTCTTTCTAGGATAACAAAAATTGAGCAATAAGTTTGGACTGATAGTTCAACATCTTTTTATGGAGAATTTCATCAGTTAATAATGTATAGCATTGCTGTTGGTGGTTGTTGGTGGCTGCTAAATTCCTTCAAACTACAAAAAATCCGCTATAAGGATGCACTTTAGTTTTTTGTTTGGTGTGGTAGCAGGTAGGCAGAGCTCTCTCTCCAGTTTGGAACAAACAAAAGGAAATACAAGCAATTTATGCCATTTCCCTAACTTGTGCTGCAGCGGCCGATTTTTTGCAGCAGAAATCATGATTCCTGATTTTTTTTTTAAAATTGGCGTTTTTTTTAAATAGCGATTTCCGATGCCGATTGACTCGGCAAGGCCAAATTAGAATTGGAATCGGAAAAAATCGCAATTTTTTGCAGATTTTCTCAAATATGTTCTAGACTGTCTACAATTTGTTGATTGCATTCCTTGTTCACTGGGGTGATCATTAAGTACCTTTCTCTAGTCCTTTAAAAATATGTCCTTTCCTATCCCTTAAAGAAGTGAAGATCTATTCAATTATTCAAGGTTGAACAGGAATTCGAGCACATTCGCGGGTAATTCAAAGGGTTTACTTTAGAATCTGTATAATATGAAAAATGACTTATTCTTCCATCCGAAAAATGACTTATTCTTCCATTGGTAGAATTCACCTTTTGGGTCACCATTGGTTGGCCTAATTAGTGGCCTGCTTCTTTTGGAGAGCCTGGGAATGTCTCCATTCAAGCCTATGATAATAGGTTCATACACCTTAGTGTAGAACTCATAACTGCATCTCCCTTCTTCTTTAAGAGGTACATCTGTACAATCTCACACAGGTAGTGGTTTCCCCTTTTTATCTACTCTATATAGCTTCTGGGAACCAACTTTTCTTTTGAAAAATAATTAACTAAATCATATATGAGGTGTAACTGAACGCCTTGACTCTTTGGAAGTTCCTTAACTAGTAGTCCATTTGATGTTCTATGAATGATGCACAGTCTAACAAATGAAATATCCTAGTTAATATCGGACTGCGTGTAGCAATGTGATGTGCTCTTCCCATACCTTCCTGTCGTCTCCATGACCCAGTATCACAGACATCCCAAAAAGAATGTATCTGATTTTAGGCTTGAATTGGCTGCTCTTTAGAGGGAGTTTGTCTTGGGCTTGCTTAGGTCTTAACAATTGGTCCTTTAATAATTTGACCCATCTTTTTTAGTCGAACTTCTCATAATAAGCTAGATTAGCTTGTGGGAGGCATGGAACCTTTTGTCCTTTGCCAGCTTAAGGGCCCATCATTGCCCTTATTGTGCCAATGGAAGTAGAACTTGGTTCTTATTCACCTCATCTAACCCTGATAATCCTTGTCCTGTAGTCTTATGCTTTGGCGCATATTTTTAAAATATCTGGGCATTCCCAAACTTCGGTACTAGAAACATCCCAAGGCACAAGGTCCACATCCTACTGATTATCCATGAATTGGTCCTTGGTCCTTACTTAAACCTTCTTAGGGCATCTTTTCTTACAGTGCCAGGTGTATTTTTGAACCTCCTTTCACTTATCTTCTAATATGAGTCTTTGTATGTACTTTCAGGGGCTCTTTTCCTCTTCTTGCTTTCTTTCTGTGTTTGAGCTCTTGGTTGATTTGCCCGTGCTTTCACATTCCCCTTTTATTCACTTATGTCAATTTGCACCATTTCTTCTTCATTGGTGCTTCTAACTTTGGCATTCCCATTATTGCTTGCTAAATACCCTCCATAGATGTATCACAACTCATTACCTGAGATTCCACAGAAACCTGAGAAAAATACTCCTTTCCGGAACTACAATATGTTCTGATGGAGTAAAACAGGATCTAAACACTTTCTGATAAATGGGTAATATTTTGCAAAGGGGGGGTGCACTTGGCCCAGGTAGGGCACACCACTAACTTAGATTTTTGGATGAGGCGCATTTGACTTGGGAACAAAAATAGGGCACACTGTAGACTTATCATGAAGGTGAGGCCCATTGGTACGGAAGGGGGTGCACTAGGAACATGGTAGTGGACAGGGTGCATTGGAAAACGGTGGGGCGCACTTTAAGTTTGGAATTAGAAACTGTGATGCAACACGGGATACGTTTTTTGGTTTAGGATGCCATGTTTGCTGCTGCATGCCCTTGGGAAGAGCAGGAGGCTTTGGGAGGAGTGAAAAATCTGAAGACTGGCACAATTCTAGGACAACAAAATGGAAAAGAAAAACAAAATGTACCAAGAACAGAGTGGAACCAATTTACTTGGAATTACCTATTTGGCAAAATGAAACCCTCGGACTTGGAAAAACATAGTGTTGATTTCTGGGGAAAATTGTCTGACTTGGTGGCGTATATTTTCCTTCCAACATGCTCTTTCCTCAGATGTGTGGGGTGTTCTGAATTCAGCTGCTTATCAAGAAAACTTTAAACCTTTGCTTTTCTCTTCTACTGAAAAACTACTTGTAGTGGGCGTCTCTTGGAAACTGGAAATTGCATATTGCATTGGCTCGGCTTGTGCTCAAATGGGTTTCTTTCGAATTTGCGTTTCGCCGAGTTGATTGATGGCTGCAATTTTGTGCTTTAATGGGGGTTTGGTGGTGCTTGGAACTCAAAGTGCTTTAATAAAAACAAAGAGTGTAAAAATGAATTCATTTGTCTTCTTTTCACCCTTTTATATCAAGCGTGTAAATGCCCTTTTTCCTTTTTTATCCCCTCTTTTGCCCCCTAAAACAAAAAGGAAAATGACTTAGTTTTGGTGTAGGGGGCAACAGAGGAAAATGGCTTATTTTTGTTTAAAATCAAGTCAGGGAAGTTGAAGATCTTGTGGCTTGGACCCTTTCAAATGGATGAAACGTTGGATAATGGCAGAATGAGATTGAAGAGACTGGATGGAGCACAATGTCCTGAGACAGTCAATGGTTCGAAATTGAAACCATACAAGGTTAGGGCATAGGTGAACTTTGTCAACCTCGAACCAAGTAATGAAGAGTTGAGCATGGGTAGACTGATGGCAGAATTGTTGGATAGGTGCTTTGGCCATTTGGGCTGGATATTCTTATTGAATGAAAACCATGGGGTTTTGTTGCTAAATAAATTAAGGCGATCTAGGTACTCGTCTGTACTATACTGTTGGCCATACTGTCCTTGTTCATAAAACATTTGGTAAATAGGTGTCCTATTGGGGCATAGGTTGGCTGCTAGAGAATTTGAGGGTTTGGTACTCATGACATTTTGCATCAGTAGTGGAGTTGTCATATTGCTGACCAAAGTTTATATTGGTCAAGGATTGTAATCCTGTATTCACAGACTCTTCATAGGTTTTAGATGAACTTACATGCTTTAAAATTTTGAGATGCAAACAAAGATTTTTGGGGGCGGGGCATATCTTAAAAGAACAGGGTGCATTGTTGGTGAAATGGTGCGCATTGCTAGTGGAGTGGGGCATATTGCAGCCAGCGAGATGCACTTCTCTGAGCAGGACGGACTTTGCATTTTGGAGCAAAGCACACTAGTGAAGAGTGGGGCACATCAAATACTTAAAACGGAGCATACTTTGGACTTCTCATCGCCTTAGATAGTGAAACACACCTAGGAGTTTGAACCTTTATGTCGTAGTTTTGGTAGTCTCCATCGCTTCTTGAAAACACAACATTTGAGAGGCAAAGTGGATTTGTCGAACACCTTTATGATTTTGATCAAAATGTTTTGGAGTTAGGCAAAATTTTGGGTTAGCATGAAAAATGAAGTCGCCATTGCAAAAAAACATGTGAATCTAAATAGATCTAATGAGAAAAGTATCACAATTCACGAATTTTGATGCAAAGTGATCAGATTTGAAACCAAACAAATAGATCTAATAAAATAATTTTTGGATTATGTCTAATTCGATGTTATGAACAATCCTTTTTATAGAGCTGAAGAAATTTGAAGTGGAAATGTGTAGATCTGAAAAATAGATGCGAGTGCAGTATGCTTGATTTCATGCGAAAATCATGCTTGTGGTCCTTTAGGCATGCGAAGAACTGTTGAATGTGGAAATTGTTTGATGTGATATGCACTTGCGAAACACAGTTCAACAAATGGATGAGAAGGAATTACACTTCTCAACCTTTGAATTCAGGCCAGTTCTCCACTAATTTATGTGAAATAATGTAAGTCTAAACTAAACAAAGCAAATCTAATCTACTTTTGTGGGAAAAGAGGTGCGTGAAAGAAAGCAAAGTGCATATACAAATGCAGCCATAACTGTAGCGAGATTGGTATGGTCCAATGTTAATGTCAAGTAGAGGCCAAATAACATCAATAATCAGATTCTAAGAATAGCTGCAACAAATGAGAAGGAAGACTAACTGGAAGTGAGAGAGTAGAGCCATTGACACTAAACATCCACGAATGAAGAGGTTTCACAATACAATTGGCTCATGAATGCCATGCTTCTTTTCTCACTAATTGAAGAGTTTGGATCCAAAGTACAAAGTAGTAGCTGGTTGCAAAGAGTAGGTCTAGCTTTCTTGAAAATGCTAAAGGACCTTTACAATAAGTATGAAACTCTTATTTATAGAAAAAGTCTAGTCGACTCTACGTCTAACTGTCGTAAAATGTTAACCTTGAGTTATATAATATTTGATATTAGAAGACAAAATGTCATTTTCATCTTTAAACAATAGAGTGGATTGCCTTGAAAAGCAAGGCGCATTCTTGCCTTTGGAGCAGGGCACACATGCCTTCGGAGTGGGTTGCATTTGGGCCTTTGGAGCAGGGCACATTTAGGGCTTTGGAGCGGGGTGCACTGATGACTTTCAAAGCCGGGTGCGTTACTGCTAGAGCAAGGCACATTGATGCCTTAAGAGCCAAGCGCACTGATGCCTTATGGAACGAGGTGCGCTACTTCTAGAGTGAGGCGTATTGATGCCTTAGAGCTGGGCAAACTGTTGCCAGCACGAGGCACACTGATGCCTTAGAGTTGGGTGCATTGCTGCCAAAGTAAGGCACACATCTGACTTAGCAAGGCATTTGTTCGACTCTGATATTCTCCATCTCTGTTTTATCTCTTCCCTTCGTTGATGCAACAAACTCTTGTGCAGAGTGTAATGGTAGTAGTGGACTGTACAATTCCATATAAGTATGAGTAAGTGAGGAGAATTTTGCCTTCATTATATTGGAAAATACCACCTCCACGATTTTTTTCTGGATTTCATTTGGAAGCACCATCAAAATTAATTTTGATAAACCCAACTTCTAGACATTTCCATTTTTACCATAGATTGAAGCATATCCTTTATGTCAACTCCAATGTTGAAGATGACCCTTTTATGCATATTCAAATCCTATAATTAAGAGGCTAGTACCTCTTTTTCTGCACATGAGACTTCCCATGATGAGCATCATGTTTCTAAACATTTTGCAAGAGAGGCAATAATAAGATTCTAAACTTGGACATGATTTTAAGGTTTGTTTTTAAAAATTCTATGATTCCTATCAAGCCATGAATTCAACAAATAATGGAAAGACCAATCCTCCACAGGATGCATAATGTTTGAGCTTTAAAACAATTAGCCCAACATTTCATGAACCCTTTCAATGTTAGTGAAGCTACCCAATATATTCTCATATTTTTAAAAAAGTGGCCTCAAATTGTAAAAGCAAAGGGACAGTGAAAAAGTAAATGATCTTAAGTTTCTAGATTCTCACACAAAGCACACCTGAAAGGTCTATGATATCCTCTTCTTTGCAAACTCTCACCTGTAAGAATCTTGTTTTGGATTGCTAACCACATCTTCTTCCAAGAGAAATCTTTGAGAGTAGGAAGTTTTTATTGCTCTAAATCCTTATATCCCAACTTGATCGAGTATCTACCATCTTTTGATAAATTCGAAACCAACTCATCCTTCTGCGTAAAAATAGGCATATAGAACTTTTGAAGCATCCTTTGAAGCTCATTCTCTCTCTGTTTGAGGGCCTCTCCTTCAACCAAGTTGCTAACAGAAATCCATGATTTATAGTTGTTGCTCAGATTAATATACTATTTTTCCTTTGAACCTTTACAATCTAAACATGCCTAAGCCAACGATTGTCATTTTGGATCAGAAATAAGAGGATGAGGCTTCAACTAAGCATTAGATGAGAAATTTGTAGAGTCTTCCTAATTGTTTGACCAGCTAATATGTTTTCTTGGTCAATTGCAAACTATCCGATATGAAGTTCCATGTTGCAGAGCCTCTAGGTAGGGTTTGTTTCCTAAACAATTTTATTGCATCAATAGAACCTACTTGTTTTTGAAGTAAGATTTTTCTCCAATCCTTAATTTGATCTTTCAGTAATCTCCCACCAAGTTTTGCCCATGTTGCTAAACTCATAAGTCTGCAAATTTGAATGCTTGCAGCTTGAATATTCTTTCCTTTGCAAACCCTATCCCGTTTACAAAGAGGAAACCTAAATTTTTCTTCACATCCTTTTCAAAGAAAACCTCTTTGGAGGAGCATATAGTGACATTTCAGCGTTCCCATGACATTATAGAGACGCCATCCTAGATGGCTTTGTTTTGGGGACTTTGTGGGGAAGGCCTGGGACATCTCGAGGACAGCCCCCAAAAAGTCCCAAAATGCGGGATGTTGGGAGGACATCTTCTCCCATCTCCCATGCTTGAAATGCGTGGCATGATGTAACGGGGTTCCAAGGGGTGGGGTATGCATCCCTTTGGTTTATAGGTCCAAGTCTAACAAGTTTGCTCCTCAAAGCTCCTCGAGGCTGCACCTTAAGTTTTATTGTCCATCTTGGCTTCTTAATGGCCGTTCTGTGTTCTCCCTGCAATGGATTTGTTGTTCACAAGCACGGTTTGACTGGTGGCTATGAGCTTGTTGATTCCTTATGTGCATAGTTTTATGATCCTGTACTTGTATCAACTTGATACATATATGCTTCTAAGCTCTTCTTTAAAAACTTGATACATTTCCCAGGATGGCATGAAATTGATGTTTGTAAGAAACACATGCATCTAAGCTCTTCTTTAAAATCAACCTCCCCCTTCTTTTTCCATCACCAGGCATTATCAGGTATTACAGAACAGATCCATGAGTATCAGGTGTCTTAAGCCATTAGTATGCACATGTTAGGTGGGTTATCTTCCCAAAGTTTGTCCAATTTCTTCCAACAGGTTAAAGATTTGCCAGTTCTCAGTTATTAGTGAATAATAGTTTCAGGTCTGTCTTAATTTTGGACAAGTGCAAAAATCTGCAGGTCCAGGTTTGTCGACCCCCTTCCATGTGGTCCAGTTCAGTAGTACATCCCATTAGATAGACATGTAACACAGTAGTCCTAGAATTATTTATTTAGACTTTGAAATTTCTTGTTCACTTGTTTTAATTGCACATTAGTTTCAGCCCAGTTAGCTCAGGTTTTCAGGCCTTGTCTCTCCCTCTAGATTACAGCTCTATTCAGCATGGCACGAATGTGGAACCTTAGCAGTCTACATTGTCCATGATTTAATCATTCGGCCTACTGGTTTGGTGTGTTTGCCTTTAGTTCTTATCCCTAACATCAATTCAGAACCTCTAGTAGTTGAATGTATCCACAAATTCAGTCTTTTGGCATACTTATCTCCTTCCCCAGTCTGTAATTGTAGTTGTTAGTCACCACTTGCCTAATACTACAGTATATCCAGATTACCAGCCCTTGGAGATAGTCCATATTGCAGAAGTAGGAAGGTCCTTCTCTCAAATTAGGGGCTTTGAACTTCAAATTCTTAGCTTTTCTCCCCCTCTTCCTTGTGCTGGTGGTCCATTTGGTTGAAGGCTTGAACTCTGTGACCAACAAGGTAAGGACATTGTTTCCATCAACAATTGCCTGCAGTGAGCTTGCTGCCACTATTGCCAAAATAGTCATTAATAACTTTTAATTTATTCTGAGTACCCTTCGTAGTGTTATTAGTTCTATCGTTCATTTCTCGCTTGTCATTTTTAGCCCTCATTGTTTTCATTTTTGTCACTTCATTTTCAATAACACTTGGTTCTCATACAATACCTGGAAAAACTCAGCATTGGATACATGATGAAACAGCCCTGTAACAGGTCTAAGAGAACAATTATGTCCCTTACCCATGGAAATAGCAAGAATCTCTCAATGTCTCTGTTTAACCAGGCAATGTGACCAGAATTTACCACTGGTTGCATGTGGACCTCCACAATCAGTGCTTCTTCAGTTGCAACCTTGCTTTCTCAACCCTGCTGAAGTGATAATAAAATAACCTTCCTTGTGCTTTATCAAGTCATTAGCTGTCATAGGTTGTGAGCTGTGTGTGCAGAGCTTGGGCCTCAAGGAGGAGAATGCTCAAGATTGGGTGACCTCCATCATGCAGGTAGGTATCAAGCACTCTTAAGCTGGCCTGAACGTGTTATGCTAGCACACACTCGTCAGCCTTTTGTGTAAGTTTGTATGTACAAAATGTCTGCAGGCCTTACATATATGTAGCTATATCAATGAATGCCCAAAGGCCTTATGCATAGATATGTATCAAAAGTGTATGTGGGCCTTCCCTATACACATCATAGGTCATGGAAGTATGTGCAGAGCTTACCGAATGACTGACATCCATCATATGGATAGGTATCAAGTGCGCATAGTCTGGTCTGGATGCCTTTCAGATGCATGTGCATATTCATCAGCCTTGTGTATAGATGTGTATCAAAATGTCTGCAGGCCTTACAGCATACGTGTAGTATACATATATGTCGATGAAATGTTTGTCATCTGATTTGAAGGCCTTATTTGAAGGTATAAATCAACAATATGTCTGAAGGCTGGCTCAAAGGTCATACTCAATGGTATGCAGATTAATAAAGGCAAGAGTAGGAGAATTCTGTTCAGTAGTTATACATTGCTCTATGGTAGGTTTGCCATTGAAGGATAGATCCAATCTCCTGAGGCATCTTGACGTCACAAGCAGGCTTTGCAACTACTTAGAAGTGAAAATTAATTTGTGACAAAAGCAATCAATGGTTGTGGTAAATACATTTGATGCTAAATGGCTGGAGCTTGTTACTTCATGAGTATTTTAGCCTTGAATTGACCAACTCTAAATAGTACTAGGGCAAAGCAGAGATTGATTGGAGATCTATTTTCTCCCATAACAAATGCAGGCAAATCACCTAACCTTGGGGATGGAAAGAGGGTGTGCTTTTCAGAACTGTGATGCAGTTAGTTGTTTTGTATGACTATCCATTGAGAACACTAGGACTATTAAAACAAGCCTTGAAGAAAGCTGAAAGTATACAGAGGCAATACCTATTATATAGATTTAGAATTTAGGAATAGACTTCCTATACTATGATGTTAGTTGAAACAACAATGCTTCCCTTGGAAGGGGAAATTCAATGTAAATTAATAAAATATTAACCAAATTAAAGCACAAGTATGCCTTCACTGTTAGGAGGTGAAGTCAATATCCAGATCTCCAATGTTCTTCAGCAGAGAGGTGCATGGTGGTGCAGCTTATGGAGAGGAAACAAACAGTTTTCTGGAGTCTTCCTTTGGGAGAGGAAACAAACAGTTTTTTGGAGTCTTCCTTTGGAAGAGGAAACGAACAGTTTTTTGGACTCTTCCTTTGGAAGAGGAAACGAACAGTTTTTGGAGTCTTCCTTTGGGAGAGGAAACGAACAGTTTGTTTTTTCTATAAAAGGGGAATGACCCCTTGCATGTAAATGTTGATTGAATGTAATTCTGCCGAAATCAATAAAAGATCAAGCTGCCATTGCCCCGTGGTTTTTCCTGCACATTGCAGGTTTTCCACGTAAAATTTGTGTTACTGTTTTTCCTGCGTTATTGTGTTTTTCTGCTTGCACATAATTTTGCTATATTTTCTAACATCTGGTATCAGAGCCTAGGGTTTTGTGCGAGTGGGAGCTGCAACAATGACTGGAAGTGTAACCAAGTTTGAGATTGAAAAGTTTGATGGCAGGAACTTCGCCCTATGGAAGATGAAGGTGGAGGATTTGTTGGTTCAAAATGACCAAGCCCTAGCCTTGAAAGGGGTCGCGAGTAAACCAAGCAGCATGAAAGATGAGGAGTGGGCAACGCTGGACAGGAAGGCGGTTTCTACAATCCGTCTATGCCTAGCGGACTCCGTCTTGTTCAATGTTGTTGAAGAAAAGACCGCGGAAGCCCTTTGGAAGAAGCTTGAAAAGTTGTATGAGACGAAATCTGCAACAAATAAGGTTTTTCTGAAAAAACAGCTTTATAGCCTAAGGATGAAGGAGGGTTCATCTGTGGCAGATCACTTGAATGAGTTTAATACCCTTATCAGTAAACTGGTTTCAGTTAATGTGAAGATGGAGGATGAGGACAGAGCTATCACCCTACTTTGTTCCCTCCCGGAAAATTGGGATCATTTGGTGATGACCATCAACAATTCATCATCAGGAATTCTAAAATTTGATGATGTGGTAGCCGCTTTGTTGGCAGAAGAGTTGAGGCGAAAAACGTCTCTAGAACCCTCAACCAATGAAGCCCTAGCTGTGAGAGGTCGATCTTTCGAGAGGAGTCAACAAGGTAGATCACAATCCAGATCTAAGTCTAAAGGACGCAAGCTGAAAGGGAAGTGTTGGCATTGTGGGAAGCCAGGGCACTCAAAGAAGGATTGTTGGCAGCTAAAAAAGGAAAAAAATGGTGAAAAGCAATTTCAGCCATCAGTTGAGGCCAGTACAATAAATTCTGGAGAGACGGCAACATGTGAGGCTTTTTGTATCAACAACAACAGATCTGTTTTATATACCTAGGTTTTGGACTCGGGTGCATCTTTCCACATGTCTCCTCACAGAGACTGGTTTGACAAATATCAGCCATATAGTGGTGGGAAGGTCTACTTGGGTGATGATCACCCTTTAGAAATTGTGGGAAGAGGGGACATAAGGATCAGGTTGGACGATGGTAGAGAAAGGATGTTATGTGATGTACGACATGTGCCAGATTTGCGGAAGAATTTGCTCTCAATCAAGATGATGGATAAGCTAGGGTATTCTATCACTTTCGGTAACAACTATTGCAAAATTACCAGAGGAGCTATTGTAGTAGCAAAGGGAGAATCTTATGGGACCCTATATCGTTTATGCGGTGATACGGTGACAAACCATGCAGCAACAACAACTTCTATTCAGGATGCATTAATGCTATGGCATCAACGCCTAGGCCATATGAGTGAAAAAGGTCTGAAAATTCTGCATGACAGAGGTATGCTTTCTGGGATTAAGTCTTGCAATTTAGACTTGTGTGAGCATTGTATTTTTGGTAAACAAAAGAGGGTTCGGTTTATTGCAAGCCCTGGTAAGAGTTCTGATTTTCTGCAACTTATACATTCGGATATATTTGGACCAGTCCCCACTCAGTCCTTAAATGGTGCCATCTATTTTCTGAATTTTATAGATGATTATTCTAGGAGAGTGTGGGTTTATTTTCTGAAGAAGTCGGAAGCTTTGCAGAAATTTAAAGAGTTCAAAGCTCGAGTAGAGAAAAGTTTGGGCAAGCCTATTTTATGTCTTAGGTCAGATAATGGGGGTGAATATTGCTCCAAGGAATTTGATAAATTTTGTATGCAGGAAGGAATTAAGCACTAGAAGATTGTACCATATACTCCACAACAAAATGGTGTGGTTGAGCGGATGAATCGCACAATCATGGAACGTGCAAGAAGCATGCTCAGCGCATCCATGTTGGATAAGAGGTTCTAGGCAGAGGCTGTTAATACAATTGTTTACCTCATTAACAGGTCACCTACAGCTGCGTTGGATGGACAGATTCCAGAGGAGGTTTGGTGTGGTAAGCCATTTGATTACTCTCATTTGCGTACCTTTGGTTGTGATGCATTTGCCCATGTGCCTAAAGAAAAAAGGTCCAAACTTGACCCAAAGTCAAGCAAATGTGTTTTTCTTGGCTATGGAGATGCAGTAAAGGGGTATAGACTGTGGGATCCTACTGCCCACAAGGTAATTATTAGCCGAGATGTTATTTTTGATGAAAAATCCATGCAAAGGAAGGAGGTACAACAAACACCTAATGTTGTACCAATTGAAGTAGACATGAACGAAGATGAAAATGAAAATCAGCATGCTGAAATTTTTGACCAGCATGCAGAACAGCAAGTAGAACAACAAGTAGAGCAGCCACAACAGTCACAAGACCAAGAGCCACAATCAACAGATCATTGGGTTAGAAGATCTACACGTCCACAAAAGTGTCCGGAAAGGTATTCTCATGTTTATCAGTCCTCTTTTGCTTTGTTAACTGATGATGGTGAGCCTAGTTCATTTCAAGAAGCTAGAGAGTCTGAGAATGCAGAAAAGTGGAGGAAATCCATGGAGGAGGAAATCGAGGCACTTCGCAAGAATAAAACGTGGGAACTTGTGGATCTCCCACCTGGAAGAAAGGTTGTTGGAAACAAGTGGGTTTACAAAGTAAAGAAAAACAACGATGGGTTGTTGGAACGCTATAAAGCTCGCTTGGTGGCAAAAGGCTATGTGCAAAAGTCAGGTATAGACTTTAATGAAATTTTTTCTCCAGTTGTGAAGATGACTACTGTTAGAGTTTTACTTGCACTTGTAGCAGCACAAGATTTAGAACTGGAGCAGCTTGATGTAAAGACTGCTTTCCTGCATGGTGATCTTGAGGAGGAGATTTATATGGATCAGCCTGAGGGCTATGAAGAAAGAGGCAAAGAGCATTTGGTTTGCAGACTGAAGAAATCTTTGTATGGGTTGAAACAAGCGCCAAGGATGTGGTACAGAAAATTTGACACCTTCATGAAGAGCCAAGGTTTCAGCAGGAGTGAAGCTGACCATTGTGGATACTATAAGAGGTTTGATGATGGCAGTTTTATTATTTTGTTGTTGTATGTTGATGATATGTTGGTTGCAGGCCCCAACATGAAGAAAATCATTGATCTTAAGGCTCAATTGGCTAGGACATTTGAAATGAAGGATTTAGGAGCAGCAAACCAAATTTTAGGGATGAAGATACACAGGGACAGAAAAGGAAGAAAGATCCGGTTAAGTCAAAAGTCATATATAGAAAATATTCTGCAGCGCTTCAATATGCAGAATGCAAAACCAGTTAGTACCCCACTTCTTTCACACTTAAAATTGTCTTCCAACAAGTGTCCTAGAACAGAAGCAGAGAAGACAAGCATGTCTCGTGTACCGTATTCATCAGCAGTAGGAAGCCTCATGTATGCCATGGTGAGCACTAGACCGGATATTGCCCAAGCAGTGGGAGTAGTCAGCCGGTACATGGCAAATCCTGGTAAGGAGCATTGGAATGCGGTGAAGTGGATATTCAGATATTTAAGAGGCACTTCAGATGCTGCTATTTACTACGGATCGGATAGTTTGCAAGTTAAAGGTTTTGTGGATTCTGATTATGGTGGAGATAGAGATGGGAGAAAGTCCACTACAGGATATACTTTCACTCTTGTTGGTGGAGCTGTGAGTTGGGCTTCTAAGTTGCAGTCTGTGGTGGCTTTATCAACCATTGAAGCAGAATATATTGCAGCGACTCATGCCAGCAAAGAGGCAATTTGGCTAGAGCGACTGTTGGGTGACTTCAAGGTAATGCAGGGGAAAATTACGTTGCATTGTGATAGCCAAAGTGCTATTCAGCTAGTGAAGAACCCAACATTCCATGATCGCACGAAACACATTGATGTCAAGTACCACTTTATAAGAAATGTGGTGGAAGAAGGTAGGATCCTGTTGCAGAAAATCGACACTGAAGTGAATCCTGCAGATATGCTTACTAAGCCGGTCAAGACAGAGAAGTTTGAGTGGTGCAGAACTTCTCTGGGCTTGCTGAAAATGTGATAAGGGCAGCATTGGGCAATTGGCACTTGGATGGAAAAACATAGGCAAAGAATTCCTGTATATCGACTTCAAGTGGGAGAATGTTAGGAGGTGAAGTCAATATCCAGATCTCCAATGTTCTTCAACAGAGAGGTGCATGGTGGTGCAGCTTATGGAGAGGAAACAAACAGTTTTCTGGAGTCTTCCTTTGGGAGAGGAAACAAACAGTTTTTTGGAGTCTTCCTTTGGAAGAGGAAACGAACAGTTTTTTGGACTCTTCCTTTGGAAGAGGAAACGAACAGTTTTTGGAGTCTTCCTTTGGGAGAGGAAACGAACAGTTTGTTTTTTCTATAAAAGGGGAATGACCCCTTGCATGTAAATGTTGATTGAATGTAATTCTGCCGAAATCAATAAAAGATCAAGCTGCCATTGCCCCGTGGTTTTTCCCGCACATTGCAGGTTTTCCACGTAAAATCTGTGTTACTGTTTTTCCTGCGTTATTGTGTTTTTCTGCTTGCACATAATTTTGCTATATTTTCTAACATCCCCCGCATCCGCTCCATTTCCAATCATCATACCCCATAACATCCCGACTACCCATAGGAGGCCTTACAGTTAAAAAATAAAATATAAATTAATTAATATTCAGTTAACCTTTCCTCATAACTGCTAATCTTTCTTCCTTTTCATTTTGTAATATTAAACTACATTAAAATGTGTCATGGAATATTCAGTGTTGTTCAATCCTTAGTGTTGAGAATCAAGATGAGGCCATAAGAACTTGCAAGTCTGCAAGCCAGGCGGGCTCTTATTAGTTTTTTGGGCCTGATTTTCTTAAACTCACAAGTCTTGGTAGAGACTCAACAGACACGTTGAGGACGTGCTGGACTTGTTGTATTTGCAAGTCTTGACCTTGAGACTCGGTGACTATTAGGGAATGGCGAGTTCTCTTGAGGAGGGGGGAGATTTGACAAAGTTAGCAAAATGTTGCTTAAATCCATCAAATTTTGGCTGCAGCTCCAAATGTTTGATGGGGTACATATGATCAGAAGCTACAATTTACGAAGAATTGAAATAAAGTTTATCTACCAACAACACTTAGACCCTCTTAACGATCGAACTTGAAAACGTCTGAGATTATAAGCTGAAACAATAGAGAATTGGTGTTTGTAATGCAAATGGCAAATAATTAAGAAAATGAGAAACATACTTGGGCTTGGCTTATATTCAACAAAAGGATTGAGAATATCTAAAATTTTGAAGAAACTCTCAACAATAGAGTAATTTCAAAATGAAGGAAAGAAAAGTTACCTCTAGGTATTGTATTAGTGATCACAATACATTAGCTTTGAAAAGAAATGCAATACGACTATGCATATGCATATCAACAATAATAAAAATTAGAAAATTACCATGGCATCACCTCATCGTTCCATGTGTTTTCCAAGTCAGCCCCTAATGACAAGGTAAATTTCTATTAAACATAATAACTTAGTTCCATTATTTAATACATTGAATTATGGAATTTTCAAGACACACACTCATACCATTGTGTTGATAGATTTTTTTTAATTGGTTATATGGCATTGAAAGGGTCCACCTCTATTACATTGTAACCACATAGTGGTACTATAACAACTTGATAATTATGCAAGTATCGTTTGGCAATATTTGAACCTGGTCTCCTCCTTGAAAGTCAAGGATTTTAACCGGTGGGGTTCATGTCATTTGATTAAATTGTTAAGGTTCACCCATGAGATTTGAACCTTGGCTTATAGTGTGAAACTCTTCATTTTCTAGTATTCGCTCCAAACCTTATGGGCTTAAAGTTAAGGTTCACAATGGGATGGGAACCTTGGTTGATAGTAAGAAATTCTTCATTCCCAACCAATTGCCTCAAACCCCATGGGCAACATAATCATAAGTATTTGTTTGTATTTGAAATAAAAAATCTAAATCAAGTAAAATATACTCGGTTCCATGGGGATGCATCCCCTAGGGGATGAGGGGATGTCCTCCAACAATCCCTTCTTAGAGGAGATGGTGGGGGTCACGTCCCTCTTCACCCTCATCTATGTGTGGATCTGCAAGGGACACCTAGGCACCCCTTACAAAATATAGTGTTTGACAATGAAATCTGGAAATTAATATATCTAGAGAATAGTGCATATGGTGCTTGCATAGTTGAAATATATAGAGATGCCTGCATAATATAGAGAGCTGTCAGATTAGATAAACAGCTGAAATCTGAAAACTTAATTCCGTTGATACTCCAATACTGAGGACTTTGTAGTGAAACTAGAGTACAAATGTATGGGTGGCTGCACTGCTCATGTTGAAAGACACAACAAACAACTGTTATATCTCCGAAAAATTTCTGCATTTCATTCACATGCAGTGAATCCATGATATTGCCACAATATAATTTTGGATGTTTTGGGGCAGCTACAGGTAACTGATAAATAAATCATCAATAAAGAGAAGTTGAACACAATACTTTGAACTTGAAGTTTGAAGAGCATCCTTGGCGGTCTAATGGCTTATGACATGTACCAATCACTGTACTCGACTTCAAATAACACATCATTGTATTTTCATTTTGTCAATGAATAGTAATGAGAAACCAATGATTAGCTCAAATTTCTGCATTCTAAATTTTTTCTTATTTTCAAACTTATTTTATTTTGAATATTTATTAATATTTTTATATAGTCGTCCCCATTTTGCTAAAATTTGGAGGTGTCCTCTAGTCGTCCCCTCTTTGCGTCCCCTTGTTTCCATGTTTCCACCAAAAGGGTACTTAGTGGAACCTAAATTTTAGTTATAAATAAATATAACAAAATTAAATTAAAAACAAAAAAAAATGAAAAACAAAAAATAACTTTATTTCATCTTTGTCAAGTTTATTAAAAAATTTAAATCTAATATTAAGAATATTCGTTTGTCTTGTCATGAGAAATAGTAATTATATTTTATTATTTAAAAAATTTACGTTTTCTATAGACATACAATTTTTTAATCTACTCAAATAACTAAGCCTGTGTTAACTAGCCTGTGTTAACTCATTGCATGAGTTATTACAACTTTTTAACTTAAGGTCGTAATGAAACTTGGTTTTTGAAGTGTCAATTAAGTAGTTGGGGTTTTTAAGTATCAAAATCCATACTTGAAGTTTAATATAAAATGTAGACTACTTAGTTTTAGGTACTATCTCATATTTTCTTATAACATGATAGAGACTGTGGATTAGCATAGACGTGGTTTGTATTATGATATTCTATTTTCAAATGTAAAAAGAATGACATCTATTTTTATCTTTTCTTAGAGGAATAGCTATGTTTTTTAATCTTTTTCCTTATTTTTCAAGTCTTTTGCCAAGTTTTTCCGTGACATTTGCCTCAGAGTCCAAGTTTGAATCAGAAAATAGGGTTGCCGAGTCCAAGTCTAGTAACTATTTCAATTGCCGCTGCAACTTCTTCCTATGCCATGGCCTTTTTGTTTCATTGTATCATTGTATTTCCTTTTGTTTAACATTAATAATTATAAAATCAACAATTATCTCAATTTTTTGGTTATTTTGAAAGGCTCCTCAATTTTTATTTTTTGAAGTAACTGTCCCAATTTTTTCAAAATTTGGAGGTTTCTTTCAGTTGCCCCATTTTTTGCATCCCTCCTTTTTGCTGTCCCTCCCAAATGAGGACTTGGTCAAACATAGGCACAAAACAGATTACCATGGCACCAATGATTGCAATTAAAGAAAAGGGATAGAAACATGATGGATGACTATGACATTAAAAATTGAGAAGTTGAAGAGGTCTATTTGCCAGAACTGTTGGACATTAGAGACTTGGTACCGATAAAGGTCGTACTACAAAAGAAGACTTGGGAAGTACCCAATGAAAAGAGGAAGTGTTATGAAGGTGAGCTTAATTCCTTCTGATCACATAATGGGAAGAGTATCTTCAGGAGAAAATCACTCTACATTAGATACATCTAATATGCCGATTCAAAGTAAGATTGCATTGTTTAGCAGGAAATATTGGTAAAAAGAATATGGATCAAAAGTCACACCTGTGCTTGGTTTATTTATTTATTTTTTAATCCGCATGCATGTGGTCTACCGGCAAGGACACCACTTGCATTATCGGTGATGAGACCCGGGTTCAACCCCCATGGTGAATGTGTATAAGAAGTATTGCTTAAAAAAAAAAATAGTGAGGATGAAGCACATCTGATACTTGATTGTTCAATGTAAAAGCAAAGAAGATTTACACGCTCAGAAAAACAAAAAGTTCTGCATAATATACACATTTCACTAATCCTTTTTAAAGACGTCTTGGAATTCAGAAACTGAGTTTCCATGGCACAAATGTTGAACAGCCAAATTTTATTTTGTGCTCCTGGCTATATTTTACTCATGAATTGCTCTTAAGCTGTAAGAGAAAACTTTTATAGCAAATTGTCCGTTTGCTTTTGTGATGAAGTATGCCATATGGTTCTTGATTTCCCTATTTTTTAGTGTCGTCTGAATTTTTTTTTTTTTTTTTTACATGGTGGAATTGGTAGCCGCCACGAATCCGGGCAGGCTGTCCAGCTTTTATGGCCGCCACAGTATTCTGCGCTGTCCGCCCTGGAAGCCGCCACACAGATCTTCGCGTAGTCCTAACCGCCATGCCACAATCATTTTAAACGTTTTACGCCGCTGAAAGCACCAGGAAAGGGACAAGCGTTCAGTCTGGCGAGGCCCGAGATTTGAACCTTGGAATGTCGTCTGAATTTTAATTTAGCTTTTTCAACATTATGCTACCATGATGCTGTAGAGTATGTGCACAGTAATAGTTATGATATACCAAGATTTTAACACAACCGCACAATCTATAAAACATTTTTATCATTAAAAAAAGTTTGAACAATACTTATATTGGAAGATAATTAAATCTCTCTTTGCAATTTACTGAGATATACATTGTGTCTTTTAGTGGGGAGAGATGGTATGCTTAATATTTCTAAATCCTGTGATCTGAAGTTGTGGTATTTATGTCAGAAATATATTGGAATGATATGTTTTTGTTGATAGAAGTTTGTGTTCATAGGCAGCATGATTTATTATAAATGATTTTTTAAAACTTTGTTGTGTAATTGTTGTTTCCAGGTTCTTTCCGTTATGACCATCTGGACTCGAATCCAACCAAACTATGCGGCTAGCATGTGGAATGAAGCCTTAAACAAGCGGCTTGGAACAAAGGTACAAGATTGTTTCAATCCATTCAGTATTCATATCTACCATGGACAAGAAGTGTTGATGTGAATATAGACCTATAGCTACTTTGGAGAGACAGGTAATGAGAATTTCAAGTGAGGTTTCACATTTTGAGGGAAACCATCCTAGTCTATACAAGGATGGGTGGCCTTTTGAGAAGTAATATTGAATCTTGATGTTTGGCATATGATAATTACTAGGAATGTGTGGCATTGATGATTCTAATTAATTTGACACTAGATTAGGTCAATTATCCTTATGAGAGCCATGGCAATTTGATTTGGAATCTTGAAGAGGAGAGACTTAGTTCTAATGAATCTTGGTAAGTGACACAAATAAGTTGCAGGAATAAGTCAAAATGAAGGACAAGTTTGTTTATAGGGATGGAGATTGTAATATATGCCTTGCTGTATCTCATTTAAGAACACCATGATGATTTGAACATAACAGTTAAATGTATCTGGGGAGTTGGTGAGGTGTACTCCAGCAGATATTCTCGAGTGGTCCATCTTAGACTGGTAGTAGAATGGTGATCTCAAGATTAAGTTTGATCTTTCATAGATGAAAGTAGATTAACCGACCAGTCTTGCTTATTGTTATGTATAATAGTGCACCTCCTTTCTTGGAAGTAGGCCTTTCCAAGTTAATTTTTATCTCTTCAGGATTTCAGTAGACAATTTGTAAAAAGCTATATAATGATGACGAACTTTCTCTGATGCCCTTTTCCGTAGGTTATATGTAATCATATCACTTGGGTTTCTTGCAAAGTTGGTAGGAAACAATATGTAACAAATATATCTGCTTTTCTTTTGCAAGTATTATTTTATTTAAACAACATTCAATTGCATGTGAACTTAGGCATTTCTTGGCTTTTTATTGTATGCAGATGAGTTGGTCCATGTGAATGCATAAGCCATGTGAGTGATCATGCTTATGAGTCAGTGACGAGTCAGTGATGATTCATTGTACACAATTTCTTCACTATGTGTTTATTTTATGTTTCAATGTTATGTAGTGATGTAACAAATAGTATGTCATGTATACAATTAGTTAGGTGGTTGAGTGGATGACAGTTGGAAACTGCTTATCATTTGCCTTAATGCGTATGTATTCTCTTCTATCTAGGTCGAAGTAGGGAGGAAGTAGTCAGTTAGATGATCATAGGTAGCATAGGCACCCATGTACGTTCATGTGTATTATACATTGTAGGCAACAAATCCAATAGGGCACCAGCTTAGGCACCACCACAGTGAGTTGTCTTTTGAGCACTTCTGCTTTGTCACATCATGGGTTTATTGCATTTGTATGTGCAATATGCTTGCATTGTAATAATATATATTGCGCAAGGAATTTTCAATTTTATGAATGCAGTTACACATCAGCATGCAGGACGACTTGCAACCAACCCCAATATCCTATTGTAAATATTAATATATATCTACTCCTAGGCTAATCTCAATTATTCCTGTTTGTACATACTCGTGGATGTTTGTGATATGGTCAGAGTGTGTTATGTTGTTTAGAGTTAGCTTTGTACGCAAGTTGCTGTTGTATGGGACGAGTTCATTGATGTGTTGTTCTGAGAAGTAATGAAGTATCTGTGCTATCATGGAATCTTTTGATTGATGTACATTATTTTATTGCATGTTACTTTGGAATATATAAAATCTATATATATTTGGTACTATTGTTGTAACAATCTTGGATTGAGAGAATGCAGTGACAACTGACAAGAGTGGATGACCAGCGAACCACAACATGTTTGCCTACATGGATAGTGATAACTGGGAGAAAAAAATGTAGGTTTGAGCAAAACGCGCATTGCACAATGAACATGGTGACAACTGCATGTACATGCAATGTGACAGTCTAAGAGATCCCCTTTGTATACAAAAGGAAGTGTAGAAGGAAGACTTTCTATAAAGCTCCCTTGTGACAAGGAAAGAGAAGTTATGCAAACACCTTTGCCCTTCCTTTTCGGATGAAGACATATCAATACTAGTGACAATATTGTCCCAACTATTTGGTTGACAAAGGGAGTCATGATTGGATACCCAATGCATGTGGTCTATAGTAGTCTAACTACTACCATTGTACTTCTAAATCAAATTCAGCCATGCAGGGAGGGGATGAAGTAGGAATTGGAGGGAATTGTAGTCACAAAATGGTAGGAAGTAGTCAAGGAACCTGTTGAAATACTTGAATGGCATAGAGATGGTCCAATTTTGTGAAATTAGGGTTAGAACCTAAGAATTTGGAGGAATTTGGTCAAGTTTTGAGTGTGGCAATATGTAAAGTACCCTCCAATTCACTAGACATCCTCCGATTCATAAACGTCAGACAAAACATCATGGGTGACGACCTATCTTCCTAGCCCAGACGATGCAGGGGGCTTGACAACCTCCCTATCCATCCTGAAAGTTGTCTCCTCCGTTAGGCAACCTGAACAATTGGCTAGACAACCTCCCTAAACAATTGGGGAGGGGTCCAAACATCCCCTCAGGGGCTTATGAGAGAAGGGCCGTCTGGTCTCCCTAGATAGCCGAGGAGAGGCCCCAACAACCCTCTCCCTAGAATAGTGCACTTCCAAGGCAAGAATGCACCATGCTCGTAGAGTGATGCGTCCTGTTTTTTAGAAGTGCGACCCAATCTTGACGTAAAGGAATGATAATGACAATTTTATCTTTTAGTGCCAACTACCATTGTAACTTAGGATTAACTTTTACTACAGTTAGGAGTAGAGTAGGCTAGACTTCATCTATAAATAAGAGTTTCACACTCATTGTAAGGGTCCTTTGGCACTTTCAAGAGAGCTAGAGCTACTCTTTGTAATCAACTGCTACTTTGTATATTGTAATCAAATCTTCAATTAATGAGAAAGGAAGCTTGGTGTTTGTGAATCAATTGTGTTGCATGACCTCTTGTTCATGAATGTTTGATGTTAGTGGCACTGCTCTTTCATCTTCCAATTAGTCTTCACTCATTGATTGCAGGTATTTTCATATTCAGATTCCATTGAAGTTATTTGACTTTTGCTTGAGATTATCATTGGACCACTCTAATCTTGCTATGGTTTCTAATGTATTTACTTTATGCATTTACTTATTCTCTCTCTTTGCCTTTCTCACAAAATTAGATTAGATTTGGTTTACTTGTTTTAGATTTACATTATTTCAGTTAGAGTAGCAAGAAATCAGCCTAAATCCAGAGGTTGGGAAGAGTAATTCCTTCCCATCAATATGTTGAAATGCGAACATGGACATAAATTTCATTTAACAATTTTCCCACTTCAAGAAATGCCAGATTGGAATTATTGATGGCTGTTGAGTTTGCTAGTAGACTCGCATATCCCACCTACAACTCTAAAATATTGGCCCACATTTATCAGGAGTGATGCTAAGACTATGATAGAGCGCCTAAACAATGTATTAACATTGAACTCTATTCATTAGATTCAGGAGGAAGATGTGATGGTACGATTGCTTGTGAGTTCACTAAGGGACAAGGTTACAACATGGTACAAAAGCTTAGCAAACAGATCAATTACGAATTGGGCCTCTATTGTAGAACCTTTTATGAAAAGATTTGGTGGCCCACCTAATGTATACTCAGTATTATTCCAGTTGAACTCCATAATGAGACACCCAAATGAAAACCTTCACGACTTCAATATGAGATTTATGTGCACATTGCAATTGATGCCTTCTAATACTTGTCCATCCGATGAACAAGCATTGGTATGTTATGTAAGAGGATTGCATTGTGATCTAGGAATGATGATTCGAAATGCAAATCACCTCACATTACCAGGAGCATTTGAAGAAGTTGCTTGTGCCAAAGATGTGTTAGTTCAAGTCAGAAGGTTACTAACGCTATCACCTATGGCATACACAGCTCATGTGAAACCCAACAGATTCAATATCCTCTTCTGCGACAAATTGACCCTATACCTAATAGTCCATAGATTCCATACCAAGCTGTGCAAGCTTACCAGCAAACACAAATCCCACTATCACCTCCTCAAATTAATGCAACGCTGTCAAATACTCCATATATCAACAAACTGCAACCACATACATAGTAACCTTTCTAGATCAATTCACAACAGGCACAATTGTATATCCATCTCTACCGCCAGAATCACTTGTGCCATCATCTACAATGCTGATGTATCAAAATCAGATGACACAATAATCTGAGGGAGTAAATACTCAGATGAATCTACGTATAGATGGACCCTGTTCATTAATGACAGATATGGCCAATAAAATGTTTTTTTTTTTAACATGGTGGACTCGATAGCCGCCACGAGTCCTGGGCCAGCCGCCAGAAAGCCGCCACAGTTTCTTGCGCAGTCCACCCCCAGAAGCCGCCACCAGAGAAACCTCGCGCAGACCGCCCCTATACCACCATGCCCCAGTCAATTTGAACCTTTTACGCCGCTGACGCACCTGGACGGGGACAGGCATTCAGTCCGGCGAGGCCCGAGGGAATGGAACCCCGATCTCCCCGCTCCGAAAGAAGCGCTTTGACCGTTGAACCAGGCCCTCGGACCTCCAATAAAATGAGTGTTAATCAATGATAAAGCTGAGGTTGGCAACAGAGAAGAATGCCTTATCTCACCAAAGATCAAGTCTCTTGACAAACAAATGGACAATCAACAAATCAGATCCAAAATAACGTGGTGAACATGAATTTAGAGATGAACAGACTATGGTGCTTTGCTTGTAACAGAGGACATGATCCAATAAATTGCGTAGTGGCCATTTACCATGCTCAAACAATGATCTACAACCAACGATGTTAGGCTCAGCAAGCAGCAATGGTAAACCAACTGACAATGAATCAATTGGCCATGGTTAGCCTACCTGTTATGAACCAATCAATGATGAACTAACCAGTGGTCAATCAGCTGGTTATGAATCAGCCAATGGCAAATCAACCGATGGCAAATCAACAACCAGTTTCCTTTGTGCCATCTGCCAATAATGCAATATTTGCCAATTTTGGAATATTAGAAGATGATGAAAATTTTTCTTTTTGGAAATGAAGGAGTTTTGTTGAATCAACAAGACTATCATTCTCAATTGGTTACACACCAACTTCGCAAAAACAAGCTGAATCGGGTATAGGTACTACAGCCTCGAGGAGGGGAAGACCAATCCATGTTATAGACCAAAACCCATTGCCTCCAACTCAACCAATACCACAAAACGAAAACCCTCCATTGACACAAACACACAACAATCAGAATTGTCTAAAGGAAAAACACTTGCAGAATAGTCAAAAGGAAAGGAATCATCAATATCTTTGAAAGGTAAAGAATCCACAGGCAAACAAAATGATCAAGAAAAGTGGTACAAGAGTGTTAAAAGAAACTTGAGATATTTGTCGCTAACCAGTGAGGGAATGGTTGCAACAAGACAATTCAAGAAGTTTGTGGCAGGGAATGGTTGCAACAAGACAATTCAAGAAGTTTGTGGCAGGGAATGGTTGCAACAAGACAATTCAAGAAGTTTGTGGCACAAAATAAAGGGAATAACACTGAATCAAGGTTTAATATAGTAGATGAATGGAAGAAAAACCCCTGCAAAAGTGAACATACTTGAAGCATTATCATTACCTGAACAAAGTGATTTGCTTCAACAAGCTTTGAAAGAACAAAAGCAAACATATGCTAAGGCTAAAACGGCTTAATAAAAGCAATCTTCAGCACAATCTAACCTGGTTGAGCAATAAAACTTGATAGTTGATGATCCTTCAGATATACAGGTGAATGAGACAGATATTTTGAATATGCCAAAATCTAAAATGTTGAAACCACCACTATTCTACATCACATTTAAGATCAAAGGGTATTTATTGCAACGTTGCAAAGTTGATTCAAGAGAAGTTTTCATAGTGATGGTGAGAGTTGTATGCAGATAAATGGGTCTCACATATACTAGCACTACAAGAGGATAAATCCAAATGGATGGGACATGGGTCACTCTATTGAGATTTTAAAGGATTTGATCATGACTGTTGTCAAACACCTCGAATTAATTGTAGTACAAGAAGCCATTGTAGTAAATTTGATGCTTTTATTTGGCATGTATTATCTTGTGAATAGACTAGAAAACTTTCCAAAAGTGGTTACTTTGCTATGGATTAAACACACATGAAGGTGCCCAAGAATGGTGAGGTCACAAGGATTTAAAACAAACTGCCATATGATTATATCCTCAATAAATTGGATGTTTAAGGAATGGTTAATTGGAATGAATTGCCATAATTCATGAATGACCAACTAGCAGAAGGCAAATGGATCTTCGAAAGGGATATGTTTATAGGTATCCTCAATGAAGACGACAATTATTTTGAGTACTCATTCAAAGAATCCGAATTGTGTAATTACTTAGTATTCAATAAACTTGAAGTGATGTCATCTTTAACGAAGGAACAGGCCCAAAGATCTGTTGATCCATTGATTATGCACTTTGATGGGGATAGGACCAGAAATGGTGTAGGTGGTGTAGGTGCAGGGATACAATTTGTAAGCCCATAGAGAGTACTTTTGATTACACCTATAGACTATTGTTCAACTACCCAAATAACATGGCAACATATAGAGCATTGTGCATCGGATTACAAAAGGCAAAAACACTTGGAATAAAACATATATCGATCTTTGGTGACTTAGAGTTTGTGGTAAATCAAGTAAAGTCAATATGTGCGGCAAAGAACAAGCAACTAAAGGCTCACAAACATGAGTTTGGGATCTACTCAAAAGTTTTAAAACCTATGAAATTTCAACAATCCCAAGAGGATATAATAATCTAAAAGCTGATGAGTTAGTGTCTATAGTCTCATGATTCGATCTGGCAATGGACATGTGGAATAGACCCAAAGAGTTGGAAGTAATTTTCAGCCTATTAGTACCCGATAACTCAAATCATTGGCAAGTGTTCAATATTGGCGAGCAAATCATTGAATTCATGATCCAAGAAGATAAATATTACAATGGTTATGAGGATGATATCAAGGAAGGAGGTATACAATTAAAGTCGAACTAGATACCTAGGGGTCTCATCACTTTGGAAAGTCTCTTCAATCCTGACGATAGTGCCAAGAAGCCAACATCAAGGTAAAACCTTTGTCGTACCAACCTGTTGAAATTACTAACAGTAAATCCTTCTTGCTAAAAAAAAAGTATAGCAAAGAAGAGACCGTTATGTTTAAAGAGCTTTGTACCAAGTACAATGACATCATAACCTGGAGATTTGAAGACCTGAAGATATATGATAGGAAGGTAG
This sequence comes from Wollemia nobilis, assembly GCA_028583015.1. NCBI lineage: Eukaryota > Viridiplantae > Streptophyta > Pinopsida > Araucariales > Araucariaceae > Wollemia > Wollemia nobilis. The sequence goes on from JAQPPZ010001340.1 coordinate 2,730,434, forward strand.
ACTTGAAAATATATGATAGGAAGGTGGTATAACACACTATAGATCTGGAACTCAAAGCTAAGCTGATCAAGGAGCAATGAACCCAAAAATTGAAGCTGTAATGAAGAAAGAATTACTCAAATTGCTTCAAGCACAAATCATATTTCCAATCGCACTTGATTTGGGTGGTTAATTTGGTTAGAGATTAGGATCAAAACAAAAAAACAATTACAACCAAATGGGGATCCTTTGCTTGTCAAAGGATGCTATTTGGACTATCAAATACAGGGGTGACATTCCAGAAGGCCATGGATATCATGCTCTTAGGATTAATTGATGAAATTATATTAATCTATATGGATGATTTAACAACATTGTTCAAAGATAGGAAGAAACATATAGAACACCTTGAAGTAGTCTTTTCATGATGTAGGGAATTTGAAATATCCTTGAATCAGAAGAAGTCAATTTTCTTTGAGCAAGAAGGGAAATTGTTAGGTCACATTGTCTCGAAAGATTGACTTACTATTGATCCAGATCGTATTAATGCTATTCAAGAGCTGCCCATACACTCATCGGTGAAAGGAATTCAGTCATTCATGGGACAAATCTAGTTTGTGGCCAAATTTGTCACTATCTTTGTTGAACTAGTTAAGCCGATCACAAGAATGCTCAAGAAAGATGTTGGACAAAAGAGGGTAAACAGGCCTTTCAGAATATAAAAGACAATTATAAAAGTCCCAGTGTTGATTTATCCCAATTTTACTAAAAATTTTAGACTTTACGTGTTTGGAATAGACATCAGCATTGTTGCAGCCCACAGAAGAACAATAAAGATGAACACCCAATCTCTTTTATGAGTTAAACCTTACATAGTTAAGAGGAGAGATACAACTTTATCTAGAGGCAAGCCTTTGCCATGATGAAGGCATTGAGAAGGTTCAAATATTACCTATCCTTGAGGAAGACTACCTTGTTTGTAGTACATCCAGATGTTAGGTCTACCATCTTGCAATAAAAATTGGGAAAACTAGATTATGCCTTACTCAATGGTTCCAAAAAAGGAAACGATGACATGTACCTAAGATGTGTTGAAAAAGAGTAAAATACAATAAAGAAGTAAAGGCCATCATGCCAACACATTGGGAGGAAACATGTGTATTGATTACTCCCGAAAACATCAGGTGTATGATGCACATAGATGAGAAAGATGTTGGATGGGTGTCTTGTCATCCCCAAGGTTAGTTCCAATTTTATAAGAGGAAAGACAGAATTAGTGGGTGGACTTCCTAATGTAGCAATTGGAGAGACTCGAGGAGGCAATATATTTTAAGATTCCCATGAGGATTGAACAGTTCAAAGAATATCTTAACATGTACTATTCACCATAGTATTTGTATTAGGAGAAGGGAGCAATAAGGAGGTGAATGAGGAACATTTAGGCCTGTTATATGCAGTACAAAAAATTCTGAGTTATCCACAACTGCTAGAGTGTGCAGCATACATAGTTTGGTGAATGAATTACAAGTTGGAAAATTTTGAGAACAATAAAGAGTTTACCTCTACTTGGTAAAACTGATCATGCATGAGAAGGAAGGGTTTCCTACTTTGCCATTGAATCAAACGGAGCCAAATGGATGACGTCTGTCAATTTTTGTGTGTATTGACATTCCGTGCAAGGGAGAAATTAGGTATAGTTATGATTTGACTTACTTGTACATGAGTCCATCATGAAACACATTCAAGGGCAGCTACCCAGATTGTTAGGTGAAGGTAGGGCTCTGCTTAGAACAGAAGGAAAAGAAAAAGGAGATTTCTATCTAGAAGTTCTCATCATTCATAAGATTATATGGGTTTTCCAATGAACTGTTCAAACTTTCAGAATATCTTTCTGATCACATGTTAGGAATGGAAGTGTTACAACAACTTGACTTAATTGATGGAAGACATGGCAAAGAACAAAAGACATAAAGTTTATTTAATCTTGATATCAACTATCTCACTATAACACCCCATGCAACAATTGCTCATAACAACTTGAGAAGAAATTGAAAGGGTTTGGATTGAATAAATTACATAACATTTAGTCCTATGATCTAGATACAATCTTTTATGGTATTTTGTTGGAGAAAAACATCTAAACTTTGTATGTCCATGAGAAGACATAGATCATAGAAGATGAATGGGATCTAGAAGCTGCAGCTATAGTAGCAAAAATAGACTCTTCTTCAACATGTGAATATAAACTTGGGGAGCTTAGACAAAATCCATTCCCATGGTTTAGTTTTTATAGAGAACAAATGCAAAGAGAAGTCTTGGAAATGAAATGTGACTTCAACTTAAATAGCAAAATCAATCACCAAACGATAGGGTCTTTGACAAGAGAGAAGCATGAGTGCAGTTTGGAAGGTCATGGTGTACCAAAGAATGAAGAATGAGAGAGGTAAATGGGTGAGGTAAAATAATAAAGGGAAATCTTGACATAGATTTTTCTAGAATATGGGATGAGCACCAATCGGAGGAGGGAGAAAAGAGACAAAAACAAGCTTAATAATTGCTTGAGAACCTGTTCCATAGGTGTCTGCAAGCCAATCAACATTAGTTGACGTAAGTGCCATAGTTGATTCGGTAGTAGCCAAACCATATTGGAGAGAAACTACTAATGAAAGGGAATCATTTAAAGGAATTGTCAAGAAAAGGAGAAGGGTAAATGCTATCGTTCAATCATCAATCTCCTAAGGTCCTCATGATGAAGATATGGAAGAAGGAGAAATCTGTCTTGAAGTTGAGGGAGAATTGAAATAGGAGGGAACTGATGGTGATAGGACTTGGAGGTTCTCAGTATGGAGTGAAAGATATGCAAGGGACCATTGAGGAAGGTTCCCAAACTGTCGCACCCGACACTGTCGAGGAAGGAATGACAAAAGCAGGAGTTGCTGTTCCAGAGGCTGAAACAAATTTTGCCACCACCCCATCCACTTCATTCATCACCCTTCTACCCTCTTCTTCCTTTACTTCTGCTCCTTTTATACAATCCTCCACTTCTATTTTGGATTCTTTGATTATCCCCCCTTCTTCTGTTGCACTTACCCCACCACAAACAAGTGCAGCCAAAACCACAATATTGTTGAGATGCCCATTCATTTCTTTATATAGACCATCACCTCTCGCCCAAATGTCATCACTAGCATCCTCCATCCCATCTCAATGCACTTCCACTTTTGTTGATCCAATTGTGTCAACTTATTCTATGATTACACGGTTCACTACCACAACTTTCAACATACCCTCACAATTCACCCTAGACCTTACCGCATAGTACATTCCATCTCAGTCTGAGTCCTATTTTGTAGGTCCATTGATCTCCACTCCTTTGGCTAAACACCCTATAGTAACTCATTCCACCAGAGTCTCAATCCCATCATCCACCATAGCCACATCATCCTAAACCATCTCCATGATGGCATACCTTAATGTGTCTACTCATATGTCCACAAATTCCACCAATTTTGATGCTATGGTTAGACAATCTAGAACTTCCCCTATGGTTAGACAATCTAGAACTTCTCCTAATAGGTTAACCTATGGTCATTGTGTCCGAATCTTCCATGATAGCATCACATGTAGTGACGGGAACAATTTTGCTAGCTAAAATGTCCAACGCCGCTAACAAATGTCTCTCCAAACTCTCGCACTCCCAGGGCAAAACAATATGTGATAAAGGAACGCCTGTAGAGAGCAAGCAAACAAATAGATAAAATTGTTGTCGTTTCGTGTCATCTTTGTTTGCTCTAGTACCTATTCAAAGACAAGTGGCAAAACAAGGTAAATTGATGTTGTCTACAGAAGTGTTTCAATTGGACCCAAGCAGGCTGGTCAAGTATCTGACTAGATTGACTGCGGTAGATATATTGATACCCAAACATTAGGGTTTGGTACAATTTGTCGAGCAAGCTAATCTGGTGATGACAATAAATTACTTCTAGGCCATTGAAGAAGTGTAGAGATACAAACAACAGGATTAAGAGCTAACCGTAGCATTAGGGGACAAGAAGGCAGAGATTTGGAACAAAGATAAGGGGGATCTAGAGGCATTCAAGAAAAAGAAGGTCTAGGACAACAATTGCAATGGAGCATCGAGTATCTAAGGAAGCAACTTGAAGAAGAGAAAAAGGTTCAACAACAACAAATAGATCAAAGCTTGAAAAAACAAGAGCTGTTAAGGCAACAATTTGAATAGGAAAAACAAAACCTCATGAGCCAATTAGATGCTGAAATAAGTAAAGCAGGGGAGGTTGTACAAAAGAAAAACGAGGACATAATGGCCTTGAGACAGTCTGAGAAAACTTGAGAAAAGAAATGGAGAATATGAAGGCCCAAGTATCCACAATAGACTTGATTAAATCTCTTTGGGGCCAGATTCATGTAGAGGTAGAATAGTTTTGGGTGTACCTGAGATACATCAAGGATTACAAGGAATTGCTTGCGAGAGCTAATGCAATAGTAGATAGTGCGCAGGCAAAGCTTGCCTCTAAGACAAATCATATGCAAATGTTGCAACGCACATCGAAGGTATCTCCAACAACTTGGTATTCCTAACAAGCAAATAAGGCAAGTACGACCCTTGAATATACCTATTATAGTATCAAGCAATAGACATTGGGAACTGGCAAGGCATTTGGTGATGCAATAAAGAATCTCTGCAAAACAAATGAAAGAAACATCCCAAATGATTTGCAATGGATTGCCTAGCCCTCTCACAAATTAGTGAGCTCATCCCTAGTATTCAATATGCAAGCTTTGATTGACTAGGAGAAAGAATAGATTGCTCAAGCAGAGAAAGAATATTCGGTGAAGACAACAAAAACCTCAATTATGATTGCTAATCTAGAGGCGTTGCTAGAGAGTGTCATGTTTGTTCCTAAGATAGAGGAAGAACTCCCCAAGGATGAGTATGATGAGTTGGCAACACTGATCATAGGGCTGAATAATATCAATATACCTTAGATGCTAAATAATATGTGCTTTAGAATTTGCCACTATGCTAAAGCTCACTCGTAGGAAGGGATCCTCACAATTTTGTAATTTTGCATTTTTGGATGGTCCAGTTTTGAAAATTTGAGTCCAATGAGATAAGGCATAGACTAGGATATATTGTTAGTTGAGCTTGACGTCTCCATGAGCTTCCAGAATTGTAGTAGTCAAACTACTACCATTGTACTTTAGAATCAAATTTAGTCGTGTGGAGGGTATGAAGCAGGAATTGGAAGAAATTCTAGTCACAAAATGCTAGGATGTAGGCATGGAACCTGTTGGAATAATTAAAAGGTATAGAGATGCTCTAATTTTGTGGAATTAGGGTTAGAACCCAATAATTTGGAGGAAAATTGCTCAAGTTTTAAGGTTAGCAATCTATTTGCTACCCTTCGATTCATTGGATAGATCCTTTGATTCACTAGACATACTTCGGTTTGCTAGACATCTAGTGATTCTTTGGACATCCAACGAATCATCAAATTCAACATCATGGGTGTGGTCTCAAAGGCATGAATTTTGAGGAAATGGCTTGGAGAGTAACATCTTTGTCTCCAAATGGTGTTAGTGATACTCTAAATGATTGAGTTTATTTTTTAGTGCCGAATCTGGTTGGCTATGTACCCTTTTGTCATATTATTGTAAGATTCTGCTAAAATATGTAACTAGGAGTTAGAATTTACTTTATTGTAGTGAAGTAGAACTAGATTTACCTTTTCTATAAATAAAAACTTGATGCTCATTGTAAAAGGTCATTTGGCTATTTTCAGAGAGGCTAGAGCTACTCCTTGGGTTAGAATTGTACTTGTAATTCAAACTACAATTAATAAAGAAACTGTGCATGGCTTCTATGGATCAATTGTGTCGTTTGACCTCTTTATTCATGTGTGCATGATGCTTGTGACTCCATTACTTTGTTATTGTATTATTTGAAGATCTGGTACATTGAAGTTATTTGGTCTTTTTTGGAAATTTCAACTGTATCAACACTATAATCTCGCTAAGGTTGTGCAACAACATTTGTTTATTACATTTACTTTAAATTCCTTGCATCCGCTTTCCCTAAATTGCTTAGATTAGTTTAGATTTAGCAAGAGCCAGTTCTTAAATCTAGAGATTGGGAATTTATTTGACCCTCTTTTTATGTGGAACTATGATCTCACGGGCGTATTATCAAAAGAGACGATTTCATGGATCAACATGGTCCCATCAAGAGGAGGGAAATCCTTAAATGGAACTCATTTTTCAACAAGGAATGAAGCATGATAGTAGACAACCAAGCTTGGTTGGTGACATTGATGTTGTTTGTGAAAGAATAGAACATTGACCCAGAGCATGTTAACAAAAGGTATGATGCAGTTGTTTGTGGCAAAGGGCATGGCGAAGGGAGTGAAGATGTGTACATCAATGAAGTGGTTGAGATGGAGCTGCTCGTGATGAAACGATGCAAAACAAGGTTGTATATGACAAAGTTGCAAGGGATGGAGAAGGTGGTTGTTTGAGTGATTGCGATGGAGATTCCAACATAGACAAAGTGTGGGAGGGTGCATTCATCAATAGATGGGACAAGATTTTGACATGATTACAAACATAGAGTGTTTACGAGTGGTTGGAGTTATGAGAGTCAGCTAGAGCTTATGAGGGTCTATACATGACAATGGTCGTGAAGCTTGAGCGCAAACTTTGGAGGATGTTTGAGCGTTAGTTCAAACATGCAATTGATAAAGGAGAACTGTTAGAGACAACAAACATAACAAGTGGGGAGAAACCTGAAACAACTTGGTGCCACTTGTCACGCCAAATTATACTCAAGTTACTCAACCTAGCAAAGTAAATGCAAGTTCAACATAGTGGGAAATGGTTGTGACAAGAGGAAAGCAAAAGTATCCAAAGTTTTCGGGAGATGGAAAGAATGATCTTGTTCATCGTATTGGAACCTACGTGACCATTTGGAAGTCCAATGGTTAATTGGATGAGGTGGAGTGGTTGCAGAAGTTTCCTACAACACTTAGGGTAAAGTAGTTTTTAATGTTTGTGAGGCCATAGGCCACATGAGACGGATATTGTTTACCCAATATATGGTTATTCCCAACCATACTTTGGTTACGAAAGCATGGTATACAACCCTACACCCCTTAGGATTCAAACTTTGGACATCTATTTAGAGTTCCAAAGTCTCCATCGTGAGGCTACTCAGGCTTACACCACATGTGATGAGTCAATAGATTGGTATTTGTAGTTATTAACACCATACACCACATGCGATGAGTTGATGAAAGCCTTCCAAAAGGAATTTTGCTTCATCATAGACTATATAACATGAAGGAGAAAAGAGATGAGGATGTTAAGTCCTATAGCTGTCCCTTAAAGGAGTTGCTTTGTAAAATGGAGATTTAGTTAGTAAATGGATTGAAGAAGCAATGGTTCACGGATGGACTTATTCCAACGTTTCAAAGAAGCTGAAAGTAGTTCCTCATGATTTATCAAGAAATTGTTTACATGGTGCTTAAACTAGAAAGTGAAATGAAAACAATAGGTGGCGACAATCAGATTCCATCAGATAGCAACTCCCATAATGATATTAAGAAAGAGAGTAGAAGCACCAATGGAGGTGCTCAAAAAGGGTATGTTGTGGTTGACCCAAAAGATAAAGGATGAAAAGAAAGAGGGAAAACATGATATATGGTGTATAGTGTTGAACGGAAGAGCACATCAACACCAATTGCCCATAAAGATCCTTCTACAAAATTTGCAAGGTCCACAACCACTTATTGTTTGAGTGGTCAACCAACGCCCAAAGTAAGAGATGCCATATGCCACACTTTAGAAGGCATATGCAAAGGTCAACATGTTAAAGGGTGGCGCAACGAGTAGCTGTTACTAGAATAACTATTAAGAAAGAAGAATGACAACCAAATTGGTGCAAAGAATGGCCTATCATGCCTATCATGCCTTGTTGGGTCTTGACTAGCTGAAGACGACAAAAGTTGATCATAGCTAGAAAAAATACCGCTTTATGTTCAAGAAGGGACACCATAAATACACTAATGTAAGGAACTAGTTGGTGAGTGAGGACTTAGCATCCTCGGATAAGTCAAATATATCTATACTCGATGAGTTGAGATAAAATATTGATATAAAGCCAAACATAAGCATCCAATTTGAAAAACTTCATTGTCCTCCTGCCAATAGAGGGCACATGTGTATTGAGTGCTTTCTTATATATATATGTGTGTGTGTGTGTGTGTATGTGCACATGTGTATTGAGTGCTTTCTTATATAAAATGAATAAGTTACAAAGGTTTATGGTGTACTACTAATTTTTGTATTTGGCAGGTCATTGTTGGTGATTGGTCGAAAAACAATTGTCCACATGTACTATCACACTCATGTGCAATGGCCATTTATTTAGTGACATGCGATGATGGAGGGTCTCCATCATGGAACTTAATTCCGTATCATTATGCGATTAGATTTGACTCTATTGGAGACTCTACGTTGCACACCATGTTACCATTAATACAGTATATCATTTCATTGTTATGTTTTTTATTCCTTGCATTGTGATGTGTTTTATTGTTTGAATGTTACTTCCTACTGTTCATTGCTTATGCTATTGGTGTTAGGAGTTATTAACTCATAACCCATGTGAAGTGGCAAGTGGTATAACCATCCCTCACAAGGTATATGCATGTAGTATAGGACATAGGTAGTTGCAAGTTTGGTTAAGAGTTTGTTATGCCTAAAATAGGCATTATATGTATTTAAATACCTATCACTTCATAATACAAATCATCGAAGCATTGAGTTCTAACATGTGGTATTAGAGCAGGTAGAAGGAAGAACTCCTCTTCTTCTGATCTTCCTCTAGATTCGACACAGAGAAGCCAAAAAGAGCACTTTGTTTGAAAAAAGAAGTTTCGAGGGTAAAATTACCTTGTAAAAGTTTTTTTAAGAAAAACCTCAAAAGAGAGGTAATCATCTTCGTGAAGAAAAATTTCACGGTGGATTCAAAGGTCTCAAGGTGAAATACCCTTGCCAAAGACCAAAGAGGCAAATAAATCCTTCAAGCATTTAAAAAGGTTTCAATCCCTTCTAAGACGAGTAAGGTCATAAGCCTGCAAGTGACAACAAGGTCAAGTTCAGCAAAAAGAAAAGGGGTCATAAGTTTCCCCTGAAGAATCAATTGCCATTTCAAAAGGCATTAAGGAAGCCATAGAAACTCCTTACATTACATGAAATTAAGGAAGCCATAGAAGCTCCTTAAAAATTACAAGAAGCTAAGGAAGCCATAGAAGATCCTTAAAAATTACAAGATGTTAGGATCCCATCCTAACCCTTAATGTAATAACTTCCATGATGTAATAATTCCTAAAGAACGTGGGTAGTACCCATGATTAATATTTTGTAATGTTCTAAGTTTTAGCTTATGTAGTGCCTATGACAAATGGCACCCTTTTTATGTAACACATGGTAGATAGGTTATGTAAGGTGGCCTTGTGCATGTAATTCGAGTGGCATTGTGCATGTAATTCGAGTGGCACTATGCATGTAATTCGGGTGGCATTATGCATGTAATCCAGGTGGCATTTTGCATGTAAGCCAACCATGGAAGGGAACTCTTTAAATACCCGAGAAGGCACCAATGTATTCATATTTTTGCAAGTTAATGAAGTGTTGAAGGAGGTTGCCCCCTCGAAGAGGCCTGCGATTCTATCTTATTGTGAGATTGTTCCTTTATGCAAATTTCTATTATAATGTGTATTTTGTTCTGAATATTAATATGATGTTTATGTGAGTTTATTTCCAAGCAATTGTGTGAGAGTGTGTTTATTTGAGTTTATTTTATAGTAGGATCCTAACAAGTGGTATCAGAGTGCTTTCCAGGGCCAAGTTCTGCTGCAATGATAATGATTCTTGCTGTTAGGTATAATCCCCTATTATTTTCATGTAATTTTTTTTTTACTATTATAAAAAAAAAAAAACAAAAAAAAAAATAGTCTTTTTAGTTGAGTAGGTAGAAACCCTGTGTCGGGGGTTTTAAAATATCATGAAGGATCTATCATTATTGGCTAAGCTAGATAGCCCATACAACGTCTAGTGAAGTGAGGGGCGATCAGGCTCCAATACCCAGGCCTCAGACAGAACTCGTGCATGGACTTGAGCTCCCACGCATCTTCGGGTGTATCGGGAGACCATTCTAGGGTTAACAAAATTTTATCCAGTAGGAAGCTTATCGGCCTTGTATCATCCATAGTCCATGGGACACAACATCCCGGACGATTACCCTCCTCGTACTGTCAGAGAGGCAGATAGTGTGCTCAAGGGTATGTGTGGAATCCTCCTTGGGTAGTGGCCTAAAATATTGGTCCGAGCACTATTGTTCATCACTGCGGTATAACAGAGGGCCTATGGGTGTTACATACTCCTTTACCTAGCATACCCTAGTTCTGTTAAAACTTCAACCTGCAACAAAATCACAAACCAAAACTCCCTATTTGTAAACCTGCATTCCAAATTCCCAAAAGTGAGCATATGAGAAAGGAATCCTCTACCAAAAAAATAGCATAAATTGCATGAATTCGGGATAGAATATGAGGGTGACAGTTAAGTTGATAGTCTGGAGAATAACAATCAAATTTAATGGCAATAATAAGTCATAGTCACAATCGGTCAAAAATTGCAGTTTTTAGTGTCAGAACAGAACTGTCATAACATAACCTACACAATACAGAGAATCTTCAGACTAGTGAGGTAAGCAGTGTCAGAGAGACTGTCAGGGCTGAGCAAAACATTGAGCGAGTGACCAGAGACCAATTATAGATAGTGCTCCAGTACCCAACTTTTGCACTGTAGCTCAAAATCCAAAACTGTAAACACCGTTAGACTCGACAAAATAGGAGAAGAGTGCCAAAAAGTAGTGTTGTGGGATATAGCTCATTGTGACCACCTCTTCGAGCTGATCGTTTTGATATATAGCACCCAAGCACTTTTTTGGACACTTACTAAAAATAGTAAGTCCTGAAACCCAATTCTAATTTTAGTAACTGGTCACAAAAGGTTCCAAAATGGCCCAGGGTACCCGTGGACATCAAAAAGAGCTAGAACAGATGGACTCCTTAACAAAAGCCATTGAGAATTTGAACTTGGCAATTTTCTCCATAAGGGAAGAGGTCCAAGGTCTTCGTCTAGATCATGAGGCCACTAGCGCTCGCTTAGAAGAAACACTGATAGAAGTGGGTAGCAAGTTACATAAGGGACCACTCAAAACAGAACACCAGGCTGAAAACTCTACAAGGAATGACCATGACCCATCCTTTAAAATGCCAAAATTGGACTTCCCTCGATTTAATGGGAAGGATGTTGATGGGTGGTTATGTAGGGTTGATCAATTCTTTAGACTTCATAATGTTCCCATATATCATCGAGTTCAGATGGCTTCCTTCAATTTGGAATCTGAGGCTCTACACTGGTTCCAGTGGTTACGTAATTCCAACCCAAATCTCTCTTGGGAGGACTTTGAGTCCCAACTACTGACCCGATTTGGGCCTAGTGAGTATGAGGACTTCACAAGGGCCTTGACCAAACTGCAACAAACATCCTCAGTCCGTGACTACCAAACTCAATTTGAAAAATTGGCCAATAAGACAAGAGGATTGACGGAAGGGTTCTTCACGAGTTGTTTTATCAGTGGGTTAAAAGGGGATCTCCAAGCTGAAGTAAAGATGTTGAAACCATAGTCCATGATGGAAGCTATCAGTTTGGCCCGTCTGGCCGAATCTAAACTCTCAAACCAAAGGCGCCCACCATGGTTTCCTCAAAACCGACCTTCATTTCCTTCTCGAACCCAAAATTCAGTGGATAGTAAACCTACTACACCCAAGCGACTGACTACAGAGGAGATGGATGCACGTCGTGCCCAAGGATTATGTTATAATTGTGATGAAAAGTTTTTTAAAGGACATAAGTGTGCAAACAAAAGACTGTTCTTGATAGATGTTGAGGAACCTGCTAACACTGACCAGAGTGATGAGGATGAGGACCCTCCTGAAACACCTTCTCCACAGGAAGAAGATACACAGGGGTCTGAGGCAGAGATTTTAGTCCATGCTCTTGCAGGCATTACCACTCCACAAACCATGAAAGTTGTGGGATTTTTCAAGGGCCAACGTCTTACCATCCTTATTGATTCAGGCAACACACACAACTTCATTGATCCTCGAGTTGCTAAGCGGGAAAATTGCTATATCCACACTTGTAATTCATTCGAGGTCATGGTAGCCAATGGGGGAACATTACCTTGTAAAGGAAAATGCCGCAATGTCAAGATCAGGATAGGGGACTATGAACTCAAGCGGGACATGTTTGCCCTCCAGTTGGGAGGATGTGATATGGTTTTGGGATCTCAATGGTTGAGTACGTTGGGCACTATCAGTTGGAACTTTGTAGAACTCTGGATGCAATTCTCCCAAAATGGACAGACACACTTACTCAAGGGCTCCCCTACAGGAACACCTCACCTCATTAGTTCCAATCGTATGGAGAAAGTGCTAAAGAAATCAAAACGTGGGGTCATTGCACAACTCTTCTCCATCCAACCAACCACTTCACTAATGGCTGAAATTCCATCAGACCTACAACTAGTTCTACACAAACATGATGTTGTCTTTGCAGAACCAACTACACTACCACCGCGTCGCTCTCACGACCATGCTATCCCATTGCTCCCGGGTAGCGCACCACCAAATATCAGGCCATATAGGTACCCTCATGCCATGAAATCAGAACTAGAAAAATTGGTACAGGAATTACTCAAGGCTGGTGTCATCCGGCCTAGTACTAGCCCCTACTCCTCGCTTGTCCTACTTGTTCCCAAGAAATATGGCTCATGGCGCCTATGTATTGACTACCGAGAACTCAACAAGACTACGGTCAAGGATAAATTTCCTATTCCAGTGGTTGATGAATTACTCGATGAACTACACGGGACCATGTATTTCACCAAGCTTGATCTCCGCTCTGGGTACCATCAGATCCGGCTCAAGGATGAGGACATCCCCAAAACTGCCTTTCGCACTCATGAAGGTCATTATGAATTCTTGGTAATGCCATTTGGTCTCACAAATGCTCCTTCTACATTCCAAAGTCTTATGAACAACATCTTCCGGCCCTTTCTGTGGAAGTTCATCCTTGTGTTCTTCGATGACATCTTGATTTACAATCGCACATGGGAAGAGCACCTCAATCATGTGGATCAAACTTTACAGTTGTTGGTAACCCATCACCTTTTTGCCAAAAGGTCCAAGTGTTCCTTTGGTCTGATTGAAGTAGAGTATCTGGGACACATTGTCTCACAGGATGGCGTCAAGGTTGACCCTAAGAAGATTCAAGCAGTTCAAGAGTGGCCGAAACCTCGCACCCTCAAGGGACTTCGAGGATTTTTAGGGCTTACGGGCTATTATCACAAATTTATCTACAATTATGGGAAGATAGCTGCCCCCTCACCTCCATGTTGAAAAAATATTCCTTCACTTGGACAGGGCCTGCTGACCAAGCCTTCATTGAACTCAAGCATGCTATGACCACCACTCCCATTTTAGCCATGCCAGATTTCTCTAAACCATTTGTCATTGAAAGTGATGCTTCGGTCATGGTATTGGGGCAGTATTGATGCAAGAAGGATGACCTATGGCTTTTACTAGCAAGGCACTCTCTAATCGTAATCTAGGGAAATCCACATATGCTAAGGAAATGTTAGCCATATTGCATGCGGTCACACATTGGTGACCTTACCTCATTGGGCGTCACTTCTCCATCAAAACCGACCATCAAAGTCTCAAATATTTTTTGGAACAAAGAGTTGCCACGCCTGACCAACAAAAGTGGGTGTCTAAACTCATGGGCTATGATTATGATATCACCTACAAAAAGGGAAAGGAGAATATTGTGGCTGATGCTCTTTCTCACCAAATGGAGACCGTAAGTATGTTGTGTGCCATCTCAGCACCACTTCCCCAATGGATTGATTCCTTGCATCAAGAAGCACGTCAGGATGCAGATTTGCAAGCTTTGATAGCCTCACTAATGGATGATCCAGATTCTGCACCAGGGTATAATTGGAATGGCCATGATCTGCGCTACCATCAATGCCTGGTTCTACCTCATAAGTCCCCACTTCGAGAGCTCCTCATGAAGGAATTGCATGCCACTCCCTCTGCAGGCCATTCAAGGTTCCTTAAAACATATGAGCGACTCAAGCGCACCTTCTTTTGGAAAGGTATGAAATGTGACATCCGCTCTTTTGTTGCTGCCTGTGACACATGTCAAAGGATGAAAGGTGAAACAGTGCGCTCTTCGGGCACTCTTCAGCCATTGCCTATCCCAGATCAGGTTTGGACTGACATTTCCATGGACTTTATAGAAGGGCTCCCTAAATCTGGAGGCAAGTCAGTTATTTTCGTGGTAGTGGACCGCCTTTCAAAGTATGCTCACTTTTGTGCCCTTGCCCATCCTTATACAACATCCATTGTTGCACAAATTTTTCTTGACTCCATCTTTCGCCTTCATGGCATGCCCACCTCCATTGTATCTGATCGTGATCCCACCTTCACTAGTCATTTTTGGCAAGAGTTGTTTAAGTTGCAGGGGACTCAGCTCAAAATGAGTTCAGCCTACCATCCGCAAATGGATGGTCAAACAGAAGTTGTTAATAAATGCTTGGAAACCTACCTTCGTTGCTTTGTCTCAGATCATCCCACTCAATGGGCAAAATGGCTATCCTTGGCCGAATGGTGGTACAACACTTCCTATCATACCGCAACCAAACTCACACCATTTGAAGCAGTCTACGGGCGCCTTCCACCTACGCCTTCCTCTTACATTCCTGGCAGCTCCAAGGTCCAGGCCGTCGACAACACTCTGAGTCAACACACCGAGGTCCTTCGCCAACTTAAGCAGAATTTGAACATGGCCTAGAATCGGATGCGCCAACAAGCTGATCAACATCGTTCTGAGCGTAGTTTTGATGTAGGTGATATGGTCTTCCTTCGCTTGCAGTCGTACAAACAATCATCCCTACAACTTCGCAGGTGCCAGAAGCTTGCTGCAAAATTCTATGGTCCTTACCAGGTTCTACAAAGGATTGGCCCCACAACTTACAAATTGGCGCTCCCACCTACTTCCAAGCTTCATCCTGTTTTTCATGTTTTCGCTCTCAAGAAAGTTGTGGGCACACAGGTACAAGTTCAATCCACACTTCCTGAATTGGATGAAGAAGGCTCCATATTACTTGAACCTGAGCAGTTGTTGGATCGTCGGACTCGCACTCTTCGCAACCGTACAATTACAGAGATCCTGGTTCAGTGGCGTGGGCTTCAACCTGAAGATGCTACATGGGAGTCTCTCCACCAACTCCAACAACAGTTTCCTCATTTCAGCTTTGAGGACAAAGCTTCTTCAAGGGGAAGGACATGTTAGGATCCCATCCTAACCCTTAATGTAATAACTTCCATGATGTAATAATTCCTAAAGAACGTGGGTAGTACCCATGATTAATATTTTGTAATGTTCTAAGTTTTAGCTTATGTAGTGCCTATGACAAATGGCACCCTTTTTATGTAACACATGGTAGATAGGTTATGTAAGGTGGCCTTGTGCATGTAATTCGAGTGGCATTGTGCATGTAATTCGAGTGGCACTATGCATGTAATTCGGGTGGCATTATGCATGTAATCCAGGTGGCATTTTGCATGTAAGCCAACCATGGAAGGGAACTCTTTAAATACCCGAGAAGGCACCAATGTATTCATATTTTTGCAAGTTAATGAAGTGTTGAAGGAGGTTGCCCCCTCGAAGAGGCCTGCGATTCTATCTTATTGTGAGATTGTTCCTTTATGCAAATTTTTGTTATAATGTGTATTTTGTTCTGAATATTAATATGATGTTTATGTGAGTTTATTTCCAAGCAATTGTGTGAGAGTGTGTTTATTTGAGTTTATTTTATAGTAGGATCCTAACACAAGAAGATATGGAAGCCATAGAAGCTCCTTAAAAATTACAATTACAAGAAGATCACTAGCGTCAAGACTTGCACTAAGCAATCAAAACCAAAATATACATTATCTCCCAAGAGATAAACGTTCCAAAAAAGGGACGTGGTGAAGTGTAGTTAAATCATCTAGAGCACGTAGAGAGGGGAGGGCTCTGGTCCCTCCCCTGCTCCCCCTCCCATGGCTCCTGGTTCCTGCCCAGTCCCTGGCTCAACCCAGGTCATCCCTCCCGGGGAGTGGTTGTTTGCAGATGATCTCCTGGGGGGAGATCCTTCTCCACTATCTGCGCCCCTCCCGGCCAGCTAGGGTTTCCTTGGTTGTTTTTTTGGACTGGTGCTTCCCAGGGATCCCTGTTTGGTTGGGGATCCCTTCCCTTTTTCCCTCAGGCTTCCCCCTGGGGTTTTTTGCAGGTTATTCGCATGGATCTGGTCCCCTGCGTTTCTCGGTGCGGTGGAGGTGACGGTTTAGGGTTTGGACAACTTCCCCCTTTTTCTTGTGAATCCTCGGCGGGCTTTGTGCTTGGACGGGATTCTTGGTCCCTGCTGCTGGGATCCTCTTTTGTTTTCCCGAGGCGGGTTCTTTGTGGTGCAACTCTCTGGTCACTTCTTGATGGGCTGGATCCTCTTTGTGCTGGCTGTCGGCTTCCTGCAGGATGGCTCTCGCTGAACTGAATGTTTTCCCGGTGGGCGGGATGGTTTCTCCACAGGGCGGGATCCGCCAAATCCGTCGGTTTTCCTGCGAGGCGGGATCCTTTCTTTTTTGCTGGTTTCTTGGATGGCGGGATTTCCTGTTGCTTCCCGCTAGGCGGGACTGTTTGTGGTGGTTTTGATTGCTTCCCGCGAGGCGGGATTTTATTGTAACGGTTTTTCTGTGCTTCCTGCTGGGCGGGATCTTCTCGATGGTGGTTTTTGGCTACTCCCCGCTGGGCGAGATCTCCAAAACTACTTTCTTTCTTATTTGTTTGTTTCCCGCTAAGAGGGATTGTTTCATGCTTACTGTTACCGTTGGGCGGGATTTCTTTGGTGTTCAGTTTCAAGGGATTGATGCCCTAGGCCCATTGCTTATGTAATCAGGTTTTGGGATCCTTGTTAAAACCCGCTATAAATACAAACACTTATAACTATCAAAAAAAAAAAAAATCATCTAGAGCATATTCAAAAGAATAAAAGCAAAAAACTTACAATTTTGAGCAAAGATAGACAAAGAACTTTCAGATCGTGTAGTAGACTTTGCATGAAAAGAGAATGCTCAAACAGACCGTCTAAGTTTAGCAAATTTATCTTTGATTGCATCAAATCACAAGAAGCAGACATTGCATGATGAAGGAAAAGTCCAAGCAAGTTTAACTCATGAACGTTCAAGTGCAACCTCCTCGTGAGAAGTTCAAAATTAGCAAGTATTCAAAATAGTCTATCGGGCAAAGCTCTCATATTTCAATTGAATGAACCACTTTAGAGCCAATATATATATAGCAAAGAACGCTCTATATTGCTAGAACAAAAAGGAAGACTATTACGAAGACTTGGAGTCCCATGTCAAAAGCATACTCAGTTAGGAGAAAGGCAAAACCATTGGATGCTGTATCATTTTACCAAGAGATCGAAAAGTTCCCACTAGAACATTTAGACAAAGCAGCAAAAAGCGTCTAAAGATGCTCTTCAAACCCAGACACAAACAAAGTTCTTGAACGCACAGATTCGGACTCCCATGAGCACAAATTGGGTGCTCATTACCATTTTTGGAAGAACAAGAAATTATATGGTGCCCAAAAGGATTGTGAACGAGGCTAAAGTAAGGAAAAATTCACCCAAACGCATTGGCACCTGCTACTGGGATAGGTTGGTTCATCATCAAGTCGAACACACACGGATGAACATAAAGAACCTTGCTAGGGACGATTCAAAATAAGACGCGTGAATGTCACAATTGGACATCAAAATAGTAGAAATTTGAATCAGACGTGGACGTCATAATCTAACATCCAAATCTTGCTTAGCACGAATTTGAAGCAGGCACGTGGACCATTACAATAGGCTCAATTTGATACATGAATGTTAAGGTATCATGTAGAAGGAAAAGCTAACCTAGGCAAGTTAAATCAGAAGGGAGAAAAATAATTGTCCCACATTGGTGGTGAAAAGGACAATTAGAAAGTATTAAATATTATCTCTCCCATAACATAATTGCAAGCAAAAAGAAGGCGCTTATATTTTTTTTGAAGAAATCAACAATATTCTTTAAAATATTTAAGTAGGAGAAAGAAACTCCATTATAATTTTTTTGCTTAGTGAGACATCAAATGTTTTGCAATTTGAGGAAACTATCAAAACACGAGTATAGGCTTATTTAGTGAAAGCATTTTTCAAGGCCGATTTAGTGAAAGAAGAATATTCAAAGTTTGTAAAAGTTTACCATGACTAGTGGAGCACCAAAGTTCTTGTTGCCCAATTCCTCAATACTAAGGGGGAACAATTAGGCTGCCTGGAAAACCAAACTTGGAACGTAGCTTGAGTTTGAGGAAGTATGGCAAGTAGTAGATGGGACAATTATGTCCTACTGTAGAAGGTGAAGATCAAATAAAGTTTAACAAGGCAGACAGAAAGGCAAGATTAATCATGTTCGGAGTAGTAGATGAGGTCCAAGCATACATTTGGTATTCAACCATGGCCAAAGATGCATGGGAGAAGCTACAAACAGTCTTTGAAGCAAAGAATCAAAATCAAATTTTATTCCTATAGAGCTAGCTCTATTGTTTGAAGATGAAGAGTGGAGAGAAACTGGAATCTTTTATGAGGAGAATTACCGAGTAACGAGCATCATTACAAGCAAAACCAAGTATTTGATGAAACATTAGTTTCAATTATTTTGAGAGCTCCCATCAAAATACAATGTTTTTGTGACAACATTAAATATCACTGAACAAAAAGCTTTGAAAAATTGGTGAACCTACTTCAAAATGTAGAGGCTTCACATACAACAGGTAAAGAACAATTACTTCTTACAAATCAGAAAGGGAAGGAGCCATTCAAAAGAGGCATAAGACCTCCACAATGCTTTCAATAGAGAAACAAATTTCAAAGATATCAGAATCAGAGAAATGATTCTCAAAGAAATACTTTCCACACATAAAATATGTGTGAACATTGTGGTAGAAATGGCCACACCATGAAGGAATGTTGGCATAATCCATTCAAAAATGGATCTCCTTCACAAGAGATGAACCAGTGTAAGACAGGTCATCTTTAGACAAAATCAAAATTGGAGAAAGGCACAACAAATTAATGTAGCCAAGGAAAATCAAGATAAAGAAGAAGAAGAAAAAGAAGAATAACGTGTTTGTTGCACGAGCACAGTGTAGACAACACAATAATGTTTGGTACGATTTCGAAGCAACCAAACATACAATAGGTCAAGAAATTTGGATCCATTCAAATCATTTGAATTATTACACAAGAAAAATTACATCAATTGAACACTTCAAACCAAGAAACCAGCAGGAGGCAACATTGCCTAGATACAAAGGCAATCATTACAAGCGCAAGCCATGGGATGCCTCGAAGGCTAAGAAGTTCATTACATTTTGAAACGAAGACGGTACGTTCAAAGTTAATTCTTTTTCTACTCATTTTCCCAAGTATAGAGAAAAACATTTGTAGGATGAATGGCCTATTGTGAAGAAATCTTTGAAGAAGCATGGCATAGCTTGCAAACTTGATCTTATTGAAAGAAGATTATCTATTTTTACAACTCGAACAAGAGATCCATACATCATTATCAAAGCCCAAGATCTCATAAGACTCTTGTCAAGGAGTGTACCAACACTACAAGCAATCAATATACTAATTGATAAGATGCATCGTGATATCATCAAGATTGATAACATAATACGAGATAAAGGAAGATTTGTTAGATAGTGTCAATAGTTGGGCTCTAATGGTTCGACTCTAAAGACTATAGAGCACTTGACGGGTTGCTACATTCTTGTTCAAGGAAAAACTATGGTAGCCATGGGATCATTCAAAGGACTGAAACAAGTACGCAGAATTGCTAAAGATTGCATTCAAGATATACATTCCTTTTATCATATCAAAGAACTTATGATAGAAAGAGAACTTGCAAGAAATCTAAAATTTTATCACAATGAAAGAAATGAAATGAAATAGATAAATTCTTACATATTCATTCCCTCACATGAAAGACAAAAATTGACAACCACTCAATTCAATAGGTGATATTGGATTCATAGTAGCACATGCTTCACTTTAAAATATTAAAGGAAATACATAATTCATGTATTTGTGTAAGTATTGAAATATTATTTGTAATAAATGTGTTTTTGGAGTGTATGATTAGTGGAACCCGACACTTCAAAGTATCATAATAGAAAGTCGACATTAAGGAGGGGACTTCTCTCTCAAATCTATAGATTCTAGCATCACCCTAGACATTATTTTTGGTCATAAGCTAAACATAGAGCTTTGACTACGATGTAATATGGGGAGGATTATGTTAGGAGTTATTACATCATAGCCCATGTGACATGACAAGAGGTATAACCACCCCTCACAAGGTCTATGCATGTAGTATAGGATAAAGGTAGTTACAAGATTGGTTAGGAGTTCGCTATGCCTTAAATAAGCATTCCATGTAGTTAAATATGTATCACTTTATAATGCAAAGTATTAAATTTTTGAGTTCTAACAATTGGAAAGATAAGAATGAGCATATTATGTGTGTTTGTTTTGTATTATAAAGTCTAGATTGTTGCCAATTCTTATACCCATTTGCCACACCTACCTGTTAATATTTGTGGAACTGGAAGTGTGGTTGACTATGTCATCATTAATAGGACATTGCTTTCTAATATTTGCAGCTTTCATGTTTCTAGTCAGCTTCCCTTGGCTGATCATGCATTGCTAACTCTCTGTGGATTCTTCCTCTTTGACCTTTCAAATCGTCTTCTCCTCCCTTGTCCTTCAAATCTTCTTCTCCTCCCTTGTCTTTGTGAACTAGCCCATGATTCGATTTAATCCTTGTTTTGCCAATGATAATGTTGCTTGTCTCTTCCAATTGATGTATGAGTAGTACTCTCTTTATTTGACCATGGCAACAACTAAATATGATTTTTTATCTGGTGTGTTATGGGATGCATCCTTGATTACTTTCCTCAGTTTTCCTTGGCCAAAGCCTTTTTGTTGCGTTTTTTCTAATCGTTGATATGATGAAGAATGTAAGTCCATGCATCAGAAGCCATGTTTTGCTCTTCATTATGAGCCTACAATGATATCTTTCACTCAGAGTGAATTAAATATTTCATTTGATGTAAGAAACAATATTTCTTGTTGCTAGACATTGTGAGCTTGTGCATGCTCTTCATCGCTCTCCAAAAGCCATTTGGGTGTACTCTCTTTCTTCTACAACCCCTTCTTATGTGCATCGATATCCATCCTTGGGTCCTCCCTCCTAATTTATTTTATGATATCCTAGGGCAGTCCACCATTCATATCTCTTTACCCCCTACATCATGCCACTTCTCATAAAGGGACATCAAAAGTGCTATACATAAATTATGCACTAGCAAGGTTGATGCTTTTGAGGGATTTCTAGCTGAGTTCTTGATAGATGGTGATGAAGCTATTGGCCATGCCATTGTAGAATTATTCAATGAGGTTGTTTGTTTTGGCTTCCTTCCTTTTGGTCATAGCATATTATCCACCCCATCCACAAATATAGGGACTATTCAAATCCGAATAACGATCATGATTGGGCACATTTATGCCACAATTTTGAACATGAAACTATCAAAATTACTAGATCAGGGCAAGCTTAGAGTGAGAGGGCAGGCTGGTTTTAAAAGTGATCATTAGACTAGAGATCATGTTTCACTCTTAGAGATATTATTGAGGAGGCTTGCCAATGATCTTCTAAAGTCTTCTGTTGTTTTGTGGACTTTAGAAGGGCCTTTCAACTATCCTAACAAAAGATGCTTGGCTTTGTACTTTTAAGATGCTATCACTCTTCAACAATAGTTATTACAAGGGAGATTGATTGCTACTTGACTAATTACCTCTTTCACTCAATTTTTGCTATCAAAAGTAACAAGCGTTCATTTGAAGCTACAACTATCTAGAATCTTAATGACAAATCTGTGCTCCCTTTTTTGAATACAAAAGTGGCTACTAGGGATGTAGTTTTCTTTTTCTTTCATGCGGTGGGATAGGATTGCAACTCTCAGTGTTGGGTTCCAACCATCTCTCACATATCAGAAGTTGCAGTTGAACAAATCTTACCGGTTACCTATATTATTCTATTGGTTTCACGGCCATGGATGCTAGAAGAGTCTTGAGTGGTCCGTCCTAGGTTACCCCATCCCTAGACCCTTAGTCTTGGCCATTGTCTTGGGAGCATCATTGGATCTTGTGTTGGCCCTTTTGGGATAGTTGGTGATGACAATGATTGTGCTTTTATGTTAAATTTCATTAGAGATTAGTGTTGGTGCTTGGGTCCACTAGAGTTTCTTTCTCTCTTTTACTTTGACAATTGGCTCTCTCTTCATCATTACTTTTAGCATATTAGGATTTATCCATTTTGGGTCCAACCCTCAAGGCTGTAATTTAATGCCATATAGTTGTTCCACTTTAGTGGAGTTTATGCTTGTTTCTTTACTATATGGTTTATTTTCATAGTAGTTTTTGGTTACTACAGTGCATTGCAATAACTCTTCGACAAATCCAAATTATTTTATCTTTGACATTGTTCCCAAGCATCTTTTGTTTCAAAACATGAGATTGACATCTCAAAGCTCTTTATCACTGCTTTGAGAGACTATACATGGTAGTTGTTGGTCACAACTTTTGGTTCACAAGAGGTCCATACAACCATTGGTGTCAAAGGAGGAAGTCCTCTTTCTCCTTCAGTCTTTGGGATCTACATTGACGAGCTTGAAGAATCTATCTGTCAAAACACAAATGTTGATGATGGTTCCCTTTTACATCATGCCTTGATAACTATATTGTTTTTTTTTCAGATGTAGTTCTTCTTGCTCATACTCTTGAGGGCTTGCAAAGACAATTGGATGCTTTTGTTTATTTCTATGACTTAAAACAACTAGTAATCAACCTGAGAAAGACTAAGATTATGATCTTCAACACATCAATGAGTACCCTTCTAAGTTTTAGTTCTGTAAGGGTGAGTTGATTGAGATTGTCGTTGCTTACACATAATGGGTTCAGTTTGTAGGTCCTTTCCTTAATATTTGGCCAGCTTCATAGTCATGACTTTCCAAGGAATACACACCGCTCTCAATTTTGGGTTGCCAATGTTTCCAACAATACTTCCAAGACCTATCTACAAAGATGTGCCTTTTTTATTGCATTATCAAACCCCTTTCTTTATGGATCTGTTATTTGGGGCTGAAGTCTAGGGTGTGCTGATTGGGCTAGCATTGAGAGGGTCCAAACTGTTTTGCTTCAACAATTTATCTGATGTAAAAGAATAGCCTAAAGAGCATCTTACAGAATAAAATGTCAATTTCCTTACCTTAGATCCATGGTTGACTATGCCTTAGGCAAAGAGAGATGCTTATATTCGGCACACTGGTCCTTAGAATGGATTTCATCTAGGAGCACTTCTAGTCATCATCATGGATGGTACTCAAAAGTTATTCTTCTTCAGTCAGTTGGCATCTCGATAGATTTGATTGTCTCCATTCAAATACACTTTAAATGCTCCTCTCATGCCTATTTGATAAGAAGGTGATTAATCAAGCAGGTAGAGATGATTTTTATTGACAATATATTCAGAGCAGTTGGATCACTCCTTATCATCCTCTTAGTCCTAGGTTGGCCTTCTATAGTAAACATTTATGAAGATTGATGTTACTTCCTTTAATCTTTGGCATTATTACTTATTCTGATTATATCTAATGACATTGGACATAGCCTAAGGATTCCTCTTGGTCAATTTAGAGTTTGCTCACATTAGTTGCAAGTAGAGAGACATCACCATATTTGTCGATAGGGTATGGCGTCTTTGCTCTCTTTGGGTTGTGGAGATTGAAGAACATTTAATCTTCAAGTGCCCTATTTATTGCAAGATTTGAGAGAGGTACTATTGCTTGTATTGGGGCTTAGGTGGATCGCTTGCTATTTTTTTCTATCTTGACCAGAGATGCTTGCTTTGTACCTTCGAAAAGCTATGACTCTCGAACTTAGTTATTATAGGTGAGATTGACTACCACTTTATTCTTCTACCATTTTTTTGCTATCAAGAGTAATAGGTGTTCATTTGAAGGCACAACTCTCTATCACTACATGACATGACATCAACATCTCGGAGCTCTTTGGCCGTTTTTTGACAGCTTTTGGTTTCTCAAAGGATGTCCAAAGCACCATTGGTGTCAAACAAGGTTGTCCTCTTTCTCCTTCACTCTTTGGGATCTACATTGATGAGCTTGAAGAATTTTTTTGTTAAGACACACGTCTTGATAGCTATATTGCTTTTTGCAAATGATGTTGTTCTTGCTCATATTCCTAAGGGCCTACAAAGACAGTTGGATGCTCTTGGTCGTTTTTGTGACTTGAAACAACTGGCAGTTGATCTTAGCAAGACTAAGATGATGATATTTAACGCATCAAAGAGTACCCTATTTTATTTGCAGTTCTTTTGTAAGGGCGAGTCCATTGAGATCACCAGTACTTACACCTACGTGGGGGATCAGTTTACAAGTCCTTCCCTTAATCTTCAATGAGCTTCACAGTCATGTCTTTGCAAGGGATATGCATCTTTCTCAGTCTTGGAATGCCAATTCTTCCAACAACACTTTCAAGACATACCTACAATGATGTACCTCTTTGATTGCATCATCAAACCCATAGTCCTTTATGGATTTGAGATTTGGGGTCCAAGTCTAGGGTGCATTGATTAGGCTTGCATTGAGAGGGTTCAAACTATTTTGCTTCAACAATTTATCTGATGTAAAAGAACAATTCCCTAATGTGTTGTTCAGGCTGAGTTTGGCATTCAATCTCTTTGTCTTGAGATTATCTTCAAAATTGTTTTTGAGCTTCATCGCATTAGATACATAATTAACTGCAACTTAAGCTGAGAGAGATACCCATATTTGGTGCTTTGCTTCTCAAAATGCGTTACCTCTAGGGGCTCTTTTGGTCCTCACCGTGGATGGTAAGTTATTTCTCTTCGTTAGTCAATTGGCATCTCCATAGATCAATTACCTCCTTTCAGATACTCCTTAAATGCTCCTCCCTACCTTCTTGCTAATAAGAGACAATATTTTCAGATCACTTCGGTCCCTCCATCTCAACCTCTTAGTCCTAAATCGGCCTTCTACAATAAACTTTTTATGAGGATTAAGAATGGCATTATTACTCGTTCTAATTATGTTGAGCGACATTGGACACAGCCATATGATTTCTCTTGATCAGCTCAAAGTATGCTCACATCAGTTGCGGGTGGAGATGGACCAGCATATTCCTCGAGGGGATAGTATATGTCGTCTTTGCTCTATTCAAGTTGTGGAGACTAAAGAACATCTCATCTTCGGGTGTCATGTTTATTATGAGATTCGAGGGAGGTACTATTGGTTGTATAGAACATTGTTGAGAAAATCGGAATCGGGTAGTAAATCGGCTAGTTTAAAATTCGGCAAAGAATCGGAATCGGCAAAAAATCGAGGAAAAAATCGGCAAAATCGGGATTTTTTGCAGATTTTCTCAACTATGGTATAGAACATAGGTGGATCACTTGCCACTTTTTTCAGTTATCCTAACCAAAGATGCTTGGCTCTTTACCTCAGGGAAGCTATAACTCTTCGGTGCCAATTATTACAAGGGAGACAAACTATTACTTGACTAATCACCTCATTCTTTCACCCTATCTCTATAGTCGAGAGTAATAAGTGCTCATTGGAAGCTACAACTATCCAAAATATTAATGACAGATCTATGTGCCCTTGTTTATGTACAAGAGTGGCTACTAGGGCTTCAGTTCTTTCTTCTTGCTTACGACAGGAAAAGACTAAAGTTCTTTGGTGTTGAGTTTCGGCCACCCCTCACATATGGAGGAGTTATAGACAAGCGCAGCTTACTAGTTTCTTGTCCTCTTCTATTGGTTCCATAGCCATGGATGCTAGAAGAGTCTTGAGGGATCGAACTCCATGTCCTCCCAAGATTATCCAACCAGGCCCTCTTAGTCTTGGCCATTCTCCTAGGAGCATTATTAGATCTTGTGTTGGCCCTTTTGGGATAGTTGGTGACGACAAAAACTTTGTTTCTACTTTATGTATTGGCGCTTGGATCCATTGGAGCTCCTTTTTATCTTTGTTGAACCTCAACGTCTAGATCTCTCTTAATCATTTTTTAAGCATGTTTTGGTTTATTCATTTTGGGTAACCCTCGAGGCTGTAATTTTATGCCATATGGTTGTTCCACTTTACAGTAGTTTACACTGGATTCTTTACTCTAGTTTAGCTTATTTTGGTAGTACTTTGTGGTTACTACATGTATTGTAATTTGTAACAGCTCTTTTCAATGAGTCCCATTGGCCTACGTTTTGGTCATCTACGGACATTAATAGAATTATCTTATGATAGAGAGTACTTTTAAACTTCTTTTCAATTTATATTCTCTATACTATACTTGCTTTGGTCATTGGTGGACATTATTATAATGCCTTTCTTTCTGTTGTCTTTGGAGATCTTGTACATTATATCTGTGATCAATGAGAATAATGACATTTATTCTATTTTACCATTATTCTATTTTGTGCTAGATCTATGGATGTGTCATATAGATGTGAATATTCTATTTATAGCAAATGGTTTTAGTTTTATTTACCTTGTTTTGTTATCAAATAAGTGATAAACGTCCTTCCTTATTTCTGTCATACGGACCTCGTTGCATTTTACTGGTAAGGGGGAACAGTTGCAAGCTATTTCCTACATTCAATTTCTTTCTTTCTCCACTTTATTGAAGATGAACTGATTGGTCATTGCTCTCTCTTTCTACAGGATTTGGATCTACCTTCAATTATAATAGAAAGTGAACAACGTGGTATACCCTTTGATCAGCTTCTTACAATCTCTGAGAGAGATGATTGGATTTACAGTGATGGGAAGTCTACAACTTGCGTGGCATTTATTCTTGAAATGTACAAAGAGGCAGGCCTGTTTCATCCTATTTCCAATGGTATTCAAGTCACAGAATTCACAGTAAGCTTGAAAAGCATGCCTTAGACCTATAAACCTTGTGATTGATATTGCTTTACCTATGTTTCAGTTTGTCATTTAATTACTATGTGCAGATACGAGATGCCTATATGCTCAAGTTATTTGAGGATAACATAACCAGTCTTCCTAGCTGGTGTCACAATGATGAGGTGCAGCTTCCTTTATGCCAGATCCTTGGGGAATATCGCATGGAGTTGCCTGGCTATAATACTATTGATCCATATGTCCATATGAATGAGCATTGCCCGTCTTTACCCCCAGCTTATGATAGACCTGAACATTGTTGATTATTTTATCTGGATATCATAAGTTTTCTTGACCTTTAGGATGGTGTCATGTCTGGGTCATGTAATATTACATCTCTTGTTGATTTGGTGACACGAACTTGAAATTGTCACTAAGTAGTTTCTTTGTAAGCTGTAATCCATAATTTATGGACTAACTGCTTAGAAGAGACTATCTAGACTGTCTTCTTTAGCATCCCCAACCATTCTTGGTTTATCTTTTTTTAACTGAGACAGCGGGATTTGATTGTTTTAAACTTTATATTGTAGCGTAAACTGTAATCTCTGTACATGTACATAATGTAATTTAGAAACCTTGTATATTTGCATTGTGTTATATATTGACTATATTTCCTTTGTGTTATAACGTATGAGTCACTTTAAAGTTTGATACTTTTTTCCTGGGTATGCTTCAAGGAAAATTGCTTCATAAAGTATAACTTTTCATTTAAACCTTCATATGTAGATCTGGAAAAGAATCTAATATCATCATTGGGGAATAATAGCTTGTGAACAACATTATTCAAGCATGCTTTTCTGTGTGCTACAGATTGTGGACTGTATTGCTGCATTGCACTTTTGGTTAGATTTTGTCATTGCCTGCTTGTTGGATTTTGTTAGCTATACTTAGTCTCCAGAAGTCTCATTGTGTTATGTCATAGAGTTTTCTTCTAGTAAATGCTGGCTGTCACTTTTCTAAAGTTTGGTCAATTGAGAAAGAGAAAACATCATACGAAAGTAATCGATGATTACTCACTATAGCAAAATAAAAGCTTCATTAAGATTTGTTGAATATGCATTTTCAAATTAAACTAATCTACAAGGCTTCTTGGTGCAATTAAGATGTCATACATTGAGCTTTACTTTCCATTTTCTTAACACATTCTTTGCAAAACATCGTTCAATTTCCAATGGGTAGAAGAGATTAAGATATGTCAAATGTATACAAGGAAATAACAGAAAAAGTAGGAAGTACAAGTTTGACCAGAAAGGAGGGAAGGCCTTTTCATAAACTTTTAAAAAACATGGATATTTTATATCAGTATTTGGTTGCCAACAAAACCCTAAAGCATAAAATCAACAGGCTACTCTGACGTCCCATACAATGCAAAGTAATTTCTTAGAGTAATATTCCTTCTTTGGCTATGTACCACATTCCCTAGCATGGTAAAATTTATACAATATCACCATGGAATGGCTTAACAGTTATATTTCTCATTGATCAGTTGAGTGCATTGTATTTTTTTTTCTGGAAGACATCCTTTTTGGTTTAATACAAAGTGTTACTTAAGACTGTGAGAGAGAGAGCTGGAGGTGATAATCTTGACCGTGTGAGAGAGAGAGAGAGCTGGAGGTGATAATCCAAAATGTCCAATTGGATCAAGCTTATTTTGTTGAAAACATTTAGTGCAATGGTATTTTTTAAATCATTACAGCTGATTTACTTTCTGGACTGTCAAATGAGATTGTAGATGAACAATGATCTTGCATTGAGAGAATTTACTTATTTTCATATTACTTAATCCATCACAAGTGTCATCAAATATCCAAATATATCTTGATTCTTGAATCCACATTAAATACTAATATGAATGCATACCAAGTCATCAATTCTGACCCAAATGCCTCTCCTGGTCTATAACCATTAAGCATGTCTGCCCATTGGTAGTGAATGCTTAAAAGAATTTAACATGTTTTTCAGGGATATAAATTAGCACTCAAATTAATAACACTATTTTAAGAAATCAACAAAGAAAAGTGGTTATGTGACAAAGCAACCAATAATTTTTTTTTTTATTGACAAAACTAATCTAATATAAAGCGGAGTATGTTCAGTCTTAAACTTAGTCTCAAGGTTATGCATAAGGGGTCGGGATTGAAATCTAATTATAAAAAAAAGGCGTATCAGTTTCGAAATTCAAGCGAATCTTGGCCAAATTCATGTAGGAGACATGGCGAATTACATTGGTAGTGAATGCTTAAAAGAATTTAACATGTTTTTCAGGGATATAAATTAGCACTCAAATTAATAACACTATTTTAAGAAATCGACAAAGAAAAGTGGTTATGTGACAAAGCAACCAATAATTTTTTTTTTTATTGACAAAACTAATCTAATATAAAGCGGAGTATGTTCAGTCTTAAAACTAGTCTCAGGGTTATGCATAAAGGGTCGGGCTTGAAATCTAATTATAAAAAAAAGGCGAATCAGTTTCGAAATTCAAGCGAATCTTGGCCAAATTCATGTAGGAGACATGGCGAATTACCTTTATTTTTCACTAAAAATTATAAAACAGTGGTAAATTACCTTTATTTTTCACCAAAAATTATAAAACAGTGGCGAATTACCTTTATTTTTCATCAAAAATTATAAAACTAGTTGATAGACTAACCAGTGACAGTTAAGCTTGATGATAGCATATTGGCAATCAGTTGCAGCAAAGGATTCAGAGGGTTAATGATGATGAGTTGCAGCAATGGCAATTATTTTCAGCAAGCATGATCAATTGCAACAAACTATTGGCAGAGCAATGTTGATAGTGTGCAACAATACCGATAGGTTGCATCATTGCCAATCGGTTGCAGGAATGATGATAGGTTGCAGCAATACTAAACAGTTGCAGCAATGCCAAACGGTTGCAGAAATACCGATCGGTTGCAACAATGTCGATTGGTTGCAGGTATGCCGATCGGTTGCAGGAACGTCGATCGGTTGCAAAAATATCGATAGGTTGTCGATAAGGTTGCCAATAGTTTGCAGCAGTGCAGATTGGTTTGCATGAATGCCGATAGTTTGTAGGAATGACAATTGGTTGCAGAATTGTCGATTGGTTGCAAGAATGCCGATAGGTTGTAGGAATGTCGATCGGTTGCAGAAATTAGCTGTAATGCCGATAGGTTGCAGGAATTAGTTGCAATGCCAATCGGTTGCAGAACACGGTTCCATTGTCGATGGGTTGCAACTGTGACACGTGTCGAATGCTCAGATGTCACTTATCCAACATGCTTTAAATGTCTGCATGCAAAAAGTCTATATAAAGGCATAGACAGTCATTTTTATCCTTTTTCTAACGCAGAGCACATCCTTTTCACCTTTCTCTCACCCAAAGTCATTTTTTAAGCTTTTCTTACCGTACATCCTTAAATTTTCTCACCTTTTTATCTCACAGAGTCATTTTTTAACCTTTTCTCTCGTCCCTTGTACCTTACCGTGTCAAATAAACCAATGGCGTCCTGTTCCACCCCTGTTTCATTCAAATTTCATTTCAAAAACCTTGTTTGCTCCCTTATTTTCGAGATTTTAACAACACTTGGTTACATGTCATGGGTCGTTGACTCCGGTCCTCGTGGGTTAGTGTCGATGCTGCAGTACGACATGGACATCAAACTGTTGCATAAGATTATTGCAACTTACAACAATGATTCGGCCTTTGTCAATATTAATATTGACAACAAGAACATAAGATTTTCTTTCACACCCTCAAACATCTCCAGATTGACAACATTGCCTCACAAAGGTTGTGATGTCACATCGAAGTTCTTGTTATCTAATGAAGACAAAGACTACCTGGAGACCAACTTCGATGTTCATTCAAAATATTTAACAAATATAACTTTGCATATTTTTATATTTATTTGAAGTTGAAATTTAGGGTTTTAAAAATACTGGTTTTTTTTGTAGTTTTCACTACCAAGTCCAGAAGGGGCTTGACTCGAGCAACTATTTCTAACAACTTTCTTCGAGGATGTGCCCAATTCTTCCATCCAGAATCATTCTACAAGGAAGATCGATAAACATTCCATTCTGGGCGTTGGCATATTTGGTTCGTTGCCTTGCGCACCAAAAATTTGATTGGTGCACCTATGTTTCGCATCAGGTCAAAATGGAACTCACTCCGTTAAAACCAACACTGCTTTAACTATCAACAAATGCAATTACATTCTTTGCTTTTTTTATGAATCTTATCATAATTTGCAGAATTCTGAAGTACCCACCTTGTTGCACCCACATCTAGCCTCTACTGCCATGACAAAACAACAGGTGCAGGTAAATTTTACTGTATATGAAAATTATATATATTTTTATATTCAATTACAATTTTCGTTTTTATTATTTTTACAGTTTATACATAAATGCAAAAAAGGGCATCCTCTTTCTCCTCAAAACGAGATGCTATTGTCAGAGGCCATAATCCAAAGGAAACAAAAGATTTCGAAACACCTTCTGAATTGACACCACTACAAAGAAGATCTTCAAAACGCTTAAGGTCTTCTAATTCTCCTAATCCTCGTCAACCTCCACCTGCTCGTCAATAATATGCCTAGTCTCATATCCTAATATCCTCGTCAACAATGTTATGACCTTACTTTTGAATGACGTTTTTATCTTAACATGAACAATAATCACACTTTCACATTTGAATGTCAATACTTTTATCTCTCTTGAATGACCCACTTGAACGACATCATTTTGAACGATGCAACTTCCACTTGAACGACACGATGCAACTTCCACTTGAACGACACGTTGCACAATGGTTCGACGTATCTTTCTAGACTACAACCTTTCTCTTGTCTTATCAACAAACCTGCAATCCTGCACACACCATTCTAAACACTCTACAAGATGCAATTTCAAAAACACAATGCATTCACCATACATAGAACAAATTCGAGGTGGAAAATTAATGTCATTGCCAATGTGCCAATTGGTTGTATATTATAATATCTTCTCTTCATTCCCTTGGCTCCCATGCATCCAAATAAGTAATTGGAAACCTCTACCCCATATTTTTCTCTTCCTCTTCCTTTCTTAATTCTATATGCACACCCCCCTTTTCTTCCTCTTCTCTCTTTTGTCTTTTATACACATGGATGGCAATTACCAGAACGACCACCTAGAATACCTGCCTATAACCGTTACATTAACAAACCTTAATATAATGAAAAATTAAATTTCTTGGATGCTCCCGCATCATACATGTTGGGTAAGAGGAAATGTTTCATGAGCGAAAGCTCATGAACATTTTTCAAAGTCCGTAACCAAGATTCCATACTTAGCAATCTTGGAAGCATTCATCCATGTCATTGCTTCAATTGATTAGTTCTTCCACTTGACCAGATACTCATAATATACCTTGCCTCTTGTCCTCTTGGTCACTCTAGAATCTATCATTGCCTCTATTTCATCCTGTTCCTTTTCTGGCAACTGTGCTATCCATTCTTCCATCGAAAAATCAGGTGTGATGTCTTCAGTACTATCCGTGGATTTGTCATAATATGGATACAAATCCACCACATTAAAAATTGGTGAGATGTCTACTCCTTCTAGGAGTTCAATTTCATATGCATTAGCTGCAAACTTCTTCAAGACCTTACAAGGTCCAATCTTCTTCCAATTTAGTTTGTTGTAAGTGCCTTTTGGGAATCTTTCCTTCCACAAATGTGCCAAAACCAAGTCTCCAACCTAGAATTCTTGTGTCCTTCGCTTGAGATCAGCATGTTGCTTGTATTTTATGGCACTCTTTTCTAAATCAGCCTTCACTTCCCGATGTAAATCCTGCATATAATCAACAAAGTCCTCTACTACAACACTAGGTCTCTACAAATCAGTTGTACTCCACAACTCATCTACTCCTCTTGGACAGATTCCATACACAATTTAGAATGGACTTTTGGTTGTACTCCTATTGATCGAATTGTTATATGCAAATTTTGCTTATGCCAAAATAGTGTCCCATAACTTTGGTTTCTTGCCAACTAAACACCTCAACAAATTCCCAAGGCTTCTATTCACAACTTTAGTTTGCCCATCCATTTGTGGGTGATAAGCTGAACTAAAACTCAATTTTGTGCCCAACTTCTTCCACAAAGTGCGCCAAAAGTGACCTACAAACTTAGCATCTCTATTCGACACAATGCTTTTTGGCAAACCATGCAATCTTACAACTTCTCTAAAGAACAAATCAGCAATATGAGTAGCATCATTCATTTTCCTACAAGGTATGAAATGTGCCATCTTTGAAAATCTATCAACAACAACAAAAATGGAATCATTACCTCTTTGTGTTCGAGGTAATCCAAGGACAAAGTCCATACTTATGTCTTCCCATGGCCTTTCTGGTATTGGTAATGGTTGATACAACCCAGTGTTTTGGCTTCTTCCCTTTGCATGTTGACAAACTTGACAACCTTGCACAAATCTTCTTACATCTACACTCATTCCTGGCCAATAATAACTTTCAGACAATTGTCCCATGGTTTTATCTACTCCAAAATGTCCAACAAGTCCTCCACTATGTTTTTCTCTTATCAAGTTCTCTCTCATTGAGCTCCATGGTATGCATAATTGTTGTCCCTTGAATAATAATCCCTCTTGGATAAAATAATCAAGCCATGGTGTTCTATCTCCTGTAGTAGGGTTATTACATGCTGCCCAAGCTTCTTTGAAATCCAAATCATCAACATAAAGCTCTTTCATAGCATCAAAACCAACAACTTCAATCCTCATTGCATTCATCAACAAACTTCTTCTACTCAAGGCATCAACTACCCGATTTGAACTACCACTTCTATGTTTCAAAACAAATGAGTAACTTTGAAGATACTCTACCCATTTCATATGTCTTTGGTTCAATTTGCCTTGACTGTTAATGAATTGCAAAGCATGATGATCCGTAAATAACACAAATTCCTTCGACAATAGGTAATGTCTCCACTTCTTGAGTGCTTGCACAATGGCATAAAAATCTTGATCATAAACTGAATATTTCTTCTTGGCTTCATTTAACTTCTCACTGAAATAAGCAATGGGTCTACCTTCTTGGCTCAAAACTCCTCCAATGGTGGTTCTACTTGCATCACAATCTACTTGGAAAACTTTGTTAAAATCTAGTAATGCTAAAACTAATTGCTCTATGACTTTCTCCTTCAAGATTTGAAAGCTCTTTTCTACTGCATCCATCCATTTGAATTCATGTCTACCTCCCTTCATCATTTCTGTGATTGGAGCACAAATTCCACTAAAATTTCTAATGAACTTTCTATAAAAACTTGCCAAACCATGGAAGCTTCTTGCCTCAAACATACTTCTTGGTGATGGCCAATCCACAATAGCCTTTACCTTTGTTGGATCCATCTACAAACCATCCTTGGAAATGACAAAACCCAAATATATCAATTCCTTCTTCATAAAACTACATTTCTTCAAATTAATCAACAATTGCTCCTCTTTCAACTTTTGTAAAACTAACCTCAAATGCATTAGATGTTCTTCTTTTATCTTGCTAAACACCAAAATATCATCCAAATAAACCACCATAAACTTACCAAGAAAAGGCTTCAAGACTTCATTCATCAATCACATAAAAGTGCTAGGTGCATTTGTCAACCCAAATGGCATGACCAACCATTCATACAAGCCTTCTTTGGTCTTAAACGTAGTCTTCCACTCATCTCCTTCTCTGATTCGAATTTGATGATAACCACTCTTCAAATCAATCTTTGTGAAGTACTTTGCTCCACTCAAACAATCCATCAAATCATCCATACGAGGTAATGAAAACCTATATTTATTATCTTATTATCTCGAGAGTCTATGCACATACACCATTCTCCACCTTTCTTGGGTGCTAGTACAATTGGTATTGCACATGGGCTCAAGCTCTCCCTAATCAGCCCCTTATCCAATAGCTCTTGGACTTGTCTCTTCATCTCTTCATTTTCCATGGGTGTCATCCTATAGGCTGCCTTGTTTGGTAAACTTGCTCTAGGTATGAAGTCTATGTTATGACTAATGCTCCTCATAGGTGGTAATCCATTTGAAAACTCCTTAGAGAATATTAACAAATTCCTCCAACATATCAGCTACTTCATGAGGAATTTCATCCATTTCATTCATTGTCCCAACTTTCATAGATTTGGCAATGAGGGCAAAGCACACTTCCTCCTTCAACTCCTTCAAGAATTGTTTTTCGAAGATCAGGCAAACTTTAGAACTGCTGCCCACCTCTTCTCTTTTGTCCTTCAATGGACTCAATGCATAACTTTTACCATCCTTGACAATTGAATAAGTGTTCAATCTACCATCATGTACTACTTTTCTATCAAATTGCCATGGTCTCCCCAATAAAATATGACATGCATCCATCGACATGATGTCACATAGAATTGCATCCTTATAAGAACCAATCTGAAAATTTACCATACATTGTTTAGTTACCAAAATTTGGTGTCCATTTTGTAACCATGACACTTTGTAAGGATTTGGATGCTCAATTCTCTTCAAGCCAAGTTTCTCTACCATCTTTATTGACACTAAGTTGTCTATGCTTCCACTATCCACAATCACCTTACAACATTTACCTCCTAATTTACAAATTGTCTTGAATAGGTTCCTTCTTTGCTTAGGTTCATGCACCTCCTTGGCTAGTTTTAACAATACCCTTTTCATCATAAGGGATTCTCCTTGTTCTAGTTCCTCCATGTGCTTTGATGAAGCAATACTTTCTTCATCTACTTGTGCAATATGGTTACGGGCTTCCTTTCCATGCCCATTGGTCTATTGTGCTTGAGGGCACTCATATGCTCTATGTCCTTCTTCCAAGCATCTATAACACTTTCCAATAAAACCATATCCTCTACCTCTACCAAATCCACCTCGTCCTCTTGATGATTCACCCTTTTCTTGAGTACTTTGATTGAAACTATTCATTTGTGAGAAATTTTCTCCTACATCATGAGCTTATTCCCTCTTCCTCCATGGAATTGTCCTCTTCCTCTTGAAGACCGTCCTCTCCCTCTAGAGTTATTTTGTTGCTTATTTGTCAATTGGTCTTCCACCTTCAGTGCATATTAATATGCTTCTTCAATGGTTCTGATTCAAATCATACCAATTTCATCTTGTATGGACAACCTTAGTCCATTTATGTATCTTGCCACTTTCTCCTCATCATCTTCAATATGACTTACTCTTATGGTCAATTTATAGAATTCTTTTATATACTCTTTCACTCCCAACTCCTTTTGCTTAAGGTTTTGGAGTCTTCTAAACAACCCAATCTGATAATCAGTAGGTAGAAATTTTGATTTTAATTTGGATACAAACTTATCCCATGTTCGAATTCTATCCTTGCCTTTTCATTGTCTTTCTGTTTGGACATGATCCCACCAAATTGAAGCATGTCCTTTCAGCCGTGTGCATGCAAATTTGACCCATTTTGGATCCTCCATAGATTCATAATCAAAGAATCTCTCCATGTCCGTTATCCAATCTATCAACTCTTTCGGATTTAAACTTCCATTAAAATTGGGGGTATCCATCTTTGGTTTACTTCCCATGCTTGAGATTGCCCGAATCAACTGCTACTTTGGTTCTTCTCCTTGCTCTTCATCTCGAGCTTCTAGGTGACCAGTTTCCTCCTCTTCATTGTCACTAACCTCCTCAAGATGAACGCCTCTCCTTTGGGTAGTCTCAATTGCATCTAGTCTGGTGGTGATTCCTCTCAACATTTTAGCTATGTTCATTGGTTGGGGTGCCAGACCATGTGGTCTTCCTCTTCCTCATTGTGTCGTTTCTCCTCTAACATGTATCTCAAACCTTTGAAAACAAAAACATGCCTTGATACCAAATGATGTAGTACCAAGAGAAGAGGTGCAAATTTCTTAGATAACCTCAATCACTTGAACAGAGTAATATTATTCACTTGAACGACACAATACCGTTCACTTGAATGGCAAGGTTCTTCCACAACACCTGAACGACA
Organism: Wollemia nobilis; assembly: GCA_028583015.1. Classification (NCBI taxonomy): domain Eukaryota; kingdom Viridiplantae; phylum Streptophyta; class Pinopsida; order Araucariales; family Araucariaceae; genus Wollemia; species Wollemia nobilis. The sequence goes on from JAQPPZ010001340.1 coordinate 2,767,788, forward strand.
ATATTCCTTTAATTGAATGATGCTCTGATCCTTCACTCGAACGACACTTGGGTCTTCCTTGAATAGTGTTATGACCTTACTTTTGAACAATGTTCTTATCTTAATATGAACAATAATCACACATTCACTTTTGAATTTTGATAATTTTATCTCTCTTGAATGACATTTAATTGAATGGTGCAACTTCTACTTGAATGACATCCACTTGAACAATATAACTTTCACTTGAAAGATATGATGCAACTTCCACTTTAATGATGCTTCCACTTGAATGACACACTGCACATTGATTTGACGTGTCTTTCCAGACTTCAACCTTTCTTCTATCTTATGAGAAAATTTGCAATCCTACACATACCATTCTAAACACCCTACAAGATGCAATTTTAAAAACACAATGCATGCACCATACACAAAACAAATTCAAGGTGGAAAATTAATGTCATTGCCAATGTGCTAGTTGGGTGTATATTACAATATCTTCTCTTCGTTCCCTTGGCTCCCATGCATCCAAATAAGTAACTAGAAACATCTACCTTACCTTTTTATCTTCTTACTTTTGGATGCCATTGTGATTTATTTTAACACTTCCAAGGAATATGAGGAACATTTACAACTAGCACTACAATTGTTACAAGAGCATCAACTATATTATAAGCTACCTAAATGCTGCTTATTCTAGCCGAATCTAATATTTGGAGAATTTTATATTTGTAAGTGTATCTCAATTTATTTTTTTAAGATCAAAGCCAAATTAGAGTGGTCAAAACCTAGTGATATTGCAAAAATTCAAAGTTCAATGGGGTTAGCAGTGTATTATTAAAGGCTTGTGTATAGATTCTCTAGCATAGAGTATCATATTACTTCCCTCCATAGAAAATGAAATATGCTTGGGTGGATTGATATGTGTAAGGTAACATTCCAAAAGATGGAGCTACTTACAAATGCACCAAATCTAGTAGTACTTGATCCATATAGGATTTTTTTGTTTACTTTAACGCATTAGTAGAGGGATTCTATGGATTCCTTATGTAGGATGGATAAGTTATTTCTAATTAAAATATAAATATTAGCAACCTTGAGCTTAATTACCCCATTGATGATCTTGAGTTGGAAACAATATTGCATGTGATTGATATAATGCCACTTTTTATTAGGAAAATGATGAGATAAAATTAGATCAACATTCTTTGATAACTTTTCACTCAACCTCATTTGAATTCTTGATAGAGAAGGAGGATGGATTTTGTTTGTGAGTACAAATCTAATTATATGTATCAAATAAAAGAATAACAAAGTGGCTAATACGCTATTTATGAAAGTCTAGATGGACTTAAGAAGTCATATAATTGAACTACCCAATGATGAGTAGTACAAGTAGTTGCAATAGATGATATATAGAATGAGTGGTAATAAATTTATGGGCTATAATTTTGAGAGCGATGGGTTGCTTCACTTTGAAAAATAAATTTATATTCCAGGTAGTATATGATAGTTAACAATAGTAGAGAGACATTTAGTTCCATAACTAGCTCATTCTAGAGCGAAGAAGATGTATGCATACTTGAGAAAATTATACTTTCTTGCATAGCATGTGACATGACATTATAGAGTATATATCCATTTGATTAGAATATTAGAGGATGAAGTCAAAACATTCGAACTCTACAAGATTACTATATTCACATAACATTCTTATGTGGGCATGGTCTCCAATTTCATCATTTGGTTATATACACTTACTTATCATTGTGATGTCATTATGATAGTTGTAGATAACTTGACTAAGGTAGATCCGTTTTTTTCACACAAACTAAATATGACATATTAACCATTGCTAGTAACTATGTAAATGATATTATGAGGTTGTATGAGCTTTTAAACATATGAGATTTTGAGATTATGAGGTTCCATACTTGAGAAAATTTTTCTTTGTATATCGAGCGATTTGACATTGTCAAGTATGTCTCCATTTATTTAGAATATTAGAGTTTGATGTTAAAACATTAGAACTATACAAGATTACTATATTCACATAACATTCTTATGTGGATGTGGGACATGGTCTCCAATTTCATCATTTGATTTTCTATATTTACTTATCATTATGATGTCATTATGATAGTTATAGGTATATTTTTTCTACTTAAACTAAATATGACACATTAACCATTGCTAAATTCTATGTTAATGAGATTATGATGTTGCATGAGCTTTTGAAGGCTATCTTTTTTAATAGGGGTTTTTTTTGTTTTTACTTCATAATTTTGGGCATCTGTTCTAGGAGGGATTGAGTACTAAAATCAATACTAACATAGTCTACCACACTCAAACATATGTCTAGACATACAAGGTAAATAGTGTACTAGAGGAGATATTGAGGATGCATATGATATATTGCTAGAGGTGATGGGAAGAGTATATCTATTTTCTACAATTTCTCTTTCACAACTTTAATATTTCTATTCGGATAGCTCTGTATAAGGCCCCTTATGGACATGAATGCTAGAATACTTTATTTAGGACTAGTTATAGGATAGAGTGGTGAATGGGTCAAATATATTGAGATGAAAAAACAAATAGCCTTGACTAAGAAGCATCAACAATAAGTGCAATATCAATTGAAGAGGCTAGTATTTGCCAAGAGTGTAGATTGAAGTTATGTAGTAGGGATAAGATCTTCCTTAGAGTGATACCCAACAAGATACATATTTGCAATGGCAAGGGTTGTAATTACCTCATTGTGTTATGGGATATTTTGATATCCTTAAAAGGGTTGAACCAATGGCCTATAGACTATCCCTACCGCCCAATCTATCACAATCCAATGATGTGTTTCATGTTTTAATATGAAGATATATTTTACCCATATCATATTTTTAACTAGAATATATGACAAGTCATCCTAGATGCATGCACATGGAGCCCATACGAGTGATAGACTATTATATTTGATAGTTTAGAGGTTGCATAATGGATCAAATTAGATCCCTCTAGGACTATACTTTATGGGATTATATATCTTTGATCATAGACAAATAATTTTACCTTTTTGTGTAAACATCTAGATTGACAATCCCTAAGGGAAAAGGACATCTATTGAAATAAGTTTTAAATTCTTCAATTGAGGCCATAATTGACCTTTGTATTGTGATTATTATAGTTTTCGTATAGGCCTATAGGCACCTTGCTGTTAGAGTTAATGTAATGTGCACTATGCCAGTTTGACACTTGTCAGTTTCATTGACAAGTGTCATGTTCATCATATAGGCTTATGCCTATATATGTAACACATTTTTATCAATAACATAATCCCCTTCAATGTTCAGTCCTGGTATCAGAGCCTAGTAGCTCTTCTGCCCTGTGTAAACCTTTGAGGGGGGATTTCCCTCACTCCCCCATTTTTCCTTATTTTCTTCCTATTTTTCCATTTTTTCATTTTTCTCCCAAATTTTTTTTTCGGACTGAGGGAGTATGCTCTCCATCCATAGGATGGATCAGAAACTAGAAAGTCTAAGAAAAATGACTGCCTATGTATGCCTATTTTTTTTCAGCCATTGTTTTGGGGGAGCTCTGTTATTTTTGCAATAGAGAAGAGAATGATGGTCATAACTGGTTGGCTCTCATAAGTTTTTTGCAGCTTGATTTGGAAGCCGATTCTCGCTCTATTTGGCTGTTCGTAGCTCGTGCAGTGTCGTAGATTGCAGATAGTAATCTGCAATTTTTTACAACAGCTTTCCTAACAGAGATTGCAGATAGTGATCTGCAGTTTTTTACAGCAACTTTCCTAATAGTGATTGCAGATAGTGATCTGCAGTTTTTTTTTCTTCACGACGGTTTCCCTCTGCTCGTCGTCTTTGGTGTGGAGCAGCAGCGGTCCTCCGATATGACCTCCAGCGCGGGCTCCGGTCGTCTTTGCATCTATTCTGTTATCAAATACATTTCCAATTTTCTTAATAGCGACTTCCTCACCCGTCTCTGAGTTCGCTGCTGAGCAGACAATGCCATACGCACCCTGGCCAATGGGTCGTATGAGCGGTACATACTTGGCCGAAACCTCGAACAAGTTCCCAAAGATGTTGTACTGCACGTAGCGGCCGCCGTGTGTTAAACTTCCCTTGCAAGAAAGTGCGAGTGAATGTGATCGTCGTCCATGGCGGGAGAAGGAGAAAGGAGCGTTCTAGTTTTTTTTTTTTCCGTTGATGTACATTGGATACCAAATCATGGCTCATTTGATATGAATAGTTGGTATGCCGCAATATTGTCTTTATGCGATGGGGAAGTTCGTGTTAAAGGGGCCCACGATTCAGAGCGCGTGGTGGCACTTAAGTAAAGTTGGTGGCCTACCGCTACTCGAGATTGACAGACGATCCTGAGTTTTATCCGCACTGCCAGAATTTTTGCTTGGCAAAGATAGATTTTCATTAAATTATACTCTTGGATGCGGCTGGCAAGCCGAAAATGTTGCCGACGAAAACGCTCCACTCAGAGATGATTTGATCGATGTAGTGGGGCCCGAATCAGAACGTTTCTGCTCCTTCAGGATCGCTCATGGCCCTGAGCGTGTCCTGCTTCTTGGCGCCCTCGTTGACCATATTACAGGCCTGCAGCTCCGCTATGGCGCCGCGGCCTCGTCGGACGCGAACGACGACGACAGGCCGCTCTTGCCGTTCTTGAATGGCGTCGTCAGCGTGGTGTAGCTCCGCCTGCTTTCAGCAGAACAATGCTCCCAAGTTGCTGTGTCAGAGATGCAGCCTGCCTTGGTGGTTGCTGTAACTGCTGTAATGTCTGTTGATGATGCAACGTTGGTGATTGAGACGAAGGTTGGGAATGGACTTCATATTGTATGGGTTGATGAAAGAGAATATGTTGCCCAAACTGAAGATGTTGCTGCTGTGATGAGGGATGTTTGTTTGTTGTGAATAATTCTGATTCAAGGGATAATTTGCTTTTGTGGAGAATCCATGAACTGCACATTTTGCGGATGTCGCAAGTGTTGATAATGTTGCTATATTGATTTTGATAAGGTTGTCGGCTGACCTGGGCCCAACACTGTCGCCATATTTGTCGTTGAAATTCGTTTGCTTGAGGTGGAAGCCAGGGTTGATTTTTGTAGAGATGAATGAGTCAAGGATCGATTCAGCCTGCCTCATGTAAAATATCAGATATCTAGGGAAGAGAGAGCGAAAATATTGAGATTTGTGCAATTAGAGGGTATGAAAAGAAAGCTGCGAGGTATACCAGACGCCTGCATTTCCTACAACAGATTGCTGGAACTGTGTAAAGATTGCAAAGATAACTGCTCTGAGGATGAAGGCAGATATACAGTAAGATTGCTGCTACGATAATTAAGGTTTCGAAGAAGAGATCAGCGGCAGACAAACACCCCTGATATTGCTGATAAGCTCACGTGAAAATACAGAACACAACAACTTGCATTAATAAAGGTCATGGTGTATAGCCAAATCAAGGAGATGTGGTTACCGATGCGTATGGAGAACAGACCCAATGTTGCAGACAGAAAATAACAATGTTGAGAGAAGACCAGCTGTGACAGCCATTTTTGCTGTAATTTGGTGGCGGTGTCATCGGCCTCGAAGATGTGGAGGGCGTGGACGCGCGAGTAGGCATGGGAGAGCTGGTACAGCCGAAGACCCAGAAAGGCGTGGTGCGTCAAGTCCATGCATTCCTGGAAGGATCACCTGCGACATGGGCATTATTAAAATATTTGAAAGGGGATGCCCATGTGAAAGTTTTTTAATTTTATAAATGATGGTGGTGGTCGTGATTAAGAAGGTGGTTTGCAGCCGATCACCGCGTCAATTGGCAATTTTAATAAAGTCAGATAGTTTGCATGCATTCTCGGTGTTGTTATTGTCAGTGGATAATGAAGGAAGACCGAGCTGCAGTGGCAGCAATGGCCTCCAATAATGTACCACCGCTTCAACCTCAGAAGATATCCCCATCATTTGTTTCAGCACTCCATTGCTTGCCGCGAGTGAAACTGTTTTTAAGTGACTGTTTGTTGTAGTGGAATCATAAAGTTCTAAAACTGATATTATTATTTGAGGGGCCATTATTATTTTGCATATGGAGGACAAATGGGCCTCTTTGGCCATTTGTTTCCACATGGAATGTGGGATTGGAAGGTTTTCATGTTGTAAATTTTAAAGATGGCGTGCATGGCCCATGTAAAAACCCGGCGAGGGAATTTCTTAAGACTATTTTTTTTTTTCCGCCAGAGAGCGATGCCGCCACAGTGCGAGGTTTTAGTTGCTGTCTTGGAGAGGCATGTTGTTTTTCATTATGATGAAGGCCCCTTTGATAATGGAATATAGGGGTATTTATAGTCGTTGGAAACATTTTTCTGCGACGGACACAATGGTGGTGTCATATTATAATTTTGAGGCTGTTTCAATTGAGTTTTTTAGCCTCAAAGTTTTTCTACCTTGGAGTGCACTCTCGGTTGAACCCGACACTCCCAAGGTAATTTTATATATGATCCTTGTACCTAGTGATCTTTTCTATACACTTGACGAATGCAACGGCTGGTTACCCATGCATTTCGATGGGATGACTTGGTCACCATAAGGACACTTATACTAGGGACTACAGACAAAGACACCCTAGATTCTATCCGAGGTTTTTTTCGGATCTACTTCTGAAGACTATAGACGAAGACACTTCAGAAGATTATCTTCTTTTATTCTTCTCTCCTCCTATTTTGATCTATGGCTCATTTTATTGTATTGAGTGTATTTTCAGCAGAGACCGACACTCTTATATGGCTCGTTTTTCCTTTGTATTAGGTGCATTTTCGGCAGAGCCCGACACCTTCTAGATTGAGTTCACCAATATTCATGGTGAATCTAGTCAGTGACCTACGAGAGGCAACATCCTCTAAGGATGACCTGCAGAGGCAACAGACCCAGATGTGGCTGACCCTGAGGCACCCATGATGACCCTGAGGCACTTAGATGGTTGACCCAACGGCAACAGACCCGTGGAAGTGGTGACCACCCGAGGCAACAGACCGAGATGTATACACAGTGAATCTAGCATTATTCACAGTTGGAGAGCCAAGCACAAAGAGCACGAGCCTAGACCAAATCAACAATAAAGGAGGATATAGAATGCTTTTAGAGAAGTCAACATTAAGGGGGAATGTTACCTAATGTTGACTTGTTTTTTTTTCTTTAGTTAGGATAGTGCACTTTAAGGGGGAATGTTAGAGTTAAAGTGCACTATGCCTCTTTAGTTTGACACTTGTCAGTTTCATTGACAAGTGTCATGTTCATCATATAGGCCTTCTGCCTATATATGTAACACATTTTTATCAATAACATAATCCCCTTCAATGTTCAGTCCTGACACTTGCAAGGTAAATATATATATTATTATATTATTATCCAATTATCCATATTTGCACTTGATATTGGGTAAGTTGTATTAAAGGTTGATATTTATACCTCCACTTGCCCAATCATGTTTTATAGGTTAGAGATGATTGTTTATTCTTTAGTGAAATTTACTGTTGTTTAAGGGTATCTTTCATATCTCTATTCTTCTTTGTAACTGATATGCTTTTCTTTAATGAGTAATGTGTTAGGAATCCATTTACAAATTCCAATATTGTATTTGAGCAAATATGAATCTCTAATACTCAATCTAAACGCCTAGTTCTTGATAATCTACAATGATAATTTTAGGGTATCTTTTTGGTAGTAGTTGTAAGTGATGTTTTGGATTGACGGTATTTTTAGGATTTTTCTATAAACCCTAGTTAGAGCTTGAATTGTGACAATCTTGTTGGGATACCTTAGTCATTCAGTCCATGTTGCTTTTTCTTACAATACAATATTCTAAAAAATGGTGTATCTTAAAGGAGGAGCTATGGGGTACGACTATGGAGGATATTTTGGATTTAAAAAATAAATATCTTTTAGAATTTCCAAAAGAAATCTATATCCATCATATTTTTGGATTTGTTGTAACTAGATCATTATAGATGAGAGGAGATATTGCTCAAAATATATTGAATCAAAGATGTTAAACTCTAAGGCTCTCAAATACCCATGGAATAGAGTCATTACTATAACTATGGATTTTCTCACTCTGGATTCAAACAAAGAAGTGTTGCACAGTTACCACATGATGTTCCTGAATCAGGTAAGAAGGAAATGACTCATGAATATTCTCTCTTTTCTCTATCATTCCTTGAAGAAATATCTGATGGATGTGAGGGGAGGGAAAGGGTCAGACCGTATTCACAAAGGCTTAATCCTTCTAATTTTTGAACATGTGGCCAAGATTAAATGTGTTGTGGTGGAGAAGGTGCTGTCAAAGATTAAGTTCCAAAAAGTCCCTTCAGTGTTTGATCCAGTATCGATTTCCTTTGGGTCCTCTAGTGACTCTTCTAAGTATGAGTCTAAAGAACTCAAAAGTCCTCTTACTTCTTTAAGAAGGAATTCCAAGATCACGAATGGTGTGGTAGTGTCACCCAGTGGTATCAGGGGTGGTCATGCATACCACTGAAAACATCTCTCCTCAAAGTTGGTGAAGATAAAAAAATCCCCTGCTTCGGTGGAGCTATATGATTATGAAGAGTTTCCTATTGTGAAGAAAAAACTAAACTTTCAAAGGATTCGACCGAAGACAAGGATATGTACCCTTCTTTAAGAATTTAATCTCCCATCATAACGTCTTTCTTCAGCAAGTTGGATGAAGCACCAGGCTCTGCTTGGGTCTCTCCAGGTTGCTATATCTTTTATTAAGGAGATTTGAGGTATGACGCAACAGTAACATAATGATCCGGATACCCCCAATAAGGAGATGGAGGACTTGGAAAATTCTCCTTCCAAGGTGTAATGCCCTTTATTGCTATTGGACTCCTTGTCCTGGTTGTTTTGGATTGCAATCCTATCTTTTGCTCCCCTACGGGATTGAGTAATCCAGTTTGGCAATGGGTGGTTTGGCTAGTTGTGTAGTTTTTAGTTTTCTATTTTAGTTTGAGGTTCTTCTTGTTTGATTTTCGGGGCTAGGCCCTAAAATATTTCAATTTTTCTCTGTATCAAGGTTTGGGGTCCCTTTCAAAACCCCTTATTTTATCTAATAAAAAATATGTTAAACTCTTTTTGGCCATATTCACTTGCAAAGAAAAATTACATGGAATTTAGTTTAACATAAAGACCTCCAAGTATTAAGTTAAGAGAAAAGTCCATTGTTGGTTCTCATGAGTTTCACAAAGATTTGAAAACTGGGATCAATTGATGTGTAAACTTCTAAAATTAGTGTTAGAAGACCAACCATAAATAATGTGGATGAACTATGAGTATTTTTGGATTCTTTACAAAAAAATAAAGGAGTCATTATCTAGCATTTTGAGCGTTAAAAAAGTATAGACTTCCCTCTTTATGTTTTGGGTATGAAAATTTTAAATTTGGAGGGAGTAGGATGAATATTCCATGGAATATTTTCCTTTTCATGGTTTCTATCTTCATGATTCATGAGTTGAAGAATTATTTGATTGACCTTGTGAAGGGAGTAAATAAAGCGAGTGGTGTCACTTTGGATTTTTAAATTGAGGTGTTCCTATGTGGTTAGTAGATTAGTCTAAGGTATTTTTGAGGTATGGGAGAAGGTTTGAATATTTTATCTATATTTTATACTTTTCTCTTATTCTTAGCAGTGCATGTCATGAGCATGTTGTATAGTTGGTGCATTAGTTGTCCCAAATGGGGATTGGATACTTGCCTTTGTGAATACATAGGTTTAAATATAACGTTCTATTGTCATCTTTAAATTAATCATTCATACTTTAATTTTTAGGATTATGAAGGGTTGTAGGGTTGGTAGACAAAAGGGTTTTATGATGTGAGGGTCATGGGGATGGTGGATAAAATTGACATGCATTTGGTCTTAAGTTTGAGTCCATGGGGGTTATATTGTGATTCATAATTTTTCCACTTTGGTATTGCATCTTCTCTTATTATTGTGGTACCATTTTGGTATCAAATGTGTTTATGGACCTCTTATCTAGTGTATTGAGCTTGATCACCAATTTGGGAGTGGTCATAGTCTTAAATCCCCCTCTCCTTCACTTTGGGTTAGCATGTATGATGATTTACCTTAGATTTCTACTAGTGGACATTGTGCACAATGTTATGGCCAACATGGCATTGAGGTGGCCATCATCAACAAGATTTTTATAATATAAATGTATCCCTAGCCAATCCCAAGATAATGATTATTGTATTTTGATTTACCTATTTCCTACATTTTTATAGGTAATTTGATTTTTTTTGGGGCCTCTGAGAGTGGGAGAGCATGGAGAACCCCAAGAGGTGGATACCATAAAGGAGTCAACTACCAATGTTAGTTGATACTTAAATCTAGGTCAAAGTAGATAATTTACTATAACTTTATTTTTAGATGAAGTTTATTTGCTAGTTACAGTAGAGTAAAAAAAAGTGTAAATGTTGGGGTATTGTCAGTACACACTCAGTGATTCTAGATTGGATGACCAATTAGGGCTTTTTATACCATGTGATGGTTTGAAGAAATATATAGTTATATTTCCAAATTAAACTTTTCTTGTTTTAAAAGTATTTTTTGTTATAAAAGAAAAAAAATTCAAAGATCATAATTCACTCATACAAAAGTGTTTATATCTTTTTTTAGAATATAAAGTTTTTGCAATATTTGTGCATCGATGTAAATTTTCATTCTATTGTTATATTTAAAGAACAACATAAGTTATGTAGATCGTATGACACATATTTCCATCCTGAATATGTAAAATTACTCTTTATGGATGATAAAAATAAATGTAGGAGTATCTATTCAATAAGCCAATTGAAATAAACATAGAAGAAAGAAAGGATCTCTTCTAGTCAATTAAACATGAATCTCTTAAAATTATTGCCTTGTATATAGACACGAATTTGGAAAATTGTCTCAAGAGGAATACAAATCCTATGAATTTATTGGAAGCTTTTAAAAAAAAATTCAACAAAGTTGACTCCACATAAATCAATCATTTAAAATTTGACCTTATTACCTTAACTTATAAATTTTTGAAACATTGAAGAGTACACCGTTTGCTTCAAGCAACTACAAGGGGACATTCATCTTGTTGGTGGAAAATCTAAGAATCCAGTGGACTAACTCAACAAGGTTTGCAACAATGTTTTAAAATATTATGATTAGAATACTCCAAATTTATTTGCCAAATTATCTTATTCAATTGCTTGACATCATCTTATTTAGGACCCTATCCTAACATTATTTTTGTAATTCTCATTTGATTATGTAATGACCCACTTCCAATGTGGGGAGCCCATTATAATGTTATTTTGTAATACTTTTGTAATGGTATGTGGTAAGACACCTAGACAAGTGGGACCATTTCATGTAATTGTTATCAAGAATGTAACTAATGTTTGGTAGAAAATTCTAGCTCAAGTGACATTTTGCATGTAAGCTAACTCTTGAGCTTAGGGTTAGGGTTGTATGAAGTTTTTCTTTAAAAGATATGGAGCCATGTATGCATGTATATTTTTTCTAATTAATGAAATATTGAAGAAGGTTGCCCCCTTGAAGGGGCCTGTGTTTTTGTGTTTATTGTGAGAGTGTTTAATTCTACATTTACTTTTAAGCATTATGATATTGTGTTATTGCATGAGTCTTTGTTTAATTTTAGTATCTTGTGTGAGCGAGCTTATTTTTAACAGTAGGTTCCTAACAATATTCACCTTCTTTGTTTATCATCCAGTAAATTTGAGGTATAAAAAAAGTGCATCACTAGTCTAGGATCATTTGAAGGAAGCTCAAAAGCAAGAGATAAGAAATAAAAATACAAAATTTGGGATAAAAGTATTCTAATAATTTTTTGAAAAAATCTACTTTTAGTTTTTACTAGGAGGGTCATAAAGTTGAATATTATCAGTCTTGTATCAAGAATCATGAGGTGTCTACTAAGAAAAACATAGGTAATGATTCTATATTCATTTTCCAATGAAATGGTGATAATTAAGAAAAGTCTTTATGCACACATGGTTGTCCACTCAACATATTGGATTTTTACATATTCAAATAATGGATTGTTAGTTTTGGAGCAACAAGGTACATGACTAAGAGTCACAATTTTTTCTTATTATAATAGGAAACAATATGCTTAGGGAATTATTTTTTATTAGGGTAGAAGAAGGGGTTTTGAAAGGGTCCCCAAACCTTTTAACAAACTGTTACAAGCAAATAAGCCCCGATGATTCTAAGAGAAACACAAACATTACAAACAGGCATCCTTCCATGCCCATACAAACAACTAAAACTTAGAAAAACAGCCCACACCATAAACCAGCTAGCAACTAATGAACACATCAAACACTGCAACAAACTGAAGCAACAAAGGAGAGGAACAACATGGATCAGATATCTCCATCCTCCTTCACACCCTCAATCTGGGACTTGAGAAGGGTAATCTTATTTTTTAGGTCCTTCAGAGCATTATCCACATTACCAGCCAACCAGTGATTTAGTCTCCTCAAAGTTTCACTGAGGTCCTTCAAAGTGACATAGTTATTCTCTAAACCTTCCATTATGTGCTTCCCTAGGGGCTCACCATCCAAGTTCCTGCCAACAGGCCTCGGGTTCTGCATATGGTCATTCTTAAGGGAATTCCCACCCTCCAGCGAAGATGATTTCACAGGCGCCTCCCTATTAACTTCCTCAAAATTTTTAGACTCAAGATTATCCATATTCTGGTTAGGCAGATCCATAGATTTCCTTTTTCTATCTTGAGTTTTAACCCCATTGTCTAAACTTGTCTGTGATTCCAGCGCATGAGTAACATCTTCCTTTTTAGCTTATTGAGCCTTTTCCACACACATAAAGACTCTTTTTCTAGTTCTTGGTGGTGAGTACTCTAGGTCCTCTCTGGTTCTTTTCTTTCCACAACCACCACAAGAAGCAATCTTTGGCATCCTCTACCACCCAAGAAACAACCCCAATGCAGAACATCCCAAAAATAACAATCAGTGCAACACATGGGCTTCATACCAGAAGAAACAAGGGTCACAAGATGCACTCTGGACAACACGAACCAACACATATGGATAAGCTTTATGGGAAATACTCTCTGAATCAGCCCTACAAGTCTTTTGTCCTTGGAACTGCAAAAAGCACTACCCAATAACAAAATCCAATTGGGGTGGATTACCCAGGTCAAAACAACCTGGGGAAGGTACTCACCTGCAGACGACATATTCAAACCAAAACTTTTGAAAACAAATGTTAACAAAAAAAGGAGGGCCTGAATAGCCATGGTAATTGTCAAGGAGCTCCTAGAAAAACTGAACTCAGAGTGCCTTGAAGTACTAAATGTTCTTTGAAAAGAGTGGTACAACCAGGAACCAGCACTACCAGAGATCCCTGTTCTGAAAACCAGGCAAAAAAGGGTGGCATCACCATTGGAAGAGTTGTACCAAATTTTATTTTCAAACTTTCCCCCAATCATCAAATCACAGGACCGATTACTACTTCCAGGATACCACCACATCCTTCTATGAAATAAACCAGACACAATGTTAAGGAATAAAAGATTAATCAATGTGAACCCCATTTCTTTTATCATTATCAACAATTACAATAACCTGATGGGGGAAGTCTCTTTCCCAAACACTGAGCCCTTCTTGTGTTATTCCAATATTAGCCATACAGTCTGCTCTACCATTCCCTTCCCTATAAATGTGCTTAAATTCCACTACCTCCATAAGCCTCATATTATGTTGAGCTTCATCAATCATAGAGGCTAAGTTCCAATTAATTTCTGTATCTTTTTCATAAGATTAATCATGTTAAGGGAATCCCCTTCTATAATTACTTTCTTAACCTAAAGATTACTCACCAACTTTATTCCCACACACATAGCATGGGCCTCCACAAAGTGGCTTGACTGGTCCCCTAGGGCTTTAGCATAAGCAATCAAAATATTTCCATTTTCATCTCTTATCAGACCTCCCACCCCAGTAAGGTCCAGGATTCCCTTTAGCTGCCCCATCAAAGTTCAATTTCAGCATACCACCCAGAGGGGGGTCCATTTTGTTTGCCTTCTTAAAAGGTTTTTAGGAGGATTAAGCATACTTGTCACTGGATCAAGACCCCAATTGGCTGCAATCATACCTTCCCTCTTTGATTTCCCAGACTTCTTCCCACTTAATCAATCTAGCATTCTCCATAGTAAGAGAGACAATCCTATTGGCTATGGCAAGACTGTCCCTTTTTTTCCCTTGAAAATGCAGCTATTTTGTTCTTTCCAAAGAGCCCATAAAGAATGAGGAAGACTAAAGTCCCATAAAGTGTTAAGCCTCTTACTTTTGAAAGGGGATTTCCATTGGAGACATAGATCGCTAAGGCAGTTGGGGTAGACCCAAGAAATGTGGAATCTATTGAGAATCAGATGGAGGACTTCTTGAGCAAAGGGGCAGGTCAGGCTCAAATGGTTAACATCTTCCAGCATACATTCACAAAGGCTGCATCTATTTGGAAATTGAAAACCTCTTTTCATAAGGTTATCCATAGTAAGGATCTTATTTTGGTAGATGAGCCAGAAGAAGAAGGTAACTTTAGGAGTAAGATTCTTTAACCAAACATTCAAAGTTGGTAACCAACAAGGACCTTCTCCTTCCAGCAAATAGTAACCAGATTTGACCGAATAGGTCCCTTGTTTTGATAATTTCCACCACCTAGAATCCTGAGTGTCTAGGTTGTTCAGGGAATAAACCTGCATCATCCTATTCAACTTACTGAGAACCTGGTTCCTTCTCTGGTCCAAGCCTTCAACTTCAATTTGTTTCCATCTGGGTCTAGTCTCTCCCCTTAAAATGTAATCACTAACCATGGGCCCATAAAGTTGAGAAACCTCATTCTCTAGGACAACAAATTCCAAGTCTTGATTAAGGGGAATGCTCTTAAGCCAGGAATATTTCCAGAAAAGAACCTTGTTACCCCTCCCAATTTTCCATTGCAAACCTTGCCGTAAAAATGGTCTGACAGTTTGGAGATTATTCCAAAAGTTGGAGCCCCTAGGGAAGTCCCTGTCCTCCAAAAAAAATCAGCATCATCTCTTAGGTACTTGGCTTGAAGAATCTTCACCCATCTTACCTCTTCATTCCTTATCAGTTTCCAGCCAAACCTTCCCAAGAGGGCTTTATTCATTTTTCTCAGTCTTCTCAACCCAAGCCCCTTGCTTCTTTTTTTTGGCAGATCTGTTCCCAAGCTAACAGTGGGAGACGCCTTTTGTCTTCTGAATCAATCCACAAGGAATTCCTTTGAATCTGTTCAATTCTGTCATAGAATTTATCCGACATCTTAAAGAGGGACATAAAATAGATCGAGATGCTTTGGAGAGAGGATTTCACCAAAAGTGCTTTCCCTGCCTGACTAAGAAGAGCTCCTTTCCATCCTGTTAGTTTCTTGGAAAATCTCTCTACAATTGGGTTCCACATATCATCCAAAGATCTACCTTTAAACATGGGCATCCCAAGATAAGTCGAAGGAAGTTCCCCAACCCCACATCCAAAGATACCTGCAATTTTCAGCTGCCTCCTAACAGGGGTGTTTAAAAAGAAGATTTTGCTTTTTGCAAAGTTAATTTTTTGCCCAACCGCTAATTCATAGGTTTCCAATATAGATTTCAACTCTCTTGCTTGTGGGATAGAGGATCTTGAAGTGATAATAGTGTCATCAACAAACTGTTGATGGGAGATGGGACTAAGGGTGGAAGCAGGCTTAATACCATCCAACTTTCTTTCTTCCACAACCTTTGAAATAGTCCTCCCAAGGGCCTCGACTAGGATGATAAAAAGATAGGGGGATAAAGGATCCCCTTGTCGTAGACCTTGTTTGCCTTTAAAATAACCAGCAATGGCACCATTGATTAGAACTGAGAACATAGCTGAGGTAAAACAGGCTACTAATAAGTCAATCCAATCCTGCTGAAACCCAACTTTTCTCAACACTCTGATGAGGAATTCCCAGGAAACCCTATCATATGCCTTGCTCATATCCAACTTGAGAAGCATCCCCTCCTCCCCACTTTTGTCTATAGAATGGATGATTTCATGAATTGTGATTATACCATCTAAAATCTGCCTTCCTTTCACAAACCCACCCTGATTTTGGTCTATTATAAATGGTAGCACAACTTTAATTCTGTTAGCCAATGTTTTGGAGAAAATTTTATACAACGTGTTGCACAGGCTAATAGGATGGAAATCAACAAAAGTTCTAGCTCCTGCAACCTTAGGAATAAGTGCCAGGAAGGTAGCATTCACATCCCCAAGAATATGATGATTCCTCTGAATCTCCCTCATTGCACCAATGACATCAGGTCCCACAATGTGCCAAAAATATTGGAAGAAGCCAGCTGGGAAACCATCTGGCCTAGGGGCTTTATCCCCCTTCATATCAAAGACCACCTTGTATATCTCCTCATCCTTGAAAGGACTCTAAAGATAATCATTCATTTGATCTGTGATCAAAGTAGGAATATTTTGGATCATGGAATTCATTGCTTCCTCATTAGGAGGGGCTGCCACACCAATCAGATCTGAGAAAAAATGAACCACCTCCTTTCTAATCTCCCTCAAATCCTTCATCACCTACCCATCATTTTTCAAAATTTTCATGATTTTATTGTTGCTTCGATGTCTTAAGGCAGAAACATGGAAAAACTTAGTGTTACGATCCCCTTCTTTAAGCCAAGTTATTCTTGATTTTTACCTCCAAAAAATCTCTTCACAAGCTAGGGTATTATGGTACTCAACAAGAATAAGTTTTTCTCTATCTCGCAACTCACTAGATAGTCCCTCCTTATCCATCAGGTCTTCAATATCCTGTAGTTGGTTTTTTAACTCAATTTTTTTAAAAAGATACCCAAAAACCTATTTATTCCACTACTTTAGATTCCTTTTAATGAATCTTAACCTCTTAGCTATTTGGGAAATATTATCACCAGAGAATTCTTCCTTCCACCAGTCTACAATTTGAGCTTCCAAATTCTCATGCCATAGCCACATCAATTCAAATCTGAAGGGGGACCTAAACAAATATTTTGAATCTCTAGATTCCCAAATCAGAGGGTTGTGATCAGAACCAACTTTAGGGAGGGAAGATAGGAGGGATTCTCCAAAAAATTGAAAATATTCTTGAGACAACAAAACTCTATCTAATATGACTTGGATGAGATGCTCCCCTAAATGATAGTTACTCCAAGTATATTTTTCTCTCCTAAGGTCCACATCCATTAGTTCATTATCATTAATGAAGTTGGAAAAATCAATCATTCCTTTTGAGATAGTAGGGTTTCCTCCTTTCTTATCAGATGGATTTAGGGGAGAATTGAAATCCCCAACTAGAATCCAAGGCAATCCTTTAAATGCTTCACATTGATGGCTTAGGTTATCCCAAAGTTATTTTCTCCCAGCAACTGTATTCAAAGCATACACATTTGTAATAATCCACTGATTGTTAGTTTCCTTACATTGAAAAAGGGAAGTAATGACATGATCTATTTGGATTAAAGTTCTTCCCTCAAAATTATTTTTATCCCATAAGCAGAGTAGCCCCTAGAAGCTCCACAAGTTAGGCTAGTTGCAAACTCTACATCCTTCCAGATCCTACTCTTAATTGCCTCCATATTTTGTTGGTCCATTTTGGTTTCTTGAAGAAGAAAAATTTGTGATCTCTTTTCTTTTATCAATGCTTTAACGAGTCTTTATTTCATAGGGGCGTTGAGTATCCTTATATTCCATGAGAAAAAATTCATTTTTAGGTCTATCGAGCATTTTTTTCCCTCCACACCTACGGATAAGATAGTCTGAGTTCCATTGGCTATGTCAACCACTATTTCCCATTCCCTAATTTTTTGCTTTGGTGGTCTACCTAGACATTTCTCCACACCAACATCAATTCATCTTTTTTTGGTTCCTTTTCTAGCAATTTGGGATTGAGCTACCTAAATTAAGATCCCCTTTTAGTTTATTATATTTTTCTTTCTCTATGGGAACATCCTCCTTGAGGGTCATTTGGATTTTTTCTTGCGACTCAGTATTATATTTGGACTACAAATAGTCTTCCTTAGATCCTTCTGATTGTGAATTGAGAACTAACTCAAGATTACTAACTTCTAAAAGATTGAAAGCATTTGAAATAGGAATTTCAAAATCCTTTGACAAGGAGTTCATTAAACATACCTCTTGCTTCTTCATCATGGTATGATCCTTCACTAGGGAGGTCCGATGGGGAGCAACTTCCACCTAATTCTCACATCCTCCATTCAATGAACACTTTTCCTCCTTGCCTTGTCTAGAGCTCTCTCCTTTTGACTATTTCTTTTTCCACATTTTTTATTTTTGGGAGGATTTTTTACGCTCAGGGCATACATTAGATGAATGCCCTAGTTTTTTGCATTCTGTACATATGATCACATTATTCTCGTACTCAATATTCTGGTTCTAAACCCTCAGCTTTGAGATAAAACTAAATAAGACAAGTAAGTCCTTCTCAAGGTTTGCATTGACACAGATTCTTGCATAAATCAATTGAGAATGAGCTCTAGTGGTTGGGTCAATAGCCACAAGGACCCCTATTTATCTTGCTATACCTACCAAAACATCCTCATTCCAAAAGTGATAGGGAAATATAGGCAACCTAACCCAAACTAGGGCTTGGGAGAAGCTCTAGGAATTTGGGTCAAATTTTGGGCTCCATCTTCGTAGAATGAGATCCCTCCGACCAAAAAACCATGGCCCTCCCATCAAAATTCTGTTCGAGTCCTCCTTGGAGAGTAGCTTGACCATGAAAAATCATTTTGACAAAGCAACTATTTCCATGTGGCCATTGGACCTCCATTTTGATGCAACCCATTTCCTAACCATGTCCATATTTGGATGAGCACCTATGAAATGCCCTACTAAATTCACAAACCCTTGTTCTATCTCCATATCTACAAGCTCATCTGGGATAACAATTTTGCCTCCTTCAGGGATTAGGGTAAAATAAGGTTCATAGGGTTTCTTCTTACCATTGACCATAGAGGACCATGAAGGACCCCCACAAAAGGATCATGGGTCCATTTCAAACTTGCCTCGAATAGGGCACCACATCAGTAATGCTAAAAATAATATTTGGGCTGAGACCATTGATCACATCTTTTTGAGGAAAATCACCCTTGGAAAAATCAAACTAAATATCTTCCTTCACATCATCGTCATTCCACCATCACCACTCCCACCATCATTGCTCTTTTTCTCTCCCATCATCACCACTCTAATGCACTATGCACTATCCCCCGTATATCTCCTGACAACACTATGCACAAACCCTCATAGATCTCCCAATAATACTATGCACAAACCCTCATAGATATCTTGGTAGCACTATGCACAAACCCTCATAGATATCTTGGTAGCATTATGCACAAACCCTCATAAATCTCATGGCAGCACTATGCACAAACTCTCACAGATCTCTCAATAGCACTATGTACAAACCCTCATAGATCTCCCAATATATGCTTAGGGAATTATTATTTATGAGTTTGCCTTGGTTTTATTGTGCAATGATGTGACTATGGATTTTTCTTCTTTTTAGGAAGTTATTCATATTCTAGGCATTGGACATAATCTTCTTTTTAATTATTGTATTACTCACACTAAGAAAAAGGTAAAATTTTGGCCAAATATGGGTTGTTAAGAGTGTTGATGAAGGTTTTAAATTAGTTAGTTTGGTATATTATGATAATAAAATATAGAATCAAAAACTTGGTAAGACCTTCCTTATCCTCTTCTAAAAGGAAGGAATTTATAGCCATTGTGGTTAAGGAGGATGTTAGTAGTAGGTGATGACACACATGATTTGGTTACACCAACTTTAGATCCTTAAGGTATATGTGTTGTCTTTACATAGTTGGTGGACTTCCACATATTTATCCATTCAAAGGTTTGTGATTAATGTATTTTTGGAAAATACCATCATGGGACCTTTCCTAAAGGGAATTATTTTCATGCTTTGTAGACTTTAGATCTTCTACATAGTGATATTTATTGGCATATAACATATCATTATCTCTTAGGGAACATGTAATTTCTCACTTTGATTGATGAATAGTTATATTCTTGTGGATTTACACCATCAAATTAAAAGGTGAACCTTTTTGAGAAGTTCAATATTTTCAAAGTGTTGTTGAGAAAATAAAGTGGAAGGTAGACCATATGCCTAACTAATAAATGTGAAGAATATACTAGAAATGTATTTGAATATTTATTGGTAGGTCATGGCATTATTTTACAATGAACCATTCACTATACCCTTAACTAAATATGGTAGCAAAGCAAAAGAATAAATTTATTTTACTGATGGCTTGCTGTATCATTCATGCCAAATAAATAAAGTTTCAGATTAGGGTTGGAGTAGTGACTTATGCAACACACTGGAGAAAACAAAGTGGAATGTAGATCAATAGGTTATTAAACCATCCGGTTAAATATAAAATATCATTTTATAGATTCACAAAGAAGAGGCCTTCCATTTTATATTTCCATATCTTTGGCTCAATTTCATAGGCTCACATTTCTAAGGAGAAGTGGAACAAACTTTAGGTTGTGTCATAATATGTGGGTTAAAGTGAGCATTTGAAGGCTTATTCAATTTATGATCTTGTTATTTAAAATATATCATTCATCATGGTGTGTAGTCTTATATGGTTTCTTATTTTTGTCCTTTTGGTCTACTTATTATGCTCTTTACAAATTCTCCCTTAGCTCCTAGTGATTTCAATGTTCAATTTTTTGATGAAATTGATTCTTCTTCATATATAGACTTTGATTACATGTTATTATAGTCCAACGATTTTTAATCTTGTATTATATTCTTCTTCCTTGTTGAATATTTTAAAATAAGAGTTATCCTTGCATGCCTTATGCCACCATGTTTGATGACCACTCATATTTTGAGGGTGTGGTCATGCATTCACTACTTCCTCATGATGTTTCTTTGCTTGTTGAGGCCCATTATAAAGGTTGTCCTATTATTTAATGAACTTAAAATATTTATTAAGTGTGAAGATCATATTACAACAAGAACATTATCAGAAGTCCTTGATATTTTGAATTTTTTTTTTGAAGGTGGATGACACTTAATATACTCTCACTTTCTCTTAGACCAAGGGGTGCCCTTAATGAAAATATGTGATGTAGGAAAATTACAATTATATCATGGATAATAAAACTTAGGATTTGGTTCCTTTTACCAAGGAAAATATGTTGGAATTCATAATGTTTTGTTAGGAATGAAAAAGCCAATCCATCCACTCAAATCTTATACAAAAAGCAAAAACAGAAAAAAGTTAAAGAATAAGATAGAGATTTGGAGAACACCTAGGACCATAAATTATAATTTAAATATCCATAGATAAAATATACAACACACTTATAGTTCAAATGAGAAGTGGTGAGGGTATTTATACCAATACCAAAACCTTAATTACGTGATAAAGTTTATTCTAAGCCAAAATAACAAGAGGGCTTAAGGTTAATTATAAGTTATAAAGTGGGTTTAACCTTAAAAATGTTAACCATGGCCCATAGGGCTTACATAATAAAATATTATAATAAATTAAATATGTTATATAATGAATGCCCTTAGGTCTATCAATATTACATCATACAATGTTGACCTTGGCCATGAATTAGATTACACTTTCAACACCCCCTAATCTAAACTAAGGGACCAAGAAGAGAATAAATTAGTGATAATAATATCTTCTTCTCATAAATGCATGTTTTAGTGGGCTCTACAATTGAGGTATATCCTTAAGAATATTCCTCATCATTTGGAAGATGTTCATCAATACTCGAGAACTCAATTTTAATTCTTTGTAATTTTAGCAAGCAATTCTTCATCACATGTCCCTCCATTTTATAGTATTTACAAGTGGTCTTCAAATTCTTTGAAGAATTAGCTTGGACCTTGATACCCTAGGTCTTAGCCTCCTTAGATTTGAATTCCTTTGCATGAGCCTGTATTTATGAAGTTCCATCATAATTCTACATTGCCACTTGGAAATAAATTAGGAGAGATAAATATGATCAAGAATAAGTCTTATGAGATTCCAAGAACATAGGAATCATATGAACCATTAATTTTAACATCTAAAAAGAAGGGAAAATATTAGCAAGGACAATCTTCATGTATTTTGCATCATAATTCTTTTTGCCTCTAGAAGATACAATATTTTCCCTCAATGCCTTTAATATTGCAATATAGTCCTCAACGTTATCAAAATGATCAAATTTAAGAGAGGAAAGCTCTAATTCCAATCAAATTACTTTAGTAGTATTAACTTTCCCAAATAACTCATGCAATTTTGACCATACCTTGATAGGGTTAATCTCTTCTTTGATGTGGAAACATAAATCTGATTCAATCAATAAAGAAAATAGGACATAAATGTCTTATTATCTTTGGTTCTATGTTTTTCATCAAGAATAGTTGCTTTATCTTCTTGATGCACCATAGGTTCTTATTGCATAACAAGTCAATCATTTAGGTTGATCAAATGCTATAGTTTTGTCCATTAAGATAAATTACTAGATATTTTTGATCCATCTTACATAATTTAACCCTTAATACTATAACAAGACCATGAACTAATGCCACCAGTGTGCAAAGCTCTAAAAATCATACTATTTGAAAATAAAATGGGATAAAAATGCTTTTGTATGCAAAAGTTATGGCCTCCTAAATATTTACCCTAGTGGACCCCAAGAAAGCAAAAATCAAATCCCCAAATCTTAGTATAGGTGCATCCAATCACTCATTACTAGTTAGTGCTATATAATATGTTGGTGTCCTCCCCTTATTCTTTGCCATCTTAGTATCCTTGTTCTAGTTAGACTATGATAAGTGTTGCACATATATTGGCACATGGGATATATTTATATATATTTTTTTATTATATGGCATTCAAGGGTGTCATATTGGCTACCACATTGACCATGAAATTCACTCATTCATGTTTCTTTGAAAATCCTTCATGTGAGAATTGAACCCTCGTCACTTGCCTATGAAGACCATTGCTATAATAAATACTCCTTTCTTGTACATATGGAAGGAAAAATATCAATAGTAGCAATAAAATCTCCATGCCTTCAAAAAGGAAAAAAGGAACATGCCTTACCTAGACTCAAGCCTAGGTCCTTCGAGTTGCCAATGTATTTGCAAAGCACACTCACAAATGGGAAAATGTATCCTAGCTAATAAAAATAGCCCATAAATTATTGAAATCAATTGAGCACTCTGTCCAATCAGGAAAATCTATCTTAATGCTAATATCTATTCTATTCCTTCCTTTATTTTGCAAAACGGTAGTACAAAGGGATTGAACTTGTGATCCTTCTTACTATAGACTTTACACTCACACCCACTAGCCATAATAGTAGTACCAAGGGTGTTTCTTGAACTCCTTTCATCATGACAAAGAGAACCCATAGTGGTCATTTTATTGAAGGTGTATGATGGAATTGCATGCATGAAAGAAAATGTGCACACACTAGTTCATAACTTAAATTCAAAAAATTTGACACAAGAAATAAGGGTAGCCAATCCTTGTAAAAAATGAATAAGAATTGCAAGAAAATATTTGGAGTTATCTCAAAACTAGCAAAGTAAACATATTTCCTTACCGATTCTTAAATAAATAAGCAATATGTTGTGGAGAAAGATTTTCTCTTTGTTTCTTCTATGAAAAATGTTTATGAATATTCAAGGAGTAATTTGTCGTGGATGTTGGAAGAAAAATTAGAGGCTCCAAGCTTGCTTTCTGCATGACCAGGTGATGTTTCTCCATACCCACTCTAATACCATGTTGAAATTCACAATATTTTCCAAAAGCACATAGAACCAATGCATCCACTCAAATATTATACATAAATCAAAAAAAGAAAAAAAGGAAAAGAAAAAGGACATAGATATTGGGGGCACCCATATGCACTATAAATAGTCATTGTGTTATCCATATATAAAATACATAACACTCCAATAATTTCAATGATTGGTGGGGGGATTTATACCAATATCAAAACCCAAATGATATAATAAATTTTAATCTAAGATAATATAACAAGAGGGAATAAGGTTAATTGTAAGTTAAAAAGTGGGTTTAACAATAATAGGGTTAATCCAAGCCCATAGGGCTTAAATAATAAAATATTACAGTATATTTAGTACATTGTACAATGAATGCCCTTAGGCCTATCAATAATACATCATACAACGTCGACCTTGGACAGGAATCAGATTACACTTTCAACAAAATAATGTGGTTGGATACAAATGGGTCTATAAGACCAAGTTTTATGTTGATTATCAAATCAAGAAACATAATACATGCCTTATTGCTAAGATATCTTCTTAGTAGGAATGAACTAACTATTTAGATATTTTTTACCATATGGATCATATGAAATCCATTCAAATGATTAATTCCACTGCTAATTTGTATTGATGGAAAGTTCTAAAATACATGTCAAGAGTTCCTTTCTCCATGAGGATCTTTAAGAAGATATTTATATGTAACACACACATAGTTTTTTGGGATGGTACTACACCATTAGTTTATAGGTTGAAGAAGTCCTTGAATGGACTTAATGTACGCACTTTATGCTTGGTATGAAAGAATCCATTTGCTCTTTTTTTGAATTATGGTTTTTGTTAGTGAAAGGTAGAATATGATGTCTACACCAAACGTCATGCCAATCAAATTCCTATCATTTTAGTATATTTTTATGACCTTTTATTCACTAGGAGCTTAATATATATGATTTAGGAGTTGAATCTAAGACTTAAATGTACCTTTAAAATGAAATAAATGGGTCTTTTACACTACTTCTTAGGTATTTTGTTTGAATAATAAACCTTGTAAATTTATTTATCTCATTCCTAGTATGACCTAAAACTTCTACAATATTTCACAAAGGGGGAGTCTAAGCTAGATCATACACATTTTATATCTAGGTTAAAATGTTGGATTACTATTCCACTCTATTAGATGGTGCTACTCTTTATTGGTATCTTGTTGAAAGTCTCTTATACCTCACCTACACTTGATCAAACTTATATCTATTTTCAATTATTAGGTAAATATAGGTATTCCATGAGAATCAATGAATAAAAATGAAGTAGATTATGTGCTACATCAAAGGTACTTATCATATGAAAATTTACTACTCATCTAGAGATCCCCATATGTTATAAGGATATTTCAATGTAGATTGGGTTGGTGAATTTGGTAAGCATAAATACACTATTGGATTTGTATTTTATATTGAATTTGGTATCATATCATGATTCTCTCAATGATATCCTAACATAACTTAGTATTCCACAAAATCTAAAGATTATAGTACAAATGAGAATGACAATCATATTTGATGCATGTTATTAATTATTGAGTAGTTGAAGCTTATTCAAACATTCTTTGTCATAATTTTTGTGATAATTAGAGTATAATTAAGCTTGTTTGCAATATAGTATTGTATTTATGGAAAAAGCATTTTGAGGTACGGATGCATTATATTTGGTTAAGTCACTCATGAGCAATGGTTGATCTAATATATGCCCCTTCAATAAAGTATTTTATAGATATCTTGGCTAAGGTCATGTCTAAGGTGACTTCATTAGATAGTAAGATCATATTGGTGTAAGATAATGTGCATTAAGGGAGGATGACTAATAAGGGTCTCTCTCTATGTCCTCATTCAACTTAAGTGGGTATGTTGGATAAGTGTTAATCTTCAATTGAGGCCATGACCAACATTTGTATTATGATAATTTAATTTCTCTATGGGCCTATATGCACCTTAGAAGATGAAGTTTTTGTATTGTTATATTATTATGCAATGGTTGGTCTTTACACTTGATATTGGGTAAGTTGTACTATGGATTAATATATATAGCCCCATTTGTATAACTTTTTTCATCAACTGGAGATGATTCTTTATTTGTTAGTTAGATTATTGGTATATCAAGATGATTTTTATATCTATGTTATTCTCTATGAGTATATGATTTTTGTTGATAGGTAATGTATTTTGATTTAATTCATTCTTGAATACATAACAAATTTGAATAATGTCATGCCCATTTTACCATAGTAGTGATTAATAGTCCTTCCACAATGAGATAAAATAATAAAGTATTTAAAATTTATGGTTTATGTTTTGTTACACCTATGTTTCTTTGCTTTGTATAGATCATCCATATGTATTATATCCATTTTACTGGATATAATAGCTATAGAACTTTGATTGATTTTGATATTATGTGGATCCTTTATCTTGATAAAGGATTTATTATATGGTTTTGGTTTTGACATTTTTAGAAATCCTTATTACTTTTTATATTTTCTTAATTTTAGCATAGCGATGATGTTATGGAAGCATGATAATCCCTTAAGATCTAACCCATACATTTTTCAATGTTTTATATGGATTTACATGGGTAGGTAAGTAAATTATTTAAAGTTACAATATAGAAGTTATATTAAATCCTTTATATCCATCATGATTATTTGTATAGAAGTATTTAGATGAAAATACTAAGAGAATAGTAAATGGTGAAAATTTAAATTTGATAAATTTATAATTGGATAGGAAATATTGAGATATCGAGGATCAAGTATCCTTGATTAAGTGATATTTTCAAGAGGATTAAAAAAAGACATTGGTAAATCCTTAGTGTATAAGTCATAATTACTATTAATTAATATTGTACCTTTATTCGTCTAAGATCCTACCTTGAATAGACACTTTATTAATAACTAAGTCATGGTTATAACTATTTAACATCGTCAACTAATTAAACATCTCAATGCCAAAGTCAAATGGAATAAAAAATAATTTAAGTAAAACCATAATGTGATTATTATAATTAATTATAATGTTCAAAATAATATGAATAAATATTTTTCAATGAGTTTACACAAGTTTTTATTGTTGGCTTTTGATGAGACTGTATTATAGGGAATACAACCACAAGATGCAAGATAACCAATATTATAAGAATATAAACTAATGGCACAATAATATGCAGGAAAATAATGAGATGAACATCTGTAAATAACTCAAAAATATGCCATTCATGAAAGTGATGAGAATAGTACATGGAGGACATGAAAACTCCATGAAAGGACTACATTGTACTATACTACAAAACTATACCACACACTCTATATTTACTACTACTTCTAAATCACTCACTATGAGGCATTTATATAGGAAGATAGATTCCTTGGCCCTTACTATACCTAATACTCATGTACATGTGGACTACATGCACATTTACAACTTGCATATTAACACGTGTGCATTTATTACAATACTTGAAGTAACTAACTTTACTCTAAAGTAAACTCCTACTCTAGTTATGTACCAAAGGTGGTACAATTACATGACCCAAATGATGTAATATACTCTAGCATCCCCTTGTATTACATTATTTGGGTATTGAAGAATTTAGTCTTCAATATGGATCTTATATATGGTATTGAAGTATGAGTTCTTATCATTGTATGTATCATGTTCAAGCAAGTAGTTAGTGTCTTCATAAAAAGCTCTCTTTACTAAGAGAGCTTTGACTTCATGATTATTTGTAGGATCTTCTAGTTCTTCAATTTCTTGAATTCTTTGAGCTAATTGTCCCTCTTGATTTCCTCCTTGATATTATAATTGAGGATAATTGTATGGTCACTGAAACTATTGCTAACGAGGATTATTTTTAGGATTGTTTGGTTGGCTTCCATAGTTTATCTAATTTTCTTGATTCTAGTTTTTGGGATTGAATCTGTAGTAATTAGTGCTATGAAATTTTCTCCTACATACATGACAATAGTTGGTATTCCATGGTTTTTTTTCTTTTGAGGATGAGGCAACATTTCCTTGTGCAGTTTCTCTTAAAACCAATGCATTGTTAGTCATTTCATCCTTCACTATATTTTCCACCTCATATTCTTGGAGAATATTAACTAGCTCATCAAATGATACATCTTTACTTAGAACTTGTAAAGATATGACTAGATGTTTGTAGTTGTTTGGAAGAGCTCTCATGGTTACTTAAAAAAAAAAATTATCTTTAATATATTCTCCTAAGGTTAATACTTTTTCTTTAATATTTGCTACCTTAGGAATAGTTCTACACTTTCACCACTGTTCATTTTTAGGGAATGTAATTGAGTTTGAAAATTTAGGATAGTAACTTTATTTTTCCCTTCAAATATTTTTTCTAGTATTTTCCAAGCTTCTTTAGATGTTCCTACTAATTGATGTAAGGTTGTATTTCATATATGATGGCAAAAGTTATTGTCATTAATGCTTTTGTATCAGTCTCTTCAAAATTTTTGAATCTCTGTATCACCTGAATTAGATTTAGTAGTTATTCCTTTAACAATTTCCCAAAGCATCTCAACTATTAAAATTGCCCTCACTTTGTTTTTCCATGAGGAGTAATTTGGACCTTTAAGTAGTTGAGATTTTGTAAGGAAGAATTTATTTGTTGTCATGATGACCCTTATATCTCCCTAATTTATTTTTATATTATTCCTTAAGTCTCCCTAGTGTTTAGAATAAGCTACACATTTGATTATTGTTATTTACAAAACATTATAAAATCAACTCCTATTTTACCTTATCTCTCCTAATGAACTATGCACTTATCAATTTGAAGTTCTCTATGGTTGGATTTCTTTTGTCCCTTTAGTATGAGTATGAGATAAATGTAACCAATTAATTCCAACTCTTTTAGATGCTTAATGAACTTCCTTCTTCTACCTTCAATAGTTTGATTTTCTAAATTCCAATTAGCTAAGATTTGTTGTAGTATACCTTATAACTCCCTACTTTTGGAATGTTAGAAAATAATGATAATAGTATTTGCAAATTGATATTTGAGTTTACCAAGGTTGACAACCTTATATCTCCTACTTGGTTATTTGCAAATATTATAATATGAGAATGTACTTCAATTATAATGCCTTGAAATGGACTTGCTTTATA
The DNA here is from genome assembly GCA_028583015.1 of Wollemia nobilis. NCBI lineage: Eukaryota > Viridiplantae > Streptophyta > Pinopsida > Araucariales > Araucariaceae > Wollemia > Wollemia nobilis. The sequence continues at coordinate 2,796,896 of JAQPPZ010001340.1, forward strand.
ACTTACTAATGCTTGGTTAATGCTTGTTATTCCAACATAGTAGTAAATTTGACCATATATGTAGCACCTTATAACTCCAATGTCACTTTAATTAAAGCAAGCAATTTTAATATCGAAATTACCTTAGTAATGCAGTATGTCGAGTTGCTTAAGACTTCACTCTTCTCAACGGATCTCTGGGCATTGTGTTCGTTGTATGAAGACAAGCATTCAATGCTCTCCCTTTCATGAAAGTCTTACCATGATCATCTTTGCTTTGACCTCTTTGTGCGAATGAACATCCCTATTGAAACCGCATGCTATTGCCTCGATATTCTTGCTTCGATGTGAGAACATCTTTCAACCTGGGTTATTAATAGTGTTATCTCCCCTATGTGGATTTCTTGAGGCGTTATAATGCCTTCTTGATGCTGTGAACATGTGGCACTTACTTTGTAGAGGTTACAATCTATGTTCCAACACTCCAATATGTAATGATTGTCTCTACCCTCAATGCTCCAAGGTGGGTGTTACTTCTTCACTGGGCTCCTTCTTTCAACGCTCCAAGATGGGCGTTACTCCTTCGTTGGGCATCAAAATGATTGCTTCTATTCAACGCTCTAAGGTGAGCGTTACTCCTTCATTGGGCTCCTGCGTGAGTGTTATTGAAATGTGTAACACTTCTTTACATTGTGCCAAGTGGCACTTGCATGTGAGGTTGTCCTCAATGTTCTTTTTATCCTTATATCTTCTCTAACGGATGCAAGTTGTTCAATATTTTCTCCAACGCTTTCCTCCTTCTTGCCAGTGAGTGCAAGCTTACAATTTCCAACGATGATTTCTTTAGGGTTGGCTCCAACTGTGAATCCAACATTGCCCTTTTGGTAGATGATATGTCTTCACTCGATTGATGCTCTTGGTTGCTTTGATGGCTCACTTCCTAGCTGGTAGTTCGATGCTTGATTGGGGTAATACTTTGTAGCCTTCAACTTGCTTTTACGTAGCTTTTCTTATTGTTGTTCTCCTTGCTTTGCAATAGGTATGTAATGGGTGCAAATCTTCCTTATGTTACTGCAGGTTGATGTCATTTGTGGGCGCTTGCTTTGGCGACTGAGATGGTGTTTCTAGACACCCAAAACTGATGCTTATGAGCCCTAGATTGGCTCACCTTCTCTACCTAAATTTTGCACCTTCTACCTTCGATGATTCACCAATAGTGGACGTAGAATACCTGTTGTCTTAGTGTCTTGAGACACTCTATATTTTATCCTCTTTAGGAGGGATATGGTGCACCAATGTAATATAAATAAGAAACTTTATTTTGCACCAAAGTTTAGAGAGTTCCTTGTCTCCTTTTGATGCTATTTTCTCCTTTGATATGATGGCTCCTCATTGTATAGCTTGAGGACTAATGTAGATCGATCTGAAGCTTTTCCTTTGCTTCTTAGATATGGCCACTACTTGCTCTAATCCTTGAGAGCAATGTATTGTTACCTTTCTTATTAGACAACACTAGTATCTAACTCCTTCACTTGGATAATTTAGTAACAATGAATCCAAGCTAATAATCATGTAAACAATATGCTCTTGAGAGATTAATCTTTGCACTAACTTTTACCTTCACTGAAACACTTAGTGCACCTCTAATAAGCTTTAAGAGAAACTAATATAGTGCAACTGCAATCTCCTTATTACTCCTTAAAAGTAACTTGTAATATGCACTAATGATAACTCTTAAAGAACTCTCAAATGCTCTATAATCTTTGCAACTTAATGTAGTCTTCTTTTTTGTAACTAGATAATAGGAAGATGATATTTTTCTTTCTTTCGAAATATATCTAACTCCTATTTTAATGTGCAGGTAATAAACCTTAATAGAAACTATCTTTTGCACTTCCTTTGAAGACTTTAAAATGCAACCTTCTCTTTGCAACTTCTTGAAACTCTAATAAGGTGCTTAATGGAATTAAATAACTAAAGTTCAACTAATGAACCTATTTGCACCCAAGTTGCTTACCTTAATGAACTCTGTAGATGAAGGATTGCAAGGTGATTAGATTCACCTTTTTTCTACCTTTAACTGGATGAACTTGCAACTCTACTTGGTTGTCCAAAACAACTTTCTAACTCACCTTTTTGTAGCTCCAAAAGACCCTCTAACTTGTTGCCCTTTAACTATAGTAGGTGACTTCGATTCTCCTTCAGGATGTATCCTAGAACTTTGGATTTCTACAACTAGTAATGTTGTCCTAATTGCTACCCTCTCATAGTTAATTTCTGCACTGAAATTTTGTCCTTGAAACTCAAAAATTTGGTAGGGAACTCCCCCAAATCACAACTGAGTTTTCCTTCAAGAACCCTTCAATATTCTACTGAAGATTCAACAAAACCCTATCTCTGAATGAGCCTTCTAGCCTTCAAATGCAGTCTTCAAACCTCTCAGGTTTGGTAGTAATGTCTATCTCCTTTCTCCTTCAACCTCCTTGTCAAATTTTGACTTCAATCTAGGTCCCTCTTCTCAAGAATCTAGAAGTCTTGGGGTCTTCACTAATCTCCTCCAAAATTTGGCAAACTCCTTGCCAAATCCTTCTCCCTTGGGCTTGTTTTCGGATGGCGACAATTGTCCCAAGTTATTTACTATCAAGAATTTCTCCTTGGTGGTAAATTTCTCCAATGAGTTCTCCTAGGAACTCCTTTAATGGCCTTCTCTAGATCTCCTTTAATGAGGCTCACCAAGCCTCCTCCTTATTTCTCCTTGAGACCTCACCAAGGTCTTCAATCTCGTAGCTTCTTATGGTCTTCCAAATGAGACATTTCCTTCAACCTTCTACTATGGAAGTGTTGGTAATGAGATCTTCTTCACGGATCTCTAAAATATGTTGCTTCTGAAGTCTAGAATGGGACTTTTGCTAGTCCTTCTTCACTCTACAATCTGCAGTATTTAATGGAGATCACCAACCTCCAATCTTCCGATTGGCATCCCAATATCCTATCTTCACTAGGACTCTTATTTAGAGTCTCTTCTTCCTTGGTTTTGCAATAAGGCTACTGTGGCATTTTCTTCTTCTGCACTTTGCAGGTCTACAACTCTTGTAATGGGACCTTTTTTAGGTCTCTAAAATATTCAGTCTTCTACTTGTTGCTACAAGTGCTGGAATGATTCTAATGAAGATATTCTTCCTAACTCTATGTAGGAAGCTTCCCAACTTTCTCTGAATCTCCTTTTCCTGCAACAAGATGTTAGAAACTGGAATGGAAGAATTTATAATTATGGAGATAATGAACTTCACTAGTTGATTTGTCAATCTAGTGGAATGTATGCTGAGTCCTAGTCTTCACGAGTTTTTCTGCAACCCTATGGGAAGAATCTAGCCAAATGTAATCTTAGAAATTCTATAAAAGAGATTTTTGGATTTCTCTCAACCTCACTTGTGGCTCTCCCTATTTCCTATCTGATCTACCATGTGCTCTAATACCACTGTTAGCTTTTTATGAGACTGTAGTATAGGGAATACAACCACAAGATGCAAGATAACTAATATGAGATGACTATAAACTAATGGCACAATAATATGTAGGAAAATAATAAGATGAACATCTGCAAATAACTTAGAAATATGCCATTAATGAAAGTGATAAAAATAGTACAATGCTATATAATGGAGGACATGAACACTCCATGAAAGGATATGAAAGGACTACATTGTACCATACTACTAAACTATACCACACACTCTCTATATTTACTACTACTCTAAAATCACTCACTATGAGGCCTTTATATAGGAAGATAGATTCCTTGGCCCTTACTCTACCTAAGACTCATGTACATGTGGACTACATGCACATTTACAACTTGCACATTGGCACTTGTGCATTTATTACAATACTTTAAGTAACTAACTAACTTTACTCTAAAGTAAACTTCTACTCTAGTTATGTACCAAAGGTGGTACATTTACATGACCCAAATGATGTAATATACTCTAACATTTATGAGGGGACAGGGTCCCCTCATATTGAGTGGGGTTTGAACCTTGAACCTCCTAAAGAGAGGCTAAAGCCCTTACCACTATGGTAAGCTTATAAATCTACAATATAAATAAATATTACCCCTTCTACTTTCTCAAAATAAAATAATTCAAAGGTAATAAAATATCCCAATTAAAGGATAAAAATGTTAAAGAGGAATTATGATCAAAATTTATTTATTTTTAACACATAGGGGAATTGGTAACATCATTGGATGATGATAACTATTGATGTAACCTATGGGAAAGTGAATATGTAATCCTATGGGATTTTTTCATGTAAGAATATGGGTATCACTTATGTAAGCCTTTAGAAATCATTTATGTAATTCTATGGGCATCTTCATGTAAGACTAAAGGAAGCCTTCATATATTCACCCTTTTTTATATTGGTTAATCCACCTCTATGGATAACCTTGATTAAATGGTGCAATATATTTATTACATTGTAATTTAACCTTCATGTCATGTTAGATTTAGGTTAACATCTAATTGGGAATTACTGAGCCATTGTATAAGTGTGTGATATATGTGAAATATTTTGGGGTTCATCTAGGAATCCACCCCTTATTCCTTTTGTGTCATCTCTCTCTCTCTCTCTCTCTCTCTCTCTTATTTCATTTATAAATACCATCTTTAATTGCTCTTGCATATTTTTTGGATATGATCATGGGGATTGGTTGTTTTGCAATGTTTATAGAAAGTATTATGAATATTAGTATGGTATCAAAGTGAGACTAATGTTGCATCACTCGATAATAAAAAAGGATTTCTCTTGGCAATTGGAGATACAATTTTGAATATTTTTTGAAGGATTTACTTTATTTTCAAAATTCAAAATTTCAAAATTGACTTGGCAGTAATATTCCTCACCAAATGTATACCCCATATTTGTGCCAAATCATGTCTAATAATATTTTTCATCCTTGGCTATCACTCAAATAGTGGAATAATATATGTAGTGGACTTTTGCAATGATAGTGCAATGGTTATAGCACTTGTTTTTTTTCTAAAAAAAGTTATAATTTAATATTAAAATATATGAAATTACATTCTTTAGATGCCTTTGAAATTTTTTAAAAACTTCAATAGTCACCTAAAAATTAGGTCACTTATACATCATAGCTAGCTATATCTAATAGACTAAGTTCTATCCTTAGGCACCTTCCCATATTGTTATCCTTTAAAATAGTCTTCTAAATTTTTAGAAAGTTGCTTTAACTATCCTCATTAAGAAATTTGTGAAGATGTCAAATTGAAAATAAATATTTTATTATTAACATCATAGTTATTTAATATGTAGTATAAAAATTTGATCTACATGTTTCAGCTAGACTAGATCAATCTCCCTAGGTAGAAATACAAACTAGCAACTGTGAATAGCCCTCTTTGAATTCTTGTACTAAGCATGTACTTGGTTTAATTAGTAGCCCTTCCTTTAAGAGTTCATTTGCTTTCCTATTTAATTATTGATAAATATACCTAAATGTAAAATCTTCGCTTCGGTCCACAATTTCTTTATTTGAGAGCAATGTTTTCAATCCTAAAAGTACCAAGCATCTAGTTTAACACCACCTGTGAGTCTATATAAATTTGGATTTTTTGTATTCCTTTTGATTCTGCCAACTGAAACAACAATTGAAGTGCCATTATTTCAGCATAAGTTTTGGAACCCTCTCTTAGTCCAACCTTGAATTTGAATTAGTGAGAGTCATTAATATTTAGTAATACTCCAACCCAAAAAACTCTAGGGATTGCTTAAATAGCCCCATAAAGAAACCCCAAAGCTCCTAATTTATTTATTTTCTTAGGGATGATTTGCATGATTACCTTTTCTACTACTAAAATCTTATAGTTATTGAAAATTTTGATGAATTGGGAGGAGACTTGCTAAGTAGGCTTCTCCTAATCCTAAAATAATCATGCATTCCTTGATATCCATATTCACCATGACAAAAAAAATGGAAGATATATAAAACCTTTGTATGACCTATTTTTAATCCAATATTTTAAAATTTCTCCTAGGGAGTCTTCCTGTCATCTTGTAGGAATTTCTAACTATGCAATAACCTACCTTCAAACTTGTTTGGTGAAAGATCAAAATACTAACAAATGATAAATTGTTTTGTTGTCTAACTTACATAAATGACACCTTCTTGGACCATTTCAACTCCTTTTCTATGATACCTCCCATGTTAGAACCTTATTTTTCATGGCAAACCATAGGAACAATATTGTATTCAATAGGGATTTCTACTTTCAAAGTGACTTCCATCACCATGTTGAATCATCGTTTCTATATTTAAATAGAGTCATATACCCCAATATTGGAGTGTACTCCCTTATAAATCTATTATTTTTCTAGAAAAATTGATCATATTCCTCTTACAACTTGATATGTCCAACTTTAAGCATCCCCACATATTTTTCCCATTATGTGCCTCCTAGCCTTGAAGCCCCGACTCTATGGCTTCCTTCGATCCCTATATCCACTTTGTTATGGCAATTTTTCTCCACTATATCACAATTTTGACTCTTCTCTATGCTATTTAATTTTTAAAAATTCACATAATATTGTATTATATTTTGACCCTCCAACATGACCCTTCTTAAATCTAAGAGACTAGTGTAATAGTAGATGCATTGGTTGTTAGAGACCATTTTACAAGTTTAAACTCTTGGATTGCTAGTATCTTGAAGAAATTATTTCTTTGCAAGGGCACTAGCCATGGGTAGCATTAGGAAATATGTACGCTCCCTCTAGCCTTCCAAAAAATGAAAGGGATCTTACATTGTTTTCCAACTATCATTGTAGCACAATGGTTAAAGCACTTCCTTGTTTAAAGAAGGTATTCTTGGTTTGAAATACACCCAGTGGATATAAGTGTGCCCTAGACCATAGGATAAAAGATTGGATGGTTAGGTATTTCTTCTTTCCAACCTTTAAAGAAGGCGAGTTCCTTGTTGTAAAAATAATAATTAAAAAAATAGATAAATACTAAAGTAAAAAATGAAGGGTTAGAAAGAGAAGGGAGAGAAATGTAGATTAAATACAAATGATATTTGGCTAACACTGCCTCATCCTATGCAAAACACACTGTAACTAAACTACATATAGGACCTAACATATTAGACACCAAGAAAAACATTAAAAAATATAAATTAAGCCTAGATCATGTCCTCTACTACTCCAATAGCACTTAACACCTCAAGCAAGATATTATAGAAGAAATCAAAACCACACAATTGAATGCTAAGCATCCCTAATATTCTAATAGTCTAGAGTGATAATCCACACAACAACTCAGGCCTAATAAGATACACTACCCACAAAGCTTTTTAAAAAATATCTAGGGCCTATAAAGCATCCAAAAATAAAAGAAATCCACAACATAATGCTAGTGAAGGTCAAAAAACAAGTTGATTCATTAAAATTGCAGAGTAGAATTACATATTATAAATAAGAAAACACTTAAATTGCCAATCCTCATACTAAGGTAAATTTCACTATTTATAGATTACTATACTAGTCTAGCTAAAGATTACAAGGATGACCTACCATAGGATTGACAAGAATAGCACAACCTTGCCCTGTTTGGAGCTCGTGCTTGATCAACATGATTGGAAGGAGTGGGTTTAATTTTTTTTTCTATCTCAACCAACTATTTTGATCAACACCATTCAATATATTTAGCATCCATGTGTTCTTAGTAGATTTGCACCTCTTAAGCATGCTCAACTTCTTCCACTATGCCTTATAGTTATGCAAACTATCAAATTTGTAGGGGCCTCTAATTATGATTAGTGGCTATCGATGCTATTATAGGTTTTAGGAGATTGGCTATCATTTTCCTATAAGTGCTTCTTCTAGATGGCTGAGAAGTGTCTGGGTGGCCCATGCCTCTGACACATAGGATATCTATTGGAAGAGACCTATCTAGGATATCTTCTCTTTTGTTGCTATCTACTATAAGATTATTTTTATCATCGATGTCTTAGGGACATGGTCAGGGATACTATGAGTCCTTGATGATATTTTTTAGAGCCTCCAGCTACTTTAAACCCTTTATCACTCAAGCCTTTAGCAACTAGAGTATCCAAACACCTTGTACCCAACCACTCTACACCTAGTCACTCTACACTTGGCCACTCTAAAGTGACTAGATTTCCCTCCCTTAGTTGAACTCTAGGTCCATTAAGTTACCTTTGGACCATTGACTACTAAAATTTCCTTGTATTTTGAATAACAATATTGATAGTCTAATAAAATTGCTAGGAGCTATCTATGTGGAGACTTTCATGGGTCCACATTATTGGTGCTTCTTTGGGATTTTTTCTTGAAAAATTAAGGAGATAGATATATTTATCCATTGGGTAATGGAGTAAAGTAGTGCCAAAAAATACTTTAAAAGAAAAATAAACTAAAATTTAGTTGATATGTACCATAATTGACCAAAATTGATTAGGCTTGTTCTTTTTATGGAGCTTACACCACTTGGTATCCTTAGCCTATTCTGCTATATTTTTTTATCCTCCATACTTTCTTTAGCAGCTCATCTAAGTAATATGAGCTATTACCTCAATTTTTACACCTTTGGAAGTTACCTCCATATATTAATTATTGGACTACTTCATGTGAATCATGTTGGGAAAAACATTGGTTAATTTTCTACAGTTCAATTAATTGCCTCCATTTAATTTGTCAACCCAGGGTTGTTGGACATTTTGAGACCATAAAATTTTCATTGATGTCAAGGCAGGAGGTTGTAATTAAAACCAAGTGAACCACCATTGATGCCAAAAGGTCAAAAGAAGCAATGCAAAAAGTTGATGGCAAAAGAGCTTCATAATATTAATTTTTGATATTATAGGAAGCAAAAATAAAAGGTTTTCATAAAAACCCAAGGAGGCTTTTATTCCTAATTAAAAAGTCCAAGGAAGGTTTAAATATTTAATTTATAAATATTTAAATTCAAATTGAATTTAAATTTTATAAATAAATATTTATTTATTCAAAATAGCAAAACCCTAAGGCTATTCCACCGATGTGCAAGTTGAAGATTACCCCGTCGACGTGTTGAAAGAAATAACAAAGCAATATAAATATTGCCTTTGCTAAGGCAAAAAGAATATGTATTTTGAATTCAAAAAACGTGCTAAGGAAGAAAATTCATGCTTTGAAAAAATTCAAATTTCGGGGAGTTTAAGAAGTAGTGCATAACTTCTAGCACAATCTGGTGGCTAGCTTAGGTGGCATTTGGTTTGGCACTTGTGGAAGGAAGGTTACGGGTTCAAAACTCGACGACAAGTTTTTGAAGCCCATTTTGGTTTTCTATTTCGACGACAATGAAAAGGTGAATAGAGTGCTTAGGCACTCTAGCTCACGCGTGAGCGCTAGCTCATGTGGTAGCCAAGGCCACGGCTAAAGCACTTGGGAGGCAACGTCGTGGGTTCAAAACCCACTAAGGGCAAAGGTACAATTTTTTATTTAATTTTTGTTTGCCATAAGGTTGTTGTGAGTAAATTGGGAGGTATAATGTTGTAATTAAATTGGATTATTTACCTATAAGTTAAAGTGATTTTTGGGCATGGTAAAAACTTGTTTTTAATAAAGTAAAACTAAGGTAATTAAGTTTTACCTTAGAAAGATAAAATTACATTATTTTATTAATTATTTTATTTGATAAGTGCAATTTAATAAAGGAGTTATAAGTAGAAATTGTGTTACATTTTATAAGAGGGTTTTTGATGAAAATTATGATGTTCAAATTTATTATTGATATGAAGCAATAAGGTGTATTAGGGATTTAATTTATCTTTGTTTTTAAGGTAAATTGTGAAAAGTGTTAGGGTGATAATTCTTGTCATCTAACCCTTTGTACTTGGCAAAGAAAGTTGTGATAATTTATTTAGGCTTTTGAAGACCATTCTACATCAAAGAAAAAGGTATGGGCATATTCTTCCTTGATTGAGTTGATTGGTTGGTTTTCTAGAAAAACAAATTTGGAGTGAAAAGGACTTAATTAGGTTTCCTTATTGAGTTGTTGAGCTATATGTGAAGATTGTTTTATAAGCATTGTTGAGTGTGATTTGAATTAATGCTTCAAGATTTCTTGGAATAAAGAGTTGTTTATAAAAAGTTGTTTGATAAACATTGTTGTTGAAGCCATTGGTTGAGTGAAGAACTTGAACTAGGGTGTGAAAAGAACTTGAGTATCATTGTTATGTGAGATTGGTTTATAAGCATTGTTGTTGAAGCTATTGATTGTGTGAAGAACTTGAACTAGGGCTTGCAAAGATCATGAGTATCATTGTTATGTGAGATTGGTTGATAAGCATTGTTGGAAACATTTTGAGTGAGTGTTTATATGCTTGGACTAGGGTTTGTAAGCAAGGATTATTTCATTGAGTGATTGGTTGAGTAGAGTTGGTTGAGCCTAGTCAAGTGGATGTGTGAAGTGATAGCTCAAGTTCTATGAAACAAATTGTTCTATATTCTGAATTGGTTTGAGAAAGAGGTTTAGTATTGATGAGTGTGAAATATATTGAGTCTCTAACAATTATCTATATGTTTTCATAATAAAAGAAAGATTGAAAGTGATTGATAGTTTGTAAGTGTGAAGCATATTGAGTCTCTAACAATTCTCTATATGTTTCTAAAAGAGTGAATAAAAGTGATTGAGCATTGAGGTGTATGTGAAGCATATTGAGTCTCTAAAAATTCTCTATAGGTTTCTAAAAGAGTGATTAAAATTGATTGAGCATTGTGATGAATGTGAAGCTTATTGAGTCTTTAACAATTATCTTTATGTTTCTATGATATTGGACAAGTTATAGTGTGGACTTGTTGAGTAGATTTGAGGTAAGTCTTTGAGAAGACTTGTGGACATATTTGTGTAAGCTTTTATGGAAGCTTACAATACATATTGAGAGTAGATTTGGATAAGTTCTAGTGAGGACTTATTGAGCATATTTAGACAAGTTCTAGTGAGGACTTGTAGAGCATATTTGGACAAGTTCTAGTGAGGAATTGTGGACAAATTAGTATGAGATTTTTTAGAATCTTACAAGGCATATTTGAGAAGACTTGAGAGTAGATTTGATTGATTGATTTGTTCAAAACTTGAGTGAAGGTTTGGGGCAGATCCAATAGAGTTTATTTGAGATTAAGTCAAGCTTTGAGTTAAGGATTGAGGATAGAGATTGAGGACAAATTTGTGCTAGATCGAAGGACTGTATTTAGTGCATATTAGAGGACAAATATTGAGGATAGATTTGTGCTAGAATGAAGGACTGTGTTTAGTGCAGATTAAAGGACATAAATTGAGGACAAATTTGTGCTAGACTGAAGGATTGTGTTTAGTATAGATTCGAGGACAGAGTTTGGTACATATTTAAGGATAGGTTTGTGCCAGACCAGAGATTGAGCAAATTTGTGCTAGATCGAAGGACTATGTTTAGTGTATATTTGAGACAAATATTTGGAGGTGATATAGTATAGAGGATGAAAGTCTCCAGTGGATAGAGATACATTATCTAGGGTAGTGAGTACAGGTGTCTTCAGTGAATAGATATCCATTAGCCAGAGTAGTGGGGGTAATAGTTCTAGAAGATCACAAGTCAGAGCTAAGGATAAATAAGTTCTCCTATGGATAGAGATCCATGAACTTGATTAGAGGATTGGTGTCTCCTTTGGATAGAGGTCCATAAATATTGTAATAGGGAAATGATTCCCAAGATATTTATTGAGAAAATTTTAGTGAAATATTTTCTCCGTGGAGTAGCCCACATTGGGTGAACCATGTTAAATTGGTGTCTCTATTGTGTGTGGTGATTTATGCATTGATTTGATTACTGTTGTTGATATTACTATATTTACATTGCATAATATTGATTGAAAAGAAAAATAAAAAGTGGTCTTATACTATTTACCCCCATCTCAGTATAAACTTGTGTTCTTAAATTGGTATCAGAGCGGGTTCCTTCAAAAGAGCTTAACATCTTGAAGGAAAAGCTTTCAAGAACACAATGGATTCTAAGAATGTGTCTTTAGATAATTCAAAACCAATATTTGATGAAAGTGATTATATATATTGGATCATGAGAATTAAGGTTCACCTGATGGCACTTGGCAATGAAATTTGGGAAGCAGTTGAAAATGGATACATACCACCAGTTGATCCATCTACAGATAAGGAAGGTAAGATTCTACAACATTACAATTCAAAATCAATGAATGCACTTTTGAGAGGTTTGCATAGAACAAAATCAATAAAAGTTATGCATTGTAAAGATGCAAAAGGAATTTGGGATAAGTTGCAAAGCATATATGAAGGAGATAAAAGTGTCAAAAAGGCAAAGATACAAAATATCAAAGGAAAATTTGAAGAATTAATAATGAATAATGAGGAAGACATTAGTTCTTATCTACTTTGGGTAGATGAGGTTGTTAATGCTATGCAAGAACTTGGACTTAATGTGGATGAATTAGATGTTTGTGATAAGATCTTAAGGTCTCTTCCAACAAGGTTTAGTGAAAATATTTTAGCTATAGAAGAAGAAAAGGATGGTGATTCTTTGACAAGAGATATGTTGCTTGGTATTCTTACAAATTTTGAGTTAAGAACAAAAGAACCAAATCCCCAGAAGGAAGCAACCTTCAAAGCAATTAAGAAGACAAAGGTTAAGAAGTCAAAATCGAGTAATGATTCATCTAGTGATGAAGAAGCTAATTATGGCAGAAGGAATACGGATTCAAGAAGATTCAAAGATGCAAAATCTATTAGATTTTTCAATTGTGGAAAGTATGGTCACTATGCAACTGATTGTCAAGAAGCCAGAAACAACAAATATGAAGAAAAATAGGATCACAAGAACAGGGAATCAGAAAGATACAAGTATCAAAAGAAAGGCAAGGATGGACACAACAGACAAGGAAAGAAGTTATTTTAAGGACAAAAGAGGAGCTACTATGCAGATAAGGCAAGTAAGTACTCAAGTGATAGTGATGCTAGTTATTAAAGTAATGATAAAGATGAAGTCCTATTTATGATTGAAGAAAAAGAAGAAGTTAAGAAAAGATCACCAATAATTCTCAAGTGTTTTAGATGTGGTAATTTTGGACATCTTGAAGATAGTTGTACAAGGAATGGTTTTAGTTTCAATGATGATGAATATGAGGATGCACTTGAAGGACCAGAAGAGAATATTCTAATGGCACTAGAAGAAGAAGAAGATGATCCTATAGTAGACAAGTCAAAAGAAAATGAAGATGTAGACAAAGGCAAAAAAATAGAGGAAGAATAAAAAAAATAAGGATTTGATATTAAGGCATAACTTATTTATGCTCTTGACATAGTAAATAAGGTAAGAAAGCAAAAATCTAAACTTGAGTTTCAGTTTCAAGAATACGATGAAGAGAGAAGAAATCTTATAGAGGATCTAAACAAGTCAATGACTAAGACAAAGAAGTTCAAGGATAAGTTAGAAGCAAAGGTCTTAGAATGTGAAGGATTAGAACAAGAAGTAGCCCTACTAAAGGAATATTTAGATAAATCCAAGGATAAGCTACACAAGTTTGAAAAGAGTTCAAATATTTTGGATAAGATGATCAAGGTACAAAGAAGGTCAACAAACAAAATAGGTCTTGGTTTTGAACAATCTCAAAAGAAATAAGAAGAAGAGTCAACCTCAAGTTCTGAAGAAGAAGAAACTTTAGAAGCAGAAAATTTAGAAGAAGATAGTGTACGAGAAAGTGAGACTTTTGAGGATGAATTGGACAAAAAAAAGTTCAACAAGAAAAGAAATAATGTACAAAGGAGAAACATATGGACAAAATTAGAATTGGTTAAGAGAGACTAAGAGACCAATGAGGTCAAGACAAGGAAAATTCAATGGAAGATGTTTCTCATGTCACAAATTTGGGCACATGGCTTCACATTACAGGACACATGAAAGACAGGAATATGGGAACAAACAACTTTTCCATGGGTATTGCTACTCATGTAATCAGTTTGGTCATAAGGCAATGAATTACAGGGTTCATGACATAAAGGGGATATGGCTTTGCCAGGAGAAATTCTAAGATATTTGGAACTCCAAATAATAATAACATTAAGTTTTATAAATGCAATAATGGTGGACACACAACAAAGTGGCGTAGAGTAGACATTCCAAAATAAAGCATGAACATGAATAAGAATATGGACAAGACAAGAATAGGAACAAGAACAAAAACAAGAATATGGATATGAATAGGAACAAGAATATGGATATGGATAGGGATAGAAACAAGAACGATCAAAGAAATAAGAAGGATCAGTTGATAAGGAAATAGGATAAAGGTAAAGACCAGTGCTTGTTGGGAGTAGAAATACTTCCACCCCAAAATTAACCACCTCAAGAGGAGGTGGGGGAGGGGCTAAGCTAAGAGACTCATTCTTAGCCTCGAGTCCCAAAGGTGACCCTTTGCCATTGATGTCAAAGGGGGAGATATTTGAGTAAGGGGAAGATATTTGGTTTAAGGAGAGAGCAATTTCCCAGGGGGAGCAGAATAAAAAGGTCAAGGAAATAGTAAAAATTTATTGGGTTGCCATCAATGACAAAGGGGGAGATTGTTAGATATTTTGAGTCCATAAAATTGTCATTGATGTCAAGGCATGAGGTTGTCATTAATACCAAGAAGTGAACCACCATTGATGCCAAAAGTTCAAAAGGATCAATGCAAAAATTTGATGGCAAAAGAGCTTCATAATATTAATTTTTGATATTATAGGAAGCATAAATAAAAGGTTTTCATAAAAACCCAAGGAGGCTTTTTATTCCTAATTAAAAAGTCCAAGGAAGGTTTAAATATTTAATTTATAAATATTTAAATTCAAATTGAATTTAAATTTTATAGATAAATATTTATCTATTTGAAATAACAAAACCCTAAGGCTATTCCTCCGACGTGCAAGTTTAATATTACCTCCACCGAAGTATTGAAAGAAATAACAAAGCAATATAAATATTACCTTTTCTAAGGCAAAAAGCATATGTATTTTGAATTCGAAAAATATGCTATGGAAGAAAATTTGTGTGCTGCAAAAATTTGAATTTTGGGGAGTTTAAGAAGTAGCGCACAGCTTCTAGCACCATCCGGTGGCTAGCTCAAGTGGCATTTGGCTTGGCGCTTGTGGAAGGAATGTTACGGGTTCGAAACCCGATGATAAGTTTTTGAAGCCCTTTTTGGTTTTCTATTTCGGTGACAACGAAAAGGTGAATAGAGTGCTTGGGCACTCTAGCTCACACATGTGTGCTAGCACATGTTGAAACCAAGGCCACGACTAGAGCACTTGGGAGGCAGTGTCATGGGTTCGAAACCCACAAAGGGCAAAGGTACAATTTTTTATTTATTTTTGTTTACCCTAAGGTTATTGTGAGTAAATTGGGAGGTATAAGGTGGTAATTAAATTGGATTATTTACCTATAAGTTAAAGCAATTTTTGGGCATGGTAAAAACTTGTTTTTGATAAAGTAAAACTAAGGTAATTAAGTTTTACCTTAGAAAGATAAAATTACATTATTTTATTAATTATTTTATTAATTATTTTATTCGATAAGTGTAATTTAAGAAAGGAGTTATAAGTAGAAATTGTGTTACATTTTATAAGAGGGTTTTTGATGAAAATTATGATGTTGAAATTTATTATTGAGATGGAGCAATAAGGTGTATTTGGGATTTAATTTATCTTTGTGTTTAAGGTAAATTGTGAAAAGTGTTAGGGTGATAATTCTTGTCATATAACCCTTTGTACTTGGCAAATAAAGTTGTGATAATTTATTTAGGCTTTTGAAGATCATTCTACATCAAAGAAAAAGGTATGGGTATATTATTCCTTGATTGAGTTGATTGGTTGGTTTTATATAAAAAAAATTTGGAGTGAAAAGGACTTAATTAGGTTTCCTTATTGAGTTGTTGAGCTATATGTGAATATTGTTTTATAAGCATTGTTGAGTATGATTTGAATTAATGCTTCAAGGTTTCTTGGAATAAAGAGTTGTTTATAAAACCGTGTTTGATAAGCGTTGTTGTTGAAGCCATTGGTTGAGTGAAGAACTTGAACTAGGGTTTGAAAAGAACATGAGTATCATTGTTATGTGAGATTGGTTTATAAGCATTGTTGTTGAAGCTATTGATTGTGTGAAGAACTTGAACTAGAGTTTACAAAGATCATGAGTATCATTGTTATGTGAGATTGGTTGATAAGCATAGTTGGAAATATTTTGAGTGAGTTTGTATATGCTTGGACTAGGGTTTGTAAGAAAGGATTATTTCATTGAGTGATTGGTTGAGTAGAGTTGGTTGAGCCTAGTCAAGTAGATGTGTGAAGTGATAGCTCAAGTTCTATGAAACAAATTGTTCTATATTCTGAATTGGTTTGAGAAAGAGGTTGAGTATTGATGAGTGTGAAACATATTGAGTCTCTAACAATTCTCTATATGTTTCTGTAATAAAATAAAGATTGAAAGTGATTGAGAGTTTGTAAGTGTGAAGCATATTGAGTCTCTAAAAATTCTCTGTATGTTTCTAAAAGAGTGATTAAAAGTGATTGAGCATTGAGGTGAATGTGAAGAATATTGAGTCTCTAACAATTCTCTATATGTTTCTAAAAGAGTGATTAAAAGTGATTGAGCATTGTGATGAATGTGAAGCATATTGAGTCTCTAACAATTCTCTTTATGTTTCTATGATATTGGATAATTTCTAGTGTGGACTTGTTGAGCAGATTTGAGGTAAGTCTTTGAGAAGAATTGTGGAAAAATTTGTGTAAGAATTTTGTAGAAGTTTACAATATATATTGAGAGTATATTTGGATAAGTTCTAGTGAGGACTTATTGAGCAGATTTGGACAAGTTCTAGTGAGGAATTATAGAGCAGATTTGGACAAGTTATAGAGAGGACTTGTGGACAGATTAGTGTGAGCTTTTGTGGAAGCTTACAAGGCAAATTTGAGATAAGTATTTGATAAGACTTGATAGCAGTGTTGATTGATTGATTTTTTCAAACCTTGAGTGAAGGTTTGGGGTAGATACAATAGAGTTGATTTGAGATTAAGTCAAGATTTGAGTTAAGGCTTGAGGACAAATTTATGCTAGATCGAAGGACTATGTTTAGTGTAGATTAGAGGACAGAGATTGAGGATAAATTTGTGCTAGATCGAAGGACTGTGTTTAGTGCATATTAGAGGATAGAAATTGAGGATAGATTTGTACTAGACCGAAGGACTATATTTAGTATTTATTAGAGGAAAATTTTTGGTGCATATTTGAGGACAATTTTGTGCCATATCAGAGACAAAGATTGAGCAGATTTGTGCTAGACCAAAGGACTGTGTTTAGTGCATATTTGAGATAGATATTTAGAGGTGATAGAGTATATAGGATGATAGTATCTAGTGGATAGATATCCATTAGCTATGGCAGTGAGGATAGGTGTATTTAGTGGATAAATATCCATTAGAAAGAGTAGTGGGGGCAATAGTTCTTCTAAAAGATCACTAGTCAGAGCTAAGGAGAAAGAAGTTCTCCTGTGGATAGAGATACATGAAATTGATTAGGGGATTGGTATCTCCTTTGGATAGAGGTCCATAAAAATTGTAATAGGGAAAGGCTTCCCAAGAGATTGTTTAAGAAAATTTTAGTGAAATATTTTCTCCATGGAGTAGCCCACATTGGATGAACCACATTAAATTGGTGTCTCTATTGTGTGTGGTGATTTATGCATTGATTTTATTAATGATGTTGATATTGCTATCTTTAAATTGCATAATATTGATTGAAAATAAAAGTAAAAAGTGGTCTTATACTGTTCACCCCCTCTCAGTATAAGCTTGTGTTATTCAGGGGTAGCTCGTAAACTTGTGAGTATCACACACAATATATGTCTATAGTGTGAGGAATGAGTCCCTCTGTACCTATTGGTTTGGTGGGGGTATTTTTTGTATATTCTAAATTCATACAAAATCAATAGAATTAAGTGCAAAAAAATAAATAATGAATTAAAAAATTAACAGACTAAAAATGAACCTATGAAAATTAAAACACACACTTGTTGAAAACTTACAGAAAATAGGGGAAACTACAGGAATTAAATAATATAAAAAATATTAAATAAATTAACTACAAAAAGTAAGGTAAAAGACAAATGAGTACTTTTTAGGGTGGGCCCATGCTCTATTAGTCTTCCATCTTATCAATTCATTCACCGGACACTAGTTTGAGATTAATAAAAACACTCAAAATATATTGTAGCTTCAAAAAATTATACAAAAAATTTGAAATCCGGGATTATTTTATCAGGGGTGGCCTACATATTTATAAGATATGCAACCATGCCCTGTTACATTTGAGAGAAAATAAATTCCTAATTTTATGGTTACAAAAAATATGCATGAATAATGGAGATAAAACAAAAACATTTAATTTCAGATTGATTTAATGTATTCTGTTTTTATCAAAACATAATACATTTAATATTATGCTTTATCTATTTACATTGTTGTTTACGTATTGCTAAAAAATAGATAACACATGGTCTTTGATATTGTCCTTAATCTGCATCTTTGCTGAAATATCATCCACATCTATTGCTAAAATATTTGTTTTGTTTTGTCGACAACAAGGGTCACACAATTTTTTTTTGTCAACGAGAGTCAGGTTGTAATTTTGCATCAATGGTAAGTAGGCACCTAATGGAAAGTAGACGCATAATGGGAAGTAGGCATCTACGGGAAGCAAGTTCCTAAAGGGAAGCAGATATCTAATAGAAAGTAGGCACCTATTAGTTAAGCGCCAAATGGAAGTCAGGCACTTCAAAGGGAATCAGGCGCCTGAATTAGCACTTTTCATCGGTGTATTGCGAATGTTTTTCCTTCATGAAATTGAAGGTGCTAGGTCCAAGTGGGACTTTGATGTAAACATGCTAAAATATCGTAAAAACCACTAAATCTGCAAATAATTCACTTAAAAAAAAATATTATAAAACATACATAATTTACTATTAAATATATATATATATATATA
Source organism: Wollemia nobilis (assembly GCA_028583015.1). NCBI lineage: Eukaryota > Viridiplantae > Streptophyta > Pinopsida > Araucariales > Araucariaceae > Wollemia > Wollemia nobilis. The sequence goes on from JAQPPZ010001340.1 coordinate 2,815,972, forward strand.
TATATATAAATTTCATAAAACATACATTCTATAATAATAATGCCGCATAATATGTTAGAAATCCATTTATAAATATGAACATTTTTGGTTCTCATCATCTCCCCATGCTTAAAAGAGTGGTACGTTATCGTGACACTCCCCATGCTTAAAGAGTGGCACACCCTTGTGACAGTCGATGCTTATAATTTCTAGTTTTAGCAATGGTTGTCCAATAAGATATATTTTTCTTTCTCCTATTTTTGGATGTGGCAGCTCATTCTATTTTAGCAAATGATTTATGGATTTCCCCATGGTAAATCTCTGTGTTCTTTCCACTTTCTATTTTTTTTAATCTAGCAACTTTGTTATTTTGTAAAGCGTGTGCTGAGTGTTCTCCCAAAAAAATATTTGCATGTGGAAAAAATACCAAATGGGGCTAAATGGTGGGATGGAAATTTTAATGGGGATTGTGCTGGCACTATTTTATAAAAATATATTTCTATGAATATATATATATAACAAAAAATTAAGTGCACACCTATATTATGTTTTGTGCATGTATAATGCGCAAATGTTTGTGGTGCACTTTGTATTAGCTGTTTGATGATGACCATGTGTACTAGAACAAAGAATAATGGGCACTTTTCCCATATGAATTTTTTTTTCCTCTGCATGACCGGTTCTTGGTTGCTGTAATTTATTCATTTGAGGTTTCTTGGAAACATTCAAGAAAATATTAAAAAACATGTCTTCGCGGGATGACAAACATCCCCTCATCAAAAACTATTTGCTAATAATTTTTTTATTTTTGGAATGTGCATAATCTCTTTAATGAACAAAATTAAAATAATTTCATCCGTGATAGATTTTACTTTGTGCATATGAGTGATCAGTTGACGTAGCACGACCCATCTCCTGAATGATGAAGATTTTTCACATGTGGCACAAGCGTCCATTGAACTATAAAGGATGTGCCTTTTACATGGGAATAAGGTGTCTTCTTTTGGTTCATAGGATGTAGGTGCTTGCTAAAATAGGATGTAAGCACCTTTTGCTTACAATCGGGTGTCGAAATTAACAATGGAAATTAGGTGCTTCTTGCTTGCAATTGGGTGCCTTACGTAAAGCAAACTTTATACAAACATTTTTTTTTACCTAAGGAACTTAGGTGTCGTCCTTCCCAAAATGGAATTCAGACTCCATTTCCTTGGTAAAAAACAAGAATCAAGCATTGGTTTGCTAGTGAACATGAGTCAGGCACCTTTTCCTTGCAACATTGAAATTAAGTGCCTTCCACTGTATAAACGAGAATCAAATGCCAGGAATCAAGCACTTTATCCTATAGAAAATGGAAGGCAGATGCTCCTTTATTTCAACATCTACTGATGTGTCCACTACTCTACACTTGAGGTTGATCAGACCTTTAGCGCTATGGTTTAAAGAACAAGGACAAAATTAGCATCCGCTACCTAAACCAATAGTTGAGTGTTTTATTATCCATAAAGACCAATTCAAACACTTCTTGTACAAATTAAGGTATAGTATTCCTCCTCTGAGTGGGGATGAGCTACTTCTACTCATATAAAGTTGGAAATATACAGGTTCATGGATCCTGCGCCCGTTAGGCCTAGGTTTCCCAAGCTGCCTAATGATTGCACTCAGGGCATTTTTCCTACAAAAAATAAAATTTTAAAGCAGTAAAATGTAGGTTCGTGGAGTCTATGCTTGATAGTCCTAGGTTTCCCAGGTTACCTACAAATTGCATTCAGAGTACGATACCTGCAAAATAAAAACACAAATAAAAAAAATCTATGTTAAGCAAAATAGGTTCCATGTCATCTTTCCTTTTTTTTATGATGAATACGTGAACATTCATCAAATGGTTGGTATGGATTTAGAAATATGGAGTCTCCCCCATGCTTGTGTTTGATTCAATCTCATAAATGTGAAGTTCATGGCAACGCTATTGCAAATTATAAAAGTTATAGAGATGAGGAGCGGTGGAGGAAGCGAAGGAGGAGCAAAAATGGTAGGCAAGAATTTTGAACCAACAGAAGGAGAAGATTTAGAGGCAGGGCAAAATTATATAGCTAGAAAGGAAAAGGATTCCCTGTCAGCTCAGTTTGAAAAGGCTAAAGATACAGATACTCCAAATAAACCCTCAGACAAAGGGTCCCACTGGGGTTCGGGAGCTGGCAACAAGGGCCCAACCTTTTTGGAAATGCTAAAAGGGAAAAAGAAGGAGCCAGTTAGTGAACTACCACCCCTAATACCAAAAAATAACAGGTTAACTATGCCAGTGGATATTATGGAAATATTATTGGATATGGAGGCATCATCCTTAGTTGGCAAGTTTTTGGGAGGAAGGCCGAACATTGAGACTATTCACTCATGGGCCACGGAAAAATGGAAAACTTCAGGAATCTTAGAAATTGTAGCCATGTCAAGAGGTTTTTTTATGATAAGACTCAACAACAAAGATGATGCAGAGTGCATCTTGATAGGAGGACCCTGGTTTCTAGGAAGGCGTAGCCTCTTTCTGAGGAAGTGGGGGGAGGATTTCAACCCTGAGAAGTAGAACATTAATATAGCACCCATTTGGGTCCACTTACCAAACCTCCTAGCCTAGTTTGTTAATGAGTACTAGCTTAGTGGCATAGCAGAGATGATAGGAGAGCTCATTGCAATAGACCATTCAACCCGAGCAAGGACTAGACTGATGCATGCCAGCGTTTGTGTAAATGCAAACTTGGATTCTGATCTACCTTCTTAGGTGGAACTAGCATATGGAGAGTTTCTAAGGATTCAGCCTATGGAGTATGAGAACAAGCCAACATTTTGTAGCGTGTGCAAACAAGGAAGCCACGAGTGAAGGTTTTCTAGGGAAAGCTAATGGGAGAGGGATCCCAAAGTTTCAAGGACTACGTATTAACTTGGAAGGATACAAACAAGTTAAGAATAACCAGGCTGACCAAGCCAACATAGAACTGGCAAAAATCTAGGAGAAAGGAAAGCAACATAATGAGGGAGGCAAAAATCATAAGGTATGTAATAAAGATCCCAACTTGAACATGTTTGATATCCTAGAAAATCTAGAAGTTGAAAAAGAAAACAGTAAGGATGATACCATCAGTGTCAAGTTTCCTGAAACCCTAAACTCCCCATCCAAATTGGGACCATCCATAGTTATGAAAAAAAGCCCCAAAAGCTATGCTCAAAATGAAGAAAAATTACCAAGTCATTTCAGTTTAAACATGGAAAAAATAGAGTCAAGAGTCGAAGTTGTGGAAACAAGAGGCAGGAATGTAGCTCCTAATCTGGTAGTGGAGCAAATTATCCCTTATCAGACGAGCCCAACGGTAAAAGGTTCCTTGAAGGAAAGCCCCCTGTTTAGGAACTAGATAGGAGAGGTGAACCAAAGCAAGGTTGAGGATGAAGAGGGAATTGAAAACCCCCAAAATGAGTAAGAAGGTTCAAGCCCTAGATTATCACAATATATGCCCCCTCATTTCAGTACAAAATAGACTAGAAGCACCACCAAGTCTCTGATAGATTATTGAAGTGAAAGAAATAAAGGGAGAATATCTACAACAGAGCACTATAGAATGAGAATAAATGAAGAAATTGCAAATGGAAATCAAAGAACATTGTTACAACAAGCTATTCCTAGCCAAGATAATAGAAAAATTGACAAACCCCCTTTGGTTCAGGGAAGGGGGTGGGGGAAAAAATATCAAATAGTATAAATGAAGGTTCTCTCATGGAATGTGAGAGGCCTAAACGACCCACAAAAACAAAGGATGGTGAAGTCTATAAGGAAGGATTGGAATCCTACTATCATTTTTCTTCAAGAAACCAAAATAGATGCGGCACAATCAGCACTTATAGATAGAAGGATTTGGAAGCAAGGGGAAGTGGCCTTTCAATAGGCGAGAGGAGCATCTGGGGGCCTCATGATATTATGGGATCCTATTAAAATAGAAGGAAGTATTATTCAAGAAAATGAAAGAGTCTTAAGCGTATTATTTCATGATTTTGATACTAATAATAATTGGATTATGTCAAATGTTTATGCCCCCACCTCTGTCCAAGGGCAATCTAAACTATGGGAGTTTTTGGTGCATTTGAGCCAAGCTTTTAAAGACATTCCTTGGGTGATTGGTGGAGATTTCAATACCCCCATTTACCCATATGATAAGAAGGGAGGATCTAGGTTACCCTCAAGGAGCATGGAGGACTTCAATGAATTCATTAACACAAATGAATTGATGGATGTAAGACTAAAAGGAGCCAAATTTACATGGAGTAACAAGAGGATAGGAAGTCAACTGATTCAAGAAAGGTTGGACAAATTTTTTTATCCAAGGAAGCTACAACAATGTTTGGTGATTCAACGTTACAAGCCCTTCCTAAATGTGCTTCAGACCATAATCTTATTCTATGGGAGACATTTCAGGCTAACTCCTTTAAAAAGCCATTCAGATTTTTGTCAATGTGGGTTAAACATCCGGAATTCAAGAAACGAATAGAGGAATGGTGGCAGCAGCCTATCCAGGGAAGTGCTTCCTTCAAACTATCTCAAAAACTTAAGATGGTGAAAAATAACCTTAGAATATGGAATAAAGAAGTCTTTGGAAATATTTTTGAGAATAAGAGAGTAGTGGGGGAAAAACTAAGAATAATAGAAAGCAAAATCCAAAATGGAACCTATGATGAGGCGACAAGGATTGAAGAGAAGGAAACCCTTTGTGAGTTTTATAATATTTTAGCTTGTGAGGAGATGTATTGGAGGCAGATATCAAGGGCATTATGGCTAAATGAAGGGGACTCTAATTCAAATTTTTTCCATGTTACCACATTGAGCAATAGAAGAAACAATAATATTAGAAATTTAACTAAGGTGGATGGATCCTCAAATCAAAATATTTAGGAGATCAGGGACGAGGCTGTTAATTTTTTTAGTTCATTATTGGGTAAATAATGGGCCTGTAATGCCCAAGCAAAGGAATCTCTCCTTCAATTCATTCCACAACTCATTGATGAAATGATTAACGAGTCTCTTATAGCAGATTTTTTAGACGAAGAGATCAAGGAGGCTTTGTTTAACATGGATCTTGACAAAGCTCCTAGGCCGGATGGGTTTTCACTGCGGCTTTTCCAAGTTTTTTGGGATATTTTTTGAGCAGAAGTTATTGCTGCAATCAAGGAGTTCCAAAGTTCAAATCATATTCCAAGGGGTTTCAATTCAACTTTCATTGCTTTGATCCCTAAAGGCCCCAACCCCAAGACTATGGCTGACTTTAGGCCGGTTAGCCTGTGTAATATATCCTATAAAATTTTGTCCAAATTTTTAGCCAACCATTTGAAGAAAGTTCTATCGGTTATCATTGATCCAAGTCAAGGAAGTTCTGTACAAGGAAGATAAATCTTAGATGGAGTTATTACTGTTCATGAGGCTCTTCATATAGTCGCTCAGACCAAAAAAGCAGTCATGGCTTTAAAGTTAGACATGAACAAAGCTTATGACAGGATAAATTGGGAATTCCTAGAGGCAATTTTATTAAAATTTGGCTTCAATATGAAATGAGTCAAGTTAATAAGATTATTTCTAAGCCTTGTTTTTTAGTTTTGGTTAATGGGTCTACTGTAGGTTTTTTTCAAAGCAAATGTGGTCTAAGACAAGGAGATCCCATAAGTCCTATGTTGTTCATCATCGTAGCTGAGGCCTTGGGAAGAACCATTAAGGCAGCAGCGGTAGCTGGACTCATATCAGGTATCAAGGCCATGTTGCTAACTACCCCGATGACACATCAACAATTTGTTGATGATACATTGCTACTGAATTTGGCTTCTGTGGTTGAGGCAAGAAGGATTAAAAATATTCTCATAATGTATGAAGAAGCGGTTGGACAGAAAGTGAATTTTGATAAGAGCAAACTTTATTTCATCAATACCCCCATTCCTAGGCAAAACAACATAGCAAGGATCATGGAATGTCAGATTGCATCTCTTCCCACCTCCTATTTAGGTCTTCCCCTATTTACGGGGAAACCTGAAGGATCAATGTGGAACATAGTTCTAGAGAGGATCCAAAAAAATCTAGCAGGTTGGAAAGGACATCTATTATCTCAAGTAGGCAAAGTAGTTTTAACTATGGCTTCACTTCAAAGTATACCCGTTTACTTCCTATCAGTGTTTAGAGCTCCCAACAAGGTGTATCACAAAATTGAGCAACTTCAAAAAAAATTTCTCTAGTTAGGGACTGAGGATAAGAAAAGGATCCATTTAGTAGGTTGGAACAAGGTTTGCAAACCTAAAGCTGATGGGGGGTTAGGATTGAGGAGAGTTGCTCATCTCAATACAACTCTGTTAGCCAAACAAGCATGGCGATTATTGACTAAGGTCGATAATGAATGGACTGCCATAGTTAGGAGGAAATACCTCCAAGGTGTGAACTTCCTTAATGACAACTTAGCAAGCAAGGGGTCTGCTTTTTGTAAGGCAATCCTCACGAGCATGGATCTTGTCAAGAAAGGTCTTAGATGGATTCTATGAAATGGGCAAACAATAGACTTTTGGAAGGATCGGTGGGTGAGAGCTAAGGATTTATCCCATAATCCTCGTTTGGCTAGGATTCAAGAGCATATGGAGCAGCATATTGGGAAGAAGGTTGCAAATTATATGTGGCAGGATATAAATATCAATAGGTGGAAACACATCAGAGTACAAGGTTTTGAAGCGGAGTCTGAAGAGCTTTATAACATTTTAACTCAAGCAAATTATTCCCTCTGGAGAGGATGAAGATCACATTGTTTGGGCTGAGACTGAAAGTGGTGACTTCACAGTTAAGTCTTCCTATAATTTGCTTCTCAATGTGGAAGGTCAACAATTTCAATCGAGTTTTGTTTGGATCAAAGGCTTAATTCCTAAAATATCCTTTTTTTCATGGCTGGTGATTCAAGGAAAAATCTTCACTATGGACAATATGTTATCCAAAGGTATGGTTATTGCTAACCATTGCTACATGTGCAGGGCAGGATGGGAGACAACCCAACACTTATTTTTGGAGTGTTCGGTAGCGGAGTCCATCCTGGATGAACTTTTCCAAGCCTTTAGGATCTCGTGGGTTAAGCTTGCTCTTATATCCAAAGTGTTCCATCAATGGCCTCAACCCTTTGTTAGCCTAAAACTTAAGTACGTATGGAAAATTTGTTGGCATCTTTTTATCTGGCAGATTTGGCTAGAAAGTAACCATATAGCCTTTAAGGATACCATTCACAACCCAAAAACCATCCTCAATAGGATTATTGTCTTTGCGAAAGAAAACCTTAGCACCTTAGTGGATGAGAACCACTCAATTCCTCCCCAAGAAAAACAATTAGCTCGGGCCTTAGGTATTGAGGACAAACCTTCCATTCCTTTGCCCAATCCTAGAAATGGGATTTCTTGGGAGCCACCCCCCCAAGGTTGGTTTAAACTAAATTTTGATGGTGCAGCCAAGGAGAACCCGGGAAGAGCTGGAGCTGGAGGAATAATCAGGGATCATCAAGGAAATTTGGTCAAGGCCTTTGCTGAACCATTGGGAATTAGAACTAATAACGAAGCAAAAGCTAGAGCCCTTTGGAGAGGGTTGCAAGTAGCCCAAGCAACTCAAGGTAACTTGATGATTGAAGGTGATTCGATGAACATCATCAACTTGTTAACCAATGGCAAAAAACCTCCATGGAGAATCGAGGGAGTCATCCATGAAGTGAGGATCCTTTTTGCGGAAATACAGAACAGGAGGGTTCATCACATGTATCGTGAGGCCAACAGGTCAGCTGACAAATTAGCCAACATAGGTGTTGATGTTGGTAGTTTGGTGACATGGACACAAGGTGTGCCATGTGAAGTGGAAAACATTATTAGTCATGAAAAGAAACCTACCCGTTAAGGAGAAATATGAATGGGTGTTCTTTCCCCATGGAGTTCGTAATAACGATGGGGTTTCCCTCTAAATCATACCAAATTGGAAATGAAGGTAACAGGGTGTAAGCCTTGGATGTTTCCGATAGAGAATAGGAAATGGGCAAGCAACAGGTTTCACAAGTGTAAATTCAATTTCTTGTCAATGTAAGTAATGTTTACAATTATGTTTAGGTATGGGTGTGCCTTGTTAGTAAGGTGTTGTAGGGGATTCAACACAAGTTATGTTAAGAAAGTTTCAAGGATGACTAGGATCTACAATCTCAGCAGAAGGCTATGTATTGTAATAGGTTTTGGGTTAACTTGCAAAACCCGATAATTAATGAAGACTTTTATTTACCAAAAAAATAAATAAATGGATCCGACTAACTATTACTCATGTTTTTTTATCATGTGTTGTTACGAAATCCCTATAAAAACCCCTCACTTTGTGAAATCTCCATAGCCATTTTTTTATTTCACGTGTTTTTTTAATGAGCAGAGATGTGCTGCTCAACAGAATTTTATGAACCATCTAAGCTCATATTTTGTCCACCATAGCTGGTGCTGCCATGGCTGAGTGTTGCACATCTACCCATGGTGCTAAACCATATGTAACAGATGTGTTTTATTGAGCACTTGGTAGCATATCCCATGAAAAATCTAAAGTTAAGCATTAAGGCATGGAGTAGAACTGAGATGGGTGACCACCTGGGAAGTCCCAAGAACTGCACCATTTTTTTTTAAGGAAAATAGAATGGATTGGCACATGATAGTAGCTCTAGTTACCATTGATGCCTACAATCTGCACTGAACCTCTTACTATATGCAAAACATAACAAAATAAACTAATGGCGTTAAAAAAACTATTATTAATTTTATTTTAAATTGAATGTTGTAATAGCGTTCATCGTGCTATGGGTGATAACATTGAAGGTGGGGTCTCCCCCATGCCTGAAATCGATCAAGCCTCTAGAATTTTGGGCTTGTGATAAGATGTTAATTTGTGTCTAAAATTTTATACAATTAAGACTTCATTTGTCCCATCCCCTTCTTTATCTAGTTTTATGATTCTTTGTAGCATGGGAAGAAAATCTTCTTGTACGACCTCAAAACCAGATTCGTCCAACTCATTGGCAGATTGTGCAGGCAAGTGGATGACTATTGTTTTTACAATTTTTCATTAACTATCATTTTTCTTACTCTACAACTAATATCAACATTAATATTTACCAAAGTGTTGGGAAATGCTAAGCCTAAAAATTCTATCATTAAAGCTGGGCTTTTGAGACAGGTTTTTTCTAATAGTAGATCAACATGTTGACCTATCAACTTCATTATTTTTTACTGTGGTTCCCATATTGATATTTTGAGGCAAAAATCCCTAATATCTTCAGTGTAAATAGGCACAACCCTTATAGTTTGAGGAATGATATCAGTAACATTTCTTAACTATTCCATAATATCAAACTTAGGTAGTGTCATTTCTCCGATTTTTCATAACCTTTTAGGATATGATGGAAGTCCTTTATTACTTGATTGTTCAACAACATGATTTATTTCTACACTATTATGGCACATTGAGTTTATTCCCATAATTCCTTGATAAGCTAGTGAATTTAAATAGTTGTTTTTGGGATTCGACTCTGACGATGCCACCAACTATTTTGGCCTAGTATAAGGTGAAACTGGTAAACTAAGATTTTTTGATAGATGTGTCTATGGAGGTAGATATACGAAGTAAGTTTCTACTTCTTCTAGATTTAGTATTTTTAGACACAACCTGGTCTGATGATCTAGGTGATAGTTTTTATAAAATTCTACTTTATTCTCTGAACATTTATTTTTCTCATGATTTTATCTACACCTCAAACAAAAAAAAGGCTTACATTGCTTCAGATTCTTGCTTCTTCTTTGGAAATGTGTCTGACTATAAAGCAAGAAATAAAATTTCACATTTCACATCGTTAAACCATGTTTCTATTTTTGTTTTAATTGTGGAGGCTATTTCTCGTATTGGTAGTTTTTTCTTTTTTTGGAATACTTCTGAAATAATTGCTGAATTTTCCCCATTAATGTCAACCTAGTCACTAATATATTTCGTATAATAAGTTTTCATGATAAGATGACTCAAATGGATGGGATTTTCTCTTTAATAACTATTTCCAAAATATTCTAAGCTTGAGGTGTTTTCTATTTTTTCAATAAATGATCCGTTGGATTTTTTTAGGCTCTTGGTGGACTCATGCTTCACAGGTAGATGATCTACAGGTAAGGTAATCTGAAACTAATTTTCAAACTAAGTGACCTACAGATCACACATTACAATTGTGACACTCCCCAACAACAATGTCAAAATGTTGGGCAAAATATTGGTTAATTTTTTACAATTCAATTAATTACCTCTATTTAATTTGTCAACCCGAAGTAGCTCGTAAACTTGTGAGTATCACGCATAGTATATGTCTGTAGTGCAAGGAATGAGTCCCCCTGTACCTAATGGTTTGGTGGGGTGTTCTTTGTATATTTTCAATTCATTCAAACTCAATAGAATTAAGTGTAGAAAAATAAATAATGAATTAAAAATAAACAAACTAAAAATAAACCTATGAAAATTAAAACACACACTTGCTAGAAAATTATAGAAAACAAGGGAAACTACAGGAATTAAATAATCTAAAAACAAATAGTAAATAAATTAACTACAAAAAGCAAAGTAAAAGGGGGAGGAGTACTATTTAGAGTGGGTCTAGAATCCAATAGTCTTCCGCCTGATCAATTCATTTACCGAATGCTAGTTTGAGATTAATAAAAACACTAAAAATATATTGAAGCTTGAGAAAATTATCCAACAAATTTGAAATCCAAGATTATTTTTATTAGGGGTGGCCTGCATATTTATAAGATATGCAGTCATGCCCTGTTACATTTGAGAGTAAATCAATTCCTAATTTTTTGGTTACAACAACACACATGAATAATGGATATAAAGCAAAAATATTTAATTTCAAACCGATTTAACGTATTCTATTTTTATCAGAACATAATACATTTAATATTATGCTTTATCTATTTACATTGTTGTTTACGTACTATTGAAAATATATAACACATGGTATTTGATATTGTCCTTCATCTAGCATCTTTGCTGAAATATCATCCGCATCTATTGCTAAAATATATGTTCTATTCTATCGACAACAGGGATCGCACTGTAATTTTCTATCAACGGGAGTCGAGTTGTAATTCTGTGTCAACGAGAAGTAGGCACCTAATGGGAAGCAAGAAACTACAAGAAGCAGGCGCCTAATGGGAAGTAGGCACCTACGGGAAGCAAGTGCCTAACGAGAAGCAAGCACCTATGAGAAGTAGGCACCTAACAGGAAGCATGCACCCTTTAGTTAAGCACCAAAAAAAAGTCAGTCGCTTCAAAGGGAATCAAGTGCCTAACTTAGCACTTTTCATCGATGTACTGTGAATGTTTTTCCTTCATGAAATTGAAGGTGCCAGGTCCAAGTGGGACTTTGACATAAACATGCTAAAATACCGTAAAAACCACTAAATTTGCACACAATTCACTTAAAAACAAATATTAGATAATATACATAATTTACTATTAAATATATATAAAAATTTCATAAAACATACATTCTATAATAATAATGTTGCATAATATGTTAGAAATTCATGTATAGATATGCGCATTTTTTGAGCTCATCAAATCATTTATCTAAAGTACCCCCTTCATTTGACTTGGCCTATTTTCTCCCTTTGCTCCTAAATAAAAAGTTAACAAAGTTGTGATATCCAAAGAAATTTTCTTTTGTTCTTTTCCATAATTGATATGACCTCTTTATGGATATAGAAAGCTACATCATTTATGAAATGTTTCTTATCTTAAATATGTTGGAAGCTCCTATTTCCATAAATGTTGAGCTCTTCTAGGTGATACCAATCCTTTGCTTGGTCACCTTTAGTCTTATTCATGTCTCCACTCTTGATATTTCTTTTCTAGAGACCCTCACTAGGTAGTGGCAATGGACCCCATTTTCTATGGAGGATAGCCCAATTTTTGAACCCACCTCTTAATATAAAGGGTGAATTCTAAACCATAGAATAGGACTAAGTCTTGCTAAGGGTAGAGTTATTTTAGCTGACACCAGGATGGTTTTTAGAACTCATACCAATAGTAGAACTTGGATTTGTTGTCACCAAAAAGGCTATAGAATATCATTCTTTTGGTCTAATAAATTAGCATATTCTCATGGCTTATGGAGCCTTAAACCTATTAGTAACTTTCTTTTAAAGATTTTCTTTGCAAGCAACTCGAGCATTTCTCTAGTATTATCCGCTTGATAGATTTATGGGGATTTAGGTCCCCTCATATCATTCATATCTAAGTAGTGCTACATCTCCAAATGCTCCTCTTTGGTTGGGTTTTTTGTTGTTGGAGGTGAGGCACTTAGAAGCAAAAACCTTGACTATTGGGTATGAAGTCCATTAGAGCTTTTAGCACTAAGGAGGATGGAAACACAATTTTTTAAGGGTATCCTTGGTTGAATTTTTTTGGAATAATGGAGAAGAGAGCCTCCTTATATAAAAATCTTCAACCAATAAAGCCATTGCAATAACTTATCTGATCAACGCTTTTTCCCATCCCCATATTCTCTAGAAATCCATTAAAAAATAAACCATTTAAAGTAGCTAAATTAGTAAGACCTGTGTATTCATACCTATTGATTTGTCCTATTGATTTTTGAACTCCCAAATTTGTACCAGATCTGCCTAATCACACATGCAAACTGCCCTTTGCACTATTTTCAAAAACTTGTCTTATGTTGGCATTACTTTGTTACCCATCTTAACCAATAACTTTTAGCTTTTATCAACTTTATTTACATACCAAATATTTACATAAAATTTGGTAATATTTTCTCCTACCAACTATTTCTAACATGTTGGTCTTTAATCGAGATTTGCAATATCAAATTCATAATATTTTGAACCTTCACTTTTTTTTTTTCTTTTAGAGCATGTGACTTGTTTGAACTAATAACCAACATTGCACTTTAGGCCAATATGTTTTTTATAGTTCAAAATTATTGCATGATAACTACTATTTTTTAAAATAGCCATGAAATTTTACTATCACACTTTTTTGAGTACATTTATGATACAAATTGGTACATACCCTATTTAATGCAAAGCATTTCCTCTAATAACCATTTAATAGTGTTGGAAAAATTTAGCCATTGATTCCACTCAACCTCAAATGCTTTCTAAGACTCGGTACCTATGGAGTCAAACCTTTAGTACTTTCTCAGCCTAGCCTTCACCTCATCCCAATGCATTAGATCACCACTCAAAAGTTTTTATAACCAATATATCAAATCAAAGAAATGTCTAGCATATTCTTGCTAATCCTAAAGTATGTTGTAGGATATTTCTCTCTGATCCTCTAGAGACAACAATTCAACCATCCTTATTGCTTGGAATTATATATTTGAGATGGTCAAAAACTCCTGACCATCTAACCCTTCAACATCGTAAAATGCTTTTCCATCATTTGATATAACATTAAAGTCCTTTATAAAGAAGTCATCCTCCATTTGAAATTATTTGGTGACCTCTTCAAATTTTCCAATGACCTTTTGAAAGTAGTCTAGATCATCCTCAACCAAGCTAACCTTTTCTTCTTGCTCAATATTTTTAATTTAGAAAGGATATGGATTTTCCACATAGATCCTCGCATTTCTACCTTTGTAAGGGATAACCATATGAGAATAATCTAGGAACAAGTATCCTCCCAAATTGGTAGTGAATTCTCTAAAAAGGCACTAACCAAAGTACACTGGAAAGTCAACCATGACTACCTCCTAAATGATTGTTATATATGATAGCTTGTGGAGAAACATTGGTATGCCCTTGACTATCCTAATTGTTTGGACAAGAGTGCCATACAACTATAGAACTCCATGGTTTGAGTAATTATATTACATTTCCATTGTTTCACATACTACCTTTAGCATGATAGTAGTGGCTACTCTAGAGTCGACCATGCAGTTGTGTACTATTCAACATTCTATCTACAAAGACATGTAAAATAGCGATGGTTGATTCTTTCTCACATTGCAACTTTGATGATCTTGAGCCAAGTTTAGGTTTACCAACTTCATCCACTTAGAAGTAGCACCTTTTAATGCCACTCTAAGCAAATATATCTAACAAGGGATTAAAAATACGTCTACATGCTTGCTCAAGGAGTCATTTTAGTTTTTCAAAAATAATATACATGATCACTCTCGATAGCTTTTGATTCTTCTAGTTAAATTCCTCAAACCTTTTATGATATTGCTCAATGACCTCTGGAATTTATCTTTTTATTCTTAAACACTTGAACACTTGATCCTTAGGATCCTCTTGAGTGGCCTATACTTTTGTTTTCTTTGTTCTTGCTAGTTCTGGCCTTGGATGCTCTTTAGCTTGCTCTTTCTGAGGTTAAACAGGGACTTTGAATGGCTCCAAATTTTGTGGATATATTTTTAGAGTCTTCTTCCTAGGTTTTATCAAGACTTGGATGCATTCTTCCTCCCGAGGTTCATTAGTCATCATAACTTGATCCCAATACATAACTATTTTCACCACTTCTATATTTTGTTGCTCTTTCTACCTTTTTAGATACTACTCGTTGAGTTTGGTGCTAATAGACCATACATGTATATAGATTGTGAGGATTATTTTGTGCTAAGAACTAGTAGCTTTCGTGAGAAGCAAAAGTAGATGATACATTCTTTGGATCAGTATATGCAATATTTATTCATCTGACCACATTGTTTCTAAAAGCTCCTTGGTCTTTTGTGACAGAAGGGAACTTTCTACTCTAATAGATTTCATATCTCTTCTTAGTATTTTGCATCTCTAGAATGATGAATTTATTGTTTAGATTTGTTAATGTTACCTTTAGTTTAAGTAATTTTGTATTTTATTCCAACTTTGGAGTTGGTAAAAGGGGTAGAGAAGGTGCTAATGGTTGAGGCAAGGGTCTAGGTGTGGGAACAAGAGAAAATTGAGGTTCTAAAGTGGCTAAAGCTTATTGTGTAGGCTATGGAAACTCTCAAAATTATTGCATGGTAACTTTAGGAGGAAGATTTCCAAATGATCTCAATGCACGTTCTATAATAATTATAGCTTAGAATACTTGTGGGAATATATTTTTGTTGGCTAGCTATATTTGGAGGCCTGAATATAGGACAAAGAATTGGATGTAATAGATGCATGCTTGAGTCTAGGAAGACCTAATATCTTGTGGGATTTGCTTACACATTTTACTAAATTTGATATTGAAATCAATGATATTTTATTATGGATTCCTCTAAATGGAAGTGAATTGGGTAAGGAAAATGGATCTTCTACCTCTTTAAATTTCAAGATGAAGGGTTTAACTAATTGAATCCATGAATTAATAATGTTGTCCTTTAGGGATCTATACAAGGTTAAAACTTTATCTCTAAAGTATATGTATAGCATTCTGACCATGACATCTTCATGCAAGATATTATGAATAGTGGCTAGAGCAACAATGTCTTGGAAATGCTCATGGATGGTTTTCTCAAACCCATCATAGGTTTTTAAAGCCTTAAGACTATATTTAGGGATTTCATAAATATCTAGAAGGTCAAGGTAACCATTGCTATTTTTCCCTAGGTATATTCTTGTGAACATGTTTCCTAGGTAGGGACTATTGGGAGATTGTCTAAGAAATGTTTGTAGAGGAATAAGACTTTGAAAAAAAGAAGTTATAATTGGAGAGTGAGATTTACCTAGTCTTCTACAAGCTCTTTGGTTAGGTAGTTCAATTAAATATATGATTTCTTTGATATTTTTGGCTTTTGATATCATTAGCACACAATTTTAAAACTCTTCCCTAGAGCTCATTCCTTTAGAAAAGTCACCAGTCTTAGGTTCTTTCAATAGTGGAGTCTCTAAGTGAATATGTATTCTCTACTTGTGAGATCAAGATATTCACTAGAATATTCAGTCCTCTAGGTAAATGAGATAAATATTGAATGATTCATCCGTCTAGGCATGCCAAAAACTCTTAGTTTATCATGATGAATGGATAAATTATTTAGTGCTAATTTTATTTAGTCCCAATATTGATATTTTTTGAGACAAATTGTTTTAGTTTGATCCTACTAGGTGTTGTGGCTGATCCACAACACACCCCAAAATTGGGGACCCACCTTTTTTGCATGCTTTCAAAGAAGACCACAGTGGCCCAGATGCTAAAAATCAAGGAAAAAAGCAAAATATCACAAAAGAGAAGAAGTGTCGCGATATCGCGACATGTTGCTCCGTCGCGGCCGAAAATGAAAAGTTGTCGCGATATCGCGACATGTTGCTCCGTCGCGGCCAAAAATGAAAAGTTGTCGCGATATCGCGACATGTTGCTCCGTCGTGGCTAGAAATGAAAAGTTGTCACGATTTCGCGACATGTCACGTTTTCATGGCTAATAGCAACATAATGCATCAAGAAATAGAAAAATGTCGTGATTTCACGACAAGTTGCATCTTCACAGCCTGAAATAGAAAAACATCACGATTTCACGACAAGTTGCATCTTCATAGCCCGAAACAAAAAAACATCGTGATTTCGCAACAAGTGGCATCTTCATGTTTCGAAAGAGAAAAGTGTCGTGATTTCGCGATAGAAAGTAGCGAGACAGCCCAAAAGAGAAAAGCATCACGATTTCATGACAGAAAGCAGTGAGACAGCCCGAAAGAGAAAAGTGTCATGATTTCATGATAGAAAGCAGCGAGACAACCCGAAAGAGAAAAGCGTCGTGATTTCATGATAGAAAGTAGCGAGACAGCCCGAAAGAGAAAAGCGTCATGATTTCATGACAGAAAGCAGCAAGATGGTATGGAATGAAAAGGTGTCGCGATTTCACGACATGTCGCGTTTTCGTGGCTAAGTGCAAAAAAACCCAGCGATAGAGAAAAACGTCACGATTTCATGACAGGTTGCATCTGCATAGCCCGATAGCATAAAAATGTCACGATTTCGTGACATGTCTTATTTTCGCTGTGCATGAAGGCTGACAAGGCTGCTGGAAAAAAAGTGTCACGATTTTGCGACATGTCTTGTTTTTGCGGTGTAGGTGGAAGAGCAAAGCTGCATGCAGAAAAACGTCGCGATATCGCGACATGCTATTTTTGGTTGCGATTTATAGGGGGCAGTTATGAAACATGCAGAAAAGCACGGAACACGTGGCATAAAAGTGTAAGGGCTACAGAAGCGGTTACAATTAGCAAGAAAATCAAATGTTTCGACGCTCGAACAAAAGTCAGAATAATGAAGAGCGGGAAACGAAACGAATCGATCGGGAAGATGAAACGAAGCATCACAAGGCGAAGCAGAGAGCCGTAGCAAAAAGTTTAAAGGCACAAGCGAAGACAGGCACAGGGGTCGAAAACTGTTCAGAGAATATTGTAGGAATGAAGGCAAGGCCTTGACACTAGGTTTTTCTTACACGTCGTAAACGCCACGAGCAGTGTTACAGATTTGAGGGCAAGAGGGCCGTTTTGGACCTGTTCTAGTTGTTTTCTTCCATTGACTGGTTTGGGAAAACCAGAAACTTCTATTATTGTAAAATGACAAATTTTTAATGCAAAATTGTTCAAAAATTTGCATCTTATGGGCAAGAAAGAAGGAGTCATTTTCTACATGCAAGATTAAATGTCTATTTTTCCTTTTCAGATTTTAGGCTTGTAAATGGAGTTCATGCAAGTTTTTCTTGGTTGCTTCATGCGAATGTTTAAATCTGAAAACCTCATTCAAAACCCTAGGAGCCAGCACTTAGCTTATCCGGATTGTGCTTGTTTTGCAGGTCCAATAGGTTAGGTTGCATGCATGGAAACCTCATATCTTCGGTTTTGTCGGAATAGGATAGCATCAGACTGAACGTGTTCTATTTTTAATTTTTTGTATTTCTTTTTCATTTTATTTTATTTTCCAGAAGGTTTAATTTATTTAAAATGAACATTAAAAAATTACAAAATCTAAAAAAATAAAATAATGAACAATCACTAAAGTTTCATGATGAAATAAACCAACATTGCCCCTTGTTTACAGTTACTTGCAATCACTAAGGTGTTCCAAGCATTTAAATTGAATATCTTTATTTGAGATTACTAATATACATATGCAAATGCTAATACAGCGGAGACCTTGGAGAAGTTGTTTGTTTGACTTCTTTGCAAGAGGGGATTTGGAGTCCAAATCCTAAAGGAGAGTGTACTTTCACAAGTGTGTGAAAATACCACTCAACATTTTGGCGCTAGAAGGAGGGCCTGAATAGGTTTATTTCAATGTGATTTAAATGCTATAGGGATTTAAATTTTGAATATTTCATGCCCTATTGGTTATTATCTTTAGCCCTCTTTTAACAATACAACCTTGTACTGTCAAAAGGAGGACATGAATTGCTATGCACTTTCCTAACGCTTTGATTGTTCATACAGGAATAATGTGATTTGATTTGATTTAAAAAAAAAAAGTAATAAATAAATAAAAAAAAGAATTGTTTTTTGGGTATTAAAGTTATATTCTTTAAGATTCACTAATGGCTATGTTTTCACCGTGGATGACAGGTAGCCCATTGAACATACCAGGAGTTCAACATTATTTTCCCGTTGGTTTTGAGAGATGTCTTCCTCGATTTTTGTCTAACGGGACAAATATTGCAGGAGAACACATTCAAGCATTCAAATTTGTTGTGAATCACTTAACAATTTGGTATGATGATGTGGTTTGTAAAATGTTCCCTTACACCTTGGACAAAGTGGCATATGATTGGTTTACAAGTCTGCCCTTAGGGTCTATCACTTCTTGGGCTCAACTAGAGGCAGCATTTCTTAATCAATTCAACAAAGAGCAAGTTGACCCAATCCGCATGTATGAGCAGTTTTTCACTATTAAAAAAGGACCAAGTGAAAATGTGAAGTCATTTTCTGAAAGGTTCTTTGGATTATATGCTCAATTAGTGACATTTTATGCTCTTCAAGAAGAAATGGCTCTCCAAATATATGTAAATGCTCTTGACCCACTCACTTCCACATATTTGCGAGGGATGCCTCTAATCACATCTTTGTCACAAGCCTATACTCAAGCAATGGCAATTGAGCAACAATTGAGTTGTCAAAATTATGGTGTGGGTTTTGGATCATATAATTTTCAATCATTTAATACCTCCTTTACCCACCCAATGATTTATCCACCTCAACCAAGTTCAAGTGTGAATCAATTTCAGAATCAACAATCATTCCCAAGCTTCAATCAATTTCAAAATCCTCAACCTACTATGCAAGATCAACCATATTTCTTAAGTATGAATCAACTTCAAAATACTCATCTTGATTCAAAAGATGTTTCTAAAATCAATTTTAATGATTTTCATAAGAATATGATTTTAGGCAAGGGAGGAGTACTAGATCCAACTAGTATTGAAACATGTGATAGATTGGAAACCCTTGACTCACCAAAAGATGAATTCTATGAGGATGAATCTGTTTCGGATGACACATTGGATGACATTGTTGAAAGTAATGGCCTAGAAAATTCACACCTTCCAAATCATGTTAAACGTGAATCATGGGTTACACATGTGGATTATGATAGCCTTATCAATTTGAATACAAGCAATAACCCAATTTTGGAAGTAATTGAACCATCTAAGGAAGGTGAAGATAAATTTGATGAGAAACATGTTGATGAATTAAAATATGATGAAGAAATAGTTGAGCATCACAATTTGATTTTGAAAGATGATCATTATGATTCTTGGGAAGAGTATGCTCACTCCAAACCTTCTGATGAAATTTGTGTGCCTATTGATATGCAGGATAATACAATTGCCCTTTCACATGAGGATATTACAAGTCCTGTGCAATCTGAGAATGTTTTGGAAGAAGGGTTGGAATCTCATCAAAGGTTGGAGAAGGATAATGATTCTACTACCATGGATGAAGAAGGAGAATCAATTGTTTTTGTTCCCCTTGAGGGGCAAGAAATAGAAAATCTTGATCCACCTATTGTTTCTACAATGTCTATGCCATCTCAAAATGATGAAATTACAAAACCTAAGTGGTGTGGGTTTGATACTATTGATGATCCTAATGAAAATATGGATTTTGAGGCAACTCAAGCCATTGATCGTGGAAAGGTGTCACGTGACACATATCTTGAAAAATTAGGCTCTTGTTTTGAAAAATATGGACGCATGTTTGATTGGGTGCCTAACTTTGGTGTTTTTGAACAGGTGTTGGATGATGAAGAAGACAATGAAGAAAAAGAAAAAGCTACTAACACTCATCAAGTTGTGATAAATTCTAATCATGATGGGTTGAGTATGGGTGACAAGGTGAAATCTTTACCTTTGGTAGTAGCCACAAAAATTTTAAGTGATGGGTTACATGATGTCCCTTTGGATGCTAATGTCATTGATGATGAAATGTCAAATCTTGGTGATGTTTGTCAAGCTTTGATTGATTTTGATTGCTTCAAAATCTCAAAAAATAATTTGAATTCAAGACTTTTAGAAATAGGCTCTTGTTTGCAATATCTCACATTTGAAAAGGAAAGCCTACTTCTAAATCATGAATGGAATGATGAAACTTGCACTTTAAAGAATAGACAAAATAAAATTGAATACCAACCATTGTCTAATCAATTTGATTTGAATCTCACCTATGATGTTGCTAATAGAACTAAATCAAATTGGTATGGTGAGCATGGCAAGTTGAAATTTGTTGCATTGCTTGGTTTGATCTTATTGTTGTTGGATTCCTACAACATTTGGCATGTGTATTGTGACATATGTCTTTTGAAATGTTCTAATCATGTTTGGGATCCAGGAAAGTAATAGTCCAAGCTTGGCATCATCTTGTACTATATTGTATATAAATTTTGGTTTTGGTTTGGGTTTGTGTTTTCAAGTTTCATTTTGGGATTGCTATTTGGATTAGGATTTAAGTTGTGTGGTTGATTTCATTTGACATGTTTAGTTTGTTTTGATAAAAAAAAAAAAAAGAAGAAAATTTGAGATGTCAACTTATGCCTAAAATCAGGAGAATATGAAACATTGGAATTGTGTTGTAGAAAGCTCCACAAGTAACACAAACATTTAAATAATATCGTTTGAATCTTGTGATGCATGAAGTTGTCAGTTTTGCACATTATGGTAAATTAGATGATATATTCCAAAAGAAGCAAGTGCATTCATATCTCATGTCATATTCCACATTGCATATACATGTCATCTCGGTTACATTTTCATTCCATGGGCAATTATTGAGAAGGTGTTGAATCCTCTTAGGATTATTACATAACATATATTAAAAGGATCCTAAGGTTGGGAACTGCTGCCCAAACTATCTTGAACCAAGCACATTCCATGCACATTAAAAAGAATCTTGAGCAAAATGGTCAAAACCATACTTGGATGAAAAGGTGAGGTGAAAAGAATATTTCATGTCTGTCCTATCATGCAACATAATCCTTAAAACAATGGTTTTTACCACTTCCATCAAGCTTAAAGCCTAAAACCAGAGTAGTAAGGATAGGGTTAAATCCTCATCGAACTTAGGTTGAGGATCCAACTCCCCAAAGCTCTGGTTTGACCTACATGGAGTAGTAAGGATAGGACTTAATTCTCATCTCGCTTAGGTTGAGAATCCGATTCCCCAAAGCTTCCATTTTTCCCATTTCATCATAAAGCTTGGATTGGAAGGATCGTACTACATGTCCTCTGCAAAGGATGGGTAGTCATCCCAAAGGTCCAAGCAATAAAAGTAAAACTAATGTTTTCCATTTCATCTCAATCTTGGATTGGAAGGATTGTACTACGTGTCCTCTGCAAAGGATGGGTAGTCATCCCCAAGGTCCAAGAGATAAAAGATAATATTTTCCATTTCATCTTAATATTGGATTGGAGGGATCGTACTACATGTCCCTAGCAAGGATGGGTAGTCATCCCAAAGGTCCAAAGAAAAAGAGAGAGAAAAGAATGAATGAAAGCCAAGTCATGGATTATGGGGTTAAGTATGCTCATGCGTGGCAACATGTCTTGCCTAAAAGCAAGACCACTGATTGCTCATATGGATAGACTAGCCTGACCATTTCATCCATAACAGGTTAAATTATTTTGTTCAAGATGAGGTAATGAACTCCAAATCAGAATAGTAAGGATAGGGTTAAATTCCCATCTCGCTTAGGTTGGGAATCCTATTCCCCAAAGTTTCGATTTCACTTACACTTGCACATGGGTTCAAGATGGTAGTGACACATAACCAACTTTGGGATCTAATAAATTAATTTAGTAGACATATATTTGATCCTAAGAGGGTTTGACAGCTTTAATATGTTTGTTCATGACATTAGAAGGTTTGAGCCTTTGTAAAGCAAGTTGTTATATCTCTAGCATCTTCATCATACATCAAATCCTGCACAAATCATTCATAGCCTTGCATACAAATCATGAGTGAAACTGACAATGGAATGTTGATCAAGTTCAAGCGATAGGGAATGAAAACACATTGCACACACCGAGATGATACTAAATGATTCTGATGTTTCATGTATTTCTGATCTATTGGTATTTGTTTATCTTTGATGTGCTGACGCATGTATCTAAGCTTGTATATTTCAGGTTGGGTTCTCACCAAAATGCTCAAGAGCATTTGACAGCAGAGTCACCATTTGTTGTGGCTGATCCACAACACACCCCAAAATTGGGGACCCACCTTTTTTGCATGCTTTCAAAGAAGACCATAGTGGCCCAGATGCTAAAAATCAAGGAAAAAAGCAAAATTTCACAAAAGAGAAAAGTGTCACGATATCGCGACATGTTGCTCCATCGTGGTCGAAAATGAAAAGTTGTCGCGATATCGCGACATGTTGCTCCGTCATGGCCGAAAATGAAAAGTTGTCACGATATCGCGACATGTTGCTCCGTCGCGGCTAGAAATGAAAAGTTGTCACGATATCGCGACATGTTGCTCCGTCGCGGCCAAAAATGAAAAGTTGTCACGATATCGCGACATGTTGCTCCGTCGCGCCCAGAAATGAAAAGTTGTCACGATATCACGACATGTTGCTCCGAAAAAAGTGTTGGCGATTTCGTGACATGTTGCTCGGCTAGAAATGAAAAGTTGTTGCGATATCGTGACATGTCACGTTTTCACGGCTAAGCAGCAGAATGCATCAAGAAATAGAAAAATGTCATGATTTCATGACAAGAGAAAGAAAAGGAGAAAAAAAAGAAAAACGTCACGATTTCATGACAAGTAGAAGGAAAGAGAAAAGCATCGCGATTTCACAACAGAAAGTAGTGAGACATACCGAAAAAGAAAAGCGTCATGATTTCACGACAGAAAGCAACGAGATAGCCCGAAAGAGAAAAGCGTCACGATTTCACGACAAAAGACGAGACGACCAAAAGAAAAGCATCACGATTTGCGAAAAGAGAGAAAAAAAGTGTCGCGATTTCATGATAAAAGAGAAGATGGTACGAAGAGAAAAGTGTCATGATTTTGTGACATGTCGCGTTTTCACGGCTAAGTGCAACAAAACACGATAGAGAAAAACGTCGTGATTTCGTGATAGGTTGCATCCATAGCCCGATAGCATAAAAATGTCATGATTTCGTGACATGTCTTATTTTCACTGTGCATGAAGGCTGACAAGGCTACTGGCAAAAAGTGTCACGATTTCGCGACATGTCTTATTTTCGCGGTGCAGGTGGAAGAGCAAAGCTGCATGCAAAAAACGTCGCGATATCGCGACATGCTATTTTTGGTTGCGATTTACAGGGGGCAGTTACGGAACATGCAGAAAAGCGTGGAACACGTGGCATAAAAGTGTAAGGGCTATAGAAGTGGTTACAATTAGCAAGAAAATCAAACATTTCGACGCTCGAACAAAAGTTAGAATAATGAAGAGCGAGAAACGAAACGAATCGATCGGGAAGATGAAATGAAGCGTCACAAGGCAAAGCAGAGAGCCGTAGTAGAAAGTTTAAAGGCACAAGCGAAGACAGGCACAGGGGTCAAAAACTATTAGAGTATTGGGTGAAACGCCATGAGCAGTGTTATAGATTTGAGGGCAAGAGGGCTGTTCTAGACCTGTTCTAGTTGTTTTCTTCCATTGACTAGTTTGGGAAAACAAGAAACTTCTGTTACTGTAACATGACATATTTTTAATGTAGAATTATTCAAAAATTTGCATCTTATGGGCAAGAAAGAAGGAGTCATTTTCTGCATGCAAGATTAAATGTCTATTTTCCCTTTTCAGATTTTAGGCTTGTAAATGGAGTTGATGCAAGTTTTTCTTGGTTGCTTCATGCGAATGCTTAAATCTGAAAACCTCATTCAAATCCTTAGGAGCCAAGCACTTAGCTTATCCGGATTGTGCTTGTTTTGCAGGTCCAATAGGTTAGGTTGCATGCATGAAAACCTCATATCTTCGGTTTTGTCGGAATAGGATAGCATCAGATCGAACGTGTTCTATTTTTAATTTTCTGTATTTCTTTTTTCATTTTATTTTATTTTCCAGAAGGTTTAATTTATTTAAAATGAACATTAAAAAATTACAAAATCTAAAAAAAGTAAAATAATGAACAATCACTAAAGCTTCATGATGAAATAAACCAACATTGCCCCTTTGTTTACAGTTACTTGCAATCACTAAGGTGTTCCAAGCATTTAAATTGAATATCTTTATTTGAGATTACTAATATACATATGCAAATGCTAATACAACGGAGACCTTGGAGAAGTTGTTTGTTTGACTTCTTTGCAAGAGGGGATTTGGAGTCCAAATCCTAAAGGAGAGTGTACTTTCACAAGTGTGTGAAAATACCACTCAACACTAGGTTTTCCAAAGAATATTTATCTATGATATACCTAGTGAATAGAAATGCACCCTATACCATAGGTTCCAATATTGGAAGATTAGGGATTTCTCCCTGCCAACCTTCGAAGAAGATCGATTCCTTGTTTCAAAATAAAAAATAAAAGAATTGGAGAAAGATAAAAGTGATAAATGGATGTTAGAGAAGGGAGATAAATGTAGATAACATTTGTCTAATAACATTACTAAATTCTATGCAAAATACATTGCAACTAAACTACATACATGGACTAACAAACTAGTCACCAAGAAAAGTACTGTAAAATGTAAATTAAGCCTAAATTATGTCATCTACTACTATAATATCCATTAGCACTTTAAGGAAGGTTTTACAAAATAAATCAGAACCACACAATCAAATGCTAAGCATCCATAATATTCCAATAGCCTAAAGTGATAGTCCAAACAACTTAGACCTAATAAAATGTGCCACCCACAAAGCTTTTATAGAAATATTTAGGGCCTATAGAGCATCCAAAAATGAAATAATTCCATAATGCAATGCTAACAAAGATCAAATAGTAAGTTGATTCATTAAAATTACAAAAAAAAATTGCATATTATACAATGTGTAAACACTCAAATTATCGACCCTCATACTGAGGTAAATTGTGTTATTTATAGATTAATATCCTAGCCTAGGTAATAATTACAAGGATGGATTGCCACAGGCCTAAAAAGAATAGCATAACCTGGCCTTGTCCAAAGTTTGTGATTGATCAACATGCTTGGAAGGAGTGGGTGTCATTTTCTACTCTATCTCAACCAACTATTTTGATCAATACCATCCAATATCTTCAATAGCCATGTGTTCTTAGTGTATTTGCACCACCTAAGCATGCTTAGCTTCTTCCACTATATCTTATTAGTATGCCAACTATCAAATTTGTAGGGACATCTATTTATGATTAGTGGTATCCAATGTTGTTGTAGGTTTTACGAGACTGGCTATCATTTTATTATAACTGCTTCAATCTATATGGTTGAGAAGTTTCTAGGTGGCCCATGCCTCTGATGCACATGATCTCTATTGAAAGATATATATCTAAGATCTCTTCTATTCTATTGCTATATTCTATAGGCTTTTTTTTATCATTGATATTTCAAGGACTTGGTTGGGGCTACTATGGATCCTTGCTAATATTATATAGAGCCTCTAGCCACTTAAACCTTTGGAAACTAAAGTGTCTAACCTCCTCATACTTGACCACTCTACACCCAACCACTCTGAAGTGACCAAATTTTCCTACCTTAGTTGAATTCTAGGACTGTTAAGCTACCTTTGGACCTTTGGCCAGTCTTTGCATGGTAATTATCTAAATTTCCTTGTATTTTGAATAACAAAATTGATAGTCCAATAAAATTTGTAGGATCTATATTTGTGAAGACTTTCACGGATCCACAAGTATGTTATTAGTTCAAATGTTGATAATATTTTTTATAAAACTACTCTCAAATAAAAAGACTCATCATTAAGTTGTTTACTTTTCAATATTGCTAGTATTTGATGACTTAATGGCTCTATGGTTAGTGGTTTGAATTTGGAAAGATCTTTTTTTGGAATCATCTACTTGATGAATGGTGTATGCATATTCAATTATGAAGTGGTTCCCCTACAACTCTAGAAAAAACATTGGCAAAATAATTTGTAATTAGGTTTGTGGCTCTCAAGCCTTAGTGTCAATGCTAACCCATTTTGTAGAAATGTATGCTACAAAAAAACATTTTCATTATATTCTCCCCTTTATTTCAAATATCATGCATGGTACACTAATCTATTTTGCTATTTTATTGGATGAGTTCATCAATTGGATCCCTTTCGGCTATGAATGTGTCAAAAAATTACAAATATATATGAAGAGGATCCTTTCCAATTACATAGGTCCAATTATCAAAACTACTATTTCTTGATCAGAAGCAAGCAATAACCAATCATTTCTAGATAATTTTCAACTGTAAAATTTACCAATTGGTAGTACCTAATTCAATGAAATATTAATAATATTTGGCATTGATATTTTTATCTTGATTTGAGTGCTAATCTATCTAATCTTCTAGAAGGTATAACTTTTGCATATAGAAGCATTTGGAACCCATTTGTTTTCAATTTGCATGATTTTTTAAGATCTATGCAATACTTACATTAGTTTATGGGTCTATTATATTTCTATGTGAACTTTTGTATAAAATGGATCATTCGGTACTTGTTACTTGTCTCAATGGATAAAATTATAGCACCTAGTTAGCTCAAATGGTCAGATTTTTTAGAAGTGAGAATCTTTGGTTTATCTTTAATGGTAAAGCATAAGGTCTCCATGATTATAAACTTGCTAAGAAAGAGGAAGCCCCTGGTTTCTTTTTCATGTTAGTTGATCCAAGTGTACTTTTCCACATAAGAGAGAAGAATAATCTCATTAAGATATGCATAACACCAAAGGGTATCTATAAAAAATTAAGTGCTAGTGAAGTTAAAAAATAGAGACAAAGTTTTCCAATATTCAAATTTTATATTTTAGTAATATTGAAGATTATATATCTTACTTCAAAGTCCTAAAAGCTAACCTAGCTATGGAAGGAGGCAAGGTAAAGGGAGATGAAGATTATACATAATCTATAAATTTCAATCTTACTATTCATTTTTATACAATTTGATTGGTTCTTTATATTAATGCTATGAATATCAAGGAGCCACAACCTATTTCTCTTGAATAAAATTTTAAACATTCATTATAAAATTGCAACGAAAAATTATGGATCTCTTTTTCATATACAAGATCATACAAATGAATTTAAGTAAATAGATTCTAGGCTCTTTTGCCTAAGGAAAATCCTACTAGTTCAAATAAGTCAACCATATATGAGTGTTATAAAAATTAAGGACACTCCATCAAAAGTTGCATAACAAGATTGAAGAATATTGTGACAGAATTCTTGATATCTAGACACAATATTTCTTATGATGAAGAAGCCAATTCCAAGTTCAAAAGTGTGAAAGAGTATTTATGAGTACTATTGATGTGGCCTATAGGTAAGTGTGAATGTAATCCTACAGGCATTCTTCATGTAATCCTATGGTAATCACTTATGTAAGCCTTCAAACATCATTTATCTAGGCCTTTAGGCATATTTATGTAAGCTTAAGAGCACCCTTTGTGTATTTACCCTTAGTGATAATGGTTAATACACCTCTATGAATAACCTTGCTAAAAGGGTGTAATATATATTATATTAAACTTCTTTTTTCAACTTAAGTTATGTCAGCTTGAGGTTAACATCTAATTGGGGATTTGGTATCACTATACTGCCAATTACCGATCCATTGTATTAGTGTGTGATATATAAATAAAATATTATGGGGTGCCTATGGGAACCCACCCATTATTCCTTTTTTCCCATTTATGTATATCTCTCTCTCTTATTAATTTTTTTATCAATGTCATATTTATTCATTCTTGTATATTTTTTGGGTATGATCATGGTGAATGCATATTTCAAAATGTTTTTGGAAAGTTATGAATCTCAATATTATTATTCATAAAATGAAAGGTAAAGTTTATTATATAGCATAATGTCCATCTAATCTCTAAAAAAAGAAAAAAACAATACACATGTTAACTATAATTAAATTCCAAGGAGTACATAAATAAGAAAATTAGGGAGATACATCCACAATAAAGGAGGTAGTTTAACAAGGAATTCCCTCCTTCCCCCCTTAAAATAATCCTCCTAAAATCTACCCAAGAATATGGGGGTATCTCTCTTTGATCATAGTCATTTATTTTGAAGTGGTTAATCCTCATTGTGAAAATCCTATAGGACTCTAACATGGTCCAATATGCAACCTTTCATGTACTATGTATGATGGTCCACCACCTAAATTGGATTGGTGTGCATACCTAATTTTGGGGTTGCATGCAATCTAAAATGTGATTTGGGTTTAATATGTATCTTTACAACATAGAAACATGAAACAAATTATGAGTTCACCCTAGGCTAGGGAACATGACTAATGTATAGACCACTAGTTTAATACTCTCAAGAATATCAAAGTGTCTAACAAAATGAGGATACAACTTATAACCTTTATTGCAATGCATATAATTTTTATTGGGTCTCAATCTAAGAAAGATCTTATCTCCCATGGAATAAATCTAGTCATTATGCTTGATATCTACTTGTAGAGTGTGATGAGGATTGATGTTAGATATTTCATATGACCCCTCTAGTAGTTCCTAGCTAGGTTTGCATAGTTTATTTCTAGCAAATTAATATTGTAAGTGAGTCTCCTTCTCACATGCACTTGTGGGCACTAGTTATCTTCTAGTTGTCATTTAGAGTGTTAGTTAGTAAGTGTGAACTCAAAGTAGGAAGTGTGTACTTCAAGATAGATAAAATGGATCTTCTAGTTAGCAATATTCCTGTCTCTTAACTTAGAAGTTTATGTGCATTCTCCTTTGCACCTTTGTAGCTTTTGGTTAAGCATATTGGATCAAATCCATGATTTCATGGGTTGGTTATGTATTTTGGGCCATTAGTGCCTATATATTGAATTGTAAATAATAGAACACTTAGTTGGATTTTCAATCCTTTTCATTGGTATCAGAGCCTAGTTCATGTTTGCACTAGGGCTTGTGAGGTGAGAGGATAGGAGATAGTATTATTATGAGAAATATTTTCTCATTGAGGACTCGGTTTAAGCCCAAAGGGAGCTTGAAAACCATTTGGAGAAGGAAGTTCCTTCGCCGACAAACCCCTCGTTCCAACTTTTTGCTTATGCTCAAGAGGTATAGGAAAAGTTTACCCCATTTTCGAGTCATCGAAGAGCTCCAGGAGGTCATCAAAGCTAGGTCGTGTGTCGACTTAGATCCGGGTGCCTTTCAAACACTCGGTCGTGTGTCGATCGGATCTTGAAAGGAGAGCTATCGGTGGGAGTCAGGTTGCTCACATTTTTACAATTTAAGCTTTTAAAATTTTAGAATTAACCCCCACTAGTTAATTTTTAATTTTTTTTTAATTGTAATAGAACAACCTTTATTTTTAAGTTAATATATTATTTTATTAATATATTAGTGCTGTTGCTGCTGCCTTGTAAAAAAAAAAAATAGCAAATTTTATTTTTTATTTTTTTTGGTAGCTTCGACCTAGCCTCGGCTGCATTCGACAGTGCAGGATAGGCCTTCGTCCACATTTGGTAGCCCACGACAGCATTCGGTGCTTTCCGTAGCTTGCCGATCGACTGCCGTCGGGCAACAGCCGACGATAATCACTGTCCGCAGGACAGCGATCGCGGCTGGCGCTGCACTATCGCCTGACTGCTGTCAGGTCTGACAGCAAATTTGCTACCAGCCTGACAGTGCCAAGTTTTGCTACAGCGCTCGACGCTGTTCGACATCGGTGCAGCACCCAGAGCTAAGCCGATGACAGTTGCACTGTCCGCCAGCCTGACAGCCTGACAGCTAGTCAGGCTGCGGCTCCGGTGCGGCAGGCCCAGCCGCGCCGCAGCGCCTGATAGCAGTGTCAGGAATCTGCAATCTTGGTGCCTATGACGCAGTGCCTGACATGCTTGTCAGGCATCTGTCGCGCTGCGGTCTACAGAGCCACCATTGGCAGCGTCCGACAAGGTCTTTGTCGGACGTCTGTCGGGCTCGCGGTCGGCAACGTCGGGTCCAACACCGACTTGGCTGGGGCGGCTGCGTGCTTGGATCTCTTTACTTGTGCATAGAATTTTGTGCACGATCATTTGTGCAGCAAAGGCAATGAGAAATTGCCTTGAAAATTGAAAATTTTGTTTCTGCACATTTGCCTTGGGAATTGTGCCAGGCAAGATTGGTTTTTTGCACCTCGGTATCCGTGCAACTGGAGGCTGACAATTTTCATGCAGGGTACTTGAAGATCAGTTCCAGTTAAGACAGCCAAAGCATGGGTAAATTATTGTATTTTTTATTTTTTTTTACTATTTAAGGTAGCATGTTAAATTTAATTTTTATTAATTTAATTTTTAATAACTTGATTAAAATTCATTAATCTTTGATTTAATGAAATTTAATTTTTTTTAATGAAGTTATTTTTAAATTAATAAATGTTAAATTGCACCTTAGATTAGTTTAAAAATTTCAAAATTTTCAGCCTTAGGGGTAAAATTTTCAAATTTTGAAGCACTCCATTGTAACAAGGAAAAAGTTCCATTTTTCTTTCCTTGATTAGTGCTGTCTCATTTTTACTCCTGGATTATACCCAGGAACACATGGCTTCTGAATTGGCTGCCCAAGTGGCAGAATTGGCCCATGTTGTAAACACTTTGGCAGATAAGGCTAATGACACTACCATGGCAATCTTGCCATGAAGGTAAATGACATTTCTTTGCATAATGCTTCAACTTCTGCTCATGATTCTCGTCTGAGAGTTCATTGTGAAGTTCCATTGTATGATGGATCCAGGAACCCTGATGTCTTGAATAGTTGGATTCTTGACATGAGTTCTTGGTTTTCTTTCTCTCAACTTGCAGAAGATGATATAGTGCCTTATGCTAAGCTAAAAATTTCTGGCTTAGCCAAAGTACTTGTTGAACGAAAACAAGGACACGATGTACTCACTACATGGGATGAGCTTGTCCAATGTCTTAAGACCAATTTCTATCCTTCAAATTATTCTAGGGAATTGGTTATTAAATGGTTTCGTTTTCGACAAAGTACTAATATGTCTGTACAAGAATATATTTTCCAGTTTAACAGGTTTAGAATACTTGTGAATGTGGAGGATGATGTTCCAGGTTTGATTCTCAAATTTCAAAGTGGCTTGTTGGAGCATTTGTACGGGGGAACTAATGTTTGTTTCTATGGAAATTTTGGATTCAATTTTCAACCGAGCGCGACTTACGGAGGACAAGTTTAAGGCGCATTCGCAGGCATTTCATACACTTGTTACTCAAGTGGTTGCAAACTCA
The DNA here is from genome assembly GCA_028583015.1 of Wollemia nobilis. Lineage (NCBI taxonomy): Eukaryota > Viridiplantae > Streptophyta > Pinopsida > Araucariales > Araucariaceae > Wollemia > Wollemia nobilis. The sequence goes on from JAQPPZ010001340.1 coordinate 2,847,807, forward strand.
TCAAAATGGAATAATTCTTTCTCACAAAAGAAGAATTTTTCTCAAAAGAAGAATGTGTCTTCTCCATCTCCTTCTTCTCCTTCCCCTTCCGCTTCTACTCCTTTTTCTTCTTCTAAATCTTCTTCTTCTTCTTCTTCTAAGAAATTATGCAATTATTGTAAGAAGAAAGGCCATGAGAAAGCTGATTACTTTAAGCTCAAAAAGAAGAGTTTAGTAATTACTACTCAAGAGGAGGATGCTTCCAAGGGTCCCCTTGAGTCTGTAGGAGAGAGTAGAGTATATACAAAATTACAAGGTAAGCTTAATGAAGTTACCTTAGTAAATGTAAGTTCTTCAGAAGGAGCTCGTGATGCTTTGTTCATCACTTGAGCCCACTTGTAATTATTACCTAGGCCAGTCTTTGCATGGTAATTATCTAAATTTCCTTGTATTTTGAATAACAAAATTGATAGTCCAATAAAATTTGTAGGATCTATATTTGTGAAGACTTTCACGGATCCACAAGTATGTTATTAGTTCAAATGTTGATAATATTTTTTATAAAACTACTCTCAAATAAAAAGACTCATCATTAAGTTGTTTACTTTTCAATATTGCTAGTATTTGATGACTTAATGGCTCTATGGTTAGTGGTTTGAATTTGGAAAGATCTTTTTTTGGAATCATCTACTTGATGAATGGTGTATGCATATTCAATTATGAAGTGGTTCCCCTACAACTCTAGAAAAAACATTGGCAAAATAATTTGTAATTAGGTTTGTGGCTCTCAAGCCTTAGTGTCAATGCTAACCCATTTTGTAGAAATGTATGCTACAAAAAAACATTTTCATTATATTCTCCCCTTTATTTCAAATATCATGCATGGTACACTAATCTATTTTGCTATTTTATTGGATGAGTTCATCAATTGGATCCCTTTCGGCTATGAATGTGTCAAAAAATTACAAATATATATGAAGAGGATCCTTTCCAATTACATAGGTCCAATTATCAAAACTACTATTTCTTGATCAGAAGCAAGCAATAACCAATCATTTCTAGATAATTTTCAACTGTAAAATTTACCAATTGGTAGTACCTAATTCAATGAAATATTAATAATATTTGGCATTGATATTTTTATCTTGATTTGAGTGCTAATCTATCTAATCTTCTAGAAGGTATAACTTTTGCATATAGAAGCATTTGGAACCCATTTGTTTTCAATTTGCATGATTTTTTAAGATCTATGCAATACTTACATTAGTTTATGGGTCTATTATATTTCTATGTGAACTTTTGTATAAAATGGATCATTCGGTACTTGTTACTTGTCTCAATGGATAAAATTATAGCACCTAGTTAGCTCAAATGGTCAGATTTTTTAGAAGTGAGAATCTTTGGTTTATCTTTAATGGTAAAGCATAAGGTCTCCATGATTATAAACTTGCTAAGAAAGAGGAAGCCCCTGGTTTCTTTTTCATGTTAGTTGATCCAAGTGTACTTTTCCACATAAGAGAGAAGAATAATCTCATTAAGATATGCATAACACCAAAGGGTATCTATAAAAAATTAAGTGCTAGTGAAGTTAAAAAATAGAGACAAAGTTTTCCAATATTCAAATTTTATATTTTAGTAATATTGAAGATTATATATCTTACTTCAAAGTCCTAAAAGCTAACCTAGCTATGGAAGGAGGCAAGGTAAAGGGAGATGAAGATTATACATAATCTATAAATTTCAATCTTACTATTCATTTTTATACAATTTGATTGGTTCTTTATATTAATGCTATGAATATCAAGGAGCCACAACCTATTTCTCTTGAATAAAATTTTAAACATTCATTATAAAATTGCAACGAAAAATTATGGATCTCTTTTTCATATACAAGATCATACAAATGAATTTAAGTAAATAGATTCTAGGCTCTTTTGCCTAAGGAAAATCCTACTAGTTCAAATAAGTCAACCATATATGAGTGTTATAAAAATTAAGGACACTCCATCAAAAGTTGCATAACAAGATTGAAGAATATTGTGACAGAATTCTTGATATCTAGACACAATATTTCTTATGATGAAGAAGCCAATTCCAAGTTCAAAAGTGTGAAAGAGTATTTATGAGTACTATTGATGTGGCCTATAGGTAAGTGTGAATGTAATCCTACAGGCATTCTTCATGTAATCCTATGGTAATCACTTATGTAAGCCTTCAAACATCATTTATCTAGGCCTTTAGGCATATTTATGTAAGCTTAAGAGCACCCTTTGTGTATTTACCCTTAGTGATAATGGTTAATACACCTCTATGAATAACCTTGCTAAAAGGGTGTAATATATATTATATTAAACTTCTTTTTTCAACTTAAGTTATGTCAGCTTGAGGTTAACATCTAATTGGGGATTTGGTATCACTATACTGCCAATTACCGATCCATTGTATTAGTGTGTGATATATAAATAAAATATTATGGGGTGCCTATGGGAACCCACCCATTATTCCTTTTTTCCCATTTATGTATATCTCTCTCTCTTATTAATTTTTTTATCAATGTCATATTTATTCATTCTTGTATATTTTTTGGGTATGATCATGGTGAATGCATATTTCAAAATGTTTTTGGAAAGTTATGAATCTCAATATTATTATTCATAAAATGAAAGGTAAAGTTTATTATATAGCATAATGTCCATCTAATCTCTAAAAAAAGAAAAAAACAATACACATGTTAACTATAATTAAATTCCAAGGAGTACATAAATAAGAAAATTAGGGAGATACATCCACAATAAAGGAGGTAGTTTAACAAGGAATTCCCTCCTTCCCCCCTTAAAATAATCCTCCTAAAATCTACCCAAGAATATGGGGGTATCTCTCTTTGATCATAGTCATTTATTTTGAAGTGGTTAATCCTCATTGTGAAAATCCTATAGGACTCTAACATGGTCCAATATGCAACCTTTCATGTACTATGTATGATGGTCCACCACCTAAATTGGATTGGTGTGCATACCTAATTTTGGGGTTGCATGCAATCTAAAATGTGATTTGGGTTTAATATGTATCTTTACAACATAGAAACATGAAACAAATTATGAGTTCACCCTAGGCTAGGGAACATGACTAATGTATAGACCACTAGTTTAATACTCTCAAGAATATCAAAGTGTCTAACAAAATGAGGATACAACTTATAACCTTTATTGCAATGCATATAATTTTTATTGGGTCTCAATCTAAGAAAGATCTTATCTCCCATGGAATAAATCTAGTCATTATGCTTGATATCTACTTGTAGAGTGTGATGAGGATTGATGTTAGATATTTCATATGACCCCTCTAGTAGTTCCTAGCTAGGTTTGCATAGTTTATTTCTAGCAAATTAATATTGTAAGTGAGTCTCCTTCTCACATGCACTTGTGGGCACTAGTTATCTTCTAGTTGTCATTTAGAGTGTTAGTTAGTAAGTGTGAACTCAAAGTAGGAAGTGTGTACTTCAAGATAGATAAAATGGATCTTCTAGTTAGCAATATTCCTGTCTCTTAACTTAGAAGTTTATGTGCATTCTCCTTTGCACCTTTGTAGCTTTTGGTTAAGCATATTGGATCAAATCCATGATTTCATGGGTTGGTTATGTATTTTGGGCCATTAGTGCCTATATATTGAATTGTAAATAATAGAACACTTAGTTGGATTTTCAATCCTTTTCATTGGTATCAGAGCCTAGTTCATGTTTGCACTAGGGCTTGTGAGGTGAGAGGATAGGAGATAGTATTATTATGAGAAATATTTTCTCATTGAGGACTCGGTTTAAGCCCAAAGGGAGCTTGAAAACCATTTGGAGAAGGAAGTTCCTTCGCCGACAAACCCCTCGTTCCAACTTTTTGCTTATGCTCAAGAGGTATAGGAAAAGTTTACCCCATTTTCGAGTACTGAAGAGCTCCAGGAGGTCATCAAAGCTAGGTCGTGTGTCGACTTAGATCTGGGTGCCTTTCAAACACTGGTCGTGTGTCGATCGGATCTTGAAAGGAGAGCTACTGGTGGGAGCTGGTTGCTCACATTTTTACAATTTAAGCTTTTAAAATTTTAGAATTAACCCCCCTGGTTAATTTTTAATTTTTTTTTAATTGTAATAGAACAACCTTTATTTTAAGTTAATATATTATTTTATTAATATATTAGTGTTTATTGTTCTTGCCTTGTAAAAAAAAAAAAAATAGCAAATTTTATTTTTTATTTTTTTTGGTAGCTTCGACCTAGCCTCGGCTGCATTCGACAGTGCAGGATAGGCCTTCGTCCACATTTGGTAGCCCACGACAGCATTCGGTGCTTTCCGTAGCTTGCCGATCGACTGCCGTCGGGCAACAGCCGACGATAATCACTGTCCGCAGGACAGCGATCGCGGCTGGCGCTGCACTATCGCCTGACTGCTGTCAGGTCTGACAGCAAATTTGCTACCAGCCTGACAGTGCCAAGTTTTGCTACAGCGCTCGACGCTGTTCGACATCGGTGCAGCACCCAGAGCTAAGCCGATGACAGTTGCACTGTCCGCCAGCCTGACAGCCTGACAGCTAGTCAGGCTGCGGCTCCGGTGCGGCAGGCCCAGCCGCGCCGCAGCGCCTGATAGCAGTGTCAGGAATCTGCAATCTTGGTGCCTATGACGCAGTGCCTGACATGCTTGTCAGGCATCTGTCGCGCTGCGGTCTACAGAGCCACCATTGGCAGCGTCTGACAGTGCTGTCAGACGTCTGTCGGGCCTGCGGTCGACAGCGTCAGGTCCAACACCAGCTTGGCCAGGGGCGGCTGCGTGCTTGGATCTCTGGCTTGTGCATAGAATTTTGTGCACAGTCATTTGTGCAGCAAAGGCAATGAGAAATTGCCTTGAAAATTGAAAATTTTGTTTCTGCACATTTGCCTTGGGAATTGTGCCAGGCAAGATTGGTTTTTTGCACCTCGGTATCCGTGCAACTGGAGGCTGACAATTTTCATGCAGGGTACTTGAAGATCAGTTCCAGTTAAGACAGCCAAAGCATGGGTAAATTATTGTATTTTTTATTTTTTTTTACTATTTAAGGTAGCATGTTAAATTTAATTTTTATTAATTTAATTTTTAATAACTTGATTAAAATTCATTAATCTTTGATTTAATGAAATTTAATTTTTTTTAATGAAGTTATTTTTAAATTAATAAATGTTAAATTGCACCTTAGATTAGTTTAAAAATTTCAAAATTTTCAGCCTTAGGGGTAAAATTTTCAAATTTTGAAGCACTCCATTGTAACAAGGAAAAAGTTCCATTTTTCTTTCCTTGATTAGTGCTGTCTCATTTTTACTCCTGGATTATACCCAGGAACACATGGCTTCTGAATTGGCTGCCCAAGTGGCAGAATTGGCCCATGTTGTAAACACTTTGGCAGATAAGGCTAATGACACTACCATGGCAGAAGTCCTTGGCAATCTTGCCATGAAGGTAAATGACATTTCTTTGCATAATGCTTCAACTTCTGCTCATGATTCTCGTCTGAGAGTTCATTGTGAAGTTCCATTGTATGATGGATCCAGGAACCCTGATGTCTTGAATAGTTGGATTCTTGACATGAGTTCTTGGTTTTCTTTCTCTCAACTTGCAGAAGATGATATAGTGCCTTATGCTAAGCTAAAAATTTCTGGCTTAGCCAAAGTACTTGTTGAACGAAAACAAGGACACGATGTACTCACTACATGGGATGAGCTTGTCCAATGTCTTAAGACCAAATTCTATCCTTCAAATTATTCTAGGGAATTGGTTATTAAATGGTTTCGTTTTCGACAAAGTACTAATATGTCTGTACAAGAATATATTTTCCAGTTTAACAGGTTTAGAATACTTGTAAATGTGGAGGATGATGTTCCAGGTTTGATTCTCAAATTTCAAAGTGGCTTGTTGGAGCATTTGTACAGGGAACTAATGTTTGTTTCTATGGAAATTTTGGATTCAATTTTCAACCAGGCGCAGCTTGCGGAGGACAAGTTTAAGGCGCAATCGCAGGCATTTCGCACACCTGTTACTCAAGTGGTTGCAAACTCATCAAAATGGAATAATTCTTTCTCACAAAAGAAGAATTTTTCTCAAAAGAAGAATGTGTCTTCTCCATCTCCTTCTTCTCCTTCCCCTTCCGCTTCTACTCCTTTTTCTTCTTCTAAATCTTCTTCTTCTTCTTCTTCTAAGAAATTATGCAATTATTGTAAGAAGAAAGGCCATGAGAAAGCTGATTACTTTAAGCTCAAAAAGAAGAGTTTAGTAATTACTACTCAAGAGGAGGATGCTTCCAAGGGTCCCCTTGAGTCTGTAGGAGAGAGTAGAGTATATACAAAATTACAAGGTAAGCTTAATGAAGTTACCTTAGTAAATGTAAGTTCTTCAGAAGGAGCTCGTGATGCTTTGTTCATCACTTGAGCCCACTTGTAATTATTACCTAGGCCAGTCTTTGCATGGTAATTATCTAAATTTCCTTGTATTTTGAATAACAAAATTGATAGTCCAATAAAATTTGTAGGATCTATATTTGTGAAGACTTTCACGGATCCACAAGTATGTTATTAGTTCAAATGTTGATAATATTTTTTATAAAACTACTCTCAAATAAAAAGACTCATCATTAAGTTGTTTACTTTTCAATATTGCTAGTATTTGATGACTTAATGGCTCTATGGTTAGTGGTTTGAATTTGGAAAGATCTTTTTTTGGAATCATCTACTTGATGAATGGTGTATGCATATTCAATTATGAAGTGGTTCCCCTACAACTCTAGAAAAAACATTGGCAAAATAATTTGTAATTAGGTTTGTGGCTCTCAAGCCTTAGTGTCAATGCTAACCCATTTTGTAGAAATGTATGCTACAAAAAAACATTTTCATTATATTCTCCCCTTTATTTCAAATATCATGCATGGTACACTAATCTATTTTGCTATTTTATTGGATGAGTTCATCAATTGGATCCCTTTCGGCTATGAATGTGTCAAAAAATTACAAATATATATGAAGAGGATCCTTTCCAATTACATAGGTCCAATTATCAAAACTACTATTTCTTGATCAGAAGCAAGCAATAACCAATCATTTCTAGATAATTTTCAACTGTAAAATTTACCAATTGGTAGTACCTAATTCAATGAAATATTAATAATATTTGGCATTGATATTTTTATCTTGATTTGAGTGCTAATCTATCTAATCTTCTAGAAGGTATAACTTTTGCATATAGAAGCATTTGGAACCCATTTGTTTTCAATTTGCATGATTTTTTAAGATCTATGCAATACTTACATTAGTTTATGGGTCTATTATATTTCTATGTGAACTTTTGTATAAAATGGATCATTCGGTACTTGTTACTTGTCTCAATGGATAAAATTATAGCACCTAGTTAGCTCAAATGGTCAGATTTTTTAGAAGTGAGAATCTTTGGTTTATCTTTAATGGTAAAGCATAAGGTCTCCATGATTATAAACTTGCTAAGAAAGAGGAAGCCCCTGGTTTCTTTTTCATGTTAGTTGATCCAAGTGTACTTTTCCACATAAGAGAGAAGAATAATCTCATTAAGATATGCATAACACCAAAGGGTATCTATAAAAAATTAAGTGCTAGTGAAGTTAAAAAATAGAGACAAAGTTTTCCAATATTCAAATTTTATATTTTAGTAATATTGAAGATTATATATCTTACTTCAAAGTCCTAAAAGCTAACCTAGCTATGGAAGGAGGCAAGGTAAAGGGAGATGAAGATTATACATAATCTATAAATTTCAATCTTACTATTCATTTTTATACAATTTGATTGGTTCTTTATATTAATGCTATGAATATCAAGGAGCCACAACCTATTTCTCTTGAATAAAATTTTAAACATTCATTATAAAATTGCAACGAAAAATTATGGATCTCTTTTTCATATACAAGATCATACAAATGAATTTAAGTAAATAGATTCTAGGCTCTTTTGCCTAAGGAAAATCCTACTAGTTCAAATAAGTCAACCATATATGAGTGTTATAAAAATTAAGGACACTCCATCAAAAGTTGCATAACAAGATTGAAGAATATTGTGACAGAATTCTTGATATCTAGACACAATATTTCTTATGATGAAGAAGCCAATTCCAAGTTCAAAAGTGTGAAAGAGTATTTATGAGTACTATTGATGTGGCCTATAGGTAAGTGTGAATGTAATCCTACAGGCATTCTTCATGTAATCCTATGGTAATCACTTATGTAAGCCTTCAAACATCATTTATCTAGGCCTTTAGGCATATTTATGTAAGCTTAAGAGCACCCTTTGTGTATTTACCCTTAGTGATAATGGTTAATACACCTCTATGAATAACCTTGCTAAAAGGGTGTAATATATATTATATTAAACTTCTTTTTTCAACTTAAGTTATGTCAGCTTGAGGTTAACATCTAATTGGGGATTTGGTATCACTATACTGCCAATTACCGATCCATTGTATTAGTGTGTGATATATAAATAAAATATTATGGGGTGCCTATGGGAACCCACCCATTATTCCTTTTTTCCCATTTATGTATATCTCTCTCTCTTATTAATTTTTTTATCAATGTCATATTTATTCATTCTTGTATATTTTTTGGGTATGATCATGGTGAATGCATATTTCAAAATGTTTTTGGAAAGTTATGAATCTCAATATTATTATTCATAAAATGAAAGGTAAAGTTTATTATATAGCATAATGTCCATCTAATCTCTAAAAAAAGAAAAAAACAATACACATGTTAACTATAATTAAATTCCAAGGAGTACATAAATAAGAAAATTAGGGAGATACATCCACAATAAAGGAGGTAGTTTAACAAGGAATTCCCTCCTTCCCCCCTTAAAATAATCCTCCTAAAATCTACCCAAGAATATGGGGGTATCTCTCTTTGATCATAGTCATTTATTTTGAAGTGGTTAATCCTCATTGTGAAAATCCTATAGGACTCTAACATGGTCCAATATGCAACCTTTCATGTACTATGTATGATGGTCCACCACCTAAATTGGATTGGTGTGCATACCTAATTTTGGGGTTGCATGCAATCTAAAATGTGATTTGGGTTTAATATGTATCTTTACAACATAGAAACATGAAACAAATTATGAGTTCACCCTAGGCTAGGGAACATGACTAATGTATAGACCACTAGTTTAATACTCTCAAGAATATCAAAGTGTCTAACAAAATGAGGATACAACTTATAACCTTTATTGCAATGCATATAATTTTTATTGGGTCTCAATCTAAGAAAGATCTTATCTCCCATGGAATAAATCTAGTCATTATGCTTGATATCTACTTGTAGAGTGTGATGAGGATTGATGTTAGATCTTTCATATGACCCCTCTAGTAGTTCCTAGCTAGGTTTGCATAGTTTATTTCTAGCAAATTAATATTGTAAGTGAGTCTCCTTCTCACATGCACTTGTGGGCACTAGTTATCTTCTAGTTGTCATTTAGAGTGTTAGTTAGTAAGTGTGAACTCAAAGTAGGAAGTGTGTACTTCAAGATAGCTAAAATGGATCTTCTAGTTAGCAATATTCCTTTCTCTTAACTTAGAAGTTTACGTGCATTCTCCTTTGCACCTTTGTAGCTTTTGGTTAAGCATATTGGATCAAATCCATGATTTCATGGGTTGGTTATGTATTTTGGGCCATTAGTGCCTATATATTGAATTGTAAATAATAGAACACTTAGTTGGATTTTCAATCCTTTTCATTGGTATCAGAGCCTAGTTCATGTTTGCACTAGGGCTTGTGAGGTGAGAGGATAGGAGATAGTTTTAGTATGAGAAATATTTTCTCATTGAGGACTCGGTTTAAGCCCAAAGGGAGCTTGAAAACCATTCGGAGAAGGAAGTTCCTTCGCCGACAAACCCCTCGTTCCAACTTTTTGCTTATGCTCAAGAGGTATAGGAAAAGTTTGCCCCAGAGTTCTTCGTATATTGATCCTTGGAAGGGATTGGATCGTAGCTATGGTCCAATTGGGATGTGGGGGGCCTTTTGTCCCCCCTTCCCCCCATTTTTGAGTACTGAAGAGCTCCAGGTGGTCATCAAAGCTAGGTCGTGTGTCGACTTAGATCTGGGTGCCTTTCAAACGCTGGTCGTGTGTCGACCGGATCTTGAAAGGAGAGCTACTGGTGGGAGCTGGTTGCTCACATTTTTACAATTTAAGCTTTTAAAATTTTAGAATTAACCCCCCTGGTTAATTTTTAAATTTTTTTAATTGTAATAGAACAGCCTTTATTTTAAGTTAATATATTATTTTATTAATATATTAGTGCTGTTGCTGCTGCCTTGTAAAAAAAAAAAAAATACAGCAAATTTTATTTTTTGTTTGGCAGCTTCGGCCCAGCCTCGGCTGCATTCGACAGCGCAGGCCAGGCCTTCGGCCGCATTCGGCAGCCCACGACGGCATTCGGTGCTTGCCGTAGCTTGCCGATCGACTGCCGTCGGGCAACAGCCGACGACAATCGCTGTCCATAGGACGACGATCCCGCCATCGCTTGATCATTGTCGAGTCCGACAACAAATTTGCTACCAGCCTGACAGTGCCAAGTTTTGCTACAGCGCTCGACGCTGTTCGACATCGGTGCAGCACCCAGAGCTAAGCCGATGACAGTTGCACTGTCCGCCAGCCTGACAGCCTGACAGCTAGTCAGGCTGCGGCTCCGGTGCGGCAGGCCCAGCCGCGCCGCAGCGCCTGATAGCAGTGTCAGGAATCTGCAATCTTGGTGCCTATGACGCAGTGCCTGACATGCTTGTCAGGCATCTGTCGCGCTGCGGTCTACAGAGCCACCATTGGCAGCGTCTGACAGTGCTGTCAGACGTCTGTCGGGCCTGCGGTCGACAGCGTCAGGTCCAACACCAGCCTGGCCAGGGGCGGCTGCGTGCTTGGATCTCTGGCTTGTGCATGGAATTTTGTGCACAGTAATTTGTGCAGCAAAGGCAATGAGGAATTGCCTCGAAAATTGAAATTTTTATTTTTGCACATTTGCCTTGGGAATTGTGCCAGGCAAGATTGGTTTTCTGCACCTCGGGAACCGTGCAACTGAAGACTGACAATTTTCATGCAGGGTACTTGAAGATCAGTTCCAGTTAAGACAGTCAAAGCATGGGTAAATTATTGTAATTTTTATTTTTTTTTACTATTTAAGGTAGCATGTTAAATTTAATTTTTATTAATTTAATTTTTAATAACTTGATTAAAATTCATTAATCTTTGATTTAATGAAATTTAATTTTTTTAATTAAGTTATTTTTAAATTAATAAATGTTAAATTGCACCTTAGATTAGTTTAAAAATTTCAAAATTTTCAGCCTTAGGAGTAAAATTTTCAAATTTTGAAGCACTCCATTGTAACAAGGAAAAAGTTCCATTTTTCTTTCCTTGATTAGTGCTGTCTCATTTTTACTCCTGGCTTATACCCGGGAACACATGGCTTCTGACTTGGCTGCCCAAGTGGCAGAATTGGCCCATGTTGTAAACACTTTGGCAGATAAGGCTAATGACACTACCATGGCAGAAGTCCTTGGCAATCTTGCCATGAAGGTAAATGACATTTCTTTGCATAATGCTTCAACTTCTGCTCATGATTCTCGTCTGAGAGTTCGTTGTGAAGTTCCATTGTATGATGGATCCAGGAACCCCGATGTCTTGAATAGTTGGATTCTTGACATGAGTTCTTGGTTTTCTTTCTCTCAACTTGCAGAAGATGATATAGTGCCTTATGCTAAGCTAAAACTTTCTGGCTTAGCCAAAGTACTTGTTGAACGAAAAAGAGGACACGATGTACTCACTACATGGGATGAGCTTGTACAATGTCTTAAGACCAATTTCTATCCTTCAAATTATTCTAGGGAATTGGTTATTAAATGGTTTCGTTTTCGACAAGGTACTAATATGTCTGTACAAGAATATATTTTCCAATTTAACAGGTTTAGAATACTTGTAAATGTGGAGGATGATGTTCCAGGTTTGATTCTCAAATTTCAAAGTGGCTTGTTGGAGCATTTGTACAGGGAACTAATGTTTGTTTCTATGGAAACGTTGGATTCAATTTTCAACCAGGCGCAGCTTGCGGAGGACAAGTTTAAGGCGCAATCGCAGGCATTCCGCACACTTGTTACTCAAGTGGTTGCAAACTCATCAAAAGGGAATAATTCTTTCTCACAAAAGAAGAATTTTGCTCAAAAGAAGAATGTGTCTTCTCCATCTCCTTCTTCTCCTTCCCCTTCCGCTTCTACTCCTTCTTCTTCTTCTAAATCTTCTTCTTCTTCTAAGAAATTTTGCAATTATTGTAAGAAGAAAGGCCATGAGAAAGCTGATTGCTTTAAGCTCAAAAAGAAGAGTTTAGTAATTACTACTCAAGAGGAGGATGCTTCCAAAGGTCCCCTTGAGTCTGTAGGAGAGAGTAGAGTATATACGAAATTACGAGGTAAGCTTAATGAAGTTACCTTAGTAAATGTAAGTTCTTCGAAGGGGCTCGTGATGCTTTGTTCATCACTCGAGCCCACTTGCTTCATAATTTTGCAACTGATTGTATAGTGGATAATGGCTCGCAGAAAAATCTAATTGCGAGGTCCATTGTCGAGCGTTTGAAGTTACCTATGGAGCCTCATCCTCAACCTTATTCTTTGGGTTGGAAGGATAGTGGAAGAGGCTCAGAAATCACTCACACTTGCACTTTAAAATTTGCACTTGGCCCACATTTCATAGATCAAGTCACTTGTGATGTGACTCCTATGGATTGTTGTGGGATTTTGCTTGGACAACCTTTTCAATATGATAGGAGAGCTGTTTATGATGCTTTCAAAAGAACCTACACACTTCAAAAAGATGGTAAGGTCTTTCTCATTAAAAGCACCAACACTCCTAATATCATTCTAAGTTCCAAGCAAACGAAAAGAGTAATTAAGAAAGGTGGTGATGTTGCTCTAATTTTCATTCGCTCTCAAAACACTTCTACATCTACATCCATTACAAAGCAACACTCTTCAATGGATAAAATATTGCAAAGTTATTCACACATATTTCAGGAGCCAAAGTCTCTTCCTCCAATTCGCACAATTAATCACAAGCATTGAAATAATTCCTGGTTCTTCTCTTCCTAATGCTCCCATGTATAGACAATCTATTTTGCAAAATGAAGAAATAAAAAGGCAAATAGAAGATTTGTTGTCTAAGGGTTTCATTAAGGAAAGTACTTCTGCTTGTGCCTCACCTATTTTGTTAGTTCTTAAAAAAGATGGCACTTGGAGATTATGCATTGATTTTCGTGCTTTGAACAGAATTTCTGTGAAGAATAGATATCCCTTACCCCGCATTGATGATTTATTAGATCAGCTTCAAGGAGCTAAGTTCTTTTCAAAAATAGATCTCAAAAGTGGATATCATCAAGTGCGTATCCAAGCCGAGGATACATGGAAGACAACTTTCAAGACGAAGATGGGCCTCTTTGAATGGTTGGTCATGCCCTTCGGTCTTACTAATGCTCCTGCAACCTTCATGAGGTTGATGAATGATGTATTTCGTGAAGTCCTTGACAAATTTGTCATAATATATCTTGATGATATATTGATTTTCTCAAAAACTTGGGAGGAACACCTTAGGCATATCCAGCAAACCCTTGATCTTCTTGCGAAGAATCAATTATATGCCAATTCTTCCAAGTGTTCTTTTGGCAATACTTCAGTTTCTTACCTTGGCTATGTGATTAGTGAGAGTGGAATTCAGGTAGATCCCATAAAAGTTGATGTTTTACTTAAGTGGTCCCCTCCTACAACTCTCACCGAGTTAAGGAGTTTCCTAGGACTTGCGAATTTTTATCGCAAGTTCATTCCTCAATATTCCACCCTTGCAACTCCATTGCATTATCTCACTAAGTCCAAAACTCCATTTCATTGGGAGAAAAGCCAAGAAGTTGCCTTTGAGAAACTCAAAAAGAAACTGTGTACAACACTTGTGTTAACTTTACCTGACCTTTCTCAACCTTTTGAGATTGAAACAGATGCCTCTAAAGTTGCCTTAGGAGTTGTGCTCAAACAGAATGGTCATCCAGTTGCTTATCATTCAGAAACTTTTTCTGCTGCTAAGTTGAACTATTCTACATATGACAAGGAGTTGTATGCTTTAGTTCAAGCTATTAAGTATTGGAGACACTATCTTTTGGGAAAAGATACAGTAGTACACACTGATCATATGCCTCTCAAGTTTTTACAATCTCAAAGTAAAATTGAAGAATCAAGACATATGAAGTGGGCCTCTTACCTCCAACAATTTCACTTGGTGATCAAGTACAAAAAGGGGAAGAGTAATACTGTTGCTGATTGTTTGAGTAGGCCTCCAACCGCTCTTGCCTTAACAATTATGTCCACTTCGCACTTGGGATTTCAGACTTGGCCTAATCAGTATTCTCGGGATCCTGATTTTGGAAAAATATTTGAGCAAGTGAGTAAGCCTTCTTCTTCCAATTTGCGTCCTTTCCAAGATTTCTACATCAAAGAAGGACTTCTTTACAAATTGGACAAGGTTTGTGTTCCTTGTGAGCCTAGAGTGTCACTTCTTAAGGAAGCTCATTCTACACTTTATGGTGGTCACTTTGGGAAGCATAAAACACTTCATCATTTGCAACGATTTTTCTATTGGCCTAAAATGCAGAGGGATGTGTTGAGATTTCTCAAACAGTGTGCAGTTTGTTGTCGCTCAAAACCAGCTAATAGGAAGTTTGGCTTAGGCATGCCTTTGCCCATTCCTTCCCATCCTTGGGAAAGCATTTCCATGGATTTGGTTAGTGGTTTTCCTATGACAGTGCGCCAACATGATTGTGTGTTCGTGGTGGTTGACAGATTCAGCAAAATGGCTAAGTTTATTCCATGCCGCAAGACAAGTTCTGCATCAGACTTAGCTCAATTTTTCTTTGACAACATTTGGCGTTCCTTTGGTCTACCTACCAGCATTATCTCGGATCGTGATTCACGCTTTGTGGGTCACTTTTGGCATTCTTTGTGGAAGATTTTGGGAGTTTCCCTTAACTTTTCTACCGCCTATCATCCGCAGTAAGATGGGCAGACTGAAGTGGTAAACCGTACACTTGTGCAAAGTTTGCGAATCTATCATCACGCTTCACCAGAAAAGTGGGACTTGAGTCTCACGCATATTGAACATGCCTATAATAGGGCCCTACATTCTTCTACAGGTCATTCACCCTTTGAAGTTTGTATGGGATTTCAGCCCTTGGCACCTTATGAGTTACCTTTGTCTTTGCCTTCTCCTGTCACTTCACATCTTCAGAAGGAGCAAGACAAGGCACACTCATTTGTTCAACACTTGCACAATCTTCAATCAAAGGTGGTTGAGATTTTGCAAAAGACACAACAATAGTAGAAAAAGGCCATGGATCGACATCGAATTCCTCATCCATTTCAGGTTGGTGATAAAGTTTGGTTGCATCTTGACAAGCGGCGTTTCATTGATAAGACTCATAGCAAAATCAAACCAATTCGCTATGGGCCTTATACTATTCTTCAGCAGGTGTTCGAGAATGCTTTTTGCACCTTGATCTTCCCGCACACTTGGGAATTCATGACGTCGTCAATGTAGATCTCTTGAAGTTGTACTTTGACTCTACATTGGAGACTGCACCAGCTATCAGTCATCCTGTGGACGTGGTTCCCGAAGCACAGTTACCATTGGATGCAGATCAGATCTATGACACGAAGACTCGACAGACTCGCTGGGGTCTACCACCTCATATCTTGTGGCTCGGCGAGGACAGCTGCCGCATCAGGCTCGTTGGATTTCTTTTCATCGGATGTCCCGTGACTTTCCTATTCTTACGAAAGCATTGGAGTCCAATGCTTCTATTGTGGGGAGGCATGATGAGGATTGATGTTAGATCTTTCATATGACCCCTCTAGTAGTTCCTAGCTAGGTTTGCATAGTTTATTTCTAGCAAATTAATATTGTAAGTGAGTCTCCTTCTCACATGCACTTGTGGGCACTAGTTATCTTCTAGTTGTCATTTAGAGTGTTAGTTAGTAAGTGTGAACTCAAAGTAGGAAGTGTGTACTTCAAGATAGCTAAAATGGATCTTCTAGTTAGCAATATTCCTTTCTCTTAACTTAGAAGTTTACGTGCATTCTCCTTTGCACCTTTGTAGCTTTTGGTTAAGCATATTGGATCAAATCCATGATTTCATGGGTTGGTTATGTATTTTGGGCCATTAGTGCCTATATATTGAATTGTAAATAATAGAACACTTAGTTGGATTTTCAATCCTTTTCAGAGTGAAAAATAATTTGTGCAGATGATTCTCGATGGATCCCCTAGGAGTCGAGGTAACCATGGGACTATGTTTTTCTAAACTCAGGGGCTCAAGGGATTCAAGGGTTCACCAAGAGTGTTTTTAGGACTCACTCCAAGTCCGGGATGGAGGGTTTGATGTGTTTATTGGAATACACCTAAGTTTGATCTTTTAAAATAAATAAACTACTACAATAAACCTATGCTATAAAATAAATACAAAAAACACAAATGTAAATAGATAGAACTATCCTAGAATGATTCTTATTTTGCATGCAAACTATTCCTAGAACATAATAAAATAAACTTTAATATTATTAGTTTTATTTTAAGCAAGGGTTCAAGAAATAATGCACATACAATTTAACTTAATATGCAAACTAGAAATGATTTCTATTTGATACCTAAAAGCTAAAATAAAATAAAATTTTCCTTTTTATAAACTAAAATAAATTTAATTTCTAAATGTGATTTAAGTTTATTCTATTTTACTAATTATAGAAAAATAAAAACATATAGCAAATGGCCTAATAGATTAAACTAAATATCTACTTGTCTCGTCATTTGTTCTAATGTCGAATTCATGCTCTGAATTCTATGATCGCAAGCCCAAAAAAACTTGCATATAAAAATAGGAACTAGAAAATAGATGGTCAACATTTATGGGCCTACTTAAGCTATTGTGAAGGCTAATCTTGTAGGAGCAATAGTCAAGTCCCCTTGGTATTTTTAGCTAATTATGTGAAGAAAAAGAGTATTTGACCTTTTGGAAAATAATAAGCAACATGTAAAAGAAAAGCTAGGGTTTTAAAAATATGCATAATAAAAACAAAGGAATACAAGACTAAGCACAAAAAGATATTAGAGAAAGTAGAGGTGTGACCCCAAATCTATCACAACCGAATTTGTGCCCTGTAAAGGGTGACCACGAAATTGTGATAGAAAAATAAAAATAGAAATTAGAACACAAAAAATATGTTCTCTAATACACTCATCTAATTTGTGCCCTATAAAGAATGACTGCAAATTCATGATAAAAAGAAAACTACCAAATTCATGCCTCATACGGATAAACCATAAATTCGAGATAGGAAGAAGAGGAGATACACATAATGATGCAAATGCAATTTAACACTAATAGAATGAGGTGCTAATTAATGGAGAAAGAAAAAAATGAAAGAAACACAAATAAATGAATGCAATATTGAACAAATTAAATGCAATTTTAATAGTAAGATGCAATGCAAAGTGAAAATACCCTAAGTGCAACAAAATGTAAAACAAAAATACAAAATGATATGATGGAACTAAAACAAAAATGCAACTAATATAAAATGTAGTGGAATGCAGATGGAAATGCAAAAAAATGTAGAATAGTGTATAAATGACCTAAGTATTGATCTAAATGCAACAAATATTTATGCGAAATAAATCTAAGCGTAACTTGTTTAGAATAAAAATATACAAAAATTGATTTTAAATATTATCTAATAGAAGAAATATACAAAATAAAAATATGGCCTATTGAAAGAAAATATTTAAATGTGATCTAATATAAAGGAAACATGAATTTAAATGTGATCTATACTAAAATAAACATGCAAAGATGAATCTAGATGGAATCTAATGCAAAAAGCAAAATTTGATCTATCTAAGGAAATACAGTAATACAACATAAACACAAATGATTAATTATTGCAAAAACAAAATGAAAGAGTAATGAAAGGGCTCAAGGAAATAACGAAAGAAGTGATCCTATCTTTCTCAGTTGACGAAGCTAAAAATATCTCTTGAATTCAGTCCACCATCACAAATCTTCCACTTGTCCATCAATGCAGCCAAAAACAGATCACACATGAAGATGGAAGAAAGCAAATTTGTAGAAAGAGTTAACAAAAATCACAAATAACAAGAATGAATATGGAATATTATAGATAGAACATGGACAAAAAGGGGAACTCAACCCCTCTATTTATAGAGGGTTTGAGGGCTTAGATAGGAAAAGCAAAAACACAAAAAACTAGGTTTAGGATTGAAAAAGCAAAATGGTGGTGCGAGGGTTAGGGTTTTGAGGGTAAAACCCTAATGTGTCAAATTTATTGTCTATCTAAGATGACCATAAATCTATGAAATCTAACCGTTGGAGGTTGGATGGCCCTAAGGTGACCTAAACAAATTTGTGGTCGATATTAGACGACCACAAATTCAATGAGGTTAGTAAAAGGGGGTCAAACTAAGGGGTGGAGATCTCAAAAATTGAACTTAGCAACTTTGAGTGGCTTCCTAAGCATCTAAGGGTAAATTGAATCATTTAGTTGGGTCAATTTTTCATGTCTACATTTCCCCCATATTTGATGCATTTATGGTGTAATAAATACATCAAAGAAAGTTATAGACACCTACAGGCTAAGAACGATGAACACTGGAAAGGGTGGCAGGTTTAGGTAGAGGGACAATGCAAAAATAGTGTTGTTTTGAACATAATAAAATTTACATGCTTTATGGGGCAATGATGACATCAATACCCCCAAGTTTGGGGTATCCCATCGAGTTTAAGAAGAAATACAAAATTATTGGAGAAACTCAAAATGGTAGACATAGAAGAATGAGGAAGAAAATAGAAGAAAGAAAATAAAAAGAGGAGAGAGAAATGGAGGGATAAAATGGGAGGAATGGTGAAAATCAAGTTCATTTTCACCATGAGAAGGAGAATAATACTCTAGAGAAAAGATAAAATGACACTTTTAATGCATTGTGCAACCATCACGAGGGATGACTCTAGCACAATAACTAACCAAGGATGGGTACGCCTCTAAAATTACCTTCTAGACTAGGTTAGATTAGATTTTTTCTTAATTTTTAATCCTTTTTTTATATTTTTAGAGGAATTACCATGTGGACCCTGATGCGAATTCATGGGACTGACTGTGAATTTAGTTGAGCATAGGCAAGAACCATAGATATAAATTCATGGTTTTATTTCTTGAAAATAAGGGGCATGAAATCATAGAAGAAGGATGATGGGGTGGAAAAGAGAGAGAAATATATAGAGGAAGAAGAGGAATTAGAGAGAGAAGAGAAGAAGAGAGAGTGCATGATTAATATTTTTATGATTTTTTAAATTTTTTTATTTTATTGTGATGTGGAACTAATTAAATTTTATGAATTTTATTTTGTAGTAAGGTGTTTGAGAGTAGAGAGTGGTGATCGGGCACTCTAGAGGATGTTGTGAGGAAACTCACAGTGGCTAATAGTGATGTCCGACAAGTTGTAGGGATAATGCATCTAGTAGATATGTCCTAGGTTGAGGCAAATAGGATCCTCTTGATAGTGCTTATAGAGCGATGGTATCTAGAGTCTTCTATCTTTTGGCTACCTACTTATGAGATAACCATCACACTGGAGGATGTGTGGTGGATCCTAAGGATCCCTATCAAGAGGAGGGTATTGTATAGAGCATAGGTATCTTGGGCATCATTACAATGATTGTTGAGGGATCCAACACATGAGATCCACAAGAGCATCCTACATGTATATGAGATGCCATAGTGGTATGGAGTCGATGCACTTATGATTGTACTATTTAGGGTTGTGGTTAGGCTCTTGGTGTGTCACACCAATAGGTAGCACTTGCCATGGGTATTGGTAAGGGTGATAACAAACATGTGAGATCAATGGGTGAGATTCGCATAGGGCCCATATGTATTGGCCCGTTTGTATAGGATATAATACAATATTATTGATAAGCAATAGAATAATATAGTATGTACCATTTTGCTCTAGGTATGGTGTTGGAAGCACATCATGGTTAGGAGACCACATAGACTACCAAGGCTATCACAAACCCAAAGTAGCCAATAGATTTTATATGGGGATGATACATCGAGCATATCCAAAGGATTTATGTTAGTGTCTTGCCATTAGGGTGGTAGGTGATAGACAAGCTACGAGACCACATGATCATATAGTAATCATGGCATTAGCATCCTATGTGGGCATAGGATGGCTATGATCTAGATCAAGTATGACAAATCAGGTGGGTGACTATAGATCAAGATGAGCTAGACCTCTTTCAATTTGACTGGGTGCAGTGATCGTTTAACATCCTATAAGAGGTGTCATATTTGGGTGACTACTAGTTTAGGTAGGTGTAGAGGGATCTATAAAGAGTCAAAAGGTACCATGATGTGATTAGGTTTATGGAGGACCTAGATGATCCTTTGTACATCAATCTAGGGGTTGACAACATCGGGTTTGCCATTAGGTATAGGAGATATTATAGGGGCAAAATTTCCTCGAGAATATCACCACCAATGCTAGTTCAAAGGTTCTAAATCATGGATCAAGGCATGTAGCTATAATTATAGGAGTCCAATTGATGTAACACCAAGCAATGATAAAAGGGTACATATTAGCCTAGGTAGAGGTGAGTGGAGTTTTGGGTGGATATGGTGATAGTTAGCAAGATGGTCATCCCTATCTCAGGGTTGGTAGGAGTAGGGACAATAGGAGTTGCCCCTATGACTACTAAGGCTAGTTCGAGCAGGATGACAAGAGTTGCCCCCACATTAGTGGTGGTAGGACCTAGTAGGATGGCAAGTTGGGATGACCCAATAAAGAATATAGAGGTAATATAGGCCAATATCACTCACATGTAGTGATATATGGATCTGCTTTGAGAGAATAGGGTATATAGGATAGAGGGGTTGCAAGGTATGATAGGTGACATTATCCTAGAGTGAGATTGAGCCATCATAGAGTAGGATGCAATGATGGTAGAGAGGGATAAATTAAGGGTTGAGTTTGCATGCCTTGAGGAGGATATGGGCCAACTGGAGGAGTGGCAATAGGTATGGGTAGATAGGATGGCCATTATTACTAAAAACCAATAATACCAAGGTATCTGTCTATTACAATAGGAGTTGTAGAGGACACGGGAGGATCTACAAACTTTGATAAAGATGGGGGATTTCAACTAGACAATCTATTTTCAAGTTGTACCAATAGATCAAAGGGTGCCTCTACCATCCTTCCTATGGTCTTAGAGTAGATAAAACTACCAAACATAGACCATTTTGTGGTTTATGAACATACCTACATCGGGACCACCTCCAACAGGTAGAGCATAGGAGACTGGTTTATAGAGATAGGGTTGGGATCGAGATGACATGCCAATTTTGAGTGTAGCATGCTTCCCTAGGCTAGGAGATGGTTGAGTGTGCCAATATTTTTATTACAGCACACTGACACATTGGATTACTTGTACTCTTATTTTTTAGTAATACATAGCTTGGCTACTTTAAATTTTGTGTGTGTGTTAATATGTGTTAATTTTTTATGCATGACTGGATGAATGAATGCAAAAATATGGATTAAATGATAAAAAAGTATGATTAAATGCATGATTAATGGATGAACCTAACTAATTATTAGATGATTAGATGTAGATAAGAAAAGGTGATGGAAGAAAAGGAGAGTAAAAAATAACTCTCTTGCCAAATTTATGTCTAGTACATTAGGATAATGAATTAATGATAAGAGGAAAGAGAAGGGGGAAAAAAAAGAAGAAGAATGTGAAGGCTTATCAAAAGGTTAAAAAAATAAAAATGTGCTTAGATTATGCCATTTGAATCAATGTATATCAAAATAGATTAGTGTTATTAAACAAACATAAAGCCAAGCAAAAGAATGAGTGACAAAAAATAAAAAATAGAGCAAACACCTATGAGGATGTGTGCTTGCAAATGGTCTATGGTGGAGCAATACTCACTAGTGGCCATGAAGCTATCCTATAGGGGTGTAGTGCTCACTAATGAGAACAAGTGGATGGAGTGATACCTGCTATGGATTTGTGGTCATTAGTGACCAAATATGAAGTGATCCCTACTATGGGTGTGTGCTCGCTAGTGACTAAAGGTGGAGCAATACCCAATAAGAATGTGTACTCACATATGGTCTATGATGGAGCTATGCTCACTAGAAATCATGAATCTATCTTGTAAGGGTGTAGTTCTCATTGGTAGTCAAAATACGTGTTACCCAATAGGGGTGTAGTGCTCGTTGATGCTCAAAAGGAATGTTACCCAATAGGGGTGTAGTGCTCACAAAAATATATGAGTGAGTAAGCAAAGCAAATAAAAAGTATATGTGCACATGTGATAGATAAAAGTAGAATAGAATAAGAGAAAGAAGAAAGTGGTGAAAAGTGTGTGTGTGTGTGTGTGTATGTATCCTTGTTGAAATTTTTATAGCTAAGATATGTGCATAGAATAGTTAGTGATCATATGAACACCAAAAATGATATTCATGAGGTATCTATCCTATCCTGTGAGGATATTTTAATAATAAAAAGATCAATAAGGAAAAGTGTGATCAAAAGAAGACATGTAGATAGAAGAATAATAAGAATAAGTGCATATCCTTTGTCTTGGAGAAAAATATAATTGGAAGCTTTCAAAGGACAAAATATATACAAGATATGAAGAAATATATACCTTGACTTGGGGAAATTTTAATAATTATTTATATTTTTTTTGGTAGATAAGATACTATAGCATTAATACCAGGTTTTATAGGTTGACCCAAAACCTTTTACAAAAATCAGCCCAGGGATGTTGATGAACATATCCTTACTAAGGATCATATATATGTAAAATCTACATGCCGCCAAAGCCATTACATCCGGTAAGGCACATAACCTGTTATCAAAAAGAAACTTCCCATACAACATTTTGGGTATACCCCGAGAAAACACACATGCATCATAATTACAAAAAAGAAACAGACACAGATCCCTTCCTTGAGACAATGGAGAAACAAAAAGCTACAGACACACATAGTAGAGTACTGAAAAAAATCCCACAAGCTTTGTATTGACAGCTACTCTTAATAATTATTTGGTAATTGCTTTCTTCCGTATATGACATGCTTTGGTACCACATACTATCTTGGCCAATCAGCCTTGGAGAAGTGAACCTATTGGCTAGATTTATGGCGGTGGCTATCTGGTGGTCCACGTGGATTTGGTTCAAAGTCTTATATTATCATTTCTTTCCTTCCTTGTGATTATCAACCAACCTCAAATTACTAAGATGACTAGGAGCCATGTTATCTGACATGTGACTAACCCCATTAGTCTTTGTGGTATTTCCAAGTAGCATCCATGAAGACTGACAGCTCAAATAATTTTTATTGTGAGTCCAATTCAAAAAAGAGACGAGAATACTCCTAGCCTTCGAAATTATAGTGCCTTCCTTGTTGGTAAATTTGACTATCATTCTTGGCATTCTTGTTGAATAAGCTCCTCTACTTCACTCAGGACACCATGTTCCCATTTGAAAAGTCTGTCACCATTGACACCCAAATTGGCCAGCTTATCAACAATTTTGTTAGCTTCTCAAAAGACATGTTGGGATTTTTTGTCCTATCTTCCCTGGAAAAGGATCCTAGCCTCTTCAAAAATTGTTTTAATACTCCAAGGAGGTGTTTTCCAATTATTGAGGAGATTTATAACATGCATAGAGTCTCCTTCTATGATCAAATTACCTTCTAAGTCTTGAGTCATTTGAAGGCATCTCCACATAGCTCTAGCTTCAGCTTCGTTGTTCTTCATTGTTCCCAAATATTCAAAAAATGCAAGCATCATATTCCCATTATGATCTTAAAATGGGAGGTTTGCTATATCACACCCTAAAATTTTTGCAATCCTTCCTTACCTCTGAATGGGGGTGTTCAAGAAATATAACTTGCTTTTACTGAAATTAACTTTTTGACCAGCAGCGTCCTTGTAGAGTTGCAGGATGTATTTAATTATTTTGGTCTCAACCATCGATGCCTTAGTCAATATAAGGGTATCATCGATGAATTGTTGGTGAGAAACAACCCTAGTGAGAGATTTTTCCTTGATTCCCAATATTAGTTGTGAACTACAAGCATTTTTGATGGTTCTGCCTAAAGCTTATGCCACAATGATGAATAACATGGGGCTGATAGGGTCCCCCTGTCGAATTCCTCTGCGACTTTGAAAGTAACCATCAATTATTCCATTAAATAGAATCGAGAACCATGCTTTAGAAATACATTCTTTGATCAAATTAACCCATTGGTGGTGAAAACCAAACTTAAGGAGGACAACAATAAGAAAGTCCCAATTTAGCCTGTCAAATGCTTTGTTCATATCAAGCTTGAGGGAAAAAATAGACTTGTTAGTCTTATGAGTAGAGTACAGAGCTTCATGAACTATGATAACTCCATCCAAGATTGACCTGCCCTAGACAGATCTTCCCTGGCATGGATCTATGATGCGGGGCAAAATATCTCTCATTCTATTTGCAATGGCTTTAGTTAGGATCTTGTAAGAAACATTGCATAAACTGATTGGCCTGAAGTCAGCCATAGATTCAGGGGTTTACTTCTTAGGAATTAGAGAAATAAAAGTAGAGTTGATACCTTTTGGGATATGATTGCTTGCTTGGAATTCTCTGATAGCAAAAATTACATCCTCACTTACGATGTACCAAAAATCTTGATAGAAACGAGGGGGAAAGTCGTCGGGTCCCAAGGCTTTGTCTGGCTCCATGCTAAACAAGGCTTCCTTAATTTTCTTATCAAAAAAGGGAGCTAGAAGCTTAAGGTTTATATCCTCATTTATTATTCTAGGAATGGATTGCAAGAGAATATCTTTGGCATCCTCATTGCACTATGATTCCTGACCAAGGATAGAATTGAAATAAGTTACTGCCTCCTTTCTGATTTCTGTTAAGTCTTAAGTAATAGAACCATCTATTTAAAAAAAAAAATTATCTTGTTATTGCTTCTATTTCTAAGCATGGTGATGTGAAAAAAATTGGAATTTGAATCTCCATATTTCAACCAAAGAGCCCTTGATTTTTGCCTCCAATAGATTTCCTCACAAGCCAAAATGTTATGAAACTCTGCTAGTTTTGTTCGTTCCTCCTGCCTAGTAGTTTCATCAGCATCACCATGTTGGATCCTCTGATCAATTATATTCAAACTTTCAAAAACCTATTTTTTATTTTCAAAGAGGTTCCCAAAGACCTCTTTGTTCCAATTTCGAAGCTTTTCCTTAACAAACTTTAAATTGCCAACAAGTTTAAAAGCTGCACTACCCCTAACAGACTGCTGCTACCACTGACTTAAGTTATATCTAAAATTGGAATGTTTGATCCACATATATTGAAATCTAAAAGGTTTATTGAAGGACAGAGAGTTAGGGATCTCCAACAAAATGGGATTATGATCAGAGGCAATTTTAGGAAGGGCTTGCAGGGTAGAATCACCAAACAAAGTTGTAGCCCCCTTTGATAGAAAAAACCTATCAAGCCTTTCTTGAATGAGATAACACCCTATCCTCTGATTGCTCCAGTTATAATTCACTCCTCTAAGTTTTACATCCATCAACATGTTGGAGTTCACAAAGTCATTGAACTCATCCATGCTCCTGATAGGTGGTCTATTTCCACCCATTTTGTTTGAAGGGTAAAGAGGAGTGTTAAAATTCCCAGCTATAATCTAGGGGATATTATGGAATATTTCACTCATATTGCCTAAGTACTCCCACAGTAGAGCTCTCCCTTGAATTGAAGTCGAGGCATAAATATTTGAAAGGATCCATGACCTGTCTTTGTTTATTTCCTTAAATAAAATACTAAGAAACTTGTCATCTTTCTGAATAATGGTGCCTTCTACTATCCGAGGATCCCACAAAGTCATAAGGCCTCCAGATGCTCCTTTGGCTAATTTGTAAACCATATCCCCTTGATTCTAGATTTTTTTTGCTATTTTTTTGATTGAATCTCATCAGTTTTTATTTCTTGCAACATGATAATAGTTGGATTCACTTGATTTCTTATTGCACTAACTTCCCTGTGTTTGGGTAGGCCATTGAGGCCTCTCACGTTACATGAGAGGAAATTCATTTAGATTGTTTGGTATTTCTTCCTCTCCCCTTCCCTTCATGGGTTTTTCCTAATTTTTTGTCTTCAGAACCCAGAATAACCTGTTGAAACAAGGTTCTCTATTTTCCATTGGCAATGTCATTATCAGTTTTAATTTTTTGATGCTCGGCATTTGATATTCTCCCTCTTATTTTTTCACTACCAAAATCTATAGGAGACTTCACAGTGCTCTTGGTTTGTTAGGAATAAACTGAGGGGAGGTAATTTATTGTAGAACTAGACTGCCATATTCCTTAGTCTGACGAGTTTCACATATCTCCACCCCTACATCCAAATCTTCTCCTTTTTTACTGTATTCCCCTAGTCTACAAGACGAACCCTCAGTAGGATTCACTTGGCTCCTAGTGATGATGTTAGGGAGATGAGATTTTTTATTTTCCAATGCCTCAACTTTCTTCCTAAGTTCTTCAACATTAGGGTTTGGCTTTGGGATGCCAATTGGAATTGAAGTATTTCTAGCATTAGGGTTTAAGGATCCTAACTTGGATGTGGATTCTAGAGATCGTGCATTAGGGTTTGGATTTGTGATTCCCATGGGGCTTACAGTAATTTCAACATTAGGGTTTGAGGATCCTGACTTGGATGGGGTTTCGAGACAGTCAGAAAGGTTAGCATAAAGGTATTGGGACTCCATGTCTTCTAATAATCCTCCTACTCCCATATTGGATAGAATTGAAAATTTATTTGAAACTAGAGGATTGGAACTTACCTGAGTATTTTGGTTTCCAACAACCTGTTCTTTTCCTTTGTCTTGCTGGGACCCTGCACCCTCTCTTTTCTTTTTTTGGTAGACATAGTTTTCTTGATTGAAATCGCCTCTGCCAGGGAAACTCCTCAATTTTCCTCTGTCTAGCATTCTCTGCTTCTGCTTTTCTCTATTCATTGCTAGGTTATGGCACTGATTGCATAGATATCCTTGATTTTTACATTCTACATAGAATTATGATCTATTCTCATATTCTATTGGCTATTTTCTATAGTATTCTCCATACGATAGCTCCACAAACCTTGGCAATTCATTATTCAAATTAGCATTTACGTAGATTCGTGCATGAGTCATCCTTGTCCTGGCCAAGGTCACATGGTCAATGGAGATCAGGTCCCCTATAGTTCTAGCTATGCCCTGTAGCCAATATTCATTGAAAAACTAGGTAGGTAGACTTGGGAAACGAACCCAAATAGGGGTAATGTTAATATTTTGCTTTTCAAGGTTGAAATATTCACCCCATCGTCTGAGAAAAAGGCTCCTTTTGCCTAGAAACCAAGGACCTCCTATTAAAATGTGGTTAGCATCCTCCATATTGTTAAAATAGATAATGAAGAACCCTCGAGTTAGAGATACCAACTCCAAGCTGCCTACCAGTCACCATTCCCTGATAGTCTCCATGTTCGACCTACCTCCCAAAAACTTGCCTACCAGGGAGAATTATTCCATTAAAAGAAAAGGGCTCATGGAACTTGTTGGGGCTGAAATTTTATTATTTACTAGAACTAGGGGTGGAAGAGAGAGAACCTCCTTTCTTTTTCCTCTAAGATTCTCAACAAAAGATAGCCACTTCTTGGGCCCCACATTGTCCTTCGTATCTTTTTTGTTGGGGTCTTTCTGAGGAGGGTCGGGGCCCCGTGTGATGCCTACCTCCAAATCTGCTACAACCTAGCTGCATTCCTCTAGATCCTTGCTTGATCCATGCTCGAGGTTCCCACCTGCCCCTTCCATACCTACTCTACCTCTACCGCCTTGGCTGAGATTCCTGCTCAGAAAATTCAAACCCTCACTCCCACCGCACCCACTAAAACTCAGCTCACTCATTCCTCTTGCTCCCATTATTATTTATATTTTTAAGGTAAAGGAATATATGAGATAAAAATAAGCTTACTTTGTGCCAATGGATGCAATAATATGAAAAATGCATAAAAAACAAGTTTCTTTCTAGTACATAAATACCTTATTTATGTATAATAACAAGTAGAGATAATTATTAGCATATTAATGGGAGAAAGTAAAATATGTGCTCTATATTGCAAATTCACTACACATCGGTGACCTACTATGAGTGCAAATGCATATGAGCTAAACTTAACTAGGTGTCATCATTTACCTCATTGTCAAGTTCTCAATAGTCTACATGATAAAGTAGTTAGATGCAAGTATGTTCAAGTAGCAAAGTAGCTATATGAAAAGCATAAGTGTAAAAATAAGAGTATGTCAAGTAGTTCATGCAAGTTATGACAAGTAATCATGTAGAATGAGAAAGTAAACCAATGCAAGTTGGCACAAATGAAGTAGAAGATAAGATGATGAAGAAGATAGAACAGAGAAGAATATAAAATTATCAATGATAGAAGAGATGATAGATGTGAATTCACGTATAATATATTTGTAGGTGCTTTATGTTCATTGGTGCTTTAAGAAATTTACCATATAACATTGCTAAGTGATAGTCTCCTAAGCCAAAGTTGGTTTTTATTACAAACGGGCCTAGCAAATTGGGCTAAAACTTTACCTTCAAATCTATTCGAGCATCGGTGTTCTTTTGGTTTTCCTTGAGGACAAGGTCCCCAATTTAAAAATAATGATTGCAAATTTTCTTAGTGTAAGTTTTCTTGAGCCTATTCTGATAGGGTCGAAGATGCTCTAAGGCATGGGTGTGCTTGTCATCCAACAACACCAATTGGTTTAAATAATCTAATGAAAGTTGACACATACTCTGATTGTGCCTTCTTAGTGATAGGAACGATGACTCCTAATTGCTCAAGATCTTTAGGAGACATAAAAATTTGATCCTCTTGAGAATTAGAAGACTGAATGTGGGTGACACAAGAGACTGATCCATCAAAGAAGTTGTTATGAAGTATATCTTCATAAGCTATATCACAAATATTATCTCCCTCAACATAATCTCCTGGGATTATGATCAGCTTAGGGTGAACTAAGGTTATCATATTGCAAAATAATATGTTGGAGGAAGAAGGGGTTCCTTCATCCTCATCACTCCACTCTAAGCCATGATGATCTATGTATTCAAAAAATATAATGACTTGATCATCATTGGTTGGCAAGGGTTGGTTTTTATTAGGGATGTAGCCTATACTACATATCCCAATCCATAGTTCAACTTCCAAGGACTCTTTTATGCCTTTTTGTTGAGGCCCCAAGCCCTTACCTTCATATCCTATACTAGATAGGATATTCTTAGGTAGCGGGTAATCATTGTGTAACAACCCAAAATATAACTAATGGGGTTGCTAATTTTTTTTAAACAAACACATACTACACTAAAAACTAGCATATATCAAGAGATAGATCCTTATCCCAATCAGTACGTGCAACTACAAAAGATCTAATTTAACCCTAAGTTCAAGTTGTCTATCAATATTCTCATAACCAAACTTTTGTCTAATATCTAATTAGGATATGTCTATCTCTATACCATACACAAGTCCATTTGTGCATGTGTGCTACGTGTATTTTGATGAGCTATTATACCCATGTCTATTAGGGTTAGCTATCTCATTTAGTATATCAAAGAGCAAATCCATGTATATACCCTACACAAGTCTATCTATGTGGATATGCGATGCATACTCTAAAATAGGCTACTTGTCTCATATTTGTGATGGGGTGGCCCAATCCTTTTATAGATGGTTTAATTCATTCACCCCTTACTAGTTGGTGTAAGTCTTAATCACTTTGGTCTCTCAAACTAAGTTCACCCATTCTTGGTCTTAAGGGACCCCATAATACCTTAGGTTCTTGTACACTATTTAACACATTAGCATCTTAAATCCTTTAAATAATCTACTTAACTATTCTAAGTATTTTAAAATCCATCTATATAGAAAAATAAACACAGTATAACAACTATATCAAGCATGGAACATGATAGATAAAATAAATATAAAGGAGATAAATCTAACTAAATCATACATAAATAAAAGGTTGTGCAATTAATCATCAAGATGCATAATATATTACAATTGGGAGATACATTTTCATCCTTCAAATAATCATTACAACTCAAGTATGGTGGAATGGACCCATACTTTTAAAGAATAGAATATTACATTAATAATTCAATAAAGGTAAATATTTTAATGTTTCAATCCTAACTTTAAAAGTATCTATCTTGGATTCCTTTGATGTCTTACTTGGTCCTCTAGATCACTCACCTATCAATTGATGGTAGTAAGGGATTAGGAAAACTCATGGAACTATAAATTATGCAACTACTAGATGATATTTTAATCTAGTACATTTATGATGCCAAATTGTAACTATACAATCACCAAATGCATCCTTACAATCATTAACTCAACATCTAGGAAGGTCATATTTCATTCCATCATATCATACTTTAATCAATCAAAGAGATCATAAAAAGCCTTCCTTTAATTATTTTTTTGAATTTACAGGGTGGAATCGGTAGCCGCCATGAATTCGGGTAGGTTGTTCAAATTTTATGGCTACCACAGTATTCTACACTATTCACCCCAGAAACCACCACATATATCTTTGCGTAGTCGGCCCCTATAACCATCATGACACAATCATTTTTAACCTTTTACACTATTGAAAGCACTAGGAAAGGTACAAGCATTCAGTCCAGTGAGGCCCAAGATTTGAACCTTGGACCTCCGCCCCCTTACGGGGTTTGGTTGAACCAATTGGTCTACACCTTGAACCTCCTTTAATTTTTTTTTGGTAGGTAAAAAAATGTTATTGACTATTCGGGTTGAAGGGTCCCGTCCCTGTTACATTGGGCATAGTCAGTGCCAATAGTACACAATTGACATATTCTAAAAATTATAGTCTGGGAGCCCATCACCCTATAGACTAGACAAACCATAAACAAAAATAGCAAAAATAGAACCAAACTGAAGCCATTACAAACAAAGGCAGTCCAACTGCCTGCTGTCACCTTCCCACTTCTACTAGGATTTCGCTTGACCTTCCTCCTTAGCAACATCTTTCTGATCAGGGGCTAGGAGGACCTTGAGCATAGTAGGGATCTCTTGGATTTCACTAATGGCACTGAAGAGGAAAGAGCCCACCTCCCATTTAGCCCTCTCACATTCTAGGAGAGGAATTTCATTTGGAAATTTTGGAGGGTTTTTTCCCCCTTTGCCTTATTGCATGGGGGGTTTGGATCTCTTATTTTCTTCCCTGTTGGCCATCCCTAATTCTCAAAATAGGGTTATTTGGGTTTTGTTGGCTATATATTCAGTTGTGTCTCTATTTCTCAGGTTAGCACTAGAGGGCCTACCCTTTTTCCTATCACCTACCACATCAATATGGGATTTTTTGAAACTTCAAGTTTGTTTTGGACTCCATGGTTTTGGCAATTCTTGGGAGGAATCCTAACATTCAACCTCAGCATCAAGGGATTTATATGGGGAGAGGGGTATCCTAGTCCCGTTGGGTGGGGAAAATTTTGGTGGGGGTTTGGGAGACTATGGGGGTTTGGAGAGAGAGCTTTGGGATTCGAGACCAGTGTTGGGTGGGAAAGAAGGGCATGGGGGAGGAGGTGGAAGAGGGATTTTCTAGGGGAGGTTAGCCTTGGGGTAGGGTTGATTGACTAGATTTGGGACAGGGATTTTGGGGAGCTCCTCATCATATATTTTGGCATTAAGAACAAAATTATTGAGTAAATTGAACTTGTTAAATATTGTAAGAAAACTACTTACCTCATGCATATCACCGCCTAGAGAAGGTAGGGCCTGTTGCTTGCCCTTGTGGTTCTAGATTTGTCCCGTTCTAGCTTTCATATTTTGGTTTTCTTCATGGACTGGGCGAGCTAAAGTCTGGGATTCAATCTGCTCGCTTTTGTATTTCAGGCACTAGGATGAAATATGCCCTTGTAATTGGCATTCAGAGCAGAATGCGAGTTTATTTTTGTACTCTAGTAGCTATATTTGATGGTAAGATCTATAAATTAGGCTAACATGGTTTAAAATTTGAGTTTCTAGGTTACCATTGATGCATATGCGGGCTTGCATCAGACGATTCTAGGCGTGAGTTGTTGGATCAATGGTAACCAATTCCCTGATTGCTCAGGTTATTATTTGGAGCACATATTTATGAAAGAAATATGAGGGAAAATTTGGGATATGGAAGCAAATAGGAGCATAGTTTATGCTCTGTGATTTTAAATCGAAGTCTACTCCCCACTTGCGGAAGAAGAGGCTTCTTCTTCCAAAGCACCATGGGCCCCCTAATAAAATGTGATCTGTGTCTTTCTATATATTGAGGTGAATCATGAAGAACCCTCTGGACATTGCCAGTAGTTCTAGGCACTCTCTAATTCTCCACTTGATTGCCACCCAACACTGGAGTGAATCCATATCAGGTCTTCCTCCAATAAATTTCCCTACTAGGGAAAATTAATTGAGGATAGCATACTCCTCCATAACTTGCTCGGGATAGAAGACATCGTAGCACTGGGTTATGAAGGTGTTTGATGCCATAGGTGAGGGTTTATGTTTCCCTTGGAGTTCTTCAGTGAAAGATACTTGGTTGGTCCTCTTGTCATCCACTTCAGTTTTATCTGATGGGTCTTTTTCCCTGTGATCTCCATTCTCATCCTCTACCATGCCTATAGAGGTTTTACTTGTTATTTTGCTCCCCATTTGGTGGCCATTGGAGTCACTGTGCACTCACGAGCCACTTCTTAGGCTCTTACTCCCACCTCTTTGCTTCTCGCCCACTAAAAAATTAAAATTTGGATGTTTGCTCGCCATCCATCCGTCCTTTGTGGGTCTCTCACACACCCTATGTTCATGTTTATTATTCCATAGTGAGACTATTTTCATGTCTATGAACACCAATCCTTCCTTTAAATTTGATTAATCAATTAATATCCATTTATTTCTTTAACTAAATTAAGGTCCCATGAACCCTAATTAATTAAATATTCAATATCCTATACTATTTCATTTAAGCATAGTCCATAACTTTCATTTAACAAAAATATAAACTCTAATAATTCATTTAAACAAAATTTACAAACTTCATTTATCAAAGAGTATAAACTATACTAATTCATTTTAGCATGATCTATAAGCTTCCATTTACCAAAAATATAAACTATACTAATTCATTTTAGCATAATCTATAAGATTTTATTAAACAAAAACAACATGATATTTCATTTAAATATTATCTATTTTCTTTCATTTAAATAAGCAATATAATCTCTTATTTCCAACATTGGTCTTTTTTTTCCAATTAAATAAAGCAATATAATATTTCATTTTCAATATTGGTCTATTTTCTTCCATTTAAATAAATCAATATAATATTTCATTTCCAACATTGGTCTATTTTCTTCCATTTAATAAAGCAACATAATATTTCATTAGATTATTGTTCTAAATTTCCTTTATTTCAATATAAACAATATATTTGCCCATATTTTTCATTAATATTTTGATTTCAAAATAATAATTCATTAAGCCAACAAGAAAATATTTAGGGTTGTTTAAGCACACAAATACCTGTAAAGATCGATCAACCCACCCAACAACGATGATAACCAAGGCAACCAAAGAGCAACTGGTAGTAAAGCCTTCCAACATTTAATCAACAAATAGGATGTGGACCAAGGGAGCTTACTATATTGGGCAAGGCTTAGCCAAGCATCAAGACACTTGGTTATAAGCCTATAGGTGCTACGCACCTTTTAATTTACCTTTGTCCCACTCCATAATTCATGTGGGACAAAGGTAAATTAAAAGAAACCAAGCATGTGCCACTTGAGCTTGCCCAACACAATGTAGGCACCAAGACGACCCAGGGGTGGGTGCACAAGCCACAATCCCTCCCAAAACTACCTACTGAGATCTTTAATAGTGAACAAATGGTATAAACCCTACATTGTTGCTACAGGTGAGACTTACTAGAAACCAAACCCAATGATTAAAATCATTAATATAAGCATTCAGATGGTTCACACAATTCATTTTTAATTGATACTGTATCGCTCCAAATTTTTTGCATCCTTACCTTCAGGCTATAGGATCCACGCCCGGAAGGGGAATGCGAGAAGGATGGGACAATACCTCGGACTGAGAGGCCCTTTGAAGGTCGCACCTCTCGGGGGAGGGGTATAAGGGTGAATTTTCGATGGATGGTGGGTTCACCAAGAAACTTTTGAGTGGCAGTTTCCACGCCTAGGTTGAGAGTAGGTTTGATGTGTTCATTTTGTGCTTTAATCATTCAATTCCTAGGTTTGGCCAAGATGAATCTAAGCTATTCTATATGCCAATGCTGATTTATATGAATACAAAGAACATAAATAAGTGCTAAACATAGAAAATATGCTAAATGAGACAGAATATACCCGATTTCGGATGTCTGATGTAGATTCAGAGTTTTATAGAAGTCCAAATCATCTCAAATCATACGTAATCATCTGAAATGTCATAAAATCATCTCAGATCTCAGTCGGTCATCTGAGATCAGACGAGATCATCGTCGATCTAACGAATTCATCAGACGAATTCGTCAGAAACCTGCAGTCATAGAGACAGATACCAAAAACCAAAAATGCAACTGCAAAAGCAAGGGGAAATGATAGAAATGATAGTAAATTTGCCTAAATGATAGATCCAGATAGCGATTAAAGGAAAATGCGTTACTTTAATAATTTATTTTAACTTTAGCATGCATCTGTACTAAATGAGGTGAACTCCAGGATGCAGAAATAAAATAAACCAAGTTAATGCATAAGAAAATGAAGAGAAAAGATAAGAAAAATGCAAACTTTGGGCTCTGATTGCCCCCAATCTGGACTACAGTCAGGATCGCCTCCAATCATACGAGATCATCGCCGATCCTCGATAGGATCGTCCGAAATCGTCTGGAATCGCCTTCGACGATCCGAGCTTGCTTTGGCTGAAAAATAGTAAAATTCCTGCAAGAAAACTTGAAATACAAAATGCAAACGATGGTGCGAGGATGTTCTAATGCACAAGGAACTAAATTTGTAGGGAAATCAATCAGCTAGGGGGTTCAGGGGGATAAACTGAGAAAATCCCAGTTTATATAGGATTAGGGAGAGGTTAGGAGGTTGGAGATCATCCCAATTTGGGAGATCTCCAATGGGGGAGACTCTAACTGCGTAGACACGCTTTCTGCCCAAGTTAGAGAAGCTGTTGAAACAAAAGCTAATTATGAAAATTTGGTTTTGGGACGAAATCGTCTGGACGTTCTGTTCCAGATGAATTCGTCAGATCTGGGATGATTTCGTCTGATCGGCGACGATATCGTCCAACGGTCAAAACAAATCCTAAAAATGGCACGGAAAACAAGGGGAGCGGGTAACGGGCGGTTAACGGGTAGTTTTGGGTTAAAATTCAAATTTTTATCTTTTTACTAAGGTTTAACTGCGCCAATTTTAGGGTGCTACATTTTGCCCCCTCTTTAGCAAATTTTTCGAAGAAAATGCGTTAAAGATGAGTTCTTCTTGTTTTACGAGAAAGCAAAAATTTACTCAATTTTCTAGACGACGATTCTAGGTCGAATCGTACGACTGCTGACTATGGTGCCCCCTCCATGTTTTTACCCAAATCGAACGTTTGAGGTAAAAGCACGAAAAAGCAAAACTAAAAAAAAATGTTGTTTTTAAATAAAATTAAGAAAAATAGGGAAAACCCTAATTCATTTTTACTATTTGAGAGCTCTATAGAAAAAAATGGTTGAGACAGCGCACAGATCGACAGAGGTCCAAGCACGGGCTACGGGTAAGGATCTAATGCTAGTAAATTATGTTTGAATTGGATTTGTGCAATTTTTTGTTTTAATTTTTGACTGTTTTGGGGCATCGCGGCCGTTTTTAGGCCGTCGACGACGTCGGGACGAAATCGTCCCTATTTCATCGAAATCGTCTCTAGATCGTCGATTTCATCTGAGGGCAAAATCGGCGAACTAGGGGCGATCTCGTCCAACAAGGGGCGATCCCCAAGTTGCGAAATAGGAGACGATTTCATCCTACAAAGGATGATTTTACCCAATTTAGGACGATATCGTCCAATAGTGGATGATATCATCATTTGATGAAATTAAGCTTGTTTGAATTGCATTTAATTGATTTTAATAATTGGTTTATTAATAAATTTTATTGTTTTATTGTTTGTTTTGTAGAGGGGGTTACTAAAGAGTCGAGAGTGGAAATACGGGGGGCTCAGAGATGACGTGGCCACGCTCGACCAAGCGGAGCGAGACCGACTAGCATAGGTTGGACTACAACATGTGGCAGAGATGCCACAAGTACCGACGGACATGGGGCTACTGACAGCCCTAGCAGAGAGATGGTATCCGGGGTCGTCCTGCTTTTGATTACCGATAGGGGAGATGGCTCCCACACTAGAGGACGTATGGAGGATCTTGAGGATCCCCATACAGGGACGACTGATGACTCCTACGGCCAATCAAGGCCAGGCTATGATGAGGTTGAGCGGAGACCCAAGCTTCGCCCTAGAGAAGGGCAGAGTAAACATCGAGTCACTGAGGCAGATGCCTGGGGCATCTAGGTTGACTCGGGTATTGGCGGGGATAGTGGGTGGCCTACTGCTATGCCACCAGAGCAGGTGCAGATTACCCTGGCTCCTATCAGATGTGGTCTATGACATGAGAGACCACGGGTACAGATTTGCATGGGGGAGCTTTGTACTGTGCCATTTGTATAGGATCCTACATGGGGTCATATACAAGGGAGGCCGATGTCTGGTTTTGACATCACTACTATAGATTTGGTGTTGGGAGCACATTGCGATGTGGAGGCCGATAGGACTCCCACTGATAGGGGTTGATCGGGAGAGGCCCCGGGTTTTCTATTGGTGGCTCCAGAGAGGGTCACAGTGACGGATAGATCTACCGATGTCTCAGAGGTTGCTAGATGACCTCATCCCAGACCAGATCACCTGGAGGCCATGGAGAGAGCATCCAGGGTGGGCAGAGGATGGGCAGGAGCTGGCTCGCATCAGGCAAGTCTGCTGGCTGAGGATGGAGTGGGGAGAGGTAGAGCTCCACCGCTACGACCGAGTTCTATGACATTTCGATCTTCAACAGGGGATCCCTTCCCTCAGGGATTACGAGTACTCCTAGACTATCTGGGATAATACTACACTGAGCGGGGCTCCGGATATGCAATGATTCTAGAGCCAGGACATGGATGATGCCCCCATCCAGCCAGTGGATGGTGATGACACGGGGTTGCGGATGGATACGATGCCTGGTACGTAGGCATCCACCCTCCTCGGATGATGAGGGCACAGGGTCCAGTGCACGTCGTGGTGCGACGGATGGGGAGGCGATGTCAGGCTACTATTGAGGCAGCGTGGGGTCACGGTGGGAGAGAGCAATGATGATCTCCATAGGAGAGACGCCAGAGGATGGCACGGGCTCCACAGAGGCCATAGCAGACAGGGAGGAGGGAGGAGGGATTCCCTTCTCAAGCGGGGGGAGGCCACCATCACCCGATAAGGGCAAGGGTATCGAGGTGGGGGAGAGCAGCGAGATGGCGGCTCTCCGGGCTGAGAATGCCCGCCTCCGGGCTTAGGTGCAGACACTAGAGGATGAGGCTACATGGCTCAGGGCTCAGAGCGGAGGGGCGAGCACTCGGGATCTGGTGTGGGCTATTGCTCAGACCATGTTCTACTAGGGGTTGTACTATCACGTGGTTCCAGAGAACCAGAGGATACCATTGCCAGCCCCCATTGTAGAGCCGATCATGATGGGATCATCGAGGACATCCTCACGATCGACGATGAGGACCCGAGACACTACCTGGACCTCTATGGGACCACCTCCTCCACGTCAGGGTGGGGGAGGAGATGAGGCGGAGAGCTCGAGGGCTTCTCGAGGCTAGCCGCTCACTGCATAGAGATTGTATACATTTTTGAGAGGATTGAGTATGCCAGGGTATAGATTGTGGCATACCAATCCGGTTTTGATATGATGTATATAATTTGTTGATATATATATATATATGGTCTTGTTGATGATATGACTTGTGTATATGTTGTATGATGCTTTAATTTTGGATTTGTTGATTAATTGTTCGTGTAATTATGTCGTTTGGAAATAAATTATAATTTTATGTCATGCCATAAAATTTAAATGAAATAATCTGATGTAAACAAATTGGTTGTTTTGGTGGTGTGTTTTGATGAAAAATAAAGAGACTTCTAACAATAATTTCAAAGGACATTGTCGTTGTTATAGACCATTTCATGGAGTCGCCGCTCACTAGGTCGTCAAGCTAATCCCAGTAGAGAAATATTGCTAAAAGTAAAAGAGTGCTTAAGAGACTATCTTAAGACTTTGTGTTGTGATGATGAAAAATGATGATGATGATGATGTGTTTTCAGATTTTCATAAAAATATTATGCATGAGATATTAAAAGAAATATGATTTTTGCTAGGCATAAATTCCTAAGTGTGATAAAATTTTTGAATAATTCCCTAGGAATTATACCATGGTTGCAAAATGGAATGTTGACATAATGAAATGAAATAGAAAAATGTGTTCGTTCTTTTTAAAGCATAATTTGTGTAACATAATGATGTAAGCCATATGTTTTTATAAATTAAAATTAATGGGAAAATAAGATTAGAACAATGGTTTGCGCTAGGCATAGAATTATAGGTATAGACTTATACCATCATCGCGAAATCCAAAAAGGAAATTGATATTTTAGTTTTATTGCATGATTGATTTTTGATTTTGAGATAAACAAAAAATAATAATATATAAACATGACTTTATTTACTAGGTTTTTGAATATGTTATTTGAAAGAATTTTAGGATTTTTGAAAACAATGTATGTAATTGTTTTTATACTAAACAGATGTTCTTAAATAAGAAGATGAAATTATTCCAACAAGAGTTGCAAAAATATTTTAAATCATCTCAAAGACAAAATGTAGATTTATAAGGAACCCTCATGTGCAAACGTGAGTTCATTACTGATCTTGATTTATCATAATGATACAAAATCTCTCAAATACAAATGTGTGTGCAATTGTATTGTTCATTCACCAATTTTGAGCAAGATAATTTGATACAAGTAATTTGAATTAACCAAATGAGTGTTCGTTGACCATGATTTATATGCATGTGACCATACCATACTACTATGTAAGTTAGGTCATCAAGAGCTAGCTGATCCATAAGCCGACATAGGTCTGTACAAAAGAAGGTCGCTAATGTGACAGACATATCACCACGCTAGGGATTACCCAAGGCCAAGCGGGTTGGGCACAAACCACCTGTTATGGGGCTTACCTCACGGTTTTCGAATAATTGAGAATTCCAGGGATTCAAGCTCATTCACCCTTCTTTTCTTTTCAAGGGGTAGGGAAAGGGATTTTATTGCTTTTTGCTTTTGCTTTTTTTTTTCTTTTTTTTTTTTTGGATTTTTGCGTGAAACTGAGATAATGCTGAAATATTGCTATGATGGTACAAAATGATATTTTTCTTTTTCTCATTTTTTTTTTACTTTTATTTTTCTTCTTATGCTAGGGATACTTGCTTGGATTGGCTGTAGAGCAAGGGATTTTTATTCTGGGTAGGGGTGAGCTTGTCCTTTTGTCAATTCTCAAAGATTCTAGACCATGTGCATGATAGGATAGCGGGGGAAACTTTTCGCTCAAGAAACCATTTCTACTATGTAGCATCATATCGAATTTGCAATGAAATCATTTTAATGTGAAAAGATATGTTTGGTTCAAGTAAATAACAAGATCAGTTCTCTATGCTCAAAACTTTATTTAATTCAAATGTGGACTTTGATATAAGAGAGATTAATAATCATACCAAATAAAATCAAGATATTTATTCATGTGAGTGTGAAAGTGCGGGATTCCAAATAAATGCTAATTTATCCAAAAATAACTGAAAATATAACTGCAATACTGCAAGAATTGACAAGTGCAAAAATAAAAGATGTTTTTGAAGATTTTGATGATTTTGAAGTTTTTATATTTTGATTTTAATTTATGAATGGAAAGAATAAATACTATTACTATTTTTGAAATGTTTATATGGATGACTAAAATGAAACAATATGCAAAATAATAATATATACAATGATGAAATGCCCAGATTTTATGCATAATAGCGCTTAAGATGCATAATGTTCATAGGTTCTTTAAGATCTTTACCATCTAATGTAGCCAATCGGTATGCTCCCGATCCAAATTTAGCAGTGATGATATACGGTCCAAGCCAGTTGGGCTCGAATTTACCTTTAAGGTCTTTAGTTGCATTAGTATTTTTTTGATTTTCTTTCAAGACAAGGTCACCGATCTCAAAGGATCGATGATGAACTTTCTTGAGGTATGCTCGCTTGAGCTTGTTTTGGTAGGCTCGAAGATGTTCCAAAGCATTGATGCGCTTCTCATCTAGGAGTTCCAACTGACTAAGTCTGCCAGCATGATATTCATCTCCTACTTTAGTATCTTGAAGTAGTAGAGCCAAAGAAGGAACTTCTAATTCAAAGGGAAAAACAACTTCAGCGCCATAAACCAAAACAAAAGGTGAAGTGCCCGTGGGAGTGCGAACGCTAGTTCGATAAGCCCACAGAGCAGGATATAGTTGAATGTGCCAATCTCGGCCAGATTTATTGACCAGTATTTTGAGGATTTTGATTAATGTTTTATTAGATGCTTCCGCTTGGCCATTACCTTGAGGATAATAGGGAGTGGACCAACGATGTTGAATTTTATATTTTTGACATAATTTCTTGACATCTTTATTTTTGAAACAAGTTCCATTATCTGAGATGAGATTTGCAAGAATTCCGAACCTACAAATAATTTGATTAAAAATAAATTTGGAGACTTGGGTTCCAGTGCAAGACGCTAAGGGCATAGCTTCAACCCACTTCATGAAATACTCAGTGGTGGTTATGATAAATTTGTGTCCATCAGATGACACGGGGTTGATTTTTCCAATGATGTCTAAGCCCCATTTTGAAAAGGGCCAAGGAGATGAAATAGCCTGCAGCTCTTGTGCAGGCGCATGGACAAGGTCAGCATGTTTTTGGCACTTGTCGCAATGGCGCACATAATCATGTGCATCATTCTCCATGGTAGGCCAAAAATATCCTATCCTAAGGAGCTTCTTAGCAATGGCGCTACCACTAAAATGTCCCCCACAAGATCCATCGTGGGCTTCACTCAAAGCTGATCGAGATTCTTCTAGAGTCAAACATCTCAATAGGATGCCTTCAAAAGATCTCCTATACAAGGTATTACCAATAATTACGAAGCGACTTGCTCGTCTACGTAATAACCGGCGTTGGTTGCTATTACAACCTTCAGGGAAGGTCCCATTTTGAAGAAAGTTAAATATATCAGTGTACCAAGGTTCAGGAGTAGTTTCATTGATTAGAAACACATCCAAAGGTTCTAAGCATGATTTATTTGAAGCGGGTTCCTGGAGTCGATGAATAATGATGGTAGCATATTCATCATCTAACTCCAAGGGCAAAAGAGATGCAGCTGCAGCCATAGCGTCAGCTGCACGGTTGCTAGTTCGAGGAATAGCTTCCAAGGTAACTTGATCAAATAAAGATAATAATTGTAAGACATATGCTTTATATGGACGTAATTTATCATCTCTGGTCTGATAAACATCATTGATTTGATTTATGACAAGTTGAGAGTCACCGAAAACTAATAAATTTTTAATTTTCAGTGCCAAGGCAGCTCGTAATCCAAGGATTAGAGCCTCATATTCAGCAGTGTTATTAGTGCAAGCAAACATTAATTTAAAGGACAGAGGTATAAGATGTTTCTATGGAGATATTAAAATAATACCTACACCAGCCCCACTCATGCATCGGGCTCCATCAAAGTATAGGGACCATTGCTCAGGATGGTCTGCCTCTAGTTTAAGGCATTCATCGGGAAACTCAATGATGAGGGGATGGGTAGACTCTAAGGGTGCAACAGCTAATTGATCTGCTATGATTTGACCCTTAACAGAATTTTGTCCTATAAACGTGAGTTCAAACTCGCTTAGCGCAAGAACCCACTTTGCGGTGCGACCAGATAAGTACGGGCGACTCATGAGATACCGCAAAGGATCAAATTTAGCAATAACATACGTTTTTTGACTGAGCATATAATGGCATAATTTCTGTGTAGAAAATACGACTGCTAGACATAACTTCTCTAATACTATATAGCGAGTTTCATAACTGATTAAGGTTCGGCTAATGTAATAATTAGCACGTTCTTTCTTCTCATCGTCAAGTTGAGCTAACATAGCTCCTAAGGCAAAATCTGAAGCAAAAATGTACAAGATAAATGGGCGATCAGGTCTAGGTGGTGAAAGCACCGGAGGGTTAAGGAGATATTGTTTGAGGAGGTCAAATGCTTCCTGACATTCGTCGTCCCAATGAAAAGAGACATCTTTCTTAAGAAGCTTAAGAAAGGGTCCTGTTTTGTCTGCCAACTTATCGACAAAGCGACGAATAGCTTGAAGTTTACCTTGTAGACTTCGTAATTCAGATATATTTGTGGGTGCGGGCATATCAGTGATAGCCATGATCTTGAGAGGGTCAATTTCGATGCCACGTAAAGAAACTATAACCCCCAATAATTTACCGGACTTAACTTCGAATATACATTTAGCTGGATTCAGTCGGATAAGATATTCCCTTAACCGATCAAAGACTTTTCTCAAGTCATCTAAATGATCATCTTCTTTGATGGAACGAGCTATAATATCGTCTACATAATCATGTAGAATATCATGCATCATATCATGAAAGATATAAGTCATGGCTCGTTGATAAGTTGCACCTGCATTCTTCAAACCGAATGGCATCACTTTCCAACAAAATGTCCCCCAAGGGGTTATAAAGGTTGTTTTAGCCTGATCTTCAGGAGCTATCCTGATCTGATTATAGCCAAAAAATCCATCCATTAAGGATATCATTCCACTCCCAGCAGTAAAATCAATGATCTGATCCATGTTGGGAAGAGGAAAATCATCTTTAGGGCATGCAACATTGATATCTCTAAAGTCTGTGCAAACCCTAACTTTGGTAGCTTCTTTCTTAGTTACCGGAACTACGTTCGAGATCCATTCAAGCATAATCAATGGCTTGTATAAAAATAACCTTCAGGAGTTTTTCTAATTCCCCTTTGACTAGTAAGGCCACTTTAGGATGCATTTTTCTAAGTTTTTGTTTAACAGGTTTAGCATCTGGATGGACTACTAGGTGATGCATAACTACAGAAGGGTCTAATCCTGGCATATCTTCATATGTCCAAGCAAAAATGTCTTCATATTCTTTAAGAAATGCAATGTATTTATCTTGTTTTTCTTGACTTAATTCTGATCCAATGTTGATTATGTGAGGGTTATCGTTGGTTCCAATGTTAATTTTTATGACATTCTCTACTTCCATGTGTAGATCTCTCTCAAAATTAGGTGGGGTGGGTGAAACGCCCAATTCTTGTAATTCTTCCGAGGTTAGCTTGGATAATTCGTCTTGAGGAATCGTGGCCTCAAGCTGGGCTATACTAGGTATAGAGCCATCGAAATAAAATCCGTTATGTAATAATTCCTCAATGGAGACATCATGGAAAATATCTCCCTCCAACTCATCGTCGGATTCAGCGATCATCTGAGGGTAAGCTATGGATAGCATATTACATGTAAATGGCTTATTTATTAAATGCAAAGGATCACGTTCATCCAAATAATCTTGGTAAGATATGAGATGGTCATCATCCTCAAATGGGAAGGGCTGACCTTTACTAGGAAATAGGCCCACACCACATCGGGCGGGCCATGGTTCTACCTCAAAAGGTTCTTTCATACCATTTTGGGAAGGTCCCAAACCTTTCCCTTTATATCCCAATTTAAGCATTATAGGCTTAGCTTTAATATACTCATTAGCAAAATAACATCGAGCATATCCATCATAATGTGTCTTGATGTTTCTAGGTATTCTTCCCCAATCATATCCCTTATAAATAAAAGCACAACTCCCGACCTGGTAAATACTTCCCATAGGTTGTGGGAGGCCCAAGGTACGAGGAGAGGGCGGAAATTTATTTAAAATAAGGGAATCTTGCATAGCAGCATTTGTTTTTTTTTATATAAGAATTTTAGATAAATCGGGTAAGAGCTCATCAGTAAGAGCGTAAGAGGTAGAAGGAACATTTCCTACATCTTTGGATGCGAAAACTATGCCTCTGGTAGGTGTAGACATTATAGAGATGTCGATGGATGGGTCTATAGGTATGGA
Source organism: Wollemia nobilis (assembly GCA_028583015.1). Classification (NCBI taxonomy): domain Eukaryota; kingdom Viridiplantae; phylum Streptophyta; class Pinopsida; order Araucariales; family Araucariaceae; genus Wollemia; species Wollemia nobilis. The sequence goes on from JAQPPZ010001340.1 coordinate 2,892,380, forward strand.
AGTTATAGGAGTAAAACAAGAAGCATTGGTTGTGGGTTTAGGATCCTTTTGGGGTCCTAATGTGGTTTGTTCGGAGGATGGTTGAACTATATGTAGAGGTGGAGTTGATGGAGAAAAAGTAGATGATGTTACGGGTGTGTGTTTCACACGTTTAGATGGATGATGAGAATTAGGATGTGTGGATGACAGGGCAGGGCAAAATTGAACTCCAACAAGTTCTCGCCAAAGCACACATATCAAAGGGTCTGGGATCACCATGAATGGTAACCAACTGATTTTTAAATTTGAATTTAACACATTGATGTAAAGTTGAGGGAACGGCTCGCATCGCGTTGATCCAAGGGTGACCCAAGAGTATATTGTACGATGCAGGGCAATGTACAATAAACACGGTCGTGTCTAAGGTTCTCGGACCAACTTGCAATGGGATAGTAATAACTCCACACGTTTCTTGTGTTTCATCATTGAAGGCTTTTATGATCATATCAGTTCTTTTCATTTCATCACTTCTAAACCCAAATCTTTGGTAGAAGTCAAAAGTGCAAATGTTTAAAGATGAACCATTATCAATCAAGACTCGTTTAACTGCTACATCTCCAATTAGGGCAGTAATATATAAGGGGTTATCCTTATGTAAACTATGTTGAGGTATGTCTCTATCCCGAAAGTCAATACAATCGACTTCACGAGTTATTATAGTATTGGCCATGGCTTCAGGTTGAATATTTTGTGGTACCATCATTTGGCTTAATGTGAGCATTAACTCATCCCTATGTGTAGGAGAGGATCTTAAAAGGTCTAAGAGGGAAATTCTAGCTGTAGTATTTGATAATTGTTCATTAATATTATAAGGAGGTTTAGGTTGAACATTAGGCGCGTGATTCCATTTATTAGGAACTTTCAAAACAAATGGAGTTGATCCATCGTTTTGAGTTTGATCTTGTTGAGAATATTGGGCCTGTTGTCGAGTAACAGCTCCGATGGTACCGACAATATTTTTTTGCAGATGATGAATGGGTCTTGGTCTAGCATTTATGGCTTGTTCATTAGAAAGTAATTGGTGAGAAGATGGTCTAGTAGTGACTCTTCTTGGAAATGGTTCTTCTGGAACCATAGAACTTGTGATAGGTTGAATAGGATCTGATTCATCTTCAGAGCTATTCGATTGATTTGAGGTGATTTCCATGTCACTTTCAGTCTCATATTCTACATCACTAAGATCAGGTGTCTGAGTGTTATATAGAGGTCTGGTCGTAACCATGGATAAAGTTGTGTCAAATACTTCCACATCATGAGTAGGTGAATGTCCACTAATAGTCCCTACATATCGGGTAGGAGGGGGAACATTATGATGCTCAATTTGATTAGCCACTTCTTTACCATGCTTTGGTAAAGGATGTTGAAATATGTCCAATGATTGATTGGCATTCTGATTCTGATTTTGGGGGATGTTCTTTTGAGCATTATTAGGAGGATTTTGTTTAGGTTGGAAGGCTTGTACCTCCATCTCATTGTTATCAATCAGGTCTTGTATTTTATGTTTTAATATTTTACAAGCGTTGGTAGCGTGTCCAGGTCCTCTATGGAAATCACAGTGTAGATCAGCTCTGTATCCGGGTATAGTTGGATCAGGTTCCCGGATATTTGGTAATTGGATCAAACCTCGTGCTAGTAATTGTGGGAGAATGGTTGATAGAGGTTGATTTAACCTAGTAAATTCTTGAGGTGGTTTATCAAGAGGTTTCAATATAAACTTCTCCATTGTTTTTGTAGTATTAACATTGGCAACGTTTCTGCTATCGGTGACTCCATCACCCACAACTTGTTTATTTTTATATTGATTTCTGGATGTTTTCTCATCATCTTTCTTTTTAAGCTGTCCTCTCCTAATGAGAGCATCTTCCACTCTTCGGGCTAAGTCTATAGCTTGATCGAAGGTGGTCAAGGTAGCGGTTGATAACTCATAGGATAGTTGTTCTTGTAAATTATTGATAAAGATATCCAACATTTCCCGATAAGGTAACACAAAGTGTAATTTTCCTATCAACTGTCTCCACCGAGCTAGGAAATCAGCAAAACATTCATCTTTGTCTTGTTTTAAGTTGTACAAATCTTTGATGGTTACATGCCTTTCGATGTAGGCACTAAATTGATGAACAAAAGACTCGGCGGTTTCTTCGAAATTCCTCAAAGAATGAGTGGGTAGTTGATAATACCACTCCAATGCCATTCCTCCTAAACTTTTTGGGAACATTTTTAGTAATAACAAGTCATCATGTGATATATCATGACAGGCTATCCTAAACATACGAAGATGCTCTATGGGATCTTCGGTTCCTTTGTATATAGGTAGGACAGGCATAGGAAAGTGTTTAGGATATGGTTGTGCTACAACTATAGGATCTAAAGGCTGACTACACATCTCTCGATAATTGTACGAGGGACGGTAGGGATCTATCTGGTCCATGCGGGAGACTAACTGTTTCACCATGGCTTCCAGATTACTAGTTTGTCCACCATATTGGTTCGGTGGTACCTGAGTATGGGATTTATGAGCGTATGATGGTGTGACGTAAGGATTGGATGCTATATTGCTATTATGCAAATGGTTGGTAGGGAGAGTATTATGAAGAAGATTTGTAGTAGCATTATGTTGTATCCCAGATTGTTGGAAATTGGTGTTAGGTTTCGTTTTGGGCTTTTGTTGATTTGAGGTATGTTGATCAATAACTTGGCGAAATAGAGCAGTGAATGAAGGTTTCTTTTGTGTGGGAATAACTCTAGGCTTGGTAACAGGCACTCTAGGTGGTTGGGTAACCTGTTGTTGTTGCATGTTCTGGATTATAGCGGCCATATCTAAATTGGATGGTCCAGCTTGATCACTTTCTTGATCAACGAAGGACAAGGGATTGGTGCGTGTGTGATATATTTCTTCTAGGGTTGCTTGAGTGTCACTAATTTGATCCTTGTCCATATGGATTGCTCTATTAAGAGTGCCAATATTAGTATTGAGGAACTTCCAGAAATGTTCCATGTTCTCAAAAGTAACATGACTCCTTCCAGAGACATTTTAGGGGATGAGGATCCTTCCTCTCTAACAGTTTCTCTTTGTTCATTTCCTTCAAGCAAACTCTTCTTCTTGTTGGTCTAGGGTTCCTTCTTCCCGAATTGGGTCTTCAGGAAGGACATCTCGGTTTATTTACCTGGTTTTCCTAACCAATCTTCTTCTACTTCAGTCTGTTTCCCATTCCTGAGTCTAGTCATTATGCTTAAACTTAGATTTTAGCAAATATATATATATATATATATATATATATATTTTGCAACAAGTTTGGGAGGTATATATTTTAATTATATACCTACTATAATACTTAAAAGAAAATGTTTTAACTTTTTGTTATATTTTTGTTTTTTTTTTTTTTGTGATTTTATGTTTTTATGATAATATTATAAAGACAACAAACAATATACTAAATGCAAGAAATAATAATAAAAGAATGACTTAATTTTCTATAAATAGTTTATGGATATCATTAATAGGATCAAGTTCATCGGGAGTCATGAAATGCTCCTCTTCAAATTGGAAATTGTTTTTCAAGAATTTGACAAAGTGTGCTATGGTGATATTATCTGCCTCATATTCGAACTTGTAAAAATAGATTTCATGGCAATACTCTCGATATAACACAGCTCTAGGAACTCTATTCCATCTCTTTCTATCCGTAAGAATGACCTCTTGATCCTCTATACGAGATAGAAATTTATGTACCACAACTGCATTCTCAAGGTATTCCTCAAAGGTGTACAACTCGAAAGACACAAGTGCTCTTTTATCTGCTAACCACCTATGGCAAGCTCTCTGAAGTTCATGGTACAAAGTCACCTGATCAGGATCCAGGATTCTATCTAGGACAAACCTCTTGATTTGCCTAAGTTCGGTTGATCTAGATTCAATGATACCCAATCTCCTATCAAGTTCGTCCCACAAAGGTTGAACCCTATTTGTTTGAGGTACTCTAAGTACAGAAGTAATCTCTATGGTTGTTAATTGATTTTCAACATTAATGGTGACAACTCGTCTTTTATTATAATCTACCATCTAAATATGATATGCAATCTTTAATTGTTTGTCTGATGATTCTAAATGCATTTATATTTTTGTTTTTCTTTATTATTTTTATTATTATTATTTTTTTGGATTGTTTTCAAAAGGTTTTTAGTTTTCACGTCGGGTTCACCAAAATGTATCGCTCCAAATTTTTTGCATCCTTACCTTCAGGCTATAGGATCCACATTCGAAAGGGGAATGCGAGAAGGATGGAACAATACCTCGGACTGAGAGGCCCTTTGAAGGTCACACCTCTTAGGGGAGGGGTATAAGGGTGAATTTTCGACGGATGGTGGGTTCACCAGGAAACTTTTGAGTGGCGCTTCCATGCCTAGGTTGAGAGTAGGTTTGATGTGTTCATTTTGTGCTTTAATCATTCAATTCCTAGGTTTTGCCAAGATGAATCTAAGCTATTCTATATGCCAATGCTGATTTATATGAATACAAAGAACATAAATAAGTGCTAAACATAGAAAATATGCTAAATGAGACAGAATATACCTGATTTCGGATGTCTGATGCAGATTCTGAGTTTTGTAGAAGTCCAAATCATCTCAAATCATACGTAATCATCTAAAATGTCATAGAATCATCTCAGATCTCAGTCGGTCATCTGAGATCAGACGAGATCATCGTCGATCTGATGAATTCATCAAAAACCTGCAGTCACAGAGACAGATACCAAAAACCAAAAATGCAACTGCAAAAGCAAGGGGAAATGATAGAAATGACAGTAAATTTTCCTAAATGATAGATCCAGATAGCGATTAAAGGAAAATGCATTACTTTAATAATTTATTTTAACTTTAGCATGCATCTATACTAAATGAGGTGAACTCCAGGATGCAGAAATAAAATAAACCAAGTTAATGCATAAGAAAATGAAGAGAAAAGATAAGAAAAATGCAAACTTCGGGCTCTGATTGCCCCCAATCTGGACTACAGTCAGGATCACCTCCAATCATACGAGATCATCATCGATCCTCGATAGGATCGTCCGAAATCATCTGGAATCGCCTTCGACGATCCGAGCTTGCTTTGGCTGAAAAATAGTAAAATTCCTACAAGAAAACTTGAAATACATAATGCAAACGATGGTGCGAGGATGTTCTAATGCACAAGGAACTAAATTTGTAGGGAAATCAGTCAGCCAGGGGGTTCAGGGGGATAAACTGAGAAAATCCCAGTTTATATAGGATTAGGGAGAGGTTAGGAGGTTGGAGATCATCCCAATTTGGGAGATCTCCAACGGGGAAGACTCTAACTGTGCAGACACGCTTTCTGCCCAAGTTAGAGAAGTTGTTGAAACAGAAGCTAATTATGAAAATTTGGTTTTGGGACGAAATCGTCTGGATGTTCTGTTCCAGATGAATTCATCAGATCTGGGATGATTTCGTCTGATCGGCGATGATATCGTCCAACGGTCAAAACAAATCCTAAAAATGGCATGAAAAACAAGGGGAGCGGGTAACAGGCGGTTTTGGGTTAAAATTCAAATTTTTATCTTTTTACTAAGGTTTAACTGCACCAATTTTAGGGTGCTACAGAGACAAATTGATATTTTAGGGGCTCTAAGGCATAGGGATTAGATATTTACTGAAGGTAAATTTTTTTTCAATCTCTAGCAAATGAAACTGGTGTAATGGCCCAAAGAAAAATGAGACCACAAAGGACATTGATGACAACATCTTGTAGAGACGAAAACCACAAGCAAAGGGGATTTTAATCCTCGAGCAACCAAATATGTTGCAAACACTTATACCCATGGGTTTTTGAGGCTGAAAACCAAACAATCGATTAACAAAGGTTTCCAATGACATCTATGCTAGAAGGAAGAGATCACAAATTTGGTGTTGCTCTTTCAATTGAGAACAGACAAAAGGGATGTAGCCTACAAAGGTTTTAAGGAAAAATATATGCTCAATGACCTAGTTTTCTAGAACATCGCTACTCAAACTACCTAGGAGACATTGTGTCTCTAAAGGAGGGCATAGAAATTCAAACTAGCCCATAGGAATGTGATTAAAGCAAGCATAACATTGATAAAACACTAAAACCAAGCTTTAAAAAAAAAATCAACCTGATAGATTGCTTCTTCTTGAATTCTTCCAGTCTTTGCCTTGGTCTCCTTCTTGCTTCATAGTCCTTCTCTTTCAAACCAAAAACAACCTCTTTCTTCATATCTCCTGGTCTTCTTAACCTGGGTGGATCCATTTGCCCTACCACCAAATTCTACCTCCTATTAATGCAAGCTCGTTGTCTTAAAGTTCTAATTATCCATTTGTAGGTGAAGAGAGATATTTCTATTTTAAAGATATTTTTTAAAATCACCGACCACCCATGCTTCATCTAGAAGCTTTCTATTCTTTTTATATTAAGGAAAACCATACCAAAAAATTATGTTGAGAATTTATTTCATTTTCTTTTGCAAAAGAATAACTCTTTCTTCTAATTAAAAAGCTTTTAATCAAAAAATTTAAATTATTATTTAAAAGATAAATAAAAATTCAAATATCATTTATGTATAATATTCATTATAATTATTCTAAATAATAATTCCTTATTTATTTAAAATAATTATTTTCTAATTATCATTTGAAAATAATATTCATTATAATTATTCTAAATAAATTCATTAATTATTTAAAAAATTATCATTGTCTAGTTATTCTTTGTTTAAATAAATATATTTTATAATAAAATTCATTTGTTATTATTATTTTCTCTTCTCTTCTTTTTATTATATACCCATACTAATATTAATTATTAGTATGGTATATTCAAACGGATTTGGGGTAATGGACCCTTTATATCCATTAACCCTTTTTCTAATGGAGTTCCTCAGCCAATCCATTTTTACAAACAACAAGCAATAAGATAAATAATACGATGCATCAGACAAGGAGGGAGTTTTTTCCATCAACCTAGTCACTCGTCTCAGCCAAAGAATTTATGATAGCTTCTAGGCTACCAACTTTGGCTCTAGGTGGTTGGCTAGTTGATGATTATCCCTAAAGCAATAATGCATACCTATATGAGGGTAGTCATCCATGTTACCTTGAGCCATCTAAGTCATCACTTCCCTTTTCAAGTACCCCATCCTTGGTGGTCGATTCTACCTCTTCCACCCATGGATGTACCTAGTGTTGCACATTGACAACACATTAGCAATATCATATTCTTCAAGATAAATCATTATAGCTAATGCAATAATCATTCAAAGCATTTAATACTAAGCATCCATTAGTCATTCATAAATACATAGCCTATCAGGAAAAAGTTCCTTCCAGGGTTGGGTATGACATACTACCCCCTTGGATTAAACCCAGTCTCATGGGTTTTCTTGTCATAAAAAGTTATTACAAATAAACAAAAAAGTTATTACAAGTTTTCAAACAAAAAGTTATTACAAGTTCTCAAACAAAAAAGGAAAATGTTTCTTCATATCATCCACTTTCTCCCAAGTGGTACTTCTTTCTGAATAACAATCCCACTAGACCTTACATTGTTCTAGAATCTATTTCCTCAAGGATTTGGAATGGAATTCTAGAATCTTCACCGACATCACTTCAATAGCCTCTGGGTTTTCCATCTGTAGTTTAGAAACATCCCACACATGATCAACATCAACAACATATTTCCTAAGCAGGGATATGTGGAAGGTGTCATGGATCTTTGATAGGTTAGGTGGTAAGGCAAGTCGGTATGCAACCAAGCTGATCTTCTCAGTGATCTCAAAGGGTCCCACAAATCGAGGATCCAGCTTCATGGATTTAATTGCACTTTTCATTGGCTTGACCCTTAAAAACACCCTTTCCCCCATAGAGTATTCTCTTGGAGTCCTCTTTAGATCAACATAACTTTTTTGATGGTTAGCGGCTTCCTGGAGCCTTTGCCTGATCATCTTAAGTTGATTCTCCATTTATTTGACCATGTTGAGTCCGATCACAACTCGATCTTCTAAATTATCCCATGATAATGGTGTCCTACACCTCTTTCCATACAAGGCATCGAATGGGGCCATACCCAAAGAAGAGTGATGCCCATTGTTGTAGGTAAACTCTACAAGATGTAGATAGTCTTCCCATTTAGACTTTTGATCCATGCAGTACATGTGAAGCATATCTTCTAGTACTTGATTTACCCTTTTAGTTTGACCATCAGTCTTAGGATGATAAGTGGAGCTTATATTCAATTTTGTACCTACAACATGATGTAGGGCCTTCCAAAATTTAGAAGTGAATCTAGAATATCTATCTAAAATTATCATTTTAGGGAACCCATGAAGCCTAAATATCTCCTTGGAAATTATGTTAGCCACTACCTAAGCATCATTTGTGATGTTTCTTGGTATGAAATATGCAACCTTAGTCAATCTATCAACTATTACAAGGATAGCATCATGTTGGTACCTGGTCTTGGGTAAACCTACTATGAAGTCCATGGATATAACCTACCACTTTTGCATGGGTATATCATGTGGATATAATTTCCTTGTAGGATGTCTACGTTTAGCCTTCACCTTCTGGAATTCCAAGCACCAAGCAACAAAATTGGTGATGTCCTTCTTCATTCCTATCCAGAAGAAGACCTTTTTCATATTTTCTCTCATTTTTCTCCTCCTGGATGGGTAGAATAAGGGGTTATGTGTGCTTCTTGCATGATTAGTCTTCTCAAGTCACCCATTTTTGGCATGATGACCCTATATTTATAGCACAAAAGACCATATTTGATGCAAAAATCCTTACTTTTCTCTAGGTTTTTATTCATTTTGACCCAAATTTCATTGCAATACTCATCTTGAGATTGCATTTCCCTGATTTGATCAAGTAAATCTATGTGAATTTGGGTTAGGGCTACTATGTGCCTTCTTCTACTTAAGGCATCAACCACTTTATTCTCTTTCCCTTTGATGTATTCAATATCAAAGTCATACTCTGCTAAGAACTCGATCCACCTTCTCTGTCTTGCATTGAGCATAGGTTGGGTGAATATGTATCTCAAGCTTTGATGGTTGGTTCTTAGTTCAAAAGGTCTCCCTACCAGGTAATGATGCCAACTCTTTAGAGCATGAACAACTATTGCTAGCTCTAAATCATGTGTAGCATAGTTAACTTCATGTTTCTTAAGTTTCCTTGATGTATATGCTACGATAGAATCATCCTATGATAGTACTCCTCCTAGCCCTTCTAGCGATGCATCAGTGCATACTGTAAAATTTCCCTATGGATCTAGAATCTTGAGTATTGGCATTGTGGTGAGTTTTTTTTTAAGCAATGCAAAAGCAGTCTCACACTTCTCAGTCCACTTAAACTCATTTCCCTTTTTTTGGAGGTTTGTTATTGTAGTAGCTATCTTGGAGTAATCCTTTATGTACCATCTATAGTAGCCCATCATACCCATGAAGCTTCTTACTTCAATCACATTGGTAGGTGGTGGCCAATCCAAAATGACCTTTATCTTTTCTAGATCTACTATGATTCCCTCAACAAATATGATATGTCCTAGATATTTTACTTTTGGAACATAGAAATCACTTTTTGCTATATTTTATAGAGTTGATTCTCCTTTAGCAATTCCAATATAATTTTGAGGTGCCTATCATGTTCTTTCTTATCTTTGGAATAGATTAATATGTCATCTAAAAATATGAGGACAAATTGATCTAGATGCCTCCTGAATATGTTTTTCATTAAATTCATGAACATGGCTAGGGTATTAGTCAGCCCAAAGGGCAAGATTGTAAACTCATAGTGCTCATACCTAGTTTTGAAAGTAGTTTTGTGAGTGTCCTCCTCATGTATTCTTAGTTGATGGTATCCTAACTTTAAGTCAATCTTCGTAAATATTGTAGCATATTTTAGTTGATCAAATAGATCTTCGATTCTAGGTAAAGGATACCTATTTTTTATGGTCGCTTTGTTGAGCATCCTATAATCAATACATAGTCATAGTGAACCATATTTCTTCTTAAAAAGAGCACTGGTGCACCCCAAGGTGACACACTAGGCTTTATCAACCCTTTTTCCAATAACCCTTGAAGTTGTACTTTTAATTCTTGCATTTCTATAGGGTTCATCCTATAAGGAGCTCTGTGGATAGGCTTCACTCCTAGAATTAAATCAATTATGAAGTCAAACTCATGCACAGGAGGAAGTTTGGGTAGGTCTTTAGGAAATACCTCTTTGAATTCTTGTAGGATTGGGTGCTTCCCAAACACTTCCTTTTTTTATTCCTCCCTGACTTCATTGATTTTTACCACATAAACCATCCCTCATTTTTTGAGGGTCTTCTTCAGTTGCATAGCGGATAGTAGTTGGGGTTTGAATGATCCTTGCTCACTATGGATCCTTATTCTTCCTTTTCTCTTTTTGAAAACTCTATCCACCTATCTTGAAAGTTGATTAAGGCTTTATGAGCCTGTAACCAATCCATCCCTAAGATGACATCAAAGGCATGTAGTGGTGCTACATACAAGCATCCTTCGGTTGACTCATTTTCTAAGGTGATTTCCACCATAGGGAAACATTGATCCACTGAGTAGGTTTGCCCAAAACCATACTCAACCTTCCACCCTTGTGCCAAATATCTCAGTCTTTTCTAGCATATCCCTGGCTAGTCTAGAAGAAATAAGAAAATAAATCTAATTTAAAGCTAAAGCTACTTTCTTTTTAGAGGAGAGAAAGAAAATTTACACTCCTAGATTAATGGCATGGGTGCTCTGTTCCAGTCCTGTCTTCCTGTTGTTACCTGTATCCTAGGGTTTATCACCTTTGCCTGAATACCTGGTTCTACTTTACTTGGGTAATTGAATGCATAATGTGGTCCTCCACACTAGTAGAAACCTCCCTTGGGGTGTTGTGGTTGTTTTTCCCCAATTACCTTATTTGAGGTGGTTTTAACCATTCTTTATTCCTTGAGGATAATTGAGTTTCAGGGGTTGGCCCTTTTGTCCATTTACTCAATTTTGTTTTACTTGGGTATTTGACCGCATAATGTGGTCCTCCACATATGTGGCAACCTTATTTTGGGTCCTCTTGGTTCCTCTGAATCTACTTTTTAATTTGTTCTACGTGGGGTGCCTTTGACTTCCCCTATAACACAATTTAGCTATACATTTATTTAGTTGAGTGGGTTTCCATTCTCCCTGTTCATCACCCTTCCTCTTCTTTAAGTAGGTATCATTAGCTGGTTTGAGTTGGCTTACTCATTATTTCTATTGACCTTTCCATTCTAGATAGCCAACACTTTCTCTTCCTTTTTGGGACTATCATTTTTTCTTTGTCAATTCTACAAAATAGGAATCATTCAACTACCTATGTTGTTTTATTTGTTCTCTTTGTTGGTCTATTAGCTCCCCTTGTTGTTCTATTTGTTCTTGTAACATTGTGGCAATGGTGATGAGATTTCCCACCTCTTTGCTTAAGTCCCTTGAACCTTTGTCTTGGGTCCTCTCAATAATATTATTCTCACGGTGTTGTCTATTAGAGGGAGTAGACCTCCCTCCTCTTGTCTTGGGTACCATTCTGCCCTAGTCAAACCCAAAAGAGTAGATTAGATTACAACTTCACCTTATTACACTACTAAAACACAGAGTCTTATTGCTAAAACCACTCTCATCCTATGAGAGGTGGTACTCTAAATCTATTGAGTAATTCTATGCCAAAGGTCACACTTACTAATCGTAAGGTGTTGTAGCATAATAACTACTTATAGGAGATTAATTTCCCCCATTTCTTTAATCTTTAGCAAGTGGGAGTTCTAGGTCTTCCTAGCTTGGCTTAAGAACTAAGCAATGCCTGTATAGGAAGGTACCCAAATCCCTAGCACAATAAGAAGCTCTAGTCCCTCGTACCTAGAGCTCTGATACCAAATGTAACAACCCAAAATCTAACTAAGGGGGTTGCTAAATTATTTTTTAAACAAACACATACAACACTAAAAACTAGCATATACTGAGAGAGATCCTTATCCCAATCAGTATGTGCAACTACAAAGATATCTAAGTTAACCCTAAGTTCAAGTTGTCTATCATTCTTCTACTTATCAACCTTCTATCTAGCATTTAATCAAGATACACCCATCTCCATACCATATGCAAGTCCATCTATGTAGGTATACTACACGTATTACGATAAGCTATTAACCACATGTCTATTAGGGTTAGCTTATCTCCTTCAATCCATCAAAGGGTACATCCATATCTATACCCTACACAAGTCTATCTGTGTGGGTATATGATGCATACTACAAAATAGGCTACTCGTCTTATATTTATGATGGGGTAGCCCAATCCTTTCATAGATAGTTTATTTCATTCAAACTTACTAGTTGGTGTAAGTATTATTCAGTTTGGTCTCTCAAACTAAGTTCACCCATTCTTGGTCCTAAGGGACCCCATAATCCCTTAGGTTCTCCTACTCTATTTAACACATTAGCACTCTTAATCATCTAAAGAATTTACTTAACTACTCTAAGCATTTTAAAACCATCATCATAGAAGAATAAACACTAAATCTAACAATTAAATCAAGCATGGAACATGATAGATAAAATAAATATAAAGGAGATAAATCTAACTAAATCATACATAAATAAAAGGCTAACATAATTAATCAATAAGATGCATCATAAATTACAATTAGGAGATACATTTCCATCCTTTTAATACATCATTACATAGCTTGAGTATGGTAAAATAACCCATACTTTTAAAGAATAGAATATTACATTAATAATTAAATAAAGGTAAATCTAATAATATTTCATTCATAACTTTAGCAAGTATCTATCTTGGATCTTTGATGTCCTCCTTGGTCCTTTAGCTTGCTCATATCTCAATTGATGGTAGTAAGGGATCATGATAGCTCATGGAACTATGAATCATGCATCTACTAGATTATCATTTAATCTAGTGCATCTAAATACCAAATTGCAACTATACAATCACCAATATATCTTTACAAATCATTCACTCAACATCTAGGAAGGTCATATTTCATTTCATCATAACATCCTTTAATCAATCAAAGGGGTCATACAAAGCCTTCCTTTAGATTTGATTAATCAATTAATATCCATTTATTTCTTTAACTAAATTAAGGCCCCATAAACCCTAATTAATTAAATACTCAATATCCTATACTATTTCATTTAAGCATAGTCCATAACTTTCATTTAACAAAAATATAAACTCTACTAATTCATTTAAATGAAATCTACAAACTTCATTTACCAAAGAGTATAAACTATACTAATTCATTTTAGCATGATCTATAAGCTTCCGTTTACCAAAAATATAACTACACTAATTCATTTTAACATAATCTATGAGCTTTCATTAAATAAACAAAATGTGATCTTTCATTTAAAAATCATTTATTTTCTTTCATTTAAATAAGCAATAAAATCTCTTATTTTCAACATTGGTGTATTTTCTTCCAATTAAATAATTCAATATAATATTTCATTTCCAACATTGGTCTATTTTCTTACATTTAAATAAAGCAATATAATATTTCATTTCCAAAATTGGTCTATTTTATTCCATTAAATAAAGAAATATAATATTTCATTAGAATATTGTCTATTTTCTTTATTTCTATATAAACAATATATTTACCCATATTTTTCATTAAATATTTCAATTTTAGACTATTAATTCATTACGCCAATAAAAAAATGTTTAGGGTTGTTTAAACACACAAAAACCTACAAATATTGATCAACCTATGCAATAACGATGATAACCAAGGCAGCCATGGGTCAAGCCCAAGCCGCATGTTACATATCTAAAGGAGAGTCAAACAACAATTGGTGGTAAAGCCTTCCAACTTTCAACTAGCAAATAGGATGTAGGCCAAGGGAGCTTATTGGATTGGATGAGGCTTATACAAGCACCAAGGTGCTTGGATATAAGCCTCTAGGTGCTAAGAACATTTTAATTTACCTTTGTCCCACTTCATAAATCATGTGGGATAAAGGTAAATTAAAAGGAACCAAGCCTATGCCACCTAAACCCGCCCAGTGCAATGCAGACACCAAGACAACCTAGGGGGCAGGTGCACAAGGCACAATCCCTCCCAAAACTACCTATTAAGATCTTTAATAGTGAATGAAGGGTATAAACCCTACATCGTTTCTCCAGGTGAGACTTACTGGAAACCAAACTCGATGATTAAAGGCGTTAATACAAGAATTTAGATGGTTTACATAGTTTATTTTTAACTGAGATAAATCGATATTTTAGGGGCTCTAAGACATGGGTATTAAATATTTATCAAAGGAAACTTTTTGGTCAATATCCAGCAAATGAAACTGATGCAACAACCCAAAGAAAAAAAAGACCATAAAGGACATTGGTGAAAACGTCTTGTAGAGACAAAAACCACAAGTAGAGGGGATTTTTAAACCTTGAGCAACCAAATATATTGTAAACACTTATTCCCATGGTTTTTTGAGGTTGACAACCAAGAAATCACTTAATAGAGGACTCCAATGGTGTCTGTGCTATAAGGAAGAGGTCATAGGTTCAACGTTGTTATTTCTATTGAGCATAGACCAAAGGGACATAGCCTACAAATATTTTAAGAAAAAATAGATGCTTAGTGGCCTGGTTTTCTAGAATACCACTACTCAAACATCTACCCAGAAGATGGTGTGTCTCTAAAGGAGGGCATAGAAAATCAAACCAACCCAAAGGAATACAATTAAACCAAGTATAACATTGATAAAATATTAAAACTAGGCTTAAATAAAATAAAATCCAACTTGATAGATTGCTTCTTCTTGAATCCTTCTAGTCTTTGCCTTGGTCTCCTTCTTGCTTTGCAGTCCTTCTTTTCCAAACCAAAAACTCAACTCCTTTCTTCACGTCTCCTGGTCTTCATAACATAGACAAATCCATCTACCCTACCACCAAAGTCTACCTCCTTATTAATGTAAACTCGACACTTTAGAGTCCTGATTATCCATTTGTAGGTGGCAAGAGGGATATTTCCATTTGAAAAACATTTTTTTAAATCATCGACTGCCCATGCTTCATCTAGAAACTTTCTATTATTTTTATATTAAAAATAAAACCATACCAAAAAAGTACATTGGGAATTTATTTCATCTTCTTTTTCAAAAGAACTTTCTTCTAATTAAAAAGCTTTTAATCAAAATATTTAAATTATCCTTTAAAAGCTAAATAACAATTTGAATATCATTTATGTATAATATTCATTATAATTATTATAAATAATAATTCCTTATTTATTAATGAGATACAAGCTTACTGTAGTGGTAAGGGCTTTGGCTTCTCTTTGAAATGTCCAAGGTTCAAACCCCACTCGGTATGAGGGGACCATGACCCCTCATAAAAACATGTGTAAACTCATTGAAAAATAATTCCTTATTTATTTAAAATAATTATTTTCTCATTATCATTTGAAAAACATTATTCATTATAATTATTCTAAATAAATTCATTAATTATTTATAAATAGTTATTGTCTAGTTATTTAAATTAAAAATTTATTTATTTATTTAAATAAATATATTTCATAATAAAATTCATTTATTATTAATATTTTCTCTTCTCTTCTTTTTATTATATACCTATAATAATTTTAATTACTAGTATGGTATATTCAAACAAATTTGGGGAAATGGACTCTCTATATCCATTAACCTTTTTTCTGACGGAGTTCCTCAGCCAACCAATTTTTCAAACAACAAGCAATAAGACAAATAATATGGTGCATCAAACTTAGGATGGAGTTTTTCCATCAACCCAGTCACTCGTCTCAGTCGAAGAATTTATGATAGCTTATAGGCTACCAACTTTGGCTCTAGGTGGTTGGCTAATTGATGATTATCCCTAAAGCAATAATGCATACCTATATGAGGGTAGTCATCCATGTTACCTTGATTCATCTGAGTCATCACTTTCATTTTCAAGTATCCCATCCTTGGTGGTCGATTCTACCTCTTCCACCCACAAATTTACTAGGTGTTGCACATTGACAACACTTTAGCAGTACCATATTCTTCAAGATAAATCAATGAAATAATTATTAAAAGTATTTAAACTAATTATCCCTTAGTCATTCATAGATACATAGCTTATTAGGCAAAAGTTCCTTGCAGGGTGGGGTATGACACATTGGATAACAATGGGTAAAGGTTCTATCTATGGGTGAAGGATTTCTACTATGAATCTTTTCTTCATGGGAAATTCCTACGTAGAAAAAGGTACACATTCCAATGTGTACTACTTCACCCTTTTTAGGGGGTAGACCCATGGTTCATGGTGAAGGTGGTAACTTTTCTAGATCGAGAAGACTTTTAACTAATTTATTGACTTGATCCTATGATAGAATAATGGTTTGTGATTCCTCACTAATTTAAATTTCTTAAAATTTTTAGTGATTTTTGGAGATGGATAGTATCTAGAAAGAGAAGAAGAATAAGAGGAGGAGGAGGATGAGGAGGAGGAGAAATATTGTGGAGAGGGATCATTGAACATAAATTGATTTTTTATTGGGCTTGCTCAACCATTGAACAATATTGGAATGGGTGAGGGTTTCCCAGGATGGTGATGAGTTGATTTTTAACTTCATACTTAAGGTATCGATGGAGAGTAGAAGGGACAACCTTCATAGAATAAATCCAAGGGCATCCAAGAAAAATATTAAAATATGTTGTGCAAGATACTACATAAAATAAGGTGTTTAAGATTTTGGGTCCTTTTCTAAGGGGGAGGGCTATTATTTCACAAACCTCTTGGTTAAATATTCCTCCTTTAATCTAAAATTTTGGAAGAATTTATAACTGCATATGTTGAGGGAGGAACCATTGTCTACCAAGATTCTCTTGATAAACTTTTCCCCAATATATCTAGTAATGTAAAGGGGAGAATCCCCTTGTAATATTGATGGAGGAAGATCATCATCATAAAAATATATGTGATTAATCCCAAGAGCACCTACAACATTGGCTAAGTTGCTAGGTGGAATATCTTGCGGGATGAATTATTGGATTAGAATCTTGACTAAGGCTTCCCTATGGATAGGAGAAATATGTAAAATCTCTAAGAGAGAAATATTGGTTGGTGTGTTAGCTAATTATCATTTTAAGTGGAAACTATTGTTTGAGGCTTTAAGACCTTATTTTGGGTATTCCTCAAGACTAAATGTGGTCTATAGGGTTGGTTGGATGTCAAACTTGTTTATATTTGGGGTTGTTGATTTGGTTGGCTATGAGCTTGTTATCTTGTGGTTGTAGCTATCATACTGACCATGTTGTTGTAGGAGGTGGCACATTATTATAGAACATTTTTGTGTTATCTATTGATCATGGTTGGGTAGTGTAACAACCCACCAAAACCAACCCCAGAGAGAATTATTTTTATTTATTAAAAACACAATTAGGTTCACAAAGAAGTCCCAATATTATTTTTCAGTATTCTTAAGCCTTCACCACATTTGAGTTTAATATCACTATAGATTATACTTAGTGGACAGGAGTGGAGAACATCTCATATTTTTTGGGTTCACCTTACTAAACCTCATTGTTTAGGATACCAAAGTGGTTCCCCCACATTTCCTATACCCTCATTGGTATAGGATAATTTTACCACAACATACATATTATTCTTTAAGGCCCATAACACTTAAAGGGAGATGCTCATTACCTAACCTTACTATAAGTCTATCTATGTAGGTTATTCTAGTATAGAGCCTTGGTGCTTAGTTACCACACCTTCATGGGCTAACTAAGGTCATTATCACATACCTAGTAATGAACATGATCACTTGAACCTCACTGTTCAAGGTGCCACCATTGCTGAATCATAAATGATTCTTATAACTTCATAGTTGTGGAACACCCAATCCTCATAGTTCAAGGTGTATCAATCATGAGAATATAGCTATCACATCTCTATAAATCCTTGCAAATTTGTGAGTGCCTAGGTATTGCATCACCGAAACTCCTTCGAATAATCACATCTACCTAGTTATTGCATCATCACAACTCCTTATAGGATTGGGTTAATGTATTGACTTAGGTCCAAAAAGAAGTTCTAGATCCAAACCTAATAACCCCTTATCTAAACCCAATAATTCATGAAGACAATATAAAATTTATCCATAAAAAGGAATTTAAGTGCTATAATGGAAATAACATGTCTAGTTATAACACAAAGCTAGATTCTTGAATTTAAATAGAAACTTTAAAACCATATTTAAATATGACATAAATTACAACATTAAAAAGGAATATTTCTCTAAAAAGAAACATGATTGAATTAATCATAAATCTAACATCTAATCATCAAGCTAGCATAACATCTATTTAGTTAAAACTAGTAAAGCAAGCTTAAAAATAAAACATAATGCTAACTTGTAAAATTATTTTATTTCTTTCAAAACAAGATTCATCTTCAAAAGATATCATTTCCAACTCATATATTCATTTTCTTAAACCAAATATTCCATACATTAACATAGATACTACTAAAGCCTTATTAATTTAGGAATATAGTATCTATTTGTTACATAAAAACATTCTCATTTACATAACAATTTTTTTGTCGTAAGTACATTAGAGCTAGACCACCCAAGTGGCGTCTACATATCCTTCATTACACAGCCTTATTCATGAAGGAGTCTCCCATGGATTTTAAGAAAACTTAGGGATCAAGACAACTCTTAATCCAATGCAACTCAACATGCACCCTATATAAGGTAAGGAACCATGCAACATTAATTCCAAACAATGAGAGGATTTCATGCTTCTCTCTATAAAGAATTTCATATCTACTCAAGCCTTAGAAATTAATTACCTTAAGATAAATGCATATTCTTTAAAATCCTAACACCCAGTTAACCCAAAAGAATGAATCAATATAACAAAATACTAATTTCACCTATTTTTCCATATAAAAGGAAAAATCCTATGTTTTTAGTTGCTCTTCTATTAAATTAAAAGAAATTATACAAGCATTACTTCTATAACACAATATATCATTCTTTTATTTTACCCTTACAAATTCTCCATTACTCAATATAATTAAAAAGTTCCTACTTTTAATTTTCAAAAGAATGGAAACATTAATATCTAAGTATTCTGAAGAATTAAAAATATAATACTCTCAAGTCCAATTCATACCAAATTAAAGATAACTCATACTTTTGGAAGGTTGTTTGGGCTTTTAGAATATCAAGGTGGTTTGGGCTTTAAAAAGGTAAACAAGATGAATATGGCCCTTATAGCCAAACAAGGATGGAAGATCATCAAAGGTAAATACCTTCAGCATAATTATTTCCTTGATGATCAAACTCTTCCTTATGGGTCATGGTTCTAGAACTTTTTCGTCAAAAATAGAATCATTATTAGAGAAGGGTTAAAATGGTGCCTTGGTTGTGGAAGATGCATCAATTTCTAGGAATACCCTTGGCTGAAGGATCAACCGTTGATCAATGACCCTAATTTGGTTATCCTAAAGCCCTTCATTGATCAACTCTTTGGAAATAAGGTTTATAATTTTTTTTTCCAATATTCCAATGATCAGCATGGAAATCCATTCCTTCAAATGACCTCAATAATGACCAAAATATTGTGGCTATCAAACTCATAAATCTCCTCATATTGTGTGTTATCCTAAGCAACCCTTTACAATAAAATCCTTGTTGGAAACTCTATAATAATGTTTAATTTACTGTTAAATCTACCTATCATATCCAAAATTATTCATTGGATCATTGGTTGACCTCCAATTTTTTTTGGATCAATAACCTTATACCCAAAGTTTCCTTTTTATTTTGGTTGTTTGTTCAGAACAAGATCCTTACCATTGATAACCTCCTTGTTAGAGACTTGTCCCTTCCTAACCAGTGATACTTATGTAATTCTAATTGGGAATCTATTTTCCACAAGTTCCTCGAGTGCCCATTTTCTCTTTCTGTTCTCAGTTCCCTTTTTGAGATAGTTAGTCTTCCATGGTTTAAACCGAGATCCATTTCAAAATTGTATGAACAATGGCCTAATCCATTTCTCAATTCCCATCTCAAGTCTCTTTGGTATTTTTGTATTCCCCACTACCTTTGGTAAATATGGTTGAAATAGAATAACATAGCATTCTATGATGCTTCCAAAGAGCCTCATTCTATGTATCTCCATGTTCTTACTTATGTTGTTGAAAATACTAGTTTGGTTCCATCTTTTAAGGTCCCAAGAGCTAGACTAGAGTCTCATTTATGTGATGATTTAAATATTCCTTTCAATCCCTCTGGCTCCTTAGTGCCCCGAGTTGATATATCCATGATTAGATGATCTCTTCTATTAGTCATATGGCTTGAATTCAATTTTGACGATGTGATCAAAGGTAATCCTAGTAAGGCAATTCTCAGAGATAGTCAAGGAAGAATCATTTTTGCCTTTGCTAAGAATTTGAACATTTAATCTAATAATGTGTCTGAATCAGGAGTGCTTTATCAAGGTCTTTCAATCATAGATAACCTTAATCTTGATCACCTCATCATTGGAGGGGACTCGATGAATATCATCAATTATATCAAAGGAACCCAAGCCCCAACATGGAATTTTTATAACCTCATTGGTGAATCCAAAATGTTCCTTCACAAATATAATAACCTAGTTATTCAACATGTGTACAGAGAAGGAAAAAATACTACTAATATTCTAGAAAATTTGGGAGTGACACAATAGTCCCTTCAAGTCTAGTATGATAATTTTCTCCAAGCCTTCATGTTCCTACCAATGATGAAGTAATTTTAATACTTTAATGTTATTTCTATATTGGGATGACTACCCAAACTTAAGCTTTCCATTGATCCTCGTCAATGTGATTGGTGTCTTATGTACAAAAATAGAAAAGGCTAGTCCCATCAACCTAATCATTGTTCACCCAATCCTTGTTAGAAAAATCCCTATCAACCTTATCCTCATCAACATGATCCTTACCAATATGACTATCCTTTTCGCCTATGACTATCATTTCTAGTGTGACATATTTTATGAAAAGTCTCAACTCAATTTTAGAATCCATTCTCCTGGAAAGCTGGCTAGCCTCATTCTCAAGCTTATGGGATAATTCAATCTCATAAATGATCTCTTTGGAAAACGTTGGAAACCCA
Source organism: Wollemia nobilis (assembly GCA_028583015.1). Taxonomy (NCBI): domain Eukaryota; kingdom Viridiplantae; phylum Streptophyta; class Pinopsida; order Araucariales; family Araucariaceae; genus Wollemia; species Wollemia nobilis. The sequence continues at coordinate 2,913,632 of JAQPPZ010001340.1, forward strand.
ATTCTAGGAATGATTTCCTTGAAAGGTGATGGTATCTCAGTATCGTTAGTAATTATATTGAAAGTGGTTCCTTCTACCCTGGGAATGTTTTCCAAAATTGAATTTGGACCTTGTCTCCATTTCACCCAATTTTAAAACCCCATAGTCATATGTGGTAACCAAGGCTTAAGAATGATTACATTGACAATAGATTTATTTTTAAATATACTTGTGTCAAACCTTCTTCATGGAAAATTTGGTCATCCCATGTCAGAACTATAGTATTTCATTCCTAAAAATCTTAGTGACTATAGTATTTCATTCCTGAAAATATTTGTGAATGCTCATAAAACTATAATGGTGTTGCTTGAGCCATAATATTTACATATTTATATCTATGTTAAGGGATTTTTATATAGCCATGGGTTCATGCCATTTCTACAGAATTTTAGTGGGGTGGACCCTGAATTATCCATGGAGTTTTTCAATTCATGGAATAATGGTTGGGTTACTATTCAGGGGCTCGGTTTTAAAGTGAGTACATAACTCCCCAATGATGGGGATATCATTTAGCATGATAGACATTCCTTGGCTACAGAGCTAATATTATTCAACAAAAATCTTGTGAAAGAAAAAGGAGGAATCATAATAACATGGCTTTTAGCTCCTTGGAATAGGGTCATGATTTTGATCATGCAGTATTTTACTATGGACAATATTAATGTCCCCTTTAGAATATTTTATTTAGCCTTTATGAACCACCTGAGGGACATAAAGAACATCAATGTCCTTTATTATCTTTTGAAATCATTGGAACTATCAGTGGAAAGCGTTAGAGATAACTCATCAACCCATATGAAGCACCAGAGACTCCATCTAATCTTGTACAACCATGCTCTTTAGAAGGAGGCTCAACAGGCTACCATCACAACTATTGGTATTCTTCATGATCCTCCCAAGTCTTGTCCCAACCATGATAGTCCTTAGTGGATTACTTTGAATGATGAAGAGACTAATGACATTAGTAAATCTAAAGGAAAGGTTGCTTTGGGTTCTACCCTACCTTCATTTAAAACTAAACCTCAATGACGCTTAGCTAGATTTAAATATTTAGCAAGTAAAAGGTGAATCTCCATCAAGAGTGATAAGGATTCCTTGGATTGCTCTCTCGATAAACTCAAAAAACCTATGATTGAAGCATATTTCACCAGGAATCAATCCCAGAAGGAAGGTGAAGCTCAGATGAAAACCAACATCGATCCATCTGTCATCCTAGTGAACATGTTGGAGAATATGTCCATGGAATTTAATACAACATGGACCATACTTCAACAAGTTGTTAAAATGGTGAATGTAATCAAATACAACATAGAGGAGAGCACCGAGGCTATCACAGATGTTTTTGGAAGTCCATCTGAGATATCTGAGTAATTGGAGTCTTTTGGTTGCTTATTTTCTTTTTGGGATTTTTTTTCCCTTGCTTTTGTGTTTCGGTCCCTCTTTGTCTTGGTGTCCTACAAATATGGTCTTTGGGTTTGTGTTTTTTGGTTAGATAGTCTTATTTGTGCTGGTGTATAAATGTGATCCCAAAAGGGTTACCTCTTTTTGAATGGCTTTGTAAAAGGTTTAGGTCCCTTTCAAAACCTGTTTTACCAATAAAAAATTAAAGATAACTTATCAACTCAATATAAAATTAAAAACTAGTTACCTACCAAATAAAGTTCACCTTGCTATTAAATTAAAAATAAACAAAGGATCCCAACCATAATAATAACAAAATTAACAAGGCACTTCCAAAGCTTGGTATCCAATATTAATACCAAAGTAACAAAATAGACAAAGCACACTGCAAAACATAAAAGAAAGCATCTCAAATGAACATATAAAACTATGGAAGCTAAACCTTGAAACCAACACAAGAAAAAAACATATAGAAGTAAGCTACATATGTAACAACGTAGCAAACAACCCTAGAATCATATGAGCTTAGGCTCTCAATAGCATGGATCTCAACAAAAGACACACAAAATAACTTAAACTCAGCATTCATCACATCCAAAAATAACCAATATAATAATATATGAGGACAACACATCCCTAAGCAAATATACTACCCAAAATATATCACTATAACATCTAAACCAGGTAAACAAATACCTATAGAAACAAGGGTGGCACTCATGAATAATGATTATTCCAAATCATACCTCCAAGATAAGAGAACCATTAGCATTGAAGCAAATATATTGTTCTTCTTTAAGGTCGCAAGAACATAAACTACAATATGAAAAGTTAGAAGGCATTTACCTTACTAACTTCCTTGAATTCAATAGAGTCCAATTTTCTAGAAAATCGAATTCTAGATATTCTAGTAAATTCTTCTTATATCACCCTCACAATGAACTCAGGTTCATAGAATAATTATGACTCAATACTGCATGTAATAATTAAAGAAGCCATACATAGGAAAGAGAGGATCCAAATAATATTATCGCAACTATGTCCAACAAGTCCTTCTCTTCTCCTGATAGTCTTGATGTGCATCCACTTGCATATGTTCTTCCTTCTTTTTTCCCCACTAAACCTACTTCAGGCATCCTTATACCCATAGAATAGTCTCCTGAATCACCAAAAAGGGTTGTCTATTTGCATGATAGCTCATCTTGCTTATGTGTAATATTTTTTTTTTTAGTTATGTTGAAGAGAATATAAAAGCTCATTCTTCTAATGTTACCATCTTGACAACTCCATAATTAAGTATATATTATTTTAAATGTAAAAAATCTAATTATTGCTTACTTTAATTAAATGTATTTAACATATTTCCTTTTAATGTTAGCCACATTAAAATATTTAATTAACTACCTATAGTTAATTCAAAAACAACTTATTGGATGCTAATATTAACCATTAGCATCGATACCAAACAATTTCACATACAAGGATATTGCTAAGCCATTTTTAATCATCTAGGAGAAAACAAGTATATGCTCAACAAGTCTTTCCTTGGGTAGAAGGCTTTATCATAGTTGTCATGTTATCCCCCTTCTACTTAGGAGGTATATTTTTCTAATAGCAACCTCCTTTCCCAAAGGTGTATTTCAATCAAATATACACAAATGCAATGCATCTACATGAAGGATTTTTTTTACCCTTGAGCTATCGATGAACATGTCATCACCATCATTTCCAATTTTTATCTCCACTTTGGTGGTTATCCCATACTAATCCATCACCGAGAGTACCTACTCCTACATCCATAAATCTCATTAGTAGTGCCACATTCTCTATATATCTTAAGCAAAGAATAAAATGCAATACCAACTCATCTTGATAATACAAAAATAATAATATGCATTAGATATCCACTTATCAATATATTATATAGTATCAATATCAATTTCTACCAAGGAATACCATTACATACTCCCACCCTTGGACTAAACATATATATTTTCATGTTTCTTACAAATAAGCAAACATATATATTTCATTCAAATAAATATGGGAATTGCTTTCTCATTTCTTCAACATATTTTCATGTTGCATAATTTTTAGAATACTGGTCCCATTGGACATTACATTGATCTAGGGTTCATTTCTTCAACATCTTGGAATGAAACCCTAGAAATTTTACCGATCTCACCTCAATGGCTAAGGGATATACCATATTTAATCTAGAAATGTTTCAAATGTGAGTAGGATCAACAACATACTTCCTAAGTAGGGATATGTGGAAGGTATCATGGACCTTTGATTGGTTGGGTAGTAAGGTAAGCCTATAGGTTACTGGACTAATCTTATCAATGATCTGTGATGAGCACCAAAAATGCTCATTTTTTGTATGTTTTAATGGGATAATTGTGCGGTATTATTATATTAGAAATGTATTTTTTGTGAAATTATTGTATGCATTTAATAGAAAATGATGTATTATGCTTAACTTGTGTTTTAGTGGAAAATGTGTGTAGATGCAGTATTTTATTACTTTTTCGCACCTTTTAGTCGAGGTCCCACATGGACCTGGCATTGAAAAAACTTCTAATGCGATTAAGGAATGATGGGTGGTTCAATGGAGATAGCGATGTTGCAAAATGATGTCTAAATTTGCTAAGGCATGATGCCTATATTCTGGCCATAGCTTAGAAGGCATCTGTCTTCTAGAAATAAGTAAGCACCTGACTTCCAACGATAGAAAATGTGCTTAACTTCTAGTGATAGAACAAGTGCCTAACTTCCAGCAACATGTTGGAAGGCACCTATCTTTCGATGATAGAGTGAGCACCTATCCTTCAGTGACCAAAAAAGGTAACAACTCACAATGAAATAAAAAAGGCCTATATGCGGTGCCTTTATCCTGATGATAGGCCAGAAAGGTGCCTGTATTCCAGTGATAGGTCGATCAACGCTTATATCTGATGGAATAAAGTGCGTGTTGACTATTTGACTTGAAGACCGTGCATAAAATTAGACAAATATTATTGTAAAACATAGGGTGCGCTATAGTTATCTCAAAAGGATTAATTTTAGCATGGTCACTCTTTTATTAGACGTTTAATTAAATTTATGCATGCGCCCACCATAGTGAATCATGTCAAAGTGATTAATTTTAGCATAATCTAAATTTGTAACAGGGGATGACCACATTCTGTATAAAATGTAGGCCACCCCTGAAGCAAAGAATCATGAACCTGAACATTATTTTGTACTACATTATTTCAATAAAAAGTCTCGAGTGTTCTTTTAATTTGCGTGTTCGAAAGAGTGATCGTGTGAATTAGTTGGGCGGATGTCTGCAGGAGCTTGGGCCCACTCCAGGTAGTATTCCTCCCCTATTTTCTATTGTCATTATTTATGTTGTTTATTTCTTGTTCTTTTATTTTTGCAAGTGTGTTTTCTTGCTTTATTTATTTCTGCATAGTGTGTTTAATTCCTGCAATTTCTTGCTTTATTTAATTCTGCAAGTGTGCTTAAATTCTTGCAATTTCCTTTCAGTTGTGTGCTTACTTTTCTACAAATTTTCTTTTAGTCATGTGTTTGATAATGATAGTTTAAATTACTTTTCCTGTAGTTTCCATTAGTGTTTATTTTCCTACACTTAATTATGGTTGGTTTGGATGAACTTAAACTACATGAACAACACACCCCCACCAAACCAAAGTGACACATAGGACTCATCTCCCAATTTACTATAGGCATATATTTTGCATAGGTACTCAGCAAGTTTATGAACTCCCAGATTGATAAAATTAAATGGAAGCAAAATTAATTATTTTCAGAAACATATTTTTTGCTCACCATTTTGGCATCGTTGTTGGGGAGTGCCAACTATAGTATTTAGAATATATAGGTCAGTCAAACCTAAAACTTATAGTTCATATTAGCTTACCCATAGATTCTCTACCTGATATTGTATGAGTCCACCATGATTAAGAGGATCAGATGGATGCTTTGTTAGAAAAGGAGAAATCACTCCAAAAATAACTGAACCACCTTCTAAAATACCTTTTGAAGAATCTGAAACACTTCCCAAAGTTGCACCATCATCTCCACCTAAAACACCTTGGCATAGTAATCCAACATTTGGATAAACTTTCTTTAAAACTGATCCAAGGTGGAAATCATTAGGGAAAGAGAAAACATCTGAAGATTTATTGAACACCCAACTATGGAAAGAAGTGGAAGAGGGAACTATTTCAAATTCAGATTTAGGAATATTATTAGAAGACAAGTGAAATGAGTGTAACGCTTTGTTAGAAGCTTTGAAAGTAGCCGGTGTAGAACCTACATTATTTGAAAATATGGCTGAGGTGGAAGAGGCTTCAACTAGTTTTGACTTTCCAATTGAGGAATCTAGAGGAGAAACCAAAATGAAACACATATCTCCTACACATATTCCTACTTTTAGAGGACTACCAACTGAGGACCCTGATCTATTCCTTTTCAAATTTTATGTACTTTGTAGATCAGTGGACTACAAATCTGATGCCCAAAAACTAAAATTATTTCCCTCTACACTAGATGATTCAACATTACGTTGGTTCATCAGTTTGGGGAACAAACACATTGCTACCTGGGAGGATATGAAAAAAATATTCCTAGAACAATACCAAGACTTTGGTAGGGCATGAGATGCTAGGGAAGAAGTCCTAGATATGTCCCAAAGAGAGGAAGAGTCATTGGAAGATTATTGGGACATATTTAATTTCAATCTTCAATGATCACCCCATGCAAAACTAGGTGAGAAATCCTTGAGAAGCATATTCTTAAGGGGTCTCACAAATGAATCCTTAGAAGCTTTAAATTTGTTATTGGGAGGTGATATTTACCAACATCAAATGCTAGATATTCGATAATTGTGTCGAAATTATTCAAGAAGAAAAGGTAAACCCACCAACCGAGTCACAAAAACCATAACCTCTATAACCAAGGTAGAAATAGGCAATATGTTGGAGGACATGAAGAGTGAGATGTTATCATCTCTTGCACTTCAATTAGATACACTCTTGCTTCAAAAAAGAAGCAGGAAACTGAAGCAGCACTAGCCTTCTTTTACCCAATATGTAGAAGAAAACACCCCAAGAATGAGTGTCCAGAAAATAAAGTGAGAGTGTGTACCATTTGTCAAAAGGATCACAAAATAAGGTTGTGCCCACAAATAACAAACATAAAAGAAGAACCTGAAGTAGCAAAAACTTATTTTATGGGTAACAGGAGAAACTGGCAATAGTTTCCTACAGGAAATAGTATGCCAGGAGGAGGACCACCCTATGGGGGATCCAATTTTATGAACCAAGGGCAAACTCAACCACCCAACATGGGATGGTGGGGTCAAGCACCTTGGATGAATGCCACCCAAGGATCTACTCCTTACACCCCTTATCCATGGATGCCATACCAACAAACTGGACCACAGTGGTAGAATTACAATGCGTGGACTTCACCTCCACAAAACACAACTCAAGCCCCACTATAGCCTAGTTTACCTACACCTCCTACTTCTAGGCCAAATCAGCTACCTGCACAACCAACTCCAAATCCAAACAACAAGATAAATCAGCCCACCTATCAGGTAGACATGGAGATGTTCCCCATGTATCATATTAGAGTAGATTGCAATCCTGTACAACTTAGATCAGGTAGGTAATTAGGAGTAGATCCAAATCCTCTAGTAGTGGAGGAAGAGGATGTAGAAGTAGAAGTAGAAGAGCAACCACCTTCGGTAGAGGAGGTGGAAGAAAATGAAACTACTAAAAAACACAAAAATGAAGGGGTTCCACCCTTCCCAAAGAGACTACAAGAACCCAGAAAGCCAATGCAACCAGAATTTGACATCATGGAAGGATTAAAAAACCTGACAGTCATGATTCCCCTTTATCAGGCCATAAGAGATGTTCCAATCTACACGAAGGCCATTAGAGAGTTATGTCTAAAGAAACTAGGAAGAAAACCATTGAAAGTAGTTAATGTGGTAGGTCAGTTGGCTGATTTAATGTTAGGAAACACCTACCACCCCAAGTACTCTGATCCAGGAAGCCCAGTGTTAACAATTCAAATTGCAGGCTTATAGTTACCCAACACATTAGTAGATCTAGGAGCTGCTATAAATATCATGCCCTAAGAAACCATGCAAAAATTGCAACTCACAAATATGAGGCCAACCAAAATAGTTCTCCAATTGGTTGATCGATCTACAATACTCCCGGAGGGAATGTTGGAAGATGTGATTGTAATAGTGGATGCATGGGAGTATCCGATAGATTTTCTAGTCTTACAATCTAGATCTGGATTGGGTGGTTATCCACTTATATTAGGCCATCCTTGGTTGGCCACAACTGATGCTTATATAAGTTGTAGGATAGGACAAATGACAATCTCAGATGGATAGAATATCAAAAACTTAATCATTTATCCACCTGCACAGTCCACTGATATGTTGGGAGAACCAAATTGTGAAGTCTTAAATACTGATGCCTTGCCAATGCTTCAACAAATAATATCCTTAGATGAGGTAGAGGATGACACCGATGAAGATCAAGTCATAACAAACTTTTTCCAAGGAGAATCCTCACATCCTCCTCTAGAATCTCCACTTGTAGGTAGCAAGGAAAATCATGTCAAAAAGATAGAGGTAGCACCTGGTAGAATGTTGAACATTGATAATGAGTTATCAACTATTCAAGAGGACAAGTTGAAAGAAATACTAGTCAACCATCAAACTACTTTTGCATGGGACTACAAAGACATGAGGGGGATTGCACCCAAAGTCTACACACATAATTTATTTGGAAGATAATGTAAGATCGATAAGATAGCCTCAAAGGAGAATGAATCCAACAATGAAGGAAATAGTCAAAGCTGAATTACAAAAACTTTTGTCAGCTGGATTTATTTATCCTATATCGGATAGTCAATGGGTATCACCTTTAGTGGTGGTGCCCAAGAAAAATGGCAAGTGGTGAATTTGTGTTGATTACAAGATGTTAAATAAAGCCACTAGGAAAGACCATTTCCCCCTACCATTTATTGACCAAGTCCTCGACACCTTGGTAGGATGGAAATATTTTTTGTTCCTTGATGGGTTTAGTGGATATAATCAAATTCAAATAGGGGATGAAGACCAGGACAAAACCACTTTTACCTATCCTTGGGGTACTTTTGCTTATCGAGTCTTACCATTTGGGTTATGTAACACACCTACCACCTTCCAAAGGGTGGTGCTTAGCATCTTTTCAGACATGGTTGGAGAGACTATAGAAGTCTATATGGATGATTTCACTATTTATGGTGAAACTTTTGAAGAAGCTACAACTAATCTGGAGAAAGTACTCCAGTGTTGTCAGGAAACAAACCTATCCCTTAGTAATGAAAAATATTTTATGTTAATGCAAGAAGGGATAGTGTTAGGACATCATATCTCTACTGAAGGGATCAAGGTAGATAAACAAAAAATTGAAGTGATTAAAAATCTACCTACTCCCCAAACTCAGAGAGATATTCACAGTTTTCTAGGCTCTACTAGATATTATAGGTGGTTTATCCAAGATTTTAGAAAAACTGCCAAACCTCTGCATACACTGTTGACCAAGAATGTTGAGTTTGTCTGGACTAGTGAGTGTGAGCAAGCATTTCATATTTTAAAGGAAAAATTGATGACTGCTCTTGTGCTGAGAGGTCCAAATTGGAACCTCCCCTTTCATATTTATGTTGATGCATCCAACAATGCTATAGGGGCAGCATTAGGATAGAAGGATGGAGATGAATTTTATGCCATCTATTATGTCAGTAAACATCTTACAGGTGTTGAGTTCAACTATACTATCATAGAAAAAGAGTTCCTTGCAGTAGTTCATGCTATCAATAAATTTTACCACTATATCATAGGTTATAAAATATTTGTGCACACAGATCATACAACCATCAGATATCTGATGAATAAACCTGTAGTGAGTGGTAGAATTATTAGGTGGCTTTTACTTCTATAGGAATTTGATGTAACCATTGTTGACAAACCTGGTAGGGATAATGTTGTTGCATATTTTCTCTCCAAGTTAATATCTCAGGACCACACTACCACTGAAGACCGATTTTTGGATGAGCATCTCTTTGCTCTTGATGAATAGATTCTATGGTACGTAGATATGGCTAATTACTTAGCCATCGATAAAATATCTCCTGCACTCTCACCCTGAGAAGCTCAAACTTTGATTGAGAAGAGTGTAACCTTCTCATGGATTGATGGATGCCTATTTAAAATTAGGCTTGATCAAATCATGCATAGGTGTGTTGCAAAAAATGAAATCATAAAAATTCTAAAGGCTTGCCATGATGAACCATGTGGTGGAAATTTTGTAGGAAGGAGGACTACATTTAAAATTTTATAGGCTAGGTATTATTGGCCTTCTTTATTTAAAGATGCAGCCAAACATGTTAGCCAATGTGATCAATGTCAACGAATGGGTAGACCAACTCTTCAAGATGAGATGCCACTTCAGCCCCATGTGCATATTGAACCATTCGATAAGTGGGGAATGGATTTTGTTGGGCCAATCAATCCATAGTCAGGTGGAAAAAGGTATATTTTAGTTTGTACTGACTATGTGACTAAATGGGTTGAAGTGCAGGCACTACGAGACATGAAAGAAAAATTGTAGCCAATTTCTTGTATGAATCAATCTTCACCAAGTTTGGTGTTCCCAGGGAAATTACCACTGACCAGGGGGCCCAATTCACCTCGAAGATGATTCAGGATTTGATGAAGCAATATCAAATCTGACACAACAAAACTACCCCCTATCATCCACAAGCAAATGGGTAAGTGGAGGTCACAAATCAAGAGTTGGAGAACATTCTCACAAAAATGGTACAACAACATAGAAAGGATTGGACAAATCACCTACCGAAAGCAGTTTGGGCATATCACACTACCTAGAAAACCACCATGGGATTTACACCATTCCAATTAGTGTATGGAAAAAATGCCATGATGCCAATCAAGTTTGAAATTAAAACCCTATGGACTGCTATAGAATTGAACCTGAATTTGGATGCTACATAAAAAGAATGTATTCACCAACTTAACTAGTTGGATGAGTACCGACAAGATGCGTTGTAATGCACAAAAATCATGCAAAAGTAGAGGGCCAGGTGGCATGACCACCACATACAGCCAAAATAATTCAAAGAGGGAGATTGGGCATTGCTTTATGATTCTTGGTTCCAGGAGTAGAAAGGGAAGCTCATGCAGAGGTGGATGGGTCCGTATGAAGTGGTCAAGATAATCAACAATGATGTTGTCTACATCAGAACCATTGATGGTAGTGGCATCATGTTGATAGTCAATGACCACCACTTATGATCATATCATGCACCTCCAATCCATGTGATCAGATCAGAAGCAGGCATGGGGGAGACCCCATTGCAATGAAATTATTTTTTTAGTAGTTGATGAATGCGTATGCATTCACAATATATATATATATATATATATATATATATTAATTATATATATATATAATTATATTTTTTAATTAGCATAGGTTTTTTCTTTTTGTTTTTATTTACTATTTTGTAGGATTACGTGCCTTGAATGCAATCTATAGGTAGCCTGGGTAACCTAGGCCTATCAAGCATAGGCCATAATTCCTATTTTCTTTTTCATGTGTGTTTATTTTTGTAGGACACGTGGCCCTGAATGCAATCTATAGGCAATTGGGTCAAACTAGGCCTATCAGAGCATGGTCCCATGGTGCCCTACATTTTTTCTACTTTCTAGGAGGATAGACGAATGAAGAAAGTACCAACCTCCTACGAGGAGGGTGAAACTTACAACTAGATATGTGTACAGGTGTTTACTTCCTAACAAAATAAAATACCTATATATGGGTCAATGCAGTGGACGTTGACTTTATCACCAAGGGGAAGTGCCTATATTCAAACCGAAGAAAGGTACCTATCTTCGGGTCAATCCAGTGAACACTGAATCCATCAGAAAGAAGGCACCTATATCCCAAACACAACAAAGGTGCCTATATCCACAAAATTCTAAAGGTGCCTATATTCTACATAAGGTGCCTATCTCCCATATACAATAAGCATCTATACAAAAACAATTATGCTTGTATCCAAGAAGTTAGAATAAAGGTGCTTGTATTCCCAAAAACAGATAATTTTTGTATCCAGTGGGTTGGAGTAAGGTGCCTGTATTCTAAATCCAGTGGGTGCCTGTATCCATAAGCATAAAAGAAAATGTGTTTGTATTCCCAACATAGAGTGCCTGTATCCACAAAATAGAGATGGTGCATGTATTCCAAAAGTAGAATGTACCTATATTCTAGAAGAAATGGGAACCTATATTCTAGTGCAGGAACCAATTTATATGCATAATCAATAAATTCAACCTTTGCATGGACCAGAGTATACCTATTTTTTTGATGATGGAATCCATTTGATTCTCGATATTTGATCATCAGAGTCCACATCTACCCATCAATGACACATGCATACTCTCTAGAAATTAATAAATCAATTTCCAAGGGGGACATGTGTTGTCCCACGGTACCATAAAATAATCATGTTTTCTTTATTTTTTGCACAAGACCTTGAGACTAACGAAAAATGCAATATCCAATAATCAAATCACCACGCATGGAAAATTGCATGCCATTGATTTACCTCAGTTCATTGTCAAAAAGCTTCAATAAAATCAAATTGCACCACCAGACATTTGCACAATATGATTCACAAAAAACCACCAAGGTATGTACTAATTTTTCTATTATGTGTGTGCATGATTATCATAAAGAAAACATTTATGTGTAATGTGTCAACACATGCCCCATGAAACTATTGTCCAATCATGCAACCCCCAAATCTGCAAACTACCATGTGGTACCAATCGGGTGCAAGGAAGGAGGTTGTAATGGTACCCATCTAAATTTGGCATATGATTTAATAATTAATTATGTAGATACCCATAATTACTACTGATTACGAGAAGATAGGTGCCCTGTATGCATGGATACAATCGCATGCTTTGACATGTTTAAAAACAAATAAAAGTGCCTATTTGCAACATAGAGAGAATCCAAAAAGAATAGAGTATATGATACCATGGGAGGACCTTTGACTAATCATGCCCTCAAGAAGTATGAGCCCAGGGATCTCTTAGGCATAATTGGTGTCATTAGGGACCAATTTGAGGTTGTCAGATGGATGGACTACTATCGCCTAGTTATCCAAGATCAAGATCTCAATATGGTGCATGAATTTTTAGCCTCTATGGATGATGGTGTAGTGAGGATGCATAGACTAGTCATACCAGTCATAGAAGAATACATCATAGAAGTTACCAGCCTCCCATGCATAGGGGATCGGACATACAAGGATGATAGTGTGGCATGGTGTACTCAATGATTTTTTGGACAGCCCATGACGTAGATAACATGATCTGGGTTGTTGAAATAACATATCCCTTATCTATGGAGGTAATTATTTGAGCAAGTGGTATGATTTTTCACTTGCATCGGTAAGTATTCATGGTTGAATTCCAACCACATTCAATTTCTCAATCACCTACTACATGGGGATTACATTAATGTCCCCTATTATCTAATGTGTGCCCTAAAGGATGAGGCCAGTAGGTACCAGGTAGGAACAATGATGGCATTAGGGCATCACGGGTTGATTTTAGCCCTAATTTGATATGCCAAGGTGCATAGGGTTGCATCGATCATTGAAGAAGATATTGTTGTAGCAAAATCAACCAATGAGTGGTAGGAAGATGAAGAGGATGAAGAAGAAGAAGTGCATGTCTCCCACCATAGCCAAACTAAAGAGGAGGTAAAGCAAGCAGACTCTGGTCCTATACAAATAATGCCATCACCTACCTCCCAACATAGCCACTCTATAGGGGAGGTAGAGCAGGCTGCATCAAGCCCATCATGGGCAATATCATCACCTGTCTCCCAACATTTGAATTGGGAGGTAAAACAGGTTATCTCAAGCCCATTTTGGGAAATATCACCACTTTTGACTAGGAGTAGAGTGGTGATGGAGTCTTTTTTCGATTATAGTTCATCAGGGGAAGATGAAACACCCATGATAGAAGATGAAGTGGTCACCCAGGTTTTACAAGGCATGGCCTCTGGTGAAGCACCCTACCATGATGCTCCGAAAGAGGACCTCCAAAGCCAACTATGGAGCATGAAAGAGCAAGCCTCCCAATGGGAGGAGAAATATAAGAAGGAGTAGGCTAAATTCCAAGAGTCTCAATGGGCTGCTATAGCAAGGCAACAAGAATCAAATGACACTCTACAATAGCTAAGGGATACAATGTGGTAGTTAGAGAACAGGGTCCAACAATTGTTGGCAGTCAAAGATAGATAAGGTGGATGTTACCGTACAAATCGACTGGGCCATGGACCCAAAAATATCTTCCGCCAACATGGAGGAAAAAGTGGTATCTATGGGGGTATTCCATTTTTATGCCAAGAGGGCATCAGATACCCAAATGACCAAGGTAGAGGATCAATCAGAAGCCCTTGTGATAGCTACTTCCTAGGAACAAGGGAGCCTTATTTTATAGTAGGGGCTCCCTATGGTCAATATTGTGGAAAACAAAGCTAAGAAGTCATCCAAAACTTCTATGTCTACCCAATAATCTAGTCATCTAGTACTTGACCAAGCAAGGAATTCCCAATTAGCTGGGGAGTATGAGGCACAAGTGGATGTCACTCATCCTACTGAGGAATCTCCTATACATGACCCTATTATCCAGTTAGCTAAAGGGAAGGAGGAAGAAAATGAAGTGTGCCAATCAAAGGATTTAATTGATTCCTTGGTGGATGCACAGTTAGTTGGTTAGCCATTGATTGACCACATCACAGCTAGTCAGTTTGATGCACAACCCATGGTTAAACCTCCTATTAACACATCAATGGACCATGATATATAGGATACAAAGTCTTTGGAGGTCCTATAAATACCACCTCCATGAAGTATAGTAGTGATTTGTATCTCAACACTGATAGTTGATGCAAAAGCCTTGAGACCTATAAAGAAATTATGACCCAAGACTAAGGTATAGAGGTCGCCATAGAGGATACCGAAGACTAGGTCTAGGAGGCCACCCCAATGGAGGAAGAAGGCACAACCAAACTTCAACTTAGATGATGAATGGGTTGCATCCATGTAAGTCTTTGTTAGCCATCAAGAGCAATTATAGGAACTCAAGGAAAGCCTAAATAAGGCTAATAAAGAGCAAAAGGCTCAAAAACAAATGACAAGAGAGTCAAGTATCAATGTTAACCCTACTAGGCCAGATCAATTTTGGGATTTGTATGGTTCAGTGAATGGGCATCCATTGAATATGCTTGATTATTTTTAGAATATGAGGATATATGACAAGGATTCAATGATGCCATCCTCTATCAAAGCACCTGAACATTTACCACATGATAATAAAAATAGGAATGATACATATGAGGCGATACTTGATCCAAAGATAGCAAAATTACCAAAGGCCTAGGTGTTCGATACATCTTAGTTTTTTTCGTGGGACATGCCAATGTTTGTCATTACAAAACGGCTTCCTGTAGATCACTTCTATTGGAAGTAAGTTGAACCCATATTTCAAAAATATGCAACCACATTCATGGGACTACAGGTGAAAGAAAATGCAGGTAGTTAGGGTCAATGTAAGAAGAATCCCAAAATAGGGGAAGGTTCCAGTTAGCCTCTAAGGTACAGTCAATGCTAGAAAGAAATAGAGGAAGGTCCCAACCAAAAATATAAGCATAGCAAGTGCAAGCATGATAAAGAATGGGATAATACCATAGCCAAATAAATGAAGCATTGGAATAGAGATTATTAGAATGTTGTTTCTAAAATAGGGAATTATTAGCAATAGGTGCCATGAGAATGTGACAATAATTAGGCATGGGAGAATGATGAGCATCAAAATTGCTCATTTTTGTACATGTTTTAATGGGATTTTTATGTGGCATTATCAACTCTAGAGATATTTTTTTGTGAAATTATTGTATGCATTTAATAGAAATTTATGTATTAGACTTAACTGGTGTTTTAGTGGAAAATATGTGTAGATGCAGTACTTTATTATTTTTTTCAGATTTTAGTCAAGTTCCCACATGGACTTGGCATTGGAACACATGTAATGTGCTTAAAGGAATGATGTACGACTCAACTGAGATAACATTGTTGGAAAACAAAGTCCAAATTTGCTAAGGTACACCTGTATTTTGACCATAGGTTAGAAGGTGTTTATCTTCTAGCAACATACAAGGGTTTGTCAATCTATTTTTGGATGCTATGCATAATTGATATTTATTTTAGTGCCCATTGCATGTTGAAGGGCCTATCAAAATTTTGAAGTGAACCTAGAATCCCTATCTAATACGATCACCTTAGGAAAACCATGCAACCTAAAAATTTCTTTGGAAAAATTAATTTCCATTATTGGTGTATCATCCTTGATGTTTCCTATAATAAAATGTGCAACCTTGGTCAACCTATCGACCACAACAAGAATTGAATCATGTTGGTACCTAGTCTTAGGTAAACCCACAATAAAATTCATGGATATAACATGCCACTTCTAAGTAGGTATATCGTGTGGGTATAGGTTCCCTACTGGGTTTCAGTGTTTTACCTTAACCTTTGGCACTCTAAATATATTTCAATAAAACCAATGATAGCCCAATAGATGATCTTTTTCATGTTTTCCCTCATTATTGACCCTTTTATATGAGAAGAATATGGAGAACTATGCAACTCTTGCATAATAATTCTCCTCAATTCATAAATTTTGGGTATGAAAACCCTATCCTTAAAGCATAAAAGTCCATTTTTATGTTGAAATCCTTATTTTTCTTAGGACTTCTCTCAATTGTAGCCCAGATTTCCATGCAATACTGATCTTGTAATTGCATTTATTTGACTTTTTCCATCAAGTCTATATGACTCTGGGTTAACACTACTATGTGTCTTCTCCTACTCAAGGCATTTGCAACCTTATTTTATTTTCCTCTGATATACTCAATACCAAATTCATATTCTCCTAAGAATTCTATCCATCTTCTTTGTCTTGCATTCAACATAGGTTGGGTAAAAATATACCTTAGACTTTGATGGCATGTCCTTAGCTCAAATGGTTTACTCAAAAAATAGTTCCTCTATACCTTTAGTGCATGCACAACAACTACCAATTATAGGTCATGAGTAGCATAATTTATCTCATTCTTCTTGATTTTTCTAGACTTGTATGCTACTATAGTCTCATTCTGGGATAACGCCCCTCCAAAACCTTCTAAGGAAACATATATACACACTATAAAATACCCAAGAGGATTTAGTATCTTTAGAATTGATGTTATAGTCAGTTGATTATTAAAAATTTTAAAGACAAATCCATATTTATTCATCCATTGAAATCCTTTCCTCTTCTTTAAATGTTGGTGATAGAGTAGGTAATATTTGAATAATCCTTCACAAAATGCCTGTAATAACTAGTGAGCCCTATGAAAATTCTTACTTTAGAGATATTTATAAGTGCAGACCAACTTAATATAGCCTCAATATTTTTAGGATCTATAGCAATTCCTTCTACCAAGATGATATGTCCCATATATTGCACTTGTGAGATATAAAACTCACATTTAGACAAATTTCCATATTGCTAGTTTTCCCTCAATACCTATAACACTAACCTTAAATGATGGTCATGTTCCTCTTTGGTGTGAGAATATATCAAGATATCATCTAGAAATACCAAAATAAATTGATCTAGATATTTCTTGAACACTATGTTTATTAGATTCATAAAAGGTGTTGGTGCATTTTTCAACCCAAATGGTAACACAGTAAACTAGTAGTGCCTATATCTAGTGTTAAATGCTATTTTATGAGTATACTCCTCTTGAGTCCTCAACTAATGATATTTAGATCTCAAATTAATATTTAAAAATATAGTGGCATCCTTTAGCTGATCAAAGAGGTCATCAATCGTTGGTAAAGGATACCTATTTTTTATGGTCACCTTATTCAACATTCTATAATCAATGAACAATATCAAAGACTTATCCTTTTTCATGAATAATACTAGGGCACCCCAAGGCAGCACACTAGGTTTGATCATACCCTTTTCTAAAAAATCTTGAAGTTGCACCTTTAACTCTTGTAACTCAATCGGGGTCATTTTGTAAGGTGTTCTTGTAATGGGTTTTGCCCTAGGCATTAGTTCAATGGTGAAATCAAATTCATGTTGAGGTGGTAGGCCTAGGATATATTCTAGAAATACATCCCTAAATTCATGCAAAATGGAATATTTCTTAAATATTTCTTCATCCCCTTTATTACCTATCTTGCCATTGATATTGACTACATACAACATACCGCCTCTTTTAATGGGTTTATTTAGTTACATAGCCAATAATAGGTGGGGTTGAAAATATCCTTTCCTACTTTAAACTCTTATTCTCATTTATCTTTATTGGTGTAATCCATCAACCTCTCTTGGAATTTTATTAAGGCTCCGTGAGCCCTCAACCAATCCATCCCTAGGATAATATCAAAAGCATGCAGTGATGCTACATATAAGTACCATATAGTGCATCCATTTGGTAAGGTAATCTTAGCCATAGGCAAACATTGATCCAATAAGTAGGTCTATCCAAAACCATACTTTACTTTCCACCCTTGTACCAAACAATTTGGGTCTTTTCGACATGTCCCCGATGATACTAGTGGAAAAAAATATTTATAGCTCCACTATATATTCAAAATTAACATTCTTATTAAATAACTTACTATTTATTAACATATATGTCACTTGTCCATCCAAGTTCTAATCCCTAGTAGCAACATAGATTCGATGTGGTTGCTCCTTTGCTCTGTTATTTGACTTTGGCAATTGAGGACACTTATTGGCATAATGAGGACCCCCATAGATGAAGCAACCTATCCTAGGTGCCTAATACCTTTCTTGCCTTTTCTTCTCCATTCCTTCTTTCTACATTGAATCATTTTGCTTTTGATGTTGAGGGTTGGAATTATCTTTTTTTGAAATTTCTTATATACCCTTGGTTCCCATTATTGTTATTACCAAATTTTAGGTTTACTTTACTCTTCTTTTTTTGCTCCTTATCCCATTTCATATACCTTGCACTCTTTCTTTTCTTGTGATCATGCCTCTCTGCCTCTATCAAACCTAAATAGTTGAAGGAATTTTTGGTTTGAAGATTAATCTCTTCTTATCTAGCAAAATCATAAGTCTTTTGCAGAGTTTTAGGTTTGATAAAATTAATTACTATCCTAATCTTAAGATCCACCCCTAAGATGAACTTATGTATGTTTATTTGCTCATTGTTCTCATACTCTAGAATTTACTTCAAAAGTTTAACAGATATTTGAAAGTATACTTCTACAGTCAATGTACCTTTATGAAGCATAGAGAATTCCTCAAACTTATCTACATAAAACTAATATGATAGAAACCTCTTTTTAAAAGCTCTTATGAGATTATATCATTTAATATCCATATATTGGATCCATTTTCCTATTTTTATTGTGTTCCACCATTCTAAGGTTGCATCCTAAAGATGTAGGGTAGCCCATACAGTTTAAGTTTTGCAAGAATAATTCTTCATGGAAAAAAAAATTCCAACTCATTCATCCATGACTCAACTACAACATCTCCTTCCTTTCCATTAAATTTAGCTACCTTAAAATTATTAAGGTATTTAGCTAGTTCAACCTCTATCCAAGCTTTCCCCCATGTGTTATCCTAATAGGATTCTCTTCTTGTCTACCCTCTAAGTCTTTGTTATCAGTTTTCTTATTGATCGTGGTTTCTAAAAAAATTTGTTGTTGTTCCATCTGTTCCTGAAGCAACCTAACTATGGAAGAAATATCTTCCACCCTCTTACTGAAACCTTATATTCCTCTATTTTTCTTGTTAGGGTTTATTATCCTTTTAGACTTTTAACTAGGTCCATTGTTTGCCTAGTTCTTTTATTGGAGTCCATTATTTGTCAAAACTTATTTTGGGGATACACTATAGTTTTCTCTTGTGAAACCAACCCCAATTTATTGGATGATACTCCTCTTAAAATAGGTGCTATCTCCTGTTCACACGAAGGAGTTGGGTAAGTTATAATTTTCCCTCAATTGTACTTATAATCAGTTAGTTTCATTTCCCCCATGAACTAACTTGGATCATTATCACTTGCTCGATAATGATCATGTTCATGCTTGTCTTTGCAAGGTTCCATTACCTAATAAGAAACTATACTTTCTAGGTGCTTGATCTGAGATAATTTTTACACAAGTAGGT
This sequence comes from Wollemia nobilis, assembly GCA_028583015.1. Taxonomy (NCBI): domain Eukaryota; kingdom Viridiplantae; phylum Streptophyta; class Pinopsida; order Araucariales; family Araucariaceae; genus Wollemia; species Wollemia nobilis. The sequence goes on from JAQPPZ010001340.1 coordinate 2,933,463, forward strand.
TCACAAAGAAGACGCAATATTATTTTTTAGCATTCTCAAGGATTCACCAAATTTGAGATCAATATCATTGTAGATAATACTCAATGGATGGGAGTGGTCAACATCCTATATTTTTAGGGTTCACCTTACTCCATCTATGTAGGTGCACTAAGCATAGTGGCATAAGGTTTATATGCTTCCTTTACCATACATAAGTCCATCTATGTAGGTAAATTTTTAATGATTTATCTCATCTATGCAATGAGCCAACCAAAGTATCTATCACTTTGTGTGATAGTCTATTCATTGATACTACAACCTAATTGTTATCTTCCCACAACTACCTAAGTTTAGGCCATAAAGGAGAATCTATGAAGCAATCTTACCCAAATTTTCCTTCTAAAAGGGACCCAATAATCCCTTATATTAACTCTCTCTATCTCTCTCTAAGATTCTAACAAATAAAGTCCTTTCTAACTAGGATAAGATTCCAAGCATCACTAGCATGTATAAACACTTCACATCTTAGTAGGATACTTCTAATCCATAAGCATAAAAAATTTATAGATTTCATTTTCCAATCATCTAAAATTCATTATACCATTCATAAATATCACCCAATCTCTCTTTATGAAGCACTAGAATCACATAAATTCAAAATGTAATGTAAATGATAGCAACATCATTAAGTACTTCATTAATCATAATCATACAATATTAATACAAAAGAAACTAAATTTCTCTTCCAAAATATACATTTAGACTTGCTTGCATCCAACATAAATCTGGAACATTATACCATATTCTATTACATGTAATGAGACTTAAATTAACATAAGAACCAAAGCATACATCATTTTTTTTCCTTTAAACGATACAATTAAATTAGAGATATAATAAACTCTCATTACAAGTCAACTAATTACATTCTTTTCATAGAAAGATACATCATGAGAAATTACTCTTAAAAGAATGATTTGTTCCTCTCTTCAAATTTGTCATCCTTAATTTTTGTGCAAGGTTGGATATGTGTAAGGGATTTGGATAGCTCTTTCCACCCACATGTATGCATCTATGTATGATTAATTTCAAAATAAAACAAATGAAATCTAAAACATAAAGAAGCCCATACTTCTTTCAATATATTTTCCCACTAGTTTGAAATGTAAGGAAAACCTCTTTCCAAAATAGTCTATCATTTTGCATTCAAATCTCATCATTTGAAAGTATAAACTTACCAATCTAAATCATTCATAGAAAAACATAAGCTTAATTCCATTTCTATAAATCAAAGCATCTAGTCCCATATGAGAAGTCCCATTACTTCTCAATCTTATAAGGTCATTTATATTCTAAACAATTCCAATTAATTCCATAATGATTTCATTAATAATTTCTAAAAAAAATTAACTATATATATATATATATATATATATATATACTTTTTTTTTTTCTTTTTTTTATTTACATGGTGGAATCGGTAGCTGCAACAAATCCGTGTAGGTTGTCCGACTTTTATGGCCGCCACAGTATTCTGCATTGTCCGTCCCAAAAGTCGCCACATAGATCTTCGTGCAGTCTGCCCCTATAACCACCATGCCACAATCATTTTAAACCTTTTACACCGTTGAAAGCACTAGGAAAGGGACAAGCGTTCAGTTCGATGAGGCCCGAGATTTGAACCTTGGACCTCCGCCCCCCTTATGGTATTTGGATGAACTAATTGGTATACACCTCGGACCTAATTAACTATATATACAATATAATAATTATTAAATTATTCTATTATTTTCCACCATATAATAATTTTTAATTTACTAGAGCTTCCAAAGAATAAACTTCGATAGGTTATGCTTATTGGTTGCTAATAGAAAACCTACCTAATGACACCCTTAAGGGACACCATATAGAATGATACCTTTGACTATATCCAACTCACATTAAATTTTCGCAATTAATTCAATCCAAAATTATATATTTTCCCAATTGATTAATTCAATCCAAAAATATATAATTCCACTAATACTATCCACTATGTTCCTTTATAAAACAAGTTCTCTTGTATAAATAAAAATAAGCTTTAATCTTTAAGCTCTATTTCATTACCAAAATAACAAACTTGCCTTTCAAATAATCAAAAATACCTATAATCGTTTCTTATCCTCAAAAAGCCTTTCTTTCAATTAACCAAAATACCCATAATCCATTCTTTAATTAATCAAAAAGGTTATGACTATAATCTAAAAAGTCTTATTTAATCATAATCCAAAAAAGTGGGTTTAAACATATTTAAATAGTCAATTGAATCAATAAACCACATCCAAATAGGACAAACAATCAATAATCAAGCTACATATCTCAAACCGATCAACAAACAATAAACAATATACTCAGAAGGTCCCAATGACCAACGACCCCCAATGACACCACCAAGTGGCCCAACCAACTGATGGTCCCAACATCAATAGATGGCCCATGTGAAAGCCACCCAAAATCTTCAACTGGCACTAAAGGGTGGACTGCATGGAGCAACCCTGAACATCAACTTCATCAATTTCTTCTTAATTCATAAGGGATAAAATTTTCTTCTCCAAATTTAATTTCTTTTAAATAATTAATTTCTCCAAATTTTAATTAACTTTCTTCTTATATCTCCCAATCAATAATTCTAATATTTAAATCAATTCAAGCATTAGTCGATCATCAATTTATTTCTTCTTATATAACCTCCAATTCAATTTCTCATATTAAAAAATAAGCATTAGGGTAAGAAGGGGTCTTAGGGTCCCCAAACCCATTACAACAATACAAATGAGATCATACAATAAAGCATTACAACCTTGTCAAAGTTCTAACATAAGAAAAATTTATATCCATCTTGTTCCTAAAGTACCACATATAACAAACCGAACAATATTCAAAACTACAACTGCCAATAACACTAGTACACCATCAGACAAAACATAAACTACAAAAAATAATAGATACCCCAGTAAATAAGAACAACGACAACAAAATAAAGTAGCATAATTCCTCTAGCAAATACGATCCATTGTTTCCTTAATTCCTAGCTCGTGTAGCTTCTTATTTTAGTCCTTTAGAAGTGTACCAATCTCCTTTGTTGTTTATGCCAAACAATTACAAGTTTAGTTCACCTTCTTCTCTAGTTCATTCAATATTTCATAGTTTGTTCTCAAGCTCTCTATCAATTGGAGTTCATGGGATAGTTTCTCCACTCCTTGATTAATTTTTTGCTATCCATCGAAAGGGCATCTTTCTCTTCAATTTGGTGAGGTGTTTCTAATTTTCTTCTCAATGAAATATTGCCATACTCCTCCTCTGATTGGGACTGGTCTTCCTCTAAGGAAGGCTTTTCACTTACCATCAATTTACCTCTTAAATCCAACTTGAGCCAAGATACATGAGGACAGGACCTGCCTATTGCATCTTTTGGACCTAGGAAATTACATATTCACAATTTCAAATTTTAAATATTTTTGTATCTCCCAAATTCAATCAATCATCAATTTAATTTCTTCCTTCCAATTATCAGTTTAGTTTCATTTCCTTCATTAATAATTAATTCAATTTTTAAATCAATTCTCCAATCAAATAATTAATTCCTTCTACATATAACTCCCAATAATTCATTTAATTTATTATTTATCTCCTTATCACTTCACATAATTCAATAAATCAACATATTATCTCTCTAATAATAATTAATTAATTAATTCCTCTCCAATTAAATGTGCATCGAATAAATCAAATATTAAATGGTTTACCTTCAATAATGGTACTATCTTTGGATGTTTTATCAGGATACCTCTTGTAAATGTTATGAACATGATTTAATGCATTATGTCAAGGTACCCTAAACTTATTGTGTACTCCTCATAATTTCTCTAATGCTTTCCTTCCTACACATGAATTATTCTTTCTTAGATAGCTTTGCACTCAGGCACTTTCCTCTTTAACACCCTTAGGTCTTTGATATTTGACACTTTCTTCTTTAATGCTCTTCTTCCTTTCAAATACGGATCTCTCTTCTATATGTTGTGAATTCAAAATATCACTTGATTCCTAAATGACTCCACCAAATGTAGTCTTCTATTGAATGCTTTTCTTAGGTGCTTCTCCTATGGGTGTTGCTTCTCCTCCAATGCTCAAGTGCTTCAACACAAACTTCTCTATCTATATTTTTTGAGGTAATTTCAATCTGCACGTCTCTCTCAAATGACACATTATTCTCTAATATTCTCTTTTTTTCTCCTCCAATATTCATATTTTCTCCAATATCAAATATTTCTCCTTCAATGTTCCTTCAAAATTACTAAATATCACCCCAAAACTGTCACAACCCAAAATTATCCATCCTAATTTCTTTTTATGCCAAAGGTTTTGGAATCTATACTCTGGGACATCTACTATCTATCCCAATCAACCAATTTTCTATTTAGATCTTCTTAAAGGCACACCCATCCTTACACATTACATAAATCAAGCTATGTAAGAGTACTATGTGATCTACTAATTGGGTCAAGTTACCCATCTCATGAATCCAAATTAGCTAGCATTGACCTCCCCTTTCATTCTTTTAAAAGGTGCACACTAATTTTACACTCCACATAAATCCTTCTATGTAGGAGGTCTTGCGTGTAGGAATTGACTATCCATATCATACCTGTTTGAGCTAGTCATCTCATAAAAGACCTCATTCTTCAATTTGTTCTTTGTGGAAAAAAAAATGGCAACCCTATTAATCAATATTCTACTAGGGTCATCATTATGCAAAGAACTCAAGAATAATCATGAAGCTCCTCTTTTCCTCTATTATTTATTTTTGTTTTTTTATTATTCCAAGAGACTTGTTGTTTTATCTAAGAGGATCAATTTACACAAACAAATTTATTAGTTTACCACTCAAAATAAAGTGAGTCATCTTAGAAAGAACAAAATTCCTATCATCATCATTTAACAGATTTGACAACCAACAAAAGGCCAAATCACTTCAATAATATATATTCCAAAAAATCCATTCTAAAGATATAAAAACTCCTACTCAATAGAGCAAATTTATAAACAAGTCCAAATTCAATAATAAGGGTTCCATGAATTGACAATGCATAATGAACACTATAAAATCAACTCTCAAAGAATACAAAAGTTACACACACTATGTTAACAATTACAATATATTAATCTTTCTAGTTTACATACTACTGAAATATTGACTCGATATTTGCTTTACAATCAATATACATTCCAATATTCTATTCAATAATGAAGAGTATATAAATAAAGGAACATAAATATTATTGCCTCTTTCCAAAGAACCATATTCATTGGTTGTCAAGATTCAACACTAAAATTCCAAATAATCTAAAGTAAATCAACAGAATTATCCTTCATTATATTTAGGAACAGTGCCCGAAATTCTCTTCCATCTCTACTAATCGTGGTCATTTGTACCACATCATTCTCAAACTCCTGTATTTCTATTGCATGAGGTCTTTTGAATTCACAAGAAACCTTACCAAATAAAAGCTATAATTATAATCAGTGTTCTGTAAATTATTCTCATATCAATTAGAGAATTCTTAACTTCATCATAGAAAAATACTGTATTCTTCCTATTTCTAACAAGAGGCTCTAAGCCATACAGAAAAATTATTTCATACAACATCTGGTTTTATATTCAAATAAATCACTATTACTTTAATAAGTAATAGTTCCTTTCTCTAAGTTTCAATTTAATGATAAAATGAATTGCACTTCCCTACATGTCGTGATCATTTCTTAATCAAAATGAAATTTCAACATATCTTAACAAACATCTAGCATCATATCTTCATTGGATATTTTCATCATCCAACCAAATTTAAATTAAATTTAGACCATAGAAGTTTGTAAATCCTTTCATTTCAACACGTCAATAACATCATATTATTCACCATATCTATTGAAGATTATATTTCACAATAATTTCCATATAAACACATTATTAGCATCATTGTATTCACCATATCTATTTGAAGTTTATATATCGCAATCATTTCCATATAAACACATTAATAGCATCACATTATTCACCATATTTAATTCAAGTTTATGCTTCACAACCATAAGTTATCAGGTTCAAAAGGTGATACTAATTTACCAATTACAGCATTAATCTACAAAGCATGGTTATCATTTTCCATGCTAACTTCCAGATCTAATTGAAATACACTACTGGAAAATTTCATTCACCCAGATTTGATCATCACCCAGCCAGTACATACACTCTTTTCAGCAAAGATAGCACTCGAAGAGATGTTTCACTTTCAATACCAAGGAAACACTTTAATCCCATTTTCTTTTATTTCAACTTCATCTATAGCCCTTTGGGTGCTTGAAGGATAAGTTTTATTAACACAATAGCTCACTACTCATCCATTCACCCACTAAATATTCATCAACAAATTCCAACAAAATAATTTCTTATCTGGTATTGCTAACTTCCAACCCAAATTCAAGTCATTCAAATAATGATATAACACAACAACTACCACCTATTATTATGAATATGACTTCCACTATAATCTCTATTCCTGGGTAGTCAAAATTCTATGTTTGTGATATTTAAGAATTTCGAACACCTAAACTCTAATCACCAAAATGTTTCTAATCAAGGTTCCATACAGAGTACTTCCAGCATCACAGATACCGAAAAATCAAGGTTCAACTATCTTATGTTCAAAGTTGGAAAAATAATACAGTAAGCTCACACATCTAAGGATTAGAATAGGAAACATTGCATCCATTAATAAAGGTGTATGAAGTAGATTACTCATACCATTTCCTTCCATCACATTAGGTTCTATTTCGTACAAAACTAGTTTTGGACCAACACAATATCATGAGCTTCCAAGTAAAAACAAAAGACCTCAATAAGGAATTTACCTAGAATTCATTATGAAGATCCACAAAAATCTGCATCCTACAATCTCTATCACCTCTTCTCTTCTTCCTTTCCTCTTTAATTCTTTCCTTCTCTCACCCAAAACTCCCTCACTTCCTTAGAGTCTCGCCTATTCCCCCATCATTCCACTCCATTTAAGAGTTATTTAAGGAATAAGTGTTATCTCAAACAATGCTAACACATCCCCATCCTTTCTAAATATGTTGAAGAGCATCACTTTATAATAAAAATATCCAACAATCTATGATTAACACAAGTGTAACTAGAAGTTTTCATAAGTTATGATTTATTAGATAGAGAACTCATCGTAGAACCAGAATTCCTTATGCACACACAAAGAGAAGACATTAAATTCCCTTTTTTTATAAATGAACATCCTTGAGAGGTAGAGATATATTTATATTTTTATGGTAGTTGGAAACTTGGCACCTTAACAAAAGGTCTCCACTAATTAGTTCTCAACAACCTGAAGCATGGGTCTTTTCCATTTATGCTAACACCATAAAGTTGAACATAAGGTGTTTTCTTTTTAACAATAAAACAAAGTGCAAACACTTATTTTATGTTATTTTTTATATATATGTATGAACATATGCATATATATATTTTCATCTCAAAAGGAAATATTTTTAAACCCAAGAAATATTTTCTTAAAAAGGTTATATCAATTGAAATCATAACTAGGAAAAGATTATTTATTGCAACCAAATTTTGTTTTACCAAGACTTGATATATATATATTTTTCATGAAGCGTAATTTTTTCATAACTAAGCTTGACATTAATCCACCATTCCAGCAAATGAACAACATAGCATATCATGAGTCAAACTAAATAAAGTCTACCAAAGGGAATTTCATGACATCCTACCCTCCTTAGGCTTAACATAGTTCTCTATGTTTGTAAAAAATTTAAACGTAAAACAATACTTACAGTGCATTTTCAAACAAAAATAGAAAATATTTTGTATATCAACTACTTTCTCCCAAGTATTATTTCTCTCATAGTAGTGGTCCCACTAGATCTTGTATATCTCCAAAGTCTCTTTCCTCATCAATTTGGAATGAAACTCAAGGTATTTTATTGGTTGAACCTATATAGTCTCTAGATCTACCATATGTAGTTTATAAAAGTCTCATACATGGTTAGGGTTAGCTATATATTTTCTAAGCAATGAAATGTGAAAAGTATCATGAATATTTGATAGACTAGGTGGTAAGGCAAGTTAGTATTCCACAGGACTAATCTTCTCTATAATTTCGAAGGGTCCCACAAAATGAGGATCTATATTTGTGGACTTTATAGCACTCTTCCTTGGTCTCACCCTCAGAAACACTCTATCACCCACCGCAAACTCTCTTGGTGACCTCTTGAGGTAGGCATAACGTTTTTGATGATCAACAACTTCTTTAAGCCTTTTCTTGATTGTCCTTAATTGTTGCTCCATTTTCTTGACCATGTCTAGTCCAAGCATAATCCTATCCTTTGGATTATCCCAAGACAATGATGTCTTGCACCTCCTACCATATAGAGATTCAAATGGTTCCATGCCCAAGGTCGAATGGTGATTATTGTTGTAGGTAAATTCTATCAAGTGTAGATAATCTTTCCATTGGATTTTTTGATCCATACAATACATGCGAAGCATGTCCCCTAAAACTTGGTTTACACTCTTAGTTTACCTATTGGTTTTTGGAAAATATGTCGAGTTGATGTTTAACTTAGTGCCAATGGCTCAATGCAAAGCTTGGCAAAATTTGGATGTGAATCTCGAGTCCCTAGCTAAAATGATCACTTTCAAAAATCCATGAAGTCTAAATACTTCTTTGGCAAATCTGTTAGCCATAATTAAGGCATCATCCTTTGTATTTCTAGGTATAGAGTGTGTAACCTTGGTCAGTCTGTCGACCATAACTAGGATCACGTCATGCTAGAATTTGGTCTTTGGGAATCCTACAATAAAATCCATCAAAATCATATGCCAGTTTTGTGTTGGTATATCATGAGGGTACAATAGTCCTATAGGATATCTATTTTCTACCTTAACTTTCTAGAATTCAAGGTATTGAGTGATAAATTTAATTATGTCCCTCTTCATTCCTGGATAAAAGAAGGTTTTCTTCATATTCTCTCTCATTTTTATCCCTCCTGCGTGAGTAGAATATGGAGATTGATGTGCTTCATTCATGATAATTTTTCTCAAATCACCACCCTCAAGAATTGCTACCCTATCCTTAAAGTACAAGAAACCATCCTTGATGTTGAATTCCTTACTTCCCTTGGGTTTCCTTTCTATATTTTTCCAAATTTGATTGTAAAACACATCCTGATGTTGCATTTCCTTGACTTGATCCATCAAATTGATGCGGTTGTGTGTTAAAGTAGTTATGTGTCTTCTCTTGCTCAATGCATCAATGACTTTATTTTCTTTCCCTTTTATATATTCAATTTCAAAATGATATTCAATGAGGAATTCCATCCACCTTCTCTATCTAGAATTTAGAAAAGGCAAAGTAAATATATATATATTAGACTTTGATGGTCTCTCTTCAACTCAAAGGGTTTTCCTAACAAGTAGTGTCATCAACTTTTGAGAGCAAATACCACTGTTGCCAATTCTAGGTCATGGATTGCATAATTGACTTCATGTCACTTTAGTTTCCTTGAACCATAGGCTACCACAGCTTCATCCTAAGATATCACTCCTCCCAAACCTTCCAATGATGCATCTATACATATAGAGAAGCTACCCTGAGGATATCGTATCTTTAGTATGGGAGGTGTAGTAAGTTTTTATTTGAGAAAATTAAAAGCTACCTCACATTTATCCATTTTATTTAAACTCTTTTCCTTTCATCTGAAGATTAGTTATTAGAGCAATTATCTTGGTGTAATCCTTCACATAACACCTGTAGTATCTAGTCAAACCCATAAAATTTTGGATTTCCATCACATTTGTGGGTGGTGGCCAATTCAGTATGGCATCTATCTTCGTAGGATCCATCGCGATCCCTTCTGTTGATACAATATGCCCAAAATATTTCACTTCTAACACATAGAATTCACACTTTGATATATTCTCATACAACTTATTCTTTCTTAGTAGATCCAAAATTATCCTAAGGTGTTGGTCATGCTCGAACTTATTTCAAGATTATATCAAAATATCATCTACGAATGCAAGTACAAATCAATCCAAAAAATTCCTAACAATGTTATTCATTAGATTGATAAATATTGTTGGTCCATCTATTAGACCAAAAGGCAATATAGTAAACTCATAATGTCCATAACAATTTTTTAAGGTTGTCTTGTGGGTATCCTCTTTGCGGATCCTCAATTGATGGTATCCCAATTTAAGATCAATATTTGAGAAAATAGTGGCATATTTGAACTGATCAAAGAGATCTTTGATTTTGGATAGAGGATATCAATTCTTGATAGTTTTCTTATTCAACATTTTGTAATCTATGCACAATCATAAGGAACCATCCCTTTTCTTGACAAACAGCACTGGTGCACCCCAAGGTGACACACTTGGTCTTCTCCAATAATCCTTTCAACTATACTTTTAGCTCTTGCATCTCAGTGGGGTTCATTCTATAGGGAGACCTATGTATAGGATCTATTCTAGGTTGAAGCTCAATTGTAAAAGCAAATTCACACTTTGGAGGTAATCCTGGTAAGTCTTCTAGAAATACATCCATAAATTCTTGAAGTATTGGGTGTCTCCCAAACACCTCTTCCTTATTTTCTTTCCTATATCATTGAATTTAATAACACAAAACATAATCCCTTTGCAAGTTGTACACTCTTTGTAATTTCCTACTATCTTCTGAGTACTTAATCCATCTATCTTGTAAATTTATCATAGCCTTATGTGTTTGTAGCCATTCCATTCCTAGGACTACATCAAAAGCATGTAGCGGTGTTACATAAAGGTATCCTATGGTCATTCCACTAGGTAGAGTAATTTTTACCATAGGGTAACACTAATCTATAGAGTATGTTTGTTCTAAGACATACTTGACCTCCCATTTCAAATCAACTGTAGCTTTAATTTATTGTTGCCCACTATACATTTCCCACCAATCCAAGCCAACACCCTGCATGTGTAGAGTGCATATGACATTCAAGTCCCTGTGTAATTATTTTTCATATTACAAAAATTCTATATCTCTTTTAGCCAAGCTTCGGCTACATCCCCATATTCCTCTCCCTTGAACTTGGAATATTTTAGATGCTTCATATCTCGGCCTAACTTTGCCTCTAGCTATATTTGAGCTTGATGTGCTTCTGACAAGGATCCATTACCTTACTTTTCTCTAGAGTTTCCAGCTTGTGTTTCCCAATTCAACACAACTTCTATAAATTGCTTCTACGTTTCTACCTATTCTCAAATCAAATCCATTGTAGTAGTGAGGTCCCCCCTCTCATTACTAGGATTATTTTGTACCTACATCTATGGTCTTGACCTCTTCATTTCTTTATTGTATCTACCTCATTGATTGGGTAGCACTCCCTCTTCTTATCTTGGGTGGCATTGTCCCTAGCCACACATAGGAGATATAGTAGAAATCAATTCACAATTACATCTTCGAATTGATTTCTCCTACTAGAAACTATATACGTAGTTATCTTATCTAGGAAATCGAGGTCTACTTTTAATAGATACACTATTCTTGTAGGTATAGTCTTTTTATGGTGTGCATCCTATCACACCCTAATTATTCTTGCACAAGGAAACTTGTATCCCTATGAACCAAGCACTCTAATATTAAATGTCATAACCCAAAATTACCCATCCTATTTTTTATGCCAAATATTTTGGAATCTATACTTTGGGACATCTACTATTTATCCCAATAAACTAGTTTTCTATTTAGATCTTCTTAAAGGCACACTCATCCTTACACCTTACATAAATATAGCTATGTAAAAGTACTAGGTGATCTAATAATTGGGTCAAGCTATCCATATCATGGATCCAAATGAGCTAGCATTGACCTCCCTTTTCATTCTTTCAAAAGTTGCACACTAATTTTACACTCCATATAAATACCTCTATGTAGGAGGTCTTGCATGCAGAAATTGACTATCCATATCATACTCATTTGAGCTAGTTATCCCATAAAATGCCTCATTCCTCAATTCCTTATTTGTGGAAAACATCAATTGGCAACCCTGTTAATCAATATTCTGCTAGGGTAATCATTACACAAAGAACTCAAGAAGCATCATGAAGCTCCTCTTTTCCTCTATTATTTATTTTTATTTTTTTATTCCAAGATACTTGTTGTTTTACCTAAGAGGATCAATTTACACAAAAAACTTTATTATTTTTCCACTTAAAACAAATCGAGTCATCCTAGTAAGAATGAATTTCCCATCATCTTTATTTAACAGGTTTGACAACCAACAAAAGGCCAAATAACTTCAATAATATATATTCCAATAGTTCCATTCTAATATAAAAACACCTACTCGAAAGAGAAAATATATAAACGGGTCCAAGGTCAAGAATAAGGGTTCCATGAATTGACCATGCATAATGAACAAGATATGAAACCAACTCTCAAATAATACAAAAGTTACACACACTATGTTAAAAATTACAATATAATAATATTTCTAGTTTACATACTACTAAAATATTGACTCGATATTTTCTTTATAGTCAATACACATTCTAGTCTTCTCTTCAATAAATGAATAGTACATCAATAAAGGAACATAAATATTATAACCTCTTTCCAAATCATAGTCTTCATTGGTTTTCAAGAGTCAGGACCAAAATTCTAAATGATCTTAAAGTAAATCAATAGAATGATCCTTCATCAATTTTAGGAGTAACACCCGACATTCTCTTTCATCTCTACTAATCGTGGTCACTTATACCACATCATTATCATACTCCTACATTTCTATTGTATGAGGTCTTTTGAATTCACAATAAACCTTACCAAATAAAAGCTATCATCATAACCAATATTCTACAAATTATTCTCATATCAATTAGAAAATTCTTAACTTTATCATACAAAAATACCATATTCTTTCTATTTACAACAAGAGGCTCTAAGTCATATAGGTGAAGTATTTCACACATAATTTAGCTTTATATTCAAATAAATCACTATTTTTTTAATAAGTAACATTTCCTTTCTCTAAGTTTCAATTTAATGATAAATTGAACTACACTTCCCTACATGTCATGATCATTTCTTAATCAAAATACAATTTCAATAAATCTTAATGAAACTCTAGCATCATATATTCACTGGGTCTTTTCATTATCCAATAAGATTTAAATTAAATGTAGACACAGGAATTTGTAAGTCCTTTCATTTCAACACACCAATAACATCATATTATTCACCATATCTATTGAAGATTATATTTCACAACCATTTCCATAAAAACACATTATTAGCATCCTTTTATTCATCATATCTATTTGAATTTTATATATCACAATAATTTCTATATAAACACATTAATGGCATCACATTATTCACCATATCTATTTGAAGTTTATACTTCACAACCACAAGTTATCAAGTTCTGAAGGTGATACTAATTTATCGGTTACAGTATTAATCTACAAAGCATGGTAATCATTATCCACGCTGACTTCTAGATCTGAGTGAAATACACTACTAGAAACTTTCATTCACCCAAATTTCATCATCACCCAGCTAGTATGTACACTCTTTTTAGCAAAGGTAGCGCTTAAAGAGATGTTTCACTTCCAATACTAGAGAAACTATTTAATCCCATTTTCTTTTATTTTGACTTCATCTACAATCCTTTGGGTACTTGAAAGGGAAGTTTGATTAACAAAATAGCTAACTACTCAACCATTCACCCACTACATATTCATTAATAATTTCCAATGAAATAATATCTTACCTAGCATTGCTAACACCCTACCCAAAGTCAAGTCATTCAGATAATGATACAACACAACCACTACCATATATTATTCTGAAGATGACTTCCACTGCAATATCCATTCCTGGGTAGTCAAAATTCTACGTTTTTGATATTTAATAATTCTAAACACCCGAAATCTAATCACCAAAATATTTCTAATCAAGGTTCCATACAAAGTACTTCCAACATCACACATACTAAACAATCAAGGTTCAACTATCTTATGTTCAAAGTTAGAAAAATAAGAGGGCAAACTCACACAACATCTAAGGATTAAAATAGGAAATGTTGCATCCATTAATAAATGTGTATGAAGCATATTACTCATACCATTTTCTACCATCACATTAGGTTCTTTTTCGAGCAAACCTAGTTTCGAACCAACACAATGTCATGAGCTTCCAAGTAAAAATAAAAGACCTGAGGTAAGGAATTTACCTAGTATTCATTGTGAAGCTCCACAATAATCTATGTCCTACAATTCCTATCACCTCTTCTCTTCTTCCTTTCCTCTTTTTTCTTTCCTCCTCTCACCCAAAACTCCCTTACTTCCTCAAAGTCTCGCCTATTCCCCCATCACTCCACTCCCCTAGAGCGTTCATTAAAGAATAAGTATTATCTCAAATAGTGCTCACACATCCCCCTCCTTTCAAAATACATTAGAGTGCATCACTTTGTAAGCAAAATATGCAACAATATATGATTAACACAAGTGGAACTAGAAGTTTTCATTAGTTCTGATTGATTAGATAGCAAACTCATCATAGAACCAATATTTCTTATGCGCACATGAAGAGAAGACATTAAATTCCTTTTTTAAAACAAACATCCTTGAGAGGTAGAGATAAATTTATGTTTTCATGGTAGTTGGAAACCAGCACCTTAACAAAAGGTCCTCATTAATTAGTTCTCAACAACTTGAAGCATGGGTCTTTTCCATTTATGCTAACACCATAAAGCCGAACATAAGGTGTTTTATTTTTAACAATAAAATAAAATGCAAACACTTATTTTATGTTATTTATATATATATATATATATATATATATATATATATATATATATATATATATATATATATATATATATGTATGTATGTATGTATGTATGTATGAATATATGCATATATATATATATATATATATATATTCATCTCAAAAGGAACTCTTTTAAACCCAAGAAATTTCTTCTTGAAAAGGTTATATCAATTGAAATCATAACTAGGAAAATATTATTTATTGCAACCAAATTTTGTTTTACCAAGACTTGATATATATATATATATATATATATATATATATATATATATATATATATATATATATATATATATATATTCCCATGAAGCATAAGTTTTGCAGAACTAAGCATGACAATAATCCACCATTCCAACAAGCGGACAACATAGCAGATCATGAGTCAAACTAACAAAATTCTACCAAAGGGAGGTTCATGACAAAAACTTGAAAGTTCTTCCTTCAACGTGTCTCCCATCCAATAATGTCTTCACTTCTACAAATCACATAAGTCCTCTGTGGATACATGGCTCTGATACAACTATTGGCAAATAATCAAGATTATCTCACAAGATTTAATCATAGTATCATATATCAATCACAATATCATCAATATAAATATCATATAAATCACATTGAAATCTTTATTGATAAAAAATTCAAGCAATTCTTATATGAGTTACATATTACATGGCTTTATCTCCAATATACAGATACATTAGACTCTTCACATTACATAAATCTTGGCTTTTTATCTTCTCAAACTCATAGGAGAACTTGACTCTTCATATTCTTTTTTTACATAATAAATCTTATATAATACATAAAAACAAAGTATCCCATGATTGCATATAACTCCCTACTTCTAATCTTGACACATTACTAAAAATTCTTCACTTCCTAACTAGACACCTCACACACTTAAATACATGAAATATGTTCACACCTACTAAATTGACACATACTATATATATAATCAGACTCACACCCTAATATAAATTATTTACAATGGGACAAAATAATGTAATGTCTCCAACAATCATTTCTCTTAGTATGTATGGTTTTGCACTATTCATAGCAAATATGAGGTTATTGAGAAACTTAAGGTGTTCAAAGTAGTAGTAGAAAATTAGCTAGAAAGAAAGACCAAGTCTCTTAAGACATATAGGGGAGATGAATACATAAGCAAACAAATTATGGATTTTTTGACTCTATGGTATTCCTTTCAAAAGACTATTCATTATACTATAGAGTAAAATAGGATAGCTAAGAGGAATAACAAGGTAATTATGGATGGATCGTTGTTTAATTCATGCTAAGGGGATGGAGCATGAGTTCTAGGGATAAACTATTACTTGTAAAACATATCATTGATCATGTCCCATATAAAGCAGTTGAAGGTATGAAACCCCTTGAAAGTTTGACAAGCAATAAGGATAATAGATCCTAATTCCATATCTTTAGGTATTTAGCATGGTATCACATACCCAAATATCTTACAAAAGAGTCATAGATGCATTTTGTGGTGTATTTAGATACCTCTATGGTATATCATATTTATGATCCTCAATGGCATAAGGTTCTTATTTAGAGATATGTGATTTTTATGAGGTTCATCTAGCAGCTTTGTAATTTTTTCCACTTGAGTTTTGGTTTAAATATACTTATTTTTTAAACTACTTTAGCAATTTCTTCAATGATTATTATTGGAACTATTCCTATTGGGTCTTCTTTCCCTCCTAGTAAAGGACCTATGCCTATATATTTTCCCTACTATATGTAGAAATATCTCCAACATATTTTATTTTGTATTCCAATAATGATGATCTTGGTACACCAATTCCATTTGTGATAATGATAGGTGTTAAGGTAGGAGGTGATTTTAATTTAAATACCTCATTTTTTCCTTCTAATATTTCTCTATATTATAATGTGCCTATATCTTCCATAGTTCATACAACATCTAAGTGGCTTAAAACTCTCTTGAAGGATGCTCAACATATTATTTCCATGGTACAACAGCATAAGGCCCCTTCTCAAGCCTTAATCTTGAAGGATGATAATCTTATATGATATTCAATTTGAGTAAAATTAAAATATGTTATGCTTGTTGAGTATGAGTCTCTAATGCATAATTAGATATGGATACTTGTTTCTCTTCCAAAAGAAAAGAATTTTATTGGGTGCAAATGGGTCTATAGGACCAAGAACACTTTATATGGTTAGGTAGAGAAGGACAAGGTACATATTCTTGCTAAGGGTTTCTCTTAAAAGGAGGAAATTTACTGATCAAATATATTTATCCTATTTTCTTGGATGGATTCTATTTAGATGATTATATCCATAGCTACTTTTATGGTTGGAAGGTACATCATATGGATGTGAATATTGGGTTTCTTCATGGTGAGCTTCAGGAGGAGATTGGCAAATAATGGTCACATAGTTTTAAGCTTAAGGTTTCTCTCCCTTGGTATATTGAATTATTAAGATCTTGTATAGACTTAAGTAAGCACCACGTGCTTGGTATGACAAAAACCACTCCTTTCTTAGTTACAATTTTTGGAATTTAAGGTCAAGCATAATGTTTATATCAAATATAAGGATAAGAATAATTTAGTGATTATGCTATATGTGTATGATCTTCTCATTATAGGTATATCATATACCTTGATTCAAGACATGAATTCATAAGCTTCATAATAATTTGAGAAGATAGATTTGGGGCTTCTATACTATTTTTTGGGCATTCAATTGATTAGACATATTCTAGGATCACTGCCTCATAGCCCAAGTATACCCTATATCTTCTTTAGTGCTTAAGGATGGAGGATTGCAAGTCCGCTCAAAATCCTTTCGTTTTAGGGTTGAAGATTCAATTAGGTTGCATGGATGCCATTCTTTATTGGTCCCTTGTAGGAGGTATTTTTTACCTAACTCACATATGATCTAATATATTTATTGTTAGCTACTATTCTATGTACATGTAGGCACCTAGAAATAGTCATTAGACCATAATTAAGAGTATTTTTTATATATCAAAGGTACATATTAGATAGGTATTTATTATTTAGTTTGTGTATATCCAATTTTGATAGGTTTCTTAGATGTAGATTGGGTTAATGATTTGCAATAGTGGCACTCTACTACAAGTTTTTTTTGCTACCTTTGTTCTCGCCCTATTTTGTAGTACTCTAGATGATAGTCCACTATTTTTTATTCTTCCATGTAAGCTAAATATTATGTTGTCAATGAGGTAGCAAAGAATATTTGATGGATGCTTCTAATTTTAGATCAAGTGAGCATTCCTTAGTCCTACCCATTCACTTTGTATTATGATAACTAAAGCACCATTAAGCTTATTTTTATCTATCATTTTATCAGTGAACTAAGATATTAAGGTTTAGATACATTAAGTGTGATGATTTTATGATCATAGGATGCTTGATCCAATTTTTTTGTTGTTAGTAGAGTAGGCAATAGATATCCTAACCAATCTTATCCTCAATGTTCCTTTTGTCCACATGGAAGAGCTAATTGTTGTAGGATATTATCCTTGAGGGGGTGACCAATAAGGCTCGCTCTTTGTGTCCCCATTTCAGCTTAAGGGGGGATGTCGAAATATATGGTGGTTAAGCTTCACTTGAGGCCACAACTAACTTTGTATTATATTTTTTGTATATTCCCTTTGGGCCCTTTTACACCTTGTATAGGTGAATATTTTATTATTTATCAAAAATTTTGACTTTGTGACCTTAACCTAAAGGTAAATTTCAATACTTAATACCTTTTAATTTGTATTATTTTTTTACATTTGATAAATATCTTTAAATAACTAAAAAAGAATATGCAGTGACAAAGAGATAATGGGTCACTTAGACAAAGTCTATAGGATGATATAAAGTATCCCATAGGATTTCCATTAATCAAAATAGTATATTTTGTAATGATATAACAATAATTGATTAGTTAACACAAACCTTGATCAAAGCCAAATTTTCTTAGAATATCACATAGGAAACGATAGTGAAACTTGTATGTTTTGTTTATATATAATTTTATAAGCATATATTTTGTATAGAATAAAGAGATTGTATGTCCTCTTATGAATTAAGCATACCATCAAAAAAATGTTTACCATGAACAAAAGGGTCTTATTCCTCCTAGATAAGATAATCTAGAATATATTTTAATCTATTTACAATAATTTGTGAAAAAAATTGATAACTCATTAAAAATGATCTTCTTAACATAACATCATTAAAATATATTCTAGATTATCTTATCTAGAATATGAGTTATTAAACTATTACAAATGTGGATTGAATTATATGAAGGATGTTAAATATTTTTATCTACAGGGATACTCAGATTTATACTATGCAAGATCTATTGATGATAGGAAATCTACCTCAAGCAATGTCTTCTATATTGAATCAGGTCTTATATCTTGGCACAACAAGAAACAAAATATAGTATCACAATCATCAACTAAATTCAAGTGTCACAGATAAAGGTTACCTTTATTGAGTTGGTCAATATGCTTCAGGAAGAGGAGGTTTGCCAACTTCAAAGAGATGAATCTTCTAATACAACCCTCTATTCCAACAAGAAGGGTTCTAAGAAGAAGGGTAATTTTTAGAAGAGAGGAAATTCTTCCAAGGATTCCAAGGGAAAACAACCTCAACAGGCGAAGAGTACATCATATCAATTAGGACATTAATGGCTTCTTTCCATGATTTTATGCTTTATTTAAAAAAATAAAACATAAAATCATGGATGTAGACATACTTTTATGTTTTATTTTGTTAAAACATAAAACATAATATGCTTTTATTGCATTAGTTCCCTCTATTTCCAATAATTTGTGAAAAAATTAGATAAATCATATTACAAAGGATTGGTGGACAAAAATTATAAAAAAATATCCCACCTCTCTTGGGAACTAATGCAATAAATGGAAAAATGATCTCACTTTTACCTATCCTTTTTACTATGACCAATAGATCATTGTTCAACTAAAATTTGTAAGAAATTTATCAAGACCATGTACCTTGTAAAGTGGAAAGAAAAACATCATTTGTAGCTCATCTATAGAGATCTTGCTTATCAAGATATCATTTTGTCTTGATGTAATAAGTGATATAATATTTTGTAAAAGTGTAACCTAAGCATCCTTATATTTCCTAATTTATAGCAAATTATTTTTTTAATAGTTAGCTTCTTCTTTCCTAATATCTTATCATTCCTCAATACTTCTTCTATATAGAGTTGAAATGTTTTTTATTCTACAAAAAAATAAAATCTCGTTTGGGTTGTAGTATGAAAATTTTGTTATTTATATCCTCCTCATGCCATTTCTCCCTCTATTTTTGGAGACCAATATGATTCTTTCTATGCAATATATTACAATAATAAAAAAAGTAATTTTCTTTCTTGTATATAAGCATCTTTGACTATTCCATTAATTTTTGCTATCTCTTGTAAATTGTTGAACTTGATTTTCTCTTTTATTTTAACGATGTTACTAAAAGACTTTACATTTCAAATATTCATATACCCATTTAAATATTTTATATTTTGAATATGCATGATTCTTCAGATCTTGTTTCATCCCATCATAAACTAACCATTTGGAAGAAGTCGGGGATATGGAGCCACATAGATTAATAACTAAATGGATTTGGATAATCACCATTTATAATATCACATCTTAGTAAAATGGGTTTTTGATCTGATCTTCCTCATAATAAATAGCTAATTAGATTATATGCTTTATTTACACAATTTATTAGATAATAACAATGTATCTATTTTTTATTCTATATGAGTTTATATTAACCCATGTATATTAAAATATTTAAAGAATAGAATCCCAAAGGCTATCTAAGTTGAAAAATGAAGAAAAATCCTCCATTTCTTTAGACCATCCAATGGTACTATTCTTCTTTTTCCAAATGATATAGATCCACATAGAATGCCTCCACCAAAGAATACATAGATTGCAATAATGAATAATCACTAAACTTGACATAAATAAATCAAGGTCCTTCTAACATATATCCCAACAAGTAACTATAGTTAGAGCATATATATTTATGATTTCAAGTTTGATATTTTTCTCTTTCCCATAAAAATACTAGCAATCTAGTTACTATTTACTCCTAGTTATTGCCTATCCCATTTACATTTGTCGTCTCATATATTCTAAATATTTTATAATGCATATTCATATTCCTCGCTAAATTATTATTATTATTATTATTATTATTATGCTAAAATAAACTCAAGACTATAACAACCTATTAAGTTCTTGATAATTTATTTTTGGGAGCCATATTCATACCTCAAATATTACAAAATACTATCTTCAATGTCATTTTCTATACTTATTTGTTTGCTTGCATCTACTTCGTGTTAATACCTATAATGTTTATTTCTAATTTCCCAAACCACATCCCTTTTGGATTTTTTTCTCTATTGTTACTTTGACAATATTCTTCTCCTTTTCCATTCCCATCAATAGTTGCATCCTCGTTAATCTCTTTTATTTTTTTATATTGTCCATAGTGCACCATATTAATCTTAAAAAATCCCAAAAATTTAAAATTTATAAGAAATCCATCTAGACCATGTGCACATTATTATTCCTCTTCCCTTATATGCGTCTTAATTTCTTCTAAATATTGCTCTATGTGCATGATGAAGGCCTTGGCTAGTTGATGAGGTAGAGTGGATTTCTTTACCACTTTTTTGTGAGTGAAAAGTACTTGATCTAATCTAGCTTCTACCATGATATTATATCCGTATTTTATATCATTATCCAACAAAATTATATTTTTATAGATCATTTTCATGTTGCAATATTTATGTGCCTAGTATCATCACAATTACAACATAAGAATATAATGTTTTCATAATATATTTATTGATCTCATTCTATTTATTTAGATTAAATATTAATGGATATTGTTAAATATTTTATATATCCATGGTGACACATGTATAGGTATACACAATATGCTTTTACTCTTTAATAATCATCCTTCATGAATTAACTCTCATATAGTATTATCAAAAAAATTTACAACCTCCTTATTAATAAGTTGATATGGAAGTCTAAAATCATAACCTTTAGTAGAATTATTTTAATATTTTTATCTCCATTGTAAAATTCTCACATTGTCTAAAAACATAGGTATCAAAGTCTTGGATTGGATCCATACCCAACCACTATATTATGAGCTCATTCTCTTTAAATGCATTACCTATCATCAATATGGTCATTTCTCAAGTTATTGTCCTACTAAGTTACAACAAGAGACAAAGGAGAAAGATCAATAATTCCAAACAGTAAGAAGAAAATAGTAGAGAAGATCTAGAAGTAGAAGGAGGCCTCAACCACAACCAAAAAGATAAAACAATAATAAGTTCTCTATTTTATCACAAAATGAGAAAGAGGAACATCTAAGGATATCTAAAAAAGAGGAAGATCCATAAGATCCCAAAATATGAAGTGGATGAAACTTAGGCTATCAAAGAAAACCTTCAGGAAGAGGAAATTGAAGAAATAGAAGAGACCCAGTTAATAGTAGCAATGATTCCACGAGGTACCCCAACCACTAGATCTTCTACTGTAGAGATAAAATATAATCAAGAGGTAAGAAGAAAATAAACAATATAGAGATTCAAAAGAAAGCATAGACAACCTTAGACTTCAATAAGGCTAAAAATCCACTTAAGAAACAAAGGTTCTATTATGAAATAGAAGGGGCCTAGGTAGTCCCTGAAAAACTACCAAAGTCAATTAATAGCCCTGTACAAGCCAATGGTTATCTGCATTCAAGAAACTAAATTGATAGAGTAATTCATAAGAATATAATGGAAAAACATATGTATATCCTTAGGACTAGAAGAAAAATATTCATCTAATACCTCACAGGGGATTCTCCTTGCATGGGATCCACAGGCCTTTATATGTATTAATAAAGAAAGACACTCAAATTAGATAGCAACTTCCTTCTCATCTTCACAAGGATAGACTTGGAACATAGTCAATTTTTATGGACCAAATAACTTAGTCTTAAAACAAAATACTTAGAAAAGTCTTCAAGACTGGATTCTTCATGAGATTGTGGGTGAGTTTTTTGCACCCACTTATTCCCTAAAGAAGAGAAGGCCTAGGGAAAAATCTAATCTAAAAAATTATTAAGTATAAATACAGATGGATAAAGGGGTCATTCCCATGCTATTGGTTTATCCTAAACTCTTGTACAAAAGGAAGGTAAATCAATAAATCCACCAAGTGAAAGAACAGGTTGTGAACTTGTCAGGGGTATTCTTGAAAGTCTACCCACATGTGGTCAAAACTAAACAGAAGATTAGGAGGATTGTAGAGAAATGAGTGGTCCCAAATTGCCATCCAATAGTAAACCCATATGGATCGAGGATCCATATATATATTTAAGAAGAGACAAGCCCAAAGTTCCACCCAAAGTTGATCTAACCCCAAAGTAGGCAAAAAGATAAGAAAAATGGGAGTAGCAAATGCCCCCATTTCCCCATCCTAGAAGAATGTGTTATCAGGCAAAATATTGGGGTAGGACCAAAGTATACATTCAACCTAGAGTTTCGTCCTATATGGTCATAAATGCACAAAGACCTAACTACAAAAGAAAGAGCTCCAAAGATTCAAAATTCTCTTCCCACCAACAATGTCAAAGCACTGGATCCAAGGTTTGAGCATATGAACGAATTTAATGATTGGCCAGTTTGAGCGTGTAAGGCGGTAGCTAAATAATTTATGTGGTGCAACTACCTCAACTCATGGGGAGACATATTTGGGAAATAGCAGTATCAAGTTCATTAATTATGAAAGAAAGGCTCAAACAAAGGATATCAGTAATACCTATCCAGATACAGTGGAGAATGTTTTGTATGTGGTAGTGATCACAAAAAAGTCATACAAACTAGATGGACACTAACATTCCCATTCCCCATTAATGAAATATTGATTAGCCTTTTGAATTCCACTCCTTGAGGGATATGTATACATATTTGTAATATATTCTTAGTGTTAGCTCTCCGATCATTACAACTTGCATGTATAGTTTGATGTGCATTACTATATAAGTGGATTACTGTTTGGCCTTTAATTATTTTCATGTGTGTATGAATTTCACTTTGTTGATTATTTCTACTAAAATTAATTAAATAAATTAGCTTTAATTTTGATATTTGTATTTCATGTTATTTATTCTTTAATTCTATATTTCTCAGTAGAGTTGTGTGTATGAATGATTGATGAAATCAGTTGCTAGTCTATTAGGTAGTCCATGAATGTTGTATATTGTGTTTCAAACCTATCGAGCATGTATCTTGATGTGATTGGATCTGTACCACTTTATATTCTAGATTTATATTTTATTTAGTTTCATTCCCTCCCCTTTTCCCAAGTGTCTAGTTAGAATTTTAAAGGAGTCAACTTGCTCCAAAGATTGGTCCCAAGATTCATAGTCTTGAGGTCATTCAACATTGGTCAAGATTTGTGGGCGCGCAATCCTTACCACTAGATAAACTTCCAACCAACATTTTTTGGCACACTTAGTGGGACACTTTCCCATATTTTGGATAAATAAGAGACTTGATGATACATATTTTATCTAAATATTTCCTTAATCACCTAGTGACTCCATTCTGTTAAAGATATACCCAGAAATCCATATCAAACCTGCAATTATTTCATGTTAACAAGATATAGAGCTAGCCTCTCAGAAGATCCTGTTGATTTTTTATAGTTGCCCTTTAGAAAAATTAACTTGAACCAATCACTGAAGCTCCTACTTTTTTTGAAGATCAAGAAGAAAATTAGGTTGAAACCCAGTCAGTACCTGTATACCAAGTTTTGATTGTTCACCAAATAGTAATGGCTGAAAATCAGAATCCAAGTGTTCCTAACTAGAACAACATAGGACCCCTTGACCTAGCTTATCAAAATTCCATCCCCTAAGAAGCTTTGAAAGCTTTATCAATGTATGACAGTACTGGAAAAATAGTATATGAACATTATCAAGATATAGCATTATTGGCTATTGTGCATATCATCCAAGATGAGGATATGGTGATTAAATTATTGGTCATTTCCCTGAAATAAAATATGCCTTACTGGTATAGATTTCTACCTAATAGGAGTATAAATTCTTGGAACACCTTGGCATCCAATCTAATAGAATATTTTAGTGAACAAGTAAATCCATTTTCCTTGCTTACTTAGATCACAGTGATACAAAGGCATCCACAAGAACAAATCATGTATTTTATATCAGGTTTAGTCACACTTAGTAAAGAGTTTCTGATGGTCTTAGGCCAACCCATGAGCAAGTTGTATATTATTATATAAGAGCCTTTAGTTCACATCTAAAACTAATGATAAGGCAATAAAATATCCTTACCTTCCCTTAGATATTCCAAGAGGCTATAAAGGTAGAAAAAATCCTTATTGCTATAGGCATATTGCCTCCCAATATTTGATGCCTATTTACCTCGAGTTCCTTAACGGTCAGTTGTAATTAGTCATCCTAGAACCTACTTATCTAGCACTCCCACCTCTTGTGAACTTTCCTCAATGGCCTAATACATATGTAGTGCTAGCTCTCCCTACCCCACCTACGATACTAGCTCTTCTTACTCCTCTTGTAGTACCTACACTACCCACTCTAGATTTACAAGCTGCTACCTTATAGGAGATGCAAGACTTCATGAAAAATATTTCCAATGAGGTTACTTTGATGAAAATAAGTGAAGCTGAAAGGAACTTTTAGCCAATAAGGTTCCCATATGTGTCAAAGGATCATTCTACCTCCACTATCAAGCCTCTTGAGAGAAATAATGCAGTCCTTATTAATAGAGAAAGTGAGCCTTCAACTTCTATGTTTGATTTAGATTACTAGTATTCTACATGTAATGATCCCCATGGGGAAAGTACTTGTATGATGCATCAACACTATGTGCAAAATATTACCATTGAGAAGGTGAAAAGAATTCAAAAATGATAAATCAATAGGTCAGAGATGGTGAGCACAACTTCATGGTGCCATCAGTGGAACAAGTTTTTGTCTTGACGAGATCCGAGAAGAAACCATTTCAGGTGAATCCTAAAGAGTTAAATCCCATGAAAGTTGTTACTGATGATCAAGAAAACAAGAAATCTGGAGATGGAGCTCCTAAAAAGGTTCATCTTTAAAGACCTCTTCAATAGTAGAAATGGGACCCTAAACCCAATGAAACTCAATAAAAGGGAGTGGAGACTCAAGCGGAGGCTAGAGACAAGCTTAAATGTCCTTCCTTGACAAAGTGGCAATGGATTGAGGCTACTCATGAGTATAGTAGCAAGTTTGAACACCCTCAAAAAGATAAGGATAGGCATTCCAAAATCCCTACCTTTAATATTGTAGAGGAATTGAAGAAAACCCCTTCAAGGGATAGCATCTATGATGCTCTGCTAATTCTTGGACAGATTGATTTGTTTCAAGCCTCTCTCAAAATTGTCAAGAACCAGGAAAAGGTTCAAGCATAATAGAATATGTTCCAAGGTAGCTCTATTATGTGGGGAAGAAACAATAGGCCTTCTCTATTTTACCTTTATTTGGAAATGGAAGGATGGGTGGTGCATAACTGCATGATAGATTTGGGTGTTGTCACCATTGTAATGCCCAAGGTGGTGTGCAATGTTATGGGCATGGAATACACTAGAATTTATCTTGGTGTGCTGCATATGGATGGCACCCCAGTGAAAACTGTGGGAGTCTTTAAATATGTACCTATGGTCCTTCATAGACTACCTAAGGTCACTATTATACAAGAAATTATGGTAATAGACCTGGAACCATACTTTGGGATGTGCCTTTCTAGGGAATTCACTACCAAGTTAGGTGGTTACCTTTCTCTTGACTACCCTCACATGGAAATTCCATATAAAGGAAGGAGAATGAAATTTTATTCATAAAAACCATCTTCCTTTCATATAGAGAGGGTGGAGG
Source organism: Wollemia nobilis (assembly GCA_028583015.1). NCBI lineage: Eukaryota > Viridiplantae > Streptophyta > Pinopsida > Araucariales > Araucariaceae > Wollemia > Wollemia nobilis. The sequence goes on from JAQPPZ010001340.1 coordinate 2,960,392, forward strand.
AGGTAGACCAACAAACATTCACTATAAATGCTATTACTAAGCAAGGATATCTCATGGAAGAAGCCTTGGAAGAATTACAAATAGAAGATCAATTTTATCTCAAATACTTCCATGTTATAATAGAAATAAGAGTTGGTACTTATACCATTAAGAAACCAAAGGTAATAAAGACAATTTCTTAGGGAGAACTTCCATCTTCATCCCATTAATTATGGAAACTATATTTTTAAGGGGAAATATGCAAAAAAGGTGCAGGAGTTAGAGTAGTCTTGATTTCTCCTATAGGAGACCAAAAGGTTTTCTCGTATAGAGTAACATATAGTTGTACTAACAATGTAGCAAAATATGAAGCCCTTTATCTAGGACTCAAAAAGGTAGAGAAGCTTAGAGTCAAGCAGCTCCAAATATTTGGAGATTATGAGCTAGTGATCAATCAAATCATTAAAAAGTGTGTCAACAAGTAGCATTACCTAAAGTCTTATAGTAACAAAGTGTGGGACCTATTATAAGCATTTGAGTCACTTAATATCAAAGTTATCCCTAGGTATCAAAATACACATGCTAATATAATAGTGTCCATAAGAGAGAAAAAATTCCCAACATCTAATACCATTCATAAGGCTAAATCAGTCAGGTTAGTGTATAGACCATCTATCCCAGACAAGAACATATTCTAGCAAGTATTTGAAAATGATAAATAGATAGTGGATTTTTTAATCCACAAAATGAATTGCTCAATTGATGGATCCTCCGAAACTAAATATGATGAGGAAGAAGAAGGGTTCATCCAACTTAAAAATAATCATATTCCAAATGGACTAATCACCCTAGAAAGCCTGTTTGATAACAGTGATTGATCAAAAGGTCATATGATTAAGATAGATTCCAAGGGCTACAAAGAAGTTCAAATATCATCTGGTAAAATTCTAAAGATAGGGGTGGATTTCTTAGAGGAAGAAGTCCACCAGATTCAAGCATTATGTAAAAAGTATGATGATATCATTACTTGGACATATGATGACCTTAAATTATATAATAAGGATGTTATTCGGCACATTATTGAATAGGAGTCTGATGCAAAGCCCTTTCGATAGAAGTAGAGACCACTGAACCCCAAAATAGAGTCCTTGATGAAATAGAAGTTATTGAAATTATTAAATGCCAAAATATTTATCCTATTAAGCATTCTACTTGGGTAGCTAACCTTGTCCCAATCATAAAAAGGAATGGAGATATCAAGCTTTGCGTAGATTTTTGAAATTTGAACAAAGTCTCTTTGAAATATCATTATCCTCTACGAAAAATAGATAAAATAATGCATAAAATGGTATGATCAAAATTATTCTCATTATTGGATAGATTTTTAGGATTTAATCAATTTTGGATTAAGAATAAGGATCAACACAAGATAATGTTCACCACTAAATGGGGAACATTTGCATACCAGATAATGCCATTTGGCTTATCTAATGCTGGTGCTACTTTCCAAAGGGTGATGGATTTGGTATTTGGTGAATTGGTTAATAAAGTAATTGTTATCTATCTAGATGACATGACCATCTTCTCTCACAAAAGGGAAGATCATGTAGAGCATCTCTAACAAGTTTTCAAAAAATGCAAAGTTTGGGATATCATTGAACCTAAAGAAATCAATATTTGTTGTTCAAGAAGGTAAACTCCTAGGACATGTGGTACCAAGATTAGGGCTTACCATAGACCCAGACAGGGTCAGAACTATCTTATATCTACCAATACCCGTAAGTAAGAAGGCACTTCAATATTTCTTTATGTAAATTAACTTTGTGTGAAATTTTATATCTAACTTTTCACAAATAGTCAAACATATGACTCAAATGCTAAAAAATGATGTGTAATTTAAATGGATAGATGCTCGCAAGGACGCCTTTAAGGGCATTAAGGAAGCCATTTCATGAGCTCAAGTTCTCATTAACCCTTATTATTCCAAGGACTTTATTATGTATGTTTTTGGAGAAAAAGAGAGTTATGCGACAGTCTTGATGCAAAAAGGAGATGATGGTAATGAAAAACCAATTGCTTTTCTTAGCCAAACTCTACATGATCATGAAGAAATATGCAATTTCATTGAAATACAAGTATATTTTTTTATGAAAGCTTTTAATAAATTCTGGCATTTTATCTCTTAGAGTAAAACTATGGTATATGTGGTACACCAAGATGTTAGGAGTTTTGTAATTCAAGGAGAATGGGGTGACTGAAGATCTAGATAGACAACAAAGATTTAAGAGTTTGATGTATAAATTAGGCCAAAATATTTGGTCATATGACGAGTGCTTTGTCAATATTTGGTATAATCTATGGTGATAGACTCCAACTTGTGTATAAGAGCAGTAGAAAATGCCAAGCTAGAACAAGCATAAATATCACCTGATTCTTGGATCACCAACTTGACTTACTACTTCAATGCTATAAAATTCCCAGAGGGATTGAAAACACCTCAAAGTCATAGATATAGGTTGCAGGCTAGAAAATATACAATAATCAATGATATTCTCTACCAAATAAATTTTGATGGAATCTTGTTGTTGTGCATACCTCAGAGAAGAGAAAAATAGATGCTTGAGGAATTCCACTCTGGATTTTTGGGAGGTCATTACTCGGCATAGACCATGGTGGCCAACATCTTAAGGGTAGGATTTTATTTGCCTTCCATGTTCTCATATGTATTAAAGTGGTTTAGGGTATGATGCAGGAGCATCCGGAGGCAAAGCTGGCAATCTTGCGTCACCCAAAATGTATTTTTTTTCTTAAGTACTAAAACTGTCGCGATATCGCGACGCTTTTTGAAGAAGGGCACCAGCGGGCCAAACCGTCGCGATATCGCGACGTATTTTTGAAAAGCACAGTCGGGACGCCAAACTGTCGCGAAATCGTGACATTTCTGAAGACGCACGGTCGGGACGCCAAACTGTCGCGAAATCGTGACATTTCTAAAGCAGCGCAGTCGGGACGCCAAACTGTCGTGAAATCGTGACATTTCTGAAGACGCACGGTCGGGACGCCAAACTGTCGCGAAATCGTGACATTTCTATTGCAACGTGGTCTGGACGCACAATGGTCGCGAAATCGCGACACTTTCGGAAGCAGGATTTGAAGGCACAGGGACATCTTTGACAAAAAGGTTCTAAGGCACAAGAATGGTCGCGAAATCGCGACACCTTCAAAGGCAAGCTTAAAGGACGTCGCGAAATCGTGACACCTTCAAAGATAAAGTTTAAAAGACGTCGCGAAATCGTGACACTTCTGGGAGGCAAGACTTGGAAGCATAAAGACATCGCAACACCTTCGAAGGCAGAGCTCAAAGATGTCGCGAAATCGTGACATATCCGGAGGTAAGGTTCCACAATGCAAAGATGTCGCGAAATCGCGACACTTCCGATCCAAGGACGTACGGAATGAAAAGATGTCGCGAAATCGTGACATATCCGGGGGCAAGGTTCCACAATGCAAAGATGTCACGAAATCGCGACATGTCGCGGTTTCGCGGCCCAAGGGAGGAAGGCGAGTAAGAAAGGCCTAGACGTCGCGATATCGCGACGTGTAGCGGAATCGCGGTCCCAAGGAGGAGAGAGAAGCCTAACGTCAAAACGTCGCGATATCGCGACCAAAGAGGAGAGAGAAAGTGCTGGGGCAAATACGTCGCGATATCGCGACAGGACGCTCACGACATTGACCAGCCGACGACTGTAGGGACCAGTGCAGAGGGACACGTGGCGTGAAGTTACAGGTGGCCCGAGAGTATGAAGCGGTTATAGGAAGCATGGCAACAGGACACGTGGCATCAACTGCAAATGACCATGGCGCATTCTTATGAATGATTGACTTGGCAGTGGATCGACAGGCGGCTGCAGGGCATACCGCCACTACAGGCTATGATGTTTTGATGCACCTGGCAGCATCATGCAGGCGGGACAGAGCATTCGTGCGGGCGGTATGGGGAGTCTCGCATTCAAGTAATGATGGTCCAAAGAGAGTCGGGCCTGGGGATGAAAAGGACCCGCACTTTGCGTAATGATAAAGAAGGAGGTGGCGGCCGAGGAGAAGAGGCGCATGCATTGTATCAAAAAAAAAAAAGACCTTTTGGCCATTGATTTTTTTTTTTTGGTTTTTGCATAGCTGTGTATTGGAGGAGAGACCTCTGTTTTAATGAAACTTGCTGAAATTTTGTCTGTGCATTGTTAATTCTGCATTCTTGCTGTGTGTTGTGTGCGGTTCTATACCAAGTGGTATCAGAGCAGGTTGGTTCTGAGAGTGCAAACCGATCGCCGAACAGAGAGGCAGTTTGCGCCAGGACCGTGGTTGTGGGGTTGTGAAGAAGAAGCAAGATGCCTCCGCGAAGAGACCATGGTGGTATAAGGCACAGACGAGCAAGAAGGGAGGAGGTCGATTTGAGAGCCCTGCAGAGGCAAGTTGAGGCTCTACAAGAGGAAATTAGAAGAGGAGTCGAGCCGAGAAGGGAAGAACCCAACGAAGATGAAGTGTGGGAAGAAGAAGTTCCATCTGAGGATGAAGAGGCTTTGGAGCCAGCAGAGGCTAGGCTGTACAGGGCTATCTCCCAGATTGGGAAGAAGCCAAAATTTGACGTCTCGACTTACTCTGGAAACCTCAACCCTGAGGAATTAATAGACTGGATCAACGACATGGAGGAGTACTTCGAATACGAAGAGATCGCAGATCCAAATCGGATCAAATTCGCAAAAACCAAGCTGAAGGGGCATGCTAGCATCTGGTGGAAAGGAGTGCAGTTAGAAAGAAACAGGAGGGGAAAGGAAAGGATCACCAGATGGGATAGGATGGTAGAGAAACTAAAGAGGCAGTTCATCCCTGCAGATTATGAGCTGGATTTATTGAAGAAAATGTAGAGTCTTCGACAGGCTAGTAAGTCTGTCAAGGAATATACAGAGGAGTTCTACCAGATTTCAATCAGAACCGGCCATTCGGAGGCGAACAAAGAGAAGGTCGCACGTTACATAAATGGATTGCGAACCAGCATTCAAGAAGAGCTGGGGCTGGTTAGAATGAGCACAGTGGAGGATGCATATCAGTTTGCATTAAAAGTGGAAGAGAAACTAAATAGAAGGTTTGATGGTAAGCAGAGAGGGAAGGATAGGGGTGGAAGAGCTGGTGGAAGAGGCAGTGGTGGAAGATACAAAGATTTTGGAAAAGCTGCGGAAGCTAGTAGCAGCCAAAAATAGAAAGAGGTGAGAGAAGAGGATGACCGACGCCCACGCAATCAGAGCAACAACTACCCAAGAGGAAGAGGTAGGTCTGGGCGAGGGTTTGGAAGAGGTGTTTTTAGAGGAACCTGCTTCAACTACGGTGAAGAAGGACACAGGGCATACAACTGCCCACAGCATCAAGAGAGGCCAAATCGAAGACCTGAGGGTCAGGCCCGAGCTGCTGTAGCAGACGAAGGTGTAGAGTCTGAGCATTCAGAGGAAGCAGAAAGAGGGGAAACCATGATTATCAGAAGAGTCTTGTTGAATGAAGAAGAAAAGGCAGACCAAAGGAACAACCTATTTCAAACAAGATGCAAGTGCGCAGGCAAGGTCTGTAATATCATCATTGATAATGGAAGCACTGACAATTTGGTTTTCGAGGAAATGGTTTCCAAGCTACGGTTGGAAAGGAGAAAACACCCGCACCCTTATCGGATTGCATGGCTGCAAAAGGACCATCGGGCACTAGTAAGCGAGCAATGTCTGGTGAAGTTCAATATTGGAACTTACCGAGATGAGGTTTTATGTGACATCTTACCTATGGATGCATGTCACTTGCTGCTTGGGAGACCTTGGCAGTTTGACCGAAGTGTTGTTCATGATGGTCGAGCCAACACATATTCTCTGTCAAAGAATGGAGTTCGCCATAAGTTAAAACCCCTGAAAGAGGCGGATGAGAAAGTATGCAGCAGTGCACGAGTCTGTCTAGTTGATGGCAGAAGATTCTTGGAAGGCCTGAAGCCGGATCATGTGTGTTATGCTATAATCCCCAAAGTTAGGGAAGAAGGATGCAAGGAGATTCCAATGGAAGTCATGGGATTGTTAGAAGAATTCCCTGATATCATTTTTGACAATGTTCCTGAAGGTTTACCACCTGTTAGGAGGATCAGTCATCACATCGACTTGGTGCCTGGATCGAGCTTGCCAAACAAGGCTGCACATCGAATGACACCGGTGGAAACTGAAGAATTAAATCGGCAAGTTCAAGATCTGTTGAAGAAAGGCCTGATAAGGGAGAGTCTTAGTCCTTGTGCTGTACCAGCAGTATTAGCACCCAAGAAGGATGGAGAATGGAGGATGTGCACCGACTCTCGGGCAATCAACAAGATCACCATTAAATACAGGTTTCCTCTGCCGAGAATGGATGATATCATGGACTGCTTGAGTGGAGCTGAGTACTTCACAAAAATTGATTTGAAAAGTGGATACCATCAGATCCGCATTAGAGAAGGGGATGAATGGAAGACAACTTTCAAAACCAGAGAAGGGCTGTATGAGTGGTTGGTTATGCCATTTGGATTAACCAATGCACCTAGTACCTTTATGAGGTTAATGAATGAAGTTCTGAAGGAATTTTTGGGCAAATTTGTTATTGTTTACTTGGATGATATACTGATTTTTAGCAGAACCTTAGAGGAGCACCTGATGCACATCAGGAAGGTTCTTGAGAAACTGCGGGAGGAGCAGTTATTGATCAATCTGAAGAAGTGCAACTTTGTGAAGAAGGAGCTGGTATACCTGGGATTTGTCATATCAGCAAATGGTCTCAAGATGGACCCCAAAAAGGTGAAGGCTATCCTCGAATGGCCTGTCCCAAGGAGTGTGACCGAGGTTAGATCATTTCATGGTCTGGCCAGTTTCTACAGAAAATTTATTAGAAACTTCAGCAGTATTTGTGCATCTCTTACTGAGACAATGAAGGGAAACAAGAAGGAATTCCAGTGGACAGTTGGAGCCAATAAAAGCTTTGCTATGCTGAAGAAGAAGGTCACTGAGCAACCCATTTTAGCACTTCCAGATTTCAATAAGGTGTTTCAGGTAGACTGCGATGCGAGTGGCAGTGCGATAGGAGCCGTCTTGAGCCAAGAAGGTAGGCCTGTAGCTTATTTCAGCGAGAAGCTCAATGATGCCAGGAGAAAATATTCGGTATATGATCAAGAGTTTTACGCCATAGTTCAAGCACTCAAGAAATGGAGGCACTATCTATTGCCGAAAGAGTTTGTTCTCTATACCGACCATCAAGCGCTGCAGTTTATTAACAGTCAGGGAAAATTGAATCAGAGACACCTGAAATGGGTAGAGTTCCTGCAGAGCTATACCTTTGTGCTGAAGCATCGAAGTGGAAGATCCAATAGGGTGGCAGATGCATTGAGTAGGAGGCAATGTCTGATGACAAAAATGAGAGTGGAGGTTGTAGGGTTTGCTGAGCTCAAGAACTTATACCCTGCAGACCCCGATTTCGTAGAAGCTTGGAAAGCCTGCACTGCGCCTGTTGCGTTGGACAGGACTAGATGGTTAGATTACCTGATTCAAGATGAAATGTTGTTTAAGGGGAATCAATTGTGCATTCCGAGGAGCTCAATGAGAGAGAACCTCATTAAAGAAAAGCACAGTGGGGGTTTAGCTGGACACTTTGGCCGTGACAAGACCATCTCATTGGTTAGTGAAAACTATTACTGGCCACAATTGCAGCAGGATGTGGCAAAGTTTGTGCAGAGTTGCAGGATTTGCCAGATGGCAAAGGGCGTGAGGCAGCCCACTGGTTTGTATCAACCACTACCTATACCTGAGCGGCCGTGGGAAGATATTAGTATGGATTTTGTGCTCGGTTTACCCAGGACGCAGAGGGGGCACGATTCCATATTTGTGGTAGTGGACAGATTTTTGAAAATGGCACATTTTATCCCGTGCCAGAAGACTAGCGATGCGGTCCATGTAGCTGGTCTGTTCTTTAAGGAAGTGGTACGCCTTCATGGGCTGCCAAGAAGCATTGTGTCGGACAGGGATACCAAGTTTGTAGGTTATTTTTGGAAGACCCTGTGGAAGAAGCTGAGGACGGAGTTAAAGTTCAGTTCTGCTTACCACCCGCAAACAGATGGCCAAACAGAGGTGGTTAATCGGAGTTTGGGCAACCTACTACGATGCTTGGTAGGGGACAAGCCCAAGGGATGGGATCTAATTCTGTCGCAAGCTGAGTTTGCATATAACAGCTCGGTCAATCGGAGTACCAACAAGTCACCATTCCAGATTATCTATGGGAGCAGCCCACGAAACGCTTCAGAGTTAAGAAGGCTGGAGACAAGGGAGAAATGCAGTGCTGAGGCAGAAGACTTTGCCGAACACTTGAAAGGAGTGCATGAGGAAGTGACAAGACACATTGCCAAGATGAATGCTCAATATAAGGCGAGGGCGGATCAAAAACGTAGAGCTAAGGAGTTCCAAGTAGGAGATTCTGTCATGGTCCATCTATGGAAGGAACGGTTCCCTGCCAAGACATACAACAAACTCAAAATGAAGAAATTTGGGCCATGCAAAATCATTGGCAAACGGGATTCGGGTAATGCCTACGAGGTGGAGTTACCAAGTGAACTTAACATCTCCCCCGTGTTTAACATCTCAGATTTGGTTGAGTATCATGAAGGAGAAAGCAAGTGAGATACCCAATCCAGAGTTATGGAGCATTCCAGCAGCCATCCCAGTTGTGGACGAGATAGAAGAAGTTCTGGATATGCGTGAGGGCCGGAGTACTCGAAACAGGAGTTATTCTGAGTATTTAATCAAATGGAAGGGCCGACCCATAGAAGATGCGACTTGGCTATCCAAGGCGGAGGTTGATCGTTTGGGTCTACCTCAGTCAAATCAGAAGTGAGGTCACTTCTCAAACCCACCCCGAGTGTCTGATGCGAGAGCATCCGGAGGCAAAGCTGGCAATCTTGCGTCACCCAAAATGTATTTTTTTTCTTAAGTACTAAAACTGTCGCGATATCGCGACGCTTTTTGAAGAAGGGCACCAACGGGCCAAACCGTCGCGATATCGCGACGTATTTTTGAAAAGCACAGTCGGGACGCCAAACTATCGCGAAATCATGACATTTTTGAAGACGCACGGTCGGGACGCCAAACTGTCGCGAAATCATGACATTTCTAAAGCAGCGCAGTCGGGACGCCAAACTGTCATGAAATCGTGACATTTCTGAAGACGCACGGTCGGGACGCCAAACTGTCGTGAAATCGTGACATTTCTGTTGCAACGTGGTCTGGACGCACAATGGTCGCGAAATCGTGACACTTTCGAAAGCAGGATTTGAAGGCACAGGGACATCTTTGACAAAAAGGTTCTAAGGCACAAGAATGGTCGCGAAATCGTGACACCTTCAAAGGCAAGCTTAAAGGACGTCGCGAAATCGCGACACCTTCAAAGATAAAGTTTAAAAGACGTCGCGAAATCGTGACACTTCTGGGAGGCAAGACTTGGAAGCATAAAGACATCGCAACACCTTCGAAGGCAGAGCTCAAAGATGTCGCGAAATCGTGACATATCCGGAGGTAAGGTTCCACAATGCAAAGATGTCGCGAAATCGTGACACTTCCGATCCAAGGACGTACGGAATGAAAAGATGTACCGAAATCGTGACATATCCGGGGGCAAGGTTCCACAATGCAAAGATGTCACGAAATCGTGACATGTCACGGTTTCACGGCCCAAGGGAGGAAGGCGAGTAAGAAAGGCCTAGACGTCGCGATATCGCGACGTGTAGCGGAATCGCGGTCCCAAGGAGGAGAGAGAAGCCTAACGTCAAAACGTCGCGATATCGCGACCAAAGAGGAGAGAGAAAGTGTTGGGGCAAATACGTCGCGATATCGCGACAGGACGCTCACGACATTGACCAGCCGACGACTGTAGGGACCAGTGCAGAGGGACACGTGGCGTGAAGTTACAGGTGGCCCGAGAGTATGAAGCGGTTACAGGAAGCATGGCAACAGGACACGTGGCATCAACTGCAAACGACCATGGCGCATTCTTATGAATGATTGACTTGGCAGTGGATCGACAGGTGGCTGCAGGGCATACCGCCACTATAGGCTATGATGTTTTGATGCACCTGGCAGCATCATGCAGGCGGGACAGAGCATTCGTGCGGGCGGTATGGGGAGTCTCGCATTCAAGTAATGATGGTCCAAAGAGAGTCGGGCCTGGGGGATGAAAAGGACCCGCACTTTGCGTAATGATAAAGAAGGAGGTGGCGGCCGAGGAGAAGAGGCGCATGCATTGTATCAAAAAAAAAAAGACCTTTTGGCCATGGATTTTTTTTTTTTGGGTTTTTGCATAGCTGTGTATTGGAGGAGAGACCTCTGTTTTAATGAAACTTGCTGAAATTTCGTCTGTGCATTGTTAATTCTGCATTCTTGCTGTGTGTTGTGTGCGGTTCTATACCAGGGTATGTGATAAATGTTAGATATTCACTGGGAAATAAAAGCACCATGCCATGCCTTTGTAGTCGATAATAGCAGGAGAACATTTTCAACAATAGGGGTTAGATTTCATTGGTATCATAAATTAAAATTCATCAGTCGATTATAAGTATATCCTTATAGCAACAGATTATTTTACTAAGTGGACTAAGGTTGAAGCAACTAAACAGGTTGGCCAAAAAATGGTCACTAATTTCTTGGAAATATTAATTACCAGATTTGGGATCCCAACCAATATTGTCTTAGACAATGGCTCTTCTTTTATAGGTGTTAATATGATCGTATTTGCTAGAAAATACGGAATATACTAGAATGCAACCTCGAATTATTACCCACAAGGCAATGGCTTAGCTAAATCCTCAAATAAGATTTTGTTAAGAAATATAAAAAGAAATATTGAGTAGAATCCCAAAAGTTGTCATATTTTACTTAATCAATCATTATGGGCAGATAAGATAACTCCTAAGAAATCTCTAAAAACATCCCCATACTCCCTAATGTATGGTAAAAAGGCCATCCTCACTGTTAACCTTGAGCTTTTGGCACTTAAATTTCTAAGTCAAATGAAATATGAAGACCTCCCACAAATTGAGAAGAGATTAGCACACTAATATGGCTAGAGGAAGATCGAGAGAAAGCATTTAATAATGTAAACCACCACCAGATGATGATCAAGCACTAGTTTGACAAGAAAGAAAATTCAAGATATTTTTCTAGAGGTGGTCTTATACTAAGATGGGATGTAAATCGAGCCAAACTAGGCGCTCATGATAAGTTTGATTCATTCTAGTTGGGCCCATATCTCATTGAGAAATGTAAGGCTTCAAATGCATATCAATTATGAGACCTATAGGGCTAGCTACTTTTAATTCTAGTGAATGACCAACATCTAAAAAACTATTCTTAATCTACCTATGGAAGTTGTATATATGTATACATAATCTAGTCTTTCTTTTTTACAAGTTTTGAAGAGGTTGTAATTATGCATTTTGATCTCCAATTTGTGAGCCTAGGCCTTTCCCAGCTCTTGTGATGCATTTATCAAGATGCAATATCAAAGACCCAAAAATAGATGGGCAAGTGAGAAATTTTTGGGTGATGGAAAGACTCTAAAATTGTATTTCAAATGGGATGGAAGAATGGGAAGCTCCTCATGTAGAGCAACATAATCCTAGTTTGGTATGGGATATTTTGGATAGAAGATCGGGTAGTTGATTAGAGGTGTAGGCATCCCAAAATTTTGATAGTAAGTAATTAATTAGAAGCTTGTTGGCCAAGGACATAAGAATATGATCTATAACACTCAAAGGTAAGTCCCAAAATGTTGTCCAAAGAAAAAAAAAAAAAAAAATCTATGAACCACAGTTGTCAGCCATCAAGAGTAGGTGTATAGGTGATATTGTGAGCCATCTTAATTTGTTAGAAGAATTAACGGTTGAGTTGGAAGGTGAACCGAGTACTACAGTTACATGCGTACAAGCAGCTATTATCTATCCCAATAAAATCAATATGTAGGTTGTAGGAACATGCATCAAGAAGCTCCAATGTGCATAACAGCCAAAGGAATATGGTTTTCCATCTGGAACTAATGAAAATATAGCACATAATTATGTATTATCAGAAGGGATGGTGGAAGCACACTCTTTAGGATGATTTGAGCATGCATCATAAATGATGGGGTGGGTGAGATCCAAAATGTAATTTTCCTAGGAAAATAGCCACCTAACAGTTTTAATAGAATGTTCAACTCACCCAGATGATTTTATTGGCTGGTGTTCTGCAAACCAAAGTGAATTAGCAAAGACAATCTACTAGTGATATTGTACCTCAATTGGATTTACCTTGTAACAAGCAATATCCTTTGCAACATTTTTGAAAATTGATCCCATCAAATCTCTACCTTTGGTATTATAAAATGGGAATATCTATTGAATCTCATAATAATATCGTTCCCACTAAATATTGCTAATGCATGGTAAAATATGTGTGGTTTCTAGCAAAAAATATCTAAGTGCTTTGGTTTAGTAGCACTAGGAGGAGATAAAGAGATGAAGCAATATGACAAATGCAAAGCCAAAGAAAATATTGGAGGACTTGTTTGAGGGAATTGCAGACACACGCATTACCCTCAAATCCAAAGCAAAGTTGTCACATATGGAAGTAGAGAATAAAGCAAAAGGAATCAACACAAGTGCTAAAGGGGATTCTCTATGGAACATGTATTTGGCCATGTTCTTACCAATTGTTGTGCACCCATATCCCAAGCTAGTGGAAGTTGCATCAAAATTTGATGATGCTAGTACAAGGATGGTCAGAGGGTAAGATTCATAGCCTCTATTCCAAATAACTACTTAGACCATTAGAAAAGCATTTGTAGCTCTAGACCCTTTCATTGAATATTTACCTATAAAGCATCTTAGAATCATAAAAATAGACCAAATATAGAAGCTTGTAGAAGATGGCCCAAGAGCCTGGATGATGGAAATTTTGAACTTGAGAAGGTTGCATGATGATTATGTAGAAAGGACCTATAAGCTAGTAAAATTAAAGGAGGATGTTCAACCAGTCTTATGCATGATATTCATACTGTAGGGTGTTGCGATGGATAAGATGGTGCTCCCATAGTAGATAGCCATTACACTCACTGTATTGAGATATCATAGATCGCTAAGAATATATTAGGTGGAGTTCTTGGCTAGAAACATAAGAAAGCAACTATCGGACTATCATTCCAAGTAGAGTATGGAATTTCATTACCCTTCTTATTTGGCTTGGTTTTTTCTTTACCATATGCTCAGTTCAACATATTTTGTACCAATTGCTAAGAATGACTCCCACCCAGTCATTGACTAGATGTACTTGCTCAGGAAAAATCAATATTACCTAGATTTTAATAAGAATTTCCTTGTTCCTACTTTGGCATACATTTATGGTAGTTTTCCCCACCTATCTGAGAGAGCCATAGAATTTTTAAGAACAAAATTCCTTGAAATTGGGGATTGGTACTTTCTTGTGAAAGGTACATGCATTAGGTTATACGATTTCTCTATATTCCCCTATCTTCTCCCCTACTATGTAAAATATTGGGTTTTTAACCTAGAAGTCTGTAGGTAAGCTATTGTAATAGAGGACAAGCATGACCAAGGGGTAAAAAATAAGATGATTTTTCAATTTCCAGTATCACATTGGACTATCTGCAACCCATTCAGATATTAACCTACATATTGAAATCTAGATAGTAAGTTTTTTCCCTTAGATCTCCTAGTGGTACCTCCCTGGTGGTACTATGATCCTAATGAAGTTATCAAGAGAAAGCTCACAAACAATGTCAAACTCTGACCGTTTTAGCATCAAGAAAACGAGGCAAATCATGATGTCCTACAATATAGAAATCTCCTAGATGACAATATGGTGCCATTCATCCAATTCTAATTACATAAGTGGCCACCATAGATAGCCCCATATTTATACCAAAGGATCTTTAACCCTAAGAGAAATTTTAATTAGAGAATAAGAAACAGTTTTTTTGAACGAGTAAAAAAATAAAAGGATTAGAATGATGAATAAATGGTTGAGCAATGGTGGATAATTAAGTGTGAGAACGATGATCTTAAGGATATCCTCCCAATAATAGTCAATGATAAATTTCAAGCAGTGTTCAGGGTTCAAATTGGCAAGTGGTAAGAGAGGAAAGATGATAATCTATGTTAGAAAGTTTTAAGGAATTATAATTCCATTGAGCCTACAATAGGAGGAAGCAATGAAGAGTAAGAAGAGGATGAGGAATAGGAGTTTCTCAGTACTCTACAAGAATTCTGGAGATGTAGATCATGAAGGGCTAGTCAAACAAAAATTTTCATCCTCACAAAAGTAGAAGAGTAGTTGGAGAATGAGGTCGGCCAAGCTCCTCCAAGTGAAAACACACCACTCACGATGAGGCCAAGAATTGCCTCATCCATGAACACTTTTTGATACATTATAACTATTTGACTCACCCTTTTTACTATGTTTTTATGTTAATTATGGGTAAAATGCATTATATAATGGTGTTTGCATATTCTGAAATGACAAAGTGCATATACTCTGTTTTACTATTTTTTACTGCAATTTCACCTGTTTTCAGTTAATTAATTAGTAGTGTTGTAGTAATTCAGAATCATAATATAGACCTTGTTGAATATCTGGTGCTTAATAATATTGTGTTCCTCTGTTTAAACTAATTCAAATGGAAAAAGGCGCCAAAGAACTTGTCCACTGTAGCTGAGTGTGTAGGAAAACAAGGTTGTGACTGTGACAGTTCCAACCAGCTGTACATATACAGCAAGGCTTGGAATCAGTCACTCCAGCACGTGCCACCAATGCAGAAGGGTGTACAAGATAAGGGAAAACAATCCAAGTGGTCAAAAACTTCCTCCCTATGCGTTTGGAGCACGGAAAAGCAACTAAATGTCACCTACCTGTTATTCTAGAGCAGTGCAGGAATAAGCGGCGCAGGAATAGGGAATAGCGCAGGAACAACCGAAAGTGGTCAAAATGTGACAAATCCATGGAAAGTATTATTGGCAATTGACCAGAGGAGTTAGTCCCAACCCTATCTTGACATGAGTTCCTTCACCATAGGCGGACCAACAAGGATAAAGGGATAAAGTGTTGACAAATTATAACCCTGCATTCCAGGAAACTGTTTTGTAAACAGTTGGAAATCCCTAAAACTCAGCAAACAGATATATCAACTTTGTCTTATAAATAAAGCTCCCAGCATGGTTGAGCATAATAGATAATAGATATATAATTAGAGGAATAGGAGATAGTCATTAGCAGAAGTGAGCAGAAGATAAAGTCTTTGTAGCATTACAGTAAATTGTAGATTTTTCCTGCATTACTGTAATGCAGTTTCAGATGGAATAAAAGGTGCATTCTTCAGATTTTATTAGCATTTTGATGGTTGATAGTGTAGCATTTAATTTACTTAGTATAATTCTTCACCCTCTTCTAGTTCTGGAAGCAAGGGCCACTTGCAGGATCAGAGGAAGGGCAGCACAGTGATAGAAAATTCTTGTTGATTTCTTGCTGTAGTAGATCAGCAGAATTCTGTCAACATTTATTTGTAGAATTAGTTTTATTTCAGAAGTGCACCATAGTATTTAGAACATGTTTGGAATAGTGTTCAACATTTAATAGGATTTGACAACATTTTCCATAATTCACTACAATTTCCAGATTTTTGTCATTTTCCAGCTTTGCAGCAATTTCCAGATTTTTGTCATTTCACTGCAATTTCCAGATTTGTGTTATTCTCCAGTTTTGCAATAGATGTTAATTTGATTTTCTAGATTTAGAACATGCTCAGATAATTGTGAACTCTGTAATTAGTTGATTTTTTTGCAACTGTGTGTGTGTTTTCAATTCTGCAATTTACTTTTCTATCACTTTCAATTTAGCAACATTTCACTTCCTGTTATTTCAGATTCTGCAATTTTCATTTCCTGCAATTTTAATTCAGTTTCAGCTTCTGCAATTTGATTTCCAATTCTAGGAGTTAGAGGTCACACCAAACCCCCAAACACTAACTGATCCACCAATAAAAACTTGTTCTTGGATGAACTGAACCTGCAACTGTGACACCTTCTATCGTATACAACCTTTGGACACCGCCCTGGACTGACATATAATGATTAAATGATGAATGAACAATGACACTCATCATTTTTGGCATCATTGCCAGGGAACAATAGGTGTTGTTAGAAAAAGTGAAATAGGTCAAGAATTGTGTTACAATTTTTGAAATACTGCATTTCAATTTATTTAGTGAATAGGCATGAATGCATAGGCCAAGAGACGAAAGAGGGAGGTTTATCCGAACCAGCTCTGAACCACCAAAGCGTCCTTCATGATCAGATGAAGAATTTCCTGAAGCAAGACATACCTTCTTCATCAGTTGAAGCTTTGGAAAGATTAGAAAAAGAGCTTTTTGAAGCACTTGCTGCTAAACATTCCCCTAAGCCTGGACAATCCACATCATACTCAAGAAAGAAAACAACTATGGTAGTAGCAACACCACCACTAGGTGGGTATAATAATGTTGATGATCCTCCTAAAACTTTTGAATACCCCATACGGTTGGATCCAACTCTAGATGCCCCCATGAAAACTATTTCTCCATCCATATTGCCAATTTTTAGGGGAACTATTTCAGAAGATCCTGATCAATTTCTGTTTGAATTCAAAGTGTTATGTCAAACTTATGACTACATAAATGATAATCAAAAATTGAAATTGTTTCCTTCCACACTTAAGGATGCTGCTCTCCGATGGTTTATGAGTAATCTTGAACCTAATTCAATCCATACTTGGGATGACATGGAGACTGCATTCTTAAATAAATATCAAGATTATTGTAGAGTACGAAACAGGAAAGATGAGTTGTTTCGGATCAAGCAAGAAGAAGATGAGAGTTTAGAGGATTATCTTGATCGCTTTGCCTTTGTCCAAAAGAGATGTGGTCCTGTAGAACCAGATTTCTTAAAACCTATCTTCTTAAGAGGATTGCAGGATGAATCTAGGGAAGTGTTAGATTTAATGGGAAGAGGAGACATAGATCAACTTGACATTGAAGATATTGTGGAGTTATGCAAAAATTATTCCCGCACTCACCAACGAAGAAAGAAGCAAAATTCTGGCAATAGTGACATAAAGGAGTTGATGGAGGAAATGGCTAATTTAAAAACTGATATCCTTGTTCAACTTAATTCTGCATTAGGTGAGAGAAACACAAAATCCAATTCTACACCACCTTTGGCAATTTATTGCCCAAGATGTAGGAATAAGCATGCCTTGCAGGATTGCCCTTTAAACAAAACTTCTATTTGTGGAATTTGTTCCAAGGAACATTCAACAGATAAATGTCCTTTGTTGCCTCATCTAAAATCTATTTTGGGCACCCAAACAGAAGAACTTAATGCTATTGGGCAGAGATCCGGTGGTGGCTATGCACAATATCCCAATGCTCCTAGATTTCCAAATTGGGGACAATCTCCTTGGAATATGAATATGCCATGGGGACATGCAGAAGTCTCTGCACAACCTTGGAACCAACCTTGGACAGCTCCTCCAGATTGGTCACATTCTGGGTGGATGAACCCACCTTGGCATACAATTCATCCACAATGGACACAACAAGGACAAATATGGGGACAACAATATCCACCATATCAAGGACAACAAAGGTATCAAGGGCAAGCTCAAAACTTGTTGCCCGCTCCTAATCCAAATTTTTAGGGAAGAGCACAACATCAACAAACACAACCAATGAAACAACCTCCACTCCCAGCTCAGCTTGTGACTAACCCAAATAATACCAGACAAACAACCCCTGTTTATGAGGCTGAGTCTGAAGACTCTACTGTAGTTCATGTACTTGACTGTAGTAACATCCAACTGCGTTCAGGGAAGGTTTTACCTGAACCTGTTCCACCCACCATTGAAGAAATTAGTGAGAAACAAGAACCTCCAAATCAAGAGACACTGCAACAAAAACAAAAAGAAGAAATAACAAAAAAAATGCAGGAATCTTCTCCAGTAGCATTACCATACCCTGAAAGATTTGATCATATTGATACTGCCCCTGAATCAGAATTAGTGATAGAACTTAAAAAGATGTCAATTTCTCTCCCTTTGTTGCAAGCAATAAGGGATGTGCCTTTAATCAAAAAGACTATTCAAGAGTTATGTATCAAGAAACCTGGTAAAAAAAGAAGGCCTTTCCTAAAACTGTTCAGGTAGAAGGAAAATTAGCTGATCTATTGGCTGGGAAACTAGTTCCTCCCAAGTATAGTGACCCAGGTAGTCCAATAGTTACAATTACTATTGGGGTAATGCAAATTCCTAATGTGCTAATTGATCTTGGAGCTGCAATTAATGTAATGACTAAGGACACAATGCAAAAACTGTAGCTCAATAATCTCAGTCCTACCACCATAGTTTTGGAAATGGCAGATAGGTCAGTTGCTAAACCAGAAGGTATCCTAGAAGATGTAGCCATTGAAGTCTCTTCTTGGGAATATCCTGTAGACTTCTTAGTGTTGCAGCCTAGAACTTCAATCAATGGATACCCTATCATTCTAGGACGACCTTGGTTGGCTATTGCAGCTGCTTTTATAGACTGCAGGTCAGGGGAAATGACCATTTCTAATGGTGTTGACCTGAAGAAAATTTCTTTGTATCCACCAGCTCAACCTTCAACTAAATTTTTTGGACAAATTTGGTATCCTGAATCTGATGAAGAACAAGAAACCATTGCCACTTTGGCTACAGTTGTAGTGAAGGAACATATTGAGGAAATCACTACACCAGAAAGAGAAATATTCGAGAATGAAACTGTCCTAATTGAAACATTACAATCAGAAGGACTAACTGATGATCAAATTCTTGTTCATCGGTTGTTGTGGAAAGAGGAGGTACAAATTTTAGAACCTCTATCATCCATGCCTAGTCAAGAAAGATCATTCATACTACCACATGGATGGCATCATCATCTCCTTAACACCTTCAAATGTCCTCTGATTCCATCAGGTATCATCTCTGAGATAGATTCTAGAGTATTTCATACTCTGCAACCACATCATTGTCCATTAAATGCATTAATCAGTAACTATGAAGCAGCTAGTTCTATCCATCCAGGGATCAAACAAATTGAAATACAACTAGGTAAATTTTTGAACATTAATAGCTGGCTAACTGAGGACCAAGAAACCAAATTGTTTGCAGTCTTACAGAAACATGTTCAAGCTTTTGCATGGAACTATAAGGACATGATAGGCATTCATCCTGAGGTATGTACACATAGGATATACACAGAAGATGTAAAACCAGTAAGGCAACCTCAGAGACGCTTGAATCCTGCTCTGAAGGAGATTGTGAAAGAGGAAATTGAAAAACTCTTAGATGTTGGATTCATTTATCCAATTTCGTACAAGTAAGTGGGTTTCACCACTGGTCATTGTTCCAAAGAAAAATGGTAAAATGAGAGTATGTGTGGATTATAGGGAGTTAAATAAGGTCACAC
The DNA here is from genome assembly GCA_028583015.1 of Wollemia nobilis. NCBI lineage: Eukaryota > Viridiplantae > Streptophyta > Pinopsida > Araucariales > Araucariaceae > Wollemia > Wollemia nobilis. The sequence continues at coordinate 2,979,967 of JAQPPZ010001340.1, forward strand.
ATAAGGATCATTTCCCATTACCATTCATAGACCAAGTATTGGATACCCTTGCTGGAAAGAAATTTTTCTGTTTTCTTGATGGTTTCAGCGGGTATAACCAGATACAAGTTGCGCCAGAAGATCAAGAAAAGACTACCTTTACATGTCCTTGGGGAACCTTTGCTTACAGGGTTTTACCCTTTGGGTTATGTAATGCTCCAGAAACATTTCAGAGAGTTGTTTTAGCAATTTTTTCTGATTTAACAAATGAAAGTGTTGAAATTTATATGGATGACTTCACAAGTATTTGGAGATAGTTTTGAATATGCATTAGAACAGACTTGAAAAAGTGTTGATTCACCATGAAACATACCACCTCTCTCTTAATCCTGAGAAATGCTTCTTAATGATGGAGGAAGGAATTGTTCTTGGACATCATATCTCTTCTTATGGAATCAAGGTTGATCCTAAGAAGGTTGAAGTCATCAAAAACCTCCCTCCTCCACAAACTCAGACTGATGTACGCAGTTTCTTAGGACACATTGGTTTTTATCGTAGATTCATTGCTAATTTTAGTACCATAGCGAATCCCATGTTTGCATTACTCATGAAAGATTCTGAATTTGTTTGGTCTTCTGAATGTCAAAATTCCTTTGAAGACTTAAAGGAGAAGTTAACCACTCCACCTATACTAAGAGGTCCTAATTGGGAGTTACCCTTTCATATTCAAACTGATGCTTCCAATAATGCTATTGGAGTTGTGTTAGGACAGATTGAAAATGGGGAACATTATGCTATTTATTATATCAGTAAAAACTTGACAGAGCTGAGAAAAACTACACTACCACTGAAAAAGAATTCTTGGCTGTAATCTATGCTATTAACAAATTTCGACACTATATCATAGGGTACCAAGTATTCATCCATACGGATCATGCTGCAATCAAATATTTGATGAATAAACCATTGGTTAGTGCAAGAATTATTCGTTGGTTGATTCTGTTGCAGGAATTTGATGTTACCATAGTGAACAAACCTGGGAAATCTAATGTAGTCACAGATTTCTTGTCAAGAATACCAAATGCAGATACAGGAGAAGTGGTGGAAGATACCTTTCCAGATGAAAAGTTGTTTGTTGTCTCTGTACAATCTCCATGGTTTGCAGACATAGCTAATTACTTAGCTACAGGGAAGATTCCTCTTCACTTTACCCCTAAACAAAAGAAACAGTTAATCAAGCAAAGCTCTTCTTTTAAATGGATAGAAGGATTACTATTTAAATGCAGTCCTGATCATGTTTTACGTAGGTGTATCCACCAGGATGAAGTATATGATATCCTACGAGCATGCCATGATGAACCATCAAGAGGGCATTATTCAGTCAAAAGCACTATTCACAAAATTTTGGGTACCGGATACTATTGGCCATCTTTGCACAAAGATGTAAAAAGGTACATTAGACATTGTGATGCCTGCCAATGAATGGGAAAACCTACCTTTACTAATGAAATGCCATTACAACCTCAAATAGGAACAGAACCATTTGAAATATGGGGTTTAGATTTCGTAGGACCCATTAATCCTCCTTCCCAAGGCAAAGTGCATATCTTGGTATGTACTGATTATGTTACCAAATGGGTAGAAGCTCGTGCCTTTAAGCATGCTCGAGAAGAAAAAGTTGCTGATTTTCTGTATTCACAGATTTTTTTGCGTTTTGGAGCCCCACAATCCATCACCACAGATCAAGGACCCCAGTTTACTTCAAAAGTTATTGAAGCCTTCACTCAACTCTATCAAGTCAAACACAGAAAGTCCTCACCTTATCATCCACAAGCCAATGGCCAAGTTGAAGTGACTAATAGGGAATTAGAACGAATTCTGACCAAAACCATAGCAGTCCATAGAAGAAATTGGCTGGACAAGTTACCAGAAGCTATTTGGGCTTATAATACCACTTGGAAATCTACCACTGGATTTACGCCATATGAATTAGTTTATGGAAAAAAACCTCTTTTGCCTATTGAGTTTGAATTACTAACTCTTCGAACTGCTTTGGAAGTAGGTATTGATCTATCACAGGCACAAGAAGATCGCATTCTGCAACTTGATGCATTGGATGAACTACGCATGGATGCACTACATCAGACAGAGATAATCCAAGCACAACGAAAGATGTGGCATGATAGTCACATAAAGCAGCAAAAATTTTAGCAAGGTGACTGGGCCTTGTTGTTTGATTCACAATACAAGGATTTCCCTGGAAAGTTGCAGACCAGATGGCTTGGACCGTACCAAATTGAGGAAGTGTTTGACAATGGAGTTGTTCGCCTTACACCTATTGATGACTCACAATGCAAGTTGGTGGTGAATGGACATCGTCTTCGTATGTACCACAAACCACACAACAAGGAAGAATTTCTCAAGCAAGTGGAAAATTTGGATGTACACATTTGGGAAGAAAACACTTCTTCCATACCGAATTCAGCAGATTGACACAAGATATATAAAAACAAAAAATAAAAAAATAAATAAAAATAAAAATTCAGGAAGTGAAAACCTCTTTGAGGCGCTCCTGAGTTGGGTTTACATGAAAACCGGTGTTTCGGCATGTTTACCTAGTTGGTTTCACCATCATTGTTCGGTCTTGTCTCATGACCGTTGTTTCATCTATTTTCAGATTGCACCTACCTTAGTTCAAAGATTGATTAGCTGGAAATCTCAACAGGAGCACCCCGAAATGTAGATAAAATGGTTTTAACATGTATGTGTCTTTTTCATTTTCTGAATAATGTAAATCATTAGTATATAGTGTATATATCCTTGATTAGTATAAAGCATATAAAAAGGGGAATAAAAAATGGAAAGTGTTTCAAAAATGCCTCAGCCTAATTCTGCTCTAGAATGAAAAAACAAGAGTGCCGGAATCAAAAAGAGAAGCGAGGAATAAACTTTTATATCCCAAAGCGAGGAATAACTTTATATCCCAAAATCAAAGAGAATAACTATTTATGTTTTAAGCGTAGGAACGAGCTATGTATAAATGCTAGAATAACTTATTAAGCACAGGAATAAATCACTAAGTGCAAGAATGAAGTTTTGTGCAAAATTCTACGACACGTGGCCTGCAGTGATTTAATTGGTTTGGGAGGAAAAGGACAGGTCTCAGATTCAAGGTGGCATGTGATAGCTGGCATCCATAACAAGAACGAGCGAAATTAAGGGTTGACAACGTCACGTACGCTGCCACATCACCTGTCCTGATTACTCTGCATGTTTCGAAGCATTCCTACTTGCTAATTATTCCACTAAAAGGATTAAAACCCTAAAAATAGATGCAAGCTCATAAAAATTTATAGACACCACCAAACAGAAGGCAGAAGACGACACCATGGGTGGAAAGAAAGTCAGAGCCGAACCTAAAAACATCAGCTACCTAGAAACCGATCCTGCATCCCTACAAATATTTACTGATGGGGGATTTCTGTCATTCCTACATAAATTTGATGGCTATTTCGAGGGCTTGGCAATAGAATTCACACGCACCTTCCACAACAATAGAGTACACATTAGCAGGATGACTATCCAGGTAACTCTCGAGATACTCAGCCAAATCATTGAATTACCCCTTCAGGGTTTGCAAATTGTTAAAACTAGGAGAAATATTTTAGTTGACCTAGTTAATCAGTTTAAGGAAGAAGGGGATGGACAAATTGAATTTTTGATGAATAAGAATGTGTGTAAGGGGGTAAAAAGACCTAGTTTACCATCTCCTTGGGACGACGTTGCAATGTGGGTTATGAGATACATTACTTGTGATGGCCAATTTCTTGTTGTATCTGGCCCACACCTTCGTATTCTCAACCATCTATGCCATGGATCAGTCAAACCAGAATATAGGGTCAATATTCCCTTATATATTTATCAAGAGCTAAAAGCTATGGCCCTAAAATACCAAGCAGGGAAGGGAAGCCCTAAACATCATGGGCTCATTAAACTCATTTGCAAGTATCACTTTAGGGGAAACCCTAGGAATTTTGACCGCTTCTTCTCTCCATGGGCAGAAACAAATGATTCTAACTCTGCACCAGAGGAAGAGGAAACAGAGGAAGAATCTGAAGAAAACCCTAATCCAGAGCCCTCTGAGATCATAATTTCCCCTTCACCTGACAGTCCCCCATCTTCAAGAACTAGGAAACAACAAGCATCCACATCTGGTTCCCAGTTAAAAAGAAAAAGAGTAACATTTGCAAAAACTGTACAACCCAACAGAGAAATTGGGAGTTCAAGTGAACATGCATCTACTCCAGAATCAACAACAGAACCTATATCTGCTCCTGAATCAACAACAAAATCTGTAGTTGCTCCAGAACATCCAGAAACTACACCTGCTAAGGAATATCCAAGTTCTACAGGGTTAAGAAGGTCTGCTAGACTTCAAAAAATTAAAACCTTCTCAGACACACCAATAAATATTGTAGACCCAATCAGTCTATCAGGAGAAGAAGAAGTTAGGACAGAAGATTCACAGGAAGATGCACAAGAAACAAAAAGTACAGACAAAGAGATACAACCAATGGAACTAGACATAACCATAGAAGAAACTGCAATAAGCCCTATACGTCCACTGGTTGATTATACTGACTCTGAGTCTGAGGAGCATTTGAATTCTGATGCTGAACCAGCTAGGATTGATGAGCACACTCCAGTGTATTCTGAGTCTGAGAAATATTCTGAGTCTGAGTCTGAAGAAGAAATTGACATCCACACTCAATTGCATGCTGCAAAGAGTGTCATTAAAACCCAGACCCAATGGATTGAACAGGCTGAAGAAGCCATAAAAGACAAATATCAACAAATTTCTCTACTTCAGCAGCAAATTCAAGAGTTGCAGAACAAATTGTTTCAACTAGAAAATCAATCTACAGGGTTAACAGAGGCATCACCTGATGAATGGGCACAGATTCTCTTGGATTTAGCTGGACAATCAGAGGATAACACAACACCTGCACAAAGATCACCTATTGGAGAAGAAGCAAGAATAGAAATATCTAAAGAAGCTAAAAATGACACTCCCCTTCAGCAGGAAACACAAACACTTTCTATGGAGGAACAAGAACTTGCAGCTCAAGAACAGGTATCCACACTCTCTCCTCTTGCAAATCCAATTACTATAGTTACAATAGAACAAGGAACACAAACAGATTTTCCAACATCAACTGTGGAAGTTGGTGTACAAGTCAATATAGTGGCACAAATGCAACCTATTGTGAGGCCCCCAGACATAGTGCCTTTAACTAGGTACAATGAAGACCTAGCATATTGGATGACTCAGTGTCATCAGTTAGAGGGGAAGGTTGCCACTTTGAACTCTGTAACAGCCAAATTAGCAGAGAAGGAAACAAAAATTAATAGGTTAAAAGCATAGGTGCAGGATGTATGCCAGATTGCAGAATATGCAATACAATGCAGAAGACCACCTAGGTTTTATAGCCTCCTACTCAAGGAGAGATACCTTCGTTGGCAAATCATGAGACTTGCTTCTGAGCTGCCTCATCAGTTGAAAACTCCTGGAGAGTTTGTGGAGGCATTTGTGCAGAGTCCAGCAGAGCAACAAAACCTGTTATGTGAGTTATTTTTGCATAATTTCTTTTTGCCAATAGAAAGTATGTTTCTGCCTCATATTTATACAGGTGACTTACAGCTGAGAGCCTTCATGTCCACTCTCCAAAATCATATTTATTGGGACTCAAAAAAGAAAATAGCTAAAGACTTGGAATCACAAGTTGTTTTACTTGTCAGGCCTGCTCCTCTGAATCACAGGGATTGTACAAGTAGTCATTATACCTTCATGAGGAATCCCAGAATGAAACAACTCTATCTAGGGAACCTTCAAAGATGTATAACTCAATTTCAAAATTTTTGTGCAGATTTCTTTGATGATGCTTTGGCAGCCTGTAAAAATAGATGGGGTGAGTTATCTATCTCTCTACAGAAATGGGAGCCAATTTCTCCCACTAATTTGCTGTGGTCAAGGAGAAGGGCAGAAGGCATTATCCAAATTATCTTAGAAATCAAGGAGCTTTGGATAGGTCTGAGATACAGGATGCCTATAATTATCACTCCTGTCCCCTATTTCTTTGATAATGACCCACAACCTGATATGCACTTCCAACAGTGGTTTCAATCCATAAAAGCAATCAACGGATTCTATAAAATTGGTGGCGCATTGTTAAAATTTCATGAGAGATATCTAGACCTGGATCTGTGTGCCTCTGTAGCTGCACAAAATGCATGAGGGCATGCATTACCATAAGTTGGGGGGAAATGATGAGGCCAGGAATTGCCTCATCCATGAACACTTTTTGATACATTATAACTATTTGACTCACCCTTTTTACTATGTTTTTATGTTAATTATGGGTAAAATGCATTATATAATGGTGTTTGCATATTCTGAAATGACAAAGTGCATATACTCTGTTTTACTATTTTTTACTGCAATTTCACCTGCTTTTAGTTAATTAATTAGTAGTGTTGTAGTAATTCAGAATCATAATATAGACCTTGTTGAATATCTGGTGCTTAATAATATTGTGTTCCTCTATTTAAACTAATTCAAATGGAAAAAGGTGCCAAAGAACTTGTCCACTATAGCTGACTGTGCAGGAAAATAGGCTGTGACTGTGATAGTTCCAGCCAGCTGTACATATACAGCAAGGCTTGGAATCAGTCACTCCAACACGTGCCACCAATGCAGAAGGGTGTACAAGATAAGGGAAAACAATCCAAGTGGTCAAAAACTTCCTCCCTATGCGTTTGGAGCATGGAAAAGCAACTAAATGTCACCTACCTGTTATTTCGGAGTAGTGCAGGAATAAGCAGTAGGAATAGGGAATAGCGCAGGAACAACCAAAAGTGGTCAAAAAGTGACAAATCCATGGAAAGTATGAGTGGAAATTGACCAAGGAGTTAGTCCCAACCCTATCTTGACTTTGTTCCTTCAACAAAGGCGGCCCAACAAGGATAAAGGGATAAAGTGTTGACAAATTATAACCCTGCATTCCAGGAAACTGTTTTGTAAACAGTTGGAAATCCCTAAAACTCAGCAAACAGATATATCAACTTTGTCTTATAAATAAAGCTCCCAACATGGTTGAGCATAATAGATAATAGATATATAATTAGAGGAATAGGAGATAGTCATTAGCAGAAGTGAGCAGAAGATAAAGTCTTTGTAGCATTACAGTAAATTGCAGATTTTTCCTGCATTACTGTAATGCAGTTTTAGATGGAATAAAAAGGTGCATTCTTCAGATTTTATTAGCATTTGATGGTTGATAGTGCACATTTAATTTACTTGGTATAATTCTTCACCCTCTTCTGGTTCTGGAAGCAAGGGCCACTTGCAAGATCAGAGGAAGGGCAGCACAGTGACAGAAAATTCTTGCTGATTTCTTGCTACAGTAGATCAGCAGAATTTTGTCAACATTTATTTGCAGAATTAGTTTTATTTCAGAAGTGCACCATAGTATTTAGAACATGTTTGGAATAGTGTTCAACATTTAATAGGATTTGACAACATTTTCCATAATTCACTGCAATTTCTAGATTTTTGTCATTTTCCAGCTTTGCAGCAATTTCCAGATTTTTGTCATTTCACTGCAATTTCCAGATTTGTGATATTCTCCAGTTTTGCAATAGATGTTAATTTGATTTAGAACATGCTCAGATAATTGTGAACTCTGTAATTAGTTGATTTTTCTGCAACTGTGTGTGTTTTCAATTCTGCAATTTACTTTTTTGTCACTTTCAATTTAGCAACATTTCACTTCTTGTTATTTTAGATTCTGCAATTTTCATTTCCTGCAATTTTAATTCAGTTTCAGCTTCTGCAATTTGATTTCCAATTCTAGGAGTTAGAGGTCACACCAAACCCCCAAAACACTAACTGATCCACCAATAAAAACCTGTTCTTGGATGAACTGAACCTGCAACTGTGACACCTCCTATCGTATACAACCTTTGGACACCACCCTGGACTGACATATAATTACTAAATGATGAATGATCAATGACCCTCATCAACTCATATAGATCTTCACCTTAAAAATAAAAGCAAAGCAAAAATAAAAGAACTCGCTCTAGCCCTAGTGTCCCACAGGAGCAAGGGTCAAAGCATAAACTCTAGAAACTACAGTCCAAGGTGGTGCAAATGAAAGAGTTGAGAACGTTGGTGCATCATAACAAAGGGAATAAAAAGGTTGTGGAGCTAAAATAAGAACAAAGTCTTTTACAGGTGAAACTTAACACACCTTCCCCAAACCAAAGTCCTCCCAAGGATCCACTAAATAATTCTCCTACTCCCCTTACCCATATCACCGATTTTATCAAAGCAATTTCATCCATGATGCCAATGTTAAGTAAAGAGTGTCCTAGACCTCCATTAATTCTCCTCGGTATCCAAACCAACTACTCAAACTTTCTTAGAGACCATTGGATTCATCTATCTCAATACCTTCATCGAATCCATTAGTCACTCCATATTAAGGATCTCCCCCCAGTCTCACCTACACCTTCAGTCACTCCTCCACCTCCTTTGCAAACATTACCTCACCAATTTCAATCATTGTTTGCACTTACCATGATTAAAGCCTTAGGTAAATAAATAGATTCAAACCAAGAGCAAGCATTGATGACACTCCATGTGTCCCCATTGTCTTCTATGTTGTCTTTTCTACTTTTATCCGAGGAAGTAGAACCAAAAATTTTCAAAGACGTACATGTGGCAAGAGACAATCAAAAGAAATGGGTAGAGGAGTAGCTGCAACAGAAGCATCAAAGCCAGGAAGAGGCCACTATGGTGATCTTGCATGAGATTGATTTGATTGATGGAAAACGACATAAGGTAATCACCAAATCTAAATTGAAAAAGGTAAAGGTTGATATGAAATATGATGATTAGAACTTTGAGCATCTTACTAGGCATATTGATGATATTCCCTTGATCAAAGTATTGAAAGCATCACATGTGAAATCTAATACCATGTACCTAAAGCTAAAGAATGTTGAAAAGAAGTTGAAGGCTACAAATAAGAAAACAAAAAATTTTGAGGCCCAATTTCATTGAGTACAACACAAAAAGAAAGCTATTGAAAATAGAAACAAGACACTAAGTGATACCCTGAATAGAACTCCCTCTCCTAAAACTCTGCAATAAAAGGAAGAAGATATTGCTAAACTCAAAGATGATTTGTAAGCAATGAGTAGTGCACTAAAGAAATGTGATGAAGAATTTAAAGCCAAAATTCAGTAGCATGAGCTTCTACTCAATGGGTATAAATGCAAGATTCAGTAATAAGAAGATGAGTGCAATATGCTCATTGAAAATTTATAGAGGGAAAAGGAGAAGAATGCTAAATCAACCATTTTGAAAGACAACCTCAGGAGAGTAAGGCTAGTTCATTTGAAGAAAGCAAGGGAGGTGGCCTTAAAAATTGTTTCTCCTTTCACATTTGTGATAGAAAATAGTCTTGAAATCTCAACTGAAGCAAAAGCTGAGTTTGACAGAAATAAGGGCATCATACACAATATGGGCCTACAAGCAGAATTTTTATGCATGATGTTGATCAACAATGGCACTAATATTTCTATCTATCAAAGGCATGAGCTAGAACACTATGATGTCATGATACAGCAAGTTCTGCATCTAATGAACTTGTATTGTGAATAGAAAAAGCTTATGAATACACTAAAGAAGGAGCTCAAAACAATGAATAAATTTAATGAACAACTTAAAGTACATGGATCACCAGGATTTTGGGACAGTGATCATCAACTGTATTTAGAAGAAAATCTTCAAAAATTGTTCCAAAATCTTAAAAATTATGAGAGTATGATCATGGTATTACAAGAGCCTATAAATCCATATCAACATTTTAATTTAGTATCCAAGTTGTTTAGCCTTTAAATAATTTCTAACTAAATTATTGATAGATATAGTGACCCCCTAGCAAAAATGAGTGCAGTCTCAAATATGTTGTAGACCAAATGAGAAGTGTTCATATCCCTTCCATGGAAGCCTGGGCAAAGATGTGTAGAAAGCTATAGAATGGAACAATGACTTAGCTAGTTGTTCCCCATGTCAAGCCTTTGGAATAGAAGTGCAACAATCAAGGGACCCACCAGGTCTAGCTTGAGTCATAGAAAGTGACTCTTATATCTCATTTTAACATCTGCTCTATTTTGGTGACTCTATGGCCCAAGGATATGGCCATAAAGGTTAATATTCAATTTGGTTTTTGTTATAGCCATGGAATATTTCATTGAAAATTGGGGTCTATGTCTTTCATCTAGTAAAATCCTCACGTGAGTCACCAAGAATATGAGTGAGTTTTCAACACCCACTTATTCCTTGAAGAAGATAAGGCTTGGGGGAAAAGCTAATATAAAAAATGACTAAGTATAAAGGTGAACGGAGAAATGGGTCATTCCCAAGCTATCAATTTATCCTAAAATCCCATTCAAAAGGAAGGTAAATCAATAAATCCACTGGGTGGAAGAATAGGTTGTGAACTTTAAAGGGGCATTCCTGAAATTTCACTTGTAGGTGGCAAAAACTAGATGAAAGATTAGGAGGATAGTAGAGAAAGGAGTGGTCCCAAATTATCATCCAGTAGTAAAACCATACTTATGGAGGATCTGAAAGCAAATTTAAGAAGAGTTAAGCCCAAAGTTTCACTCAAAGTTGATCCAACCCCAAATTAGTTAGAAAGAGAAGAATATGGGAGTAGCAAAGGCCCCCAGTTCCCCATCCTATAATAATGTGCTATCAGGTGGAATATTTGGGCAGGACCAAAGTATGCATTCAACCCATAGTTCCATCCCATATGGCCATAAATGCACAAAGACCCAGCTACAAAGAGAGAGCTTTATAAATTCAAAATTCCCTTCCTGCCAACAATGTCAGAGCATTGGATCCAAGGTTTGAGAAGATGAATGAATTTAATGACTGACCATTTTGAGTGCATAAGGTAGTATATAAATAATTTATGTGGTGCAAATATATCAACTCATGGGAAGACATGTTTGGGCAATAGCAGCATCAAGTTTATTAATTATGAAAGAAAGGCTCAGATAAAGGATGTCAATAGTACCTATTCAGATACAGCAGAGAATGTTTCATTTGTGGTAGGGCGATCATAGAAAAGTCTTATGAACTAGCTGGACATTGACATTCTCATTCCCCATTAATGAAGTAATTGATTAACCTTTTGAAGCCCACTCCTTGAGGGCTATATATACATATTTGTAATGTATTATTAGTTTCAACTCTCCGGTCATTACAACCTGCATGTACACTTTGATGTGCATTGCAATATAAGTGGATTACTATTTGGCCTTCAATTATTTTCATGTATGTATAAATTTCACTTTGTTGATTATTTTTGCTAAAATTAAGTGAATGAATTAGCTTTAATTTTGATATTTGGATTGCATGTTGTTTATTATTTTATTTTGGAATTCTCAGTAGAGTTGTGTGTGCAAATGATCTATGAAATCAGTGGTTGGCCTATTAGGTAGTCCATGAATGTTGTATATTGTGTTTCAAACTTATCAAGCATGTATATTTATGCGATTGGATCCATACCACTTTGTCTTCTAGCTTTACATTTTCTTTAGTTTCATTCCCTCACATTTTCCCAAGAATCTAGTTATAATTTGCAAGGAACCGACCTACTTCAAATATTGACCCCAAGATTCACAATCTTGAGGTTATTCAATGTTTGTCAAGGTCTATGGGTGCACAATCCTTACCATTAGATAAAATTCTCATTAAAAAAATGCCCCCAAATTTAATTATATTAAGGGACTTGAATGTGACTTTATCTCAATGGGATAAAAAAGGAGGCATTCCCTCAAAAGACTCTTCTAAGGACTTGGTTATGAAAATTATAATTGAGCAAAAAATTCAAGACTTAATCCCTAAAAATGGAAACTTTACATGGAAAAATAGAAGATCTAGGGTTAAATTCATTGTAGAAATATTAGATAGATTATTGATACAAGAAGATATACTATTCAAGTATCCACTTGTATCAAGTGACATAATTCAAATTTTGGTGTCAAATTATAGGCCTATATATTTGGATACAGACGTTGAGGTATATTACACTATTTATTACATGCTAATGTACCCCCATGGCACCTTCATGGTGTATTTGTAAAGATGTAATAGATTAGGGTTGATTCTATAGTTAGAGTTTTATTTATATTTCTCTTTTATGTAAGTTTCAATGTGTAGGAAATGCACAAGAGTCATGTAAGAGTGCAATTTGCAGGAAATACACAAGTGTCATGTAAGTTAGAGTGCAAGTGTAGATTGAGAGAATGTTCACAAGTACCATGTATGAAATTGTACAAATATACAATGTGAGGATGTGCACAAGTTTCTTATATTAGAAGTGCATGTAGAAGTGTAAGATTCATGTAGATGTGTGCAAGTGTCTTAGATTCAAGTGTCCATCTAGTATGCAAGTGGCAAGATGATAAGCCAAGAGTCATGGGACTTGTCATATGGAGGACAATGATCAAGTACTTGAAGAGTAATATTACTATGGCTATATTATGGAGATAATTCTCCATGAGAGAGTAAGATATAATATTAATATATCATATCTGATTGTAAGAGGAAGGAAGTAATAAAGCTTGTATACGGATTTTTGAGCAATTAATATTGTAAGTTTTCTTCATGCATAGTTCATGAATGATTCATGCTATTTACATTCATATTTGATTATATAAGTGAATTTTTATTTTAGTATTATATAAGCCTTGATATACATATTAATTTGCTCATATATTATTCTACTCTTCATTATTGATATTTTGACCTTTAATATTGTGGTTATTTTATATTGGGACCTATGATATTTTGTGGTAGTAAGGCTTAAAAAACCAACAATGGGTTATAGTGCTCTTGGAAAAAGGAATATTCCTTTCAAATACAATCCGAAATGGATGGAGCATAAAAATTTTGCACCTTTAGTAGAAAGTATCTATAAGCAGCATGTATGTGCAAACATTCCCCAAAATGTATGGAAAACAAAAATTTTCAATCTCAAGAAAGCCATTAGGGACTAGATTTCCAATAAGACTAAAGTTTAAAATAGGTCAAGCATATTGCTATAATAGATGGAGGAAGTAGAGCAAGAGATAGGTGATCATCCTCCAACCCCTCAATAGGAAGAGAGAAGACTTCAACCCCTCAACAGGAAGAGAGAAGACTTTGGTTGAACCAAGAAATGGATCAAGCTTTGAGAGAACAAGAGACACATTGGATACTTCAATCAAGAATAATTTGGCTCAAGAAAGGAAATAGAAACACAAATTATTTTCATCTAAAAATAATGTAACTACCAATGAAATATAATCAAAGAGATTCACAAAACTAAAAAAAATTATTCCAATCAGGAAATTGTAAAGGAACTAGCAAGAGATCATTACTCAACCCTTCTCACAAAGACAACAATAAATTAGTAAGTTGAGGCCACTCTCTTGAACAACATTCCTCCTTTGCAGGTTTATGCATAGGGGTGAAAATCATTAATAAGCGAATAATGGCATTTTTCAAAATGCAAATTTGTGAATTTTGGGACCCTGGCCATCGACCCACTCACCCAAAATTTTTGGAATTTTTTTTTTTGGGGTCGGGTCACCCAAAACTTATAATATTTTAAATTTTAAATCGCCAGCCCTCTCACCCATATTTTGGATTGACTCACCTTAAAATTATATATAATTTTATTAACCTAGACAAATTTTCCCACTATATATACCAAAACATACTATTACTTGTTATAGTTATACATTCAAAAAAAAAGGAGAACCCAAATTCAAGCCAAAAAAAGAACAAAACTAGAGAAGCTGGAAAAAGAGTGATTGGTAATAGACGAAGGAAAAAATACAAGACTATAGAGAAAATACTACAGGCACACGATTCTTTTGATACCTTGTTTTACTTGTTGTCATCACTGCTTCCATCAATACAGACTCTCTACTCATCCTAAACCCACCTAGGTCATCCTTTGCATGATTTCTATGGACTCATGCAGGTTGTCCCTCACATGATTTCTATGAACTCATGTAGGTCATCCCTCACATGATATCTACAAACTTACCTAGGTCATCCCTCGCATGATGTCTATGGACTCATGCAGGTCATCCCTTGCATGATGTCTATGGACTCATGCATGTCATCCCTTGTAGGTAATCCCATGCATGATTTATACAGACTCATTCAGATCATCCCTTGCATGATATCTATGGAATCATGTAGGTCATCCCTCACATGATGTCTATAGACTTTCCCAGGTCATCCCTTGAACTAGGTCATCCCCTGTAGGTCATCCCTCGCATGATGTTTATGGACTCATGCAGGTTGTCCCTTGTAGGTCATCCCTTGTATGATGTCTATAGACTCATGTAGGTCATACCTCGCATGATATCTATAGACTCATGCAAGTCGTCCCTCACATGATGTCTACAAACTTGCCCAGGTTATCCATCTCATTATAACCCTAAATTAAATCAATTAGTTTTCACAATTTTCACCATAATATTAGTTTATTATCAATCTAAAGTGTAGATCTTGTCGAGCTATGTGGTTTTAAAAAAAAATGAAAACAGAGCTCTGGATCAAAAGTTATGCCTCCTAGAAGGTTGCAGGGTAGTCTATAGTGATGAGGGATGACTTACGAGGGATGACCTATGTGAGTCGGTAGGCATCATGTGAGGCATGACCTATGTGATTTAATAGGAATCATGTGTCATCCCTCACATGATGTCTATTGAATCACCTAGGTCATCCCTCATCGATTGTCCCTAGTCACTACAAACTACCCTACAACCTTTTAGGAGGCATAAATTTTGATCCAGAGCTTCGTTTTCAATTTTTTTTTAAAACCACATAGCTCGATGAGATTTATACTTTATATTGTTAATAATAAACTAATATATAATATTGTTTTATCATTTCACCTCTACAACCGATTGATAAATTTGGATAACCTTACAACCTATAGGTTGCAAATGGCCCTGCAACCTTCATTTGAGGGTCATCCCTCAAGTGAAGTCTAAAGACTCACCTGGGTCATACCTTGCATGAACCCTACTAACTCACTTGGGTCATCCCTGACTCATCTGGGTCATCCCTGACTCATCTGGGTTATCTCTTGAATGAATCCTACTGACTCACCTGGTTTGTCCCTTGAATGAAGCCTACTTACTCACTTGGGTCGTCTTGACTCACCTGATTTGTCCCTCAAATGAAGCCTACTGACTCACCTGGGTCATCCCTTGAATGAAGCCTATTGAATCATTTCATGACTCACTTGGACCATCCCTCAAATGAATCCTACTAACTCACTTAGGTCCTCCATTGAATGAAACCTACTGATTCACTTGGGTCATCCCTGAATCACCTGGGTCATCCCTCAAATGAAGCCTACTGACTCACCTGGTTCATCCCTTGAATGAAGCCTACTGACTCACTTGGGTCATACCTAAATCACCTAGGTCATCCCTCAAATGAAGCCTATTAACTCACCTAGGTCATCCCTTTAATGAAGCCTACTAACTCACTTGGATCGTCCCTGACTCACCTAGGTCATCCCTCATCGGTCATCCCTAGTCACTAGAGACTACCCTGCAACCTTATGGGAGGCATATATTTTGATCTAGATCTCCATTTTCAATTTTTTTAAAACCACATAGCTCAATGAGATCTACACTTTATATTGATAATAATAAACTGAAAAACCCTATAACCTATAGGCTGTAAACTTATTGATAAATTTGGACAACCCTACAACCTATAGGCTGCAAACAACCCTACAACCTACATTCGAGGTTCATCCCTCAATTGAAGTCTATGGACTCGCTTGGGTCATCCCTTGAATGAAGCCTACTAACTCACTTGGGTCATTCCTAACTCACCTAGGTCATCCCTTGAATGAAGCCTACTGACTCACCTAGATCATCCCTTGAATGAAGCCTACTGACTCACTTGGGTCATCCCTCAAATGAAGCCTACTTACTCACCTGGTTCGTCCCTTGAATGAAGCCTACTAACTCACTTTATGACTCAATTGGGTTATCCCTCAAATGAAGCCTACTGACTCACCTAGGTTGTCCCTTGAATGAAGCCTACTGACTCACTTGGGTTGTCCCTGACTCACCTCGATCGTCCCTTGAATGAAGCCTACTGACTCACCTAGGTCGTCCCTTGAATGAAGCCTACTGACTCACTTGGATCATCCCTAACTCACTTGGGTCAAATTAAGCCTACTGAATCACCTAGATCATCCCTTGAATTAAGCCTACTGACTCACTTGGGTCATCCCCGAATCACCTAGGTCGTCCCTCATTGGTCATCCCTAGTAACTACAAACTACCCGACAACCTTTTGGGAGGCATAAATTTTGATCCAGAGCTCTATTTTCAATTTTTTTTAAACCACATAGATCGATGAGATCTACACTTTATATTGTTAATAATAAACTAATATATAATATTTTTTTATCATTTCACCTCTGTAACTGATTTATAAATTTGGACAACCTTACAACCTATAGGCTACAAATGGCCCTGCAACCTTCATTTGAGGATCATCCCTCAAGTGAAGTCTACGAACTCACCTAGGTCATCCCTTGAATGAAGCCTACTAACTCACTTGGGTCATCCCTGACTCATCTAGGTCATATATTAAATGAAGACTACTAACTCACCTGGGTTATCCCTTGAATGAAGCCTACTGAATCACTTGGGTCATCCCTGACTCACCTAGTTCACCCATCAAATGAAGCCTACTGAATGAATCCTATTGAATCACATCATGACTCACCTGGGTCATCCCTCAAATGAAGCCTATTGACTCACTTAGGTCCTCCACTGAATAAAGCCTACTGACTCACTTGGGTCATCCCTGACTCACTTGGGTCATTCCTCAAATAAAGCCTACTGACTCACCTAGTTCATCCCTTGAATGAAGCCTTCTCACTCACTTGAATCATCCCTAACTCACCTAGGTCATCTCTTGAATGAAACCTACTAACTCACCTAGGTCATCCCTTGAATGAAGCCTACTGACTCACTTGGGTTGTCCCTAAATCACTTGGGTAATCTCTTAAATGAAGCCTACTAACTCACTTGGGTCATCCCTTGAATGAAGCCTACTAACTCACTTGGATTTTCCCTACCTCACCTGGGTTGTCCCTTAAATGAAGCCTACTGACTCACCTGGATCATCCCTTGAATGAAGCCTATTGACTCACTTGGGTCATCCTTGACTCACCTAGGTCATCCCTCGAATGAAGCCTACTAACTCACCTAGGTCATCCCTTGAATGAATCCTACTAACTCACTTGGATAGTCCCTGACTCACCTAGGTCATCCCTTGAATGAAGCCTACTGACTCACCTAGGTCATCCCTTGAATGAAGCCTACTGACTCACTTGGATCACCCCTGACTCACATGGGTCATCCCTCGAATGAAGCCTACTGACTCACCTAGGTCATCCCTTGAATGAAGCCTATTGACTCACTTGGGTAGTCCCTGATTCACCTGGGTCATCCCTCGAATGAAGCCTACTAGCTCACCTGGGTCATCCCTTGAATGAAGCCTACTAACTCACTTGGATCGGCCCTGACTCACCTGGATCATCCCTCGAATGAAGCCTACTGACTCACCTAGGTCATCCCTTGAATGAAGCCTACTAAATGACTTGGGTCGTCCCTTAATCACCTATATCGTCCCTCAAATGAAGCCTACTAACTCACCTGGGTCGTCCCTCAAATGAAGCCTACTGACTCACTTGGGTCATCCCTAACTCACCTGGGTCATCCCTCGAATGAATCCTAATGACTCACTTGGGTCATCCTTATGATAATGCATGGAAATCAGAGCATGTTTAGTGATTATTTATATCTTATGGTACATTTTTTGAAAAAATTTATGAATTCACCTACTTTTTTTTTCTTGTGAAAATTTTAAAAAAAATCGTCATTGCCTGTACATGACTTTGCACCATATTCACCTTGGTTTCGAAACTAATTCGCCTTATTTTTCTATATGAATTTTTGGGCATACCCCTTATGCATAACCTTGCTCCTTTGTTAAAAATAAATATAGATCTCTCTTCAATAGTAACCAAAGAAGAGTTGAAAGAAGTTATACTTTCACTACCAAGGACAAATCTCCAGGACTAGATGGCTTCACCAATAATTTTTATCAATAGTTTTATGAAATTATAGGAGATGACATATTGGAAATGATAAAATATACAAGGATAAGAGTTAAGCTATCTAGGGCAATCAAGTCCACTTTATTACCTTTAATTCCAAAAGAAAAAATGCAGTTACTTTTGACATATTTAGACCTATATATTTGTGCAATAGCTCTTATAAGATAATGACTAAAATAATAGCAAACATAATTAAAAGGAATATTAATAATTTGATAGATCCATAACAAGGGGGTTTTATTCCAAGGAAATAAATATATGATAATATTATAATGATTCATGAAGCACTACACTCAAGTTCCAAGTCCAAAAAAAATAGCCATTAAACTTGATATGGTTAATGCCTTTGATAGAGTAGACATTGGATTTTTAACACAAGTGTTAGCCAAATTTGGATTTCTAGCTCAAATGATAGAGTGGATAAGAGCTTTCATAGAGGTACCTTGGATAGCCCCTCTAATCAATGGGGAACCTACTAACTTCTTTAAATCCACTAGAGGATTAAGGCAAGGGTGTCTTCTCTCCCTTTACCTTTATATCCTTATATATGAAACTTTAAAGAGGACCCTAATCAAATTGAAAAGAATGAAAGAGTTATTTGCAATTAGAGTAGCTACATGATAAATAAAAATCACTCATGATCAATTTATCGATGACATTATTTTACTGGGAGAAGCCACAAAACTTAATGTCGGGTTAATCAAAGAAGTTTTAAATTATTTCACTTCAACCATAGGAGCAGAGATAAATACCCAAAAGAACAGATTTGATAGTATAAATACTTCAACAATAGAAGATAGAGGTTTCTCTCAAATTTTGGGATTTCACTAAGGTAATGATACCTTTAACTACCTAGGTTTTTCTATTGGCTTCCATAAAAATAAATAGGAAATTTGGAATTCAATTCTAGAAAATATTTCAAGGAGAATACAACAATATAACAATGGTTGGTTAAGATTGGTTGGAAGAGTTATTTAAATTAAATTGGTATTTTCAAGTATTTCTATGTATCAATTGTTGGTAAATCATGAACCCTTATACATCTTATAGAACTTAGATGCAATGTTAAGAACTTTTCGATGACAAGGGGGAGGCAATTAGATAGGAAAAAGTTCCATTTTTTCAATTGGGAGACTATTACCAAGCCAAGGAGCAAGAAGACCTGGGAATAAAAAAACAACAATCATTAGCAAGGCACTACGTATTAAGATACTTTAAAATTTGTTCACTCCACCAGACTCTCCATGGAAGCAAATATTAAAATACAAATATCTAAACAACTCTAGTGGGTTCTAGCTCATAAAAAGTGTGAAAACTATAGTAAGCTCATCCTCAATTTGGAAACATATTATAGAAGCTAAAGATATTATATTAAATACCCAGGTGTTGTAGGTGAGTTGGATAGGAGAGGGCAATCCTCCAAGGGAGGTCCCAAGTTCGAATATCCACCCTACCAAAAAGCTGAATTGGGTACCCAAAATCCAATTGATAATGTTGGTGCGAGCAGGGCTGGGTGTGACCCCCGGGTGACTTTGATGGTGTAGAACCCCCTGTTCGTGGTCTCTTAGACCAAGGCATCCCCACAAGGGGTTTTTTGCTTAAAAATATATATATATTATATTAAATCATACCTCTTGGATTCTATGGGATGGTAAAAAAATTAATAAATGGGATGATCCAGTATTGGAAGGATCTCAAATCCTTAAGAATTATTTTCCAAAAATAAAAACACACCTATAATGGTCAGATGTTAAATCTCTTGTAATCTCAATTGAATGGGTGAGAGATCCATCCCTGTCACATTTTTACCAAGACTCATGGAGACAACTGCACATCCAAACTGAAGGGATTAAACTTTCTTCCTATATTCTAGATCAACTTATATAGGGCTCTATTAGTGGGATAGGTGTTTACATAGTCCACATACAGTTATACAAGGGGTGTTATTATATCAATAAGGTCAAAAGAACTCAACCATAGCTAAGGTATGGAATTACAAGGTTCCCCCTAAACTTCAAGCCTTTCTTTGGTTGATGTTTCAAAACAAGATTCTTACTGTAGACAACCTCATTCAGAGGAATATCATGGAGCCTCATATTTTCCATGGGTATCTTAATAATAATGAAACAATATCACATATATTCTTTTAGTGTATAGAAGCAGTTAAAATATAGATTGAAATAACCCAATAGCTAGGATCAACACTATCAAAAACCTTCAACTCCAAAAAGTGCCTAACCAATTAGGACCAAATGTATAAATGGGGACTAAAGTACAAGCACCTTATCAAGAAGATATGGTGTTCAATGCCAATATTCATCATTTGGCATAAATGGAAGATAGAAACAAGATAATACTTGATGATAAAATAACCAATTTTCAAGTGTTAA
This sequence comes from Wollemia nobilis, assembly GCA_028583015.1. Lineage (NCBI taxonomy): Eukaryota > Viridiplantae > Streptophyta > Pinopsida > Araucariales > Araucariaceae > Wollemia > Wollemia nobilis. Next base: position 3,000,635 of record JAQPPZ010001340.1, read on the forward strand.
CCAATAGAGTGTTAAGGGAGATAGTCTTGAACACAAAAGTTATGTATCATAAACAACAAGATATTGGAAGATTAAGAAAAAATTAGATATGACTGTTACACCAAATAGATCTCCAAAATCTCCTAAATTTTGGGCCATAGGTTAGAACAATCAAACCTCTGGGGATAAATTTTCTTGAACTTTTCTTTGATGAAGCCTCTAAATCAAACCTAGGGCATGCAGGGGTTGGTGGTGTGATACCAGTGGCACCACACTATGAAATACTTTAGTTCAAAATAAATTTATGGAAAACAAAAAATAATGTTGCAAAATTGATAGGTTATGAAATGGGACAAAAATTAGCTTAAGAACAAGGCATTAAACAACTCCATGTGTATGGTTATTCGAGACTTGTGATCTCTGCCCTATCTAAGGGGAAGGATTTCTCATCAATCCAACTATAAATAGTTTAGAGAAGACTAAGATAATTGGAGTAGAAGTTTGAATATATACAATACTCCCACATTGGAAGGAGGTATAATATGGTGGTTGATTGCCTTGCAAATGAGGCCATAAACATAGCCTATTTGCATCTTAGAGTAATAAGAAAAAATAAAAGTAGACAACATGAGTGGCATAGATGATAGGAAGTATATGGTAATTTTGGAGCCTTTGGATATTTTGTAGCCTTTGAATATTTTGATACCCCTAGATATTGTGATGCCTCTGGACAACCCTAGAAAATTGCATGATTCTAGAGCTTTTGGTGTTTCAAGTTTTCTTGGTGATTATGGTACCCTTTGCATCTCTGGCACCCTTGGTATATTGTTGCACTTTTTGGATTTTTTAAATTTGATTTTTTGCTTGTTCCACCTATAGACACCAAAACCTACCCACTTGTCATCCATTTAGGTCTTCCCACCATTTCCACCCATTATTCATATATATTTATTTTATATATATTTAAATATTAATATTTTATATATTATATTTAATATATATTTATATAAGTGAATTAATCCTAGCCATCTAATTTCACTTAATCCTATCCATTCATCCATATCAATCCATGCCACACCCTAGATTTAATATCCACCCTTTGATATACTTTTATCTCAACCACACGATTAGTGTTGTTGAAACCCTAGCATGCCCTAGGTTGTATTATTAATAGGAGCCATTTTGATGGCTCAACCCCTAAGTAAGCCCTAAATTTCCTAAGCAATCCCTGAATCTAGAGTTGAAGTTTACCTTCGAGTTCCCTAGAGTATCCAAGTGCTCTCACCTTCCATCCTCTCTTTCCATAGCCCCCACATCCATTGTTGCCTCCTTCGCTCAACCAAATCTACTTATGTAAATATTTCATTCAACCATAGAACACCTTTAGGCACTCCCTATCATTCTCAAGCACCTTTGGGTGCTTCTCCTCTATTTCCAAGCACCTCTAGGTGTCCTCCCTCCATTCTTTAGCACCCACGAGCATTTCTTATAGCCGCAAAACACCTGTAAGCATTTTACACTAGTTCTATAGCCCTCCTAGCCCTCGAGTGATGCTAGGGCATCGCTGCACCAATCCATTACAACAGACAACATTAGATCAGAGAATGATAGATAAGCAAGGTAAATCTTTTTATTGTTATTCCATTCTATGTACTTTCAATTTTTTTCATGCTATTTACATCATATAGCTAGGTTTTTTGTATTTATTATAGAGGGCATCACATTGTGGAGCCCTTACAGTTGCTACTAACCTACTTGCTATTTTCTTGTGTGTAGATTTAGAAGTGTTACATTAGCGTTGTGTAGCTGCTTAAGCTGGAGTAGCCCAAAATTGGATAATTAGAAGCCCACTCACTTCTATTGGGAGCAAGAACGCGTTCTAAAGACACCACCAGCATTGTTTGCTAGGATTTTGGAGAACCCTAGCTATTATAAAATCTGTATCAAAGAATTCAAATATCCTTATTAAAACAATGGATTTTTGAGGCTCCCCCCTCAATAATATAAAATCATTCTTTGTATAATATTATCTTTTGAGTTTAATTTATATATTGTTATTTGGTGTTGCATTTTTGTCTCTTCAAATGGTTATCATGGTGGGAACCACTAAGGGTTTATTTTTTTGATTTGCTTTTCTAATTTATTTGTTGTTTTTAGTCATCTTGCAGGGCTTTTAGAAGTGCAGAATTCGTAGTTTTCACTAGATTAGGATTTATGGAAACTTGTAGAAGGTTGCAGAAGGTGCGTGAACATCCGACGACGCTCAAGGGCTATCCAAAAACACCTAGGTGCATTTCAAAAATACCTATAGGTATTTTACAAAGAGTTGGAGTAGAAGTGTAGGTTGTTTTGTAAGTTTATGGCTAAAACCCTAACTTTTTTATTTACGTATTCTGGCAATCTTACATTTTTTTTAGATTTTTAAGCTAAAAAGAACATCATTAATTAATCTAAAAAAAATATTCATACTATCTTGCATATTAGGTTTCATATTAGTCATTTGCATCCATCCACACTTTTTGTTTGAAGTTTTTGACTTTCTGTTGTATTCACAATTGAAAAATATTGCATTTTGATTTCATGTGAATTGAAAATTTACATAATTAGTTTGCATTATAGGGTTAGGGATTCCTATTTTTATAGGTCTAAGTAGGAACATTATTTAGATACCAAAATTATCCTCGTACTTGGATGATTCCATATGGAGGAGTAGATGAACCCCCAAGTTGTCTAGAGCAGGTCTTAAGCAGTGTACTCTACATCCTTAAGAAAAATTGGTATTATGGGTATTGGCTTCTGATTTATAGACTATCAAAAGTAGTTATCTTTCTAACATTGTATGTACACGATAGCAAATTAGAAATTTTAAAAAGAATCACAGACTGGACACTACACATTTAATAGTGGTGGTTGGTGTAGATGCAAAGACGCGACACTAAAAATGAAATTACAAGTAAATACACAAAGAGACAAATATTGCACAAAATGTTCCAATTTTAATATTGACAATGGGGGGAGCCAAGTGAACTCTTTGATACAATGCTACTCTCCAAGAGTATTTTGATACAATATTACAATGGGCTAGGGTTCTCCGAAACCCTAGCAATAAAATAAAATAGTGTCTTCCGAAGATTGCGCCTTTGATCCCAACAGGGTGAGTGGGCTTCGAGATATCCGATGTCGGGCCACTCTGACTGTAGTAGTCTTCCAATGCTTCTTTAGATCAATGTTACCCAATCCTACACACACAACAAATAGTAAAATTGTTAGTAAACAAAAGGAGGGTTCCACCATGTGAACCCTCTAAAATGAATACTAAAACCCTAGATCTGATGTAAGCTGTAAATGTAAAATGCAATAACAATGAATGATAACCAAATATAGATTTACCTTGCTTGTGAAGATTCTTTGCTCCATTGTTGTAGATCTGATGTCAGATAGCGTGGTGCAGCAGACTCTGATTCACGTTTATATGGTTGCAACAGGCTCGGACGTGCACTTGGTAGGCTCTGACGCGAGCTTCGTAGGCTCTGGAGTGCACCTGTTGTATACAACAGGCTCTGGTGGGTGCCTGGAAAGCTTCTACGGCAAGCTTGGCAAGCTCTGGTGTGCACCTACGGATCTATAGGCTCTGGAGAGCGCTTCGTAAGCTTCTACGATGAGCTTGCGAAGCTCGGGATGGCGCCTACAGGTGAGGGTAAATCTGCAGAAGCAGATCAGGGGGGTGCGAGAGATGCGATGGATGGATGGGGGTTATGATGGCAATGGAGGATGAAATGGAGATCTATCCTAGGGTATGCTAAAGGTGCTCAGGGTATTCTTCAGCAGAGAGGCCTCAAGATTCTTCAACGTTCCATTCTTTCAGTATTTTAGCCTCCTTTGGGCAATATGAGGGGCTTGTATTTATAACTTAGCTTTAGGGTTTAACTTAGGGTTCTTAACTTTACACTTTTGATCGTGTGGCTAAGATTAAGTCATATCCTAGGGCTAATATTAAATGATGGAAGTGGCATGGATTGAGTGGGATGGATGGTAGGGATTTAATCTGATCGGACGGTGGAGGTTAAATGAACTTATAATTATATAATATAATATTAAATAAATTAAATATAATATAAAATATTAAAATAATATAATATATATTAAAATAAGTCCTATTTTGGTGGGAAAGGGGAAAATGGGCCTTTTTGAAGGTGGGAAAGGGAAAATGGGCCTTTTGAAGGGGAAAGGGGAAATGGGCCTTTTGAAGGGAAAGGGAAAATGGGCCTTTTGAAGGTGGGAAAGGGGGATGGAGGACAAGTGGAAGGTGGGATGACTAGGAAGGTGGATGAATGGCTGCAATTTGGTGTCTACAGATGCCCCTTTTTGTACCATGTTGCGTGAAACACAATATGGTGCAAAAATATGAGACACCTGCATGGGCTATGGGCAACAGAAATCGCTTCTCTCGTTGGAATTGCACATTGGCGTTGAAGACAAAAAGAATGAAGAATTTTTAGAGTTCATTGCGTAGCTTACCCCCTCAATTGGTGAATGAGAAAATTCTCATGAGCCAATTGAAAAAGCATGGATTTTGTGCAAACGATGGATGAAGGATGAATGATGATGCGATGTGATACCATTTTTGCCCCAACGGTTGTAGAAATGGGGTTGGTGTATAATACCATGATGCTTGAAGAATGATGATTGATGATTTGATACCATTTTTGCCCCAACGGTTGAAGAAAATGGGGTTGGTGTATAAACCATGATGCTTGAAGAATGATGACTGATGATTTGATACCATTTTTGCCCCAACGATTGAAGAAAAGGGGGTTGGTGTATGAACCATGATCATGTAAGATGTATCCCATCATGGGAAATCAAAATCAACATGGTTGTCCCAAATTTGGGGGTGATTCGATGTTATTGAAAAATATGCCTCACAAGCGTCATTGAGTATGCAAGATATGAAAATGCAGAATGACTGAGTCACCATAGGGCTGGCCATTGACTGTAGAAGATTCTTCATCAATTCCATAATGGAACCAATCAAACCTAGTGAGCTTGTCTGCTTTGTGACTATAGTCAGATGAATGAGTGATTGATATTAGTTATCCATGATTTCGCATCCCATGGAAAAGGACGTCAATGATTCCTGTTTGGCGAATTCTTCTTGGCAGTGTTTCACTTAGAATTTGAGGTTACTTGATATGATTATGATTCTTGGCAATGAGATAATTGGTGATGATCATGATTAAGTGTCCTTATTATAAACTATTCATGTTACCAAATTGCATGGATTACTATCGCTGCAACCACCAATTTTATAGAATAATTTATTGGATACGAGGTTCACTTAGAGCCAACTGATGAGATACCATTTTTGCCCCAACGGTTGAAGAAAGGGGGTTGGTGTATAATACCATGATTTTTGAAGAATGATGATTGATGAGATACCATTTTTCCCCAACGGTTGAAGAAAGGGGTTGGTGTATAATACCATGATTTTTGATAAATGATGATTGATGAGATACCATTTTTGCCCTAACGGTTGAAGAAAGGGGATTTTGATGATGTGAAAATGTGATGAAATAAAATGATTTGTATCTATTCTTTGCCCTTAATAGATAAAGGGGGTTTTGATGATGTGAAAATGAAGTGATTATGTCTATTCTTTGCCCTTAATAGATAAAGGGGTTTTTTATGATGAAAGTGTTCTTATGGTAGTCTATCCATCCTACCGGATTGCATGGATAACTAGTCACTACAACCGCCAGGTTTATAGGATAAACCACTAAATACAAGGTTCACTTGATAGGAATGCAAATGTGATCTATTTTTGCCCCAATAGATGAAGGGATTTTTGAGAAATGAATGAAAATAACATGATTTGTATCTGTTCTTTGCCCTTAATAGATAAAGGGGTTTTTGATGATGTAAGATGAAAAAGTGTCTATTCATTGCCCTTAACAGATAAAGGGGTTTTTGATGATGAAAGTGTCCTTATGGTAGTCTATCCATCCTACCGGATTGCATGGATAACCAGTCATTACAACCACTAGGTTTATAGGATAAACCACTAAATACAAGGTTCACTTATGAATGGATAATGATAAAAGAATGTAAATGTGATCTATTTTTGCCCCAATAGATGAAGGGATTTTTGCAATTTGGATGATGTGAATGCAAGGCAAAGGGCGCAACCTTTGACAAAAGAACGCAGTCTTTTGAACCTAGCAATTGACTTGTTGATGATGTGATGTGATTGAATGATTGAATTATTTATTGCAAGTGTGGGGAAGGTGTGAAACCTTGAACACCCCCAAGTTCTAGTTGTGATGTTGATTGATTAGGGGAAAGGTGTGAAACCTTGAGCACCCCCTAGTTGTGATGTTGCTTGCTTGATTGGGGGAAAGGTGTGAAACCTTGAACACCCCCAAGTTGTGATGATGTTTGAACTTTCTAGCGATATTTGCATATGTGAGTTTGATATATATACATACATGGCTTTTATGTTTGTGTTATGCTTTTGTGTTAATGTGTTAATGTGAATGCAATGCATGTTTAATGAAAATGTTTTTATGGAATGCCTTATGGATGATTAATGCAAGCTAAATGATGTATGTGCCTAATGCTTATATGGATGATTCATGCAAGCTAAATGATGTATTATTGATGCAAGTAAATGTGTAATGAACCTAAGCTATATGAGAGGGATGCATGGTGTTCGAATGATCTTTTTATAGTTCAAAAATTTTATTGGCCATGTTTGATGTCCACTATTTTGTAATCAGGGGTACCCAATTTTAACGACTTTATGCAACTTGACGTATGACGCAGGCATGAATGTTGACATGGAAGAAGATATGGATGTTGATATGGAAGAAGATATGGATGTTGATATGGAATGAGTACTGCAACATTTTCAAAAACTCAAACATACTAGTATTATCAATCAAACTCACTTGGGTTGTCTAACTTTCTTTAGGACCAATGTGTGTGCAAGTGAGGTTCAATTACCAAATCTTGAGTGTGACAATGACCCTATCTAATCAAGAACCAGTGTGTGTGCATGTGAAGTTCATTGACCCACTATGAGTAAATTGGGCATGACCTATTATGGAGATGACCTGAAGCTAGCCTGTCCTTATGTGCGGTCAGAGGTCTTCCTGTTTGCCAAGGAGACATGTCGCCCCGCATGAGCTTACTCCACTGCCAACCAGGCGTCTATAGCCCCGATGAAGATTCACTCCATAGTCCAATGGGATTTGATCTTTTAGGCCTTGGGGATGACTACCCATCCATGCTAGGGACATGAAGTACGAATCCTTACGACTTGAGGGATCAAGGGTGTTTGGGATTTTATTTGTTAATTTTGTATAGAGCTTTGGGGAATCGGATTCTCAACCGAAGTGTGATGAGAATTTTGACCCTATCCTTACTACTCTATGTTTTTATGCTTATGTTTGAAGAGTAATTGAGGTAGTGGTGAAAACCATTGTTTTTGCTTTGGACTATGTTGCATGATGGGACAAGCGAGGATTATCCCTTTTCGCTTCAAGGTACTACCCAAGTATGGTACTAACCCTCTTTGGCTCATAATGTTTTTAAGATGTGATGGAATGTGATTGGTTCAAGATTGTATTCAGAATCAATTGGCAATACTCAAGACCTTCTTAATGTGTAAAGTGTATTTTTGGTCCCAAAGAAAATCGGACATTCATTTGGAGGTTGCTTGCTACACTAGTAATGGCTGAGTGATTGAAAATCTAGGCTTTATGATTTTTGACACGGGATGTGGTTTGACATATGGCTTTTGTGAGGGTTGCATGATTTCTTCAAACTAGGTACCCCCAATTGTTATAACTTGACTTTGTATTTGTGGCCATATCATCATTACTAAGTAAGATCATTCGAACATGGGATGGGATGAATGCAATTATGAATGACTATAGCGGAATGTATATGAAATGTGCAATTATGAATGTATGAATCTAGATGTATGAATGCAAGCGAAAATGAAATGCATGTGAAAAATGCTTATGAATGTGAATGTGGAAGTGTATATGCAAATGCCTATATGTATGCATGCTTATGAAAATGCAATTTGATTTTGTTGTTTTGATTTTTTTTTTTTTAGCCATGTATGTACATATATAGTAATCACAATAAGCATGGAATGCTTTCAAGTGTATGATGTTCATCAGCTCGGGTTTGTCTACTCCCACTAACATAGTAAGCTTATGACCAAAGGAGTTGGGTACCTTTGGGGCCTTTTGAAAATTTGATGTGACCAAAGGGATTGAGACCTTTGGAGCCTTTTGAAATTGATGTGTGACCAAAGGGGTTAAGACCTTTGGAGCCTTTTGAAATTGATGTGTGACCAAAGGGGTTAAGACCTTTGGAGCCCTTTTTGAAATTGATTGTGACCAAAGGGGTTAAGACCTTTGGAGCCTTTTGAAATTGATGTGTGACCAAAGGGGTTAAGACCTTTGGAGCCTTTTGAAATTGATGTGTGACCAAAGGGGTTAAGACCTTTGGAGCCTTTTGAAATTGATGTGTGACCAAAGGGGTTAAGACCTTTGGAGCCTTTTGAAATTGATTGTGACCAAAGGGGTTAAGACCTTTGGAGCCTTTTGAAATTGATTGTGACCAAAGGGGTTAAGACCTTTGGAGCCTTTTGAAATTGGTTGTGACCAAAGGGGTTAAGACCTTTGGAGCCTTTTGAAATTGATCAGCCACCGAAGTGATCGGGGAGTGGGGTATGTTTTCCATTACACAATTTAAGTTACTTGTTTTCTTTTGCATTCTAGCTTGAACTATGAAGTGCGTAAACAAAAGATATGCAATTAAATCCAAATAACACCAAACCAAACAATCTTGTGTAGGAATTTTTAAAAGTAAAAGAAAATACAATGTCCTAGGTTTTACCTTGTGTGGCTTACCTCATTCATTATTATTTAAAATGTATTCCTTTTTATTATTATTTGATTTACTTACGTTATGGTACTAACTCAAAATCAAACAAAAGTAATAAGTCAAAATAGCTTAATGGAAAACACATCAAATCCACCTATTACGTAATGATGGAATGGCTATTGTGTAAGCCATGTTAGTGATGAAAGGGCTATTGGTTAAGCCATGTAAATGATGAAATGGCTAAGGTTGAGCCATGTTAATGATGAAATGGCTAAGGTTGAGCCATGTTAATGATGAAATGGCTAAGGTTGAGCCATGTTAATGATGAATGAAATGGCTAAGGTTGAGCCATGTTAATGAATAAAAATGTTAAATGATGAAATGGCTAAGGTTGAGCCATGTTAATGATAAATAAGATAATAAAAATGATGAAATGGCTAAGGTTGAGCCATGTTAATGATGAAATGATAAAATGGCTAAGGTTGAGCCATGTTAATGATGAAATGGCTAAGGTTGAGCCATGTTAATGATGAAATGATGAAATGGCTAAGGTTGAGCCATGTTAATGATGAAATGATGAAATGGCTAAGGTTGAGCCATGTTAATGATGAAATGGCTAAGGTTGAGCCATGTTAATGATGAAATGATGAAATGGCTAAGGTTGAGCCATGTTAATGATGAAATGATAAAATGGCTAAGGTTGAGCCATGTTAATGATGAAATGGCTAAGGTTGAGCCATGTTAATGATGAAATGGCTAAGGTTGAGCCATGTTAATGATAAAATGATGAAATGGCTAAGGTTGAGCCATGTTAATGATGAAATGATGAAATGGCTAAGGTTAAGCCATGTTAATGATGAAATGGCTAAGGTTAAGCCATGTTAATGATGAAATGGCTAAGGTTGAGCCATGTTAATGATGAAATGGCTAAGGTTGAGCCATGTTAATGATGAAATGATGAAATGGCTAAGGTTGAGCCATGTTAATGATGAAATGATGAAATGGCTAAGGTTGAGCCATGTTAATGATGAAATGGCTAAGGTTGAGCCATGTTAATGATAAAATGATGAAATGGCTAAGGTTGAGCCATGTTAATGATGAAATGATGAAATGGCTAAGGTTAAGCCATGTTAATGATGAAATGATAAAATGGCTAAGGTTGAGCCATGTTAATGATGAAATGATGAAATGGCTAAGGTTAAGCCATGTTAATGATGAAATGGCTAAGGTTGAGCCATGTTAATGATGAAATGATGAAATGGCTAAGGTTGAGCCATGTTAATGATGAAATGATAAAATGGCTAAGGTTAAGCCATGTTAATGATGAAATGGCTAAGGTTGAGCCATGTTAATGATGAAATGATAAAATGGCTAAGGTTAAGCCATGTTAATGATGAAATGGCTAAGGTTAAGCCATGTTAATGATGAAATGGCTAAGGTTGAGCCATGTTAATGATGAAATGATGAAATGGCTAAGGTTGAGCCATGTTAATGATGAAATGATGAAATGGCTAAGGTTGAGCCATGTTAAATGATGAAATGGCTAAGGTTGAGCCATGTTAATGATGAAATGATGAAATGGCTAAGGTTGAGCCATGTTAATGATGAAATGATGAAATGGTTAACGTAAAGCCAAGTTAAATGTATTTTCCATTAAGCTGTTTTGGTTTATTACTTTCTTCTGATGTCTTGTTAATACCATAAAGTACTTAAACCCAATATTTAAAGCTTATCAAAATAAAACCAACTGTAAAAACTTGTACAAGAATTTAAAGATAAAAGAAAACAATCAGTCCTAGGTTTCACCTTGTGTGGCTTACCTCATTCCGTATTATTTTCTTCATTAATGTGTGGTTCCTTTTAAAATTGTGTGGTTGGTGTGTTTGATGTTACCTAATCTTTGTTAAATGAAATAAAGGAAAAATCTATGGCTGGATAGGGCTACGAGATTCTTGTTGGTAATGACCTCCAACAAGTTTGCTCGGGGGTAATCCTATGGTGTCTAAGGGCAGATATTTGATGGATGGAGATGAATGCCACCATCACCAAACCTCAAGCAATAGTTGGTGATGAAATCCAACTACTACTGTTAAAAAGTGGAGCGTGCAGTGTGTGATGTTAATTTTATGTTTCTTGTTCTTTATGGTGTGCAGACAATGTTAAATATGACTAATTTCACTAATATAAATTAGAATCCAACACAAAGATGCAAATTTCATCTAAAGAGCGTAGAGTACACCCTTAAAATCCCCTGCCTACAAATGATACCTAAAGATATCACAAGAGCAACCGGAGGGTTCGTCCACCTCTCTGCCAAAGGGGCCAGCCTAGGGCAGGATTACTTTAAGTGTCAAAATGTTGTTCCTATTTAGATATGCAAAATTTAAGTGATCTTTAACCCTAAAATGCAAAATCTAGGATGCTTTTCTGCTTCACATGCACTCAAAAATGCAAACAATCACCTAGATCTACAACTTTAGAACAAGAAATGAATTTTATGTAATCAAATGCACACAAACCCTAAATGTAATTTTATAAATATTCTTTCCCAGATTACTTAGTGTTAAGCTCTTTTTATAACCCAAAAACAACAAAAACTGTAGAAAAATATAGAATACGTAAACTAGGGTTATGGGACTTACTTGGAAGCCTGCATTTTGGTGAAGTCATTATGAGATCTATGTTGCTCTGATTGACCTAAAAATTTGTGGAGACATGCTATGGCATGTCAGGAACCTACCCTCAAAATTTCAGCCCAATCCGACTTCGGATGAGTGAGATATGGCCAAAATAGTCAGGGCATTTTATGTAGGAAACGTAGTCGAACGCCTCTAATCAACACCAGGCGTAGCAGAGCGCCTATGTAGGTGAAGCAAAGCACCTATGTAGGCGCAGTAGAGCACCTATGTAAACTCTAAAAAGTGCTACAGAATGCTACAGAAACCCTAGCGACGAAATCGATGACTTCTACGCTTCTGAAAATCCTATAACAAACAGAAATAAAATCAAGTTAGCAAGGTAGATCAATTTAAATAATGAAACCCTTGTGGGGTCCCACTATGATCACCATTTGTAGATGCAAATATATGACACTAAAAATGAAATTACAAGTAAATACACAAAGAGACAAATATTGCACAAAATGTTCCAATTTTAATATTGACAATGGGGGGAGCCAAGTGAACTCTTTGATACAATGCTACTCTCCAAGAGTATTTTGATACAATATTACAATGGGCTAGGGTTCTCCGAAACCCTAGCAATAAAATAAAATAGTGTCTTTCAAAGATTGTGCCTTTGATCCCAACAGGGTGAGTGGGCTTCTGAGATATCCGATGTCGGGCCACTCTGACTGTAGTAGTCTTCCAATGCTTCTTTAGATCAATGTTACCCAATCCTACACACACAACAAATAGTAAAATTGTTAGTAAACAAAAGGAGGGTTCCACCATGTGAACCCTCTAAAATGAATACTAAAACCCTAGATCTGATGTAAGCTGTAAATGTAAAATGCAATAATAATGAATGATAACCAAATATAGATTTACCTTGCTTGTGAAGATTCTTTGCTCCATTGTTGTAGATCTGATGTCAGATAGCATGGTGCAGCAGACTCTGATTCATATTTATATGGTTGCAGCAGGCTCGGACATGCACTTGGTAGGCTCTAACATGAGCTTCATAGGCTCTGGAGTGCACCTATTGTATACAGCAGGCTCTGGTGGGCACCAAGCTTCTATGGCAAGCTTGGCAAGCTCTGGTGTGCACCTATGGATCTACAAGCTCTAGAGAGCACTTCATAAGCTTCTACAATGAGCTTGCGAAGCTCGAGATGGTGCCTATGGGTGAGGGTAAATCTATAGAAGCAGATCAGGGGGTGCGAGAGATGCGATGGATGGATGGGGGCTATGACGGCAATGGAGGATGAAATGGAGATCTATCCTAGGGTATGCTAAAGGTGCTCAGGGTATTCTTCAGTAGAGAGGCCTCAAGATTCTTCAACGTTCCATTCTTTCAATATTTTAGCCTCCTTTGGGCAATATGAGGGGCTTGTATTTATAACTTAGCTTTAGGGTTTAACTTAGGGTTCTTAACTTTACACTTTTGATCATGTGGCTAAGATTAAGTCATATCCTAGGGCTAAGATTAAATGATGGAAGTGGCATGGATTGAGTGGGATGGATGGTAGGGATTTAATCTGATCGGACGGTGGAGGTTAAATGAACTTATAATTATATAATATAATATTAAATAAATTAAATATAATATAAAATATTAAAATAATATAATATATATTAAAATAAGTCCTATTTTGGTGGGAAAGGGGAAAATGGGCCTTTTTGAAGGTGGGAAAGGGAAAATGGGCCTTTTGAAGGCGGGAAAGGGGGAAATGGGCCTTTTTGAAGGTGGAAAGGGAAAATGGGCCTTTTGAAGGTGGGAAAGGGGGATGGAGGACAAGTGGAAGGTGGGATGACTAGGAAGGTGGATGAATGGCTGCAATTTGGTGTCTACAATTGGATTTTATCACCAGCCATTGCTTGAGATTTGGTGATGGTGGATTTCATCTCCATCCACCAATATCTGCCCTTAGAAACCTTAGGTCACCCCTGAGCAAACTTGCTAGATTTCATCACCAACAATAATCTCATTGTCTCACCTTAGCCATAGTTTTTACCTTTCTTTGATTAATTCAGATTAGCACATTTGAAACACACCAGATCAAAATCTAAAAGAATGAATTCACATTAAAAGGAGATAATCAATGAATGAGGTAAGACACATGTGTTAAACAAACTTAGCATTGATTGTTTATTTTTCTTGTGAAATTTAAATTTTGTGTTTCATTTTATTGTATAATCTATATTTTGGTTTATTTGCTTATGGTATTAACAAGAAAATAAAAGAAAGCATTAAATCAAGATAATTCAATGGAACCTTCATCCACATTCCCCACCACTTCTGTGGTAGATTCTCTAAATGTGACACAGGTATATTTGTCTACAGGTCCCTCACATTCCTTACCACCCATAGCCTTTCATATGGCTGTTCCCCAAGTAGAGTCAACCTCACCAACCATTGATCACCACATTACCCACATAGACATGGCACGAGTAGAAGCTCTTATGAAGTCTTCTAACTATATCTTAGAGTCAGTCCCCACCTCACCTAGACAAGATCCTACTTTACAATAGGAACTTGTTTATTCCCAACCACCATCTAGCTTTACCTAGGTGTACACTAACCCTCTTTTCGAGGTATCAGTTGCACCTTCCTCTCATATGTCCATTCCCCAACCCTCATGTGCTCCTAGCACTTCATACACATCCACATACAATAACCCCTTGTATGAAGCACATGTAAATGTTGCTTCACAAGTTTTAGCCTCACAAGTTACCATACCAAGTGTAACTTGTCCCCCAACCACATCTTCCATACCATATACTTCCATACCCTCCACTTCTGATAGAGATATTAATGAAGCATGGGAACACTTGAAAAAATTGCTTAGGTAGCATCAAAATACTCAATAGCAAGTGCAAGTGAACCCTAAGCCTCTACCAACCTCTACTCAGACTGTCCTCATTAACCAAGGTCCATCATGGACACCACAGTATTCTATGGTTTCTATCCCTGTTCCTCCATCAAGTCATACCAATACCCATCCTATTCCCATTGGCCAACCCATCCATAACCCTCATGCATCGACCCCATTTCAAAAATTCTCCATATTTTCACCATCAATCTCCCATTCATCAATTTCCATCAAATTCACCTAGTCATCATCACCAATCTCATCATCATTTGGTCACCCCACAACATTTTTCCACCTCACCTCAAAATCATTAGGTAATTCAGGGCTTCCACATTCCTAAAGAAGACCCTCGAATTAAGGCCATGCAAAAATAGATAGATCAATTGATACAATATACTCCTAGTTTGAAAAATCATAAGCCAACCTTACATCAATTGATCAACCAACCCATTCATCCTTCAGTACCATCATCGCCATATTCGATAGATTTCATGGTGCCTAAGTTTGACAAATTCAAGGGAACTAAGGATCCCAAAGAGCATGTGAGCATGTTTGTACACTCATGTTTTAGAATTCAAAATGACAATGCTCTCATGCTCAGAATATTTCCTCAAACATTAGGAGGAGATGCCATAGAGTGGTATAATCAATTGCCCAATCATAGTATTTATACTTTTGAGCAATTGGTTGACCAATTCTTTGAGTGTTTTATCCTAAATTTTAGAAAGAAAGTCTCATTGTCTGATGTCTATGCTTTAAGACAACATGATGATGAGTCTATCTACGATTTTAGAAACCGTTGGAGGGTTGTCATCACCAAGTTGCCATTCACCCTACCAATGGATGAGCTAATCAAATTATTCACCAAGATTTGTTTAAAACCTATCTCTTGGATGCTTCAATTACAGACTTATCATTCATTTGAAGAAGCTCTAGCACATGCTAGTGTCATCGAGGAAATAAAAATCCAAGAGGGCATACTTAAGCCTAAGAAAAAGGAATGGCAAAACAAGGGCCAATATAAAAGCAACTATTCTGGCCAATCAAAATCAACATAGGCTACCCCATCTAGTTAGCCCAATCACGTTAATCAAGTGGTCATGAGCCAGTCGATAATGGCTCAACAACAATTAGTGCAATAGTCACCGCAATAAATTGCTTATCATGTGGTACCCTCGGTAACTCAAGCCATGCAAAACACAGTGCTAGCTGTAGAAAACCATTCCTAAAGATAGTCTATCCGATAGAATCACCAATATACCCCCTTAGCCGAGTCATATGCTTCCCTTTTCTGAAGGTTGTATGACACAAACAAACTTGCTTTACCCAAAATTAGACCAGATGATCCCGCTAAATGTAGTAAACACTATCGGGAACATTTATTTTATCCTTATCATAGGTAAAATGGGCACGACATTAACAATTGCCATACATTTAAAGACATAGTGCAAGACCTAATTGACTTGGGGGTGATCAAGCTTGACAACCCCCTTGCTCAACAAAATCAAAACCTTGGTATTTTTCAAACACCACTTCCTCATCATGAGGAGGTGCAACCAAATATGGGAGGAGCTAACACCAAAACTCCTCCTAATCAAGTCAATCATATCCAAAAATACCAAGGGTTTGTAGGGGCCATCCATGTGGTCACTAGAGGTCAAATAAATAATCAACAAAATGCAAGGCAACAACCTCAAGCAAGTGTGTCACAACCTCCCACATCACCACCCATTCAAATTTCCCCCAATCCTTCATCACCAATCCACATTCCTAGCCAATAAAATCCCCCAATTCCACCCATCAATCATCCACCATGACCAGTCATCTCATTGAGTAGTCGATTAACCACAAGTCTAAATATGGCTTCCACCAAATTGTCAATATACGAGTTAATTCAACAATCTCCCCCACATCGTGAGGTATTAATGGATATTCTCAAATCCATTGAACTACAATCTCAAGATTCTAATGCCTTCAAAAAATTTGTAGGGAGCATTCAAACATGCATGGAGCCTTCCATCACATTCTATGACTTTGAGATTAAGCCAATCTCATCGGACTCAGTAGATCCTCCATTGCATATCATGGCTCTAATTGACAAGAAGCTATTTAAAAGAGTTCTAATTGATATCGGTTCCTCCATCAATATCATCACCACATATGCCCTTCATCATTTGAATCTTCCTCCATCTCATATCACCAAGTCATCATTCACCCTAAAAGCATTCAATGATGCTTTGTGTTCCATAGTTGGCACTATTGTTTTACCCATTGAAGTAGGGGTCAAAATGTTGCACACTATGTTCCACATCTTGGAAGGATCCATGGCGTACAATGTACTCCTTGGAAGACCTTGGATGAGGGAGATGAGATGTGTCCCTTCAATACTACACCAATGTTTGAAATATGTTCATGAGGGACAAGTACATTGCATACCAATGGATGTCGAACCATTCAAGTATTGCAATTTTATTTCAAATCCTTATGAGTCCATGCTTCCTTCCACCCACCTTTTCCTATCACCATCAGCCAATCCATCTACCACTCCACCAATTTCCTCATCAAAATCTCCCATTCCTGAGGAGCTTCCTATCACCAATACCCATCAAGCTCCCATACCCCCATCATCTTCACCATTGACTACATGCACATGTGGTCAAATTCAATCCACATCCTTGCCTTCCACTTCATCATCATCATCCATCCAACAACCTTCCCAATCCAATCCATCCCCCTCACCTAATGTTTCACAAGTCGAGTTGATAGATTGTGAGACATATTCATCTTCACCATTCCCCGAGCCATCATCCAACCATGGTCCTTCCACATCATCCCAAGTTGAGGTCCACCTCACTAATCCTAGTATTGGTGAATATGTGGTCCAAGACATCACCATCACACCACTCACCATTCCTAATGCTAAGGATTTCGGTCACCCATGTGACCCACCTTTATCCATAGGAGCAGTATATAACATGGGTTCAACTCCAAATAGCATAAATTTTGTGTATGGGGGATTGATTCTTCATCAAATCTAGCTCCCCTAGAAGAACCCAAGGAACCAACACTTGCCAACATTCCAAACATATCGAGATTTCCATCCCGCTATTTTCACATAGTTAATTGGCAAGGTCATGGCCTAGGATTGCATGAACAAGGAGTGCTTTACCTATTGATGTTCCATATCAAGAAGTGCACGACCATTCAGGTCTAGGTTACCATCCACTTTCCACCACCTCTTCTCTTGAACAAGCCTTCCAAAGGCTTAATCTAAATTTAGGAGAAGAAGCCCTCCATCTCGATGATTATGATGATGAAATCCATGAAGAATTCAAACTTATGTCGATAATTTTGGATGAATCTGAAGAAGAATCAGAGCCCATTATTCCCCATACCGAACAAGATGAGTTTTATCTCAACATGTTCCCCATCCATGAGCTCATATTTCGCTTGCTTCTTCCACAAGAGCAAGTTGACCCTACCAGTGAACCACCACCTCCATTCCATTAATCCATTTCATAAGCCAAACTTGTAACATATGTACATAACACAAAAATAGTGGTTTTCACCACTACCAAAAATAAAAAATCAAAAATCAAACAAAAATAAGTTTTCTTTTTTTAGCATTGCATGTATATATCATTTAGTTAAATGCATTTATTTGTGTTGCTTATTGCTGTCCAGGTTTACCAAGATCCTAGCACCGGTTCTTAGGTTCCATCCATTCCATCCAACCTTATCCACTTTGCCCATAAGTCAACATGAATCCTATTGATTTATTCACCCCACTTCATAATCCATATGATCTAGCTAAACCAATTCCAATTGACATAAGTCTTATCGATATGGACCAGATTTCCTCACCTCCATCCTTTTTCAATTTTGTCTTATCCGAGGAATTGTTAAGGGCTTCAACCAACTACATTCCTCCATCCCCTCCACCTTCACCTTCACCTTCACCTTCGAATCCTGAGGTTTTCCAAGAAGATATAGATGAGGATAAGTCAAAAGAGTTTGATGACATCTTAGATGACATTCATCTGATCCCTATGCCCCATCAACTTGAGGAAGGTTCCCATATGTCCATTGAAGATACCATCGATGTGGACCTTAGTTCAGACAAAGATAATCCCCAAATTATCAAGCTTGGAAAAAGTTTATCACCCGATGAACAAGAGCAATTAATTGCTCTCCTCAAGAGGAAAAAGGGTATTTTTGCATGGTCCTACAAGGACATGCCTGGTCTTGACCCTAGTTTGGTTGTCCATAATCTCACCTTACATCCCGATGCTAAGTCGATTAAACAAAAACTTAGAAGGATGCATCCTACCATTTCCATCTTGGTCAAATAAGAGCTCCAAAAGCTATTAGATGTGGGTTTCATTGTACCCATTGATTATCCTGAGTGGCTCTCAAATATGGTACCTGTTCGCAAGCCTAACGGGGCGATACATATTTGCACTGACTTTCAAGATCTTAACAAAGCATGTCCTAAGGATGACTTTCCTCTCCCAAACATCGATACTCTTGTCGATACTTATGTTGGCCATGAAATACTTTCACTCATGGATGATTTTTTAGGATACAACCAAATTTGAATAAATCTTGATGACCAACACAAAACAACATTCACTACACCTTGGGAAACTTTTTGTTACAAGGTGATGCCCTTTGGCCTCAAAAATGTAGGTGCCACTTATCAACGTGCCATGACATACATTTTCCATGACTACATGCATAATATTATCGAAGATTATGTGGATGATCTCTTGGCTAAATCTAAAACTCGACAAGAGCACATTGGTGTATTGGAGAAAGTTTTTGATCGACTTCTAGAGCATAATGTAAGGTTGAACCCCAAGAAATGTGTCTTTGGTGTTACCTCGGGAAAACTTCTAGGATTCATTATCTCCAAAAGAGGCATTGAGGTGGACCCAAACAAGGTCAAGGTCATCATGGAGATGCCTCCCCTAACTAACTTAAAGGAATTACATAGTTTACAAGGAAAGATTCAATCGATCCATCATTTCATTGTACAAATTTCTAACAAATGTAGGCCATTCAATCACCTACTACAAAAGGGGGTGCCATTTTCTTGGATAGATGAATGTCAAAAAGCCTTTGATGACATTAAGCAATACCTAGCTTCTCCTCTAGTCTTAGCTCCTCCTCATCTGGGGGTCCCATTCTATCTTTATATTTTAGCAATGGACTTTGCATTAGGGACAATGCTTGCACAAAAGAATGAAGAAAATCAAGAGCAAGTTGTCTATTACATTAGTCAAACATTGGTAAGCTATGAAACTAGATACGCTTATGTAGAAAAATTATGCTTAGCAGTGGTTTTTACCACTAAGAAACTTTGACATTACATGCTTAGTCACACAACATATGTCATAGCTAGAGAAAATCCTCTACGTTATATGATGTCTCGCACTTACAATAACACCCACACCGCTAAATGGATAATGCTCCTTACTAAATTCGACCTTGAATTCATTAGCCAAAAATCCATTAAAGGTCAGGTCATAGCCGATCAACTTGTGGAAGCTCCACTACCTAGTGATCATCCTTTGATTATTGAGCTCCCAGATGATTCGGTATTTACTGTCATCTAACAAGAAGAAGATGTCATTCCAAAGGAAGACATCGATATCACACTATTATTTTATGGCTCTAAGTGCATGAAATGTCAAGGTGTTGGAGTCATGTTTCATACACCCTAGGGGGTACCTATCCCCTTATCATTCAAACTTGACTTCCAATGCACAAACAACACTGCAGAGTATGAAGCCTTAATCTTAGGTCTTCAATCAGCTATAGCTATGAGCATTAAGCGTATTAGGATATTTGGTGATTCTCAACTTGTTTTCAAGCAAATCAATGGAGAATACCAATGCAAAGAACCTACCATTAAGCTTTATCATGAAGTAGCAATGAAATTGCTCTCTAAGTTTGATTGGTATGAAATCAATAGTTTACCATGTTTGACTAATAGATTTGCAGATGCGATGGCCTCCCTTGGATCATTGATTCCAAAATACTCCTTTGGGGAGGTACAACCCCTTATAATTTCAATAATCTCTAAATCTGTAATTGTCCATGTTGAATCTAAAGATGAAAAGGATGTTTGCTTTATCCAGTTGGATCCATATGAGCCTTGGTCAAGCCAAATAGTAGCCTTTCTCAAGTTTGGAACACTCCCATCTGACATGTCTCAAACTACTAAACGCACATTCAAGCAAAAGGTAGCTCATTTCATTCTCTTGGGGGATGTGTTGTATAAACATGGTTATGATGGAGTCCTCCTTCGTTGTCTCGAGTCTAGTGAGGCACAAAGAGCCATAGCTGAAGCCCATGATGGTACTTGTGGTGGTCATTTTAGTGGAATGGCCATTGCAAAGTGTATCTTATGCATGGGTTATTATTGGCCCACAATGGAACGTGATTGTTGCACTTATGTTAAACATTGCAAGAAATATCAAGAACATGCTAATTTAACTCATGTACCATCACAAGCTTTACAACCTATTCAAAGCCTTTGGCCCTTTTCACAATGGGGTCTAGATCTAATTGGTAAAATTTTACCTCCTTCCTCGGGACAATATACATTCATCATCACAGCCACTGAATACTTCACAAAGTGGGTTGAGGTAATTCCTCTAACCAGTACGATAGGACCTAGAATTGTGGAGTTTATACTTCATCACATCATTTGTCATTTTGGTATCCCCTCAAAAATCATCTTCGATAATGGTAAGTCTTTCAAGAACAAGGATGTTCGAGCACTTTGCAAGAAATATAACATTCAACATAGTTTCTCGACTCCTTATTACCCACAAGCAAATGGACAAGTTGAAGCTTCCAACAAGACCTTAATTGCTATTCTCAAGAAACTTGTTAAAGAAAATCATAGAGATTGGCATACACAAATTCCCTTGGCATTATGGGCTTATCGAACAAGCATCTACACGCCTATAGGGGCAACACCATTTTCATTGGTCTATGGAGCCAAAGCAATCATACCTCTTGAGCTTGAGATACCCTCCTTGCAAATTTCTTTGCAGGAATTCATAGATGATGACACTGCTAGACAAGCACATCTTGACCAACTCACACTTCTTGATGAGAGGTGAGTCAATGCTTTAGAGCATTTACGAGTTTATCAAGACCTCCTAAAGCGTGCTTACAATGCCAAAGTTCATCTACGTGAATTCCAAGTAGGAGATCTTGTCCTTAAAGAGAATCAACAAAACACCAATGCATTGCTGCATCTTCATGATAAATTTGTAGCTAATTGGTTAGGTCCATACATTGTTACTCAAAGAGTGGGTAATGGTACTTATAGGCTTACCAGTCTAGAGGGAGAGGAAGAACCCGAACCACTTAATGTTATACACTTGAGAGTATTCTATGCATAATTTATATATATATATATAGATATGTATATATATACATGGCTAATACACAAAAATATTTGTATCCATTTCATTCACAACATTGCATTTTATTTGCTTATACATTTCATTCAAAAACAAAAAAAAAACAAATATAAGTGCATTAGTACACATTTCATTTTGCATTTCATACATTGCATTCACATCCACATTTCACATTTCATATTAGGGATCATTTATTAAGTTCAAGATCTTAATTGGTCCAATAAAGTCATGTTGCCTTAATCAAGGGCACCTTCACAACATCATCCATTTTCCACATCAACAAATAATTCCTAGGTGTTTTTGGTCACTCAGCCACTCCTAGTGTTTTAAGAAACCTCCAAAATACATGTCAAGTTCCTTTTAGGACCATCACACATATACACTAAGAAAATCTTGAGTTTTGGGAATTGACTCCAAAACATTCTTGAACCAAACACAATTTCACATCTTAAAAACATCTTGTGTCAAAGAGGGATAACACCATACTTGGTTTGAACCTCGAAGTGAAAAGGGTCATCCTTGCCTATCCCATCATGCAACATAGTCCACAAAAATAGTGGTTTTCACCACTATCACAGTACTTCCAAATGCAAAATAGAGTAGTAAGGAGAATCAAATCCCTAACAAAAGCTCTAAATATTTTACATCACACACCACTGATCATTGGGTTGTAAGGATCATACTACATTTCCAGTAAGATGGTTAGGTAGTCATCCCAAAAAATTAAGAGATCAAAAACATAAATCGTGGACTATGGAGTTAGCCTCCACCATAGCTATAGATGCTTGAATAGTAGTGGAGTACGCTCATGCGTGGTGACACATCTCTTTTAAAGAGACCTCTGACTACACATAAGGACAAGCTAGCTTCTTGGTTTCATCCATAATAGGTTTACCCAATTTACTCAAGATGAGTTAATGAACTCACTTGCACACACATTGGTTCTTGATTACCTCGAGTTATTACCATGCTCTTGATTTGGTAAATGAATTCACTGCACACACATTTGGTCCTAGAAGGATTAGGCAGTTTTAGTGAGTTTGTTTGATGCCACTAGTATGTCTGAGTCTCTGCAAAATAGTCAGTTTTCCATATCAACATCCATATCTTCTTCCATATCAACATCCATATCTTCTTCCATGTCAACATCCATGTCACTTCATGAGTCATTCACCCCACATACCACCAAGTTTGGTGCCCCTGATTAAACAACAATGCTAGAAACATGGCCAAGCAAGATCTAAACTATGAATGATCATTAGAACATCTGCATTCCATACCTTGCATTAATCATCCATACATTCCACCTTGCATTAATCATCCATAACATATCATATGCATTCATCATCCATATAAACATGCATTCCACAAAAGCATTCCACAAAAAGCATTCACACAAACATATAACACAAAAGGTAAAATCCATGTATATATATATGTATAAATATCGCATGTACAATGAGTGCCAAAAGGCTACATACAATGGAGCACCAAGGCTCATATACAAAAAGTGCATCTAAGCACTAGCTAAGCCCTCCAAGAGGATCCCTGTGACCTAGAAGGAGCCCTAGACCTAGAGCTATGCCTAGACTTGCTATGCCTAGAAGCCTCGAATATAGATGAGGTTGGAGGATCAGGAAGTGGAATATGATGCTCCATCAACCTATCCTCCAATGCCTCGATATACCTATGCCGAGATTGAAGGTGTGCTATGTTGACATTATGTTGATGCTCCCTCTCTAGTAGCTCTTCTTGGAGCCTCATGATCCTCGCATCCCACTTTGCTACTTACTACTCCAACCTCACCCAATCCTCCTTGCTTTGATCTGGAGGTCCATCTGGAGTCTCCTCCACATCATCCCCATCTCTTCCATCTCCTCCACTCCCTAGAGCCTACCTCGCTACACCCTTAGTCCTCCTTATTTGACTATTTTATCGAAGGCACCATCACCACTTGGGGGTCTCATGGGTCCCCTCATCCTTAGCCTCATCCCCATCTCCACCAGCCACTACTAGAGTCGGTGCCCATGGTGGCTGTGTAGCGAACCATACCTCATACTCCACTGTAATCCCCACATCATCTACATCTAGGAGATCCATCTCCTCATCATCCTCATACGCCTCCCTCCATGGCTCTTCACATGGTAGACCTATCTCCTCCCAATGCCTCCTATAGAGCACCAACTCCTCTGGAATCTCCTACCTCAAGCCGAACTATTAGAGTACTCGTGAGAACTGAAAATACTCAGCCTCACTCTGATATCTCCCAACCACCCACCTAGCCTACCACACCCATCGTAGATGCTCTCCATCTCCGGTCCACTTGCTACCCCACCATGGCCTCCATATCACTTGGGTGGATGTTAATCCAACCCATAAATCCTGGTACCACTAGCTCATCTGCATAGGCCAACTTGATTGTACCTCCTCGACCATCGCCCATCTCCTAACATAGGGCTCCTCCCTACCCAATCTTACCACTGGTAAGCCCTCTAGTCAAGCCACACTGAAGTGCTCCCATCCCCAATACTATAGAAATAAGCTGCATCCTAACCCCTTCCTCCCTCACCTCCTCACCTCATAGAGCTCTCGGTATACCTACGCTAATAAGGTAAGAGCCCATGCATACACCTACCGCATAGTGAGCATATCGCTCACTAACCCTATTAGGTTCCAAGGGAACCTGCACCCAGTGCTATTCGAGGCCATGATGTTGGCCAACATGAACATGACCAAAGCATGGAGGGCATCCAACTCTTTGTCCACATACATGGACAAGTAGGGAATACCTCCACTCTCCACCCTCACACTCTGCCAACCATCGCTGAACATATTCTTCATCTTTGCACCTCGATCCCATCCAACCTTGACATGCGCTCACTCTCCACTAGCACCTTGAGGATGCAATATACATCCTCCAAGCTCAGGATCACCTCTCCTGTGGGGAGCTAAAATGTCCCCCTATCTGGATCCCACCTCTTCACCAATGAATAGAGGTACCCCTCATCCACCCTCACCACGTCAACCCGGGATACCTCCGCTAGTTCCACAGCCTCCAGTAGATCCCACTCATCATTAACTATCACCTTCCTCATCCCAGGTATGTAAAGTGAGAACCGATGTTGAGCTTCCAAAATCCTAAGCTACAGCACAACACAAAATAATAATAATTTACACAAACAAAATTACAAAAACACAAAATATTTACATAATACATAGAACATAGAATTACCTTAGCATCCCACACTCCAACTGTAGTTTCAGCCCTCGCATCCACTCCCTCTACCACCATAGATTCTACACATAATTCACTTCACCTCACTCCACTCCACCCTCCCAAATGCAGCTTCTCAAACTCACAAATGCACAAATGAGCTTCATTTATCATCCTACCAAGGCATTTGCAAAATGTCCAAACACCTTGACGATGCGTATGGATATTTGCATGCCATTGAAGTCGCCAACCGAGTGTTTGAAGCACTCAATTTTGACAAAAGAACAAATTCTTACAAAACAGTGGCTTATCCCCACCAAATCACTTCATATTGCATTCATGCATCTTTTCCATCATATTAAAAGGTTTTGTGAAGGTTCAAACTGATTTGGATGCATAATTCTTGTTTGTGACCATAAATTGCAAATTCTCTTAACAAGTTACAAAAGCACTCCAAAATGGTCCAAATATTTACAAAACAACCATAATCATCATTCTCATCATTAATACATCATTTTCACATCATCCATATCACATCATTTGCATATTTGCCAAGGTCAAACAACATTCAAGTGAACCTTGTACCTAGTGGGTTATTCTATATACTTGGCGATTGCAACGATTTGCATCCATGCAATTTAGTAAGATGAATAACCTACCATAAGGAAACTTGGTCATTTTCATCATTCCATATCTCCTTTTTTAAAATCACAATCACATTTGGTACTTCACATTTTGCGTGAAACCTTGCCAAGAATAATTTTCACAAAATCTATCATTGATGGCCTAGTTTGTGGGGCTTAAAACATGGAAAAAATCACATTTCATCATTTCACATATCCTTGATAGTCATCATGGTGACTAGCCTTAGCTAGGGTGATTGGTTCTAATCATAGGAATTATCTGACAGTCACTAGTTTACCCTCCGAAGTTGACTATTTTTATTTTTGCATATTCATCCTTGCATATCAATGACGTCGGAAGGCACATTCTTCAGCAGCATTGAATCACCCCAAATTTGGGGTAACCACATTTGGTTTTGACTTTCCCACAATGGGATACATATTACATGATCATGACATCTATACTTGGCAAAAATCCCTTCATCTGTTGGGGCAAAAACAAACACATTTTTCATCACATTTTCCACAAAACCCTTCATCTATTGGGGCAAAAATAGACTTTTTTATATTTTTCACAAAACCCTTCATATTTTGGGGCAAAAATAGATGTATCATTTCACATTTTTCACCAATCCCCTTCATACCGTTGGGGCAAAAATAGTATCACATTTACATCATTTATATCGTCCACCATTCATTTGCATAGAATTTTCAATTGGCTCGTGAGATTCATCTACAAACTCACTCACCAATTGAGGGGGTAAGCTATGCAAAAATCCAAATTCTTTCATTCTTTTATCTTCAAGCTCACATTTCACATCCCAAGAGAAAACTTCTTCTACACCTAGCCAAAACAGGTGTCTCGTGTTTTTGCATTGCATTGTGTTTCACGTAACGCAGTATAAAAAGGGGCATCTGTAGACACCAAAACCTAGCCACTTGTCATCCATCCAGGTCTTCCCACCATTTCCACCCATTATTCATATATATTTAAATATTAATATTTTATATATTATATTTTATATATATTTAATAAATGTATATTTTTATAAGTGAATTAATCCTAGCCATTTGATTTCACTTAATCCTATCTATTTATCCATATCAATCCATGTCACACCCCAAATTTAATATCCACCCTCCGATATGCTTTTATCTCAGCCACATGATTAGTTTCATTGAAACCCTAACATGCCCTAGGGTGGATTATTAATAGGAGCCATTTTGATGGCTCAACCCCTGAGTAAGCCCTAAATTTCCTAATAAATCCTTGAATATAGAGTTGAAGTTGGCCTCTAAGTTCCTTAGAGTATCCAAGTGCTCTCACCTTCCATCCTTTCTTGCCATAGCCCTCGCATCCACCATCGCCTCCTTCGCTCAGCCAGATCTACTTCTACAAACTTTCGATTCAACCATTGAATGCCTTCAGGAACTCCCTATAATTATTGAGCACCTTTGGGTGTTTCTCCTCTACCACCAAGCACCTTTGGATGTCCTCCCTCCATTACCAAGCATCCACGAGTATTTTCTATAGCTACCAAGCACCCACAAGCATTTTACACTAGAGTTATGTAGCCCTCCTAGCCCTCGAGTGATGTTAGGGCATCATTGCACCAATCCACTACAATAGACCACATAAGATCAAATAACAGTAGATAAGCAAGGTAAATATTTTTAGTTTTATTTCATTCTATGCAATATCAATTTTTTTCATGTTATTTACATCATATAGCTAAGGTTTTTGTATTGATTATAGAGGGCCTCACATTATGGAGCCCTCACAATTGCTACTAACCTACTTGCTATTTTCTTGTGTGTAGATATAGAAGTGTTACATTAGCATTGTGTAGCTTCTTAAGATGGAGTGGCTCAACATTAGATAATCAGATCCCACTCACTTTTATTGGGAGCAAAAACGTGTTCTGAAGACACCACCAACATTATTTTCTAGGGTTTCGGAGAACCCTAGCTATTGTAAAATATATATGAATGATTCAAAGATCCTTGTTGTAATAATGGAGTTTTGAGGCTCCTCCCCCAATTAATATACAATCATTCATTATGCAATATTGTATTTTAATTTCAACTTATATATTGTTATTTGGTGTTGCCTAGTGAGCATATCGCTCACCAACCCTATCAGATTCCATAGAAACCTACACCCAGTGTTGTTTGGGGCCACAATGTTGGCCAGAACGAACATGACCAATGTACGAAGGGCATCCAACTCCTTATACATATACATGGACAAGTAGGGAATACCCCACTCTCCACCCTCACACTCTTCCAACCATCATCGAACATCTTCTTCATCTCTACACCTCAATCGCATCCAACCTCAATGTGCTCACCCTCCAATGGTACCTTGAGGATGCGATATACATCCTCCAAGGTCAAGGTCACATCTCCTGTGGGGAGCTAAAATGTCCCCCTATCTGAATCCCATCTCTCTACCAATGCAGAGAGGTACCCCTCATCCGCCCTCACCACGTAAACCCAAGCTACCTTTGCTAGCCCCATACCCTCCAGTAGATCCCACTCATCCTTCACCAGTGTCTTCCTCATCCTAGGGATGTAAGGTGAGAACTGGTGTTGAGTCTCTAAAATCCTAAGATGTAGCACAACACAAAACAATTTTCATTTGCACAAAAACATAAAATTTTTGCTTAATACACAGAATAGGGAATTACCTCATCAACCCACACTCAAGATTTTATTTCAACCCCCACATCCGCTCCCTCCATCGCCATAGCTTTCGTGCCCAATTCACTTCACCTCACTCCACTCCACTCTCCCAAACATAACTTCTCAAACTCACAAATGCACAAATGAGCTTAATTTCTCATCCTACCAGCTATTTATAACTACTTCAGGTGCCTTGAGATGCCCATGGGCATTTCCTAGTGCACTGAAACACACCAAGGCATTTGCAAAATGGTAAAACACCGATGGGCATCTACACATACCAAAAGTGCCAACCAATATTGTTTTTAGCAAAAAACCCTTTACGGGGCCGCCTTGGTCTGAGAGACCACGAACAAGGGGTTCTACACCGTCAAAGTCACCCAAGAGTTGTGCCCAGCCCTTCCCGCACCAACCTTATCAATTATATTTTGGGTACCCAATTCAAATTTTTGGTATGGTGGACATTCGAACCTGGGACCTCCCTTGGAGGATTGCCCTCTCCTCTCCAACTCACCTGCAACACCTGGGTAATGCCAATCAGTGTTTGGCATCAATTTTGACAAAAGAATAAATTCTTACAAAATAGTGGCTTATCCCCACCAAATCACTTCATATTGAATTCATGCATCTTTGTCATATTAAAATTTTTTGTGAAGTTTCAAACTGATTTGGATGTATAATTCTCGTTTGCGACCACAAATTGCAAATTCACTTGATAAGTTACAAAAACACTTCAAAAAGGTCTAAATATTCACAAAATGACCATAACCATCATTCTCATCATTAATACATCATTTTCACATCATCCATATCACAATTTACATATTTGCCAAGTTCAAACAATATTCAAGTGAACCTTGTACCTAGTGGGTTATTCTATATAATTTGTGATGATAGCAATTTGCATCCATATAATTTGGTAAGATGAATAGCCTACCATAAGGACACTTGGTAATTTTCATCATTCCATATCTCCTTTTTTGAAATCACAATCACATTTGGTAAATCACATTTTACGTGAAACCTTGCCAAGAATAATTTGCATAAAAATTTTTCATTGATGGCCTAGTTTGTGGGGCTTAAAACATGAACAAAGTCACATTTCATTATTTCACATCTCCTTAACAGTCATCATGGTTACTAGCCTTATCTAGGGTGATTGGTTTCAATCATAGGAATTATTTGACAATCACTAGTTGGCCCTCCGAAGTTGACTACTTTTATTTTTGCATATTCCTCTTTACATATCAATGATTCCAGAAGGCACATTCTTCAGCAGCATCGAAGCACCCCAAATTTAGGGCAACCACATTTGGTTATGACTTTCCCACAACAGGATACATCTTACATAATCATGACATCTACACTAGGCAAATATCCCTTCATCTATTGGGGCAAAAATAGACACATTTTTCATCACATTTTACACAAAAACCTTCATCTGTTGGGGCAACAATAGACACATTTTTCACAAAAACCTTCATTTTTTGGGGTAAAAATAGACTTATCATTTCACATTTTCACCAATCCCCTTCATACCATTGGGGCAAAAATGAAATCACATTTACATCATTCATATCGTCCACCATCAATTTGCATAGATTTTTCAATTAGCTCGTGAGATTCATTCGCAAACTCACTCACCAATTGAAGGGGTAAGCTATGCAAAAATCCAAATTCTTTTATTCTTTTATCTTCAAGCTCACATTTCATATCCCAAGAGAAAGTTGCTTCTGCACCTAGCCAGAACAGGTATCTTGTGTTTTTGCACTACATTGTGTTTTACATAATGTAGTACAAAAATGGGTATTTGGAGACACCAAAACCTAGCCACTTGTCATCCATTCAGGTCTTCCCACCATTTCCACCCATTATTCATATATATTTATATATTTAAATATTAATATTTTATATATTATATTTTATATATATTTAATAAATATATTTATATAAGTGAATTAATCCCAACCATCCGATTTCACTTAATCCTATCCATTCATCCATACCAATCCATGCCACACCCAAGATTTAATATCCACCCTCCGATATACTTTTATCTGAACCACATGATTAGTGTCATTGAAACCCTAGCATGCCCTAGGTTGGATTATTAATAGGAGCCATTTTGATGTCTCAACCCCTGAGTAAGCCCTGAATTTTCTAAGCAATCCTTGAATCTAGATTTGAAGTTGGCCTCCAAGTTCCCTAGAGTATCCAAGTTCTCTCACCTTCCATCCTCGCTTGCCATAGCCCCCGCATCCATTGTTGCCTCCTTTGCTTATCCAAATTTTCTTCTACATACTTTTCATTCAACCGTTGAATGCCTTCGTGCACTCCCTATCATTCTTGAGTACCTTTAATAACTTCTCCATCACCAAGCACCTCTAGACATCCTCCCTCCATTCCTAAGTGTCCATAGGTATTTCCTATAGTTTCCAAGCACCCATGAGCATTTTACACTAGATTTTTGCATCCCTTATAGCCCTCGAGTGATGCTAGGGCATCGACGCACCAATCCACTACAACAGACCACATCAGATCAGATAATGGTAGATAAGCAAGGTAAATCTTCTTATTATTATTTCATTCTATGCACTTTTAATTTTATTCATGCTATTTACATCATATACCTAGGGTTTTTTTATTGATTAAAGAGGGCCTCACATTGTGGAGCTCTCATAGTTGCTACTAACCTACTTGCTATTTTCTTGTGTGCAAATTTGGAAGTATTACATTAGCATTATGCAGCTGCTTAAGTTGGAGTGGCCCGACATCGGATAATCAGAAGCCCACTCACTTATGTTTGGAGCAAGAATGCATTATGAAGACACCACCAATGTTGTTTTCTAGGGTTTTGGAGAACCCTAACTATTGTAAAATTTGTATCAAAGGATTCAAATATTCTTATTGTAACAATGGAGTTTTGAGGCTCCCCCCATTAATATAAAATCATTCATTGTGCAATATTATCTTTTGAGTTCTATGGCAAGCGAGGATGGAAGGTGAGAGTACTTGGATACTCTAGGGAACTCGGAGGCCAACTTCAGCTCTCAATTTAGGGATTGCTGATAAAATTTAGGGCTTACTCAGGGGTTGAACCATCAAAATAGCTCCTATTAATAATCCAACCTAGGGCATGCTTAGGTTTCAACGACACTATTCATTTGGCTAAGATAACAGCATATCAAAGGATGGATATTAAATTTGGGTTGTGGCATGGATTGATATGGATGAATGGATAGGATTGAATGAAATTGAATGGCTCAAATTAAATCACTTATATAAATATATATTTATTAAATATATATAAAATATTAATATTTAAATATATAAAAAATAAATATATATAAATATATATATGAATAATGGGTAGAAATTGCAGGAAGACCTGAATGGATGACAAGTGGTTAGGTTTTGGTGTCTACACCTCCTTTTGGATAACAATCTTATGACCTCTTCTTGTTGGATAATTGTTCTTTTCAAATTTGAATATCAATATATAACCCTTTTTCTTTAAAAAAAATCTTACATTGTCTTAAATATAGACTATCTTTACTCCTAAACCATGGGCAACCACCCATTATTTTACCCCTACTTTTTTAATCATAGAAAATGATGAGAAAAACCCTTTTGGAAGGAATATCATGGAATAATTTGAATTTTGTCCATGCTTCAATCCAATCCACTTTGAATCTTTAAAATATGTAATCATAATCCATGGAAGATGCATATTAATCCTCTACTTTTAGGAACCATTGTATCATGTTATCCTTAATCACTTATGGTAAAACATATACTACCTAAAATGGGATTATGATAGATTCTTTCTTCCTCTTGTTCCTAGCTAGGTCATTCTTAATTTGAAGTAAGGCACTCTTTTATTAAAGACTTCTATAAATTACTTTCCTTCCTTTCTACCTAGATTTTCATCCTAATACTTTTTTATTTTTAGAATTCTTCAAATATATAGAATAATAAAATGTGAGTGTGGCTCCCTACTCACACCCACTCTCTATTTTCACTACTTTTATAGTGACTTTATATAAAATAAAGAATTAATTTTAAAAATGTTATATCCTTATCTACTATAAAGACATGTGTGTACATTTAATAAACATTCAATTAGCATAGATCTATAATTAATTTATAGGCAATAAATAAAAAATATACTATAACCAAGGGTAAATAAATAAAAATCAATATAAAATTATTATATCAGCAAGCTATATTATTAATATTTATCCAAGATGTAAAATAATTGTAGTGAAAAATCACTACACCTAAAGGAGACCCACCTTGGCCACTTTTGACAAGTCGACCTCATTGGAAAGTCAGTCAGTAATTTGAAAGAATGGCAAAAAGAGAAGGGTCATGCCCACCATCAATTCTAAAACCAACGACAGATGCTAATTCCAGGAAAAAATAATCAACAAAGAGGACAAATGTAGCACTCATAATCGATTTCCTAGATCTATGGTAAGTTTTGGTTCAAATAAAGGCAAATAGAAAAGAAAATTTGGAACTCCATTAGCCATTAATATCTCATTTGATGGACCATGCTATTTTGTGAAGATGCCAAAGGAGTTGTAAAAATAAATTTTTACTATGGAATAATAGTTGGATGCATGGAAAGGATAATGGCATTCTATGAAAAATATAAATAGGCAACCCATCAAAAAATATTGATCATCAATTTTAGCCATAGGAGGATCTGATGATCCATCGATATGGAGAAACAATTTGAGGCATCTAGATCATAAAATCCCTAGATCACAAAATCCCACCATCTATCTAGTCAAAGGGAAGATGCCTTGATCCAATGAGTCTCAACCTAGGGAGAGGAAAGGAATGTTATTTCAAAATAGATTTTATGCATGATCTCTAAGGAGAAGAGTAATTAAGGCTTATAATTGTAAAAGAACCTAGAGTTCAGCCATTGGCACCCTTTGGACACAAATTTCTAGGAAAAATCATTGTAGTGAGGCTTTAGATCTAAGAAATCCTTAACCCTTCAATATTTATCTAAATTCCTTGAGGTCACTAGTTTTGAATTTAGACTAGTCCACTTATTTTTAGGAGGAATTTTTGGAATTACTGACATAATTTTAGAAGCAAGGAAAACCCTAATGTTTTTGTATAAATGTGGGTTTCATTTCATTGTAAAAGCATCATAGAATGCTTTTTCGTGCCTAGTATTTGACCTTGTAAGATTTTCCTTTTATTTTTTTAAAGAGCATCGAGCCTCTTTTGGTCTGGCATATTTGTAATATTATAGCATATATGAAGAAGTTGTGACTAATTTCTTTGTCCTACTTCTTGTGTATGTTTGAAACCTTGGGTGTGGATTGAAACCATATTCACCTTCTAATTATTAGCAGGTGATAAATATATTCATTTAGTTCATTGTGCACAATAGAGATTTAGATCTTGGTATATCACTTTTCTATGAATCTCTCTCTCCCTTTTTCTTTATGAATTCAAGTAGCGTAGGAGCAGTGCATTAAAGATCACATTCAATGAGGAGCCAACCTCAACAAACTCTTAAAGGTTTCCCCACAAGAACTCACAATGTTCATGAAGCTTTAAATTATGTCACTCAATGTGAGGTGCAGGTGTGTAGGTGTGTTAGGCCACCATCATAGGTATTTGGGACACTCTAGGACAATAATAGTTTACTAGCATGCCAAATGGGATGAATCAAAACTTTGATTCACCTCATGCCTTTGATAGATCTTGGTAGAGATTCTAGTGAATATCTCAACTAGCCTTCTTATTGAAATTCAAGAAATTATTCGCCTAGCAACTCCACTAAAGAAGAAGATCCAAAAGCAACATCAAAATATATCAAATTGGGGTTCTAGTGAAAGTCTCATGCTATTAGCTTGTTGAAGCATATCAAACTTTCATCTAGTGAGCATATAACTCAGAAAGGATCCAAAAGTATATGAGTGAATGCTATATCCTTTGTATGGGCAAATCCACAAGGATTGGTTCTACCCTTGAAGTCAAACCCAAGAAGGAGAGCTCCACATTATAACATGGCCATGCAACAAAATCAGATTTGAAGAAGGTACTCACCCTACACTATACAAAAATAGGGCTTTAAAAATGGTTTTTAACCACCCTTAAAGGTCTTTAAAGGTATTTATTCAGCCACCATCTATGAGGGCATCATAAAAAGTTTGTGACATATGACGACGGCTAAAAACCACCTCAAAAAGCTGCCCTCTTAGGGATACAATGATGGTTAAAACCACCCTCTTAGGTGTAAGAGGGTGGATAAAAACCACCTTCTTAGGGTTAATATATTAGGCCTAAGAGGGTGGTTTATAAGTGCCCTCTTAGACCCTTGGTTTTAAACCATCCTCTTAAACCCTACGAGAGTGGTTTTTAAATCACCCTAATAAACCTAAGACAATTGTTTTAAACCATCATCTTAGGTCACCCCAAGATAGTGGTTTAAAACCACCATCTTAGGTCTAAGAAGGTAGTATAAAATCAACCTCTTAGGATATCAAGCTAAAAATATATATAACAATGCCTCAGCTGAAACAACATAGTACTCAGCAATGGTTTGTTGTTTCTATTGAGGCATCCTTACAATTTTTGTAGATAGAAAGCAAAGTATAAAATGAAAAATCACATGTTAATATTTTCATTTCTATATTTCTTCACTTATAAAAGCATATCATAGGATATATAATATAACCACATTCACATATTGTAGTAGTTTGACATACATGACCATGTGCAAGCAATTAAAATGCAGACTCACACAAGATTACATGGCCAACTAAGGTCTCAACTTGAGGATAAATAAATTCTATAATTTTAAACTAGAAATAAATTTAAAAGAGTATATTATTTAAAACTAGAATCCTACTATGGGATTAACAAGGATTAACACATGGTATATTCAAAGAGAAAGATAGTTGTCATAAGAGTCAAAAAGCAGTAGAATAAAGCATGGTAAAGCATTTACAATAATATAAATGGCATTAGAAACTTAAATCAAATAGCAGGTAAACTAGCAATATAACTTAATTTTTTACTTCCTTTGTGTCCCCTCCCCTCATTGTGTAGGACTTTCAAATATTAAGGGGAAATATAACCTCGTGCCTTATTCAACAATCAACAATATTATTCTAGGAGGAGAAGCCCAATCAAGGTAAATATGAAAGAAGAGTAACTGTCCTTTATAGGAAACTACAAGACCTAGGAATAGCTATCATCCTCAAATAATAAAAAAGAGAACAGCCCATGCCATCCAAAAATCTAAACATTTTGTAATTATTCCCCTTACAACATGATGATAAGAGTACCATTGTCAATCAAGATTGACAAGGTAATGGTGGCAAAGAAAATGATAGCAGTCCTAAGCAGCTAATAAAAAATTAGAAATAAAATGATATTCAAAAAGTATTTGGCACAAGGAAGGAGGAATTTGAGATATATCATCATAGGATCACCTAGGATCACCTAGGATCACTATCATAATTTGGTCTACCATGGTAGCCAATCACATATCACTAAAATATTTGGCACATATTTCATTTTTTTCAATGAATGCTTGAAGGCTTCTATCCAATATTTTTGGACATGGTGCCAAATGCATGCCTAGCAAAATGGCTTGATTAACTCAACCTTGCACCATTATGGTTAAGATACAAAATCATTAAGCACCCAATTCTTAAATTTCCTACAACTATCATATAGAATGAATAATATGATTTAGAAGAGCACTTTAGAAATAATAGCTACATGATAAACAATCAATTCAACATGCTCAGAGGAAATATATATGACTATTAACAAACAAAAATTTTTTAAGGAATTTCCAATAGTGTGACCTCCCAAATAAAATTTTGAGCATTTCAATTATATCCAACTAAGATCAGAAAATGCAAATATTGAGCCCTATCATCATCCCTCTCATCATAAAATAGAAATTGAATGTTTGTTGCAAGGGTTATTGCAAGGTACCCAATAGGTTGGGAGTAAGCAATGGGAAAATTAAACCAAGGCTATTTCCATGGTCTTCAAGCACCTTAAAGTGGCCATGGAACTATAGGCAATAGGAGTTGAACTTACTACCATATCCCATACAATATTAAAGATGCACATCGATGTGTATGTGTAACCATGGGAATTGGAGGTATAGATTGAACTTACAATTGTGGTACATACTATATTACATCCCAAGTACACCACCATGCATGCTTCACGCTCTACCCTTAATATTTTACTTAACCTTCTATAGCCCAAAGGGTATAGATGCATTGGTAGTACAACTTGTGATCCACCCTATATTATGGCCCAAACCCACCACTATGTATGCATCAAGCTCTGTTCTAAAGATTCAATTTAACCTACCATACCAAAGGGTCATAGGTGCACTAGTAGTAAAACTTGTTATTTCTAACCTGAGGAAGGATCAAATCCCCAAAATTAACAAATTTTAAGGAATTACACTATCAATCATTGTAAAATAGAGTTGCATACCCTCTTATGAATTAAAAAGGGTCCACCATCATCATCAAAAGAGGTCAATATACCTACAATAGTTCCACCTAATCATCAAATATAAGAAGGTAGTATAAATCTGGTTGTTGATGGTTTGAATTAAGATCTTATTAGAGGTACATTTCTTGCTCAACTTAAGCATCTTATTGCCTACCAAGTGAGGTATTAAATGATATATTCGAAATGTATCTTGCATAGGACAAAGAACTCCATGCCATGTCCCAAGCATGTTGTTAATGAAAACATTATATTTTGAGCAATGAGAGAATCATACATATTAATTATAGACCCTTGCAATTCCTGTAGTTAGAAAGAAAATTCTAAAATGAATATAATCAAAAGAGATCAATATACGTGCAACAGTTCCACCTAAGCATCAAATATAATAAGGTACTAGTAAAAATCTGGTTGTTGATGGCTTGAATTAAGATCTTCTTGGAGGTACATTCCTTGCTCAACTTAAGTAACTTGTTGCCTACCAAGTGAGATATTCAATGATATATTCTAAAGGTATCCTGCATAGAACAAAGAACTACATGCCATGTCCCAAGCATGTTGTTAGTGAAAACATTATATTTTGAGCATTGAGAAAATCATACATATTGATTATAGACCCTTGCAATTCCTGTAGATAGAAAGCAAATTCTAAAATGATTGTCATAAAAAGAGGTCAATATACTTGCAACAATTCCACCTAAGCATCAAATATAAGAAGGTATGTAGTACAAATTTGGTTATTTATGGCTTGAACTAAGATCTTGGAGGTATATTCCCTACTCAAATTAAGCATCTTGTTGCCTACCAAGTGAGATATTCAATGATATTTTATGAAGGTATCCTGCATATAACAAAGGACTCCATGTTATATCCCAAGCATGTTGTTAGTGAAAATATTATATTTTGAGTAGTGAGAGAATCATACATATTGATTATAAACCCTTGCAATTCATGTAGATAGAAAGCAAATTCTAAAATGAATATCATCAAAAGAGGAAAATATACCTACAACAGTTCCACCTAAGCATCAAATATAAGAAGGTAGTACAAATCTAGTTGTTTTTTTTTTATTGGTTGAAAGGGTGTTGAAAGGTCCCTGAACCTTGTACAAGTATTATTTACATGTTTTCCAAACCGACCGAAGAGGCCCAAGAGCTAAAGATTAAAGAAAAATCAAAACACCACAAGAAGAAATGTGTCGCGATTTCGCGATATGTTGCATTTTCACGGTCCAAAGCATAGGGAAAAATCCAAGAGGAAAAGGTGTCGCGATATCACGACATGTTGCACCGTCGCGTCCAAAGGAGGAAAAGATGTCGCAATATCGTGACAAGATGCAGCATCGCGGCCGGAGGATAGAAAGTGTCATGATATCGCGACTTTTTGCAACATCACTGGTGGAAGAGAAGAAGTGTCGTGAAATCATGACAAGTTGTGTCATTGCGGCCATAGGAGGAAAGGTGTCGCAATATCGCGACATGTAGCATCATCGAGGCCGAAGAAGAAAATATGTCGCGATATCGCGACATGTTGCATTGTCGCAGCCAAAGGAGAAAAAGTGTCGTGATATCGTGACATGTTGCACCATCATGGACACAAGAGAAAAGGTGTCATGATATCACATGTAGCATCGTCAATGCCGAAGAAGAAAATATGTCGCAATATCATGACATGTTGCATTTTTGCGATCAAAGGAGAAAAAGTGTCGTGATATCGCGACATGTTGCACCATCATGGCTACAAGAGAACAGGTGTCGCGATATCATGACATGTTGCATTTTTGTAGCCAAAGGAGGAAAAGTGAGGCGATATTGGGACATGTTGCAATGTTGCGGCCAGAAGAGAAACAGTGTCGCGATATCGCGACATGTATCATTGCAGCCTAAGGAGAAAAAATGTCGTGATATCGTGACATGTTGCATCGTCATGGCCGGAGGAAAAAAAGTGTCGTGATATCGTGACAAGTTGCAGCACCGTGGCCAAAGGAGAAAAAATGTCGCAAAATCGTGACAAGTTGCATCGTCTCGAAAAAAATATAGAGAATATCGCGATATCACAACATGATGAATTGCCACGTCCAAAGAAGGAAAACGTGTCATGATATCGTGACAAGTTGCATCATCGCGGCCCAAGAAAAAAGGTGTCACGATATCGCAACAATTTGCATCATGGCGACCAAATAAAAAAAATGTCACGATATCGCAACAAGTTACAACGTCATGGCCAAAGGAGAAAAAGTGTCACGATATCATGACATGTTGTATTGTCACGGCCAAAAAAGGAAAAAGTGTCACGATATCATGACATGTTGCATCATCATGGCCAAAGAGAAAAAGTGTCACGATATCATGACATGTTGCTTTATCACGGCCGAAAAAGAAAAAGTGTTGTGATATCGCGACATGATGTAACATCGCGACCAAAGGAGAAGAAAATGTCGCGATATCACGACATGTTGCAACATCTGGCCAAATGAGGAAGAAATGTCGCGATATCATGACATGTTGCATTTTCATGGCCAAAGGTGAAAAGTGTCGCAATATCGTGACATGTTGCATTTTCACTGCCGAAGGAGAAGGAAAAAGTGTTGCGATATTGCGACAATTTTTATCAGCATGCCAAACCAAACCCCTGGCAACATCTCACATTGTGCAAACATTGAAACTTGTAGGATCATTCCTTAGACCAATGGGGAAGGAGTCTCTCCACACTTGAATATCAGATTTGCCGACACCCTTGTTAGCAAGCCAGTCCGCAGCTTTTTTCCTTCTCGGTATTGATTTTTGATGACTAATTTTGGGTAATTACCAATCAGGGCCTTGCATTCTTGAAAAATCGAAGCAAGGGCCCAATGAGGCTTAGTGGTACCATTGATCCAGTTGATACAGTGCAACGAGTCTCCTTCGAAGATGATTTTATTGATGGTCAACCCTTCCATGAGGATTAAACTTTGGAACAGTGCCCGTGCCTCTGCCCTATTATTGGATTGAATTCCCAGGTTCTAGGCAAAGGCCAAAATTATTTCTCCTTTGTGGTTTTCGAGAATTCCTCCTCCGCCAGCCGCTCTTGGGTTGCCTTTAGCCGCACCATCGAAATTGAGCTTATGCCACCCAATAGGTGGTAAAACCCACTTGATGATAGACCTGTCAACAGAATTACGGGGCAAGACAGAGATGTTAGATAGATTGAAAAGTTTGGTTAGGTCCAATTCTAAGCCAGGAGGGGGGGTTTTGGAGACGAAACAAGAGAGGCATTCTCTACAGCAAGGGCCATGATTTTGACAATGATAATCTTCTTATCAGTGGCTTGATTTTTGAAAATTCTGGCATTTCTCTCGAGCCATATCTGCCATAGGTAAAGGTGGAGGCAAGCTTGCCACATGAATTTTAGTTGGTTGCTCTTGAAAGGCTAGGGCCATTGCTTAATAAGGAGGGGAATGGAATGTGGGAGGACTGTGGAGATGTCAAAGGTGTTATGAACCTGGTTGAGAACTGCTAGAGAAAAGGGACATTCCAAAAAAACATGCAAAGTTGACTCACAAGCATTTTTGCATAGGATACACCAATTGGGAATGAGTAACCCTCTGATTATCAAGTTGTCAATGGTGAGGATTCTATTTTGGATGGCCAACCAGCAAAATAATTTGACCTTGGGAATGATCTTGGGAACCTAGACTTGATTTGATAAGTCCCAACAATCTGTGGGAGTTTCCTGACTGTAGTAAGTTGATTTGATAGTGAAATCTCCATATTCTTCAAGGTTCCAGACCATAGAATCATCTTTGTGTGAGCTCAAGATGATGCAAGTCCTCAAAAAGTTTTGTAACCACCTGAGAGCCTCGATGATATGCCCGGGACCATTAAGAGCCAGGTGTTTCCATTCAGGTCTTGTAGGACCTTGGTTAATGAAGTGACACACCTTATCTCCAAAGGTGGCTTCGGTAGTCGCCTTGAGCACTGCAAGATGTGGATCTTGGCTGAGAGGTTTATCACGAATCCATGGGTCATCCCAAAAATGGATGGTCGTTCCAATTCCTAGACACCACCTTAAGCCTTCCATGATGATTTTCCTTGTTTTTATTATGCCATTCCAAAAGTGGGATCCGATAGGGAGGTTGTGCTCTCCAAGAAAGGAAAACTGATGGAGGTACTTAGCTTTAATGATATCAATCCAAGTGACTTTTTCATTGATGGTAAGTCTCCAGGCCTGCTTGGCAATGAGGGCCATGTTCATCCACTTAATGTCTTTGAATCTAAGTCCTCCATCCTTTTTCTTGGAACAGACCCCGTCCCAGGCGACTAGCGAAAATTTATTCTTGTTTTCGTTTCCAGCCCAAAGGAATCTGCATTGAATTTATTCAATTTTTTGGCAGATGATAGCTGGAGCTTTGAAGATAGATAAGAAAAAAATGGAAATGCTTTGAAGGCAAGCTTGGACTAGAGTGGCTTTGGCTACCTGGCTGAGCATTGAGCTTTTCCACCCTGCTAGTTTCTTGTTGAGGCGATCTAAAATAGGGTTCCACATTACCGAGACTGATCTGCCGTGGAAAAGCGGTAATCCAAGATAAGTAGTTGTAAGGCTCCCATTGTTGCACCCAAGGATCTCAGCAATACTATTTTATCTATGAGTGGGAGTATTGAGAAAGTATAGCATGCTTTTATGGTAGTTGACTTTCTGACCAGTCACCTCTTCATAAGAATCAAGAATGTTCTTAATGATTTTTGCTTTGGGAATAGAAGCATGAGAGGATAGAATAGTATCATCAACAAACTGTTGATGGGATATGGCTTTGGATGTTGAGGCTGGTTTGATCCCAAAAACAAGACCACTGTTGTAGGCAGCTGAAAGGGTTCTTCCAAGGGTTTCGGCCAAAATGATGAAGAGAAAGGGGGACAGAGGGTCCCCTTGACGTATGCCTTTGAAACTTTGGAAGAAACCTATGGGTGATCCATTGATAAGAATAGAGAACCAAGTAGTCAAGATACATTCATGAACCATCTTGATCCATTCTTTATGAAACCCAAACTTTTCTAGGACTTCGAACAGGAATTTCTAGGAAACCCGATCGAAAGCCTTGTTCATGTCAAGCTTAAGTAACATGCTGGGTTTTTTATTTTTAGAAGCTGAGTGGGCCAATTCATGGACGGTTATCACTCCATCCGATATGAATCTACCTTTGACCAAGCTCCCTTGGCACTGATCGATGATGGAGGGAAGGATGTCTTTCAACCTATTTTCCATGACCTTGGTGATAAGTTTGTAAAGTACATTCCTTGATCAACTTAAGAATATTGTTGCCTACCAAGTGAGATATTCAATGATATATTCTGAAGGTATCCTGCATAGGACAAAGAACTCCATGCCATGTCCCAAGCATGTTGTTAGTGAAAATATTATATTTTGAGCAATGAGAGAATCATACATATTGATTATAGACCCTTGCAATTCTTGTAGATAGAAAGCAAAGTCTAAAATGAATGTCATCAAAAGAGGTCAATATACCTACAACAGTTCCACCTAAGCATCAAATATAAGAAGGTAGTACAAATATGGTTGTTGATGGCTTGAATTAAGATCTTCTTGGAGGTACATTCCTTTCTCAACTTAAGCATCTTGTTGCCTACCAAGTGAGATATTCAATGATATATTCTAAAGGTATCCTGCATAGGACAAAGAACTCCATGCCATGTCCCAAGCATGTTGTTAGTGAAAATATTATATTTTGAGCAATGAGAGAATCATACATATTGATTATAGACCCTTGCAATTCCTGTAGATAGAAAGCAAATTCTAAAATGAATGTCATCAAAAGAGGTCAATATACCTGCAATAGTTCCACCTAAGCATCAAATATAAGAAGGTAGTACAAATCTGGTTGTTGATGGCTTGAATTAAGATCTTCTTGGAGCGTTCATTATCATTTTTTACTCTTGTGTCCATTTGAGTTCCACTTGTCAGTGATTATACAAGAGCAACCCTATCTTCACAAATGCATGCTAGACACTACTCATAATGAAACAAACAATTAACTACCATTTGCACAAAACTTGCACTTGAATACGATTATACCAGTTGAGGGTATTCATGTGTCCATGTAGTTTCAATAGGAAGTTTGTAAGAGGCTTTGGATGGCTTGCAACCCCTCTTATTGATCTTAAAAAAATATCAAATTCATTAGATAGAGGCAATGGAGGTTACATTGAACTCATGAAAAAATAATAATATCCAACTCAATTTTAACACTTGTAAATCAAGTACAAATACAAAATGGAAAATTCTTATTTCAAGTGCAATTCTTATTTACAGATATAGGTGAATGGACAACCTGAGCCCTCCATATAATGGGAAGATGTCTAAACATCCCTACCCACCCCAACCATCAGATATGAGGTGAGAGGGTATCCTGAGACTTTTGTTAGATACATAAATATCCATCTATGCAAGCATTACATTACAATAAACCTTCATTTCAACACATTACAACATGCATGCATGATTAGACTCTTAATCCTATGCCCTAGCAACACTTGTATTCTCTCTCTTTTTTTACAAATAAATTACCTTTAATAAAATGTGAAAAACCTCATGCTCAAGATACCTACTCACCTCACTCCTAGCTTGGCTACCCATTAATTATCTACTAGCATTTTCTAAGTACAGTAATTAGGCTTCCAACCATGTACCCTCACATTCTTCATGGACATATTGAATGTTGTCATCATTTGTATTTTCATCTTGTGTAGTTTTAGGTCCAATAAAATCTATTTCTCCAGAGACACTAACATATTCTACCTCGTATGCTTCAATGTCTTTGATCCCTCTTGGAGGTGATGTGAGAACCACATACCAGCTAGTATCAAGTGGATCATTTACATAAAATACTTGTCTGGCTTGTGATGCTAGGATAAATGGATCATATTTTAGTCTATCTTAGCCAAGTAATTTATTCATGTTGACCAGTGTGAAGCCCATTTCATCCTTTCTACATCCATTCCTCATATCAAGAACATTCACCCAGTCACATTTGAATAAGGGGTATTGAAACCGATAGTAATCCAACAAGATTATTTCCCTAATAACACCATAATATGTGACTATTTGAAGCATTGGGTTTGTGTCTTTTGTGCTTGCTCTACACAAAGTAGTAGCATCGACACACACACCATTGTTTTGAGTTGTTCTTTGGTCTTCTTTGTCTTTGATATGAAATCTATAACCATTGATCAAATAGCCCGAATGTTTGGTTGTAACTTTCCTCGAACCACATGCCAACCATTTTATTGTGTTGGAGTCATTGTCATTATGTTGCATTTCATCTCCATGAAACTAAAACAAAGAAGAATAGTTTAAAGATGATTGTAGAACATTACATGACATTCAGTACATGACAATCAGTATAAATATTAAAGATCATATTCAAGAGAGTAGACAATAACCTGATCTCATAGCCAAGTGATGAATGTTTGATTATGGATTTTTTGCAACACCCCTTCATCTCTCACTGCATGGGGGTTGGATTCCTTGATACTCTTCAGGTGCTTCCTGATTTGACCCAAATTTTTTCAAGCTTAGTTGGATCTAATTAATATTCTTCCATATATAACAACAACAAATAAACATCTACTTACTCTACCCAAGGCTGAACTTCATCCAAGTTAAAGAGAATGCATCGATGGGCTTGCTCGTAAGAAGTTTCATCCAAATCAAAGTCTTTACCACTAGACAAAGGCCTCCCATCGATTATAGTTTCTTCATCCTCATCACTCCATACCTCATTGCGACCAAGGTGATCACCAATTGCTTTCGTACCTCTCATGTAGTCTACACAGAATGAAACAGATTCCTCGACAAGATAATGTTTGACAATACAACCTTCGGGCCTAGCTCGGTTCTTTACATAGCCCTTAAAAATA
The DNA here is from genome assembly GCA_028583015.1 of Wollemia nobilis. Taxonomy (NCBI): domain Eukaryota; kingdom Viridiplantae; phylum Streptophyta; class Pinopsida; order Araucariales; family Araucariaceae; genus Wollemia; species Wollemia nobilis. The sequence goes on from JAQPPZ010001340.1 coordinate 3,045,445, forward strand.
TTCATAATTCTAAGAAAGGAAACAAACAATTTTGATTAGATGAGACACTACAAAAATTAGAAAAATGGTGGTTTATGAAACTGATGAATGCATACAAACCTCTCGAAAGGGTACATCCATCGATATTGTATAGGTCCACATAGACGTACCTCCCACACCAAGTGAATAGTTAGGTGCACCATGATATCAAAAAATGAAGGGGGAAGTACTTTTCAAGCAAACATAACATCTCCATGACCTCTACCAATAATTTCTCTATTTTTACGGGATCCACCACTTTAGCGCATATATCCTTGTAGAACATGCACAACCGACAAATGGTTTGTTGCACTGGCTTATCAAGAAAATGTCGTAGCACTACCAGAAGAAGTTGTTGCATGAGAACATGGCAGTCATGTGATTTTAGGCCCTAGATCTTAAGTTCTTTCATAGAGACACATTTTCTAATATTCAAACTATATCCATCTGGTACTTTCATATTGTATAGTGTACGACAGAACCTTTCTTTCTCAACCTTCGATAGATTGTAGGGTGTTGGTGGAAGATATGTCTTGTTTCCATCCATTACTGGCCATCAATGTGTTCTTGATACCCATATTTTTTAAATCCTCATGGGAATTTTTGCCATCCTTTGACTTTCCATCGATACCTAGTAGTGTTTCGAATAGGCTTTCGTAGATATTTTTCTCCACATGCATCACATCCAAGTTGTGATGAACTAGAAGATGTTGTTCATAGATAGCAACATCAAACAAAAATTACTCGACATTGAGAGACATAACAACAGATACAAAAATAAATTTGCATGTCATACCTCCCAATACGGTAGATTGAAGAATATAGATTTCTTCTTCCATCCTGCTATAGGAACAAACATGCTATCCTCATTCGTGTTGCATTTCCTTTTATTTGAGTTGCTCTTTCCCCAATTTGGTGGAATTCCCTATACTATTTTTAGTATTTCCATCCCATTTAAAGGTTTGGGTGGTTTATCGAGCTCTTGTTTACCATTGAAAGATGCCCTCTGACGATGAAATAAATGATCTAGAGGAAGGAATCTCCTGTGGCCCATGTAAGTGATATTTCTACTACATTTAAGATATTTTGCACAGGTGTTCTCCCTGCATATTGGACATGATGCCTTTCCCTTTGTCATACATCCTGATAGGTTTCCATAAGCAGGAAAGTCATGGATGGCCCACATCATTATTGCTCTCATATTGAACGTAGTATTGGAAAATGCATCATACGTTTCTACTCCTTTAGTCCATAGTTCATGCAAGTCATCAACCAACGATTGTAGATAAACATCAATATCATTGCTTGGTTGCTTGGGGCCAGGTATTAACAAGGTGAGCATTGAATGTTTCCTCTTCATCCACATCCATGGTGGGAGGTTGTAAGTGACCAACACAATGGGCCAACAACTGTAAGCAGTACTAAAGTCAGCAAAAGGGTTGAACCCATCGGTTGCCATTGCAAGTCGTACACTATGTGGATCATCGATGAAATATTTCCACTTAACATCTATAGTTTTCCATGTTAGGAGTCGACTGGATGTCGCATATTGCCATCTAAACTCCTATGTTGGGAATGCCACCTCATATTCTTCGTAACCTTTGCAGAGCTATAGGAAGAAAGCAACTCACTTCAATCGTGTCTAACAATGTTGAAAGAAACAAACACAACAAAGCTAATGATATAATAAAATCCCTTACCTATACATTCTCTTCAACCTCGGTATAATGGGGAAATACCTCAACACCTTCGCAGGAATATTAATGCATACCTTTTGTGAATGAGGGTCAACTTTCCATCGAGATGCACCACATGTTGGGCAAGCTTACTTCTTTTCATGATCTTTCCAATATAAAATATAGTCATTGATGCATGCATGTATCATTACATAATATAATCCCAATGGCCTCATCATTTTCTTCATCGCATATGTGGACTCTGGAATTGTATTGTCGATTGGGAGCATATCTTTCAACAACTCTAGTAAGTTGCCAAAGCTTTTGTTCGACCAACCATGTTTTGCTTTGAGATTATACAATTTAGCGATCGTCGATAGCTTTGTGTACTTTGTACAACTTGGGTATAATGGTCATTTGGCATCTTCGAGCAAGCTACAATATTCATCAATAGGAACTACTCCATAAGATGATTGGAACTCAACATCATCTTGCAGTTTTGGTCCACTCTCTAGGCAATTGACATTGAACAATCTGTATGCATCATTGACCATTCCAATGATGTCATATTGTACATATTTGGTAATTGGACCCTCATCAGTGGTAGAGCACGTGCTCGATGCATATTTACCAAAACTAGAGGGTTTTTCTCCATGCAAAACAAACTCGGTATATGTCTTGTCAATCCCATGCCAAATCAGGTGGTCACGAACCTTCAAAAAACCAAGAGTTTCCATATTTGAGCACTTTCGACATGGACATCTAGTTCTTTTAGGGTTCATTGAATTCTTTCTTGCAAAATCCAAGAATTGGTGAACCCCACGATAATAGTCCTCACTATTTCTACAAACAAACCCCCCAAAAAATAAGAAAGTATAGTTATACGGGTAGAACTAATCGAAAGCACAACTTTTCTTCGTTAATGGTGATAACATAGTTGAAATACCTGGCTACTCCTAGCCAAGCTTTGTCCATGATACTTGATGGACAGAAAATATTGATCCAATTGACCTGGCTAGAGTTGGTGCTCTGAGTCTTGAGGATGATCCAACTGTTGAAAGTAAAGACAATAATCTTGCTGCCCAAGCACAACTTGCACAAGGTAAGTGGAGTTTCTTATGCATCTTATTACTACACAGTACACTCATGAAGTTTCAAATTTTGTAGAAGTAATTTCAATACTTGGAGTGCTTATTAGTACAGATCTAGGCTTGCAACTACTGACATGGATGATGTAGTTACCATTGACCAAACAATATGTGCTTATCTTCAAAGAATATTGTTGTAATATTTTTTAAGAATATATATATATATATATATATATATATATCAATTTTCTTTAAAAAAAAATATCAACAAACCTAAACTAGAGCATTTAACCTGCCTTCATAAGGCAAAACCCCTCAAGAAGAAAACCATATTTGCAAAACCAAGAACTAACTCACATGAACTACATGGTGAAACCCCTAGACATATCCACCCACAAAAACCTTGGGAAATAGAATTTGCAAAAGTATTAAGTAGAGAATGAAACAAACTTTGTTTCCACTTGAAAGTTATATGATCTATTAAGTAGAGAATTTACAAAGATTATTATTTTATGAACCTATTAAGATCTGAAACTAAAACTTGCTTAGATTGATTATGAAAAAACTTTAAAAACTGAAATCTAAATTCTGGACTGAATTTTATAAAATTATAACAAAGATTTTTCTTATAGATGTTGAGCTCAAACATAGAATGGAAAAGATCTAAAAAAATTAGTTGCTATTAGAAAAAAAAGAAATTTGTTCTACTTACAATTAATAAACAGATTAGCCTGAGCTCATAGGTGGGCCACTCCAGATTCGGGATTTCATTCTCCAATGTGAAAAATAGATATTTGCAATACTTACAAACTATTGTATGAAACCTTGAATAAAAAATCAACACAATCAATGCTTGCCTATCTATCATAAGTCCATATTTTCTACCTCTTCCCTGTTTTGGTTGTCCTATCTATCCTTATTTATGTTTGGTCCTCTATCTCAATGCTAAGTTACAAGAAAAAGTAATCTTGATCCCACATTACCATTTTATGTTAGAAACACATTCCCATTTGGACAGCTCATTTCTTGCACCTTTGTTGCATTTATTGCTTGTTAAACATGTTTTTACAAAATAGTCTAAATGATTGTATTTTAATCTACTTTAATACTTATTCTATAATTATTATCCTAACAAAAAAATCATAAATATTAATTTATGTTTGATAAAAAAAATTACATATATCAAGATACATGCAAAATTTTCACTTTTAATTAAGCTTATACAATGCAAAACATCAAAACATATATAAACAAAGTTCATATACTAATAATTATAAAAAATAGATCATTAATAAGAGGTGTAAACTACAAACTATTTTATAATAAAATGAAATTTTATATAAAATATAAGAATTGAGAAGCTACTAAAACTATATTTTGGAGCGATGGAGAGCATTTTCTCTCAGGTAAGTTCTGGTGGGAATGTATCAGGTGCGTCAGTGGTAGGGAACCTCAAACCAGGTAAGATCCCCAGCTTTTCTATAGGGGAGGGCACTGATGAGTCAGATTTTGATGCTAAAATGGACCTTTTCGCTAGGTGGGAGAAAGACCCGGGGAAGGACCCCCTGGACAAGAACGAGGGCTATCCCAAGGTGGTGGGACAGGTGTTGGGCCCTCCATTTTTCTTCTTATCTTGAAAATGTCATGGGTACAAAATCACAAAAATCTACCAAGGACCAGAGCCCTTTGATAACGACCAGAGAAGACTTAGTGATTCCATAAACCCTAATGGCCGAATATCTTTCCCTAGAAAAACATTCTCTGATTGGGAAGTTCATGGGCAGCAGACCGAACATGGAATCCATTTGGTGGTGGGCCACTACTAGGTGGAAATTTTTAGGGAATCTTGATATTGTAGCTCTCCCTAGAGGGTTATTTCAAATCTGCCTTAACAATCTCAAATATGCAACCCGCATTCTAACAGGTGGGTTATGGTTCTATGGGAAGAAGAGTTTGTTTATTTGCAGATGGGAGGAATATTTCAACATTGAAACTCAAAGCATAAATTTTTCTCCAGTTTGGGTTCATATTTTGGGACTCCCTAGCCAATTTTGGCATGAAGACATCCTACAAGGAATAGGCAAATACATAGGGGGAATGGTGGCCATGGATTCAACCACCAAAGCTCACACCAGGTTGACCCAAGCCAGAATATGCATCAATGTAAATCTTGATTTCCAGCTCCCAACTTGAATCAATCTAGTCTATGGTTCCTTCTGCCACTATCAGGCCATAGAGTATGAAAACAAACCAACTTTCTGCATCGAATGTCAAACTCAAGGACACCTCAAGTCCCACTACCCCTCGCTCATACCATAGAAGGAGGTAGATTCTAGCAACCATATTTATAGGAACCAAGACATTTGCTTCCATAGGAAGCCCTCAATTCAAAAGAACAGGTAAATCTATAGCAAAAACCCTCATCAGCAAGCACTAGGGTAAAACCTTATGGTAAACAAAGGGAAGCAAAAAGTGTAGCCAGAATAATTAGAGGACCAAGATCAGGTAAGCTCCCTATTCACTCATCCTAATCAACTTGATATTTTAGGAAATATCACCCACTTTGATACATAATTAAATTAAGGGTTATTCACTCAGTAAGAAAATGATATGTCTGATCCAAATGTCGACCTTCAAATCTTGATCATTGAAGAAATTATGCAGTATCCCCTTTCCACCAGTAGCCCTGTTTTCTCTCCAATCAAGCTAGCTTATCCTGATACCCCCCTAAAAATATTCTTTCCCAAGAGGTTGTCAAGAAAACAAAAGCATATTTCAGTCCTAAAAACACTCGAATCTCTAAAAAATATTGTGTCGATGTTTGCAATGACAAGAAAATTGGAAGGCCCAATATCCAAGAGCAAATAAGAAGCCAAACTACTGAGGACATAGCCAATGAAGTCCAAACAACCCTTGTACCTGAAATGTTTACTCACTCGAAGGAAGATCCCAAATTACCCAAACCCCCTATGTAGCAGCCAAAAGGGGGTAAGAAATCATATAAATTTTCCAGATGAGGATACTCTCATGGAATGTAAGGGGCCTCAATAGTGCAACCAAGCAGAGGTTTGTTAGCACTGTCAAAAAATAAACCAAACCAACAATCCTCATTATTCAAGAGACCAAGTTAGATCAGTCAAAAGCATGCAAGGCGGGCAATACCATTTGGAAAAATAGTGGAAGCATTTTCACTCCCAACCAAGGTCCATCTGGGGGTCTTTTGTGTCTTTGGGATCCAGAGAAAGTGGATGGTAGAGTAATATCATCCTCTAATAGAGTTATAAATATCATATTTTTTTGCAAAGACAAGGATTAATGTTGGATCCTGTCTAATATATACGCCCCAAACAATCCCCTCAACAAGAGTTCTTTTTGGGACCAACTAAGTCAAATGAGGTAGGATTTTAGGAATTTCCCTTAGGTTTTTGTTGGGGATTTCAACTCCCCCATTTACCCGTTATATAAGGCAGGAGGCAATGACATCCCTACCAAAAGTATTCAGGACTTCCATGGGTTTTTCACTAAGAATAATATAATGGATATCCAGATCTGGGGAGCTCAGTTCACATGGAATAATAGAAGAATAGGGAACAATCTGATCCAAGTTAAGATAGACAAATTCTTTCTATCTCAAGAAGCCATACCTCTGTTTGGTGATGCCTCCCTCGCTTCCCTACCTAGAATCGGATCGGATCACAGTCCTCTCTTATTCGAAGCTAACAAGCCTCTAGTTTTTAGGACCCCTTTCAAATTCAAGGTAATATGGGTTCTCCACCCAGATTTACGTAATCAAATTATAGGGTGGTGGCAACAGTAGGTGGATGGATCCCCTATCACTCCAGTTACCTAAAAACTCAAAATAATCAAAGACCACATAAAAATTTGGAACAAGTGTTTGATAATATTTGTGAAAATAAGGAGCAAATCACCAACAAGCTCAAAGTCATAGAAGAGCAAATTTAGAAAGGGCAAATGAGCATACAAATCAGGAATGAAGAGAAAAATATCCTTGCCAATTACCTCAACATTCTATCCAAGGAAGAAATGTAATGGAGACAAAAGTCTAGAGCCATGTGGCTCAAGGACGGAGACTCAAACACAATATTTTTCCATGCTTCCACTCTTCATCACAAAAGCTCCAATAATATTAGGGAGTTAATAAACAGTGATGGCACAAGTATGAGAGACATCCACCTCATTAGAAATGAAGCAAACACCTTCTTTGAAAAAATACTAGGAACAAATTCCATTATTTTCAAACAGGCCCAAGATCAGCTTCTTCAGCATATTCCAAATCTGGTATCCCCTTAAATGAATGACATACTCATAAAGGACATTACCAATGAAGAAATAAAGTAGGTTTTTTTCTCCATGGCCCTTGATAAAGCTCCAAAGTATGATGGCTTCTCCCCTAGGTTTTTTCAAACTTACTGGGATATCATAGGGGTTGACATTTGCAAAGCCATTATTCACATGCAAAAATCCAAATCCATCCCCAAAAGCACCAACTCCACCTTCATTGCATTAGTCCCTAAATTCCCTAAGTGCAAATCCATGAATTACTATAGACCCATCAGTCTATGTAATGTCATATACAAGATTCTTGCCAAAGTCCTAATAACAAGACTCAAATAAATACTCCCACTCAATATAGATCCTTGTCATGGCAGCTTAGTCAAAGGAAGGTCTATCATGATGGCATAATCACCCTGCATGAAGTCCTCCACTTAGCTTCCCAAAATAAGAAAGTAGCCATTTTCTCAAATTAGATATCAGTAAGGCTTTTGATCGAGTAAATAGGGATTTCCTCCTAGTTGTTCTTCAAAAATTTGGTTTTCACAAAGAATGGATAAATATAATCAGAGGTTGCAAATCCAACCCTCATTTCTTAGTATTGTTTAACGAATCACTCGCAAGTTATTTTCCTAGCGGTAGAGGCATCAGGCAGGGAGACCCCCTATCACCCATCCTTTTTATAATACTCACTGGATTTTTGGGAAGAGCACTTAAGAGTGCTATCAATGAGAAAACTATCATAGGGATTAGGGCTACCTCGAGTCTAAACCCACTGTCACACCAAAAATTTGTGGATGATACAATACTCACTACCTATGCTTCAGTAGTGGAGGCCAAGATGATCAAAACAATCCTTGTTTTATATGAGAAAGTTGTTGGGCAAGAAATCAACTATAACAAAAGTAAAATATTCTTCATAAATAACCCCTTTTTAGGAAGATTAAAATATGGTGTATTCTTCAATGTAGCATTGGTGAGTTTCCTACTCACTATCTGGGGCTTCCTCTATTTTACAGTCATCTCAAATTTTCTATGTGGAGTCATGTGGTGGAAAGGATAAATAAAAAGTTAGCTAGATGGAAATGGGCTTTTCTAACCCAAGTAGGTAAAATCACTCTTATTGCAAAATGCCTCCAAATCATCCCAACCTAGTTCCTCCCAGTATTCAAAGCTCTTACTTTAGTTTACGTCCAAATCGAGCAAATACAAAAAATATTCCTATGGGGAGGCACAGAGGAGAAGCAAAAGATTCATTTGGTTGGATGGGAAAAGTTTTGTCAGCCAAAAAACCAAGGGGGTCTAGGACTTAGAAGAATCAAGCATATGAACACTGCTCTACTGGCTAAGTAATCCTAGAAAATCCACACGAGTTTCAATGCATATTTGGTATCAATAATACAGAGGAAAGACCTTTAGCACAAATAATTCACTAATGAAGATATCCCCAAAGAGGGATCAGCTTTTGGAGGTCAATTATTTAGGTCAGAGAAGTTCTCCATAAAGGTTCAAGGTGGCAGCGGGGAATAGGTACTGGTATAAAATTTTGGATAGACAAGTGGGTTAGTGATAAACCTTTAGTTGAATACAATGAGATATCTATCCTAAAACCTATCCTTGATGGCATCGTAGGCAGCAAAGTAGCAGATTTCATCCAAAACATCAATGGGTCTAAAAGTTGGAAATACCTCAACACTAATTCAAATGATGGGCACATAACCAGGGCGGTGAGGGATTTGGCTCTTATGTTGAATACTACAGTGATTCCGACATATGGAAGAGAAGACTTTCTAATTTGGAAAGAAACAGATAGTGGATGTTTTTCTATCAAATATGCCTACCGAATTATCCTCAATCCACAACAAGCTCCCTTCTCTCCTAGCCAAATTTGGATCAAGTACCTCATCCCAAAAGTGGTATTATTTTCATGGCTGGAAATCCAAAACAAGATTTTGACCATTGATAATCTCATCAAGAGTGGGATGATGGTACCCAACAGATGCCACCTGTGCTATAAAGCTTGGGAATCCATCAACCATATTTTCACTAAATGTGATTTTTCTTATGCTATGATGAGTAACTTATTGTCCAGTTTCCACATCAAATGGGTCCAACCCAACTCTCGGGTAGAGCTTTTCACTCAGTGGCCCAATCCTTTCAAAAATCCTCAATTGAAATCCTTGTGGAAAATGTGCACTCACCATTTCTTATGGTAGGTATGGCTAGAAATAAATAGCAGGGTGTTCTTTAACACTCCCAATGACCCTACCTTCATTTCTAGTAAAATCATCATCTTTGCCACTAGAGAACTCTCAGCTCATCCCTTGCACATAACCCCTTGATGTGGAATTGGAGCTTTTTATGTTTAGCAGTCTTAATATCCCCAGGGAAGATAATCATCTTGTCACTCATCCCCACCTAAGGCACACCTTTTCATGGAAACCCCCCGATAGGATGGCTCAAGCTCAATTTTGATGGAGCTTCTAAATAAATCCTAGGAATGGTAGGGTCGAGAGGACTGGTTAGAGATAGCAGTAGCAAGATTGTGGTCACCTTTGCAGAGAATCTAGGCATTCAAACTAATCACATAGCAGAAGACCATACAATGTGGAGAGGTCTCAGCATCATCCAAAGGCACAAAGGGAACTACAAAATAGAAGGATATTCTCTAAACATCATAAATCATATCAAAAACTCCAATCCTTTGTGGAAGGTCATGAATGCCATCAGGGAATACAGAAACATGATCAGAATACAAGGTAGCATGATATGCAGACATGTGTACAGGGAGACAAACAGATCCGCTGACCTCTTAGAAAACATGGGAATCAGTTAGAATTCCTTGTTTGTATGTGATAACAATCCACCCTCAAACATTGTCAATGAAGCCAACCAAGAGTGGGCAAATCACGAGTCGAACTGACCAATTCAAGTTCAAATATCAGTGGGGTCAGCTCAACACTATTCTGTTTGGGGTGTTTTCCATATATTATCTGCATCAATACTATTTGGGGTGATATCCATATATTATCTGCATCAATACTGTATAGGATTTTTTCTATTAGGCTTATCGACTTTTAATCAAGATCAGTGCAAGTTTTGTTTGGGGGCTATCCATATATTATCTGCATCAATACTGTTTGGGTTTTTGCTAGTAGGTTTATCGAATTTTAATCAATGTATGGTGAATTATTTTTATCCATGTACGAAAACACTTTTTTAAAGTTTAGTCTTCTAAGTTGCTAGCCTCCCTTAAGGTTTTTGTAACTACTGGTTTTGGGATCCAGGAAAAAACCCTTTAATATAAGCTACACTATTTACCAAAAAATTATATATATAAAATATGTTATTAATATGTATGCCTTAAATAACATATTTTAAATAATAATTTATCTCAACCACTACAATTAAAATAATTTATAATCTATATTACTTTAAAAAAAATTAAAAACTAAAATCACTTGATTTTCTTTTTTAATCAGTTACTAAACTGTTAGAAAACAATAATTACTAGAATGTCAAATAGCAACAAACATGCTTGTCATTAAACCCTAACACACATTTGACAAGTTTAAAAAGTTAAGATGGGCTTTTATTTAAAAATAACTACCTCAATGCCCTACAAGTATCATTGGAAACTTAACATGGACTTTTATTTTAAAATAATTGTTGATTGTCATACAAGTATGCTTTTCATTCCAATCCCTCAGTATTTGCTAAGTATGGAGCACAATATATAATTTTTAAATATAATAAGTAAAATTATTATAACTAATTTATTTTTAATGTATTAAAAAATATTAAATATATATATATATGATTTAATTTATTTATAAACTAAAAATATCTTTACATAGTTTGAGACATTAACGTCATCTAATTTTCTAACTGTGTGGTTGCCTTAATAAATATAATAAGCCACTTCACATATAGTTTATACATGTTTTTATTTGATGTTAATAATATTTACATTTCAGATTTAGAATATTTTTTAATATAAAAATATGAATATGAAAAACCCTAAGAAGAAGAAATCCTCAAACCTAAACTAGTGAATGATTTCTTTTAAAATATAACATTGAGGGGACATATTCAAAATCCTAAACTCGTACATACCAGGATAAATTTGAAAAGGGTTTCCTCATCGATGTAAAAGAACTGCTTATTTGAAACACTTATTTGAAAGTATTAAGAAAGGGGTCCCTATTGATAATTGTGCTTGTAGTGCTTTATGTGTTATTGGCACCATTGAAAATGAAAATCCTATAAATAACAACAAATTCCCTTCTTTAAATCTTAAAAGGAAAATATCATATGTGGGGCATAGGGAGGAGTTGTTTGTCAAGAGATGTTATTGATATCGACCTCTCACACAGATTCTACATAGTCCAAAATTACTAGTGCCTTCCTTGTCTGATTTTGGTTGCAATGGAGGTGACTCAATTCAGCATGAGGTGAAGCCAAGAGGTGTGAGTGTTTTGCAACCAAAACAAGTAAAGTATCTGAGTTTTCTATGTTGCTATACAATAATTCAAACTACATGGGAAATTTCTCTAAAAGGCAGATCTCATTATAGGCTTTTCAACATGTATTTGAAAGCATGGAGAAACTTTTTTCAACCTTTTTGATAATACATGTTCAAGTTTTCTAGAGCAACCAAGTCTCAACTCTAGTGAAAAGAGTGGTCCATGTTTTATCAATCAAGTGGATAAAACTGCATTTACATATTTCTTTCAAGTCCTACTAGTTCTACTAATAAAGAATTTTTCAAATGAGCTAGATGGTAAGCATCTTGAACATCCTATTCAGGTCCATATGAGTTTTATTAACAAGAATGGAGTTGAATAGGCTGATGTTTTCAATTATTTATCTAGGCCTAAGTCTATTGAGTAGAAAATAGTTATTGTTACAAATGCAAGTGTCTTTAAATGGTAGTTGAAAGGCAAGCAAAATGTGAAACATTTGAGCAAGAACTTTGAAAATACTAATTAAAGGATTTTGGTTGAGGCTGACAATATAATAATGTATGTAAAATCACTAAACAAGCCACCCATAAGAACTTTAGCATAATACAACTAAACTACTTTCAAACATCAGTCACCCTCAAGTATAGAGATGAATTTGAGAGCACAAGCAAGAGTCCACATGATGGAGCATGACCCACAAAAAAGTTATTTAAAAAAAATTGAGAACAAAAAAGCAACAATTACAAGTAAAAATAAGATAGCTCGAGGAGAAACTATCAACCCTTCCAAAAGTGGTTCCCAAGGTTGAAAAAATAGTTGTTTTTTAAATAGTTGGTTTTTTCATTTTTTGACAAGAATAGAAAGAACATGTGTATGATAAACTGCAGAGTGAGCTAAAAAGCCTTGGCCAAACCTTCAAGAGCATTAACTCTATCATAGTTTGATAGAAAGTATGAAGAGATTGATAGAGCAAACAAATGATAGATTGGCCAAAATATATCCCATTCTCCAATAGTTCAAAGAATAATATGAAGAGGTGCATGAGCAAAAGGTTAAGGCCCAAGATGGTACAATCTTTGAATGCCACCATGAATTCATGAAGGTCTCTATGTTTTTAAGGGACAAGCCAAAATGGGACATTTATTTAAAAAATAGAGGCTTAGAAAGATGAACTAAACTAAGAATTAGGCTAAGTAGGAAGATTTTATATGGGTGGCCAATTTTGATGATCTCATTTTTTCACAAAATTCAAAATTTTAATTGTCTAGAAGATGACACACAAGAATTGGCTAAATAGATGAACAACCTCACATTGATGGTAAATTTTTTTATATAAAAATATAAATATGAAAAACCCTAAGAAGAAGAAATCCTCAAACCTAAACTAGTGAATGATTTCTTTTAAAATAGAACATTATGGGTTTTAATATAAAAATATGAATATGAAAAACCCTAAGAAGAAGAAATCCTCAAACCTAAACCAGTGAATGATTTCTTTTAAAACAGAATGTTGAGGGGACATATTCAAAACCCTAAAATTATACATACCAGGATAAATTTGAAAAGGGTTTCTTCATTGATGCAAATAAACTGCTTATCCCACAACCATTTTAGGAAGAAGTAGAATAAAGGAAAGCAATAAAACTTTATTTGAAAGGGAAGGGAAAAAAAAATTGTAGCTTGAGCTTGTACCCTGTTGCCTAATAATTTTTCTTTATTGTTGTCTAACATAGTTGGTTATGTGACCTTGCATGTAGCTTTAAAATGAGTCAATATTACAATCTTGGAGTGTAAAGCATGTGTGCCTCATCATAAATGATACACAGATTGAACGTGTATGAAGTTGTGAGGAAATGGAGAGCACCAAAGCACAAAAAAATAGGTATGTTCATAATTTTTAGTAGACAAACATAGAAAAACTCATAACCATATTCATTCAAGGTGCCAAATACACAATAATTCTCCTTTTCAATAATAACAAGAAATAGGAAGCCATTGTGGGTTTTAATATAAAAATATGAATATGAAAAACCCTAAGAAGAAGAAATCCTCAAACCTAAACCAATGAATGATTTCTTTTAAAATAGAATGCTATGGGTTTTAATATAAAAATATGAATATGAAAAACCCTAAGAAGAAGAAATCATCAAACCTAAACCAGTGAATGATTTCTTTTAAAACAAGAAACAAAAAATAGCACTACGAAAATACTGCTCAAAGCCCTAGCTCTACCTTCATCGCACACTTTGAAATTTTGCTCAAGTATATATCTCTACCTCTATCATGCACTATGAAATGCTCAACCAAAATTTTTCTCAAATCCCTAGCTCTACCTCTGTCACACATTGTGAAATGCTCAATCAAAATGTTGCTCAAAGCCCTAGCTCTACCTCCATTGGGTGCTATGAAATGCTCAACTAAAATTTTGGTCAAAGCCCTAGCTAGCTCTACCTTTATTACACACTACAAAATGCTCAAATGAAGTTCTACTCAAAACCCTAACTAGCTTTACGTCTATCGACGTGCACTGCAAAATGCTCAACTAAAATGTGACCTAGGCTTTTCTCACAATCTTTATAAAAAAAAATTATTGAGACCCTAAGAGGGCTGTTTTAAACCACCCTCTTAGGATTGCCTAAGCTACACTCTTAGGTCTAAGAGGGTGGTTTATAACCACCCTCTTAGGTCTAAAAGGGTAGTTATCCTAAGAGGGCAGTTTTTAACCACCCTCTTAGGATCTATTAAGGTGGTTTTTTACCACCATAAAAAATTTTCTTACTTTAGTTGTTGTTAAAGCCTTTTTTTGGCGTAGTTATAGAATGATAGAGGTATCCTGCTACCACTTGTACCTCTTACCACATGTAACCCAATCCTATAATTAACACTCAATATATTACCATACTTCATAGGAGAGGATGCTACAACTTTAATGGAGCACCTACATCACATGGTGAGCCATTAAGGTTAAGAATTAACTAATATAGATCAGAAGGATAAATATTAGGTCCCATATGCCATTGTTTTTTAATGTTTAACCTCCATATCATCTGTCCCCAACAATTTAATCTACCATCTTCCAACCTACTCCTAAAATCAATCTTGTAAGGACCCAAACTTCTTTCCCTACTCTACTGTATCCCTCAACAAGTTCTTACTCCTTCGAGCTTAATGAAATTTGGAATCTACCAAGATCATTCTCCAATGAGGTCATAACCATCAAGAGACAACAAGGTGCCTAGATGTTTCAATACCAAAACTATATAAAACCTCCCTTCGAACAAAATAACCAAGGCTATAGGCCTCCCCCTAATGGATACCAAAGACCCAAGTTCCAAGGCATTAGGAATGCAAGCTAGCCTTAAAGAACTAATCAACAAATATTTCCTACGTTGGAATACATATCCCTAGTGCATGGTATTATCCATATCCCAATGTCTATTATTCTAATTCTTGCCTTAGGATAGGGACTCAGTAGCACCAAATGAAGTTGTATATGCTCAGCGTTCCACTTTTTACCCAATGATAGAGGCACAAGTGCAAAGGCAACCTCCTCTAGTTCAACCACCCAACTCTGACCCAAGAGTGAATTATATACCTATAGATTAGACCTTGATAACATGGGATGAGAAAGAGGTATATGTATTATACAATAGAGCATGTGCCTCAATGCCAAATAGACCACAAGTCTAATTATACTATATGACATATGCTAAAAGGAAGATGATAGAGAAGCAAGAGAAGGTGGACATCAACACTTAAAGCAGATTTTCAATTATCCTTATAAAGAGCACTTCTATGGTTGCATCCCACTAGAATGTGCAAAACCCTCTAGAAAATACTAAGAGGATTACCTCCAAAGTTCCATAGTAATGCACTCTCATTTTGGAACCATCTAAATCTCCTCAATCGGTTGTAAACATACCTAGATCTTAGTGGGTGTTGAGTGTAACGCAAAAGGTATCCTCTATTGGATTATTTTATGTGGTAGATCATCTAAAGAAGTATACCATAGACACACCTATTTGGAATATTTAATCAGTATCAAAGTAGATTAAGAACTTAGAGGAAGATTATAAAAGGAAATAATGCTAAAGATACATGCAGTCCTACAGATATCTAGACTTGGTAGTCTAGGCCAAGCTAATGCCTTTTTACCTGACCTTGATCTATGGTGACACATTGATCCACAAATCCTTAGTAGATTTTATCGACATGCCCAAAAACATAGTGGATGCATTGGAGTTGGTATACAAACTAGTCAACATCAGGGTGGTTCAACTAGATGGCACTTCGATATAGATCTTAGGACTAGTAAAATACCTACCTCTTGCATTGCAAGCTTACCCAGATCTAACAATCCATCATAGCATTACAATTTCAATATTTGCCTATCAAGAGACTTAATTACTAATATTGGAGGCTATTTATCCCTATATTTGATGCATATGCTACTCAAAACTAGATATGGGACCAAGCTCACAATTTTATTGAAACCCTTGCACATCCACCATGTAGAGCATGTGCTTTCGATGCAAACAAATAATGACTAGGCCTACATTGCTGAGGAGGTACAATTTGGGTCAAGATTATTAGTTGATAAAGTTCATTCTTCCATTCTAGATAATCACATGGACTAATGAGTAGTTGAGATATGGGGTTTAGATCCCTATGGGAAATTTGAGTTGCTCATAAGATGGATTTTAATTATGAAGACTCTTTCATGGCTCCTTTTACATTTTTTATAACCTTATGATCCTTCATGCAAGGGATCTTGCTATATAAAATAATCAAAGCAAAACATGAGTCTGTATATATATAAGCTATCTCGGGTTTCCCATATGATGGCTCCTCATGTTTTGTTTTCATTATTATTTGTATCAATATCCCTCGCATGAAAGATCATATGGTTACAAGAAATGTAAAAGGAGCCATGAAAGAGTCTGCACCATTAAAAGCCATCATATGAGTGACATCAATGGCTTGTGTAATTCTTAAATAAGGGAAGTGAGGATATTTTTAGAAGCAACAAGATCTATTAGATCACAAAGTTAGTAAAATACATGGTGGGCCTATGCTAAGTCTCGAGACCAAAGTAACATGAGTCATCTAATCAACCAGAAATGTAACACCCTCTTTTTACACCAACCTTGCAAAATGAATTAGAATGATGTGGGTCATAGAGGAATAGTACTTTTGCCAACCTTGCACATCTCTGCATGATTCAATCCAATACCTTAGAAAGGGTGATAGTCTATTCTCGTCATGTTGGAAAAAGAGGGAGTAAACATGTATGGAACTAATTTATTATGAAAGGGACAATAGTTAATCTGAGAAATAGAGATTGTATTTTTGGAGAACATGATGATCTCCTTACACTTGCTCTATAAAAAAAGGGGATAAGCTCAAATGAGATGAATTTAATATGAAAAAAGTGATGGGTGCATCCCACTAGCTTTGGGTGAGAAGATGATATAAATTCACATAATGTGAATTTAATATTGATAGGTGATTTTATTTTCATAGAGAACATCCATAAGAGAGTGTTGTGCCTTTGTTTCCATCATCAATTAATGAATACTCAAGCAAATAAGAGTCTAGAGAACACAAGGAGAATAGTTACAAAACCTAGTAGCGAGAGGAGTAAGTTATAGATGTAGTTCTCAACCTTTCCATTTTTTCTTCTCATGCTTCCTTTTGACTCCATTCCAAGTAGATAAGGTAACATTTTTCTGGGCCCTACATCTCCAACAAGCAGGAAATCCCTTATGAGTCATCAAAGTTGTAGTGAAAATTCACTACACCCAAAGGAGGCCCACCTTGGCCACTTTTAACAATTCAGCCTCATTAAGAATCCAGTTGACAATTTGAAATAAAAGAAAAAATATGAGGGCCATGCCCACCATCAACTTTAAAATAAAATATGAATGCTAATATTCTAGGAAAAATTAGGCGATGAAGAGGTCAAAAGTAGCATTCCTCATTGATTTCCTAGATCTTCTATGAGCATTGATTCAAAGAAACACAAGTAGAAAATAAAGGAGTTGAAAAAATAATTTTTTGCTATGGGTCAAGAGATGGACACTTTGCAAGGACAATGCCATGTCATAGAAAAGATAAAAAGGTATCCTATCAAAAAATATCAATTGTTAAAAAATGTCTCCCGCCCCCTCTGTGTGCTCTTTGCCCTCTGCCCTCGGTCCTGTTAGCCATGCTGCTGGCAGACCACCGTCAGGAGCTCCCTCCCCCGTGGACGCTCTGGAGCTTGGGGAGATCCCCCCAGACGGTCTTCCATTGGGGCCCGACCCTGGGGGGACCTCAGCTGTATCGTATCTACAGAAGGTGGTTGGGCGCCCCCAACCCTCTCCCGTCTCCGTCCCTGGTCGCCCTGACGTCATTTTGGATGGTGAAAAATTGATCCTCCCAAAGTCTCTAATGAAGGAAAAGCTTTCCTTTGAATCCCTTTCCCTCGTAGGCAAGTTTGTTGGAGGGAGACCCGATATGGAGTCCATTCAAAAATGGGCTAGCTTTAAATGGCGCTTGCGGGGAGATCTCCAGCTGCTGGCCCTCACCAAAGGGTTCTTCCTAATCTGCTTGAATAACCAAGAAGACCACGCTCGCATCATGACAGGAGGCCCATGGTTCTTCGGCAGAAAAATCTTGTTTTTAAGGAAATGGGGGGAATATTTCTGCCCCAGCACACAGGACATCAATATCGTGCCTATATGGGTTCGTCTCTCGGAGCTTCCCATTCATTTCTACCACGAAGACATCCTTCACTGGATTGGAGACTACATTGGAGAAACGGTGGCCCTAGACCCTACAACAAAAGCTCGATCCCGCATGGCCTACGCCCGCATCTGCGTTAACGCCAACTTAGCCTCCAAGCTCCCCACCCGCATCAATCTCATTTATGGTGATTTCCACTGGTGCCAGGCCATTGAATACGAAAATAAGCCCCCCTTTTGTATCGAGTGCAACTCGCAGGGGCATCTTCGTTCCCAGTGCCCCTCCCTTAAACCCCAGTGGCCTGTCCCTGGCAAGGAGGCTCTTCCTCGACGTGGTGATCGGCTTTCCAGAACAGACGAGCATTGGTAGGAAAGCTATTCAAAGGGATCCTCAGAGGTCTCCCACCTTCAATCCTTCTTCGAATCTTGACCAGGTATGTTCCATGTTTGCTTTCCCGAACAGGTTTGGTCCTCTTCAATCTTCGGAGGATGAGATTCTCTTTCCTGAATCTATCCCTGCATCCAATCCCCTGCCCCAAGGAATGTCCTCCCCCTCCCTCTCAATACCTAGACCTTCCAGGCCTTCCTCTGTCACCCCTTCAGATCCCCTTGTGGAACCCTTACTTTTTCCCAACCCCTCCCCCTCTCTAGATGCCCATGTTGAGGATCCCCTCTCTCCCTCTGAGTCAGACTCAGATTCCCTGGATCGAATCCCCACCATCATCACTAGAAGAAAGAAAGCCCCAGTCAACTCTAGTTTGGAAAGGAAAAGAGGGAGACCCCCTAACAACGAGTTAAACAGGAAAGAGACCGAAGATCAAGTGGTAGATGGAAGCCAGCTAACCTTGTCAGAAACCCTTTTCAGTCACCAGAAATATGATAGCAGAAGTTCCAAACCTCCTTCTACCCTTAGCAAAGGAGGCAAAAAACCCCCCAAATCATCGAGATGAAGATCCTTTCATGGAACATAAGGGGTCTTAACAGCAGGAGCAAACAGAGGTTAGCTCGATCCATAAGGAAAGAAAATAATCCGTCCATTCTTCTCCTTCAAGAAACCAAGATTGATATTAACAGAACTACAAGCATTGCCCCCAAGGTTTGGAAAAAGGGGCAATGAGTAGCATCTCCAGTAGAAGGGCCGGTAGGAGGCCTCCTATGCATGTGGAACCCTGAAGTGGTAGAGGGAAGAATCATATCTTATTCGAACAGATCCCTAAATATGGCATTTTACTGCAAAGAAAAGATATTTGCATGGGTGCTTTCCAACATATACGCTCCCAACAACCCCATGGAAAGGAATAACATGTGGGCTTCTCTGACTCTCATGAAGAACGCAGTGTCCAACCTTCCATGGATGGTGGCGAGGGATTTCAACTCCCCCTTTATGCATCTGAGAAAAAAGGGGGAACCAATCTGCCATATAAAAGCATGAGCGATTTTCAGCACTTTGTCTGTGACAACGAACTCATGGATATTCAGCTCCGGGGACACCAATTCACATGGAGCAATAGAAGGGTCGGGGCTGACCATATTCAAGTTAATTTGGACCGGTTTTTCCTATCCCAAGCAGGCTATTCCCCTGTTTGGTGACACCTCCCTCCTTCCCCTTCCCCGCATAGGCTCAGACCACTCCCCCCTCCTTCTGGAATCCAACATAGCCCCTTCCTTCAAGACCCCCTTCCGGTTTGAAAGCATGTGGATCCTCCACCCGGAGCTCAAACAGAGGATCATGGAGTGGTGGGCCACTCCTGTCCAAGGATCAGCCATCTCCCGTGTGTCTCAAAAGTTGAAGATCATCAAAGAGGGACTCAAAATCTGGAACAAGGAAGTCTTTGGGGATATTTTCAAAGCCAAAAGGGACATCTCCGACCACCTCAAACTGCTTGATCACCAAGGCTAGCTCAACCCCTAGACTCCTTCAATGAGGGAAGAGGAAAAACTTTTACTTGCAGAGCACCACAACATTCTGGCCAGAGAAGAATCCTTCTGGAGACAGAAGTCCAGGGCCCTGTGGCTCAAGGAAGGGGATGCCAACACCAGTTTTTTCCATGCATCCACTCTCCATAATAGAAGCTCTAACAAGATCAGGGAGCTCCGCCTCACCGACGGGTCATCTACCCAAGACATTGTCAAGATCCGCCAAGAAGCTTCTTCCTTCTTTGATAGCCTGCTGAATTCAGAGATCCCCCTTGACCGGCCTGCCCAGGTTTCCCTCCTTGACAACATCCCTCCTCTCATTACTCTGAAGATGAATCAGCTCCTGACTCAACCCTTGGAGGCCAAAGAAATCAGAGCTGCCCTTTTCTCCATGAAGGGTGACAAGGCCCCTGGGCCTGATGGGTTCCCCCCCCATTTTTTCCAAACCTACTGGGAGGTGGTTGGAGAAGAGGTTCTCAACGCAGTTTAGGAAATGTAGCTCACAAAGACCATCCCTCGTGGGATCAATTCCACTTTCATTGCCCTTATTCCCAAGAGCCCCCAGAGCAAATCCTTGAATGACTTTCGACCCATTAGTCTGTGCAACATTCTCTACAAAATTCTAACCAAATCCCTGGCTCAAAGGCTCAAGAAAATCCTCCCCTCCATCATTGACCCCTACCAAGGTAGCTCCGTTGAAGGGCGATCCATAACTGATAGTATCATCTCCCTCCATGAATCCCTTCACTCCTCCCTGTGCAACAAGCGAGCTGCCATGTTTATCAAACTGGATATTAGCAAAGCCTTTGATAGAGTCGACAGAGACTTCCTACTTCAGGTTCTGGATAAATTTAGATTTCATAAAGAATGGACTGCTCTCATCAAAGGTTGCATCTCAACCCCCTGGTTCTCAGTTTTGGTCAACGGGTCGATGGCTGGTTACTTTCCAAGTTCAAGAGGAATTCATCAGGGAGACCCCCTGTCCCCTTTCCTCTTCATCATTCTAGCTGAATCCCTGGGTAGGGCAATCAAAAGGGTTGTGGACGACGGTGGCATCTCTGGGCTGCGAACTTCATCTCTCTCCCCCCCTTATCCCACCAGCAATTTGTGGACGATACCATCATTGCTACACGGGCCTCTGTCCCTCAGGCCAGATGCGTCAAAAGGATCCTTGACACCTACGCTGCTGCTGGTCAGGAAATAAACTACACAAAAAGCAATTGCTATTTTCTTCACACCCCAGGCATCAGACAAAGAAGGATTGCCCGCATCCTCCAATGCTCCATTGGCAAACTCCCCGTGACCTATTTAGGCCTCCCCTTGTTCACCCACAACCCCAAGAATGCCATGTGGGATGGGGTTATTGATAGATTTAAGCGTAAGTTAGCTGCTTGGAAAGGCTCCCTTTTGTCCCAAGCAGCTAAGTCTACGCTCACCATGGTGGTTCTTCAAAGCATTCCAGTCTACTTCATGTCGATATTCAAAGCTCCTGCCTCCGTCCATGCCAAGATCGAGCAAATTTAGAGGACCTTCCTTTGGAGAGGACCAGAAAACTCTAGTAAATTTCACCTGGTCAGTTGGGAAAAGGTCTGCCAACCCAGGGATGCTGGAGGCCTAGGTTTGAGAAGGTTGGTAGATATGAATCTTGCCTTGTTAGCCAAACAAACGTGGAAGCTGCTTACCAACTTCAACGTGGAGTGGGTCTCTATGATTCAGGACAAATATTTGAAACATAATTCTTTGCTAGACAGCAACATCCTCTCCAATGGGTCGACTTTCTGGAAAGCGGTCCTCCATGCCAGATCCCTCGTATCCAAAGGAACCAGATGGATTTTGAGGGATGGGTCATCCATCAGTTTCTGGGACAACATCTGGATCAAAGATAAACCTCTCAAAGAGTATCCCTATTTTTTTGTTTTACGTCAAGAGTCAGAAAGAGAGTGGGGACGAAGGGTAAAAGACTATATTGACCATCACAATCAATGGAGGTGCTTCCCAGGCAGAGCAAGATCTCATTTGTCTGAATTGTTAAAAACTCACATCATTCCCATGGTGGCTACTCCTGACCGCCTGATCTGGGCCAAGACTGATAGTGGTGATTTCTTAGTTAAGTCTGCTTACTCCCTCCTCGAGAATCCCCCAAGAATATCCTTCCCTCCTACTGCGGTCTGGGTCAAAAAACTCATTCCCAAGATTGGGTTCTTTGCTTGGATTGCTATCCAAAACAAGGCGCTTACCACCGACAACTTGATGAAAAGAGGGATCCCTATCCCCAATAGATGCCATCTGTGTTTATCCGACTGGGAATCGGTAAACCATCTGTTCGTTGATTGCAAATTCACCAAAGAAGGTCTTGACTTCTTGAATTCATCCTTCCAGATTCAGTGGGCCCGTCCCAATTCCTTGGTGGAGATCTTTGCCCAATGGCCCTCCCCTTTTTGTCATCCCAAAATTGCCTTCCTTTGGAAGATCTGCCTCCATCATTTTGTTCTAGAAAATCTGGCTAGAACAAAACCACAGGGTCTTCTCTGGGACATCCTCCAATCCCATTACTACAGCCAGTAAATCCCTCATTTACACCATTGAAAACTTCCAGCTCATCCCTTGGGCCTATACCCCCCTTAGCTAGGTGGAAGTCTCCATCCTCACCTCCCTCAACATCCCCATTCCCATTTTGGACCCTCCCGCCCCCCATCCTCGATCCTCAGTAGTTTGGCATCCTCCCAAGGCTGGGTGGATCAAACTAAATTTTTATGGCGCATCTAAAGGTAATCCAGGGTTGGCTAGAGCTGGGGGTGTCATGAGGGATCATCATGGAACCATTATTCTCGCCTTCGCAGAGAACCTACATCATCAGACCAATAATGTCGCTGAGGCCTGGGCTTTGTGGAGAGGCCTACAGCTCATCAAGGACCAACGCTCCGGTATCCATATTGAAGGTGACTCGGCCATAGTCACTGGTTACCTAAAGTCAAACAAGCAACCCCCGTGGAACATCCGGACGATGATTCTCAAATGCAAAGCCCTCCTGCACCAGCACAACCAAGTGGATTCTAACCACGTGTACAGGGAAGCGAACAGAGTCACTGATGGGCTAGCCAATTTTGGGCTGAGCAGACATTCCCTGACAGTTTGGCACCATTCTCTCCCACCAGAGATCCTCCAGCTGGCACGTTCTGAAGCCATCTCAGGCATGTGATGTCCCAGCCATTTTGCACCAGTAGGTCATGGACGAGGATGTCATCGACATTGATCCTTAGATGGGCGTTGGTTCGTGTTTCGCTGGTTTTTTGTTCGTTTTCTAGTTCACTGAATGTTTTTTGGGTTTTTCTGTAAGGCCCCCTGTTCAACCCCTGCGCGGGTTGCAGTCTCTTCATTTGCGGTGTATATTCCCCTGCGTGGGAAGTTGCGAGCCTGGTCCCTTCCCTTAAGGGATTTTTTGCTGATTTTTATGTCTGCTTTCTTGTTGTAATTCTGGGGTAGGGACCCAGTTAAAACCCTTTCAATATTATCTTTCAACTTACCAAAAAAAAATATTGATCGTTGATTTTAACTAGAGTAGAATTTGATAACCCATAGATACGGGGAAAGAATTTGAGGCACCTAGATCATAAAATCCCATCATCTCTTTGGTCGAAGGGAAGATTCCTCAAGCCAATGATTCTCAACCTAGGGAGATGGTAAGAACATTGTTTCAAAATAGTTTTTATACATGATATTCTATGAGAAGAGCGATTAAGGCTCATAATTGCAAAATATCCTAGAGCTTATACATGACTTTATAGGGAAAATCATTGGTATCTTAAAGACAATAGTTGTGAGGAACCCTTCAATACTTATCTAGAGACCTTGAGATCACCAACATTGAATGTGAACCAGTCCTTTACTCATTTTTGAGAGGAACTTTTAGAATTAATGGCATAGTTTTGGAAGTAAGGAAAACCCTAATTTTTATGTATAAATAGGGGTTTCATTTCATTTTAGATGCATTGGAGAATGTCTCCTCGTACCTTGCATATAGCCTTGTAAGCTTTTCCTTTCATTTTTCTCTTATGTGTATAAGTTGGACTCGAGCATTTAGTTTTTTTCTAAAGAACATCGATCCTCTTTTGGTCTCACGTATTTATAATCATATTGCATGTATGAAGCTATGACTAATTTTTCTTTGTCCTACTTCTTATGTATGTTTGAAAGCTTGGATGTGGATCAAAATCATGTTCACTTTCTAGCTATTAGTAGGTAATAAATATCTTCATTTAGTTCTTTTGGCATAGAAGAGGTTTAGATATTGGTGCATTAACTACTTTTAGGTTTTATTTTATGCAAATTTTACTTTTCCCACACATTTGATTGTTTGTGAATCTCTTCCTCCCTTTTCCTTTATGAATGCAAGTAGCGTAGGAGTAGCACATTGAAGATCACATTTGACAATGAGTCGACCTCAACAAAATTTTGCAGGTTTCCCCACAAGTTCTCACGAAGCTTTCCATTGTGTCACTCACCACGAGTCACGGGTGTCCATGTGTGTTGGGCCACCATCACAAGTGTCCCAGACACTCTGAGATAATAACAATAACTATGTTTAATTTATTTATTTTTTATTATTGTTAATATTATTATTTTTATTTATTTATTTATTTGTTTATTTTTAGGACCACTTTTATTATTTTAAAGTTGGATTTATTCTAGAATTATATATGTTTTTTATTTTTTTAAATATTTTTTTAGTGGGTTATATGGGATTGAAATAGACCCCACCCGTATTACATAATCACCACATAGTGGTATTACAACAAATCTTGGATATTATGCTTTAAATAAAATTATTTTATTTTTAATTAGAAATAGAATTTAATTATATATTAGATTTCATATGGTTTGTTGCCTCTTCATTTTCTTTTTCACTATAATTCTATCTATTTAATACCCACTCTTCTATATCTTTTTTGATCTTATGAGGGTTGTTGAAGGTAAAATTTTATACATCTAGAAAAATTTCCACATTGTTTTCCATAAATTATTATGTTTTATAAATATGTTCAGTGACAATATTATATCTTTATCTATGGTTATTATCGAATGAGATGAGCTCAATCGATTAAATTCCTTGACTTTCAAGGAGGAGACCCAAGTTTGAATCTTGTTAAGCGATATATACATCATTTCTAAGCTTTTATAATATCGTTATATGGTCATGATGTAATATGGGTGGGACTTGTTTCAATCCCATATAACAAATTAAATGTATAAGAACTATTCAAATTAAAACTATCTTCTTAAATCACTTTTATAAATGTATTAACTTAAATATGCTTAGACATGGGTGAGTTCCTTCGTGAAGGATTAGAATTTTTTCTAAAAAATATCTCATCTTTTAAGAGTCATATCTTCGCGAAGGGTTCTTTGATTCAATTCATTATTGGACCAACTTGTGTGAAATTAAAATAGCTTTAAAATGAGTGGCGTTATGAAAGAATCCAAACAATATTGAGGGAGATACAACCCTGTGAATTCAACCATCTAGAACAAGGGCAATGACAATTTTTCAAGTCATGAAAAATGAAATTGCAAATATTTGTCAACTAGGATTCAAATGATGGGAAGAGCAATGAAGGGCTAGGACTTCAGTGAGGCAAGATATTCTATTTGGACATATAATTTTTAGCTAAGTTTTTTTTCCTTCTTTATCTTAGAAATTTTGCATGCAAATTATTATAAAGTTTTTATCAAATATTACATTTGCTATAGGAAATTCTAATCAATTTCAATATATTTTGAGTTTTAGTTAACTTTACGTGGACTGATTTATAGTTGAATCCTTAGAATCATCTCTAGTGGTAGATGTTAGTGAGCACACCTCAGATAGATCCTTGTTACTCTAAGATAGGGTAACTTTTGGTAAATTAAATGGGGATTGACCAAGGGCTTCATCCTTGAGAAAATGAATTGATAGGAGTTGGAAGTATCTAGGAGTGATTCTATCATTTCTTCCCAAAGGTTTCTTCCTAACCATTTTTTTTTCTAGGGAAGAAAGAGAAAAAATCCTAAAAGGGTGTCCTTGGTTTACGGGAAGAGTATGACTCTTCCTCTCCCCTTGGTATGAAGGTTTTTCACTTGAAAATGTAAATTTATCCCTAGTACTAGTCTAAGTTAGGATTTTTGGGTTGCCCATTAAATTTTGGGAAGTAGATACCTTCAAGGAAATAGGCAACACTATGGGAGAATTCCTTGAGATTTTAGATACTATGAGAGATGGATTCTTGGTTGTTTATGCTCGAATATTGGTAATAATTGATATAAGTAAAGCTCTACCAGAATTAATCATTCTTAAGTTTGGGGATACGATGTGGATCCAAACCATAGATTAATAAAATATATCTTTTAAATGTAGAAGATGTCATGAGGTGGGGTATATTGAGAGATCATACCCTAATAAGAGCCCAACATAATCATATGTATAAAATCACAAGAGAAACTTACAAATGGTTATGGATGAAGATGGTTTTCAACTTCCAAAAAAATAGATCTAGAAAAATGAAAGAAAAAATAGTGAATACCAGTAATGGAGGATATTGGAAGTAATACCAAATATTTTGAGGCATTAGCCTATGAAGAAAAAGTAGATGAAAACTTAGAGGACACAGTACAACAGTTTCAACATATTAACAAGGAATCGTCTATTCAATACGATCTTGATTTAAGAAATATCATTCTCAATGAAACTAAGGAATGTGTCTCATCAGATTTTGAAGACTCTATTGAAGTACCATGCACCATTCAGGAGAAAAAAATTGGTAAATAAAATGTAGTTTTAGAAGTTTATAAATCTACCATTAATAAGGAAATACCAGAAAATGAGTTGGAGAAGTCAAAAGATTTTGTAGTAGATCTAGGAGAGGATAAATATGATGAAAAATAAAATTGTGAAAGAATATTTAGGAATAGAATAATAAGACCTACTCCTGATATAAGCAAGACAAAAAGAGGAAAACCCTCAAATTATCAAGCAATATCTAGGTAAGCAAGAGCAAACATAGATAAAGGAACACAAACTAAGTTGGTTGAACTTCTCTTTACCAAACAACAAAATGATATTGGTAATATGAAAGTGGGGATAAAAGCTCGTAATGAGACAAGGGGTGCTAATGCTACTTCAAATTAGAGGTGTATTAGGGACCTATGTTTAAGTAATAAGCCTGATATTATTTGTATCTAGGAAACTAAAATGACAAAAGAAGAAGTTTCAAAAACTATGAAAGAGGTATGGGCAAGATGTGAATGGGATGTTATGGATTCTGAAGGAGTGACAGGGGGAATTCTAATTTTTTTAAATCCTTTTAGAACCTCTTGTGTAACAATTCATAAAACAAGCTATTGGATAACCTCTTTAGTCACTTACTACTTTATTGATATTCATTTCATTATTATCATTGTCTATGGACCTACAACTCAGTTAGGTAGATTAGAAGTTTGGAGTAAGATTGAAGCCTTTGTGAGAAGTAAATACCAAGAAATCTGATTTATAATCATAGGATATTTTAATTCCATAACCAAAGTGGATGAAAATTTTGGTGGAATTAGGAAATTAACTCAAAGTATGAGAGGTTTCTTAGCTTTTATTCAAAACAATAATCTATGGGAGGTTGAGTTTGAAGAAGATAACTATACTTGGACCAACAACATGAGAGGCTATAACCTAATAGAAAAAATATTAGACAGATGCATTCTCTCATATCATTGTATAGATGAAGGAACTTGTGCTAAAATTAATACCTTAACAAGGATTGGTTCAGATCACTGGCCAATAAGAGTTAAAAATGGTGGTAGGTGAATTCAAAAAAAGAAATATGAGCATATGTGGGAAGACCATCCTAAATTTGTTGATATGATAGCTCAAACATGAAACTCTTCAGGTAATGGTGGGTTGTATGCTCTTCCAAATCAAATAAAATCTGACATCTAGATTAAATGAATAGAATAAGAACACTTTTGGAAACATATTTTAGAATAAACAAGAACCGAAAGATAAACTTTTAAATTTTCAAAAAGGTGATCATAATAATCCAAGCTCAAAGGAAAGAGAGTTGCTTAGTGAATATCATAATATTTTGAGTAAGGAAGAGAAATTCTAGAGATTAAAATCAAGATAGACATAGTTAAAAGGAGATAAAAATACAAAGTTTTTCATAGGATGGCTATAGTACAAAAATCAATATCTAGAATTAGTAGAATTAAATAAATAGAAGGGGTTTGGATTGAAGATCAAAGTGAAATTAGAAGAGATAAAGTATTTTTATCATAAAATTTTAGGATCAGAGGAGACTAAAGTTCTTAATGATAAACTTCTTCAAGATGATCCTTCAATTATAATGAATGAAGATAATAGGAAATTGATAGATCCTATTACTCTAGAAGAAGTTCATTTATCTCTTTTTATCACAGCCCGTCCCCATTGATCCTATTCAAAAGGATATTAATTGATTTGAGGGATCAATTAATGCCTAACTAAAGGGGTTGTTGGCCCTAAAGATTTTTACAAAATTCTAATTAAGGGATTTTGTGAGGATTTAGGAAATGATTAATTATATTTTGAAAAAAATAATTCAATTTAGTTTAATTAGAAGCTAATTAGGGCTTTTGTGAAATATTAATTGGAGGATTTATCTTTTGTAAAAATTAATACAATCTAATTTATTAGGTTTAAAACAACCTAATATAATACCATTAGATGATCCAATTTTGATTGGACTAAAAAGGGGCTTTAGAATAATTAAATAATATAAGGATTACCCTATTGCTTGAGAAACTATTCATATTCCCTACATGGATTCTATACATTGGTAGAAATTAAGGGAATATTCCCCTTTCTAATCCCAAATAGTGTTGAATTTGTAAGGTTATGAGACAAAGGGGACACAAAACAAATAAGATCACTTACCTTATCCCTATTTCGGCCCTCTTCTACTTTTTAGATTACCCTTCACATGGCTTGAAATGTCTTATTTGAATAAAGGCATCTTTTATTATTAAAATAATAGCCACCATTGGGCTTATGAAAATATAGGAATACTTTTTATAGAGGGTAGGTTTTTAGTTTCAATGGGGATATATGCAATCCAAGGAGGATAGGACTAGCTTGAATCACGAGAAGTGGAAGCGGGGAATTGGGAGATAACTTTGTGGCTATAATCCAGGTTAATTCTTCCATGTAATCAATATACTTTGCTTCTTTAAATTAAAGGAATTTTCTTTTTATAAAAAATTTATGATAAATTTCTAGAAACCTGTGATTGCACATATCTAAAGAAATTAAAGTGTTTGATTAATGGGTTCGAGTATCGATTTATTTAGTGGTTAATGATTTACAATATGACAGTGTTCAAATACTCATTCTTTTTTATGACCCTAAGTTCACAACATAGATTTTTAACCAAACTAATTTAGGAGAGTTTTTCAATGGGTTCGAGTATCGATTAATACTCATTCTTTTTTATGACCCTAAGTTCACAACATAGATTTTTAACCAAACTAATTTAGGAGAGTTTTTCAATGGGTTCGAGTATCGATTGATTTAGTGGTTAACGATTTACAATATGACAGTGTTCAAATTCTCATTCTTTTTTATGACGCTAAGTTCACAACATAGATTTTTAACCAAACTAATTTAGGAGAGCTTTTCAATTCACACTAGCTATAATAGTATATAAACAAAAATGTTTACTACAGCCTAGGGAGTAAAGGCCCGAAGGCTAGAAAATGCCCAAACAACCAATAAGTTTTTACCTATTCAGTAAAATCAATCAAATTAAGTTTATCACTGTGCCACTTCAAAGTACGTTTATAGTCTCCATAACCACCTTATGGTGGCTACTTTGCTTAGTGTGTAGGAACAATTTTAATTAAACGATACATCCCCTATGTAGTGCATGTGGGATATAACCCCAGGTGTGAAAGGACGATATTCTAGCATTGCCCTCTATTGTAAAATGAACTTTTATTTCAAACTACGTAGAAGATAAATTTACGGCTTGTAAATCCAATGACTCTCCTTATGAAATAGAGCAAGTCCCTTTTCCCGTAGACAGGACTATGGTTAAATTTTAATGTTTTGGAAATAAGACAAGCCCCTGCAATATTATGTTTTGATAGCCAAACAGTATATGAAACACTAATTTTACCTTGCAGTTTAACCTATCATTGATGCTTGCAATCTACCATATAGACATCACTATGCGATTTTGATAGGGAGTCATATCAGATTCATCGCAGTGAGAGTTTCTTGAATTAGTCCTATTTCAACCACCTCCTTGTGTTGTGCTCAAACCTTCAAACCAGTAGCAAAGACTTCCACAATAAATCTATAGGTCTTGATAGCAATTGTAGATGTCCATTTGATCGAAATATTGGTGTGGTCCATTCGATTACCGAAATAGTATTTTCTCATGGATGAATATTTTGCCATTGTTGCTTGATCCATATAGGTATTCGTCTATGTTTCGATCCTACAGGTTGTTATCTCGATCTGAAACAAAATCTACATTTGTCCTGATGAAGACCCCTGAATCATTTTAGGTATAATTAATATGTGATAACACCTATGCTATCATTTGTGGAAGTTTTGATGTTGATGTTAGGAGTGTCGTTGATGCGTGAGGTTGCGATGGTGACGCCTACGTTCAAATAAGCTTATAAGGAAAGAAATGACACTTCCCTTGTTGTCCCACACTCAATGTATGATGGATGTGAAGTATAATAAAATAATCCCTACATCATTAATAAAATAACCTGTACTCAATCATGAAGGTGGTCATCGAATGATGACTACTCACTGCCAGTTGGGGAAATACAGTGAAGGAAGCTCAACTTGTTGACCAAGTTGATTTGATTTTACTCATGGTTTGCTTGATTCGTCAGGTTATTAGTGTGTTTGGACCCTAATCAGATAGGGCAAATAATTTTAAATATTATATAAACATATAGGTATGTGTGGCAGTTGATAAATGTGCTAAATAACCATTGCCTTGGGAATGGAGATTCCAAGGAATATACTAGGTTGTGTTGAGTAGGACTTAACTATTAGCCGTTAGGCTATATCGATATTAAATATGACTGTTACGATATTAGTTGTTAAGCTATATGACCGATGAATCACTAACATATTATGGTAGTCATTTGGTCTCACCCTTTTCAAATGATCATTTATATCAAAAGGGATTAATTCTTCTATAAATGAAAGAGTTAAGTAATAAGACCCTTGGTAAATATTAAAGGTGTTTTACCTTTAATAATGGAAAAACTAAATTAATAGAGAATAAGAATTTTAAATTGAATGTTTGAATGAAGCTTAATATGCCTTTAATTTGGATATTTAATAAAATATTAGGTGGATTGTCTTGATAAAAGGAGGTACTATCAATAATTGAAAATGAGATGGTTTTGACATTGTAAGAAATGAATAGATAGAAGGAGTTTGAACTCACTTAAACCATGGAATCTAAATTGATTAGAAGGGTCCTATTTTTAGCTTAGCATACATAGAACAATTACCACTTGATTAGATTGGATTATCAATGAAAGATCCATTATTGAGGAGATTATAAGATCTCCTCCTCCTAAACTTAGTATGGTTATTTAGTGAATTCTACCTATAATGGATTGAATGTGTATCAATATTGGAGAATGAATGGGGATTCATTCTTTGGGGGAAATTATGGAGTTTCCTCTTTGATAATTGATAAGATTTCTCCTTAATATGTATCTGAGGATCATTCTTAAACATATAGATCTAAGAATTTGTGAGGTTATTATGTCTCGTATTGCTGAATTAGAGAAAGGAAATGTGTATTTTCCTTATTTGCATCATGATTTGAAAGGGGAAAAAAGTGATTCCTTTATTTGTATAATTGATTTAGAAAAAGGGATCCATGGGATACCTTTCTATATTGTAATTATGATAGCTTAAGTTTATGAAATGGGAGGAGAATCATATTTTGGAGGCTGGGCTTATTCCTCGTGAGGGTTTCCAAGATATAACCTGAGTAACTCTATTTTGTGGCTTGCCTTTGATATTTCATATGGATGTTGCATTTACTTTCTAATGTGGTGTTATTTAGATAAATTGTGAATGTTGCATGAAATGGTATTTAAATGTTATTTACTTTCCAATGAGATAATGTTTTAATTAACAATAGAGTACTTTGCTTTAATGATTATGCATGGTCTTTTATTAAGATGGATATGAGAATGGAATTATGTTGTGATGATTTAA
This sequence comes from Wollemia nobilis, assembly GCA_028583015.1. NCBI lineage: Eukaryota > Viridiplantae > Streptophyta > Pinopsida > Araucariales > Araucariaceae > Wollemia > Wollemia nobilis. The sequence continues at coordinate 3,077,896 of JAQPPZ010001340.1, forward strand.
TTACAAAAACTTATGGATGCTTTAACCTAAAAGTACTATAGTAATGAAATATAAAATGATAACTAGTTTAGTGTAATCCGAGTTGGAGCTCAAAGGGTTGAAGCCCATAGATTGTAATTTATGCTTGATTTGTAGCTCAAACAAAGCCTTACATTTTGAGTAGCAGCTCGAATGTACATGTGGAGTAGGGGCTCACATATTGATGTAAAAATACCTCATGGTAATGTAATTAAATAATTAAAGTATATAACCAAAGGGATACCTTATATTAGAAAGGTGTTTGATAATTATTAAGATCAATTAAATCTTATGAATGAGAGGGGAAGATAATTATGCTTAAGATGATTATTCCAAGGACTATGTAAGTTTATCACATGGAGTGATAATTATCTTAGTTACCTCATCATGGATATGAGGGTAGTAACTAAGTAAAAAAGATTTGATGATCCACCATGGAAGTGGATAATCAATATTCAAGGCATATATCCATATCGTAGTAGTGGCATGAAGGCTTTGTAGAAGTTGGTCACTTATACTCAAGAGTGACTCTGACCAAGTCTTAATATCTCTTGATGACATATGCCTTGATAGCTTACAATCCATTTGGAATATCCTCATCTTATATCATGATTATGTTCTTCACTCTTTGAAAGATAAAAAAAACAAACAAAAAAAATCTAAGTGGATGAGTAGTAACAATTGGGGTTGTTACAGTTGGTATCAGAGCCCAGGCTAACTAATGGATTCTAGTTAGGTCCAGGTTAGCAAAATATATGGGCAAGAAGAACCATAGGTTGGTTCAAATATATTGATTGCTCACTTGAGCTATGGTTGTTAAACTATTATTAACAACATGTTAATTGTTAAAATTCTAGGCTAAATGGCTATAAGTGTACCTAGAAATTGAACATTGCATGAATTGGTGCAACATTGATATTATCTTGGGAGGATAATATATTTGATAAGTTATGGGGAGTAAGGAAATTAACCCCATTTGGAAATACAATTTCGTGATAATATCTTGTGATGTGGCAAGAGTATGATTGAGATCATATTTAGGAATTGAATGGTTAGCACCTTGTGGGGATACAAGTGTGAAGATAACCATGTAAGTTAGCTCATAAAAATTAAAAATTTAAATTACTAAAAATTAATTGAAAAGTAAACAAGACTGTGTATAGGAAGTGATGATTAGTCAATACACACTTTGTAAGGAAGAAGCAAACACTTCAAGATTACTTATGTGCAAGTCTTTCCTCCCACTATTGGAACCATTGGTGTATCCAAGTGGAAGAGCTAGGCAAACCCTCCATGTATGTGGGTCTTAAGCGGTGTACCTTAGACTCTTTTGAGGATTTCACTTGGCATTTGAGTGTCTCAGCTAAGCTTTCTCTTTACTATAAGTGTTGTAAAAATGGCAATAGGAGTTGATAATAAACCCCTAAGAGGAATATTTTGAAGAAATTCCATAAAAGCTAATATAGATGGAGTTAACCTAGAACTTGGAAAAATATCATGTAAAAATCAAATAATTGGGACTGATTATGATTAGATGATGAAAAAAATGCTTTACATTATTATTTATTTAGAGAGTGTAGACACCTAAAATGTGTCATGTTTAGGAAACCACTCATATGAGCACATCTGAAGACCATATGTCCAATTTTGGACCTTTACAAGAGCAATCAGTGGTCCTAACCACTCAAAATGGTAGTTTTAACTCATCCAAGCTTAGCCACTGTAAACTAGAGCGGCTGGATCTTGGCTGCTCAAGCTGAAAGCGACCAGACCTTAGCTTTTGCAGACAACAGTGGCCAAATCTTAGTCACTACATAGACAGCGACTAAGTCATAAAAATTTAATTTACCGACAAACAAGCCTAATTAGTGGTAGAAGTATTAGTTTACATACAATAAACTGAGCGGGGATAACTTTGCATTCCCCCTCACAACTAGTTTACATGGGAGACTCAAGTCCAAAGTTAGACTTCAGTTAACTAGATTTCAAACATAGACAAAGGACAAAAGCTTCTCATGCTAATAACCATTTTGCATAGGAGACTCAAGTGGGCAGTTAGACTTCAGTTAAATAGCCTCCAAACATAGACAAAGGACAAAAACTTCTCATGCTAACAAACAGTTTACATAGGAGACTCAAGTGGGCAATTAGACTTCAGTTAACTGGCATCCAAACATAGACAAATGACAAAAGCTTCTCATGCTAACAACCAATTTGCATAGGAGACTCAAGTGGGTAGTTAGACTTTAGTTAACTAGCCTCCAAACATAGACAAAGGACAAAATCTTCTCATGCTAACAACCAGTTTGCATAGGAGACTCAAGTAGGCAGTTAGACTTTAGTTAACTGGCCTCCAAACATAGACAAATGACAAAATTTTCTCATGCTAACAACCAATTTGCATAGGATACTCAAGTGGTCAGTTAGACTTCAGTTAACTGGACTCCAAACATGGACAAAGGATAAAATTTTCTCATGCTAACAACTAGTTTGCATAGGAGACTCAAGTGGGCAGTTAGACTTTAGTTTACTGACCTCCAAGCATAAATAAAGGATAAAATCTTCACATGCTAACAACCAGTTCGCATAGGAGACTCAATATTGGCAGTTATATTTAATTTAATTGGCTTCCAAACATAGAAAAGACAAGAAGCTTATCATGTTAACTTACACTACGCATGAGAAATTCATTCCTAGGGCTTAGACATAGACCTAGGGTTTCACACTATAAAATGTGCAAGCCTAAGAGCACCAAAGATATCCATAATCATCCATCCATGATAATCATCAATTCTAAGACCAAGGATGATATTTTAGTAGACTTCTTTGAGTGAAATTTTCTTGGAGAGCATACACAGCGAAGCCCTATAAAATTGGAGAGCAGATCTGAGCACCCTTGAGGAGAAACAAAGTGCTAGACAACTGAGAGGTAATCATCCATACACATATGGTAATCATTTAACATTAGTAGCAACTTAAGACCATAGTCTTTGGGTCTATAGATATGGATTTCATCTTAGTGATTGTTGTCCTGGATAGTGGCCCGCAAACCTAGTCTAGGGTTTAGGTGTTAGTTTCTCTTATTTTGCTTTATTTATATTTCACATCATTAGCATAAGATCCATTTTGCTTCATTTATTTGCTTTCATAGCACTAGTTTCATTACATTTATTATCATTGAGCATATTTTCTTTTATTGTCAGATTTACTATTAACAACCTCATCCAGGGAGGCAATCTCGCACATCTAAGTGTGTGCTATTGTTTTCATGATCACAGGACTACAAGTTCATCAAACAGATTAACAACATTCAAAAGTGCAAATATCCCTCCAGGAATCAAACTTGGAGAAGGAGGCATCTGTAAGCCCTCATACATTTTTGTATGTGGAATCGAGAAGCCTTTAAAAGTGCACCAACCCTTGCAAGGGGACATCTTACCCACTTGTAATTCATTATATCAAAATGGGTATCCCTCAGAGGGACCAACATGTAACCTAGTTTCAATATCAATAAAATGATCTCTCTTTGTTATTTTTGTGTTATATGCATTTCATGGTCTTTCATTTTCATTTTGGTATAATATTGCAAGTAGATAGTAAGTGGTGTGTGTGTCTCGGGGTCACTACAGATGGCGATCATGATGGGACCTCCACTGATTTTTCATTTTTCTTCCTGGATACTGACTTATTTTTGTATGCAGGACTAGTTGCTCTGGTCTACAATGTCTATAAATCAGAATCTCTAGTCTACAGTGGCCAAAAATTAGCCGCTCTAGTCTACAACGGCCAACAATCTTAGCCACTCCTGCTTACAGCGACCGAAATTCAGCCACTCTAATCAACAGTGACCAACAAAGAAGTGCAGCAGAGGGCAGAATTTCTATCATCTAAGCGAGATTCAAGGTTGGTACCCCTTCCCTGTATTCTCTGATTTTCTATCTGTATTTGATTTCGAGAAATATCAAACATAAATTAGATTAATTAGGAAAAATGAAAGAAAAAATAAATAAAAACTGCATTTTATATTTCCTAGGTTTATTTTAAATTTCCTCTAGGTGCTTCTAGGAATAGCTGACCTCTGCCTGTAAGGTTCGCCCTAGTCTCCTGTGTGCTAGGCCATTATGTTTTGGTTTGCATGCATGTGGCCCAATTAGTGGCTATTTTCATCACAAAATAGGAGAATGCATTAAAATCATATAGACTAGTTATAGATGCATTTGTCTTAAAATAAAATGTTCTTTTTAGGCATTGTAGGAAAATAGTCATGAATGTTGGTTGATGCATTGCTTTCTATTTCAAAATCTAAAAATAACCCCACACACTTGCACGTATCACAATAAACATTGGGAGGTTGGATTTCATCACCGACCCCCAATTTAGTTCGATGACATTGGAATTCACCTCCTTCCACCGGCTTGCCCCCTAGATATCCTAGAATGGAGTAAGGCACTTACTCATAGTGGTACTAGTTACTTATGTTCAAACTATCTCCCACTATTGGAACAATCATTGGTTCAGAGTGGAAGAGCTAGGTGAACCCCCCACTAGTATTTAAGCGGTGTACCCTAGTCTCTTTCTAAGAAAATCATGTTTGGCATGGGTGTTCTTGGTTCCTACTATGGATGAGTCCCATCATTCTAAATCCAAATCAAGAGCAAGAAATCAAAAGCAACAACACATCTAAAACACACTAAAACAAGTTCTTAGGATACACATTTAATCCTTAAAAGAGATAATCATATTATCTGCTTGGTGTGTTTCTTCATTGTTGGGGTAATCAACCTAACCATAATTTTTCAGAGAAATTTATAACACCCACAACCTTTTTCAGAAGTCAAAAATTTTATAACAAAAATTATGGCCGGGAGACCTCCCATGGTGAGCAATACCTTCAATCTAGAGAGGGAATCAGGTGTCATACCCCACACATCTCATTACACTAAGAGTTCAAATCAGTCCAATGATGGGCAAGATAGAGGGAAGAGAGTTGTTGACCTTGTTGCACAATTTGAAGTAGACAAGAACCCTCACACAGATTTGCAGAGGCATAGACCCAACACAACAAACTGATCAAATCGATCACATGGGTCACATGAAATTCAGAGAGAACAAATGCTCCAAGCTCAATTGGATGAGTGGAATCAAAATTATTTGAGACCAACTTCCAGAACCATAGTCACAGAATATTTTGCATCTGTAAGCTCACAAAGCATGACTGCTAAATGCACCACTCAACCTGGGGATGCTTCAAAGCGACCCCATAAATCTCATACAGAGTCTGACCACAAAGACACTTATCAACATACAGAATACACTGAATAAGTTACACTAGCTAGCCAAAGCAAAGAAATAGCATAAACCTCTTCTAGGAATCTATGAATCATAACTACAAGAACGAAGTCAAATAAGCATGAGTCTTCTATGACCGTGCAAGTTAACCGCATGTGACAGTTAGAAAATGCCTTGCACAAAGAGCGAGATCTGGTAGAAGCTCTCAAACATGATAACTAGAGAGAACGGTTGTTGCACCAATATGAGCAACGTTTAAGGGAGCAAGCTGAGCAGCTAGCTCATAGCAACCAACAAGCAAATAGAAATGATCATCAAAGAGATCAACGCGTTGACTCACCAAGAGAGAAGCGCACTAGACAAGAAGGAAACCTGCAACATAATCACTCTACAAATCATGAGCAAAATCCAACTAGTGGTGAAAAGGTAAACATGATAAATCAAGATCAGACACATCTCAAATCCTCTTATAGGAGGGAGGAGCATAGAATAAGACAAGTGGATAGAGGTTTATCTCCATTATCACCATGAATGGGTCTGCAAGAAAATAAACTCCTTACCTCAAAGGAATTCTAGGAACTTGCTGAAAAGATGAAGTCCTTTAAGAAACAAGAGACGGCTGGGAACCAACCAACATTAAGCAAAATACACAACCAACCATTGTGTCCATCAGTTCCTAGCCCTGCATATCCTAAGCATTTTGAGATGCCTAGGTTGGAGAATTTTAAGGGTGAAGAGGATGCACAAGAACATGTCACCAACTTTATCAATGCATGATTTCATATAGAATATAGTTATGCCCTTATGCTAAGAACCTTCATTATGACATTTTCGGGTGTTGTAACTCAATGGTTCAACCAACTGCCCAAGCATAGTATATCCAATTTTGAAAAACTAGTAAATGCATTCTTAAAATGTTTCTCTTTTGGTGCTAATAAGAAGGTGAACCTCTCAGACCTGGTGAACCTAATTTAGTATGATGATGATCCAGTCATGGATTATGGGGATAGATGGAGAAAAATTGTGGCAAAGTTATCATTTTCCATCCCGATCGAAGAACTAATCTGAATGTTCACAAAACATTGTCCTAAGCACATATCATTACTATTGCAACTATAGTAGTATGATACATTTGAAGAATCCTTGGCTCAAGCTAAGCTTATTGAAGATATAAAGTTAGAAGAAGGAGACATAAAGCTCTGTAGCGATAAAGAATGGAATGAGAGAATGCAACATCAACCACAACAGATCGAACCTGCACACATCAACCAAATTGCGTTAAATGTTCCAAAAGTAGCACAAAGAAAAAAACAAGAAAACTATCAGGCTTAGTATCCTACTATGTATTACAACCAGTGCAACAAGAATTAAGGCAGGGGCAAACAAAAACAACCCCCTCACAATTATACACCATTGTCTGAATCCTTGGCATCAATTTTCAATCACCTTTACGAGGCCAAGGTTTTAAACTTGCCTAAGGAGCGCATCATGGATCCTAATTACCCCAAACCTAAGGGGTATAGGGAAGATCTCTATTGTGTTTACCATAGGCAAAATGGCCATGATATCCAGTATTATGTTGCATTCAAGAATATAGTGCAGTATATGTTGGATAATAATAAATTGCAAGACATCAACATATTCAAAAATCTTCTCCCCAATAATGGAGCCAACAAAAATCAAGTTGAGCATGTCAATGAGGTGCACATAGCCCTACCTGAGGAGGGTTTTATAGGTATGATCAATACTACAATAAGAAGCAAAAGATGTCTTGATCAGCCCAATATACCAAAAAATTCAACTAAAGCTGATAATCTATCACAGTCCATACCAACAATAAGTTCTATGCACTTACAAAAAGACCATGTGATTGCCTTTCATAGGCAGGATATTAAGACAATCTCTCAATATGAACTTGATCCTCCGCTCCACATCATAGTAAGAATCAATCAAATTTTGTACAAGAGAGTCTTGATTGACATTGGGTCATCCATCAACATCATCACAGTTGTATCTTTGAAGTATTTAAATCCGCCACCTTCACACATTAAGGACACAACATTTACATTAAAGGCCTTCAATGATGCTACTTCCCCAACAATTGGCACAATAATCCTACCTATACAAGTTGGGATAAATATGATACCTACATTGTGCCATATCTTGGAGGGTGAGATGCAGTACAACATATTTCTAGGTAGACCATGGATAAGGGATGTGGAATGCATACCTTCCATAGTGCACCAAAACCTAAAATTCATACATTAATGACAAGTGTATGTGGTCCCCCATGATCCTGAGCCATTCAAGTATTACAAGAAAGTTGATGAGACACAAGAAAAAGTGCCTTCTCAAGAGTTTGTGGCAATGTTCAATAGCAAGATAGAGGACCAAGTGACTCTAAAGTAGATAAATAATATGTGGTGCAATCAGATGTTGCTTTCCCATTGAAGGGATCAAAACCATTGGCATTAGTCACCCCTAACTCACTTCTCATGGTGCCTCCTCAAGAACAAGAATAATTGTTCCCCCCACATTAGATAGGGGGTATCAAAGCTAGTACAATGCAACACTACGAAGTGAAACAGAAACATTAACTAAGTCATGAACATGAGCATGTGGATACCACTAACAAAGTGGATCATCATGAAGCCTCCACATCAACTCAAAGGAATGAAATGGGTGAGTTACAGTTACCTAGTGGATCTTTAGCATCTCCTTCAATAGATAGTGTTATTTCAAACCAATCACTAGAAATACACAGGGGAGCCTTATCAATATTGGAGCATATGCAAAATCACCTCTACAATATAGAGGTCCAAATGGAGAAACAAAATGAGGCATTGCACTTTATCATGAACCATCTTAAGAGGCAAAAGCAACCTTTATCTAAGGTCAAATTGTCTCCTGAGAAGCCACGAGAGAAGCCTCAACAAGAGCCCCCTGAGCCAACAAGTGGTATACCTAGGGCTCAACCTAGTTCTCATATCAGGCCAAAGTATGCTAAACACTCAAAGCAACAACAATTTATTTGGAATCCTTTAAACGAGTCTATGTCAAATATTTTTCAAAATCTATAGGAATCTAAGGTCATCACCTTACCCAACATAAATCCTCTATACCCAAAAAAAGCTAAACCCAAGGTTTATAGGGAGGATCATTACTGCATCTACCACCGAATATAGGGCCATGACATTTACAATTACAAAGGATTCAGACATGTAGTTCAAGACCTCATAGATATTGGGGCATCTCCCATAGATGGTTCATTCATTTCATCTCATCAAGATAGGGGCACCCCGCAGAGGTCTGTGCCCCAATTGGGAGAGCTGATTTCTGTCACTCTTCCTAAGCAAGATGATTACATTGTAGTGGATAACATGTGTACTGGGGATCTTAAAGGTCAAATACCTTCCCCATCATCCACATCAAGTTCAATGAGATAAAGTGAGGATTTTGAAGGTATCACACCTTCCTCACTTTCATTAAGTGGTGCACATATTGGGGGTATTTAAGGTGTCACACCTTCCCCCCCATAATATATAAAAAATACAAAAACATTCAAATATATCAAAAATACAAAAAAATCATAAAACATAAAAATTCAAAAACGAAAGGCACTAGGGGCATCTCTAAGCTGCTTGGTCAAATCTCATCAAAAAAAATGCTCCAAGGGTATCTTTATGTCGCTTGGTCAAATTCAAATTAATCAAAATGCTCCAAGGGTATCTTTATGCCACTTGGTCAAATTAATCAAAATGCTCCAAGGACATCTTCATGCCACTTGGTCAACCCACAAAAATGCCCAAAGGCACAATAAGCCCTTTGGTCAAGACATCAAAATAAGTTCAAAAACATTCATTAAATTTCAAAATCGCAAAAACAATAGAAAATCAAAAAATCACAAAATGCCCCAAAGGCATCTTAAAGTCCTTTGGTGAAATTAAAACACAAAAGGCCCCAAAGGCATCTTAAATACCTTTGGTCAAATCAAAACACAAAAGGCTTCAAAGGCATCTTAAAGTCCTTTGGTCAAAAGCAAAACATAAAAGCATAAAAAAAATTTAAAATCAAAATTTCAAAACATTCAAAATAATCAAAAGATCAAAAAATTGAAAAATCAAAAATACAAAAACATTTTCATCTTACATTTGCATTCACATAGTTGCATTACATCTATTTCATTTGCATATGTTATGATCATAGTCTTGCAAACGATACCACAATTTGTATCACAATCGCAATATTCAAGTCCATATTCATCCATTCATCCATGTGTGTAATTGTGTTTTTCAACACAACCATATCTATAAATCAAAAATGCTCCAAGGGTATCTTTATGTCGCTTGGTCAAATTTAAATTAATCAAAATGCTCCAAGGGTATATTTATGTCGCTTGGTCAAATTAATCAAAATGCTCCAAGGACATCTTCATGTCGCTTGGTCAACCCACAAAAATCCCCAAAGGCACAATAAGCCCTTTGGTCAAGACATCAAAATAAGTTCAAAAACATTCATTAAATTTCAAAATCGCAAAAACAATAGAAAACCAAAAAATCACAAAAGGCCCCAAAGGCATCTTAAACCCCTTTGGTCAAATTAAATCACGAAAGGCCCCAAAGGAATCTTAAAGCCCTTTGGTCAAATCAAAACACAAAAGGCTCCAAAGGCATCTTAAAGTCCTTTGGTCAAAAGCAAAACATAAAAGCATAAAAACAATTTAAAATCAAAATTTCAAAACATTCTAAATAATCAAAAGATCAAAAATTTGAAAAATCAAAAATACAAAAACATTTGCATCTCACATTTGCATTCACATAGTTGCATTACATCTATTTCATTTGCATATGTTATGATTATAGTCTTGCAAATGATACCACAATTTGTATCACAATTGCAATATTCAAGTCCATCTTCATCCATTCATCCATGTGTGTAATTGTGTTTTTCAACACAACCATTTCTATAAATCAAAATGATCCAAGGGTATATTTATGTTGCTTGGTCAAATTCAAATTAATCAAAATGCTCCAAGGGTATATTTATGTCGCTTGGTCAAATTAATCAAAATGCTCCAAGGACATCTTCATGTCGCTTGGTCAACCCACAAAAAGCCCCAAAGGCACAATAATCCCTTTGGTCAAGACATCAAAATAAGTTCAAAAAAATTCATTAAATTTCAAAATCACAAAAACAATAGAAACCAAAAAATCACAAAAGGCCCCAAAGGCATATTAAAGCCCTTTGGTCAAATTAAATCACAAAAGGCCCCAAAGGCATCTTAAAGCCCTTTGGTCAAATCAAATCACAAAAGGCTCCAAAGGCATCTTAAATTCCTTTGGTCAAAAGCAAAACATAAAAGCATAAAAACAATTTAAAATCAAAAGTTCAAAACATTCAAAATAATCAAAAGATCAAAAAATTGAAAGCATCCAAAAATACAAAAACATTTGCATCTCACATTTGCATCCACATAGTTGCATTGAATTAAACATTCATATCCATTATATTTGCATATGTTATGATAATAATCTAGCAAACGATGCCACGGTTTGTATCACAAATACTCAAATCCATCTACATCCACTCATACATGTGTGTAATTGTGTTTTTCAACACAACCATTATTTGTTTCTATACATAATATACTATGGTTTTCCTGTTATTCAACCATACCTAGTGATCCTATCAACTTTTTTGGAAAGCCATATTGGTTAGTAGAGAGTAAGGTCTAGTGGTGACAAAGCTTAGCATATTTCAGGATCCCATCACTAATTACAAACACTAAATTCTAGTTGGTACAAGGGAAATATGAAAGTTGTAAAAGTGGTTAGGTTATCGAAAGCGAAAAGGGTCTTCCTTGCTTATCCCCCTATGCAACCGGTTCAAAAGTGCTAAGAATTGACAAAAGGACAAGCTCCGCCCTACCTAGAAATCCCTTGCTTTAATAAAAACAAGCAAAAATCCCAGAGTCAAAGCAAAGTTCAAAATCCTCAAAAGTCATACATCGACATCCAAAGTCATAGTTCAAAGTATCAAAAAGAAAAAACAAAATAAACAGTGATTATCATCACTAAAAGAATCCCTTTGCTCAAAAGAAAAAAAATCAGTCAAAAATAAACAGTGATTTTTATCACTAAACACGAGCAAGTATCCCAAGTCAAAAGGAAGAAAAGAAGGGAGGGAGAGGGAAGAAAGTAGAGAGGGGAGGGCTCTAGTCCCTCCCCTGCTCCCCTTCCCATGGTTCCTGGTTCCTGTCCAGTCTTTGGCTCAACCCAGGTCATCCCTCTTGGGAAGTGGTTGTTTGCAGATGATCTCCTGGGGGAGATCCTTCTCCACTATCTGCGCCCCTCCTGGCCAGCTAGGGTTTCCTTGGTTATTTTTTCGGACTGGTGCTTCCCAGGGATCCCTGTTTGGTTGGGGATCCCTTCCTTTTTTCCTCAGGCTTCCCCCTGGGGTTTTTTGTAGGTTATTCGCGTGGATCTGGTCCCCTGCGTTTCTCGGTGCAGTGGAGGTGACGGTTTAGGGTTTGGCAGCTTCCCCCTTTTTCTTGTGAATCCTCGACGGGCTCTGTGCTTGGATGGGATTCTTGGTCCCTGCTGCTGGGATCCTCTTCTGTTTTCCCGGGGTGGGTTCCTTGTGGTGCAACTCTCTGGTCACTTCCTGATGGGCTGGATCCTCTCTGTGCTGGCTGTCGGCTTCCTGTAGGATGGCTCTTATGTTTTCCCGGTGGGCGGGATGGTTTCTCCACAGGGCGGGATCCGCCAAATCCGTCGGTTTTCCCGCGAGGCGGGATCCTTTCTTTTCTGTTGGTTTCCCGGATGGCGGGATTTCCCTGTTGCTTCCCGCTAGCGGGACTGTTTGTGGTGGTTTTGACTGCTTCCCGCGAGGCGAGATTTTATTGTAACGGTTTTTCTTTGCTTCCTGCTGGGCGGAATCTTCTCGATGGTGGTTTTTGGCTACTCCCCGCTGGGCGAGATCTCCAAAACTACTTTCTTTCTTATTTGTTTGTTTCCCGCTGAGAGGGATTGTTTCATGCTTACTGTTACCGCTGGGCGAGATTTCTGTTTTGGTGTTCAATTTCAAGGGATTGATGCCCTAGGCCCATTGCTTATGTAATCAGGTTTTGGGATCCTCGTTAAAACCCGCTATAAATACAAATACTACTTACCAAAAAAAAAAAAAAAAAGGAAGAAAATAAGGGAATGGAGTTTGAATCCCTGGAATTATCAGCATTATACAAAACTAGAAGGCAATATCCATTACAGGTTTGGTGCATAGCCAGCCTAGCAATGGTGATATCCTTATGCATGACGATATGTCTAACACAATAGATATGCATTTGTGTAGACCAATGTTTGAATGTGGGTGAGCTAGATTTAGGTAATCCAATACTGCCTAGTGGTATAGTCCAACTAAGTCTAACACAAGAATCAAATGAACACTTGAAGATCCTCGATCTTAGCAATGGGCTGAAAGAATCCCGCCTAACATCAAAGGAAATATTTGAGTTCTATATAAATATATTTATTTTCACACACAGGGATAATGAGTATCTAGGTCCATGATGAAAACCTTACTGTTTAAAAGCCTTGATTGGTCAATACGCAGTTTTTGATAGGGTAACTAGAGTGTTTGAGTCTCAGGAAAAACCTCAAAAATTTCTACATAGCAACAAATCATATCATCAATCACATCAATTTTATTTATAAGATTCTATAAATTAGGGGGTATCAATAGAGTAGGATAGATACCAAATATATATTAGAAATGATATGTAGACGACCATTGACTATTTTGTATCTTTTAATTTATAGAAACTTATCAGGAAAATACATACATTTCATGCCATTACATCTCACTGTTAGAGTTAAAGTGCACTATGCCTTCAGTTTGACACTTGTCAGTTTCATTGACAAGTGTCATGTTCATCATATAGGCCTTCTGCCTATATATGTAACACATTTTTATCAATAAGATATCCCCTTTAGTTTTTCCCTCCTAACATTTGGTATCAGAGCAGGCTTTCCTGCCCTGTGAAAACCCCTTGAGGGGGGATTTCCCTCATGGAAATCCTCCCTCCCCCTCCATTTTTTCGTTTTCCTCCATTTTTTTTCTAAGCTAGGGAGTATGCTCTCCATCCATGAGATGGATCAGAAACCAAAAGCTTGAAAAAATTAATGGTTGCCCATTCCTATGTATCCATTCTATTTGTTTACAGATGTATAAGGGTTTATTTGTTTACAGATCAGGCCTTTGACGGAGAATAATTTGGATCTACATCGCGTAACTCACAGATCATTTTTTGGCATACGAAGGAACGCCGAATTTTGTAGGTCAAGTATCGCAGAGTTCAATATTGTGGGACGTAGAAAAATGCGGCGAGATAATAGAGCACACGGTTGCCATACGGACAAGCTCATATGCAAGAAGACCTTATGGGAATCGAAGCTTAATCCGATCCAAGAATCCTTTGATTATTGACGGATGATGCTGAAATCGAAAAAAATTTCATCGGCCACAACTTTATCCGCCACGGATTCTTTCTGGTCACTGTTTCTGTTTCTAGTGCATATGTTTCTGTTTCTGGTCATTGTTGCTATTTCTGGTGAAAGTAGCCTGATCCAACGAGTGCCGCAGTGCTGGCAACATCTAACACAGAGATATTCACTGGCTGCAAGCTGGCAGATTCCAGACGGACCGCAGTTCTAATCCTGGCAACACGGGCGATATTTCTTTATGTGGGGAGGTTTCGACGGCAGCTCAGCTAAGCGATGACGCATTTATGCTCGCAGACGTGGCGCTGCAGCGATGATCGGGGCACCGTATTGTGGCCAGGAGCCCGTTCTTGTTGGGCCAGAGGCCATGAATGTGGAAATCGAAGGCGGGCGGTCCGGTCCGCGGAAGGCAGCGAATTTAGTCTACGGTTCTTCATTGGGCTATTTCAGAAAGGCCAAAAACACGATTAATGAGGTCGCATGTTCTCCAGATCTGAACACCCCCGACCTCATGTTCTCTAGATCTGAACACACTCTCTCATGGTGTTGGACGTGGACCAACATTCACAGTGCACTCAGGCTGGGTGTGATCAAGTGAAGATGGTGCCCACAATTGGAGATCTGGTGACGAATTTCATAGATCAGTAAAAAAAATGCAGAGGTGGGTTGTCTTCAACAAAAAAAAAAAATTCATCTATGGGCGACTGATATTTGGACATTGGGAGCATTTTGGAGCATTACCAGACCCTGTCGAGCGACGACGATGGGAAGGGTTCCGCGTTGAGAAATTGTTCGTTGCCGACCATCGAAGAACTTGAGCATATTTTGTTGAGGAGTCATCTGCTAGTGTCTTGAAGGATGAGTGCGAGCTCGGGCAAATCCCCGAGATCCCAAAATTTGATTCCAGCGAGCAGCCATTGCGTCTTCAAATCCTAGATCTAAGGATTACAGTTTTTCCCTCAGATAATGTGAAGAAATGTATTGAGGGCCGTCGTTCCCAGAATTTGATTCTAGCGAGAAGCCGTTGCGTCTTCAAATCCTAGATCGAATGATTACAGTTTTTCCCTTAGATAATGTGAAGAAATGTTGTCGTCGACGAGGAAGTCGTCGAGAGCAACATGATTTTAATGGTGGGTGTTTTGTTAACGGGTGTTTGGGAGACGAGGTGTCTGTTGATTTTTTGAATGCAGAAGTTTGGTGGGCCACGACTGGAGTTTTTCTTCAAAATGTTTTTTTTATTGAATGAGGGCCGTTTAAGTTGATCTATTTAAATTTTTAAAGTGCCCATGATTTTATTTTAATTTTTTATATAAAAGGGCATCTTTTATTATGAGGATGGGAGCACTTCATTTTAATTCGGCCATGGAAGATATCTTTAATTCCCCTGCGAGGGAAACTGAAACTGTCTATTTTTTATGCCGCCATTGAGTGATGTTGTTTATTTACTGCCTAGATAGGCATGGTAATGTTTTCCACATGATGAAGGCCCCTTTGATGGTGGAGTATAGGGGTATTTATAGTCATTGGAAACTTTTTTCCGCGACGGACACAATGGTGGTGTCATATTGTCATTCTGAGGTTGTTTCATTTGCATTTTTTAAGCCTCAAAATTTTCTACCTTGGAGTGCACTTTCGGTTGTACCCGACACTCCCAAGGTAATTTTATATGTGATCCTTGTACCTAGTGACCTTCTCTATACACTTGGAAAATGTAGCGACTGGTTACCCATGCATTTTGGTGGGATGACATGGTCACCATAAGGACACTTATGCTAGGGACTACAGACAAAGACACCCTAGATTCTATCCGAGTTTTTTTTTTGGATCTACTTCTGAAGACTACAGACGAAGACACTTCAGAAGATTCTCTTCTTTTCTTCTTCTCTCCTCCTATTTGGATCTATGGCTCATTTTATTGTATTGAGTGCATTTTCGGCAGAGACCGACACTCTTATATGGCTCGTTTTTCCTTTCATTAGGTGCATTTTCGGTAGAGACCGACACCTTCTAGATTGAGTTCACCATGAGGAGAGATTTCATACTCATGGTGAATCTAGTTAGTGACCTACGAGTGGCAACATCCTCTGAGGATGACCTGCAGAGGCAACAGGCCCAGATGTGGCTGACCTTGAGGCACCCATGATGACCCTGAGGCACTTAGACGGCTGACCCAGTGGCAACAGACCCGTTGAAGTGGCTGACCCTGAGGCAACAGACTAAGATGTATACACAGTGGATCTAGCGTTATTCATAGTTGGAGAGCCAACCGCAAAGAGCATGAGCCTAGACCAAATAAAATAGGATCATAGGTTGTTTTAAATAAGTCAACATTAAGGGGGAATGTTACCTAATGTTGACTTGCTTTGTTTTTTTCTTTAGTTAGGATAGTGCACTTTAAGGGGGAATGTTAGAGTTAAAGTGCACTATGCCTTGATTTGACACTTGTCAGTTTCATTGACAAGTGTCATGTTCATCATATAGGCCTTCTGCCTATATATGTAACACATTTTTATCAATAAGATATCCCCTTTAGTTTTTCCCTCCTAACACTCACATATGAATACTTAATCAATTCTTATGACAAAAGTGATCATTTAAATTCATGATTGTTTTTTTTTTTTGCTTTCTGTGGTGTCTCCCATTAGATTGTTAAACTCATATCATATGCATTCCTTATATTTTAAGTGATTGAAGCTTACAGATTCATTTACATCATATCAAAATCATGTAGATAATGCATTAGCACATAGCACATTTACCATATCATAACAACATGAGTTAGATGCATACAATACACCAAAATTAAACATACATTCACATGTGCATCCATCATCATCATCTAGATCATACTATCTAATCATATATCTATCATCTAGATAGTACATGTCATCAATACACTGCATACATATAACATAATCAAATCATTATCTAGGCATTGCATTCATCATTGCGTCATAACATAAAATCAAAACAAAAATATTTTCAAGCATTGACTAGGGCAATATTGGTATCATACCTCCCCTAGTCATAAATCAAACAGTTAAGCAATCAATTACAAAAATCCCCAAGGAGCACAAGCCCTTTGGTCAAAAACAAAAAGGCCCAAGGAGCACAAGCCCTTTGGTCAAAAATAAAAAGCCCCAAGGAGCATGAGCCCTTTGGTCAACTTAAAAAATACCCTAGAGGACATAAGCCCTTTGGTCAACTTAACAAATGCCCCAAAGGACGTAAGCCCTTTTTTCAACTTAACAAAAGCCCCAAGGAGCACAAGCCCTTTGGTCAAAAACAAAAATCCCCAAGGAGCACAAGCCCTTTGGTCAAAAACAAAAAGCCCCAAGGAGCACAAGCCCTTTGGTAAAAAACAAAAATCCCCAAAGAGCATAAGCCCTTTGGTCAAACCCAAAATGCCCCAAGGGGCATAAGCCCTTTGGTCAACTTAACAAAAGGCCCCAAAGAGCATAAGCCCTTTGGTCAAAAACAAAAGGCCCCAAAGGGCATAAGCCCTTTGGTCAAATTAACAAAAGGCCCCAAATATCATAAGCCCTTTGGTCAAAAACAAAAGGCCTCAACTTAACAAATGCCCCAAAGGACACAAGCCCTTTGGTCAAAAATAAAATGCCCCAAAGGGCATAAGCCTTTTGGTCAACTTAAAAAATGTCCCAAAGGACACAAGCCCTTTGGTCAAAAACAAAAGGCCCCAAAGGGCATAAGCCCTTTGGTCAACTTAACAAATGCCCCAAAGGATGCAAGTCCTTTGGTCAAAAACAAATACCCCAAAGGACATAATCCCTTTGGTCAACTTAAAAAATGCCCCAAAGGATGCAAGTCCTTTGGTCAAAAACAAATGCCCCAAAGGACATAATCCCTTTGGTCAAACTTAACAAATGCCCCAAAGAACGTAAGCCCTTTGGTCAACCTAACAAAATGCCCCAAAGGAATCACAAACCCTTTGGTCAAATTACCCCTAAAACATAGCAGTCTATGTTTTTTCTCAGCATTGTGTTTTTCCACACAACGCATCACAAAAGGGGCATTTGTAGACACCTAAAATGTATCATGTTTAGGAAACCACTCATATGAGCACATTTGAAGACCATATTGTCCAATTTTAGACCTTTACAAGAGCAATCAGTGGTCCTAACCACTCAAAATGGTAGTTTTAACCCATCCAAGCTTAGCCGCTATAAACTAGAGCGATCGGATCCTGGTTGCTCAAGCTGAGAGCAGCCAGACCTTAGCCACTGCAAACAATAGTGGTCAAATCTTAGTCATTGCATACGATAGTGGCTAAGTCATAAAAAAGACTTTTACCAACAAACAAGCCTAATTAGGGGTAGAAGTGTTAGTTTGCATACAATAAAGTGAGTGGGGACAACTTTGCATTCCCCCTCACAACCAGTTTACATGGGAGACTCAAGTCCAAAGTTAGACTTCAGTTAAATGGCCTTCAAACATAGATAAAGGACAAAATCTTCTCATGCTAACAACAATTTTTCATAGGAGACTCAAGTGGGCAGTTAGACTTTAGTTAACTGCCCTCCAAACATAGACAAAGGACAAAAGCTTCTCATGCTAACAACCAATTTACATGGGAGACTCAAGTCCAAAGTTAGACTTCAGTTAACTGGCCTTCAAACATAGACAAAGGACAAAAACTTCTCATGCTAACAACCATTTTGCATAGGATACTCAAGTGGGCAGTTAGACTTCAGTTAACTAGCCTCCAAACATAGACAGAGGACAAAAGCTTCTCATGCTAACAACCAATTTGCATAGGAGACTCAAGTGGGCAGTTAGACTTCAATTAACTAGCCTCCAAACATAGACAAATGACAAAATCTTCTCATGCTAACAACCAATTTGCATAGGAGACTCAAGTGGGCAGTTAGACTTCAGTTAACTAGCCTCCAAACATAGACAAAGGACAAAATATTCTCATGCTAACAACCAATTTGCATAGGAGACTCAAGTGGGCAGTTAGACTTTAGTTTACTAACCTCTAAGCATAAACAAAGGACAAAAGCTTCTAATGCTAACAACCAGTTCGCATAGGAGATTCAAAATTGGCAGTTATATTTTAGTTAACTAGCTTCCAAACATAGAAAAATGGCAAAAGCTTCTCATGCTAACAACAAATTTGCATAGGATACTCAAGTGGGCAGTTAGACTTCAGTTAACTGGCCTCAAAATATAGACAAAGGAAAAAATCTTCTCATGCTAACAACCAGTTTGCATAGGAGACTCAAATGGGCAGTTAGACTTCAGTTAACTGGCCTCCAAACATAGACAAATGACAAAAGCTTCTCATGCTAACAACCAATTTGCATAGGAGACTCAAGTGGGCAGTTAGACTTCAGTTAACTGACCTCCAAACATAGACAAAGGACAAAAGCTTCTCATGCTAACAACCAGTTTGCATAGGAGACTCAAGTGGGAAGTTAGACTTTAGTTTACTGACCTCCCAGCATAAATAAAGGACAAAAGCTTCTCATGCTAACAACCAGTTCGCATAGGAGACTCAAGATTGGCAGTTATATTTCATTTAACTGGCTTCCAAACATAGAAAATACAAGAAGCTTCTCATGCTAACATACACTACGCATGAGAAATTCATTCCTAGGGCTTAACTGCGACATTATAGGCAAACTGAGCTAAATGAGATATGCACCGTGAAAGTTAAATGAACAACCTCGAGATCAACAAGATGTGATCGACAAAATGAACGAATGAGATTGATATATCGTAAACCAAACTAGATAGTCATTTTGATCGGTGGAGTAATTCTAACTTTACAATATAGAGAAAATAGGTTGAATGCACACAAAAAATTAGAGGATTTTTAACTGAAAATCGAAGAAAGGATTAATCTGTCAACTACTCATGACATCTAATACAATTATACTTGTATTAGGGTTTACTTGGATGATATTTATTATAATTGGAGTAAATCCCATTATGTGCTTCATGATTATTTTGCCTTTGATTATCGATATGTTGGTACATATACCTTGAGAAGAGAAAATGGTTTCTGGTGGTGCCGGATCTAATCAAGGTGAAAATGTAGCTACAAAAAAGATAGTTATAAATAAAGCTAGTAGAGCATTTGAGAAAACAACAAATCCTATAGGTAGTACAAAGGAGTTTCACAGATAACATGTACAAGGGAAACAGGCCCAAAGAGATATATGGATACAAGAAAGGATGAGGCTAGAGGCTGAAAGAGATGTTGTCATAGCAGAGCAAGATAGGCTTAAATTAGAGATAGTACAAAGAAATAATTAGAGAGCAATAGCAATGGCAGCCTTATATAAAGAAAATGCACAACTATGTCAAGCAAGGGAAGAATACAGTGTTACATTCTTAGCATCCTATTTTGATGAATTGGTGAGCCATGGTTTGCTTATCCCATCTTAGACAACTATTATTGCACAACATGGGCATGGGAGAAAAACTCGAGGAAGTAGAGAAACAACATGAACTAAAACTTGAACAGCTTCTCAAGCAATTTTCCCAGCAGTCTCTCAAATAGGAGGTATAAACACCGCACAAAGTGGTGAAAGGACTAAGGGGCAACAACCTTGACAATATTTCATTAGGCCTAAAGCCACCACTTTGTAGGATGAATAGTATGAATGCCAAGGAATTTGGCAATTTGTAATCAATAAATATTTGGATTATATACTTTTGTTTGTATATTTCTACGATTTTTTAGTAGAAATAGATAGCAAATTATTATGTGTTTAAAAAATTAAAAAAATGAATTTAATTAATTAGAAAACATGAATGTAAACCTTCTAGATTTGGAATAATGGGTGTGGAGTCCATTCTTGGAGGAGGTATGAGACTCCTCCATGGTTTTATGTTGATGTAAACCAGGGGACATCAAGGATGATGCACTGGTAGTGGCAAATAGGTTTGCCAAAATAAATTATAGGATATGTGAGTATCCTAAATTGAGATTTATGAGATTATGTTTTTTTTCTTTGATGACACCTATTTCTATCAGGTTAACTCATGGTAAGGGTTAACAAGTCCTAGGTAGATACTCATTTGTGAGAAATTTGATGAATCTAACTAGACTTGTTATGTCTAACCTATTACAAAAACATAATTTCATCTCATATCTATAAAAATATTTTGTAAATACTATTATTGCAGTACTTTAATTCAGTTGATTACGCAGTGATGGATGTTTTGAAGCTATGATTTTATGTTGAGATTGGTGTATTGATGATGTTTTCAATACTTATTGTTATGCAATATGGAGGTTTTATTGCTTCAAGGACATGGTACTATTGATATTTTATATTTTTGCAAGACCAAGTACTCTCATGGATGGGAGATATGACTTACCATCAAGAAAGAGATACTAGAACTAAAGCAAATGATGATGATTCAAATTGTATTGTAGAGGATAAATACTAATTTGCTTAATGTAATACCAAGCAAATTTATCTTTTGCAATAATTAACACAATCTAATTTATTAGGTTTAAAACAACCTAATGTAATACCATTAGATGATCCAATTTTGATTGGACTAAAAAGGGGTTTTAGAATTATTAAATAATATAAGGATTATCCTATTGCTAGAGAAACTATTCACACCCACTACATGGCTTCTATACATTTGGTGGAAATTAAGGGAATATTCCCATTTCTAATCCCTAATAGTGCTTAATTTGTAAGGTTATGAGACAAAGGGATTACAAAACAAACAAGATCACTTACCTTATCCCTATTTGGACCCTCTTCTACTTTTTAGATTACCTAGACACCTAAAACATGTCATGTTTAGGAAACCACTCATATGAGCACATCTGAAGACCATATGTCCAATTTTGGACCTTTACAAGAGCAATCAATGGTCCTAACCACTCAAAATGGCAGTTTTAACCCATCCAAGCTTAGCCGTTGTAAACTAGAGCAGTTGGAAATGAGAATGAAATTATGTTGTGATGATTTAATTAAAAATACTTATGGATGTTTTAACCTAAAAGTACTATAGTAATAAAATGTAAAATGATAACTAGTTTAGTGTAATCCGAGTTGGAGCTCGAAGGGGTTGAAGCCCATAGATTGTAATTTATGCTTGAGTTGTAGCTCAAACAAAGCCTTACATTCTAAGTAGCATATCGAATGTACATGTGGAGTAGGGGCTCACATATTGATGTAAAAATACCTCATGGTAATGTAATTAAATAATTAAAGGATATAACCAAAGGGATACCTTACATTAGAAAGGTTTTCAATAATTATTAATATCAATTAAATCTTATGAATGAGAGGGGAAGATAATTGTGCTTAAGATGATTATTCCAAGGATTGTGTAATTTTATCACGTGGAATGATAATCATCTTAGTTTCTCCATCATGAAGATGAGGGTAGTAACTAAGTAATAAATATTTGATGATCCACCATGGAAGTGGATAATCAATCTTCAAGGCATGTATCCATACCGTAGCAGCGACATGAAGGCTTTGTATAATTTGATCAATTCTACTCAAGAGTGACTCTAACCAAGTCTTAATATCTCTTGATGACAGATGCCTTGGTAACTTACAATCCATTTGGAATAACTTCATCTTAGATCATGATTATGTCCTTCACTCTTTGGAAGATAAATAAACAAATAAGAAAAAAATTGAGGTTGTTACACTTTTCTCTTTTAATAAGGATAAATCTCCAAGTCCATATGGGCTCTATGCATCTTTTTACCAACATAATTGGGATATAGTGAAGGATTGTTTATTGGTGGTAGTATAACAGTTTAGGGTAAAATAATACATACCTTATAAAATAAATGC
This sequence comes from Wollemia nobilis, assembly GCA_028583015.1. NCBI lineage: Eukaryota > Viridiplantae > Streptophyta > Pinopsida > Araucariales > Araucariaceae > Wollemia > Wollemia nobilis. The sequence continues at coordinate 3,100,508 of JAQPPZ010001340.1, forward strand.
AACATATCTTACCCTAATTTCATAAAATAAAAGAAAATTTCCTCTGGTGAAATGGAGCAAGGTGTGTGATGATAAACTAGGGGAGGTCTTGGTTTAAGAGTTCTTACATATGCAAACTTAGCACTTAGGGGGAAAGTAATTTGAATATTTTACAAAGAGAGTCAAAGACAATGGACAATAATTCTTCTAGGTATGTTGATCCCAATGACCCAAGTTTAATATTTACTACATTATCTCTACCAAATGGTTATGCTCTTTGGAATGGTTTAAAAAAATATTTTGATTTTATGATTAAAGTTTTAATATGGGTGGTGGGAACTGGAGAGGAAAATTCTATTTGGATGGTTACTTGATGTGATAAAAAACCACTCAATTTAGATCGAATTTTGAAACCTTGGATGATAGTGCTTCAAGACAAATATGGTGATAGGGTTTCAAAAAATTTGTACAAGGATTAGGAAGGAAGATACAAATGGAAAAAATATTTTTTTACAAGTATACAAGACATTTATGCTAGGAGGCAATTGAGTAGAAAGATAAAAACTATGATTATTCTAAGGGGAGCCAAGGATAAATTGATTTGAGAGTTGAATAACTAAGGAGAATACACAAAAAAAGTGGATATAATGTACAACACCAATAAAATAATAATATCACTAAAATATGGAGAGATATTTGGGATAGCCCAAGCATTCCTAAAGTCAAAATGTTTGTTTGGCTAGTAGGTCATAGAAGAATTTTATCTTGGGATAACCTTATGAAAATGGGTTTAATCGCCCTTCTCAATGTATTCTTTATAAAAAAGAGAATAGTATAGACCATCTCTTGGGACATTGCTCAATAGTATGGAATCTATGGCAATAGATTCTTGATATGTTTGGTAAATGCATGGTGATGAATAGTAGAATTGAAGACTGGTTAAAGCAATGGTAAAGCACTTATAAAAATGAGGCTTTACAAATAATGTGGGATATATCAAAATATATAATACTTTGGACTATATGGCTAGAAAGGAATAGAATAATATTTAAAGGAAATGAAAGAAGTTTAGAGGTAATGAAAAGGAAGATATGTTTAGTCGTAGAGGAATCTAAACCAACCTTATCAACTCACTCAGTACCTAATATGGAAGTAGAGAGCCTTGAAAGATGAAATCAAGTCATTAAATGGAATTATGATGTTGGTACAAGAGAAGCAAAAAGAAGGCAAATAATATAAAGTGGAAACCACCAAAATGTGGAGTGGGTTAAATTGAATTTTTGTGGAGCATATAAAGAAAATCCGGGACCAACAAGAGGAGAAGGAATAATTAGAAATAATAGAGATATTTTGTCTCATTACACTTTCAATAGTGGATTCAAGGCAAATAATTAAGTTGAAGCTTGGGTGGCTTTATAAGGGTTAAAAATATGCAAACAAATTAAATGGAACTGAGTATGGATGGAAGGTGATTCTCTCATAATAATAAATACAATTTTGAGGAAAGCAAAGGCTCCATGGACAATACAAAAGATAATTATGGAAATTTAATATCTTGATCAAGAGTTTGAAGAAATTAGGTTTACACATACTTTAAGGGAAGGAAACAAATGTGCAAATAGGCTTGCAATAGAGTGGTTTTGATCAAGGATCATGAAGTTAAATTATCCTTTCCATGGTTAGAGGAAGTAGTAAGTTTAGTTGAAGCTAACAAGAAAATGTTGATTGCCTAAATCAAATAATGATTAAGATTTACTTTAACATTTTCCATTGGTAATATCTGCTTTATTTTGTAACAATAATTTTCATATAAACTATTTATTATAATTTTTGTGGTTGCACTTGTGTTTCAGGAAGGAAACTAACAATCCAAATTTTGTAAAGTGGACTATGATAGTGCGATGTTTAGAAATATTACTCTACTAAGATGCAATGCATAGATAATAGAGGTGAAGTTTTGGTATTTTGAAGGCTGCTATAGAAAAATGTCAAGAAGGATGTTGAATACTAGAATATTTGTATTCATATAGAAAACTGAAAAGATCCAAAAAATGAAAATCAGGAATTTAAACATTTAATGTAAAATGATAGCTATAGCATCTCAATTGATATGAGATGTGTTTCTATTTGTAAACTCCCAAGCTCTAAAGAAGAGAGTTGTGATTTATTAAGGGTGGGGACCCGAGTACAACCCCTTATTATTTAGTGAAAAAAAAACTCAAAGATGCTTCATAAACTATATATATATATAATAAAGTAATATACAAAATATTTAATATACATCATAAGATAAAAAAAATAAGCTTCTACTAAGATTAGAATGGTTTTAGAAATATTTTTATCATTGCCTTGTATAGTCTTGATTCAATATTACATTAGTTAATAAAATAATTAAAAAATCATATATATATATATATATATATATATATATATATATATATGAGTTTCTTATGAAAATAGAATTATGAGCAAGTGTGAGCAAGGAGTGAGCCTCATATTTTCTTATTTTGGATATTTGAGAAAAGCAAGGAATGATTCTAAGCAAGGAGGAAGTTTGAGCAAGGAATGAGCCTCAACTTTTCTTATTTCAAAGCATTCGATAAATTAAAAAATAAATAGTTAATACAAGAAAAAGGTAAATCATGTAAGAAAAGCTATTTATGAGAGCACTAACTAATGATATTCTATCTAGAAGTATGGATGTTTTAGTTGGGAACAAGAGGAAGAGCAAGTCTACGATAATACCTTACCAAGTAGTAGATAATACACCAAATATTTTTATCAACTATGAGATGATTAAGCATGACATAGTGGTTCTTAAAAAGCAAAGTATTAGTGTAAAGCGAAATCAATCAACACCAATAGCAATAATGAAACAAAGAAAATAACTGTTATATGTGCATCAAATGAATAACGTTACATATCATCAAATGATTTATAATACATAGATGTGCCCCGAATCAGGGGTCACAACACAATATTTTGCTTTGATACAATGATTTTACAATAGAAGGGTTAAAACCCTTGATCAAAGAATAGTGGTGTCTTCGGATCTCTTTCACTCCAAACAAGAGTGAGTGGGCTTGTGTATCCCTATGGGGCCACTCAAAGCTACAATAGCCATCAATAGAAACATTTCCTATACCTACACATAAATATATAAGAACAGAAAGTTAGTAATACCTTACGGGCCTCCACAATGTGAGGTCCACTAAAACATGAAAGTGGAAAATACTAACCCTAGCTAAAATACTTTCCAAATGAAGTGCAGAAATACATAAAACATAATTAAAATAATGAAACCACATACCTCATCGAAATATACCTAATTTGTTTGATCTACACTCCTATTGATTCGATCTGATGTTGCACGAACACCCTAGATCATCTAAGGGCTAGTTGGATGCATTATAGTATCTATTGAATGCTTTGCAGCATTCATGAGATGCTTTTGAGTATTTGTGAGATGCTCTGAAGCATCTGTGGTCTACAAAAAATGCTCAACAGGGTCTAAATGTGGATCGCATGGGTTGTAAAGGATGAAAAATATATGTGACAATGGTTAGGGTTCGTGTGAATGCGAAAGGGAAATGAAATGACAGAATGTTAGGGCTCACAGGATGATGGAATATTTAACCTATAGATTTTTTGGCTAGACCCTTATTCACAAAAGTGAAATATATTTTATAATTTGTCCTTGATCATGCTAGAGTTTCGATGACACCAACGTATGGTCGAGATTAAAACATGATGAAAGGTTGTGATTGCGATTTGATAAGCAACATGGATCATGTTAAATGAGTGGCCAAGATTAAGTTGTGATGGGCAACTAAGATTTATTCATATATATATGTAAATAAATGGTGAATGGCTATGATTTGATGATGAGTGGATAACAAGTGGCTAGGATTTAATGTCTACAAATACCCCTTTTTGTATCACTTTGCGTGAAACACAATATAGTGCAAAAACAAGAGACGCCTGGTTTGGTGGAATGGATTCTTTCCCCAGTGTGCAAGAAGACTCTAAAGACAACAATTGTGGCTATAGCTTACCCCCTCAATTGGCGAATGAGTTAAGAATGTATCTCACGAACCAATTGATATAATTGTGGATGATATGAATGATGTAAATAAATGTGAATGATGCAATGAATATGAATGATACAATGATTGATTCTGCTTTTACCCTAAAAGAAATAGGGTTTTTAACATGTGGATGATATGAATGATATAAATTATTGTGAATGATGTATCCCAGTGTGGGAAATCAAAATCAAATTTGGTTACCCCAAGTTTAGGGTGAGGTTGTGTTGTTGGAAAATATACCTTTTGGCATCATTGAAATGCAAAACGATGAAGATGCAAAATAAAAAGTAAAGGAACCATTCATCCTAGGGCCTTGTTAGTGATTGTAGCAATTCCTAAACGTAAAATGAGGAACCAATCATCCTAGTGGGATGTTATCCTTGGTGATTATTGCACTCTAAAATAAATGATGCAATGGAAGTTGTATGTGTGTGTTACCCTATAGAAAAGGGCATCAATAACAGTTTTTGAGCACATTATTCTAAGCACAGTCTCACTCAAAAAATTAGGGACCAAAGAGATTTTGTTTTCAAACAAGAGGATTTTGGATGATGATATGATCAATCATCCTTATGGTGATCTACCATCCTACCAAATTACATGGATAACCAATCACTGCAATCACCAGGTGAGTAGGGTAAACCACTAGGTACGAGGTTCAATTGAAAATGAGAGTGGATTTGATAATTTTGATATGGCCAATACATTAATGAGTGAAATAGGCAATGTTAAAAGATTATTTATGAGTTTGAATTAATAATAAAATGCATTGATGAATGAATTTGATGATTTTATGAAATTTAGAATTTTTTTGGGATATTTTAAAACAATTTGAGGCATTTTCAGAACTTTTGATTGCAAACAATAAATAAATACCCAAATCAATCCAATTATCACAAAATATGATGAAATGATGTGATGAATGCTTAAAATAGTGAATGTGCTAATTTTGTGAAATTTTGGACCGTTTTGAGATGTTTTGATGCGCTTTAGGTATTTTTGTGACTTTTGGTGCAATAAAAAATTAAGCACCCAAATCAATCCATGTTATCACAAAACGTAATTGAATGATGTAATGAATGCATGGATGGAGTTTGAGGTGATTTTGTGGGATTCTGCTATATTTTGTGGCCTTTTGATTCCTTTTACAACATTTTAGATCCAAACATCGGCCTGCATCCACATCATGCACAAATGCAGGAGAGCATCTGCCACTTGGTAGATACATGGAAGTGTTTGAGTGCACCATACAGATGCCTTGGGATGATTGAGCACACTAAAATTGACTATAAAAGGGATGCAAGGGTAAAATTTGTTTCATTATTGCATTTAAGAGTTCAATGAATGACGTCTAGGCGAAGGAGAGTGAAGGAGTGTGGAGTGTGGAGAAGTTTGGTGATAATGGTGGAGGGAGCGGGTGCGATGATGGGAGTTGATGCACGAGTGGTGGAGGTAAGTTCTCCTAACTCTCTTATTTAACTTTGTAATTTTTTTATGGAATGTGTAAGATGTTGATGTGCATTTGTATTTATGTTGTGCTACAACTATAGATTTTGGAGGCTCATCATTGATTCTTACCCATCATACCAGGGAAGAGAAAGGCGTTGTAGAAGGATGAGTGGGATTGGTTGGAGAGGATTGGTTGGGTGTGCATAGATAGATGTGGTGAGGGCTAATGAGGGGTATCTTTCTACCTTAGTAGAGAATTGGGATCTAGATAGGGAGAGTTTCCAGCTCCTAATAAGGAATATGACGGTGACACTCGAGGATGTGTACCGCATTTGTCAAGTACCTATGGAGGGATTGTGTGTCTAGGTTAGGCACGACAAAGAGTATGATATGAGCCAAATTTTTGGTGATGGGTAGAGGGTGTGAAAATCATATGTGTAATGATCATATACTTGGATATGTATGTGGAGAGACAGCTAAATACCCTTCCAAACTTAATCATGTTCGTATTGGCTAATGTGTTGGTGCTTAACAACATCAGATGTTGGTTCCCATAGAACATGATTCGGTTGGTTTTCGATATGATCGATGAGCCTCGGGTGTATGCTTGGGCACCTGCTCTACTAGCTCAGACATACATGGAGTTGTATGATATGAAGAGGTATGGGTAGAAGGGGTTGGGCTACAATTTCCTACTGTAGATCTAGGGTTGGGATCATATCAATGTAGATCACCTTATGGGTCTACCATACGAGTGGGATAAGGATTAGCCCTATGTATTAAGAGGGTGGGTAGTTGAGGAGATGCAGTCGAGTCATCCTGGTCATAGTTCCCAAGAGTGTAGATATCTATGGGTAGGGTTGACATCAGACTAGGTGTACTGGAGGCCATAATGAGATGCTCGATGGCCCTTTGATAGAGAGAAATTATGATGGATCATGTAGGCCAGATGGGTGGTTGGGTGACATGGTAGTGAGGTGGAGTTGATCAAATTCTCATGGGTTCTATGATACTTTGAGATACTTTAGGGAGTACCTGAAGCTTTGGTGCTCTACAAGCTTTGAGCTAATGAGTCAAGCCTACCTTGTGTAGAGTGGCAAGTGGAGTATGAGGATAACGAGGAGATAGATCTCTCGGATGTGGATGATTTTGGGACCACATTCAATTATGATGCATGGTTTTCCTCACGTCCTCTATAGGTACCAATTTAGGTGGTTAAGGAGGATAGTGGAGAGGATGAGAAGGTAACAACAAAGGTAAAGGAGACTCCCCAATGTCAGATACATTATCGGTTTGGTAGTGGAGGGAGATAGGCGAGGGTTGCGATAGAGCAACCTCCAGATATTGGAGGTGATGGTTGTGGTGGGGGTGGTATGGAGGAGGTTCTAAAGAGGCCTTCTAGTCAGAGTGAGGAGGAGTGGGCTAAGCTCTAGGTAGAGTGAGACTAGCTCTATCAGATGGAGGCAAATTGAGATGCAAAGATAGCAGTATGGGATGTCGAGAATGCTCTACTGTGGACGAAGCTAAAGGTATAGATGGTGGTTGGGGAAGGCAAGGATGTGAGAGCAAGGTTCTAGGAAAAGCTAGCATGGAGGGATGATAATCAAAGATAGGATGTGCTATACCTTCTATCCTAGGAGGGCTACATTCAAGAGTTGGAGGATCTACTTATACAGCATAATATTGGGCTACTAGTGTGGTCTTCCTCCTCCCTAGCGGGTTATGTTAGGTGTAGTGACTCTCGATCTAGGGCTCCATTAGGATCTCAAGGGTTTGCCTATGGACAGTAGCTAGTGCCTTGATGCACTTTTGTATATGAGCCTTAGTGCTCCATTGTATATAACCTTTGGGCGTTCATTATACATGTAATTATATATATATATATATATAATTACATGGCTTTTATTTTATGTTATGACCTTTGTGTGAATGCATGTATATGTGGTGTGATGGATGACAATGTAATGATGATGTTTATGCTTTATGAAAATAATGCAACTAAATTGACATACTAATGATCATTTGTAGTTTAGATTTTGCTTGAACATATTTATCATTGTCCTATAATCAGGGTTACCAAAATGGTGGTATGTCAAATGGAAGACTCATCTAATGATGTGATAATGACATGGATGTTGTTTTGGCTTATGGATGGCTGATTTGAAATTATTTAACAGAGACTCAAATATCCTAGTGATTTCAAATAAATTCACTAAGTTCTATCTAATTTCTCTAATACCAAATGTGTGTGTTGTGAATGTTCATTTACCAATCATGAGCACGGTAATGACTCAAGGTAATCACGAACCAATGTGTGTGAAAGTGAGTTCATTAGCCCATCTGAGTAAATTAAGATGAAACATGTCATGGAGGAGACCATGAAGCTAGCTTGTCCTTATGTGTGGTTAAATGTCTCTTTGAGAGAGACATGTCACCAAGCATAAGCGTACTCCACTGCCATTCAAGCATCTATAGCCCTGGTGGAGATTAGCTCCATAGTTCAATGATCTAATCTCTAAGATTTGGGGAATTGGACTATCTAACCATATGGATGGAAATGTAGTTCTATCCTTACTACTTGAGGATCTATGGTGTGTGATTTTGTAAAATAATTAGAGCTTTGGTGGATTGGATTCTCAACCGAGGTGTGATGAGAATATTACCCTATCCTTACTACTCATTCTTTTTATTTGGAAGTGTTGATAGTGGTGAAAACCGTTGTTTTTTGGACTGTGTATAATGGGACAAGCAAAGATGAATTTTTTGCTTCGAGGCTCAACCCAATCATGTTGTTATCCCTATTTGACACAAGATGTTTTTAATAAATGTTATATGTGTTTGGTTCAAGAATGTTAAATCAACTCCCAAAAACTCAAGATTTTCTTAGTAAAAATGTGTTATGGTCCTAGAGAAAACTCAGCATTTTTTGGAGGTTTGCTTGAAACACTAGGAGTGGCTGAGTGATCGAAAATACCTAGGAAAGATGGAATGATAGTGCAAATGATGTCATGTCTTATGAACTATGGAAATAAGGTGTATAGTAACTCCAGGGTGCCCCTTATTAAATAAACAAGACTTATTGGATAAATTATTATCTAAACTAAGCAAATGACCCTTAATATGGAGGATGAAATGCACTGAAATAACATGAAAGTATTTGTGAAAAATAAATGTGTGAAATGCAATGTGTATGAATGATGTATTTTTTGCCATGTATATATGAATATATAAGTCACATTAAGCATAGAACGCTCTCAAGTGGATGATTTTTAGTGGCTTAGGCTCTTCTACTCTCTCTAGACTAGCAAGCCTATAAGTTCCTTGATCCACTTTTTGTTTGACGATGTTTGAACCTAACCAAGTAGTCACGATTTTATCACAAAGATGCAGTAATGCATTTGTGTTTTGTTGATTCTCTTTAAGGAAAAGATCTCCTACTTGGAATTCACTTAGATGAACTTTGGTATTGTAACCACATTTAAAGCAATCCTAATATGCTCATAAACCCTCCAAGGCATTGATTCACCTTTCATCAAGGAGTGTGAGTTGGTCAAGATGTGTTTATCTAGTAGTATCATCATCTATGAATTCTTGTAATGAAATTTGCAATGAGGGGATCTCAAGCTCAAGAGGCATGATTGCTTTGATACCATAAACCAATGAGAATGGTGTTTCCCTAGTAGGCATATGGATGCTTGTTCTATGAGCCCATAATGCCAAGGGGATTTGAGTATGCCAATCTCGATGATTTTATTTGACTAATTTCTTGAGAATAGTGATCAAGGTCTTATTGGTTGCCCCAGCTTGTCCGTTTGTTTGTGGGTAATAAGGAGTTGAGAAACTATGTTTTGTATTATATTTTCTCAAAGTGCTTGAACATCGTTGTTTTTGAAAGACTTGTTATTATCAGATATTATTTTTGAGGGAATGCCAAAGTGACAGATGATATGTTGCAGTATAAAATCCACAATTTGAGGTCCTATCGTACTGGTTAGAGGAATTGCCTCGACCCACTTTGTGAAGTATTCAGTCGCAGTGATGATTGTGTGTTGTCCCAAGGAAGGAGGTGAGATTTTACCAATCAAGTCAAAACCCCTTTATGAAAATGTCCAAATACTTTGAATAGGCTGTAATGCTTGTGATGGCACATGAGTTAGATTAGCATGTTGTTGACATTGTTGGCATTTCTTGAAATAAGTGTAGCAGTCGTGTTCCATGGTGGGCCAATAGTAACCCATGTGTAAGATACACATTGTGATGGCCATTCCACTAAAGTGACCACCACAAGTACTATCATGAGCTTTAGATATTGCTCTTTGGGCCTTTGCAGGCTTGAGACAACGAAGGAGGACTCCATCATAACCATGTTTATACAAGTCCCCCAAGAGAATAAAACAAGTTGTCTTTTTCTTGAAAGTTTATTTGGTAGTTCTTGACATATCTAATGGGAATGTTCCAAACTTGAGGAAGTTTTTTACTTGATTAAGCCAAGGCTCATATGGATTTGTGTGGATGAAGCAAACACCATTCTCATCTTTAGACTCAGTATGGAAAATTACATATTTAGAGATTGTTATGACAATTAAGGGTTGTACCTCTCCTATGGAGTTCTTTAGAATCAATGATCCTATAGAGGCCATCGCATTTGCAAATATATTATTTGAATGAGGTAAACTATCAATTTCATACTAGTCAAATTGTGTAAGCAATTTTATTTCTACTTCATGATAAAGTTTTAAGATTGAATATTTGCATTGGTACGATCTGTTTACTTGACAAATGATAAGTTGGGAATCTCTAAATATGTTGATACACTTTATGCCCATAGTTATGGCTACTTGAAGTCCTAATATTAAGGCTTCATACTCTACATTATTCTTTATGCATGGAAAATCGAGTTCGAACGATAAAGGAATAGGTATCCCTTGTGGTGTATGAAATACGACTCCTACACCTTGTTCTTTTTTGTACTTGGAACCATCAAATAATAGGGTGATATTGATATCTTCCTCCTATTCAGTGATAGTAAATCGAGTCATCTGGGAGCTCAATAATCAAAGGTTGATCACTAGGAAGTGGAGCTTCCACAATCTGATCGGCTATCACCTGATCTTGAATGGATTTTTGACTAATGAACTCAAGGTCAAATTTTGTTAGAAGCATTATCCATTTTATGGTGTGGGTGTTGTAAGTGTGAGACATCATGTAACACAGAGGGTATTCGTGAGCTATGACATAAGTGGCATGACTTAGCATGTAATATTTGAGTTTCTTAGTGGTAAAAACCACTTCTAGGCATAATTCTTCTACATAAGTGTATCTAGTTCCATAGCTTACTAGTGTTCAACTAATGTAATAGATTGCTTGCTCTTAGTTGTTTTTGTTTTTCTCTGCAAGCATTGTCCCTAATGCAAAGTCTGTTGCTGAAATAAATATGAAAGGAGACCTCTAGGCGAGGTGGAGTTAATACTAGTAGAGAATCCAATTATTACTTGATATCATCAAAAGCTTTTTAACTTTCTTTTGTCTATGAAAATGTCACCCCCTTTTGTAGCAGGTGATTGAATGGCTTGCATTTATCATAAAGTTGTGCAGTAAAACAACGGATTGATTGGATCTTTCCTTGTAAACTATGCAACTCTTTCAATTTTATTGGGGGAGACATCTCCATAATGGCCTTGACCTTGTTTGGGTCCACTTCAATGCCTCTCTTGGAGAAAATGAATCCTAGTAGTTTGTGTGAGGTGATATCAAAGACACACTTCTTGGGGTTCAATCTTACATTATGCTCTAGAAGTCAATCAAAAACTTTTTTCAAGACATCGATGTGATCTTGTAGGGTTTTAGATTTTGCCAATAGATCATCCACATAGTCTTCAATGATCTGATGCATGTAATCATGGAATATGTATGTCATGGAACATTGATAAGTAGCACCGACATTTTTAAGGTTGAATGACATAACCTTGTAACAAAAAGTCGCCCAAGGTGTTGTGAATATTGTTTTGTGTTGGTCATCAAGATTAATTCAAATATGGTTGTATCCTAAAAAACCATCCATTAAAGATAGCATCTCATGGCCAATGCAAGTGTCGATAAGAGTATTAATATTTGGTAGAGGAAAGTCATCCTTAGGATGCACTTTATTAAGATCTCAAAATTCAGTGCAAATGTGAATCATCCTATTAGTCTTGCGAACAGGTACCATATTTGAAAGCCACTCAAGATAGTCAATAGGTTGGATGAAACCCACGTCTAACAACTTTTGAAGCTTTTATTTGACCATGAGGGCAATGGTGGGATGTAAATTTCTTAGTTTTTATTTGATCGGCTTAGAATCAGGATGCAAGGTTAAGTTGTGGACAACCAAGTTAGAGTCAAGACCAGGCATGTCCTTATTTTTCTTGAGGAGAGCTATCAATTGCTCTTGTTCATTAGAAAATAAACTTTTTTCAAGTTTAACGATTTGTGGATTATCCACATTTGTACTAAGGTTCACATCTATAGTATCTTCATGGCCATGTGTGAACCTTACTCAAGCTAATGGAGCATTGGGATTAGATGAATTTCATCAATGACATAAAAATCTTAGGGTACAGTCCCTTCCATTTCTACCTGGAAAACAATAGAAGCTAAGAGTGATAGCGAAGACAAAGGTGAAAGTGAGGGTGAAGGTGATGGAGGAATATAAGCAGTAGAAGCTCTTAACAATTCCTCAAAAATAATGAATTCAAAAAATAATGGTGGTGATGAAATCTATTCCATATCAATGAGGCTTATGCCAATAGTAATTGGTTTTGCCAAATCGAATGGATTATGGAGCAGTATGAATAAGTCAACAGGCTTCATGTTGACTTAGTGGGAAATGGTGGTTGGCAATGTGAAGGATGGTTTGTCCTGCCTCTTGGAATCAATGAATGAACCTTGAGAACCTGGATAGTAGCAAGCAACACGTATAAATACAAATGATAAGGACATGCAAATGCAATGCATATATTTTTGGTATTTTTTTTGTTATGTACATATGTTACATAAAGTTTTTGTGAGGTGATTAATGAAGTGGAGGTGGTGGTTCACCAATAGGCTCAGCTTGCTCCCTTGGGAGAAGCAAATAGAAAATAAGTTGATGGATGGGGAATATTCTAAGATAATACTCATCCTATTCAATGAATGGTGTGATTGGGATCGATTCCTCTTCCAATTCATCTAAAGCTATTGACATGACATTGTATTTTTTTATATCATTCCTCAAAGTCATCGTTGTGATTAGTTTCATTTTCTGAATCTAAATGGAGGCTTTGAAAAGCTTGTTCAAAAGAGAAAGTGGAAGAATGTGAATGGTAACCCAGGCCTGAACGGTCATGCGATTCTCAATATTGATGTTTAATGATATCATGCATACCCTATTTGTGTCATCCTAAACCATATCCTTGCCAATTAACCCGATGAAAGTATTGTGATGGGAAATCATGATTGTTCATGTGTTTGAGGTTGGTAGAGGATGGTTACTTGAGTTCGTTTGGGGAAGTGGATTGGATAATGAATCAACCCCCATATACAAAATTTATTCGGTTAGATGATGAACCCAAATTGTACACCGCTCCTACAGATAGGGATGAGTCGCATGGATGACCATACTCCCTGATAGTTTAGATGTTGAGTAGTTTAATTGTGACATATTGAAGCACGTATTCACTAATGCTAGGACTAGTGAGGTGGATCGCAACTTGTGTAGGTGATGATGTGTATGGAGTGGATGTGAAAATGTGAGGCTCATGGTTGGCTCGTGGCTCGAGTGATGGGAGAGATGTATGTTGAAATGGTATATCACAATCTATCAAATTGAATTGTGATACATCAATTGGTGGAGATGAAAATGGATTTGGCTGAGGAATGTGATGGATGGCTAGTACTCTAGTGTAGATGAAGTGGTGGTGGGTGTTTGTGAATATGATTGTGTGGATGGTGTGGATGATGTAGAGGGATGTCCAATTTGTATGGATGTTGGTGAGGATGATTATGTTTGACCACATGTACATGTTATTGACTATAATGATGGGTGGGATGTAGAAGTGGAAGCTTGATGTGGACTAGTGATGGGGAGTTCCTCTAGCACAGGTGCTTTGGATGAGGAATTGTGAAGTGAAGTGGATGGTGTGGTTTATGGGACTAAAGAGAGGTGGGTGGATGGAAGTGTGAACTCATATGGGCTGGAGATGAAGTTGCAGTACTTAAATAGTTTGATGTTTATCGATATGCAATGAATTTGTTCCTCATGTACATATTTCAAATATGGGTGTAGTATTGAGGGGACACATTTCATCTCCCTATAGGATATGGAACATAGTGTGCAATGTCTTAACCCCCACTTCGATGGGTAAGACCACAGTGCCAACTGTAGAACATAGAGCATCATTGAATACTCATAAGGTGAAGGTAGATTTGGTGATGCAAGAAGGTGGAAGATTGAAATGTTGGAGAGCTAAGGTGATAATGATGTTGATGGATGATCCAGTGTTAATCAGTACTCGTTTGAAATGCTTCCTATAAACTTGAGCCATGATGTGTAATGGAGGATTCGATAATTTTGATGATATTGATTTGATCTCAAAATCATAGAATACTATAGAAGGCTCCATACATGTTCAAATTCTACCCATAAAATTGTTAAAGGCATTAGCATATTGAGATTGAAGTTTAATGGATTTTAATATTTTCATTAATACCTCATGGTATGGAGGAGATTTTTGTATAAGCTCCTAGATCGATAATTTTATTGAAGTCATTTTTAGACTAGTTTTTAGTCGATTGCTCAGTGTGATGATAGGTCTTTTTGGATGGATTGGGGGATGAATAAGTTGGGATGGATGACTTGGAAGGTGAATTGGTTGAGATGAATTGGTTGAAATGATTCAAGATGAATTAGTAGGTTATAGAGACACATTTGCTTGAGGTGCCATAGGAGGTTTAACTACTTGAGGTTATTTGTTTTGATGACAAGTGCTTCATTGACCTTGGGTGACTACATGGATAGCCCCCACAAAACCTTGGTATTGTTGCACATAATTGACTTGGTTAGGGGGAGTCATGGTATTTGATCCCCATGTTGTCTGTTATGTTTCCTCATGATGAGGAAGTGATGTTTGGTAGATACAAATATTTTTATTTTGTTGTGCTAAGGGACTATCCAACTTAATGGCCCCTAGGTCTATCAAGTCTTGCACCATGTCTTTAAATGTATAGTATTTTTTAATGTCATACCCCTTCTATAAATGGAAAGGATAAAACAAATGCTCCTTATATCCCTTGCCATGTTTAATTGGATCATCCAGTTTAACTTCAGGTAAGGTAATAGAATTGGTGTCATACAACCTATGTAAGTGTGAGTCTATAAAACTTATTATCAATATTGATGATTTTCCATAGTTGGTGCTATGTTTTGAATTGTTGTTGGGGTGGAACCACTTGATAAGACACTCGTTGTGGTTGTTGCAATGATGGTTGTGGTTGTTGGTGACAATGGGGTTGTTGAGTCATTTGGGGTTGACTTAAGACTACTTAATTGACTTGTCTAGCTTTCGATTGGCCAATGTAGTTTCATTTGGATTTACCCTTGTTTTGCCATTCTTTCTTTTTGGGTTTGATCTCACCCTCTTAGATCTTGATTTCTTCGATGACACGGGCCTAGGAAAGAGCTTCATCAAATGTTCTATATTGTTGTAATTTCAATAATAAGGAGATAGGTTTTAAACATCTCCTTGCAAAAATTCGAGTTAATTCTTCCATTGAGAGGGAGAATGGCAACTTGGTGATGATTTCCCTCCAATGAAGTTATAGACCTACTCTTCTTCAAATTATCTGATATTGTACAAGTCGATCAAGGTAGTTTTCTTACGAACATTGAGGGAGAACCTTTCCAAAAATTTATCTGCCAATTTTTCAAATGTGTAAACACTATAATGTGGTAGATGATTGTACCAATCTAAGGCATATCCCCCTAACATTTGAGGAAACATTTGGACTGTTAATGCATCATTATCTTGGATTCAAAACATTAATAAATGAATGCACTAATGTGCTCCCTAGAATTCTCATTCCCTTTGAATTTATCAAACTTCGGTAGTATAAAGTTTGCTAGATAAGGCGATGAAGGTATCGAAGAATGAATGGGTTGATTGATCAACTATTTCAATGTAGATTTTTGGTACACAAAGGGTATGCATAATTAAGCTATCAATCTGTTATTGCAAGGCTTGGATCTTAGGGTCTTCCATGTATGTGTGGAAACCCTGGTTTGTTTGATGAGTGTATGGAGATGGTGTGTGTGGAGTGATGAGTTATTGGGACATAATGTGATACTGATTGGCCAATAGATTGATGGGTATTTGGTGATGTTGGATGTGATGTTGGGTTTGGTTATGGAGGTTCTGATGTTGAAGTGGGGATGAAGTTTAGAAAATTTGAATGTATTGGGTTGTGGAAGTGGTGTTGATGTGGGTGAATGGAGACGTGGGTATGGTAACCTTAGAAGATTGCAATACCCAAGATGGATCAGGGGTGAAGAAGGTGTGTTGGTTGGGAATGGAATGGGGTTTAAAATTTTCTACCTATGATTGCTATTGAGGGCAAGAATGAGCGTATTGATGACCCATAAGCAATTGATTGAGATTTTACCATGCTTGTTGTATGGCAACTTCATATGCAAAATGTGTGGTTGTGATGGAGCGGATGTAGGTATGATATGAAAGTTGGTAATTTTGGTTGAGGTTAATGGAGGGTAAGTTGCAAAAGGAATCATAACTGAATAAGGGGTGGTAGATGGAGTGGTGGATGGAATCTACTAAGTAGCATTAACTTGTGCTTTATAGAGTAGGTTGAAATATGTAGTGGTGCAGGTAAATGGAATGAAGGTGCTTTGGCTACATTGTTGTGAAGGAATTTGGTGTGAGGGTGCAGATGTTACCTCAAAAAGAGGGTTGGTGAATAGTTGGTTAAATTTTTTGGGATGTGAGTGAGCAAGTTCCTACTGAGAAGTAGGAACATATCTGGATGGACTGTTAATTGATTCTAGAACTGGATTGGTGGCTCTTAAATAGATTTTGTGTTTGTTAGAATCTATGTAAGTGGTGTAGTGGTCAGTGGGTGTGGATGGCTTGTTTTTTGCAATGGCGATGTGGATAGCCCTTTGTATCACATCTGTATTTGAGGTGAATACTATGTGATAAGGACCAACAGATAAGCCAAAATAGCTTGTCTATGCCATGCTGACTGAGTTAGCCATAAAAGTGGCTATAAAAGGAGTGGAGCACTCCATGGATGAGGTAGGTACCTGACTCATGGCTCTGGCTTGATTTATGGTTAATACCATAAGCTATAAGTAGGTAGTGGTAGCGAATGTGCAAGATGTGTGGAAAGTGAGATGACAATGAAAACACACATATCAAACAAACAAATATATCCTATGTTGTTGCAATAATTTTTTTATTTTTTATTTTTTTTCTTTTTTTTGTGTGTTTTTGTGTGTTTTATGTTAAGACTCTCTAAGATAAAAATGACTATGCAGGGTGGATAGGTGTGTTCACACTCACCTCTCTAATAAGAAATGAAATGTGAACAGTTGAAATGGCTTCCTAAAGTATAACCCACTTCAAGGGTCTCTCAAGAGTGGAGGATTTTGGGGTGATGAAGTCTAGATAAACCACTCATGGACTACTAATGTATCTATGGGGCAAGACAACAGATGGAGATGAAGTTCACATTAGTTGTCTTGATTAGCGGTTGGTAATGAAATCTAACTCATTAATGTTGAAGATGAAACATGCAATGTGTGTGGGTTCCTTTTAAGTTTTCATTTTCTATGATGTTTTTTTTTAAAGAAACCACCCTTCACATCAACCAAGGTGATGACTAAGAACACTAGTGCCAAGTGTGAGGCCCTCAAAAGAGTCTAGGGTACACCACTTAAGATCCACAATGTGTGGAGGGTTCGTCTAGCTCTTTCACTCTGAATTAGCAAGTGCTTCCAACAATGGGAGGAAGCTTGAGCATAAGTGACTTATTCCAACTTAGAAGAGAGAGAAGTGGGAAAACTTAGCCTAAAATGCAACTATTATGCTTTTTCATTTTTTGCCTACAACATAATCACAAGGCATAGACAACACACAAGGCAAAAGGTAAAACACTATAAATAACAGGAAATCTTGAATCAAATGTAATCTAGAAATGAATATATGAGTGCAAATCTACCCCTATGTGCAATCTATATGATTCTAAAATACAGTTCCTTTTCTCTTTTTTTTTTTTTTATTGCAAAGAAAAAAAAATGTCTATGAATGCCAAGAATGCCTAACAATGCATGATATATTGATTTTTAAACAGAAAAAGCAAAAACATAAGTGGGATTTAAACAAAAATTACCAAAAATCCTACGTATTCTTTCCTTAACTTCACAGACATAGCACCGAGTCTCTCATATACAATATCGAATCTCATAGATACTCTGTAGAATCTCCTATATATTATGTGGTATCTACTAAATACTCTATGGCATACGTGCAACCACGGATTGAATCCCACAGCTCCCAAAAATTCTAGCTCTAGAGTTCATAGTTTTTGCACCATCGGATTTCCAAAAACCTGCAGCAAAAAAATTAAAAAAATGTAGATCAAAAACTCAATATTGATAAGGTAAATTAAAATGTGAAACTCTTTTGGGGGTCCCACCATGATCGTCATTTTGTAAAGCAAAATAAATCAACACCAATAGTAATAATGATACAAAGCAAATAATTGTTATATGCACATCAAATGAATAACATTACATATCATCAAATGATTTACAATACATAGATGTGCCTCGAATCAGGGGTTACAACACAATATTTTACTTTGACACAATGATTTTACAATAGAAGGGTTAAAACCCTCAATTAAAGAATAGTGGTGTCTCTAGATCTCTTTCGCTCCAAACAAGAGTGAGTTGACTTGCATATCCTTTCTAGGTCACTCAAAGCTGCAACAACCATTAATAAAAATATTTCTTATACCTACACAGATAGATTAGAATAGAAAGTTAGTAATACCTGAGGGGCCTCCATAGTGTGAGATCCACTAAAACATGAAAGTGAAAAATACTAACCCTAGTTGAAATACTTTCCAAATGAAGTGTAAAAATATAAAAACTGTAAGTAAAACAATGAAACCAAATACCTCATCGAACTATACCTAAGTTGTTGGATCTACACTCCTACTAGTTCAATCTGATGTTGCACGGATGCCCTAGAGAATCTAGGAGCTAGATGGACACCCTACGGTGTCTACAGAATGCTCTACAGCATTCAGGACATGCTTTGGAGCATTTGTGAGATGCTCTAAAGTGTTTGTGGTCTGCAACAAATACTTGATAGGGTTCAAATGTGGATCGTAGGGGTTGTAGAGGACAAATGATGGATATGGCGATGGTGACGGTTTGTACGAATGCGAAGGAAAAATGAAATGATAGAATTTTAGGGCTCACAAGATGATGGAAGATTTGACCTATTGATTTTTTGGCTAGACCCTCATTCACAAAAGTGGATGATCTTTTATAACTTACGTTTGATCATGCTAGGGCTTCGACAACACCAACGAACAGTCGTGATTAAAACATGATGAAGGATTGTGATTACGATTTGATAAGCAACATGGATCATGTTAAATGAGTGGCTGGGATTAAGTTGTGATGGGCAGCTGAGATTTATTCACATATATATTTATATTTATTTATTTATATAAATATAAAAAATAAATATACATATATAAATAAATGATGAATGACTATGATTTAATGATGAGTGGATGACAAGTGGCTAGGATTTGGTGTCTACAATTAGTATTTAAGTTCCATGGATATTGGATAGGTTTTTTAAATATTTAAGATTAGAATAAATGGAAGGATGGGTTGATTTTGTATTACTCGATGAAATTTCTTCTAAAATAATTTTCTCTCATCAATTTATCTATTTTAGAAATTATGGATAAAAATATGGGTAGTGGCCCATAGTTTGTGGGGAGAGATGCCCTATACTTAAGACATGGAGTAAAAAAATACTATGGAGATAGAAACTTTTTAAAGGCTTCTACTTTGGATTTCCAAACCACTTTATAGGTTTCAAAGAATATTGAATAATATTGTAAGGGAGTTCATCTAGAAGAGACCAATTACTAGGGAGTAGAAACTTGATGTATATACTTGAAAATGTGTTGCAAAGGATATTTTAAAACCTTTGTCATAAACTATTAACATTAAACATAAATCAAGAGAAACAAGAGGATTATGAAATCATTGTTACAACACCACAAATGTTATGATATTGGACACATGACAATAGATTTCAAAGTGAAAAGATAGATAAAAAAATGAAAAAAAAAATTGACCATTGGATAAGCTTCGAGATGAAGCAAGTTAATCATACTATAGTATAAGTTGGATTAGATCAATGACTTTCCACTTCTAAAAAGTTATAAATAAATATGCTCCATATCTTTAGACTGTGAAGGCCACCATTGTTATATGTGATCAACCATTAGAGACATAGATAAGGATACAAGGGACGAGGAAGTACACTATAAAAAGTTAAATTTAGAGGAATTAGAGTACAAAGGAGGATGTGGAGTCAAATTTTAAAGCAAATAATGCTAGAGGGAGAAAATATAATCTGGATACTTCATCTTCGTTTTCCTCAAGTAGTATAAAATCCTCTCCTCTTGATAAAAATAGTAGTTTAGATATTATCGCTTTCACTCTAGTGTTTCAAGAGTAGCATAATAAAGAAACGAGTATGGAGCATATCCGTGAAAGTTTATTTTTTTTAGGGGAGTATAAGAAAGTATTATGGAAGACAGTCCTTGTACTTTAGGATTTTTAGGGAAACATAGAGTGGAATTTTTTTTTGATGCTATCCTTTGGACATTAGATTCTTTAGGGCACAATAAATCTGTAGATCATAAGTCTCATCATGAATAGTTTAAAAAATCAAGAGGTTTATGAATATGAAGCTGTTGGTGAAATTTAAAAAAGAAAAAGAAAACATTTAAAGAAAGAATAAAGAAACAAGAAAACTCAAAAGGATATTGATAAGGGTAAATGAAAAATATATTGCAAGTGTTAACAAGAAGTGGAGCTAAGCCCATAAATAAAAATAAAAAATAATGATGAAGATGGTATCTTAAAATATCAGGGGCATAAATAATACCCCTAAAAAATATTAGGGAATTAATAGTTTGTTAATCATGAGTTTTTTTTAATACAAGAAGCAAAAATAAGCACTAAGGAATTTAAGGAGATTTAAGAAATATTTTAACAATATTGGATGAACGCAAATGGAATGGATAATTTCTAGAAGCAAAAATAATTATGTTCTCAAAAATTATTAAATAAAACAAGAAAATATTAAATTTAGGATTATGGATGTGTATGTTTGAACTATAGTTACTCGTGGAAGATTTTAAAAGGACCTTAGAATATTTATGTCAAATTTAATGATGATTCATAATGTGTCTTGTTAATCCTATTTCAATGTTGTTTGAGGGTGAAGGTGAAGGTATTTCATATAAATGTTAGTGTTCTTTATTATAATATAGATATCATAGTAACTATTTGCACTTTTTAGCAAATTCCATGAGCTTAATTGGTTAAATAATTGGGATTTCAAGGAGGAAGCCCAATTCAAATTTTGTCAAGTAATACTTGTATAACTACCAATTTAAAAATGAAAATTATTTTTCTTTTAGATACCATACCATTTAATTCAAAAATTTAAAATATTTATATATATAACAACTAATGCTTATATCAACATACTATTGCTAGTGATAACAAAGCCAACTAGAGATGATGAATTATCTATATTGATGAAGCTAAAATAATTGACAATGAATGTAATAAAGAAAAAGTGGACAAAGTGGGAAAATAGAAATCTCTATTATAACATTATAAAAACAAAATTCTATGCAAGTTGTAGGCTTACTGTAGTGGTATGGGCTTTGGCCTCTCTTTGAGAGGTCCAAGGTCCAAACCCCACTCAATATGAAGGGAATACAACTCCTCATAAAAACCTATGTAAACTCCTTGAAAAAATAAAAACAAAAGTTTATGAGCCTTCTCCTCTTGAAGAATAGATGAAGACTAATGATTTAGCCAAGACAGTAATGAGGATGAGATAAGAAAAAGTTGACGTAAGATTTTTAAGAATAATTTAGGTTTAGTGTACTTGCCTTATATCTTGGGCACCTATTTAAGATGTCATACTAAGAGGTAGGGTGATGTTATAACCATGTTAAATAGACCTTAGTTTATTTTCAAAAAAATTTAGTTAGATTAGTTAGCATTAAATGGAGATTATAGACTTTATATAGGAAATAATTCTAATTGACAAGAATTCATGTATCACTTTATGAGAGATAACTAAATCTAGAACCACTACATCTTAAAGTATAACATAAAATCTAGGTATGCTTTATAATATTTCCATATTAAATATATTATTAAATGTACACAAGAACATGTTCCAATAAATAAGCAAAGGATGCAAATAAAAAGGACATAAGAATTGTTAAATGAAATACAGACTCTTATTTTTATCTAAGAACTAAAGAGATATTTTAGAAGAAATCCAATTAAAGGCCTTGCAATGGATGGTTTGGTAGTGAATGCAAATTAGATTGAAAATATAATGAATACTATATTTATATTAAAAAATCTTTGTTAAAAAGATATTTGTATATGAATATTAAAAAATCTTTAAAAATTAGGAGTATCCTGTTAAAAACATAAATCAAAATCCTTAAAATGTTTCTAAGAATTAGTCATAAAACATAAAAGTAGGGATATAAAAGAGAAAATTATCGCATATTATGCTATCATGTTGAATGTTATGCTAAAAATGAGGCTACCAAGCACCTTCGATAGATGTTTATGATGTTTGGAGCAATTGGGTATTCCTCAATAATTTGAAGTCATTCTTTATTGTGATAATCATGGCACCATTAAGATTTTTTGTTGGATTTTTAGCAAGATTCAATCACAAGTCCCTATATCTAGGATCTTGAGTAGTCTCAAATATGAGAGCAATTAATATAAATAGTCAATGCCAATGGACATAACATTAATGAAATAAATACCCATGAGGGATATCGTAGTGATAAGTCTTTGAGTTTTCATTCAGGAGATCAAAATTCAAGCGCTGATAAGAGGGGATCGAGACCCCTCATAAAAACCTGTGTAAACTTAAAATCTTATCAAATGGCATTATCTCAACCGGTTATATTCTTCAATATTTAAAGAGGAGACCAAGGTTCAAATCTTGCCAAGTGATTTATGGAGAATAACCAAGATTTGTTGTAATACCACTATGTGGTGATGATGTAATACTGGTGGGACCCATTTTAATCCAATATAACCAATTAAAAACAAACATTAATGAAATAACAATAATAATATGAAATAAATGGCCAATATTATTCAAGAAAAAACATGAAGAAAAACATATAATAATATTGCTCAAATTGTATACAAGCTTGATTAAATCTATAACCAATATTCATATTCAAATCATGGAGCTTTGTCTCCATAATATAACCTTATAAAGGTGACTCTTTGACTATTTATCTCCTCACGTATTTGGGAGATGCAATATTTTCTTTTCCACACATAGGACAAACCTCTCATGCCTCTTGGCTTCACATCTTGCCACTTGTATAAATGATACTTGTGCAGATCCTACACATAGACACATACATAAGGGTAAATATAAATCACACACCTAAACTATAGACTCAAACCCTATTATAATATTTATATATTTACAATTGTACCAAAGGTACCATGGGGGTACATTAGCATGTACCAAATAATGTAATATTCTCCAACATTATCCACAATCTAGTGTTCTATCAATGGACCAAGCATATTAAGATTTGGATACACTATGCAATGACTTTAATATTATGGGATGTTTGATCCTCTTTTTGTGTTATCAGTAAAGTAGACAATGGATATATTGACCAAGGAGATGTTTGAGGTACCTTTTGTACAACTGTGAGAGCATCTTGGAGTAGGAGAGTGCCCCTTAGGGAGGCATGATGGATAAGTGTCTCTTTATGTGTTCTCCATTTAGCTTAATGGGAGATGTTGGAATGCATGGTGTTAAACTTCACTTGAGGCCATGAGTGACTTTTGTATTATCTTCTTTGTATTACCCTTTGAGCCTTTCTACAATTTGTAAAGGTGAATATATTATAATATTTTATTATTTAACTATGAGAGCATCTTGGAGCAGGAAAGTGCCCCTTAAGGAGGTATGACCAACAAGTATCTCTTTATGTGTTATCCCTTTAGCTTAATGGGGGATGTTGAAATGCAGTAAACTTCACTTGAGGCTATGACTGATTTTTGTATTATATTATTTATATTACCCTTTGGGCCTTTATACACCTTGTAAAGGTGAATATATTCTAATATTTTATTACTTAACTAAAGGTTGGTTCTTTAACGTTGACCTAAATGTATCTTGTACTTGGCTATTTATACCCCCTTCTCTCTAACGGTTCTAATTAGCTATGTCAACTATATTTATTTTTATTAGCTCGGGCCCTTGGTTCAGATAGTAATCTCGTAAGCATTAGGATTAGGGTTAATATTGATTTAATCTATAAATAGGAAGAATTTTGTGATAGTTAGAATCATCTTTCATTTGGGAATTTAAGTCATGACTTCTATGCATATGAGTAAGTGGCTAATGTAACAACCCAAAACTACCAACCCATTTTTTTTAAGAATGATTACAAGCAAAGTTTCACAAGGGGTAAACCCTTCTTTAATCTTTCCAATATACAAGGCTTCACCACATTTGAGTTCCAAGTCGATGCAGATGACACTTAATGGACAAGAGTGGCTAAATCTCATGGTTTTTGGGTTTCACCTTACTAAACCTACATGTTTAGAAGGATGTCAAAAGTGGTCCCCCCACCTTTACCATACCCTCACATACATAGGACAATGTGACCACAATATAAGGCCCATAACACTTAAAGGATGATGCCTATTCTTTAACCTTACTCTAGATCCACCCAAGTAGGTTAATCAGGCGTAGATCCTTGGTGCTTAGTTACCACACCTTCATGGCCTAACTAAGGTCATTACCACTTCATTGGTAATGAACATGATCACCCAATCCTACATGTTCAAGGGATCACCATTGTTGTCTTGTGAGTGGTTCCACAAATTTTAGTTGGAGTACACCCAAGCCTTCTTATTCAAGGTGCAATGAATTCACAAGAAACCTGGCTATTGTATTCACACAACTCCTTCCAGGTTCATGAGTCCCTAGCTATTGCATTCTCACAACTCCTTCTAGGCTCATGGCTACCTAGGTATTGCATTCACGCAACTCCTTCCAAGATTGGGCTTTAATTTATTTGACTTAGGTCCATAAGAGATTCTTGTTGTGCAAAACATTGATTACTCTACATTTAATTTATTGCCTTCATTTTAATTATCAAACCTAGGAAAGCTCATAAACTTTTGAAGTACCATGCATATTTTATGCCTATAACACCAGTGACATGAGTCCAATACGCCTTAAGATTTTTGGGGGGTGGTTGTGGTGTAGCTTTTGTTTCTCGTAAAAACCATTAGATTAATCTATATTATCAAATACATAACTAGAAATAAACTATAAAAATAAAAATACAAACTTGCTAAAAAAATACAGAGAAAATAGGGGACATACAAAAATTAAATGACTACAGCAAACAATCAAAACAGTAAATAAATAATGCATAAATTAATTATAAAAATAGAAAAAAGGGGTGGAATACTATTGAGAGTGGGCCCAGACTTCCAGCAAATTTTGCCTAATCAAATCACGTACACTAGACGCTGAGAGATATTATTATGAACACTCAAAATGATTTTAATTGCAGCTTCAGAAAATCATGTAAAAAATAGAAATTGTTCAAGATCCCTTTTCAGGGTGGTCTGTGCATTTATATAGTGCATGACCATCCCCTATTACAAGCTCAGACAAGTCTATTCTAGACTTGTTGTTACAAAAAACATGTGCAAAATAATCACAAACAACGAACGCGCATTAATTTTATACTTTGCAGGATAAATTAGGCATGTTCTATTTATTGATGGAATATGCTTATAATTATACCATAAATCGATATCAATATAATAAATTTACGTGTTTTCTCTATTTACATATTTATTTAGCCATTAATGAGAAATGGATAATTTATTCCGATTCATATTGTTGTCTTTCATTTGCATATATCATTGGAAACTGCCATTTTATTTCTTTTGAAAACATGGTTCTTGTTATACTTTTGCTCGATGGGAGTTAGGCATCGTCTAGCCTGTCACTGGGAATCAAGTGTTGTTGACTCCGAATTCAAGAGTCAGGCACCGTCGACCCTGAAGCTAGATGATCAGCCATAATAGCTTACATTTAATATTTGTCAATCTGGGGTAATCAAGGTTAGATTTAAAGAGTAGGAATCTAGTATAGATTGTATTGTGGGGATCAATTCTAAGCTTAATTCAGATCTCTTTTAGTTTTAGGTTGTGTAGAAAAGTAATGATTATGGTGAACATAAATTAAATCGTGCAGAAATGAAAATAGAGTGCAATTTATGACTTATGCAGTAAATATGATATTTATCTATTGATGATTTGATTTATTGATGATTTTATCTATTGGTGAGGATCCTCGTGTAGTTAGTTTTAATTATCTATTTTTACTTTCTGGTCTATGATAATGCAATTTAATTTATTTTATATCCTAAGGTTAATTTTACGTACTAACTATTTCTAACCTATTGTAGGGGCAAGAGATTAGGGACTGACTATAGAAGTGGGCCCTACCCTAGAGGATAGTGTAAGTCTTTCTTCCCTAAACTACTTTATCTCAGTAACTAAGATGCATAACTACTACTAACATTATTCTATTCTATGTATGCAGTAAAATTACAATTACAACTACATAAAAGAAATCAAACAATAAATAACACAAATGATACAGTTACCATAAAAAGTGTTGCTTTATTACTGGAAATTTAAATGTACATGCTGGAGCATTTCTTCAAAAATTGTACAGACATTAGCTAGACTTCAAAAAAAATTATTAGGTAGGTGATTGACCATTAGACCTTTTCAAAGGTATTCCTATGTAATATATAATATGACTTAGATAATTCTGAATATAACTCTTCCACGTATTTTTCCATGTGGCATTGTGGACTTGATAATGCGACAACTATGTACTTAAAAAAATAATCTAATTATTCTAAAAAAACACAATTTCCTAATCCTCCTTGGACTCAGTAAATATCCTAAGTGGTCCAAGTAGCAATACATGAACAAACATAACAAAACAATACTAATTTGAACATTTTGCAAGATATACAATGTAACTATATGCCCCTTTATTCTCGGGAAGGACATAACAATCTTGCATCGGAATCTAGACAACCTAACAATATTCTAATTATACAACTTTATAGAATATTTTTACAACTTTATTAATTATAATATCCTTGTGAATAATCCTTGACAAGTCAACTAATCATTCTGACTGGAAATACTTTATAACACCTACTATCGTGTCAGAGTGCCATGTTGTCACTAATATGGCATGCAACATCGGTCAATTGACTTGGTCAAATTTCTTCTATAACTATTGGTAAAATATCTCTTCGGTAACAATATTTAGTAGCTACCTTCTGTAACATACTTTAGTAACTATCTTATGTAATTGTCTTCAACTACTGTATTTTGCAACAGTCATTAGCTACTATATTTTATAACCGTATCTAGAGCTTTCTTAATCCATCATCCTTATGTCCATCTTCTCATGTCTAGGGTCTAATTTGAAGCTCACACTACTGCATCATACTCCTGTGAAACATTCTTCAACACTTTCCTGTATATTCATACACAACTTATGCATATTTTGCATGAAATACATACATTTGTCAAATTAAACATATCCATAATTTTAACTGATAAATCATATAAATAAACTAAAATAATCATTAAAATACATTATATTCATGATTTAAAGACATAAATTGAACAATATATCATAGATAATACATGCCAAATAAACACTCAACACTAGAAGTCAGGCGCCTTTGGTCCCAAAGTCGAAAGTCAGGCACCTTTGACCCTTAAGTTGGGAGTTAGGCACCTTTGATCCCGAAGTTGGGAGTCAGGAACCTTAACTCAGCGTACGTATCCTTTGTTGTGGTCACCGTTGTCCTTATATTTCCACCATAAAACATGAAGTGCCAGGTCCACATGGGACCTTGATGTAAATATGCAAAAAATGTAGCAAAATCATTGAATCTACACACAAATCACACTAAAAACACATATTAGAGAATATACCCAATTTCCTATTAAATATATATAAAACCTTCATTAAAAAGTACATCTTATCAAAATAATGTCGCACTATATATTATAAATCCATACAAAAATATGAGCATTTTTTGTGCTCATCATCCCCCCATGCTTAGATGTTGCCACGCCCTCATGGCACCTTCTGCTGGTAATCTCCTGTTCTATCAACAACCTTCCAGTATGCCATGTTTCTTTGTTTTCTTTCTTGGGTGGTGGCTTTATCTCATTTCTTTTTTACTCTATTCCTACTTTTATTTCGGGTGCCTTCTACCATGGACTACATCGTAGGGGTTGACTAGGTCCTACTTCAATGTGTGGCCTTATTATGCTCCACTTATTTCTCCTTATTGCTTCATCTACGTAAAAACCTATAAACGTAGTGGCATCCTTATGGAATGCAAGCGCAAATTGCTTCTAGTACTGATGGTTCGGAGGTAGCTAGACTGCCACTGGAAAATCAAGTTTATCCCATGGTGGATAATGGGATGTATCATGTACTTGGGCTTTTGGCAATTTTACCTCCTCAAGGTTGAGCATTGCATCCTCTACAGCATTCTTCTCTTCATCATTTTCCTCTACAACATTATCTTCTACATCTTTAGGGGGCAGAGATTCAGATGCTCTCTCTAGTGGTGGCATCATTGGCTCTTTGTCGAATATGCCCATCTTGTCCAGATATTCCCTCATCCTTGAGGGATTGCCATCTTGTGAACCATATATACTCCAAAAATGTTTTGGTTGTGCAGGGGTAACAGAGATACCTGGCTCTCGAGCTATTTTCTTATAAGCCTTCCACTCCTTTTTGGCCTCCTTCAAGTTCTTTTGGAGCTCTTGGAACTACCCCTTCTAGCTAGCAAAGGCTTTCATGGATGTAACCCATTCTTCATCTAAGTTTGGGTCTAGTTGCACCTTCAATTTTCATTGTGTGGCCTTCTGCTTTGGTTATTTTGTTGCTCTAGCCTTTATCTTCCATCTCTTCTATGGTGCCCTTTCTGCTTTCCTCTTGGGCCACAACTTCTTTGATGGTCTAGGTGTTGTTGCTTCAGCTGTGGGTGCTAAAGGACCAACCTCTTCTTCCTTCTATAGGGATGATTCTTCTTGGGCCTTAGAGGACTTTACTTCTTGCTTTTCTTGGTCCCCTGGTGTGTCTCCAATTGGTTCAGCTATAGTCTGGTCATCCAACTATTCAGCCTTGGTTTGATCAACCAATGGCTGACCAATTGACTGTGCATTCTCTATGGGACCAACTGACTCCTGAGAGTGATCCTTTCTAGAGCCTTGCCCTTGCCCTACTTCTATCTAGATAATAGGGTCAAATATTTGTGTGTCATCAATCAATTGAGTGGCACCCAATGGTGCTTCAACTTCCCCAACTGACTATGCCATTCCTGGTTGATCATCTGGTAGCTGACCATCTGATTGGGTAGCATCAAACATTCCGACTCTTTCCCCTCACTATCTTCAATCTCTACTTCAAGGGGCTTTGTTTGTGGAATTGGATCCTCTTATTCTTCATAATTTATTTTAGTAGAGGTTTCAAAAAGGTCCTCTACTTTAGCTGTTAGGTTGGCTTCTATTCTGGCATCAGATCGAAACTGACTAGAAGAAATCTTCTCCTCAGAATCTAGAGAAGTCGTAGGCACCTCCATTGCCCAATCTATTTGAACTACAACATCAACCTTGGTTGGCTGACCAGCCTCCATTTGCTGAACCTATGATTTCAATTGTTGCACAATGTTCTACAACTAGCAGATGGTGTTATACATCTCCAATTATTTCTCTACAATTGCCTTTCTAGACACCTCAAAGAGGGTCTACTCTGCCTTGTATTTGCTTTCCCAAATGAAATCTTGCTCCTTCAATATTTACACCTATTTTTGTAGATCCTCTTCCTGGACTACTAGCCTAGAAGGCTCACCACCAACCATGTTCTGTAGCACCTGGGCAACAAATTCATCCTCAATTATGCCAATGACATCTTCATCATTGGATAAACTAGGGATGACCAAGGATACTTTCCTTGTCCTACTCTTGGTCCTTGGGTAATTTGGCATACGAATAGGGCTTGGCACACTCTGTTCTGCTTCCTCAAACATAGGGGATGGAGTTTGCCCTACCTCCCCTATTGGTTGATCATGATGGGAGGCAAGACATCGACTCTGTTGGCCCTGATGCCCCTACAATCAATTGACCATGGGAGTCAGGCACCTCTACCATCTCCTATTGTTCTGGAACAATAATGCCTTCTTCAATTGATGCCTCCTTATGTGCCTCTGCATGCCTAATTAGGGCTAAAATCAACCCATGGTGTGCTAGGGTAGTAGTTGTCCCTACTTGGTACCACCTAGCCTCATCCTTTAGGGCACATGCTAGGTAATAGGGGATATTGATTTGGTCCCCATGTAATAGATGATTCAAAAAATGGAAATGGTTTGTATTGAGCCATGAGTACCTACTAGTGCATGTGAAGAATCTAGCTATCTACTCAAAAACTTGGCTCCAAAGATCCAGGAGGTGTTGCCTCGATAATCTAGAATGCATCAGATATGTCGTTGGTCACCCAAAAAATCTCTCTGCACAATCCGTAGGGTTGTCATCTTTGTATACATGGTCCCCTATCTGAGGGAGACTGGTAACTACCACAATATGGGTCTCTGTGACCAGAATTTCTAGTCCACGCATTCGGGAAACCCCATCCTTCAAAGACTCTACGAATTCCTTGGTGGCCTTAGCATCCTGGTTTTGACTAACTAGACGATAGTAATCCATCCATCCAGCTACTTCAAATTACCTTTGAACATTTTCATTAATCCTTGAGAGATATTGAGGCTCATTATTTTTGAGCAGATGATTTGTAGATTTCCCTCCCATGGCAAATTACTCTCTATTTTTATCTATAATTTTTTCTAATTTTTTCTAGTTTTTCTCTACAACTTACCCTAGCTTTACAAGTTCTTAAACATATCATTTCAATGCAACCATATCCATGCAATCAGGTGCCCTTACACCATAATTAGAAATAATTACGGTGATTGGTGTAAACATCGTAAAATCGTGTGCTAGATTTCCAATGGGTGATTGTTATAACTTTTTACCCAACTGCTTGGTGGCACGTGGACAAGTGTAGAGTTGGGTACGATGATTGGATGGATATTTTTTCAAACAATGTGATGACACTATTGACAAGAATGCTTTTCTAATGAAAATTATATACATATAAAATAGAAAATTAAGTACATACCTAATTAGTATTTCACGTGTGCATGATATGTAGACACTCGTGGCGCAGACGGATTGGTTGTCGCATGATGACTATGATTACCAAAAAAATAATGGCATGCGTATTTCCCATGTGAGGAAATGTTTTTCTAAACAATTCATTCTTAGATGCTGCAATTTATTTCATTCGAGGTTCCCTGCTACAAAACAATGCAAGAAAAATATTAAATTAATATTTTTTCATGGGACGACACACATCCCTCCTTGGAAGTCGTTTTGTTGGTTGTCTTGGAACGTGCACAAATATCCAATAAAAAAAGTGTTTTTATCCATGAGAAATTTGACTTTTGATCACATGGATAAAATGTTGACGTGGCTTTAATCGCTTCCTGATGTCGAAGGTTTATTTTGTATACTAGAAATCAGGCGCTTATTAGAATAGAAGTCAGGCACCTTTTTGATGGAAATCAGGCACCTTACTTTAATACATAGAACACAAGCACCCGTTAGAATGGGAGTCAGGTACATTTTTACTAGAAATCAGGTGCCTTACTCCCATACAGGATACAAGCACCAGTTAGAACTGAAGTCAGGCACCCTTTCACTAGAAATCAGGCACCCACCAAAGCAGAAAATAGGTGCCTTCTCGAGCAAAATATAGGCGCCTTATAGAATAGAATACAAGTGCCTTCTCACTAGAAATAAAGCATCTTACAGAACAGAATATAAGTGCCTTCTTGCTAGAAATCAGACACCCTTTTTTATGAAAACTCTTCAATAATGGGAGTCAGGCACCTTTATGATATGTGGGAGTCAAGTGCCTTCCCATCATTTGAATAGTCAATGTTTGTTGGTGTGTCCATAGTTGAGCACTTCTAGTTGATCAGACTATCAACGTTCATCGTTCAAGGACAACATCATCATCCGCTATGTGAACTAGCATTTGGGTATTTTTCTCTATGAAGACAAAAACACCCGCATACCCGTCCAAGCATGGTTATCCCCCTTTGGATGGGGATGAGTGTACTTCTACTAGAATTAACCTCCTAGAAAGCTAGAAATGTGTAGGTTCATGGATCCTATGCCTGATAGGCCTAGGTTTCCTAGGCTGCCTATAGATTGCATTCAAGGCATCATTCCTACAAAACAAAAACACAACTAAAGAAAGAAAAATGCAGGACTTATAAAAGAATAAATTGTTTTTGGGTCATGTGGACAAACATGTGTCCACATATTACTAAAAATGTTTCAAAAATTCAATCAAATGGGGTTTCCCCCATGCCTATTATAGCCTCAATCATGTAATTCTCAGATGCATGATATGGCCATAATTTGTGGCCATTGACTATCAACACGGTGTTGCTCCCATCAATAGTTCTGACATGAACAACACCATTGTTGATTAGTTCAATCACCTCATATGGCCCCATCCAACATTGCATGAGCTTTCCCTTCCTCTCCTAGAACCGAGAATCATACAATAATGCCCATTCTCCCACCTTGAACTATTTTGGCCTGATGTGATGATCATGCCATCGGGTTCTCTATTTTTGAATGACTTTTGTTCGATGCAAAGCATCACGTCGGTATTCATCCAACTGGTTAAGCTGTTGAATCCATTCTTTCTATGCTTCATCCAGACTCAGATTTAGTTCTACTATAGTTCTAAGAGTTCTGATTTCAAACTCTATAGGCATCATAGCATTCTTCCCATATACCAACTGGAATGGTGTAAAACCAGTGGTAGTTTTCCAAGTGGTTCTGTAAGCCTAGACTGCTTCTAGCAATCTCATAGCCCAATATTTCCTATGTTGCTGCACCATTTTTGTCAGAATATTCTCCAACTCATGGTTAGTGACTTCTACTTGCCCATTTTCATGAGGATGGTAAGGAGTGGTCTTGTTGTGCCTGATTTTGTACTATTGCATTATTTCTTGGATCAAATTCGAAGTGAATTGGGGTCCCTGATCAGTAGTGATCTCTCTTGGAACACCAAATCACGTGAAGATGGATGCAAATAGGAACTCTGCTATAGTTTTCTCCTTGGAATCACATAATACCTGCACTTCAACCCATTTAGTCACATAGTCAGTGTAAACTAAGATATATCTTTTACCTACTGACTGTGGATTAATGGGTCCTACAAAATCCATTCCCCATTTGTCAAATGGCTCAATGTGCACATGTGGCTGAAGTGGCATTTCATCTCGAAGAGTTGGTCTGCCCATCCTCTGACACTGGTCACATTGACTCACATGTTTGGTTGCATCCTTAAATAGTGTAGGCCAAAAATAACCAACCTACAATACTTTAAATGCAGTCCTTTTACCTACAAAATGGCCACCATAGGGTTCATCATGGCAAGCTTTAAGAATTTCTGCAATGTCATTTTCAGCAACACACCTTCTCATGATTTGATCAGGCCCGATTTTAAATAGGAAACCATCAATCCATGAAAAGGCTACACTCTTCTCTATTAATGTCTATTTTTCATGCGATGAGAGTGCAGGAGATACTCTACCAATGGCTAAGTAATTAGCCATATCTACATACCATGATATTTGTTCATCAAGAGCAAAGAGATGCTCATCTAGAAATTGATCTTCCATGGTTGTATGATCTGGAGGTGTCAATCTGGAAAGAAAATCTACAACCACATTGTCTTTACCTGGTTTGTCAACTATTGTAATATCAAATTCTTGCAGAAGTAAAATCCATCTAATAATTCTACCACTAATTGCAGGTTTATTCATCAGGTATCTGATGGTTGCATGATCAATATGCACAAAAACCTTATAACCTATAATATAATGGTAAAATTTGTTAATAGCATGAACAACTACAAGAAATTCCTTCTCTATGATAGTGTAATTAAACTCAACACCTGTAAGATGTTTACTGACATAATAAATGGCATAGAATTCTTCACCATATTTCTATCCTAGTACTGCCCCTATCACATTATTGGATGCATCCGCATATATGTGAAAGGGAATGGTCCAATTTGGACCTCTCAGTACTGGAGCAGTGGTCAGTCTTTCTTTCAAAGTTTGAAATACTTGTTCACGTTCATCTATCCAGACAAACTCTACATCTTTTGACAACAATGTGTTCAAGGGTTTAGCAATGTTACTAAAATCTGATATAAATCTCCTGTAGTATCCAATAGAGCCAAGGAAACTTTGGACATCTCTCTGAGTTTTAGGAGTGGGCAGATGTTTGATTACCTCAATTTTATTTTTATCTACCTTTATCCCATCTACAGAAATATGATGTCCTAATACTATCCCCTCCTGCATTAGCATAAAATACTTTTCATTACTCAAGGATAGATTAGTTTCTTCACACCGTTGAAGTACTCTTTCCAAATTTGTTGTGGCTTCCTCAAAAGTCTCACCATAAATGGTGAATTCATCCATATATACTTCCATAGTTTCTCCAATCATATCAGAAAAAATACTCAATACTACCCTTTGAAAAGTGGTAGGTGCATTGCATAAACCAAAGGGTAAGACTCGGTAAGCAAAGGTTCCCCATGGACAAGTGAACATTGTTTTATCCTGATCTCCTTCCCCAATCTGAATCTGATTGTATCCACTAAACCCATCCAAGAAAGAAAAGTACTTTCTTCCTGCTAAGGTGTCAAGGACCTGATCTATAAAGGGTAAGGGGAAGTGATATTTCTTTGTTGTTGTGTTGAGCATTCTATAATCAACACAGATACACCACTTTCCATTTTTCTTGGGCACCACCACCAAAGGTGATACCCACTCACTATCAGATATGGGGTAGATAAATCCAACTATTAGGAGTTTCTGCAATTTAGTTTTAACAATCTCCTTCATGGTTGGGTTCATCCTACGTTGTGGTTGTCTTACCGGTCTTACTTGTTCTTCCAGATATATACGATGAGTACAGACTTCAAGAGCAATTTCCCTCATGTCTGAATAGTCCCAAGCAAAAGCATTTTGATGTTTGACTAATATCTCTTTCAAGGTGTCCTATTGAACAAGTGTCAACTCATTATTTACATTCAATATTCTCCCAAGTTCAACCTCAATTTGTTTGATGTGGTGATCTTTATTTCCAACAAGTGGTGATTCTAGAGGAGGGCAAGAGGACTCTCCTTGGAAAAAGTTTGTTATAACTTTCTCCTCATCATTTTCATCCTCAAGCTCATCCAATGCCATTATGGATTGAATCATTGATAAATCACTAGCATTCTGATTTTCATAGTCAAGTTCTCCCAACAAATCAATAGATTGGGTAGGTGGAGAAATAATCAGATTTTTAACATTCTAACCATTAGAAATGGTCATTTTTCCATTCCTACAACTTATGTAGGCATCAACTATTGCCAGCCAAGGTCTACCTAAGATGAGTGGATAACCACCCAATCCTGATTTTGATTGTAACACCAAGAAATCTGTTGGATATTCCCATGCATCTACTATAACTACAATATCTTCCAACATTCCTTCAGGGAGCATTATAGACCTATCAACCAACTGAAGAATAATTTTTGTTGGTTTCAGGTTTGTGAGTTTAAATTTTAGCATAGTATCCTTGGGCATGACATTAATGGCTGCCCCCAGATCTACTAGTGTGTTGGGTAATGGATAGCCTTCAATTTTGATAGTTAACATAGGGCTACCTAGGTCTGAATATTTTTGGTGGTAGGTGTTTCCTAGCATGAGATCAGCTAACTGACCTACCATATTAATTGATTTTGTTGGTTTTTGACCTAGTTTTCTCAAGTATAATTCCCTTATGGATTTTGTGTAAATGGGAACATCTCTTATGGCCTAAAAAAGAGGAATTGTGACTGTTAAGTTTTTTAGACTAGATAATATGTCAAACTCTGGTTGTACTAGCTTTCTTGGTTCTTATAACCTTTGAGGAAAATGTGGAACTCCTTCTTGATCATTTTCAGTAATTGGTTCTACTTCTACTTCTTCTACACTAGGTGGTTTCTCACTCTCTATTTCTACATTTTCCTCCTCTTCTACCAAAGGAGCTATGTCTACTCCTACTTGCCTACCTGATCTTAACTGTACAAGATTACATCCTACTCTAATATTGTACATTGGAAACATCTCATTTTCCACTTGGTATGTTGGTTGATTGGTTCTGTTGTTGGGATTTGATGTGGGTTGTGCAAGAAGTTGTGCAGGTCTCAAAGTAGGGGGAGCTGGTAAACTTTGTTGCAGTGGAGCTTGTGTTGTATTATGTGGAGTTGGACTCCATGCATTATAGTTTCTCCACTAGGGTGCAGGTTGTTGATATGGCATCCATGGGTATGGATTATAAGGAGTGTTTCCTTGGGGAGTGTTTGTCCAAGGTGGTTGTCCCCACCAACCCATATTGGGTGGCTGAGCTTGACCTTGATTCATGTAATTACCTCCTCCATAGGGTGGCATTCCAGCTGGCATGTTGTTTCCCATAGGAGACTATTGCCAGTTTCTCCTATTTCCCATGAAATATACTTCCTCTACTTCAGGATTTTCCCTAGATTTTGGCAATTGTGGACACAACTTTGTCTTATGATCTCTCTGAAAAACAACGCATACTCTAACCTTATTTTCTGGACATTCATTTTTGGGGTGCTTCCCTCTACATTTGGGATAGAAATAGGCTAATGCAGCCTCATTCTCCTACTTATTTTTCTGAAGCAGAAGAGTATCCATCTAAAGTGCAAGAGATGACAACATCTCACTTTTTAGGTCTTCTAACATGTTACCTATTTCTATTTTTGTGATTGTGGTTGTTGTTTTGATAGTTTTGGAGGTTGGTTTACCTTTCCTTCTTGAGTAATTCTGACATAATCATCGGATATCTGATATTTGTTGTTGGTAAACGTCTCCTCCAGATATCATGTTTAGTGCTTCAAGAGACTCATCAGTGAGTCCTTTCAAGAATATACCTCTCAAGGATCTATCACTCAGTCTTGCATGGGGAGATCTTTGTAGGTTAAAGCTAAATCTATCCCAGTATTCCTCCAATGATTCATCTTCCTTCTAAGTCATGTCAAATATTTCTTCTCTAGAATCTTGTGCCCTACCAAAGTCTTGGTATTGTTCTAGGAAGAGTCTTTTCATATCTTCCCAAGTAGTAATTTGTTTGTTTCCTAAACTAATGAACCAGCGCAAGGTTGAATCATCTAAGGTTGAGGGAAACAACTTCAACTTTTGGGCATCAGTCTTATAATCTACTGACCTGCATAGGACATCAAACTTGAAAAGGAACAAGTCAGGATCTTCAATCTAAAATCCTCTAAAAATAGGAATATGGGTAGGGGAGATGTGTTTCATTCTTGTGTCTCCTGTTGCCTCTCCTATTGGGAAGTTAAAATTGGTGGATGTCTCTTCATTATCAACCATATTTTTAGGAAATGGGGTCTCTACACCTGCTGCTTCTAAAGTAGTCTCTAAAGCTCTTCTATCGTTTAGAGTATTCTGCACAAGGATCTCTAAATCAGCTATTGATATGGTTCCATCCTCTACTACCTTCCAATATTGGTTGTACAACAATTCCTCCTCAGACTGGGTTCTTCTAAATATTCTATTATCTCCTTCTAGCTCTTCAGAATTTGGTTGTTTTGGTAGAGGACTCTGTGCAAAAATTGGATGTTGACTCCAATGCACAGGTGGAGGTGATGGAGGTGATGAATTTTCACTTTCAGAATCTGGTACAACTGATTCAAGGACTTCTTGTGAAACAATGGGTTTACTCTTAAGAAAATGATCATTCGATCCTCTGATTCTTGGTGGACTCATACAAGATTAGGTGGAAAATTTATGTAGATAAGCTAACCTAAAATTTTAGATTTACTTGCTACAGAATAGGGTATTACAATTGGTACTTCCTCAACAATGATACCAAAATATTGGGCAAAACATTGGTTACTCTACAGTTGATTTATTACCTCCATTTAAATTGTCAAACCTGGGAAAGCTCATAAACTTATGAAGTATCATGCACAGTTTATGCCTATAACACCAGTGAGATGAGTCCAATACATCTTAAGGTTTGGGGGGTGGTTGTGGTGTAGCTTTTGTTTCTTGTCCAAACCATTAGATTAATCTATATTATCAAACACATGACTAGAAATAAACTACAAAAAGCAAAATATAAACTTGTTGGAAAAATACAAAGAAAATAGGGGAAATACAGAAATTAAATGACTACAGCAAATAATGAAAATAGTAAATAAATAATGTAAAAATTAATTATAAAAAAAAGGAAAAGGGGTGGAATACTATTGAGAGTGGGCCCAAGCTTCCAACAGATTCCACCCAATCAAATCACGTACACTAGACGCTAAGAGATATTATTATGAACACTCAAAATGATTTTGATTGTAGCTTCAAAAAATAATGTACAAAATAGAAATTGTCCAAGATCCCTTTTTAGGGGTGGTCTATGCATTTATATAGTGCATGACCATCCCCGATTACAAGCTCAGGCAAGTCTATTTCAGACTTGTCATTACAACAAACATGCGTAAAATAATCACAGACAACGAACGCATGCTAATTTTATCCTTCACAAGATAAATTAGGTATGTTCTATTTATTGATAGAATATGCCTATAATTATACCGCAAATCGATATCAGTATAATCGATTTGCATGTTTGCTCTATTTACATATTTGTTTAGCCATTAATGAGAAATGGATAATTTATTCTAGTTCATACTATTGTCTTTCATCCACATATATCGTTGGAAACCGTCATTCTATTTCTTCTAAAAACATGGTTCTTGTTATACTTCTGCTCGATGGGAGTCAGGCATCATCCAGCCTATCACTAGGAATCAAGTGTTGTTGACTTCGAAGTCGGGATTCAACCACCGTCGACCTCGAAGCTGGAAGTCAGATGCCTTTGGTCCTGAAGTCAGGAGTCAAGTGCCTTTGATCCTAAATATGCAGAAAATATAGCAAAATCACTGAATCTACACACAAATCACACTAAAAACACATATTAGAGAATATACCCAATTTCTATTAAATATATATAAAACTTTCATTAAAAAGTACATCTTATCAAAATAATGTCACACTATATATTATAAATCCATACAAAAATATGAGCATTTTTTGTGCTCATCAATTCTAACCACCCCAAGACAATATTATCTTAAACAATTTTTAAACTTTAAATCAAGTCATAATCCATTTAATCCAAAATGTTATAATAGATAAATAAGGATGCCTCTTAAATAAAGCCACATTTTATTAACTCGAATGCTTTGTATAAAGCTTCAAACAATGCATTTCTTTAACTTAAAACAATAACATAAAGGAACCAAGTAATCAACATAAGTTACATTTCCATAATTGATATAATTAATGTTAACTAAGAACAAAAGATTGCTAAAACACTCTAACATACAAGACCTAAGGAAAACATTAAAGCAACATAATCTTTCAATTTATACAATAATCAAGTTTACAAAATTGTTTGATCAAAACATTCTTTCACAAATCCTCTATTTTTCCACATCATCTATACATTCAAAGAACTATGAAACCATCTACCAAGGATCTTCAAGTCATCTACAAGCTCCTTCATGGTAGGGAATCTACCCACGGCTCATGAGGAATACTTAGGGATTAGGACAACTCTAAATGCAATGCAACTTAAAACATACCATTTCCTATTTATACAAACAACCAAGCCAACAAGAAGAGAATCCCAAAGTTCTCTTTATTATGATCCCTTAACTCATAAAATTAACTCATAAAAGTCTCAAAAATCATTATATAATTTTTCTTTCAAAACCAGCACACAATAATCCATCTTATAAAATAGAATCCCATACTTCTATTTATAATGATTCCTTAACTCACAAAAGTCTCCAAAATCATTATATAGTTTCTCTTTCAAAACCAACATTCAATAGTCCATTTTAAAATAACTTTCTTTATAAAAATTTTAAATCAAAGAACAAACATCCCATTTTATCTTTCAAAGACAATATTACAAAAACTAAACATTTAATGATAATAAGGTTTTCCAATACTAAACCTACTTTTCTTAACAATCTATAAACTAGCAAAAGATCTCTTTTCTAAAGCCATCACTTATTTATTCATAACAAAACTAACACTTTTGCTACTATCAATAGAGAGCCATTAACATTAAGAAGGAACAACCCAACATCTTAAACCTTATCTTGAGAATCCATATTATTTCACTTAAACCAAAACATCAATTAAAAGAATATATTTCCCATCATTCTAAAGAGATTCTCCATAAGTGTTTATTTTTCTAACATAAAATCTATGTTTCACTTTCCTAAGCATTTGAATTGCTTACTCTCGAAACATGCTACGTCTATAACAAAAAATTAACATGATTAATTGCCTTAGCCTAAATTTTTACCAATGTGTGAGGCATACGCCTACGTAAAACTAAGAAGCATGCATCCAATTACATTTTTGAGTAACGTCTCCATAGCCTTATTTAATTAAATGAAAGCAAAACATGGTTCCCAACAGAGGAGAAGAACGCACGACTAAAAACTACAGAGGTAAAGCATACTTCCCACACCCACATCACTCATGGAAAGTTATTCCACAAAACTAGAGGCGTAAGCACAATACATGCAACAAAATTAAGAACGTGTTAAAGATAACAAGATCTGCCACAAGGTGCACACTGAGAGGGAGACTCCACAAATACAGACCTATAAAGGTTGGCTCATTCACTAAAGGAAATTCCCCCTTCCCAAGCACACATAAGACATAAAATGAGCTGGTCAAGAATACTGCATAAATGGATTATGAACATTGCACAAATTGGAGCAAGAGCATTATGCTCAAGAGCACCATCGACTTAGACTATTAACATTGCCCCAAGATCAAAGTAGACATAGCAGGGAAAGATATAATATTGTGTTCACCAAATGGATTAGGTGCCAACCAAACATAAATATAAGCAAACATTCAATAGCTAAAGCTTCAAGGCTTAAATAATTGAAGGTGCTAAGCTAACACGATTAATATACAGGTAAATACAATGTGAAAATAGTGCAATAACATAGACAAGCATCCAACTTAAGGATCTTACCTTCCTAAGCTTAATCTAGATACCTCTTTTGACACATGCCTTTTTGTCCACTCTGGTTCCTTCCTTCTTCTTCCTTTTCTAAAGAACCTTACCTCTACCACAATCACCCCCTGGTCCTCTATAATCTTCGGTTACTTTTTTTATTTGTGGAAAACATCCCAAAAGGGATGCCACTTTCGAGTAAGACCCAAGGAGGCAAGGGTATCCATTCCACCAAAAATGCCTAGGACTCGGACCTGGCCTACCACCTTTGACATACTCAAGAAGCAAACAAACACACAAAACCAATTTAAAAGTAAATAACAACAAAAATAATAAAATAAAATAAAAAACATGCTCCTTGAGTGTGTCAAAAATAAAAGCACAACCAAACACACACAATAATATAAAAGAAACCACAACACAAACCACATAGAAAAAAACAAGAACCACATAAAAAAACACAAACAAGACAAAAACTACATAACACTATAAAGACATAACCCAAAAAAAACATGAAAAATAAACACAGCCAAAACCTAAAAAATTAAAATAAAATAATAATAAAAATAAAAAGCAACCAACAATAAACAATAAACAAAAACAAAAAATATAGAAAACATTCACACATAAAAACACAAATTAACACAAACAAAGAGAAACCCAAGAACAATAACAAAAAAAACACAAGAACAATAACAAAAAACATAAAAAAAAAAAAAATACACAAAACAACAAAAACACGTGAACAACACAAAGAACACAAAAAAAACAAGAAAGAAAAAAGAAAAAAAATGAACATAACAATGACCTATCTAGACCAGAAGACTAATAAGGCAAGAATCAACAGAGGAAACAAAAGAAAGAGTAGAATGAGCTAGGGAACTAAAAAAAACTGAATGAACCAAAGAGAAGAAAAAAAAAACAAGAAGAAACTAGGTACCTTCAGAACTAGAGCCATCCAAAGAAATGATAGAAAGAAGAGCTTCCCTAATTTGAGAAGCCCACCATATAGGAGGGTGGCCATAACAAGTAAGATCACCTTTATCCAAAGCCCAATTAGCTAAAGCATCAACACTCTTGTTTTGATCTCTGACCACATGATTGTAATCAACTTTCAAAAATCCCATCTGGATTAATTGAATCTTCTCAATAATTCTTTTTATTCTCCAATCCACCTTATGATTCTTAGAAGGAGTCTTCAAGATATTAATCATAAGTTGAGAGTTAGACTCAACTAACACCTTTTTCCATCCAACCTTAGTAGCCTCCTAAAGGCCTCTGAGGATACCATACCCCTCAACAAGGTTATTGGAAAGAATACCCAAATTCTCAGCAAAAGTAAAAAC
The DNA here is from genome assembly GCA_028583015.1 of Wollemia nobilis. Lineage (NCBI taxonomy): Eukaryota > Viridiplantae > Streptophyta > Pinopsida > Araucariales > Araucariaceae > Wollemia > Wollemia nobilis. The sequence continues at coordinate 3,143,092 of JAQPPZ010001340.1, forward strand.
TAGGGAGCCATCTAAAAGTCTACCAATTCCTCCCACACTGGCTTTTCCATGGTTCCCTCTAGAGGCTTTATCAGTATTGACTTTTCCAAAATCCTTAGGAGGAGGTTGCCAATTTCTAGTCCTATCCATCTTACTAATACTCACATTCCCTTTAAGTTGGTTGTCCTTAGAAGATTTAATCTTCAATGTTTGCATCACTTGATCCCATATTTGGTGGGAGTTTTGGGGGTGATTAAGGAGTTGATGGACTGATTCAACTAAGTTGGTTACGGTATTTTTCCAAATATAGTGAATATCCTTCGTATATTGATTAAAAATTTGGTTGTTCCTTTCATTCCAAATAAAAATGGTAGAACCCATCCAAACTAACTGCCTAATAAAATGATCAACACCCTCTTGATTAGGCCAATCCCTCCAAAGTTGTTCAAAAGTTAAAAAAATGGACCACTGTAAGCCAAGTAAAGTGGCCATTCTCCTCCATAGCTTAGAGGCTAAAGTACACTCAATAAAAATATGGTTGAGAGTTTTTACATTCTCTTCACACATTTCACATCTAAAAGGGCCATGAAAACCACGCTTCATAAGTTGCTCACCAGTAAGCATCCTACGATGCAATAAAAGTCAATTAAAGAACCTCACCTTAGGCCAGAGATTTTGAGCCCACAATCGAGAAAAGATGTCAGAAGAATGGTTAAAATTATTATGGCATAAGGTCAAATAATCTTGAGCAACTGAATACTCATCCTTAGTAGTGTTGTTCCATCCAAAACAATCTTTTCATGGGACCAAGAGAGGGATCTCATATGAAGGATGCCTTGGATATCTTGTCTTTGCCTTTCTGGGATTTGAATAGGCCAGTCCTCAATAGGGATCCAATATCTACCAACCTTTGAATTACCAATATATTATCGACAGTAATTAGCAACCTTTATCTAATTAACTCGGTGAAGCTCCTCCATCTAAGGCCTCCAATTGGGAAACTGAGTTATCAAAGGCTTGTGACCATCCTAAGAATCTATCCAAAAATTTGCCTTTTGACCATTATGAATGATCCAAAATAATTTTTTCTTTATCAAATCCTCACCAATCTTAAGAACTGCTAAAATGGGAGAACCTTTGGTAGGAAGTTGATAGCGAACAAGGTCTTCAGGACTTTTGTTCTCAACATATTTAGCACGGAGATTATTGGCCTAAAGAGCATTGGGGTTATGCAACATCCTCCAATATAATTTAGCAGCTAAAGCTTTATTGTTATTAATAGAAGACCAAAATCCTAACCCCCCTTCACTCTTAGGAAGACATAAAGTATCCCATTTCATCAAGGCCCATTTTCTTTTCTTCTTAGTACCACTCCAAAGGAAACGATGACTGATTTGATCCTATTCTCGAAGAACAACATTTGGGATATTCAAAATGGAAGAAACATAAATAGGAATAGCTTGAAAAACTAAATTTACCAAGGTGATTCTACCCCAGAAGAAAGCCACCTGTTGGTCCACTTTCCAATTTTCTTCTTGACTTTGTCCAACAACCAATTCCAATCTTTATTTTTTCTGCCTTTGAATATTTATGGGAATACCTAAATAAGTGATTGGAAGGGAGGTCTTCTTATATCTTAATTTATCTAAGAACATGGATTTCTGTCTAGCAGAGCAGTGAAAGAAAATAACTTTATATTTGTCTTCATTGATCAACTCGCCCGAGAGCCTTAGAAAAATAGCTAATGATTTGCTTAATATTAGAAGCTTCCTTAACTGTAGCTTTACCTAAAAGAGTAAAGTCATCCACAAATTGAATATGAGAGATAGGTCTAGCTCCATGAGCAATGGTAACTCCAATATAAACTCACCATGCCATATTCCTCTCCCATATCTCTTCGTTCCTCCATGACCCTCACTTTGCCTCTCCAAATATACTTTACACTACTTTCCATCAATGCTTATCATTTATATTTCTACACCATTAGTAATTTATTTTTACCCATTCTATTGTATCAAATAGCATGTGCCCCACTCCCCATTACTTTTTCATGAATCCCTAGCCCAATAGAAAGGATAACTAAATTATTCCTTTACAATCGTTGAAGACATTCCATACAAGTGGGAAGTCATTCAAAAAGATATATGAGTATCTTAGCTATCAAAGTAGATGCCAATTACTATCACAAGGAGAATAGCACTAGTAAGAAATATGACCAAATGATGTCATGACACATGTGAAATAATATTGCTTAAGAGGATCAATGATAACTAACATCAATCAATGAAGGTTGGACATGTAGACACCATCACAATCTATTAGTCGTACACCATGATAAATGCATAATGAAATTAATCTTGAGTTGTAACAAAATAGTATCCATCATGGCAAGATATAATTGGTTGAAGGTAGAAAAAGAAGGTAAGGATCTAAATCTTCACATAAAGAATAAGATTCGTTAAAGCAATATATACTTGTTGAGTGGTAATTTTACCTAATTACCAAACCACACTCACTCTTAGGATTTTGATCACAAAACTCTCTCTTGCAATGAAGTAAAAAAATGAAAACAACTTCTTCAATGTTCCGCTATATAAGCATTGCACATGTGTATTAGTAATATTTGTGAATATTTGTTAAATAAGTGCTAGGAGTACCTTAGTGATTTGCAAGTAAATGTTAAAAAGGAGTGTGTGTTGGTTTATTTTATTATGCTATATTAATGATTGTTTGTGAAACTTAAAGAAAGCAACTATAAATATCATTGAATTCCTCTAATTAATGCTTGATGACTAAAAATGAAATAAATATGTATTGCTAAATATAAAATGTGATGACCTTAAAATATCATTAGAAATTATCCCTCTTTAATGAAGTCATAATTTTCATAAAGAAGAAATAATTTAATGCTTTAAAACAATTGTCTTTGGTACAATGTGTAAATTACCTCTCTTTAATGAAATCAAATAAAGAGAAGCAAATTTATTGCTCTGTAAATGATGGCCAATGAAATATCGTATAAACTACCCCCCTTTAATGAAATTGTAATTTTCGTAAAAGGAAATTCATTTATTGTTTGTGAATGCAAATGCAAAGCCTGAAAATCGATTTACCTTCAAAATATGAAAAAATGTGAAGTTTTGAAATTATAAAAATCTTTGTAAAACAACTTTAAATAATTTTTATAGATTTTAAATGACTTCAGAATGAGATCAAAATTATTTTAGATGAAATATTGAAGCTCATTCTTCACACTCATGCAATTATTTATGAATTTTTAATTTTAGTCACCGAAGTTTAAAAAAAACTGCAAAAGGAAGGGTTAGAAAAATAAAAATAAATTTCTGGAAAATGGACTAGAAAGTCAAAAATGTTAAACCAAACTATAGTCAGTATGATGTCGCCTTACACTGTTGTAGCTCTTTTCGAGAGCTTTCCCAAAATATGCACTAATAGTCAATCCAAGCAACGAGCGAGGAGTTATGACCCCGAGAAGTTTTACCTCCAAAATTCAAATTTCAAATGAATTGTCCTAGGCGGGAAAAGGGAAAATAAGGTATTATAGGGGGAATTTTGAAATTCTAAAAGGGGGGTCTCTATAACTAAATTTTTTTTGGGAACAGTAATACAAGAAATCTTTGGGGCTCCTATTGTATTTCTCTATTTTTCAATAGATTGTTTGTGTCCTGTTGATTCAGTACTACTTCACTTCTTGATGTTAGCTAAAGTAGGCATGTTAATTATTTCAAAATTATTCCAAAAGAGTGAAGTCCAAGGATAAAAGCAAAAAAAGGATATAATTTGAGTAGTCAATAATCTTGGAAAGCTTGTAGGTAGCAAATTATTGGTATTCTTGACCAACAAAAACAACCATTTGTAGACCTTTCTTCAATTTATAGAATCTACCAAGATAGAAAAAGAACAAGAAATAGCAAAATCTATTAAGAACTACCCCAATTAGGAGTGAGATGATTCAACTTCTTATCTTCTTATTTTTTGAAGTAAATACAACAAGAAACAAGAAGATAAAAGGTCAGAGCAAATGTTGAACTAACTAGAGCAAGTAGCCAAAAAACAAAGAGGTCCCTCTTAGGTATGATGCTTCCATAATTTCACCAATATAAACTCACCATGCCATATTCCTCTCCCATATCTCTTCATTCCTCCATGACCCTCACTTTGCCTCTCCAAATATACTTGACACTCCTTTCCATCAATGCTTATCATTTATATTTCTACACCATTAGTATTTTATTTTTACCCATTCTATTGTATCAAATAGCATGTGCCCCACTCCCCATTACTTTTTCATGAATCCCTAGCCCAATAGAAAAGATAACTAAATTCTTCCTTTACAATTGTTGAAGACATTCCATACAAGTGGGAAGTCATTGAAAATGATATATGAGCATCTTAGCTATGAAAGTAGATGCCAATTACTATCACAAGGAGAATAGCACTGGTAAGAAATACGACCAAATGATGTCATGACACATGTGAAATAATATTGCTTGAGAGGATCAATGACACTAGCATCAACCAATGAAGGTTGAACATGTAAACACCATCACAAGCTATTAGTTGTACACCATGATAGATGGATAATGAAAGTAATCTTGAATTGTAACAAAATAGTATCCATCATGGCAAGATACAATTAGTTGAAGGTAAAAAAGGAAGGTAAGGATTTAGATCTTCACATAAAGAATAAGATTTGTTAAAGCAATATATACTTGTTGAGTGGTAATTTTACCTAATTACAAAACCACACTCACTCTTAGGATTCTGATCACAAAACTCTCTCTTGCAACGAAGTAAAAAATGAAAACAACTTCTTCAATGTTTCGCTATATAAGCATTGCACACGTGTATTAGTAATCTTTGTGAAGATGTGTTAAATAAGTGCTAGGAGTATCTTAGTGATTTTATAAGTTAAAAAGGGGTATGTGTTGGTTTATTTTATTATGCTATATTGATGATTGTTCATGAAACTTAAAGAAAGCAACTATAAATGTGATTGAATTCATCTAATTAATGCTTGATGACTAAAAATGAAATAAATATGCATTACTAAATATAAAATGTGATGACCTTAAAATGTCATTAGAAATTATCCCTCTTTAATGAAATCATTTTTTTTTATTTGTGGAAAATATTCCAAAAGGGATGCCACGTTCGGGTAAGACCCAAGGAGGCAGGGGTATCCATTTTGCCAAAAATGCCTAGGACTCGGACTGGCCTACCACATTTGACATACTCAAGGAGCAAACAAACACACAAAACCAATTTAAAAATAAGTAAATAACAAAAAAAAAAAAAACATGCTCCTTGAGTGTGTCAAAAACAAAAGCACAACCAAACATGCACAATAAGATAAAAGAAACCACAACACGAACCACATAGAAAAACACAAGAACCACATAACAAAACACAAACAAGACAAAAACAACAAAACACTACAAAGACATAACCCAAAAAAAAACATGAAAAATAAACACAACCAAAACCTAAAAAATTTAAAAATTAAAAATAAAAATAAAAATAAAAAACAACCAACAACAGACAATAAACAAAAACAAAAAACATAGAAAACACTCACACATAAAAACAAGAATTAACACAAACAAAGAGAAACCCAAGAACAAGAACGAAAAAACACAAGAACAATAACAAAAAAAAAAACACTAAATAACAAAAAACACAAGAACAACAAAAAACAACACAAAGAACACAAAAAAAAAACAAAAGAACCCACCCACCTTAAAAAACTAAACAAAAAAAAGAAAAAAAAAAAAAGAAAAAAAAAATGAACATAACAATGACCTATCTAGACCAGAAGACTATTAAGGCAAGAATCAACAGAGGAAACAAAAGAAAGAATAGAATGAGCTAGGGAACTAAAAAAAACTGAATGAACCAAAGAGAAGCAAAAAAAATAAAACAAGAAGAAACTAGGTACCTTTAGAACTAGAGCCATCCAAAGAAATGATAGAAAGAAGAGCTTCCCTAATTTGAGAAGCCCACCATCTAGGAGGGTGGCCATAACAAGTAAGATCACCTTTGTCCAAAGCCCAATTAGCTAAAGCATCAACACTCTTGTTTTGATCTCTAACCACATGATTGTAATCAACTTTCAAAAATCCCATCCTGGATTAATTGAATCTTCTCAATAATTCTTTTTATTCTCCAATCCACCTTATGATTCTTAGAAGGAGTCTTCAAGATATTAATCATAAGTTGAGATTCAGACTCAACTAACACCTTTTCCCATCCAACCTTAGTAGCCTCCGAAAGGCCTCTGAGGATACCATACCCCTCAAGCAAGGTTATTGGAAAGAATACCCAAATTCTCAAGCAAAAGTAAAAACCAGGGAGCCATCTAAAAGTCTACCAATTCCTCCCACACTGGCTTTTCCATGGTTCCCTCTAGAGGCTCCATCAGTATTGACTTTTCCAAAATCCTTAGGAGGAGGTTGCCAATTTCTTGTCCTATCCATCTTACTAATACTCACATTCCCTTTAAGTTGGTTGCCCTTAGAATATTTAATCTTCAATCTTTGCATCACTTGATCCCATCTTTGGTGGGACATTTGGGGGTGATTAAGGAGTTGATGGACTGATTCAACTAAGTTGGTTATGGTCTTTTTCCAAATATAGTGAATATCCTTCCTATCTTGATTAAAAATTTGGTTGTTCCTTTCATTCCAAATATTCCAAAGAAGAATGGTAGAACCCATCCAAACTAATCGCCTAATAAAATGATCAACACCCTCTTGATTAGGCCAATCCCTCCAAAGTTGTTCAAAAGTAAAAAAATTGGACCATTGTAAGCCAAGTAAAGTGGCCATTCTCCTCCATAGCTCGGAGGCTAAAGTACACTCAATAAAAATATGGTTGAGAGTTTCTACATTCTCTTCACACATTTCACATCTAAAAGGGCCATGAAAACCACGCTTCATAAGTTGCTCACTAGTAAGCACCCTACGATGCAATAAAAGCCAATTAAAGAACCTCACCTTAGGCCATAGCTTTTGAGCCCACAATCGAGAAAATATGTCGAAGAATGGTTGGGATTATTATGGCATAAGGTCAAATAACCTTGAGCAACTAAATACTCACCCTTAGTAGTGTTGTTCCATCCAAAACAATCTTTTTCATGGGACCAAGAGAGGGATCTCATATGAAGGATGCCTTGGATATCTTGTATTTGCCTTTCTGGGATTTGAATAGGCCAATCCTCAATAGGGATCCAATATCTACCAACCTTTGAATTACTAGTATGGTACCGACAGTAATTAGCCACCTTTATCCAGTTAGCTCGATGAAGCTCCTCCATCCAAGGCCTCCAATCGGGAAACTGAGTTATCAAAGGCTTGTGACCATCCCAAGAATCTGTCCAAAAATTTTCCTATTGACCATTATGAATGATCCAAAATAATTTTTCCTTTATCAAATCCTCACCAATATTAAGAACTGCTAAAATGGGAGAACCTTTGGTAGGAAGTTGATAGCGAACAAGGTCTTCAGGACTTTTGTTCTCAACATATTTAGCACGAAGATTATTGGCCTAAAGAGCATTGGGGTTATGCAACATCCTCCAATATAATTTAGCAACTAAATCTTTGTTGTTATTAATAGAAGACCGAAATCCTAACCCCCCTTCATTCTTAGGAAGACATAAAGTATCCCATTTCACCAAGGCCCATTTTCTTTTCTCCTTAGTACCACTCCAAAGGAAACGATGACTGATTTGATCCAATTCTCGAAGAATAGCCTTTGGGATATTCAAAACGAAAGAAACATAAATAGGAATAGCTTGAAGGACTGATTTTACCAAGGTGATTCTACCCCCATAAGAAAGCCACCTGTTGGTCCACTTTCCAATTTTCTTCTTGACTTTGTCCAACAACCAATTCCAATATTTATTTTTTTGCCTTTGAATATTTATGGGAATACCTAAATAAGTGATCGGAAGGGAGGTCTTCTTATATCTTAATTTATCCAAGACCATGGATTCCTATCTAGCAGAGCAGTGAAAGAAAATAACTTTAGATTTGTCTTCATTGATCAACTGCCCATTAGCCTTAGAAAAATAACTAATGATTTGCTTAATATTAGAAGCTTCCTTAACTGTAGCTTTACCTAAAAGAGTAGAGTCATCCACAAATTGAAGATGAGAGATAGGTCTAGCTCCATGAGCAATGTTAACTCCCTCAAGGGTTTTGTTTTCCCTCTTTTTTGTTATAGTCCTACCCAAGCATTCAACAAGAATGATGAATAAATAAGGGGATAGTGGGTCACCTTGCCTAATACCTCTAGAAGCTGGGAATTACTGAGAAGGCCTATCATTGATAAGAACTAAGTAGGAAACTGAAGAGATACATCCCATAATCCAATCCATCCAATCCTTAGAGAAACCAAATTGCCTCAAAACTTTGATAAGGAAGTGCCAATCCACTCTGTCATAAGCTTTGGATAAGTCTAACCGAATGAACATGGAAGGAGATTTTTGCATATCCATGGAATGGATGGCTTCCTGAGCAAGAACTATCTCATCTACTATTTGACGTCCTTCCACATAATCCCCTTGCTCGGGGAAATAATCTTATGCAAAAGAGGCTTCAACCTTTTTGCCATTATTTTAGTAATGATTTTGAGAAGAACATTACATAAAGCAATAGGTCTAAAAGCTGAGATATGATCAACCTCTTGAGCTTTTGGAACAAGAGTAATATAAGTTTTATTGATAACCTTCAAAATTTCTTTGGCTTTCCTGGCTTCTTCCACCACCTCTAATAAATCAACATGAAGGATATCCCATAACTCTTGGTAGAACTCAATGGGAAAACCATCGAGACTTGGGGTTTTCCCTACTTGCATTTTAAAAACTACTTGTTGAAGCTCATTGATAGTAACAGGAGCAGTCAAAATAGAGTTCTCCTCATAAGTGATAAGAGAAGGGATTGCTTGAAGAACATTTTGTTGTGAATCTGAGTCAAGAGTAGTAGCAAAAATATTGGAAAAGTAATCAACAACAATAGAGTTCATGCCATCCCAAGTATAAAAAACATCTCCAGAATCTGATTTTAAGGAAGAAAAAAAGTTGTGAGATCTTCGAGCTAGAAGATATTTGTGGAAGAAATTTGTGTTCCGATCTCCTTCTTTGAGCCATTGAATTCTAGATTTTTGCTTCCATAAGATTTCTTATCTTTTTTCCCATTCCTCTAACTGAGTTGTGAGTTTAATTTCATCCGCACTTCTCTTCTCCGTGAGGCCATCTAAACGGATTTTCTTATTCAAATTTTCAAGATGAGCAATAACTTCATGTTTTTTTATGAACATCCCCAAACTCTTTCCAGCTTCCAAGTCTTGATTTTGGATTTAATGTATTGTAGTCTTTTGGCAAAACAGAACATCTTAGCCCCATGCCTAGGTTTACCTTCCTTCCACCATTGTTGCACATGGGGTCTGAAGGAAATGTCTCTAAGCCACATTAATTGAAAAAGAAAAGGAGAGAAACTCACATTGGTTTTCCAGATTTCCACCATGACTGGCCAATGATCCGAACCAACATTATTAAGAGTCTTCACTTTAGGAATGTGACCATGGATTAAGAAATTTTCAGAGAGAAAAAACCTATCCAATCTCTCCATTATACAAGCTAAGCCTTGCCTTATGTTAGACCAAGTCATAAGGCCATTATCTGGTTGGATATCCACAAGATGGAGGTTTGCAATATATTCGCTCATGAGGTCAGTGCTTTTGTCAAAATTTCTATTTCCCCCCTTTTCTCATCTAGAGAGAGGATGGTATTGAAATCTCCTCCGCTCAAGATCCAAGCTTCAGGAAAATGAGAGATAATATGAGTAATATCCTTCCACTATCTTCTTTTTTCCTCCAAAGAAGTCAGAGCATAAATAGTAATGAAGAGCATAATCTGGTTGGAATATCTACTTTGAATAGCTATAGCCAACAAACCCCAACTCGCCAACCATATGGTGAATAACTACCTCTTTTGGGTTCCAAAGACAAGCAATGCCACCATAAGTCCCTTGGGAACTGAGGGAAACCACTTTTCCAGCTGGCCAAATTTTACTCGGCAATTGAGTCCATATCCTCCATTGACATATTTGTTTCTTGAAGGAAAACAAGATGTGGATGATTTATCTTAATCATTCTTCTAATTTCATTTTGTTTTGAAAGACTCCCTTTGAGTCCTCTAATATTCCAAGTGATGATCTTCATTAATACCAGGGCTAAAAAATTTGGGAAGGGCATTAATATTACCTTCCTCTACAAGTTTTTCACCTTCTTTTACCATATGATATTGATTGGTCTTGCGACTTGCTTTTTTATTAGAATCCATCTTCAATTTTTTTTCCTTGTTTCTTGACTTATTCCAATTGAATCTGAGATGGCTTCTAACCTTGAAGAATGCTCGTACACAACCAAAATTTTACTATATGGTTCAACGGAGTCTATATTGGGACTCGCATTATTTGAAGTTTTGACATTTGAAAGATTGTTTTTCTTATGTAAATTTTCTCGCTTTTTTTCTGTTGAAAACCTTTGATTTGTTGGTTTGTCTCTGAGTTCTTCCATTCATATTTAAATTGTGTTTCTAAGATTTCAGTTTCCATTATTTCCTCTTCCTCACTTGGGACATCATTTGTGGAAAGGATTTCAAACATATTAGTAGATGACTTTGAATTTACTACAAGAACCACACATTCTATCTCACGAACCCTTCCAAGCTAGTCGTGCTCGAAATACTTTCTTTTTGTGAACATTGCTAAATTTTTGAAGCATTTGAGGATTAATTAGAGCATGGCTAATAATTCTCATTAATGCTTCCCTCTCTTTTTAATAATTTACTCTACCATTGCTAACATTAATTATTAGCACACTAATATATCCAAGTATTAATGTCACCAACCACTCAATACTTTAATATTCCTGAAGTATCAATGTTAACACTAATTAATACTTTAATAGATCTTATCCAACAAAAAAATTATGCATACCACATACAAACATAGATTCATGCCAACCATATTACACACCATTATTTTATCCTTAAGTAGGTGGTCACTTTTAAGATAGTCTAATGTTATTGCCAACCTATTAAGGAGACTCATTGCACAAGCAACTTCTCGGTCCAATGGTGTGAATAGAAAATAAGCAAATTACAATGCATCTACATGAATGGTGTTTTGCTACCTTGAGTTGTTGATGAACAAGTCATCATTATCATTTCCCAAAATATCTCTCTATGTAGATGGTTCGCCCTTATGATCTACCAGAGAGAGCACTTGGTCTTGCACCCACAAATACGTCAGTAGTACCATATTCCAAGCTCAAAATAATGAAATCATACCATCATAAAGACATCATAAAATGAAGTTATGTCATTAAATATTCACACAAAAATATAGTTCATTATCCAAAAAGAGTTCTGCCAAGGAGGGTTGTTACATACTCACCCCTTGGACTAAACACAATCCTCTATGTTTCCTGCAAGAGAGTAAACAATTGTTTTATTCAAATAAATATGGAAATTACCACCTCATTTCTTCAATATTTTTTCATATGGCACAATTCTCATAGTACTGGTTCCATTGAACCTTACATTGATCTAGGGTTCATTTTCTCAACAGCTTGGAACAAAACCCTATAATATTTATTGGTCTCACCTCAATGGTTGAGGGATCTACCATCTACAATTTAGAAATATTCCACACATGAGTAGGATCATCAACATATTTCCTATGCAAGGATATGTGAAAAGTATCATGGATCTTTAACATGTTGGGTAACAAGGCTACTGGGCTAATATTATCAATTATCTCAAAGGGCCCAACATATCAAGGATCCAACTTGGTTGACTTGATGGCACTTTTCATGGGTCTTACCCTTAAGAAAACTCTATCACCCACAAAGAATTCTCTTGGTGATCTTTTCATATCAACATAGCTCTTTTGGTGATTGGTTGCTTCCTTAAGCCTAAGCCATATTGCTTTGAGTTATTCTTCCATCTCTTAGAGAGTGTCTAGTTAGATCATCACCTGATCCTCCGGATTGTCCCACAATAGAGGTGTTATGCATCTTCTACCGTACAAGGCTTCAAATGGGGCCATTCCCAATGATGCATGGTACCCATTATTATATGCAAATTACACAAGATGTAAAAAGTCCTCCCACTTAAACTTTTGGTCCATGCAATACATGTATAACATGTTCTCTAAAACCTGGTTTACCCTCTTGGTTTGACCATCTATTTTAAGATGATATGCAAAACTAATATTAAGCTTAGTGTCCATTGCACAGTGTAGATCCTTCCAAAATTTTGATGTGAATATAGAATCCTTGTCTGATATGATCACCTCAGTAAACCCATGTAGCTTGAAGATTTTTTTGGCAAACTTGTTTGCCATCACCAATGCATCATCCTTGATGTTCTTTGGTATGAAGTGTGCAACCTTGGTCAACTTGTCAACCACTACCAAGATCACATCATACTAGTACCTAGTCTTAGGTAAACCCACAATAAAATCCATAGATATTATTTGCAAATTTTGCATAGGTACATCATATGGGTACAATTTTCCTGCTAGGTATTGATGTTCTGACTTCATCTTCTAGTATTCTAAACATCTTATAATGAAACATTAAGACCCAATATAAGGTCTTTTTTATGTTTTCCCTCATTTTTGACCCTCTCAGATGAGCAGAATAGAAAGAATTATGCGTCTCTTGCATAATCAATATCCTTAGATCACCAATTTTGGGTATAAGTACTCTATCTTTAAAAGCATAAAAGTCCATATTTTATGTTGAAATCCTTATTCTCTTTAGGATTTACCTTGGTTTTATCTTGGATTTCTATGCAATACGGGTCTTGTAGTTGCATTTCCTTGACCCTATCCATAAAATCTATATGGCTCCAGGTCAATGCAACTATGTGCCTTCTCCTATTCAAGGCATCTACAACCTTATTCTCCTTCCCTTTTATATACTCAATACCAAAGTATTCAACTAAGAACTCTACCCATATTCTCTGTCTTGCGTTTAACATAGGTTGGGTAAAGATATACCTCTAATTTTGATGGTCTATCCTTAGCTCAAACGGTCTACCCAACAAATAATGTCTCTAGACCTTTAGGGCATGTACCACAACTACCAATTCTAGATTATGTGTATCATGATTTACCTCATGCTTCTTGAGTTTTATGGACTCATAGGCTACTGTAGCCTCTTCTTGAGATAATAGCCCATCCAAACCTTCCATGGAAGCATCGGTACACATGATAAAATTCCCAAGAGGATCTAGTATCTTGAGAATCGGTGTCGTTGCTAACTTATTTTTTAGAGCCTTAAATGTAGCCTCACACTTATCTGTCCATTTGAACTCCTTCTTATTTTTTGGAATATTGGTGATTATATAGGTAACCTTTGAATAATATCTCACAAAACACATATAATAGCTAGTGAGTCCCATAAAAATCCTAAATTTTATCACATTTGTTGATGAAGGTCAACTTAATATAGACTCAATTTTCTTTAGGTTCACAAAAATTCCCTCAATCAAGATGATGTGCCCCAAATACTGCACCTATGAGGTATAAAACTCACATTTAGACAACTTTCCATATAGTTGGTTCTTCCTCAGTACTTCTAATACCAACTTGATATGGTGGTCATGTTCCTCTTTAGTATGCGAGTATATCAAGATATCATATAAGAATACTAATAAAAACTGATACAGATACTTTCAAAACACATTGTTCATCAAATTCAAAAAAAATGTTAGAGCATTCGTCATCCCAAATGGCAATATTGTGAATTCATAGTGTCCATAATGGGTCTTGAAGGTTGTCTTATGGGTATCCTCATCCCGAATCATTAACTTATGATACCCCAATAATAGATCCATTTTTGAGAATATGGTAGCATCCTTTAGCTGATCAAAGAGGTCATCTATCCGCGATAAAGGATGCTTATTATTAATGGTTACCTTATTCAACATTCGATAATCTATGCATAACCTCAAGGAACCATTCTTATTTTTCACAAACAATACCAGAGCACCCCAAAGTGACACACCAGATTTGATCAGACTCTTTTCTAACAAGTCTTGAAGTTGAACCTTTAGCTCTTGCAACTAAATTGAGGACATCTTATAAGGTGTCATTGAAATGGGTTCAACCCGTGTCATTAATTCAATAGTGAAGTCAAATTCCCATTGATGAGGTAGACCTAGAAGATCTTCAAAAAATACATCTCGAAACTTACGGACAATGGGATGTTTCTTGAATACTTCATCTCTCTTTTCTCTAGTCTTTCCATTGATCTTTACTACATATAGCATACCATCTCTTTTACTGAATTTCTTTAATTGCATAATTGAAAGCAAATGAGGTTGAAATGAACCTTGTCTGCTTTTTACTCTCACTCTCCTCTTATCCTTGTTGGTGTAATCTATCCACATATCTTGGAAGTTGATTAAGGCTCCATGAGCCTTCAACCAATTCATCCTTAGGATAATATCAAAAGCATGAAAGGGTACCACAAATAAGTGCCATATAGTGGACCCATTGGGTAGAGTTATCTCTGTTGTAGGTAAACATTTATCCATTGAGCAAGCTTGACCAAAACCATACTCGAATTTCCACCCTTGTGCCAAAAACCAAGGTCTTTTTAGCGTATCCCTGATAATAATAGTGGAAATAAAATTATTTATAGCTCCACTATCTATTAAAACTTTTGTCTTTATCATATAACTTACCATTTAGTAACATCAGTGTAGCTTGTCCATCTAGGTTTTGACTCCTAGTAGCGACATATATTCGATACAACTACTCCTCTAACCTATGACTCAACTCTGATATTTGAGGATATTTCTTAGATAATGATGACCCCCACATATGTAGCAACCTTCCCTAGGTGCCTATGATCTCTCTTGTATTTTCTCCCCTATTTCTTCTTTTTGTGTTGATTCAATTTGCTTAGGGGGATGAGGATTGGAACTATCCTAAAGTTAATTGTTTTGCCCTTGATTCACATTGTTCTTGTTACTAAACTTCTGGTTGCCCTTGTTTCTTTTGCACTAGAGGATTTGGAAGGAGGATAGGACAATGTTGAGGACCGAGTGGGAAAAGGGGCAGTGCAGGAATAAATGATCCGTCGTCTCGCACTCAGCTAAGCACATATAGCACCTATTGGGGAAGGCAAAGCCCCTCTTGTGAAGGTTGTCAATGGTTAAAGCTTTGTTGTGGAAAGCAATCCAAGCAAAGAAATTCACTTTAGGAATGACCCATTTCCTCCAAACAACTTTCCATCGATAATCTAGGGTAGCCTCGCTAGTTAGAAAATCATATGTAGATTTGATAGAGAAAAGACCGTCCTCCGTGCCTCGCCAAATGATTCTGTCAGTCCTCCTAACAGATGGGATTAAAACTAATTGGAGGATGTTTGACAGAAAGGTCACTTCATTATTAAACCTGTCCATGACTGGTAGCTTCCATCGAGGGGGAAGGGTACTCCGATCTATGAAATCCACCACCTTGAGTTGGGAATTTGGGTCGATCTGAGCTCTCAGGCCAGCAAGGTCCGCCCTCAAACCAAGGGCCTCTTCAGAATCCCACCTATCCTTCCAAAAGAGGATGAAATTGCCATCACCCAAAGTCCATCGGGCTCCCAAGCCGATCAAGTGACGGGCTTGGAGCACAGATTTCCAAAAAGTTGACGCTTCGGAGGAAGCCACAACTTCGAGGAAAGAATTGAAGCCTAGATATTTCCTTTTGACCAGCTTGACCCACTCAACCGAGTAATTTGTTAGGATCCTCCATGCATGCTTAGCGATCAAAGCTGTGTTCATAAGCACTGATCTCCTCATCCCCATGCCACCTTGGTCTTTTCGCAAACAAACCTTATCCCAGGCAACGAGAGGGATTCTGAATTTTTCTTCATTGCTAGACCACAAAAAGGTCCTCTAGATCTTCTCAATTTTGGAGTGGACAAAAACTGGAAGCATGAACACAAACATAAAGTAAGTTGGGATCCCCTGAAGACAAGCTTTGGTAAGGGTGGCTTTCCCGGCTTGTGACAGAAGTTTGCCTTTTCAAGTGCCTAGTTTCTTGTGAAGGCGTTCCAGGATCATGTTCCACATACTTTCGCTGACACGACCATTGCAAGACAAGGGCAACCCCAGATAAGAAGTAGGCAGGGAGTCAATGGTGCACTCTAAAATTCTGGCAATCCGAAGTTGCCTTCGCAGGGGAGTGTTAATAAAGTAGATTTTGCTTTTAATATAATTGACCTTTTGCCTGGCAACCTGCTCATAACGAGAGAGGATCCGCTTGGGGGATTTGGCTTGGGCAACAGACGCCCTAGTGGAGATGAGGGTGTCATCCACGAATTGCTGGTGGGTGATGGGTTCAACTCTAGTAGTGGGCAAAATGCCAAAAATCTTGTTTCTGACGAAGAGCCTCTTTCAAAGACCAGATCAGAACCTCCGCCAAGAAGAGGATGGGTGACAAAGGGTCGCTTTGTCTAAGGCCTCTGGCACTTTGGAAATACCCAGCAGGGGACCCGTTGATCAGGATGAAGAATAAGGGAGTGGATATGCAGCTACAAACAAGGTCGATCCAGTGAGGATGGAAGCCAAACTTGAGGAGAACTGCACACAAGAACCTTCTATCAACTCTGTCAAAGGCTTTGTTCATGTCTAGCTTTAGAAAGAGTGTAACATTCTTGGAGTGGTAAGTAGAGTGAATAGTTTCATGGACAGTGATGACACCGTCAAGAATGTTTTTGCCTTTAACAGTGCTGCCCTGGCAAGGATCAATCAGGAGAGGGAGAACAGGCCTCAATCTATTGGCTATAGACTTGGTGAGGATCTTGTAAAAAACATTGCACAGGCTGATGGTCTGGTAATCAGAGAAGCTTTTGCAGGCGGGAGACTTAGGAATGAGAGCAAGAAAGATGGAATTGAGTTTCGGGTGAATGGATCTGGAAGCTTGAATATCTTGAATAGCTTCGCAAACATCCGAACCCACAACATCCCACATGACTTAAAAAAAATGGGAGGGAAAACCATCAGAGCCAGGGGCCTTGTCTGGTTGCATGGAGAACAAAGCTTCTTTAATCTTAGACGGGGAAAAAGGTTCCAGTAGCTTGATGCTTACCTCACGGGGGACTTTAGTCGAAAAGTTGGCAAGCAAAGATTTTTGGACTTGGAGGTCATTGTTGGGAGGAACGCCAAGCAAGTCCTAAAAAAAGTCAACCGCTTCGTTTCTGATTTCCTCTATCTCCCTAGTTATGCGCCCATCCTTGCAAGACACTTCCCTGATCTTGTTGGCCCCTCTGTGCCTCATGGTTGACGCGTGGAAGAACCTCGTGTTGGAGTCTCCATTCTTCAACCAAAGGTCACTAGATTTCTGGCACCAGAAGGTTTCCTCCCTTGCAAGAATAGAATGGAAGTCCACCAAGAGGCTTCGTTCTTCCTCCCTGAGGGCCTCGGTGTAACCTTCGAGCTCCATTCTCTCCTCCAAAATTTTCAGGTTCTCCGAGATGGACCTTTTGGACTCGAAAATGTTGCCGAAAACCTCTTTATTCCATATTTTCAACTTATCTTTAACCATCTTGAGTTTAATAGCCACTCTCTTTGAAGCGGATCCTCCCACCTCCTGTTGCCACCACTCTCTTTAACTTGCAATAATATTGAAATGTCATGTAAATACTTTAGTTTGGAGTGTTTAAGGATGTGAAGAATCTGGTATTCATATGTATATATTTTTTTGGTAAGTAGTGTTTGTATTTACAGCAGGTTTTAACAAGGATCCCAAAACCTGATTACATAAGCAATGGGCCTAGGGCATCAATCCCTTGAAATTGAACACCAAAATAGAAATCCCACCCAGCGGTAACAGTAAGCATGAAACAATTCCTCTCAGCAGGAAATAAACAAATAAGAAAGAAAGTAGTTTTGGAGATCCCGCCACGGGGGAGTAGCCAAAAACCACCATCGAGAAGATCCCGCCGACGAGAAGCAAAGAAAAACCATTACAATAAAATCCTCGCCTCGCGGAAGCGATAAAAACCACCACAAACAGTCTCGCCTAGCGGGAAGCAATAGGGAAATCCCGCCATCCGGGAAACCAACAAAAAGAAAGGATCTCGCCTCGCGGGAAAACCGACGGATTTGGCGGATCCCGCCCTGTGGAGAAACCATCCCGCCCACCGAGAAAACATTTCGTTTAGCGAGAGCCATCCTGCAGGAAGCCGACAACCAGCACAGAGAGGATCCAGCCCATCAGGAAGTGACCAAAGAGTTGCACCACAAGGAACCCACCCTAGGAAAACAGAAGAGGATCCCAGCAGCAGGGACCAAGAATCCCGTCCAAGCACATAGCCCGTCGAGGATTCACAAGAAAAAGGGGGAAGCTGTCCAAACCCTAAACTGTCACCTCCACCACACCGAGAAACGCAGGGGACCAGATCCACGTGAATAACCTGCAAAAACCCCCAGGGGGAAGCCTGAGGGAAAAAGGGAAGGGATCCCCAACCAAACAGGGATCCCTGGGAAGCACCAGTCCAAAAAAACAACCAAGGAAACCCTAGCCGACCGGGAGGGGCGCAGATAGTGGAGAAGGATCTCCCCCTAGGAGATCATCTGCAAACAACCACTCCCCGAGAGGGATGACCTGGGTTGAGCCAGATCGGGCGAGAACCAGGAGCCATGGGAGGGGGAGCAGGGGAGGGACCAGAGCCCTCCCCTCTCTACTTTCTTCCCTCTCCATCTCTCCCAACTTTTTCGCGGCCTTTCACATTTCGGTATTCATATGTATATATCAAAGACAAAACATTATAATAAAATATCAAAGTGCATTGTATTTTGTTGGAATTGTTTGATTTTTTTTTCAATTGGTTACATGGGTTTTATAAGGGGTCTAGACCCTTACATTGTTGCCATTGCTTGAATTTTTTTCAATTGGTTACATGGGTTTTATGAGGGGTTTAGACCCTTACATTGCTTTTGAGTTGATATATTTACATTTATCAATAAAAATATTATGTGTAAATTTATATATATATTATTGCAGAGTTGATATATTTACATTTATCAATAAAAATATTATGTGTAAATCTATATATATATATTTATTTTTTATTTTTTGCAAGAGAGTTGGTCGCAACTGCATTATTAATCACACTATTTTTAGTAATTGACAAGTGCAAGATTTTTAATAACTAACAAGTGCAAGGTTCAAACCACAAAATATAGTTAAATTGTTAAAGACTTGGAGCTAGGGTAGCATTATGTTAGATCGTTAAAGACTGGAAGCTAGGGTTTATAATAAATGACATTAGCATCATTAATTCAATTAGATAAATTTCTCAATATTTAAGAAGAAGACTAAGATTCAAATTTTATTATACATGAATAATATCTTTGTTGTAATAGTAATATGTAATTATGTAATAATAAGTAATGATATTAAGGCCTGTTTCAATGGTACATAACCCAATTGAAAAAGCAGCTAGGGTTTATAAAAGTTTCACTAGCCAAAAAAAAAAAGAGAATAGCGGGAAAATTTTACACCGGTTAATTATCTTTCTGCGTAGTCGACGGAGCGAAAGTGCAACGCGCGCGGTCTCTGTCTAGAAGTAAACTATATATTTAAAATTGAGGATTTTATTAACGATTGTTGTCCAAGGCCTGAGAGTGAAGAAAAGTGTTGTTTTAGTGTGAGAGTGGAAATGGAAATGGAAATGGAGAGAGGGGAAGGGGCAGACGTGGGCGTTGAGGTGGAAGGGTTGGACTCAGAGGGGAGGACGTTTTCTAACACAAAAGAAATGTGGGCCGAAGAGATTGGGCAAGACGGGCAAGCAGACATAAAGGAATGGTATAACAAAGGAGTTGGCTATTGGCAGGTCTGTTTGTGTATGTCGTTTTTCTAATTTTTCTAATTTCTCTTCATATAAGGGCCGGGAAGTAGGTTTCGCGATTTTATTTATTCGCCGTAGTTTGGTATCCTCACCTTGCGTGCATTAGTTGAGAATGCGCGGCCCTTGGCATTTGCAGTTTTGGAAACCATAACTGTTCACATTGTGTGGCCAATGATAACGATTGGCATTGGTTCATATGCGTATGTTGTGGCTTTTTCAATGTGTCTGATTTCTGGGCATGACGGTTTTTAATTTTCAGCAAGTAGAGGCGTCGGTGGATGGAGTGTTGGGGGGATACGGACATGTGAGCGGGAGAGATGTGAAAGACAGCGATGCTTTCTTGGTTGAGATTATGGGCAAACACCTTAAAGAGGCAGGACATCATCTAGTTGCCCTGGGTGAGTACTTAACTTCCTCCAACGTAAACTTAAAATATGCTATTGCTTTCATGCGGTTTTACCCACAAGTTTTAAATTTTTATATAATTATCGAGTTGAATGTGAATGTAAATCTTCTTGATCAGATTGTGGAGCTGGTGTTGGGAGGGTTACGGAGAATTTGCTTCTAAAGCATTTCCACGAGGTAAGTAACCCCGAATGTTCCATGTTTAGGAATGTCATCTGTTTTCTTAAAGTGAAAGTCATCAGCAATGATTGTAGATTTTGCAAGACTTGGCAAAACCAAGATGCCAAAATATGCATAAGGTATCAAGATTACTAAAAACAATTGCTTTATTTATTTTTTAAATTTCAAATATTTTGGTTATGTTACTATGCATAAATAAACATGTAAAGGGAAAAAAAACTATCTTGCACAAATAAGTCATAATGCCATATTCGTGTTTCTTTTGTTGATACAGTCATAGTAAAGAACATTCTAAACCGCTAAGTTTGATATGCTGAATTTGCTTGCTTAATTTTATAATCCTCCATCTATACCTTGTGTTGATTGTGCTTGAGTTACCAAAATATTTAATGGACATGGAATCTTTGCTGCAAATAGCATTATTTTTTTTTTAATAAGCTATGCGTGGCTTCTATTGGGGCCACTCCCATTACGAAAACAAAACATTACATTGCTCTTCATCTTAAAGCATATCCAACTTTGTCTTTCTGTCGAAGATATTCTTCATTTATCCTTCTATCAAAAATATTCTTCATCTTCCTCAAATTGCTAAGTTTCCACAATCAACTCCTTTTATATCAAATGCCTTCAAAAATTTAAATTCTGTCAAGATGAAATTCAACACTGCGAATGGCTAAAATATTTGCTGCCCAGCTTCTATATCCAAAAATATTTTGTCTATAACAACCTCACAATTTCTTAATACCTTTTTTTAGGGTTCTTATTCATTCCCCTAATATTCCAAGATATTATTTTGATTGTTATTTTTTTATTTTATTTTTGGGTTTAGCCCCACTTCTTGTTAACACTTGTGATATTTGATTTTGTTTTCCCATATCAATATCCCTTTGTGTTTCTTTTTCTCTTTGTTTTTGCCTCTTGGGTCTTCCTTTTTTTTTTTTTTTTCATTCTTAACAATACTTTCATCTTCATCAATCTCTTCAATCTTCTCACATTGCTCATAGTAAGACTTATCTTTAGGTTTGCCTTGTTCTGAAGGATCTGAAGTGCAAGGAATAACCTCAAAAGCACACTCTTATTTATATTTCCTTGGAGACCCTAAAGTGCAAGGATGCTCTTTTGTAGCAATTACCTTCTTATTCTGCCCTAAAAACCCTAAATTGTTATGGGTTTCCTCCAACCTCATTTCTATATTATTCTGCTCTTGAAACCTTAAAGTGCAAGGGATAACATCTTCACTACTTTCACTTTTATTACTTGAAGAGGATTCTATACTACTTGAAGAAAATGAAGATGATTTACCTGGAATAAATTTGACCTTTTTTGCTGTCTTTGTTTTGGGTTTTATCTCCACATCTTCTTTTGCACCTTTAATTCCTTCTAAACTTGCCAATTGATATTGTCGATAGGATTTCTTTGCCTCTTCTTTTGGAGTGGAATATCCTTGATATGATCTAGCTTCTATTATTGAATGATTTCCTTGCTTCGTCTTGAAGTTTATCTCATGGCTAGAATTTTTTATCTCTTTCTTCATAGTTTTTACTTTGCAAACTCTTTCCATGTGTCCAATCTCAAAACAATTGTGGCAACGAAATGCTATATTTTCATAATCTACTTGTTGATCCGATTCTCTTGATTCAGATTTAATCTTAATGGGTTGTGGCAAAGGTTTTGAAATATCCATAGCAACACATATTTGAGTATATATAGCATGCTTTCGCTCCTTAGTTGTTGGTCCTTCCTTGATGAACTCCCCTAGGGTATTTCCAATATTTTTCAAAAATTCTTACTTATAAGCTGATATGGAAGTCCGAAAAGCCTAACCCACACTGGAAGCTTCTTAATAGTTTTTGTCTCAACTGAAAAATTTTCATTCCATAGTCTCAAATAAAGTGCATCTCTTCCCATAAACCATGGGCCACCACCCATTATTTTATGCCTAATTTTTGAACTGGAAAAGATGACGAGGAAAAAACTTTTAGGAAGAAAAGTCACAAAATAATTTGAATTCAATCTCCACCTCCACTTGATCCAATTTTGAATCTCCAAAAACTTTGGCCATGATCTATGGAACTTACATATTAGCCCTTTACTTTTAAGAACCATTATATTATGCTCAATCATCTCATCCTTGATACTTACTTTTGGTGTACCATCTGCTACTTGGATTGAACTTGTCATGTATTCGCTCTTTCACTTATCTCCAGCTTGGGCCTTCATACTTCCAATAAGGGCATTTTGATTTCTAGCTAGGGCATATTGACTTCCCATTAGGGCTTTCAAAAATGACTTTCCTTCCACAATAGCTAATGGGGCTTGCTCTTGGCTTGCACTCCCTCTTGGTTTGCACTCCCTCTTGCTCCTAGCTTGCACTCTCTCTTGCCTCACACTTGCTCCTGGCTTGCACTCCCTCCTGGCTCACAATTGCTTGTGTCTCTTCTTTTCTTAGCGTTCCTTCGCTTCAACAATTTTTTGGAAACAATGTTCCACGCATTTGTGGTAAGGGTTTGAAGCATTGATGCACTTTGGATGAACCTGCCGCTCTTTCGCCATGATTGAATCTTGGCTTGCACTCCCTCTTAGTTTGCACTCTCTCCTGCCTCGCACTCTCTCTTGCCTCGCACTCACTCCCAACTTGCACTTCCTCTTGGCTCACAATTGCCCTTGTCTCTTCTTTTTCCCGGTGTTCCTTGGCTTCAACATTTTTTTGGAAACAATGTTCCATACATTCATGGTAAGGGTTTGAAGCATTGATGCACTCCTGATGAACCTATCGCTCTTCTGCCATGATTGAATCTTGGCTTGCACTCCCTCTTGGTTCACACTCCCTCTCTGATCTCATTGGCGTCGGTCTTGCACACTCACTCCCAGCTCGCGCTCGCACTCGTTGCTACACTTACTCCCGACTTGCGCTCGCACTCGCTTTCGGCTGCACTCACTCGCACTCGCTTTCGACTGCACTCACTCGCACTCGCTTTCGACTGCACTTACTCACACTTGTTGCTGCACTTACTCATAGATCGCACTCGCACTTGCTGTTGCACTTACTCCCGGCTCACGCTCGCACTTGCTGTTGCACTTACTCCCGGCTCGTGCTCGCACTTGCTGCTACATCCTATGCCTATTATTATCATCAATTATTTTTTTTCTTGTTCTTCCCATTTATCATGTGCTGCAAATAGCATTATTGAGTAAAACATAATTTTTTTTTTTGAATAGGTTGAAAAGTTGGGGGCATATCAAGGCCACCCTTCCCGTGAATTGAACTTGGGTCTCCATTAGGAAATCCCAATGCCTTTTGCCATTGTGGTGTCCTTGTCAGGATTGAGTAAAACATTATTTTGAATTGCAGTTAATAAGCCTATATATTGCCATAAACTCATTCTATACTATCTCTACAACTTAAAAAAACAAGTATGAGGCTTTTGTAGATGCAATTCTCAAATAATATTCTATTGTAGATGTTGACCTCTTTTCCTTTTTATTCATAATTTTAATGGTAACACTATAGAAATTCAATGTTCTGATACCCCTTTTCAAGCTTTATTTCTCTGATACTGAATTACTTTGAAATCAAATACCGCAAAAACATGCATGCTTGTTGCAACTCTAATCATTCATTTTAAGACAAAAATGTGACACAACTAATTTGCAAAAGCTAGATTCAATAATGAGGGTGAGCCAAGAGCAAGCCTCACCTTTCCTTGTTTTAGAAAGCGTGTGTTGCAAGTGCCTCTAGGATGGAAGTATGAGTAGGAAGCAAAGTGCGAGCAAGAAACAAACATCATTTTTTCTTGTTCCAGATTTTAGGGGACATTCAAAAGCCAAAATATTCTTATTAATAAAAGGTAGCATAGTAGGAAAGTCATATTTAAGTATTAATTGGAAGTAAAGATGCCTTAGTTAGGAGTATGGATGCCCCAGTCGGGGACAAGATGAAGAACAAATCTATGGCAAACCCTATCAAGGTAGCAAATATTACACTAGAAGTGATAATCAAACATTAGTGATTGAGCATGACATGATGGTTCTTAAAAGCAGAGGGTTAATATGTAAGTTTTATGGATACTAGCTAGGTTTTTCAGAGATTCAAAATTGGATCAGGTTGAAGGATTAATTCAAACTACTCCATGAATTTTCTTTTGAAAGGATTTTTGCTCATCATCTTTTCTAGTTTAGAAATAAAGGATATAATAATGGATGGTGGCCCTTGATTTAGGGTTAAAAAGATGCATTATATTTAAGTCCATTGAGTGAGAATGTCTTTGTGGGGATAGAGATTATTAAAAGGCTTACCATGTGGATTAGGCTTTTTGGACTTCCTTATCAGCTTATTAATAAGGAGGCTTTGAAGAATATCAACAATATTCTAAAGGAATTCAAACAGGACGGACCAACTATTAAGGTGAGAAGGCATGTTGTATATGCTCGAATATGTGTTGCCTTGGATATTTCATAACCTTTGTCACAATCCATTAGGATCAAATCTGAATCAAGAGAATGGGATCAAGAAATGGATTATGAAAATATTGCATTCAAATGTCACAAATGTTATGAGACTAGACACGTGGCAAGAGATTGCAAAGTGAAAATGATGGACTAAGATATGGAAACTATTGGGCATAAGACAAACTTTAATATGAAGCAAGGAGGACACGTGGCAAGAGATTGCAAAGTGAAAATAATGGACTAAGATATGGAAAATTTTGGGCATAAGACAAGCTCCAATATGAAGCAAGGAGGTCACATCATAGGAGAAGCTAGGTCAAATCAAAGATTTTCCATTCCCAAGAAAGTGGCAAAGAAAGCCCCTTTGCATCATTAAATGGCAAAGGCCATTACGGTTTACCATTAGAAGAAAAAAATGACATAAGAGTTGAGGAAGTATATTGCGTAACAAATTCAAGAGTTAAAAATCCAAAGGAAAATGGGGAGGCAAATTTTAAAACAAAGAAGGCAAAAAAGGTCAAGGTTAATATGCACAAATTTTCATTTTCCTCAAATAATATAAAATCCGCTTGTCGCAATAAAAATGAAAGTAGTATAGAGTGTATCACTTGCACTTTAGGGTTTCAAGAGCATTACACTAAAGGAATGCGCATGGGATATCCATAGAAATTTAGGGTTTCCAGGGCAGCATAAGAAAGTAATTATTATGGAGGATCATCCTTGTACTTTAGGGTTTTTGGGACAACATAAAGAAGAAAGTGTTTGTGAGGCTATTCCTCTTATTTCAGATTCTCAGGGGTAGCATAAATCTTTAGAAGATAAGTCCCATTATGAACGATATGGAAAATTAGAAGAGATTGATGAAGATGAAAGTGTTGGTTGGTATGGAAAAGGAGAGGAAGGCACATAAAGCAAGAACAAAGAGAAAAGGAAACTCAAAGGGATATTGATTTGGGAAACCAAAAACAAATATCATAGGTGTTAAAGTTGATGATGGAAATGGTATTGTGGAATATTAGGGGTATGAATAAGACCCTTAAAAAAAGAGCTATCAAGGAATTAATACATTGTTATTGTCACGAGGTTATCTTAATACAAGAAACAAAATCATGTAGTGACAAATCTAAGGATGCATTCAAAAAGATTTGGAAGATGGGGGATTATTTAACAGTTTCTTCTATAGGAGCTTTTAAAGGTATTATGACAATATGGGACAAATGCAAATGGGATGGACAATTGCTAGAAGCAAAAATTCATTGGGTTGGTCTATGTTGTAGGAAAGAGGAAAACATCGAAATTGGGGTTATAAATGTATATGCTCCAACTATAGTTACTTGTGAATTTTTTTTAAAGGACCTTAGCATGTTTTTGTCAAATACAATGATAATTCTTAATTATGATCTATGGATTCTTGGGGGGGGGGACTTGAACACAATTCTATCTCCATTAGAAAAAGGGTGGTACTCCTAGATTATCTAAATCAATGTAGGGTTTTGCATCATTTGTCAATTCAAACGACCTTTGGGTGCTATTCCTTCAAGTTTTCAATATACATGGAATAATAGACACATTGGGTAAACCTGTATCGAAAAAAGATTGGATAGAATTTTGTTAACCAACAAATGGTTGCAAACAATGTATATAATCTCTTTGTACATTTTTTTGCAAGCGGGATCAAATTACAAACCTCTTCTCTTGACATGTGATTTACTCAATAATAGTACGATTTAGATGATAGGGTAATTATCCAATGCAAAACATGTCAAGAGTGGGGACACATTGCACGAAATTGCACAAACGCACTAGCTGGACATGGTAGTAGCAACATGGCAATGATGTGCTAATGGTGTGGTCTTGACAATCACAAGGAAGCGAATTGTCCGAAGAAGGCAAGCATCAACAACTCACAAAATATCAATCTCATTGACATTGAGGAGACACAGTCGGACAAGGAGAAAGAGAAACAAGTGCTTTTAGTCACATGTGTGCAAGCAAGAAAAATGGCGGAATACCTTGACCTTGCCAAGGAGAAGGAAAAATGACAAGAAGGCCATTCGCAAGTGGAGGAAGAGATGGTGAAGAACAATGATAGGAAATAAAAACAAAAGGAATCCATCATAATATTGGAGGAAGACTTGTCAATGAAATAGTCGACGTTGCAAGTGCTGACTCATATGTCTCAATTAAGATGTCCAACTTATTTGGTGCGGTATTGGATCCCTATCCAATGATTGGAGAGTTGATGCACACAAAAAAGGAGAATGTGTATTGTCCAACTACAAGAAGACAGGCAAATAAGGAACAAAGTATAGACCCAAAAGTTTTGATGTTAGGTGCTGAGAAGAAGCTTGCACTGATCCATATCGAGTTGTTTGGACATAGGTCGATGTAGGGGATCGTTGATGGGCGTTGTTGGCATTTTTGCCACAATAATTTTTTCAAAGAATCTTGCTAATTGTGGAGCTTCAAGGCGACAAAGAGCATGCAAAAGTGTTGGCATTTTCGCAGGCCTGAAAAGAGGATGATAAAGTGGATGAAATGATCTTTGGATACTTCATCATTGCAGATCTTTTCGCAAGCTTTTCGACGGTATATTATAATAGGCGATCGGGGCAGCGGATCAAAAGTTATGGCCTCAGGAAGCGGAACCAGGAAGCTCAAATTCGGGATAAAAAATCAGCTTAGGCACCAAACTCTTGAGTTCGCTCCAAGTCTCTAACGACTCCCGAGTTCGCTCCATTTCCAAGCGACTCTCGGGATTGCTCCCATCTCGCAGCGAACGTCGGCCAAAAAGGTGAACGTTGGCCAAAAGGTGAGCAGCGGCCAGCGAGCGAGCAGCGGCCAGCGAGCGAACGTCGGCCAGTAGCGAATGTCGGCCAAAATCTCAAGTTCGCTCAAATTTCGAGCGATTCTCAGAATCGCTCCCCTTCGTCAGCGAACCCCGACGTCGGCCAGAATTCCAACGTTGGCCACATGTCGGCCATATATTGGCCAAAACAGCTGCAAACTTCAACTCAAGACATGGAAAAATGGCTAAGGAAAAGTTCCTCCCAAGTTCTCTCCCAAAGACGGCGATCCCCGGCGTCGTTCTCTCCTCAGGGGACCAGAAACTTCGTCAGCGACCAACGGCAGGAGGAGAAAAGATTGCAAATTTTACTAAGGCATGAGCCATTGCCAAGGTTCGCTCCTCTGGCCAGCGATTCCCGTCGTCGCTGCATCAAACCAGCGACTTCCGTCGTCGCCCAGTTCTTCAGCGACTACCAGCAAACCCCAGAAATCGCCGCAGCCGTCCAACGATTCCCATCTAGCTTCAAGTTCTAGCGAGCCACGGTAGGAGGGTGATTTAAAAATTGTCTAAGTGTGGGTCGTCGAAGGTTGCTTCATTTCGGAGCGACCCGCGTCGTCGCCGCCTCTTTCCAGCGACCACAGGCGGATGAGCTCAAGAAAATGTTCTAAGGCATGCAAGCTGCCCGTAGTCGCTCCGTTTTGGAGCGACTCCCGTAGTCGCCCCTCACCCTCAGCGACTTCCATCATCGCCCGCCTTTCCGGCGATCGCCAGCAGCTGCAGGGTTTGATAAGTTGACCGCGGTCGCTCTGTCTGGGAGCGACTCCCGTCGTCGCCGCTTTTTCCCAGCGACTTCCATCGTCGCCAACCCCTTCCAGCGACCGGCAACAGTAGAGGAGTTTCAAAAAAAATTCTAAGGCATGTGAGCTGCCTTCGGTCGCTCTGTTTTCAAGCGACCTCCGTCGTCGCCATGGCTGCCAAGCGACTCCCGTTGTCGCCCCCATCTCCCACGATCGCTGGCAGAAGCAAAGTTGAAATTTTGTCTAAGGCAAGGAATCCCGAGTTCGCTTCATTTTCGAGCGACTCTCGAGATTGCTCCCATCTCGCAGCGAACGTCGGCGAGGCGGAGCGAAAGTCGGCCAAAAAGTCAATGTCGGTCGCTAATCCCGATGTTGGCTGCATGTAATTCTGCACTTTGGATTAGGGCATTGGACAATAAGTGAATCTGGAATCCTGAATGAAGGATATATAGGAAGGAATAACAGTGTTAGTTTCTGTTACATGCTTTGTTTTGATTGTTGTTGGTTTGGGTATTAGCTAGTAATCGTGCTGTTTGTTCTTCCCCACTACTATTACAAGCCATTTACATCTCTTTTTGCAAATCTTTTAATCTCTTTCCAGTTCCCTTAGCTTTTTCCCAATCTTTTTCTTGTTCCCTTATCTTAAACCCTAGGTAGAATAGTATAGGAGCTGGCCTTCTCCGGAGATCGGCACGGAGGGCATCCCTTCCCTTCGGCCTTTCAATGTTGGTCCGGGTCTAGGGCGCGTAAACAAACCAAATCCTTTCCAAGTGGCGGATCCGTGACCAACAGGCGTTTTAGTGTGAATGTATTTCCTAGTAAAGACAAGAAAGAACATGGGTGAATCGTTCTTATGGTCACCCAAACTTTGATTGTATGGAGCATATTAGTATGACATTGAGATGAAGGGCATACTCACTACACAAGAAGTGAAAATCGTTGGACAAGTGTTCATCTTGTACTTTGTTGTAATTGCCATGCAAAAAACAACCTATGATGCATTGTTGGGGTCTGGGTGGTTACACATGACCATAGTAGTCAGACTCGGCCGGACTCCCGAGTACTCGACCGAGTTCGAGTTCGAGTCCGAGTGGGCTCAGCCGCGCCTAGCCCACTTAGACTCGTTTTTTTCTAGGACTTGGCCGAGTCCAGTTGAGTTCGGGGCCGAGTCCGAGTTTAAAAATAAAAGTTAAAATAGAAAAAATATCATTAGGAAAGTAAAACAGATACCAAACCCGTGATAGAAGGTTCCAAGGTTTTATTTCTCAAATTTCTAATAAACATCCGACAAGGTCTTGACGGAATAGTGGACGTTAAAGAACGGAACAAGGTGGCGCTACTATGGCCACGAAGTGCGATGGAGCAGACGTTATATAACACTGTGTATGCTTGAGTAAAGCTGCCTTGTCCATCTTCAACAACTCTGGCTGCCATCACTGCATAGCCTTGAAATAACTCTGTCATCAGTAGAAACAACATAATCATATTCCTTGCAATAAGCTTCTCAGACTTCCAACTCAAAAATCTCGTCCACGATCAAATGCTTACAGAATTCCACACATAGAAATATGTTCACTGAAGAAGTTGATTCAGCATGCACATGCAGACCCGTTTATGGAAACTGCTGTTTATGGAAACTATCTGCCCCGTGATAGTACGTGTGAAGCAGCTTGCCCAGCTAGGGTTTTGGAAGGATAATATTTGCTTGTCAATCCCATCCCATGGGCTCTCAATGATGTTTGTCAACATGCGCTCTTCTTACCACATAATGATAGGAATGATTTATAATATTTGTTCCTAGCATACCGACAAAATTTTAGTAAAACCTTTTAAATTATAGGAATGAATGTGTTCTTAGCATACAAACATTTTTTTTAAAATTATATGTAAATAGAAATTTTAAAATATATAAATATTTTAAAATTTTATTCTTTATTATAAAAATACCTAAATAAAAAAATTATATATTGATGTACACTCAAACGTTAACTTATATAAATAAATAAATCGCTATCGCTTAAAGAGTAGGAACTGGGTAAGGCAATACCTTAACAGTCTCATGCTCTCACAAGAAACACACACAAGTCTTAGGTCAATATTATTAAATTAATGTACATAATAGTTTTAACATAATCTTTAATTATATAATTTAAACATTTTATATTTTTTATATATTTAAATTTCTAATTTTTTTAATACTATTATATTTGATTTCGCCATTATAATTTAAAGTTTAGATATATAGTAAAGAACTAATATATTTTTTTAACACTATTATATTTTCTAATTTTTTTTTTGTATTAGTCCATACGACTTGTACGGTTTGTACAATTAATTCAACAACCTTATGTACAAACCTTCTCTAGCAACTTCAATCTCTCGTCTACAATGCCATTCTTCTCTTGAATGTCTTTCACTTCTACCTTCGCAACTTCCTCCTCAAGGCATCTTCGTACAATTCTACAAACGTTCCTCTCTGTACGCTTATTGGCTCTTCCTCTCTCTCTTCCTTAGGCGCTTAACGTTTAAGTGCTCATTACCACCCTCTACTATGTATTTGTAAGGTGGTGGGAGTGGGGAGGACAATTGTCTTGTATGCATTAATTGCCTCCCAACTACCACTTCGCCACCTTGCATGTAATGGTACGTTGTTCTTTTTTCACTTTTAACCTTTTTTTTCATGCTGAGTCATCCTTGCCACATCATCCGTATGATGATCCAAACATCCAATCGGATCATCTATTTTGTTGACGTCGACTCTTCCTCATTCTCTTCCCTATGGCATCCATCTTCGCTCTGCCTTGGTGTTGCCATACGAACGTTGCATTGTACGACGATTTGTCGTACGACCATCCTTTGTATGGTGTTCTATTGTACACTCGTGTATTGTACGACGTCTTTTTGTATGACGTTTTGTCATACCTTCCCCTTATGTATGACATATTGCCATACAACCTCCCCCTGTATGGCGTTGTGTTGTATGGCTTTTTGTTGTAACATCTTGCCTATCCACTTGCCATTGAGACCTGTTGCTGCACACTGTACGGTTTGGGTGGCATGATTGCTCACCACACCTCCTTGGCTGTCTTCTTTGTCGTCATCTCCTCTATGATGGTCTTCCAAACTCAGATGCACTTATTTCTTTATTTATTCCTCCTAGACGACCTTCAACAACT
This sequence comes from Wollemia nobilis, assembly GCA_028583015.1. Taxonomy (NCBI): domain Eukaryota; kingdom Viridiplantae; phylum Streptophyta; class Pinopsida; order Araucariales; family Araucariaceae; genus Wollemia; species Wollemia nobilis. Next base: position 3,174,816 of record JAQPPZ010001340.1, read on the forward strand.
TGTGACAGTCTGATCCTCAGTTCAAATTGTTCGAGAACAGTTTGGGATCTCCTTTTGTCTCCTTGACAACTAGGGGGTGGTCTTGATGAGCCACCTTGTTGGTTGTACATTGTTGGGTTGGTTCTTGAATGACCAAGGGGTGGTATTGATGGGCCACCCTGTTGGTTGCATGGCCTAGAGGTAGTTTGAGGAAAATTTCTTCCCCTCAGACAGTTGGGGAAGAGGCCAACCTATCTCCCCCCCTTGGTCGGGCAAACTTAGACGACCCAAGGAACCTGACGGTTGTCCTAGATTGCTTGAATTGCCTAATTTGTACACATGCCTTGGGTTGTTTGGTAGTCATTGCAAACTACCTTGACTTCCCAAGGAACCGTTTAGATTTAATGGTAGATCATAACTCCGTCCATTGATTCGCTTACCTGTCTCAGAGGCATTTTGTTTCCGGTTTGATTGTTGCCGTTCATCCACATTGTTTGCCAGTTGGGCAACTTGCTGTCCCTCTCTTGACTCTTCTTTTGAGTTCTAAGCGTGAGTTGGCATTGTACTAGTCTTCCTCATTATTGCTTGAACTTGTCAAGGACACATTGTTGGATTCTTGATTCAAGTTCCCACCTTCTGCTTTGCTTGGCAACGACACTTCATTGATGTCTCTCCATCCCACTTCGGTTGTTGCAGTTCTACTCCTTGCAGTTGGTATCATCCTATAGCCTCCATATCTCTTGTGCACATTGTTTACTTATCTCTTCATTTCTTCTGTGCATTTGCTCATTTTGCTCATGCAACTGCTGTGTTTCTTTGTGCATTCTTTGTTGTGCACGTCCAATGGCTGCCAACAAAGACATTTCCTCATAATCGCTGCCTTCAGTTCAAGGTTCATGCTTTGGTGGTTCTCTTGGTTCTTGTCTAACTTCCATCACCACCATTTGTTGTATATTTTCCTCATTTAGTGATCTCGGTCTATCTTCTTCTTCCATGTTTGGAAATATCACATGCACCCGAATTCTTCTACGTTTTGCAAGCCGAGGCTACAATTCCTTCTATTCAATTATGAGTTGCATGTTATTCTCTCCTCCGAACAACCAAACTAGCTATTTTGCAAGTTTTGGGTAATCGTCTTCTTTTGCACCATCTCCCTCCTTGGTCCGACTTGACTCCCCGTCTTCTTGGACCAACATACCCTCAAAAGGTTCCGAAGGCTGATTTGGTGCCACAGTCAGCCTTCCTATGCTTGTTTCTTCTTTAGCTGGTTCAAAATTAACCATATTCACTTGTGCTTTCATTTTATATGGCTTTAACTTCAAACCATTAACTGTCTCGGGATACAATGTCTTGTTTGGTTTCTTCAATTTCATTGTGTCATTATCCATCATCTCCTCAACCTAGAAGGGTCCAAGCCACAAAGTCTTCAATTTGCTTGGCTTGATCTCTCTTTTGCCATTAAACTTTAGGACCAAGTCACTTGGCTTCAGATTCATCTTCCTTAGGTGCTTGTCATGCCATGAGTTCCTTTGACATTGGGCAATCTCTATTGCTAACCAAGCCATCACTCTTTTCTCGTCTAGTTTGATTAGTGCCGTTAGCCTCTCCTCTAGGCTCTTCTTGTCACCTAAACGGTTTTGCAACCACACTCTCAAACTTGGTACCAGGAACTCCATCGACACAGCTGCCTCCCGCCCATACATCAATTGGGGCAACGTATGGTTCGTTGTTGGCTTGTACACAGTTCAATATGCCCATAGAACTGCTGGCAATCTTTCCTCCCAATCAGCATCCTCGATTCCACACGTGTTGTACTTTATCAAAACCCAGATTTTGTTTGCTGCCTTCGCTTGCCCCTTTGCCATGAGGTAATACAGACTAGACAATGAGTGCAAGATCTTGAATTTCGTTTTGAGTTTTTGAATAATCTCATTGACAAAGTGTCCTCCACGATCACTCGTCAACTAGAGAGGTACAACAAATCTTGTAATCACTTGTTCATCCAAGAAACACATAGTGCTCTTTGCGGAATTGTCGGGCAATGCCCTTGCCTTGACCCACTTTGTCAGATACTCCATTGCCACCACAATGTACTTACATTTTCTCCTGTTGGTTATTAATGGTCCTACAAAATCTAGACCCCATATTTCAGACAACTCTTGTGGTTGTGATGGGTGTAATGGCATAAAGTCCCTCAACGGTCTCCTAGCTCTTTGGCACATATCGCCTGCCGTTATAAACTCCTTTGCATCACGATAGAGGGTGGGCCACCATAGCCTTGCCATAAGCACCTTCCTTGTTGTTGCATCTGGTCCCATGTGCCCTTTTGCCAGCCCTTCATGAGCTTCCTTCAATGCTGAGTTCACTTCCTCATCCATTACACACCTTAAAACTCCTTCAGGCCCGGTTTTGTACAATAATCCAACTAGCAATTGGAATGGTGCTGATTTGATGATGATTTTCTTTTTCTCGATTGTTGTCAACTCCTTTGGCAGCTTCCTTGTCGACAAGTATTCCCCCATGTACTTGTACCATGACGATAGCACAATTATTGCAGATAAATGAGCGTCTGGTAATTCATATGACCCTCCTCCCTTCGTAGGTTCTCTCGAGCAAATCCTTGATAGTTGATCCGCTATTATGTATTTATTTTTTGATTTTAGCAACACACAAAACACAAACTCTTGCAACGTGACAAGCCACTTGCTAACTTGTCCATGAATGGTTGGTTTGTTGATCAAGTACAACAATGCTATGTGGAAGGCGAAGGGATTGGCAAGCAAATAATGTTTGAGTTTTTGTATTGCATATACCATTCCCAATGCCTCCCGCTCCGTTGTGCTGTAATTCTTCTCTACTCGTGACAACAACGAACTTGAAAAGTATATGGGCTGATCCAGCCCAAATTGCCCCTCTTGGGCCAACCCGCATCCAATTGCAAAATTGGATGTGTCTACATGGATGTGAAATTCTTTCTCCCAATTTGGAAACACCAGAATGGGCACGCAAACCAACTTCGCCTTCAACTCCTCGAAGGCCTTTTGATGCTCCTTCGTCCATTGAAAAGGAACATTCTTGCACGTTAGCATGTCTAATAGGTGTGATACTTGTGCAAAGTTCTTGATAAAACGTTGATAGTACCCGACATGTCCCAAAAAGGACTTTAACGAACTTATGTCGTATGGCTTCTCCATGCTCATTACGACTCTTATCTTGTTGGGGTTAGTCTTCAAACCTTCTTTGCACACTACATGTTCGAGCAACTTCCCATATGGCACCAACAACTTGCATTTCTTCGGGTTCAAGGATAATCGAGCATTCATACACAACTTTATGCATTCCTCCAATGCTTTCAGATGCTCATCCTTCCTCCTATACAATGACCAATTCAAGGAAAACTTTAAACTTGCCAGTGGACATCTGCTAAAAAATGTACAAAATTATTCTCTGAAATGTGGTTGGGGCATTGCACAAACCGAAGGGCATTCAATTATATGCATAAATGTTATTCTCAACTACAAAAGTGGTCTTCAATTTATCCTCCTTAGATACTGATTTGATTGTTGCCTAAGAATCCATCCAAGAATGAATAGATCTCATGTCTAGCTACTTACTCCGGAATCAAATCAGTATAGGGTATGGGAAGGGATCCTTAATGGTCAATGCATCCAAATTGCAAATCTGATTGCTCTTCTTCTTCAAGCTGATCATGATCGGTGACACGCACTCACTCACAGTTGTCTTGAAGATTATTCCGGCATCTAGCATCTTTTCGATCTTTGCATTGACCAAAACTGCATGCTTTGGGTACATTTTGGGCAGCCGTCTTTGTACTAGCTGTGCACTTGAAACCAATGGAATTCGATAAACACACTTTTTTGGCAGGATCCCCTTCAAATCTTTGTATGTCCAAACGAAGTCCTCCTTGTACTGCATGAAAATTTTGAAAGCTGCCGCTTTCAACACTAGGTCCCAATCGTCCTTGCAATGGATCATCTTCTCTTCGTCAACTTTGTCGAGATTGACCTGTACCATCTTTGGTCCTTTGTATTGTATGGTATTAGGTTCACTTGCCACTTTAGCCACATCGAATGGGTGTGCTGGTTTCTCATCAATCACAACATCACCAACACTATATTCTACAAAGTTCTTTGGAAAGGTCCACTTTTCCTCCTCTTTGGTTGCAGACTTCGTATTTTGACTGCACTCGCTCATCTTGTACACACTTTGTCTTGGTTCATCATGGTTGTCTTCTTCTGCATGAATACACATGTAGTTTGGCTGGAAGACTTAATAGTCTTCCATCTGCCAATACAGAAGAATGCTGTTTGAGTGCTCCTCATCTTTTATGCACTCCTCCAATTCCAGCACGCCATTTTCATTTGTTTCTTGTATGTTCTCGTCTTCTAATGATGAATGAATCAAACATTGCGATGATGTTGGATGGATGAGAACAAGGAAATGGGAGTAGCAAAGAGGATGTTTGACAAAGATATAGCATTCAAAGAAGAGAGGCTGGACATTGTGTGTCACGAGCCCCAGTACTGTGTACAAGAACAAGAATTAGTTATAGGAAGAGAATAAAGAAATTATACCTAAGAGAGGATATGGTGAGTATAGCCGAGGGAATAAAGCAAGTGCAGATGGAGGGAAAAAGATATAGCAAGTGCAATTGGAGAAAATAGCTATAGTGCTGGGAGGATAAAACAAGCATGGCTAAGGAATAAAGCACTTCTCATTTAAGTATGAAAGACTTATGGAATAATGAGTCTTTTGTTGAACTAAAAATTGGTATTCACAGAGGAGAGGAGAGAAGATTGGTTATCTTCTCAAATTGGGAGTGGCTCACCTGCAAGCTTGGGCGGTTTTGTCTTGCAGCTATAAGAAGAATAAATATTTGTTGTTTTTGAATTAGAAGTTTATTTCCATATCTGCTTTATTCTATATTTCATATTTTAAAACCTATAACAAAAAAATCTGTTTTAATTGTTTTTTTTACCAGTTTTAAATGAGTTTCAATTTGAAATTTACTTAGGTTCATAACAGTGCTATCAGATCCACCAATCTTGTTAACAAGTTGAATTGACATGATGAAGAATAGCAGGAACAATCTGATGCACAATCAATTGCTGAGAACATTCGTGGGGGCATACAAACAATGATGAAATTCTAAGGGAGATGTCTCAAGTGATTCAAGAACAGATTGCGTCGTTAAGCCCTTCTTCCTCTGGAGCTGAATCATGTCACAAGGTTTGAAACTCGCTTCATCTTCTCATTGGAACCTACATGGGCCAACCCATTATTCATCTCCTCCTTGACATCAAAAACTTGATTGGAAGACTTGACTAGAAGCCTGATACTTCAATGATGATTCCATTAGAAGGTTGTGGAGGGTTTATATGGCCAACGATGCTGTTTTCTATGCAATGTATGATTTCAATGCCTTCAGGGAAATGAAAGGTGATATAGGTGGAGAAGGGCAAAGGTTGGTGTTCCATATTATGATGGTAGTTGGCCCTCTTGCTTTCTAACCGATTCATGTGATGTTGTTCCCATTACAAGCTGTTTATTTCCAGTGGCATATTCCTATGTTGGAATTTTGTTCCACTTTAATACCTCTTCTTCTAAATGTATAGTTGCATAAATTGGAAGTGTATTTTGAATGCACCTCATGAATGATGTGGACAAAGTTCAATTTGTTTTGCTTCATCTTGATGGAGATGCCTATGAATGGTGGTATCATTATGACTTGGACATGCAAGATGGTGAATGCGATGGGTCATTTGCATGGTAAAAATTTATTGAGCTGATTACTGTTGTTTTTAGCAGAAAGACAATTGAAGAGAAGTTTTTGGAACTTAATAATCTACATTAGAGACTGTAGGAATATTTAGGATGAGTATGGCACAAAGTTTCAAAGACTATGTGTGCGAGTTTGAGGTATGCCAACCACTTATTAGGTGTACTTGTTTGTTGATGGAATACGAGGCATTGAAAGGTAAGCTCTTAGACCTGCAAACCTCGACCAAGCCTTCTCACAAACATAGGCCTACGAAAGAATGCTCAAAACGTGTAGCAAGGGAAAGCTCTCTTTCTAGTTCCAAATGTATAAAATAATCCTCTCAGCATAACCATCTCAAATGAAGTGAAACATCCCATGAAGAAAATTTTTAACCCAAATAATTTAGTTCAAGAACAACTTTGTAAGCAAGGATGTTGCTTCTCATGTAAGGAGTCGTAGTCTTGAGACCGTAATCGTGCTAATAAATTCTACGTTGAAAGATGTGCTTGACAAGGACAACTCCAATGAGCCTCCCTCAACATTATCAACTCTGAGAGATGTACATGTTCACTCTACATATCAAAGGTTTGTAAAAGGTAGAAAGATCATATTTTTGGTTTATTTTAGGACAATTGTTTTACGTAGATCAAGGAAGTTCCTACACCCTGTAGGTGAAGGTAGAACAAGGTAAAGCTTAAACCTTAGATAAAACCCCAAAAGAATAATGTAAATGTGGGAAAGGTTAGGTCAGGTGCTAGTATGTAAGTATTCCTAGAGTGATGATCTAGGTACAAAGATGATTTTGGATAGGAATAGACAAGGAAGAAGCAATATCTAACTAGTAGAAAGCAATGTAAAGCAACCAGTTAACCAATGCAATGAAAGATATAAGCAAAATGCAAAAAATATAAAGAGAAGAGAGAGAAAGAGTGTACCAACCTTTGAGGCTACTATTCTCTTAGGTGGATGTTGTTTGATGAAGATGCTTGTCCTTGGTGTTGAAAGTGTAATTTGACTTATAGCCAAGGCCACCATTATATGATGTAATAACATATAGGCCTAAGGGCAATCATTGTACAATGTATTTATATTGTATATTTTATTATGTAAGTCCTATGTGCTGCGGTTAACCTTATTGTGGTTAAACCCACCTTATAACTTGTAATTAACCTAAAACCCTTTTGTTATGTCAGCTTAGGTTAAAATTATTTACGTAATTGGGGTTTTGGTATTGGTATAAACACCCCCCACCTCTCCATCATTGATCATTGGAGTGTAGCGATTCTTATCAACGAATAATATGGTGATTATTTATGTTTCCTACGGGTGCCCATTATATCTCTCTTTTGTCCATTTTTATGCTTTTTGTATAAGATTTGAGTAGATGGATTCCTTTTGTTTGTTTTTGGAAAGTATTGTGAATTCCAAGATGGTATCCAAGCGGGTATGAAGCGACGTCACTTGGTCTTGCAGAAAGTTTATTCGGAGCCTTCGATTATTCCTTTGATTATTGGGGCAAATTACTTCTTAAAGCTTCATGAGCCCATTTGGCATAAGAAGCAGAGAGGAGATCTCACCTATCCATAGTTTGCTCATTATCTACACCACATTCCTCGTGATTTGTCACTGGTCATTGTTTTCTTTTTGTTGGAGATACATTTTAACATCTGAAGCGTATGGCTGGGGGCACAAATAGGGGCCACCCTCCCCGTGATTCGAACTTGGGTCTCTGTAATGTGAGCCCAAACCCTTTACCACTGCGATGTCCTGACGGGGACACTGGTGATTATTTTTGCAAGTGAAGGTATCGGGAAAGAGAACTATCCGTAACATTTCATGCATTTGGAAGTACAAGGAAGGTGGTTCTGCTTCTTAAAATATCGGTGACAATCTTGTACTTATGACTGAAGTGAAATATGCAGGATGTCTATCCAGAACCTCTATCTTATTTGTGCACTTGCAACAATAGATAGGGTGGGACACAAGTTATGCAGTCTGCTTCTTGTACTCTTCAAAGATTGTCTAGAGCAGCATAACTTGTGCCCGATCATGGGAATAGCTAGATTGCATTCAGTCCAAATATCATGCACTCGATAGTATCTCCAGCTTTTACACCTGCTGTAGGATATATTTAGCCTTGGTTCTTAGAAAAGAACAGAGTAACCAGCAAATTCTGGGGAGAGCTTTACAAGCCTTTTAATTGTGGACCATCTTCTTGACTACATTATACACTATACTGGAGACCATCTAGTGGTTGATGATTCTACAAACTTTTATCCTGAAGCAGATGCTTACGACTGCAGACTTTTTTGTATTTTTTGGGGTGATTTTGTAGCTTGAATAATTGGACTTAACTTTTTTTTTGCAAACTTGCCTTCCATTCTGTGTTACAGCTGTTTCTTTTCCTCAAGGGCAATGCTTTTAGTCACTCTTTTCTGATATCTTAGAATGGTGGACCTTAGTGTCTAAATGGCCATGTTTGATCATTGACAAATAGTACTAAAATTATTTAGTTTTCCGTCTTTCAATTTGCCATATGATGTTGGATTTGGCAATTTGTTGCTAGCTGGCTGATTGAATGATTATTCTGGGAATTTGGATATGCCTTCTTTATCAGAATGTGTTGCTGCACTTACTGGATTCTGCTTTTAATTTGTATTTTTAAGCTTTGAAGCCATCTTCTTTGGTTTAATTCTATGATAAGCCTTCCACAGAAGAAACATTCTCCCTTGTTTTAGTCCCACACTTCATCTGGCTGTACATCAAAGTTTCAGAGTAAACTTTGATGATCCTACCTTTTTTTATATGTTAGGTGGATCTGGTAGAGCCGGTTTCACACTTCCTGGAGAGTGCTCGTGAAAAGTTGAAGGCTGCAAACCAGTCCAAATCAGAGACACATAGAGCTGCTAACTTTTACTGTACTCCTTTACAGGTAAGGATTTTTCCCTTCAAAATACTGCTGCCCATTTTATTTTATGTTTCATTTTATGGGCTAGGTGGTATGAGACTATGAGTGATATGACAGATAGTCTGACATGCTGTATTTTTGATAGGATTTCACCCCAGAAGCAGGCAGATATGATGTGATATGGGTTCAGTGGTGTATTGGGCACCTTACAGATGCTGATTTTGTGGCATTTTTCAATCGAGCCAAAGTTCTGTACTTGTTTTGCCCAATGTTGATTATTTACTAGAAAATTACATAGGATTGCTTTTGATACTGTAGTATTGGTTTTTAGTACAGTTGGCAGTCCTAGTTTTAGTGTTTTTGTAGTTGATGAAATGTGATAACTGTGCACCTCCAGGCAGGTCTGAAACCAGGGGGTTTCTTTGTATTGAAGGAGAATATTGCTAGGAATGGTAAGCAGCTCCCTGCCCCCTACCCACCTCCTTTGTTTGATTTTAGAGATCTACGAGTGTGATGATGCCATTCCTGCAGGATTTGTATTGGACAAAGAAGACCATAGTGTTACTAGATCTGATGCATACATTCGAGAGCTCTTCAGTCAGGCTGGATTGTACCTAGACAAGACTAAGGTACAAAAAATTCTGCATATTCAAAATAAATGCTCAGATTCATGATTCACAAAATGCTGGTTATAATTAAATATGTAATGACTCTTGACATGCTCCCATATAACTTGTTACAAGGCATCACAAAGCAGTCTCTCTTATCAAATTTGCTGTTCATTTTCGCAGGCACAGAAAGGCTTTCCAAAGGAATTGTTTCCAGTAAAAATGTATGCTTTGACAACAGACCCACCATCAATTGTACAAGATCTTCCACAACAGAGAAGATCAAAGAGAGAAACTAATAAACCTTGCATTATCAGGTAGAGTTTTGGGATGTGATTCTTTCTCGAGGTTGCAGAAATAGTTGACAAAGGTCATATAAAGATATTTTAATGTGCCTTGGTAGAGAGTGCCTTAGATTTGAATGAAAATTCCAGAGAGAGCATTATATCAGGTTGGCCTTAATGTTCTTTTTGGTATGGACTATTAGAGTAGCAAACGCGTCAGATGCTTCAACAGATGGGCTTCAAGATGGATTTTGGTTCATCTTGAAGTTTTCAAAAAGTAATGTGCTGGTTATGAATTGCAGATTCTGTCGGATTTCGATTTATCCTTAGGTTAATAATCTAAGGTTAACCTATTTAATACATCATCCTTGTCACTAATTATTTCATTGTTCTAAACTGTAGGGGCCATCTTATAAAGTTTTTGAATTTCTAGTTTTTTCCATTGTTCACATGTTATCTGTGGTTTGTTCTTCAGTTAAAAATCCTATGGGTGTATTTCCTTTGATGCTGTGCATTTTAGAAGCTTCAAAAAGATTGCAGATTAAGATTAAATCCTGGTAGGTTGCTTAAAAAACTGTCAGTGATGGATGCAAGACCCTCCACGCCAAAAGTGGCATACTACAGAGTAAGCCCTGCAGCCTTGTTTATTTTTTATATTTTTGGCAATGGTGAAAAAAAGGGGTTTTGGAGGGCCCCAACCCTGTCACAGATTTAAATTATCCAAGGTTACAAGATAAACATCAACCTCCTCCCTGGATAACATGAGACAAAAACAAAGTTGCAGCAAAAATCCCAGAATAAAACCAGAAAAAAACAACACTCTGGCTGATATCGAAATCTATTTCTAGCAAGGGAGCAAAGGTTGACCTGACTGTTGTTTATTCCTCCCTTCCACACCAACAGTAGTAGAAATCACTCCAATTCTCAACAATAGGTAATAGAACATCCTTGTTTAATTTTTAAACTCCAACATCTTAAACTATAGTCTGAACAGGCAGTGGGGGGGAGGTGTGATTTGAACTCAAGATGCCCAGGTTATCGTCATGCATATTTTCAAATTGAGGGCCTCCACTAATAATAAGGCAGAACTTTTAGCTGCCATCTGTGGGCTCAAATCTTGAGACCACTCCATATAATCCAATTAATTGTTGAAGAATTCACGGATTTCAGTAGACATTCTTGGAGGCCATGCAACATCTTCAAATATCTCCTTGAGGCTGCTGACACTATTGGAGATAGGATAGAGGACATTAACAATCATCCCTAACATAAACTTGGCTATGTGCTTAGGGAAGACCTTTCCGTATCCTGGGCAGTAATCTTGAAGTTGGTTACAATATGAAAACAACATTTGGTGACATGAAAGAAGAGGGGGGCTTCATTTAAGTGGTCTTATGACAGCTAGCAAACAAGGACTCAACACCAGTGGGGATAGCTTTGCTTGGATCTGGCAAGGGCAGACCTTCAGCTATGCTGGGCAGAAATGTTGATGTTGGTTACGGCATGCAAACAACATTTGGTGACAGGAAACCAAAGAGGGACTGCATTTAAGTGGTCTTATGACAGCTAGCAAAAGATTCAACATTAATTGAGATAGATTTGCTTGGATCTGCCTAGGGCAGCCCTTAGCTATCCTGGGAAGAAATCTTGAAGTTGGTTATAGCATACAAACAATATTGGTGAAATGAAACTATATAGGGGACTGCATCTAAGTGGTCTTATGACAGTAAACAAGGACTCAATGTTAACACAAATAGCTTTGCTTGGATCTGCACAGGCAAATTCCAATGCTGAAGCTAGTGAGCTCAGTCCCATACATCCCATCCTCCATCAGTAACATGGGAAGTGATCGAAACTTGTTAGGTGTACATATTACGGCATTGGCAGATAAAGACTTATCAATTGCCTATCATATAGACATGGTAATGAAATAGAGAGACACTGACAGCATGCAAAGGGCCTAGAATGCAAGGAGATAAATCGAGAAAGTACAGCCTGGCAATTGCTAAGCTCAGAGAAATTAATGTCATTTGGCTTCATATGAGGCTGTTCAGACAATTGCCGAGTATCATTGTACACATACATTTGAAATTCAGCGCTTTTGATGAGCATAGTTTTGGTCCACCTTCCTCTCCTATGCCTATGTACTTCATGGTTTTGTTGATCCGGGGAATTATCACTACTTAATTAAGATTTGTGCCCCAATTCTAGTTTCAACAAAGTTGGAAGGGATTGCTAATGGCTTCTCCCAACCTTCGAATTTAGTTCGGCTCTCCGCTGTCATCATGGAATGCTCCTACGCTAACCTACACTAAATTGCATTATAAGTGAAGTGTGGAATAAAGTGTGGAAAGTGAAGTACAAAAATAAAAATGCATGAAAGTTTTAAGGGTGTGAGTGATTCAAAGCAAACATGGGTTTAGACCGTAGTGAGGAAATGTGTCATCAATCAACACTTGAGAAGTCAAATAACTTCAATGTCCACCTATTCATTAGATATGAAATTGTTAAGCAAATGACCAGATGGGCTAAAAGGACAATGCCACAATTGCTGCGCACTTAGTAAACTAGGAAAGTAAACTAGGAAAGCAGTGCCATTGATGGAATGCAAGGCTTGCCAATTTCTTAAAAACTCGTTAGGTCAAAGCACAATGTAGGTTTCATAGAATGTAGCTCTTAATTCTCATAGTCAAAATATGAATACAATGGAGCCCATGGCTCCTATTTATAGTTGGATTATACCCTTTGAGTTATTTGGGGTGAGAAATTCTTACTTTAGTAAAAGTAAATATTTGGGGGCATCTTTAGCAATATGATGTAATCTCCAAACGTTACATGCTTCCAAACATGCCTTTGATAGGCTTAAAAGGCTTCCACAAATGAGTTAGTGTGCTGGTAGAAGTCAAGTCTCTTTACAAAGATTTGTCTCAGGATCTGTGCCTTTATTTTTATCCTTGTGACTTTCCGAGCGATTTGCTCCAATTAACTAGCTAATTGCTAGCTATTACTGAGTGGTTTGCTCCATGGAATCAATCGGACTAGTTTGCAAGTGGATCAGTCTTGAGCCAATCGACACCCAAGTGAATGGGCATTTGTGAACCGATGCTTGAGCAAATCGATACTTATGAGTGAATCTACACTTGTGAGCTAATTGACACTCGTGACCAAATTGACCCACCTTAAGGACTTTGTCAAATTAAGTCCATTTTGCAAACTTTGTTGTTTTGTAATGTTCATGGTTTTGCAAAACCTATTTTTCTATGACTAATTCCTTGGAATTAGAAGATAGTAGTTGAGTTACTAAAAGTTCCTAAACTCCATCGTTTATGTTCCAACATGTATACGTTAGGTGTAGACATTCAATTGCAAACAATTGAACAATAGATGAGGCTTTGTAGCACAGTAAAGATTGGAGGCTTATGATGGAGATGGCTATGGTGGTGTAGTCACAATGAAGCGAAAAGGACCAAGGGCTTATAACAAAACTGGCCATGAGGGTGAAGAATCTTGCTTGCTGCAAATGAGTTTGTACAAATATTATACATGAGGGATTGCAGTCTATTTCAGATTATAGTGCCCATTCTAGTTGATGTCATTCTCTGTTTACATCAATAGTTACCTTTCATTTACATTGATAATCATTTGTTGAGATTCATTTGATGTGTAGTGAGCAAAAAATACAATTGCTATGATATGCCTCATTTACCTCCAACAATCACGATACATAAATTATTCATTTGCTATGATAATGCCTTATGAGTGAAAAAGGCAATGATGATGATATGGATTGTTTGCCTCCACTTTTCACTATACACAAAGACCATTCATTGGTAAATAATCATTATTGAGAGAGAGAAGCAACGATTGGTGCTTGACATCTCAAATATTTCAACTAAAGTTAGGTTATATTGTTAAACAAATAGAAGTATGATAAGGGGGATTAATAATAAATGTGCACAAGGAATTGGTATGCCCATTTTCACTTTCCCAAGAAGGCACCATTTTTTTCATTTATAATACCATTCACCCATACTATTAAATATAAAAATGCTAACAATTCAAATAACACTTGACTTATCTTCATTGTTATGGAATATTGTTAAGATACTTGATTATGAAATACTATATCATTATACTAAACAAGCATATCCAAAGCTATATCATAATGCAAATTTTAAAATACATAATCATGTAACTTGACAAATCTATTAGAGGGTAGCTCGAGTACCATTGTTAATATTTAGATTAAGAGTATGTTTATGTTTATCATTTATGTCAAAAGTATGTGTCAAAGTGTGAAATGTGTCAAGTGTGCAAGTGTGAGTTATGAGTGCAAGTGAAGAGTTGTGTGTTAGGTGTCAAGTGTGTAAGTGAAGAGTTGTGTGATGTGTCATGTGATCATGAGAGTTTCTCATAATGTAAGGCATGTGAAAGCTTGCATCTCTCGTGAGTTTGAGGAGCAAAAGTTAGGAGTATTGAAGAGTTTTAATGTAAATTATATATTGGAGACAAATATCCATGCTATGCAACAAGTTTGTAATAAAGTTTGTCTTAAGAGATCTTTGATTATCAATATAGCTGTATTTTGTGTAATATTGGTGTTGACTGTGTGAGATTATTTGCAAGTGATTTTACAATTTTGGAAACTTGAACCTGTGATATCTTTGGAGGCATTTGCTAATAGTGGTATAAGAGCCACTTTAGTTAGATTTTGTTAGAGTTTAAAGTGCACTATGCCTTCAGTTTGACACTTGTCAGTTTCATTGACAAGTGTCATGTTCATCATATAGGCCTTCTGCCTATATATGTAACACATTTTTATCAATAAAATAATTCCATTAGTTTTTCCCTCCTAACATTTGGTATCAGAGCTCCAGGCGGTCTCCTGAGCTTGTGAGTTTGAGGGGGGATTTCCCTCATGGAAATCCTCCCTCCTCTCATTCTTTTTCCCATTTTTTTTCAAGATAGGGAGTATGCTCTTCATCCTTGATGGATGAATCAGAAACCAGATCTTTGAAATTAATGGCTGCCCCAAATTTTTTTTTAGGAATCATTGTTTTTTACAGGTTGCAGGCAGATCTGACAGGTTGATTTACAAAGTGCTGTGTGTTGAACATAATTGGAAGATCAGGGGAACCATTTTCCGACAGCGAGTATTCCAGCGGTGACGAGGGCGAGTTTGTTGTTGTTTTGGCATTGCCAACCAAAATATGGTGCAGCGTATGCGTCAGAAGTTATTTTCAGTCAGGATATTGCATTTTACAAGAGGCACTTTCTTTAGCAAGAATTATGCGAAGAGATCGGTGGCGCAGCGGAAGCGTGGTGTGACCCTGCCCTAATTTTAGACCCCCGCCCGTACTCTAAAAGCCCTGCGTTATAGAGGGCGCAACACGTCCAAGGATCGATTCGCGGCAGCTGCAGCGCAAGGACATCACAAGATCGAATCGCAGTGGTTGTAAAAACACACGTATTTGAAGTCGAAGCCACGGAGAATCAAGTCATCCAAGGCATCCAAAGGATATCATCGGTTCACGGTACCTGCAAAAGAGCAGAGCTGCGAAATAGGCGTAAGTGAAGGGCCGAGGTTTAAATATGTCCGACGTTCGAGACGCAGCTGCTGCAGTGTAGGCGCATATTATAGATTTCTTGCAAAAGGTTCCAAAGGGGTGAGGATCGAGTGGCTGTAAGTGCAGAGTTGTCGTATTTAAGGTCGGAGAAGATATAGAGGAGGACGGCTCAGACCGGCAATGTACAGCGACGACGACAATCAATTTTTTTTTGGGTGAAAGCCCTCCATGCTCCTCGGAGGAGCCTTCTTACCCACCGTCGCCGCGGCAGTGCTGTTCCGTGCTGAGCGGCGCACGCCTACGCAGAGGTCCTCGGAGGCCCCTTTTCGCAGGAAGATGATAGAGTCCCCGACGACGAGCTTCTCTGTAATTTTCATGAATTTCTGTGTGCCCTAGTTAATCTGTCCTGTACGGGGCCCCCTTGTCGAACCGCGTAAAGCCCAGAATGTCCAGATTCCAAGGGCATCGACATATGACTCACAGTGAAGTCGCACCAATCCGCCGAGATTCCCTGCTGGACGATCTCACAGTGGCCGTAATCATCAACGGTTAAGGTATCAAGGGCAGCACACGTGCCATTTTGGCAGAAGATTGCAGTTTCCGTTGTACTGCTTGTTTGGCAGAAAACTGCAGGCATTGAAGTTTTTTTTTAAATTGGTTGTTGAAGATTATAAATTCGCCATATATATATATATAGCAAATGGCATTAATTTAAACTATTTCAAGTTGGAACAGTAGGTGGCCGGTAATATGACATAAGTGGGTGGGACCTACGTGCATGCGTCAAATGGAGAGGGGCCCTTTATATTTTTTTTATTGTAAGGGTATGGTCGATGACAGTAATTTTAAAGTGATGGGTAATTTTTTTTATTATTAATGATGAAGGCCCCTTTGATGGTGGAATATAAGGGTATTTATAGTCGTTGGAAACGTTTTTCCGCGACGGATACAATGATGATGTCATATTGTAATTTTGAGCCTGTTTCTATTGAGTTTTTTAGCCTCAAAATTTTTCTACCTTGGAGTGCACTCTCGGTTGTACCCGACACTCCCAAGGTATTTTTATATGTGATCCTTGTACCTAGTAATCTTGTCTATACACTTGGCGAATGCAGTGGTCGGTTACCCATGCATTTCGGTGGGATGACATGGTCACCATAAGGACAGATATTCTAGGGACTACAGACAAAGTCATCTTAGACTCTATCCAAGGTTGTTTCCGGATCTACTTCTGAAGACTACAGACGAAGACACTTCAGAAGATTCTCTTCTTTTCTTCTTCTCTCCTATTTTGATCTATAGCTCATTATTATTGTATTGAGTGCATTTTCGGCAAAGACCGACACTCTTATATGGCTCGTTTTTCCTTTCATTAGGTTTATTTTCGGCAGAGACCGACACCTTCTAGATTGAGTTCACCATGTGGTGAATCTAGTCAGTGACCTACGAGTGGCAACATCCTCTGAGGATGACCTGCAGAGGCAACAGACCCAGATGTGGCTGACCTTGAGGCACCCATGATGACCCCGAGGCACTTAGACGGCTGACCCAGTGGCAACAGACCCGTTGAAGTGGCTGACCCTGAGGCAACAGATCGAGATGTATACACAGTGGATCTAGCATTATTCACAGTTGGAGAGCCAAGAGCACAAAGCACGAGCCTAAGACCAAATCAGCAATAAGGAGGATGATAGGTTGTTTTTCGAGAAGTCAACATTAAGGGGGAATGTTACCTAATGTTGACTTGCTTTGTTTTTTTCTTTAGTTAGGATAGTGCACTTTAAGGGGGAATGTTAGAGTTTAAAGTGCACTATGCCTTCAGTTTGACGCTTGTCAGTTTCATTGACAAGTGTCATGTTCATCATATAGGCCTTCTGCCTATATATGTAACACATTTTTATCAATAAAATAATTCAATTAGTTTTTCCCTCCTAACAACTTTATCTAGGATGGAGAAAAAGAGAGAGGAAGAGTGAGAATATTGAAGGAGAAGAACGGGTTTGTTGTGGTGATATTGGAATTGAAGGATTGTTGAAATTGGAAGCAGAGATATTGGAGGATTGCAAAAGATATTGAATGTGAGAGAGATTGGTGGAAGAGGATTTGAAGAGAGAACGTTTGAGTGGAAGGAGATATTGTTGGAGAAATTGTTGAGAGGAAGATTTGAAGAAGATTGATGGACGATTTATTGATGACTTGGAAAAGATTATTGAGGAAGATTGTTGAAGGGTGCATACTAGAACGTTGGAGGACAATTATTGAAGGTGTTGAAGACGAGATTGATTGGAGGAGAGAATATTTGTGATTGGACATTTGTTTGATGTTTATTGAAAGAATATATTTGAAGAATGGGGAAAGGACGATTATATAAGACATTTGCTAGTGAGTAGAGTGCAAGTTGGAGGATGTAGACCTAAGAACAAGAGGAAGCCAAAGGACATAGACTTGAGGACCAAAGGAAGCTAGAGGAAGAAATTTTGAGTCGTGAGCACAATTTGAAGTAGAGTGAAATCGAAGAGAGCACAACAAAATTGAGGAGATTCGATATGAGTCTTTGGAAGCATATCGATCAAACTATAGCAATGCTTACTAGAAGCGAGCATAGTGCATAACAATTATCCCAAATGCTTTAAATTTGATACGAATTGAGACATGGTGGAGAATAAGGTAAAGTTTTAATTCTTCAGAGAATTTGAAATGGCGCTTTTGGTTTATGAGTTGTTTCAGGTGTTTTAATTAATTTGAAGGAGGTAATTGCTTTAATTAAACTTCGGGAATTATAAGGATTTGATGATAAATTTGGAAGATAAAAGGAATTTAGAAAATGCAATAATTGGGAGGTATAAGGAAACAAAATAATCTATTTGAATATGAAATTGAGATGATTAAAGATTAGAGGAAGAATTGAAATTGTGGAATTGAAATTTAAGGAGACATAAGAAACTTATTTGGTGAGATTTGAATTGAAGATTAGAAATTGAAATTGGAGGAAGAATCTGAAATTAGAATTTGGGAGTTATAAGAACAAGAAAAATTGAGTAAGAAATGACAATGTTTAAAGAAGAATATGACACTAATTTAGTTATAAATCATTGGTCTATTGACTTAGGGACAAGTTTACATATGACTGGAAATAAACAATGGTTTAACACTTTTCAAGAAAAATGTGAGAAACTAGTTGCTATAGCAGATGATAGGATATATGAGGTCAAAGGAGTAGGAAATATATTAATCAACTTGTTTGATGGAGAATGCATGATTAAAAATGTGTTATATGTGCTAGGACTAACTGCTAATCTACTCTTAGTATCTCAAATGATAAATCAAAATTTAGTGGTTGAATTCAAAATTATTGAAAATAAAAGAAATGCATAATTACTAAACGAGGAAAACTCATAACTGTTGAGCAAGGTGCATCGACAATATTGTCATTGTTGTCAACACACTTAGATGGACAGGTTGATGCAGTGGACAGTTGTTCGGAGGTTGTTCGGAGTATGTACAATGATGTTCAATGCTTATGAGGATGTTTTTGATGTTCGGGTGAAGTTGTTACAGATTGTTCGTGCAAATTTGCAAAAGTTGAAAAAATCGTCAGGAAGTTGTCAAAAAATTGCAAAAGTCGTCACGGGCGTAGTTGGACATGATGGATCAGTTTGGAACATGCTAGCATGTCAGGAAACAGTCCAGAACAGCATTGGAGGTGTCAACACAGTGTTTGGATTGATCGGTGACGTTTCTGGTATCTTGGCGGATGATTTGGTGAGTGGTTGTACAGGCCGAAAAAGGGCAGTTTTGTCAGAAGCACTGTGAGCAAACCGAGAAGAATTTGATAGCAAAATTTGAACTAGAGGTGGTCGTTATCTTCAAGAACATGTGTTCCAAATTTCCACCAAAACGGAGAAACGAGGCGAATGTTACAAGTGTTGCAAGACTGTCACAAAACCGCTCTTTTTGGAAAAAGTGTGTCAACAACAATTTTCGTGGAGGTGGTACGAAGCGAACCGTAAGGAGTTATGCGACGAGATTCGGACTGGATGTAGTCAGCATTGCAGAGATTCTATGTTTCAAATTTCAGAGAAAACAAAGTTACGAGGTGAGAGTTATGATTGTTGCAAAAATGGTACACGTCACTTTTATGTCAATTTGTTCCACTTGTGCAAAATCCTTCAATTGGCCGTTTCGACCTTGCAGAGTCGCCAGAGTTTCGGTTTCAATGTTGTTACACCTTCAAGGCATCAAATAAAGCATCTTTCGTTTTTGGTTTGAGGTGTCACGTGGCTCCAAAGTAAGAGAACGAGTAAGGTGTCAATTCTTTGCATGTGACGTGTTTGACGAAATGCCTTCTCAAAAAACAAAAAGGAAGTTATATTGTTTTAAGAAGCTTCATTAAAGAAAATATTTTTAAAATTGAAAAGGGAAAAAGAATGCAAGTGTGTGCTTTTTAAGTGACAAAGGATTTTATTGAAAAGTGGGGACTTTATTTTGTGAAGAGAGAAGTGTGTGGAGAAAAATAAAGAGTGAAAATCCATGATTTTTGGAGAGTGGTGAAAAACGTCACTTCAATATTTTGGGCATAACTTTCTCATATGATATCCATTTTGGCTGAAATTTTGAGAGGAGTTCGCAGACAAAGTGTTGTACAATACCCAGAAAGCCTTTAGCAATTGGTAGAACGAGCTAAGAGAACAATTAGTTTTTTTTGTGAGAAGAGAAGATTCAAATTTTGAGTAAAGCAGAGAGAGGGATGTTATACTGGGTGAAATAGAAAGTTTTAGATTTTGAGCTTACAGACCATAGAGGGTTCTGGTTTCGGTGAAGACATTCATATATGTCATTTTATTATCAATATCAAAATCAAGTGGGTGCTTGGTAGAGGGGTTGGTGCTCCTTTCTGTTGGTGCAGATATATCAGGGGTTGGTGCTCATTTCTGTTGGTGTAGATAAATCAGGGGTTGGTGCTTCTTCTAGTCGGTTCTGGTAAATTGATTGTAAAGTTGGTGCTTTGCAAAGGCTGGATTTGAATGGGAGTCCAAACAATCATTTTCGGGGATGTAGCCAAATCGGTGAACCTCGGTACATCTTGTGTTGTGTGATGTTCTCTTGTTATACTTGCTTTATTTGGTTTTATGTTTTCATTGTTTTGGCTTTGAGTGTTGAAGATTTAAGTTTTAAAGAGCTACACTGATTCACCCCCCCTCTCAGTGTCATTGTGAGACTAACAATTGGTATTAGAGCGAGGTTTTTGAACAAGCTTAACCGATTAGGGTGATCTTGGAAGTGTGACAATGGCAGGTGGTGAAGGCTTCTCATCGAACAAACCACCATTGTTTGACGAAACTAATTATGTATTTTGGAGACTCAGGATGCAGACATATCTTTGTGTTTTGGGATACGACATTTGGGATTTAGTAGATAGTGGACACACAATACCCACCACTTCTCCAACCTATGTTGTCGGTAAGAAACTGTTTGAGAATGACTCAAAAGCAAAGAATTCTATCATGTGTGGATTAGTGGACAACGAACTGGTAAATATTATGGGTTGTAAAACGACAAAAGAAATATGGGACAAACTGAAGAGCATTCATGAAGGAGACGTTAAGATCAAGGAGGACAAGTTACAAACACATCGAACTCAGTTCGAAGTATTAAAAATGAATGACGATGAGAATATAGAGGCATATATGCTGAGAGTTAATGAAGTTATTAATGCGATTAGAGGACTCGACGAGAAAATCAAAGATTTTGTCATCGTGAAAAAGGTATTAAGATCCCTTCCCCAAAGATTTGATTCTAAAGTTTTAGCTATAGAAGAAGCTAAAGATCTAAATTCTTTTAGTATGGATGAGATGCATGGTACTTTGACTGCATATGAGATGAGAATAGGAAAATATAAACCCACAGACAGAGAAGTTGCTTTTAAAGCCCATAAAAAGATGAAAGCAAAACAAGAATTCGAGGAAGAAGAGACATTAGATGAAATGGAAGCAAACTTTGTTCGAAAACTAAAAAGGGGAAAATGGAAATACAGAGAAAAGTTACCGTTTAAATGTTTCAACTGTGGAGGCGTTGGGCATTTTGCAGCTAAATGTCCACTTAATGAGAAGAACATAAGTGATGAAGGATCACACGAAGAAAGAAGTGAGTGGAAGAAAAAAACAAATTTCAGAAAAGCCAACTTCAAGAAAAAAAGTTTCATCTCCAAGAATGTCAGTTCATCAGAAGAAAGCTCCAGTGAGGATTCTGAAAAGGAAACAGGTGAAACTCTTTTCATGGCACTCAAAGAAGAAAAACTAGAAAAAGAACAGGAATGTGATGAAGACGAAATTGACGCAAAAGTGAATTTGGAAGAGGAACTAATTGCATCTCTAGATGAATTGAAGGTAGAAAGAAAAAAAATAAAAAAATTTCAAGAAAGCTTGAGGATGCAAATGAAATCATAACAAGTTTGAAAGTATAGATAGAAGAATCCAAGAAAATATCCGAAGATCTCGAAGTGCAAATAACCATGAAAATAGATTATTGTAGCAAACTAGAAGAAGAGATTGTTGGTTTAAGAATGCAACTAGAAGAGATGAATCGGAAAATTAGTTGTTATCACAAACGTGAAGAAAGTTCTATGAAGCTGGATAAGATCATAAATAACCAAAAGACTACAAACATCAAATTTGGTTTGGGTTTTGATGAAGGAGAATCATCAAATGGATCAAAGGCCATAAATGAAGAATCCACAAAGAATGAAGAGAAGAAACATGTTGATCAAGCAAAAATGAATCATGCAAAGGAAAACAATAATGCAAGGCACGAAAGGAGAATTGACAATGATGGCTTTACCAATGTCACACATCAAAGAAGAAGAAGATTTATGGCTCCTCCGACAACATGACAAAGAACACCACCCAGGTTCAATCATCTATTTTCTGGTTACTGTTTTAAATGCAATGGTTATGGATATAAGATCTCAGATTGCAAGTATAATGTAGGACCAAGGAATTTTACCAATAGAAATTCTTTTTCACCTTTGATGGATTATGCGGTAAAATGTTATAAGCTGTCATAATTTTGGGCATATTGCAAGAAATTGTTGAAGTACATTTGCATCAAATCAATTTCGGGGAAGAAAATTTCAGCCAAATGGAATAAGACAAAATAGAATTTTTTTCGAAAAACATGCACAAGCTACTGAAAATGAAAAGCCAAAACAAGAGCCCAAAATTGTAATCAAACCTGAGTGGAAAGAAAAAGAGCGACCTAAGGAAGAAAATGAATCCTTGATCGTACAGACGACATTTAAAGCGCAGAATAAATCCGCACCATGGATACTTGATAGTGGATGCTCCAGTCATATGACAGGTGACAAACAAAAATTTGAGAAGTTGCAACAATATGAAGGTGGTTCAGTAAAGTTTGGAAACAATGATGAAGCTAAGATAGTTGGCAGAGGTTCAGTTAAGATTAGTGACGAAAAAATCAGGTCAAAAGAAATCTTGTTTGTGGTTGGTCTAAAGCATAACTTGTTGAGCGTAATTCAGATTTGTGATAGAGGTCATGAAGTGATCTTTAAGAAGCAAGGTTGTGAAGTCGGAAAGGCAAACAATGGGAAGTTGATAACAACTGGATCAAGGACATCCGGCAACCTTGTACACTCTCTCGAGAGACTTCGAAGGAGCTTGCTTGATTGGACATGAAGAAGAGAATTGGTTGTGGCACAAGAGGCTCGGTCATATCGGTTTTGACAATCTAGTAAAAATCAGCTCAAAGAAAGCAGTGAGAGATATTCCCACCATTGGCAAACCATCAAATAGCATTTGTGCTTCATGTCAAAAGGGGAAGCAAACTAGAGTCTCATTTAAAACAAGAGTACTACACAAGCAAACCTTTGGAACTAGTACATACTGATTTATGTGGACCCATGAGAACACAAAGCATAAACGGTGACATATTTCATGTTGTGTATAAATGACTATTCCAGGATGACATGGGTACTGTTTTTGAAGCATAAATCAAAAGCTTTTGAGATGTTCAAGGTTTTCAAAAACCAAGTTGAGAATCAAACAGGAAAAAATATTAAATGTTTAAGGTCAGACAAAGGAGGAAAGTTCATTTCAGAGGATTTCACAAAGTATTGTGAAAAATATGGCATTAGGAGACAATTTTCAGCACAGTAGAATGGTGTGGTAGAAAGAAAGAACAAGATAGTGTAGGAAATGACGCGAACTATGTTGACTGAGAGCAAAGTAACAGACAAATTTTGGAAAGAGACAGTCCATACTGCGGTATACATCCAAAATAGGTGCATGTTGAGGACGCATGAAAGCAAAACTCCTTTTGAGTTGTGGTTCGGTGAAAAGGCAACAACAAGATACTTTAAAGTTTTTGGCAGCAAGTGTTACATCAAAAGAACTGAAGAAAACCTTGGTAAGTTTGAAGATAGAACAGATGAAGGTAATTTTCTTGGCTATTCGTAAAAAAACAAAGCTTACAAATGCTACAACAAGAGGCTAAGGAAAATGGATAGTGTCGATGTTAAAGTTGATAAAGGAAGGGAACTAGTAATTAGCTATGAAGAGAACTACCCAATTTATGAAGAGGTCATTGAAGGAGATGAGGAAAAGGAAACGGAAAATAAACCAAAAATTGACTCAGAGGATTCAAATAGTGATTCAGAAGTGGAAGAAAACAAGAAAATCAAAACAGGCAGCTGGTAGAAAGATCATCCTAGAGAGAAAATAATTGGAGATCCCACAGTTGGTGTTCAGACAAGAAGAAGATTAGTAAGTAACTACTCTTTATTATCCAGCATTGAGCCCAAAAATGTTGCTGACGCAAACAAAGATGAAAGTTGGGTAAAGACAATAAATGAAGAATTAGATCAAATCGAGAAAAACAAGACTTGGGAGTTAGTACCAAGACCTGCAAATAAAAATGTAATCGGTACTAAATGGGTCTTTCAGAACAAATTGAATGAAGACGGACAGGTAGTCAGGAACAAAGCAAGATTGGTATGCAGAGGCTATGCACAAGTTGAAGGTATTGACTTTGAGGAAACCTTTGCACCTTTTTGGCCAGACTAGAGGCAATTAGAATGTTTTTGGCTTTAGTAGTTTACAAGAATTTCAAAGTTTATCAAATGGATGTGAAATCAACATTTTTGAATGGGAAACTTGAAGAAGAGGTTTATATTGAGCGACTAGATGGTTTCCAACTTGGTGATGATCCCAACTTGGTTTGCAAGTTGAAGAAAACGTTATATGGCTTAAAACAAGCACCCCGAACATGGTATGCAAGGCTAGACAATTATCTTACTCAACAAGGGTTCAAGAAAGGTATGGTGGATAGTAATTTGTATGTCAAAACAGAAAATGGTCATCATATTGTTCTTGTTGTATACATAGATGATATCATATTTGGCAGCAGGAAAGATGAGTTGTGTAAAGATTTAACAAATAAGATGCAAAAAGAATTTGAAATGTCAAAGATTGGTGAACTTTCGTATTTCTTCGGATTGCAAGTTAATCAAAAGGAGAAGGGCATATTTATTTCTCAAATTAAATATGTGAAAGAGATGCTAAAAAAGTTCACAATAGAGGATTGTAAGCCAGTTAGCACTCCCATGACGACAGGTTGCAAGGCGAGCAAGGATGACAAATCTCCACATGTTGATCAAACTATGTATAGATCTATGATTGTGAGCTTACGTACTTGACGAGCTACCGAGACTAGATATTTTGCGGAGCGGTATGCATGGTAGCACGATTTCGGGCTAGTCCCAAGGAGACTCATGTGACGACGGTGAAGAGGATTCTTTGGTACCTCAAGGGTACTATGGAGTATGGGTTATGGTATCCGAAAGGTAAGGACTTCACCTTTATTGCGTATTCAGATGCAGATTGGGCAGGATGTGTAGATGACAGGAAGAATACCAAGTGGAGGTGCATTCTATCTTGGAGACTGGTTGGTCACGTGGCATAGTAAGAAACAAGAGTCAGTGTCCTTATCCACAACAGAGGCAGAATACATTGCAACGACAACATGTTGTACGCAGGTGTTATGGATGAAACAAACTCTGAAGGATCTTGGCATTAATTTCAGTGAGCCGATTTCAATTAAGTGCGATAACACCAGTGCCATTAACATCTCAAAGAATTCGGCTATGCATTCTCGCACAAAACATATTGCTATCCATTATCATTTTTTGAAGGAGAGTTGTGAAAGGTGTGGTTAAGTTGGATTTTGTACCAACAACAGAGCAAGTAGCGGATATCTTCACAAAACCATTGCCCAAGGAAGTCTTTGAGTACCTTCGCAAGAAATTGGGAGTGGTCACACTTCCCAAGAATTGACTAGCTGTTCGGGCCACATTCTCAGGGGGAGCATTTGTGTATTTGTTTATCTTTTTGCTCATGTTTGTGATTTTTGCTAAGTGTAATAATTTTTGCTAGAGAATGTTGTGCATGGACTCAGGGGGAGTTTGCAGTAGCCCTTTGGTCTTGTTGTCAAAGGGGGAGAAGAGTTACAGGAAATTGTGCATGTGTTGCCAACAATTTCAAAGGGGGAGATTGTTGAGCAAGGTGCGGCGACAATATTGTCCTTGTTGTCAACACACTTAGATGGATAGGTTGATGTAGTGGACAGTTGTTCGGAGGTTGTTCGGAGTATGTACAATGATGTTCAATGCTTATGAGGATGTTTTTGATGCTCGGGTGAAGTTTTTATAGGTTGTTCGTGCAAATTTGCAAAAGTCGAAAAAAACGTCAGGAAGTTGTCAAAAAATTGCAAAAGTTGTCACAGGCGCAGTTGGACAGGATGGATCAGTTTGGAACATGCCAACATGTCAGGAAACAGTCCAGAACAACGTTGGAGGTGTCAACACAGTGTTTGGATTGATCGGTGACGTTTTCAATATCTTGGCGGATGATTTGGCAAGTGGTTGTACAGGCCGAAAAATGGCAGTTTTGTCAAAAGCACTGCGAACAAACCGAGAAGAATTTGATAGCGAAATTCGAATTGGAGGTTATCGTTATCTTCAAGAACATGTGTTCCAAATTTCCACCAAAACGGAGAAACAAGGCGAATGTTACAAGCGTTAAAAGACTCACAAAAACGCTCTTTTTGGAAAAAAGTGAGCAACAGTTTTCGTGGAGGTGGTACATGCGAACAGTAAGGAGTTATGCAGCGCGATTCAGACTGGATGTAGTCAGCATTGCAGAGATTCTATGTTTCAAATTTTAGAGAAAACAGAGTTACGAGGTGAGAGTTATGATTGTTGCAAAAACGGTACATGTCACTTTTATGTCAATTTGTTCCACTTGTGCAAAATCCTTCAGTTGGCCGTTTCGACCTTGTAGAGTCGCCAAAGTTTCGGTTTCAGTGTTGTTACACCTTCAAGGCATCAAATAGAGCATCTTTCGTTTTTGGTTTGAGGTGTCACGTGGCTCCGAAGTAAGAGAACAAGTAAGGTGTCAATTCTTTGCATGTGACGTGTTTGACGAAATGCCTTCTCAAAAAAAAAAAAAAAGAAGTTATATTGTTTTAAGAAGCTTCATTAAAGAAAATCTTTTTAAAATTGAAAAGGAAAAAAAATGCAAGTGTGTGCTTTTTAAGTGACAAGGGATTTTATTGAAAAGTGGAGACTTTATTTTGTGAAGAGAGAAGTGTGTATGGAGAAAAATAAAGAGTGAAAATCCGTGATTTTTGGAGAGTGGTGAAAAACATCACTTCAGTATTTTGGGCATAACTTTCTCATATGATATCCATTTTGGCTGAAATTTTGAGAGGAGTTCACAAACAAAGTGCTGCACAATACCCAGAAAGCGTTTAGCAATTGGTAGAACAAGCTAAGAGAACAATCCGTTTTTTTTGTGAGAAGAGAAGATTCAAATTCTGAGTAATGCAGAGAGAGGATGTTATATTGGGTGAAATAGAAAGTTTTAGATTTTGATCTTACAGACCATAGAGGGTTTTGGTTCAATGAAGACATTCATATATGTCATTTTATTATCAATATCAAAATCAAGTGGGTGCTTGGTAGAGGGGTTGGTGCTCCTTTCTATTGGTGCAGATATATTAGGGGTTGGTGCTCCTTTCTATTGGTGTAGATAAATCAGGGGTTGGTGCTCCTTCCAGTGGGTCTTTGGTAAATTGATTGTAATGTTGATGCTTTGCAAAGGCTGGATTTGGATGGGAGTCTAAACAGTCATTTTCGGGGATGTAGCCAAATCGGTGAACCTCGGTACATCTTGTGTTGTGTGATGTTCTCTTGTTATACTTGCTTTATTTGGTTTTATGTTTTCATTGTTTTGGCTTTGAGTGTTGAAGATTTAAGTTCTAAAGAGCTACACTGATTCAACCCCCCCTCTCAGTGTCATTATGAGACTAACAATAACCACTGGATCCTTCACAAATGGTCTATTTGCTCTTGATACCCTATCAAATATTGTTCTATCAGTAAGAACATTAGAAACAAGAGAGCTTTGGCATAAAAGGCTAGGGCATATAAGTGCATCCTCTTTGAATGAAATGAGTAGATATCAAATGGTGGTAGGATTACCTAAATTAACATGGCAATCTACAGTTTGTCCAGAATGCCTTGTAGGAAAACAACATAGAATACCTTTTGAGTTAAGTTTATATAGAGCTTAGGAGCCACTAGAATTAGTATACACAAATTTATGTGGACCAATGGATACTACTAGTCTTGGAGGACATAGATATTTTCAGTTGTTTGTTGATGACTATTCTAGGAAAATGTGGGTATACTTCTTGAAACTAAAATATGAAGCTTTTAGTTGTTTTAAACAATTTAAGCAACTAGTGGAAACAAAAATTGGAAGATCAATCAAGAATCTTCGCTCAGATAAAGGTGGTGAATTTCTATCAAAAGAATTTGAATCATTTCTAAGACTAAATGGTATAAAAAGACAACTCACTACAACTTATTCACCCCAACAAAATGGTATAGCAGAAAGAAGGAATTGTTCCATTATGGAAATGGTACATTGCATGCTGAAAGAAGCAAATCTTGATCGACAATATTGGGCAGAAGCTGTTAAAACTGCAATATATATACAAAATAGATCACCCACAAGAATACTTAGAAATATTACTCCTGAAGAAACTTGGTCAGGACAAAAACCTTCAGTAGAACATCTAAGAATTTTTGGATGTAAAGCATATGTGCACATTCCAAAGCAAAAAAGAACAAAATTAGATGAAAAACCATATGTGGGATATTTCTTGGCTATGATGATGATTCAACAGGATATAGAGTAATTGATCCAATCACAAAGAAAATTCATGTGAGTAGAGATGTGGTTTTTGATGAAGGAAACAAAACCCTTGTTGAAATTCCAAAGGTCAATACAAGTCCTATTATGAATATTTTATCAGATAAAGAAGAATCTTCAAGTGAAGAATCAGAATAAAAAATATTTAATGAACCAATTGAAAACTCAGAATTCATAATGTCACCACAAAGAAAAGAGGCAAAATGGTATATAAATACACTTAAGGACTCAAAGCTAGAACAATTGCCAGATCTTACCACTACAAGACCTCAAACTCGTAGCATGACAAGAACAAATATGGGTTTAATGAGTTTAGTAGTAGAACCTACAACTACACAAGCTGCCATAAGACAACTAGAATGGAAAACAACCATGGAATCAGAATATGCAACATTGATGAAGAATAAAACATGGGATCTAGTTGATCTACCACAAGGAAATAATAGTAGGATGTAAATGGGTCTACAAGATAAAATACAAGGCAGATGGTTCTCTTGACAAATACAAGGCACGACTAGTTGCAAAGGGTTATACTCAAATAGAAGGAATTGACTATGAAGAAACCTTTGCACCTACAACAAGAATGACTACTATTCGTACAATTTGTGCATTAGCAACACAACTTGGTTGGAAACTACATCAGATGGATGTTAAGAGCGCATTTCTTAATGGTGATCTTGAAGAAGAGGTATATATGATTCAGCCAGAAGGATTTGTTATCAAGGGATAGGAACAAAAGGTTTGCAAATTAAACAAATCATTATATGGATTAAAACAAGCCCCTAGAGCATGGTACATTAAAATTAATGATCATCTACTATGACACAATTTCAAAAGGAGTGCATCAGATTCAAATATTTATACAAAAAAGGTTGGGTAGAGAGAATAATTCTTGTAGTATATGTTGATGATATAGTAATCATAGGAAGTTCAAAGACATTGATAGATGAGGTTAAAAATGATCTAGAAAAGGACTTTGAAATGACAGATCTAGGACTTCTACACTACTATCTTGGTTTAGAAATTTGTCAAAAAGACAATAACATCACAATAACTTAGACAAAGTATGCAAAATCATTACTTGAAAAATATAGAATGACAAAATGTAAACCTAAAGATACTCCAATGGAGCAAGGGCTACAATTATCAAGATATGATGAGTCACCACTAGTTTCTGCTACTATGTATCGACAACTAATTGGGAGTCTTCTGTATTTAACAAATACTAGACCTGATATTGTTTTTGTTGTAAATTATCTCTCTAGGTTTATGCAAGAGCCTAGGGAAAGTCATTGGAAAGCTACAAAGAGAATACTGCAATATATCAACAAAACCATAAAATATGGTTTAGAATACAAAAGAAATGATAATTTTTACTTACAAGGATATTCAGATTCTGAC
This sequence comes from Wollemia nobilis, assembly GCA_028583015.1. Lineage (NCBI taxonomy): Eukaryota > Viridiplantae > Streptophyta > Pinopsida > Araucariales > Araucariaceae > Wollemia > Wollemia nobilis. The sequence goes on from JAQPPZ010001340.1 coordinate 3,204,634, forward strand.
TATGTTGGATCTATAGATGACAAAAATCAACATTAGGATATGTATTTCATCTTGGGTTAGGACCTATTTCATGGCATAGTAAGAAACAACATGTAATAGCCCTCTCATCAACAAAAGCAAAATATCATGCAACAAGAGATGCAGTATGTGAAGCACTTTGGTTACAATACATTTTATCAGATATGGGAATTAGAAAGACTCCTACAATACTAAATTGTGATAATCAAGGAGTTCTCAAATTAATCAAAAATCCTGTGATTCATGAACGAACAAAACACATTGAAGCTCAATGTCACTTTATTAGAGATCATGTTCTGGACCATCATATTCAGATAAAATATGTTCCCATTGAAGATCAACTTGTAGATATTTTTACAAAAGCACTTGGACAAAACAAGTATAAGATATTTCAGAGCCATCTATGTACAACAAAAGATCTTCATACCAAATAATGTAATATGGGGGGATGTTAGAGGTATTACATTATTTGGTACCTTAAGTACCATTGTAAATATTTAGATTAGGAGTATGTTTATTATTTATGTCAAAAGTATGTGTCAAAGTGTGAAGTGTGAGTTATGAGTGCAAGTGAAGAGTCATGTGTGTTAGGTGTCAAGTGTATAAGTGAAGAGTCATGTGTGTTAGGTGTCAAGTGTGTAAGTGAAGAGTCATGTGTGATGTGTCATGTAATCATGAGAGACTTTGTCATAATGTAAGGCATGTGAAAGGTTGCATCTCTCGTGAGTTTGAGGAGAGCAAAAGTTAGGAGTATTGAAGAGTTTTTTTATGTAAAATTATATATTGGAGATAAATCTCCATGCTATGTAACAAGTTTGTAATAAAGTTTGTATTAGGAGATATTTGATTATCAATATAGTTCTATTTTGTGCAATATTGGTGTTTTGACTATGTGATATTTTTTGCAAGTGATTTTACAATTTTGGAAACCTGAACCTATGATATCTTTGGGCTCATTTGCTAAAAAAATCAATTATAAACCTACAACATCCTCCAATAACCGTGATATAAATACACAAAGATAAATTACATTGCTATAGAGGAAGCATTGGGTTCATATAACTAAAATAATGGATAAGTCTTCAAATATCATTTTTGTTCCATGTCTTGTACTTCCATTAATCAGACATGCAAAAAAACTATATTATTTAAGCCAACAATTAATGCCAACAATGGCCATCTCTTTGTCATTGGTCCTAGTTATACTTCATATTATCTAGACAAGAATCATATATCTCTTTTAACCTATGGCTTACATCTTCAACTTTTGGGGTTGGAGATAATTTTAATTTCATATTAACTTCCTTGCTCTATTGGACTATTATCTTTCACAGAACATCCTTTTTAGTCTTAGGACCTATAGTTAAGTGATGACACCATTTAGCCTCTCGGTTGAGTGAGGATGACATCAAGCCACTTGACTAAGTGACAATACTATCAAAACACTCTCCACTTCCTATTTGTGATAGTATGTGTTGACACAAGAATGATGGGGAAACTTGCTTTGGATCTTGTCCTTAGGGTGTCTTGCAAACTTATTGCCACTTGGATATTATTAAGATAGGGCACCCCATCTAGAAGGCCTGCTTAGGAAAGATTGATGTGATACGTATCTTGAAATAATATAGTAAGAGGTGTGAAGATTCCTCATTTACTTATTCATGGAGTAGATAATAGTTTCAGTGTTAAAAGCTATTGATGTCAAGGACATCTCTTATGAAGTTGTATGACCTTCATCTATGGAAGTCTTTCCCAAATCATTGCCATCCAAAATATAAACATTTTCTTGGAACCTAAGGAGGTCATCTAGATCAATGTTGAATATCTTAAACTATGTCTCATGTGACTTTTCCTTTATTTGCTAATCCATGGTGTCCTAATTCAACTTCTCAATAATGAGTTGACTAAAAGTTGTACAATATCCTATCAAGGATGTTAGTTTCCTTTGCTTACTCAATGCATCTATCATACAATATTCTTTTTCCTTCATTCAAACAATTTATAGATTATAATTGCATAGAAACTCTATCCATGTCTTCGTCAAATATTCAAGTTAGACTATGTGATTATAATTTTCAATATTTAATGACATCTTTAGTCCAAATGGATTTCCAACAAAAAAATGCATCCACATATTCAATGCATGAACTATTGCAACCAATTCTAAATCATGAACTAGGTAGTGCGATCCTTTAATTTCCTTGATTCATATGATTTCGTTTGATTGTTGTGGGTTAATATCCCATCTTGTCCTCCAAGAGATGTATCAATACAAAAAATAAAATATTTATTTGGGTCAAGTACTACTAATTCCAAAGTAGTATTGAGAATCTCCTTTAGCTTTGTGAAGTCAGAATTTTCCATCTAATCAAATATTTTCCATTTTTTATTGAAAAAAACAATTGGATTGGCAATTTTGAATATTAATTTTCACAAAATTCTTATAGTATCGAATCGATCCCGTAAAAATTTGCACCTTAGCAAACTTTTACAATTCATTTCTCAAAGATGATATGTCCAAAATACTTGAGCATTTCCTTGACTTTATCTCGGATCAATTGCAATTCATTTCTCAAAGATGACATGTCCAAAATACTTCATCTACTTTCCAAAGAATAAATATGTTTTGTATGTTAGCATACAATATTTGTTCTCAGATAAGTCAAAACTCTATCTACAAATTATTTGCAAGCTTTTCTTCTCCCTTGGAGTAAACTGAAATATCATCTTGGACACAAATTTATCTAATAGATATGTGAACATCTTGTTCAAGATATTAATGAATTTGTTGGGGAAATCCTTAATTGAAAGGGTACCTTTGAAGCTTCACAATAGTTGGATAGTTTTTTATATGTTTTTTCTTTAATTCACATTGGTGGTATCCAAAATTTAAGTCAATCTTAAAGAAAAGTACAACTAATCTTAGTTGGTCAAACAAATTATCTAATAGAAGATAAGATATCTATTTTAAATGTCACTTGCTCAACATCCAATTCTGTAGGCATAAATTAAGGGTGCTATCCATTTTCTTGATGAATATCATAGGTGTTCCCCAAAGTGACATTCTAGGTCAAATGATCCTTTCCAATAAGGTCTATAATTGGAGTTTCAACTCTTGAAGCTCAACATGGATCGTTCTATATTGGTTCAAGGGGCTAACCCAATCTCAAAGTCAAACTCATGTTTGATTGGTGGTAATCTAGATAAAATATCTTGAAAAAAATAGATTTTTAAAACCTAGTTTCATTTTCTTTTGTTTAATGACTCAAAGCACAAGAAATTTACATCTCTTGTAGGCAACTCTCTAGTTGGAAGAAGCTAAATTTTGGGGTTCAGTTCTTGGGGCAAACTGTTATGGGTGTCCCAATCTATATGTGAGAGACTGTTATGTGTGTAAAGTCAACTATTGTCTGGCTATTCTTGTTATTGGAAGTGTAGTATGTATGTTTATTATCAGGTGCTTTAGATTGGTTCTTTATGATTGTTAATAGTTTAGATGGACTTGGCACCAGGTTTTCTTTGCCTTTTATGATTTGCTTGTAACGAAGTTAATGTAAAAGGGATGGGGCCCTTTCAATACCCTTAACCTATTAATAAAAAAAAGAGACCTCGAAGTGGTTAGATAGAGAGTGATTATAAAATTATGGTCTTTGATAGATAAAGTTATGGGCACACATGTTTCTACTTTAGATTATTTATGTGATCCATAATCTACCTACCAACTACATGGTAATTGCAATGGGTTCCATTTATATAGGTTGATTACAATAAGATAAATAAAATAATTTGTGGCTCTAGAATTAATTAAGATTCAAACCACCCGAGAGTTCAATTTACCTTATAGTTATATCAAATTAGCTTTTTGATCTACTTGTTGAATATCCACACATGTCATAGATCTTATGAATTCCACTCTTATTATCTATGGAAACATTTCTTTAATAATAAGCTCCTCTCTAGGTCTAGCAAACCATCTTTAATGTACCTTTTGGAACTCATGTGGTACTTGTTATATTGGTAGCTTGATTAGATCTAGCATCTACTACATTCTTCTTTAGTACTTTTGTAACTGACATTGTTGTCATCCTTGGAACCTAGACAAATTTTTGTAACCAACATTAGTCCTTTATTGAGTTCTCTTCATTTATCTTGGTGACTTGCCTTCTAAAAATTATTTTGATTCTCTTAAGGATAATATGAGCATCCTTCATTATAAAGGTGCATTGAGCCTTGGCTTTTTAGTTTCATATTTCTTTAGACTTCTTTTGAAGTTGATTCATGGCCTTCTTTACAATTCGTATTGTCATTTTAAAATTAGTAAGCTTGTGCCTATTGATTTCCATTGCTATTTAATCTTATGCCTATTGATTTCCATTTTAATATTAGTAAGTTTATGTCTATTGATTTCCATTATGGAAAATGCCTTTGTGGATATTCCATTTACTATGTTGCTTATCATCCTAAGCCATTAATAGTGTAATGACATGATATTCTTGAGGTGATTCTAGATTTGTTTACTCTTTATCTCATTCTTACCCATGCTGATTTGCTTATTGCTACTAGTAGTAAGAGGGTGTACCTTATTATTGAATTCCTATTGGATCAAATTTCATCTAGCCTCTACAGGAGCCAACAAGTTCTACAATTTCTGCTCAATTAGCCTCAACAATACTCTATATAAGATTCTATAAAAATATTTCCAGTAGATTGAAGCCTATCATGCCTCTCCTTCTAGATAAGGCACAGAGTGGCTTTGTGGCTAGTAGACAAATTCTAGATGGGGTCATTGTGGTGCATGAAATTATACATTAAATTCAGAAGAGTGGAAGATCGGGTACAAGTTGAACATGAACAAGACATATGATAGAGTTTCCTAGGACTTCTTGGTGGAGGTCTTGGTAAATTTTAAATTTAGTCAAGTTTGGATCAATTTAATCATGACCTGCTTTTCTTTAGCTAAATTTTTAGTTTTGGTTAATGGTTCTCCAACTAGCTATTTCTAGAGCTCCAAATGCCTATGTTAAGGAGACCCCTTATCTCGCTATCTCTTCATTCTCATGGTTTAAGCTCTGAGGATATCTATTCTATTGGATCCTACCATTGTGGTCATTAATCCATCCCTTTCGTCTAACCCAATATCTCATCACCAATTTGTTAATGACACTCTTCTCTTCTTGGTATAAGTGGTGCAAGTGAGGGCTATGAAGAAGATTCTTATTTCATTTGAAAAAGTGGTAGGCCAAAATATAAATTTTTTGAAAAGCAAATTGTACTTTTTGAACACCCCTTTGGCCAGACAAAGAAATATAGCAAACATCCTTGTGTATGGTATTGTTGATTTTCCTATTGTTTACCTAGGATTGCCTCTGTTCATGGGAAGAATTTTGGAGAGCTACTTGGATTCGGTTGTGGAAAGACTATAAAAGAAGCTTGCTATTTGGAATGGTGCACTACTAAGCCAAGAAGGGAAGATCCTCTTGGTCAAGACCATGTTATAGAGCATACATTTATATTTCATATCGGTGTTTAGGCTCCTTGTGAAGGTTTTAGTTAAGATATAATGCATTCAGAAAGACTTCCTCTAGGTTGGGTTTGAATATCATACGAATTTTCACCTAGTCTCTTGGAACCAAGTTTGTAGTAGAAAATATTGCAAAGGTTTGGGACTCAAATACCTACATCGGATGAATGAAGCTTTGGTTATGAAACATGTTTGGAAACTCATCAAAAAGGAGGATGTGGAATAGACCCATATAATTGCATCCAAGTACTTGAACCGGATGGGTAGTTACCTTTTGGACCCTCTGTCGATGGTGGGTTCTCTCTTCTAGTATAATTTGGTGAAATCAAGAACAAATTTAATTAGTGGCTCTAGGTGGATTTTAGGAAATAGGATATTAATAGACTTTTGGAAGCATTCCTAGCTGCTATATGGCCCTCTTTTTCAATATCCTAATCTAGCAATGGTTGAAACTCTCTCCGTGAGACTGGGGTGGTCTAAGGTTGAGGATTTCATTGAGTTTTCCAATGGTAGGAGAATTTGGAAGGCCCTCCCAACAACCAATTCTAGTAGAGAAGTAGAATCATCCTAGGTTGATATCTCTAAATTGCTTAAAATTCAAGTTCTAAAGCCTCAGGATACAGAGGACACCATTATTTGGAAAGGCAAGAGTGATGGCTTGTTCTTGGTTAAGTCAAGATACACCCTTCTTGACTCAAACTCTCCCCACTGGCTACCACCTTGTAAGGTTTGGTTTAAGCATCTAACTCCAAAATTTAATATTTTCTTTTGGCTTGCCATCCAGAATAAGGCTCTTACTATTGAGAATCTACATAAAAGAGGGATGATCCTACCGAATAGATGTTATCTTTGTGAATCATGTGATGAAACTTCAATGCATCTCTTCTTTCAATGCCCCTTCTCGGTTGAGGTTATGGGAAAAATTATTCATTCTTTGGGGGTTCTTTGGGTTTTCCCCAACTCTTTGATCAAAGTTTGTATGTAGTGGGAGCCCCTATTTAAGTCTCAGAGACTCATTTGGCTTTGGAGGGTCATTCTTTCACATCTCTTTTGGAGCATTTGGTGGGAGAGAAACTAGAGGGCTTTCAAGAACTCCAAAAGAGACCTTGAGTCAGTTTGCTTTAGGGTGATTATGAGCACCATTGAAAATGTGTCCTCATGTATGCCTAACCTGACTGGAAGAGTGCTAGCTAAAGTGAACCTAGAATGCATCCTTGGCTTTCCTCAAGTCTCTGACTCTGTTGGACCCCCTCCCCCTAATCAGAGAGATTATGTGTAGTGGTCTCTACCCCTAAGTGGTTGGGTTAAACTTAATTTTTATGGAGCCTCAAAATGGAATCTTGGTCTTGTTAGGGCCAACAAAGTTATCAAGAATGAAAGAGGTGAGTTGATTTTGGCTTATGCTGAGTCCATTTCTTTACAAACCTCTCACTTTATGGAGGCTAGGGTCTTATTTCAAGGTCTTATCTTAATTGATTCTTTGGGTTTTAACAAGATTATTTTTGAAGGGGATTCATTGAATATTATCAATTTAATCAAATTCTCTAAAACCCCAAGTTGGAGTATTGCAAATTTCATCTTCGAAGCTTCAAGAATTCTATAGTCTAGAGAGGAGTTCCAGATACAACACATTTTTAGAGAAGGAAATAAATCGATGGATTTAATGGTAAACTTAGGTCTCTCTCAATAGGGTCTCATTGTTTGGGACTCAAATTATCCCCCTAGCCTTCTGAGACTACTTGATGGTTCCAATCCTTGACTTTGTGGGTTCGTTTGAGGATTTTGTTGGTTGGTGGGTTTGTTCCTATGGATGTAAGCCCTTGGGTTTTGGGTTGCCCCCAAGATTATTTAAATTCAAATTTAATTTCTTCTTCTTGAGCTTTAGTGCCATTTCCCTCTTTTTTGGCCCTTCCATTTGGATAAGCTTTGTAAGGAAGTAATTGATTTTTATTGGGCTAGGTGGAACCATCGGTAACTTAGAGTCACAAAGTTATTTGACCTCATGTTTGGTAGGCCATTTTTAAAAAAGTGGTGGAATGGGAGATTTAATTATAGTGTGGTGGTTGCCATATTTTTTGGTGGGTTGGCTTGATAGATACAACTGGTGTAGGAGATGGTCACCCAACATGCTCTTTTATAAGGTGGTAGGCCACATCATTAGTTGTACTTTCGCATGCTCTTTATTAATTTGGGGCACGCCCATTCATAATGTCTATGCATGGATTTTTCCATTTTTATACCGTTTTTCAAGGGTGATTTTTTCAAGATGGCTCAGTGACAGCTCGACCTCCCTTGCTTGGGAAAGAAATCACTTCTTTCCCCCATGGAAAATTTTCTTGACAGGTTATTTCAATCATTCTTGGATTGGGAGTGGAGATGGTAAACTCATGATTATCTATTGGAAAGGTGGGCCCCATTGTGGGTTTTATCAACTTGGAGCCTTTGGTAGTGTGTTATCACCTTGGAGTCATCCTCCTAATTAGTTGCACTATGCTCCCTAGCATGAGTTTCAAATCCTTATTGAAACAGCCTGTCAGGGTCCAAACGGTCTTCTCTACCTATTTAATCTATAGAGGGTTCCCATTTTTTATGTGGATTGTAGTTGGTGTGGAGGAGTTGATCCCAAGTCTCTCTATTTTTTGTTATGGAAAATGGGCAAGAAGCTATATTTGGAGCCAAACTCCCTGGCAACAAATGATGAAGTCAAGAAGATCTTACGTAAAGGTGGCCTTCTAGAGTGCATTCAATATTTTCATGGACATCACAAGGTGCTCTCCAGGGTATTAGCTCATTCATGGAGAAAGGGTCGGGTGCAAGTGGGAGGTTTGGAGTTTGAAATCATAATGGCCCTAATAGGGGAGGTGATGGGTCTCCCTATTGATGGTGCCTACCACAACAGAGAAAAGCACTCCCTCATTAGGGAATTAAGTTTTTTCTAGATGATGGTGAGTATCTTCCAAAATTACAAAATGGTTTTGATGCTAAAGCCCTCAAAACTCCATGGAATCGAGTTATCTCCATGGTCATGGACTTCTTTACGTTGGATTCCAATAGAGAGGTGTTGCACAACTTCCATGTGATATTTCTGAACCAATTATGACGTAAATGACTCATGAATATCCCTCAATTTCTCTTCCATTCCCTGGAAAAAAATTGAAGGATGTGAGGGGAGGGAAAGGGTTGAACCCGATCCACCAAGGTTTAATTTTACTAATTTTTGAGCATGTGGCCAAAAATAAAGGTGTGATGGTGGATGAGGCCTTATTGAAAATTGAGCACCAAAATGTTGCTCCTGCCTTTGATCCACCTTTGGCCTCTTTCAACTCTACTTCCAATGACTCCTCAAAGTTTGATTCGAAATATTTCAATACTCCCAACCCCTCTATGAGAAAGAAAGCCAAAATTTTGGGTGGAGGTATGGTAGCTTCACCTAGAGGTATCAGGGGAGGTCATACTAGATGCTCCAAATATCTATCCAAGAATTCGGGTAAGGTTGAAAGCTCCCCTATTATGGTGGAAATGTCAGACTCTGAAGACCATTCGCCTATTAAGAAAAAGGAAAGTTGTTGGAGGACAAGGCAGATGTTAAGGATATGCCCCTCTCATCAGGACCTGAGTCTCCCAAGTTATGGCCTTTCCTCAACAAATTGGATGAGAAGCACCAGGCTCTGATCGGATCTCTCCAAGTTGTTATATCTTTCATTGAAGAGATCCAAGGTATGACCCTATTGCAACATGGTGAATTGAATACCTCTAAAAAGGATGTGGGGAACATAGGGAATCCACCTTTTCATCCCCTTTTTCTAACTTCCTTCTAAGTGATACCCTTCATGTAAAATATTATTTTTGTAAGATTTTCAAAAGCATGTCGTAATGGTCTTCACCATGTGCTATAATATCATGTGTAATGCCTAGTTTTCATGTTTTATTTATGTGTTTAAAATTATCACAAAAACACAACACATCACATTAGTGGTAATCATCCATACTACTTGAACATGAAAATACAAGCAATTCAAATGACAGTAGACTCATCTTCACTATTATGAAAAATTCTTAAGATAATTATGAAGTACAATATTATCATACTTTATAAGTACATTTGAAGGCACATCACAACACAAATAATACAATATATAATCATATATGATAACCTATCTACAAACCTATCATGTTCTTCAATAATTATTATATAAATTTCACAAAGGTAAATTACATTATAAAGGAGTATCACCAAGTCCATATAACTAAAATAATACATAAGTTTTTGAACATACATTGTACTTTTGTTCCATGTCTTTTTCCCATAGTAAACAAAAATGAGTAGCAAATTTCATCACTTAGGTTGATAATTGGTCACAACCATAACATGATCTCTTTTATTATCGTTTGATGTACTTCATGTTAGCGTTTGAGGATGTATATTAAAGGAAATGCAACCCCATTAAATAAGCAAGCTATGATAACTATATGATAATGGCACTATAATATGCATGAAAAGTAGATGATAAACTTCTGCAATAACTCAATAATATGCCATTTAATAAAAGCTCACAAAAATAGTACAATGCAACATAATGGAGGACTTGAACACTCTTGAATTTTTAATGAAGAACTACATTGTATCTACTCACTACTCTCTATCTTGGCATCACTCCTCTCACTCTTACTCTCAAAGGCCTATTTATAAGAAGATATGTTCCTTGGCCTTTACTCTACCCATGACTCTTCATTTACCTATCCTATGACTCATGTACATGTGAACTACATGCACATTTACATCATTGCACATTCTAACACTTGTGCATTTATTACATTGCATGAAGTAACTATTTAAACCTTAATCTAAGATAAAATCCTAATCTAGAAATGTACCCAAGGTGGTATATTGGCATGTACCAATTAATGTAATATACTCTAACACTTCATTGCATGTAGACATTTGACATTCATCTTTAACCTAAGGTTTACATTTTCAATTTTTGGGGTCATAGATAGCTTTATTTTTATCTCACCTTCTTACCGTCTATCTTACCATTATATTTCATATGATATCCTTTCATGTCTTATGACTTGTATGTGGATGATGATACCATTGAGCATCCCAATTGAGTCATAACATCATCAATCCACTTGATTAAACAATGTCACCACTGAATTACTCTACACTTCTATTTTATAATGGAGTATGTTGGCACAAGAATGACATGGTATCTTATAATTGTTCTTGCTTATGGGTCATCTCACAAATTTATTTCCATTATGGATCTTACTAAAATAGGAAGTACCATTTATTTTTCATACTTAGGGAAAATTAGGTGGAAATTGTCTTAATTGTATGGGAAGAGGGGTTAGATTTCCTTGCTTATTTCATGAGATAGATAACAATTTTAGTCTTAATAGATATTAATATCAATAAATATTCTTTTACATTTTTCAACATTAAGTTATTTTTCTTAGTTTTTATTTATATGTTTTTATTTTTTTAAGGTTTACCACATAAACAAGTTATCGATTCAAAATGTAGAGGAAGGTAATAAGATACAACCCCTCATTAATCTATCTTACCATTATATTTCATGTGAAATCCTTTCATGTATTAAGACTTATATCTGGATGATGATACCATTGAGCATCCCAATTGAATGATAACATCATCAATCCACTTGATTAAACAATGTCACTATTGAATCACTCTACACCTCTATTTTATAATGGAGCATGTTGGCACAAGAATGACATGGTATCTTATAATGGTTCTTTCTTATGGGTCATCTCACATTTATTACTATTACGGATCTTACTAAAATAGGATGTCCCAGTTATATTGCATACTTAGGAAAAACTAGGTGGAAGTTGTCTTAATTGTTGTAACAATCCAAATCTAACACACCTGGTTGTCCACTTCAGTCTTGCACACTGGTTTCATAAAGTGAAAATTTTGGCTGGTTTTAGGGTCAAGGCATGACATAAGGTGAAAATTTTGAAGCAATTGGTTTGAATATCACCCAACATTTTATTAGTAAGAGTTATAACAAGCCTACTTTTGGGAATACTGATCACTAAGACGATCTCCCAAGTGGACGAGATTGGCAAAATCCCGTACAAAGGTGCATTTTTGTGAACCTATCTTCCCAAACTCAGAGCGCAGGTTCATGGCTGGGGTATTTCTCTAGTGCCCATAACACCTAGAGGGTGGATGCATACTTTTCCCGTCCTTTAGGATGCAAGACTTAGATTCATCTTGACCTAAATTTTATCCTAGATTTGTATACATGCAAAGGGTTAGCGTATTATGTTTTATGCCTAATTGAGAATTCTACTTCATTGGAGTCAACTAGGGCCAACCATTACACTGGTTCAGGATCTGATATCTCTTGTCATGGCATAATTAACGATGAGATGTACCATACAAAATCGTCATTGAGTATACGAATATCGATATTTTTCTAGCTATCTCCTAGCATCGGTATTTTACTAGTTATCTCCTAATCATACTATGAGCAAGGGGTCCATCATCGTACTAATCGTTCAACGACCTAGAGGTGACATCCCATACCGCCCCTTGTTATCTTTGCATCCTGATCTAACTCGTCAGGAATGCAGCCGCTCTTGAATCATAGTGATTTCCTCACTTTTAATCATTGGTGTAGGGTGTTTAGTATTTTACCATCCTTCTCAATGGATAACTTATCATCCTTCCTGATGTTTAAGGTTTATGAAATTTTAACAAGGTAGTATAGTATGGTTTCTATTATGGTTCAAGACCAAGAAAGCATAAAGATTGAAGTTCAATATTAACAATTCTTTTAAAGATTCACAAAGATAAAACATTCATTAGTATAAGAGCTCGCACATATATTGGTTCTCAAGAGTTTACAAATAGATACTTTAATCTAAACTATGTGGTTTTTTCCTAATAGAAAATTGAATCATATATATATATATATATATATATATATATATATATATATATATATATATGTATATATATATATTTAAACCACTTTATTCAATATCAACTAACATAATATCCCTACTTTAATTAGACATGAAATAGTAGCTCTCTTAACATAACATATTTTTTATATATAAGAATTCTAGCAAATATTATATTTTGAAAGGAAAATATTTTATAACATCTCAACTATTTGAATGAAAAAGACAAATTAGATGTACCAATCTACATCTACTCTTTATTTATACAAACATATCCTTATATTTTCTATTATGCTTTTATGAAATCGTAAGCTCATGGTTCACCAAGCTAAATACAGTCTGAATCATTACAGAAAGACAAGCTAAATTAAAGCACACTCATGAATAATTTGACTTGTCGTTTTTAATTATCTCATTCATATGCAGCCAAAAACAATTTCTAAAGTCCTATTTTGCTTTGATGACTAATTTATGAGCGAATAACGATTAAGCTATGGCAAAAGTGAAAGTAAATCTAAGTGCAAGTATTTTTATTTTGGGTCTTAGTTAAGGTGCCTTCACGGAAGATGTAAAAGGTAAGGTTTATTTTTAACTCGACTTGAAACCGTGATTAATCCAACAATACTCAACCAATGGAGTTTATTCTAACCATTCAACATTCTATTATTCGAAGAGCAAAATGATATCTTTATTTGCCAGAATCACTCCAAGTTCGAACAATAGAGGCATACATCAAACAAAGATGACAAGGGTGATATACAACACTATATAAATTTATATTATAATCATGTTGTCTCTCTAAAGAGAGGTATTTTTCCATCCCAAGGATGGTACAAGAAAAATATTAAATAGTTAAAACAAATACTTTCCATTTTATACCTGTAAAAGAAGAACTGAGCCAAGCAAATTAGCTTCCAAGATTTTAATTATATCAAACAAAACTCATTTGATAACAATGGTTGTATGTAGACAACACATAATTTTTTTTAAAAGACATACTTAATTTTGAGACAATCCTTCCTATTAACAGATTTATAGAAAGAGTTGGCATCAACTGGGACATCATTGCCTTCGGGTAAAATTCACCCATTCAGAAGGTCTCCAAACTCGGCCATTATCTATAGACATCGAAGCAAGGTAGAAGGTAATCCGCCCATGATATCCATCTCAGCACTGTAGCGTCAACAAGGCTTTGGTGCTGTCGTGGGATCAAAATGACTTGGGAGTGTGTGTAGGTGTATGAAATGCATAAATACTATGATGAATGCACATAATTCTATCTAATGTTTTAAAGTGACTCAACAACACAGTAGCATAACAATTCATAGCACAATAGCATGACATTATAATTTTTTAAGACAAAATAATAGTGCAATTGCTTAGCATTATAACATTTCAAAACAACACAGAAGCACAGTCATACGTAACTGTACAATTCAACAATATTATATTACAAATCCTACATGATTCCGGTATCATTATAGACTTTTTTAGTTTTAACCAAATTTCATGGGTTTAAACATATTAAAGTCTATAAAATTTTACACTAGGACATCCCCACAAGATGCCTAGCCACGCTCTCCACAACCTATCTCAATTCAAGTATAATGCAAACAAACAATTCACAATATATGCAAGCAATTGCTTCGTTAAACATTCAAACTTTACACAAGCAATAACATAATGGTTCTTTAAATAATCCAATCCAATATCAACATACTATGCATTCTTCTTTTCTTTAAAAATAAAATCATCAAACTAGTATCACTTAGGATTCTTGGATGACAACAAACTATTTGACAAGCAACATTCTAATACTTTCACAGGAATCTGACTTGGAATTGGAGTAACTACAACAATGCTTCAAACTCTTATCTTACTAAGCTCCACATACACAAAATACAAGTCAAATATCTAAGATGCATCTATATGAATGCAACTGCATGCAAATGCAATTATCTGAGCTTCCATTTACTCAGGAGTTGTGGTGTTTTTCACACCTCCATCATATCCCTCCTTACCTCACATGGTCGTCTCTCTTCTACTGCTTGAAGGAGGAGTACCAGGTACTCTTGATGTTGTTCTGCATATCTAAATATGGATACCTATTCTTGCAGCCACAAATCCATCAGCAGTACCACATTCTAAAAGCAAAAGCAAGTATAAATTATTGTTAAAATAATAGTTGTTCTAGCAGGATTGTTACATTCTTCCTCACTAGGAATAAACATAGTCCCTGTGTTTTTAATGCATACCCAAATAAATTATACATTCATCATAATGCCACATCACATATGTTCACATTCATTCTTAAATCTACATCAAATATAACAAATATGTTAATGTTCATTCAACAAATAAGAAAAGTGTTCTTTCATATCAGCCACATTCTCCCATATGGCATTTTTTTTCAAAGTATTGGTCCCACTGGACCTTACATTGATCAAATTTCTCTTTTCTTGATTGTTTGGTTCTGAATCCAAGGATCTTAACAGGTTTGACCTCAATATGATGGGGATCTGACATCTATAAATGAAAGATATTCCAAACTTGGGGAGTGTCAACAACATATCTTTTGAGGAGGGACACGTGGAAGGTGTCATGAATTTTTGATAGATTGGGTGGCAAGGCCAACTTATAGGCAACAAGATTGATTTTATCAACAATCTCAAAGGGTCCCACAATATGGGATCAAGCTTGGAATACTTAATTGAGTTTTTTGAAATTTTCATCCTTAAGAATACTTTGCCACCTATAGAGAATTTCCTCAGTGTCCTTTTAAGATCATCATAGCTCTTAGGACGATCTGAGGCTTCTTTAAGCTTTCAACGTATTTATTTAATTGCTCCTCCATTTGTTTGGTAGTGTTCAGTCCGATCACTACACGATATTCCAAATTATCCAATGATAAAGGAGTCCTACACCTTCTCCCGTACAAGGTTTCGAAAGGAGCCATGTTTAATGCAACATGATAACCATTATTATATGCAAATTCTACCAAATAAAGGTAGTCTTCCCATTTAGTCTAATGGTCCATGCAATACATACGTAGCATATCCTCTAGGACCTGATTGACTCTTTTTGTTTTCCATCTATTTTTGGATGATATGTACAGATGATGTTAAGCTTTGTACCCCAATCTTGGTGCAACGCTTACTAGAACTCAGATGTAAATCGAGAATCCCTATTTGAGATGATTACCTTAGGGAAACCATGCAGTCGTACCACTTACCTAGCAAATTTATGTGCTATGGCAGGTGCGTCATCCTTCACATTTCTTGGTATAAAGTATGCTACCTTGGTTAATTTGTCAACTACTAAGGATAACATCATGTCAAAATTTGATCTTGGGTAGTCCAATTCACAAAACCCATAGAAATAACCTACCTTTTTTGAGTAGGAATCTCGTATGGGTACAAATGAGCAACTGAGTGTAAGTGTGCTTTGATTTAAATTTCTGACATTCCAAATACCTTGCCACAAAATTTGTTATATCTTTCTTCAAACCTAGCTAGTAAAAATCCTTCCTCATATTCTCGCACATTTTTACCCCTCCTTGGTGAGCGGAATTAGGAGCGCAATGTACCTCTTGTAAAATGACATTCCTTAATTCTTTGTTGTCTGGAATGACCAATCTGTATCTAAAATATAACAAGTCATCCTTGACTATAAAATCCTTTTCCTTTTCAGCTCCTTGCTCGACCCGAGATTGAAATTTCAAGCAAAAATCATCCTTCTTTTGTAACTCCCTTAATTGTTTGACCAAACCTGTACTAGTACTGCGATATAGCAACTATATGCCCCCTTCTACTCAAGGCTTTTGCTATCTTATTCTCGTTTATATTAATATACTTTATACTAAAGTCATTCTGCCAGAAACTCCATCCACCGATGCTGTCTATCATTTTACAATGACTGGGTGAAGATATATTTGAGACTTTGGTGATCTATTTTCAACTTGAAGGGTTTTCCAAGTAAATAATGCCTCTAGATCTTGAGGGCACGTACGATTGCTGCTAATTCCAGATCATGAGTGACATAGTTTAACTCGTGTTTCTTCAATTTTCGTGACTCATATGCTATAACTACTTTGTCTTGAGGGAGGACCCCTCCTAGTCCTACAGAAGCATCCGTACAAACTATAAATTTATTAGATAGATATGGTATTTTAAAGATGAGATAAGTCATTAATTTCTCTTTTAGAGTTTTGAAGGCTTCCTCACATTGATTTGTCCATTTAAAAGCCTTCCCCTTACTTTGAAGGTTTGTTATTGGATATACAATTTTTGAAAAACCCTTTCACAAAGCGTTTGTAATATCCTTCCATACCCATAAAACTTCTTACCTCAAAACCATTTATGGGTGTCAACCGATCTATAATAACTTCTATTTTCTTGGGGTCCACAACAACCCCTTTAGTAGATATGCCCCAAATATTGTACTTGAGGTGCATAAAACTCGCACTTAGAGAGCTTCTCGTATAATTGATTCTTTTTGAGAATTTCAAGTACAATTCTCATGTGTTGATCGTGCTCATCCTTGTTTTGAAAGTAGTTCAAAATATCATCAAGAAACACAAGCACAAATTGATCTAATTGTTCTTGAAACACACTATTCATAAGGTTCATAAAAGTTGTTGGGGTATTTGTTAAACCAAAAGGTAGTACTACAAACCTATAATGGCCATATCTGGTTTTGAAAGCCATTTTGTGGGTATCCTCTTCCCGGATTCTTAGTTGATGGTACCCAAATCTGAGGTCAATTTTGGAGAAAATTGTGGCCCCTTTTAACTAGTCAAAAAGATCATCAATTGTAGGTAATGAATATCTATTCTTAACAGTGACCTTATTAAGCATCTGTTAATCAATACACAACCTCAAGGACCCATCATTTTTCTTAACAAAAAGTACAAGAGCACCCTATGGAGAGACACTAGGCTTAATGAGTACTTTTTCCAATAAATCCTAATGAGTTTTGAGTCCTTATCACTCAATAGGGATCATTCCATATGGTGAATTTGCAATTGGTACCATTCTAGGTAGTAGTTCTACGGAGAAGTCAAATTCTTATCTTCGTGGAGGAAGACCTAGCAAATCCTCAGGGAGTACATCCCTAAACTTGTTCAACACAGGTTCCTTCTAAAAATGGCCTAAGTTAGACTCAGTTTCTTCCTTTTTATTTAGCTTAATTAAAAAGATTACACCACCCTTTCTCATAACCTTTTTGACTTGCATGGCTGACAAAAGATGTGGTTTAAACGAGTCATGATCATAGTGAACTCAAATACGTTGATTGGAATCATCTGTATAATCTAGTCATATTTCCTCAAATTTAGAAGCGCTTTATGGGCTTTAAGCCAATCTACACCCAGTATGATGTCAAAGGCGTGTAGGGGAGCTACGTATAAATACCTTCTAGTCTTTCCTTCTGGGTCAAAGAGACATTGGTTAACCATATAGGTTTGTCCCGACCCATATTCGACCTTCCACCCGTTAGCAAAAATCCCTAGCCTTTCTGGTATATTCCTCATAATATTAGTAGAAATGAAAATATCTGTAGCTTCACTATCAATTAAAATGCATACACTTCTACCATATACTTTTTTATTTAAAGTAAAAGTTGTTGCTTGTCCAACAAGTGTAGGATTACCTATAGCAGTAAATATTCGGTGAGTGGACTCTTCAGGTGCCTTCTTCTTATCAACTCTTTGTGGGCATTTGCTTGCATAATGAAGGCCACCACACACATAACATCCATCTGGTGGTGCTCTATCCCTTATGCTATCTTCATTTTTGTCTTGAGGTGCAGATTGTGTAAGAGTAATATTCCCTAATTTGGGATATTAACTCCTATTACATTATATTGCGCTTAAATTCATTTGTTTATTAAGCGCATATATATTGCATAGGTGGTTAGTGGTTAATTGGTTAGGGGAGTTTGTTACACGAACTATAAGTTCGTTGGGATAATTCATCTTGTATATATTTGCATCATTATGAATTCAAACCTAATTCTCATTTATGCCTATATGGTATCAGAGTGGAGACAATCTAGGCACGTGCTAGTTTCAAGGTGACATTCTGCACGTTTGTCAAGCAGGCAGATGTATGAACTAGGGATTAAATCTCAAAGCGAGATCCCTAAACAGTGAGCAGGTGGATGGATGGACCAAGGCACAAATCCCAGAGCGAGACCCCTGACCATTCTAATCTGGATGCAAACTCTGTAGGCATGTAGATCAAAATATTTTCAAGCACGTGGTTTGATATGGGGTGCTAATAATGGTAGTGAGCACGAATCCTAAGGCAAACACGTGGCGGGATTTCCTGACAGGGATTGCACACAGATCTCGAGGAGCACGTGACAATTGCTGACCTGGTAGGGTGGTGAGTTGGCACTTCGCATACGTGGTGAGTATTGGTTGGCTGATGATGTGGTGAGCACTGGTTGGCTGGTGACGTGGTGAGCATAGGTTCACTGTCTTCTACGATATAGTCTCCCCGATTGCTCTAAGGCAATCAATAACCTACGCGCGCAATCTTGGTTTTAAACTCCTCCAAATGCACCGTACGATGCATGTGGGATAATTATCCTAGTTTTGTTTTCTTCTCTTTTCTAGCAGAGAAGACTTCAATACAAAGATTGCCAGCCTTTGTTCTCGTCAGGAGTAGCAACCGAACTGGTTGGTCGGGTAGTGTTAAGATGTTGGGTGGTAGGAGGTCGGGGGTTCAAACCTCATGCACACCCGTCAATAGTTTTTGTGGTCCGATATTGTTTTGATCATTTTTTTGTCAATGGAATAAAGAGAAGGTGCTTCTCTTTTCTCTCTATCGAGAGTGCTAGCCTGACTGGCTAATCAGACCAGCGCAAAGGTGCTACACTAGAGGAGGTTGGGGGTTCAAACCCCATGTAGTGCAAGTACAAAAGGATTTTTTTTCAAAGCAGTAGAGACAAGCAAAGGTATTTTAAAAAAAAATACTTACCCTATTTTTTTTGCAAATTCTATCAAATAAAAATAGGGAATAATTACAAAATTTCATGAACCTTTTTTCCACAAGGAGGGATACACACAACAAGATTTGCACATTATTTTTTTTCACAGCCTGAAAGGGTTCTCAAAATTCCATCAACACCTTGTATATTTTGCAAATAAAAGGGGGAACAAAACAATATTTTTTTTGCAAAATTCTAACACAAGGGAGAATTGTGAAGAACACAAGCTTATACTGAGAGGGGGGTGAACAGTATAAGACCAATTTTTAATTTTCTTTCCCAAACAATATTATGCAATATATCAATGGCAATACAACAATAATCAAAGCAATGCACAAATCACCACACACAATAGAGACACCAATTTAACGTGATTCACCCAATGTGGGCTACATCCACGAAGAAAATATTTCACTAAAATTTCCTCAACAAATCTCTTGGGAATCCTTACCTATTACAATGTTTATGGACCTCTATCCAAAGGAGATACCAATATCCTAATCAAGTTTGTGGATCTCTATCTATAGGAGAACTCTTTATCCTCTGCTAATTCGTGGATCTCTATCCACAAGAGAACTCCTCCTCTGCTCTGGTTGGTGATCTCTTAGAAGACTAATGCCTCCACTGCACTAACTTGTGGATCTCTCTCCACTAAAGACCTTTGTCCTCATTCAGAAGACCTCTGTCCTCACTGCCCTAGCTAGTGGATCTCTATCCACTAGAGATTACTATCCTTTGCTCTATCACCTCCAAAGCTTGCTCTCAACTCTGCTCAATCTCTATCTCAAATCTGCACTAAACATTGTCCTTCGGTCTAGCACAAATATGCTCACAAGTTTGTCTCTAGTTTGGCACAAATATGCCCTCAAATCTGCACCAAACTCTATCTTTGCTATGGCACAAATCTATCCTCAAATCTACACCATACTCTATCCTCAAATCTGTCCTCAAGCCTTAACACAAATTTTGATCCAATCACAAATCAACTCTGCTAGATCTGCCCCAAACCTTAACTCAAGGTTTGAACAAATCAATCAATCAACTCTGCTCTCAAGTCTACTCAAAGACTTACCTCAAATCTATCCAACAAGTCTTCACCAAGACTTGCCTCAACTCTGCTCAACAAGTCCTCACTAGAACTTGTCCAATATGCTCAACAAGTCTTCACAAAGACTTGCCTCAAATTTGCTCAACAAGTCCTCACTAGAACTTTTCCAATCTGCTCAACAAGTCTTCACAAAATCTTGCTTAATTTTGTCCTTAAGTCCCCTCTAGGACTTACTCAAAACAGTCCACTAGCTTTCACAAAAGCTTTATTCAAAATGCAAATCTTGCATACACAACTCAACTTAATCCTTTCAGAAAACCTCTTCAATCACACAAACAAGTTTCACTCAGAATATTGTTTAACCATAGAAACATATAGAGAATGGTAAGAGACTCAATATGTTTCACACTCACAAATCACTCTAACACTTTCAAACTCACTTTCAAATCAATTCAGAAATAAAGAATAATTAGTGTCACGAATCTTGAACTATCACTCCAATGCTCTCAATCAGTAATGATCAATTAACTTCACTCAACCATCCACTCAATGAAACACAACTTGCATACAAATCCTAACCAAGTGTTTCACTATACTTTCAACAACTCACACTATAAACCTTGACTCAAGATAATTCAATTTTCACATAACAATGATACTCATGTTTTTTCACAAACCCTAGTTCAAGATAATTCTCAACTTCACATAACAATGATACTTATGTTCTTTCACAAACCCTATTTCAAGATTATTCTTAACTTCACATAACAATGATACTCATGTTCTTTTATCACTCACAAATCATGCACATGAACACTCACTCAAATATTTCCAACAATGCTTATCAAACAATTCTTTTCACTCCAACCTTGCATTTTACAACATTCAATTCAACAATATTTCACTCATAAGGAAGATGTACCCATACCTTTTGTTTTGATGGAGATATGTCTTCAAAATCTGTCTTAACCACAATCAAATCTTCTTTTCCAATTTTAAGGTTAGGTAACAACAATCTTTCTCAAAATCTCCTTGCAAATATTTTTCCAATAATTATTTTACCATACAAAAATAACTGGTCTCAAATACACCTTATAATATCCAACCTTTCAAAATATAAGTCAAAAATTTTATTAAAGGAAAACATACACAACAATCTCCTTTATGCACCTTATTTCTCCTTTCAAAATAATCAACACAATATAATTTTATCTCAGAATATAAAACATAATTTTCCTTGCATACCTTATCACTCCTATTTTATAAAATAAATTCCAACCACCAAAATTAAAATAAAATATTTTAATTTTCTTACACCTTATATCTCCTTTAACAAACTCACAAACTAACCTTTCAATCTTTCGAAACCCTTTAATGCCTTTTTCCTAATATTAAAAACCTTTGAAAAATCAAACCATAAATTGCATACCTTTTATTTTAACTCTGCCTAAAAAGTGTTTCCAGTAGAATTTGAACTCACAACCTTGCCTCCTAAACACCCTAGCCCAACGCTAGCCATCGGTTGGGCTAAGTGTCCACACGAAAATCAAGCACGCATGATTTACGTTTTATTCCTTATGTCCTCTGTCCTTTAACACAAAAACCAAAAACAATTTTCCTAGCAAAGCACAATGACGTGAATTGAACCCACGTCCTTGCCCTCACAATGCTCTAGCTTGGCCTCAACTGCCACCTACACTAATGATGGCGATGGAACTTCTTCCCCACACGCTTGCACATAAACCCTTATCTTTTATTTCAAAATTAAATGCGAAATATTTCTTCTTTCATAGCAAGGCAGCGCACGAAGTCTTTTTCATAGAATAGCATAGCATTCGAATATCTTATAATCGAGGAGGAAAATAATGAAGATTATTTCCCCTATAAATATGTTTGCTTTTCGTCCTTACACGTCGACTCAATATTCGAATTTTGAAATTCGAATTTAAATTAAATATTAAATTTAAAACCTTTGAAACCCAATATTTATTTAAATTAAAATTTTAACCATAGGTTAAAATATTTTAATTTAAATAAATTAAATTAAATATTTTGCGGGCTGCATAATGGGTCTTTTCAAGGATAGATTATTTTTTATCTCTTGACATCAATGACAACAAAACATCTCAAAATTTCCAACAATCTTCCCCTTTGTCATTGATGGCAACCCCTTTTTTTAACCATTCCTTTTTCTTTTTCAATAATTGCCCCCCCTGAAAAACTGCTCTCCCCCTAACTCAAATATCTCCCCCTTTGTCATCAATGGCAAAGGGATTCCTTTCGGGCTAAATATAAGACTCTTAGCTCAACCCCCTCCCCACCTCCTCTCCTTGAGGTGGTTAATTTTGGGGTGGAAGTATTTCTACTCCCAACATACACTGCTCTTTTTCTTTGTCCACCTTCTTCCTCAATTGATCCTTCTGATTCCTCTAAATATTTTTGTTCTTGCTTGTCTTTGGAAATTTTGCTCTACACCGCTTCGCCATATGACCAACATTATTGCACTTATAACACTTAATGTTGTGATTCCTTGAATATGCAAATGTCTTGTAGTTCCATCTGGTGAAGCCATATCCATTCCTCTCATGAACCCTGGAATTAACTACCTTATGACCAAACTAATTACAAGAGTGACAATACCTTTGAAAGAGATGCCCACTTCTAAAATTTCTATTGGTGAAACCATATCCCTGTCTTTCATGTGTCCTGCACTGCGAAGCCTTGTGACCAAACCTGTGACATGATAATCAACGTCCATTGAAGAATCTTTGCCTTGATCCCATTGATCTCTTAGTTTCTTCTACCTTGTGATGTTTCCTGTTCCATCTGTTCCTTATTTGTGCATTGTTCCTTTCCTTGTTGAACTTTTTATTTTCCAACTTATCCTTAGAAGTCTCACTCTCTCTTACACTTTCTTCTTCTAAATCTTCTTCTTCAATGGAGCTTGAGATTGACTCCTCTCCTATTCAAAACCAAGTCCTGTTTTGTTTGACGAAGATATTTGTACCCTGATAATCTTATTCAAGTTCTTTGAGATTCTCCCAAATATGTGTAGCTTTTCTTTAGATTCTTTCACTTATTTCCATAGTGAATTTACCTCATGCTCTAATCTTTCACATTCTAAGAATTTTACCTCTAACTTTTTTTTAAATCTTCTAGTCTTAGCTATTGAGTTTTTCAAATCTTGTATAAGCTTTCCCTTTTCTTCATCACATTCTTGAAATTTAACCTTGAGTTTTGAGTTCTGCTTTCTTACCTTCCTTAATTCCTTAAGAGCAGAAATAAGTTCACCCTCAAGATAGACTTCTCCTTCCTCAAAATTTTGTGATTCTTCCTCTACTCTTTTGTCTTCAAGATCATCTTAATTCTTTTCTGATTCATTTCCATTAGGAGCACTTCCTTCTTCTATTACCATAAGAAAAATTTCTTCTTCTAGTCCTTCAAGAGCATCTTCATATTCATCTTCACTGAAACTAAATCCATTCCTTGTGCACTGATTTTCAAGATGACCAAAGTTACCACACCTAAAACACTTGAGAATTATTGGTGCATTTTTTCTAACATCTTTTTTTCTACTATCAGAAATAGAATGTCTTCTTCTTCATTATCTAAAGATCTTTCATCACTATCACTTGAACTCTTACCTGTCTTATCTGCATAGAAACTCTTTTTATACCTTTGGAAAAACTTATTTTCATGCTTATTTTGTCCATACTTGTTTTTATTTTGGTACCTAAATTTTTTTTCTTCCCTGTTCTTCTGATCCCGTTTCTCATCACCACTACTATTTCCATTTTCTAGACAATCAGATGCATAGTGACCATATTTACCACATTTGAAACACTTAACTGATTTCATACCTTTGTGCTTTCTTGTGTCCTTGTTCCTTTTGCCATAGTTTGCTTCTTCATCACTGGATGACTCATTACTTGAATCCGATTTCTTGCCCTTTGTCTTCTTTGTAACTTTGAAGGTTGTTTCTTTCTAATGAATAGAATCCTATTTAATTCTCATCTCAAAAGCTGTGAGAGTTCCATGTAATTCATCCCTTGTCAAAGTTTCTATATCTCTTGTTTCTTCTATGACTAAAATATTTTCACTATACCTCTTAGGAAGTGATCTTAAAACATTTTGACAAACATTTGATTCTTCCACTTTAAACCCAAGTCCTTGCATGGAGTTAACAACCTCATCCACACGAAGTAGGTATGTAGCAATGTTTTCCTCATCCTTCATCTTTAGGTCTTCAAATGTTTTCTTGTGATTTTGCAATTTTGCCATCTTGACCTTTTTGTCTCCCTTATATATATTTTTCAACTTATCCCAAATCTCTTTTGTTGATGTGCAATGCATAACTTTTAGAAACTCTGATTCACACAAACCATTTAAGATTCCATTCATTGCCTTTGAATTATTTAGTTGTAGGAGCTTACCATATTTATTTGTAGGTGGAGTAGCTGGTGGTATGCACCCATCCTCAATTGCTTGCCATATATCATTTCCTAGTGCCATCAGGTAAACCTTCATTCTTACACTCTAGAATGCATAATTGTTCCCATCAAATAGTGGTGCCTTATTTCTTGAAGATCCACTCTAAGAATCCATATGTGTTCCTATAAGCTTTTCCTTCAAGCTGTTAAACTCTTTCGAAGGAACCTAATCTGATACCAATTGAAGAACATAAACTTATACTGAGAGGGAGAGGTGAACAATATACGACCACTTTTTACTTTTATTTACCAAACAATATTATACAATATATCAATGGCAATATGAACAACAGTAATCAAAGCAATGCACAAATCACCACACACAGTAGAGATGCCAATTTAACGTGGTTCACCCAATGTGGGCTATGTCCACGGAGAAAATCTCACTAAAATTTTCTCAACAAATCTCATGGAAATCCTTCTCTATTATAATGTTTATGGACCTCTATCCAAAGGAGATACCAATCCCCTAATAAATTTTGTGGATCTCTATCTACAGGAGAAATATTTCTCCTTTGCTGATTCATGGATCTCTATCCACAGAAGAACTTCTTCTCCTCTGCTCTGGTTGGTGATCTCTTAGAAGACTACTACCTCCACTGTATTGGCTTGTGGATCTCTCTCCACTGAAGACCTCTGTCCTCACTCAGAAGACCTCTGTCCTCACTATCCTGGATAATGTATCTGTATCCACTGGAGACTACTATCCTCTACTTTGTCACCTCCAAAGCTTACTCTTAGCTCTGCTCAATCTCTATCTCAAATATGCACTAAACACTGTCCTTCGATCTAGCACAAATATGCTCATAAGTCTATCTATGATCTGGACAAATCTGCCCTCAAATCTGCACCAAACTCTGTCTCTGCTATGGCACAAATTTGTCCTCAAATTTGCACCATACTCTATCCTCAAATTTGTCCTCAAGCCTTAACACAAAGTTTTATCCAATCACAAATCAATCAATCAAATTTGCTCTCAAGTTTAATCAAAGAATTACCTCAAATTTGTCCAACAAGTCTTCATCAAGACTTGCCTCAACTTTGCTCAACAAGTCCTCACTAGAACTTGTCGAATCTACTCAACAAGTCTTCACCAATACTTGCCTCAAATATGCTCAACAAGTCCTCACTAGAACTTGTCCAATCTACTCAACAAGTCTTCACCAAGACTTACCTCAAATCTACTCAACAAGTCTTCACTAGAACTTGTCCAATTTGCTCAACAAGTCTTCACCAAGACTTACCTCAAAACTGATTGTAAGCTTCCACAAAAGCTCACACAAATATATCCTTAAGTCCCCTCTAGGACTTACTCAAATCTGTACACAAGCTCTCACAAAAGCTTGCTTAATTTTTTCCTTAAGTCCCCTCTAGGACTTACTCAAAACAGTCCACTAGCTTTCACAAAAGCTTTATTCAAATTGCAAATCTTGCATACACAACTCAACTTAATCCTTTCAAAAAACCTCTTCAATCACACAAACAAGTTTCACTCAAAATATTGTTTAACCATAGAAACATATAGAGAATGGTAAGAGACTCAATATGTTTCACACTCACAAATCACTCTAACACTTTCAAAATCACTTTCAAATCAATTCAAAAATAAATAATAATTTGTTTCACAAATCTTGAACTATCACTCCAATGCTCTCAATCAATAATGATCAATCAACTTCACTCAACCATCCACTCAATGAAACACAACTTGCATACAAACCCTAACCAAGTGTTTCACTATACTTCCAACAACTCACACTATAAACCTTGACTCAAGATGATTCCAGTTTTCACATAACAATGATACTCATGTTCTTTCACAAACCCTAGTTCAAGATAGTTCTCAACTTCACATAACAATGATACTTATGTTCTTTCACAAACCCTAGTTCAAGATTATTCTCAACTTCACATAACAATGATACTCATGTTCTTTTATCATTCACAAATCATGCACATGAACACCCACTCAAATATTTTCAACAATATTTATCAAACAATCCTTTTCACTCCAACCTTGCATTTTACAACATTCAATTCAACAATATTTCACTCATAAGGAAGATGTACCCATACCTTTTGTTTTGATGGATATATGTCTTTAAAACCTGTCTTAACCACAATCAAATCTTCTTTGCCAATTTTAAGGTTAGGTAACAACAATCTTTCTCAAAATCTCCTTGCAAATATTTTTCCAATAATTATTTTACCATACAAAATAACAAGTCTCAAATACACCTTATAATCTCCAACCTTTCAAAATATAAGTCAACAATTTTAATAAAGGAAAACATACACAACAATCTCCTTTATGCACCTTATTTCTCCTTTCAAAATAATCAACACAATATAACTTTATCTCAGAATATAAAATATAATTTTTCTTGCATACCTTATCACTCCTATTTTATAAAATAAATTCCAACCACCAAAATTTAAAAAAAATATATTTTAATTTTATTACACCTTATATCTCCCTTAACAAACTCACAAACTAACCTTTCAATCTCTCGAAACCCTTTAATGCAAATTTCCTAATATAAAAAACCTTTGAAAAATCAAATCATAAATTGCATACCTTTTATTTTAACTCTACCCAAAAAGTGTTTCCAACAGAATTCGAACTCTCAACCTTGCCTCCTCAACACCCTAGCCCAACGCTATGCCATTAGTTGGGCTAAGTGCCCACACAAAAATCAAGAGTGCACGATTTATGTTTTATTCCTTATGTCCTCTATCTTTTAGCATGAAAACCAAAAACAATTTTCCTTGCAAAGCACAACGGTGTGAATCAGACCCACGTTCTTTCCCTCACAACGCTCTAGCTTGACCTCAACTACCACTTGCACTAACGACGATGG
This sequence comes from Wollemia nobilis, assembly GCA_028583015.1. Taxonomy (NCBI): domain Eukaryota; kingdom Viridiplantae; phylum Streptophyta; class Pinopsida; order Araucariales; family Araucariaceae; genus Wollemia; species Wollemia nobilis. The sequence goes on from JAQPPZ010001340.1 coordinate 3,232,504, forward strand.
TGGAACTTCTTGATGGGGAGCCACAAATCGCTTACACCAAATTCTCAATTCTCATTCATTACACTTGGAAAAATTTACAATGATGGCAGCAGTCTGCCAAATAAACTCCTTTATCCCAAAATATAGTTTATTTATTTATTTTTTTTCTATTACAACATCTTCCGCCCAGGAAGAAAAACAGCCTAAACAGGTCCAGAATGGCCCTCTTGCCTTCACGTCTGCAACTGTCTCAGTAGTTTTCCGACCATTCTGCATGCCTTCGCTTCCCCTTTTAAAATATTTGGCGTGACTCTCTGTTTCCCTTTTCTGACCCTTCGTTTCATTTCTCGTGCCTCTTCGTTGTCTTGGCTTTCGAAACTTCTTTCTTTCCGACTCTGGATCTTCGTCTACTTTCACTGCATCTTGGTGCCACATGCTGTTCAGTGCTGCCACTATAGACTCTATCCGCCTGTCAACCAATGATGACGTTTGGTATACCCAATGCTCGATAATTTCCTCTATAACGGCCCCTGTAGCCGCCTGCCCTTTCTTTTCTTTTGTTTGGTCGCGAAAATGCGACGTGTCGCGATATCGCGACATTTTTGCTTCTCTGCCTTCCTGCCCCTTTTCGAGTCATGAAAATGCGACATGTCGCGATATCATGACACTTTTGCTTTTCGGCCTTCCTACCCTTTGCGAGTCGCAAAAATGTGACATGTCGCAATATCGCGACATTTTTGCTTCTCTGCCTTCCTGCCCCTTTTCGAGTCGCGAAAATGCGACATGTCGCGATATCGCGACACTTTTGCTTTTCGGCCTTCTTGCCCTTTGCGAGTCGCGAAAATGCGACATGTCGCGATATCGCGACACTTTTTCTCTCCTGCGCCTCCTCTCGTCTTTTGGTCGCGATAATGCGACATGTCGCGATATCGTGACACTTTTTCTCCTTTGTGCCTTCTCTCGTCCTTTGGTCATGAAAATGCGACATGTCATGATATCGCGACACTTTTTCTCCTTTGCGCTTTCTCTCGTCTTTTGGTCGCGATAATGCGACATGTCGTGATATCGCGACGTCTTTCTTTTCCGGCTCTTCCTTGCCTCTCGGGTCGCGAAATCGCGACATGTCGTGATATCGCGACAGTTTCCTTCCTTGCTGTCTTTCTGCTCCTTCGGTCACAATTTCGTGACATGTCGTGAAATCGCGAAATTTTCTTCTCTGGCCTTTCCTGTCTTCTTTCGGTCGCGATTTAGCGACATGTCACGAAATCGTGACATTTTTGCTCCGCGCCTTCTCTCTCCTTCCTGAGTCACGAAAACGCGACATGTCATGATATCGCGACACTTTTCTTTGTCACGATATCGCGACATCAAGGCAAACACTTAGAATTTTTTTTTTTTTTGTTGATGCAAGATTGCTCTGCTGCCACCGGATGCTCTTGCATCACTTCTTCCCCACATGCTTGCACATAAACCCTTGTCTTTTCTTTCAAAATTAAATGTGAAATCTTTCTTTTTAGCATATACATCAAAATTTGATTTTCTAATTTTAAGCACTTCAAGGTCTCGACTCATTTGGTCTTTGCTTATATTGGCAGTCTACTATCATGATGATGATACAATATATTTGACCCTTGAGTTCCATTATGGCATTCAATTTGAAGAGTTGTTCCTACAACTTGTGCATTATCGTCACCATTGCTTGATAATGGGTCTTAGGGGGTATTTACTAAAAATAGAAATGCTAGTTTTAGTAGTTACTATTTTTAGTAAGGTTATCGAAAGAGTGTGCATTATGGTCACCATTGCTTGATAATGGGTCTTAGGGGGTATTTACTAATAATAGAAATGCTAGTTTTAGTAGTTACTATTTTTAGTAAGGTCATTGAAAGAGTGTATGGGTGCTATATAACAAAATAATCAACATAATGAGACAATTGCAATGAGCTATATCCCAAAATGATATTTTTTGGTAACCCATTTTTAAAATATAATTGGGGTTTTTAGGTTGCATATATGCTTCAAAAATTTTAGAATTTTATTTTTTGTCCTGACTTATCATCCCATGAGCTCTACTCTTGATAAGGTAAGTAGGGAATGAATGTACTCTAGGTTAGGGTTTGTGTACTCTCCATAGCCCTCTATTATATTATAATAGTGATATGTAATTCTCAAACCAAATTTTAGGCCACTACTCAAGGAGGATTCCACACATACCCTTGAGTGCACTACCCACCTCTTTGATTAGTACATGAGCGTGATATTCTTGAGTGTTGTACTCATTGTACTATGGATTTACATGATCCAATAACTTCCTATATATGAAGGTTTGGCTTAGGGTTCCTAAAAGGGGCCTCCCGATAAATGTGAAGTATGTGGGAGCTCAATTTCATAAATGGGTGCTATTTGAGGCCTGGGCATTGGAGCTTGATTACCCATAACTTCACTAGATGCTTTATGGGTAATCTAGCTTAGCCAATAATGATAGCTCCTCCATGTTATTTTAAAATGACCATAACACCATTTCTAACCTACAATCCTAGGGCTAACATAATATTTTCTCACAACATAAGCTTACCATGCCTTGGAAAAGGCTCTAATACCACTTGCAATGAACCTCTTCTTGTCATACAAGTATTTCACCTCAAAATTCTTAGTGTAGAGCTATAATAAGATAAGAAATTCAATGCCAAAGATAATCCTAGCTATGATTACACATAGTATTGATAAAGACAACGCTAGTATCGTATATCTAATAACATAAGCATTCATTAAAGGAAACATGGAAAATAAATGAAAATAATTGTAGGGATTTGGGACAAATAATATTACTATCATAGGCCCTCTTCGAGGGGGAAACCTCCTTACAAAATATGCAAATTCTTCACCAGCTTGTGAGGTTTACATCCTTCCTATTTTATAATTTTTACAAGCATATTTTTTGATATTTTATGACAATATTATTGACTACCAAATTTATGATAATTACATTCATGATACCAAGAGGTTACAATTATAATTCTATGAAAAAGTAGTTATATTCATGATTCTATGACACTCTCCTAATTTACCACAAGGTCCACTTTACATACAATATCATATGCCCCTATGAACCACAAGTGTCGGGTTTGTAACGAATACCTAATAAATTTATAATCTACATGCAACAACATAACACATATTGAATCTTCAACAAATCTATCAAGGAACTAAGTTTTATTTTTTAAAACTATAATAATCAACAATTTGTTGAACTAATTTTTGTCATCTCTGATTGTCTTGGTTGGAACAATGGTGCATGGAGCGACACAATAGGGCCATAATTGAGAGCGTAGAGTTTGGCTCAATCGGGAGCCTTCATGAGTTTTTTACAAGGCTAGATTCTTGTTATTATTTGGCACACTTACACTCAAGAGGAAAAGAGATGCAAGAAATAAAAGTAATAACAACTCAATAAAAGAAAAGGGTGGCAATGCGCCTAAAGATCTACTAAGATCTCCCTGCATAACAAGCTTGGACGGTGTGTTCCAGTGGTGAAAACTTCTTGTCCTTGATATAGTTAAGGACAAATGAGTTTTACCAACATACATACGCATAAGAAAATAGGTCTGCAAGAGAGTCATAGATGACTAGTCCAAGAATTGACGCATGTCTCACATACATTCACATGCAAGTAAAACCCAAAAAATAGGTAAAAACTACAAATACATACACACATAAAAATGGGTTGATGGAGAACCACAAATGGCTAGTCCAAAAATTTACGGAGGCCTCTATATATATGTAAGTAATTGTTTACAAATATTGTGCTAGAAGCAGGGTTCGACTTGCTCATGAGCCACTCAAAAGTTGATTGCATTACAAAAAGGAATGAAAGAAAAGCTTAAAAAAAATTACAAATGCAAACTTGTCTATCCTTTACAATGCTTAAACTACTATTTATAGATTACAAAGAGGAGGGTTTTCCTCCAAAACTCATGTAGAGATTTCAAGATGACTACTGCTTTTGATGTCGGGTCATATCTTGTTTAAGTTAGTCCTTTCGATGTTCTCTAGATATGGTATCAAATACAAAATGGTTTCAAGTCCTTGGATGAACAACTACCATCATTATTTCCAACTACCCTTTTTTGGGAATCCCCACAATTTGGGTGTGGAAGATTTTTTGCTTTGAATGCTCTAGATTTAGGAGTGACTTTGTTGTGGCTTCCTAGCTACTGTCATCCTTTTTGAGAAATGTGTTACATTACTTTTGTAGGAAAGGACAATACTTCCAAAAGATCACACACCTCAACAAATATTAGATTTTCAGGATGTGGCTTTTCTTCAAAAATTTTCCTCATCACCCGATCTTTGATTTTTCTAACCTTGGGATTTTTGATCATCGAACCCCACTATCGGAGCTTTTGATTTTTTTTTGATTAGAATTTACAAAGGTTTGGTCTTTAGAACTTATCCTTGTTGGCTCTCCAACCCTTGGATCTTTTGATTGGGGTTTTCTCCTATGCTTGTTCATTGCTTTTGCTTCTATTTTTTGTTGTCACAAAATGGTGTAGTGAGAACTCACTATAGTTCTAGCGACTTACAGCAGATATTTATCTTGCTAAAGATATGAAACCCAAAGAAGTGGGTGCCTTAGTTCGTTGGGTGTGAAGTTAGGAAAAGTACCCCTATTGGAATAGAAGTGAAGGTGGAAAATTTAAAAATTAATATGCATATTTACATCTCTGCAACTGTTAGGACTTCTATAATCTCATGAAACCGAGACTACTCATATCTTAAATGTGATACATATGTACAAAGTTTTTAAGTGGGTAGCCTTTATCCATTGGGTATAGAGTCAAAAGGGGCCCCCACTAGCTGCTCAAGTCCTTTCTTCTTTTGCCTTTTATAGTTCCTTGGATAAAGGATATTTACCCATATTGGAGTGGGACTTAAAAGCAACTTTATTGGTAAAAATGGGTAGGTTCCAGTAGTGGTCCCTTACTTGTTGTTGGCATCACCCGAGTATGGTCCCCATTCATTGGTTGAGCTTCTTGATATCTCTTTGTCCCTATGGATGAAGGGGATATTTGCATGTGTTGGCCCATCCTTTTCAAGGGGATCTTTGTCCAAGATGTCAATCACCCATTGTTTATCCTGGTATTCAGAGGGGTAGAAGAGGTATGATCCAAAATTTTCCTCTTTGTCATGGGTCTGATCAGATCTTGATTGAGTTGCAACTCCATGCCTCTCTTGATGAATGTGGAGAGGCCCCTTTGATATCTGATCTTGCTATTTGGAGGTCTTGCAAACCTCTTATTTGGCCTCTAGAGGCATGTTTTATATCCTCCATCCTAGTGTGTCCATAGAGGGGTTGCTTGGCTCAAGTTCTACTCTATCTACCTTTTCTTTAAATTCATCCATGATCAGGGTAGTAAGCTGGTCCCAATCAGTGACTAAATGTGGATATAGATAATCATATCTTTGTGAACCTTACCTTTTAGTGAAGCCACTAGTAGTCTGAGTGCCACATCATGCTCTATGATGTTGTGCACCTGGTAAATGAAGACTATTTCTTGTAAGTGCTCCATTGGGGATGTCAAGCCTTCATTGATGTATTCTGATAGGATCTTTAGTAGTTATTTTGAAAACTTCCCTCAAACAAATAATGGTTTTGGAGGTTAGTGGACTCTTATCTCCCTCGGTAGGGGATAACATAGGAGGTGGGACGACCATCTTGGATATATGGGTCCTTTAAATTGTAGTAGAGTCGCTAGGTGAATGTGGCTTATGATCTAAAATATATAGATCAAGGCCTTCACCAGGAACCTCAATCTAATATCTTCAACAAATGTTTATTTTGGAGTGGATTCGCCAAGTGAGTTAGAGGTACTTCAACAAGTAGGGGTAGGCATAGACCCTCACCAAGTCAAAGTCTAACTTGTTGTCATGATTATGAGACCAATAATGTCACTTGGGTCCTACTAGGCATGTCATTAAACTATTGTCATATTTGATTGTCTCGATCGAAACAATCGTACCTTGTATGGAGTGACATAGTAGGACCAAAATTGAGAGCATAGGGTTTGGCTTAATCAAGGGCCTTTGATAGTTTTTACAAGGCTGAATCCTTGTTATGATGTGATATTTTTGATGCACTTAGAATCAAGGGGAAAAGGGATGGGAGAAATAAGAGTAAAAATAAATAAATAAAAGAAAAGGGTGGTGATGCGCCAAAAGATCCACTAAGATCTCCCTGCATAATAGGCCTAAACACTATGTGCCAATGGTGAACACTTCCTCTCCTCGACACAATTAAACACATACGAGTTTTACCGACATGCATGCATATAAGGAAATGGGTTTGCAGGAGAGCCACAAATAGCTTATCCAAAAATTGACGCAGGTATCCCACACACACATGTAAGTAAAATAAAAAAAATAGATAAAAAGTACAAACACATACACACACATAGAAATGGATCAGTGGAGAACCACATATGTTTAGTCTAAAAAATGATATAGGCCTCCATATACATATATGCAAGTAAGTTTTTACAAAGATTGTGTCAAAAGTAGGGGTTTGCTTTACCCATAAGTTGCTTAAGAGCCAACTGCTCCATAGAAATAAATGAAAGGAAACCTTACAAAAACATACAAATACAAACTTTATGATCCTTTACAATACTAGAACTACTCCTATTTAAATATTACAAAGAGGAGGATTCCCTCCAAAACTCATGTAGAGGTTTCAAGATGACTGTTGCTTTTGATGTCGAGTCATGTGTTGTTTAAGTTATCAGTCCTTTTGAGGTTATCCAGATCTAGTATTTTAAATGTCAAATGGTTTCAAATCCTTGGATGAGTAACTACCATCATTATTTTCAACTACTTTTTTTTGGGAATCCCCACAATTTGGGTGTGGAAGATTTTGGCTTTTAATGCTCTAGATTTGGGAGTGGTTTTGTCATGGCTTCCTCGCTACTACTATCCTTTTTGAGAAATGTGCCACATTCCTTTTGCAAGAAAGGAAAGTACTTCTAGAAGATCACACACCTCAACAAGTCTTATATTTTCAGGACATGGTGGCTTTTCTTTAGAACTCTTCCTCACCATTTGGCCTTAGGAATTTTTTGACTTCAAGATTTTTGATCGTTGAATCCCAACGTATGAGCTTTTACTTTTCTTTTTGTGATCAAAATTTACAAAGCTTCAATATTCAGACCTTATTCTTACTGGATCTCTGACCCTCAGACCTTTTGATTAGGGTTTTCTCTTGCACTTGTTCATTGCTTTTTCTTTCATTTTATTGCCATAAAATGTAGTGAGATCTCACTATAGTAATCCTTCAACTTCACTATTCATATTTTAATGTACCAACACAAGCTATAAATACAGTATATCATTAAGAAGCAACCCTCATATTGGAAGTACTATTGTCAACATTACTAGGACCAACATCTAGAGTAAAACTTTCATGGTTTTTCTAAGCTAAAATATGCATATACTCATTGACAAAAGAAAAACATTTTTGTTGTAAAATCAATTTATCAAGCATACTACATTTACAAGTAAAAAATAATACAAAGTATCAAAGATACCCTATACTAATTTTAATTTTCATAATTTATCCATGAAACTATAACCACTTGTTCACTTAATTCATTTCAGAGAAAATATAAGACAATAACACTTTCACAAGTAACCAAGGAGAGAGTGAAATAATAATATTAACACTATTTTCTAAGCATGCTTACCATATGATCAAACTATACAACCATTTTCAAAATTCTTAATTTAGGTATGCCACTTTGCATATGATGATAATGAACAAATCCTAGCAAAGTGTCCTACAAACAAATCTATGGCAACATAAGGTTATGTTGTTGCCGAAGCTAAAGCTATGTGGAGAGGACTATCCCTTGCAAAGAATTATCTTGGTAGGGTGATTGTTGAAGGAGATTCCTTTAATATAATCAATTACCTAAGGAACAATAGTAATCCTTCATGGAGATTTAGGGATTGCATTGAGGAAGCAAGGATTTTAATTCTCAATCAACAGGAGACCATATTTCAACATACTTTTAGAGAAGCCAATAGGGTAGCTGATAAATTGGCAAATCATGGAGTCAACATAACTAGCCTGATCACTTGGACATATGGCCTCCCACAAGCGGTTAGTGACATCGTGGACCAAGAAAGAACTCAAAATATCAACAACAATGAAGATTAATCAAATGGTTTTATTTGTTTTACCAATGACCCACCTCAACACCCCTATTCCCTCAAATAAAAAATGACATTTCCCAATTGAATGATATGGTGGACACTCACAGATTTTTGCAGTGCCTTACATATTCTGTTTTTCACAAAAATTTTACTGAGGCAAATCTGGAGGACACAAAGGCGTCTGAGGTCAACACTAAGGTCAAGGACAAGGACGTGGTAAAGGATGACACAAAGGATGGAGGTATCAATGCAGGCGAGGAGGACTAGCATCTTCCTTCTTTTGCTTGATGATAGTTTTGGTGCTTCCCTACGTGGGGTCTTTTTCTCTGACGCTTTGATATTGTCTTTCTTGTTTGGCACTGCATCCTCTTTTTTCTTCTATTTTAGTCTTTTTTCAACATCCTTAAGCTGTGGTTGTAAGCACATTTTGGGGTTTCTTGTGAAAACCCGTTTTGAATTAAATTTTTAACTTATAAAAAAAAGGTTAATTTTTTCCTATTGATACCCAAAAAAATTGATAAAATCCAAAAAAATATTTAAAAATAATCATAGATCTAACTAAATTAATAATTGCATCTTATTACAAAATGCAAATAATAGAATTCCTTTACATTCATATAATGGTTAACAAAAAGTATCATAACAAATCCTTTGGAATGTAAACTAGAGCTTTCACAAAGAAATCAACTCATAAATTCACATATGAAAACCTCTTTTGTTCTATATTAACATAATAAAATACCTAGAAGTGAAAAGTCAATTTTAACATTATGTATAGTATTGCCATTAATAAAAAACCTTCTATGGGCAAGAGCATTACAAATAGGGTTACCCATAAAAGTAAAATATAATTTTTCTTTCATCTCAATACAACACTAATATCAAGTGCGAGCCATGATTGAGAAAGGATGAGGTGTGAGTAGGAAGGAGGAATCTTAACTAGGAAGTAGGAAGGAAAGTGCGAGCAATAAGCGAGTGCTACTTATTATTGTTCTAGATCTTAGGAGAAACTAAAAACTAAAAGATTCATGTGAAGAAAATCTAGGTAACATGGAAGCAAAGTCATTTTTGAAAGTCCTTACTAGAAGTAAGGATGGCTTAGTTGGAAGGATGCCCTAGTTGGAAGTATGGATGCCCTAGTTAGAGATAAGAGGAAGAACGAATCAAAGGAAAACCCTATCTAGATAGTAGATACTACACCAGAATTTATTATCAAGGATAAGATAACTGAACATGATATAATAGTTCTTGAAACTAAAGGTTTTATATGCAAGTTCCATGGATATTGGCTAGGCTTTTTTGAGATTCAAGATTGGATCAAGTGGAAGTGGGAATTGAATTCAAATTTCTCCATGACTTTTTATTCAAAAGGATTTTTCCTCAGTATCTTCTCCATTTCAAAAATAAGGAATAAAATAATAGATGGAGGCCGTTGCTTAGGGGTAAAGATGCATTATATTTAAGACCATGGAGTGAATTATTTTTGAAGACGTATACTATTAAAAGTATTTAAGTGTGGATTAGGCTTTTTGGACTTCCTTATCAAATCATGAATAAGGGGGTTTTGAATAATATTGGCAATGCTCTAGATAAGTTCATCTAGGAGGGACCAACTACTAAGGAGAGAAGGCATGTTGTATATGCTCGTGTATCTATTGCCATGGCTATTTCAAAATCTTTACCATAGTATATTAAGATTAAATCCAAATCAAGAGAATGGGATCAACAAGTGGACTATGAAAACATTGAATTTTGATGTCATAAATATTATGAAATTAGACACATGGCCAAATATTGCAAGAAAAGATGATGGAGAAAGAAACGATTTTTTTTGGGCATGAGGTAAAATTCAATATGAAACAAGGAGATCATATCATAAGAGAAAATAAATCAAATCAAGGGTTTTCCACTCCTAAGAAGTGGTAAGAAAAACCACTCTACATCATCAAATGACAAAGGCCATTATAGTTCACTCAAATCAACCATTAGAAGAAAAAACAATACAAGAGATGAGGAAGTACAATGCATAAGTTCAAATATAGGAGTTAATGATGCAAAGGAATATGAGTAAAATTTTAAAGCGAATAAGATGAAGGAGGTCAAGGTTAATCCAGGTAAATATTTATTTTCCTCAAGCAACATAAAATATTCTCATTTCAATTAAAATGAAAGCAGTACATATGTATCCATTGCACTTTAGGGGTTTAAGAGTAGCACAATAAAGAAAAATATATGAATAATATTCAAGGAAATTTAGGGTTTCTTGGGCAACATAAGAAAGTAATGACTATGGAGGATCATATGTGCACTTTAGGGTCTTTGGGGCAACATAAAGAAGACACTATTTGAGGCTATTTCTTACATTTTAGATTCTTTAGAGCAACATAATTATTTAGAAAATAAGTCTCATTATGAACAATGTAGAAAATAGAAGAGATTGATGAAGATAAAAGTGTTGGTGGAAATGGATAAAGGAGAGGAAGATCATTAAAGCATGGAGAAAGAGAAAAATAAACTCAAAAGGATATCAATACTAGGAAGCCAAATAAAAATATCACAGAAGTGGTGCTAGTCCCACTAATAAAAATAAAAATATGATTATAAAAATAATATCATGGAATATTAGGGGTATGAATAAGATCCCTAAAAAATATTTATTAAGGAATTAATAGGTTTTTATAGTCCTAAGTTTATTTTAATATAAGAAATAAAATTAAGTAGTGAGGAATGTAAGGATGCTTTTAATTTTTTTTGGAAGATGGGTGTCTAGCAGTTTTTTCTATAGGAGCTTTAGTCAATATTACAACAATATGGGAAAAACACAAATGAGATGGAAAATTTTTAGAAGCAAAAAGTAATTGGGCTGCTGGACTATTTTGTAGGAAAGAGATACAAGTCAAAGTTGGGGTTATAAATGTATATGCTCCAACTATAGTCACTCCTCTGAAGGATGTTAGAAGGACCTTAGCATATATTTGTGAAACATAATGATGATTCATAATTATGATCTATGGATTCTTGGGTGTGATCTCAACATAGTTCTACCTCCTTTGGTGGTACTCTAGGATGGTCTAGACCAATTCAAAACTTTAATTCATTTGTAAATTCAAATGGACTTTGGGATATTAGTCCTTTAAGTTTTTAATATACATGGGATAATAGACGCATTGAGAAAACTTATAGCAAAAATATTAGATAGATTTTTGTTATCCAATACATGGTTGTAAACATAGTATACAATCTATTTAGATATTTTATCATTGCCAAGACCAGATCACAAACCCATTCTTTGGCTTTGTGATTTACCTAACAATGGTCATCCAAATCCATTGCATTTCCAGTCTTTGTGGCTTCAAGACCTTGATTTCTTCCAAACGATAATGTTATGGTGGGATGAAGCAAATTTTGAAGGATCATATATGTACATGTTTGTTCAAAATATGAAATATTTAAAGGAGCAAATGAAGATTTGGAATGCTAAATATTTTGGTAACATTTTTAAAGAAAAGAAAAAAATTGAATCTAATCTAAAAAATTTACAATAGATAGTAGAAATAATTGGAATGGATTAGGATTCTTATGTGAAAGAAAAACAATTACTTTCTAATTATCATAGTACATTGAAAAAGGACTCATATTGGTTCCAAAACTCTAGGAAGAAATAGATCAAGGATGGAGATAGAAATACATTTTTTTTCATGCTATAGTAAAAATATTTTTTTCTTTTTGTCACAAAAAAATATTTTAACTCTATATGGAAGAAATATTAAGAAATAAGAATATATAAGGAAGTGATTAATTATTTGAATTTGTTTTGTTAAATACTAGGCAAGATAAGGACGCTTAAAATAAAATTTTACAAAATATTCCACCAATTATCACATAGGGATAAAATAAACGTTTGATGAAGAATATATCTATGAAGGATCTACTTGAAACATTTTTTCCTTTTCTTCCTAACAAGGCACCTCATCTTGATGGATTTCCTACAATTTTATTTAAAAATATTTGGGGTTTATTGAAGAGTGATATGTTGGTTGCAGCTGAAAAGTCCTGGAAAAGGAAGGATAAAAGAAGTGAGATCAATACCACTTTTATTTCATTGGTTCCCAAGAAAGGTGAGACCAAATATTTTGATAATTTTCACCCAATAAGTCTTTGTAATATGATTTTATAAGATCATTTCAAAAATTATGCCAAACAGGTTGAAAGGCATTCTAGATTATGTTATCTCAGAGGAACAAGGTGATTTTGTTTATGGTAAACAAATTCTTTATGGTGTATTCATTTAATAGGAGGCCATAAATTATTTTCATTCCACAAAAAAAACTAGGCATGATTATGAAATTAGATATGAACAAAGCATATGATAGGGTTCCATGGAGTTTTCTACATGATGTTCTCAAAAAGCTTGGTTTTGTTTACAATTGGTGTGAACAGAATAGATGTTGTTATAGCTCTCTAAAATATTCTATTTTGATTAATGGTTCTTCTGAAGGTTACTCTAAGTCATCTTGTGGACTCTTCCAAGGTGATCCACTATTTCCTTATCTGTTCATTATTCTTGCGGAGGCATTAGGAAGAGTTTTTAAAAGAAAAAGTGAAAGGAAAAATCAAAGGTATCCAAGTTACAAAAAATGGTCCCTTCGAATATCATCTCTAATTTATTTATGATAATTTTCTTTTGGGCCATCCATTACCTAGCGAGGTCATGGAGTTTAGATTAATATTATCATACTATGAGAAGGCTATTGGATAGTTAGTTAATACTACAAAATGCAAAATATTTTTGTTAACATTGCCCTAAATTTAAAACAATTTACTATGTATATTTTAGGGTTTACAATTGATTTTTTTTAATCAACATACTTGGGTATTTATTTGTCTCATAAAGGAAATAAAAAGGAGATTTGGGTCTCTTGTTTGTATTTAATGAAAGCTTGTTTTACAGGTTGAAAAGGTAAGTTCTTAACCATGTAGGAGGGCTACAACTCATAAATATTACATTACATTTCATCCCTATTTATATGATGTCACTTTCAAGATTGTAATATGTATAACATTATAAATTGATTAAATTCAAAGAGGTTTTCTTTGGAAAGAATGCAAGGAAAAATTTAGGTTTGCAAAGAAAATAATTTTGGAGATGCAAACTTGTAGAATTGTAGACTTTTGAAATTATTCAAAGATCAAGGAAAGAATTGGGTAAAAATGTTACTTTAAAAATATATAGATTCTGTTTATGAGATAAAACTATTTAGAAAAATAACCCTACCCAAAGGATTATCGACATGGAAGTTCATATCAAATAGTTTACAATTGATCAAAAAACATATTAGATGATTAGTCATTGAGGGGAATTATGCAAATTTTTGGTTTGATACTTGGTTGAAGCCTTATCCTCTTATCTTTGACTCAAAATGACAACCATTTGCTTGGGCATGCCTATATTGTAAAGGTCCAAAGGTCAAAGAATATTTTAAAATGAGCAATAACTCTAGATAATATATTTCTATTAGTAACTTGGTTTAAGGAGAGGAACTCAAAAAAATTGTAGATGAACTTCAAAAGATGCTTCAAGAGTTTTATTTACTAATTTTTACTCAAAGGATGAGTTGGTAGAATCTATCGAAATATGGTGGATACTTGGTCAAATTGGGGTACGAGGATTTAGAGCAATCAAATTTTTCTACTCCTAAATGTTTTCCTTGGAAGAATGTTTGGTCACTAGAGGCTCCTTTTAAGACCTCAACATTTTTGTGATTAACAATCCAAAATAAGATTCTTATAGGAGAGAGTCTACAAAGAAGAGGATATCATGGAACTTTTAGATGTGCCTTATGTGAGAAGGATTTAAAAACATTAGACCATTTACTTATTTAGTGTCCATTTGCTCACAAAAATGGGGTTACTTTTTTAAAATATTAAAATATATCGGGTAGCTCCATCAACATTGAAAGAGTTGATGAAATATTAAATTAATTATTTCAAAGCTAAATAATTATGTAATTTGTGGAGAATTGGCCATGCCATTATTTGTTGGAATTTATGGCATGGAAGGAATAATAGGAATTTAAAAATAAATCTCAAAATTATGTCAAAGTTTGGAACCGTATTATTGTCTCTCTTGTAGAATGATTAAAAGCATGATGCTCATCATAGGAAGTCTCAACTACAGAAAAAGAGGTAGTAACAACTTGGTTATAGAATTTGAACATATATGGAAGTCATTTGTGATAATGAAATTAAAGCAAAGGATCTACTTTGATCTAGGTTAAATGAAAATATCCAAAAATTGGGTTCACCAAAATTAATTTTAATGGTGCTTCTAAAAGAAATTTAGGAAAATATAATGAAGGTGGTGTTTTATGAAATAATAACGATAAAATTCTCCTCACTTAGAATCATATGGAACTTTAACTATGTAGAGGCTAGGACACTTCTTATAGGGATTTAAATTGCAATAGAAAAATGACTGATATTATACCAATTGAGGGGGATTATCAAATTATCATTAATACTATCAACAAAAGTAGATGTAGGGATTGGATAAAAAATAATATTATTGTTTATGTCCATCATCTATTATTAGAGGTAATCTCTTGGAAATTTGAGCATATTTATAGAGAAAAAATAGGTACCAAATAATTTAGTCAATCGTGGTGTTGATATTCATCTTGATGAAATTCAAATTTTAGAAGGCGAGAGCTTATTGTGGAAACATAACACTTTGAGGAAGATGAAGAATATATTTGATAAAAAAATAAATGAAAAATATCTATGATAAAAAAACATGATGGATATGGTTTAATTGACCTAACAACAAATATAATATTTTGGTATTTTTATGGGAGTAGCCCCCAGTAGAGGCCATAGATAACTTATTAAAAAAAATAACACTAACATTCATTCTCATATAAGTTCACATTAGACCTTTTTACATTTCCCTTTACAAAAGTCCAAACATATGTAGTTCATATGGTAGTATGTAATTACTATACAATTGTTTTTAATAATCATACCAAATTTTATGGCCTTTTTAATCATCTTATATAATTTACAATGAGGAATGAATAATATCAAGGATTAAAACACAAAAACTCTATCATGAACTAGAGAGAGAAGACAATTCACTTGCTTGCTTATATGTGAGTTTTTGAGTTTATTGTTTACATTTTTTTGTTGGAATGTAAAAATGACTCTTTTAAAAATAGCTAAGGTAAAGAGGGTTTTTGATAAAATACTAAACCCATTCCTAAAATAAGAAAAATCTATAAAAAGCAAGAGGATTTATATTGAGAAAGTGTAAGGAAAGTATATTATTTTCTTCACCTAAGCCCCATGCAATCTGGCTAATTCTAAAAATCTTTAAAGAGGTCAAGACTTTTGATGGTGTTGCTTAATCATTATTAGTAAAAGGTTAAGAGTGGTCAAAATCTTATCCTCCTTATTAGGATGAATTTTACTAAGATTGGGATGGATGAAGTTTAATCACATGTTGGATCAACTTCTGCAAACTTGGTTTTTGGAGAAAGCCCTATTTACTATTTTATTTTGATATAAATAATTTCTCTAACATTTGCATAGATAACTTCAACATATTGGACCAAGAATATCAATATTAAAAAAACATGATGTTAGTGAATATTATTGAATAAGAAGTTGATACTTGCATTGTGTATGGATCAAAAATTCCTTTGGCTTCAAAGAGAAATTCTTGCTAGAGCTATTGGTTAGTTTATGAAAACCTTGAGACCATAAATGCATCACCAATTTTTCCCATCAGTGCAATTGGTATCTATGTAAGGGTTTAGAGGGAATTGAGGTCTCTAAACACTGTCTTCCATAGATGCATGGCTAATTTTACCCATCAACACTATTATTATATACAAAGATGAATATAGGTAAGACAAGACCTCTAAAGAAGTAAAAATTAAAGTCAACAACCATGGCATGCTAGACATTTTTATTGCTTAAAAAATTGAACCTTAGATCACATATAGACACTTGAGCGATGAAGAGAAAGGTGGGTTAGAATTACATATGTGGTAGGTATATAGAAAGTCATACTAGAGCCCAAATGTTGATTTAGAAAATGGTCACCCACTTTCCTAACTAGTTTCAATGCTACAATTAATTAGGCATATACCTTTATGTAGGTAATTCACTCTTTCTAAAAAGGAAATTGCTCTTCAAGGTGTGAGGTCAGGGAAAGATGACATGAGAGTTGAAAATCAACTTATAAAGTGATATTTTATACTTATATGATGTCAATTAAGAGTTAGAAAGTTTCTAAAGGCATATAGAACCAATTTAGAGTCAAATAGTTATAGCAAAGCATCAGTTTTATCAAAGATGCCACATAAAGATCTTTAAGTCATTTTTAAAAATCAAAGCTACACTTTGTGAAATTCAATTAAACTTATGAACTTGTTTTATCAATAATAGAAACACTATGTAAGAGGTATATGGATTTATTATGTCATTTGACCTTTTAATTTATGAATGAATAGTATCTATGACATTACCATCTCACTTTCTTTTATTCCTTTCTTTTATTATTGAAGATTATTTATAGGTTGGGTCACACTAATGTTATTCAATTACCTTCAAATATGATCATTGATCAACACTAATCTTACTAGGATCACAATCATAATTTTTACTGTATTTTGCTTTATTTTCTTGCACCCATTTTCATTCTATATTTCATGCATTATATTAGTTTAGTTTAGCAAGATTAGTAGGGAGTTGACCTGAACCTAAAGGTAAAAAAAGATACATTATTTTCTTCCAATTATGAAGATGTGATATTTGGCACATACCTTTACATAAGTTCAACAATTTGTGTACCTAATAACTATTACTTAAGTGTGCGAATGTTAAAAGGATTTTATTAGAAGCTTATGAATCATGTTTAGAGTAGTGCAATATATTGCATTAGATTTTGGTATTAGAAGTATAGGATCTTATACTAGGAACCTAACTTTTAGTCCTTTATTTTTATCCCCCTTCAATTCTAAATAGGCATTATAAATAGGAAAAACCCTAGACATGTTGAGTAAATGCTATTTGATAATTGTAATAATTTTGTCTTGACACGCACATCACCATTTTTGATAAGCTCTACCACCTCATATGGTACCATCCACCTCTGCATCAACTTACCCTTCCATTATTGGAATATGGAATCATACAGTAACACCCATTCTCCTTCCTTTAACTGCTTAACTTAATGTGGTGGTCATGCCATTGTTTCCTTTGCCTTTGGATGATTTTTGTATTTTTTAGGGCATCTAATCGATATTCGTCCAACTAATTTAGCTTCCAAATCCTCTACCTTTATGCATTGTCTAGGATTAGGTTCAACTCCACTACAGTTCTAAGAGTTTTGATTTCAAACTTGATGGGCATCATCACACTCTTATCGTATACCAGTTGGAATGAAGTAAAACCTATGGTTGTTTTCCATGTAGTTTTGTATGCCCATACTGCCTTCGATAGTATTGCAGTCCAATATTTCATGTGTTGTTGCACGGTCTTTGTAAGAATATTCTCTAGCACCCTGTTGGTCATTTACACCTGTCCATTTGCCTTAGAATGGTAGGGGGTGGTTTTGTTGTGCCAAATATTGTATTGCTACATTAGCTTATGGATTAACTTGGAGGTGAATTGGGGCCCCTGATTCATTGTAATTTCTCTAGGCACCCCAAACCTCATGAAAATTTGAGAAAATAAGAATTCTACCACCATTCCTTCTTTGAAATCCTTTAGTGCCTGTACTTTGATCCATTTGGTTATGTAGTTAGTGCAAACTAGAATGTATCTCTTTTAGATCAATGGTGGGTTGATTGGCTCTACAAAGTCCATCCCCATTTGTCAAAGGGTTCAATGTGCACATGCGATTGGAGAAGAATTTCATCCCTAGGGGTTGGCATGCCCATCCTTTGGCACTCATCACATTGAATGATATATTTAGGTACATATCTGAATAATGTAAACCAATAATATCCAGTATGTAGGACTTTGTACGTAGTCCTCCCTACAAAATGTCCTCCACATGGTTTATTATGGCAAGCTTTGAAATTTTTTGAAAATTCTTGCTCAACAACGCACCTCCTCATAATTTGATCAGGCCTTGTTTTAAAGAGGATGTCATCGATCCATAAGAAAGATGTGCTATTTTCTATTATCGTCTGCTTCTCTTGGGGTGAGAGAGTAGGGGATATTATACTAGTGGCCAAGTAATTTGCTATGTCTACATATCATGGTATTTGCTCATTGATGACAAAAAGGTGTTTGTCAGGAAACTGGTCTTCTACCACTATGTGATCTGATGGTTCAATCTAGATAGGAAGTCTGCTACTACGTTGTCTTTATCGAGTTTATATACAATGGCGATATCGAACTCCTATATGAGTGAGAGCCATCTAATGATTTTACTACTAATTGAGGGTTTGCTCATTAAATATATGATAACCGCATGATCAGTGTGGACGAACACTTTGTAACCTATAATATAGTGACAAAACTTGTTGATGGTGTGAACAACTAGAAGGAATTCCTTCTCCATCACCGTGTAATTAATCTCAGATCTAGCTAGATTCTTATTGACATAATAGATGGTGTAGAATTCTTTACCATCCTTCTATCCTAAGACTACCCAAATCATGTTGTTGGATGCGTTAGAGTAAATATGGAATAGGACGACCCAATTTGGGCCCCAAAGAACTAGGGCAGTAATCAACTTTTATTTCAATGTTTAAAAGGCTCGTTTACAGTCTTTTGTCAAAATGAATCCATTATCCTTGGAGAGTAGTGTGTGTAGGGGTTTAGCGATTTTGCTAAAGTTGGCTATGAATCACCTGTAGTATCCAGTGGAGCCAAGAAAAATCCTCACATATCTCTATGTTTTAGGACTAGGCAGATCCTTAATGACTTTAGTTTTCTTTTTGTCCACCTTGATCCCTTCTGATGAGATGTGGTGTCCCAAAATTATTCCTTCGTGCATCATAATGAAGCATTTTTTTTCTAAGGGATAAATTATTTTCTTCACATCGTCAGAGTGCTCATTCCAAATTGGTCATTGCATCGTCGAAGGTCTCACCATAAATAGTGAAATTGTCCATGTAAACTTCCATGACTTCCCCCATCATGTCTGAGAAGATCAACACCACCCTTTGAAAGGTGGCTGGTGTGTTGCACAACCTGAAGGGCAGGACTCTGTAGGTGAACATCCCCCATGGGCACGTAAACACCATTTTGTCCTGGTTATCTTCTCCAATTAGGATTTGGTTATATCCATTAAATCCATCCAAAAAGGAGTACTTCCTCCCTAACAACATATGCAAAACCCGATCAACAAAAGGTATTTGGAAATGATCCTTCTTGGTTGCCTTGTTTAGTGACCTGTAGTTGATACAAATCCACCATTTCCCATTTTTATTGGGAACCACCACTAGTGGTAACACACATTCACTGTTATATATGGGATAGATAAATCTTGCAGACAAGATCTTTTGTAACTCCATTTTAATGATATCCTTCATGGAAGGATTCATCCTCCTTTGTGGCTTTCTAATTGGAGTCACCTTGTCTTTGAGATAAATTCAATGGGTACAAATATCTGGGTTGATTATTTTCATGTTTGAGTAGTCCCAGATGAAGGCCTGTTGATTCCTGGTCAAAACCTCCTTTAATTCAATCAGCTATGTGGGTGTCAACCCACTTTTGATGTTTAATGTTCTTCCAAGCTCCATTTCGATTTGACTAATGTGGTGATCTTTGGAACTGACCAATGGTGATTCTAGAATAATAGGAGAGAACTCTCCATGGAGAAAACTCATAATAATTCCATATTCATTAGCTTCTTCCTCCAATTCCTTCAGTGCCATCACCAAATGTAGCATTGACAATGATCCTTCATATTTGCTGTCCCACACGTGAAGAACACAAGCTTATACTGAGAGGGGGGTGAACAATATAAGACCATTTTTTACTTTTCTTTTCCAAATAGTATTAATCAATATAATCAATGGAAATATCAATAGCAATAACTAAAGCAATGCATAAATCATCACACACAATAGAGACACTGATTTTAATGTGGTTCACCCAATGTGGGCTACCTCCACAGAGAAAAAATTTCTTCTAAATATTTCTCAATCAATATCTTTGGGAATCCTTACCAATTATAATATTTATGGACCTCTATCCAAAGGAGATGCTGATCCCCTAATCTTAAGTCCATGGATCTCTTCCATAGGAGAACTCTTTTACCTTATGCTCTGGCTAGTGATCTTCTAGAAGACTCTGTCTCTCTGCTGCCCTAACTGGTGGATCTCTCTCCACTTGAAGACTCCTCACTCAGATCTATCTTCAATTATCCTGGCTGTTGGATCTCTATCCATTGAGATTCTATCCTCTGTACTCTGTTACCTACAAAGTTTTTTTCTCAATATTGTACTAAACATAGTCCAATATATCTAGCACAACTCTGCTCAATATCTTGCACTAAACATAGTACATTCGGTCTAGTACAATTTTGCTCAATAGGTCCATAAAAACTACTCAAATCTGCTCAACAGGTCCACACAGAACTTTCTCAAATCTGCTCAACAGGTCCACATAGAACATGCTCAAATCTACTCAACAGGTCCACACAGAACCTACTCAAATCTGCTCAACAAGATCATTCAGAACTTGTCCAAATATGCTCAACAAGCTCACTCAGAACTTGTCCAAATCTGCTCAACAAGCTCACTCAAAACTTGTCCAAATATTCTCAAAAAGCTCACTCAGAAGTTGTTCAAATATGATCAACAAGCTCATTCAAAACTTGTCCAAATATGCTAAACAAGTCCTCTCTAGGACTTGCTCAAATCTGCATAGCAAGCTTCCACAAAAGCTTACTCAAAATCAGTCCACAAGCCTTCTCAAAGACTTGTCTCAAATCTGCTTAACAAGCTTACACAGAACTTGTCCAATATTATAGAATCATAAAGAGAATTGTTAGAGACTCAATATGTTCTATACTTAATGCTCAATCAATATCTTAAGTCAATCTCATAGACACATAAAAAGAATTGTTAGAGACTCAATATATTCTATACTCAAATCCCAATCTCAACAATCTCATGGAAGCATAAAGAGAATTGTTAGAGACTCAATATGTTCTATTCTCAAATATCAATCTCAACTCAATTCATATATAGAATAGTTTGTTTCATGGAACTTGAACAACCACATGCATCCACTTGACTAGGCTCAAACAACTCTACTCAACCAAACACCTCAAGGAACAACACTTTCTTACATACCCTAGTCCAAGCATGTATCAACCAACTCAAAATGTTTCCAACAATGCTCAACCAAAAATCTCACATAACAATGATACTCATGTTCTTTTCTAACTCAAGTTCAAGTTCTTTGTATAACCAATTGGCTTCAACAACAATGCTTATAAAACAAGGTTTAATCACAACTCTCAATCCAGAAAACCTTGAAGCATTAAACCAATCACTTTCGAAAAGGAAACCACAATCAATAATTTTCACTCCAAAGGTATTTTATAATCAACCACCATAATCAATCAATAGGAGAATGTGCCCATACATTTTATGAAGATGAAGAAGCCTCTTTGAAAATCTGCCACAATCACAATATTCTTTTGCCAATCCTCACAAGGGTTAGAAGATCACAAAATAATCAACATTACTCCACTTCACAATAATATTCACCAAGGCTTTTAATTAAAAAACCTTCTTAAGAATTGATGCACAACTTCCTTATCACTCCTAAAACCACTTGTACCATAAAATAACTCAAATATTTTATATCCTTCCTTTCAACACTTTTGCACTTGAAAAATAATCACAAAGCCTTCTTAGACAATATACCACATTAATCAAATATCAAACCTTAGCCATATGAAAAAATTAAATCCACTATACTCTCCATGAAAATCGACGCTTAACACAACCTTAGTAAATTTGAAATATTTCATGCACCCAAAAATTTTGGCAATCGAATTATGGCATACCTTGCAAAATGGCTTCGGGTGGTTTCGATCCTGCGTTCCTCCTTGTCGTGTGCCTCGGGGCATTCTCCACCCACCGTGTGAGCTAGGACTCCCACGTGGAGGATTTAAGCCTTTGAGACTTATATTTTCGTCCTCTCCACCTATGCCTTGAAACTTGCTCCCTTGTTCCACGTGCAGTGCGCAAACGAAATCGAAAGGAGGGAATCGACGATTACGAAGGAGGGGATAATCGAATGCGGATAATACTTCTTGTCACCTACTTGGTTGATAAAATCAACCCCTTTAAATATTCGAACCTTTGCATGATAAAATATATGACGTTGACGGACATGGCAGGAAAACTCTTTTATTTAATTTTAAAATTAAAATTAAAATTTTAAATAAATTAAAATTTAAACTAAACCTTTAAAATTAAATTTCTTCATCATCGGGGCACCTTTTTCGATGAAATAAAAAGCCAACTTGGGTTTTAAGAAAAACCCATTTCAAATCTGTCATCCATAGTTTTAAATAAAACCTTTCCTTGCCTTCCTTGGTTTTCATAAAAATATTTTGCTAAGCTTCCCTTGAAGCTCCTTTTGGAACCAAATTCCATGCATCCCTTCTTGAACATTTGATCAAAACCTTTTCTTCTCATGAAGCTATTTGTGGAGAAAAATCATAGTGCTTACTTACATAGGTCCTTTTGACATAAATGACAATTTTTAGCTTAGGGACTCAAAATTTCCAACACCACGAGCTATCCCAACGTGTCTACGAATTGTGCAAGTGGAAATATTGTCAACCTTTTGATATTTTTACCATTTTAAATGATCATTTGTCCATCACAATAGCTTATGTAGGCATCGGTTGTTGCTATCCATGGAATCCATAGGATGAGTGGATAGCCACCCAATCCTGATTTGGATTGCAAGACAAAGAAATCCATCAAGTACTCCCATGCATCCGCCATCACAATGATATCTTCTAGCATCCCTTTTGGTGCTAAAGTTGAACTGTCGACTAGCTGCAACATCATATTGGTGGATTTTAAATATGTGAGCCTCAAATTCTGCATAGTTTCCTTCGACATGATGTTTATGGATGCACCTAAATTAACTATAGTGTTAGCCAACAAGTAACCATCTATTCTTCCTGTCAAAACTAGGTTGCCTGGATCTGTACATTTAGGGTGGTACATATTTCCCAACATTAAATCAACCTACTTCCTTACTACGTTGATGGTCTAGGCTATCTTTAATCCTGTCTTCCTTAGACAAAGTTACTTGATTGCTATGGTGTAAATAGGAATATCTATGATAGCTTGAAAGAGTGGGATGGTAACGATTAAATTCCTCAAGATTGAAAGGATATCAAACTCAGGTTGTATTGGATTTTTCTGCTCCTATAACCTCTTGGGAAAAGGAGCTTCTATTTTCTCAAAAACCACTTCTTCAATCTCCTCTACAAGAGGTGATTCTTCTATATTATCCTCCTTCTCTATCAAGGGAGGAACTTATACTCCTATCTGCCTACTTGATCTAAGCTAAATTGGATTACAACTAATATTGTACATTGGATACATCTCTCCTAATTGGTACATGGGCTAATTTGCCTTGTTATTTGGATTTATCATTGGCTATTCTGGTAGTTGTGCAGGTCTCACTACAGGAAGAGCTGGTATGCTTTGCTACAGTAGAGACTACACTACATTCTATGGAGTTGAGTTCCACAAATTGTGATTTCTCCATTGCTGCCTAGATTGCTGGTATGACATCCATGGGTGCTGGTTGGAGAGTGAGGTCTCTGGAGGTGCATTCATCCAAGGTGGAAATCCCCACCATCCCATATTGTGTGGTTGAACCTACCCTTGTGGCATGTAAGATCCTCCTCCATAGGGTGATATTCCAAATAGCATATTCCCCATAGGGAGTTTCTACCAGTTCCTTCAGTTACCCAAAAAATAAGCTTCAGTGACTTCAACATCTTCCTTACTATTTGGTAGCTATGGGCATAATCGGGTCTTATGGTTTTATTGGCAAACAATGCACACTTTGACTTTGTTCTCTAGAGATGCATTCCTTGCATGTTTTCCTCTACATTTAGGAAATAAGTAGGCTAGTGTAGCTTCATTCTCTTACTTATTTTTCTCCAGTAGGAGTGTGTCCAACTGCAATGCCAGAGAGGAGAGCATTTCACTCTTCAAATTCTCCAACATATTACCTATCTCTATCTTCGTCATTGAAGTGATTGCCTTCATGGTACTAGAAGCAGGTTTACCTCTTCGTCGTGAGTAGTTTCGACATAGTTGTTGGATGTCTTCCATTGGGTGTTGGTAAATATCACCTCCAAAGATCATGTTGAGTGTTTTGAGAGTTTTTTTGTTAAGTCCCCTCAAGAAAATACTCCCGAGGAACTTGTCGCCTAGCTTTGTATGGGGAGATCTCTATAGATTAAATTTGAATCTCTCCCAACACTCCTCCAAGGATTTGTCCTCCTTTTGCATCATGCTTAGAACCTCCTTGGAGTCTCGCACTTTCCATAAATCTTGGTACTACTATAGGAAGAGCTTTTTCATTTCCTCCCAGGAGACGATCTATTTTTTCCCCAAGCCAATGAACCAGCGTAGGGCTGAGTCATCCAATATTGAAGGGAAGAGCTTCAACTTATGGGTTTCTTATTTGTAATCTATAGATTTGCACAAGATATTGAACTTAAATAAAAATAGGTCAGGATCTTTTATTGGTTATCCCCTAAAGGTAGGAAGAGGGGCAGGGGATATGTTTTCATTTTGGTATCTCCCACACCTTATTCTATCTGAAAAATAAACCAGTCGAAGCCTCTTTTGCTTTAACCATTTTTTATGAAATATGGTCTCTAACGTAGTTTCTATAGCCTTTCAATCGTTTTGAACTTTTTGTATGAGAGCCTGCAAGTCAACTAGTGTTATGGTTTTATCTGCTACAACTTTCTAATACTCTTCATAAGGTGTCATTTCAAACAGAGGATTTTGTATAATCAACTCTTTTCTTGGACAATGGGATGAGGAAGATCTTTGTGTAAAGATGAGGTGTTCAATTCAGTGCACTGTTGATGGTGATTGAGGAGATTCTAACTCAGTCTCAAAATTTTTAGTTGGCTCAGGTTTTTCCTATGGGCTCTACTTAATGAAACGACCGTCGGGTCCTATTTTCCTCAATGGACTCATGCAAAGTCATATGGAAGGTTTAAGGTATTGTAATTAATCTATTATTGGCACTTCCATGACAACGATACCAAAATGTTGGGGCAAAAACACTAGTTAAATATGGTCTTATTTCTATCACAACCCTCTCATTTAAATTGTCAAACTAGGGAACTCATAAGCTTTCGAAGTACCACGTTCAAGGCTAATTACAACACCATTTTGAGATGAGTCCACTAAGCCTATCATTGGGGGAGTGTTTGTGAAATATCATTGATTCATACACACCAATTAAATCATGCATAAATAAAAGTACGATAAAATAAATCACACCACACCATGCTTGGAAAATAAAGGAAAGCAATAAAACACACTTGCAAAAATAAAAATATAATACACTGTAAATAAATGATCTAATATAGAAAGCAATAAAAATTAGGGGAGGAATACTAGCTTGGAGTGCGCCCAAGCTCCAACAACTTCCACCCAACTAAGTTATGAATATAGAACACGAATGGAAGAACTCTCGAGCAAACTTTTATTAATAATATTGTAGTACAATGATAAAATCTTACACACACCACCTACTATCTTCTTTAAAGAAGTCTATGTATTTATATAATACACACAAAACTTCCTGTATAATGATGTTACAATGAAAGATCTGGTTACAACCTCAACTGAGATAGTTTAGTTACTATAACAGGGGTGTGACAAAAATAAGCAACAACTTTCATATTTTTTTGGGGATAGTAGATTTTTAGGTTCAATCTCTCTGTTGCTCGTGTTCTACTTTGTCAAGTGGTTGTGCATTTCCTACAATACGAATGGGACAGCTTATGTGTTCAACAACTCTCCAAGGATAGCTTGCATGACGTGGAGTCAAAGGTCCACCATAGTTAATAGGGCCTCCCTTAATCACAGTCAAGGCGCTTAACATCAAGATGCCTGCTTTAAGATCAATGTACCCTTGATGCATGCCATCAAGGCACCTACTTGCAGAGGAAGGTGCCTTTGACCAAGACACCTACTTGTAGAGTAAGGCACCCTTGACCAAGGCACCTACTTGTGAAGTAAGGCACCCTTGACTAAGGCACCTACTTGTAGAGTAAGGCACTTTTAACCAAGGTCCCTACTTGTAGAGTAAGGTGCCTTTGACCAAAGCACCTAATTGAATATCATGGTGCCTTTGGTCAAGGCACCTACTTGGAGATCAAGGCGCCTTCCCATACATACCTTAGACTCATTGAAGCAGAAGCATACCAGGTCCATGTAGGACCTTGACTAATCAAAAGATGATAAAATCAGCAAATATCTACACAAAACACACTTCACACACAAATTAGGTAATGCACATAATTTCATTAAATAGACACAATATTTTATAAAAATATACAAATATTATAATACCACTGCACAAAACCGTTAGAAACTCATACAAAATTATGAGCATTTCTGATGCTCATCAATGCTCAACTTATTCCTACTACCTTTTATTATTGTGCCAAATGTTAGACTTGTTGGCACCTCCATTGATGATTAGAAAGGGTGGCCACCGTGGTTGTAGGTTCCAAAAGACTAGTCATCACTATCTTACCTAATGATTTTGATCTGGATGATTGAGTGACCAAATGATCCCAAGTCCTGATACACATGATTCTATCAATAGAGACTTATTGAAGAGATGCTTACTATCAAGGCCTTAGAACCATAAGGAGTTTCTTATGCTTGGGATGATGATAAAACTTTAGTCACTCACACCTTTTGACCATTTGTGCCTTCCAACTACTTAATGACCAGGACCCACAAGCTCCTTTTCTTGTGCCATCATTAAAATATCTGGCCAATTTACTCTGATCTACTTGAGACTTCTAAAAATTTATTGGATGTTATCTTTGAAATTCCCCAACCAATTCATTTAACTAATGAAGAAATTTTAGGAGTGGCTAGATTGATTTACCTTAGTAGAATATTGAGCCTAAAAAAACACCTTTTAACTTTCAATCAACAATATATCAAACCCATACATGAGTTTGGGTCCTAGCATTAGCAAAATTTCACCAAACTAATGCTTTGAAAATAATTTACAAGGATTTGTCTATGTGGACCAATAATTGGACCACATTTTTGGTGCTTCCTAGGGATTTTTACTTGCAAAAAGTAGATAGCTTTATCCATCCAACAATGGAGTTAGCAAAAAGAAAAATAAGAGGGATAATTACTTAGGGGCTTAAACAAATTTGAAAGAAGAAATGGATAAACCCTTATAAGGTTTGATATTCTTTAGATTTAATAGGGGATTTAACAATTACAATAGAATATTCCCTTGTTTCAACTATATCTCCTCCCTCAGCAAAATGTGGGATTCATCATGGAAAAAATAGGAGGAAAAAAACAAGAAGCAACAAATAACAAAAAGAAACTCTTCTAGGAGTGGAATGGCAAAATTGGGTAGTTGGAGAAGGTGATGATTTAGAAAAAAATTATAGGAAGGCAAATGAATGGGGAGAATAAAAGGAGAGGGAAACAATAGATAACATAAAAAGGAGGAATATATTTGAAGAAAAGAGGAAGAGAAGAAAGCACATACACCTCAATGGCAGTGCCTTTTGAAGAGTTGACCTCCTGATAATATTTTGCAATAGCTCAAACTAACTTGGGATAATAGTAAAGTGTCTTAGGCATGTGTTCCTCATGCTCTTGGTGATGCTTTCTACTTTTATTTTCATGATATTAGACAAGAAATTATTTTTAAGGTTACAAGTGAATTCACAACATATAGGAAGTTTTGAGCTATCCATAACTTCTTTTTTAAATACAAAATTGTTGCAAGCTTTTTCTAATATGGCGATAACTTCTTCAAATTATAACTTGCTTGCACATGCTTTTACCACCTTTGAAAATTACCATTACATCTAAGATCTTCAATGATCATGCATGCCTTGTCAAAGCTAACATAGTTTCCCAACAATTTGAACTTATACAAGTGGTCTAATCTTGAGCCTTGCTTTTATTGAATCCAATAGCCTTTCGATAGCATAATATTTGCTTTCTTAATTTTTTATGAATACCATGTATTTTTCAAGCAAGAAATCCATATTTATGGATTCATGAACCATGTGTTGTCCTTATTTCGAATTTGTGCACCATGGCATTCTTGGTAGAATGAGGTTACAATGGATTTTCTTTACATTTTGTCTTTAATCTTTGGATGATTTAAAAAATGCTATTTAGCTCATACTGTATTAAGGGAATTTATTGTTGAGGTTTTATTCCTTGTATGATTGTGCCTATTTTCTATTTTTTGTTCCAAGAGAAAAAAATAGAAGATTGTATATACCGAAACACTTTTTCTTTTACGCCATGATTGAAGCAACCTTTTCAATATATGGAATTTTGACTTCAAAACACTTGGGATGCATGTGTTTCAACAGACTATAAATTCCTTTGGATGATTTTATGTAGCTACCACCAATTTAAGGGAAACCTTTGTTTGGTCTAGTAAACATTGACAACCTTATCAACCTCTTAGAATTTTCCTCTTCTTCTCTTTCTTCTTTGTCCTTGGAATTTGATTTTTTTGTTATTGCTATTGCCATTTTGAAACAACACTAGGGCATATGGTGGGCTACAAATCAAATTCCTAAAGGAGGGTGGTTGTATCTACTGGTACAACTCTAAATTTGAGGGATGTGCCTACAATTGCAAGTTGGATGTAAACCTTACCAATGGAGGAACCCTTTTAGATATCATATAAAAGTATCTAGGGTTCCAACCTATGTTAAGGTCCACATTAGCTATCACTATAAAGGGTAAAATTCATCATCCTTCTAGTTTGGTGGATCAATAGATCCTCATGGCATAGGGAGCTTCAAAATTATTAGCAATCTCCTTTTAAGGCCCTCCCTTGTGAGCATCTTTGATATTGTTACATGGGATACTTGAAAAATTGATGGAACCTCAAGTCTCTTAATTTGTTCTTAGATTCGAGTGATCATATGGAAATTACGCATGGCTTTAATTAGGTGTTGTGAAATGCTATGGAAAGGGCTATTATTATATATATTTTTTAATCTTAGAACATCATTGAAGCTATTTATTCAATCCATCCCCCTTTTTATCACATCACCTCTTATATGGATAGCTCTTGTGAAAGGAATTTCCAACGTGCTTGAGTCAACAATCAACATGATTATCCATCTTGAACCTCCCAATTTGTGTGTGTGATTTATCTAATGTGATTTTTAAAATTTGCTTCATGTGAATATTACATAGCTACCTATCTAGCCAATATATTTATTACAATTAGCGGTAACCAAATTTTATTTACATGTTATCTATTTACATAAAATTGTGGTATATCTTATGCTAGCTGCATTAGTGCTTGCCACCTCATTAGAATCGATAATGACTGGACCATATAGTACCAAACTTTAAATTTTTTGCTTGTTAGTTGTTTGGAACATGTGGCTTATTTTGGAAAATAGCTTCCATTGGGTTGGATTAATGAAAGAACGAGTTCCAAATCCTATATAACATATAGAATTGGAACTATATGATGATAATTTTAATTCAACTCATGACTCCTTTTCTAGTTTTTCTTGGTTATCCAGGCCTTGTACCAGATTTATACCCTACTTTTAATGAGTTCCCAAGTTCATGTTTATTAAATTCTTAGATGGATCCTACAAAACTCATCTTCTATCTGCAATCCTTATGCTAACTTTCCTAGATACATTTGATGGTTGTAGATTGACCTTAAATTATGTTGAGTTTCCATGTGTGAGTGAATTAAAGAATTAGAACCAATCATGGCAAAATCATTTTTTACCTTTTCCTCCTTACATTATAGCTAATCCTCTATCTCCACTTTGGGATTCTCCATAGCCTCCTTGAACATATTGAAGTCTTGCTCCTCTCACCATTCTTTGTGATAATATTTGAGGTTCTCACCATAGATCTAGATTTTGTTATTTATGTAGAGAATTTCCATATCAATGCAATCATTTGATAAGTATCCCCCATACTATTCCATAAAATTCTTTGACAAGAACAATCTAAATAGCAGTGGTAAGTCTACCACTATCATCTCTTAGGTCATTAAAATATCTGACAACTTGTGCAATAATATTGGAACATCCTTTACAATTCCTATTATCTGGATTGAAATTCCATCAAGGTGCATCACTCAATAACTAGTATAAGTATATTTTAAGACATTAAAATTACAAACTACTTGAGGAATGATTGTTATCATAACTTCAAATCCCATCATGCAATTATGAATTATCCATCCCTCCATACATAAAGACAAATATAAGGACAAAGGCTTAATCTTAACCATGCTAAGAGATGGTTAATTTTGTGCTATCTTGAAGTCCTGGAGGATGAGTATGCCAACTATTGATCTTTTGAGAGCTACTTCTACCAAACCAACTTGTACAAAAATCATCTCCTTCATATTGAATCTCAAGGGAGTCTTCTTCACTTTCACAATGCTGTATCAAGCTGCCTCTAGCAGCTTCTCCTCCTTATAAGTTGGTTGTAGTTACTTAAATTTCTTCTGATACCACTGAGCAATTTATTCACTTTACCTCCTGGTTATCAAAAGGTACCACAACTTACTAAAACAATATCCTCTTAGGTCTTGCTGCTTGTCTTTTAGTGTTTCTAGCTTGGCTTGTTCTTAAAATACCTCTGAATCCTACACTCTTTGCTACCTTATTTGAGGATGTGGGGCTATTTATAGCTTCTATTGCTTAGTTTATTCCTTGAGTTAATCCCCATTTTGCTTTGTGATTTAAAAAAAAATAGCTTTTACGGATATGATAGAAAATAATATTCCCTAAGATTCGATCAATATATTCGCCATACTAGATGCCATAGACTCCTCAAATACAAGATTTTGCTCTAGTTCCATAAGTAGACCCACCAACTTATATAATTTTTCTTCTACTTCTTGTGATACAACCAACTATGATTGAAGTTAGTAAACTTGATAGGTGTTACCATTGTGATGACTTTCAAATGTTGAACACCAGTACTCTTTCAAAGCTATGGATGATTCTTGTTCTTGATTCTAGACAAAAACAACTTTCTTGTTGGTTGTTATCAATATATTTTGGTCCTCTGAGATATATTTCAATTCTTCTTGATAGTATTTTTCAAATATTTCTTTAGCGTTCTGCCACTCCACTCTAGTAAGCTTATTTTTTATGTTCTAGATATATCCAATCACATGATACAGATGTCTAAAAGGTGAGGGTACAAGCAATGGATTGTGCTCACTGAAAAAAATCTTCCCATTTAATATTTGAGGCCAAAACGTGATGACATCCGATGAGAGGTTAAATTCATGAAACAACCACCCTCCTTGGAATGCTGTCCTTTTTGCCCTATGTGTGATGGTGGAATATAATAGTTCTTGCGTGCTTAACTCCATTCATCTACTGGCTATTTCACATCAACTACTGATGCTGGGAACCTAGCAAGAAAATCAAAGACTATCAATGAAACAAAAAAATATCACCGAAGTCCAAATGTCCCTCTTCTATGAGCGTTTGACCTCGTGATCTCCTGAATTTTTTTAAAATAGTTGGTAGCTCTTTGATGAATGTGCTTGCATATTTAATTAACTATGCTTATTCATGTTTAATTCAACATTAGTTTGATGACGATACTTGTTTTGGTGGCACCTTCGATGACCGCTTGTCTAGGTCAATTTCTCAATGTAAGTATTCTTATGATAAATGATACACTCTACTGGTAGTTTATTCACATATTATGTATATGGCAACATAATTGGATGTTTCTTATGATGATTCTATTCTCTATTTCAATGCACCTTAGACTTTGTTGGTCTTCCCTTTTTTGCACCTCTTTAATACGTATCTATTGCTTTAGAATGTATGACAAATGGTGCTTATCTATTTTGGAATGGATCATTACACACTATATCTTCATTGGCATAACTATTCAATTGCATGTGCTCTCCTTTAAATAACCATTACTCTAGTTGCATGATAAGTGTTACTTAGTCGTTCTTCTTCTAAAGGCATTATGAAATACACTAATGACACTCCTTTGCTCCTTAAGTCTTGTACCAAGTGGCACTAGTTTTCTTCACTTGAGATGATAAGTGGACATCTTCAACTTTGCATGTTAAGACTCCTCAATATTTACTTTCCTTTGTATATATATTGCCAACGGTTGCCCTTTGAGTTCTTGTTCTACAATGCTTTATTTCCAAGTAGATAATAATGTTGAGAGGTTGGTTCTAGCTATGAATATTTCTAAGTGTTGTAATGGAGAATCTTGGAAGGCAATGGTGCTTTCTATGTTTTATGGTCGCTTACTTCTTCCAAGCTCTTCCTACGTAGGCTTGGGTAACTTCTAATGGTAATATTCCTCCTTGTACTTTGATTTTCCATGTATGCAGTGTAACCTTGTTGTCCTTTATTCTTACTTATGCTCATTATAATGATTCTATCTTACGTAGATGTTATTGAACCAATATATATTTATCCGTATGTAATTTATAGACACTGAGTCAATTGGGTTGGCACTCTTTTAGGTGTCTTTGGAAACCTCTAATGGAAGGGTATCAAGCCCTTGGA
The DNA here is from genome assembly GCA_028583015.1 of Wollemia nobilis. NCBI lineage: Eukaryota > Viridiplantae > Streptophyta > Pinopsida > Araucariales > Araucariaceae > Wollemia > Wollemia nobilis. The sequence goes on from JAQPPZ010001340.1 coordinate 3,265,511, forward strand.
TGGCTCTATTATTTACTACTGGAGCTCCTTCTCTAGACTATGTAAACTGCCCACTTTGAAGGTAAAAATATGGGCAATGTATTCTTATTTCTAGTGCATCTTTTCCTTGATGATGTGGCCCCTTGTATACTATAATAGCCTCACTGTAGTAGTGTCCTTGAGAAACTTTTGTTTTTTTCACTAGAAACGGTGCAAATATACCCCTGTAATACACTAGATATCTGAGACTTCTATGGTATTATTTTGAAGCTTTCTAGTTTCTATGAAGGGTTGGTTCTCTTCTCCAATAAATGGATATTCTGAAGCTCCTTTGGTGGCTTCTCCTTGCCACAATATGTTTTCGGTTTCATGTGCACACCAGTGTCTCTAGACACTTTGATATGAAACTAATTTGTGCTCTTTGGTTTTTCCACAAAGCAATGCACTTAATAATATTTGAGAGTAACTAGTATAGTGTACTAATTCTCACCTTAGATTAATCCTTAATGCACCAATAATATATCCAATATTAATGTACTTAAGGATAACTAGAATAGTGCAATAGTAATATTTTGCAATATTCACTTAATAGTAATGCGATACGAAGATGCTATTTTTATTTTTTGTCAAAATATATCTTACTTCTATTTAATGTGTAGGTTTAATCTTAAAAGAAACTATCTTCTGCACTCCCTTGAAGATTATAATATGCAATATTCTCTTTGCAACTTTAAGAATCTAATATGGTGCTTAATGAAACTTGATAACAAACCAGATTAAAGTTCAACTAATGAACCTAATTGCACCCAAGTTGCTTACCTTTAGCAATATTTGAATATGATGTAGATCTTGATGAATAAATTCACCAATTTGTTGCCTTGTAATGGATGAAATTTGCATCTTCTTATTGGATATCCAAAATAGCTTCTTCCTTCATTGAAATGTAGTTTCAAAATTTTCTAGCTTGAAACTAGAATTTGGTGGCTTGGCTTTTATCAAATGGCTTTCCATTTTCTGTTGTAGAAAACCCGTATTTGAAATATGCCTTCTAGCTAGGAAATGTATTCTTCAAATCTCTTGGATTTGGTAGGCTTATTCTGTTTGAATCCTCCTTGTCGAATTCTAACTTCAAATAGGGCTCTCTTATTAAGAATCTAAAAGTATTGAGATATTCTCTAATCTCCTAGAAAAGTGCTTTCCAAATCCTTCTCTCTTAGGCTTTTTCTTAGATGGCGATAATTGTCCCAAGTCCTTCACTATCAGGAGCTTCTCGTTGGTAGTGGATTTATCCAATGAGTTCTCCTAGGAACTCCTTGAATGGCCTTCTATGAATCTCCATAATAATACTCTCCAAGCCTTCCCTTGTTTCTCCTTGAGACCTCTCCAATGTCTTCAATATTGTAGCTTCTATGGTCTTCCAAATAAGACCTTTTATTAAAGATTCTATTATGGAAGTGTTGGTATTGAGATATTCTTATTGGATCTCTAGAATCTACTACTTCTAGAATTAGGTATAGGATCTTGCTAGCCCTTCTTCAATCTTCCAAGATTGGAAGTTCTTAAATGATACCTTCTATGGATCTTATTTAGCTTCTTTTGGAAGAAGTCTTCAATTTGTAGTAAGGCTACTCTGGTGTTTTTCTTGTCTTCTGCAATCTATAGGTCTTAAATATTCTATGGAGATCACCAACCTCTAATCTTCTAGGACTCTTCTCTAGAGTCTCTTCCTAGAATATGGAACAAGGCTTCTATGGCATTTTCTTCTAGAACTTATAGGTCTGCAATATGACTTCCTTCAGGTTCCTAAAATATTCTTTTCTTGCAACAAAGTATTAGGTTAAAATCTAAATCTATCAATTATGAATCTTCACTAGTTGATTTTTAAATATAATAGAATGAATGCTGAGTTCTAGTCTTCACAAATTTTTTGGAACTTTGTGGGAAGACTCTAGCCAAATACAATCAAAAAAATTTTGGAACTAAGATTTTCTTCTCTCCTCTCAATCTCTCTTGTGGCTCTCCCTATTCCTATCTGGATCTACCATGTGCTCTGATACCATTGTTAGCTTTTGAAGCTATATGATAAGGGATAAAGCAATCACAAGAAGTAAAATATGTAGAATGATAAGATAACAAAGTTCTACAACAATGCTGAAATATGCTATTAATAGAAACTCAATGAAATGGAATAATGGAACTACTCTACTAGTGCATGCTATAAGCAATGCACTCTCTCACAAATTACAATGTGAAGTCATAAATATATACTAGTATGTGACTCCTACATGATAGACACTTGTTCACTAACTAAGGACACTTGTCCTTGCACATTATAACACTTGTGCATTTATTACTTCTTCCTTAAGTAACTACCTAAATTTACTCTAAAGTAAAATCCTACTCTAGTTATGTACCAAAGGTGGTATATTTACTTGATCCAAATGATGTAATATACTCTAATAGTTGAGCAAGCTCAATCTGATCTCAATTACATAACCAATCAACCTAAAAATTTAAAAGTGAGTGAGGAGCCTCTCATTAATGTTTTATCATGGGATCAAGTTAATTCATTTCTTCAAGAGTCTCTCCTAGATCTTTCTAGGCTACCACCTTCACTAAGGACTATGGGTTTACCTCATAAAAATGGTGAAGTACACATTGGCACATGTACCTTTATCTTTGTAGGAGTTGTTGGAAATTACCATTAGTAAAAGGTTAAAAATTTGATTTTAACTGGGGTAAAGGTAACTTACCTTTTACCTTACCTGGACGGCAGTGGACGGCAACATTTGGGCGGCAAGAGAATTCCTTCCATCCTTCTTTTCCCCCAATTTCTCCTTTCTCCCTTTCTTTCTCGAATAGGTTATTTACCGCCTATTTAATCTATGTAACCTAAGTTTGAAGGTTAATGCAATAATTCTTTTTTCGTAATCACTCACCTTTCACATTTGGTATCAGAGCGGCACGATTCCCGAGGCGGTGGGGCCCGCAGTTCGAGGCGGCGGCACGGATCCCGAGGCGGCCCGTAGGAGCCGAGGCGGCATGGATCTCGAGGCGGCCCGTAGGAGCAATTCGACATGCTTTTTGAGGCGCTGGAGGAGCTGGACGAGGCGGCCCGCAGGAGCAGCAGATCCGCATGATTCCCGAGGTGCTGTTGACGTGGCGTCGACGTGATTCTCGAGGCGCTGTTGACGTGGCGATCTGTTGCACGTGACCCGAGGCACGAGACTGACGTGGCGTGATGCGTGGCGACGTGTGACTGGCGTGCGGCCCGAGGTGTGGTGACGTGGCGCTGGTGCGTGGCCCGAGGAGGGTGACGTGGCGATCCTCGAGGTGTGGTGACGTGGCGCTGGTGCGCGGCCCGAGGAGGGTGACGTGGCGATCCGCAAAGTGTGCGCTGACGTGGCGCTGGCGCGCGGCCCGAGTGGTGACGTGGCAAAAGGAACCTGCGTGTTCGTGATTGCCCGTAGGCAGTCAAAGTACGATAGGTGTTTAGTTATTTTTAAATAACTAAAACATCGCCCTACGGGCGATGTGGGACAATTAGTCCCAACAATTTTTAAGCTTCGCGCCGAAGCGCGAAGCCAACACTAGCTTCGCGCTCGACGCGGAAGCCAAGGGGCGGGGAGCACGCATTGCTCCCGGATCAGCCCGGTAGCGCAGCGGCTACCCTCAGCCCTGACACCCGCGAGGTCGCAGGATCGACTCTCGGCGGGGTCGATAGATAGTTAAATTTTTTTTTAATTAAATTAAAAAAAAAAAAAAAACTAATGAATAGTTTAAAAAATATATATATAATATTTTTTTTTGTGTGTGTAATTTCCTAAGAGGAAATTTCTGTTCATTAGTTTTTCAAAAAAAAAAAATTTCAAAGTTAAATGAAATTTCCTAAGAGGAAATAATTGTAAAGTTTTTTTTATAAAAAACTTAGAAAGTTAATTTTTTTTTATTACTATTTCCTAAGAGGAAATCTTTGTAAAAGAAAATTTAAGAAAATTTCTAGGAAATTTTCTTAAATGATAAGATCGGAAGGTTGTTATCATGCCCTCTGCAAGTTGTTACTGAGAACAACTCCTGAAAACTTTGATAGGCACATGAAAACACTAGGACTTAATACGGTTTTTTCACAGTTGCAAAACACGGTTATTGCACACCAGAGAAATCCTGATCAAGGATACGAAGCAGATTCAGAAGATAACTCCTTTGGCAGCAAGTTTGAACAATCGACACGGTTGCAATTGCTCCACAAGGATCAGAATATACTCATTATAGTAATTCGGTTGAAATCCTACAACCTCCTTCTCCTGAAATAATATTGATCAGTGACGATGATGAACAAGTCGCTGACAATTTTGTAATGGCTGAACAAGTTTGAGTTGTTTATGATTTTAAATCAAGCAGGGCTTGATAGTTTGTAAAGTCTTTTTTTGCAATAAGACTATAAAAGAGAGGTTTCTTGTTTTAGTAGATAAATGGGATCACATAATAATCTACCAATTCCCGAATTCAGAGGGGATAATTATGAGTACTTGTCCATCAAGATGAGGACATTACTCATCGGAAAAGGACTATGGGATATTATTGAAGACGGTTACATTGCTCCAGCAGATTGGACTACCTTAAGTGCAAATGATAAAAAGATCTACAAAGATGCACAGAAAAATAATTCATTTGCCTTATACCATCTTCAATCAGCATTAGATCCAAGTATCTTTTCGAGAATTGCATCTTTCTTAACTGCAACAGATGCATGGAATGCCTTGAAAGAAGGATTCCAAGGAAGTGATAAAGTAAAGCAAGTCGGGCTTCAGACTTTGAAAAGAGATTTTGAAAATCTCGAGAATGAAGGAAAATGAAAGAGTTGGAGACTACGTGTTCGAGTTAAAGCAGTAGTTGATATGATGCAAACTTTAGGTGAAGACACAAAAAATGAAACAATTGTGAAGAAAGTGTTGAGAACACTTCTTCCTAAGTGGAATCACATTGCAATCATAATTGAAGAATCCAAAGATCTTTCTACTCTTACATTTGATAGTTTGATTGGATCATTAACATCACATGAAGAGCGACTTCAAGGTGCACCTTCAACAAGCTATGGAGGTGATGACAAAGCCTTCACTTCGAATGAAAGTGCAAGACGAGGACAAGGAAGAGGCCGAGGCGAGAGGTCAACAACAAAGAGGCAAGGGCCAAAGCAACTCCTACGAGAGGAGGTAATCAAAACAGAGGTGGAAATCAAAACAGAGGAGCCAATCAGAACCAAAGCGGCAATGCGAGGCCGTGGAAATCAAGGACGAGGAAGTAACAAGACTAAAACAACTTGTTTCAATTGTGGGAAACAAGGCCACTTCACTCGGGACTGCTGGTCAAAGTCTACAAAAGATCAAAGCAGTCAATATGGCTCATTCTACGGAGAAGAAGAAGGTCCACCAAACCTTTTTCTCTCTTATGGACAGCCAGATCAAAATCTAAATGATACATGGATTTTGGATACTTGGTTGCTCCAACCACATGAGTGGCAAAGAAAATCTCTTTGCTACATTAGATTCAAATTACAAATCTCATGTTAAGTTAGGGGATAATAAATCCTTGCAAGTTGAAGGCATAGGAGCTATGGAAGTTCCAACAAAAGAAGGCCTTAAAAATGTGAATGACATATACTATACTCCATAGCTACAACACAATTTGTTAAGTGTTGGCCAAATGATGGAGAAGCATTACAAATTAGTTTTTGATGAAAGAAAATGTACAATCTTTGATAAAAACAATTGTAACCGGGTCATCACTGAAGTACCTATGACAAAGAATAGGTTGTTCCCTCTAAAATTTGGTGAGCCAGGGGGAGCTCAACTTGCAAACATTGCTATTACAAATCCAAGTGAATTGTGGCACTTGAGATATGGTCACCTCAATTCCGCTAGCTTGAAAATGTTAACATCACAAGCTATGGTGACAGGACTACCAAAAATTCCAGAACATAAAAAGGTATGCGAAGCATGTGCTTTGGGAAAGCACTCCAGAACGAAGTTTCCAAGAGGCCGAGCGTGGAGAGCAAGCTATCCTCTTCAGCTAGTACATTCGGACATCTGTGGTCCAATGCAAACAAAGAGCCTTGGAAACAATTCTTATTTTCTAACATTCATAGATGATTATTCTAGAATGTGTTGGCTTTATTTTCTGAAACACAAAGATGAAGCATTTGATTGCTTCATAGACTTCAGAAATAATGTAGAAAAGCAAAGTGACTACTATGTCAAATGTCTTCGCACTGATAAAGGAGGAGAGTACTCCTCAAATGAATTTCTTCATTATTGTAAGCAAAATGGGATAAAAAGGCAGTTCACCACTGCCTACACCCCACAGCAGAACGGTGTGGCTGAGAGAAAGAACCGCACCCTTGTTGAAATGGCACGAACAATGCTTCAGGCAAAACATCTCACAAACAGCTATTGGGCAGATGCAGTGAGAACAAGTGCATATATTCTAAATAGAAGTCCGACTTCTAGTTTAGATGGTATCACTCCTTATGAAGGATGGTACGGTAAGAAACCAAATGTCAAACATTTCAGAGTATTTGGTTCTTTAGCATATGCACACATTCTTGAGGAGAATAGAAAGAAGCTTGATCCAAAGAGTCAAGCATGTGTTTTTGTAGGGTATTGTGATTCAACCAAAGGGTATAGATTGTACAATCCCACGACACATAAAATCATTATCTCCAGGGATGTAATTTTTGATGAAGGGGGAGAATGGGGTCATAAAAAATTTGTTGATTTTGACTCTAATTCGGACAGTTCTACATTAGTACCTCCCACATTGGTACAACCCAAGAAAAGCAGTGTAAAAAGTCCTCCTCCACAAATTCCACATCAGGAAACTTCATCAAGTACATCAAGTGGTACACCAAGTCCAAGAAGGAATTTGTTGGCACCCCCAAATTCTCCAAAATGATTTCAAAGATCTGTAAGCGCTCCAAGCCCGATGGATATTGATTCAGTTTCTCAAAGGAAAGAGACAAATAGAGGAAAGCGCATCCTTGCAGAGTCATCCATCTACTCAAATGTTGGATAGGAATTTCCAACAAAGATACACTAGGAGTCAAGCTAGTGAGATGGATGACATTTTGTCAAGACTTGAAAATCTTCAAATGTCAGGGGATGATGAGTCTCATGAACCAAGGGGTGATGTAGTCAATTATGCTTTGTTGGGCTGCTTGCACAGCTAGAACCTTCTAGCTATGAAAAAGCATGCACTGAAAATATATGGCAAGATGCCATGGAAGAGGAAATATCCTCAATTAAAAAGAATGATACTTGGGAGCTTGTGAAGCTTCCCAAGGGAAAAAAATGTGTTGGATGTAAATGGGTCTATAAGACCAAATTCAATGCTGATGGGAGCATTGAAAGGCACAAGGCGAGATTAGTAGCTAAAGGTTTTACTCAGAAATATGGAATAGATTATGAGGAAACCTTTGCTCCTATTGCTCGACAAGAAACAATTAGAACTGTTCTTTCCTTGGCAGCCCATAAAGGATGGAAAATTCAACACATGGATGTGAAAAGTGCATTTTTAAATGGATACCTGACGGAAGAGGTGTATGTTCAACAACCTCAAGGTTTCCAAGAACCGGGAAAAGAGAACCTTGTTTATAAATTGAAAAAAGCACTTTATGGCCTCAAGCAAGCACCAAGAGCATGGTACTCACGAATTGACGGCTATTTCAGCAAATATGGTTTCACAAAAAGCAAGAGTGAACCAACATTATACTACCTGAAAAATGGAGTAGATATCCTCATAGTTTGTTTATATGTGGATGATCTAATATTCATGGGTAGTAATGATAAAATGAATATGGAGTTCAAAAACTCCATGATGAATCAATTTGAGATGAAGGATCTCGGATTAATGAGATACTTTCTAGGAATGGAAGTACATCAATCAAAGAATGGGATCTTCATATGTCAACAAAAATATGCTCATGACATGATCAAGAAATTTGCTATGCGAGCGGTGCAAATCAGTTGCAACACCAAGCTGGACATGGAATCCAGCTAAGCAAAGAAGATGGAGCACCAAAAGTTGACTTGACCAATTACGGAAGCATGGTTGGGAGTTTAATGTTTCTCACCAACACTAGGCCAGATATACAGTATGTTGTTTCTCTTGTATCACGATATATGGCATGCCCATCCGAGCTGCATCTTCAAGCAACCAAACGAATTTTACGATATGTAAAAGGTACATTGGATTTTGGAATCCATTACCACAAGTCTAACTCTGTGAAGTTATTTGGTTATAGTGACGACGATTGGGGCGAGTAATATAGATGACAGAAAATCTACATCGGGGAGCTGTTTTAGTCTAGGTTCGGGACTAATAACTTGGAGTTCCAAGAAGCAATCTGTTGTAGCATTATCATCTACGAAGCTGAGTACATAGCCATTACTCATGCCGGTACTCGAGATCCTCTGGTTGAGGAAAATCCTTGAAGAGATTGGCGAAAAACAAATTGGTCCAACCAAAGCTGAATTGTGATAATATTAGTGCCATACGGTTGGCATATAATCCGATCCACCACAAAAGGTCAAAACATTTTGATATGAAGTATCACTTCATAAGAGATATGGTGGAACAACGGACAGTTGAGCTTCAATATTGTAGCACTTTGGATAATCTAGCGAGACATCTTCACCAAAGGCATGGCTAAAGCTCAATTTATAAAGCTGAGAGACTATATAGTTAGTCCTCTCAACTTTAAGGGGAGAATGTTGGAAATTACCATTAGTAAAAGGTTAAAAATTTGATTTTAAGCTGGGGTAAAGGTAACTTACCTTTTACCTTACCGGACGACGGTGGACGGCGAGCATTTGGGCGGCAAGAGAATTCCTTCCATCCTTCTTTTCCCCCAATTTCTCCTTTCTCCCTTTCTTTCTCGAATAGGTTATTTACCGCCTATTTAATCTATGTAACCTAAGTTTGAAGGTTAATGCAATAATTCCTTTTTCCGTAATCACTCACCTTTCACAGGAGTCTCCTTCAAAAAAATATTTGTGTTAGCAACCCTTGTCCTATTGAGTGTTCTTTTGCCCATTGTTACCTATCCAATGATTACCCACTTCCCCAATAAATCCTATCAAGTATATGATATATAGATAAAGGTTTGGGGCCATACCAAATAGATATTCAAGAGCCGTTAGAAGTGGATATTTGGCCTAGGATATGTGGCATAGGCTACATCCCTAATAAAAATCAACCTCTACCCTTTTATAATGATGATCATATTATTAATTATGTTGAATATTTAGATCGTCGAAGCTTGAAGTGGAGTGATGAGGATGAGGGACCCCCTTATCCTTCAAATATTTTGTTTTACAATATGCTAATAACTGGGAATCCTAATTCTAGTGTGACCCAAAGAAGAAAACTAAAAGGAGTATCCCTTATGACATATCTCATCAGGATATTCTTCGGAATAGCTTCTCCTTCGATGGGTCTATCTCTTGTGCTGCGCATGCTAAGTATCCTTGTTATCAAGGGGACTTTATTCCTCTATCTCATAAATATCTTTTAAAGTTGGGAATCACTCCCCTTTCATAAACAAATATGGTGCAATTAGATTTTACATTGACTTTCATGTAGCATCTCTCAAATAAGGTATTGTGGGTGATCCCCTTTGTGATAAGAATCATGAGGATATCCTCTATCACAGTCCTTTCTTTGATGGGTTAGATCCTTACACAATCATAATGTTTATTAAAATAGGCAACACACTCAAAATTTGTGTCGAATTTAAAAACCAATGGATGTAATTCATATTCCAAAAATAAAATAAAATAAAATAAAAACAACAAAAAATAAAAATTGTGCATGATGTTACATTTTCACCTAGTTTACAATTGGTTTGCTTGTTTATACTACATGATTGTTTGCCTTACCTTACATGGTTTTCTTGTAATTGCATCGTTTCTTGTTCATATTTGCATGACTGCTTGATCATATATATTCTTGGGGATTTCATGAGATTGGCAAGTGATGACACCTAGTTAGGTTGTAGCTCACATGAATTGCACTCACACTAGGGCTTTGATGCCTAGAGAATCCCCAACCTAGGTCCCATTATTATGCATTTTCATCACTAAATTCTCTCATCTCATCTTCTCTTCTTCTTATTTCTTCTCTTATATCCCTTGACCTTAAAAATTTTTATTGCTTATATTTCTCCAAGTCAAGGGATATAGTTATTCTTTGGTATATCCTTGTCCTTTGCATGTTTTTCTTTTTTTTTCCTTCCATCAAGAAAAGGATATCCATTCTTCTTCTATTTGTTTCTACATTGGCCTTGTTCATACACCTTCTTGTACACACCCCAACCCTATTAGGTAGTATTCACTTTGGCACATCATATTATACAACATAACCCATATAGGATCAGCTTCACGATCACAAGTGAGGGGCAGCCTCCATTTGACCATTTGTGAGCATACATCCTAGTGGGTATATCTCTTTACCTTTGTCCATATTAGTGAGCACTACACCCATAGAGGGTACAAATCCACCTTATCCATCTTTGAAAGCTTACAACCCTTACATGATAGCTTCATGACCACACATGAGGGGCAAACTCCACCTCAGTCATTTGTGAGCATACCTCCTCATAGCTTTTTGTTCTTTTATTTCATATTTCTCTTTGGCCTTTTGGAGCTTTATTTTTTTCTCTTTTATTTCTCTCCATTCACCCATGCATTTTATCTAGGTTTGCATGTTAGATGCATTGCATTTATTTAGATTCATACCATTCAATATCATTTATTTAGGATCATTCATTGCATCCATTATGTTTGTGTTCACCATGCATACAAAAAATAAAAAATAAATAAAAGGAATCACGCATAAGCACACATACACACATTGTATCACAACATAGAAATAAATCATAGCTAGTATTACTCAATATCACTAAGTATGTACTCATCGATTGATGTGCCATAAGAGAGAGCTTGGATAATTTTACCATCCCTAAGGATGCATGCCACAATATAAAATTGACATGTCATATTGATCCCAACCCTAGCCATGTGAGCTTGTCCCCTCTTATCTACCTATTTGAGGTGGTGGAGGCATCATGTTCATAGATCGTAAACCATTTCATTCTCATGACTATGACTGACTCTATGACCATTGAGAATATGGTTTTGGAACCCTTTGATTAGTTGGGATGGTATGGTAATAGGCCATATGGTAATGGGCCACTCTCTATACTACTACCTCATATGACTCCATCATACTATATAGCTTTATTAGTAGCATATGACCTCCCTTTATCTAGTGGTTTCCTGTCATGATAACCATCCCCTTTGTCTAGGTCTACCAATCCATAATGTTATGTCCCACTTTACCCAGGCCTAGTCTAGTGCACTATAAATGGGCTCTATATTTGCTTGCATTGCTACCACTATGGCTCGTAGCTCCTCTAGCTACCCTAGAATTATTACCTTAGGTCCCACCTAATCCATGGTGGGAGTAACCCCTATGGATTCCCCTCCTCTTGAGTCAAAGATCATGATGGTCACCCTTGTGGATGTCACTATCTCCACCCAAACCTATGCATAGAGCAGTCTCAATGGGACTGTGCCTCTCTACTACCTCTTGATTGCACATTGAGTGGCCTCTCAAAGTACCAACTTCACTCACTGGCTCATCACCTGGCATATCTACATTTGTATTGGTGGAGATATCCTTGGAGATATAATAATCCTATACCATCTCTTATATGCAAAGGCCACTTCAATGTCATACAACCCAAGATCCATGTACAATGGGTCATCTAGGTCCTCCTCTACCGACCTAACTACATCGAGAGAGCATTTGCATCTTGATGGGTCCCTCCTCACCCGTTTGAACCAGTAGTCTCCTAGGTTTTAAATCTCTTGTAGAATGCCTAACTAGTGCTATACTCAGTCAAAACTAAATAACTCTCTCTAACCCTTTTTAGTGATGAACCATTAGATCCTCCTCACCTGAGCTAGCTCCTCTATGTCCTCCTTCCAACCTGGGTGTAGGTATCACAATCACCATATGATATGATGCTCCTATAATTCATCTATCATAGATATACCTAGGTGGTAAGACACTAGCGTATGACCTATACCCATGCTTGTAGTGTCAAATCCACTAGTATTTTTTTGGTCATACCACATTGGGCAATGATTTTGGTAGTGCATTCAATCTTTGAACCACTATGCTCCTAGCACCACACTTGGAGCAATGTCATACATATCAACCCTATTTATCACTTATACATAACACTATGTGGTATCTTGTATAAATGGTCTAGCACATACGGTGCCCATGTGAATCTCACTCCCTGATCCTACATGTCTACCACTACTCCCACCAGTGCCCATGGTAGGTGTTGCCTACTAGTCTAGCACACTAGTATCCCTACCACCACTCAACATAGTATAGATATCAATTTTCAAACCCCATATCGACGTGGCATCTCATCGACATAGAATACACTCTATTGGACCACATGTATCAAGTTTCTTGACATCATATTTGATGCCACCATTGATACCTGTACCATGTAAATAGTCCTCCCCTTGATGGGGATCCTCAAGATGCACCACACGTTCTCTAGTGTGATCATCATCTCCTTGGTTGATATCCAAAATATGGATGATTATGGATACCATCACTCTGCTAGATCCATCAGTAGAGGTCAATCTAGCTCAATGTGGGGCATCTCTACTAAGTACAGTAGGCACACATTCTCTAGTGTCTCCCTCTCCTCCACTATGAACTACTCTAGGGTAGTATCCAATGTACCTGTCCACCACTCTCTACTCTCAAGTACATCTAGCTACATAATAACATAATTTTATCTTCAGTTTATCATTTCACACATAAATATCATAAACACATACAAATTTAAAAATAAAATTCACCAATTTCATGCCTTGGAATAACTGAGCATAAATTTGGAAAAGGTTCCCAACCAAATTCACACCCAGTACATACAAGACACATTTTTGGCTTGGCTAGACTACCAAATTTGTGCCCCGCAACCAAATTCGTGGTCCACAATTAATTTTACCAAAAATTGATGAAAAACTCCAAAAAAATACAAAAACTACTAATTTGTTTTGTGTGCATGTGCAAAACATAAAATGAGCAAGTGGGTCTTGATCTGTACCTTTGCTTGATTAGCAGCGATGCCAACCTTACCCCTCACCATGGAAACACAGTGAGCTGGTAGTTACATTCTCCTATTTCTTCTCTAGAGCTCTTTTCTCCTCCTTGCATGGTGAAAATGAGCCTCTTTCCCTCATTTTCTTCTCTCCTACCCTTTCTTCCTTTCTCTCTACTTGTCTTATATTTTTCTCTTTATTTGCTTTTCTTGTATTTTTGCACCCTTTGTTTACCTTTTCAAGTTTTTATCTAGAATTTCAAATTCCTTCTAAAAAATAAATGGGGAATCCTAGCCTTAGAGGCATTAATTGTAGTAATACCTCATTTTACATGTAAATTTGTGGTGTTCAAATTAACACCCCTTTTTTGCACCACCCCTCTATCCAAACCTGACCATCCTTTTTTGTGTTCATTGCTTTTTCCCATTGTAGTCTAATATTTATTTGATGCATTTATTTTGCCATAAATGCTTCAAATAGGGGAAAAAATGTAGACATGGAAAATTGACCCATCAAAATGAGTCAATTCTTCCTTAGATCCCTAGTCAACCACCCAAACTTGCTAAGTGCAAATTTGGGGCCTTTTTGCCTTCTCCCTTTGCCTTGTTTCCTTAGATTTATCAAATTCATACCCGATCCATATGGGGTATGAATTTGGCTTACCAAATTTATGCCATGTAATTATTGGGCACAAATTTAGTGTTCTAGAGATTTTTCTCACTAAAACCCCTTCCCTCATCGACCTGTTTTGGGGCCAATACTTGCCCACTATGAAATTTCATTTTCCCATACGTTTTGCCCTCCATACCTCTTATAAATAGAATATTGGATTTCCTCTCTTACCCCAGTAGTTCTTGTTGATATTCTAATTCTTGACTCACTCATTGGTCATACTAACAAGTGGCCCTCTACTACAAGTCATTTTTGTTGTTTTGTGCTTTGGTGTTGGATACCCTTGGGGATTGAGTAGAGAAGCCTTGGTGATTGGATAGATCAAAATTCTTGGAGTGCTTCTTCCACCTCTTTATTTATCCTTGCTTTCTCCATAAGCTCATTAGGTTCTACATTTATATTAATTGCTTTTCAAGTCTATTTTTTGTTGTTTTGAGGCCCAAATAGCGCATTAAAAGAAAATTCATGCCCCTCATATACATGGTATAAATTTGGTTAGCTAGATTCATGATACCTATTTACAGGGTGTGAATTTGGTAAATTAGGGCTTGGGGGTAAGTTTCACATCCCAAAACCTTGATTTGCACTTTGTATTTTAGCATTTTGTTGTGTCCATCTTGTTTGCATTTTATTTTACTGTTACACATTTATTTTACTCTATTGGTTCATGTTCCAAAGGTCAATTATCACTTAATTTTAAATGGTAAACTAAAAGGACCAAGGGGGCTTGACTGTTGTACCTCCAAGCTCAGTCTTATAGCAATCTAAGCAGGTCCCCAAACATTGATCATATTTTTTAGGATCTATGAAGTTATTTTGCAGGTTTGAAGTTGTTTGAATATTTTGGATGTAAGATAAAGCTTGGATTAAACATTGGATTAGATAAGTTCCCTAATATATCTTTAGGTTCTTTGGTGTTTGCCTTTGTTCATTTCTATCCAAAACCTAGATTACAAGTAAAGGAAAATATTCGGTTGAATTTCTAGGCATTTGAAAGAATAAAAGCATATAGTGTGCATCTAGGGTTTTAATCTTGTTTGTGCATTCCCTTGGACCCTTTATCAAAGAATTTATTTTACAATATTAGGGTTAGATATCATTGAATTATAGAATCATACTAGGGTTAGTTCTTGTATTTTTGCATCTTGTGTGTCTTGCATTGTTCTTTCATTTTCATAGTTTAGTTTAGAAAGGCCAAATAATAGGTGTATGATTAATTGACATATTAAAAATTCCTGCCCCAGAATTGAAGTGAGTCCTAAAATTGTTCTTGGTAAACCCATACCTTTTGGTATCCCTGAGTATAGAGAATATAATACACCCCCGTGGTTCACCTCAGGTCCCAGTGGATCCAAAACATATAAAACATCATCTAGCACAAAAACTAAAAATTGCATGATAGGTATAACTCTTCCAGCTCCTCGAACATGATAAATATTACAATATTTAGTGGAATATTAGGTCTAACTTCTATTGAGTCAAACCAATGCAAATTTCTAGTCATATGATGACTGACTCCTGAATCAATACATTGTATCTTTTTCTTTCCTAATGTTTTGATGAGATTCACAAAATTTTATTTCATATCTTTGATAGAAGTTTTGAAAATATCTTCTATTATTTGATTCCTTGAATTCAAAATATTGTCTTGGTGCATTCATATTGCTTTGCTACCTATCAATTTACTCAAATTTTGAAATCCTTTCCAGTAGAAAACCTAATGGATCCCAAGTAATCAATTTTGTAAGTAAATAAACAAATAAACAATTTACAAATTATTCAATCGATTCCTTTGGAGTTGGAAACCTTATGGGTCCCAAATTCCATCAATCAAATTTTTATTTCAATTTTCAAATTTTCAAAATTTCTTTTGGAGTAAAAAACCTTATAGATCCAAAATTCAAATAATCAAATTTTTATTTCAATTTCAATTTTCAAAATTTCTTTTGAAGTAGAAAACCTTATAGCTCCAAAATTCAAATAATCATATTTTCAGAAATAAAACTCTTCAAATATCAATTTGCAATCAAATAGATTCTTCAAAGCAACTTTTAATTCAAATGCAATATTAAAAATTCAAATTATTTTGGGAGTTGAAAATTTTTCTCTCCAAACTTTTAACTTTGTCATATATAAATTTCCAAAAATAAAAAATTTGAAATCAATATGCAAAATTCAATATTGCATTCGATTTTTCAAATTATCATTTTTTATTTCAAAACATTTTTGGGAGTAGATTTCCTTATGGCTCCCTAATTAATAATAATAAAAAATTAAATTTTCAAGTCTTATCACTTCATCATAAACTTGAAAGATTTAGGTCTTTGATTTAGTGCTTAATATAAAATATCAAATGACTGAAGGTAATCTCCCTTACCTTAATATGCTCTAGTCTACCAAATTTTATTTTGCTAATTTTGAATGCCCACATTGCTTCTAAATAATTTATCAAATGACTGAAGGTAATGTCCCTTACCTTAATATGCTCTAGTCTACCAACTTTTATTTTGCTAATTTTGAATGCCCACATTGCTTCTAAATAATTTCTTTTTGTGCCTCGTTTTGAGCGTTTCATTCAGAATTATGAGCTTCCAATTGAATATCCTCAATGATTTACTCACAAATATGAAATAACTCTACTATAATTACACTTCTTAGGTTGGACCAATCCTCTCATATGGTTATGCTCTGGTCTTTGGAACTCAATTATAACATTATCATGCACTAAATTTTCTCTTAGGTAGATGCAATTTAAAAGGTGGTAATGCCTATTGTATCTTAACTCAAATGAAATTAATCTTCTTCAGGTAACTTTCTACTTCCTCTAGTCCAAATATTTTTCCAAACTGAATATCTCTATATTGACACCATCATGGATGAAGTTGTCTAAATAAATATTTGATGGATTTTGACCATACTTATCTTTTTGCTTCTTTTAGTAGATATAAAAAATATATTTTTCAAAATTGCTTCTGGATTGGAAATGTCTCTCAAATGTCTCTCTTCAATGTTAATTCCAAATATAGTCCTTGTATTCACTCGACTTGTATCAGAATGGGTATATTTTTGGGGTATATTAAATTATTTGGTACATGCCAATGTACCACCTTAGGTACATATTTACATTAGTAGTGTATCTTATATTAGAGTGTGATTAAAAATTTTATGTAATGTAATAATATGTAAGAAATTCATGTGTCTTGTATTTAAGAGTGCAAGTATGATGTGTTTAGATGTGCACAAGTGTCAATTATGTAAGAGTGCACATGTGTCCTTAAAGTAATAAAGTGAAGAGTCTCAAGAAGAGTGAAGGACAAGAGTAATCCATATGAAGAGTCATATCCCATTATATATGTGTCTATGCATGTGTGTAAGACACAATGTAGAGTGATAATGTGTGGAAGTATGGTCTATTTGAGATATTTATTCTCTATCAAGATACTATTTTAATGAGCATTTGTTAATGGTAATTTTATTATTTTGTTGCAAAATTTATTTATGATTAGAATATACCATTATCTTATATTTCATATAACAACTTTATTTTAGATCTTGTGGTTATTTTGCTTTAAGTATTAAGCATCAAAAGCTAATAGTGGTATCAAAGCCACAAGGGAGATTGATAGGAGATATGAAGATTTCATTTACAAAATTTGAAAGTTTCTATTTGGTTAGAGTCATTCCACAAGGCTGTAGGAAAAATCATGAAGATTAGGACTCAACATAGATTTATTTCCACTAAATTGAAGAATAACTAGTGAAGTTTATTGATTTAATAATTCTAGATATTTGGATGTATTTGATTGCTACTATCTAAGATTTTTTTTGCAAAAAATATTTCTAAGAAATTGAGAAGCTTCCTACAACATATAGATAATAATTTCACCTTCGATTGCTTGAAAGTCTATGTGCTTTCCTCACACAGGGATTAGTTTTGGAGTTACAACAAAAGAGTAGACATTGAATATTGAAGGAGGTCCAAGAAAGAGGTCCCATAGAAGATTGAATATTTAAAATTGAAATAAGAAGAGAGAAAGAGGCTAGAGAATCCCTATTGAATATTGAGGAAAAGGAGACCCTAGAAAAGAGGTCCTCATTACATATTTGAGAAAGAAGATTGAGGAGGCCTAAGAAAAAGGTTCATTAAAATTTTTAAGGAGGAAAGAGGAGAATAAAGAAGCCCTATTGAGAAATTGAAGAAGTGGCCATTGGATAAGGTTTGAAGTAATTTTGAGGAATAATATTGCAAGAAGAAGAAACTCCTGAAAAGAGGTAATCACATCAAAGTTGGAAAAATTGTTGTCATCCAACAACAAGCCCAAAAGGATTTGTGAAATTGATTCAAGGAGAAGATTTTTGGCAAGAATTTTTCCAAATTTGAGAAAGTATTTTTGAAGACTTCAAGACATTCAAATTCTTGATGAAGAGGCCAAAAAAGAGGCCAAATTTGAAGATGTAATTTAGTGGAGGCTAAGGAGGAGAAAGAATATTGAAAGAGACCACAATTTGATATTCTTGGATACAGGTTTATTTTTGAAGAAGAAGATTGCATATTTTTAGGATAGAATTTGAAGATTTTTAGGACAACAAGATAGAGGAAGAGAAGTCAGAATCTTGGAGTAGCATTTGAAGAGTTTTGGATTGTGAATTTTGGAAACATTACAAGGAGATAGAAGAACTACGAATTGGAGAAGTTTTGGGCATATTTGGAATTGTTTTTGAATAGTTTTTTGAATAAGGAATTGACAACAATTTAAGGCAGAGAATTGAAGGAGATAAAGGCTGTTTTTGAACAACAAAAAGGTAGCATATTGGCAGAATTTGGAGATGTAAAATTATAGAGTTTTTGGACATATTTAGACAAAGAAAAGTGCTACAAATTTCAGAAGTTGGAGGCAACAATTTTGGTAGGAGAAATTTTTTTTTGAAGGCAACATATTGGGCAGCGTTAGGAGCTGAAAATTTTGAAAGCTTTGGTAGCATTTAAAGGAGGTACAAGAACTGCAAATTGGCAAGAGTTTGGGAGCATTCAGAGAAATATTAAAGCTGCATATTTTAGAGTTTTTTGGTAGTATTTTTGGAAGAAGAATATTTGGACATCTTTTAGAGAAATAAGAAGCTGATTTTTGACAACATTATTAAAAGGATAAAGAAAAGTTTTATAGAATAAGAGGATAAAGAAGAATTTGTGCAAAAACTAATGCAAATTATGTACAACACATTTGAAGGTTTTGTACACCAAAATAGAGAAGGAAAAAAGCAAGAAAAAATATAGCGAAAAGGAAAATATAATTTTTTTTTTGAAGCTAAAATTTAAGAGCTTGCTATCATCATTGAACTTACTTCATACCTAAAAAAATAATTGCAAGTTAATGAGAAATATGAGTTGGTTGCTAGTGTAAAAGGAGCAAGAAAGAATAAATAACAACAAGGAAGAGTTGCAACTATAGCATAGGGAGGCAAGTGTTCAAGAATCATCAAACTTGAGAGCAGACCACCCTGCAAACATAGGAAGAGCTATCATTTGAAAGAAGAAGATAATATTTAGTGTTTGGAGCATCTTCGCTTGAAGAAAGCAATTGAACCAAGTGAAGAGATGAGTCAAGCAAGAAATATCACTAAATTTGAGCACCGAGAAGGAGCCACTTGTTGTTATAAGTGTACCCACCTAGTAGAGGAGTGAAGCCATTGGGTAGAGAAGTAAAACCACCAAATGAGCTTAAGGAAATGCATTTTTTAGTTAGCCACCAGAGGTTGGAGGAGAAATTAAAAGACTCAATTTCAAGTAGAAGAAGCAGCGCCAACATACACAAGAGAGTGAGAAATTGAATATACTTATGTTGGATGTCAAAAGACCATCAAGAATTGTAATAGTTAAAAGGAAGTAAACAGTGGTTTCCATAATTGCCAATAAGCTGAAGACCACACAATATTTGATGGATGATTAGGTGGAGTTGAATCATTGTTTACATGAGCTTGAGAACTATAAGCTAAGGAGACATCATGAGGGGCCAAAAGATACATTGAAATAAGCATAAAATGAGGCTAAATAATTTGATCTTGTAACTACCATAAGGAATACCGAGATTTTATGATTGTAACTACCATAAGGGAGATAAAAAATTGGCATACAAAGTTGAAGAGAGCATTAGAAGAGAGACAATGAAGAGTCATTTCATTCGGTTGAATATTGCTCAAAAAAATGTTTGCAAAATATTAATTCATGGCAATTTGGAGGAAGGAATCAAATTTGCAACATTCAAGTTGAAGTGTTTCACTTGTCATGTTGGAAGGAGGAGTGCCAACCATCCTCATGGGAGAATGAAATTTTTCTCACCATAAATGCATGGGAGCCAAGTTTCATGACACACTATCATCCAACATCAAGGCAGTGTGCGATAGAGTGAAGACAATCACTATACATGCAACAAAGAGGAGATATTTCAAAGAGCAACACCTTTCCAGGGTAGGTCAAACATCTTTGATCAAATATTTCACACCTCAAGTTGGGAGGTAAAGCAAGTTATTTAAAATTTTATTATTTACCCAAGTTAGGAGTTATAAGGTTGGGTAATATTATTATTTTTCTAAGGTTGAAGGAAAATTAATCTAGTTGCTTATAATATTAATTTAATTATTGGAGAGATAAGGTATAAAAGTGAAATTTGAAACCTTAGAAACATTATTAGTTATTTTTGGAAATTTTTTGAGAAGCCTTGAAATATTTTTGAATCCATTTCAAGTTTTGGAATTGAATTATTAAATTTTGTGAAGCATTTTTAATATTTGCAAATATTTTGAATTTTGGAGAAATAAGGTTTCCTACATCAAATTAGGAATACAAAATTTGCAAATATCCTTTTACTAAATTTCTAAATTTGGAGTTATAAGGAATTCAACATCAAATTAGGTTTGTGAAATTTAGAAACCATATTATTGAAATTTGGGAGATAAAAGGAATTCCACCTAGAGTTTTGAAGAATTGAAACCTTTGTCAAAACTATTGTTTGATCATTATCCAAACATTAGGAAATACAAGGTATTAGATAGTT
The DNA here is from genome assembly GCA_028583015.1 of Wollemia nobilis. Classification (NCBI taxonomy): domain Eukaryota; kingdom Viridiplantae; phylum Streptophyta; class Pinopsida; order Araucariales; family Araucariaceae; genus Wollemia; species Wollemia nobilis. Next base: position 3,286,404 of record JAQPPZ010001340.1, read on the forward strand.
TGGATGTATAAGGCTTATAACATAATATTTTGGAAGGTTGAAAAATTGAAAAGTGTTCTTAGTCTATTATCAAAAACTAAGGAGGAATAAGGATGTCTACTTCAAATAATACATTAAACAATATAGAGAACATTGTCAGAGAAGAAAAGATAAATGTTATAAAACTTGGAATCAAGAGTTTGATTAACAAGTCTAAAGGAAAATTAGACTTAGTCTCAAGTTTCATTTACAAAGAAGCATTAGAAGAAGATTTTGAAACATTGGAATACTATCTACATGTGAGAATGTTTGAAGCAATTGACAATGACAAAGATAGTGTTATGATTCCTTTGAATATTGCTAGTATAATATACATGGCATTACTTACACTTAAACATTACAAAGAGAAGAATTTGAAACAAAAGGAGTTGATTGAATCCCTTAAGAAGAAAGCAAAAGTGGATGAATCATTTTTAGAAAAGGTATTTCATTCTTCATGCAATATTGATGCTTCAAGTTCATCTAATTTAGGGTCTTACCATGATGCCATAAGTGAATGCGTAGAAGATTCTATACTAAAGAAGACTTGTGATATGAAGGAAAAAGGCAAAGAGAAAATATTTTTACAAGAATTTTATGACATGATATCACTTGAAAGCATAAAGACTAACATCAATGATGAAGATAAGCAAGAGGAGAAAGAACCTGATCAAGGAGGCATACAATGCAAAGTGAGCTAAAAGACAAAGACCATATTGAAGACTAAAGTCTTCAATAACCAAATAATGTAATACAAGGGGGTGTTGGAGTATATTACATTATTTGGTACATGCCAATGTACCACCTTGGGTACATATTTAGATTAGGAGTGTGTCTTAGATTAGAGTGTGAGTAAATATTTTATGTAATGTAATAATGTGCAAGAAATGCACAAGTGTCTTGTAGTTAAGAGTGCAAGTATGATGAGTGTAGATGTGCACAAGTGTCCATTATGTAAGAGTGCACATGTGTCCTTAGAGTAGGAAAGTGAAGAGTCTCAAGAAGAGTGAAGGCCAAGAGTACTCCATATGAAGAGTCACATCCCATTATATATGTGTCTATGTGTGTGTGTAAGACACAATGTAGAGTGAGAGTGTGTGGAAGTATGGTGTATTTGAGATCTTTATTCTATATCAAGATACTATTTTCGTGAGCATTTGTTAATGGTAATTTTATGAGTTGTTGTAGAATTTATTTATGAGTTTTATATGATTAGAATATTTCCATTATCTTATATTTCATATAGCAACTTTATTTTAGATCTTGTGGTTATTTTGCTTTAAGTATTAAGCATCAAAAGCTAACATAGAATCTTTAGCAGCCCCCTTTCTAATTCAAATGACTTCTTCCTAGGATTCTTGGAATGTATATTTTTTCTTCTTTATCTACTGCTTCTTATCTAATGGCTTTTACCACTCCATCTTATCTTTCTTCTCCAAAAATATATGCCTTCTTTGTACAATTTGATGATAAAGGCTTATTTATTGGCTTTGGATAGCTCAAAATCAATGATTCTTGGTGGCTCCTAAAATGTCCACTCTTAAATCATAGCCAAAGACTTATCCTAGTGTCTTCAAACCTACTATTATTTTTGCTTCTATTTGATTTTTTTTATTAATTCCTGCCAATACTAGATTTAAACTTTATAATTTTAGGGTGATATCAATCCCCCAAAAAATATTGAGCAGCTTTCCTCCAAAAATAATCAATGATTTTAAGTCAAACTCAAAATATAGAATGACCCTCAATGGCTCTTCAATTTTCAATATTTTTCTTAAAATATTCAAATTATAATTTATAGTAGAACTTCATGCTAGCTTTGAATATACCTCTTCCAAACCAGATGGAGTGTGTTAGCTCGATACCATTGTTGGAATTTTAGCCAGATTATCACAGGTCCCAATGTTTAGGATTAAATATAATAATCAAATATTTGAGAATTTAATATATGTGGTCAATATTAATAAACAAACATTCATATAAAATAACAATAATATGAAGTAAAATGACCAATATCATTCATGCAATAACATGAAAAAAACTTATAGTAGAATTGCTCAAACTGTATACAAGCTTCTTTATTTGATGCTTGAAATACATATATTCTTTGATACATTACATGGAGATTTATCTCCATAATATAGCCTTAGAAATATGACTCTTCAATACTTGACTATTGCACTCCTCACATATTTGGGAGATGCATCCTTTCATATTCCACACATAAGACAAGTCTCTCATGTCTTTTGGCTTCTCATCTTGCCACTTGTATACATGACTCTTGAATCTCTATTTGCACACTTTATTCTATGACACTTTGCACACTCCTACATCTATACACATGCACACTCTATTACATGATACTTACACACTTTCTCACTCATCACACTTGCACACATAATTACATGACAATTGTGCATATCTTACACAAAAACATACATAAAAGGAAATATGAATTACACTCCTAAACTATATATTTACATCCTAATATATTGCACATTTACATTTGTACCATAAGGTACCATGGGGGTATATTAGCATCTACTAAATAATGTACTATTCTCCAACAAAAACCATAGTGGAATCTTGCAAAACTATTCATTTCTTGCAAACAAAACTGTAATCCTCTAAATTGCTAGTTTTTTGAACAAATCATAGAACATGAAAACAAAATCTCTTTGAAATAAAAATGCTTCAAACTAAATATTTATCACACCAAACAAAATTGTATGAATATTTTTTACAAACATACATGCACAAACTATGGTACTAGGATATCAAGACACCATTTAAATTGAATTTGTGACATTCTAGCCTAGGTGCACAACTATTTGGTTTTATTTGACCACTTCTTGTAATTGACTATTCCAATTTGCTATGCCATTTCTTCCTACATTTTGAATTTTAATTTTGAAGTGCAATGGTAGTAGTCCAATACTACACATTCTAAAATTAAAAGTTTTTTCCTTCTATTTCTACTACCTCTAATGTATAAAATATATATATCCTCTTCTCCACTTATATTTTGGTCTCTTTTATCTACTCATCTAATGTAAGTTTATGTTAGCTAGTCCTAATATTATATACTCCTTTTGATGATGTTTAGGATTTATAATTTGATGAGATAGTATTCTTTTTTCATTCTTACATCCTATTTGTATAGTTTACCTCAATATAATTATAAGTATTTTTTTATTAGGTGGAAAAGGGATTTTTAAAGGATCCCAAAACCTTTAACATAGGGATTTTGAGATTCCCCAAATCTTTACAAACTAAAATAATATCAAGAGAAAACAACCCCTAAAGAAAAAAGACAAGGCGCCACTAGAGGTACTAAATATCTGTTCAACAATATCCAAAATATTGAACATGATCACCTAAAATCAACAAGAAGGATTCCATATCTCAAAAAGGATAATAGAGATTACCTACACTACCCAAAAGTATGATCGATGAAATTAAAAAAAATAGGGGGAAATCTGATCCCTCTTGATCCAAACAAATTTGAATTTAAAAGGAAGCTACCCTCCCACTCAAAATCAAATTAAAAAAAATCCACTTAGAAAAGAAAGCGTAGGATCCAAACAACAACTAGCAGGAGACCCTTCATGCTTAAATAAAAATGAAGCTACAAAAAAGAGATATTGATCATATAAATATATGGTACCTACCATTACCGGGATTTAGGGCCATATTTTTATTTGGAGACTCCCTAAACATATTTTCCTTACCAGTCTTAGAGAAGCTCTGTTTAGGGTTGTTAAGCATAGAATTTGGATTAACTGAAGGTTTACCCACTATTTACCTCTAGACTTTAGATTGCAATTCAATTGTACCCTTGTAATAGGACCTAGATATCTCAAACATTTTTTCTCTTGAAATGAAACATCTTAAATTTCTCTGGACTCCATATTGCCATACATAAGAAATGAATCATCCTCCTCAAAAGGTTCGACATCAGAAGCCAAACATTCGAAGGAGTTTCCTGATAGGGGGTTTGATCCTGAAGGCACCCCATCTGGAGTCAAATGCTCCACCTAAGAATCCACTAAGGAGTCTAAAATTGAAGCAGATTCCTTAGAAACTTTATCTTTAGAGGAGAAATATTCCAATTATTTATTAGACAAAACTTGATCAAAAGCCTCATTTTTTGGACCTCCAAGGGTCTTATTTTGATCCGATATCAACAAGCCAATTTATGACCAAATTTTATAGTTGGAATAGAACAAGGGTTTGTTCTCATAAAATATGGATTGAATTCTCATCCCCACATCTAAAATCAGCTTGATAGAGTTAGGAAGCTCAACATCAAGATCCATAATAACACACATGCAAGCAAAAATTATTCTAGATCTTGCTTTGGTAACAACATCAATCATAACTAAATCACCCAATATCTTGGCAATACCTCTGAGAATTACTTCATACCAGAAGTAGAAGGGGAGACCCGATATCTTGACCTAAATAGGGATGGTATTGATTTTTTTAGTATCGAGATCAAAGTCCATTCCCCATCTATGAAGGAAAAGGCTTATCCTCTCAAAAAACCAAGGACCTCCTCCAAGAATATTATGGAGATCCTCCTCCAAATAAATTTGAATAAGAAAAAAACCATTAGGAAGGGCAATTATATCCATCTTCCCTTTAGGAGACCACTTCTAAAACACCCACCTTCTAATGGAATCCAAATCAGGCCTAGCATTTCCCAAAAACTTTCTTACTAAGGAGAGATCTCTATCCCCCATAGTTAATTTTAAGAGATTCAACAAGATGGATAAGGACCTTTGCTTAGGTTTAAGCTAAAAATAACATTTTGAAGAGACACTTTTATTTGGCCTATTAGAAACAACAATCGTAAAGGAGATTTTATTAGCAAAAGAAGGCAAAACAAAGCTTTGAAGGCCCTGAAGAGGGACCACCTTAAGATCAGATCCTTAGGTCTTAGCTTATATTCAATAATATTTTCAAGTATTGGCTCCACCTCAGAAGCCATCTTATCGCCCATAAAAACTTCCACTCCATCATTTGACACTTTCCCTCTATAAGAGCCATCCTTAGAGAGGGAAATTTTTGAATCTAAATCATTTTTTAAAATCATCTTAGGGCCCGAGGGATTAGCCACCATCGAAGAATAAACCACTAGAGTAGGCACACCACCGAAGAATAAACCACTAGAGTAGGCACACCACCATACATGACTACCCTCAAACCAAGCAAAGGAGACTTAGCCCATGAGTCTTCTAGAGAAACATCTAAAATTCGAGCAGGGGATATCTTTTCAACCAGGACATCATTCAGATACGAAATGTCCCCTACCCTAATAGATGAAATAACCAAATTCAAACTATCAATAGGCTTCTCAGATATAGCAGCATCTCGAGATGAAAGACCCACCAAATCAGGATTATAAGTATTTTTGAATTTTTGATATTTTGTTAATAATTTTGATGATATGTTTCATTTTTCTATTCTTGGCTTCTCAAACAATTCATGTATAAAATACACTGCTCAAATATTAAAAAATCTAACTTGTATATCATTATAAGTGTTACATTCTAAAATGAAATGCCATATTCAATTTTCATTTTTATCAAAGATATTCGTCATCTTCCTCAAAATACTATGTTTTTACAATTAACTCATTGATATCATTTTATTAAGAGATAAAATATCACTCATATAATTACCTTCTAAAATTTTAATTTTACCAAGATAACATTCAACTCCATGAATGGCTAAAATATTTGATACTCAATTTTATTATCTATAAATATACTATCTATAACGACCAATAAAATCCTTAATACCTTTATTTTTAGGATTTTTTTAATGACCCTAATTATTCCAAGATTAAATTTTCATCATCACTTATATTTTTATTTGTGGATTTACCCCATTTCTTGTTAACACTTTAAGATATTTATTTTTATTTTCCCATATAAATATCCCTTGAGTTTATTTTTTATTTGTTTTTGCTTCTTAGCCCTTACTCTTTTTTTTCATTTCCTCCAACACTTTCGTCTTCATAAATCTCTTCAATTATTTCACACTGTTCATAGTGAAATTTATCATCTACAAGTTTATCTTGCTCTAAAGGATCCAAAGTGCAAGGAATAACCTCAAAAGTACTTTCTTCTTTATGTTGCCTTGGAAAACCTAAGTGCAAGGACACTCCTCCATAGCAATTACCTTCTTATTCTACCATAAAAACCCTAAATTGTTATGCATTTCCTCTAGCCTTATTATTTATTATGTTGCTCTTGAATCCATAAAGTGTAAGGGTTAACGTCTACACTACTTTCACTTCTATTGCCATGAGAGGATTCTATATGACTCGAGGAAAATGAAGAAAATTTACTTGGAATAAATTTGATCTCTTTTGGTATCTTTATTTTAAAATTTTCCTCCATATCTTCTTTGACACCTTAATTCCTTCTAAATTTAAACTTGCACATTGTTCTTTCTCATCCCTTGTATCCTTCTTTGTTTCTTCTAACAATTGATCTGAGTGAATTATTGTGGCCTTTGCTATATAATGTTGTAGATGGGCTTTATTTACCTCTTCTTTTGGAGTGGAATACCCTTAATCTAATTTAGCTTATATTACAAAATGATCTCTTTGCTTTATCTTGAAGTTTATCTTAAGACCAAAATTCTCTCTCTCTTTATAGTTTTCACTTTGCAATCTCTTGGCATGTGTCCTATCTCATAACAATTATAGAATCAGAATGTAATATTTTTATAATTCACGTTTTGATACTTTTCTCTTGACTCAATTTTATTCTTAATGGATTATGGCAATGGTTTTAGAATACCCATAGCAACACATATCCAGCTAATATATAACATGCTTTCAATCCTGAGTAATTAGTCCCTCCTTGATGAATTCCCCTATGTATTTCTAATACTTTAAAAAAAAACTTATTGATAAGCTAATATGGAAGTCCAAAAAGTCAAACCCACATTGGAAAATTTTTAATAGTTTTTATCTCAAGAGAAAAAATATTACTCCATGGTATTAAATAAAGGTATTTGTCCCTCTGAACCATGACCCACCACCCATTATTTTATCCTTGATTTTTGAACTAGAAAAGATGATGAGAAAAAACCTTTAGGAAGAAATATCAAAGAGTAATCTAAATTCAATCCCCTCTTCCACTTGATTTTTGAACTAGAAAAGATGATGAGAAAAAACCTTTAGGAAGAAAAATCAAAGAGTAATCTAAATTCAATCCCCTCTTCCACTTTATCTAACTTTGAATCTCTGAAAACCTTAGTCAGTATCCATGGAACTTCAATATCAACCCTCTACTTTTAAGAGGCATTATATCATGCTCAATCATCTCATCCTTGATAATTACCTCAGATTATAACATTTGCTCCTTGGATTGAACTTACCATATATCCACTCTTCCTCTTATATCTAACCTTTGTTATCAAATTCGTTGAATTTTTTAGATAAAGTTTAAAATTTGTTGAATTTAAAATCTTAACGGATAAATTCAGTGAACAAACCCTAAATTCGAAAGGGATAAAAATTTGAGCAAGAAACAGACATAGGAAACACACGTTGAAAGGAAAAATTACACGTGAGAGATTTTTAGAGGTAGTTTAAGAAGAGGGCTTTCACACTGAGAACCGCTGGAATGATGTTGTTTGCTAAGAATGTAGTGTTGGGTTACTTGTTTATGTTGGTAGTGTTTGTTGTTGATTTATGTGAGTATTTAAGAAGTGATTAAAATATTTAGTGAAAATTTTAATTTTAATTTATTTTCAAAATTTGAATCTTATATTAATAGGATTGCATATTATATTTTATTGAATTTTAAAATTATAAAAGTTTAAAATTTGTAAGGATTGAATTATGTTGATTGTCCACCATACTTCCATTCTATTAAATGACTCTATTAGATGACCTTTACAAATAATTTTAGTAGGACCCCCCCCCCCCCCCCCCCCCCCCCCCCCCCCCCCCCCCCCCCCCCCCCCCGGCATTAGAAATTATTTTAATCTTATATGATTTTATTAAAAATATAAAATATTATACAAATATTCAAAAATGTTCAAATAATTTTTTTTACATAATTTAATTTATAAAATCTCATTAAAGTAATTTAATAATTTATATAAGATTCAAATATTGATTAATTTATATAATAAGATAGTTAAAACGAAAATTCAATTTGTTTTTTTCAAAAATATTAATTAAAAGTTATCTTACTTAAATATGTTTAAATGAAAAATAATACAATAATATATATTATATTAAATAAATTCTTGTATTCTTTTTTTTATTTGGTTAGTGTGAGAAATACCTACTACCAACGCACACGACTAAGGAGTCTCCTCCCAACCATGACCCTTCGTGGGACCGAGAGCTATGCTTATCAATAGGGAATTTAACACACAACCACCACATACCCACCCCATCACACACTCATCCACACCACGGTTTGGGCCTTGGACCTCCCAAATAAGAGCCAAAGCCTAAACCATTGCATTGTCCCCATAGGACATTAATTCTTATCTTCTTTATTTTTGTGTTCTTAAATGAAATTATTAATGTTTATTTCAAGTTTCTATTTGGGTTTCTTAGTTATTGATTTATTCACGCAGCATTAAAAGGATATATGCAATTTTATAATATATTTATTTTGAATTTTAAACATGTTGAATGTTTTTGAACTTCAAAAGATTCAAAAACTCAAGCTTGACAGCTAAGTCTCCAACTTGGGCATCCATAATTCTAGCTAAGGCATCAAAAATTCCCATTAGGGCTTTCATAATTCTAGCTAATGCATCCTAACTTTCCATTAGGGCTCTCAAATATAAATTTTCTTTCATGCTACCTAGTGGGGCTCACTCATGGCTTACACTTGCTCTTGGGTCACATTCACATTCTAATAATTTTTTATTTTCATATTATTATTATTATTAAAAAAGACTAACTAATTCAATATCATATTTATTTAATTATTTATTTTTGTTTCATCCATATTTTTATGTTTAGAATTTCTCCTACCATGGCCTTTAAAAATATAGTATTTAATGTTTTAATTTGGTTATATGACATTGAAATAGGCCCCATGAGAATTAAATCATGATCACACTGGTATTAAAACAACTTGGAAACTATGCATGTATTGCTTGGCAAGATTCAAACCTGAATATCTTCCTTTAAAGTTGAGGAATTTAGTTGGTTAAGCTCATGTTGTTGATGCCTTTGGTAGCCTATTTGCATCCATATTTTCAATTTTATTTTAAATTACTTAAAATGATAATCATAAGTGTTACCTCTATGGTACAAGTAATTATTATTTTTTAAGTTGTTTCAGATTTGAGCTAAAGCTTTTATTTTAACTTGGCGTGTGATTAAATGTTTTGAATTCTTTCTATATTTTTCTCTAATTTATTCTTAGCCTATATTGTAGATCCATATAGTACCATGGGCAAAAATAATAACTTGAATGAGACCTATATAGTTTTTCAATCTCATAATTTTGCTTCTTTATATATAATTTGTATTGTAGAAAATGCTCTTCATCTTCCTAAAATTATCTTCATTTTACATGGTTCTTGATTTAGCTTGTTATTAAAGTCTATTCCAAGATATTTTGTACTTTTCTACTTCTAATAACTCCCCTTTGAAATATTATAAAAAATATTAGTTTGTATTATTTTGGGTGGGAAAAACCAGGATCTTGGTTGTGCTAATATTTACTTGTGTTTATCTCCTTGGAAATTTTTTCTAAGGCCTCTAAATGCCCCATGTGTTGTCCTTGCAACTAAAATAATATTAAATACATACAAAATAAGCTTCATGACATATACATCCATTTGTACAACATCATCGTATTTCCAATTTATCATTCTTTTAATTTGTTGATATGTAAACCAAATACACCAGGGATTAATAAACAACCTTGTTTGAAATGGTGCTATCGATTTCTCTATGTATATAAAAACAAACAACCTTTTTTGGATCAAACCTCTATGTAAAGTCTATCAACTATCTTCCTACCCAATCATTTTACTCCAAATTTTACTTTTGTAAAGAATATCTTAAACCTTGTTGAATTCAAGAAGAAAAACTAAAGTTTTATTTTCCTATTTTATTTATTAATGATATATCTCAATGATATTCAACCTTTAAGTATCCATAGAGGGACCACATAAAATCTTTAGCCAATATCCATCTACCTAAAATTTTCTTTTTTTCTTTTAAAAGCTTTCATACTTTTATTTTTATTTTTTGCTCTTGGTAAATAATAGGGTTTTGAAAGGAACCCTTCCCTTTTACAACTCCTAGTAATCCAAGAAAAAAAATGAATTAATCTAGGCACAAAAAATAGCCTATCTTCTTACAAATCAAAATATACATTTTTTGAACAATACAACCTTTTTTGAACAAAAGTGCAATGATCAAAATAATAATAGTCTAAATAGACTTCTAGATTGCTAGTTATAATTTTCTATCGATAATAAGAAATTATTAAATTTAGTTTGTAAATCATGTGAACATAATGGAAATAAAATTTTCATTAATCTACAAACACTATCCCTCCAACCATTTCAGATTTCGTAAAGTACATAAACCTCCAGCCGCACCATCAACAAGAACCATTTCCAATTGAGCTATTTTTCAAATTGAATTCTTCACCTTCTAAAAATTGGAATTATCCACTTTAGTCTCTTGTAATAAAAGAATATCAAATCTCCTCTAATTTCTTAACTCTCTAAGCATACTATGTTTGGTTGGTGCAATCATACCCTAAATATTCCAAATAGAAAATTTATTTTGTACCAAGTTGAGGAATTTTTCCTCCTCCCAAAGACAAAATTCTTTGCTTTCCATCAGCTACATCGTTAGCAATGACTTTAGTTCTCAATTCCCAGAGATTGAGCCTTCCTCAAGAAGCTGAAGTTCCTAAATCAACTTTCTTAGATTTCTTTGGATAACCTTTTCCTCATTTTCCAACTTCGAATCATTAGTAGAAGTCCATTTTCCTCCATCTTCTTCATCCTCAGACCCATTCTAAATAATATTAATATTTTTATTTATTTTTCTCCCATAGCCAATCAATGTCACATTTTGTTGAGGAGTGGTTTCTCCCAAAACCCTCGTTTCTATGCTCTTTTCCTTCATCCCTATTGGAGAGTGTGGCTCTTTCTCAATATTCTCTTCTACATGTAAAGAAGAATTATTTTCCTTTTCAATCAAATCCTTAGTCATCGGTTCATTAATACCTCTAGGTTGAGTTTCTAGAACAAAATCTTCCCCTCCAATAATACCATCCCCATCAAAGGTAGCATGAAACCCAAAGCTATTTGGAGATGGACCCTTACTACTTTTACCAATTTATTTCTACCCCATAACTTCTCCTTGCTTAGTTTCCTTTTTACTCCAAACCCTCAATGATTGTCTAGTTCTATTATTCATAACTTTATCCTTAGGTTTTTTTGGGCATTTTTTCCAAATATACCCTAACCTTTTGCAAAGTTTACAAAAGGTAATGGGAGTTTCATACTAAATCTCTTGTTCCCATTCCTCATAATCTAAAACTAGCCTAAAAGATTTAGACAGTGGTTAGCCAAATCCACCTGTACACAAAAATGAGCCACTATCATTCAGGTCTAAGATTTAGTAGCTGAATCAAAATCAATTATTTTCCAATCACTTCAACTATCTCAATAATACTACTATCATCCTAAAATTCCTTTGGAAACCTTGATAGACTTTCCCATAAGGACATCGATTGAAGAGTGGTTGTGGTTAGATTAAAGCCCTGACTCCATTTTTGTAAAAATAATCTTCTCCTCCCAAAACACCATGGGCCCATCAATAAAATATTTGTCATATCCTCCATATTTGCAAATTTAAACATCAAAAAATTATTATGCAAATCCACCACTACTTCCTATCCAGAATTTTCCATTTATCCCGAACCCACTTCCTTATTGTATCTAAATATGGTTTATTGCCCAAAAATTTCTTGACCAAAGATTTTTTTTCTCTTTTGAATCACTTTGTTAGCCAATAATTTTGGGACCTTAAAAGTAAAACCCTTTTCATTCTGATATGGATATAAAACAAATCCCTCTTCTTGCAAATTTTAACCTCTCTTCAAAACTTGTGCCTAAGAAGTGTCTCCCTTTGACCTTTCTGCTACTGCTGAATTTGGATATACTAGTCTTGGATCCAAAGGGTTAGAATCTCTCCTATCCGCATCCTTATAGGATTCTACCACAACAAAACCCTTGCCTATTACCTTTCCCGCTTCTATCCTTGATCCTTCAAAATACCTGTATACCCCATCCTTTCTCCTCCAGGGATTCCTTTGGTGGACAATCATCATCGATATTACCTTCTTGCATAGATCAGGTTTCCTCTTCTTAACGGTGGCCATTACCATATTGCCAACACATGCCACCAACAACCTTTAGATATTTATCAAAATTGATTTAATCATTAAAATTTATCACAATTATCTATATTTATGTTGCTTTCATACTTTTAATTACAAAATAATAATAAGAAAATATATTAAGGTTTATGTAGAGTCTTCTCTAGTCCTTATCTAAGAAAATAAAGGTTTACTTATAAAAAAATTGAAGGTTTTTTTTAACCTTTAAAACCTTTCAAATTCTATTTCTTTTAATTATAAAACAAACTATTTTCCTTTAAAAAAATAATAATTAATTTATTATTATTTTTTCTTTTAACTTTATACTAGAGGGAATGATTCAACTTCTCATTTAAAAGGTAATTTAAAATTTTACTCATTAAAAAATAATGCATATAATATATATTAATAAATAGTTTTAATTTCATATTAAAAAATTAAAAGGTGAGTGAGTGCGAGCTATAAGTAGCCTCACCTTTTTCTTGTTGTATAAAGCAATCAAGTGTTATAGTTGCAAGTAAGAAGCATGAGCAAAAAGTAAAGTGCAAGAAAGGAGTAACCACCACATCTTATTATTCAATATTTTAGGAGAAACTCAAAAAATAAAGGCTTCATGTGAAGATAATTTAGGTAACATGACATGAAGGCCATTTTTGAAAGTTCTTACTAGAAGTAAGGATGCTTAGCTAGAAGTATGAATGCCTTAAATAGTGATAAGATGAAGATAAAACATATGGAAAACCTTATCCAAGTAGTATATACCACATAAGAAGGGATTATCAAGGATGAAATAATCAAGTATGTTATCATGGTTCTTAAAAGCAAAGGGTTTATATGTAAGTTCCATGGATACTAGCTAGGTTTTTCATATCTTAAAGAATGGATAAAGTGTAAGAGGGTGTTGAATTCAAATTACTCCATGAATTTTCTTTTGAAAGCATATTTTGTCATTATCTTCCCTAGTTTAGAAATAAAGGATAAAATGATAGATTGTGGCCCTTGGTTTAGAGGTAAATATGCATTATATTTAAGACCAAGAAGTGAGATTTTTTATGGAGACATAAAATTATAAAATTTCTAGTGTGGATTAGGCTTTTTGGACTTCCTTATTAACTCATTGGTAAGGAGATTTTGAAGAATATTGTCAATACTCTAGGGGAGTTCATCTAGAAGGGACCAACTACTAAGCAACAAGCACATGCTATATACTATAGACACCTAAAAGTCCCACATTATCATTTCTCCCATCATTACGACTGATCAATTTGCAAAACCATTGGATTTGCATATATTAGCCTCAAGATACTATTTTTTTATCAAAACCACTATTCATGCACTATTCATAAGCCCTATTTGGCCACTTAAGCCCTTTTCTATGCTTAACTTTGGATCCTCATGCAACCATCATCCTAGCCTAACCTTGGTTAATCTCTAACCTTGGTAAAAATCCACCTCATAGTCAAACCCAACCCATGGTCAATCTAACTCATGGCTACCTCACCTAGTACACTCTTTGACTAGCCTAGCCTCCACCTCACCCACTTGACCTTAGCTAAACTTATAGTCAACCTAATTAGGGTTTACTTTAACCCTTGCTCGACACATCTCCCCATGTGTATTTAACTTCATAAATGACATTTGGATACTTTTGTATCTTAAAGCATGGGAGACATGGTGAGTCATCCTCCACCTCACCCAAAAGTCAACATCTAACCTAGGGTCAACCTAACCCTAGTAATACTTAACCCTTACTCCATTTCAAATCCCCATGTGCATTTAACACCATAAATGATATTTGGAGACTTTTTTTCAAAGCATGGGAGACATGGTGAGTCATATTCCACCTCACTCAAAGTCAACACTAAACTCATAGTTAATCTTACTATGATTAGGATTTAACCCTTGCTCCACTTCACATTCTCCTAGGCATTAAACATCATAAATGAAATTTGAATATTGAGCATTAATTCATTTATAAGACATGCCATCATATGCCACCTTAGGGGATACCTCACAGGGAATAGCTTTTAGGGCACCTCACAAGACACGTCACAGTACACCTTAGCTCCCCAACCTTCATAAATTCTAAAAATAGATTTCTAGTTCCTCCATTTTCATCAACACTCATTTACATACCCAAACTCTACTAAAATTAGCCTAGACTACCAAGTGCACTACACCATCATTCACCATCACTCACCATCACTCACCATCCATCCCCATGGAGACCCACATGAATTTGTCAACATCCCCTTTTGCTTTGTAGGTTGTTGTTAAACTTGTAGGTTCAAGAGGCAGCTTGGCGAGATTAAGGAGTTAAAATTGCATCAATAGGACCTCCACATCATCAATTTTAGTTTTTGGAAACATAGTAGGATTCACATAGAAGGGTATGGATCAAAGCACTCATACCTTAAGGTGTGAATATGTAGAAAATGTAGTTTTTCCAACCTAAAACTCTACCAAAGTTCACAAAATTAGGTAAACATCTTTAATTTACAAAATTGTAGTCATTTCATGCATTTTCATCATGTTTTATCTTATATTAAGAGTATTTTATCTAGGTTTAACAAGGGGTTTGATTAATAGAAGATCCCAAATGTTCTAACAAATTTTTTTAGGGTTATACAAGTTTAGAGGACTCTTATAGCTAATAGTGGCCCATGAGCAAGAAGACCACTCACATTGAGGAATACACAGAGGACACTTGTAGCTATTTGACCATCTTATTGAAAGAGGTCTTCCCTTATGAAAGACCCATTCTATAGCCTCCAAAAAGGAAAACTTGTAAAAGGATATACACTTGTAACCATTTTCACCATTAATTACAAATCAATAGTTTTCCTAGTGATTCATTTTGGTGATCACGATGGGATCACCAACAAGTTTTATGCATTTTGTTTAGCTTGCTAGCTAACTAATTAGCATTTTTGGTTGTTTTTGTGTTATAAGTACTATAAAACTATCACATAGCCTACAAAATCCTTGAAGCACACCTTCGGTCTAAGACAAGACCTCTAGCCTGTGATCCAGATTCACAAGTTAAGGTACGAATCCCCTATCTATTAAATTTGCACAACAATGTGTGAATCTAGAAAACACTCCAAAAATAGATCCTCGACAATAAGGTATCTATTTTTGCATAGTCAATAGCAAAAACAAGGTAAGTTGGGGGTGAAAACACTCCTTATTGAGATTGCTATCATGTACCTTACTGCCTTCATAGACCAAAATCACCTTCCAAAATGGCATTCGTAATATGAAATCATTCATCTCCTCTCTTTACTTGCTTGTTGCAAAACTTGATCTTGCATCATCTTGTGACTTTTTTATTGTGATTAAACATATTATCTATTAGGCTATTGATTTTTGCACAAAACTTACTATTTAATTATTTTTATTGTAACTACCTTTAAAAAATAAAAGTTGCAACTTTTAGCCTACACCTTATAGCAGAAATTATTAAAAAAAAATCAACATTTTTTTATTCATAGGGTAAGGTGTGAATCTGTCTAACACATAGGCTAGACTTTGTAAAAAAATAGAGACCCTTCCAGAGGTTGGAGGTTATAGGTAAATAGTACAAAAAACTATTCACAAAATATAACAAAGTTTCACTTCAAAACACGCTTTACAAAAGCCCCAAATTTCTTTGACCAAAAACATCTTTTTAGCTTTTTATTTCACAAAATATACTTTCCTTATTCTTATTAAACTGAGATAGATCGCGATATATTCTCATGCATAAATCTCTCATAATATGTCTAGTCATAGCCTTAATAGGTCTATCTTGACTAGTGTGGATGGGTTTATGCTCAAGCAAACCTTTGTATAAGTCTTCACTGAAAACAAGTGAATTTATTTATTTTTCTTTTAGCATAAAATTTGCTTCCACACTTTAGCATCAATTTGCTTCCATGCTTTAGCAAAGAATTTGCTTTCAAGCTTTAGCATAGAATTTTATTTAATGCTTTAGCATATATTTGCTTTTGCAAGCTTTAGCATAAACATTTACTTCCAAAGCTTTAGCATAAACTTTGCTTTCACGCTTTAGCATACAATTTTCTTCCATGCTTTAGCATAAGTTTGCTTCCTTCTTTAGCATAAAATTTTCTTTCAAGCTAGCATAGAATTTGATTTAATGCTTTAGCATAGATTTGATTTTACAAGATTTATCATAAACATTTGATTTCAAATGCTTTAGCATAATTTTTCTTACATGATTTATCCTAGAATTTACTGCCAAAGATTTAGCATAAACTTTATTTTCATGCTTTAATATAAAATTTTCTTACACACTTTAACATAGATTTGCTTTTACAAGCTTTAGCATAAACATAATTTCATGCTTTAGCATAAACTTTCTTTTCAAGCTCTAGCATAGATTTTAATTTTTAAATGCTTTAGCATAAATTTGCTTTCATGCTCTTAGCATAGATATTTCCTTTCCAACGCAATTTTCATTGTCAGATTTAACTAGATTTTGACTTTCAAAAGGCACTTTCTTTTTTACAAAATTTTTATGCATCGTTTCATTGATCTCATAAATTAGTTGCTTTCTTGCATTTTGTTTTCCTAAGTAAAACTCAACCCTACACACCTTCATGGTTTTCACACATTGGAAAGGTCAGACTTCATCACTAACCCTAATTGAGACCATCAACATTGGATTTCATCTCCTTCTGTTGGCTCACTCCCTAAAAACCATAGTAGCCCCCATGATAAATTTTCTAGGCTTTATCACTAGAAGGTCCTACCCTTGAGAGATCCTTTGGGTAGATTAGGAATTGATGCCCCTGCTCATAGGGTTTCATATAATTTATGAGTAACTATCATTTTTGACTGAGCCTACCCAAGGGTAGATTGAAATCCCATTATGCTTATGGAAGTTTTAGATAGTGGTGCCTCTTTCATAAGAGGTTTATATTCCCATTTTTGTTTACCCTTAGCCATATTTATCATTAGACTCTATTCACTCATTGTTGCATAGTTACCCCTTGCACACCTTTGGGTGTTATAAGGAAACATGCTTCAACATACATTCTTAGCATCCATTTGCCACATATTTTATTTGTTTTAGGATTGTCAAAATCATAAAAAACATACAAAAACAAAAAAATATTGCAAAACGATATAGAAATCATCCATTAATTGCATAGTTAGTTCAACAACACTCACAAAAAATCAAAAAAATATGTTGGTTGTTCACAATAACATTTTGGTATGATTAAGTGATTTTTATTACAAAAACTATTGTAAACCTACAAAAAATAGACTTGAACACAATTCCTAATCTGCAAAAGTCTATTCCTTCATAATTAAGTCTAGATTACTTGTTCCATACGGATTCACATATCAAGGTATGAATATTTTTATTCTTAGGGTAAGGTGTGAATCACAAAATCATTACAAAAACAACTATAAAACATCCAAAACACATAAAAAGTAGAATTTTCATCTAAATCGCTCTACCAGTTTCATTCCATCACTTTTCACTCATAGTCATGGTCCTCACTCATAGTCAAGCATAGAGTAAGCATGCCTAGTCGTAGAAGCTTCTCGTATTGCATCATATTAATCAAATAATCCACCCACACAATCAAAGGAAACTATCTACATTGTCCCTAAAGACCCACCTACTTATTCTTAGGAATTAAATGAAGGTAACATGTCACAAGTTGAATCATAAAATTTTGAGCAAATGGTGATACACAAAACCACAAATATCCTCCAACCTAATAGTCCTTCAATGCAAAATATACCTACAATATTTTATCAACATGTTATATATGTTGCACTTGAAAACTCCCAACCTTTCTTACCATGATCATTCATCTTCTTCTTTACCCACTTCTTCACATCCATTCTTACAAAACCATTCCTAACCTCTTCTTGGTGTTCATGGCCTAGGCATTAGGCAAATTGATTCTAATACTGTCACAACTTCCAAAACTATGAGAATGATATCCACAAACCATATTTCTTCTTAGGATAATTAAGCATCTTCATCATAAATCCTACAACAAGTGTTGCAGCACCAAAAAATTCTGCAACAACAAATGCTACCACAACATAAAATTTTGCAACAACTAGAAATACTGCTACAAAAAAAAATATCGTAGCAACAACAATAGTACATCCTACAACAACAACTAATTCCACTTCATCAAAAATTTACTCCTACATTCAAATCCTCCTATCCTCTCACGTCCACTCTTTCAAGTCTGATGCAGGAGCATCCGGTGGCGAAGCTACAATCTTGCATCACCCAAAATGTATTTTTTCTTTAAGTACTAAAACTGTCGCGATATCATGACGCTTTTTGAAGAAGGGCGCCAGCGGGCCAAACTGTCGCGATATCCCGACGTTTTTGAAAAAGCGCAGTCGGGACGCCAAACTGTCGCGAAATCGTGACATTTCTGAAGCAATGCAGTCGGGACGCCAAACTGTCGCGAAATCACGACATTTCTGAAGCAATGCAGTCGGGACGCCAAATTGTCGCGAAATCGTGACATTTTTGAAGTAGCGTAGTCTGGACGTCGAAGGGTCGTGAAATCGCGACATTTTTGAAGCGACGTGGTCTGGACGCAAAATGGTCGCGAAATCGTGACATTTTCGAGGCGAAGAGGTCAAGGCGCCAAATGGTCGCAAAATCGCGACAGTTTCGGAGAAAAGCAGTTCGAGCGCCAATTGGTCGTGAAATTGCGACAGCTCCGAGGCAAGGTCACTTGAGTGCCAAATGGTCACGAAATCGTGACACTTTCGGGAAGCAAGATTTGAAAGCATAGGGACATCTTTGGCAAAAAAAGTTCTAAGGCACAAGAATGGTCACGAAATCGCGACACCTTCGAAGGCAAGCTTAAAGGACGTCGCGAAATCGCAACACCTTCGAAGACAAAGTTTAAAGGATGTCACAAAATCGCGACACTTCTGGGAGGCAAGACTTGAAAACATAAAGACATCGCAACACCTTCGAAGGCAGAGCTCAAAGATGTCGCGAAATCGTGACACTTCCGGAGGAAAGGTTCTTAGATGCAAAGTGGTCGCGAAATCGTGACACTTCCGAGCCAAATACTCAAGGGCGTGAAATGGTCACGAAATCGTGACATGTCACGGTTTCGCGGCCCGGAACGAAGCAGCGAGTACAGAATGCAAAGATGTCACGAAATCGTGACATTTCACGGTTTCGCGGCCAAAAGGAGGAAAGCGAGTAAGAAAGGCCTAGACGTCGCGATTTCGTGACGTGTCATGGAATCGCGGCCCCATGGAGGAGAGAGAAGCCTAACGCCGAAAACATCGCGATATCGCGACCAAAGAGGAGAGAGAAAGTATTGGAGCAAAAATGTCACGATATCGCGACCAAATGCTCACGACGCCTGACCAGCCGGTGATGGCAGAGAATATTGCAGAGGGACGCGTGGCATCTACTTACAGGTGCTCATAGAGTATTGAGCGGTTATAGGGACTATGGCAGTAGGACACGTGGCATCAACTGCAAACGGCCATGGCGCATTCTTATGAATGATGACTTGGCGGTGGGTTGACAGGCGACTGCAGGGCATGCCGCCACTACAGGCCATGATGTTTCGATGCACCTGGTAGCATCTTGCAGGCGAGACAGAGCATTCGTGCGGGCGGTTATGGGGAGTCCCACATTCGAAGTAATGATGGTCCGAAGAGAGTCAGGCCTGTATAAAAAGGCCGCGCATACATTGTAAAAGGACTCTTGGCCATTTTGGGAACAGAACAGTGGTGTTTCCGAATGTAAAGGACCTTTGTTAATGAAATTTGCTAGAATTTTTCCTGTGTGTCGTTTAACCTTGCGTTCTTGCTGTGTGTTGCTTTAGCTCTATATCAAAGTCTTCCTCATCAATTAACCATTCTTGATCTCATATTTTCCTTCTCGCACCCCCCACCTCCAAATTATTTCTAGATTGCCACATATGGGACATTTCCTTCAACCCAACTACCTCCTTCATCTTCTTCAACATTCTATCTTCCCCAACCTCCTCCCTTTTGTCCACCTCTTTTAACTTCTCTTTCTTCTTACAATCCCAACTATCCACCTTATCTCCAAAATCCATCATTCTACTCCGCTCAATCTAAAACTTCCATTTTTTGACCATATCCTTCTTCTCAACTCAACACATTCTCCTCATCATCCTATGGGCAGTCTTCTTTTTCTAATCAACTGCTTCATTCATCACTACAACAAAATAAAAAAAATTCTTCACTTCTCCCCCTCCTTGGGCCTCCACTCCACCATATTAACAATAAATCCCAATGCAATATCAAGCATCTTTGCCACAACAATAACCCCATCTTCAACACCCTGCTTCTTTCTAGCTAAAACAAATGTTGGTTCAACAACAACAAATGCCAATCCAACAACAACAAATTATGGTCAAACAATAATAAATGTCAGTCCAAAAATAATAAATTCCTATTCAACAACAACAAATGCCTTTATAGCAACAACAAATTCATCAATAGCAATAGGTTCCCATCCAACATCAACACATTCTTGCTATTCAATCTCATGCTCCATCAATGCAATATCAATCTTTATTGGCACCAAATCAATCTCCAATCACTCTCAATAATCAATGGGCCAACCAACAACAATAATATCCACCCCATCCAAATTATCCACCTTCTACATCGCAATCCTATAATCCACTCTACTCAAACCAATCAAAACCACCCATTCTAGACACTTTGGTTTATCCCATGCAACCACCACATGCTTCTTTCAATGAGTTCCAGATCTTGAGGGAACATATAAAAAACTTGGACTTGTGCACAAGTGGTTATGGGCCTCAAAATCCCACTTATAGTCAATTGTGCAATGATCCTATCAACCCATCTATCATTGTTCACCCATATCCTTATAGGTTTGAAATACCAAAATTTGAAAAATTCAAAAGGAAGATCCAAGGGAACACATCAGTAACTATAGGTTTTCCTGCTACCAAATCAACGGTAGTGACCTCCTCATGCTTCACATGTTTCCTTTGTCACTTGGGGGTCAGGCCCTAGATTGGTACAATAATCTTCCTCGACATAGTCTATTCACATTTGAGCAATTAGCCAATCTATTTTTAGAGCACTTCTCGATCAATATCAAGAAGAAAATGTTATTGTCATATTTGTATAGCTTACGATAGTTTGATGAAGAGCCTATTACATATTATGTTTCTAGGTGGCATGTTGTCATTCATGACCTAACCTTTTCCATACCACCTACGAAACTGGTCAAGTTATTTGTAAAGAGTTGCACCAAACACATATCGACAACTTTGCAAATCCAACAACATTGCACATTTGAAGAGGCTATTGCTCAAGCAAAGGTGATTGAAGACATCAAAGTTCAAGCAGGGAAGATTAAACTTTATAAGAAGTTAGATTACCCCACCAACATCAGATTCAATAGGAATCCTACCAATCCTAGCATGCCTAAACCACCACAAATGAATCAAGTGGTCTTGAGTGCACAACCCGCCTCATCACCCCAACAATCTCAACCACCACAACAAGGGATTTACCAAACCAATCCACCCCCTCCACCAAATCAACCATTGGCTCGTACTTTGTACTCCTCCTTTCCAACCCCGTAATTGGACTCCCTTGTTCGAACCATTGCCTAATCTATTTTAAAAATTATATGATGCCGAACATATTTCTCTACCTGACATAAAACCTGATGATCCCAATCATCCAAAACCAAGAGGCTATAATGAGCACATATTTTGTGAGTATCACCAACAAAGGGGACATGACATCAATGCCTATCATATTTTTTGACACCTAGTACAAGACCTAATTGATCAATGAGCTATACATGTCTCAAATCCTCTAGCTCCCCAAAATAAAAATTTGGGTATTTACCAAAACCCCTTGCCTAAACATGGGACACCATGCACTCAAACTGGTAGTTCCACATCACAAACTAGACCCCAACAAGTCAATCATGTAAATTGCAATCCATCTCAGTAAGGTTTCATGGGCATGATCAATGTTACCATACACAACCAACACTACCCTACCCATGTTGACCCACAATGAAATCCTCCTACCATACCAACTTCTTCTAACATGCCATCAATACTGAGCACCCCTCCTGCCATACCATGTAATGTTATTACTATTAGGATTAGTCTCTCACACCAACTTTGCATCACCCCTACACGATTATCCATATACGATCTCTTACAACAATCATAGCCTCATCATGAGGCTTTAAATGATATTCTATAGACTATCGATCTGGAAATAAGTGATACTAACACTTTTATCAATTTTATTGGTAACATACAAACATGTATGCAACCATCTATCATTTTCTATGATCATGAGATCACCACTCTTGAAGGTGAGGGGGCCAATCCTCCTATGCATATCATGGCCTATATTAATGATGTCACCTATAAGCATGTCCTGATTGACATTGGATCATCTATTAGCATCATTTCCATAATTTCCCTTCATCATTTGCACATTCCACCCACTCATCTTGCTACTCCCACCCTCAATTTATGGGCTTTTGATGGCTCTATGCATGCCATAGTAGGATCTATCATTCTACCCATCTAAGTAGGTGTCAATACCATCTCTACACTATGCCATGTTATCAAAGGGGAGATGCAATACAACATTCTCCTAGGGAGACCATGGATTAGGGACATGCAATGTGTTCCTTCCACACTACACCATTGTTTGAAATATCTTCATGATGACCAGGTGCATCGCATTCTCACTGATGATGATCCCTTTCAATTTTACAATATGGTCACCCTTCCACTAGGTCCACCTTTATCTTCTACCCAATTCACACCTACCATGATACAACCTACCATGGCCTCACATTCATCCCCTCCATCTACAAATCAATCTAGCACTCTAATGACCAACTCTTCATCTTCCTATAATGCATCATCTAACTCTCACACTTGCTCTACTACACACTCATGATAAAATTCACATCCACCATCAAGTTATTCGTCTTCTTCTCCTCTCACACATCCTCCACCTCCATCTTCACAACCAACTCCCCCATGACCATGACCTCTTCCTTCTTCCAACTCCACTGCTAACATCCCCATCCTACCCACTCAAAATATTCCTCCCACTCATACACAACCATTTCAATATCCATCTCACACTAACCTCCCTTCTCATGAATCTCCTTCTCATCCCACTTCACAATTCCCACATGCAAACCATCCCATTTTATCCACTCCTATAGAATATCATTCTTGGGAGTAGCGTGTTTCCCAACTTGATGCCCAACTCAACTAGTCTACTCCATCCATTTCTCCTTCTCCTATTCCAATTCCTCAAGAATCACAACCATCATCATCCTCATCACACTGGGGATCATCATCCCAACAAGAATAATTACAACATACCTCTTGTATCCATGAGAGTATAACATTCACAATTCTCATGTATCCCCTCCTACTATACAATCCATTCACAACTTTGGTCACCCTCATAATACACCCTTGACTATTGGTGTCATCATTCCTCTTGGTCCACCCACAAACTACATAAATTTCATTTATGGGGGTATTGATACATCCTCTAAAATACTTGAGCCCAAATAGCCTAAGGATAAGTTCTATGGTAACCTTGATCACATGTCTAATCTAGCTTTTACAATGCACTATTTCCAATGCTTTAACTAGCATGGATTTAGTTTGGAGTATTATGAACAAGGATCTAGAACCCTTATTGACCCACATTTTCAATAGCCTAAAGATAAATCAGGTTTAGGCTATCATTGTGATCATATCAACATATTAGAGGATGAACTCCATCATATTACCCTTGATCCTATAGAGGATAATTTTGACACTGATCTTGAGTGTGACCTTCATAGCGATTGTCTCTCTCCTCATTCCATGGTGAACATCCCCCACCAACTTATTCCAAGAATCCTCACCATATTGCACTACTTCCACCTGTGCTATTGATGACCTCATTAAGAACTTCGACATACTATCACTCACATCATCTACCTTTGATGATGCTTCTCTTTCTATTTCTTCATCACCCATCAACCCATACAACCACTTGTAGAACAAAAGATGATTTTAATGCTCTTCACCTCACCCTCGCTCTCCACAAATGGTTTTGTGCCCCTACTTAAACCAACCATTACCTTCATCATCATCTGATGTTTCTTCTACCGACTCTACATCCTCACTTTCCTCAACTATTTTGATCAATATGATCTTCATATCTATTTTCCCCACTTTGCTATAATGCCCATCCTAATCGAATCATCTGTACAAATCTTGACTACATTGACTTTGACCACATCTCTTTTGAGTCTTCTTCGCATGAATTTCTCCCATCCAAACACTTGCTACACTTAGCTAGTGCTCCCCTTTCCTCAATCCCACCTCATGCTCCTTTCATCAATCACACAAAAGTCTCTCATGATGATGAGGCTCCTATCCCTAACGCCACAAATGACCTACATCTTATCCCCATTCCCACTCAACTCAAGGATGGCTCCCACATGCTTGTGGAGGACACCATTAATGTTGACATTGGTGATGATCCTACCAACCCCCATATCATTAAATTAGGCAAGGGTCTATCCCTTAAAGAAAAGAGAGAGAGCTTTACCATGCTCCTCAAAGAATACAAAAAGGTCTTTGCATGGTCCTACACTAACATGCCTAGTCTTGACCCATTTTTGGTCATTCACAATCTTACACTCGATGATAGCACCAAACCTGTTAAGCAAAAGCTTCAAAAGATGCACCCTACAATTGCTTTAATGGTAAAAGAGGAGTTACAAAAACTCCTAGACATGGGATTCATTCAACCAATTGATTACCCTAAATGGGTCTCTAACATGGTCCCCATTTCAAATCCAAAGGGAGGAATTCATATATGCACTAACTTTAGAGATCTTAATCAAGCATACCCTAAAGATAATTTCCCTCTTCCCAATATTGATACATTGGTCGACTCCATAGTAGGTCATGAAATGTTGTCCCTCATGGATGGGTTTTTAGGATATAACCAAATTTGGGTTAACCCTGATGACCAACATAAAACATCCTTCACCACTCCTTGGGGGAATTTTTATTACAAGGTCATGCCATTTGGTCTTAAGAATATAGGTTCCACATACCAACGTGCCATGACCTACATTTTCCATGATTACATGCACAAAATCATGGAAGACTATGTGGATGACTTATTAGTAAAATCTAAGAAGCATCATCAACACATCGATGACCTACACAAAATCTTCGATCGTCTCCTAGAACATAACATACATTTGAACCCAAAAAAGTGTGTCTTTGGTGTGACCTTAGGAAAACTTCTAGGATTCATCATTTCTCAATGGGGCATCGAAGTCGACCCATAAAAGTCAAGGCTATCATCGATATGCCTCCCCTACAAATTTGAAACAATTACACAACTTACAGGGAAAAATTCAAGCGATTCATCATTTTATCACCCAATTGTCAAACAAGTGTAAGTCGTTCAATCATTTCTTATAGAAGGGGGTCATATTTAATTGGGACCATGAGTGTCAAGCCACTTTTGATGCCATCAAGACCTATCTCACATCACCACCAGTATTATCTCTACCTTACCCTAGATTTCCTTTCCATCTATATATATATATATATATATATTTGCTATTGATTTTTCTCTAGGAATATTGTTAGCCCAAAAGAATGAGGCTAGTCAAGAACAAGCCATATACTACATTAGTCGCATGCTAGTGAGCTATGAGATGTGATACACCTACATGGAAAAACTATGCCTAGCTAGTAGTCTTTGCTACAAATAAGTTGCATCACTACATGCTAAACCATACAACTTATGTCATAGCTCGAGAAAACCTGCTTTGATACATGATGGGCCAAACATACAATAACAATCAAATAACCAAATGGATTATGTTGTTAACCAAATTCAATCTTGAATTTATTAGCCAAAAATCCATCAAAGGCTAGGTCATTGTCGATCAACTCATAGAAGCTCCCTTAAATGATGATAAACCACTTCTCATCGAGCTTCCTAATGATTCAATGTTCCACACTATTGAAGTTGAACAATACATTGAACCTAAAACACAGGTAGACCTGACCCTCTTCTTCGATGGCTCTCACTATGAACAAGGGGGAGGCATAGGAATCATCTTCTTTACACTACAAGGGGCACTTCTCCCATTTTCATTCAAATTAGACTTTCCTTGCATGAACAATAATGCCAAATACGAAGCACTCATCCTTAACCTTAAAACTATGCTTGCCATGTGCATCAAAAGACTATAAATATTTGGTGATTCCCTTCTAATTGTCAATCAAATAAAGAGAATTTATCAATGTCAATACCCCATTCTTAAACAATACAAGCAAGTCATTGATCAATTGCTCTCTCAATTTGAGTGGTATGATATAGATGCTTCTTTGCACTCTACAAATCATTTTGTAGATACTATGGCCTCTCTTTGTTTCCTTATACCATAAAATCCACATGACAAAATCACTCGTATGCATGTACAAACACTTCGTAAATCATCCATCTCATTGTAAACATTACTTGGTGATGCAGGTATCAATTTTATCCAAGATAAACCTTGTGATCCTTGGTTTTCTCAAATCAAGGACTATATCAAATTAGGCATTCTTCCCATAAATTTACCTCATGCCTACAAATATCCAGTCAAACAAAAGGTAATTTTATATACATTACTAGGGGATATCCTTTACAAATGTAGCTATGACAACATCCTCTTGTGTTTCCTAGAGCCAAATGAAGCCAACCATGTTCTCATAGCCACCCACAATAGTACATGTGATGGCCACTTTAGTGGCATGACCATTACTAAGTGCATCCTATGCATGGGTTATTATTGGCCCACCATGGAGTGTGATTGTTGTACCTATGTTAAGAAATGTATCAAATATCAACAACACACTAATCTCACCCACCTACCATCCCAAGAATTATAACCTATTCAATCCATGTGGTCATTCTCCCAATGGGGCTTAGATCTCATTGACAAAATCACCCTAGCCTCATCAAGCAATCATAAGTTCATCATTACTACCATAAAGTATTTTACAAAATGGGTTGAGGTAGTTCCTCTTATCCAAATGATGGGTCCTAAAATTGTTGATTTCATCACACAACACATTATCTATCATTTTGGCATTCCTTCAAAGATCATCTTTGATAATGGTATACCTTTCAAAAATAAGAATGTTTATGCATTATGTGACAAATACAACATTCAACATAGCTTCTCAACTCCATATTACCCCTAGGGTAATGGCCAAGCAGAGGCTACCAACAAAACCATTTGCGCCATTCTTCACAAAACCATTGTAGAGTCTCATCACGATTGGCACAATCAAATACCTTTGGCACTTTGGGCCTATAGAACTAGCATCAAAACACCCACTAGGGAAACACCATTCTCTTTAGTCTATGGCACAGAGTCCATCATGCCCTTAGATATTGAAATCCCTTCTTTGAGAATCTCACTACAAGAGTTCATTGATGATGATATTGCTCATCAAGCAATATTAGACCAACTTACACTTCTGGATGAACGTCGCATCAATGCTATTGAACATACGCATGTTTATCAAGATCATCTCTAACGTGCATACAACAACAAGGTTCATCAACATGAATTCCAAATTAGATATCTGGTCCTCAAAGAAAATCAACAAAATACAAGCCAACCATGCCATCTTCATGATAAATTTGCACCAAACTAGTTAGGACCATATATCATCACACGCAAATTTGGTTTTGGAGCTTATCACCTTGCTAATATTGAAGGAATTGAGGAACCCAAACCCCTCAACATCATCCACCTCCATGCATTTTATGCTTGATAACATCCATCAAGGTTCTTCGCTTTTTGTAAATTCCATTTTAAATATTACAAAAATATAAAATTAAAAAACAATAACAACAATAATAAAAACAAAAAAAAATCAAAACCATCCATCAACGACATATATTGCACTTCATCTTTCTCTATCTTCATTCCTTCTATTTTCTTCCTTCTTCCTCCTCTAGTTCTTGATCAATGTTGTATGGTCATGCTTTGAGTGGCTACATACTTTTGATTTGGTTCTCATTCTTCTATTATTTCTTTATAAAAATGTTCGATTCCCTATCAATGTTGTATGGTCATGCTTTGAGTGGCTACATACCTTTGATTTGGTCCTATTTTCTTCTTTCCTTCTCTCTACATTTTGTTTCCTGTCAATGTTGTATGGTCACGCTTTGAGAGACTACATACCTTTGATGGGTTACATTTATTTCTTTCTTCTCTTCTCTCTTCTACTTTTCCTTTTCTTTTCTCCTTCTCTTTCCACTTTCCATCCATTTCACACACTCACTTTTGATGCTCTTCCATCATAATTCGCATCCATCATTCATGTTGATACCGCCAAACATTGGCAACTTCGCTTTGCACTCATCTCAATAAATAAAGCTTCATATGCTTTTTAGTCATTCTTTTTGTTGTGCACATAATCATTGGATAATCTTGCTTAGATTCTCTCTCAATCAATGACATGTTAAGTTGCATAAGTTTCTACATAACTAGTCACATTTTATATAATCATATCACCATCATTGTCATTATGCTCTCATGTCTTATCTCATGTTACAAATAGCATGCATATACTCACCCCTCCATGTGCATACATACCCACATAGCAAAGAAAAATGAAGAGTTAAACACACACTCATTAGCACAATTGTTGTGGTGTCCAATCCTATTTTTAGGATACTGGGTAATGGAAATATTTCTATGATTCGACCATTTTTAGTTAATTCAATCAACCTTTATCCAACATTGTCAAATTCTAAAGCACTTCAAAGCTTCCCCTGGTTGACTTGAGTTCTTTCATGGCCAAAAGCACATGTCAAACACTAAGTAAATTTTGAGCATAGGAAAGGCAACACCTTGCATACACTAGCCACCTAGTGAAAGTTACCTCGCTCATCCTATCATTTGCATGATCCAAACCTAAGGATCAACAAAAGGAAAAGCTACAAAAAAGAAAAAAAGAGAGCAAAAGAAAATGCAAAAAGAGCACCACAAAAATAAACAAAGAGAAAAAAACATTATCAAAAATCTTGAATCCTTGAGGTCCTCAGGTCCATAGATCATGGGGCTAATCTCCATCGAGGCTATAGATGCATGTCTGGCAGTGGAGCATGCCTTACAAGTGGTGACATGTCTATCACATTAGTGACCTTCTTTTGTACATACCACTTGCACTTGTGGATGAGCTAGCTTAATTGGCTAAGTTTACAATTGGTTAGTCCAACCTCACTCAAAATGGATAAATGAACATCACTTTACACACACTGGTCCATGATTGACTTGAGCTTAGTCAGGATAGTCAATATTTCTATAGGATATTGATCGACTACTAGATGAGTTTGATTGTTCAAACTATGGTGTTCGACTCCCTTGAAATTCTTCTAACATCCAACATTTTTGGAACAACAAAATGGATAGCATCACAACTAGTTTTACCAAAATACAAGTGTACTCTTCACTAGTGCTTCACATCATCTTCATTTAGTTGTTAGCTTAAATTGCTATATTCAATATACATAGTCCTTTGCTACATTTTCATCCATCACTTGCATTGCCTATTGACCCATATTCTCTTTACATTCATCACATCTATTGCATGTTTGCTTGTCTCATATTCTCATGGTATTTTACAAGACTACTTGTCATTGATTAATTCACACTCTTTAAGATTACCCAAATCTTATTGTACATATTTTAAAGTATGTCTACACATTCATAAATATACATATAATTCAATAATTACCAATATATATTTTTGTACATCTACAAAAACATACATCATCAATGCATATCCATTTCTACACTTGTAACAACCCCAGTTGTCACTATATGTCTATTAATTTTTATTTATTTATTTCTATTTACCTAATCTCATCTCTTTCCACCTTTCGATAAGTTAGTATTATAATGATGATCTAAGACAATATTACCCTAGTAAGAAGTAAATAATCTAAGTCACAATATATTAATTAAGTAGAATCTATTCAAAGCCATTTGTAAATATAACACCATATTACCATCTCCAAGTGGTAGGTGAATGATAGTATACAATGGCTATGTTCCTCTCATATAAATGCCAAATGGCAAGAGGACATCACATTGGTTTTACCAACCAAATTTGGAGGACAATCCCTCACCAAAGGAATTTATCTCTCCACATCTCCCTACTACCAATAAAGACTAGTAAATTAGGAGAAACCATTAATCTATTGTTCCTTGTGACAACTTACAAATAATTTGGGTTAACTGTCTTAAGCAACATTATAAGAAATGCTTATCATTACGGTGTTGACAACTTTGGTGGTGGGTTTTATTCCATAAGTTTTGAGTGTTGGGTTTGTTCCCAATAATGGTATTGTATTGATTCATATCGATGTTTAGGTTACCCATAAACATTTCCTCTACACTTAATTAACCATTAAGATATGGAATTCATCTCCATACATTTACATAGCTTGAATTAAATTTCCATTCATTCATAAATTGTCAACATGAACTAAACATAACATTTCTCTTCCTTGATCAATTTCCAAATATTACATCACCTACTATCTAGTTGAGATGACTACATCAACATCAAGATTTTCTCACTAGTATACAAAAGCAAATAAGAGAAATACATCAAATATTAGAGAGTTTGGCTCCACTATTTTAGTCCTTCAAAATTATAATGAAAATATTTCAAGACTAGCATAAGCAAAATGTATAGTAAAAGAGTCTTCAACAATGGTTTTCCAATTGCTCTATGGTTTTATTATGTCTTCATGTTGTGAGAGAGATGAGTTTGTAAGGGATCAGGACAACTTGAATGTAGAGTATACCAATGCAACACAAGCAATCCATGCTTATCACATTAAATGCAATCATGCAACACACATTTGCCAAATGTAAATTACATACAAAAAAATCACCAAGCATGAAATGGTAATACATTCATATTTTATGTAATTCACAATAAGGATCAATTTATAATCCCATCCATAAATAGTTTGGATTATCCCCAAACATAGGAAGAGTCCCATACCTCTTTCTAAGGAATGGACACCAATCCAACCCTCCAAATCTAGAAGATATTTTTCCTAATATTCTAGTTAATTTTGTTCTTTCACTATAACACAAATAATGCACAATTCTCACTTTACTCATTCAGTTAATCTAATTTATAGGTTACTAATATCTATTCTCAGAAACATATAGTTCCCAATATACCATAACATTGATATATATTTTCTATTCAAAATAGTCCATAATGTTTATTTTCTATATTGCACAACTATGCTTCAATTAAGACAAATATATTACTTATAAACTAGAAAAGGAGCCATTTGAAAGCTTTTAAAAGAAACAATCTTAAAAAGGTAACATGCTTGTACATATTATAACTTAATGAGCATATAATACATAAGATCCTATCCATTTGATTCGGAAACCTTTGATTTGTCCACTTACTAAGAAAGCCCAAAACAATATGAATTCTTCAAAGAAGCACTTAACTCTAACATAAATTTTAGAAATTAACTTTAAATATCATAAGGGATTATCTTTAGGATACAAAGAAATTTTTCCTAACCATTCATGTTATAGAACCATTCAATCTTTTATAACTTTAAGTTCATACGAAAGTCACCCAAGATGGGTTGTAAGCATAAACTAATCTAGCTTCCTAAATCCACACAGATAAGACTTCATATCAACACAATCTAATTTTACAAGCTAGAGTCACTCATATGCATAATTTAAATCTAAATTTTATGACACTGTCTAGATTTCCATTTAGCACCTAGAATGAAGCTCTAATTTCCACACTTAATTCATCATGCATTTTTATAAAACCAACCATTAGAAAAATGTATATAGTTCACTTTAGTTTCCTGATCATTAGAAATTATTTGAAGGCCCTCAAAGTAGTATAACACCTGTTGAATGTACTCATACACACAGTTTAGTTTATCCATCACAAAAATACCATGAATCTTTAACTAAGCAATCACTAAATTATAAGTCACACTTACACTATACTATACTATATACAATAATTTAAAAAATCCCCTAAGCATCCTCCCATAGTCACACAAGCATTTGGAATTTGTATCTTACGTGCAATCATCTCTCCAAAGTTACCAGACATCTCAAATAAATTTCTATTAAGGCACAACTTTGAGATCTCTGTAGCCTCAATGGAAAACCCATCTATCATCCATGGTAACAAGGTGATACAACATACTAACAATATCCGACCACTAGTTTTCAAATAAGGTAGTCTTAACTCACTATGGGTGGCTTATGACAGTGGTGTTCACTATTAAGCTTTTTAGTTTCAAACAAGATACAATAGAGAGAGGAGTAAGTATTAAAGTGGAACACAATTCCAACATAATTCAACAACCTCATACGCATATGAATTTACCTATTCATTTTTACCGCAGATAGACCTAAAATTACAATGCTCAATAGACTTTAATCAATTAGTGATACAAGATTTCTATAGCATCCCATTAGCTGGACCAAATTAGATCATAGTGATAATATAATAAAAGATAATTTATATAAGGTTTCTTCCACACTTTTGACCAAAAGTAAATTTCAACAATGTAGGCCCTCATCGGATATGACTAGGAACTACACACACATAGTGCCTATGCAATATAGCATCTCGCATAGCTATATAGGTTACAATAGTTGCAATTAACCAGGTATTGAGGTGGCCTACAATCATAGACTGAGACTGATACAATTAAATTAGGCACATAGGAATTGAGAATCAAATAGAAGGTAGAATTTTTGGTTCTGATGACCGTCTGAATGTTGGTATATCAAGCCTATAAAATTTCTTATGACCAATATGAGAAACACTCCTGAGACTATAGACTGTCTCATATATTAAGATATTCAATGACATTACAAGCCAAAATGATATAAATTGACTTAGTGTCCACCATTTACTACCTTGGTTAATCGATCACCAATTCAAAAGTAAGGGCTTATTGTGCAACAGTAAGACTCTGATTGCCCCTATGGAGTTTCTTTAATGGTTTTCACCAATGGATGCATTCGCCTAGATCATTAACCATTCCAAGATTCGGACTTCGGGGACTCATTAAAAAAATGGATGTTACAGGTTTTAGGGAATGCAAAGCATATCCAAATCGAACGATGACAAAACCAAGGCATCTTGCAATCCTTCCATTAATTTTATCAGATACGTGCATCCACTCTAACATGCAACATTACAGAATCATCATGGAATATTTTTAATTTATAGTGCAAATGTTACAAGGGATTGTATTAACTGAGTGGAAACCTTCAACCAATGATTAATCATACACAATATAAATCAATGTCCTTATGTGGCAGTGACACAACATGACTACACAGGTAAATTAGGAAATAAATCAACGTAGTGGACTCCTAGACATCACAAAGGTGGGTATAAGATAAAAATTAGGTTTTTCATCAGTAAATTTTACTAAGCTAATTTTGATGCAACACTAAAAAGACATGATTGTGCCCATGGGTTTAACTTGATGTTTGGTCATTTCATTCAGTGGTAAAACTGACTGTAGGGAAATGGACTGAAGTTTGGAGACCATACGCAAGTAGGTTACCAGATTTGGTGAACATAACAAGTCAGTCACTCCTGGCATCTTCCAATTGGATGTACGGTATTTATATATTAGTCATATGATTTACAAATATTAAAGAAGAAGAAGTATTAAATTGTAATGAAGCTTCGTAAACACTCTGATGATTAAGGTACTTTTATTTTCTTTGGTATAAAACACATATTGCATGCATAGTTATCATTGGAGCTCAGTTCCTATTTAGCGTGGATGCAAACCAAACATGGTATCCGAATCTCAACACAAGGCAACAATGAGGAATGCTATACGGTGAGTGCAAAGGGATTATTTCTCATATAATTGTACCACTAATATGAGATGTAAGTCTACTTGCCCTTTTAGATTTCATGGTTAGTGAAGTCGATTTATCAAGACATGACTATGCTAAAGCACATTCTAAGACCAACATATATTTATATCTATATATTATGATTTCAATAGAGTGACAAAACATAAACAACCATAAATCTTTCTCTCGATGATAGGATTGTAACAGATCAAAAATGGGCAAAAAGATCTGTGCTCACTAAAATAATGCGTCTGTATCCAAAATAGGCGATTCAGGTCTACGGAATGTCAACAGTGGAAAGAAAGAATGCCCAAAGACCGTAGTATAAATTAGTCAAACATGAGAGAGAGACCAATGAATTTTCTATGACTTGGATAGGTAGCTTTAGACCAAAGGATACTATCAGGTATCAATTAATTATAGACTAAATTACCCACCTTTAAACATGGCAAGAGGTACCAAAGTATACAAATAATTAAATTTAAATAGACAATAAATAGTTTATAAACCATATTTCATAACCAGGAGCACTGTGAAGTCTCCTATAAATTTTGGCAGTGAAAAAAGAAGAGGGAGAATATCAAATGTTGAGCATCAAAAAATTAAAACTAATAATGACATTGCCAATGAAAAAAAAAGAACCTTGTTTTCAACAAGTTATTCCGGGTTCTGAAGACAACAAATTAGGAAAAACCCCTCAAGGGAGGGGGAGAGGAAGAAATACCAAACAATATAAATGAAATTCCTCTCATGGAATGTGAGAGGCCTCAATGGCCTGCCCAAACACAAGGAAATTAGTGCAATAAGAAATCAAGTGAATCCAACTATTATCATGTTGCAAGAAACAAAAACTGATGATATTCAGTCAAAAAAAGTAGCAAAAAAATCTGGAATCAAGGGGAGATGGTTTGCAAATCATCCAGAGGAGCATTTGGAGGCCTTATGACTTTGTGGGATCCCCGGATAGTAGAAGGCACCATTATTTAGAAAGATGACAGGGTTCTTAGTGTTTTATTTAAGAAAACAAACAACAACAGGTCATGGATCCTTTCAAATATTTATGCCCTAACTTCAATTCAAGGGAGAGCTCTATTGTGGGAGTACTTAGGAAATCTGATTGAAATATTCCATAATGTCCCTTAGATTTTGGCTGGGGATTTTAACACTCCTATTTACCCTTCAGAAAAAAATGGGTGGAAATAAACCACCTATTAGGAGAATGGATGAGTTTAATGACTTTGTGAACTCCAACATGTTGATGGATGTAAAAATTAGAGGAGTGAATTATACCTAGAGCAATCGGAGGATAAGGTGTCATCTCATTCAAGAAAGGCTTGACATGTTTTTTCTATCAAAGGAGGCTACAACTATGTTCGGTGATTCTACCCTACAAGCCCTTCCTAAAATTACCTCTGATCATAATACCATTTTGTTGGAGATTCCTAACTCGTTGTCCTTCAAGAAACCTTTTAGATTTCAATCTATGTGGATCAAATATGCCAGTTTCAAAGATAACTTAATTTAGTAGTGGCAGCAGCCTGTTAGGGGTAGTGCAGCTTTTAAACTTGCTAGTAAATTAAATTTTGTTAAGGAAAATATTTGAACTTGGAACAAAGAGGTATTTTGGAACCTCTTTGAAAATAAAAATAGGTTGTTGAAAGTTTAAAGATAATTGATCAGAAGATTCAACATGGTGATGCTAATGAAACTACTAGCCAGGAGGAACGAACAAAACTAGTAGAGTTTCATAACATTTTGGCCTGTGAGGAAATCTATTGGAGGTAAAAATCAAGGGCTCTTTGGTTGAAATATGGAGATTCAAATTCTAAGTTTTTTCACGTCACCACACTTAGAAACAAAATAAATAACAAGATAATTTTTTTTGAAAAAGTAGATGGTTCTATTACTTAGGACTTAACAGAAATAAAAAAGAAGGTAGTCACTTATTTTAATTCTATCATTGGTCAGGAATCGTAGTGCAATGAGGAGGCCAAAGATATTCTCTTGCAATCCATTCCTAACATAATAAATGAGAATATAAACCTTAAGCTTCTAGCTCCCTTTTATGATGAGGAAATTAAGGAAGTTTTGTTTAGCATGGAGCCAAACAAATCCCCGAGACCCGATGGCTTTCCCCCTCATTTCTATCAAGCTTTTTGGAACATCGTAAGTGAGGATGTAATTTTTGCTATCAAAGAATTCCAAGCAAGCAATCATATCCCAAAAGGTCTCAACTCTACTTTTATTTCTCTAATTCCTAAGAAGCAAACCCCTGAATCTATGGTTGACTTCAGGCCAATCAGTCTGTGTAATATTTCGTACAAGATCCTAACTAAAGCCATTGGAAATAGAATGAGATATGTTCTGCCCCGCATCATAGATCCGTGCTAGGAAAGCTCTATCTAGGGCATATTGGATGAAGTTATCATAGTTCATGAAGCTCTGCACTCTGCTCATAAGACTAACAAGTCTATTTTTGCCCTCAAAGCTTGATATGAACAAAGCATTTGATAGGATAAATTAGGACTTTCTGATTGTTGTCCTCCTTAAGTTTGGTTTTCACCACCAATGGGTTAATTTGATCAAAGAATGCATTTCTAAAGCATGGTTCTTGATTTTGGTTAATGGAACAACTACTGGTTACTTTCAAAGTCATAGAGGAATTCGGTAGGGGGACCCTATCAGCCCCATGTTATTCATCATTGTGGTAGAAGATTTAGGCAGAACCATAAAAAATACTTGCAGTTCAAGGCTAATATCGGGAATCAAGGCAACATCTATCACTAGGGCTATTTCTCACCAAAAATTCATCTATGATACCCTTCTATTGACTAAGGCATCGATGGTTGAGGCCAAAAAAATTAAATACATCCTGCAACTCTACGAGGACGTTGCTGGTCAGAAAGTTAATTTCAGTAAAAGCAAGTTATATTTCTTGAACACCCCCATTCGAAGGCAAGGAAGGATTGCAAAAATTTTAGGGTGTGATATAGCAAACCTCCCCACTTCGTATCTTGGTCTCCCTCTTTTCATTGGTTCTCCGAGAGAGTCAATGTGGGACAGAGTTATTAAAAGAATTCAAAAAAACTTGCTGGATGGAAAGGTCATCTTCTATATCAACCAGGAAAGATGACCCTCACTAAGGCCTCTCTTTAGAGCATTCCAGTATATTTCCTCTCCATTTTCAAAGCCCCTATGAAGGTTTTCCAAAAAATTGAGAAACTCCAAAAAGAATTTTTATGGACTAGATCAGAGGAGAAAAAAAGGATACACCTTGTAGGATGGACCGGGAAAATGGGGGCTTGGGTCTGAGGAGAATTACTCATATGAATTTATCTTTACTAGCTAAGCAGGTGTGTCACCTCATTTATGGTGAAGAAAATGAATGGACAACTATCATCAAATGAAAGTATCTTCAAAATATGGAATTTCTAAGTGACTCAGTTCCAATCAGAGATTCTGCTTTTTGAAAAGCAATTCTCAATTGTAAGAAAATCATAAAAAAAGGTTTAAGATGGGTTTTAGGAAATGGTGAGAGGATAAATTGCTGGAATGATAGATGGGCTAAGATCGAAACACTGACACAATATCCTAACTTAGCTCGAATCAGAGATATCATGGAAGAACTCATTGGAAGAAAAGTCTCCAATTATATGGTTGAGGATAGATGCAGAATGAAGTGGAAATAAATAAGGATTCAAGGATTTCATGTGGAATCAAATGATATTTGTAACATTCTCGGGAAATAGTTTATCCCCATGAGACCCAAGGAAGATCAAGTGACCTAGGCTCCTATGAAAAATGGGCAATTCACTGTTAAATCAGTTTACAAGCTTCTACTTGATGATGAGGATTTAGTCCTCCAAAAGGACTTAGTTTGGATAAAAATTTAATTCCAAAAATTGTAGTCTTTTCATGGTTGGTTATCCAAGAAATAATTCTAACCATTGATAATATGATGTGTAAAGGTATTTGTATCACTAATCATTGTTATCTGTGCAGGGCTAATTGGGAGACCATTTATCACATTTTCCTTGAGTGCCCTTTTTCCTTGACTGTCCTAAGTGGGGTTTTTTAGGCCTTCAATATTTCTTGGGTTAAACCAGCCATTGTACTTGATTTGTTCATCCAATGGCCTTGCCCCTTTTTAAGCCAAAGACTTAGATACATGTGGAAAATTTGTCTCAATCACTATCTTTGGCAGGTGTGGTTAGAAAGGAACCATAGAGTATTTAATGAGTCTATCCATGATCATCAAACTATCATTGCCAGGATTCTATCCTTTGGCAACAAAAATGTGAACCTTATCCCTTTTGATAACTGTCTATCCATTTCATCTACAAGAGACCATGATTGCTCAATATTTAAGCTTAACCTTGTTAGATGAGTCTGTGCCTAGGGTAGTCAACCCTAGAGTCAATTTTAAGTGGTCCCCACCTCCTACGGGTTGGTTTAAGCTTAATTTTTATGGAGCGACTAAGGACAATCCTGGCAGAGTAGGTGCTGGTGATATTGTGCGAGATCATAATAGGAATATGATGCTTGCATTTTCCAAATATTTGGGAACAAGGACGAACAATGAAGCTAAATCTAGAGCTATGTGGAGAGGCCTTCAAATGACTCAAGACTTAGAAGGTAATTTGATCGTAGAAGGAGACTCTATGCATGTTATAAATCTCCTCAATAATTGGAAAACACATCCTTGGAGGATTAAAACAATTGTTGAAGATGCTAGGATACTTTTCCAGGGAAGACAGAACAGAAAAACCCAACATGTCTTTTGGGAAGCTAAAAAATTTGTTGATAAGCTGGCCAATTTGGGTGTCGATGGTGACAAACTTTTTAAATGGGAACACGGTGTCCCAAGCGAAGTAGAGGAGCTTATTCAACAAGAATTCCAAGAATGATAGTCAAATTTACCAATAGGGAAGGCACTATAAGTTTGAAGGCTATGAGTATTTTTGTCTCTTTTTGAAATGGACTCACAATAAAAATTATTTGAGATGTCAGTCTTGGTAGATGCTGATTGGAAATACCACAAAGACTAATGGGGACAGTCACATGTCAGATAACATGGCTCCTAGTTGTCTTAGTAATTTTAGGTTGGTTGATAATCATAGGGCAGAAAAGAAACAATAATAGAAGACTTTGAACCAGAACCACGTGGACCACCAGATAGCCACCACCATAAATATAGCTAGCAAGTTCACTTCTCCAAGGCTGATTGGCCAAGACGGGATGTTGTCCCAAAGCATGTCATATACGAAAGAAAGCAATTACCAAAGAATTATTAAGAATAACTGTAAATACAGAGCTTGTGGGAGTTTTTTTCAGTACTCTGCTATGTGTGTCTGCAACTTTTTGTTTCTCCACTGTTTCAAGGAAGGGATTTGTGTCTATTTTTTTTTGTAATTATGATGCAGGTGTATTTTCTTGGGGTATACCCAGAATGTTGTATGGGAAGTTTCTTTTTGATAACAGGTTATGTGCCTTCTCGGATGTAATGGTTTTGGTGACATGTAGATTTTACATATATAGGATCCTTAGTAAGGACATGTTCATCAACAACCCTGGGTTGATTTTTGTAAAAGGTTTTGGGTCAACCTGTAAAACTTGGTATTGATGCTATAGTATCTTATCTACCAAAAACAAAATAAACCATATTTCATAAATTTAGCACATGAGATCTCATATAAAGATAATAATTAAGAGGAGCATACAAATTATTGGTCTTACACAAAGAAACAGGAAAGGAAATTTCCACACCTAGGAATTTCACAAAGCCACAAAGCCAATATGCTTAAAGGTGTTTCTCCCATTCTAGCCTCCCTCTAAACTTCACAAGACATAGCATGGCCTATTTTATCCAACCTTAAGGCAATTTATAGGCCAATTCCTTCTAGAAAATCAAGAGGTCATTCAATATTTTATTTCTTTTCTATATTTTCCTTCACATGCAAGCTTCTTCAAAAATATATTATTTTAATACCTAGGGGATTCCCTAGAGATAAGGTATAGGCTGGCTACATGTCCTTTGTCCCCCAACCTAAGAGCACTAATACTATTGAGAGCATGGGTGCTCATATTTGGAACTATTAAATATAAGAGGGGAATCTCACCCCTTACTACAATCATCCCAAAATTTGCCATGTGTAGGAAAGATGTAATATTTTATTTATAAGGTAGTCTTTTCATTTTTTGGTCCAATGAAATTTGGATAGGTCCATAAAAGGAAAGCCACCTAATTCTTTTCAAAAATGGGGTCAATCAAATTAAATAATTATGCTCAAATCAATTAATATCTACTCTAGAGAATGCTTAAATTATATGCATAAATATATTTCAAAATATTAAAAATGTCAATCATCAATAAATATGCATTTCCAAGGTAAATTTCCTTTATGCAAATTAATTTTGCAACCAACTATATAAATGGCATACAAGCACTCTATGAATGTGCTCAATATCTCTCATCACCATTTTTCCTTTGATTGGGTGGGACTTTTCAGAGTTAGACTCAAGTGCACCACCCTCAAGGAGGTAACTAGTGATGGTCAAGATAAGAGCTTTACCTGATGATTTGTCTTTATCATCATTTCCCTTCTCATATCTTGGTGGTCAATATTCCACTTAAGAGAATACCTGTTCCTGCAATCAATCAATACCCATAACATCATTTTATTTTGATAGAAACTAATATAATGCAAATAAATTAAGCATTACAAATCAACTATCATAATACAAATAGCATATTAATAGAGTCCCTCAAAGGTGGGTTGTGACAACTCTATATCAATACACAAACACATTCACACAATATCCACACATATAATCAACATTGCATCTCATATATTATATATCAAAAATTCCCATGGGCTACAATATATGCCATACCACATACATTGGCCTCATATTGCATACATACACATACAATACATCAAAAATATAAAATTATGGTATAACTATCACCCTAAAAAATATGTCAATCCTACTCCTCATCGAGAGTATACCCACTCTCATGCCCACTAGGAGGATCCACAACTTACCTCTCTACTCTATTTATGCTATATCTTAGGGTATATCCCTATATCTATGATGTTGTAGGCTCTAGTACTCGAGGTACCATCAGAACCATGAATCTATGACTCCATTGTGAGTGTGTGTGAGACTAAAAACACAACCATGACTCTAAATATGATATAAGGGGTATGCCCCATTGCATCAACTCCAACTCCAACTAAAACCTCTTCATTATCTTGAGTATACAAGACCTCTAGGTCATCCTACAATCATTGCAACCTTTGTATGTTGGCACCCTATGCCATCGAATACTTCATCTCCTCTTGTAGGCTTTCCATATTAGCCATGGTCCTCTCCCCTACTACTCTAATTACATCTAACTCTTGCTATAATCAAGTAGCCTATATTATAAATCCATCTCTCTTAGATCACTCCATATCTCTCTAGTACTAGAGAGGCTCTCTCCATCATCCATATTGAGGCTTGAATCTTCCAATATGCTCTCTCCTCCAAAAATCTTGTCATCTCGGCTATTACAATATCCCTCACCATGCAAGCACTATCCCAATATATCATTGCTACCTCTAACTCCTCCTACAACTACTACCTATCTACCAACACTACATCCCTCTATACTACCATCGTTAGTTGCTTTATGATTCATGTAATCTCTCTATCGACCATCCAATCCTTCACCTATCACACCCTATCCTTAAGCATCATTGACTCATCTAAAATAGCAAGCATTTCCTACATACCAATACTATAATCCCAATATGATACCTATGGTCATGCTACCTCACCTATAAGTACACCTACTACCTCATCCATCAATACACCTTCCCCCTCATCCATCGGTTTTGCCTTATCCATTAACACTAACTTACCCACTGGAACACCTCCTACCTCATCCACCCTCACCCTAGATAGTCCTACACCACTATCCATCTATTATCACACATGACACCCGAGTGACTCATACTCATCCTCCTTTCTCGAATCCCTCTCAACATTGGTCACCATGACTAGACTCCCTCCTCCTAACCCTACATCCTTGGCTATTGCCTCTATGCCACTTGAGGTCCATCCTAAGACGAAGGTTACCCCTCTTATTACCTCACTAGAACCATACATAAATCCTATGCTTGGATCCCACATCTGAGTCACCCTCCATACATAAAACTTTGGTGTAGTACCTATGTCATCCATGTTTGGTATAACTATCACCCTCATCCAATGTAGTGTCCAAAGAGACCCCTCTCAGTCATGCTCCATGATCTCCCCTCATCCTTTAGATCATAACTAGTGGATTTGATACTCCCTATCATAGGCTAAATTGGCATCATACCCTCACTAATAAAAAGAACTCCACCTTACTCACATACTGGTTTATGATCCATCTACCTCATATCACTTAAATCCACCCCATCCTTCATCTATGTTGGTCCCCCTCTTCATGGTTACCAAATAATATATGTCAATACCAAGTCATAAAATTTCCCTTGATAGTATAAATCATTGTCCTCATGAACTTGCCTCCTTCGCACCTCTCTATTAGTTTACCATTGCAATGCATACGGTACATCCTTGCCCATCAGTGTATGTGCCTCATAAGGTAAATCCCTTGGTCTTGCCATGACTATGTGCTCTTAGGCCCACACTTGTAACAACAAGCTACTACTCAATATTGACTGCTACATCCTCCGTAATGCATAAAGCTCGCTAAAGGTCAATGCTAGCAAGAATAACCCCCATGTAAATTGGATCCTACGCTCCACCATATCACACACTACACCAATCATATTCTAGGGGAACCTAACCCCTAAAGTATCTGGTAAGGTGTAACTTACAATTAACAACATCACCATTGTATGTCTATTTGACAACATCTTACCCTTCTAATAAGCCTCATAAGGGACTCCCATTTCATGATCCACTGACTCCCATCTATCCTTGAACACTCTCTATAGAATCCCATTTCACTGATCCCTACTTGTTCCTGCCATGATCATCATCCCAACTATCAAAACTTGATATATCTAATTTATATCCTCGAAGGTGATTATGATTTACCTCATTAGGAAATGAAAGGTGTTCCTATCTAGGTCCTATTGCTTACACAATGTTTATAGATAGGCATGATTAGTATACACAGTTGCTATCTCTCCCAATCCATAAAATCCTACATTCTACAACCAATCTCCATCCACCAACAACCACACAAATATCAAATCATCCAACAACGGGAAAATCAATGTTGTGGTTGCACCTTCTTCATCTACATCCATTCATCATAATAACAAATTCATCATCAGTCATCACAATTTCCATACATTTGCATGGATTTGTACAAATCCATATAGTCTATACATTTGTATTAATCCATACAAATCATAAACTGAGAGTGGATTCAGATACCCATTTACCCAAAAATACCCCCTCAAAAAAATTTACCAAAAAAATCTTCAAAAAAGCATAAAAACCACACACATGCACACCCATTTCAATTGAGCATACACAAATGCTAACACGCATGCACCCAACCCAATTCTTCTATTTTTCCCATGCAATGCTAACTATCCTACTCATTTTCTATGGTTCTATTTCACTAAAAATTGTTACCAAGGGTTCATTTTAAATTTCTTAGCACACAAAAATTAAGGAAAAATCTATTTAATGCCACTGCATGCGTTCCAATGCTAGCACTTGATGAGAATCCCATTATTTTGCTACTTTACCTCTAAAATCCAATAGCGCTCCACTTTGCAAACTCAACCACACATCTCTCTCCCTCTCACTCCTTCACACAACACAAATGACAAATGCACCCTATGAATACACTTATATAGCATGCTCCACCATATTATCATGGTAAGGTATGAATTCTTTGACTCACACCTTAAGGTTTGAATCTAATTTTCAGGCCATAAATGGTACCTACACACTTTCCCACCACCATATTTATCGATCTTTCTCATTTTCTTTAGTTCTTCCAACAAAATTTCATCTTAGAAAGTGATTCATCATAATATTCTACTTCTTCCACCATAAACTCATCACTTGAGGGGGTAAGCATTCAATAATAAAAAAATCCACCTCACGCATGATCAATAATCAAACATTCAATCTTGGATATTATATTTGTCCAACAATATTTACCTAAGATTATCACAAAATCTCATTTGCTAGAGCAAACAAAAACAAAATTTATCTTCTCAACAAAACTCCAATTCAAACAAACATTTGGTAGGCCTAATTCCTGAGTCTATAGATTAATCATGGATTACCTTCCTTGGAGTGGTAGTCATAATACCACTTGTGAATGAAGCATCTGGTCAAAATATA
Source organism: Wollemia nobilis (assembly GCA_028583015.1). Lineage (NCBI taxonomy): Eukaryota > Viridiplantae > Streptophyta > Pinopsida > Araucariales > Araucariaceae > Wollemia > Wollemia nobilis. The sequence continues at coordinate 3,331,212 of JAQPPZ010001340.1, forward strand.
TCTAAGGCTGAATGATTTATCAAATAAAATCAAGCTCAACAATCTATCAAAGGTAAAGTTTTAAAGACATTCATCCCTTCCACAATTGGGGCATCTTACATTGATCATGAAGCAAGACAATCTTGCATCTCCTCCCTCAACAATCACATGGTTTTCTAAAAGTTATAATCATTCACAACCATTTGTCATCAATCCTTCTTCTTCAAGATCAAACCATAAATCTTGTGTCATAAGTTTTTGCACTGCATCATATCTTCACACAATGTAGTAGAAAAAGGGGTAAATGTAGACACCTAAAAGTCTCACATTATCATTTATTCCATAATTGTGACTGATAAATCTATAAAACCCACTAGATTTACATATATTAACCTTGAAACACTATTTATTTATCAAAATAACTATTCATGCACTATTCATAAGTCCTCTTTGGCCACTTAAGCCCTTTCCTACGCTTTAACTATGGGTCCTCATGTGACCATCATTCTAGGCTAGCCTTGATAAAAATCCACCTCATGGTCAAACCCAACCAAGATCAATCTAACTCATGGCCAAATCACCTAGTCTACTCTTTGACTAGCCTAGCCTCCACCTCACCCACTTGACCTTAGCTAAATATATGGTCAACCTAATCAAGGTTAAATTTAACCCTTTGCTCCACACATATTCCCATGTGCATTTAACATCATAAATGACATTTGGATACTTTTATCTCTCAAAGCATGGGAGGCATGGTGAGTCATCTTCCACCTCACCCAAAAGTCAACATCTAACCTAGGGTCAACCTAACCATAGTAATATTTAACCCTTTTTCCATTTCAAATCTCTATGTGCATTTAACACCATAAATGAAATTTGGAGACTTTTGTCTTTCAAAGCATGAGAGGCATTATGAGTCATCTTTCGGCTCACCCAAAGTCAACACTAAACTCACAATTAATCCTACTATGGTTATGAATTAATTCTTGCTCTACTTCACATTCTTCTGGGCATTAAACAAAATAAATAAAATTTGAATACTTTGAGTATTAATCCATTTGTGAGACATACCATCCTATGCCACCTTAGGAGACAACTCACAGGAGACCCTTCATAGGGGACACCTCATAGGACACCTTAGATCCCCTTAACCTTGGCAAATTCTATAAATAGATTGATATTTCCTCCATTTCCATCAACACTCATTTACATACCCAAACTCTACTAAAATTATCCTAGACTACCAAGTGCACTACACCATCATTCACCATTAATCCCCATGGAGACCCAAATGAATTTGTCAACATTCCCTTTTACTTTGTAGGTTATTATCAAACTTACAGGTTCAAAAGGCGGCTCAGTGAGATTAAGAAGTTACAACTACATCAACAAGACCTCCATATCATCAATTTTAGTTTTTTGAAAACATAGTCATATTCACATAGAAGGGTACAAATAAAAACACTCGCACCTTAAGGTGCAAATATAAAAAAGGCAGTTTTTCCACCCTAAAACTCTACCAAAGTTCACAAAATTAGGTAAACATATCTATTCTCCAAAATTTTAGCCATTTCACGTATTTTCATCATGTTTTAGGTTAAATTAAGAGTCTTTAATCTTGTTTTACAAGGGGTTTTATTGAGACAAGCCTCCAAATTTTCTAACAAGTTCTTTTAGGGTTATGTAGGTTGAGGACCCACTAGCTAACAGTGGCCCATGAGAAAGAATCCTACTCACATCGAGGAATACAAGGACACTTGCAATTGTTTGACCATATTTATTGAAAGAGGGTTTCCCTTGTGGAAGAACCATTTTATAGCCTCAAAAAAGATAAATTTGCAAAAGGATATACTCTTGTAACTCTTTTCACCATTAATTGTAAAACAATGGTTTTCCTAGTGATTGATATACAATAGAAATATGTTGCCATGATATTTGAAAACCTTTACCATAGTCAATTAGGATTAAATATGAATCAAGATAATGGCACTAACAAGTGTATTTTAAAAGCATTTCCCTCTAAATGTCGCAAATGTCATTATATTGGACACATGACAAGAGATTTTAAAGTGAATATGGATGGAGAAAGAGATGAAATTTTTTGGGCATGAGACACTTCAATATGAAATAAGGAGATCATATCATAGTAGAAATTATATCAAATCAAGAATTTTTGACTCCTAATAAAGAGGCAAAAAGCTCCTCTACATCATCAAATAGCAAAGGCCATTGTAGTTTACTTAAATCAACCATTAGAAGAAAAATAACACAAGGGATAATGAATTACAACAAGATCAAATTCAAAAGGAGTTAAATGTGGGAAGGTATATGGGGAGGCAATTTTTAAAGTGAATGAGATGGAGTTCAAGGTTAATCCAGATAAATCATCTTCATTTTCTTCAAGTAGAATAAAATTCTCTTCTTTAAATAAAAAGAAAAGCAATAAAGAGTATATCCATTACACTTTAGAATTTCAAGAGTAGCATAATAAAGAAATTCATACCAAGGATATACATGGAAATATAGGGTTTCTAGGGAAACATAAGTAATTTCTATGGAGGATCAACCTTGTTCTTTAGGGTTTTCAGGGTAACATACAAAAATCATCTATGAGACTATTCCTTGCATTTTAGATTTTGTAGGATAGCACAAATATTTAGAAGATCAGCCTCATTATGAAAAACATGGAAAAAGAGAAAAAGTGATGAAAATAAAAGTGCTGGTGGGAATGAAAAATGAGAGGAATGTTGTCAAAGCATGAGCAAAGATAAAAATAAACTCAAAGATATATTGATTTGGGAAGACAAACAAAATAATCATAGATAGCAACAAGAAGTAGGGCTAATGTTGGTAGTATTGCATTATTTGGTACTTTGAGTAACATTGTAAACTTTTATATTAGGAGTGTGTTTATTATTTATATCAATAGTAGGTGTCAAGTTCTAAATAGTGTTTATGTGTCATGTAATCAAGTATGAGTTATGAGTGAAAGGTGTCATGTGTGCAAATGTGATTTATGAGTGAAAGGTATCATGTGTGCAAGTGAAGAGTCATGAGTAAAAGGTGTCATATGTGTAAGTGAAGAGTCATGTGTGATGTGTCAATATTAGGAGGAAGTTATGTAATCATGAGCAAATTTATAATTATGTAAGAAAGGCATACAAAAAGTTGCATCTCTCATGAATTTGAGGGGAGTAAAATTCAGAAGAGTTGAATAATTTTATTTAATATTATATATTGATGATAAATATCTATGCAATTGAACAAGAATAATTTAAATGTAATAGACTATTTTATGTTATGTAATAAGGCTTTTATTTTGTGCAACATTGGTATGAATATTGAATGTAAGTATATGCATGTGATTATACAATCCTAGGAAATATGAACTTGTAATATTTGGGCCCATTTTCCAATAGTGGTATCAGATCTATCTTGGTTGAAATCCAATTTTTGAGTTATTCAAGATAGGGAGAGAACGTGAGGACCTGAGAGAAAGAGAGATACTAGAGTTGAAGAAGATTTATTAGAGAAGATTACTAGAGAAAATTTTGAGAGAATGTTCATTGGAGGAGATATTATTGAATTGTTGAGTTGGAAATATTTGGAATGATTTGAGTTTAAAGATATACGTTAGATATTTGAAGTACTAATGGTCCATGATTGTAAAGAAAAGTTGCATGTAGAGAAAATTCAAAAGTAGACATGTGAGAGCTTGGAGTGGAAAGGATGAACATTATATTTTTTTAATATTGTGAGAAGAATTAAAGATTGTTACTATGGATGATCCATATTTGAGAGTGCAGATGTGTTAACACCAGAGAATATTGATGAAAGAGCTGAGAGTGTGGTGAAGCTAGAGATCTTTTAAAAAATATCCAAGAGTGCAAATGTGGTGAAGCATATAATCTTGATGAAAGAGCTAAGAGTGGGAGGGGTTGAGTTGTTACACAACTTGAAGAATTCATAGAGCTTGGTGAAAGAGGATACATTCAACCAAATATTCTAATATAAGTCCTAGCAAGATGGACACTGTTGCAATTCCTTTGGAAGCACCTTTGAAATACTTGAATACATAATTGCATCACAAAGTTATTTCTAGAAAGTTGTCTTAGTGAAAGATTCACCCAATGAGTCTCATGAATAAGTACCATTTAGGGTGAACTTTTATTTTGGATGTATTTTACATTATGGGCATATACTTAATTAGTTAAGTTTCTTGGAAGTTATAAGGTGTTTTTTTTAATTATTATTAAAGCATTTTGGGAGATATAAGACAACTAAAGGAAATTAAAGTATAAAGTGAATGGAAGAATAAAGTAATTAATTAAATGAAGGAATTAGTTAATTAAATATTAAAGAATGAAATTGAAATTGTGGAATTGAAATTAATTAGGGAGACATAAGAAGGAATTGAATTTGAAATCTAGAAAAAAAATAAAATTTTGATTGAAGGAAGAAGAATTAAAAATTATGAAATTGATTGATTGAAGATTAAAAATTGAAATTTGAAAATTGATTGATTGAATGAAATTTGAAGAAAAATATTATGAAATTGATATTTAATTTGATTTTAAGAAATTTGATTATTAATTTGGGAGTTATAAGGAAGTCAACATCAAAGGAATTTAATTTTTAAAAAATGAGTACATCAAGAAAATTATCTAAGGGACCAAGTTTTATGAAAATAATTTTTCAAATAAAAAAATATTGTCATAGGCATGTGGCAAGGTTTAATTAACCATGAGAAATTCAAACAAATCCAAAAATGAAATATGATGATGATTCATAATATATTGATTTTTGTGCAAGTAACCACATGATAGGAAATATATACTGGTTTGACTCGATACAAGTGAAAACAAACATACCAATCAAGATAGCTATTAATATTTACTGGATCTTTTTCTATGATGGGATCTCTCATTTTCTAGCAAAAGGCTTCAAGTTATTTGGGAACTCAATCTTCCTCACTTTCTATGAGGGATCTAGAAGGAAAGTAATAATAGAGCTTTTGAGAATGTTAAAACATATCTAGTGTCTATTGAAATAATTAATGTATTAAAGAAAAATGGCATGATGTTCTCCTTCAAGGATGATGTGGGGAGTGCGAATGAGTCTAGGATTGCAGCCAACCTTGACCTTTTGGAGGGAGAGGTCTCCTCCACCCTCTCAAAATAGCAGTCCCAATATCAAGTTAAATGGGATTCTCCTCCTCCAAGAGGGGTAAAACTCAATTTTGATGGTGTTGCAAAATGCAATTTGGGTAGTTCTAGTGCAAGGGGAGTAATAGAAATGATAAAGAAGATATCCTATCAGCTTATGCTAAAACTTTGGGGGTCTAAAAAATATTATTTGCTTAAGCAAGAGCTCTCTTTCAAGGAGTTCTTCTAGAAATATTGAACATAAATAATGTAGTTTTAGAAGGGGATGCCATGACCATTGTCAACATTGTTAAGGGCTCATAGTATCAACACTAGACCATCGAGTATATGATAGAGGAGGTGAAGTAGCATTTGTAGTAGTTGAAGAATAGGTAGGCATGAATGTGTTTCAAGAAGAAAATAGGGTGATTAATTTAATGGTAAACCTTGTTATTCATCAAGAATCCCTCAAGATATGGAGTGACAACTTCCCCTGGGAACTTTCGATTATGAATGATGAGGACTCAAGTGTTAGAAATTGTTTGGACCCATTTTTCCACAACAACAACACCAAAAGAAATATTATATTGAACATAAAAATTTTATGGGAAAGGAATAGGGAACAAGCCAATGAAATAGGTCCATCATCATGAGTAATACCAAAGCCAAAGTTAAAGGATGAAGTCGAATAATTAAGATGAGTCAAATATTGAAGGTAGAATCCTTCACACCAAATAATGTAATACGATGGGTGTTGACGGTATTACATTATTTGGTACCTTGAGTACCATTGTAAATATTTATATTAGGAGTGTGTTTATTATTTATGTCAATAATAGGTGTCAAGTTATGAAGAGTTTTTATGTATCATGTAATCAAGTGTGAGTTATGAGTGATAGGTGTTATGTTCACAGCATGATCTATTGAAAGACATATTTCTAATCCATCTTGGATCCCCTGCAACATATCCAGCTAAAATATTGAGTAGAAACCACAAAAATATTGGCCACTAGGGCCCGAAGGCCTCAAAAACCAACCTCTGGAGCTGCTTGCACTCAACCCATATGAAACCCTCACACAATTGCTTGTCAAAAATATTTTTCACACATAGGGATGTTCTAGGATTTTTGTTGCTCCAAATTATCTAAAACTTGGTGGAGATATTGTAGGGTTTTTCAGACATCTACCCTCAAAATTTTAGCTCAATTCGAGTTCATATGAGTGAAATATGGCCGAAACAAGTTCGATAGTTTAGGCAGTCCTACAAAAAACATCCCTCCTCAATTTAAACGCTTCTCATTCAAAAAATTTGCCTCTACCAAACCTTTAATATCATGAAACCCCTGCTAGATAACAAAATTTTTTATTAATAAATGAAAAAATTATACTATTATGAAAATCCAAGGATGATAATCATTAATTTAAGCATGGCTTTGATGGTGAGGTTGATAATTTAAATATTGATTCTTTAAACTACCTTCATTTTAGAATTTCTATCAGATTGGCACAACTAATGATAAAGGTACTCATTTTCTAAGAGTATCATAATGAACATCATATTATATCCATTTGGAGGATGTTTTCAAAGTTTGAGATTGAACAAAATGATCAAAATTTAGTTAAACTTCCTTTGTGCTAATAGAAGAAACTAATAGCACTCCCTTTTTTTTAGCCTAAACATCTGTTAAACTCTCAAAGTTACACATTCCGAGGTTTGCAACATTCAATTGCTAACTAGAGAGAATTCTCTTTTATTTAAATTGCCTTCATTTTAGAATTTCTACCAGATTGACACAACTAATGATAAAGGTACTCTTTTTCTAAGAGTATCATAATAAACATCATACTATATCTGTTTGGAGGATGTTTTCAAAGTTTGAGATTGAACAAAATGAGCAAAATTTAGTTAAACTTCCTTTGAGCTAATAGAAGAAACTAATGACGGTAGCCTAAACGTCTGTTAAACTCTCAAAGTTACACATTTCGAGGTTTGTAACATTCAAGTGCTAACAAGAGATAATTCTCTTTTATTTATTATATATATATATATATATATATATATATATATATATATATATATATATATATATTTAACACAGTTTATCTATAATTACACCTTATCCGTGTGAGTGTGGTTTACTGGTAAGGATGTCACTTGCATTATCGGTGATGTGACCTGGGTTCAATCCCCACGATGGATGTGTATAAGAAGTATTTTTTTTAGATAACTACACCTTAATTTTTAGGTTAATTTTTCGAGAGCAAGGTTTTCAAGGATTAGCTTTTATCTCACAATATTTTATGAACCCATTTCTTTTACAAAAAAATATAATAAATTTTATACTAATATGTGAGTCGAAACAATTAAATATAAACTTCATGCAGCATACGCCTATCATATTACACTTTATACTAAGATGTGAGCCGAAATAATTAAATATAAACTTCATGCAGAATATGCCTATCATATTACACAGTCCAAGTTTCATCTGTCTCAAGAATTTTATAATGGAAGAGGAGATATTTCAAGGGCTAGAGCTTCCAAAAACAATGGTGGTATTATTATTGTAAAAATAATATTTACTAAAAAGTAAAAAACTATTTCATAGTACATATAATTCACTATATTAAACCTCTACAAAGAAGGCACAATTTTCAAAAAGATAATTTGTTGATAAAATCTATTTCAGAATCAATGCTACACTCTACAAAGGATTCATGTGGTTTGCCATGAGCAGTATTTGAGTTTCAAAAAAACACGACATTAATTTGTAATCTCCAAAGTATAGAAAATAATCTCAATAGGCAATTGTTGGCAGTCCTTACACTTTCCTACGTTTTTATAAATAACTTTAGTTTTAGTTTAATAAAAAGCACCGAGTGGTTTTTTTGGGGGGTCAAAGAGGTATTAGGCAGTATGATCCCTTGTCTCCATATATTTTCATTTTAATGGTTGAAACTTTAGGAATATCGATTATTTCTACTACCTTGTCTTCTAAGATTAAGGGCATTAGACCTGCTGGTATTGCAGAGGCAGTTTCTTGTCAACAATTTGTAGATGACACTGTACTTATTGGGAGGCTACTTTGAGAGAGGCTAAGGCATTCCTAAATATTTTGTAGTTGAATGATAAAGCTTCCAACCAAAAAATTAACTTCCATAAAAGTCAAAACATTTTGTGAGTATTGGGGGGTAGCTTCAACATAGAATTGCAGGAATTTTTGGTTGTGGCATTGTTACTCTTCCTTCTTTATATCTAGGTATGCCATTGTTTCCTGGTATGAAGGAGGAGTTGTGGTCTCCTATATTGAATAAGATTCAATGTAAGTTAGCTGAGTGGAAAGGTGAGTTGCAATTGCTTCAAGCTACCCTCCAAAAAATTCTCGTCTATTACATGTCTCTTTTTATAATACCCTTCAAAGTTAGGAGAAGGATTGACTAGATATTTAGGAGATTTCTATGGGCTGGGTGGAGGATAAACAGAGGGTTTCCCTTATATCTTAGGATAGGGTTTGTTCTTCTAGGAAATAAGGTGGTCTTGGAATCAGAAATTTGTTGTTGTTCAATAAGGCGTTAATTGCAAAAATAACCTGGAGATTATGTGTTGAGGAGGACCATCTGTAGAAAGATATTATGAGAGGTAAGTATATAAAAAATAAATTTTCTTTTTTAGAAGTGTTGCTTCTCCTAGGAACTTCGTGATCTGGAATGGTTTGTTGGGGGTCAGAATTTTTGTTACAGAGGGTATGCGATGGCAAATTGGGAATGGTAAGGATGTGTTGTTTTGGGAGGATACTTGGATTCTTCCTAAACCTCTCTTTCTTAGTCCCAATTTTTATGAGTTGAAGGCTCCTTTATCTAAAATATGGAGAAACATTAATCATCACTAATGGCAAGAGGACTTGGAAGCATCTAACTTTATATACAATTGATTTTCAGATCCTTCAGAGTTTGGCAAGGTTGAACATGTTGTTGCAACAATATCGTCTTCCTCAACAGAATGACATGGACTTCCTTCTATGGACTCATTATCCTAAAGGCTTTTTTTCTATAAAGACTCTATACAAGATCCAATCATTGTCTAGGGGAGGGTCTTTTCCAGTATAAAGGGTTTGGTATCCTCATTTTATCCCCAAGATTGCATTTTTTATGGCTATGTTTGCAAAATAAAATTTTGACTGTTGATAATTTATGTAAGAAAGAATTCCATCATCCCAATATTTGTCTCTTGTGTTCTAAGGATGTTGAATCTATGGATCATCTTTTCATCTATTGCGATTTCTCAAATAAGGTGCTCAATGCTTTATTGGATTCTTTTTCCATCAAATGGACTTTACCTCAAATTTTCAAGGAACTTTTCACTCAATGGAAATCCCCCTTCATCAGTCACAACGTCACTAGGGTGTGGGATCTGGTTCTTCCTCATTTTTTATGGGGTATTTGGTGGGAGAGGAATAAAATAAATTTCAAGGATATTACTAGGAATGAATCTTTTATATTTAGAAGGATTAAAGCTGCTATTGAGAATATATTTGATGTTGGAAATGGTAGGGAGGAAGTTGTGGAGAAAGAGGTTGTTGTTAGTTGGAATTTGAATCTAGAGAATTATGTTTTTGTATCCACTATTCAAAAAATATTGGCTACTAGATGGCATAAACTAGCTAAAGGGTGGATCATTTTACACTTTGATGGGGCTGCCAAAGGTAACCTCAAAGGGCTAGTGGAGGGGGTGTTGTCAAAAATGATAATGGTGAGATCATTTGGGCTTATGTTTAAGATTATGGTATTCAAACCAACCACCTAGCTGAATCTAAGGCTCTTTTCTCGGGTGTTCACCAAGTTTTTGAGAGGGACTTCAGAAGACTTCTCATTCAAGGTGACTCTTTGAACATCATTCGGGATCTGTAGGTTGGAAAGATTGACAATTGTTTTATCCTAAATATTATTAAGGACACATCAAAGATTTTTGAAGGTATGTAAGAAGTTAAAATTGAGTATATTTATAGGGAAGGTAACCAAGTTGTTGATGTTATGGCCAATATGGGGGTGGATAGTGACCAGTTCAGAATTTGGAAAGATAATTTTCCTTCACGGTTATTGATAATTGTTACTTTGGAAGCATTGGGTCTACCTATCCAATAGGTATTTTTATTTCCTTTCTACTTGGATGAGATATCAGTTGTGTTCTAGTGATCCTCTCTTTGGGGGGTATTTTCTGGGGAGTTGACCCTTTTGTTCCCTGATGGTTACCATTCTCAAGGAATATGCTTGGAATTTTGCCTTCATCCTTGGTCTTTAAGTTTGGAGTTTTGTTATTTGTATCTTGATGTTCTCCTTTATGCCTTGCTGAGTGGTGTGTTGGTATTTGCTTTTGGATGGTTTTTTTACCTTAAATTCTATTTCTTTTGGCCTTGGAGGTTGGCTTGTGCTTAATCAGCCTTATCTTTCTCTGCCTCCTCTAATGTAAAAGGTTTTGGAAGCTTTCAAAACCTTGTTTTTCACCATTAATAAAAAAAGTCTAAGTATATAATTAATCTAAATATTCTAGAGAGGCAATCATCAAACTACTTTTCCAATAAAGTAATATTATATTCAAAATATCATATATTCTTTTATGGAAAAGCAAGCATTCAAAACAATTTTCCACAACAAACTTAGGGAAGAGAAAATATTTTACAAGATCTTTTATATAAAAAAAAAAAAAAAAAAGTATACTACAATATTTATAATCTCCGGCCATCAATTTAAAACTTGCATAGGAAGCTTATTTCATCCGGCGACAAGATTTACCATGATGTGCAAAAACGAAAAACAATCTATTTTAATCTTAAATCTTGCTCATTAATTTAAAAAAATTCTTAACTTGAAGTAAAAGATTAAATTACAAGCAAGATAAAAGACAACCAAACCAATTTATTTATCTATGGTTGTTATTGGATACCCTCATTTCAAAACATTAATATTAAATAATAACACCACGAAAATATTCCTATCATCTTATAATTTATCAATTTCTTTTATATATATATTACTAACATGTGTCGTGCTACACAATCCAACTAAAACATAAAAAGTAAGATGAATAACCAAGGTGATTGAAAGCATACCAGCACGCAAATTAAAGTAAATATTTTTTCTAAATTTGGTTTAAGTATTTGACAACAAAAATTTTAAAAGCTTAACTGATGTGATTCTCTTAGGCATAGCTAAGAATGATAAGCCCATTGTTCTATGTTAATTTGAAAAGAGGTTTTCTATACGAAAATCAAGGTACATTTAATTATAAGGTAAAAGACACTTATGTCAACCAAAGTATTATCAGCAACATTCGACTATTGACTACGTAGTCCTAGTCCTAGATATTACCGTGCTCCAAGATTTAACATTAGACAAGGAAGTGAAACAAAAGCAAGAGAATTTTAAAATTTATTCATTCACAATGAAAAGCAATAATTCTAGCCCACATAAATTCTTTTGCATAACAATGGTAGTTTAATGTTTATCATAAAGGTGAGAAGGCATATATATACACACACGTAAACACACAATACACTATTGTATATATATTTTGTTTGTATTTTTATCTTTATATATTAATTTATGGTGGAACGCTGTATTATTAAACCGTTATATAAAGTAGTAACCCTCACAGAGGCACCATCACATATACAAACGCAGTTTTGCAATATTATAAATTTTATTATCTTCTTTATTAAAATTGTGCTCAAGAAAGGGTTTAACCTACATTTTGGTTACTCCTAGCAGAAGGAGACTTAAAATTAAAACCTCGGTATTTAAACTAAATTTACCGAAATTACAATATTTAACCATCATTTTATTTATTTATTTATTCAACATACTTAGAATTCTTGAACCATTCACTGATCTACATACAAATAATTAGCAAAAGCTAACATGTTCAAGCAACTAAGCATCATGAGAATAGAATCAACCTAGGAAAACTGTTGACAACACTTTACAAGCAATCAACCAATGCACGAAGGAAAATCCTCAATATCAACACTAAAATCGATATCCAGTATTGCTTCTACCATGCTTATATAACAATACGGAGGTAAATATCGAATGTCATGCAAGAAAACATGGAAGTAGTAAAGTTTGGAAGGATTGCAATGTGGCAAAAGAAAAATTCAGAGCACCTTTATTATTACGATGATAAACCTTTGTTTAATTTAATTTTACTTTATTAACATTTGTATTATTATATATATTTTATATTATTTTTATTTTTAATTTTATCTATATTGCTTATTATATATAAATATTCACTCATTGAAATAAAATCTTAACAAATGCATAGGACCAAAATAATGCTGACACAAGGTATGTCAAATGCATGAAATAGATTCAATGCAAACAACAAACAAGAGGATGTCCCTATATGAACTTTCTTCAGTGGGCTTCCATGTACCCTAGGTCATTGTACGCATCATATCCCACCTTACCTCTTGCGGACACCTCTATATTTCTACCTGAAGGTGGGCACCAGGAGCTACTAATATGTTTGTTTGAGGTGAACCTTGTTCCTGCATCCACAGAACTCATTAGCAGTATCTCATTCTAAAAATATAAACAAGTAATCTGACAACAAAATGGAAGGGAAGTTACATGTCTACACATGGTCATATATCCCTTAATACTACTTGGATTCTTTTGAATGACCACTCATTTTAAATATTTTCAAATTTCACAAAAAATGATAATAATCATAACACAAAATTTTTTAATTATTTTTTTTTAAAAAAACTCAAAAAAAAACCCAAACCCAAAAAAAAAAAAAAAAAAAAAAAACTCCAAAAAAAAAAAAAAAAAAAATTTCACTCCCCACCCCCCGCCCCCAAAAAACAACCCCCCCAAAAATAAATAAAAAAGAAGAAAAAAAAAAAAAAAAAAAAAAAAAAAAAAAAAAAAAAAAAAAAAAAAAAAAAAAAAAAAAGAGGAAAAAAAAAAAAGAGGAAAAAAAAAAAAAAAAAAAAAAAAAAAAGAAAAAAAAGGGGAAGGAAGGAAAAAAAGAAAGAAAAAAAAAGAAGAAAAAAAAAAAAAAAGGAAGAAAAAAAAAAGAAAAGGAGAAAGGAAAGAGAGAAAGGAAAAAAAAAAAAAAAAGAAAAGAAAAAAAGAAAAAAAAAAAGAGAGGGGGGGGGGGGGGGAGGGGGGGGGGGGGGGGGGGGGGGGGGGGGGGGGGGGGGGGGGGGGGGGGGGGGGGGGGGGGGGGGAGGGAGGAGGGGGAGGGAAGGGGAGGGAGGAGAGGGGGGGAAGGATTTTGAGGAGAGCAAACATCATGATTATTATCACATATTGGAGATAAAGTTCCATGCTATGCAATGAGTTTGTAATGATTTTTGAATATATTATTATATGTGAAATTTGATCAATAAAGCTTGTTATTATGTAAGATATTGACATGAGCTTATGTGATTGTGATTATTCAATCATGTGAATTTTACTTGTGATATCTTCAGGCATATTTTCCAATAATGTTCAAATCTATTAGTGGAGGCAATCTCCATGAAATGTAAGCATATCTATAGAGGAGAAAATTGAGTAGCAGATAAGTTAGCCAAATGTGGTGTTGATCTTCATCTTGGTGAAATTCAAATTCTAGAAGGCAACTAGCTAAGTGAGATTTTATCTCTTAATGAAAATAATGTCAAGGTTCTGATTGTGAAAACATAGCACTTTTAGGAAGATGAAGAATATATATGATAGAAAAGAAAATAAAAATATATCTTTGATGAGAAGGTAAATTGGCTATGTTTTAATTGACCTAACAGTGAATATAGTATTTTGGTATTTTAATGGGAGTGGCCCCTTATTAAAGCCAAATATAGCTTATTAAAAAATAAAAAATAAAAAATATATATTTATCATCTTTTACTTGGGATTTTAATGGATCTCATCCATATTACATCATGACCACATTGGTGTATTACAATAGCTTGACAACTATGCATGTGTTGATTGACAAGATACAAACCTGGTTCTCCTCTTTAAAATTTGAAGAATTTAACTAGATGAGCTAATGTCATTAGATGAAAAATAAAAAGAATATATATTTTTTGATAAGTTTGAGGAGGGGGTTTTGAAAGGGATCCCAAAACCTTTTATAAAAGTGGATACAAAAAGAGATGGTCTCCATGGGATCAAAAACAACCGAAACACAACAAAACTAAGGGACTTGAGAGATTGCCTTGAAGAAACAAAAAAGAGGAGCAACCTAGGGAAGGGAGTCTCTAAGAGACACCAACAAAGGGACTAGGGAAAGCCATTATATTTCAAAAACCAAATTAAAGAAAACCCATGGAACACAACAAAAAATAAACAACCATGATAAAGGCGGCTTACTCAGACACATGATCTTTGTCACTGGTGTCGAATGCTACATCAAAAACCTAGGTGTGTCCTTTCTGCTAATACTTGAGATATTCCACCACCTTTGTAGTTTGCTAAATAAGGGTCCAGGATGCCTTCGAAGCATTAGACAAAAAAGACACCATTTCCAAGCCAACCAGAGGATCAGAGGTGGATCTCTATTGAACATGATTTGAGGGTCTGCTTGAGGACTTTGTTACCTTCTATCGAATAGGGATCCCTTTGACCTTCACCTTCTTAAGATTCAAGGGAGAATCCACCAAGGCTCCTTGACTATGATCAATAGTCTTACATTTTTCTCCAAGGAATTTACACTTAAAGGAGCGATTATGGGACCTTGCTTTGACCAACTATGAAATATCTCCTGAATTTGAACCAAAGTTTAATTTCCTTCTAGATTTTGTAGTGTCAATAGGGGCAATCTCCATTACTTAGCCTTCATTAATGGTGTCTTTCTAAGGGATTTCTTGGCTTGAACTCTAAACAAGGGCAAGGTTATACAAACTAACAATGCAAGACAATCATTTTTTGAGTCTACTTTTGGAGGATATGCCTATAGAGAATCAAGTGTAGGCCCTAATGGATTGGATGCATGGAGTTCCTCTTCTTGATGCTATCAATGGAGAGCTCCATTGATCTAAGAAAATAGTTAGGTGCATTGATGGCCTTTATGTCCCTTAGGTGGTTTAAGAAGGCCAGGTAGAAGCTTTGAAGGGGGGAATTGATTTGAATATGAGAAAATAATTTATAATTTATATCTAAAGGAATAAATGATTGACCAAAATAATATTTGAATATGAGAAAAATTTTATAATTTATATCTAAAGGAATACACTATTGATCAAAAAAATTTAATATGCAAGTGTAATATAACATAAAAAATGAGTAGGAAGCAAGTGTAAGCATGGAGCAAGAGAGGGTCTCTAAAATAATAAACCATCAAGAGCAATGCTCAAGAAGGGGCCTTTTGGTATTTCTCCAAAATAAAATGGGATTAGAATCCAATAGAAGTATCCAAACCCACTTGGGTGTTAGAAAAATTAAAGAAGAATTAGGCACATCTTGTGGCAAAGCAACATCAAAAGCTAAACATAAAGAATCCAACTAAAACTCAACAATCACCTCATCGTGCAAAACTAAAGCATACAAAATTGGCGTGTAAAGATCAACACTCCTTGAATGTGATAGTAAAAGTATTATATGTGATGCTACTTGAGAATTAATTAAATTTATAGGCATAGGATCTTCATTGGGAGGTGAAGAAGATGCTCTAAGAGGAATAGAGGCTACAAGAATCTCTAAAAAATATACTAGAACAATCAAAGAAATAGGAGTATATTCTACCAAAATATTGGATGGCATATTGGATACATCCATTAGAATATTCATATAAAAATAACTTATCTTAAAATGAATATCTGATGCCTTTGATAATAATAGAGATAAAATACCTTAGAGGTATTAGAACACCCCATAAAAATGCATCTATGACTTTTCAATGCCTTCTTTTTCAGAATATTTTAGATATGTAATCCCATGTTGAAGACCCAAAGATACAAAATAACGACACATTAGGCTTATCACATGTCAACCTCTCAAGAGGTATCATACCCTAGACTACTCTACTGGGAATCCTATTAATGACGTATGCTACAAAAGTAAAGAACTAAGCCTAAAAGTTGTGCCCCATCCCCTTGGTATGAATCATACGACATGCCATCTCCATGATTACCCTGTTCTTCTTATCAACTACCCCATTCTACTCTAGGGTGTAGTGAACAATACTCTAATATGCTATCCCATGAAGAGTCAAAAAATCATGAAAGATATTGCTCATGTACTTACCTTTTCTATATATCTTGAGACACCTGATATTCCTATCTAGTTGGTTTTCTACTAGTGATTTAAATTCCTTGAATTTCTCAAAGACCTCATCATTGGTATCAATATTATATGATCACATTTAAATAAATCATCAATAAAAAGAAGTAACTATTTTTTTAATGGAGAGTGTATCCATAGGTCCACATATGTCATTGTATGAGATTTCCAAGAGGTGAGTAGCATTTCTTGTTATCTCTTTTGGAAAGGTCTTCCTATGATGCTTAATTAGAATGCGTCTCTCACATACACCACTTAGAGAAATAAATTAGGAAGTCCAATGGCCAACTAATGTACTCAAAGATCATAATTGAGATGCCCAAGCCTATGGTGCAATCATTGACTCTCATCATCTGCATAAGACATTATGGCCACAAAAATATATTTTCCAAGAGAAAGAAATAAAAGAGGTCAATATTTCCCCTAGCGTTTACATTGGATCTAATTTATTATGATAAATATAAGTAACTTTCTTGAATCCATTGTTTATATCCTTTATTACTCAATTACTAGGCTAGAATTTTACTTTTTTGTTCATATGAGTAATGCGAAAAACAAATATTGGGACCAACAATCATGAATAAATTTATCAAAAGAAGATCCAATACTAACCTCTCCACATATTACAACCTATAAATAGGAGTCATATCGAATGATAACATGCTCCCTTTAATGCAATTTGCTATAACCCTAGAGGAGATGTTTGTGCTTTATCATTTGCCTTGCAATCCCCTCATCAAGATAGGTGGATGTCCAATAAGTTGAATGAACAACTACATAAGCCTACAAGGTTTCTCCATCAATATTGTCCTTACCTTATGCATATAAGAGAGCAACATCAAAACCCTCCTTTTCATTGATTCAAGCTTCTTTATGCTTATCTGACAAAATTATGCTTTGTGTTCTTCCTTATACAAAACTCACATGTTAGATTTTTAAAGGGCTTCTTAGGCTTCTTTTTATTCTACTTCAGATTCTTACCATTTTGAGCTTTGTCAACTTCTTTTGGATGGGTCTAATTGATGAAATAATTACCCTTATACCTTTGTCTTCTAGCTTGATGGTGAAGAAGGTATTTGAACACGTCACTAGTTGGTGGTGGAGGAGAATTAGAAAAGTAGACATGAAGCATATCAAACTAAATTGTAACTATTTTATATATCTTTAAACATTGTTGAAGATAATTTTGAGTTCCTTTCCTTGTTCATAACCTTATGTAATTCTCCTATCAACTTGGGAATTTCTCTAATAGTTAAAATACCATCTTGAAAATAATTTAATTGACTAATGTAATCAATTGTATCAATAGGAATCCAAATTCAAAGTAACGGGCACGGGGCCCCCCCCCCCCCCCCGGGGGGGGGCCCCCCCCCTCCCTTTTTTTCCCATTTCTTTTTTTTTTTTGTCTTCTCTTCTCTCTTTTTTTTTTTTTTTTTTTTTTTTTTTTTTCTTCTTCTCCTCTCCTCCTCTTTTTTTATAGTAAGATCTACCTCCAAGCTATTGATCTATGTAGAATCAATACAATCATACAATCCATGAGGCTTACCAAGCAATTCATTAGGGTTTATGGTGTAGCTAACATAAGTGTTATAGATCTTTTCAACATAAATATCCATCACACTAAGAACCTCATCCTTCTTATCCTTATAGAATTTACTACTCTTCTCAAAACTAGTTTTAGAGTTTCCCCATTCACTTTTTTGAGTAACCTCTTGCTTTGGAGAAAAGCTTTACTCTTAATTTTCCAAGTGGCATAGTTTGGAAAATTCAACAAGGGCACATGTTTTTCTATAACTTTCACATCAAAATACAAGATCTTACATGCATTTGTGATGAGAAACAACATCACTAATTGAAACCAAACAGAAATTGACATTTACACTACAATATTTCATTCAAAAACCATAGTGATCCATTGCTTTGATATTAAGATAAAAAGGAGAGGTTACAGAGTGAAATCCCCTTTACAATCCTTGCCTTGAAGGCTACAATTGGGTCTTCCCAAAGGAAACCCTCTTAGAAGTGCTCCAAAGATAGCAAGATCTCTCTTTTGGATGTTCCTCAATGCATATGGGCTTCTTGCGTGTGGGCCACCACTGGTTTAATGTGTCCTTTATACCTGTTAGACCTGCAAAATATTATTAGTGCGTTAGGGGGCCTGCCTCAGTCAAACCTCGTGTTTATGAAGATAAAAAGACTCTTAAATCAACTTAAAACATGAAATAACTTGCTAAAAACAACATGAAACACTAACTAAGCCATATTTACCTATTCGGGTGATTTTGTCTTGTTGTAGTAGAGGTTCGCACGGGGGGGTGCAAACCTAGTTTGAACTGGGAAGTTCACACGGGGGCATGCGAACCTATCTTTTTTTGGCCAAACTTGCAAAATGTGATTTTTGGGCTTTTCTAATGTGATTGCTCCTTGATGAATTTGATGGGTCACCTTTAGATTTTGTCTTTTGATGATGATAACCTGTCTAGACCATAAGGAATGTTATGAAAGTGACTAAACTACTATTGCAATATGAGTGTGATGGATGCTATGTGTCTGGAGTGATTTCTACAAAGTTTTTGTAAGCTAAAGTTGATATCTCTAAAATGGTGAAAATGGCCTTCTATTTATAGACTTGGCCAAGGTTAGGGGAGGGGATGAGGTGTCCCCTGTGAGGTGTATGTGGTGAGGTGTCCACCTAAGAGGTGTCCTAGCTCATAAATGAGATTGGGTGAGAGAATACCTCACCCATCTACAAGTCATGATGACCTGGATGAAAGTCTCCATTTGGCATTTATTGAAACCTTTTTGGAAATATCTTCTAATTTGAAATTGCCTTTTTGGTGCAAAAGTCTCCATTTCTCATTTATGACCCAGGGGAGTGTGATATGGAAGAAATATATGGGTGAGAGGTGGCAAGGCTAGGCTAGGCTAGGCTAGGATAGGCTAGGATAGTCAAAGTAGACTAGGTGAGGTGGCAGGCTTAGCTTAAATCAAGATTAGATCTAATTAAGCATATGTTTAGCCATAAAGCATGCTTTGACCATAAATATTGACTTTTGACCATAAATTGATTTTTGACCATGGTGGAGAATTCAACCTTAGTTGAGTTGTGAATTAGGTCACATGGGGACCTAGAGTTACGCATAGGAAGAGGCTTAGCTAGCCGAAGGGGGATAAGACTGAAAGTGTTTTCATATAGTTCCTCTCCTTTAGTTGCTACCTTATTTAGATTGATATGAATTGACTTCAAATTTTCATGTACTTTAGAGGCATCCCCTTCATTGGCTTGATCTTTCTCTTCTTCATTCATGGTGTTGGCAACATCATCATCTAGGACATGTTTCCTATCATCGAAGATGTTTGATATTTCAATAAAAATTTACCTCTGAATCTCTTTGTCCATTTTCTAGACTTGGGTCTTTAGAGATGCCAAGCTATCTTTGTAATGTTGTAAGTTCCTCTTGATGTTTGGGGTATTTCTAATTTTCTTTACAATCTATCCCATTACAATCTAATTTTCTTTGAAACGTACCAATAGATGAAGCAATTTATAATAATGACAATATAATGATTTTAGTGTGGTTAAGTCTAGCCATTGAATCACTTTCAGTTAAGTTAATGGTATTTACCCAGGTAAGGTAAGTAATAATAATTGTGATAAAATGCAAGTACTATGTGAAAGGGAGAGTGGGCTAAACCTAATTGTATGTTGACTGAATGTTATACTTCAAGTTTTGCTTTATGAAAGAAGGGAATGTGAGGAGTGCTTGAGTGAGAGCACCTAGCCACTGAAGAGACTAGAGGGAGAAGGCGATGATGGAAAACGAAGTCCATTTTGGTGGGGAATCCAAGAAGGAAACAAGAAAATGTAAAGAGGAGGTGAACGAAAAAGGATCTCGCAGTTAGTAAGATAGAAGCGAATAGTGGAAGTTGACTATCATTGAGCTTTTTGGTGGAATCCAAGTAGCTTTAAATGTTTTATTTCCTTTTAAAAATCAATAATCTGGAAGTGATGCCTTGGTTGAACATTTCCAATTAGAACTAGAGATTATCTATGTTTTACGAGATTATTTTCTTGAAAGAATTACTTCTTTTAGAAGGGAATTGGTTTGTGTTTGTCTAAAGGATCTCATCTAGCTAGTATGCTTCATAGGCTATGTATACTTAAGTAATCCTTTAGTTTTGATTGGCAATGTCTTCTTGTTATGTATATTTGTCACCGATGTGTATAGCTCCATTGTTCATCAGTTTATATATGCATGTTGGTTGGGCAACTTTACTAAAGATAGGTAGCTTTTAACCTATGAAATGTTTCATCATGAAACCTTTAGATAGAGTGTCATATCAGTATTTAAACCTTTAGGATTGGTGAGATATTTGTATGATTTCTGTGAGACTGGATTCTACCTAGGAGAGATTTGGGTGAGCTACATTCGAGAAATACTTTAGTAATATTTATTAGTTAATATTGCAAAGAGCACCAGAGTCATTGATGTAGGGTTTGAGTCAACGTATCAACGAAGACCTAGCAGTGTTTGTCTGGGTAGAGTTAAAAGAGAAATGTTGGTTCTGCTATGATTGGATAAGTGTTGGTGTCTATTGCTTTAGCTTTGGTTTTAGGGTGAGTTAAACTCTAAACTGAATAGTTTTTCATTGAAGTAATAGGCCCTGGGAATTTTTTAACTCAAGAAGAGTTTGGAAGGTTGTTCATTTTGGAGTTGGTTAGTTTTGAGGTGACTTCAAATTATCCTGTGGTATAGAAAAGAAACTTGTAGACGTCCATATTTGGGTTAACCTTTCGTACGTTCACAGTGAGCAAGGCCTAGTTGTAGAAGCCCATCCAAAGGATACTTTCAGTCCTTCTTTATAGCAAAACCAATAGGAATATGAATTTGGTTTATAGGTATGCTTTGTATTTGCTTGGTGTAGGAACATTTGAGATGTCGAAACACATATGGAAATGTAAAACATAGTAAAAGGAGATACTTGCACTAGGTGAATAAATTGTTATGTTGTGACTGCGTGTACATGAATTATCACGTGTGGTTGTAAACCATTATGAGATATATTGGAAGACCACCAATGGTATTCGTAATAGGGTGCTTTGGTGCATTGTTCTAGATGACCTAAACTATAAGTGTTTCCTTTATACCAGATTTCCAAGCATGGGCAACGAATTATTGAATAGTGTTCCAAATGAATTGTAATATACCCATGATATAAGATGTTGAATCTAGATTTGTGATTATAGTGAAACCATAGTGTGAAACTAGAAACCAAAAATGGATCTTTGTAATAATCATAGGAATGATAGATTCTTGAAAATAAAAAAAGATACTTATGGAATAATTTGGTCGAATTATGAAATCATTTGTAATTATGAATTAAAATGATTTATTCATAATGTGGTTCTATGAGAGCTAAGAGACTCTCAATAAGGTAGTATAGGCAGAAAGGATTGTCTTGTTCCAATGTAAAGATTTAGATTTCAAGAAATAATAAAGGAAAGTATCTTTCCTTGGCTGGGTTTTCCCTTAGAGGTTTTTCCTAGGATAAATTTATTGTTATGGCAATTTTTTTTTTGTAAGTAAAATTTTCATTAAAAGTGGGTTATGAAGGGGGCCCCAAAACCTTTTTACAACAAGTCAACAGATCAAAAAAAAGGCCAAAGGATAGTCCAAAGGAAAAGCCAAAGGATAGGCCAAGGAAAAAGTACATTAAAATCCCGCCCAAAGCAAGAAAAGAAAAAATCCCGCCCAAGCAGGAAAATTTTAAAAACTCCGGCCCAAAGTAGGAAATTTGAAAATCCCGCCCATTAGGAAATTTGAAAATTCCCACCTATGCAAGAAGAATACAATTTTGAAAAATCCCGCTCAGGGGAAAAACCAAAAACCGGTATCCTTCTAAAGAAAAATCGGAAAACAAAACTGCCAAGCAATAAAACCACCCCGAACAGTCCGATGGAGTAAAGGAACCACCATGAAGGATCATCCCATCCAGGGAGGGCCAAGATATATGTCGAGCAAGAAAACCACCCCGAACATCCGAATGGAGTAGAGGAACCATCATGAAGGATCATCCTACCCAAGAAGGGTCGGGATACACGTCGGAACACAGGAACACAGGACCAGAACAACATCCAACACAAGGCCTGAAAAATAGAGCAGCAAATCTAAGGATTTCCACAGGCCATAAAATCCCCTTGCATACAAGGTTGAGCTACGCGAAAACCAAAGGAAACAAAGGAATTAGAGGCAGAAGTGCAAGCCACAAGAAAGGGATGACAAGGTCCTAGGGAACCTGAACTAAAGGAGCCATAGGGTTAATAGGTTGCATACAATAAACACATGCCCTCTCCAAGACTAAAATATACAATGAGAAACCCTAGACAACCTTCAACTCCATCACCGAACGGCTTCTAGGAACCATAAAAGGAAGACCAACGGGATCTCAGCAACAAGCAAGGCAAAGGCCACACCCAATCCAAGAAAGATACGCTGAGAACCCACCAAGTAAACCAAATCCAGGAACCCAAAGAGTAGATCCATAAAAAATAAGTACATGGTCCCCCAAACCAAAAGTATGTTGTGAAAACCTACTCAAGAAGCACCAAGACGGAGTTAAACCCCTCTCCCAAAGCCGCAATGCACCACATCTGAAGAACTACTGAAACCCAGCTCCAAGTAGAAACCTGCAATAAACCTGGGACATAACTGAGATCACTAGAGAAAAAGGATCCCTGAAACATCATTGAAAACCCATGGAAGATCCCATAGACATCCCATAATAGAGGCACACAAAAGAAACCCTCACTCAGGTTGGGAAAGGGGTAGACAAAAGGAAAAGAGACCTCCCACCCCAAGGAGATCGTCTACAACACTAGCCAGCCAAGAAGGAAGGACCAGGGAAGTGCCTAGGAACTGAGACAGAACCAGGGGAGGGGGAAGCAAGGAAGCAAATCAGGACATCCCACGAGATGTTCCCTGCAGTTTGTTGTTATGGCAATTTTATGTGAGATCTTTTTATGGTAGTTTATAACTACAATATAAATGGAATCTATGTTTTCTTTTATGTCAAAAGGAGGTTTTTATTTATGGAATTATAATTTTATGGATGTTCTTTATTTCAGCCATTATCTTTATATGATATAAGTAGGTTATTCAATGGTTTCTAGAGAGCAAAATTAAAGCATATGGGGTGTGTTTTAAAGAAAACTCAATTAATTCTTTTAAGAGCAACATTCCTAAAAAGTAGAACTTATTGTTAATTTTTGAAAATTTATTTAATAAATAATTGTGATATAGACTCACATAAGGAGTAGCCCATGCTAATATGAACTACTGCCAAAATGTAGTAGTTAGAAAATGATGGAAGTTAAAATTTTGGGTATAGGACCTAATGAAAATCCTAACCACAAGGAGGTAAAAATTACAATGGCTTAGTGTTCTTGAGTATGGTCTAAGTAGGAAGTATTGAGAAGACTAGCCTATCATGATAATGAACTAATAAGCTTGCTTGGGATACGTCTAATGCTCTTACATAGATAGACCTATGTAAGGTGCAGGGATTGGTGTGTACCCTCAATGGACTGAAGGGAATTAAGCTAGCTCATCAAAAGAAAGATGAGAAGGATAATCCAAGCATGCATCTTACCTAATGCACTTACATTAAATGATATATGTAAGTTGTAGGGATGGGTAATTCATGTGGTATTTCCAACAGAAGAGAAACAAATCCACCTAGGGACTAAGTTACTCAGACTAGAACACAAAGAACTTAAGCTAACTCCAAGCCATGTTTAGGTATATATAAAAAAAAAAAAAATATCTTGGTTGAGTTGGGTAAAATTGGGTTGTGACAAAAGTAATGTTTACTTTGATTTCATTTATGCCTGGTTGGGTTGCACTTTGTATATCCTTGAGCACCTCGTGAATGTCAATCATGCTATTCTTGGACTTGAGATTTGAGTTTTTATGCTTGTTCCAGATCAAAGTTGCCTTTCAATGGAAAAATAAATAATTTTTTGACGAGTGTATTATTTTTTACATGTTCCCTTGGAAGGTTTATTTCTATGGCTCACACCTTTAGTTTATCTTAACAAAATTTTCCAACAACTTGATTTCTTCAATGCTACTTTTCCTTACTTGCAGTCTAAAGCTGCTCTATTTTAAGCTAGTTATCTTCTTGTAATTTTTAAGGCGATTATATGGATTCCTTATCTTCTTGTAATTTTAAGGAGCTTCTATGGCTTCCTTAACTTGTAATTTTTAAGGATATTCTATAGCTTCCTTAATTCCTGTTGAAATGACAATTGATTCTTCAGGGGAAACTTATGACCCCTTTTTATTTTTGTTGAACATGATCTTGTTGTCACTTGTAGGCTTATGATCTTATTGGTATTAGAAGGAATCAAGACCTTTTTTTTTAATACTTGAACACTTATTTTTCTAGTCTTTCCAAGGGATTTATCACCTTGATACCTTTCAAGAATTTAATTTAAAAAAAGAATTCTATGGAATTTTACTTCACGAAGATGATTACCTCTCTTTTGAGGTTTACTTTAATCAATTTTCAATAGGTTTGTTTTACCCTTGAAACTTATTTTCTTGAATAAAGTGCTCTTTTGTGGCTTCTCTATGTTGAAGCTATAGGAGGATTAGAAGGAGAGTTTTTCTTCTTTCTACCTCTTTTGATACCATATGTTAAAATTGAATTCTTTGATACTTTACATTATACAATGATTAGTATTTAAGTGCACATAATGCTTATTTTAGTTATAACCAACTCTTAACCAAACTTACAACTAGCTCTATCCTATACTACATGCATAGATGTTATGATGAGTGGTTATACCACTTGCTACTTCACATGGACTATGATGTAATAACTCATAACACCTTTGATCGATGACTATCTCTCTTGGAACACCAAATCAAATGAAAAACTCTTCATATAAGAATATATGAACTTGTTCATCTATTGGTTGTCTATGCTAATTCACTTCCACCCATTTGATGATATAGTCTATATAGACCAAGATATACTCCTTTTTTTATGATAGGGGATCAATTGGACCCATGAAGTCAAATGTCTATTTCTCAAATAACTCAATTACTAGTTATGATTAAAGTGGCATCTCATCAACTTTGGTAAGAATCATCTATTTATAGCTATCACAATTATAAGCATAGTTCTTGGCATCCATATGAATGGATAAGAATAATATCTTACATGTAGTATTTTACTTGATATCCTCTTTGTAGTAATGTGATCACCACATGGCTCATTATAACGTGTCCTCTTCAACATATATTCAATTAATATGATTTGGTTTAGTGTGAAAGAGGTATCTACCATACATTTTATTGTGGTGAAAAGTGCTATGGAAACTTCCCTACAAATAAAAAGTTAGCAATATCTGCATACCATAGAGTGATAAAAGATACAACAAACAAGTGTTCATGTGGAAAACTATCTTCAACAATTATATTCTCACCACTAGATGTAAGTGTAGATAGGAAGTCAACCATTATATTTTCTTGGCCTAGTTTATCAACTATGGTTATGTTGAATTCCTACAATAGTAACTATAGATACCCAATTTTGAACCCATGGTTAATCTTCATATTTATCAATCCTTTCATTAATTAGATTTTTAATCAGTAAATTTGAATCAACCTTCCTTATACCCAAATTTAGAGCATTTATTGCTCTAAAAGCAAGAGCATTGGGGTATAAGTGATAGCATCAACAATGCTATCATGGCCTAGTGATGATTTTGCAAAACCTTTCAAATTTATCCTTTTCCAAACTTTATTTTACCTCTAATGGTCACGAGGCAATAATACCAAGCATGATAGCACCAGTGGTACTATTGCCTCCTAGTGCTTTTAATTGTCACATGCCATAATCAAGAGAGTAATTTATAGTCTCTTTTGATCTACTTACCATTAATAAATCCAATCATGCCTTTTGATCTATAGCCCCTATACCAAAACCTCAAGACCAAGACTTTTCAATGTCATGATATTCCATTAATCCCCTTTTAATCCTTTTTAGATTTTTACCTTCTTCAATCATGTCTCCACCATGTTGTGTTAAATGCATCTCCTCACCCAAGAAGCCATGTATTTCTATTAAAAATAGCACTTGGGGTGACCATTTTGATCAAGTTTTTCAAGCACCAAAACTCTACCACAATCTTGTAAGCATTCAAGCTCTCATACTTTAAACATTCAAGATATTATTTTTACAAGCATTAAAACACTTATTTCTTGCAAGCAATTGAGTCTCCAAGCATCCAAGCAAGCCTCCTATCAAGTCTCCAAGCAATCATAGATTAATCACACATAAAGTCTTCAAGCATCAAGGGTCAACAAGCAAGCTAGTAAGCTTTTGATAAGCTTCCAACAAGGGGGAAATAAACCATCATCTTGGGTTGTTCTCTTTCCCCTTATTTTAGTTTGACCTCATATTTGATTTGCAAATTTTAGCTTTAATATTTTTGCATTAGCTAATCTTGCATCTTACACTTGTAGTTAGCTAATATTTCATTTTTGTTATTTAATCTTAGTTTCAAGCAAGCATTTTTTTTAGTGTTTAATAGAGCATATATACTCCCAAGTTAGAGTCCTTTGTCATTGTCATTATAATCTTAATATATCTTGCTATTATACTCATAGAAGGAATAACGCCACTATGTTGTAGATCAATGATGTTATTGATGTTTGCTTTACACAACAAAATCACCAACACTAATTAATAGCATCGATAGTACTATTGTAGCCTAATGGCACTTTCACCATTAGGAATTTGGCTCAGCCTTTTTTATCATTTTTGTTTATCTAAACAAGAGACTACTTATTGTTCAAGGAAGTATTACATCCTCTGCTAGCTTGGATAGGCTCTTCTACTCTAACTACCATTTTGTTTTATCTATTTTATAGGTTAAGTGATAGTTCTAGTAGATGATAGCATTATTGGTGCTTTTGTGAGTAGGTAGTGATTTTTCTATAGTAGCAAAAATAGGTTAAGCAATAGCACCAACAATAGATGATAGTGTTTGTGGCACTTCTGTGAATAGGCAATATTTTTTCCACAGTGGCAAAAATAGGTCATTCTACCCCAAATATTTTTCATTTCAACATTTAGGATTTAGATTTTATTTTCTATGTGCTTAAACAAGATTTTTATTATTATTTATGTTGAGGAATATTACATTATTTAGTACATTCTAATGTACCCCCATGGTACTTTCATGGTACAATTATAAATGTGTAATAGATTAGGGTTGAGTCTTTAGTTTAGGTTTGTGCTTTATATTTCCCCTTTTATGTAAGTTTCAATGTGTAGAAAATGCACAAGTGTCATGTAAGAGTGCAAAGTGTAGGAAAGAAACAAGTGTCATGTAAGAGTGCAAAGTGTAGGAAAGAAACAAGTGTCATGTAAGAGTGCAATGTGTAATAAATGCACAAGTGTCATGTAAGTTAGAGTGCAAATGTAGATTGAGATAATGTACACAAGTGTCATGTAAGAGTGCAATGTGTAATAAATGCACAAGTGTCATGTAAGTTAGAGTGCAAATGTAGATTGAGATAATGTACACAAGTGTCATGTATGTAAATATGTAAATACATAGTTTGAGGATGTACACAAGTTTCTTAGATTAGGAGTGCATGTAGAAGTGTAAGATTCATGTAGATGTGTGCAAGTGTCCTAGAGTCTGGTGTCCATGTAAGAAGAAAGTGAAGAGTCTAGTATGCAAGTGGTAAGATAATAAGCCAAAGGTCATGGGACTTGTCATATGAAGAGCAATAGTCAAGTATGTGAAGGGTTATATTACTAAGTCTATATTATGGAGATAATACTCCATGAGAAGAAAACACAAATATCTTATTACATTGTTGTTACAAGAAGAAAAGGAATAAAGCTTGTATAAAGATTTTTGAGCAATTAATATTGTAAGTTTTCTTCATGCATAGTTCATGAATGATTCAAGCCATTTACATTCATATTTTATTATATAAGTGAATATTTATTTTAGTATTATATAGGCCTTGATATACATATTAATTTGCTCATATATTATTCTACTCATTATATTATTATTTTGACCTTTAATATTATGGCTATTTTATATTGGGACCTATGATATTTTTTGGTAGTAAGGCTTAAAAAGCCAATAATTTGTTGTTAAAATAAACAAAGAGGAAATAAAGGACCAATTTAGTATTAATCCTATAGGGGATAAATCCAATCTTTAAGCGTAGGCAATAAATATAAAATTACATATATTTGCATCTTCGGATTTATTTGTTGCATTGTCTTGTGCCCTTGCTCTTAAAAGAAAAATTGTTTTTCTTTTATCATAAAAAAATAAAAAACATTTTAATTATAGGCCATGTATATTGTATTTTGTGTGTGAATTTAGGGCTATGTTAAGGTTAGGCTTAGCTAGAGAGGTATCTTAAGAGAAACATAGTTTCTTATGAAATGTAGGCATTCTTCAATCAACCTAATAGACTAGACTTTAGGCTCATAACATCCTCTAGTCTCTCAAAGTGAGAAGAGGGAAGAGAGTGGAGAATGTCGCAAGGAAGCCCTTTGTGATGCTCCTTTGCTATGGTATCTATTCCTAGGTACCTAGGTATTATGGATAGTTGGAATGGGCCTCACATACCAATAATATCCATATACAATTTAATATCATATCCTCATATACCTATTCCTAGGTACCATAGCAACGTACCTTTTACAAGGTTTACATGGGTCTAAAGGGAGAATATAACAAATACAAGTACAAATAATCAGTCACGGCCTCAAGAGAATCCTAACAACCACATATTCCAACATAATTCTAGGTCCATATAATTGAAAGATAACAATATTGACCTTATCCCTACCAGAGAAGTCATTAACCTTTATCTCTATATTTTAGCAAGACATTCCCATTCTAATTTTTCTTCCATGGTGCTTCAAAATTCATATGTTTCTATTTGTATTGGATCCAATACATGTTGACAATTATATATTTTTATTAGCTTGGGCCCTAGGTTTAGATAGTTGGATCTTGAGAATTAGGGTTAGGGTTAAAAATTTATTTAATCTATAAATAGGAAGAGTTATGTGGCAGTTTAGGTCATATTTTATGTTTAAACCTTAGTCATGTTTGTTATACATATGACACTTTTAACTCTCTAAGTGGCTAAGGATTTGCATTGATTTGTATCTAGAATTTAATTATTGCATATATAGTCAATTCTCACTACACTTGGGAGGAGTAGGCACCATGGCTAGTTTTGTAATAAGGGACCCCAAAGGGAAACAAGATAACTAGATCTTGGAGGAAAGTAGTGACAATTTCACAGGATTGATGACCATGTTTTTCCAGTCAATATTGATGACAAGAAGATGCAACTAGGGTTCCAACAACTACCCAATGCTATGATGCATGCAACCAAAAGGAAGAAATGACCTAGGTACATTCACCCATTATAAAAATTTGATGATCATAGGCTAGTAGTGATAATTGAGCCTCTAGAAATATTAGATAAGAAGTTACCAACCAAAGGCACCAATTGGATCAAGCATAGAGAACTAGGGTACCAAAAAAAGAGCAAAAGGAAAGTGGACATGTAGGTTTTGGTCAATCTTGTGATTCCCAAGCTCTAAAAACTTAAAAGGCCAAGTTTTGCTTCAAGGGATCCCACCTCAAAATCCTTGCATGAAGGGACGTTAGCCCCCCATTGCCCCCCGGGTTAAGGCCATAGCCCTAGACCTCATATATTGTGCAAAAATGTGGATCTCCTAAGGATGTATGGTCCTATATTTGTAAGGAAGGTGCAACATTAAAATCCTCATCATGAGACTTCCAAAGGAGCAACCATGGGTCTACGAACATTATTGATAGGAAATATCTATGATACATCTCCAACATGGGTAGAAGGATCTCACATCAAATGACTCTAGATCCAAGAACCTTAGGATTTCACACCATCATTATAGAGTATCCTAGGCAGAAAAAAATTGAAGTGGAAATTTTCTTTTTTAGGAAGAAAAAATCTCCTAATATTGTCTATAAATATGAATGTTCTCTTCATTGTAAAATATGCAAATACAACCATTATTCTCAAGGGTATTTCCTTCATTCTCTCCTATATGTTGTCCTAGATTGATCCTTGTGTTGTTGGTTGATTAGTGTTCAAACCTCTTTCCTTGGCATGTATGTAATCTAGAGTCATGAAATCCCTATGCTAGTTCTTATATAGGTGTTTTGTAGTACGCATATTTGAGGAGATTGTGTTGCTCATGCATTATTGATCACTATGCATGTGTTCACTCAACTCGTCATGACATAGAGTCTCTAGATCTTTGGCGTAACTCCACCCATATATAGGCTAAAAAGGTTTCCTTTCTTGCACTTTTGCTTCCAATTATTTACTATTTTAATCTATTTCCCTCTTTTCCTTGGCAATAACACTTGGTAGAGTAGGGTAGCATAGGAAGGAAGATGAGCACCAAAAATCACATCAAGACAAGGAACTAGCATTGGTAAAAAATCTTAGAGGTTGTTCAAAGGAGTTATATCCCATGCTCCCAAGACTTCCTAGGACTAGCACCCCAAATGTAGGGCATCAAATGCACCCACTCAAAAGAAGAGATCACCGCAACCATGGGGATCATAGTGCTTAGGATACAAGGGTCATTTTAGGTCCCCAATAGTTTAAATTAGCATACTCAATGGGACCCAAATTATAAAAATCCATACCCTAATCAGAAGTCAAACTAAGGTTCTAGTGAAGGCCTCAATCACTTGCTTGTTGAAGCACTCAAAAAATTCACTTGATGACTCTATTGTAGAAGAACCTAAAGAAATTACCATAATAAGCTAAGGTTATAATGGGAACCTCTATCTAAATAGTAAGAGCATTACCACCTGGTGACTTTTCTTAGAAAGAAAACAGAAGAAACCACCTAGAAGGATTTATATTGGGATTCCAATAAAGGTCCCAGTCTATAAGATCTTAGAGAAAATGCAATATTCACCTAGTGACTCTACTCCAAGCAAAAATCCTATAAGATAATAGGAGACCTACTATTAAATCCACATGCTTGAACATGGCTAATTCCCACTTCATGAGCTTTGCCACATGGAGAAAAAAGAACCCCTTGTGGCCTCCTATACCACTAGATTCATGAGACTATATTTTGATGTCAATGCTTGAAACTATGCCACACTATACTAGCAAAGGTCTATTAGACCCATCGATGCATCTATCAGTCATGGTCTACTTATACCAACTACACAATATCATAAAGCAAAATATGCTTTGTGGCTACTTGTGGATCATTCAAAGGGAAATCTTATGAGGAGTATGAATCTATTCCTCCACACTTAATCTATGAATGAGACTAGCTTGACACCATATTCATGGATGGGTTTAAGGGAGGATAACAACTAGGCATAGTTATACAACCTATCACTCCTCAATCCTCTCTCACTCAACAACTTGCTACCATCGAATCCTCTCTCACTCAACAACTTGCTACCATCGACCAAATTTTAATAATATAGAATGAAGATAAAGAGTTCATGGAGGCACACGAACTAGTCCATAGATCAAACTAGAGATCAAACATGCTAAGGAACAAAATAAGTAGTGGAGTCTACTCCCTCTAAGGTGCTCAAGAAAACAAGCAAGGGCATGAAATTGGTGTAAGAAGCACACCCCTCCATTACCAATAACTCAAAGGGGGCAAATAATCTAAGCTAAAAAGTGAAGAATAGACTCTAAAAGGATCAAGGGAAGAAAAGGAGTCAACACTGGTACCAAACAACCTATATCAAAGAAATCATATGCCCTTAGTACTAGTATACTTACAATAGGGGGGTTGTTGAAGAGCCCCAATTGCTTAAGGGTAGATATTGTTTGCCCTCAAAATTGAAAAAAGAGGAAGAAGCAAACAACTCAAGCAATAAATGAGGGGCCTTTTGACTTCATACCCAATGGATAGAGGCCATCTATACCTTCTTACATTTATATTATAGTTTCCTTTTGTTGTAGGTAACTACTAGTATTTACAGGTCACCCTAAATTTTGAAGCAATAGAGGAGGAAAGATGTAGACTGGTTGATAAATTTCCTACCTCCACTTCCCTTCCCTCTTTCATCCCAAATTTTGACTCCATATCCAATGGATAATGTGGTGGTCTCTGTGGGTTCCTCATATTCATCAAGCTAAAAATCCCTTGTGAGCCACTAGAACTATAGTGAATTCTCACTATACTTGGGAGGAGTAGGCACTATGGCTATTTTTATAAGAAGGAACCCCAATGGAAAGCGATATAACTAGATCTAATTGAAGTTGTGACAAGCACATAGAACTGGTGAGCAAGTATTTTTGGTCAGGACTAACAATAAGAAGATGCAACCAAGGTTTTGATAACAACCCAAAGTTGTGATGCATGCAACTATAAGGAAGAAATAACCTGGGCACACTCATCCATTATGAAAATCTAATGATTGTAGGCTAGTAGTGATAAACAATACTCTAAAAGAGAAAACAAGAAGTCACTAGCCAGAGGCACCAATGGATTAAGCATAGAGAATCAAGGTATTAGATAGAGAGCAGAAGAAAAACAAACAATTAGGTTTCAGTTAATCTCGTGCCACCTAGGATCCAAAAATTTAGGAGACCAAGTTTTTCTTTGGGGTATCCCACCCCCATTGCCCTCCAGTTTGGGGCTATAACCTCAAACCCTATATGTTGTGCAAAGAATTGTATCTCCTCAGGATGTACGGTCCTATCTCTATAAGGAAGGTGCAACTGTTAGTTTTTGATGATATATATTAAAGGAAATGAAACCAAAAGATGTAAAATGAGTAAAAAATGATAACTATATGATAATGACACTATAATTTGCAGAAAAATTATAAGATAAACTTCTACAATAACTCAAAAATATGCCATTAATGAAAGCTCACAAAAATAGTCCAATGCGATATAATGGAGAACATGAACACTCCATAAATATATGAAGGAACTATATTGTACTCACTCTAACTAATGCAACTATACACTATTGTATCTTCTATCACCTCTCTATATCCATCACTCACTCTTCTACCTCAAAGGCATATTTATAGGCAAATAAGTTCTTTGGCCTTTCATCTACCCTACGACTCATGTACAAGTGGACTACATGCATATTTACATCATTGCACATTTTAACACTTGTGCATTTATTACATTGCATGAAGTAACTACTCAAACCTTACTAAGGTAAACTTCTACTCTAGTTATGTACCCAAGGTGGTACATTAGCATGCACCCAAAAATGCAATATGCTCCAACAACAACATTAAAAGCCTCATCATGAAACTTCTAGAGGAGCGGCCATGGATATGATAACATTAATGATAGGAAATATTTACAACAGATCTCCAACATTGGTATAAGAATCTCACCTTAAATGACTCTAGATCCACTAACCTTGGGATTGCACACCATGATTATGGAGTACCCTCGGCAGGAATTTTTGAAGCAAGAATTTTGAATTTTGGGAAGGAAAAGGCCTCTAATACTATCTATAAATATGAATGTTCTCTTCATTGTAAAATATTGAAATTTAACCATTCTTCTAAGGGGGATTTCCTTCATTATCTCTTGTGTTTTGGCCTAGATTGAGCCTTGTGTTGTTGGCCAATTAGTTTTTGAACATCTTTCCTTGACATGCATATGATTTGGAGTACACACTATTATGCAATCGTTATCTCAATTCTTGTGTGGGTATTTTGTATTATGCATGTTTGAGGAGATTGTGTTCCTCATATGTTGTAGGTCACTATGCATATGTTCATTTAACATGTCATGACACAAATAATATCCAGATATTTGGTGCATCACCACCCAGAGATAGGCTAGATAGGCTAGATATGTTTCCTTTCTTGCACTTTCGCTTCTAGTTTTTTTTTTTTTTTTGAATTTACATGGTGGAATGTTGGAATATTCAACATTGTCCTAAATATCTAAGTATTAAGTTAATCTTTGTATTAGATTTTGCTAAGTTAGTGGTTACTTTAGCTTTGAGGGCATATAGCAAAATAAGTTAGAGTTTACTAAAATAGTGAATGAGTCATCTAGATTAAGTTAGAACTCCCACGAGAACAGTATTTTACAACCATAATGTGCTATTATCTAGTTCTTCCAAGGAACTATAAATGTAACCTTTTCTACATGAAATATAATGTTCATTGAGGAAATCTCAATTGGTATCAGAGCTGGGGTGGAGGAGGACATTGTGTGTGTTAAGCAAGATAAGAATCGTGTTCATCCTATGCTAAAGAGGAGCCCACGATTGGTAAATAATTTTGTGTGATTTGTTCCACAAAAGAAGCTTGTTGTACTATTAGTGCACATCTCCATCCGATCAGAACGTTTGAGCGTGATTTGAAAGAGCGAAGATGTGATTAAAAAAGTGCATTTGCTAGACGATTGTTGTAAATGCATGTGCTAATTGTTGTGTTTGATTGTGCTCAGTTGTGTTGTTGAAAGCCTGCACTGTAGCAGCTTGCAGAAGTAAAACGTTGGCTGAACTGTTGCTAACGGAGATAGGAGCCAACATTAAACATCTACACTGTGAGACATCAGACGCTGTGCTAGAGATGTCAGACGTTGTGGAAATACTTTGCTCCTGTTGAAAATGTTTTCAGATGTCAGCCGCCAGATCTGCGAGACGCCAACATCAAGATAAATCAAGACGATTTAAGCGTAAAGACAATTTGTCTGCAAGAAGGAGACGACTGCGAGGAGCACGTCTCGATTTGGCTGTAGATTTCCAGCGAGCAGCAGTTTTGCAAGACGACACTAGATTTACAACAAGTGGCGGTTCTGCAAGCGACTAGCAAGATTGCAGGTTGCATAGTTGACATCACACAAAGAGGAAAGCAAGTCAACTGTTGAATGTTGTGTTGTGAAGTGTTGCAGGCCTAGTTCTCTTGAACATTGTTGAAATGCTGAGCGTGCTACAACGGTCAATCGCTAAAACATGTGCTGAGAAGATACGATTCGCATGACGTCGCATGAAGTACGATTTGTGGAGGAGTAGTCGTCCGCGATTGCGGAAGCCTTCCGGTGCGCCTGTTCAGGGGCCTAAATTTGATTTTTGAGAGGACAGTGTGGTTTCATAAAGAAACAAGAAGTCTAAAAAGACAAAGAGCATTGTTGTTTTTTGGTACCAGTAAGACAGAAAGGTTGCGTAGATTCAGGAAAGGAGTGGTTGAGAGCATGGTGGAAGATTGATGAATGGTGGATTGCAGAATGGCCACCATGTATAAAGAATTGGAAGTTCCCAAATTCAATGGAGATAATTATGCTCTTTGGAGCATAATTATGAAGACCTTCTTGAAGGCTTAAGACTTATGGGATATAGTTCAAGAAGGCTATGAGGAACCCACTTGGAGCAAGCTACAAGGTGAGGAGGGAAAAGAGAAGAAGGAGCAACAATATGCAAATTGCTTAGCCCTTATGGATTTGAGGAGAGAAATGGAAAAGAGCGTTTTTTCTCTCATAGCCAATTGTAGATCAGCTACAATGGCATGGCAAGTGTTGAAGGATGCTTATGGGTTTGATGAGGACACCCATAAAGCCATATGTGACAATCATGAAGATAGTTTAAGCAAGGAGGAGCCTTGCTTCCTTGAAGAAGTTTCTAAATTAGATCCTTTTGAAGGAGTTTTTGAAGAGTCTTGTAAAAACTCGTATGAAGACATACTTTGTAATGGAGAACTCTTTCTTGAAGAGGAATACATATTTGAAGAAGAACCTTGTGTGGAAAAGAGTAAAGAATTCCTTCATAGAGAAGAGGATGAGAAGGAGCCTTGTACAATTCTCATTGAAGAGAGATATGATGAAGAATGTCTCATGGAGGAGACAAATGGAGAGTGTATTTTGGAGAATGCACATACAATTCTCATGGAGGAGAATAAAGAAGTTTTGTGGGATGATGATGGAGAAGCAATGTTCATGGAAGACCATTGGCTCACTAATCTTGAAAATCATTCACTTGGAATGGATGTGTGCTCTCTTGAAAGAGCAAATGAAGTTATGTGGGATGATTTCCCAAGTGTAGAAGAGGACTATCTCAAGGAGGAGATAGAAAATAGTGAGATAGTCATTAATGGAATTCATGATGTAATGGAGGCATCATCAAAGGAGATTGAGAATTGTCTTGAAGAGGCAATTGTGGCTGAATATCACTCACTTGGAGTGACTACATTGCATAAAGAGAGTTGTCTTGAAAAGGCAACAATGTATGATTGCTTGAATGAATGGTGTTTCAACACACCAACATGGATTGAACAAAGGAGGAGAACTCTTACTAAAGAGTTGATGGTTGATCTTGAAACAACATACAATGAAGGAGAATTGCTACAAAATAGCTTTATGGGAAGCACCAAATCTACTCATATTAAAGGTAATGTTTTTATGATTAATGATTTGTTTTTTGTGAGGAGGAATGAAAAGAAAGGAGAATGTATTCCAAAGGTATTATTGAGATGAGATTGTCTCATAGAGACAACATTTACAAAAAGTCTTCTTGGAGAGAAGACAGTGATGGAGAACTTGGGTCACATCACTGTGACCCAAATGATGTGTTCAAAATTCCTTGGGAGAAGGAATATTGTAAAGCCATTGTTTTGAGAGAACATTTGTGTGAGGAGCAACTTTATGTTGCATATGTAGTTGGTCATTATATGGCCATATTTGTTGTGATCTTTTGTGTGGAAATATGTAAAAGAGTTGTATGGTATAATCATCTATGTGAGATGATTAATTGTAAATACTCATGTGGAGTATTGTTTAGTGTTGAAGATGTAAAAGAAGGTCAAAATGTGAGAGCATGGTTTAAAGGCCATAATGATAAATATGTAAGAGAGTGGTTGCTGAAAACCATAAGAGGAGATACTTTTGTTGAAGGGGGAGCTAATCAACAAAAGAAGGCACTCAAGCATTTGCAGGAAATCCCACATAAAGAGTGGAAGGAGTGCCACCACAAGTATTTTGCAAATTCTGATTTCTTGATTCAAGATTGGAAGAAACGTAAGAGAAATATTTTCTTCCAACTCTGTGATGCTTAAAGAACTCTTGCATGAGTGTCTTTAGCATCAAGGGGGAGAATGTTGGAATATTCAACATTGTCCTAAATATCTAAGTATTAAGTTAATCTTTAGATTAGTTTTTGCTAATTTAGTGGTTAGTTTAGCTTTGAGGGCATATAGCAAAATAAGTTAGAGTTTACTAAAATAGTGAATGAGTCATCTAGATTAAGTTAGAACTCCCACGAGAATAGTCTTTTGCAACCATAATGTGCTATTATCTAGTTCTTCCAAAGAACTATAAATGTAACCTTTTTTACATGAAATATAATGTTCATTGAGGAAATCTCATGGAATCGGTAGCCGCCACGAATCTGAGCAGGTTGTCCGGATTTTATGGTTGCCACAGTATTCTATGATGTCCGTCCCAGGAGCCACCACACAGATCTTCGCACATTCCGCACCTATAACCACCATGCCACACTCATTTTAAACCTTTTACGTCGCTAAAAGCACCAGGAAAGGGACAAGCGTTCAGTCTGGCGAGGCCCGAGATTTGAACCTTGGAACTACACCCCCCTTACGGGGTTTGGTCGAGTCAATTGGTCTACACCTCGAACCTACTTTTGCTTCTAGTTATTTACTATTTTTCTCACTTTTTTTCTTTCCATGGAAAAGGTACCTGATAGAGGAAGATGAGAAAAAAATATCACATCAAGACAAGGAATTGGCCTTGGTAAAAAATCTTAGAGGTTGTTTGAAGGAGTCATGTCCCACACTCCCTAGACTTCCCAAGATTAGCACCCCAAATGTGGCATAGGGCACTGGATGCACCTACTCAAAAGAAGAGAACATCACAATCATGGGGGGTCAAGATGCCTAGGGTGCAAGCGTAATTTTAGGCCCCCAACAACATATTTTATTTTTTGGTGATTGGATCTAATTTATTATTGTCATTTAGGTAACTTTATTTGTGCATTATTAGAATACTACTACTATTGCTATAATTTTCAAAGTTGTTTTTATAACAAGTGGTATTAGAGATTTGATATTGGTTTCCTATGGGGTGAAAATTGTAGTATATGGGCATGCAAACCATTGTAGAAGCTCCACCCAACACTATTCCTACATATTTTCTGAAAAAATTTCATAATATTTTTGGTTCATATTCTTGTGCAATTATCTTCTAGAATATTGAGTTCACTATTGTCACTTCCTTTTCCCAAACCCAAAAAAGTATTGGGTGTCATTGGAACCTTCTAAGAGACCTCTACCATTGTGAGCATCTCTTCAAGATGGTCAAAATAAGGGATGTCTCCAGTAACACTTTTTTGAACGGTGAGTGTTCTAGGACCCTTGTAGAAGACCTATCTCTTTATGATAATCTCTTCAAACTGATAAGAGTAAGAGGTATTTTTCACAATGCTTTTTTAGTAGCATTTTAACTATTTTTTAGGTTTTTTAGTTTCTCCTTGTGTATGAATGAACCTACTGACACTATTGATTGGATGCAATTCAATGATAAAATACAATATACTATTCATTCAAAGAATGTG
Source organism: Wollemia nobilis (assembly GCA_028583015.1). NCBI lineage: Eukaryota > Viridiplantae > Streptophyta > Pinopsida > Araucariales > Araucariaceae > Wollemia > Wollemia nobilis. The sequence continues at coordinate 3,370,256 of JAQPPZ010001340.1, forward strand.
TTTATGAGCAGAAAGAACCACCAACCTAGAAATATTAATAAGCATCATATCACATCATAAATATCAATAGTTTGATCAACGTATTCTTTCTTCCTTAAATACTATGGATTTACCTCCTCCTAAGACCTCAAGTTCTTCCTCTCCTACCAATAACCCTCCCTCCCTTAATCACCCCTCCTAATGGCCCTCCAATTGGTAATCCTCCTCCTAGTACTATTGACCTTGATTTGTATGTATATCTTTTAAATCAATACTAGATAATTCCTTCTATTTTCAAGTCCTTAGATAACATCCAAAGAGTCCTACAAATATCCACTACTACAACTCCTCTTTTCTAAGGGTCATAATAAACCATGAGGTAACAATCTCTAATCATTCATCAGGTACCAAATACTAGTGTTCTTCCACAACTACCATTTGTTTAGAGTCCTCCAAATCCCTATGGAAGTCACTCAAATCCTAATGCCACTCAAGGTTCTCCTTCCAGTTATGGGTGATTACAATATAGGTTTTACTTCTAATCTATATTCATTGGTAGGAGGTGCTTCTAATTTTCTTAACTAGCCTTATGAATTTCATGTTCCTTGCATTAACATGCCCACCTTTGAAGGTGTTGATCCATGAGGGTGGATGGCCAAGATGGATAACCTTATCTTCCTAGAATATATTTCTAAAGTACATTGTATCACATTAGTAGCTTCTAAGTTGGAAACCAAAGCTTATTAATGGTTGTTGTGGTAGCTTCACCAACATGGGATTCTCTTTTGTGGTCTAAATTCAAGAATCATTTCTCTAAAGATTTGACAAAGGATTTGGTACATTTTATGTGGTCTATTGTATGCAAAACAAATAGTAATAGTGGAAGAGTATTATTCTGAGTTCACTAGTCTTCTCACCTAAGCCCATCAATTGAATCTAGTGTTGGTGGTATCAACCTTCTGCTACGGTATTTAGGATAAAATTTGGTAGAAAGTCTACATGCTTGATCCTTATACTCTTGATGATACTCAACATATAACTTGTGTGGCTAAATAGAATCTCTAAGATTCCAATCCCTAACATAGACATGAATTCAATACTCACCATCCTTACCATAATAATGTGCCTTCCTAGGGATTTCAAATGTTGTTCTCACAATCCTCAAGATTAGGCCTATGAAGATTGTCATAACTTTTAAGTGGAAGGTGAAGACACAACAATATATGAAGACAAATATTCATTATAGCAAGAGCAACCAACAAAATTAGATGAGATATAATATGAGGATGATACCATGGATCTCTTTGGTCACATTCTTATGGGGATCCAGGCCATACTATCAAGGTACAAGGACTTATTAAATGATAGTGCATCAATGTGTTGATTGATTTAGGTAGCTCACATAACTTTATAGGTAGTAAGATAATGAAGTCCTTATGATTGTATATCAATACTTCAAATCAAGATAAATTTTAAGTTTTAATTGCAAATGGGGGTATGATTAGTGTGTGGGTTGAATAGCTAAATCTAACATCCAAATTGGTGATTATAATTTGTTAGGTAATATCTTTTCCATGAACCTAGATAGTTCAAATATTATATTTGGAGCATAATGAGTATCTCATCTTGGTGATGTTACTACTTATATATATAAATTATATGTCAAATGGATGAAGAAGGGAAGAGTCATTTGTTTCCAAGGAATCCAACCCATCCCTCCAATGTGGTTAGTTCATATAGTATGGAAAAGATATTGAAGAAAGGTATTTATGGATTCTTTACCCAAGTCAACTACACAAAGGTTTAGTCTTCAAAGTTGATTCTTCTAGATCTTTCTTTGAATTTACAAAATATTTTGGATCATTATGAGGAGGTCTTTAGTGAGCCCATGGTTCTTCCTCCTAAGTGCATCCATGCTTATTCCATCCACCTTATTCCAAGAAGTCAACCTAATAATGTGCATCGTTATTGCTATCCCCAACTCCAAAAGTTAGAAATTGAGAAGTTGGTTTAGGAAATGTTGAAGCAAGGAATCATCTATCCAGGCTTTAGTCTATACTCCTCTTCAATTGTGATGGTATAATGCAAGGATAATTCATGGTGCATGTGTCCTAATTTTTGTCCTCTCAACAAGATCACCATCAAATATAAGTTTCTAATGCTTGTTCAAATAAATTGCATGGTGATAGATACTTTACAAAACTAGACTTGCATTTTGTGTTTCAAAGAGGATATCTCTAAGACTACTTTTGTGCCTTCCACTTTCCATAATCTCATGAAATTTATCTTTCATCCCTTTCTTTGTAAGTTTGTTCTAGTTTTCCTTGATGATATTTTAATTTATAACAAGTCCTAGGAGGATCATCTAGTTAATGTTGACAAATTTATTCATTTATTACAAAGGGAAAATAAAATAGTCAAAAAGGTCCAAATGTTCCTTTGGGATCTAGGAGATATAATACTTGGGAAATATTGTAACTTAGGAAGGAGTTAAGAAAGATCCTAACAAGATCAAAGCTATACAACATTGTTCCTTCCCCAAATACCTTAAACAACTTCATGAAATTTTAGGACTCATAGGCTACTATAAAAAATGATTTGTAACTATGGCAAGCTGATTGCCACACCTCTCACTGCTATCACTAAAAAAGATGCTTTTGTTTGATCTAAAACTGCTTCCCAATCCTTCCAAGCTCTCAATGAAGCTATGTGTACCACTTCTATTTTTACCACTCCAAAATTTAGCAAACCTTTTATCATTGAGTATGATGCTTCTAGCATATGTATTGAGGTTATTTTGATGCAAGTTGGATACCCATTATCCTTTGAAATAAGTAACTTCTGTGAAAGAATTTAGGACAATCCACTTATGAGAAATAAATGTTAGCTATTCTACATGCCATAGAGAAATGTAGGTGTTATTTGTTGGGGTGTCATTTTATCATCAAGATTGACCACAACATCCTTAAGCATTTATTAAAGCATAGTCTCTCACACCCTGAATATAATAAATGGATGACCAAGTTCTTGGGTTATGATTTTATCATTGAATACAAGAAAGAAAAGGAGAATATGGTGGATGATGCCTTGTCTCATAAATATGAGGATGTTTTTTCTATCAATTCCATCTTTAGTCCTTTTCCATAATAACTAAGGGAACGGGTGGCTGCAATTTTCTCAAGATTGGTGCTAGAACTAGGAAGGATTTTCTAGGTTGACCACTAGGGATGATCGTGGGTAATGAAATTACACACATGGCTACCAAAGATACGATCTGTGAGAGGTTTAAGGATGGGATACTAGGATCAGCAGATGGTCTAAAATCTATGGGTCTTTCCAAAACCAGATATGACTACCATTGTCGATGCGCCATCTGAGACCTTTTGAAAGAATGTGTTTGGTTTTGGTGATAGAATTCCAGAACATCGAGCCATCAAGAAGAGGATCCTAAATCCTAGTCCACCCTAGAATCAAACTAGATATTCCTCAAAAAATGAACACAAAATAGGTTGAATAATAGCAAAATAACTTTATTTTTATACACCCCTGCAAGAGCTGGACTCTGGAAATATATGTATATATATACTATATTCCAGAACATTGAGTAAATAGTTTTAAGAAACTACCTGTGCTGTATGGTGATGCCAATCATTGCACAATCCAGTAAGGGAGGGAATATAGTTGATGGTACAAACAACTGGGGGCAGTATCTGATACACCTTGATGCTAATAAAAAGCAGTCATCAGCAATATCTGGCCTCGATGTGAAATCCTGAATCAGCAATGAATAAGAAAAATTTGTTAAGTTTACTTGGTGAAGTATATCAACACATCTCAACAACAAAAGGATACATAAAACAATACTTGAGTATCACAAACAGCTAACTCAAAGATCCAAACAAGATTTCCAAGAACAGGAAACTTCAAAACATTCCAATGTTCCAAATGCAGGAATTCTACCTGAATGCTCTTTAAAAGGCTTATGGTGTGACCAAACAGTGAAGCGATTAGAGCCGCTAGATAATTTCCACAGGAAGGATCTGCGCCAAAAATCTGTCAATTGAAACATGATTATTAGAAAATTAGAATAGAAGCTGCAACTGGCCAAATGTAACAAATAATAACAGAATTGTCTTTGAAATACCTTTATTACTTCGCTGGAAAGATAAAGGAAACATGATTGATTGTGCACTTGATATTGCAACTGGACCACTTGTAGCATATCACTTATAGTGATACCCATGGATTTTCCACATGTCCTCACCTGAAACAAGAACCATTTTAGCCAAAATTGAGTCTTAACCTGGAAATATATATGTACCGATCTCTAGGAAGGTTCTGATTTTGCTGGTTATAATAAAACGACAAAGAAGAGTGGAACTTCACAGTTTAATATGGAAAAAGGTGGGAGTTAGTCATTAGCAACCTAGACTTTAACCAAAGCAACATCCACTTTTCTATTTATGTTTTATTTCAGCCAATCCTTAGCTTTTCAAGATTGCCTCTTTCATTTGTAGAGTATATCCCATTCTAATAACTCAAATAATTAGTATGAAAGTCACACTACAGAGAGAGTTGATTTCTCCTTATTTGTAATTGCATTCTGATATGGGCTTATTCTTAACGATGACAGCAGGCAACTACATTCAATTTATTTCAGTCTGTTCTCTATTAAAGGCACTGCAATATTAATTAAAAGCAGATAATAGATAAACAAAAAGCAGGACAGATTAGCTTCTTGGAGAAAGGAATTTGAACCACCCTCATGTAAAAGTTGACAAGGATCCATCAACAGTTTTTCTCAAGCTATTTCGAACTGCACAATCTTTACTCCAGGTTAGAATCTTTTATTTTACCACATGCAAAACAAACTTTGAAGAAACATGAGTTGTTTTAAGGGACTTCTGGCTAGGTGAAGTCAGCAGTCCAGAATAGCTGCAGCAATGGTCTCTAAACAAGATAGATAAATAGATAAAATAATTATATCTTCCAATCCGTGTAAGCAAATCAAACACAGTTTGTTGCATTTTAAAGGATATATTATAAGATCTACTTGTCTGGGATTGTTTCCCCCTAAATTTGTGATGAAAAGAAAAAATCTGTGGTTTGTGAGTTTTGTTAAACATAAGTTTTCATAGGGAGTGCCTTTTCTTTTTCCTCGTTCTTGGAGAGGATGATATTGATACTAGAGAATGGTGGCTCAGATTCATTGGATATTTTTGTAACTCTTTATATGCCAATGTCATATTTTTTATTATTTGAAAGAGGAAGCTTTTCAGTCGTGGACATGTTTTTTGAACAAGAATTCTCAATGCACACCAAAAGAAGCTGCACAAGCCTTCCTGACCAAATGAAAACCTAAGATCTTAAAAATAAGGGTTACAAATAAAGATTTAGAAGTACATCACTCAAAATCAAGAAGAAAAAATAAAGAGGTTGGTGGAGAAGATGGAAGCAAATGATAGTAATAAGAATTAAGGAACCATATCCTTGGATCCAAAAGAACAAAAGGGTCCAAGAGATTTGTTAAGTTGATTACTTTGTAAACCCTAGCAAGGGGTACAATTTCATCAATAGTGACTTGTCTAAGAGATTGCAAGATCAAACAAAGAATATCAAGGACACTTAGCTCAACCAGTTAAATTCCACGACTTTCAAGAACAAGATCCAGGTTCGAATCTTGCCAGTTGATACATGCACAATTGCCAAGCTGTTGTAATACCACTATGTGGTCATGATCTGTTTCAATCCCATATAACTCATTAAAAATAAATTTAAAAGAAAAAAAGGATGAGAATGTTCAAATATGTTTTTCATTCAAAATTTTATGATATGGCTATTGATGATTTGGATATTGTTCTTGGACATCCTTGGTTAGATTCATTAGATATTACTAACCAAGAAAGCAAATATCGATAAAAAAAAACGCAGAAATCATGGCTCATTTAGCCTTTATAATTCTTATTTTGTGAAGCAGAAAAATCAGAGGCAAAATCTGAGAAAATGGGGGATATAAATAAAAAAAATTGAGAAAATCACAAATTCAAAATTTACATTTTTAAAATTTTACCTATTTTTCCTAATTAATTGCCAATACAATCTCTTTGGGCCTTCTCAATTAATTTCCAATAACATGTTTTCAGTGTTGCAGGAAGGGTCAATGGAGAAGCAGGAAGAAAGTTTGCCAAGGAATAAATGGAAGAACAGGCAAAAGAATGACAGAGAGTCCAAAGGAGAACTGGAAGAAAATCACAAGCAAGAACCTAGAGAAGGGCACAAAAGTAAAGAAAACAAATTAATGGAATAAAAGGTTGAAGAGACAAAGAAAGAGGATCAAGCGGTTAAGGTTGTAACATTTCAACAGTAACACCAATATTAGAGGCAACAATCATGGAGACTATGACATGGAGCATTAGAAAATCTATAACTATTCCCATCCTGAGAACTGGAAGAAATGAAATGAAATGAAATATTATTAATGTCATCGGTGGGCCAAAATAAGACCCAAGGGACTATAAGAAGGACAATAATGATTGCCAGCTAGCAGGCTGAAAAGCCCAACAAAGAAAAGAACTAAGATAAAACCCGGTATAAGAGACGCAATAGAGATTACATGGAACTAGAAGAGCAAAAACTATGGATATTAAAGTGGTGTAAAGAAGACGAGACAACATAGAAGACCGTCACTAGTGTAAATTTCATATGGATGCATAGATGATCAAGCTTGGTATCAACTCTCTAAAATGCTTAGAAGATCATATTATTTGGTTTCCTCTCATGTTGCAAGGAAGAAACATGTTAAAAGAAGAAACAAGTGTCCATTTGTTTGGTATCAACTACATAGGGGTATCATATTAGACTGTATATTGGAGTTTTGGAGTAGTTTCCATGGGCTATGCATAACCTAAGGTCATTGTATTGGTAATAATTAGGTGCTGAAGAGTTTAATTAGGTGAGATTATATATAGACATAGATATCATTGTTTTATAAGCAATGAATTGTGAGATGTCGAATACTAGCAATGTGATCATCTTGGAGGCTGTCCCCTTCAAAAGTAACACTTATATTGGAAGATCTTGTGACTTCATGCTGTCTTGAGTATGGATTGGTCTTGCTCAACCTTAACTGTATTTTTTATAGTTGTCTCTTGCATGGTGTATGATTATTTAATTTTTCTCGATAGTGGAGCATGATTAAGTTATTGACTCTCAAGTTTCATAACAAAACAATTGTAGATAACAAATAGGAGAGGCAACATCAAAATAACAAAGAACTTCTTTGTACCAAGTAGCTAGGAGAGAGAATGGCAGCTACAATCGTTCATAACTGATGTAACAAGCATGCACTACTAGCATTCACAATTGATAAGCCGACAATGAGAACATGGTTATACAAGTCCATCCACAAGAGAGCCACAAGGAAACTCGATGCATAGGAAAGACAAGGTTGCACAATCTAAAGTGAGGTCAATAATGTTGGATACCAAGAAAATCCTGCAATAAATCTATCAATTGTTGCTAGCAATGTGTTCTAATCATGACAATGCTTACCACCACTAAGGACAGAAACAAGTTAGAAGAAAGAACCGATTAGTTTGATATGTCAATACGTATTATATAGAGCCTTACACAAAAGAGTCACAACCTTGCAAAGAAAAAAACCAAACACCACTTACCAGGGTAATAAAAGAAAGTGGAAAGCGAACCATCTGAGCCCTCTGAAGACAATAGTATCTCGCATAGCTCTCATACTAGACAGAGCATCAAAAATTTCTTCATCTTCCACTTCCCCAAGAAAGCAAAGGCGACAAATGCTATTGTTATGAGAGAGTCGGTGAATCTTTTCAATATGGAGCTCATGGAAGTAGACTCTCACCAGACTCATTGGGATTTGTAATACCCCTATTCACAGCATGGGAGTCATAACTATGTAATCACATGTCAACAACTCACTCATAAGTAGATCATTTCGATTAACACTCTTGGTTTATGTGTGATGTAGCCATGTGGGGATGTAGAAAGATTATTCTTGCATTCGACTTGCAATAATGTTTAAATCATTGTTAATTTGATGTAGATATCTAGATGAATAATATACATTGATACACACACAAGGATTACAATAATTATGAGTCTCACCAATGTGCACATGATTAGTCATAAAATAGGACAAATAAAAATTGAATTCACATAGCATGGTATAAAGTGTTCAAGGTTAATACAAGACCTGCTACCATTGCTATCAAGGTGCCTTGCAAGTGGTTTTTATGCATGAAATGGATGACCACCAAGGTGAATGACAAATGAACTAACCAATTAGAGCCATTACCATCATTAGGGAAGATACCTTCCCAAGTATACTCTTTTTTGAGAATTCCTACACATATCTTATAGGAAACTCTAAAGTAACCTCCTCTCACATAGGTGACTATATGAGTGGGGAAATCCCAAAACAAGCCATAGGAGAAAAGGAGGAAACTCTAAAATAACCTTCTCTCACATAAGTGACTATATAAGTGGGATATCCAAAAACCAAGCCCTAGGAACAAACGAGGATGGCATGGGGAAGCAAAGAACAACATTGTGGGAAGAATGAGGACATAAGGGAGTGTGCATGTCACGCGAGGAAGATGAACAAAGAAGAGAATTTGACAAGCATCATTCTTAACATGTTTAAAGAAACACAAATCTACTTCCATTTATTGCTTGCATAGCTACACCTATTTCTATGGTGACCAAAAGGAAAAGGGAGAATAATATAATAAAATAAATTCTATGTACAAGCATGTCCAAGCTTACAAGGCGACAAGTAGTGCCTTGAGCTTATACTTCGAGTCAAGGACAAAATACATCCATTGCTGACTTGAGCTTATACTTCGAGCTTGCCATTGCCCAAGTCTGGCCCTAAGACAATGACCTACCTTAATTATTCTTGAGCACCGTCAAAGGCGTATTAGTTACAAAATAGCCTCAAATTTAGTATGGCCCTAGCCTGTGCAAAGACCAACAAACTACAGCCCTCTCTCTATTTTTGTTTAAGATATTTTGCTTAACCATTTAGGATCTTGATGACGATACTCTCAAAATTGAGAATTGCTAGCCCAATCAATTTAACTCAATTGTCCGATCAATGCGTGTAGCATGGTAGTGGTATTCCGCAATTGAAGGAACCGAGAAGGAATGCCATTAAATCAACAACACAATTCATCAACATGTAATCAACAACACTCAAACAACCTAGTATATCACTCTAGATGGCTTGCATACACATTCATCTTTATCCTTGATGGCCCTACACAACCCAGTAAGTTAGACGACCTTGTTTGAAGTTCAGATGACCTTGGATAAAGTTTAGGCAGTTGCTTCTTTGTTTAGATGGCCTTGGCTTTGCATGGGACGGCCTGGGTCAACATTCCAAACATCCCAATATTTATTTCTATTGCACATAGAATAAAGTGGAAATAGTTCGAACAGTCTATCTACAACATTGACAATCAACTGCTTACACAGTCTGCACAACAATGGCTGAATGGAAATATTATTATTAGCAAGAATACATGTTTGGGCATACAATATCTCCCGATGCACTCATATATCCTCCGTAGTCTTCCTGTGTATGTCCTTTATACAATATTACAATGTACCCTCTTGAATGAATGAGGGGTCCTATTTATACTTTTGGGAGGCAGTTACTCCCTTAACTACCTACTTGACACCTCATAATTTGCTCATATTACATTTGTCATGCATTTACATCTCATTTTATGACTTACTAATTATACGTATTTTATCAATCACTTTATCGTACACATAATAAAACATTACAAAACTACTACATTCCAAATTGCATGTGCACGTACTTGACTTTCGACACACTACGTGATGTACGAGGTGGCGCTTGGGATGGCACCATGTTAGAACTAGCACATACATCTACCCTCCCCTCTAGATTGGTCGACGTCCTCATCGATGACTATTGTTGCTCCTAAGGCCTCTGACTTTGTTGTGGATGAGGCATTGGCTCAAGTGCTCCACCCAACTCCTCAATTTGCATCTTCAAGGCTTCAACTTCTCCCTTCAAACTCTTTGCATATGCCTAGTAACGAGCCCATTGGAAGCCATAATGATGTGACTTTTACTTTAATTCAACCAACCTAACCTTCAACTCAGCCTCTCTTTTTGCCACTTCAGCTTCCTTCCTTACAACTTCGACAAGTTGCTCATCACGCTACACGATCAGGTGGTCACGGTGAGTAATCTCCTACACCTTCGCTTCAAGGTCTTCTTCTCTCACTACACACTCTGTTTTCAATTCATCAATCAACTCATTCTATTGTTCCTGCACTTGCCTTATATTCTCCATACTTCGGTTTCCTGTTGCACCTACCAAATTTGTGCTTCCACAAAGTGCAACCCGTTGGCTTGCTCTTCCTCCTTTAGCTTTAGGTTGTTAAACATCTGCTAAAACCTCTCCAAGCCTATTGCCAACAATTGTGTCAGATGTGGCAAGAAATTTTGGCATACGATTTCACCAATTCTGTCTCCAGTTTAACCTTCTTGACACCCAAAAATTTAGGAAATTCGTCCATAACTCCTTCGTCAATGTATACTCTAGGTGGATGTCGATACAAGGCTGGAGTTCCTTTTGGAAGCTCCATTACTTCTAGCATTGACTAAATGTTGCATGCCAACACCAAGTTCCTATGCCTCCGTCTGCATTTGCCATAGTCACCAATCACCAACACACCCAACTTGGAACCCACTCTTGACTCTATCGAACAATCCACTTACCTTCTCAAAAAATGCATCAACATGTTCAATTATCTATTCACCATGGACTAGAGATTGCCTCACATTAGACACTTCAATCATAAAATGCTCACTTATTTCACCATGTTCCACCTCATCATTCGTGTCATCCTAAGTGGTCATCTCTTCAATGTCTTCTCCACCTCGACCTTTCATGTTGATTTTCTTCTTGGCGGCTTTTCCTTCCTAAATTTTTGGTTCTTTTTCTTTGTCAGCATCAACTCACTTTTCAATAGTATTTGTTGTCTCTTTACCTTTGTCTAGTTCAACCTCAAGCGGTTGACTACTTACTCTTGGGCATATCCACATTCATCATCATTGTGATATCACCTACATACTCTCCTCCATGTATCACAAGTGCTTCCTCCAATGGTGGTGATGCCTCCATCACATCAACTACAATCTACACATCCTCATCCACATCTACAATCATTGTGTTGCCTATGCCTAATGCTACATAGTTATGTCTTTCTGGCTACAACATTGCTTCTCCTACATACCAAACTCCTTGTGCAATAGCTTCTGATTATTTTGGTTGTTATCCTCCCTTAGAAACCTTAGTCAAAGCCACTTTCCTAGTACCTAAGATTGCACCTGTAGTGCCTCCTCGTATAGTCATCCAATGCAGCTTATACTGCTAACCTGCCATGATTCCCTGAAGATTTCTATTGACTGTCCCAACCACAATGGCATCTTGTGGGGGTCTTGAAGGTGGAACCACTTTGATACTATGACATATTGGCTAATATTGTTGTTGCTACTGTTGTCGAGGTTGTTGTTGTTGCCCTCCCATTTGCTACCACTGCTACCCCAACTACTTTTGTCTCTTATCCTCTTTGACCGACTCCTCAACGCTTGGTAATCGTTCCTTTCCTCTGTCACAATCTGCACTTTATTCAGATAGTGCATCAATATCTCCTTCAACCTATTTCGATGAATCCAATGACAGACTTTTCGCTTCTTTCTTGTCACTGCCTTCTTACCCATCATTGCTTTTCTTGTTGGTCCAATCTTCATCAGTGGGACCGCATGTACTCAACGAAACATAGTACGCACTACTTCTAGTATCGTCTATGGAGGATTCAATCCGAGAAACTGAATCTTTTCATAAGTTGTGGCATCCAAAAGTAATGCAATGGCATGTAATGCCATTGAAAAAAAATTGTATACCACAACAAATTATTTCTCTCCAACCATTACTCCTTCCATGTACAATATGAGCCAAGTGGGCATATTCGAGGCTCTTTGTTCACCTAACTAGACAACCTACACAAATACATTCATTGTGCACCTCAATTCATCCATCTTCACATGTTACATATTTAACCTATGACTTCCATGCTTGGTCAGCTTCGCAACTTTTGTCGAATTGAGGTTGGTGACTTTGTCAACGAAGTTCTTCAACCTGAAAGGCTCTACTTCCTCCAAATACCTTCCAAAAACTACTCAGGGAGGATGATATCTGCACCTCTTTGTCACCAAGCATCACCGCTTTTTCTCTGCAACATCTCCTACAGGTACGGCTTGAAAAAATCCTTGTCAAAGCTAAGAACTTGCAAAATAAACTTAACTCCTACACTTTAAAATATTGTCTTCAATTGTCTGTAAAAGTCTCCTGTAGGGAATTTACATGCACTCCTTTCCTTTACTTCTCTATTGTGGTAAAGGTGCTAGTTCCTTCCCCTTAGCTCGCCTGTCTTTTGGTGTTACAATTATAGACCTCATTCTTGACTCGCCTCCTCCATGCTACCTCGTCCTCCCATGTTCAACATTCATTTTGCACTACCTCTCTCTCTTCCTCGTTCGTTCCTGGCTTCTCATAATGCCAGCTCTAACACCTCCACGAGTATGGGGTCTTTTCCCACACGAATCTGAAAGGATGTCTCTATATCATTACTCTTTCTATCCTCTTAACAATCCTTGGCCTTCAATACATTACTTCTACAATCCACTTCCTTGGCTTCAGAATTTTAAATCCTCTAACAACAGTTAATTCCAACAACCCAACTATTCTCCAGCTAACTTGGCTCCAACTCGCAACTCCAAGTGGCACACTCACACTTTATTCCCTTTGTTGTCTTGTTTTGAGTGCCTCTCTTTGCAATTATTTGTACAACTTTGGTGGCCCATATGATTTGACTCCAAAAAGTTTGGTCATGGATGGCCCAGGTACAAACAACCCGGCTTCAAGTGGCTAGTGCTCGAATGGCCTGGTCCCAAACGATCTTGACTCAAACGGCCCACTTTGTATAATCTCGTTGTTGTCAAACAGTCTAACTCTAAATGGCCTCCTTGCTTCTTCTTGTATGTACAACATTCTCTCAACCAATTCAAACAGCCCATACACCTCCACACACCAACATTCCTATTGCTCAAACAACGTACATTCCTATCTCTACAACATTTGTACAACTATCACTCTTGATTCTTTGGACTTCTTTTTGCATAAGTTTGTCTAGTCCTTTCCTCCTTTCTATCTCTAGCCCCTTCTTGCTACTACTAAACATTTTCCACTTGCACAAGAAAAACAGATTTTGCTTGCAATAGGGAGGGATTTTCAATAAAACCCTTTCTAACATGTCTTCTCCTTCTCCAATGTAGCTTCCTCTTCACAGAAGATTTTTTCTTTTGTTGCTACTTTTGCACAATTGGTTGATACTTGTCCTTGCTCTAGAATTTCTTCAAAGCCTCGTACTTGCAAATCTTTGTACCAAGGATGCCTCTTGAATGCTCCTCCTCGGCGTTGAGCATTTGAATGAGCAAGTGCAAAGCTTCTGGAACCTATTTATAAGATGAAATAAGTAATGGGACACTTGGCCTGCATGCGACAACTACCACTTCACCTTCCATAACTGATTTACATGCAACTAACTATTCTGCATGTCTTGTCTACATGGCTTTTGCCACCATGCACATGACATGTCAGTTATAACATCGTGCGCTCCTACATTTGTGACTTCTTCCGCTACAGGTCCAAACGGCCTAGGTGGCCAAATAGCCTGCCTAGCTATTAGGACAACCCTTCCAACTACTCATATGGGTGGCTAATAGGCCCAGACAACCTACTCTGCACACCCGAATGGTCTGTCCTATCATACAACCTCCTTGGTAGTATTGGAGGCCTGAAATTGTTTTGTTCTAGATGGCCTGATGGCCAAACAATCCACCTCCTCCTCCTGATGATCTCCTCCAACGTCTACTTCGTCATGACTTCCTCCCAGGATCTACTTCGTTTCCATCAGCACAAAGTCTTTTGGCAATTCGTCCTCTATTTCTTTGGACCACCCGACATCTCTTTCTTCCATTCCCATGCGATTGTCAGATGACCCCTCCCTTGTTGCTAGATGAATTGGGTGCTACGATGGCCTAGGGTCAATTTATACTTCTGGCAATCACCTCGAACGTGTTCTAAAGAATCTAGATAATCCAACCCTTGGTCTTGATGGCCTAGGGGCCATTTGGGCTCCTAGTGTTTCTACCAAATGATCAAGGGGTGGCCCAAACAGTCCACCCTACTGGCTAAACGACTTATGGATCATTTGGGTAGATTACTCCCCCCTACTCAATCGAAAAAGAGGCCAAATGGCCTCCCTCCTTGGCGAGACTGACCCAAACAGCTTGGGGCTCCTAATGGCCCACCCAAACCGCCTAAGCAACCTTGATCAAATGCATGCCTTGAGTGATCAGGTGGCCTTTGCAGATCACTCTGATTTCCCAAGGAACCATTCAAGTTACTTGGCGTATTTCACCTTCTCTCTGTCTGCCTTCTTACTTCTTCATCGTCAGAAGTGTTCTGAATTTGTTGTCGAGATACTTCCTACAACACAATATTCAACAATAAGTTTATATTACTTGTTGGTTGGACAACTTGTTACCTCCTTCTCGGTGTTCCATGCCTCACTCTTCTTTCGAGTTTCAAGCCTAAACTAGCACTACTCCAATCTTCCTCGTCACTATTTGAACTCGTCAGGGACACACTTCTAGATTCATTTCCCAAGATAACAAAGCCTATCTCTTCAATAGGCAATGTTTATCGAGGTACTTCATGAATATCATGCCATTCAACTTCTCTTGATGAGGTTCTATTGGCTGAACCGATAGTCTTCTTCCAAAAACTCAACTTCCTATGTACAATCATCAACAATTTCCAAAATATGCTTGTCCGCCATGCATCTCCAGGGGTCTCTTCCAAGCTTGTCCCTTCTCCAAAAAAGCTCCTACCAGCTGTTTGAATATCTTGTTGCATCCTCAATAATTCCTGTGCACATTGTCTCTACAATTCAACTATCCAATTGCTCATTCCCTTCACACAACTGTTCCATTTCATCACACATTCTTTGTTGTGCACATCTAATGCCTGCTAGCAAACTCGTTCCCTCATATTCACTTCCATCACTTCAAGGCTCATATTCTAGCAATTCCTCATGTCCAACATACATCGTTTCCATTTGCTATATGTTTTCGGCATCAAGTGACCTCAATCTTTGTTCCTCAACATTCGTGCACATGAATTCTTCTACATTCTGTAGATCAAGGCTGCAACTCTTCCTGCCCCATTGTTAGTTGCATGTCCACTTCTTGTTCAACCATGTCAGTTGTTCCTCCAATTCACTATCATTTAAGTCACTTATATTTTCTGCACCATTGACTTCCTTCATACAACTTGACTCTCCAACTTCTTATATTGAAATTCCTTGAAAGGATCCCAAAAACTGACTTGGTGTAGCTGTCAATCTACCCATACTTGTACCTTTATCTTTTGGTTAGAAATTTATGAAGTTCACTTGTGCCCTTATTCTCTACAACTTCAACTTTAAACTATTAACTATCTCGGGACATCGTGTCCTGTCCAGTCTCCTCAATCTCACTACATCGTTACTCATCACTTCATCTACTTGGAAGGGTAGAACCCATAAGGTTTTCAACTTCCCTGGCTTGATTTCTATTTTGCCATTACACTTCAACACTAAGTCACCCACTTTCAAATTCTTCTTCTTTAGGTGCTTATCGTGCAACTTCCAACAACGTTGAGCAACCTCCATGGCCCACTGTGCAATCACTCTCCTATCATCCAACTTGATGAGTGTTGTTAGCCTCTTCTCTAGGCTATCCTGGTCACCAAGACGACTTTGTACCGCCACTCTCAGACTTGCCAAAAACTCAATCAACACAACTACCTCCTATCTATACATCAACTGGAACGATGTATGGTTTGTCGTCAATTTGTACATAGTCCTGTATGCCCACAAGATCGCTGGCAACTTCTCCCAATCAACATCTTCAATCCCACATGTTTTGTACATTATGGATACCAAGACTTTATTTGTTGCCTTTGCCTTCCCATTTGCTCTAGGGTAATACAAACTGGACAATGAATGCAAGATCTTAAATTCCACCATCAACTTTTGAATAATTTCATTATCAAAATGTCCTCCACGATCACTTGTCAACTGAAAAGGCACCCCGAATCTCGTAATAACTTGTTTGTACAAGAATCGTGAAGTGCTCTTTGCAGAATTATGAGGTAATGCTCTTGCCTTTGACCACTTCAAGTATTCAGTTGCGACCACAATGTGCCTACATCTCCTACTAGTTTTCAATGGTACAACAAGATCTAGACCCCATCTCGCAAACAACTCCTGCAACCTAGATAGATGCAATGACATGAAGTCGCTCCACAATGACTTCACAACTCTTTGGCACATATGGCATGCAATCACAAACTCCTTTACATCACAATAGAGGGTGGGCCACCACAACCCTGCTAGTAGCACCTTCCTCACGATCACGTCCAGCCCCATATGCCCTCTTGCCAATCCTTTGTGAGCTTCAATGCTAAGTTCACTTCTCATCCATTCCACATCTCTACAGATCTCCATTAGGTCCAATCTTATGCAATAATCCAACTATCAATTGAAATGGTTCTGATTTGATGATGATTTTCTTTTCCACTATCATCAACTCCTTTGGCAACTCACCCATGCACCTGTACCATGATGGTAGCGTAGTAATTGAAAATAGATAAGCATTCGAAAATTCATCTGACACTCCTACAAGTTCTCTTGAGCGAATCCTTGATAACCAATCCACTATCACATGTTTCTTTCCAAGTCTCACCACCACTCAAAACACAAACTCTTGCAACGTAACGATCCACCTGCTAAGTCGCCCATGAAAAGTCGGCTTGTTGATCAAATATAGCAATGCTTGATGATCTACGTACCAAGCAAAGGGTTGGCAAGCAAGTAGCATCTAAATTTTTGTACCACATATACAATCCCTAAGGCTTCTAGCTATGTGGTGTTGTAGTTCTCCTCTACCTGCCTGCAACAACCAACTTGAAAAATATATGATGCCCGTCCTGGATCCAATCACAAAATTGGACGCATCCACATGGACACAAAACTCCTCTCAATCTAGAAACACCACAATGGGTGCGCAAACCAACTTCACCTTTAGCTCCTCAAAGGCCTTATGGTGCTCCTCCGTCCACCTAAATGGGATACCGTTGCACGTCAACTCATCAAGAGGGTGTGAAACTTGTGCAAAGGTCTTCAACCCCTCTTTACATACCACGTGATCTTGCAATTTTCCATACGATACAAACAACTTGCACTTCTTTGGGTTTTAGAGAGAGTCAAGCATTCTTGCACAACCACATGCATCCTTCCAATGCCTTCAAATGCTCATCCTTTCTCTTGTACAACAATCAATCATCCAGGAACACTTTGAATTTAACTATTGATATTTGTTCAAAGATATACAAGATAATCCTTTGAAATGTGGTAGGGGTATTGCACAAACCAAAAGGCATTCGGTTATATGCATAAATCCCATTTTCTACCACAAATGTGGTCTTCAATTTGTCTTCCTCGACAATATTGATTTGGTTATACCTCGAGAATCCATCCAAAAATGAATAGATCTCGTGACCAACTACTTCCTCTAGGATTGAATCAGTAAAGGGTACCGAAAAGGGATCCTTGATGGTCACCACGTTCAAACTCCAAAAATCCAAAAAATCCACATAGATGTGGATTTGGTTACTCTACTTCAAATTGATGATGGTAGGTGTTGCCCATTTTCTCATCATCAGCTTGAAGATTATTCCCACATCCAATATCTTTTCTATCTTTGCATTGACCAAGGCCGCATACTTCGGATTCTTTCAACACGACCTTCTCCTTACAGGTTGCACACCAAGAACCAACAAAATCTTATGCATGCACAAATCGAGTGGAATCCCTTGTAAATCCTTGTATGTCAATGCGAAGACCTTGTACTGCATAAAATTTTTAAAAGTTGTTGCTTTTAAAACTAGGTCCCACTCATTCCCGCAATGGATTATATCCTCCTCTCCATCGAGATTCACCTGCACCATCTTCAATACTTCATACTTTATCGTGTTAGATTCTTATGCCACTTTTCCCATGGCTAAACGATGTGTTGGTTTTTCATCAATTTGCAAATCGCCAACACTATACTCCGCAAAGTTCTCTGGCAAGGTCATTTTCTCTTCTTGTTCAACTTTTATTGTTGGCTTGCCAAATTGACTACATTCACTGACCTCATATACACTTTGAGGTCCATCCTGATCATCTTTCTCTACATTAATACACATGCAAGTAGGGTGGAGAACTTCATAGTCTTCCATCTACCAATGTAAGTCTGCTATCTGAGTGCCCTTCAATTCTTCCCTAACGAACTAATTCTTCAAATTATTAACATACTTGTGTTGTCCTCTCTTGAAAGTTAAGCGGTCCTCCCACTTGTGGTTAAATTTTGTTGTGCTTAACCACCCACATCCCAACAATGCATCATAGGCTAGTTTTTGTATAGCAATAACCACATAATCCAAAATGAACATTTGGTCAATAATCTTCACTCTTTTGTGCAGTCAAGACTCCTTTCATTTCTATGCCACACTAATTTGCACCATATAGTCAAAAGTTAGGAGACCACAATAATGGTGCCCCCAAGTCCTTCCACATATTTTTAGGCAATACATTTACACTTGAACCCCCATCAACGATCACTTGCATCAACTTATGATTCAGCAACTCAATATGGATCAATGTTGGCTTCTTCTTGGCATCGATCATCAAGATTGTTGGGTCAATGTATTGAACCCTTGTTACTTTTCTTGCCTCCAGTTGGCATCGTGACTCTTCTAATCTCCTCATCCACCCATTTCTCAAACCGATGTGTACAACTCTAGACCTCTAGTATCATGCACAGTAAACAGGACATCTTCACTTCAACATCTATATCCAATACTTGGGTTGCCAACTGTTATGTTGTCATTTCTTCATCTTCAATGTTGATGGGTTCTTTCATCTTCTTTTCTTGGCTAATCTTCTCTTTATTTTTCTTTTGCATTTCCTCTTCAATTTGTACATGTGCTTCCTGCCATTTCTCCTTCTCCTTAGCAAGGTTCGAGGACTGCTCTTCCTCAGCACTTGTGCTCGAGTCACCACTAGCACATGTTTATCCTTTTTTGTTCGTTGCTGGTCTACTTGAGGCTCTTCCACATCAATAAAATTAACATTTTTAAAGTTGTTCGTGCTCGCATTTTTTGGATAGTTTACCTCCATTTGGTTGCTAGGTACACACCATCTACACATCATTGCAATATTATTCCCTGTTTCTCTTCCCATTGGAGCATTTGTACAATTGCATGTAAAATGTCCCCACTCTTGACATCTACACTAAATGATCAGCCTCCCATCAAAGTCATTGCATTCATCCTTCACCTCCTATAGTTCTATTCCCTTGTTGCGGTTGTCTTCTCCCTTGGCGATTGTTCGGGTATCTATCACTCGTTGCTTCTTTGCCGCTCTTCAAAGAGTTGGGTTTTTCCTCTTTTTCCTCCTTTTGCACAATCATTGCCTAGTGCCTTGCACTTCTCAAATTTAATCGGCAATCCACAATAGCATGACCTACAATCTCACAAATATTGCAATATGCTTTCTTTGGACAATTGACATTGGTGTGACCTTTTGATTTACAATCAAAACACCAAATATCCTCTTCAGCCTTCACGTCATTTATTATTCACTCTAGCTCCTTTCACATGGCCTGGATTGTAACACTCAGATCACGATCACCACCAAAATCATCGTCCCACTCATGACTCATACTTCCTCCATCAGTTGTCTTCATCTCACTCTCTAGGTTCAACACTCGATCAAATGCTTCTTGGTAAGTGGTTGACGAAACCACTTTCATCTTCTTAAATCTTGGCAACACTCCATCTAGGAACCATTGCTTTTGTAGCCCATCTATCAATTTGGCCTCTATCTTATTGATGAGTTCCTTTAGATGATGATTATATGACTTGATGTTTTCATCCTTTTTCAACTTTGTTGAGCAAATCTCTCCAATGATCTTCGTATCATCACAAAGCAATCTGAACTCTTTATTGAATTCGATCCTCAACTCGACCCAATCCATGAAGAATTCTTCTCTCTTCAAGTGCCAATTAATTGCTACTTTGCATAACATTGTTGGGACCAATCTCAGCCATCTATCTTGATTAGTAACTCCATTCGCCTTCCATTTTTTGATATGGCATTTGGGATCATCTCTCCCATCTCTAGTAAACTTCAAGCACTTTTGCTTACCAGCAACTACAACAATATTTGCCATTGGTGGTGGTATGTTGATTTTGTCTCCACTCAACAAACCTTCCATTGACAACTAGTCGTCTGCAAACAATCTTCGACCGCTTCCTTGTGTGTTCACACTATGCGATCTCTTTCATGAATACATGAGCGTTGGTTTTGGTCTTTCAAGCACTCTCTCCAACGGTTGCCCTTGTGCTTAACTCTCATCCTCTGCACATCTAGGCTCTCTCCCCTGCACTTGTGCTGGAGTCACCAGTTGCTTTACCTCGTCCTACATGAACCACGTTGGCGCTTCCATCACCACATGCACAAATGTTCTCCTTAGCCCAATATTCGATTGCACATTGCACCTCCACTTGTGCGTCGTCCTTCATCGTCAAAAACTATGTTTGTCACCTTTCATGTCCTTCATTCGAAGTTCCCTCCTAAGGGTTCCACACTCGCTCCACCTCTAGTGCATGTATCTCTTTGCCAGCAAACTTCGTTAGCACTCCACCATCAACTAGTGCATGTATCTCTTTGCCAACAAGCTTCGTTAGCACTCCACCATCAACATGCATGTCTTCCTCGCCAACATGCAACTCCTCGCCACCAACTTGCAAGTCTTTCACATGCTCCGTACTTCCATGCTCTCCTTACTCTTGGTGTTGCGCACTCCTCAAGATTTGTCTTGTCAGCTACTCACCCGTCCTTACGCATCCACATCCTCACGTCAGGTATCTATCATTCACCCCTCTTGTCTCCAAGATCCATGTGGTCACTGGTTCGAACTTCTAATGGAGATGACACCTAAATAGCACAATCGTGGTATTCTGCAGTTGAAGGAACAAATATGGAATGCCAGAGTAAATCAGCAACACAATTCATCAACACACAATCAACAACATTCTGACGACCTACATACACAACCATCGTTATCCTTGACAACACTACACAACACAATAAGTTAGATAGCCTTGTCTACAGTTCAAACTACCTAGTGTATAGTTCACACAACCATGGCTTTGCATGGGATAGCCTGGTTCAACAATCCATACGGCCCAATTTGTACG
The DNA here is from genome assembly GCA_028583015.1 of Wollemia nobilis. Taxonomy (NCBI): domain Eukaryota; kingdom Viridiplantae; phylum Streptophyta; class Pinopsida; order Araucariales; family Araucariaceae; genus Wollemia; species Wollemia nobilis. The sequence continues at coordinate 3,391,722 of JAQPPZ010001340.1, forward strand.
ACTATTGCAAACAAAATAGAGTGGAAACAGTTTGGACAATCTATCCACAACAATGACAACCAGCTACGATCACATGCACAATGCTTACACAGCCTGCACAACAATGGCTGAATGGAAATATTATTATCAACAAGAATACATGTCTAGCATACAATATCTCCCAATGCACTCCTATATCCTTTGTACTCTTCCTGTGTGTACATTCTCTATACCCTGTACCCTCTCGAGTGAATGAGGGGTCCTAATTGTACTTTTAGGACACAATTACTCCCTTAACTACCTACCTGACACCTCATCATTTGCTCATATTACATTTGTCATGCATTTACATTTCATTTCATGACTAACTACATGACTTATTAATTAAACATACATTATCAAACACTTTATTGTACGTATAATAGAACATTACAAAACTACTACATTCAAAATTGCATGTGCACGTACTTCACTTCCATCACATTACATTATGCACAAGGTGGCTCTTGGGATGGTGCCACATAAACTAGCACCTACAAGGTGGAGGTAGTGGTCAAAATAGTTTCCAAGAATGACCCCCTAGATAGGCATGCAATTATCTATGTATGGTCATGCCCAAGAACAATATGACCATCACGACTTAGTGATAAGATGAATTATCCAAGCTTCCTCATTGTCAGAATGGCCCTATCATTATCTACAAGAGCCATGATACGCTAATCCCACTTTGCACTAAGATATGGACCTTGCAACCTAATGCAAATGTTAAGCCTTGAGCAATTGCATGACGATTATATGGATTGATAACCTTGAGCAAGAGACCATGGTAGGACAAACATATATGAGCTAGCAATGTCTAAATTCCTTCTTTCCCTTTGTCTTGTAAAGTTCCTTCACGTGTGGGATTGAAAGAGAGAAGTATTATGGGAGGTATCGACCATGTAGTTATTTAATTTATCAAAATTTGATCTAGGAACATAAGATGCAAACAACGAAACCATGATATTTTTTGTGAGTGGGAACCTTTTGGTCATTTAATGATGAAGTTTGTTGCGCTAAAGGCATCAATGTCCTTATTCACCTCAAAAGGAGAAACATATGGTATGGAGAAGTGTTGGTTACGAATCTGCCATGAGGAAAGGATTTTGTTGTTAATGCGCCCAAATTCGCCCACCAGATTGAAAGGCCGGGAGGAAGAGATGCCTTCCGTGCCAATCTCCGGAGAAGGCCGGCTCCTATGGGGTTGTGTTAAGATAAGAGTGCAGGGAAAGAGATAAATAAGATAAGAGTGCAGGAAAGAGATAAATAAGATAAGAGTGCAAGAAAGAGATTCCAAATGTGATTGGAGTTGGGTGGGGGGAATAAGCAGCACGGCAACGAATCAAATCACCACTACTAATAGCATTCATCTACTAACACACATTGAAACTACAGCTATCAGCGATCCCATGTATCCTCTGTTAGGATCCTGCTATAAAATAAACTCAAATAACACACTCACACAATTGCTTGGAAATAACTCACATAAACATCACATTAATATAACAGAAATTTGCATAAAGAACAATCTCACAATAGGACTGAATCGCAGGCCTCTTCGAGGGGGCAACCTCCTTCAATACTTCATTAATTTTGCAAAAGATGGTTACATTGGTGCCCTTTCGGGTATTTAAGGAGTTTCCTTCCAAGGTTGGCTTACATGCAAAATGCCACCAGGATTACATGCATAATGCCACCCGAATTACATGCATAGTACCACTTTGAATTACATGCACAATGCCACTCGAATTACATGCACAAGGCCACTCGAATTACATGCATAATGCCACACGAATTACATGCACAATGCCACCTATCTACCATGTGTTACATAAAAAGGGTGCCATTTGTCATGGGCACTACCTAAGCTAAAACTTAGAACATTACAAAATATTAATCATGGGTACTACCCACGTTCACTAGGAATTATTACATCATGGAAGTTATTACATTAAGGGTTAGGATGAGATCCTAACATCCTCTATCTATGCATTCCAGGAATACCTGGCCACCAAATGCTGGAGTCCAGAGTTCAGTACAACAGCAAGCAATGACACAAGAAACATGAGGCAGAAATGACAAGGAGAGGCAGCATGCAAGATAAAAGACAAGAAGCAGAGCCAAGTATGTGTCTGTATTTGAGGCAAACGCACAGCTACAATTGTTCCCTAGCAATATATTCCCCTTCCACCACTTACATTGAAAATGTGGTGGGTATTTATAGCCCAAAACTCCCCCCGATTACATTCATGGGCACAGAGTCCCAGACAAGACAGTAGCTGACACGAGCGGCTGAGGAGCTGCTGATGCTGACTTCTGTCGGGCCGGACTGTCCTTGCAGCATGGTGTCCCTGAAGGCGGTACAGCTACGTGGCAGCACGTTGGGATCAAGTCTTTGGTCAACAGGAATGCGGGTAGGTGCGGCAGATGGTACTTCACATCGGCTTTAAATGTCGACAACTGGCGCCGGTAGTGAAGCCCATGCTCCGTCCTTGCGCGGTCAAGTCTTGGCTCGAATCCCGGAGGTGGATACTTGTTGGATGCTGAAGCGTGACACGTGTCTGCCTTGAAAGGCAGTTTATCCAACTTCGCCAGGAATTCGGGCGCCATCGGGTTGCGCAGGAGGAAGACAGCGCAGTTGGAAGGCCTTCTTGCCTTGGTGTCTTCTGAGTTGACTTCACCGAACTGCGCACCGGTCAAAGGGCGCACTCCGACTTCGCTGCGAAGTCGGGTTGCGCACCGGTGCTTGGCTGTCTCCATTCGCTATACAGATTGCGCACTGGAACAGGGGCGCAATCCGACTTCGCTGCGAAGTCGGGTTGCGCCCTAGCACTTAGCCATTTTCCTGATTGGTCGTTCCCCTAGTGCGCCCAGGAAGAAGGGCGCACTCCGACTTCGCTGCGAAGTCGGGTTGCGCCCCTGACACTTAGTCAGATTTTCAATCACTTCCTGTCTCGTTGCGCACGAGTTACCTCATCGCGCTCCAACTGAGGGGCGCACTCCGACTTCGCTGCGAAGTCGGGTTGCGCCCCAACACTTAGAAACTTTTCAAGGTACACCTGCTGAAGTTTTACTGGGGGGAAGAAAGGGGGAAAGAAGAAGAGGGAATGAAGCTGCGAGGGAGAGGAAGAAAGGGAGAGAAGAAGAAAGGGGAAATGAGGAGAAGGAAAGGAAAAGAGCAGCTTACATGCGAAATCCAAAAACATGGCACCCCTGTGCAAAATGTGGCAACATTCCTGGCGGCTCGCGGGGTGTCGAGCTCGCCTCGGCGCAAAGAACCATGCCTTTATCCTTTGGGTGCAGAGGAACTTCCTTCCCCTGTCTTCTGCTGCTCTGGCCGTTTCCCTTGGGGCAACTGTTCTTCTTCGTTTTCACTTTCACCAGTCGCCTCCTCAGTTTCGCCTTCTGAGTCAGAAGGCTCTCCGCTTCCGGCCTCTCGCTTGCCGATGCGTTCGACCACAGTCTTAGCTTGGTCCCAGACTGCGGCTTGGAAAGGAGAGGGGTCGCTGATTTCTCTAAGTATCGCATGGAATGCAGCGACCGCGTGCAGGTCAATGGTGTGAAATCTTTTGCCCAACTCCTCGAGAGAAGAGCTGATTTTACAGTACTTAGCCACCATTTGAGTGACCTGCGCTTCTTGAACTGGCTCTGTCCAGCTGTCAATTTCTGTTGTATCTGCCTCAAAGGACAGCCAGTTCTCTTTTACCTGCTCAAGGGTGAGGAGCTCGTCATCTCTGACGTAGCTCGGGCACCCATGCTCGGACAAAACACGGAAAGGGGCCAGGAGAATTTGTCTTTCCTGTTCTAAGGCGTCCAGCGCCTGCCTGGCTGCTCTGATCCTTTCCGTCCGGGTGAGGTAAGTGTGCAAGGTTACCCTCGCATTTGCCCACTCTGAGGCAAGACGGGACATAGGGGAGATTCGGAAGCCATCGCGCTCTATCTTCTCAAGTTTCATAGCCAGGTCTAGCAGTTGCCTCGCCTGGTGTTCGGCTTCCTCTACCACAGGCTTGCCCTGGGCAGATATTTCTTCAATTCGGGATAAGAAATCCAGAACTGTCAAGGATTTGACAAGGTTGGGCTTGCAACCTTGTAACAGACTCGCGCGCATTTCCTTCGCCTTGCTCTTTGAAAAGGCCGCCGCTTGTAATGCTTGCTCGCTAGCCGCGATCGCGCCTGTTTCAGATGAACCCTGCAGCTTGCGAAATCTGCTCCAGCCGCTTCTTTCCTCTCTTGTTCGGTTGTCTACGAGCGGCGGCCAGCCGGGCCTTGAGGTCTTCAACTTCTTGTCGTGATCGACCCCGACTGCGCTCGTAGCCCTGGCCAAGTCTTCTTCAAGCTGCCTGGAAGTATTTTGCAGCTGGAAAAGCGCCTCCTGGGTTTCGAGATGCTTGACAAGGAGGTTGTCTGTTCTGCGGCGAATACCGCGGATTTCATATTCTTCGTTGATATCATCGAAGTTCTTCTCCTTTGTCTGAAGCTCGTAGTCTGCCTCGGTCATATCACGGAGAGGCTTTTTCACCTTAGGAATCAGCTTTTCTGTTGTAAGCACTCTCCGATTCAGGTCAAACTTCGTGCGTTTGACCGGGGCAGCTATCCCTTCGGCCCTTCTCTGCTTCACTCCTTGAAGAAAGGAGGCAGATCCCCCTGCGGATCTTACTGCAAGAGGCTGGTCCTCAGTGATGCTTATGAAATCAAGATCTTCCAGCTCTTGGGCCTATTGCAGCATTTTTCTCGCGAACAGTGAAGTAGGTGGGATACCAGCAGGGGTAGTAACCTTCGAGGGTGACCGGGTCCTAGGAGTGACAGGGGTTTGGCTAGACGGCGCTGGTAGGGTTTCAGTTGGCCGGGGTGAAGGATGTGGAGATGAGGTAGCGGCTTCAAGACCGACCGCGGGTGAAGGCTCCCTGGGTTTGTCCCGTGGATTGGAAAGCATTGGGGTCCTGGGCAAACTGGTCAAAGGAGTGAAAGTCGCTGGACGGCGGGGTGGCTTGAGATGCGGAGGATGCGGCTATGGCTTGCCCTGATGAAGTGGGAGTCGGGGTTTTTGCAGGGCCGACATGGACTTGGTCAAATGGCACAGAGGACGTACCTGCGGGCTCCGCCTGAGCCGATGCCGAAGGAATGGTTGCGACCTGGATGTCCGCTCGCCGGTTCGGGGCCGTCTAAAGAGACAACCTCCGCGCCGCCGCTTGCGGCCGTTCTGCGAGCGTCCGTCGCACCGACTCCTTGGGTCCTTTGGCCCTTTCGACCTTTTTCTTTTTCTTTTCTCCCGACGTCGTGGCTGGTTCAGAAGGGAGCGGCAATAGAGGGGCGGGAAGCGCTGACGTGCCCACGGTAAATTTGTACCTGGGCCGCGTCGGTAAAATACCCGCCGCACTTGGCCCACTGGCTGGTGGTGTGAGCGTCTTCTCTGTCGATGGAGGGGCCAGCTCAGAGTTGACCGCTCCGAACCTTGCGCCACTTCGGCGCTGCCACGGAAGCAACAGGCTGCATTGGACCTACTTGACTGCTGGATGGGGTTGGGCCCACTTGACTGCCGGATGGAGTCGCGCTGGAAGTCACTGGGGTTGATGATGACTGGGGGGTAGCCCTCCTTTTATACCTTATGTTCGCGCCTCGGGGAACGCAAACGCGAAATTCGAAGGGCTGCCACGTGTCGACGTGTTGATCATATAATGCCGAAAACTCATCATCAACGGCAAGATTCCTCCGGCTTGACTTGTCGTGTTGCGTGCGACACCTCATTTTCCAACGTTCGAGGATTTTGTCCTTATGCCAGTTTAGCGGCGCCACCTTAGCGAGGAATTTCTTGAATCCCGCTGACTCCATGCTGTGGTCCGGGTTCCGTTCAGGATCGTAAGCGACCTCTTCGCAGTAAAATTCATGCCACGGTGGCCATGACTGCATCAAATGAATGCGCCAGTAGAGATCTGCACCTGTCAAGTTTCTTCTTTCTTGCATGATCTCCGGTCTTGGACAGATGTGCGTAAACTTTCCCCGGACCCCGATTGGGTCATATTTCCAGCGTTGGGGCAGCATTATTAGGCCCATCTCCAGCAGCTCCTGCTCAAGGTAAACGTGCTGCCCGATTTCGAAGACCTGAATATTGGCCCAGGTCATAGGATATTTGAACAAGTGACCCCTCTTCTTCCCCTGGCCAAATTCTTCTTCGACGTAGTCCATTTGCCGCGCCACCTCCATTCCAAACTGATGGTCCGTGCAGAAGTAGGGCAGCAGACATGGTTTCCCCTTGAATCCTAGATTCGGACAACAATGCCCAGAGTCAGCTGAAAGGTATCACCGAGCTTGTTGTCTGTCAGATGCTTTGTCATAGCCGCTGGTGGGCGAGTTGCGCCACGGCTGAATAGTCCCATTGCCTGGCCCAGAAAACCAACATTAAACTCATAGAAAGAGCCTTTCCGGTACAGGGCCTCAGTCCATTCATACACTCGGGAGAGATTTTCCTTGCTTGTTCGCTTTTCTCAGGTTAGGGACACTCATCCGGTAATGCATATGGTACGTGCATAGCCATGTGAGGAATGAGCAAAACCGGAAGTCCGTCGACCGCTTTGCTCGTAGTCTTACCAGGCTCGCGTGAATCGCGTAGGCCAACCAGTCCGCCCAATCGTAGAAGATTGGGCGCTTCCCGCTCTTCTGCGCCGTGGAGTCGTAAAACTCCCCGTGCAGGATGCACTCGGCCATTGCCAGCTGAAACGGCCGCACCACTTTGTCTGAATCGCAGCCAAGGACCCATGCCAGAATGATATAAATATATCTGTTCTCAAATCGGTCTAGCGGTATGGGGCCGATCGGCCACTGTCCAGGATTTAGCGGAGTCTTCAATTCTGAGTTAAGGAACTCTCTCATCCGCTTTGTCTGCGAAAATCTGCCGGTCTGCTTCTTCGATGTTCACCCTTCTGACAATTGCGTCTGGGCTGTATTGGAGCCCTGGGGCGAACGCCGGCTGGACGCTTTCTCGGAAGAGAGTGAACAACACCCTTCCTCTGTTATCGCAGACTTGCCGCGCAGCTGGTTTGTAATATTCAGCAATCGCTTCAACCAACTTCGGGCACCAGTGAGTCGGAGGGCACAAGAAAAAATGAATATTTGAATTGTATGCAGCTCCGAGGTGGTGAGAAGGCGGAACCTTACCCACCCACTTTGCGATGGTCAGACGCAGCTTCGTGATACTGATGGAGAATGCACCATCTTTATACCCGGACAGACGATTAATTGGTGGCGGAGGAGTCTGGCCAGCTACGTGCCTCTTTGTTCTGGATTTTGCTTTTTTGCCCTTCTGAGGCGCTGCGCTTTCATGTTCGTTGGATTCTGGAGACTTGTCAGCATCGCGCAGATCGTCACTTGCTTGCGCCTGCACGGGCGCTTTCCCCTTGTCCATTTTCGTTGAAACAGTCAGAGACCGGGACAAAAACTTCAGAGCTTGTCAGGTTTATTCTCTGCAGTCCGGGAGCCAACTGGAACATTATAGATTTTCTGGCTGGCGCCAGGGTCTTTTGTAGACGGTGACTGCCCATTAATGGCGCGAGGGAGGAGGTTAAAGCAGTTAAACCTGGGTTTGTGGCGCCATTATGGCCTTGGCGGCCGCGCAGGGGCCCGTTTCTTGAAAAACGTTCCTTGTTGGCCCAAGGCGCACCTTACCCATTAAATACGTCACCCTTGGACATTGCGCAAGGTTATCTTTTTCATGTGTTACCGCGCAATCATTTAAACCCTCTCTTGGACGTTGTGTCGTTGCTGACGTTGCTGCCACCATTGGGCACACCTTTCAAAGAGCCTTTTAATTAATTAATCACACCTTGCCACGTGTCGGGCTTTTGCAACGGACCCTTGCGTGGCGTTGTCCGTGATGAGACGTCCGTGCTTCGCCCGGAATCCGGGGCGCGGTCCGACTTCGCCCGAAAAAGGGGCGCAAGTCGGACTTCGCCCGTTTTTTGGGCGCAACCCGAACTTCGCCCGAAAAACGGGCGCGACGCGAACTTTACACTTGTTTTTTGCCAGCTTACCATTCGGGCTTCGCCAACGCGGTCTTTGCTTGAATTCGAAGGGCGCAGTCCGAGGTTCGCCCGAAAAACGGGCGCAGTGCGGACTTCGCCCGAAAAAGGGGCGCAGTCCGACTTCGCCCACCAACATGGGCGAACTTGGATTTCGGACTTGGTGCTTTCGGCTTTCATCGGGTTACCCAGGGTGCGCCTGAGAACGGGAGCGCACTCGGACTTCGCCCGAAATTGGGGCGCAGTCCGACTTCGACATTTTCTTGTAGCCTGCTACCCGACTGCGCTGATTTGTGAGGGCGCAGCCCGACTTTGCTGCGAAGTCGGGTTGGGCAGCCAGACTTAGGCGTTTTCAGCTCCTTTTAACTGCTTTCTTCCCTTCTTCGCCCCATTTGATGAGCGCTGCCTGACTTCGCTGCGGAGTCAGGCATTTGCCTCGGACTTACTCGGGCTGCTTGGAAAACTGGAAAACTTAAAATAATTACATGCTGGAAATTTTAAAATGCAAAAAAAGGAAATCTGTACAAAGAAGGGCCCTTCCGGGCACCTTCAGTGGTGGTACAATTTGAGGTGAAACCCGTTGACGGGAATGGGGAGAGGATGTCCCTCCATGTCCCGGAGCACATATGCGTTGAATTGGTTTACCCGGGCAATCTGATAGGGGCCCTCCCAGAGGGCATCAAACTTTCCATGGTTGCCGGGTTTGGCCTTGAACGAGTCCCACTTCAGCACCAAGTCCCCGATTTTGAAAACTCGGGCTGTGGTACCTTTTGCAAACCAGCCTTGGGTTGATTCAGCGTGTTTTGTGAAGGCCTGGTACGCTTTCTCTCTGTCTTCCTCCAACTGCAGTAGCTGGCAAAGTCTGTCTTCTACCGGATCCCCGCTGTTTCTTTCTTCGTCAAGCATCCAGAGAGCGGGTATCTCAATGTGCGTTGGCAAGACAGCTTCTTTGCCATACACGAGCGCATAGGGGGACGTTTTGATGGACTTCTTGAATGAAATTTTGTCCGCCCATAGCGCCCGGTTCAGGAGTAGGTGCCAAGTCCTCTTATTTTTCTCCACCGTCCTTCGAATGATCTTCAGTAGATTCTTATTGGTGGACTCGGCGAGACCGTTCCCCTGCGGGTAGTAATTGGAAGACATCTTGTGATAGATGCCAAATTTGCTGGTGTACTCCGTGAGTACTGCGCCTGCGAACCCCGGACCATTGTCCGTTACTATTGATTCCGGGACCCCGAAACGGGTGATCAAGCTTTCGAGGAACCTGATGACCGTATCTTGGTCGGCATTCTTTGTAGGGATCGCCTCTGCCCACCGTGTGAAATAATCGGTGGCGGTTAAGATAAACTTGTGGCCCGCTGCAGAGTTCGGCGAAATCACCCCGATGAAGTCCAGACCCCATTGCTGAAACGGAATCTCGGCTTGGATCGGTTGAAGGGGCAGGGGTGCTTTTCTGTTCCTGCCAAAAAATCTCTGGCATTGATCACATTTGCTACAGACAGCATGAGCGTCTGTAAACAGAGTGGGCCAATAGTACCCAGCTCTGATTATTTTCAAGGCCGTGGGCCTTGCAGAATGATGACCTCCAGGCATCCCGGAATGAAACTCTCCGAGGATCCTGGACTGGTCTGCTTTTCCCGACGCACCGCAACAGGATGCCGTCAATGTTTTTAAAGTAAAGCCCCTCGGGGCGAAGAGTGTACTTCAATGCACCTAGCCGAAACCTCCTTCTTTGTGAGGCACTCATGTGGTCTGGACATCTCCCGGTGTAGAAATACCTCACCAGCTCATCTGTCCAGCCGCACTCCTCGGGTAAAGAGTTGGCTAGGTTGATGCGTGTTGCTCGGGTCCTCCCACTCGCAGCGGATATCTCGGCTGCCGCACTTCGGGCTAGCTCCCGGCACAAGGCTCGGCCTCCGACTAGCTTGGTTGGCCGCACTTCGATGTCGAACTCCCTGGATTTTGGCAATCCATCCTGCCCTCTTGTGACCCGGTTCTCCTTGTATGATAAAGCTTCGAACGTCCGGGTGGATCACGAAGACGGTGATCTTGCTCTGGGAGACAAAGTGCCTGAACTTACGGAGAGATTTCATGACAGCATGTACCTGCCGCTCTATAAAGTTGTACTTTTCTTCGTGCGGCTGGATCACTTGGCTCAGGAACGCTATGGGGCGCTCCTCGCCATCTTCTCCCTTTTGGGTCAGGACTGCGGCGTAACTCTCTGGTTCTCCCACCGCGTACGTGATGAAATCCTTGGAGTAGTCCGGGTTTATCAACACCGGTGCTTGTGCAATGCGAGCTTTGATCTCCTTGAAGGCTTGCTCTCTCTCTTCAGTCCCAAGAAATTCTGTGTTCTTTAGCAACTCGGACATAGGCTTGATTACCTGTGCGAAGTCTGGTATGAACTTCCGCACAAAGTTGATCTGGCCAAAGAAGGACTGCAGCCCTTTCTTGTCGATTGGGGCGGGCAAGCGGAGAAGAGCCTCTGCTCTGTCAGGGTCTATAGCCAGGCCTTTCTCGGAGATGACATGCCCCAGCAGCTTTCCTTCTTTCACCGCGAAGACAGACTTCTTCGGGTTTATGGAGATGCCGAATTCACGACATCTTTCGAATATTCGCCGCAGGTGGGGAACATGATCTTCTCGCTTGTGAGAGAAAACAGTCATGTCATCCAAGTAGATGACGATCACTTTGTTGAGCAGCTCTCGGAAGGCCAGGTCCATGGCTCTTTGGAATGTGGCGCCAGCGTTGGATAAGCCGAACGGCATGCGCTGATAGGCGAACGTCCCCCACTTGGTAGTGAACGCCGTCTTGTGCTGGTCCTCATCCTTGACCCATATCTGGTTGTAGCCGGAAAAGCCGTCTAGGAGGGAAAATCTCTGGGCTCTAGCAACTATATGGAGGATCTGATCGATCTGAGGAAGCGGGTAATGGTCCTTGAGGGAGGCTTGATTTAGATTTCTGAAATCTACGCAGAGACGAATGTCTCCGTTCTTCTTCCTCACAGGAACCAAGTTCGCAACCCAAGAGGAATGCTTGATGGGGTAGATGATCTTGGCCTCCAGCATCTTCAAGAGCTCGGATTTCATCATGGCCTCGATTTTTGGATTGACGGCCCTCTCGTTTTTGCCCGAATGGCTTGGCGCCATCTTCTAGCTCAATGGTATGCTGAATTATTTCTCTCGTCATACCCCTTCAAGTCTTGGTAGCTCCAGGTTACTATATCGGGGAACTCTTGACATAATGATCTGATCCGCTCGAGTTCCTCCGTGGTGCGATCTGTCCCGACCTTGATTGATTTACCGTGTTCCAGCTCTAGGTCGGGATATCGCTTCGGGTCTACTTTGATCCGATGAGATATGGCTCTGTCATTCTGATCAAATAGACTCTCTAAGGTAATCAGTCCTTTCGGGACATGATTATTTTTCAGTTGTATTAACCCCTCATATTGCTCGTCATCAGGGTCTCTACCTTCGATTGCATAGGCTTCATTTACCAAAAATGTGACGATTTCCTCGTCACAGCTGAACACTTGCCAGTGGGTGTCCTTATCAGGCACGGAAGGCCTGTAAATGGTACGGACCGGCTTCGGCTTCTGGATAGTGTCATCAGCCGGAACGTACCTGGCTCCAACAGACGCCAGAATGTCAGCATGCTTGTTTTTCTCTCGTGAAATAGCCTTGACATTCAACGAGTCAAAAGACTCCATCAGATCCTAGACCCGATTTCGGTACGCCTTGAGATAGTGCTTTTTGGAGGCGCACTTGTTCGTGATCTGGTGACACACTAGCTCCGAGTCTCCGTAGATCTGCAGATGTTTGATTCCCAACCTCTCCGCCTTTCGCAGTCCCAAGCACAGGGCTTCGTACTCCGCCGCGTTGTTGGTACAGCTCCAAGCCAGCCTGTAGGTGTAATCCTTCTGGATCCCGGTTGGGGAAACCAAAAGAACTCCAGCACCGGCGCCATTTTTGCATCGTGCGCCGTCAAAGAAAAGCTTCCACAGCTTCTCAGGTGCTGGTCCGACTTCTCTCCTTGCTGACTTGTCAACTCTTTCAGGCTGAACAATGGTGTAACAGCCTTGCTCTGTTTCAATCACGGCGTTGAAGTCCCGCAAGGAGAACTCATCTTCTACTTGCAGCTGCTCGAGAGCTTGCTCCGTCATGTCTCATCGTCACCGGCTCTTCCTCTCGCCAACTGAATCATGCAATCCTCAGGCTCTTCTTCGGGTATCTTCTCTACTAGGTAAGTGGAAGGCTTTTCATTGAAGATTTTCAGCCTCCTTCCTTTGAAGGGCACTTCCATGTGCGAGTAGTCCAGAGAGAGATATCCTCCCAACTTCGCAGTGAACTCCCTAGAGAGACACATGCCGAAGTAGGGTTCCAAGTCGACGACCACAACCTCCTGGATGACCACGATGTCGAGAGCTTTGTGCAGCCGAATGGGGATGTCTTTTATGACACCGACTGTCTTGACAAGGGTGCCGTCTAGTTGCAGCACGCCTTGGCTGCTCCTTGTGTACTCCATCCCGATTTCATCGCAGACGGCTCTCGGCATTACGGTCGTGGAAGCACCAGAGTCCACCATGCAGTTGTGTACTATATACCCTTGCATCCGTAAAGACAGATAAAAGGGAGGTGGTCTGTTCTTCCCAGTGGCTGAGACTGTCAGGGGTTGCACCAAGACAGCGGGTTGTATCTGCTTGCCGTTCTTCATGATTTTCAGGGATTCTTGCAGTAGATCAACCTGGCTTGGGAGCTGAAGAGCATCATACATGCTGATTCTCGCGGGAGTTCTCTTCAACTCGTCTACTATGTTGTAGCCCGAAGTGCTCACTCCTTCCGCTTCTTTCGCCGGCTCGTACTTTGTCCGGTATTGTTGAGTGGCCTCAACTCTCTGCCTCTTGGTCAGAGACGGATATCTCAACCTCTCCTGAGCTTGTTCTTTTGTTTCAGCTGGAGGCTGAGCAGCGGGAGCTTTAGCCGGAAGAGCTTTGGCAACGGGAGGCTTGACTGCGGGAGTCTTCGCCGGAGGAGTTTTGTCTTTAGCTGTGTAAGGCCACAGCCTCTTGTACGGTGGTATCTCCTCGGGTTGCGCCTTGTCTCTTCTGGCGTACACCTTTAGGGGTTTGGCTGCAGCTTCGGCAGACTTCTTGTTTTCCTTGGCGGGAGGCGGCATTGGAACTTCGTCTGAGACGGCGAAATTGCTCTCATCGCCCAGGATCATGTAAAGTTCTTCGTCCTCAATAGCGCTGCCGGCCAAGGTCTGGAGGTAGTGCTGATGCAGTGTACAGTCATCCTCATCATGCGGGTCGTTGCACGTGGTGCACCAGTTGACCTGGTCGAAGTACCAAGTTCGTCCTCAATGGCAGCATTCCTCGGAGGGGGCCGCCGTTGCAAATGTTGCTCGGGGGGCCGATCCTTTGTCAATGCCGGGGGCGGATATGGCCTCCTTGGAGCTAGGTCCATCTGGGCCTGCTTCTTTTTCAGAACAGTCATGTCGTTAGACATGGTATGATAGCCAGAGGCCAGGGCCCGTACCTCCTGTAGGATTTGATTCTGAATATCGTGGTTAGGAGGCGGCGGCAATTGAGTTGGGGGAGGCAATACAACTAATGGAGGAGGAGTGGAATATTGTGCATGCTGGGGAGGAGCAGGAAGTGCTAGAAAACGTGGAGGACGAGGAGGCGGATAATGAACTTGAGGCGGGCCGTAAGGGTTCACGGCCGGCGCCGGGTTCCATTGTCGCTGGGGTTGCTGTCCTGAAGTGGACGGCTCCGAACCAGAAGCTGATGGATACTGCGATCGGGGAAAGTCAGGGTAGATGGGCGGTTGCACTCTGTGTGGAAGCTTGCCGATGGAGATGATGTCCATTTCAGCTTGTCGGGCAGCTTCGTACAGAGCGGGGAATGTGTTGATTCTGGCAACCTTCAACAGCAGGCAAATGTCTGAGTTGAAAGATCTCAGGTAGTAGTAGGCGGCCTGTCCTGCTGACGGTCGGAGTTCACGAGGGACTCGTTTCCAAGACCTCGCAAACCTGATATTGAAGTCTGACACCTCCTCTTGGGGGTGTCTCCGAATACTTTGGAACTGATGCAGCAAAGAAGAGGGATCAGCAGACTCGTTGCATCCTTTCACGAGCCTGCCGGCTAACTGTCGCCACCCTGTGATGGATCCCTCTGGCAGCGATCTCCACCAGTAGAGAAGCTTTCCCCTTAGGGAAAGGGCCAGCAGACGGGTCTTCACACTTTCGTCAGTGATGGAGTGTAGCGCAGCCAGGGCAAGAATGTCCTGGATGTGTTCATACGCCGTCTTGCCGTAGCCGTCGTACGTAGGGATAGACTTTAAGGCAGCAGGGGGCACAGCTTGTTGTCCGACTAGGGCCAAGGGCCCCGTAGAATCCACCGCCGGGAAGAGGTCGTCTTCATCCAGATGATCAGCCATTTCTGCTTCTGATCCGGTAGTGTATTCGGTATCGGAACTATCCGAAGAGGTAGATTCTTCTTCGGCCTCAACTTGTTCAATCTCGGCTTCGGCTTCTTGGATTTCAGCCTCGGCCTCTTCTTGGATTTCTTCTTCGCGAGCATGGTAATCAGCCAGCTCGACGCGCTCGCCCGGAGCGTCAAGGTCAAGTTCGTAAAAGTCGGGCTGGTTCTCCGGATTCCTTGCTCGCCACCTTCTTGTTTGCATGAAGGCGTTAGGACCGGTCTTCACGGACTCGGAGAGTATTCAGGTTCGTGCAGAGTCGCCAGGTGCTCTGATTTTGAAAAGCAATGAAGTGAGCACTAGTACTTCGATTCTGTTTGGGGGCGGGAAACTACCATGTCCCACCGGTTAAGACCAAGCAACTGCCGGTGCCAGGTGGAGACGGGTTAGAAATTCTCGTGAAGTATGGGACCTTGGTCCCACCGGGCGTGCCAGAGAAACTGTTGGTTACGAATCTGCCATGAGGAAAGGATTTTGTTGTTAATGCGCCCGCATTCGCCCACCGATTGAAAGGCCGGGAGGAAGAGATGCCTTCCGTGCCAATCTCCGGAGAAGGCCGGCTCCTATGGGGTTGTGTTAAGATAAGAGTGCAGGGAAAGAGATAAATAAGATAAGAGTGCAGGAAAGAGATAAATAAGATAAGAGTGCAAGAAAGAGATTCCAAATGTGATTGGAGTTGGGTGGGGGGAATAAGCAGCACGGCAACGAATCAATCACCACTACTAACAACATTCATCTACAAACACACATTGAAACTACAGCTATCAGCGATCCCATGTATCCTCTATCTATGCATTCCAGGAATACCTGCCACCAAATGCTGGAGTCCAGTAGTTCAAGACAACAGCAAGCAATGACACAAGAAACATGAGGCGAGAAATGACAAGGAGAGGCAAGCATGCAAGATAAAAGACAAGAAGCAGAGCCAAGTATGTGTCTGTATTTGAGGCAAACGCACAGCTACAATTGTTCCCTAGCAATATATTCCCCTTCCACCACTTACATTGAAAATGTGGTGGGTATTTATAGCCCAAAACTCCCCCCGATTACATTCATGGGCACAAAGTCCCGTACTAGACAAGTAGTTGACACGAGCGGCTGAGGAGCCGCCGATGCCGACTTCGTCGGGCCGGACCGTCCTTGCAAAGATGGTGTCCCTAAAGGCGGTACAGCTACGTGGCAGCGCATTGGGTCAAGTCTTTGGTCAACAGGAATGCGGGTAGGTGCGGCAAGTGGTACTTCACATCGGCCTTAAATGCCGACAACTGGCGCCGGTAGTGAAGCCCATGCTCTGTCCTTGCGCGGTCAAGTCTTGGCTCGAATCCCGGAGGTGGATACTTGTCGGATGCTGAAGCGTGACACGTGTCTGCCTTGAAAGGCAGTTTATCCAACTTCGCCAGGAATTCGGGCGCCATCGGGTTGCGCAGGAGGAAGACAGCGCAGTTGGGAGGCCTTCTTGCCTTGGTGTCTTCTGAGTTGACTTCACCGAACTGCGCACCGGTCAAAGGGCGCACTCCGACTTCGCTGCGAAGTCGGGTTGCGCACCGGTGCTTGGCTGTCTCCATTCGCTGTACAGACTGCGCACTGGAATAGGGCGCAGTCCGACTTCGCTGCGAAGTCGGGTTGCGCCCCAAGACTTAGCCATTTTCCTGATTGGTCATTCCCCTAGTGCGCCCAGGAAGAAGGGCGCACTCCGACTTCGCTGCGAAGTCGGGTTGCGCCCCTGACACTTAGTCAGATTTTCAGTCACTTCTTGTCCTGTTGCGCACGAGTTACCTATTGCGCTCCAACTGAGGGGCGCACTCCGACTTCGCTGCGAAGTCGGGTTGCGCCCCAACACTTAGAAACTTTTCAAGGTACACTTGCTGAAGTTTTACTGGGGGGAAGAAAGGGGGAAAGAAGAAGAGGGAATGAAGTTGTGAGGGAGAGGAAGAAAGGGAGAGAAGAAGAAAGGGGAAATGAGGAGAAGGAAAGGAAAAGAGCAGCTTACATGCAGAATCCAAAAACATGGCACGCCTGTGCAAAATGTGGCAACATGAAGGATATTACAGGATCCACAAACAATATGACCAATAAAAATGGAGATAGTATCATCACAAGACAGTGTTGTCATAGTCCCCAAAAAAGTGGTAGCAAAAAATTTAACTTAGGACTGAGAGTTTGTGGAGGAAATGTACAAGTAACCTACACATACCACTTGTATATGTCCTACACGAAAACACTATGTATTACTTTCCTAGAGGGAAGACAACAACGAGGAGCATCAAGAGAATAACAAAAAGAAGGAATCTAATAAATGGTGATACCATAGTTGAGAAAATCGGAATCGGGTAGTAAATCGGCTGGTTTAAAAATCGGCAAAAAATTGGAATCAAGCTGATACTAATGGAATAAAACATCAAGCTGACCTCAACATACCAGCAATGTCAATGGCCAACAGAAGCCATAAAAGCAATCTTCTCACAGATAAGATAATTCTATTAATGTCCACAAATGGCCAAAGTAGGCCAATGGGACTCGTTGAAAAGAGCTCTTGCAAATTACAATGCATTGTAGTAACCACAAAGTATTATGAAAATAAGCTAAACTAGAGTAAAGAATCCAGTGTGAACTCTCTAAAGTGAAACAACCAAGGTTCCACGAGGACGCGTCCCCCTGTCCCCAGCATGGGGGGCAGCATCGGGGATGTTTCCTTGGCGTCTCCCTTTTGGGAGACGATGGGAAGCCATCCCCGAGATGCCAAAGGCCTACGGCCTCCCGTCCTCGAGACGTCCCCTGTTTTGGGACGTCCCTAGGGACGGCCAGCTGTCCCTGAGGATGGCTGGGCATCTACATCCAAAGTAAAAACATAAAAATTAACTTAAAAAATTAAATTTAAACAAAACAAGGCCTGAGATTCTGAAAGACATGACAAGTCAAGGTTCAGGGCTAAAAAAACAAGGTCTGATGCTGATATATTGAGGTGCAGACCAGTTGTTGTTCAGTCTTGAAGACCAACTCAGCCTGGCCTACCATGCAGTCAAAAACAAACAACCAGATTAAATTCAACGTTGAAATTAGATGGTACAGATCAGTTCCTTGAGCCACAGATTGCAGATATTTTTCAAAATTGTTTGAGGTGAATGTTGTGTACAAATGTGAATGAAAACCACCAGAATTCTGGCATCAATTAGTGGCACTGCCTGCTAGTTCTGATCTAAATTTTCAAGATTGCAGGAGACCACAAATAAAAAACACAAGCAAAGGTAGATTTTAACCCCAAAAATCAAACACAGCCTTAAGAACAAATTTCGGCCTGCAAAATGAGTGGGAGACAATAGTCCAGATTTGGAAATTTAGATTAAATGTTTTCAAAATTTGCTGGATTTCTCATCGGTATTGGGCTTATTCAGCAAACATTTTCGATTTCTTCACCATATAACAACAAAGGTCAATATTCAAGGGTTCTTGATGCTCAAGTCACATAAGTTGAATGGTAAATAGTAAATACTATAGGGTATGGTAGCACAAGATCAATAAGATAAGATGAGATAATTCTACTAATGTATATGGATGACCAAAGTGGACCAATAGGATTCATCAAAAAGGAATTGTTAGAACGGACTGTAATACAACAGAATAAAATATTAAAATATATAGGAGTAGATAAACTAGAGTAAACTAAACTAAAGTCGACTACAGTATAAATGGCTGTTTTGTAATCAGGTGTAAATGGCTTCTAAGTTTGTAACTTGTTTAGGAACTCATAAATGGTTGTTTTGTATTCAGGTGTATTAAAAATTTAAATGGTTGTTTTGTATTCAGGTGTATATATCTAAATGGCTGTTCTAATAATTTCCAAGTATTAAATTATTCTAACTTCTAAGAATCTAATGGTTGTTTTGTATTCAGGTGTATATATGATATATCTCATCTAAATATTCTAAATTTTTAAAAAATTCATACTTTTATACCGGCCGTCCCAGAGCCGTCCCCTAAAATCGACTTGTCGTCCCTGAAACCCGTCCCCTCGTCCCTCAGGCTCGTGGAACCTTGGAAAAAATTATATGGCTAAAATTATAGCCTCGAGGGTTACTCAATTTGATAAACCAAAACATGCTACAATAGAGATAGAAAGGAGCTCCAATGGATCCAAGCGCCAACATTAATCTATAGTGGGATGTAAAGTAGAAGCACAGTCGTTGTCACCAACTATCCCAAAAGGGCTAACACAAGCTCTAATGATGCTCCTAGGAGAATGGCTAGGACTAAGAGGGTCTGGTTGGATAATCCTAGGAGGACATGGAGTTCAATCCCTAAGGACTCTTCTAGCATCCATGGCTATAGAACCAATAGAAGAGGACAAGAAACTAGTAAGTTGCACTTGTCTACAACTCCTTGGTATGTGAGGGGTGGCCAAAACACAATGCCGAAGAACTGCAAGCTTGTCCCGTTGCAAGCAAGAATAAAGAACTAAAGCCCTACTAGCCACTCTTCTATGCAGACAAGGGAACATAGAATTGTCATTAATATTTTGGAGAGTTGTAGCTTCCAATGAGCGCTTATTACTCTCGACTACAGAGATAGGGTGAAAGAATGAGGTGATTAGACGATTGGTAGTTTGTCTCCCCTGTGATAACCAACATTGAAGAGTCATAGCTTCCTTGAGGTAAAGAGCCAAGCATCTTTGGTCAGGATAGCTAAAAAAAGTTGCAAGTGATCCACCTAAGTCTCTATACAAGCAATTCTACCTCCCTCAAATCTCATAATAAATTGGACACCTGAAGATGAAATGCTTTTCATTCTCCACCTCCCAAATAGAACAAAGACGACATACCCTATCCTCTCGAGGAATATGGTGATCATATGGTGGTCTGTCTCCACCCACAATTGATATGAGCATACTCTGAGTTGACCAAGAGAAATCCTAACACCGTGTGTGCAATGTCTCTTGACATAATTAGGACGACTAATAATGCCATTCTTAATCCTCATGAAATGTTTAGTGTATAAGGGTAACTTAGGACTAAGAGGTTGCGATGGAGTGACCCAAGTGATTTGAATATATTGTTAATAAACATCATCTCTGATTGCTTGATTAATTACCCTCTTATTAGGAAGAAGGTGGGGAGGAGCATGTAAGGAGTATTTGAAAGGAGGTAATTGATCTATAGAGATGCCAACTGACTGAAGAAGAGAAATAACTTCTTAGTACCATCCACGATGAGGACCAAAAGAGCACATAGAGGTAATGCATTCTAAGGAGCAAAGCACCAAATATGGGTATCTCTCTTGGCTTGGGGTGCAGTCACCCATGGATCTAAGGTGATGAAGCTGAAAAATAATTCTGAAGATGCTCTCTCAAGACAAAGGGGATGAAGGCCAAACTTAGCCTGAACAATACATTGGGTAACTATTCTTTTACATCAAATAAATCGTGAAGCAAAATAGTCTTGACCCTCTCAATGAAAGCCCAATCAACGCACCCTAGACTTGGACCCCAAATCTCAAATCCATAAAGGACTGTGGGTTTGATGATGCAATCAAAAAGGTGCATCTTTGCAGGTATGTCTTAAAAGTGTTATTGGAAGCATTGGTGTTCCAAGATTGAGAGAGATGTGTATCCCTTTCAAAGACGTGACTGTGAAGTTGGCCGAAAATTAAGGGAATGACCTATAAATTGAGCCCCCAAGTAGGTGTAAGCAATGGTGATCTCAATGGACTCACCCTTATAGAAGAACTGAAACTTAGATAGGGTACTTTTGATGCGTTAAAGATCATCACCTTAGTCTTGCTAAGATTGACTGCCAATTGTTTTAAGTCACAAAAGCAAGCAAGAGCATCCAACTGTCTTTGTATGCCCTCATGGGTATGAGCAAGAACAACATCATCTGCAAAAAGCAATATAGCTATCAAGACTCAATGTAAAAGGCAACCATCATCAACATGTGTGTATTGACAAATAAATTCTTCAAGCTCATCAATGTAGATCCCAAAGAGTGAAGGAGAAAAGGGACAACCTTGTTTGACGCCAATGGTGCTTTGGCAAATTATGGATACCTCTCATGGTTTGCCAATGAGTCATTCATAGACCAAATTTGTAAAGATAGAAGACCATCCTGAAAATAATCTCCAAATATAGAGGCTTAGCACGAAACACAGCTTGAACAACGAATTGTGGAACTCTCCATTTGCAATGGATCATGCCCTGAAGCATGAGGGTTTGAACCCTCTCAACATAAGCCAAATCTGCATGATCTAGGTTCTGGCCCTAAACCTCTGAATTATAAAGAACAACGAAAGAGGCGTATAGTCAAAGGAATACCTTGGAAACGCATATAGAACAACCAGTGCTCCAAAATTGAGTGAAGCACAACCCCTACACATACATTCTTGGCCAGCTAGCTTTAGACTAAGAGATGGTCCTCTAGACTAGACCACCTAATAATTATAGACAATAGAAATCTCTGTACATTCTTCTCTATAAAATAATTGAAATTTGATAAGGCCTCAATGGAAATATTGAAGATCATGATTGTAATGTTCTTGAGGTTCATGATAAGCTCCTATACTCACAAAATGACCAAAAGCATCAAGTTGCATGTGTAGACCATCCAAGCTGTGAGAAAAGGGCCTATTATCATCTTTGATAAGAAAAATGCAAATCAGGACATGATATCACGAAGAGAGGGCAAACATATGCAAACATCATCTTAAAGGAAATATGTGATTTCAACTTCAATATTCTTACTGGCCATACTTCACAGCTTGAATGAAGTGAAAAGTTTAGCTTATTCAGTAGCACACAGTGTGATTTTGGAGAATGCAAACATGCTAAGTTTACTTGTGAAGGCATTCACTTCATCGCATTAAGGCATCAATCCTTTCTCATCACATTAGGATTTTTGCAAAGCAGTATACACAAGAAAGAGACAATATATCACAAACACTCACAAGCTGCGTAGGTTGAGCATTCATAAGCAAGCAAAATCTTAATTAGCGATAGACTCACCATCCTCAATCCATCTCAATTCTTTGGTGATACTACCATGAAAATTATTTAAATATGTCATACTGTTCACTTTTATTTACAATGAAATAGAAATAAAAGTACTCTAGCTTGTCATACACTGGTTAACTATCATGTTTACAACAGTGAAGAAACTGTGAAAAATGAAAAATGCAAGGCGTAAGTGACAGGACAAATACAAAAAGCTTAACTGTACAGAATTTGCCATGCTCAGGTGGACATAAATCAAGCATTGTAGAGCTCAAGTCATAAACAATGAAAATTCCAAATATGTTGGCCTCATCAAATCTTTGGGTTGAACAGGAGTGCCCTTGTCCAGAAACTGTGCATTGGAAGAAGCTAAATTGCCCCATGGTTTAATAACGGTGCATGTAGCAACCACCTTTCAATTCAAACCATTTTTCTCACGTGTTGTGGATAGCCTGACATTTTCTTTCACTACATCCTTTTCATCCTGCTAGGTACGTTATGCTCATGCAATATTTCATAGAGTTTTGTTTCATCATTTCTTGGTTTCAACCTTTGCTTTTCACATGGTCCATACTCTTTTTTAAACTTTGCCTAGATAAAATATCTCTGAATTAATAACCAAAAGAGTAATGTGACACTTGTTTTCTAACTTAGCAAGAGCAACTGAAGTTTATTTGTCAATTTCTGGAATCTTGGACTGCTCATACATTTGAAATTCAGAAGACCACACTGGAATACTTGGTGAAGTATCAGAGACCATAGCAGAATGACGATCCCCCAAGCAGTGAGAGGATAGAATAGAATAGTCGGGTCATAATGAAGGTGTCTCAGGTCAGGGAAAAGTGAAAACACTCGGTCTTTCTTCATATTCAGTGTTTATTTTTATTTTATTTATTTATTTATAAAAAATTGGTTATATGGGAATTGAAACAGGTCCCACCCGTATCACATCATGACCACGTGATGATTTTACAACAACATTTTTGCCAATTATGCATGTATCATCTGGCAAGATTCAAACATGGATCTCCGTGAAATCGAGGTATTTAACCAGTTAAGCTCATGCCATTTGATATTTTCTGCGTTTAGTTGAACAAGGTGAATGAAATGTTTTCTGCCAAGAGAGTTCAGCTGCTCCCTGATATTTTGACCATATACATTCCCATTTAGTGACCAAATGCTGTACTAAAACATTCTTGCACAATTCAGGCATTTTTGCAGCTTCCAGAAAGGGACCAGGATTAAGAACAGAGAGCAAGGGTTCTTGGAAGCTTCCTAGTCTCATGAACTATTCCCATATTGTAGACTCCTTTACTATCCTAGCTCTGACTTCATTGGCTGCATGCCTTTTCACACATTCAACGGACTTGTGAAAGCTTTAGAGGAGTGACCTCAGCTAAGAATAAAGAAGACAATTTGCCATGGGAACATTGAGCCCATAAAAAATAGCCATATAGAAATAAACTTTACCTACAATATAGTACGATAAGTATCAGTAGTGCAAAACCAATACAAATTTCCAGTCATTCTACGAGTAAGTTCCCCATTTTCCTAACTAGATAAGCCATGGGAGAGCCTTGGAAAAAGTGTTCATGTACTATTGAGCATTATAATCTTGAGGAAAATATGCTCTGCTATTCGGATCAAAGTGCCATGACTATATCATTGCTGCAAATTGGATGAATCCAGAGTAAGAGGGCAGACCACTAATTATAAGCCTCCTTCCATATGCCACAAGTACGTCCAAGATGGATAAGCAATCTCATTCCAGTTACTCCAGTTTTGAGAACCAAAATTTGTTATTTAATTGTGGTTTAGTTCACATATATATTTATAAAAAATCACTTGTACATCTTTGTATCACATTTCACATGTGACACTTTGTCACGTATCATTTTGCCTCATTTTTACCTGTTCCAAACTAGAGAGAGGGGTAGGCCTACCTGCTACCACACCAAACAAAACACTTTAGTTCATCCTAACAGCGAATTTTTTGCAGTTTGAAGGAATTTGGCAGCCACCAACAGCTGCCAGAAGGATTCATCTGAGGTAAGAAAAACTTTTTACATGTGAATTATTAAATTTTCTTTTTCTTGGTTGTTTCTAGATTTATGGTGGGAGGACTTTGGGGCATAAACGCCCAATCTACAGCGCTTCGCCATCAAAGTCTTACCTCAACGATGCAGCGCTTCACGTTGTGAGCGCAATTGGAGTATGTTTGAGCACATACACTCCAAGAAGCGCAATTGGCTTACACAAGAAAAGTTGAATGATCTTGTGTTTGTTCATTACAACCTTCGCCTCCACCATCAACAAATTAGAGAAACAAGTACCGATGCCATTGACCTAGATGAGATTAATCCATCATCTGAATGGATCACAAAGCCACAGCAGGAGCAGCAGGAAGAGCCTCTCTTCTCCATGAACCTAGCAGAGGAGATAGCAGCCAAGGCAGAAGAAGAGGCATGGGCACAACAACAAAGAGAGACTAGAGCTTTTGCTAGGTCAAAGGGCAAAGGCATTCGAAGACATTGGGACATTGTATTTGTCATGACTAATGACACATTCTGTAATTTGTACCTTTTTATATTATAAGCAATACAAGATGTGTTTTGTCACTTTCATGTGTAGTTTAAGGCTTTAAGCTTGCATCACTTGCCACTTTCATGTGTAATTTAAGCTTGTATCACTTACACTATTATTATTTGATTTGCATAAGGTTAATTCATTGTGATATGCATGAAAAAAAAAATCAATGAAAAATTGCATTTTCTTCAGGTTTTTTTTTTGCCAATTTTTTGCCTATTGCCGATTTTTTCCAATTCCTTTTCCATGCCGACTCCAATACAATTCCAATTTTCTCAACTATGGTGGAGACTATCTCTTAAGCTTTTGTCAGCAGTAGAGTTGTGAAGTGGCACATCACTGCCCATTTTGAAATTGATTGTTTTCTCTTTGTGCAATTATTTGTGCATATAGTTTATGATTCCTGGATAAAATCTTTTCAATGCCCTGCATTTGAACAGCATTGGAGTCTGGACAGAATAGCATCCACCAACGATCAAATAAAAGCTCTATTGTCAAGTGGATTTGCTAGGTTGTTTACTTCCAAGATGATGTTTTGCTGTGCAAATGCTGACACTCTCTGGGTTAGATCTGTTAGGATAGAAAACTGATGAGATGTATTATACAAGAAATGAGATTACATATATAGGTCAGAAGGCCTATATGATAACATGACAAATGTCAAGTGAAACTGACAAATGTCAAGTGAAACTGACAAGTGTCAAGGTGAAGGCATAGTGCACATTAGAATATTCTAACATTCCCCCTTAATGTGCACTATCCTAACTATAGAAAAAAAACAAGTCAACATTAGGTAACATTCCCCCTTAATGTTGACTTCTCTAAAATAACCCTAACATCCTCCTTTATTACTGATTTGGTCTAGGCTCGTGCTCTTTGCGCTTGGCTCTCCAACTGTGAATAATGCTAGATTTCTGTTGCCACAAGGTCAGCCACTACCTTGGATCTGTTGTCACTGGGTCAACCGTCTAAGTGCCTCAAGGTCATCCTGTGTGCCTCAAGGTCAGCCACTTCTGGGTCTGTTGCCTCTTCAGGTCATCCTCCAGGTATGTTGCCTCTCGCAGGTCACTGACTAGATCCACCATGAATATATCCCTCCTCATGGTGCACTCAATCTAGAAGGTGTCGGTCTTGCCGAAAATGCACCTTAATACAAAATAAATACGAGCCATATGAGAGTGTCGGTCTCTGCCGAAAATGCACTCAATACAATAAAATGAGCCATAGAAGCCAAATATGGAGGAGAAGAAGAAAGAAGAGAATAGAATCTTTTGAAGTGTCTTCGTCTGTAGTCTTCAAAAGTAGATCCGGAAAAGTCCTCAGATAGAGTCTAGGGTGTCTATGTCTGTAGTCCCTAGAGTAGGTGTCCTTATGGTGACCTCCTCATCCTACCAAAATGCATGGGTAACCAGCCGTTGCATTCGCCAGGTTCTATAGAGAAGGTGACTAGGTACAAGGATCACATACATAGAGTGTCGGGTTCAACCGAAAATGCACTCTAGAATACAACAGTTTTTGAAGCTAAAAAAATCAAACCAAACTACTTCAAAACTGAAAAAGGACTCCACAATTGTGTCCGTCTCAGAAAAACGTTTCCGACAACTATAAATACCCATATGTTTCACTTTCAATGGAGCCTTTATTTCTGAAAAAAACAGTAGCATGTCTCATCAGGAATAAAAGGTTCTTGGCATCGCACTCAGGCGGAATAAGAAAACAAATTTCAATTTCCCTCACAGGAGAAATATTATATGGGCCTTCATCTTCGAAATTAAAAAAAAAATACAATATAGATGCCATGTTCACAGGCATTCCATGTCTTCATACAAAAATAAAGTGAAGTGATCCCCTCCACTTTAATAACACATGCCCCTTGCTCTAAAACAAACATTTCACATGCCCATACAATATAAGTGGTCCCCTCCACTTATTAAAAAACTTTGAACCAAGCTTCAGAAAACATTGCGGCAATCGTGCACCAAGCACAGACTCAAATTGACACATCATCGCGATTTGCTGGTGTCGATTAGCAAAAATGCACACATTGGTGGAAACTTTTAGCTGGCTGAAATTCAAATCGGACCCAGTAACTCCACATAGTAAATATATTCTGATCACTTAAACAGACGCACGACAACGCACGCCATTACCCACGAATCCAAAAAACCGCCAGAACTCCGCGCTCCGTCTCCTCCATCAACAATGTATAGGGACATAACAAAAACACAGTCGTTGTTGTCCATAGCCTCCAAACAACTTACATAGCAGTAAAAAAAAAAAAACGGCAGCTCATCGATCTCATGGTTTTCACAGTTGCATGTGTAGACGACTTGAATCTCAAAAGTCCATGTAGGTCGGATATTTTGCATCCACGGCAACCACCTTCTCAAAATAAAAAAATCTCCCGCAGGCAGGGCCACACGATCGGTTTGCGAACAACAGACAATGACTTCGGACGTATCCAGCTCTGATCAACAACGCGATCGGGGAACCCGCGACGTGAAATCAAAAAATCTCGGCCTCAAAAAGCTAGCCCTTGTCTAGCGGTCTCCAGATTATCAAAATTCTTAACGCGGCTTCAAAACTGGCCCTCAAAAAAATTATTTTCCACATGCTGGCCTAATAAAATATTCCATCCAAAAGACGAGCCTGCAAAAAAACACAGATAGCATATCTCCTCGCGATGTTTTTGGAGCAGTCCCGTTATTTCACCTCCCGCGTCCTGCAAAAGTGACAAAGTTGTAGACTCCCTCTCTTAGTTGTTGAATGTAATCATGCTGGTTTCCCGCAAAACAAGTACGGCATTGCGACGACACCCAAATTGTCATTGGCCAAGAGCGCATACAGCTAGGCCCGGTAATCGGCACCTTCAAAAAATAAATTGCCCACTGTTGCAAAACCCTCGCTATCACCATGGAATCAGGGAAAAAAACGGGCCATATTTGTTCTTCTGGGAAGCGCACAACCAAGCCCTACGTCTGGTCAAAACACCACCGTGCCACTACACTTTTGAAAACTTGGACGAAGCTCATCGAGCTTGTCTTCTGCTGCCTCTTATCCACGCGGCGCGGCAGAAAAAAATTTGTGACGGTTCCTACTTTAGTTCACTACTGTAGATTTCCAACGGCGCACAACAAATATGATCGAGGGCATCGTGCAGCAACGGGCGGTAACAACAAATCTCGGACTCCATGTAAATGCGGGGTTCAGGCTCACGGCAGGCGGAGCTCCTCCCCATGAGTAGCAGCACACATCAGATCATGGTAGATCTCCACAATCATTAGCACTGACTTCGCCCATAGAATATGGTAACAGAGTATTGACACCTGGTGGAAATGTCATGCAAAATGCAAAAAATAGCTCCTGTTAAAAAATATGCTCAGATTTTGTGGGACCGCGAACTGATGATGATGTGTATGCTGCGGGAGACAACACGGCCGACTCGAGCGAGCTGAGCTTCACCGTGGCCATCTCACTCCTCAAAAACGATGGGCCAAACATAGGTCACGCCGGTAAAAAAAATCACGCAGCAACTGAAATTCGAGCGCGATCTGGAGATTGTGCCTTCGCTAGGCACTGCGTGTCATTTGTGGTTACTGCTTGTCTCCTATGTGGTGTTGCGCACATGCTAACAAGCGAACGCACAAAAAGGAAAAGGTTCCAATGTAAATCCATTGGTTGCTACTCACAACGATCGACCTCCAACTTGCCGCTCCATGGAAATAGTTCTTGAATGACATAAGTCTGTCTGCAACGCGCCAATCAATTCCTTACAGGAAGAAATCGGGAGGATCTCTGTTGATAGCCAAGAATCCCATTAACACGACTACATTCTCCTCCAATTTGTCTTCGCGGGTGAATCAGTCAAGGCGGGTGGCCGGCATAGTAACAACGAAGTCTGAAAGAAATATGGAGAAGTGGCTACAAAAAAAACACCATGACCCTTGCGTTCGCTGCCACACCTCCTTTGCAGCATCAGTCTCAAGATGTAAAACTATCCTCCAATCAACAAACATATAATTACACATTGCGTCAATCAAGGTATTCAAGCTATTCAGAGTGGGTGTTATCGACTGTCGCAGACTGCACCAGTATGAAACTTTTTCATTAGTCTGAAACTTCCCTCAGCAGCTCCTCCCTCTTCCGGCTGGCGAAACCAGGAAGCTAGCCGAAACCAGGAAGCTAGCCGAAACCAGGGAGATACATCAGATGCACAGTCGTCCCCCTCTCTTCATCGGTGAATGCAGTCTCCTACAAAAACGCGGGGGCCCTTCTTCTTTAAATAAAACGTGTCTCCCTAATAGAGATAGCCAAGTTTGTTGGCTGTGGTGGCCTTGAGTGCACCAGAAACTCTTGCGTCTTCACTGTATCTTTGTAGCAACGAGCTAAGCAAGATCAACCAACAAGCGGATCCACCAGCAATTTGCCTCTACCTGAAAAACAAAAAATATAAAATATAAAATTCTGAGAGTATCCCGTTTTCGTTTTTTTGGTAAGAAACTACTTCTTCGGACAGATACCTCAAGAATTCACTCTAAAAAAAAATTGTTAGCCATAGATTTTCTCAAAAACTTTTTGGTTTCTGATCCATCCATCAAGGGATGGAGAGCATACTCCCTCAGAATGAGAAAAAAATGGAATAAAAATGGGGAAAAAGTGGGGGGGATTTCCATGAGGGAAATCCCCCCTCAAGCTCACAAGCTCAGGAGAGCGCCTGGAGCTCTAATACCAAATGTTAGGAAGGACAAGATGAGATATATTATACAAGAAATGAGATTACATATATAGGCAGAAGGCCTATATGATAACATGACAAATGTCAAGTGAAACTGACAAGTGTCAAGGTGAAGGCATAGTGCACATTAGAATATTCTAACAAGATCATAGTGTTTCTGTCTGTGAGGTTAAGGCTTCTTGTCTTTGGCATGAATAAAGTTTCAAGAGTTTTCTCCATTATTTTATTGCTTGACATTGCTTTGAACAATCTTTCTTGTTATCACATGTCAACAATCTGGAACTTTTTGAGCAAGTTCAAATACAAATCTCCCATTTAGGTCTCTTGCTCAGAATTTTTCCAAGAGTTCTTCTTGATTACACAAGTTGCAAAGAGAAGTCCAAACAAGCCAATGAAACTTGAATTCATTGACAAATAAGTGAATATCAATGTGCCATCCGGCATGACTAACACTTCAATGACATCACCATTTACTTCACCAAAATGTATGTAGGTGGTGTGGGCACAAATATTCTGCAATATCAAATGCCTAGCTGTCAAACCTTTGTTAGGGGCCTTGAATCTAGAACATTGGCTTCTTGGCGTCTTTTACAATAGGCCAAATACGCATGTAGGTCTTCAATGGCCTATCCTTTCTCTGACATATGAAATGTCCCTAAAGGCCCTCATGCAAAAAGGTCTTTGACGAACAACATTTAAAATACCTATCATCTATGCAACTTCAATTTATTTGTACCTTTTTACATTCTTGGTTGCCATCGGTCAAGCAACAGTTTGAAAATTGGCCACACCAGTGTTGAGCATCTTACTACCAGTTAGCATAATCTGAATGTATTGGTCTCAAGGCCAAAACAAGTGGCTCTGAAAACAGTTGTTATGCCACCAGCATCCAATGTCACACCCAGAGGATGGGAACATGAATAATAATAATAATTGATCAATAATCATAGGAGGAAACGATACACCCCATTTCAAAAATATTGACAAAATAATTGTAAAACAGTAAAAAAAATTAAAAATGATAATGTACATTCATAAATTTTAATTTCTCCTCTTCAATCTATGCTTTTGGATTGCATTAAAACGTGTGGTGACATGGAGTATTTAGTGATTTTAATTCAAATTATATTCAACTGGAGTAAATTTCAGTGTAAATTCTTATTGTTAGGATCCCATCCTAATGTTACTTTGTAATTCTCATTATTATGTAATAACCCACTTCCAACATGGGGGGATTCTATTATAATGTTATTTTGTAATTCCTCATAATGTATGTGGCAAATAAGGCACCTAGCCAAGTGGTGCCATTGCATGTAACCATTATCAAGATTGTAACCGATGGTGTCATTGCATATAACCGTTATCAAGATTGTAACCGATGTAAGCCAAGTGGCATTTCGCATGTAAGCCATGTTGGTAGGATTGCATGTAGCTTTCTCTTTAAAAGGCATGAAGCCATATACGAATGTATCTTTTTGCAAGCTAATGAAATATTGAAGGAGGTTGCCCCCTCAAAGAGGCCTACGATTCTGAGTTATTTGTGAGATTGTTTCAATTCTACAATTACTTTCTGCATAGTGTTATTCTGTTATTGCATGTATTTCAGTTATCTTTCAGTATTTTGTATGTGTGAGCTTTATTTCAATAGTAGGTTCCTTACACTTACCATGTCAGCTTTTCTCTTTAATAACAAGAAAATCAATATATATATATATATATATATCAGTGTTCCACGGGGACACGTCCCCCCATTTCCCGCGTCCCCCAGCATGGGGGGACGACAAGGGGGATGGCTGGGAAACGTCCCTGGGACGGTTGAGGCCTATGGCCTCCCGTCCCCGGGACGTCCCTTTTGGAGGCGTCCCTGGGGATGGCCAGCTGTCCCCAGGGACGGCTGGGCCCCTTTGGCAACACTCAGACCATCCCCGGGGACTCCCAGCCATCCTCGACGACGGTCTGAGTGTCCCCAATGGGGCCCAGCCGTCCCCCACAGCTGGGTGTCCTCACCCAAACAGAGTGCAATCAGAAATCTGAAATTTTGGTTTGTGCAAATTTGAACTTAGAATCTGGAGGCTTTTTCATTTTTTGTCATCCATAGGTACCAAATTGGATTTTTTAGCAGTGGTCTTGTTTTGTGTGATGACCTTCTCTAAGGCCTTCTAAATATTTCATGAATCCTGCAAGTTCATCAGCTTTATGCCAGTTTGAGTTGTTTAATCAGACAAAATGTCAGTATCCAAATTAGGATATACCAGATTTCTGTTATTACATCCTAATGGTAATCTGAAAAGGGAAATCACCTGAATAAGGCAGTGAATTTCGTATCTCTGCCCTTATAACACTTTGCTACACTTGGTTCACTTCTTGACTTTGGAAGAATGAAACACACTACCAGTGGGTATCTCATCCTTGAAATGTTACCAAGACAAGTTGAGTGACAATTGCATCTCATGGGAGCAGCTGATGAAGGCCACTTTAAGACCTTCAAATTCCATCGTTCATTTGTTGGATACACGTGCCAATTTAATGAGGTCTTAAGCACATTGAAAATGAACTTCCAAAGGTGTTGCAGGGTGTGGTTGCAATCAACTTTCAGGTATCTCATGCAGTTTGGCTAATTCTGGCTACATTAATCCGAGACACTGTTTGAATAATACCTTGTCTCTGCTTTTTTCTTTTACTTAAGCTGTGTGGACTGTAATGGCTTTTCTGCTAATGCAAATGTCTAAATGGAAATGCTACAACTTAGTTTTCAGAATTGTCAATACCAAATCCTTTCTAGGTTGGGACACATTCAATGTATGTCTAAGATGGGCAGGATTCAACTATGTGTAATAGTGCACAGTCATTGTATCCTTTGAATTCATGTGATTGCGATTTAACTAGGAAATGTAGGTCAGAAATAAGTGTTGCTCAAACCTTACAACCCTGAGCTTTGCTTTACACATTCCCAACTTAGGTCGTTTGAAGTTTCTTTGAGATAATAGCATAGGTTGTATCTATGTGCCTTACATGGTAAAAGTAACAATATTTATTATGAAGTATTAAAGTGTGCTAGCATCTATGGCTATTACTAAGCTGGCCGCATGTCGATAGCTGATGCACCTGCACATCAAAATCATTTTCAAAATGGAGTGAGGACGAGTAAGAGTAACATGCAAGATGGGCTACAATATAATGTATTGACGCATAGCAATCTTGTGGAGTATTTGGAAAAAAGAGGAGACGTTGGCCTTTCTTTTGAGAAGTGAGCAATTATCTTGCATTGAACTTAGGCGGTCTTTGTCTTGTCAGAGATTCTCGAGAGACACAAGAAAGTGCAGGAGCCTGTGAATTTGAAGAAGAATTACACCTGCCTGTGAGGAACTTGCTAGAAATTTAACCAGAAGGCTTTATGATTGTTTCAAGCAAAAGAACTGCAAGTTATTTGTTTGTTGAATTAATCTTAACTCTGTGGCTTTCATATGTTCAATTTGAAGATAAGACAAACTAAGCAAACATTGTACTTAAAAGCTTATTGTTTTCCTGCAATAGCAAGTGACTGGGAGAACCTTCAAGTTATAGTTGTTGAACTTGAAACAATTAAATGGCTGCACTTAGTAACTAATATGAATATCCTAATACCACTTATGTGTTAGTAACTAATATGAATATGAATGGCTGCACTTACATAATTGATTACTAATATGAAATATCATTTTTGTTGGGTGTAGAATTCTGAATGTGTAGATTATTCTAAATTTCTAAAAAAATTCAATTTTTATAGTATTATACCAGCCGTCCCCCCAGCCGTCCCCCGAGCCGTCCCCTAAAATCGGCCTGCCGTCCCCCAAAACCCGTCCCCCCATCCCCTAGGCTCGTGGAACCTTGATATATATATATATATGTGTGTGTGTGTGTGTAAGTTTTTTCCAGTTATCTCCTTTCTTTATCTCCAAAATGATTAATCTGAATAGACTACACAAGCATAAAAATACAAGATACAGAAATTGAATATTTCAAACTAACAGAAGTAATAATGAACAACCTAAGTCAAAAGAAGTGATAGAAAAAGGAAGACTAGCATTTAATCATGAAACAAGACAAGTCCTATCTCATTGTATTAAATGGGACATAAGACAACTAAAAACTTGAGTACCATATATTTACTAAGTTATTGACATTGAAATCAAAACTAGGTTCTCACAGCATATTTGCAGGCCCTGCACAGTCGCTCCATGGTTGGCATGTCCCAAGCACGTCTACAACCCAAGGATACTGTTACTCAACTGACTCGATGTAAACCAAACCTGAACAACAATATGAAATTCACTTTTGCACAAATTCTTACTGGTCAAAAACTGCCTTCAAAGTTGGCCAAATATTTTGAAATGCATCTGCTACAGCTTCAGGATGATTAACATATCTGCAAACAAGCAAGCAATGTCTCGTATAAATGCATAATCCATTTTGCAAAGACCAACAGAGCAATGAAATAATTTATAACAAATGGTTAAAATAGAAAACGTGACACAGTACCTGAAAATATTTGAAAGACGATCAATTGGAACAGAATACTGGCTTGCACTCAGTTGTTGAGTAGATCTTGCTGCTTGCGCTATCACTTGCTGAACCATCAAGAGAAAAGTTAGAAACGAGAAATATACGAGGATATGAAAGACAACACATCTCAAAGAGCAATTCTACCTGCAAAGGAGTTACTGCAGGAATGCATAAAGCCTCAAGGGCTTTCTTTGCATGTTCACGTGGAAGAGCGGTGATGACCATGCTGAGGCAAGAGATTTGTTATTAGGTGAGAATAATTACACATACAAAACTTCCAATCTCTGAAAGACTGAAGGAGGCATTTGACTGTACTGAACTACAGCACCATTATATCTATCTTTACATTTTGCCACAACTCAAGAAAGAGTATATAGGATGATTACATTTTTCTTTTCAAAGAATATGCTTTCTTAGTTTTAAAATAAAATTAAAAACATTAACCCAAAGTAAATAACTTCAAAGTCAGGTCATAGTTCAATGTCCAATTATTTTTTAATTTTCATAATAATGTTTAGAAAATGCCATCTGCTGATCTACGCTGGAACCTAGGCCAATGTTTTTAACCACAAAAAGAACCTTCTTAAATTTCAACTCTGCTATTAAACACCAAACTTCTAAGAATAACACATTTTTTCAAAATTCATCCTAGAGCTTCAACTCCCATATTTCTCTCCCAAAATGACTTCCATAGATTCCCTTTACATTTCAAGAGAACTTTGAAAACAAGGATTTCAGTTGCATGTTCTTTTGATATGTTCACTCTGTTGTTTGGGAATAAATAATCTTATACTACAAAGTATTGCAATCTATATCTGATCCAGCAAGGTTGCACAAAGACTCCAGCAATTCCTCAGCAATTAATTTTCTATTAACATATTACTAACTCGACATCCTAATTTTTGTGAGTATCAAACTTTCCACTGTGGAAGATAAATGCGTTAATACAATAATAGTCCATTGGCAGCATATTTGTCGCCATTTCCATTTCTACTAATTTGGTCTTTAAAACATGTTGTTTATTCATTGTCCATGTAACCCAAGACAAGAAGTAGATTTCCCCTAGACACTATACTGTCATGAAACTCAAACTACACTTTATCTTCATAATGGTCCCTCTTTCGCCCATTTCACATGACTCAACTAAACTCTATAAAGTACTTGAACTCACCACTATGTTTTGCAGTCTATATTTCCTTGTTTAGTAATGTTTCTGCAGTTTGGAGAATAAATTCAGTTGATTACCATTGCCTTTTGTTTACAGAATTCAAATCTAGTTGCACCAAATTATGATTGGAGATTTTCCTGTCTTTTGTATTCTAATGCACCAGTAACAACAATAACCAAAACTAATGTCATGCTAATTGAAAACTAGTACATAGAATGCCAAAGGTATTGAGAAAGATTGACACCTCAAGGCTTCAATAAGCTGCAAGGCATCTTCAGTAGAAAGCTTAAAGCCTCCTTCCTGACTCACAGCTTTGTGATAAATAAGGAAAAGACCATCCAATGATCCTGCTAGTTTGTCCCTGCATGCTGTTAAAATTGATAATGCAATTAGACAAAAGCAGAAACACTATGATGAAAACATATGGAAAGTTAATTCAAACCTGGACCTAACTCTATTGAAATGTTAGTAATTCAGTGGCATGTTAGAGAAGGCTGATTAGGAATGAACGGCTCCCAATCTCAACATTGCAAAATCATAACTGCAAGGAACGCAAGGATAGAAATATGATACTAGGAACATTTCATAATCCTTGTTTAAGCCTAATATTCTCAAAGTGCCTCTTGTTTAAAATTCACGGATGCCACTTCAAGGTGTTGCATACTAACATAAGGAATATTGACATTTTCTAGCCATGCAAAAGCAGGAATGCTGAACTACACCATTATGTATTGAATTTTTTGCAAGAAAGTGATTAACTTGTCCACCACAGACATGCTTACGCTGAGCAATGGACAAAACAGGAAAATAAAACAAACCAAATTTACAAGAAAAGAGAACTTTTACAATTATTTGCATGTTACCAATTCTTGTAAAACAACCACATTAAGCAAGGGGCACTCCACTCTGCTCCTAGATTGATCCCTTATTTGAAATTGGCAATCAAGCCAACAGACAAAGACTGAATAGACAAAATAAAGGCAATAATCAAGCAATCATAGACAAAATCTGCTTCCCCCAAATATGCCACACTCAATTTCATTACTTATAATAGTCTGCAGAATTTCATGTAGCTCTGACAGGCAACAGGAATATATATATATATATATGTTAATCATCTTAGTTTAAACACTGCACGAAGCTACTGGCACACCATCTACAACAAATTCTGCTGTCAGTTTTGCAATAGATGGCCATTGATATTATTTGACAAACAGATTTGGTCTTGAGGCCAGAGTTCACAATATTGATATACATGTTGCAACTCTAACAGCAAAAACAAGCCCCTTCCAAAGTTCCAAAATTAATCATTCATTACAAATTATGGATCTTTCTTGGCAATCATCCATAGAATATTGCATGTACTTATCCTATGGTATATATTTTGACTGCTATTTGGTGAGTGCAATCTGAATATCCCCACAATGGTGCCATTACTCTGAAGTCTACCTAGGTTAAATATTGGTGAAATTTGATGCAACTCACAATGAATTGCAGCATAATTCTTCACACATTTACAAACTCAAATGAAATAGAGAACAATTTATTTATGCACTTATTAAGGACAAGTTCCCAAAGTTTTCTCAAACAATTTGGTAAGATGAACAGTGTTGAACAATGTTTCTAATGAGATTAAGAATGAAGGAACATGACGTTACAAGTCTGCCACCTGTATCTGCAAGAGATGGAGTAACAGGGAAAGATCCAATATTGACACCTTCAAATGAATGCAATGCTTGCTATTCCCTTAGAGAGAGTGCAATAGCCATGTTCTCCATGGAATCAGTCCTTTGCAACACCAACAGAGACTGGTACAGAACATCTCAAGCATTCCAGTCGAGAATTCTGTTGCTAGCCAACTAATCACTAGGACAAAGGATAAGGCACACTCCACCACGCTGTTGTTCTCACTGTGGTTGCATGATGTCTTAGCTTTGTTCCCAAACTCCTGGATAAGGATTGAGCCACGTCCCATGCCGGACAGTTTTGCCCTTAACCCTTGACTTAAGGTTCCACTCTTGCACAAGCAGGTTACTACTCCCTATCACATAACACCCTACATACAATCAAAGGGGCTATCTTTTGAGCCAATTATCTGCAAGGACTAAATTTTCAAGCCAAACAATATGCAAGGCTATATACAGGACTGCATGAAAAGTACAAAGTTATGGAACTTTTACATAGTACAACCTTAGAGATAATTAATCCTACCTCATTCTTGGGTAATATACAAATGACATATTAACGGTCAAAGGTGTGTTTGCACCAATGAATGGTACCTTGGCCCACCAATTTATTGCCGTTGGGTGACAGACATGAGCCCACAAAAGAGGCCCTGTATGTTGTTTTCTTCCAAACATTAAGCTTGTCGAACTTGCATTCGAACATGAACCTAGTGACTAAGGATATAGATAATATATAGCTCATTAATAATGACTAAGTTTGTCACAATATTCTGCCAAAGCCTACTAATAACCCAACTAAGATTTTCCCTGTCTAAAATTGTGATCACCCTCTGAGAACTGTTCTCCAAGAAAGCCAGATGTTACTCATATGTTTCTACGTCATCCAAGAACAGAATTTTCAAAATTCAATTCGTTAAAGGCAGTAAAATTACCTGGATAACAAATTTACGTTAAGACTCTTGGGAAACTACAGATGTTTACTTATGTTTCTATGTCATTCCAGAAAATAAATTCCACAAGTTCAATCATTAAAGCACAATCAAATTATCTGGTGAGCAAATTTATGTAAAGCCTATTGGAGAACCACTCAATCCATATAAATATAGAAGGTCATAACAACAAAACAAGATATTACCATCACAAACATGTCTGAAAGCCAAAGCTGCTGCAGTTGAAGAATCTTCTGATGTACTCATCGCCCTTGTTAAAATTTCTATTATTGAGGGCAGAAATGATGATGCACTAGGTGCACTACCTAGCCACTTTGAATAAGCTCCAATTGTTAAACAGGCTGCATCCACTTTCCAAGTATCTCAGAGAAAAATATGCTAAAATGCTTGCACACTACTGTTTCATCATTACATATTTTAGTGCATAAATGTTACAATGTATGAAGACCATTACAAATATAACACACGTCTAGATTGCTGGATATCAATCTAAAAAATTAGTAGACAATTAAAGTTTACGATTACCCATCTGAAGAAGCTGAGACTAAAATATTAGTAGACAATTAAAGTTTACAATTACCCGTCTGAAGAAGCTGAGACTGCAGTGGTAGCTTCGGTAGGAAACCTATTACCTGCACAATAAGAATCTATATTCAGTAGTGTGCATCCAAATCCTATATATTAATAGAATATAAATACTTGTTTAAAGCTTGCATTAAAATAATCATCCCATTTCTTTGAATGTAGTCATCTAGCACTGTCAAAATGAACATAACCAAAATAAATTCATGCAATCCATCCTGCAAAGGATTTAGATTTGCTCAACAAGATGCTTTGTATGTAATGACAATCATAGCCCATCTTTCTTATTATAAGTTTGAGACCAGAACACACAAACCTATGCTTAGATTTGGAGTAGGATGCATTACTAATGTCAGTATCTAGAAGAGGAACAATTTTGTGTGTGTGCTTTATGATCATGAACTGCAACTATCTATTAGTATTCCTTTCTAAGAGGGTCTTAGAAGAGGAACAATTTTGTGTGTATGCTTTGTGATCATGAACAGCAACTATCTATTAGCATTCCCTTCTAAGAAGGTTTTAGTGGGCACTGCAATAACTTCTGGTTCCAACTCTAACTAGTGTGTGGGTTATTGATTTATGGCCCCAACCTGCTCTGCCATATGCATCCTGCCCAATACAATATCATGGATGTAGCTCAAAAGTTACCTAAGATAAGATAATTCTATTAATGTCCTGGGATGACCAAAGTAGGCCAATGCGACTTGTCAAAAAGAGCTGTGAATAAAAAAACTACGGTAATAAGAAAAATAAAGGAGGGAAAAAAAGAAGAAAAAAGAAAAAAAAACAAATAAAAAAAAAAAAAAACAAAAAAAAAAAAAAAAGAACTGCACCAAAGATGACCAAAGTAGGCCAATGGGACTTGTCAAAAAGACCTGTGAATAAAAAAACTACAATAACCCACACCATTATGGAACAATTATATGGCATTAAATTACAGCCTTGAGGGTTGGACAAAAGGTAGGTTAAACCCTAACATGTTAAAAG
Organism: Wollemia nobilis; assembly: GCA_028583015.1. Taxonomy (NCBI): domain Eukaryota; kingdom Viridiplantae; phylum Streptophyta; class Pinopsida; order Araucariales; family Araucariaceae; genus Wollemia; species Wollemia nobilis. The sequence continues at coordinate 3,430,448 of JAQPPZ010001340.1, forward strand.
TAATGATAAAGAGAGAGCCAGCAGCCGCTCAAGAGTGAAAGAGAGAGAGAGAGAGAGAGAGGCACCAATACTAATCTGTAGTGAGAATCAAAGTAGAAGCATAGTCATCGTAATCACCAAACATCCCAAAAGGACCAACACAAGATCTAATGATGCTCCAAGACAATGGCCAAGACTAAGGGGGTCTAGCTGGATAATCCTGGGAGGACATGGAGTTCAACCCCTGCAGATGCTTCTAACATCCATGGTCATGGAACTAATAGAAGAGGATAGGATATTGGTAAGCTATATTTGCCTGCAACTCTTGGGTACATGAGGGGTGGCCAAAACTGGGTGTCAGAGAACTGTAATCCTGTCCACATGCAAGAAGAAAAAAGCATTGAAGCCTTAGTAGCCACTCTCATTTGCAGAAAAGGACTCAAAGATCTGTCATTAACATTCTAGAGAGGTGTAGCATCAAATGAACACTTATCACTCTTGACAATAGAAATAGGGTGAAAGAATGAGGTGATTAATTGAGTGGTCGATCTCCCCTACAATAACAGACATTTCCCAATCGTATAGAGCCAAGCATCGCTGGTCAAGACAGCCAAAGAAAGTGCCAAACAATCCACCTGAGTCTCTATACAAGCTTGCATTCAAATAATCATCCCATTTCTTTGAATGTAGTCATCTAGCACTGTCGAAATGAACATAACCACAATAAATGCATGCAATCCATCCCTAGAAAGGATTTATATTTGTTCAACAAGATGCTTTGTATCTGGGTTCCACGGGGACGCATCCCCCCATCCCCTGCGTCCCCGGGGACAAGGGACGGCATGGGGGACGTTTCCCCCCGTCCCCCTTTTGGGGGACGGCAGGGCAGCCGTCCCAGGTGGCTGTCCCTAAGACGTCCCTTTTTAGGGGACGTCCGCCGAGGACACCCAGCCATCCCCAGCGTCCCCGGGGACGCCCAGCCGTCCCCCATGGCTGGGCGTCTCATGCCCAAAAAAAAAAAAAAATGATACAAACTTAAATTAAAAAAAAAGGGCTGTCATATTTGAACAGTTAGGAGTAACTGTCATTGCTTACATGGTGGGAACTGAACAATGGTGGTTGTCAATGTTTAAATATTACTTTAGTGATTGGACAGCAGTGCAGAATTGCTAGAGACTGAACAGTAAAGCTGTCTTGCTTTTATAATTTATATTGAGGGCTGTAAACTGATGACTGTCTTGATTGACCATTGATGGCTGAAAAAATAGATAACTATCTTGCCTGAACAGAGAAAAGTGAAAACCAATGACTATCTTGCTTGAACATTGATGGCCAAAAAGTAAAAACTGAGAACCGTCTTTGTTTGAACATTGGTGACTGAAAAAAATTTAAAAAATGGTCTTTGCTTGAACATTGGTGGCTTTAAAAATGATGATTGTTATTGTTTGAATGTTAAAAGCTGAACAGTGTGGCATTCATTACTTGAGCAATAGCAACTATTTTGGTTGACTGTTAGAGATTGCACTTGATATCCTTGGCTGAACCTTCAAGTTACATTTGTTGAAATGGCTGCACTCAGTAATAGGCTAATAGCTGAGTTCATTTCAGATTGAAACATGTTTTAAGAACATGCATACTTTTTAGGTTTTTAGTATTTTTCATTTTTGTTGTGTGTAGAATTTGTAGATTATTCTAAATTTCTAAAAAAAATTATAGTATTATACCAACCGTCCCCCAACCGTCCCCTAAAATCGGCCTGCCGTCCCCGAAACGCGTCCCCCCATCCCCCCGTCCCCCAGGCTCGTGGAACCTTGCTTTGTATATAATGACAATTATAGCCTGTCTTTCTTATTATATGTTTGAGTCTAGAACATACAAACCTATGGTTAGATTTGGAGTAGGATGCATTGTTAATGTCAGTATCTACAAGAGGAACAATTTTGTGTGTATGCATTGTGATCATGAACTGAAACTATCTATTAGCATTCCCTTCTAAGAGGGTCTTAGAAGAGGAACAATTTTGTGCTTATGCTTTGTGATCACGAATAGTAACTATCTATTAGCATTCCCTTCTAAGCGGGTTTTAGTGGGCACAGCAATAACTTTTGGTTCTAACTTCTAACTCTGACCAGCGTGTGGATTATTGATTTATGGCCCCAACCAGCTCTGCCATATGCATCCTGCCCAATACAATATCATGGATGTAGCTCAAAAGTTACCTAAGATAAGAGCTGTCAAAAAGTCCTGGGATGACCAAAGTAGGCCAATGCGACTTGTCAAAAAGAGCTGTGAATAAAAAAACTACGGTAACCTGCACCAAAGATAACTAGAGTAGGCCAATGGAACTTGTCAAAAAGACCTGTGAGTAAAACAACTACAGTAACCCGCACCAAAATGGATCAATTATATGGCATTAAATTACAGCCTTGAGGGTTGGACGCAAGATATGTTAAACCCTAACATGTTAAAAGTAATGATAAAGAGAGAGCCAGCAGTCGATCGAGAGAGAGAGAGAGAGAGGGGCACCAATACTAATCTGTAGTGAGATGCAAAGCAGAAGCATAGTCATCATAATCACCAAACATCTCAGAAGGGCCAACACAAGATCTAATGATGCTCCAAGAGAATGGCCAAGACTACGGGGGTTTAGTTGGATAATCCTAGGAGGACATGGAGTTCAACCCCTGAAGATTCTTCTAACATCAATGGTCATGGAACTAATAGAAGAGGATAGGAAATCGGTAAGCTACATTTTCCTGCAACTCTTAGGTACATGAGGGGTGGCCAGAACTGGGTGTCGGAGAACTGTAATCCTGTCCTGTCACATGCAAGAAGAAGAAGAAAGCACTGAAGATAAACAAGAATTAGCAACTCCCTCAAATCTTGTAATAAACAAGACACCTGAAGATAAAATGTTCATCCCCAACTCTCCAAAAGAGCAAAGACAACATACCCTATCCTCTCAAGGAATATGGTGGTCTGTCTCCATATGCAACTAATGTGAGTACACTCTAAGATGACCAAGAGGATCCTGAGGCTATGTGTCCAATGTCACTAAATATAATCAGGACAAGTAATAATGCCATTCTCAATCCTCATGAAATGTTTAGCACAGAAGGTCAACATAGGACTACGAGGCTGAGATGGAGCAACCCAAGTGATCTGAATATACTGCCGATAAACATCAGCTCTAGCTGCTTGATTAATCACCTTATTATTAGGAAGAAGGAAGGGACAACCATTTAAAGAGCATTTGAATGGACGTAATTGATCTATATAGATGCCAACTGACTGTAGAAGATAAATAACTTCCTGAATACCATCCACGATGATGACCTTAAGTGATCCTAAATCCTTTCTGACAAGCAGAGTACTCCATCCTAAGAGAGTACAAATGGCTACACAGTGTTTTGGAGAGATTAAATGGCATGCACTCGAGAAAGAAAGTAATTAAAAACTAAAACGCATCGCTGAAAGAGTATAAACAGGTCATCCACTTATAAGCTCACACACATGGTTGTGTCATCTACATCTTACAACAAATTCTGCTCATCAGCAGCAAAATGTTTATATATAATCATAAATCATCAGTCTAGGGCTCGCATGCATGCATTCATATAGAATATGATATGTAACTTAGGACAAAGTCATTGCATAAAATCAGCAACAGTTAGTAGTGAATCCCTTGGATTAGAGACCAATGGTAGCAAGTAAAAGAGACAGTTGTAATTGTATGATATGCTGAGAGTCAAGGCATGGCTGAAACATACAACTTCTTTTGCATCTCATTTTTAACCACATTTTTTGCATTTAACTTGTTGCAATTATCCTTTATTTGTGCATCTAAGTTGCCTGATTTGATTTCATGTTTGAGTTCAGCAAGGATAAAATCAGGGAAAGTCACCACTAGGAAGACTGGTTATAAAATTCGCCACTAACATCCAAAAACAGAAATAGATATGTTTAATTAGATTAAACATCTAGGTGAAGAGCAATGCTTTCCTACAAGAAAAGATACAAGAGAAAGAGAGAGAGTATTTACTTTTTTTTTCTTGATTCAAAGAAATAATTGTTAATTGACTGCTCATTTCATAAGAAAACAGTAAATTAAAATGATGTCCATGTGATTCAAATCATCATACTGATCAAATAAATTCAACTTCGAACTTGCATTCTCACGCACATCAAATAAAATTCACCTAACTTGTTGAAGAAGTTCATGGAAAGATTAAATTTGCTGAATTTCGAATTTCATTGATGTTTTTTAGTGAACCACACAACATAGCTGTGCATTAAATACAAGAAAATTGAAACTGAAACTGAAATATGCTGATGACTATGATAGCTTCAAATGTCCCTTGAGGTTATAATAGTCTATCAGACCTATAAATTTGCTCAATTTTGAAGATCCTTTTGTTTCTCATAGCTGACCAGATTCTACAAAGTGTTAAAGAATATTTGTAAAGGTGTTTCAATATTCATAGAAACGGTGTAGGTGACTAAACCAACGGGGTGCCAGCTAAGGCACCACCACGGTGAGTCACCTCGTCAAGCATGTGCATTTTGTATTTATTCATAGTGGTTTTGTCGTATGTGTCATGGGTTGTGGCATGTGTGTGTGTGATGCCAGCATATGCAATAAAATATGTTGTCTAGGGGTACTTTCAAAGTTTCGTGTATGTGGTTATGCATCAATTGCACAATGGCTAGGTGGTTGCATCCGCTTTAACACCCTTGCTTGTTGTATATGTTCATTACAAAGCCAAAGAAGGATGAAGACATTCAATCTTATATTTGTTGCCTTAAGGAGTTGATTGGCAAGATGGAGAATCAACCTGCCAATTGTTTGAAAAAGTGATGGTTCATGGATAAACTTCTTTCAAAATTTTGAAAGAAGATGATAGTGGTATTACACATCTTACCAGGAAGCCTTTGATAATGCAATGGATTTGAAAGTGAAATGAAGAAGTTAGATGGAGGAAGTCAGAGTTGGGTAAGAAGCAACTTCAACAGCGACAATGATAATGACAAAGTTGAGAAAGTCGAAGCATCAAATGAGGTGCAAGATGCACAAGATGAGAGAAAAGAAAGGAAAAAGAAAAATGTGATGTGTGGTGTCAGACACAAGCGCCAATTGTCCAAAGCAAAGCTACTGCAATATCTGTGAAGTATACAGCCATTCAATGTCAGAGTGCTTGTTCGGCTATCAAGAGCAAAAAGCATCAGATGTTAGCACTTTAGAAGGAAACCCCTAAAAAGCCTAGCAGCTTAGAAGGTGGAGGTGATGCGACAAGCTACAACTACCACAGTAGCTGTCACAGAAAGGAAAATAGCAGTTAGGCTGGTACAAAGAATGTGGATAACTGCATTCAACATGACATGGTTGGGAGATCGATCATATAGTGTTGCAAAAGATAGAGGGAGGACACTTTGAATGCAATTGCCCTAATGTTACAAGCGCTAGCATGCAGATGATGCATAGATAGTGTAGGTCAAGCAACCATGAAGAAGACAATTTTCCAAAGAAAGGAGGGAGCAACAAGAAAGTCAGATTTTGATATTCACGGACCAAGATCCGGAACAAAACATATTCTCATAGTAACTTGGGCCCAGGTGAACAAGAAGGCAGTGTATGTTGAACCATCCATGGAGCGAAAGAGATGGCAGGAAGCCCAACTGATACTGAGAGAGAAACAGAGAAGGAATATGATGAGTGGGACAACCAAAGTAGAATGATGATTGTAACTACATCTGACAAACCGTCAACATCGCATAGCTTGACCATGCAACTCTTGCAGTCAAGCATACCAGTTACAATGGTGACTCTATTAAGGATGGTGCTTGGCATGCACAAAACTTTAGGATAACTGGTACACTGGTCAAGAAAAGAGGAGAGGAATTGTGTCATTGCCACTGAGAACAATATCACAGGACTAATTTATCAAACTAGTCATACTGATAATAAATGCCCACAGGCGGTCAGCACTACTGCATATAGATATATCGGGCCATATGTTAATACACATCATAATTGATACAAGTTCAAGTGTATATGTGCTTCCATAACGAACATGGAGAGAGTTGTATGTACCAACCTTGTGGCCAACAAATTTCCAAATGTTGGAAGCTGATTAATATGGCATCAAAATTAAAGGCATGCTAACAGGACAGAAGGCCACCATTGTTGAGCAGTCCATATTGGACTTCATGGTAATCATTGAGGGAAGCTAAGGATGGCAAAGGTAGACCACAATTGGGAGAAAGACTAAATAACATTAAAAAGGGATACCATGAGTACAAAGTACCATGAGTGATGTTTCTACTTTCAGCAACAAGAAGAAGCAAAAACTCAACATGGAACGAACTGAACAAAGTGTTTTCAAACCAGAAGAGTGCACGAAGGATAAAGCACACTCTGAAAACAGTCTCCTCCATTCCTCCAATTACAAATGGAGGACTACGAAGCATTTCAACTTACATGCCTATGCTTGCACGTCGATGAGGACAAGGACATGGACGGGAAGGGGAGAACAGCTATGCTTGACACATTTGAAGTGGGCAAGACTTTCAATGTTGCTACCAATAAGATGGAGACAACAAACATATATCTAGTGGAGGACGAGAAGTCATCTTTCCTTCCCAAACTTTGCAAAATACAATGTTGGCAAGACCCAAAAAGGCGAAAAGCCAATGCATCCATTCAATGCAGCTTAGATGACTGAGGAACCTGACACCAAGTAGAAGGGACCGCCTATGGTGTAAACCTCGAAGAGCCAGGTGAGGAAACGATTTCCTGCTGTGGGAATGACTGGGATCTAGTTTTGAAGACATTCAAGTTTAGAATATTCATGGAGTATAAAGAGGTTTTCCGTGGAGCTATAAGGACCTCACAATTATTCTACCTAAGTTCTAGGTCCATCAAATATCATTCATTCCAGGAGTGTAGCCAGTAAGGAAGAAGTATTACCACATAAACTGGAACTACGCAGCATTGGTATATGTGGAAATCGAGAAGATGTTGGATGTGGGCATCATATTTGAGCTGATCGTTAGTGATTGGGTGACACAAATCACTATAAGTTTGAAGCATGAAAGTGCATCAGTTCAAAATCTATGTAGACTCTCAAAGTCTGAATGCAATCACTATAAAGGACCCATTTGCTATCCCTTTTACCAAAACAATCCTAGATAAATTGTCGGATACCAAATCTATTCATTCTTGGAAGGATATTTTGGCTACAACCAGCTCAACATAAAATAGGATAATAAGCTAAAAATTACTATTATTGTACAAAACAGAATCTACACATACAATTGAATGACATTCAAGTTGTTCATCTTTGTACAGCTTTCAACAGGGAAGTTTAAGGTCTTTCTTGACAATTGGTCGCTCTACTGACAGATGAAGAATCATCTCAAAGAGCTTGAAGAGTTCATGCAGCTCTGCATGAATGCTTGTCTTTCATTAAATCCCAAGAAATGTAAGTTGTTGGTGTTGTCAACACAAAATTTTGTTGTATTATTTGCATTAGAAGCATGTATAGACTCTTGGGTAGCTTGTTCAAGGAAATTTCAGCTCAATAGCTTCTTCAGGACAATTGTGGCACAGTGCTATTTGGGAAGATTGTTGCGGCTGTTAAGGAATGACGATGTTCCAAACAGAATGTTTGTACAAAATAAGTGCAATAAGAATTACTGATAGGGATAGGTCATGGTAAAAAGTAAAAGTTAATAGTAAAAGTGTTACTGCCATGGTAAATTGTCTTTGTCAAAAGGTCAAGCCTCTTGAGACATGATGTAAATAAATAAATGTATGAAAATATCTAGTAAAATCTTTAGAAAGTGTATGGAAGTCTAATATAGTCAGCTATTGAGATATCATGAGAGAGTCCAAGACAAAAATCTCGAAAAGCATATGATATTTTGACGATCTCGTGTAATTATAAAATATCACCAGAAGATCCAAGAAAAGATGAAAGAGATATAAAGATTATTTGAAATAAAAGGAGAAGTCGAAAAAGGAGATCTCTAGAATAGAGGAGAACCTTCCCCCATCCCCCCAACCAACCCCAATAGGAGGCATGCTGAGCATTTGAGATCTCAAGCAAGTAAGAGTCAAGTAAGAGAGTGAGGGCTAGAAAGCCTAGGTAGCCAAAAGAAGAGTGTATCTTTGTAGAGAGGGTGTTCGAGGGATTGTCTGAGCAAGAGTGTGGGATATGCTCGTTGAGTACGTCCAGATGAGGTGGAGGCTCAATAGGAGGACCAAATCCACCCACTAGAGGCAATCTGGTGAGCTCTTTCTACATTCTTTTCATTGTATATGTGATAAATATATTTTTGTTCTTATTGTGTCAATCCCATGGTGCTATCATTTACAATGTCTCTCCTTGTTCATGCCAATATGTATATTCTATTTGTGTATAAGTCTCGTATGTTAGCATACCATCACCATCGGGAAGGCTGTGTGTCAAAGCAAATGACCATAGCATGAACTTCCGTTTTCCTCACTACAGATTCCATAGCATATTTGATGGAACAAAACATCATCAAGCTGATCTTAACATCAGATCTTAATAGTGAAGATTAAAAGACTTTCTAACATATAACATCTTCTCTCAGAACGTATAAATAGAAAACAGAGAGAAAACAACAGCAAACATAAATGCATTGCCTTTATATCAGGACTGTCAGTCAGCAATGACTTCTATGTGAACATCTCAAATCAAATCTTACCTGTGGCAATATGGTTCTCTCGGATGTAGGTACTGCTCTTGCTATGGCTCGAATACAGTACAAAGCAGCTTCAGTAGATCGCCAATCCCAAGATTCTCTATTCCCAGCAGTACTTGCTGCCTGGTTTACACAGTATCAGTACGCACCATATTAGCAAAACTTGTACAAAAATACTCTGAACTTTAGGAAGGCCTTTATGTTTACCAATACAACAGAGTACACCACCGACTATGCTAAATATAATACCGTGGAAAGAAGCAAATGTGTAACCTGGACCCTGGACAAAAGCTTCTCAATCGGTATGCTATTCAGTCAGTCTGTTAAGCTGATAATATTTTGCCATTACTTCTAAAATGAGAATGATTAAACTGAATTCCAAACAATTGCACCATGTCTATATTATAATTATACACTATAGAAATCCAAAGCATCATAGGCACCATAAACTTAACCTAAAATGCAAAACTTCAGATAACCTAGAAGAGCCGATTTAGCCATCATACAAAATTTCAGCATTACAACCATCTTAAAAGATGGAATTTTTGAAATGTTGAATCTCCTAAAGTCGTAAAATGCAATCACCACTGACATAAACCTATGTTATTCAAACACATTTGAAACTCACCATGTCTCTGAAAAAACTGCCAATGCTTATATTTAACAAACTTACCATAAAATAGCCACTAAAATAGCTAATACCTGAGTGGATAGCAATGCCAAAGACTAAAGCCATTTACATATAAGCAGTGTTAGGAGCAAAGATAGCTGTATGCACTGTATATTCAATACTCCAGTTGATGGAAGTGTTAAGTGTCAAAGTGAGAATCCTAAGAGACTTTATACTGGTGTGTTAAATACACAGTGCTGAGCTCTGGTGCTGTACAGTAATCTTATTTTACTTTTGTGTAGTTTTGTTTATTCACTCTAGTTTGGTGCATCTTGTTAGTATTTTTTTAGCATCAACAGTACACTGTAACAGATTATTTTTTATCAGTTACATTCGCCTATTTTGGTCATTCATGGACACTAATAGAATTATCTTATCTAACTTTTCTGCACTTACAACAGAAGGAATAATTTTATAAAAGTAATAAATATATCTAAATGTTAATTACAGAAAATAGATAAAACAATTTCACTAAGACTGACAAGTTTCATTAGTATAACACCAGCTTGGCATTCATTGCTGCATTTTTTAGTCAGTGTTAGCCTGTTACTGAAGCATGCAGTGCAGCATACGTAGATCTTTGTGTTGATGCTTTTTAGTATAGCAAGATGGAGATTGCAGATTTTCAAGTAGATAATTTTAGATGTTAATGGACTTTCCCTTTTTGGGATCGATAATGTTTACTCACTACTAGTTGCCTGAGTGGTGAATCATTTCTAATTTTCTAGCACACTGTTAAGACAGAGGCTTGGTCTGTTATAGCAGCAGGACGAAAACCACCAAGTTTTGACTCATGCATTTTCAATACCCAGGCATACCTCTAATGTGTATATCACATGACACCTTGAAAACCTAAATAACGAGGATGTTAAAATCTATGAGTAAGTTTGAAATAACATAGTGGAGCCTAAAATAATTTCCAGTACAAGCTCTCTGTGAAGCGGCCCAATATCTCTCAGACAAAACTAGAAGATTTTCTGTGTTGATTTAACATTGCTAGAAATCTGATGAGTTCATTGCCAGACATCCATAGGCATGCCTGAAACAGCCTCATTTCTATTGATTGGTTTCACAGATTTTGTCTAAATGACAGCAAAACATTGCATTCTCCAATATAGATTAGATTTACAGACCTTCGATATCTCCTTGGTCTCACTAAGATTTATCCAATGCAAAAGAACAGTTACACAATGTATCATTAAGGCTGAGTCTGGCACTCATCCTCTTTGCCTTCAAAGCATCTTCAGAAATATTTTTTTAGCTTCGTCGCCTTATATCGATGGGCAGCCACACCTCAGGCCAAGAGAGGTTCCCATATTTGCCTCAGAATGAATTTCCTCTCGGAGCACATCTGGTCATCAATGTGGATAGTACTCAGAAGTCATTTCTCCTCTTTAGTCAGTTGGCATCTCCATTGATCAATCACCTCCATCATTCTCCTTCCCATATTTGCCTCATAATGAATTCCTCTCAGAGCACATCTGGTCATCAATGTGGATAGTACTCAGAAGTCATTTCTCCTCTTTAGTCAGTTGGCATCTCCATTGATCAATCACCTCCATCATTCTCCTGATAAGAAGGTGATTGATCAAGCAGTCAGAGATGATGTTTATCGACAGTATATTCAGATCACTTAGGTGGCTCCATCTCAGCCTCTCAGTCCTAAGTTCACCTTTTACACTAAACATTTCATGAGGATTGAGAATGGTGTTGTCACTTGTCCTAATTATATGCAGAAACATTGGATATACAGCCTCATGATTCCTCTTGGTAAGCTTAAGGTGTGCTCACATCAGTTGCAAGTGAAGACACACCACCGTATTCCTCAAAAGGATAGGGTATGTTTTTTCTGCTCTCTCCTGGAGGTGGAGACTAAAGAACATTTCATCTTTAGGTGTTTTGTTGATTATGAGTGTAATAACCCCGCTATTTACCGCTATTTTTGTCTTGAATAATTTGATACTGCGATGAGTTTTTTGTGGTGCAGGTGCAGGTGAACCTGCGAAGCGGTAGAAGACACCCACCCCTGGCAGAGAGAGAATTGGGAAGCGTCAGGTGAGTGGGATATGATGTTGTGCCTCGTGCACCTTGGCCCGAGGGTACATGGAAGCCCTCCATAGGAATTGCCTTTGAAAGATCATCCTGCTTGTCGATGCATCCATTGCACTCGTATATTTGCATATTGTGTGAATTGCCTTTGCATTGTTTGCATGATATTTGGTTTGTTTGACATTGCTCAAAAAAATAATAAATAAAAAATATATATATAGAAAAAAATAAATAATCATCATCGATATGTATATATAAGAATTCGGAAGGAATATAATAATAAAATATAATAAAAAAATATAAAAATAAATAATAATATATATATACATAGTAATAATAATAATAAGGATACCTTAAGGGAATTAATGGTATAATGTAAAGTAAAAACATTTAGTAAGTGCATACTTTAGAAACAAGCAAGGCACGATCCTATACAACAAACCTAAACTATTGTCTATGAAAATATGAGGAAAGCTATGGCAAAGAACGAAAAAAAAAATAATAATAATAATAATAATAATAATGCCAAATGATATTAATAATTAATAGAGTAAATAAAATACCATTACCATGCTCTCCACACGGGTGTTTGGGATACACTCCACATGGCTAAAGTTAAAAAGTAATACTTGGCAAACGTGTTGATGTGTCACTCAACCGCTACGGAAATACATCTATAAGACAATGAAACAATTGGAAGGAGAATGTCTATCGGTCTATGTGTCATTTCTCTGGTCTGAGCAACTGGTTAAGCTTTGCAGCTTTTGGACTTCGACGGGCTTTGAAACATCGTGACGTTGAGGTCAGAATTTCGCTGCTGTGCTATTCATTGAGAATGTGTTAAAAAATGAATACTGTTGTAATGTTTTTTTAAGTTTACTTGAGTAAGATTGAGTTTTGGAACACCTAGTCCACATGCCATGCAATGGCGGACTCTAGTCAAACCTTAGCAGAGGGTCAATGGCTAGCACTGGCATAATAACGTTGGTCCAAAACTAATGGGTTGGAGAACCTTTACAGGTAAGGATTGAGTTTCCTTATAGTTTGGACAGGGGATACAATGTTCACCCCTTTCAGGTGATATGGGCCCTAGGAGGGACAACCCCACGGCAGGATCTGAGTAAGCTCGAGGAAGGAGTCAAGATCCAATAAGGCAAACTTTTGCGGGAAGTTGGCCGGTCCCGAGCAGTAGAGACACCAGCTGCAGTGGTGATTAGTCTCGAAGTGTAAGATTAAATATGCCTATACTAACATCTAGTTGGGGTAAAAAGCAATAATGTATAGAGTAAATAAAATACCATTACCATGCTCTCCACACGGGTGTTTGGGATACGCTCCACATGGCTAAAGTTAAAAGGTAATACTTGGCAAACGTGTTGAGATGTGTCACTCAACCGCTACGGAAATACATTTATAAGACAATGAAACAACTGGAAGGAGAATGTTTGTCGGTCTGTGTGTGATTCCTCTGGTCTAAGCAACTGGTTAAGCTTTGCGGCTTTTGGACTTCGACGGGCTTTGAAACATCGTGACGTTGAGGTCAAAATTTCGCTGCTATGCTAATCGTTGAGAATGTGTTAAAAATGAATACTGTTGTAATGTTTTTTTAAGTTTAATCGAGTAAGATTGAGTTTTGGAACACCTAGTCCACATGCCATGCGATGGCGGACTCTAGTCAAACCTTAGCAGAGGGTCAATGGCTAGCACTGGCATAATAACGTTGGTCCAAAACTAATGGGTTGGAGAACCTTTATAGGTAAGGATTGCGATTCTCTATAGTTTGGACAGGGGATACAGCGTTCACCCCTTTCAGGTGATATGGGCCCTGGGAGGGACAACCTCACGCCAGGATCTGAGTAAGCTCGAGGAAGGAGTCAAGATCCAATAAGGTGAACTTTTGCGGGAAGTTGGCCGGTCCCGAGCACTTAAGACACCAGTTGTAGTGGTGATTAGTCTCGAAGTGTGAAATTAAATATGCCTATACTAACATCTAGTTGGGTTAAAAAGCAAAGTATTGATGTATAGAACAAAAATTTTTTGTTGAGATTTTTAAGTTGTAAAAGTGGGTTGTGACAGTTGGTATCAGAGCCTAGGTTTGCGAAACCCTGGCTAACATAGTTGTTCTGACAAAATTCTTTAATGCCAGATATGGCAGGTACCTCGCGGAGGGCTAGTATTAATCTGCAAGAGGAGATTGCAGAGGTTCCAAGGAAGGGACCAAGACGACTCATAAAGGAGTCTGAAAGGGTGCAAGTTGCTGAAACACCACGACATGTGGTAAGAAAAGAAAAAGAGCTTGTAGCCGTAAGAGCTACCCAGAATGATGAAAATATGGCTCGTATGATTCATCTCATGCAAGACCAACTAAACCAACAGCGTGAGTAGATGGAGATCTAGAGAGCTCAACTGAGTGAGCATATGGATCAACAACGGGCACAGATGGCCCAACAATAGGAACTGATCACCCAACAACAGAAAGTTATTGAAAACTTAACCCAAAAGAAGGCAACTGGAAATATAAGTGAATTTTTGGAAGGCTCCTCGAGGAGAAAGGTGGGTGAGGAATTGCAAAAAGAGATAAAGAAGTTGGATATCTCTAAATTTTATGGAAGTGGAGATGGCGAAACTGCTATTAATTGGTTGAGTGAAGCCGAAGGGTATTTTGCAATTCAACCCCTTTGCTCCGAATCAAAAACTACTTGGGCGGTAGCACATTTAGAGGGTGTTGCGAGGGATTGGTGGACTACATACAAGAAAGTTACTCAGAAAGAAGCATCATATATACCTTGGGAGGAGTTCGTAAGGGAATTCAAAAACCGCTTCCTTACTGAACAATTTTATATTGAAAAACATGGAGAATTCACCAATCTACGACAAGGCAATATGACGGTAATTGAGTATTACCAGAGATTTGTGCAACTTCTTAAGTATGCCCCAGAATTTGATGGACAGGAGAAGTTTAAAGCACATAAGTTTGTTATGGGACTACATCCGAAGTATAGTCAACCGATGGGTAGAAAAGTACCCCAAACACTGTCAGTTGCTTATGATGCCGCTCGATATGAGGAGTCAAGCCAAAAAGAGGTAAAGGCTTTTTACCAGCAGGAAAGAGATAACTCAAAGAAAAGAAGGTATCCTGAACAGAACCGAGGCATGGATCAGAATAGGAAGTACAGAGATAGGGGTCACTACCGAAATGATAACAGGAACAAGAATAGAAACCAGGGATACAAAGGGCAGTCAGACCGAAGGAATATTCAAGAAAAGAAAAATATCAGTAGAGAACAAGGCAAAAATGGCAACCAAAATAAGGATGGTGGTAAACAAAAGAATGATGGACCAAACGCATGCTATGCGTGCGGGGCACTAGATCATTTCTCCAGGCAATGCCCAAATAGAGCAGATCGTAGAAATCCCACTAAGGAAGCACCGCACATAATTTTTGCTGCCACAGGTAACCCTAACCTTATGGGGTAAACTACTCCATTTTTGACTAAAGGAAAATTAGGCAAAAGAGATGTAAACATTTTAATTGATAGTGGTGCTACAGATAGTTTCATTTCAAATAGTATTTTGAAGGAGATACCTGTTAAACCTGGGGTTATGGCAAAAGGGTGGCATGTCGAGTATGGCTCAAGATAAACTTACTTAGTCGACCAGTGTCTATTTGACCCACAAATAGAGATACCTCAAGGAAAAATCAACTGGCACCTGTATGTGGCACCTTTGCATGCATTTGACATAGTCTTAGGAGTAGATTGGCTAAAAGCTCATAAGGCATTACTGAACCTTGAGGAAAGGTGGTTGGATTATACGGATAACGCTAATCGGTGAATTCGTATCCACTGCAATCGAACATCTCTTGAGCCCCATTTAATGACCACCATGCAAGTCAAGAGAGCTTGGAGAAAAGGATGTAAATTGTATGTGGTTAAAATGAACAAAAAGGAGGAAACTGACTCAAGTTCAGCATTATTTCAACAATATCCAGTATTAGGTGAATTTAGGGATGTCTTTCCTGAAGACTTGCCTGGACTACCTCCAAAAAGGGAATTTGATTTTTCAATTGAGCTTATGCCAGGAGCAACTCTAGTAGTCCGAACCCCTTATCGTATGAAACCACTTGAGTTGCAAGAACTTAAAACTCAACTTCAAGATTTACTAGAAAAAGGGCACATCAAACCAAGTGTGTCACCATGGGGAGCACCGGTCTTATTTGTCAAAAAAAAGATGGTTCCTTGAGATTATGCATTGATTATAGGATGCTTAACAAGATGACCATCAAGAATAAGTATCCCTTGCCCAGAATTGATGACCTGTTTGATCAGCTAAAGGGAGCTACAATTTTTTCTAAGATTGACCTTCGGTCAGGATACCATCAATTGAGAATTCGGGAAGAAGATACTTATAAGACTGCCTTTCGAACTCGATATGGTCATTATGAGTTCACAGTCTTACCATTTGGTTTAACTAATGCACCAGCTGCATTCATGAACCTGATGAACAGTGTGTTCCGAGAATAGTTAGACCGATTTGTGCTTATATTTTTAGATGATATATTGATTTACTCCCGAAGCAGAGAGGAACATGATGAGCACATGAGGATAGTGTTAGAAGTTCTTCAGAAAAACCAATTATATGGAAAGTTATCCAAATGTGAATTCTATACACCACAAGTGCAATACTTGGGACATATTGTCTCAACTGAAGGAATAGTCGTAGATCCCAAGAATATTGAGGCTATAATAGGTTGGCCAGCACCAACTAATGTGTCAAAAGTAAGAAGTTTTATGGGAATGGTTGGTTACTATCGACGATTTGTTAAGGGGTTTTCAAAAGTTGCATTTTCCATTACCAACCTGCAAAGGAAAGGAAAAACATTTAGATGGACTACTCAGTGTGAGGAGGCCTTCAGAACCCTTAAGGAAAAATTGACAACTGCACCAATATTGAAAATACCCGATCTAAACAAATCATTTACAGTTTGCACTGATGCCTCATTGGAAGGATTAGGTGGTGTGTTGATGCAAGACGAGGCCGTGGTAGCATATGAGTCCAGAAAACTCAAGAAACATGAGATAAATTATGCTACACATGATTTGGAACTGGCAGCAGTGGTTCATGCCCTTAAAATTTGGAGGCATTATCTGCTAGGAAAGCCCTTTGAGCTTAAGACTGATCACCAGAGTTTGAGATATATCTTTACTCAACCATTGCTAAATGCCCGACAACACAGATGGATGGAATTTTTGGCTGAATATGATTTTGGTATTGAATATATCAAGGGAAAATAAAATAAGCTGGCAGACGCTCTCAGTAGAAGAAGACATATAACTGCTCTCACAACATGTCAGTATGGGCTGAAGGAACAAATCATGGAGATGCAGAAGGATGATGAGTTCTGCAAACTATGTCGTAACAAGGTTGAGCATGAACCAAATCGGCATAGAGATTACAGTGTTAAGCAAAATCTGGTATATTTTTGAGATAGAATAGTGGTACCCAACAATGAAGGGCTTAAAAGAACTATTTTACAAGAAGCTCATTATGCTCCTTATTTTGCACATCCAGGGGTAGTCAAAATGAGGGAAAACTTGAAGAAAGACTATTTCTGGCCCGGGATGAAGAAAGATATAGTTCAATTTGTTGCAAGATGCCTCGAATGTCAAAAGGTCAAGGCAGAACATCAACATCCTGGTGGAAAATTATATTTGTTTGAAGTACCAGAACACAAGTGGCAAGTAATATCTATGGATTTCATTGTGGGTCTTCCAAAAACCCGATTCCAACATGATGCAATATTTGTAGTGGTGGATAAGTTAACCAAAGTGGCACATTTTATACCAGGTAGTGTGCGTGATGATGCTTCTGCTATAGCACAAAAATTTGCATGAGAAATTGTGAGATTGCATGGATTTCTTGAAGTAATCATTTCAGATAGGGACTCACGATTTACTTCTAAGTTTTGGTAAGCTTTGCACCGAGCCTGGGGAACTAGGCTCAACATTAGCACTGCTTATCATCCAGAGATGGATGGACAGACCGAGAGGGTCAATCAAGTGCTTGAAGACATGCTACGCATGTATTGTATGGACCACCAGAGCAAATGGGAAGATTATCTCTTCCTGGTGGAATTTGCTTATAATAACAACTATCATACCACGTTGGGCATGGCCCCTTTTGAGGCCCTATATGGGCGAAGGTGCAAGACACCATTAACGTGGGATAATTTGGATGATCGAGAGGTGATCGGTCCTGAAGTTGTAAGGCAAATGGAGAACCAACTTAAAGAAATTCGCCAACGACTACGTGAAGCCGTTGATCGTCAGAAAAGTTATGCTGGCCTTAAAAGAACACCCCGTGAATTTGTCGTTGGTGATTAGGTCTTTCTTAGAGTCAAGCCTACCAAAAGCTCCATTAAATCCACCAAATTAAGTCCTAGGTTTGTCGTTTCGTTTGACATAACTGCCAAAATCAGTCTTGTTGCCTACCAGCTCGCACTGCCACCGAACTTGTCAAAAATCCACAGTGTTTTCCATGTGTCCCTTCTTCGCAAATATATAGCTGACCCATCTCATATTTTGGATGTATCTCACTTGCAGACGTCGGACCCGCAGCTCATTGAGGTTCGACCAGTTAAGATTTTGGGCTTAGAACCAAACAACTTAGGAAAAGGACTGTGGAGCAGTGCAGGGTCCAGTGGGACCATTACTCTGAGAAGAATGCCACCTGGGAGGATGTTGTTGTCATGAGAAATCAATTTCCTTATTTATTTGAAAATTAAAAAAAAAACAAAAGACAATTGCTATACTTGAATATGATATGATATTTTGTGTTGATTTACTGATGTAACTAGAATGTAAAATTGTGTTATACATATGAACAGATGGTTAATATATGTTTTTATATTGAAAACAAGGGAGTATGTATTTATATTCCTAGCTAACACAGGGACTGTATTAATTCTTAGGGGGGAAGTATGTAGAAACCCTGCTATTTACCGCTATTTTTGTCTTGAAGAATTTGATACTGCGATGAGTTTTCTGTGATGCAGGTGCAGGTGAACCTGCGAAGCGGTAGAAGACACCCACCCCTAGCGGAGAGAGAATTGGGAAGCGTCAGGTGAGTGGGATATGATGTTGTGCCTCATGCACCTTGGCCCGAGGGTACATGGAAGCCCTCCATAGGAATTGCATATAAAGATCATCCTGCTTGTCGATGCATCCATTGCACTCGTATATTTGCATATTGTGTGAATTGCCTTTGCATTGTCTGCATGATAATTGTTTTGTTTGACATTGCTCAAAAAATAATACTTAAAAATATATAAATATATAAAAATAACAATAATCATAATCAATATGTATATATAGGAATTTGGAAGGAATATAATAATAAAATATAATAAAAATATATAATAATATAAAAATAAATAATATATATATATACATAGTAATAATAATAATAAGGATACCTTAAGGGAATTAATGGTATAATGTAAAGTAAAAACATTAAGTGCATACTTTAGAAACAAGAAAGGCACGATCGTATACAACAAACCTAAACTATTGTATATGAAAATATGAGGAAAGCTATGGCAAAGAACGAAAAATAATAATAATAATAATGTCGAATGATATTAATAATTAATAGAGTAAATAAAATACCATTACCATGCTCTCCACACAGGTGTTTGGGATACGCTCCACATGGCTAAAGTTAAAAGGTAATACTTGGCAAATGTGTTGAGATGTGTCACTCAACCGCTACAGAAATACATCTATAAGACAATGAAACAATTGGAAGGAGAATGTTTGTCGGTCTGTGTGTCATTCCTCTGGTCTGAGCAACTGGTTCAGCTTTGCGGCTTTTGGACTTCGACGGGCTTTGAAACATCGTGACGTTGAGGTCATAATTTCGCTGCTATGTTATTCGTTGAGAATGTGTTAAAAAATGAATACTGTTGTAATGTTTTTTTTAAGTTTACTTGAGTAAGATTGAGTTTTGGAACACCTAGTCCACATGCTATGCGATGGCGGACTCTAGTAAAACCTTAGCAGAGGGTCAATGGCTAGCACTGGCATAATAACGTTGGTCCAAAACTAATGGGTTGGAGAACCTTTACAGGTAAGGATTGAGATTCCTTATAGTTTTGACAGGGGATACAGCGTTCACCCCTTTTAGGTGATATGGGCCCTAGGAGGGACAACCCCGCGCCAAGATCTGAGTAAGCTCGAGGAAGGAGTCAAGATCCAATAAGGCAAACTTTTGCGGGAAGTTGGCCGGTCCCGAGCCCTAGAGACACCAGTTGCAGTGGTGATTAGTCTCAAAGTGTAAGATTAAATATGCCTATACTAACATCTAGTTGGGGTAAAAAGCAAAGTATAATGTATAGAACAAATTTTTTTTGTTGAGATTTTTGAGTTATACAAGAGGGTTGTGACAGTGAGATTCCAGGGAGGTACTATTACTTGTATAGAGACTTGGTTAGATGGCTTGCCACCTTTTTCGGCTGTCCTAACTAGAGATGCTTGGTTTTGTACCTTCAAGAAGTTGTCACTCTTCGACAGCAGTTATTATAGGGGAGATCAACAACCACTCACCCTTTCTCTGTTGTCGAAAGTAACAAGCATTCAATTGAAGATATAGTTGTCCAGAATGTTAATGACAGATTTGTGTGCCTTGTCTACATACGAAAGTGGCTGCTAGTGCTTCAGTCCTTTCTTCCTCTTGCATCTGGCAGAATAGGACTTCAATTGTCCAACGTGGGTTTTGGCCACCCCTAACATAATGAGGAGTTGCATATAGATGCAGCTTACCCGTTTCCTATCTTCTTCTATTAGTTCATTGGCCATGGATGTTAGAATATTTTTGAGGGGTCAAACTCCATTTCCTCCCATTATTATCCAACCAGGCCTCCTGAGTCCGTTTCCTATTTCTCCTGGGAGCATCATTAGATCTTACGCTATCCCTTTTGGGATGGTTGGTGATGATGACAACTGTGCTTCTACTTTGCATCCCACTACAGATTAGTGGGGGCGCTTAGATCCAATAGAGCACTTTTCTGTTTCTTTTTTTTACCTTGACTGCTGACTCTCTGTTCATCATTACTTTTAGTATTTTAGGGTTCACTATGTTTTCTTATCTTATCTAAACCCCATAAGATGGACCATAAATTTTTAGAGAAATTCCTTATCCATATGTTCTGTATGAAGATAGAACACTCGCATTTTTACAATCTCTACATCCATGTTTTCTTAATCTGAATACATTGCCAATTTAGAGATAACATAGGAGATTCCAATCATCATTGGCATTGCTAGTTATCATCAAGAGTCTGAAAGACTGTGAGTTATTAAGATAACTCTATTAATGTCCACAGATGGCCAAAGCAGGCCAACAAGAGTCATTGAAAAGAGCTGTTACAATAACCTAAAAGTCAGCACTACAATACTTTGGAACTGCGAATGCAATTAATCAGCATGCAACTGCAATCATCTAGAAGTGTAAACAAACTTCTAATCACTGAATTGATTGTGAACCACAGCCTATGAAATAATGATATCAAATATTAAAAATTATATAGAACAAGAAGCAATGAAATAAAAATAGAACAGCATGGTGCACATCCCCTGAATGCCAGTAAATTGACAGTTATTCAGGGATGCGAGGGACACCAACAATAAAATTAAAAAGTGATCCTCACACTCTTACTATGTAGGCAGCAAATAAAATGAGATTAAAAGAGTGCCAAACTAAATTAAAACTCGCATCTTTCTTCTTTGATGATATACACAAGTTGTACCCCCTTTCATGTCATAATGGGATTAAGGGAGTGCCAAACAAAATCAAAATTGACATCTTTCTTCTTTTATGATATACACAAGTTGTACCCCCTTTCATGTCAATAGGGGTATTCAAGATACAAACAGATTAAATATGTTAGAGATGGATGGTTTACACACTAGAAGGTACATGTTCCATTTAACTATAGATTTTATGCTTTGAACTTTGCATGATACTAGTTCACACTTTAATGGTAGTTTATTAATTGGTAGCAATTTTGGTCTCCTTGAGAACGCAATGGTTGGAAGGAAACGTGATGGTCAATTGTTTTGGTAGATGTTACTGGTCGAAGTGACCATGTAGCAAGCAATGTTGTAGTTCATTATGTGACAGTTGTATCACACTAGTGATTGTTTCTCCCTTTTAGAACCTTTGTTGTTTAGAATACTGTTGACTTTGGCAGTAAATTTGCATAGTGTAAGTAGAGTTTGTCCATTCCTTTGCTTGATGGATAGTGAACTGGATTGGTGGTTACCCCTAGAGTTTGAGTCAGATGTTCGTTATAAGTGTCTATCTGCTCTATTCTTAAAGGGGTATACACAAATCAGATTCTGATAATGATGTTGGCACTTGCTTAATGGTTAGTCTTTGGGGGTCCATCTTGCAGTCAAAGACGGATTCTCTTTTGGAGTTTGATCAGCTTGGGACAAACACTGTAGGTGATTCATGTGGAATTAGTGATATATTATACTCAGTCAAACATTTTCAGTAGTTGCAGCAACTACAATCTTCTAGATTTGAGAATTAATTGGTTGATTGCTAAGGTTTATTGAAGATAGGACAGCTCCAATGATGTCTTATTGGATGAACTCCTTTCTTATTCCCTGTGGAGGTTTGCTAAGGACAGGCAGCTCCAAATTTCCAATAATACCTGTTTTCAGTATGGGATATCTTTTCTTGGGTTTCAGATTTTTAAAAGAGACTTGAAATTGATCATTTGAACTTTGTCATTTAGTCATTTGGATATAGGGAATCACCAATAGCTTATGACAGATGTGGTTGCTGGATCTGAACATGCAGAAGTGTCACAGCACAAGTATTCGATCATGGACAGATATTTCCAAGTCATTGCAGAGGCTTGAGACACATTTAATCACTGTCAAAAGCACTACAGTCAGACTTGGATTGTGTATTGCCAGATGGAGCAAAGGTTGTTTGACTCATCTCAGATTGACCATATCTCAGGATTGGTTGATGAGTTGCAGAACTGATATAAGGATTGAATTCAGGATTCATATCAGAGTCTTTGGATTGATTAAAGATTCTCCTAGAAATGATTGGCTCAGTTGACTGTGAGGAGGATCAAAGTTTCTTGATAGCCAAGTTTATAGCTCGTCTAGAGTTGTTTATCTTGATTATTATATTCATGGTCTACTCTGATTTACTCCTGTATTGAAGCTTAACTTTGAAGGGGAAATGTTAAAATATGTATAAGCCACAACTGTACTTATAATAAAATTAGCAAATTTAAATAAAGATCGAATTTTGTCAAAATTTAAGACTAACTCCGATAAAATCGCTGGTTTGGAGCAACCTGCATTGAGACATTGTTGAATCTTAGGTGTGTAAATGTGAAGTTGAAATGTTACAATGTGCAAGTAATTGGACCGTCTAATAAAGAAGCCATCCATGCAAGAAAATAACATTGACCGAGCCATCTCATGCATAGGCCTTCATGCAACTATAATATAGGGCTAACTGTTAATTGGGTCGTCTCAGGAGAGGTCGTTTGAAGCTTTACGTGGGTCGTTTGAAGAGCCTTCAAGCTTTCAACATGTCGTCTGAAGAGTCCAGGTTGTCCCGGGTAGAGCTCATCTGGTGCATGGACGTTATGAAGGCATGTTGTTTCAACTATAACTGAGATGAGCATGTTTTGAACCTGGCAACATGTTCCACCATCCCCTATTGAATGCAAAGGTGAGACGAGGATTGTGAAATGTAACACTTACTGTAGTCAAGCAAATTGATATGTCCTTATTTGCTGGATCAGTTTTGCTATTTTGTGTTATTTTGTAAATGCACGCAAAGTGTTTGACGAAATGCGCGTGCATATATATATTTTAATATTGTAAAGTGCAATTTAATATTGTACGTCATAATAAAGTCATGAAAAGTCATGTTAAGTCAAATATGTCGGCTAAATTATAAGCCATAGGGTATTTTGTCATGTAGTGGAAATGAAATGTAATGCAAAGCAAATGCACATGAAATGTAATTTGAGGGTAGTTGCAAGGTAGTTGGAGAACATAACTACTTGGTGGGTGTATAAATAAACCCCCCCTCATTCATTCAAGATGTTCATGGATTGAAGGGTTGAGGAGGTTCAGTCATACAGATGTTCATGCACGGATGTTCACCCGTAAGGATGTTGGTGCATAGGTGTATGGCAAGAGGATTGATGCAGTCCATTGTTGTATGCAGCCATGAAGGATAATCAGTCTAGGGTTGCACGCTGTACTACAATGCTGAAACTGTAAATGTTGTATCATACATGCCATTATTAATATAAACTGCTGTAATTACTGTTATCTGTTGTTGCTGTATTTTCTGCCATTGCTGTTGTTATTATTGTTGTTGTTGTTTCCTGTATACTATACTACAATGCTTGCAGATCTATAAAACCAATTAAGTAGCAATGGAATTGTGTGTAAGCATGTCAAAATTCATTTCTACATTCTGGCGTCGTTGCCTGTACGAATTTGGGTCCACTTTGGTGACATGGAGTTCCAAGAAGCAAAACCCTTGGGGAGATGGGCAACGAGAAATCTGGAATGCAGCCAAAGACGTAGGAGAAGACGCACCAGATTTGTTTGTTGATGCAGATGAAGGGCCATCCAATGAAACATGGGTACCAGACGTGAAGACAGGATGCAAAAAGGAAGATGCAGATTTTGCAGATCAAGTAGTTGTGCAAACCCGTCTGGAAGATGTCGGCGAAAACAAATCCTGACGTCTGCAGCAGTCCTGATGTCTGCTGCAGACATGACGTCGGCAGCAGTCATGACGTCGGCAGCAGTCCTGACGTCTACAGTAGTCTAGACGCCTGCAGGAATGATGAAACCAGTCTAGACATCTGTAGAACTGGTGGAACTTGTCTAAATCTCAGTACGATGAATGGCAAAAGTGTGATTAGACGTTCGAAGGATGGCAGAAGCCCAATCAGCGATCCGACTGACAGCACCATAGGTAGACCAGTCAGTCATTTGGAAGACGACGGAACGAAACGAGTAGTTAGTAAGAAGTTACATGCTGACGCAGATTGTCTAGTGTGGAAGCAATTGCACGTTGTGTTGCAAGACACGAGTTCGACATTGGTACAAAAGAACAATGACATGTCCAACAGTGCGCAAGATGGGAGTCCGGCACTGAGGAAACTGCAGGTTAGTATGCTCGATGGGGAGCAGGACGGGAGTCCAACATCGGAGCAACTGCAGGTTGGAATGTTTCATGGTACATATGAGAGTACAACAAGAGAGCAATTGCAAGGTGAGGCGCGTCAGGCTTCGCATAAGGGAGCAATATGCCAAGAATCACCGTCAAGATTAAGTCAACCTGTGAAACCAAAGACCAATTTGGGCATACCATGTAAGTGTCCACTATTTCATGGTGAATCAAGAGAAGACCCCGTAAGGCATTGGAGAATTTGTTGCATGATATGGACATCGGTTGGCCAAACAAAGGTTGCAGATTGGAGGAGGTGGTTTCCTGCGACGTTTCGTGGATTTGCAATGGACTGGTACATGAAATTCCCTGCAGACAAGTACAAGACATGGGAGGAGTTGCGAGATGCTTTTGTGCATGAATTTCGGTTGTTTGACAATGACGATGAAGTCATTACTGAAATCTATAGCCAAAAACAAGGTGAGGACGAGTCTGTTCGTTCCTATAATAGAAATATGAGTGGGCTATTTGACCATTTTGAAAATGACCAATCAGACGCATTAAAGAGAAGATGGTTCATAGATGGACTTCTTCCTACATACCGGGAGAAGATGACAAGTTTCCCTCCAACATCATACGAAGAGGCTTTGAAATATGCCTTGATTTGGGAAAGTGATGCAAAAATAGTGAAGTATTGGCCTTATCCCACTAAGAGTGATTCTGAGGATGACAATGATTCTGATTCAGACATTGTGAGTGATGATTTTGCGGAGGAAAGTAGTTCATCGCTACAATACTGGGGTCAAGACGTCAAAGAAGGAAGCGACTCCCAGGAGATGACTGATGACTCTAAGGATGAGTATGACTTAGAGATTACAAGATCATCACCACAAGTATATGCAACACCAAGGAAGATGGTACAACGAAGAGCGATCACTCATAAACCAGTCTATGACAACCGTCAGAGAACTCGCAGACAAAGAATTCAGTATGATAGTAAGGGAAGACCTATTGTGCAATGTTGGCAATGCCAATTGTGGGGGCATTTTGCACATGATTGTCAAAGTATTGCAAAGCAAGATGAACCAGTGATTCATCAAGAATTTGAAGAGTTAGAGGAAAGTTCCAGCCCTTGCCAGGAAGCAGAGGTGGTGAAGCCAATGGCATTGGAGGAAGGGAACTTGCTGGGGATGGTTAACTTGATTCAAATTGAGCACGTGAATCTGATTTCCATTGATGACAACTTTCTGCAAGAAGACCAGACGACAGAGTGCAGTCAGGAAGGAAGCCAGACGACAGGGTGTTGTCAGGAGAATGGTCAGATAAAGGAAACTCGGACGACCAGAGAATGCAGTCAAATGGCGGTGGAGGAGACGTCTGAGAAAGAGTCGTCTGAAAAGAAGACGTCTGAGCAAGAACCGGTTGAGGTAGAAAAGTCTGAAGTGCATCTGTCGGAGGAGGATCCGTTTGAAGAGAACCCATCAGCCCAAACGTCTTGCCGTCAACCCAAACGTCTGGCAATCCGTCAACCCAAAGCGTCTGGCCGTCCAGCCCAGACGTCTGACAGTCCGTCAGTCCAAACGTCTGGTCATCTAGCCTAGACGTCTAGCCGTCTAGCCCAGACGTCTAGCCGTTCGTCATTCCAGACGTCTGGTCATCCAGCCCAGACGTATGGTAGTCCGTCAGCCCAGACGTCTGGTAGTCTGTCAGCCCAAACGTCAAGTCGTCCAGCCCAGACGTCTAGCAGTCCATCAGCCCAGACGTCTGGCAGTCCATCAGCCCAGACGTCTGGCAGTCCGTCAGCCCAGACGTCTGGTCGTCTAGCCCAGATGTCTGGCCCTCTAGCTCATACGTCTAGCCATACATCAGTCCAGACGTTTGGTCATCCAGCCCAGACGTCTAGCCATCCATCCCATAAGTCTAGCCATCTAGCCCAGACGTCTGGTCGTCCGACAGTCCAGAAGTTTGGTCGTCCGACAGTCCAGACGTTTGGTCATCCAGCCCAGACGTCTGGCAATCCGTCAGTCCAGACGTCTAGCCGTCTGACCCAGACGTCTGGTTGTCTGTTTGGTCGTCCGTCTGGCCACTCGTCCCCGACGTCTAGCAACTTGTCCAGACGTCTAGCCCATCTATTTACAATGTTTGCCCTTACCCGTCTGAGACGACTACCTGTGTGCAATCCGTCTGAGATGTCTGTCCGTTTGAGCCGTCTAACCCATTGTCCTCAACGTCTAGACATGGTACCTGTCAGACTTATCAATCCGTCTGAGGCAGAGCAGTTAGAGCAGTTGTCATCAGAAGTACAATCCGACAAGGGAGATGTCTACCAGAGGTTGATAAGAAGCCAATTGGATCAAGAAAGCAGTGAATTAGAGTTGAGAGGAAGCAATTTCAATGAGTTGAGTGAAAGCTTCCAAATGGTTGATGAGAAGAAAAAATTAGTTTGGACAGTGATGCTTTCAATGGTTTTGCCGTTGAGGTTTAGCACGCGAAGGGCATTGCCCCTCAACCCCGCAAGGGACGCTGTCCCTTGACCCTACAAGGGGCTCCCGCCCCCTTGACCCCCGACACAGATGGCGGAGGGCATTACCGATTATGTTCATGATGTTGATGGCATTGCTCATGTTGATGATATGGCTTATTGCAAAAAGTGAAGTGACTATTCAGAGAATGTTGATCATGCTGATGTTACACATACTTGTAGCAAAAAAAGTGCACAATCAGAGAATCAGATGTTGCGAGCAGTCTATTGCCAAAAAATGTATGGAACAAGAACAAGAGGAAGGAGCATGACAAGAGATCCTGTTACATTCCTCAGTACTTCTATTCCCAGTGTTTAGCTCGTGTCGTTGAGGACAACGACCAGTTTAGAGGAGGGGATAGATGTAGACAAGAAAATTGATATGTCCTTATTTGTTGGATCAGTTTTGCTATTTTGTGTTATTTTGTAAATGCACACAAAGTGTTTGACGAAATGCGCGTGCATGTATATATTTTAATATTGTAAAGTGCAATTTAATATTGTACGTCATAATAAAGTCATGAAAAGTCATGTTAAGTCAAATATGTCGGCTAAATTATAAGCCATAGGGTATTTTGTCATATAGTGGAAATGAAATGTAATGCAAGAGCAAATGTACATGAAATATAATTTGAGGGTAGTTGCAAGGTAGTTGGAGAACATAACTACTTGGTGGGTGATGCAGGAGCATCCGGTGAGAGAAGGGCAATCTTGCATCCTCCAAATTCTTTTATTTTATTTTCTAAGTACTTTGAATTTAGTGTGGTTCCAAACCTTTCCTGCGGGGAAGTTTTGTAAAAGGAGGTAAGTTTCGGGGAAGTTTTCAAAAGCAAGGCAAAGGTTAAGCTGGAGTCGAGAAATCGCGACATGTCGCGAAATCGCGACCCCAAGACTTCGGCATGGGCAAGGGACAGTTTGGGTCGCGATATCGCGACGTCGCGATATCAAAAGAAAACAAAGGGCGGTGCAGACTTGAAGGGAGGTTGGTTTGGTCGCGATATCGCGACGTCGCGGTATCGCGACGTTACTTGCAAAGAAGAGAAAGGTTGATCTTTGGGTCGCGATATCGCGACATGTCGCGATATCGCGGCTTTGTTTGCCAAAATGAAGGCGGGAAGACAGTGTGTCGCGATATCGCGACTGATAGGAAGTCAAGCTTATGAAAACACGAAGGCTGGTGAGAAGGCAAGCTGCAGTGACACGTGGTCTCCACGTGTCTTATGGTGACGTGGCCAGTTGAATACCAAGCTAGAGTAGACGCGCGGCTGCCTCGAAGATTAAAGTTTAAAATTTATGACCGCGTGTATTAAATATGGGGATGGCTTTCACAATAGTACAGAGCATGGACATTATGGGCGTAACAGAGACTGAGAAGGCCGATCTGAGCAAGGCGGTGTTTGCAGGTCAGAGAAGATCATTAATGGGGGTTTCTCATGGTGGGTCGGACAATGGCCCCTTTATGACAGAAATTTGGAAGTTCGACCGAGGGAGGGAAAATTCGAATTTGAAAATGGTTAGGCAGAGCATTGATGGCCTAGAGGATCGGGGGCCTCGTTAAAAAAAGACCGAAATTTCTGTAAGGAGAGGATGGTGAAGTCGGGATTGGGGAAGAGAGACTGTAAGCCTGGAAAAATTATTGTATGACTGTGTTAAGAAATTTAATGAAAGTTACTGTGATTCTACTTTGAATTCGTGGTGTGAATCCCGGATTGCCATCGGTGGGTGTATAAATAAGCCCTCCCCTCATTCATTCAAGTTGTTCATGGATTGAAGGGTTCAGGAGGTTCAGTCATACAGGTTGGAGAGCATGGTACGTAAGAATGTTGGTGCATATGTGTATGGCAGAATGCAGTTCAGTCTTGTATGCAGCCATGGAGGTCATGTTGTCTAGGGTTTGCAGAGTATAATGCCAAACTGTAAATGTTGTATCATACATGCCCTTATTAATATAAACTGCTGTAATTACTGTTATCTGCTGTTGCTGTATTTCTGCCATTGCTGTTGTTATTATTGTTGTTGTTGTTTCCTGTATACAATACTACAATGATTGCAGATTTATAAAACCATTAAAGTAGCAATGGAATTGTGTGTAAGCATGTCAAAATTCATTTCTACACTTACAAGCACATGATATTTAGTTAAAACTCTCCATGCAAAGGCTAACCATTCAATGAATATCAAAGGAGATAACGACGTTAAACTATGACAAGATTTGAACTCAAGAGAGGCACTAGATGACATTACATACGAAGGAAATCTAGATGTTTGTGAAAAACGACTTCAAGCCACCACAAGGTAAAGTTGTTTTTGGATGTTTGAAATAACGTGCTAAAGGCACAAAGCAATTTTTAAAGATGCCACGATGTTGATGCATAACATTGCATGACTCTAGCTGGGACACTTGATAATCCATTTATGTGACATGATTAGCTAGACAGACACATGTTGATTTTAGAAGTTGTGATGAAATGTAGCATTAAGAAATAGCAAGACATGTTTTGTTTTGGTGATATGTGTTCAATCTGAGATACCAGTTGCATGCGAAGTAAAGTAAGGAACATTCTGATATCTGAAAGAATTGGCTGATGGACACATGCATAAAGTAGCTAATTGCATGTACATGATGTTAATTGATGAAAGATAATGTGCAAAACCCCAACTCTTTTGCATGTTAATCCCGATCATTTGATTATGCTGATGTATGACAAATATTTGTGATGGCAGGCACAATAGTTTGCATTGAAGCATTGTTGTGGAAGGGAAATGCATTGCAAACAAAGCCCCAATTTGCTCAAGCCATCGGATTGTTGATCCCATATTTGTCGTATGATAAATGTAATCATGTATGTTGTTTAATTCACATGATCAATGGTGGAGATGTACTTCTTTGACCACGGCTGAAATGTTAGCCATTGGATCTGAGACTTTGATTTGTTTAGTTAATCTAACATCGTCCAAAGCACACATGTATTTTGGAACAATAACATTATTAACCCCACTCTTGATAGGAGAACAAAGACATTACGGTTCACATTGTATTATCCTCTGAGAATGTTTCGATGTCCTGTGGTGGACATCACTTCCCAGCAAATTAGAGACACTTGCGGTGCATTTCGTCCAAGTTAACTTGGAATGTGGAGTTCATGAAGCAGAGTGGTTAGAGTGAACGAAAGTCACGTTAATGTGATAGTAGAGGTATTAATGTGGAATGAAATTCCTCATGGGAATATCGGGAAATAAACAGCTTGTATAAGAACAACATCACATGAACCGAGAAAGCAGGGCACCCCCAGGCGGGTAATAGGGGTGAGGATTTCCACATAAGTGGGACCAAGGACTTCACCTTTAATATCCAACATTTGAGTTAATTTTGTAAGTCTTGGATAGGAAATTAAGTATTTTTGCCTACCATCCTATTGCGAAGCATAGAAATATTTATACTTGTTGGAAAATATTTTTCAAGCTTGATGCAACCATCTTGTTGAAGAAAGATGTTGAGGACTTTCGAAGACCACATGTTCAAAAACATTGTTCAACTTTGGGGGGTTCATAGTGTTGACCCAGTTGTGATCCATTTTGAAGACCGAATTAGATTGCATTGTCTACTGGAGATAATGCTTCATTCGAGAGAAGTGAAGACCTTATGTTTTGTGAATAGTAGAGTGTGTCCCTATTAGCACATCCTTTTATGAATGGTTGTGTATGTCCCTGTAACCAAAGTATTTTACCTGTGATTGGTTGAGTGTGTCCCTAATCACAGAGTTTTGTACACAAGTGAGGGTGTCCTTATTTGCAACTGCGTAGATGGATAGCGTGTGTCCCTATCCACTTTTGATGTAGAATGTTGGATTGTTGTGCTTGTCCCTATCTTTGATTTATTCCAATGTAGTCAGTCCCATGGAGGTGAGCAGTTGAGTTTGTCCCTATTTATGATGATGTAAATCATGGACTAATGTGTCTTAGTCCATGATCTTTTTTAACTGTGTAAGTTGTTGATTCCTGCTCATGTTTGAAGTATGATGTAATAAGGGGGGAATGTTAGGAATTTATTACATCATGTAATATAGTAATGGTAGAGATTCAGGAGTTGCACCCAAATATGTGGTTGATAATTAGTTATTCAAACCAAACACCTCACCTTCATCGTATATGTTCACATTTTTACTAATGAAACTCTGTCCAGCACCCTGCTGGTCCAAAATTTCCTTCTAAATTTTGAATTTCACCAAGACGAGGATCAAATCCGCGACTGACTAAATTATCTACCATCCAATTTCCTTTTTTTGTGGATATGTTGGCAATTTTAAGATATTGCCTCCATCAATAATAGATGGACTTTTAGAATAACGCTATTGTTCGTCCAATCCCTGCATCCTTTTTCCTTGAGAGTATTAGTAACAATTTGTCAATCCCCCTCACTTGAAATATATCATTTCCATTAAGAAATAGATTAACACAAAAAACACCACCTCTACCAGCTTTTCTAGGGTTTCTTTTGGAAATCACACTGAACACATAACCTTGTACAAATCCTTTACATTAACTCCATTGTGACAAAGCACACTTACATCTATCTTCAAATCTTATAAATATGCGACTAGCACATCCTTTTCCATACTTGAGAATTCACATGATGAACACCATGCATTTAAACATTCTATTAGAGAGGCAACAATACAAATCAAACCTTGGATGTGATTTTAAGATTTATTTTTGAAAAACCTATTTTTTTTTTCAAACTATGTTATGATATTCACACATAAGAAAGATTAAGATTGGTGGATTCCACACATAAGAAAGATGTGCAAGCTTGTAAACTATTTCCAAGCAATCGTTCTGGGGACTATCAGAAGGATTCACAAATAAACTAAAGTCAGCCTCTGTTGTTCATTTTAATATCAACAATATTTTAAGATTGGTGGATTCCACTCTCTCCACCAATCTAGAACTCTTATACTAAAT
This sequence comes from Wollemia nobilis, assembly GCA_028583015.1. Lineage (NCBI taxonomy): Eukaryota > Viridiplantae > Streptophyta > Pinopsida > Araucariales > Araucariaceae > Wollemia > Wollemia nobilis. The sequence continues at coordinate 3,462,586 of JAQPPZ010001340.1, forward strand.
TTTTATCCTAGTCAGAACATGACCATTGCTAGAAGCGAAAGAACAAAAGTCTCTCTGATTAAACAGATAGTACTTATAAGCTTTCACAACTTGGAATATCCTGAATTTTGCATTCATGAAGTAATGAAAGTTAATGTTCAGCAATATTCATATTCTTGCAATATGAGCTTGACTATATGAACTCACTGACAATTTGGATGTTTCATACTCAACCTCATCTTTGGTGGAAAATATCTCTTTCTTATTTTACACATTGGCACAGAATAGTCTCATGTGTCATAGCCTTGTCAATAGAAAAATAGCCCATGATTGAAACAGAGCCACAGTGGTGAAACCAAAAAAGAAAAGCATGATCACATGACAGGAAATATCATTTGCTCATACCATATCTCGTTCGTTTGAAATCAGCAAGATCTTCTCTTGATAATTCTTCATGATCTTGGGGATACATCACTCGAAAGCTAACCTGTGGGGATTAATGATTTGACAAATAAATGGTCAGTGCAGTTAAATCTAAAGGAATCCACCTGACAACATACATCAGCAATATACAAAATATACGTGTTTCCATTTCAAGCCCCATCAATAGCCAAATTACATCAAAATGAAATGCATACTAACGAAATTATAAACATTTTTTTCTTGTAGATAAGCAATTTTTTTTAGAAATGACAATTCACTTGCCAGGGATACTAATAATTCAAATGTTGGTTGGAAAATATTCAATCTCCTCCCCCTTTCAGCTTCAATTGCTGTTTCATTTCCAAATGATGCATAATATTCCCTGTATAAAGTATTAGCAAAGTTAAAATATATAACAAATTAAAGATTCATTTGATCAAACTACATATAACAATAGTTTCTGACATCCTAAAATGCTAAAGAAAATGAAGAATTCAAGTTGTTTATGAAATTGTCATATTTAAGTTTATAAAATTGTAATAATTTAGTTAGCATAAAATTAAATAGGTTTTCAACCCTGCAAGTAAAACTGAAGTTCCCATTCCTATTAATATCCAGAAATCAAGATGTTCTTGCCTTTATTACCTTTTTGTCAAAACAGATTGAAGACTGTGCCAAGAGTTGAATGTCATGGCAGCAATATAATACTCTGGGTGAGATGTCACTTCCACTAAAACTTCAATGATCATCATGGACTCCGTTGAACCTATAGCATAATAATAGATCAGAAATCACAAGTTCCATCCTATATCAAACACAAGGAATATATCCTAACCTAATATCCATACTAAACACTTCTTGCCCAAAGAAAAAATCGATTGAATAGGTAAAGAATCCTAATCATCAATAATTAAAGCATCATACCACTTGCAATCAATTCAACATAGCAGTCACCCATTTCTGCAAATAAACGAGCCATTGCTTTCACAACTTCTTCATCCTGTGCATGCCAACTCACACATTGAGATCAAGGAAAGAAGGAAATTATCGTGACATCATCAACGTAAGCTATTTCAATAAGCAAACAAATAATATGTAAATACTAATTGTATGGTTAGATCAGTAAGAAGAACATTATCATAAAGGTTTTGAATCTGGTCATAACCTTGTCCTAATGGATATGGGTCCTGAAAACTGGTTTGGATGCATACTTCCTTGTGGATTTCCTACAGCATTCCATTTGCATGGAGAAGAAAGTGTTGGAGAAACTTGATTTGCTAAAGCCTGGCAGGGCAAGAATATTGTGAAGGTCAAAAATATAGAATAAAGGGATTTATTAGGTTGGACATTGTAAAATTAATGCGAGAGAGCAGATACTCTGATATTATGGATGCATACTTTGCAAAGGAAAAAAATAAAAATGTTACATCCAAAAATGCATAAAAATACCTTTAATGCATTGCAACAATCTAAAACATTACATATGATAAATATGTTGATGGGGTTAGCTAACTCAGGATTTGACAAAGTGCTTCTGCTAGTAGATCACTGAGCAAACAAAACTGTCCTATATGTAGGGGGAAAAGGTGCAAAAACTGACCACTGCACAGCCCTTCTATAAGCCCATTGAATAATATCCGCCGCTGTTAACAAATCCTATCACTAATCACAACTCTTCTGATCGATTGCAATCCACATAGTAACCCAATTTTTATAAACAATCGTCATAATTAATTCTTTGTAAAACCCATCCATAATGTTTTGGAAATTTTGATTTTTGGAAAAACTTTTATGGTGACCCTTTCCAAGACCAATCACAGTACTGCCAACATTGATTTGTAAAGAATATGTGAACAATGAAAAGTTGGAATGCTTGAAAAGATGATTATTAGCATTTATGTTCAGCATCTCACCTCTATTGAATTCCTACAATGGAAAATAAAATGAAAATAGAAGTAGAAGACAATACATTCATCTCAAGGACATCATATTTTTGGAGGATGTAGCAGATAAAATCCCAAGGCAGGATCTGTAGTAAGTGGAAGGTATCATAAAATTCTGTACAAATGGTCCATAAATAATTTAAGACAAATTTAAAAATCTCATTTTCCCGGTGTGACTCAAATGTGGGATTACCAATTTATTTGTAATTCCCCAGATTATTTGTGCATTATGAGAATTTGTGGCCTTCAAGAAATCTCATAACTTACTAGGTACACATTGAAGAAGAACTTGTACTTTTATGGACTTATCAGTTTAAAATGGGGTAGTAGAGGATATATGTTGACAGGAAGAAAATATCAAAACAGAAGAAAGGCCTATACAAGCCCTTCATAATGATATAAACAAAGCTTTCATAACAATTGACATAAAGGAAAATCTTGAATCTGATAACCTGCATTCATTCTCACAAAATGACACTGAACCCTAGCAAAAGGCATCTTCTTTGAATTGTAAATTTGAATAAACAATGGGATCTTTTAGGCCTGTAACTCCAGAGAGGTTTGCTGGACTGTCATTTAATAGCAGGAAGAAGTATCAAATCAAAACCATACCACGAGATCAAAAATCTCTTTTTCATCTCATTACAATGCACTTAAGGTGGGCAAGTTCACAATGTCTGAGAATGATACGCTTTTGGAAGAAACAAAGAAAGAAATTTAATTAATTTGATTTTCATTCTTTAGGATCCTATTGCACAATGGATCCCAAAGAATCAAAAACTAATATATTGCCTCGTCAAAATTTTATTAATATCCACAGCTAACCAAAGTAAGTCTATGGGACTCACATATTGCAATTTGTCAAAATAGCCAGCAGAAGAGCCAAAAATAATGCTCAAAAAAAAAAACATACAAAGTAAAAATGGGACTGAATGATCAAAATAGCATTGGGAAGAGCCAGAAATAGTCCTCCGAAGAAAGGAAAAAAAAAATACAAAATAGCAATAGGATTGAATGATGAAGATAATAGTTTAAAATGTGATAAAATTAAAATTCAAAGAAGGGTAATGTGACATAGTATTCTCCAAAGTAATAATGTATCTGAAAATGCTCAAAGTGTTTGGGGCAAATGGCGGGGAGCAAAAGGATTCACTCAGTAAGCCAAGGTTCAAATCCAATGGATGAGCCTCAACATTTAGTTCGATGGGTTAGAAGCAACAAAGGAAATGCCTAACTAAAAATTTGAGAAATGGCTATTTTTAAAATTTATGAAAAAAAATAAACTAAGGAGATCAAAAATGAATAAAAAATACAATTATTTATTAATCACATACATGCATAATGTCAAAGGTCGACCTTTGTGGATAAGCCTATACATGTCATTCAAATCTTCTCTTTTATGAGGTACTCTTTTTTTTATGAGATACTCTTCTCTTTTTATGTAAAGGTGATTTTTAAACTATACATGTCATACCTTCATGAGATCTCATCTCATAGAAATTATCTTTATGTCAAGGCGAACTTTTTGGATAACCTACATGCCATACTCTTTTGTTTGCTCTCTTGGATACTCTTCTCTTTTATGAGATACTCTTTTTTTTACTCCAATTGCTTTTTTGATCCCAACCTATTTTGCTTCACCAAGTGAATGAACCCATATGCACTCCAATTCCTCTTTGTTGCTGAAAAGCTTGCCACCTGTCCTAGATTATCAAGATTCATTGATCCCAAAAATATCATTATTTTAAATTTATCATTTATTTTGTTCATTTTTCATCATGAAGAATTTTTATAGTAATTTGATTTTTATTTGAGTGCATCATGTGCATCCCATGTGGGCCTCTCATACAAAAACCTCAAATCTGGATTTTTCCTTCAGTACAAAATGCAAGAAATGTTGGAAGCATCCTTGGAAACGCTGGAAACATCTCTTAGAAATTATCGGAAATGTATTTCCAAGTTTCCAAAATGGGGAAATGAGTGCACCCTAGGAGTTTTCTGCAACATATGATTGGGGCAAGTGGGAGGAAGTGAGGAGTTGCACACTATAAGCAAAGGTTTCAATCCCATGGTTGAAATTTAACAAAGCCCAACGGATTTGGGGCAAGTAGTGGGGAGTGAGGAGTTTTCTATTACAAGTCAAGGTTTCAATCCCATGGGTGAACTTTAACATTTTAGCCCAATGTGTTTGGGGAAAGCAATGGGAAGCAAGGAACATTATAGCGTGAGCTAGGATGCAATCCCATGGGCAAAACTTAACAATCCCTAATGGGTTTGGGGCAGGTGGTGCAGAGCAAGGAGTTTCAAAGCATATGCTAAGGATCCAATCCCATGGGTGATCTTTAACATTTTCCCATAGGGGTTTGGGGCAAGCAATGGGGAGCTACCCATTTCAGATTACAGGTAGAGGTTCCAAATGGGTAAACCTTAATATATGTATACAGCTTGGGTGGGCCTAACAGTGAAGGCTTAGCAGAAGGTCTATACACCAAAAATAGATGTAAGAAAGCAAAAGACATAAAACAGGTGGTGCCCATTTCAACCCCATTAACCACCTAAATTGCCCAAGGGGTTTGGGGCGAGCAGTGAGGAGCAAAGAGTTTCATATCGTAAACCAAGGTTTCAATCCCATAGGTGAACCTTTAACATTTTTTTTCCCATAAGGTTGAAGTGTGAGACATGAGAATGTTTGGTTCACAAAGAGCCCACCAAGGTTCAATTCCCATGGGTAGCACAAAAATAAGGTTTGCCGAAATGCTGCAGTAAGAGGGTCTTGATGTATTACAAGTCGTCTCTCTTTCAATCCCATATAAACAATTAAAAATAATAATAATAATAATGATAATAATAATGCATCTCAAAAGTTGAATGCCGAAAGAGTCGGGAGCCAGTGCAAGCCGGAAACAAGATCGATCCAGGAGCAAGTGTGAGACAGGCACAAGCCTCATTAGGTAGCATGAAATGAAAGTCATATTTGAAAGCCCTAATTTGAAGTCAGGAAGCCCTAGTTCAAAGTATGGATGCCCAAGTTGGAGATAAAAGGAAGAGCAAATATATGGCAAGTTCAATTTAGGGAGGAGATGTTACACCAAAAGTGATTATCAAGGATGAGATGATCGAGCACGATATAATGGTTCTTAAAAGCAAAGGGGTTAATATGTAAGTTCCATGGATATTGGCCAAGGTTTTGGGAGATTCAAAATTGGATCAAGTGGAAATGGGGATTTAATTCAAATTACTACTACATGACTTTTCTTCCTAAAGGATTTTTCCCACATCATCTTTTCCAATTCGGAGATCAGAGATAAAATAATGGGTGGTTGCCCATGGTTTAGAGAGAGATATGCCCTTTATTTCAGACCGTGGAGTGAAAAAAAATCTGTTGACACTCCAATGTGGGTTAGGCTTTTTGGACTTCCATATTAGCTTATTGTTGGTCAAATATCTGCCTAATCAACAAAAACTACGTTTGTGCGCCCTAGATACGACCAACATTGAAAGGTCGAAGGAAAGGAATGTCCTCTGTGCCAATCTCCAGAGAGGGCTGGTTCCCTTACTAATCCTAAAATGGTTGAAGACTAGGGATGCAGGAAAGAAATTGGGAAAATAACAGAAAGAAAGGGAAATATGGCCACAGGCCAAAATGTAAGATTTGGGGCAGACTAGCAGCAAGAATTCCACCTAGTGTTATAACAACATGTAACAGAAAGAAAGCAGTAGAATTTCACTTACACCTTTGCAGTAACAACCTCCAAATTGCATTCCAAAACTAACTCATCCACCAACAATGTTTTAAATCCAGAAATAGAATTTTAAACTCAGCAGTAAGAAGATGAGCATAAATAGAAATGCTTGAAGACAGAAGGAAATCACACACATAAGAATGCTTGCAAATTTCAGAAGCCAAGTCTCTTCTATTGATGCAGAGAACTTAGGAAGTTTTCTTGCAGAATGTCCAACCTCCTTTACAATGGAAATTTGATTAGTATTTATAGAGGATTTCGCCTCTTTCATTAAATGCACATGAGAACAAAATGATCGCAGATCAGGAACAAGAGTGAGGAAATTCCTCCTTGGAATCATTGAAAATCTATCCTTTTGGGACAACGATCCAGTTTTCAAGGAAACATTCCCGGGAGATCAACAACTTGGGCGTCAGTGCACGGAGAATTAGGAGACATTCAATATCTTGGAAATGCACTCCTGCCTTGAAAATCATGAAAAATACTCCCTGTGCTTCCATGCGACTTCTTCCTTCACTCGGGATCCACAATTCGAATTACTTATTGCCACCTTTATTTAATGCTTGCAAATCTGGTGCCCTTTGAAGTTTTGACCATAATCCTTTTCGCCCAAAAATTACATTCGCCCTTTGACAAAAATCAGCTTCGCCCGATCATATATTATTTAGCATGCTCACATGATTTTCTCTTAAAAACATGTTCGCCCATGGGAGGGGCGAATGGGATGTTCGCCCCTCAACCGAGGGTGAACGCGACTATGTGTTGCTCCCAAGGTACGTTCGCCCATGGGAGGGGCAAACGGGACGTTCGCCCCTCAACCGGGGTGAACACAATGGTGCATTGTTTTCGGGCGAACGCAATCGCGTTCGGGTGTTGGAACGCATTCGCCCATGGGAGGGGCGAACGAGACGTTCGCCCCTCAACCGGGGTGAACGTGAATGCGTTTATCGCGTCTTTCCTTTGAATTTTTTAACTTTCTTTTGTCTTCTTTTGATATTTCGTTCGCCTCAACATGGGGCGAACGCCTATCCTTGGCGCCTTCGAAATTTTTAAACCCCTTAAATTTTCAACTTAATCCTTCATTGTTTTTTGTTTTCACAAGCCTAAAGATGCCTTCATTTTTTATACATTCAAAGTAGGGTGAACTCGATTCCTGAATGAAGTTTACAAAACACTTATAACACCAATGCAAAAAGAAGGAATACATATGTAAACAAATAAGGAACATATGAAATTATCTTCGAAATAAAAGCGGCCATATACAATTAAAATCTTCATCAAAACATTGCATCAAAATACTCCAACAAAATTCCCAATGTGGCAAGGTGCAAAATTGCCAATATTTCTGGCGACTCACGGGGTATCCAACTCGCATGGATGCAAGCGATCCCAGGCCTTTATTCATTGGGCTACGAAGTCCTTTTTCCTAGCCACCTTGGTTGGCACCTTCGTTGATGCCACAGATGCCTTTCGACGTGCTTCTTCCTCAGCGCGCTCCTTCTCTTCCACTTCGGCCGCTACTTTGAGGATTTCAGCTCGCTCTGCCTCATTCGTTGCCTTCGCAGCCGCCTCATGCTCAGCTGTTGCTTGCTCCACTTGTTCCTGGATGGTCTCAGTCATGACTTCATTAACTGTGACAACTTCCTTCCAGGCGTGAGTGGTGAACAAGCATGGAATGCTCAATGATTCATGGACAAAGCGTAGATTCTGAATATCATCCATACTGAGGCGCTTTGCCCGTTGAGCCAACTCATACAGTGAAAGCTCTAGGCACGTATACTTTTGCATTAAAGGCAATACCTGTGCTTCCATGAGGGGCTCCTCCCATGCATCAATATCTGAGGTGTCTTCTACAAAATTCCACCAGCTTGCCTCTAACTGCTCTGATGGCAAAGGTTCACCCCACTCATCAGTAAAGTCCGGAAATCCCAACTCGGTGAGAGTGTTGAAATGGTTCATAGAGATGGTATGCTCTCGCTCGATAGTATTGAGAATTGATCCAGCCTTCTCTCACCAGGTCCATCCACTGAAAATAACTACGCAGTGTGATTTTGGCAGTCGACCAGGCGTGATCCATTTTGCTCAGGGGGCGAACGCGAATGTTAGAATGGGCCATAGCTTGCATCTTTACGACCACCTCCATGTGCGGCTCCAACATACTCTCGGTACTATCCAACAACTATTGACCATTTTGAATCTAGAATATGCACAGACCATAAATAGTGCAATACTTGAACTGCTTGTGCGACAAGCTTTTCATAATTTTGGGCAGAGCGAAGACGGGTTCCTTTGACACTGTTGGGTGAAAAACCAGCAACCTATGTTGTTTTCTTTGTTAACTACTTATTTATATCCTCAAGCTACTGCTGGAGCTTGTGCATTTCAATCCTGACGACATCTCGCTCCTTCAAATGCACTTTGACCTGTTGGTGCAAATATTCATTTTCGGTGGCCGTCTTCTCCTCTTGCGCTCTACTTTTTGCCAGGGCATTTTCGAGCTCAATTATTTTGTTTTCATTTTCAAAATACTTTTCTTTAAAATGCTCGCCATGCAGGTACACTAAGCTCATATCTGCCTGAATATTGCCCATCTTCTCCATAGGATCAATTCACGTGAGGTCCTCTGTTATAGTCTCGAAAATAAGATCGCCTGACAACAATTCTCCTTGAGGTTTCTTAACCAATGGAGTAATGGTAGTGATATGAGCTTCCTTTGCAACAGGATCGAAAGCAACTTTCTTAATTGGCCGAGCTGGAGCCAAGGCCTCTTTACGCCGCATACTCTTCAACCACTGCGAAGAGCTCAAGTGTGCCCGATTGATCTTCTCTACGTCGGGCTGCTTGCGGGTCACCTGTACATCAGGAACTGTCTGCAACTCCAAAAATGGGGTGAATGGAACCAAAACATCTGAGCGACTGGGCCTAGTAGAAGTGGATGATACGGCTAAAAGGGGTGGAATAGAAATAGTGGGTGGAATGGAAATGGTGGACTTGGTGGAGGAAGCGGGTTCAGCTACAGTTACGCTCACTCTGGGAGGAGCTTGCATGCTTACAACCTCAATGGTAGTGGTGGCGGCAATGGAAGGGGAAGGGTGCGAAAAGGGATTCAGCCCTAACGCGTATGAACTGAAAGAAATGGAGGACGAAGGAATGGGAATAGAAGAAGGAGCAATAGTGACTTCGGGGATGGAAGAAGATGGAATAGAAACGGATGTAGATGGCATACCAAATGGTGGAGAAATGAAGACCGATGACAAGGGAAGTGAAACAGATGATAATGAAATAGAAATCACTGCATGCTCCGAAGAAGAAGAAGAGGGAAGAGAAGACATACCTTCGGGCACGGACACCGTGTGATGTGGTGATAGGGGCGGCTACGAGATTACCTCCTCTTGTTGCACCTCCGCCCTTTCTCCAACGTCCAGGTTCTCTTCTTCATCCATGACTTCCACATGAGAGCTCTCCGACTGATGATCTTCCGCTAGCCCTTGGGCCATCGGAAATACTTGCGCAACTTTGGTCGGGAGCTCTTCCACGGGTGAAGGATTTACAACTATTGCCGACACATTAGTAACCGTGGGAACCGTTACAACCGACACTGTAGAAACTATGGCAATCGAAACTATAGAGGCTGCAACAACTGAGGCCTCAACGGTAGAAGTAACAACTGCACTGGTCCTTGGCCTTTTTGTTGCCTTTGGAAATGGGGGTGCCTTTGCAGATTTTGCTTTTCGGGCGTAGGTGCCTGTTCCACTTTTTGCTTTGGCCACTGAGACCTCCGTTGGAACACATATTGTTACTCTTCTTCCTCTGAGTTCTCTTCTTCGACCGTTGGATGCTCTTGTTCGGTTTCGCCTTCGCCGCTATCGGAGTGCTAAAAACTTTGTGGTAAAATATTGGCAAAGGCAACGGGCTGATATGAATCGACATACTCATCATAATTATCTGAAAATTGCTCATCTAATTTCATCCCGTAAGGAGTAGTCGGCTTCCCACGATGAATTCGCATTATCCACCAATTCATTATTTTCTCTTCAGTCTAGGTGGGCTCACTTTCCTGGACTTGACTAAATAAACCCGACGGAGGAATTTGGGTCTTATACTTGGCCGGATTATATTTTACCTCCTGTTCATAATAATCATGCCATGGCGGAAGGGTTGTCATCTTCTCAATATGCCAGTTCATGTCTGGCCCATCAAAATTATTTCTGTTCCTCTGGATATCTAGTCGTGGGCAACAATGAAAATGATTTAGCCTTCACAATAGCTAAAAATTTACCCAGAGGGTCATATCGCCAACGTTGTAGTAGTTCTATCAATCCCAAATCTTGCAGCACCACTATCAGGAGCCGATTCTGTCCAACTTGGCTCACTTCTATGCTGTCAAATTTGAATGGCATGTTGCATGTGGTCTTCTTTCCACGCCCAGCTCCATATATATCATTTACATAATCTGTTTGGCGCACAACTTCCATGGTGAACACATGCTCCGTAGCAAAATACGGCAACAAAAATGGCTTACCCGTGAAACCAAAAATTCTCACGACTACGCCCTGGGTAAGCAGAAAAATGTCACCCTTCTCCTGTGCAACGACTGCGTCCCTTAAATTACGTGGCACTCTCTCACAAGTACCGCAAAGCAATTCTATTGTCGGCCCCAAAAACCAACTATTAAAGCTGTAAAATGACTCCCTTCTAGACAAAATAGGAGTCCACATATAAACTGGCAGGGGTTCATTTTTCTCGCCCACCTGCGTTACTATAATGAAAGAGAAGCGTTGTTGTAACTGGAAGAAGAAAAACCACACCAAAAATGACGTATGCAAAAATGACCTTGACTCCCCAATTTGCATCTTCTCCAATTGAAAGTTCATCCTCCGGGAGATGTAATCAGCCCAATCAAATAAAATGGGATTGTCGCCTTGCCTCATGGCTGAGGGAGAATAAAATTTGACTTTACAAATACATTGTGCCACGGCCGCCTGCCATTTATGCACAGTTTCATCTGAAGGCAACCCAACGACCCACGCCAACATCGAATATATATCTAAGCTTTTGAACTCTGAAAGCGGCTTCGGCAAATTGGGAAGCTGCCCCATCGATGACTCTTTAATTAGTTGAGTCTCCATAAATTGGCGCATTGTCACCGTGGAGACATACCTATCTTCTTGCTCATCAATATGCAATTTCTTATTAACTGTGTATGAAGGGGGCTGCAATCCACAAGCAAAAGCTTCCCGAACTTCATCTAGAGTGATGGTGAACAAAATTTCTCTCCTGGCATTTTTGACAACCCTAGTAAATGGATCATAGAACTGGGCAATGAGGCGCACCAGCTCAGGGCATGGGTGAACCAGCAGACATAAATACCAGAATAGCTATGAATTATAGGGCACTGTGAGCCAGCTGTTCGAGGTTACCCCTTGGCTCACCGTCGCTTCCACATCCTACCTTAACCTTTCAATTCCTTTGTGAGTGATAAGGCAGTCTCCAATTTCTGCCATAGTGTCCTCGTATGGGTCCAAGTCCACATAATCATTTTTTTGAGCCCTTTTTGCTCTAGAGCCTCCTTCCTTTTTCTTCGACTTCTATGTTGGCAGCCTCTGCGACATCCTTGGGCTCCTTGCTTCGTCTTCCCATTTTCCTCTTTCTCTAAATTTGACAAAATTCTGAGCACTCTTTGAACTCCTCTGCAGCTACAATGCGAAATACAACAGTAAAAATTTAAAAAGGAAGATAAACTATGGGCTTTTACCTCATGGTTTATATAGAGCCATCCCACAACTACCGCAATAAATGTTGAATTAATTGTGGGCGCCTTCGGGAGGAAGAGAGTATCGATTTGCTAGCCCGACACCATTCCCAATGTTCCAACGATTTTCCTTCGATTCGCTGCCAGATCCTCCTAGAAAAGTGTGCCCTCTTCATCATGTAATTTCATTGTAAATCGTGCCCTGGCGCCTGAAGCTTGCTTGGAAAGCTAAATCGGCCGCTCAACAACCAATAATAAATATTTTCTGCTCCTTGGAAAAATAAACATTCGGCACAATGCACGTTTTAAATTTAATGCCCTTTTACCTGCACTCCAGCTCTCCGATTATTGCCACGTAACCAAGGGCATGATTTGTTTTACAATGTGCTTCCAAAACTGATGCAACTATTCCCTCCTTCTGGTGAAATTACTTTGGGCACTAAGCAATTTTATCCCCTTTTCTGGTGACTTCGAAATTTGGAGCGACATGTCATGCTTTTCCTCATTCCAGGGCGCCTTTGAACTGCTTTGGAAATTCCATGGTGAATAGCCTTCTTTTAAAAACTTTCATCTGATTTTGCTTTTTTACCCATATTTAGAAAATCAGATTTTCTAAAAACAACTTAAGGCTTTTTTTCTTTTTTTTTTTATTTTGTGATTTTACCTTTCAAAAATGCTCATAGATCATAAGGTTTCGAAAATAAAAAGCATGAGCTTTTTTCTCCCTTATTTAATTTTTAAACTTATGCAAAAAAACAAATTTCCGTCGCCCTTCCCGACGCGTTTGGCCAAAACAAGGGCGAACGACATGTTCGCCCACCATTCGAGGCGAACACGATGCTAGTCCCATGCTTGTTTTCGCCGAACCTGATCTCCAATTTGTGAATTAAGTTTGCCACGATAGGAAGGCGAACCGTCGCGTTGTACTTTACCGGGGCGAATACAATTTCAAACATATTGCTTTTATATCTGCATTGTCCTTTGACTCCTCATTATCAGCCATTAATGCTGCTATATTTGAAAACTATTTAGCTTACTTCACTCTATAGTCTCGAGGTGTCGCCTCTTCCTTAGGGAAAATGGCTGGGAACATCCCTTTCGTCTCTATCTCGAGGTGAACGATGTCACACTCCCTTTTTCTTTTTTTTTTTATATATTAAAATAGCATCAACAATTAAAACAAATAACACACTAGAAAGGATATTTACATATGTACAAAGTGGTACCTCATCCGAATGTCATCATTGAATATAGGCCTTCAAATGAAGACCATTCACCGGAATAGGAAGATCACAACCCTCCATATCACGAAGGTGATAAGCATTTGCCGAATTTACTGCAGAAATTTGAAAAGGGCCTTCCCATATAGCATCAAACTTATGGTGATTTCCCGACTTAGCCTTCTTTTCATTCCATTTTAAAACCAAATCTCCCACCTGGAAATTGCGTTCAGTTGATTTTCTTTCCAAACCACTTCGTTCATCTCTTTTGTGTGCTCAAAAAATGCTTGATAAGACTGCTCTCGATATCCTCCTCTAACTGCAACAATTGTGCCAACCTTGCACTCATAGGATCATATTCTTCATCTTCATCCTAGAATAACTACAATGTTTGGAGAACCGACAGCTCAATATGAGTGGGAAGAATAGCTTCTTTTCCATAAACCAAGGCATACGGGGAAGTCTTGATGGATTTCTTTACTGAGATGCGATCCACCCAAAGCGCTTGATTCAACAATAAGTGCCAACTTCTTTTGTTGTTGCCCATCATCCTTTTTAAAATTCATAGCAAATTTTTGTTAGTGGATTCGGCCAACCCATTCCCTTGTGGATAATAATTGGACGATGTCTTTAGATAAATGCCATATTTGCTAGCGAACTCTATGATTTTGGCCCCAATGAATGGAGTGTCATTATCAGTTACAATAGAATCTGGTATGCCAAAACGAGTAATGATTCCTTCAAGAAAGGATATAATAGTTGCTTGATCAACTTTCTTGGTGGGAATAGCCTCTGCCCATCTGGTGAAATAATCAGTCGCCATCAAGATGTACTTGTGCTCCATGGAAGAATGTGGATCAATAACTCCAATAAAGTCGAGACCCCACTATTGAAAAGGTGCTTCCACTTGGATTGGGCGTAGGGGCAAAGCTCCTTTCCTAGTTCTGCCAACATATCGCTGACAACTATCACACTGCTGACTTATTTTATGAGCATCGACGAACAGAGTGGGCCAATAATAACCCGCTCGGATAATCTTTAAAGCCATGGGCCTACAAAAAAACACAAAAAAAAAAAACCGCTGCATAATGACCCTCGGATAGCCCAGAATGAAATTCTTCTAATATCTTCTCCTTTTTGGACTCTTTTACACATCTAAGAAGAACTCCATCAATGTTCTTATGATACAATCCATTGGGCAACAGTACGTACTTGAGCGCTTGCAGCCTGAACCTCCGACGCTGTGAAGCATCAAGGTGAGTTGGACATCTCCCAGAAGTAAAATAGTCAACCAGCTCTTTTGTCCAATCATGGTCGCTCATGGTATGATTTGCACAAATTATTTCACCTATGTCCTCCTCATGCACCGCATCCAATGTCTCGGAGGCAGCACTTTTAGCTAGCTCCTGACATAAGGCTTGCCCATGAACTAGTTTTGTTGGTCGGATCTCCACATCATATTCTTGAATTTTTGAGACCCAACCTGCCCTTTTATCGCCTAATTCTCCTTGGAGTATAAAGTTTCGAACATCAGGATGAATAACATAAACAACAGTTTTACTCTGAGAAACAAAATGTCGGAACTTCTTCAACAATTTCATTACTACATAGACCTGCTTCTCAATAAAGTTATACTTCTCCTGATGTGGTGCAATAACTTGGCTCAAGAAGGTGATTGGATTTCTCTTCTCCATCATCTTGTTTTTGTGTCAACACTGCAGCATAGCTTTCTTGTTCGCCCACTGCATAGAGAATGAAATCCTTTGAATAGTCAGGATTAATTAAGACTGGAGCTTGTGTAATTCTTTCTTTAATTTCTTGAAAAGCTCGTCTCTTGACTTCCGTCCACTTAAATTCAGTATTCTTTTTCAAAAGCTCAGTCATGGGCTTCACAACCTAAGCGAAATCAGCAATAAATTTGTGGATGAAATTTATTTGACCAAAGAAAGATTGCAGGTCCTTCTTATTGGCAGGCAGTGACAATTTCATGAGTGCTTAGGCTCTTGCAGGATCAATTGCTAACCCTTCCTGTGAGATTACATGACCCAACAATTTTCCTTCTTTAACAACAAAGATCGACTTCTTTGGATTAATGGAGATCTCAAACTCGTGACACTTCTCGAACACCTGCCTTAGATGAGCAACATGATCTTCTCTGTGATGCAAAAACATAGTCATATCATCAAGATATATCACAATAATTCTATTCAGTAACTCACCGAAGGCAACGTCCATGGCTCTCTGGAAGGTAGCATCGGCATTCGAGAGCCCAAAGGGCATCCGCTGGTAGGCAAAAGTGCCCCACTTGGTGGTGAATGTCGTTTTGTATTGGTCCTCGTCCTTCACCCAGATTTGATTATATCCAGAGAAACCATCTAGTAATGAGAATCTCTGGGTACCAGCTACTACATGAAGGATTTGATCTATCTGGGGAAGAGGATAATGATCTTTAAGCGATGCCTGGTTTAGGTTACAAAAATCAACACATAACTGAATGTCTCCATTCTTCTTCCTTACTAGGACTAGGTTCACCACCCATGTCGAGTGTTTGATCAGATATATTATCTTTGCCTCTAACATCTTCAACAATTTTGCCTTCATGAGTGCTTCGATTTTGGGATTGACAGGATGTTGCTTTTGCTGAAAAGGCTTTACCCCCTCCTGTAGCTCTATGGTATGCTGGATCACATTCTTGTCATATCCCTTTAAATCCTGATAACTCCATGCCACAATGTCAGGGTATTCATAACATAAGTTCTTAATGCCCTCAAGTTCTTCCGGCACACAATCGGTCCCGATCTTGATAATATTTTATGGTTCCAACTGTAATTCCTTGTACTCCTTGGCATCTACCTTGATTCTATGCCTTTCAACTCTATCATTTTGATCAAATAAACTCTCCAACGAGATTAATCCTCTAGGGATATGATTATTCTTCAATTGAATCATCCCTTCTTTCTCCTCCTCAACAAGCACTCTATCATCTGTGCTAGCAACTTCTCTGAGCAGAAAATTGACTATTTGTTCATCATTGTTGAATACTTGCCAATAAAGATTCTTATCTAGGACTGAAGGTCTATAGATCACCCTGACAGTCTTGGGCTTCCGGACCACTTGTTCCGTGGGAGAATAATTTGCACCAAGAGAAGCTAAAATATTTGCATGTTTATTCTGCTCTCGAGAAATCGCCTGAATGTTCAAAGTTGTGAAAGCTTCAAACAAATCCCAGACCCTGTTGCGATAGGCTTTCAGGTAATGCTGCTTTGATACACACTTATTAGTGGTCTGATTAACAATAAGCTCAGAGTCACCAAAAATCTGCAGCTGCTTAATACCCAACTTTTCAGCTTTCTTCAACCCAAGGCACAATGCTTCATACTCAACTGCATTATTCGTACAACTCCAAGTCAACCTATAAGAATAGGTCTTTTGTAATCCTTTGGGAGAGATCAACACAACACCAACTCCTACGCCATTCTTACATCTGGCACCATCAAAATACAATTTCCATAACTGATCCGTGTTGGAATCCTAAGAATCGGGGACCCCTTCTTCAGTTTGCTCAGGCTTAGTTATTGTATAACAACCAATATCTATCCCGATCATTGCATTAAAATTTGTGAGAAAAAACTCATCTTCCAAGCGAAGCTCACCCAATGCTTCTTCCACTAAGTCAACCTCTTCTAGCTCCTCAGTCATCATGTTAACTATGCCTGGAGATTGTTCTTCCTCCTCCAACTTTTCAATATGAAAAGGTGAAGGCTTTTCATTATGGATACAAATCCATTTTCCTTTGAATGGTATCTCCAAATGTGAATAGTCCAAGGAAAGGTATCCTCCCAGCTTAGCCATGAATTCCCTTGAGAGGCACATGCTAAAGTACGGCTCCAAGTCAACCACTACCACTTCCTGGATAACTATGATTTATGGTATACTGTGAAGGACAATGGGGATATCTTTGATCACTCCCACTATCTTGACCGGAGTCCCATCCAATTGTAACACTCCTGGGCTACTTCTTGTATATTCCATCCCCATCACTTCACATACTACCTTTGGCATGACAGTAGTTGCAGCTCCAGAGTCAATCATACAATTGTGTACAATCCACCCTTCCATTCTGAGTGACAGATAAAATGGGGGAGGCCTATTTTTTCCTATCATAGAAGTCGGCAATGCTTGCGCTAGGACTGTTTGGGCAAGATTTTTTTTTTATCTTTAGTAGTCTTCAAGGATTCTTGCAACAAGTCAATTTGCCCCGACAACTGTAGTGCATCATACAAGCTAACCTTTGCTGGAATCTTCTTCATTTCCTCTACAATATTGTAACTTGGGACAGCCGAAACCTTCTCTTCTGGAGCTCGTTCATATTTGTCCCGATACTACTGAGTAGCTTCTACTCTTTGTCTTTTTGTCAATGATGGGTACTTAAGTCACTCTCTAGCTTACTCTTTTGTTTCATTCTATGTTTGAGAAGCTACTGCAGGTTGCAAAGTTGATGCCTTAGTTTGTACTTTCTCTTGAGCTTGCTTAGGCAATAAATCTCTTAACTTGACAAAATCTTGCTCCTTAGTCTTTACACCAAGCGCTTTCGTTGGAGGTGGTCATTTTTTATCTTGTACCTTTGGCTCTGCAGGCACCTTCAATGGTTCGAGCTCCGTTGGATCTACAGTCATCGGTTTCTTTTTGGACCTTGTGAGGACCGAAACTTGCTCCAAAGATGGCATCATAAAATTGTGATCAGCTTCTCTGATCATATTGACTTGTCCGCCAGCAGAAATTTCTGCCAGCATTTGCACATAATTCATATGCACCATGCAAGTTTCTTCTCCATGAGGATCATTGCATGTCGAACACCAATATGCCTTTTCTGTTGCGCTAGTCTCCTCATTTTCTAGCATTGTTGTGCTCTTCTCAGGGCCTCTGCTAGTAGAAGCTTGTTCCCTAGTAATTGGTGGGGTTTGAAATCTCCTTGACCAAAATTCAGCCTCAGCTTGCTTCTTCCTTATTGTTGTAAGCTCATTGGATATTATCCTTAAGGCTGTGTTGTTAGAATTTACTTCTTGCAACAATGTCGTAAGAGGGTCAGAAGTAGATTATATAGGGGGTGCTGGTAAAGGCAAGGGCATTGGCGGCATGGGAAGTGGTAACGGAGTTAAGGGTGTAGGCAATGTTGGAAAAGGGATGGATGAAGGTTGCTGAGGTACTGATGGAGCAGGTAACTATGGAAAACTCAAAGCCGACTGTTGTGGGATAGGAATCAGAGCGATATGAGGTGGGCTTGAGCTCCATGAGGGAACTGGGTACATGGATGGCATGGGCTGTGAAAACGCACTTGAATACAGATACTGAGGAAGGTCAGGAAGAATAGGCATAGTTGTTTTTGGAGGAAGCCTACCTATAGCAATCAAATCAGATTCAATTTTTGAGCCTGTGTGTACAGGTCTGGAAATGTAGTCACATTGGCCTACCGTACGACCATACCAATTTCAGTGCTAAATACCCTGAGATAGTAGAACACAACTTGCTCATGTGTAGGCCGCAAACCATCAGGGACTCTTTGCTAGCTTCATGCAAACCTGACATTAAAGTCCACAATCTCCTCCTGTGGATGTCTTTGAATCATTGTAAACTGATGCAACAAGGAGTATGGATCAGCTTGTTCATGAAAATTTTTAATCAACAACTCCGCTAATTGATCCCATGATGTAATAGTACCAGGTTGCAATGATCGATACCAATACAACAATTTTCCTCTCAACGATAGTACCAACAACTTTATCATTACATATTCATCTATTATGTCATGGATGGTCGCTAAAGAGGCCACGTCTTGAATATGCTCATATGTAGTTTTACCGGTACCATCATAGGTCGGCAAGGCCTTCAAAGCAGCTTGGGGCACTAGATTTTGTGCTTGTAAGTTTAGGGCTCCTGAGCTATTCCATGTTGGGAACTACCTTGGTGGCTGCTGTTGATGTGGTGGAGGATTCTGAGCCATATGGACTGGTATATGAGGTGTAGGTTGAGGAACACTAGTGGTTGTGTGAGGCGAAGGTTGAGGAAGACTGGTAGCAGTACTAACTGGGCTTACGAGAGTGAAGAATACACCAGCTAGTCGTGAGGACGAGACAGATGGTATATGGGATATATGGGGTAGTGAAGATGTACGACGAAAAGTGGCTAATTGAGGATGTTCTCCTAACCTTTGAATATCAAGCTCATAAAACTCAATTTGATGATCTAGATTTTTGGCCTTCGATCTTGTATTCATGAGACACAGCTTTCACTGCTCTCACATTTGGAGATTTTTGGGTGTGATCGAGTCGCCAAATGTTCTAATCATACAACACAAAGGCGAACATCAAACCTTAATACTGCTGGAAGTGGAATCTTTGAGGTCCCACCGGGCGTGCCAAAAATTGTTGGTCAAATATCTGCCTAATCAACAAAAACTATGTTTGTGCGCCCTAGATACGACCAACATTGAAAGGCCGAAGGAAAGGAATGTCCTCCGTGCCAATCTCCAGAGAGGGTTGGTTCCCTTACTAATCCTAAAATGGTTGAAGACTAGGGATGCAGGAAAGAAATCGGGAAAATAACAGAAAGAAATGGAAATATGGCCATAGGCCAAAATGTAAGATTTGGGGCAGACTAGCAACAAGAATTCCACCTAGTGTTATAACAACATGTAACAAAAAGAAAGCAATAGAATTTCACTTACACCTTTGCAGTAACAACCTCCAAATTGCATTCCAAAACTAACTCATCCACCAACAATGTTTTAAATCCAGAAATAGAATTTTAAACTCAGCAGCAAGAACATGAGCATAAACAGAAATGCTTAAAGACAGAAGGAAATCACACACATAAGAATACTTGCAAATTTTAGAAGCCAAGTCTCTTCTATTGATGCAGAGAACTTAGGAAGTTTTCTTGCAGAATGTCCAACCTCCTTTTACAATGGAAATGTGATTAGTATTTATAGAGGATTTCGCCTCTTTCATTAAATGCACACCAGAACAAAATGATCGTAGATCAGGAACAAGAGTGAGGAAATTCCTCCTCAGAATCATTAAAAATCTATCCTTTTGGGACAACGATCCAGTTTTCAAGGAAACATTCCCAGGAGATCAACAACTTGGGCATCGATGCACAGAGAATTAGGAGACATTTAATATCTTGGAAATGCACTCCTGCCTTGAAAATCATGAAAAATACCCCCTATGCTTCCTTGTGACTTCTTCCTTCACTCGGGATCCACAATTCGAATTACTTATTGCCACCTTTATTTAATGCTTGAAAATCTTGGCGCCCTTTGAAGTTTTGACCATAATCCTTTTCGCCCAAAAATTACATTCGCCCTTTGAAAAAAAGCAGCTTCGCCCAATCATATATTATTTAGCATGCTCGCATGATCTTCTCTTAAAAACGTGTTCACCCATGGGAGGGGCGAACGGGATGTTCGCCCCTCAACCGAGGCGAACACGACTACGTGTTGCTCCCAAGGTACGTTCGCCCATGGGGGGGGCAAACGGGACGTTCGCCCCTCAACCAGGGCGAACGCAATGGCGCATTGTTTTCGGGCTCGCCCATGGGAGGGGCAAACGAGACGTTCGCCCCTCAACTAGGGCAAACGCGAATGCGTTTCGCCGCGCCTTTCCTTTGAATTTTTTTTAAATCCCTTTTGTCTGCTTTTGATATTTCGTTCGCAAAAGAAGGATATTCTTGTGACTTACTCAAGAAGAGTTTGAGACTTGTGTAAATATAATTGATTCTATGATATTCTTGCCATGTGCATGATGATTTTGATATGACACTTTATTAACGATGCCACTTTGGATAGGAGGTTAAGACCCTAGATATGCTCAAAGCTACTAACTTGTTTGATTGCAAGTGATGGGTTAAGCAGCCCATACAAAGACATTGGAAGGGGCAAGCTTAGCCCAATGGTCGAATGGTTAGTCGTCCATCGAAATGTGTGCTTGATTTAATAGAGTTCTCATATCGTTGTTTTTAGAAGAACGTTTGTGTTTTGTTGGTTTAAAAAAATAAAAAATTTGTTCAATGTGTTATTGTGGTGTTGCATATCAAAGTAGTGTTAAAGAGGGCACTACATAAATGCCCCAAACCAAATCAGACCTATCCATGGGAGACCACAAACTTTGGGCTAGTTCCTCAAAGTTGTAACTATGATTCTAGGACCCATAGGACTCAAAATGCCTCAATAGGCCCACTATCTATTGTCTTCCTTTGCCCCTTGTCCTAACATTAGCCCTAGTCTCTGTTGTCCTAACAACAGCAATAACAACAATAGAAGCAGCAATGGCAATAGCAGCAGCAATGGTAGATATTAGATAACAGTAAATACAGGTAGTTTTATATTAACAATGGCATTTACAGTTCAGCATTGCAATCTGCAACCTGCAAACCCTAGGCAGAATATCCTTCATGGCTGCATACAAGACTGGATTGCATCATGCCCTACGCACATATGCATCAACTCTCACATCATGAACATGACGGGCAACGCCCGTTGCCACCTGTGTCGGGGGTCAAGGGGGCGGGAGCCCCCTTGCAGGGTCAAGGGACAGCATCCCTTGCGGGGTCAAGGGGCAGTGCCCTTCGCGTGCTCCCTCGACACAGGCAACACCCTCGCGCGGTTCTGGGCAGAGCCTCGAAACCTCAACGGCAAAACCACTGAAACCATCAATGTTTGAACTAAATTTTGCTCCTCAGCAACATTCTGGAAGTTGTTTTAATGTTTAAAAAATATTAGATAAGGTAGCAAGGTAGCAGAGAGTTTTTTGGTCTTTGCAAGAGGTCAAGAGAGGTAATTAAAAAAGAAACTTGTTTTTTTTAATTTATCAGCCACAACCTCTACCCACATGGCTGCGGTCGATTTTTTGACAATTTTTTGAAAAAATCGTCGGACTCGCAATAAGTTGTCGAGTCACTCGTTTCGCGAATGCCTAGTGATTTCGGCGATTTTTTGCTGATTTTTGTAACAGAGCTCTCAACAGCTTATTTTGACCTCAATATAGCTGATGAAAGTTTTAGTTAATGAACTTTAAACCTAATTCAGACCTCTTGCATTAATACCAAAATAGGACCCAACAACTCAAGGGTACCATATAATGGTGTCAATCATAGTTACAAAACTTGTCGAGTTTTTGAAAAACTGGCCAAGCCCATGCCTGAGTCAGCCTTGCCAAGTCAATGGGGCTTGACTGAGCGAGTTTTTCTGAGCTCACCAAATCAACGAGTTTTTGGGACTTGTCGAGTCCCAAAAAAAACTCGGCCAGCTACGCATAGGAGCATTGTGAAACCTCTTCAAATCCTCTAACCACAACTCCTCTATGGCGCTCATTTCAGTCTATCTCAAATTACACAAAACTCTTCACATCTTGTCAATTCGAAGTGTTGAACCGATTAATTTGTGCAGAATAAGGTCCTTGTTACCTATTTATTTGTGATGATATGAATAGTTGGTATTCACATTCAAACACTGATATTTTCTATTGAACATGTGTGGCAAATGGCAATATCGCAATAAGTGCCAAGCGAATTCCTGGGGTTCAAAATAATACCTCCTGTTTCTTCACATACCCTGTTTTGCTGCAGTGTTTCCTGTTATCCCCTTCGCTTGATCAATAAACGTTCACTTTGGCACATTTAGTGTCATGACAAAATTATTGAATTTTTATTTTTATTTTTATTTTTTAAATTTAGTTTTTATATATAAAGAAATATCATCACTCTCATTCTTGATAAAAATGTTAGTGGTTACCAAAACATGGATTACTGACTTTCAATAAAGGGTAAAGGAAAAAGTAGTTTTTGTGTCAATAAGGTTATAGGTTATAATATGAGATAGATCTTCATGGAGGATGTTGTTTACCCTTAAGATTCAAACCTTGGACATATATTTGGAGTTCCAAAGTTTCCATCATTAAGACCATTCAGGTTGTACATATTAAATTGACATATCATCAAAAGAAAAAAAATCACTAAAATTTTTAAAGCTTAAGATAGACATAATTATAATGTACTCTCAATCTTTACTCTTGCACTAATGAGATGGAGAAAATGGATTTCTCCTTTGACAACTAAAGTTGCAGAGCCAGAGGAGGAGGCAACAAGAGCCTCTCTTTTTAATGGATGATTTTGAAAATATAACGGAGGAGTTAGCGGCAAAGGCACAGGCACAAGCACAAAGAGAGAGAACTAGAGCTTCTGTTAGGACTAAGGAAAAAGGCATTGCAAGACACTAAATGGTGGGCCTATTGAGGCATTTTGACACATTTTGTAATTTGTACCTTTTTATATCATAAGCAATGCAAGAATATTTGAATTTTGGGTAATAAATTTTTTTTTATTGAAGTGTTTTTGTCACTTTCATGTGTAGTTCAAGGTTGTATCACATACACTATTAGTTTTGAATTTGTATAATGTTAATTAATTGTAATATGCATGAAAAAAAAGTTTTTTTCAAACAAAAATTTGCATTTTCTTCAGTTTTTCGCGAGCTTTTTTGCAAGTCCAAGTTTTGATTCGACCTTGCCGACACTAAAAGGAGGATGTATAGCACAATATAGTCTGAACTATCATTCTTTCTTTTAATTGTTGATCTTTTAATGTTTACTCCGATGCTAAACTCCCCTGTTTTCTCTATTCTTGGCTTCTCAAACATTTCATACATAGATTCCACTGTTACGGTATCACAATAACCTATGTAACTGCATTCACTAAATTCAATAAAAAAAACTAAAATTTGGCAAATGTTAAGGTTAAACAAATAAGTTCGTTTGTATTCGACAAACATGTAAGGGATTCCATATCTATGGGAAAAAAACGGTAGAATCCAAGCAAAAAAAGTAGGAGAAAACGCAGATAAATAAAGGGGGGGGATTTGTTTTCCCCCCCTAGATTTTCCCCTCCTTTGTCGTTGGTTTCCATCCTTTATCTGTTGTTGTCTCACTATGGTGTTGCAATGATTTTCCTCCAAATTGTGCTCTCTATACAACGATGGCTATATTGCACAGTTGAGGAAAGATGCGTACCGCATCAACATCCACTTGGGGTAAGTTCATTATATATATATATATATATATATCTTAGTCTTCTAGTTTCTTAAGTAAATAGTGTAGATTTATTATTTTTAAATTATTATTTTGAATTGAGATCATACTTATTAAAGATCATTAGGGTTTCGCCGCAACACTCTGAGTAGGGTTCGAAATTGCTCTCTACCTGCCCATGGATGCATGTGAGGGCCTTTCTAGGGCCCTCGTTCTACCCCCTTCTCCCAAGCGGTCCTTTGCACAAACAGTGAAGGAGAAACAAGAAGTTGATGATGAATCTTTAAGAAGTGATGCTTTAAAATCCATCTTTTCAGTTGCTGCCACCAAGAAGCCAACGGATAAAGGTTTCCAGTCTAGAGTTAATGGCTTTCTTCACCAGACTACCCACCATCTAAAGCTTGTTATTGAACAAAGCCTGGTGGCTGAAAATATTTTGTATAGGAGTAACCATGATCTAATCTACAAATTTATTGGCATGAGACCATCTCTAGGGTTTATAACCTCTTAGGTTCGAAATAATTGGGTGTACAGTTGGGCATATCTGCCTCAATCAGGTTTTTTTTAATTGAGGCAAAGACACCGAGGACACAGTGAATAGGAAATAGTTCACTTGTCCACTTTTAACAATAATAGTTACCATAAGAAATAAGTCCTAAGAACTTTCCATAAAGACACCATTCATCTGACTTGTAATAACCCTCATACCTTGGCCCCCTCTGAGGAACCTCAAAACAAAAGCCACCTTCAACCTAAATGAAGAGCTTTTCTCCCAATGATACTACAAATAAAATAGACATTGTACTAAAATGATGAAACTCTCAAACAATTATGACTCCCTCCATAGTTAAAATCATATTTAAATCCATAGAAGATTCATTAATTAAACCATGATTTTCCCCACGATCTTTATAGAATCCTTTGAACTTGTATACAGTCTATATAGAACAGACATGCCACTCTGTCCAAGCAAGATTAAAAGATCACAAGCCGTATAGTGCAACATTTTTTTTTCTCCGGATAAGTCCCATTGGCCTTTTTTTTGTCATCCGTTGACATTAATAAAAATATATTTTCCTTGGCAGAATACTCCTGCCAGACCAAACACCACCTCCGTCCAAGCAAGATTAAAAGATCACAAGCTGTATAGTGCAACATTTTTTTTTCCGGATAAGTCCCATTGGCCTTTTTTTTGGTCATCGGTAGACATTAATAAAATTATCTTTTCCTTAGCAGAATACTCCTGCTAGACCAAACACCACCTCCGCATGGAGACAACATAAAGTGACTACAAAGAAGCAGAGAAAATAGCAATGCGGAGAACAGACTGTCTTAGTATAAAATTTGGAGACCTTTCACAAACTGATTTTTAAAAAACTACAAACCACTTTTAAATTAATTATTAATAATTACTCTAGTCAAGACCAACAAGATCAGAAGCAGACTTCCATAAGTTTTCTTTACAACCTACATTAAGTATTAATACAAAACCCATTCCTTGCTTGGAATTCACCATGTTTAGATAACCGTACAAGTCCTCATGGAACATAGGATAACACAGAAGATGGAGAATGTCCGACAATTCACTGCAGCTTTTCCTCAAATATTATAAAAATTAAATCTTACCTAGTGATAAACTATGCTTACTGATTGGCTACCTGTGACAAATATGTGAAACGAGAGAAATATGCTTTAGATTCTCTTTTTCTCAATTCTACTTTATTTTTAGCTCATGCATAATGGTTGTTGATTGCTTGCATAAAGCAGGCTTGCTTGGTTAATTATATGCAACATTTATTGGCAATGCCACAAGGCACGCATTAGACATGACTGCTGATTTAAAATAAGTCCATACTGGTATGACATACTCAAAATAGGAAATATCTTCTCTTGGCCATTATTGAAATGTTACGAGTCATCTGCAACACATTTGAAAAATCTTGCAACTGCATAAAAAATCAAGAACACACCTCAGCGCTAGAACAAACCAATGTTATTAGTGGAGAAACACCACCTTCCTGCCCAATTGCAATGCTGCAGAAAAACCCGAAGTCCGCATAACAAAAGTTCGATCTAAAACTACAAACTTAAGAGTCTAATAAATGTCTCTACAACATTACAAACTGAGCATTCACCTGATCTAGAAACATATTTGACACAATACAAAATGCATACACATTCACATTCAAAACAAATGTGCATGAATCTATTCTATGCTTCACCGAGTTCATTTCACAAATAAAAGAAGAATCACAAAGAAAAGTCTCAAAAAAATAGCTAATATAGATGAGTAACCAAACAAAAGATCGACATAAAAAAAGTGTTTATGGAACAGCCTAGTTATTCATCTTAAATCCAAAATCTCGTTTCAAACAATGAGATAGTTGATGATGAAGATGGCCAAGTGTCCTTATGATGATTTACTCATCTTATCGATTTGCATTGATACCAATCGTTGCAATCGCCAAGGGGATAGAATAAACCACTAGATATGAGATTCACTTGAAATTGTATAAACCACTAGATTACCAAGGAGATAGAATAAACCCCTAGATTACCGAAACATATTGCACAACCCTACCCGGAAGGATTTGAACCTTGGACCTATATTCAGGGTTCCAAAGTCTCCAACATTATGGGATTAAAAAGGGTCCCACTTGTATCACATCATGACCATATAGTGGTGTTACAACTGCAAATATGCATGTATTGTTTGGCAAGATTCAAACATGGGTCTCATCCTTGAAAGTCGACAAATTTAACTAATTGAGTTAATAACTTAATACCATTGGATGCGTTTATATATGCTTATTATGTAATAATTATATGTCAAAATTGTTATATCTTATTATAATCAAGAATAAAATATATTTTATTTAAATATTTGAAATTCAAAATATATTTGCATTATATCGAATTTTTCCGAAAAAACTTGTTTTGAATTCCAATCTTGTCGAACTCAAACTCAAATCCAAACCTTGTGACATAATAGATAAGCAAAAGAAAACCATTTTATGTAACATTTATCCTCCTTACTTGACCAATATATATATATTGGAACCTGCCAAAAGGCCAAGCAAATGACTCTTAATTATTTGATATGCTATTTTTTATCCAATATCTTGCATTCAACCTCTTTGAGAGATGAACAATTTTAAGCACCATTCCCATGTTGGGTAGTTGAAGCACAACATTATTAGTAAAACGAGAAAAAAGGTAAAGCTTGACATACATTAAAATAATTAATGTCACTTTTTGTAAAAAGATTTATTAGCTTTATAAACAGTCATTTGAAATATGAAAAAAAAATTAAAAATACAAATATTTGTCATAGTGAAATCACAATGGAAGAACTGCATTCATCTTGAAAATATAAAAAATATAAAATCTGCTCAAAAAGGTTAAACCCCTTATCAAACAATTATTTAATTACCTAATTGTATGCATCAATTCTAGACTAGTACTAAATGCTTTTAATAGATAAAATAAGCAATTCCTTAATTAATAAAATACTTTATAGATTGTTTGCACACCCTGTAATTTAACATGCATTCCCAATTTCCCATTAGCAAATAAATGAAGATAAGGCATGATCTATAGCTGCAAGCTTACTGCAGTGGTAAGGGCCTTGGCCTCTCTTTGAGAGGTCCAAGGTTCAAAAACCCCACTCACTGTGAGGGGACCGGACCCCTCATAAAAACCTGTGTAAACTCATTAAAAAACAAAGATAATGCATGATCTTATCCTTAGATAAAATATAAATCAGAAAAACAATAAATATATTTAATTGGAACTCAACAATGTCAATTTTCTGGTCCGAGGTGTAGACCAATTGGTTCAACCAAACCCCGTAAGGGGGCCGGAGGACAAAGGTTAAAATCGGGCGGAGGACAAAGGTTCAAATCTCAGGCCTCGCCGGACTGAACGCTTGTCCATTTCCTAGTGCTTTCAGGGCGTAAAAGGTTTAAAATGATTATGGCATGGTGGTTATAGGGGCGGACTGTGCGAAGATCTGTGTGGCGGCTTCCGGGGCGGACAACGCAGAATACTGTTTCGGCCATAAAAATCCAGACAGCCTGCCTGGATTCGTGGCAACTACCGATTCCACCATGTAAATTAAAAAAAAAACAATGTCAAATTTTCTTTAATAAATGCATGAGAATATGAAAAGATACTGAATATATTATAATCTTGAAATATTTTTATAATGGAGCACATTAGCACATGCATTCTTTGTTGAGATATCATTATTTGGAAATGTAGTCTGTTTCTCCATGTATTGAAGTCAATTGTTGGATTATCAATAAATGCGTTCATAGTTTGGATTTCCACAAAGGGTCGTGTTGCCTATGATCTTCTGGCTGACCAGATGAAGCTTATAAGGTGGATTTGGTTTCCTAAAAAACTTTTTACTAATGGAGTTGCTTCCTCGGGCAAAAACATGACGAGTTTAAATTTCAGAGTAGCTGTTAATGAATTATTATTCTAGAGGGTGAATTGTGTTAAAATTGAAACGCAACAATTGATAAAGCTTTTAGGAAACATTTGTTGTTGCTCTAAGCAGACAATAACATTTTGCCCAGAAGTAAAATGTGTTTTAGCTTATCTAAATTATTTCTTTGACATTTTCTCAGACAGCAATTTTTAGTTTTTGTTTTACCATCAACATGAATTTTGACTTCGTTTTACAAACAGCATATAATCGTTTGACAGATGCGGAGTGTACACACACAGAGACAAAGACCTCAGACTTAGATGGATTGGCAAAGAGTCAAAACAAAATATACGCTTACCTTACCTTTGTATATACACTGCCTGCACACAATACACATTTCATTGGAAGTTGGAACTGTTGTTTATTCACCATCTATCAAGATGATTGAGGTCATGAACCAATTGCAAATCAAATAAGATTTAAGATTATGTTCAACCTACAAATACTTAAATTTTGATATAGCTACAAAAATGCTCAGAATTAATCGATTCTATCCATGCCATCATTGATGACTCATTCACAAAAATATTCAATTACGCTTTTGGTTGCAGCTCTATCTGGGATAAACTATTCTTAGTTCAATTTAATATTCTTAAGTTATGGTTCTTACTCCTTTATACTATCCTTAGTTCAATTTAATATTCGTAAGTTATGGTTGTTACTCCTTTATACTATTCTTAGTTCAATTTAATATTCGTAAGTTTTTATTGCTACTTCTTTAGGAACTCTCAATTCATGTGGAACTTGTTACTGTTGTCCTGAAGTGCTTATTTTTAGTATCACTTCTGACTTCCTCATATCTGCGTTCTTAAATGCCTACACTTATGTCTATTATGGAGGAAAGTTCATTATTATGTTCATATACATGGAAATCACAACTAAGATATTATGTTAATCGTATTGATCATATACATTGCTTTGCATTAGCAACATGACTTTCTTATCCAAGGTTGGGTGATCAAGTAGGGACCCATTATCCCCTTCTTTATGTGAACATAAGTCTTGCCAAGCTCTTCTCCCAACATCTGTTCTTTCTTATATACATGTTTATTCATTAATATTTAGAAAACAGAATGTTTTGAGTATGAAAAGGCAATTCATCTGAATGGCAATGGTATGCTCGTCACCTATGTTATTAAGGGAGGACAGAAAAAAAAAGGGAAAGAAAAAAAAAAAAAAAAAAAATTCTCATATTTTATGTAATACATTTAATGTTAATCATTGGGCATATTGATATGATTTTAATTGTCCCAAACAAGCAAAAATAAAACCTGCACTGTGAAACTCTTCTGTTACCAACCAGTTGCAAACAACCTTTTGAGGAGAATTATATTCTGAAGGCTTCTTTTGAGGGTGTGGAAAAGTTGGTTATGCATATAAAAATTATAATTAAAAAAAAAAAACTTCTAGAACATCAGCAATACAGAGCAAAATTGTCATCAACATATGAGATCACGCTTTATGATCCACCTTCAAGATCAGTGATGAAAAGGATGACAATAATGAAGTATGTTATATAGAGGTTACGGTACAAAGGCACAATGACAAGAGGGACCACATTCAACTTTTTAATTTTATGGTTAAATTTTCATTCAACCCCAAACCCATGTTTGTATAATAAGTCCCCAAGATTGACCTAACCCAAGTCCATTCTCCCTATATTCAAACAATTCGTAATTTGGTATGTTGCATTTTCTCATTAAGTGGTCTTCTATCATCAATACAACAACTACGCTTCAATACAAGTGACATGTAGATGCGATGGCCTCTCTAGGATCATTACAAGTAACAACTAAAGACTCATCTCATCAATACAAGTGACATGTAGTAGAGTGTAAATGTTCCACAAGAGCAAGCTTGACCACCCTATTAAGTCCAAGATCTGCACAATGTTTGTTAATGCTCTTTTGGATAGTGCAACCCATCTTTCCAACATATGCATGGCCGTGAATACGAAATAAGATAGACTCCACTATTGTTTTTTAAAACTATATAGTGTTTTTTTATACTTCAGTAAGTTTTGTACAATTTATTGTGGTGCAAAAGTTGATTTTATGATCATTCCCATACGATTTTGATAATTTCATCTTAAGATCCTTTGAATTTGATGAAAGTATGCCTTGAATTGGGCATAGATGTCAATGGTATTATGACGGCATTCATGAGTTTTGTTTGTATACGTGAAAACCTTTCCATTTGCCTTCTCTTTAGTCATTTCTTTTGAAGCTGGACAAGAAGGGATAACATACTTGTCTATGTACGTGGACAAGAAGCTGGATGCACTACCCACTTTGGTTATGTTCGTGTTGGCCAATATAGTGGCCCCGAACAACACCTGCTTCCAGTTCCCATGGAACCTGATCGAGCATGGAGGGTGACCTATTAGGATGACGAGGAGATGGATCTCCCCGATGTGGATGATACGGGGACTACTGCGGAGTATGATGCATAGTTCGCCACACAACCGCCATGGGTACCGAGTCCAGCAGTGGATGATGGGAGTGGGGATGGGGATGGGGTGGAGGAGGAGGTAGATGAGGCTCCTAAGCGTCGGAGCCACCTTTGATCTAGCAGTCGAAGGAGACGGGCTAGGGGCACAGCAGAGCAGGCTCCTGAGATTGGGAGTGATGGAGATGGCATGGATGATATGAAGGAGATTGCGGAGGGACCTCCAGGTCGGAGCGAGGAGAATTGGGCGAGGCTAGAGCATCTGGTGGCAGAACGGGACACAATGATAGCGGCTCGGGATGCAGAGATAGCTCGGCTGCAAGCTGAGCTGGAGGCACGACCGACTTCAGACGGAGGAGAGGATAGGATTGCGAGTCTCCAAGCAGAGCTACTAGAGCCCCATCGTTAGAGACATGATGTACAACGCCTTCGGGACCGAGATGGGTATATCCAGATTTTGGAGGATCGATTGATGGAGCACCATATTGGGCTTCCATATCCACCCTCCTCATTTGTATTCGGGTCTATTAGGCATAGTGAGTCTAGGCATAGCTCTAGGTCTAGGACTCCTTCAAGATCACAGGGGTCCTCTTATAGGCGTTAGCTAGTGCTGAGATGCACTTTTTGTATATGAGCCTTGGTGCTCCATTGTATATAGCCTTTGGGCATTCCTTGTACATGCGATATTTTATATATATACATGGCTTTTACTTTTGTGTGGATGTTTTTGTGTGGATTCTTTTGTGTGAATGAATGTGTATATGTGTAACGGATGATAATGCAATGATAATGTATATGGATGCAGATGAATTAATGCTCTAGTGATCATTCGTAGTTTAGAATTTTCTTGACCATTTTTAGCATTGTTGTTTAATCAGGGGCACCAAACTTGGTGGTATATGAGGTGGAAGACTTATGAAATGACACGGATGTTAACATGGAAGAAGATATGGATGTTGATATGGAAGAAGATATGGATGTTGATATGGAAAACTGGTTGTTTTGCAGAGACTCAGACATACTAGTGATATCAAACAAACTCACTAAAGGTTGTCTAATTTCTTTAAGACCAAATATGTGTGCAGTGAATTCATTTACCAAATCATAAGTTTGTTAATGACTCGAGGCAATCAAGAACCAATGTGTGTGCAAGTGAGTTCATTAACCTATCTTGAGTAAATTGAGATGAAACCTATTATGGATGAGATCAAGAAGCTAGCTTGTCCTTATGTGCGGTCAAAGGTCTCTTCAAGAGAGATGTGTCGCCACGAATGAGCGTACTCCACTTCTAGTCAAGAGTCTATAGCTCCGGTGGAGATTAACTCCATAGTCCAAGAATCTGATCTCTAAGATTTGGGGATGACTACCTAACCGTCTGACTGGAAATGTAGTACGATCCTTACAACTTGAGGATTTGTGGTGTGTGATGAAAGATTTAGAGCTTTGGGGAATCGGATTCTCAACCGAAGTGTGATGAGAATTGTACCCTATCCTTACTACTCTATCTTGTATTTAGAAGCAACTGTGTTAGTGGTGAAAACCACTGTTTTTTATTTTTGGACTATGTGCATGATGGGACAAGCAAGGAATACCCTTTTCACTTCGAGGTTCAACCCAAGTATGGTGTTATCCCTCTTTGACACAAGATATTTTTAAGATGTGAAATTGTGTTTGGTTCAAGAGTGTTTGGAGTCAATTCCCAGAACTCAAGATTTTTTTAGTGAAAATGTGACTTGGTCCTAAAGAGAACTCGACATGTATTGGAGATTGCTAGAAACACTAGGAGTGGCTGAGTGACCGTAAACACCTAAGTATTATGGAAATGTGGCTTTGCAAATGACAATTTGGCTTTATGGAATGGTGCAAATGAAATGGATGACGATTTGAAGGTGCCCCTGATTAAGGCAACATGATTTTATTGGATCAATTATTATCTAGACTGAACTAATGACCCCTAATATGAAAATGGAATGTGTAAAAATGATGTAGTGAAAGCAACGTGTGAAATGCAATGTGTGAAATGTAATGTGTACAATGCAATGTGTGAAATGTAATGTGTAACATGCAATGTGTGAAATGTAATGTATAACATGCAATGTGTGAAATGCAATGTTGTTTTTGTGTAATAGCCATGTATATATGCATATGTATAAATCACATTAAGCATAAAATGCTCTCAAGTGGATGACATTAAGTGGTTCGGGCTCTTCAACTCCCTCTAGACTGGCAAGCCTATAAGTTCCTTTACCCACTTTTTGAGTGACAATGTATGGACCTAACCAATTAGCCGTGAATTTATCATGAAGATGCAGCAATGCATTGGTGTTTTATTGATTCTATTTAAGAACAAGATCTACTTGGAATTCAATTCGTGACAAATATGATGGAAGTGTTCCAACCTTGAGGAAGGCTATTATTTGGTTTGACCAAGGCTCATATGGCTCCAAATGGATAAAGCAAACATCCTTTCCATCCTTAGATTCAGCACAGACAATTGCGGATTTAGAGATCGTTGTAATAATGAATGGTTGTACCTCTCCTACGGAGTTTTTTTGAATCAATGATCCTAGAGAGGCCATCGCATCTGCAAATATATTAGTCGAACGTGGCAAACTATCGATTTCATAACAATCAAATTTTGCGAGCAATTTCATTGCTACTTCATGATAAAGCTTTTTATTGTAGGTTCTTTGCATTGGTATTCTCCATTTACCTGTTTGACGACAAGTTGAGAATCACCAAATATCCTGATACACTTAATGCCCATAGCTATGGTTGCTTGAAGACCTAAGATTAAGGCTTCATCCTCTCGTTGTTGTTTGTGCATTGGAAGTAAGGTTTGAATGATAAAGGAATAGTTATCCCCTGGGGTGTATGAAACACGACTCCATCACCTTGACCTTTTTCACACTTAGAACCGTCAAAGAATAGTGTGATAACGACATCTTCCTCTGAAATGACGTCTTCTTCTTGTTCAATGATAGTGAATACCGAATCATCTGGGAGCTCAATAATCAAGGGTTGATCACTAGGTAGTGGAGCTTCCGCAAGCTGATCGGCTATGACCTGACCTTTAATGGATTTTTGGCTAATGAAATCAAGATCAAATTCAGTGAGAAGCATTATCCAATTTGCAATACGGGTGTTATTGTAAGTGCGAGTCATCATATAACGCAGAGGGTTTTCGCGAGCTATGACATATGTGGTGTGACTAAGCATGTAATGTCCGAGTTTCTTAGTGGCAAAAACAACTGCTAAGCACAATTTTTCCAGGTAAGCATATCTGGTTTCATAGCTTACCAATGTTCGACTGATGTAATAGACAGCTTGCTCTTGATTGTTTTCATTCTTTTGTGCAAGCATTGTCCCTAATGCAAAGTCCGTTGCTGAAAAATAAAGATGGAAGGGGACCCCCGGATGAGGAGTTAAGACTGGTGGAGAAGCCAGGTATTGCCAAAGGCTTTTTGGCATTCATCTGTCCATGAAAATGTCACCCCCTTTTATAATAGATGATTGAATGGCCTGCATTTATCAGAAAATTGCGTAATGAAACAACGGATTGATTGAATCTTTCCTTGTAAACTACACAATTCCTTCAAGTTTGTTGGGGGAGGCATCTCCATGATGGCCTTGACTTTGTTTGGGTCCACCTCAATGCCTCTTTTGGAGATAATGAATCCTAATAGTTTGACAAAGGTAACACCAAAGACACACTTTTTGGGATTCAACCTTACATTATGCTCTAGAAGTCGATCAAAGACTTTTTCCAATACATCAATGTGCTCTTGTTGAGTTTTAGATTTTGCCAAGAGATCATCCACATAATCTTCAATGATCTTATGCATGTAATCGTGGAAGATGTATGTCATGGCACGTTGATAAGTAGTACTTGTGTTTTTGAGGCCAAAGGACATCACCTTATAACAAAAAATCCCCCAAGGTGTAGTGAATGTTGTTTTGTGTTGGTCATCAGGATTGATTCGAATTTGGTTGTATCCTGAAAAACTGACCATGAGAGAAAGTATTTCATGGTCAGCGCAGGTGTCGACAAGAGTATCAATGTTTAGTAGAGGAAAGTCATCCTTAGGGCATGCTTTGTTAAGGTCTCGAAAGTCAGTGCAAATGCGTATCGCCCCATTAGGCTTGCGAACGGGTACCATGTTTGAAAGTCACTCAGGATAGTCAATGGGAACAACGAAACCCACATCTAATAGTTTTTGAAGCTTTTCTTTGACTATGAGGGCAATGGTAGGATGCATCTTTCTCAATTTTTGTTTGACCGGTTTAGCATCAGGAAAAGCAAGGTGAGATTGTGGACAACCAAGTTAGGGTCAAGACCAGGCATGTCTTTGTATGACCATGCAAAAATGTCCTTCTTGAGGAGAGCAATTAATTGCTCTTGTTCATCTGTGGATAAACTTTTATCAAGTTTGACAATTTGGGGATTGTATGTGTATGATCTAAGGTTCACATTGATGGTATCTTCAATGGACATATGAGGACCTTCCTCAAGCTGACGAGACGTTGGGATCAGATGAATGTCGTCTATGACATTATCAAACTCTTCCAACTCGACCTCTTCTACGTCTACGCTCTGGATCTAAAGATGAAGATGAAGACAAAGGTGGAGGGGAAGGAGGAATGTAGTTGGTTGAATCCCTTAACAATTCCTCGAAAAGGACAAATTCGGAAAAGGATGGAGGCGAGGAAATCCGGTCCATATCAATAAGGTTCATGTCAATTGGAATTGGCTTTGCCGAATTGTATGGATTACGGAGGGGAGTGAATAAGTCAACAGGATTCATGTTAACTTAAAAGGGAAAGGTGATGGATGGCAAAATGGATGGATAAGCGAATCTTGTCTGCTAGAATCGATGCTAGAACTCTGTAAACCTAAACAAAAGCGAGCAACACAAATAAATGCAATAGGCAAAAAGCCATGTACATGCAATGCAAAATTTTGTTTTTTTTTTAAATTTTGAATTTGTTTTTGATTTTTTTAAAATTTCTTTTTGATTTTGTTTTTGAATTTATATACATATATTACAAAATTGGCCGGTGAAATGGATCAATGGAGTGGAGGTGGTGGTTCACCGGTTGGTTTGACTCGCTCTTGTGGAAGAAGCAAGCGAAAGATAGGCTCATGGATGGGGAACATTTTGAGGTAATACTCATCCTGTTCGATGTATGGAATGATGAGCTTCGATTCCTCCTCAGATTCATATAAACAGTTATCTCTTAAAAATAAATCTTTAAAATCTAATTTGTGCATCACATATATGTTTTTAATCATATCCTTTAAAAGTACATTAATTAAATTTCGTTTGTTGAGATGATTTTCAATTTTTATTATTACATACTAATCTAAATCTAATTAATTATTTTTAAATTGTTAGGTATTGTACTGAATTGATCATGTTATACAACAACTTAGATGTAACATGAAAGTTATAGGACTTGACACCCTCATTGCAAATTAAAGGTACACAATTTTCTTATCTAGTTCTTTATTTTTCTTTTCTATATTCATGTTAATATATTATGAACTTGATGAATAATAAATTTTAAAATGTGTTAATCAATGTTATTTTTTTTTAATCAATGTTATAGTGCATACTTACTATTTTTAATAAAGTGTAGGCAAGAATAGTTTTTTTAATGTGCTAATTGTTGCACTTGTGCTTGCAGATGTAAACAAACAGGGCAACGCTAGCAAGCTACTATAGATAAGTTGTCACCTGAATTAAACCTTGCAAGTTCAAACTTCTTCAATAAAGTTTGAAAAACAAAACATTTCAGGAACACGAAATTTGGGTTAAAGAATTACCTTTAAGCAAAATTGGCATTCTTGGTATGTTATTTTCAAATAAGTCTTCCGTAAAAGCCAATTCCACCACTAATATGTTCAAAATCATTGACAGCACAAAAAGTATGCCTCTATTAAAATATTCAGTAGAACTTGCAAAACACTATGATGCATGCTAAAGATAATAGAGCAATGCTAGGTCTGCTTACAATGGTCATGCTTAGTAAAATTGAAATAAAACAAAGGGTATATAGTGCTCAGAATTTGAAATTGGCCTTGCATGCCTGTGGCAATGTTAGGTTTGCATACAATGGTCAGGCATAACAAAATTGAAATAAAACAAAGGGGAAGACAGTGCTAAGAATTTGAGATTGGCCTTGCATTATGTTCAAAATCATTGACAGCACAAAAAGTATGCCTCTAATGAAATATTCAGTAGAACTTGCAAAACATTGTGATGCATGCTAAAGATAATAGAGCAATGCTAGGTCTGCTTACAATGGTCATGCTTAGTAAAATTGAAATAAAACAAAGGGTAAATAGTGCTCAGAATTTGAAATTGGCCTTGCATGCCTGTGGCAATGCTAGGTTTGCATACAATGGTCAGGCATAACAAAATTGAAATATAACAAAGGGGAAGACAGTGCTAAGAATTTGAGATTGGCCTTGCATTATGTTCAAAATCATTGACAGCACAAAAAGTATGCCTCTATTGAAATATTCAGTAGAACTTGCAAAACACTGTGATGCATGCTAAAGATAATAGAGCAATGCTAGGTGATGGTCATGCTTAGTAAAATTGAAATAAAACAAAGGGTAAATAGTGCTCAGAGTTTGAAATTGGTCTTGCATGCCTGTGGCGATGCTAGGTTTGCTTACAATGGTCAGGCATAACAAAATTGAAATAAAACAAAGGGGAAGACAGTGCTAAGAATTTGAGATTGGTCGTGCATGCCAGTGAAAGTTCCAAATACTGTGTGGTTAACATTGATTAAGATTATGGGACAGAGTAAGGATTGGAAATTTCAACTTTCTGAGACTGCTAGACTATTTATTACCGTTCTTGTGGTTGCATTTATGCTTCAGTAAGGAAACGAACAGTTTTGGAAATATTACTCTACTAATGCGTAAACGGAAGTGGAGTTTTGGTATTGTGAAGGCTGCTGCAAGAAAATGTCTAGAAGAAGGATGCCGAATTTTGAATATTTGTATTTACAAAGAAAATTGAAGAAGACCCAAAAGATGAAAATCAAGAATTCCGACTTCTTATGAAAAAAGTAGGTATCTAGCTATAGCAACTCAATTGAGATGAGAATTGAATTTGTTTGTAAAATTTCAAACTCTACAGGAGAGAGTTGTGATTTGTCAAGGGTGGGGGACCTGAGGACAACCCTTTTTCTCCAGCGAAAAAAAAACATTGGTTAATATTGGCGTTATTTAATATATGTTATACCTCCTATGAGGGTGAGCTTGTGAGCTAACCCATAACTATTAGACTAGGATGCATTGCACTTAATTTTTATTTCCATAATTCATAGTTATTTTTAACAAATTTCCTTGTAGATTGCTTAGGATTTTTTACTGTTCTACACAAATTTGATTTTGTCTTTATTTAGTAATTTTGAGTTTTATATTTTTTATTTCAACCATATACAATATAATAGATAATGATTTAGGATTTATTAGTTTTAAGTTCAATATTTTTAAATTCGACAATATACAATATAATAGAATATGAAAGGATTTAAGGTTTTAAACTTTTTCTCGTTCTTTCACATTCATAATTGGTTATGCATATAAAAATTATAATTAAAAAAAAACTTCTAGAACATCAGCAATACAGAGCAAAATTGCCATCAGCATATGAGATCATGCTTTATGATCCACCTTCAAGATCAATGATGAAAAGGGTGACAATAATGAAATATGTTATATAGAGGTTACGATACAAAGGCACATTGACAAGAGGGGCCACATTCAACTTTTTAATTTGATGGTTAAATTTTCATTCAGCCCCAAACCCATGTTTGTGTAATAAGTCCCCAAGATTGACCTAATCCAAGTCCATTCTCCCTATATTCAAACAATTGGTATGTTGCATTTTCTCATTATGTGGTCTTCTATAGTAACAACTAAAGACTCATCTCATCAATACAAGTGACATGTAGTAGAGTGTAAATGTTCCACAAGAGCAAGTTTGACCACCCTATTAAGTCCAAGATCTGCACAATGTTTGTTAATGCTCTTTTGGATAGTGCAACCCCTCTTTCCAACATATGCATGGTCGTGAATACGAAATAAGATAGAGTTTATATAGTGTCTTTTTATACTTCAGTAAGTTTTGCACAATTTATTGTGGTGCAAAAGTTGATTTTATGATCATTCCCATACGATTTTGATAATTTCATCTTAAGATCCTTTGAATTTGATGAAATTTCGCCTTGAATTGGGCATAGATGTCATTGGTATTATGATGGCATTCATGAGTTTTGTTTATATACGTAAAAACCTTTCCATTTGCCTTCTCTTTAGTCATTTCTTTTGAAGGATTTTTTAAGATCCTATATCAGAATTCTTCTAATCTGCAATTCTAAAGCCCTACTTGCCAAGGTCAAAAAATACCTATTTTTGAGTGAAGCAATGGTAGTACAAGGCCCATGGGTCTGTTCTGTGGCTTTTGGATGTGGGTATGCCAAAGAACCATATAATTGTTGTGTTAGAATAACATGTAGAGAGGGCAAGGAACCATTGACCTCTAACTCTTTTGTGTATATAAACAACTACGAATACTATTGAGATATAATTGAAATAGACATCGACTTCCAATAGCCAATTCAAAATGAGTTATATTTTATCTGAATATATTGTCAAATGCAACTCAGTGGTTTTTTGATATACCTAAGCCCAAGAACCATCTAATTATTGTGTTAGTATAACATCTAGAGGAGGCAAGTAACCATTGACCTTTAACTCTTTTGTGTATATAAACAACAATGAATGCTATTGAGATATAACTCAAATAGGCATTGACTATCAATGGCCAATTCAAAATGAGTTGCATTTTATGGGAATATATTGTCAAATGCAAGTTAGCAATGGAAAAAGGGATCCTTTAGTACAAAGAACCAACACAAGACAATGGAAAGTGAGAAGAAGAGGCCTACAAATAAATATAAGAGTGTTGTACTAATCATTTTAACACCTTAGACATGTTAACCAAAGACACTAGATTCCAAAGAAAATAAAGTACAAAATAGCAACCCACTACTTTACCTAAAAAGCACAATGTAGAAAAAATTACCATGTTTATTCTTCAACAACAGAGCTATGTGGTATTATTTCTCAGCTTTTGCCACAATCATAATTTGCTATGAAGCCAAAAATGCTCCATTACCTTCACAAATGGCATTATCTCAACCTGTTATATTCCTCAAGGAGGAGACCCAAGTTTGTATCTTGCCAAGCGATACATGCATACTTGCCAAATTGTTATAATACCACTATGTGATCATGATGTAATATGGATGGGTCCTGTTTCAGTCCCATATAACTATTTTAAAAAAATGCTACAAAACCTATCAATGGCATGGGATCAACTGGCTAAAATTGTGGGAGCCCAACGCAAGACCCGAGTTCAAATATTGTCAATCAATATAACACCACTATGTAGTTTGTTGAAATACAATGGTAATACCATTAGTTACGAGAATTGTCGATTCCATTTTTTTCTGATTCTGCCAGAAATCCAGATCAACTTAGCACGGAATCAAGAATCACAAATTTTTGAAAAAATCGGGAATCACGATTTTTTGCCCAAAAAATGGGTTCAAATCTGGAACAAGTAGGATATATACATTAGACTTTGGTATTGAAAGTCTTGGTGGCTTAAAAATTATTGGTTAACAACATCATCCCTTATGCCCTACAGTCTCATGGGCATTAAAAACTACTTTCCTTTCCTCATATCAATCCCAATAGGCTTATGCATATTTTGAGAGTTCTAAAACCATTCATTGACATCTGTACTAAAATTCGCTCTGATTAATTAAGTGTAATTTCCATGCATTTACCCGAATTTCACAATCAGGCAATATTGCCCAACAAAAAGCACCAAACATAGAAGGTCAGATCCAACTGCTCATAGCACCCTCAAAAGTTTCTTTGAATCTCTAAAATGACCATAATTTGAAAAGCTCCAGAACCACATTTCTTTTGGTACCAAACTTCTTCAATTTGTCTTACCAACAAAAAGACATTCATTCATAAAATAAAACCTCTTTAGGAAGAGGACAGTGAAGCACTTAAATTGAGGCCCTCATCAATAGGTCAAACCAATCAAGCAATAAAATCAATAGATCATGCATTGCCACCCATGTTGAGGAATGTTGGCCTCCTTCCTTGGTATCTTGCTACCTTTACTAGAAAAGCATAGCTCTCTTCCTTTGGCAGGTTGTAGCCTTCAAGCATAGAGTGTTAGAAGAGACTCTTAGGCCCCCTAAGTTAATAGTTACCTCCTTCAACTAGTTTCTAAAAATATGGATGTTAAACATCCCTTATTCCCATCCCACATGCAGATGGTGATATCCCTTATTCTCTACTACTTGAGAGACTTCGATCAGTTGGCATCTCTGGGCAACTTTTAACAAACTAGCAAACATTGGCCTTCAGTATGTTTGGCTTGTAGAGGTTCAAAAGTAATATATATATTGATGTGAGCAACAATTCTAGATCTTGAGTTTCTATTAGCAAATTGTTTAAGGGATAGGACCCCAAACAAATGGTAGATCAATTCCAACAGATGCTTCAAAAGTTCTATTTTCCCATTTTCCGCAAAAGAATGATTTAGTTTAGAATCTAACAAAATATGGATACTCTGTCAAATTGGGATACAAGGCTTTAGAGCATCACAATTCCTTACCCCCAAGGATTTCCCTTGGAAGAGTGTTTGGTCACTTGATATTCCCCTGAAAGAATTTGTAAAGAGGAAGATGCCATGGACCTTTTAGGTATATGCTTTATGTAAGGAAAAGACAAAAACTTCTAATCATTTACTTTTTCATTGTTCCTTTGCTTCTACCATTTGCAGATGCTTTTAAAAAAAAAAAACAAATGGAAAATCTATGGAGTTCCTCCATCGACATTAGAAGAAATGATGAAATGTTGGATAAATTGTTTCAAGGCTAAAGCATTCAGCATTCTATGGAGGTTTGGTCCTGCCATTATTTGTTAGAATTTGTGGCTTGAAAGGAATATAAAGTCTTCAAAAATAAAACTCAAAATCACATGCAAGTTTGGATTCATATCGTTGCCTCTCTTGCAGAATGTTTATAGGCATGGTGACCATCATGGGAAATCTCAAGTGTGGAAAAGGATGTAAGGAAAGGATGTACAAGTCAATTGGTTATAGGGTTTCAAAATACATGTAAGGGTGATCTGCAACAATGGAATTATTGCAAAGAATCAACATCAACTCATGGTAAAGTGGAAATGTCCAAAAGTTGGGTTCATCAAAATTAATTTTGATGGTACCTCCAAAAGTAACCATAGAAAAGCTGGTAGAGGTGGTATTTTTTTAAGATAATCAAAGCGAAATTCATCTACTTGGAATCATATAGAACTTCAACAAACAACTATGTAGAGGCCAGGGCACTCTTTACAAGGATCAAGATGGCCATGGAAAAAGGATGAAGACATATTTCAATTGAAGGGAATTCACAGATTATTATTATTATTATTGTTGATGAATGCAATATCTTGGAAATGCCAACATATCTACACGAAAGGAAATACAATGGCACATAATTTAACAAATCACGAGGTTGATCTTCATCTTGACAACATTCAAATTTTTGAGGGCAAATCGGCAAGGGAGATTCCATTGTATAATAAAAATGACATCAAAACTTTGTCAGAGGAAAATTTGTGGTTTAAGAGATGGAAAGATAATCCTGGAAGCACATGGAGTTCAACCCCTCAAGACTCTTCAAGCATCCACGACTGTGGAACAAATAATTGTTATAAAGAAACTTATCTACTCATCAATCTCTCCTGCTTATCTTTGGGGTTTTAAGATTCAACTCCTTATATTTTTGCCTTGCAGGCATTTCAAAACGTAGTGATGACAAGTTCCCAAAAACAATACTACTAGCTATTTTTGAACTTATAGCCATTAGGTGGTTCTTTGCATTAATAAAAACAAAAATTCAGGCAGTTAGAGCTTATAAGTTGAATTTATTTGGTTTGTTACCATCTCGTCTTCATTTACATATTTAGTATGATATTTAGTTTATGAAAAACTATAGTTTATAAAAATATAATTATTAAGTTAATATAACTTGGAAGTTATATCCATTATAATTAAAGGATTGGTCCATAGTGCACCTTCAATGCCAAGTTTTATTGGATATAGAATTGGTAATTTTTCCTGGATTTTATGATGACCATGTTTACCCACTAGCTCAAACTTTATGACCTTTGCTATTGGTAAGAATGTTGTTATTGTAGAGAATGCATGCATATGAAATTAATTACCCTCCTCGCTGTTCCAAATGAAATTTTTCTCTAAGACTTTTTAAAAAAATGACTGGCCTCCAAAATCAAAGGTTCAAAAGTTACCAGAACACCTTCCCCTCCTGAAGGCCACTTAAAAACAAGATCCACCAATGCCTTCATGCCACCTGCCTCTGCAATTGCAGCCTACAGAAAAGAAGGAGAAAAAATAGTTTAATGTCTTCAGAAACACAGAAACAAATATGTAAATTATTATGTAGACAATAATGGGCAAAATAGACTTGGTGCACACAAGAAGGAAAAGTAGTAAGGTTTTAAAGAACATAAATTTTAAAAAAGAGTGCAATGTTAAAACCTTGTGCTCTTCCCCAACAGACAGGTTCCAAAGTCCTCCAGCAGCCTCTTCCACAACCCATCTATTAGGAGACCTTGCAAGAGCTGCCAAAATACTAATTCCTCCTTCCACTGCCACTGCTTTTGCAACATCAGCATTGACTGACAAATTTGCTATAGCCTGCAAGAATCATGAGCGTAATTAACACCAACTCAGTATCAAAATAATGTTTGACAAATTTTCTGGAATGCTAATAATAACTTATGTTCCACCAAAACCCCTTTTAGGAGAACAAAGATGCATGAGGACATGAAATGAAGATGCCTAGAAGTTCCCCCGCATCCTGAGAAAAGGGGAGGGTTAAGCATATAGTTCATTTTTACTACAAATTATGGAATAAGTGGGAAATTTCAGCAATGTGAATTTGTAGCAACTGCACGAATAACAGAAACTAAGCTTGAAAAGCCCATGACTATGACTAGCATTGTCAGATGGCAAATGAAGGGGGATATCCCCATGTGAGCAGATAAATTAAACCGTCCCCATAGGCATCAAGTGTCAAAGCGTGTCATAAGAGAACATAGACAATAACAAAGTCTGTGTGTCCTTGTGGGACATAGACAATAACAAATTCTCCACTCACATAGCATGGACACGTGATCAAAGAGGAAAAACATCGCTCATATGCATAATATGCATATGCTATATTCAAATGTTTTCTTGTCCTTT
Organism: Wollemia nobilis; assembly: GCA_028583015.1. Lineage (NCBI taxonomy): Eukaryota > Viridiplantae > Streptophyta > Pinopsida > Araucariales > Araucariaceae > Wollemia > Wollemia nobilis. Next base: position 3,507,049 of record JAQPPZ010001340.1, read on the forward strand.
CTACTGATATCATGTGGAAGCTTGGATATGTTTTGCTTTAGTGGCCAGCATGGGAAATGTTAATGGATGGAAATTCTTTAAAAACTCTGGCAAGCAGCTCTTCACTTCATTTGAAAATTAAAGAATCCTCTCTTATAGAAAATAAGAGAGTTCTTCCCAGTTTGATAATAATTGTGATAAATAGTGGGCTTTTGAGGCATTACATGTACCAAAAGCTTTGCCAATCCAGATGCAAGTAGTATCTTTCTTCTCTTCAATAAATTGTTTGAGGTATTTGTGTGCTAAATGACCCTATAACTTATGATTATTATTAAATTTCATGAGATTTAAAATCGTTGACAGAAGTAGTTGAATGTTAATGCAATAAAAATCCTATGAAACATTTTCCTACAAAAATAACATTTTCACTTTTAGTGCAAGTACCTCTTTTTTCCCCTCTCTTCTGGTTGAATTTTGTGAAAATTTGGACAACTGATAAAACACAACCTATTAATAATTGCTGGTTGGACAACCTCAGACCACATCGTACTCCTCTGGGTCTAGTTGTGTGCACAAGGATCAATAGTATCCCATCTTTCTCTACCTTCTGCGCTGGGACTACGATCCACCTTGGGGATGAATATTTGGGTGTCCATCTCAATCTTGTACATCGAAAACAACTATCGCACTACTTGTGCTGATCCCGACCTAGCCCTGCCAATTGACTGTTTGATGTTTTCTAATGAAATGAGTCGTTATTATATACATAATTATACCTGCATCGGCCCATTCAATGCTTATAAATCAAAATTCAATGCATTCTAATCCGACACAAGCATCGAAGGCCCTCTCCCTCCTTTAAAAGGTCCCAGGGTTGTCGAAACATAGGCCTAATAAAGACTCATTGTCCATATCGACTTTGGCTTCTACGGACGTGGAAGCTCCTAAGCTTCTCCGACTGGGCCAAGAAATCCCTTCTCCGACTCGGCCTGTACCTTGTTTGCCTGAATTTCTTATGCTACCTTTTGCTTTCTCGACTTAACGGTCCGAGTGTTTTATTATAGAAGTGATTTTGTGAGACTTTTACCTTGTTTTGAATTTCTTATGCTACCCTTTCGCTTTCTAGACTTAACGGTCCGAATGTTTTATTATAGACGTGATTTTGTGAGACTTTTACCTTGGTTTGCCTAAATTTCTTATGCTACCCTTTCGCTTTGTAGACTTCACGGTCCGAATGTAGACGTGATTTTGTAATATTTTACCTTGTTTTGAATTTGTTATGCTACCCTTTCGCTTTCTAGACTTCACGGTCCGAAATGTTTTATTATAGACGTGATTTTGTGAGACTTTTACCTTGGTTTGCCTAAATTTCTTATGCTAGGCTTTCGCTTTGTAGACTTTACGGTCCAAATGTAGACGTGATTGTGTGAGATTTTACCTTGTTTTGAATTTGTTATGCTACCCTTTCGCTTTCTAGACTTCACGGTCCCAAATGTTTTATTATAGACGTGATTTTGTGAGACTTTTACCCTTTCGCTTTGTAGACTTTACGATCCGAATGTAGACGTGATTTTGTGAGATTTTACCTTGTTTGAATTTGGTATGCTACCCTTTCGCTTTCTAGACTTCACGGTCCCAAATGTTTTATTATAGACGTGATTTTGTGAGACTTTTTCCTTGGTTTGCCTAAATTTCTTATGCTACCCTTTCGCTTTCTAGACTTTACGGTCCGAATGTAGACGTGATTGTGTGAGATTTTGAGGTGCAAATTGTTGTACTAATTTTCATTAAAATATATATAATTGTTATTTTAATAGATTTTTATGTTATAGTGGGATAACTTGAGCATTTATCATTGGATTTAAAAATTTACTTAAAAAACAAAGATAACAATTATGGCCGACAGGCAGTTGCCCTAGTGGCTAAAGATGGTGGTTGTTTTTTACGTGGTCTTGTGTTCAAACCCCTTGAACCCCTTAAGGGTGTTTATGTAATTTGTAAACGTTCTCCTGGAAAAACAAAATAACAATTTTGATTATTTCAAAAAGAATCGAGTATAAGTTAATTTGGGAGTTGAATAACCCATGTGGATACACAATGAAAAGTGGATATATGTGAAGCACCAACAAAATAGGAATAATACAAAAATTTTGTTGTGTGAGAAGTGGATATAATGTGAAGACCAACAAAATAGAAATAATGCAAGAATTTTGTTGTGTTCATAAACACAACATTACTTAATACTTAAATAATTAGCTTATGGATAAAATAAAAAATTTTAAAGTGAAGAAATAATTATAAGTGATAGTTGTTAGCTTATGGATAAAATAAAAACTTCTAAAGTGAAGAAAGAGAATAGTTGTATGCGGAAATAGGAGTTGTTCACTTAGCAAGTATGTTAATTATTATGTAGCTAGGGTTTCACTCCTATAAAAGGAGGAAACCCCATTGTATTCGAAGATATCAATTATCTTTTTTTTTTTTAATGAAACTTTTGGAGTGAGAATTGCTCATTTCCTATCACTTGTTAAGAGTATCGTTCTCATTAGGTTTGAGCATTCACATATCGCTTGGGTGTGTAAGTGCTACCCATTTTACTTGATGTTATTTTTCTGTTGCAAGTTCTATTTGCATATTTAGAACACTACAAGGTGGTATTAGAGCTAGGTTCACATCGTTTTTGCTAAAGTAGTATTTTTTCAGGAAAAAATATTGAGAGGATGGAGAAAAATAGAGACAACTAAATTTACGACCAAGACAGAGTTGAGGGAAATGTTTACTACTTTTGCTCAAGACTTGAGAAGGGACTTGATGATCGCAGAAAAAAATAGTAGTGTCAGATTTTGGTGGTTCTAGTCAAAATCCAAACATATCTAACAAGGACGAAGTCAAAACGAACCCATAGGGAAATGAAAGGCATTCTCCATCGCGTTCACCACATGCACAAAATCATTCCAAGCCTTTATATAATATTCAGATGAAGGTTCCCTGATTTAAATTTGAAGGAGAGGTGGAAATCCATACTTGGTTAAGTAAGATCAAACTTGCCTTGAGGGCACATCAAATTGATAATCATAATGATAAAATAAGTATAGCCCTTCAAATTTTGCAAAACACCCAAGAGGGGACTTTACAGATTTTGTAGATGCCTTAACACAGAGGGCCGACTGAAACTGGGATGAACTATATGATGTCCAACTCATGCACTTATTTCAAAAGGACATGTCTGTGGAGGAGTATGTCAACAAATTTCAAGTGCTTGAGTCAAACGTTTATCACCAAATCTAGTGCTTAATATTATTATTTCCAATCTAAGAAGTGAGATTTGTATTGAGGTGCAAATGTTTGAACCAAAAACTTTGGAGAAAGCCTTTACTATTGCTCGAAGGGTTGAGTTGCATATTGATGCACTAAAAAAAGGGTTTTGGTGACTAGAAGAAGGAATTATACAGGATTCAAAGAAGACTAATAGGATGACAAAGATCAAACTAAGTTTGGCGACCGCTAGCTTGAGCAAAAATATATTGCAGCCACTAATCATTGTTGTAGATGCTCTCAACCATGGACCAGGTGGCATACCTGCAATCCCACATGACTCTTCATGGCTAAAGATCTTAGGGATGGTGCTTTAAAATCAAAACCTAAAATGGAGGAGCTATATGTAGAAGTCAAACCAGAGTCTCAATTCGAGAATTAACTAACCCTTGCTATTGACACTAGTGAGCCATCAATCTCTTTAGCAACAATGGTTGGCTTAGATCAACTAGATACATTCAAGTTTTTTGGGTTTATCAAAAATACCAAAGTCTTAGTTATGGTAGACCTTGAGAGTACATTGAACATTTTGGATAAAACTTATGCTAAGTGTCTAGGTCTCTATATAGATGGGTCTGAGAGATTTTCAATTCAAGTTCCAAGACACAGACGACTTCAATACGAGGGTGTAATAAGGGATCTAAATCTATCAATCAGGGATTATCTCCTTAAGGATAATTTTTATGTGGTTGATATTGGAGGAGTGGATGTTGTCTTGGGCATCCAATGGCTATATTCCCTTGGCACATATTGTATGAACCATCAAGAAAGGTTTTTGTCTTTTAAGCAAAATGAAAAAGAGTATTGCATCCGATCTCTACCAACAAAGGAGATAAAAATTGTGGTTCCACAATAAATGGCCAATATTTTGAAGAAAGGGCACTTTGGGTTCATGGCCCACCTCATTTGCATGGATGCTTCTACTATTTTACACAATCCCGAAAGACCCATATCATTCCCTAAAGAAGCAACCTTATCACATCTTCTTAAAAGGCTATCAGTCGGTATTTTAAGAACTACCTAAACAACCCCCACTAGATAGGGGTTTGGAGCATATAATAGAACTTGATCAAAGTAAAGGCCCTATGGTAGTTCGACCATACAAATATGGATATTTCCAAAAATAAATAATTCAAAGGCTTATTCAGGAGTTATTGGATGCAGGGATAATAACTCCTAACAAAAGCCCATTTGTTGCACCTATGGTACTGGCCAGGAAAAAATATGGGTCATACATACTATGTATTGACTACAAAGAATTGAATCTCATTAAAGTGAAGAACAAGTTTTCCATGCCCAAAATTGATGATTTATTAGTTGAACTACATGGGGCAAAGTGGTTCTCTAAGATTGATCTTCGATCAAGTTACTATCAAATTCCTATCAGAATACAAGATCAAGAGAAGACCCCTTTTCGAACCCACCAAGGTCATTTTCAATTTTGGGTAATGCCCTTTGACCTTTGCAACGCTCCAACAACATTTCAAACCCTAATGAATAAGGTATTTGACCAGTATCTTCGTAAATTTGTCCTTGTATTTTTTTATGATATACTTATTTACAATAATACATTTGTAGACCACTTAGTCCATTTAGATACTATCCTTGCAATCTTGAAAAAGGAACATTTGTTTGTTGAGTATAAATGCGACTTTGCCAAGTCCTCTTTGGAATACCTTGGGCATATCATTTATGTAGGAGTGCATTGTTAGAGTGTATTACATCATTTGGGTCATGTAAATGTACCACCCTTGGTACATAACTAGAGTAGTAGATTACTTTAGGGGGTAGTTAGCTAGTTACTTTAAGTAATATAATAAATGCACAAGTGTCTATGTGCAAGTTGTAAATGTGCAAGGTGTCCCCTTGTACAACTAGGTAGAGTTTTGGTCAAGCAATCCATATTTCTATATAAAGGGCCTCATAGTCAGTGATTATATATCGTTGTAGGTAGTAGTAGTTATATTGTGTAGATCACCATATAGATTCGTGATGGATACAATGTAGTTCATTAGTATCGGTTATGAAGTGTTCATTTCCTCCATATTGCATTGTATCATTTTCATAAATTTCCATTAATAGCATATTTTAGTATCTTACAACTTTGCATATTTTATGTCTTATGATTGTATTCTCCCTTGGCATACACCATCAAAATCTAACAGTGGTATAAGAGCCATGGTAGGTCAATAGGATTAGGGAGAGCCACAAAGGGTCACTATTGCTATAAGTTTGAATTATGTTGCATCTTTGCAAATTAGATCTGCAATTGTGTGTCATTGCATGCAAACGTCGTCACAAGAGAGATAGAGAGGAGAAGCAAATCTCTGTTCTAGAATTTCTAAGATTGTATTTGGCTAGAGTCTTTCCACAGAGTTATAGAAAACTCGTGAAGACTAGTACTCAGCATTCGTTCCACTAGATTGACATAATTTTCAGGTTTAAGAGGCGAGTTTACCAAAGTTTGCATATCTTCTTCTGATTCAAATAATTAGATAGTGTGATCGTCATATTTTAAGGATGTCTAAATTTCCCACAAGAGCGCCCAAGGGATTTGAACTTTAATTTTTTCCTTTCAAAATTTAAAACCCCTATTCAAAGACCAACATACCATCTATGCGGATTGCAATAAAAAAGGGGAAGCAATTAATTTGAAAGTACCTCGAAACTAAGATTTGAACACAACACCTTTGGGTCGCCTACAAGTCTTACTTTGTCCACCATTGAGCACTAAGAATCGATACCCGGTCGTAGGTTGCCATGTGTCTTATTCACACATGTGAGGGTTTTGATTAACAAGGTCTTCACCACTACAACACTTCTTCCCTTTGACCAAGGACATCAAACTAGATTCGTCTGCGTGCGAGGTCTCCATGTCACTGTGAGGCATTAGATGCAAATTTAGATTTGTTCTTCTCGCTCTCATTTCCTCCGTCGAGAGAGCAAGTGGTAGAATGTAGCACCAGATTGATATTGGTCGAGCCGACACAATACGATGACTATAATTTTTGATCGCATAGGTTGTCCACAAATTTCATATGTGGGATGGTGATGATCGGACTAACACAATGAAATTTTATGAAAAGTTAACAAGTGGACACGTGATAATGGATTGATTAATGTGGCAGAAGCTCGTGCGAGAGAAGGGCCAGACTGATCACCATATGGTGATCAAATATAATAATGAGCGAGCTTGCTTTTAAGGCATTAAGAGACTTTCATCATATTCCATGTGGGACAAATCCACTGATTTGTATTATACTAGATATATCTAAAATAAATAGCATAGGAGAGGGCGTAGTTTCTGTGAGAATCATTTAGTATGCCTGGCGCACCATTATCGAATGATGATGGAGACTTGCAATGCTGATGAAACTTGATAAACTCAATTTTGTGAAATTGACGTTGCTTTGGAACGCGAAGTCTTTAAAACTCTTCGTAGTTATCTTCAACGTATCTTCAACGCATCAGAGAAGGTTCCTCTGTAATTCAGGTTGAAGCTTCCTTCTCCATTGATGATTCGTTTAGAGAAATTCCTCATGATCGTCTTGATTTTGAATAGCTAGACAACATGGTGACAACCATAGTACACGGAGTTTGATTGCAAGGTATGTTAGAATACTATTACCTTATTTGGTAATATGTAGATTCTCCTAGATAGATTAGTACATTATATACCTAGGTTAGATATTTGCATTGTTAGCGAATATTATTTGTTAGTTCTATTTTGTTAGTTGTTAGTGACTTTTGTTAGTTGTTAATGACATTTGTTAGTCGTTAGCATAAATTAGGGGATTTTATTTCCTATTTCTATCTGGGCTATTATTAGCCTTCGCATTGTATTTATATATGCTTATTATCAATGCTAAAGTATCGAATTACTACCTACTCTAATATCTTATCAGAGCCTAAACGATCCCCTTAAGGATCAGGATCATTTGGTGACTGGTTTTTTGTTGCTCTATTTGGTTCTTTGAGATCCAGTTCTTTGAGATCTAGTTTGGCAATTCCATTTGGTTATTCTTTGAGATCGATTTGGTAATTCGACCATATTGCTTGATATTTTGAGCTATTGGTGGCCTCTTAAAGTTTCAAGTTTTGGCTTTATTGAAGATGTGTCAAGATAGACATCAGAGCCAACATGGTGGGGTCCATAGGCCACTGACGAATTGACGAACTTTGACAAGACATGATTCGAAGGGACACAAATCTCAAGATATGGGATCCACTTTGATAGACTAGAGGATCTAAGGTTTATGTGGCACACGGAGATCGGACTAGACATGGACTTGATGCAACCTACATGTGGGCAACAGGACACCTAAGACCAGGGACTCCTAAACGAGACACGCGGACCAGGGAGACCTATGTTACGATGGTAGATTGGACAAATGGAGGACATTCCAGGTGTGGCAATGTGAGCAAGTCATGGTAGACAAAAGAACACACAAGAAGTGCTATCCACCATGAGGTGGACAATAAGGTACTGTTGGGTACCGAATTGACATCAAGTTTTACTCAACACTACGATTGTCTATATTACAATTTTCTATCCAGGCATGCGCTCGATAATCATAGCTCGACACCTAGCATTGGATGGATCAAAGACAACTTCAATCCAACCTCTAGAGTAGGTTAGTTCCTTGTCAACATAGAATGGTGTTGAAACAATTAAAGCTCAATTAGAGTTTTGAGAAAAGGATTAGAAAAGGTTTAGGGTTAGAGATATTATGAAAAAGAGTGGCTGGATAGGCTAACAACATAGGCAACTACAACAAAAAGCTCCCAAAAAATATTTCTAGTATATCATCACTCAAGATTAACAACACCCAAACCCATGAAATATTTGTACATAACAGCACAAACAAATATATGTTGTAGAAAAGCAATTCCAACATCTAATATTGATAATCCAAATTAGCATAATAAACCAATAGTTTGATTTAATAGAAATAAACTTTCTAACAACACAGATCTAACTTATGAGCAAATTTCAATTACTCTCACAACTAGTATTCCAACAAGCTAGAATGAACTAACCATTAAAGTATCGATAGAAATGGAGCTCAAAGCTTTGAACCTCTTGCACAAGATAGCGAAAATAACAAATTTTGAGTCAAAATTAGAGTAATGTTCCTTCCATTAATCCACAGGAATATTCACAGTAGGGCAAACAAACGCACTAGAGCCAACCCTTAAAAATGAGGGTTTGACCTCTATTTATAGTTTGTAAAATAAAAGAATATTAAGGAGACATTACAAAGATCACAAATTTACAGCTCAATAGAAAGTTATGTTGGCATTATCTTACTGGCTGGCAAAATCCTTGAAATTCGTTGTGCATAATCCACCATAGCTACTTAGCTCTGCAACTTGTTGTGGTAGTTGGAGTTCAAGCAGTTGAAAAATGCATCTGATCCATTGATCTTTCTTGGAAGCTCCGCTCCGTCATAGATCTGTAGCTTCTTATAGTTCTTTTTATTGAAAACCCTCGTTGCTTCGTCTTCCTACCCTCCAACTGACTACAGTCTAATCTGGCGAGAATTTGATTTTCATTACTTCAATAATATCAACAAAACTTGAACCGTTGATCCTCATCATGAATGATTGTGATTAAACCCTTTGAAAATACTCTGTAAATTTATCAAGAAAGAACAAACACCATTCCACACTTTTAATCGCTGACGTCAGCTTTAGTGGCTTTAGTTCTACGAAATCAAATTTTAGCATGGAATATACTAGGAATGAGTGGAATGAAATCCGCTCCTTAACCTTCTTTCTCTTCTTTGACATTAAGCAAATTTCAATCCACACAAAAAGTACGCTAGCATCATATTTCCCTTAATTGAAATGCGAAATCGCCAATCCACACTAGTAGTGCAAAAATCCTTTTGTCTCTATTCTGCACCGGAGTTAGTGTAAAATACTCTTTGTCACAAATTTGCACTAGAAGTAGTGCAAAAATCCTTTTGCCTCCATTTTGCACTAGAGTTAGTGTAAAATACTCTTTGTCACCAATCCACACTCTTTGTAGTGCTTTCTCCCTTCAAGTAACCATTCTGCACCAAATTACTCTTAAAACTCAACAGAATGCGAACTCGTCAACACTTAGCCGCTTGGAGCATGCAAAACCAACCACTATCACCATTCTGCACTTTTTCATGTGCTGACATCATCTTTGCCAAAAATTTTTACGAAATCGGGACTCGCTTAGAATCAGTTCACAAATACACTGAGAACCGAGCAGGATGGAGTTTTGGCTTGTTGAGGCGAAAAACACTAAGTGTTGAGAAAAATCGGGAACTCTCCTTGCGAATCCACTCAAAAATACTCTATGTCCTCAGTGGAATAGATATTTCATGCCTTAGAATAAAATATTCAATATTTTATAAGTATGTGGTCATTTTGGGCCTACATTTTGGCGCCTCCTAGGTGGATTTGCTCGTAAAGCCATTCGAACTCATAGTCTTATCCATTGGACATCAAGAGTCAAAAAATTCTTATATTCAAAATGCTTTAAAGAATAATTTCCATAAGAACATTACCCTCTAAAAACCTTGTAAATTCACTAAGAGGATAACTACTCACATGGAGATCATGTTGTAAACATAAATTCTTCTACCACTTCTTCAAGGATGTTTCGAAGAATAATTTCCATATAAACACTATCCTCTGAAAACTTTATGGTCATCTTCGAGGATAAACGTTCATATCGAGACCATGCTGGAAACACATATATCTCTGTCATCCTTCCAAAAATGTCTCAAAGAATAATTTTCATAAGAACATTATCCTTTGAAAACTTCATGAACAACCTAGAGGATAACTTGTCCTGATGATCATGCTAGAAACATTAAGATCTCTATTTTTCCCTTCAAGACAACTCCAATTCTTTAACAAAAACATAGTTGTGCTTTCCTTATAAAGCCTTTTCACCACCAATGATATGGAAACCTTCACACATAACTTGATGTTTTCTGTGTCTCTCTAGACTCATGCTTTTATTATTTCTTTCTGACAATGTAAGAGTAAGAATAAATCAAACAAAATACAAAATTCTATGACTACATTTGTACAAAACAAGAATGCTAAACTTCTATCCCTTCAAGGTCCGCAATAGCTCTATCAAGCTCTTCTTCTTCTTCCTGTTAAGCCTCTTCTTCAACATTATCTTCTTGCTCTTGATCGACTTCTTCCTTGGGTGAAGTATACTCTTTATTTTCCTCTTCTGTATCCTTACCAAATAACCACACCATTAGCTTCAGGGTCTGCAGGGCCTGTTGCCAATCTATTTTAGAGGGGTTGGAATTTTTCTTTAGCTGCTTATGCATGTACTGTAGCTTACCGATGTCTTCATAGTTTGTAGCACTTCCTTTGTTGACCAGGTTTTCCATTAGATCTTTGAGCTTGGTAAGATCAATAATCATCTATGAAGCTTTATCTTGATCAATTGGCTGCATCAATCTCAAACTCATCCTACAAGCTCTCATCAATACTCTTCTTAATTTCTTCCACTAACAACAAAGAGTTATCTTCCATCCACAGACATTTGAAACCATTTTGAATCATTTCCTTATTTATATCCACCAAATACCTGATCATATTTTTCAATTTGTCAAATAACAACCATGCATTTTGGAGGGCTCTATGATTCTTTACCACAATTATAGCAACAATTCTAGCAATATTGCACTCCTTATTAGGAATTGGCTTGGATGAGTCACTGAGCCTACTGTCTACCAATTTATAAATTTGCTCCATTGAAATCACCATGGGTTGTAGTTTTCCAATAAAACTATCCATATACTTTTGAATGTTTTGGAGCAGGAGGCTAACATCATCCAGATAATCAATAACAGGCTACAACTCTGAGCATTTTTCTAGAACTTCAGAGAGCAATTCATTTCTCACTTTCTTTAGCCCAGTCTTGGAGAAACCTAAAGACTCAAACTTTTCAATTTGAAGTTATTGCTTCAGACTTTGTATTTCCTTAGCTTGCTCTTCATTCCCCTTCTGCTCCTCTATTTGCTTCTTGAGCTTATTAGCCTCTAGGAATTTGTCTTGCCAGTTCTTTGCTTCTTTTTTTAGAGCCTTCTCCACTTGTTTTTGATTGTCGATGGTCTTTTGGAGCTTTTATATTTTCTTTTCCAGCTTGTCCACCTTTTCTTTGTATATATCATTCTTCACATAAAAGGTGTCCAAGTGACCATTGGCTACGACCAATCCATCTTCTACAGGCAGCTGTTCAATGTCTTCTGTATATTCTTCTATGCGATAGTATTGAACAATCATCTCGGTTTTAGGCTTGCTCACCAGGGGAATCATAGATCTAGATGTCCTTTGCCTTGAAATTGGATCCACAAACATGCTTCTCCTCTTTGTGGCCATTCTCTTGGAAGGTTTGGGAAACTTCTCTACCCTTAAATCTTGAATCTTCTATGAAGCTTCTTACTCCTTTTACAAAATTGCTTGGGTAGGGTAGCTCAGAGGAAGAGGAGAAGAGGCTACAAGGTATGCAAGAGCAGAATCAACAGTTGACAATGACTGAGAAGAAGTATCTACAATGGAATCTGTAACCACTGTTGTTGTTGCAATAGGAACACTCATAGAAACTAAAGCGAAACTTACAGTAGGGTGAGTGGGTGTGCTCATAACCGTTTGTTTCTCAGATGATGGAGGTGGTTGCAATGGCAAGGATGGAACTATGGGAGACAATGAAGTGGGGATATTAGGCGATGAAACAAGAATTTAAGGTGATGAAGAAGGAATTTGAGGTGACCTTGGAGGAGAGGGGTTGGCTTACCCCTCAGTACTGACTGATGAAACATGGGGATAACTATGAGGGGGAGAAGTCACATTTGTTTCAATCTCATGCTCAAAAAGGAAAGAAATTTTTTTAGGGGAATCAACAGGAGAAGGAGGAGAAGAAGGGTTAGAGACCATACCTTAACCTACTAATGTAGGGTGTTCTGGAGTTGTCTATGTGTTTTGTTGTTGCACTTGTTGAATCAATTCTTCTATAGCTAAAACAAGGGTTTCTTTAACAACTTCCTCCTTATCCAACTTTTATTTTTTGGAAATTTCCTTCTCAACTATTTTTGGTGCCCTTTTGGCTTTTCTCTGAAAAACTTGCAAGGGGACTGATTTCTCATTTTCTATGTCTCCTTCAAACAATCCTTCCTGTACTGGTTCTTCTTGTAAAGTCTATTTAGAAATAGGATTTAATTCCACTATTGCTGCAGTGGTAAAATGCAGGGATGAACCTAAAGGTCTTATCCTTATGAGTCCAATCTATCTCTATTTTTTAGGGTTGTCCACCCAGGGCTAGGCACTTGGGCCTACTCACTATTTGAATGACTAGTGCATTGATAGCCCTTTCATAAGAATAGTGCATCTTACTCATCAACTACACTCCTTTTGGAAATTTCTCCAATTGTTCAGTCATAGGCTGAAATATCTTCAAAATTTCTGTAGCAGTTAATGGAGTATCAGGATCCTCTTCTTGAACCTCTTGCTCTGAAGGTAGGTATGGAGAATATGACCTTGTTTGTGACTTGCTATAAATAAACACTATATTTTTTGGGTCTTTTGGTTTCCAAGTCGTGACATTCTTGTCATACTTATTAGAAAATTATTCATCAATTTTCAATTCAAACCTAGATTTCTCTTTACTAATCTCAACTCTCATCCTCCACCAGTCTGATATCTTGGCTTCATTCCATTTTTTCTTTTCCTCTACCTCATTTCCAGTAGATTCCTCAGACTGAGGGTCTGCTTTCTTTTATGTTTTTCTTCAACCTCTTTGATGATAAACTCATTCAACCAATGTTTTGCATTATTGTCTGAATCAAAATCAACAATTTGTTCATATAAGTCTAACCAAGGAGGAAGTTGATCCATATTGGAAATATTCTAGTCCAAAAGAGCATTTTCCTTGTTATTTTTCCCTTGTTCAAAATGGGGCATGGGTTTTTTCTCAAATTTGTAGGCCTTTTCATCAATCAGGGCTATATTCCTCTTATATAACACATCATCTGGTCATAACTCCATCTCTAAGGAATGCAAAACAAACCCAACCTATCCAGGTATTGGTCAATTTGTTCACCTTGTCGCTTCTTGGTAACAATTATATCATCAATATTGTAGTAAGTCAACAAACACCTTTTTCTCCCAGAACCATAGTTCAAATTTATAAAATTTGCTTGCCTTAAGTATTCTAAAGCAAGTAGCCTATCTGTAACAAAATGGGATAGCATAAAAGGCTTACCAGTGAAGCCATACAGTCTAATGATTGTGCCCTCTATTAGGATGTACCAATCTTCTTCCTCGACTCCTTCTGTTCTTAACAATTTCTTTGCCAAAGGAGGTAACCTAGGGCATTCCCCATACATTATCTTTAATGTTGGCCTTAAAAATTCCAAGTTGAATTTATAAAAGGACTCAGTGCTTCTCAAATGTGAAGTCCAATAATAAATAGGAATGGGGTCTCCCTCATTGGTCTTGTCCTTGATCGAAATCCAGGGCATCATGTCCCTTACAACAACATAAAACATCGAGACTAAGCTTGAGTAATACCGAAAACAAGGTGCATCAGAACTTATTTTCATTCTCACTAATTGCTCATGAATTCTCTGAGCAAGGAAAACCGACGAGTCAAAATAGATAATCCTAATGCCTTTCTTTTTTGTGCCTTCCTCATACATATTTTTATTGGAAATGCAGTACACAACAACTATTTGCCAATTGTTCACCATATTATTAGAGTCCAAACCCTCAATATAGGCTAACATTGAATATAGCTCAAGGTTAGTGAATTGGTCAAGGGGTATTAGAAGTTCGAACATTTCATCTTGTTCTCTTATCTTCTTAAATTGGAAACAGAGCCATATTTCTATGACTTTATTTTCTTTCAAAGCCATTAATGAAGCATAAACCCTAGCTTGCTCTGCTATATCAAATGGTTTAGGCTCTAAAGGTGGGCTCACCCCTACGATAAAAAACATGGTAAAGCTCTTTGGTAATAGTGAATAGTGGGATGTCGTAAAGAGTTTTCACTATCCTCTTTTTAGGGTTGTAAAGTTTAATCATTACGAAAACCAAATCAGAAAAATGGTAAACAAAATCAGAGATGTAAGAAAATAAGAAGGATTTAACTGAATAACACAAGCTTATACTGAGAGGGGGGATGAACAATATAGTGTCCAATTTTTACTTTCTTTCCAAACCAATATCAATTAGTGTCCTCAATTGCAATAACCAAATATAGTAGTGTGCATTAATAACATGTTGGCAATTTTGGGTTTGAGATCCTAGCTTCTTGTCTATGAGTTGTCATTGATGTCAAAAGGAAATGACATTAATGTTAAGAGGATGTGTTGGCTTCAAAGGTGGAAGATTCCAAGAGAATCTTTTTAAGAGAATCCGGAGAGATTCCATTGGCAATGGTTTTTATTAAAACCAATGGAGGTTCTCTTTATTATTTATTTAATTATTATTTAAAACCCTTCAAGGTTTTAATTAATTAATTATTTAATTAATTAAGGGAGAAATTATTTTTAATTTATTAAAAATACTTTAAGGGTTTTTAAACCCTTTAGAAAGCAAATTTCGATTAAATTCGAAATTACTTTTCTTTGCAGTCGACGTGTTCTAAAGTCCACGTATGGACTATAAATATGAGAAGGTTCCTAAGGTTAAACCCACTTGGAAAATCGAAGGCAATTAATTGGTTTGGCTGTGATCGAATGTTTTGTTTACGCTGTGAAAGAGGAGAGCTCGTGGTTTGAAAAGCTTTCGAAAAGCTTGATCGTTTATGTGGAAGGAAGTCCGTCTTGGACTTCGTAAGCCCCTTGTGGGCTAGTGGCAGTGAAGGCTGCGTTTGGGCCTTGCATAGGCGGAGGTCTGCATTTCGATCCCCGCGGAGGGAGCTGTGCATGGATTAGTCACATTTTTATTAAAACGTGTTTTGTGCCGCAAATTTTGGATTCTTCAAGGGCAGCCATTATAAGGTGTGATTATTTTCTTGATATGATTTTTGGCATTGTTTAGCATTGTTTAAAAGACATAGGAGAAATAAGGGGATATTTCTTTGGTTGTATTTTTGAGATTAGTCTTTTGCTATGCTAAATTTAAAAATGGAGATATAAGGTGTAAGTTTTGGTTGTTGTGTTTTTGGCTTCTTTGGTGGTTGTTTTTAAAGAAGAGGAGCTAAAAGGTGTATTAAGGAAAGTTTTTATATATGCTCATTTATCTTGGTTCTAACCCTAACTTGGTTGGAAGTTTGAGGGTTGTGTGTGGTGACGACTTTAAGGATCAATTTTCTTCTACTCCAAAAAGGTATGGGCACATTTTCCTTATGAGTATGATTGGTGTATGTTTTTTGAAATAAGGTTGGAGTGAAAAGGTTTTCAACTAGGTTTCCTTTGGTTGGGTGTAAATCCTATTTTCTGGTTTGTTGAAGACTTCTTATGCATTGTTATCCTTGATGAGAGTTTTGGTGAATGCATAATTCTGGTTTGAGGTAGTGGAAGCATTGTGCACTAGGGTTTATGTTTGTGAGTCTTGCTACTTGCATTGAGTTGGTGGAACCCTTGGTTGGCTGTTTTGAGTTTGATGGTTGAGTTGCTTCCATAGAGGTTGTTTGATCAAGTTATTGCTTTACTTGATTCATGATATTGGGCTTACTCCATTGAGTTGATTTGAGCAAGTTATTCTTTGCATTTGGTGATATTGTGTTGGTGGTTGTTTTGTTCAAATATCTTTGGAGGGAAAAGGATTTCTACTTGTTTCCTTTTCTTGTGATGATTGGTTGAATGCTTCAAGGTTGATGTTGAGTTGAATGGTGTTGGTTGACTAAACCTTGTTTGATGAGCATTGTTGTTGAAACCCTAATTGATGGTGAAAAGAACATGAGTATCATTGTTATGTGATTCTTTGCATAGTTGGCAATTGTTGGGGTTTCATGTTCTTGAAAGAAAACATTCTATCCTATCCATTTCAAGATATTGAGTTGAGTTTTCAGATTTGAGATTGAGATTGAGCTGAGTTGATTTGAGTTGAGTTTTGAGATTGGGATTTGAGTATAGAACATATTGAGTCTCTAACAATTCTCTTTATGCTTCTATGAGTTTGACAAATCACATTGGGTCTCTAACAATTCACTTTGTGATTTCCTACTAAGAAAGTTTTTCTTGGTGAGCTTGCTTGAGTTTTTGGACGAGGTTTCGATGGGGACTTGTGAGCAGATTTGGACAGGTCCTAGCGAGAGGACTTGTGAGCTGAGTTTGATAGTTCTATCAGAGAACTTGAGGACAGAGGTGCATTGGTTCTATGAGAAGAACCTGAGGACAGTTGGCAAGTCTTTGAGAAGGCTTGTATGCGAGAGGATTGATTTGTTCAAGAGTTGGACAGATCTGACGGACAGAGGAAGACTTGTACTAGACCGACTGACTGTGTTTGGTACAGAGTTGCTAAGCTGCTATGGACGTGATCATAGAAGGCGAAGGTCTCTTAGGCTAAGCATTGAGGACAGGAGGTCTTCGGTGGAAAGGAGTTCCACGTGCTGGCAATAGGTAGAGGCGATTGATCTTCCGAGGGATCATTTCTAGAGCAGAGGGGAAGGTATCTCCTTTGAGCAGAGGCTCATAAATTTTGATTGGGGGAAGGTATCTCCTTTGGGCCGAGGCTCATAAACATTGTAATTGGGAAGGATTCCCAAAGAACTTTGAGATAACTTTTAGAGAAAAGTTTTGTGGATGTAGCTCGGCCATTCTGGGTGAACCACGTTAAAATTGGTGTCACTTTGTGGATGATATTATGCATTGCTTTGATATTTCTTTAGGTATATTGCTTTAATATTTTGAAGTATAAAGGAAAAAGTAAAAAGAAGTCTTATACTTGTTCACCCCCCTCTCAGTATAAGCTTGTGTTCTTCAATTGGTATCGGAGCAGGTGCCTTCGAAAAGTTTAACAGCTTGAAGGAAAAGCTAGTAAAGAACACAATGGATCATTCAAGTGGCAATGCAACACCTATTCTTGATGGGTCAGATTTTGGTCTTTGGAGTGCAAGGATGAAGGTTCATCTAATGGCACTTGGGAATGAGGTTTGGGAAGTGATTGAAGATGAGTACACTATTCCTGAACATGGTCCTAATACTAAAGAAGAAAGGCTCCTACATCACAACAATTCAAAAGCAATGAATGCAATCCTGAAAGGCTTACGTAGAGCGAGATCTCACCAAAGTGATTCACTGCAAGACAACTAGTGAAATGTGGAAACAGATTGAAGGTGGTTCATACAGGTGATACAAATGTCGGAAAGGCCAAGTTGAGACACTTCAAAGGTATGTTTGAACAACTCAAGATGAATGATGATGAAAATATTAGTGACTACATGCTTCGTATGGATGAGGTTGTTAACTCCATGAAAGACTTAGGTCTTGAGCTTGCTGAAAATGATGTTTGTGATAAGATTTTAAGATCTCTTCCTAATAGATTTAGTGAAAATATTTCTGCTATTGAGGAAGCTAAAGATTTGGATAAGTTGAAAAAGGATGAGCTCCATAGTATACTTGCAACATTTGAGTTGAGAACTCAAGTGAAGGTTGATGTCAAGAAAGAGGCAGCTTTCAAGGCTACCAAGGAATCCAAGGGTAAACGACTTCAAGATAGTGATGAGTCTTATAGTGATGAAGAGGCATATTACAGACAGAAAGGCAAGTTCTCTAGAAAGCACAAAAGTATGAAAAATATAAGATGTTTCAATTGTGGAAAGTTTGGTCATTATGCTACTGATTGTACTGTTCCCAAGAATGAAAGTGATGAAGATAAACAAGATTCTAAGAGCAAGGATTCTGAAAAGCACAAGCATCACAGGAAAAACAAAGATGAGCACAACAATCAAGGAAAGAGGTATTCTCACAAGCACAAGAAGAGTTTCTACCTAGACAAAGCAAGTAAGTGTTCTAGTAGTGATAGTGAAAGTTCTTCAAGTGATAATGAAAATGAGATGTTGTTCATATCAGAAAAAGAGGAAGAAGCAAAACATAGATTCATTATCATGAAATGTCTTAGATGTGGAAATTTTGGTCACCTTGAGGATGATTGCACAAATAATGATTTGGTTTCTAGTATGTATGAGGATGCTTCAAAAAACTATAAGGAAGATGCATGTATGGTTTTTGAAAAGGGTAGCACCTCTAGTGATAAGAAATCTGAAAAAGGCTTTGATGATTCAAAAGGAAATCAAATAAAGGATCTTGAAAGTGAACTTATTAGTGCTCTTAGTGTTTTGGAAAAGGAAAGAAAGAAGAATGCTAGACTCAAGGATAAGTTAGATGAATGTTGTATGGAGAGAGATGATCTTATAGAAAGTCTTGACTTCTCTATAGCTAAGACACAAGAACTCAAGGATGAGTTAGAGTCTAAGGTTCTTGAGTATAGTGAGTTAGAACAAAAAATGGCTTCTTTGAAAGAGGAAACTAAAGAGTACAAGGATAAGCTTTACGAGGTTTCAAGATAGCTCCAAAAAGGTTAAGTCACTCATCAAAGGTCAAAGAAAGACAACAGATAAAATAGGCCTTGGTTTTGTTAAGCCACACAAGGAACAAGTTGGAGAGTCTAGTAAGAGACTCCAAAAGGAAGAGAGTTCTGATGAGGAAAGTATTTCAGATCATGAGTCCTTGAATGATAGATGCATAGAAACAGAAAACAGAATTCAGAATGAGAAGAAGAAGTTTTCAAGACCTAAGAGGTCAAATAAAGGAAAGTTTCAAGGCAGATGTTTTGCTTGTCACAAGTTTGGTCACATGGCTTCACATTGCATGGCTCAAGTGAAGGAGGTAAATGACAGTTTTAGAAGTGCTAGTTACTTTCAAGGGTATTGCTACTCTTGTCAATAGTTTGGGCACAAGGCAGTTTATTGCAAGGCAAATAACAGGAACAGGTTTGGTCAGAACTGGTGGATTCAAAGATCAGGTTTACCTCAGAGAAACAACATCGTCAAGTGTTTCAAGTGCAACAATGAAGGTCACACAATCAGACAGTGTAGAGCTGAAATTCTAGAATACGAGAACAGGAACAGTGGCATGATCAGGTCCAAGGATCAAGGCATGGACAAGAACGAGGATGAGAACAAGAACAAGAATAGTGACAAGAACAGGAATATGGACAAAGAGTTCAAGAGAAGGCCCGACAAGGAAGTTATAGACGCTGATGATGATTAGTGCCTAATGGGAGTTTTACTCCCACCCAAGAATTAATCACCTCATCGAGGAGGTGGGGGAGGGACTAAGCTAAGAGGCTCATTCTTAGTCCCGAGCCCCAAAGGTGACCCTTTGCCATTGCTAACAAAGGGGAAGAGCCTCAAGACAGGGGGAGTTGTTTATGTTGAGTTTATGTGTTGTTGAGAAGCATGGTTTGCCATCAATGACAAAGGGGGAGATTGTTGGCAATTTTGGGTTTGAGATCCTAGCTTCTTGTCTATGAGTTGTCATTGATGTCAAAAGGAAATGACATTAATGTTAAGAGGATGTGTTGGCTTCAAAGGTGGAAGATTCCAAGAGAATATTTTTAAGAGAATCCGGAGAGATTCCATTGGCAATGGTTTTTATTAAAACCAATGGAGGTTCTCTTTATTATTTATTTAATTATTATTTAAAACCCTTCAAGGTTTTAATTAATTAATTATTTAATTAATTAAGGGAGAAATTATTTTTAATTTATTAAAAATACTTTAAGGGTTTTTAAACCCTTTAGAAAGCAAATTTTGATTAAATTCGAAATTACTTTTCTTTGCGACCGACGTGTTCTAAAGTCCACGTATGGACTATAAATATGAGAAGGTTCCTAAGGTTAAACCCACTTGGAAAATCGAAGGCAATTAATTGGTTTGGCTGTGATCGAATGTTCTGTTTACGCTACGAAAGAGGAGAGCTCGTGGTTTGAAAAGCTTTCGGAAAGCTTGACCGTTTATGTGGAAGGAAGTCCGTCTTGGACTTCGTAAGCCCCTTGTGGGCTAGTGGCAACGAAGGCTGCGTTTGGGCCTTGCGTAGGCGGAGGTCTGTGTTTCGATCCCCGCGGAGGGAGCTGTGCATGGATTAGTCACGTTTTTATTAAAACGTGTTTTGTGCCATGAATTTTGGATTCTTCAAGGGCAGCCATTATAAGGTGTGATTATTTTCTTGATATGATTTTTGGCATTGTTTAGCATTGTTTAAAAGACATAGGAGAAATAAGGGGATATTTCTTTGGTTGTATTTTTGAGATTAGTCTTTTGCTATGCTAAATTTAAAAATGGAGATATAAGGTGTAAGTTTTGGTTGTGTTTTTGGCTTCTTTGGTGGTTGTTTTTAAAGAAGAGGAGCTAAAAGGTGTATTAAGGAAAGTTTTTATATATGCTCATTTATCTTGGTTCTAACCCTAACTTGGTTGGAAGTTTGAGGGTTGTGTGTGGTGACGACTTTAAGGATCAATTTTCTTCTACTCCAAAAAGGTATGGGCACATTTTCCTTATGAGTATGATTGGTGTATGTTTTTCTGAAATAAGGTTGGAGTGAAAAGGTTTTCAACTAGGTTTCCTTTGGTTGGGTGTAAATCCTATTTTCTGGTTTGTTGAAGACTTCTTATGCATTGTTATCCTTGATGAGAGTTTTGGTGAATGCATAATTCTGGTTTGAGGTAGTGGAAGCATTGTGCACTAGGGTTTATGTTTGTGAGTCTTGCTACTTGCATTGAGTTGGTGGAACCCTTGGTTGGCTGTTTTGAGTTTGATGGTTGAGTTGCTTCCATAGAGGTTGTTTGATCAAGTTATTGCTTTACTTGATTCATGATATTGGGCTTACTCCATTGAGTTGATTTGAGCAAGTTATTCTTTGCATTTGGTGATATTGTGTTGGTGGTTGTTTTGTTCAAATATCTTTGGAGGGAAAAGGATTTCTACTTGTTTCCTTTTCTTGTGATGATTGGTTGAATGCTTCAAGGTTGATGTTGAGTTGAATGGTGTTGGTTGACTAAACCTTGTTTGATGAGCATTGTTGTTGAAACCCTAATTGATGGTGAAAAGAACATGAGTATCATTGTTATGTGATTCTTTGCATAGTTGGCAATTGTTGGGGTTTCATGTTCTTGAAAGAAAACATTCTATCCTATCCATTTCGGATATTGAGTTGAGTTTTCAGATTTGAGATTGAGATTGAGCTGAGTTGATTTGAGTTGAGTTTTGAGATTGGGATTTGAGTATAGAACATATTGAGTCTCTAACAATTCTCTTTATGCTTCTATGAGTTTGACAAATCACATTGGGTCTCTAACAATTCACTTTGTGATTTCCTACTAAGAAAGTTTTTCTTGGTGAGCTTGCTGAGTTTTTGGACAGGTTCCGGTGGGGACTTGTGAGCGGTTTTGGACGAGGTTCCGGTGGGGACTTGTGAGCGGTTTTGGATAGGTTTCGGTGGGGACTTGTGAGCAGATTTGGACAGGTCCTAGCAGAGGACTTGTGAGCTGAGTTTGATAGTTCTATCAGAGAACTTGAGGACAGAGGTGCATTGGTTCTATGAGAAGAACCTGAGGACAATTGGCAAGTCTTTGAGAAGGCTTGTATGCAGAGGATTGATTTGTTCAAGAGTTGGACAGATCTAATAGATAGAGGAAGACTTGTACTAGACCGAATGACTATGTTTGGTATAGGTTGTTGAGCTGCTGTGGACGTGATCATAGAAGGCAGAGGTCTCTTAGGCTAAGCATTGAGGACAGGAGGTCTTCGGTGGAAAGGAGTTCCACGTGCTGGCAAGAGGTAGAGGCGAGTTGATCTTCGAGGGATCATTTCCGGAGCGAGAGGGAAGGTATCTCCTTTGAGAAGAGGCTCATAAATTTTGATTGGGGGAAGGTATCTCCTTTGGGCCGAGGCTCATAAACATTGTAATTGGGAAGGATTCCCAAAGAACTTTGAGATAACTTTTAGAGAAAAGTTTTGTGGACGTAGCCTGACCATTACGGGTGAACCACGTTAAAATTGGTGTCACTTTGTGGATGATATTGTGCATTGCTTTGATATTGCTTTGGGTATATTGCTTTACTCTTTTGAAGTATAAAGGAAAAAGTAAAAAGAGGTCTTATACTGTTCACCCCCCCTCTCAGTATAAGCTTGTGTTCTTCATAACATAGATAGCAATAGTAAGCAAGTGCACAAATCACCACACACAATTGAGACACAAGATTTAACGTGGTTCCCCCAATGTGGGGTAGTCCACAAGATAATCTCCTTATAATATTTCACAAAGAAATAGGGATCCTTATCCCAATACAAATGATTACTTTGATCTGCTCAAAGCTAGGTTGTCCTGATCTGCTCAGGTGGGCTCCACTGATCTACTCAACTAGGCTCTCCATTGATCTACTCAACTAGGCTATCCACTGATCTACTCAGCTAGGCTATCCACTGATCTACTCAGCTAGGCTATCCATATCTACTCAGCTAGGCTATCCACTGATCTACTCAGCTAGGCTATCCATTGATCTGCTCAGCTAGGCAACTGGTGTTGATGTGTTTTCTATTTTTATCCTATCTCTTTCACTACTCACAAATCTACCTCAATGCCTTCTCACAAGGCTCAAACAATCCTGCTCAAATTTTGTCCCAAATATATCCTCAAAGCCTTCACAAAAGGCTCAAACAATCCTGCTCAAATGCTATCCCAAATATATTCTCAAAGCCTTCACAAAGGCTCAACCAATCATGCACAAATGCTATCCCAAATCTTAATTCTCAAAGCCTTCACAAAAGGCTCAACCAATCATGCACAAAATTTGTCTTCAAATATGTATCTCAAAAGCCTTCCCAAAGGCTCAACCAATGACTCTCAAGTAGCACTCAAATCTCAACCACAAATCAATGAAGGCAAGGCTCAATGATGAACTCAACAATGGATAACAAATGAATGATGACAATACTCAACAATGTGCTCAACAATGAATGGCAATGTACTCTTCAATGGATGACAACAATGATCCACAATGATCTCAACAATGTATGACAAATGATCTCTCAAATGGATGACAACAATGCTCAACAATGTACTCTCAAATGTATGGCAAATGAGCTCTCTAATGAAAACCTCTCCAAGCAATAACAATGAGGACTTCAACCAACCAAGGACAATCTCCACAAGTGATAGCAATAGGTTCTCAATAATATCTTCCTCATGCAATGTCAATAAGCTCTCAAGAAACAAGCACAACTCCCTCAAGCAAAGAGCTCTCAAATAGCCAACAATGATCTCCTCAAATGAAAGACAAATGTATCCACAAGTGACTAGCAAATGATCTCCTCAATGGTCTCAAATAGTGGCAATGTACTCAACAAGTAACCAACAATAATCTCCTCAAAGCAATAGCAAAAACCTCCTCAATAATGGCAATACTCTCAATGAACTCCACTAAAGCAATCATGGAACTCAAGCATCAATTTTATCCATAAAATTGATTTTCTAATCCATCCACTTCCTCTCAATAGCCAAGGCACATAATCAAGCAATTTGTCTTCAACTTCAAACCCTAACTCATGTGCATGTCTTCTAACTCAAGGTAGCAATTAACTAGGTCTCAAGTTCCTAGTTTAATTTCATAATTAAATCATGCACTAGGACATATAACAAGTTCAACACTTTTCAACCTTATGACTCCCTAATTTCATTAACATATACAACAAGCACCTATGCTTTTATTATTTAATTCCACACCTTATAACTCCACAACACAACAATCACAAATATTTAATTCCACACCTTATATCTCCCTAATCACACACAACAATACAAATATTTAATTCTACACCTTATAACTCCCTAACACTTAACACATACAACAATCATTTATTTCCCTAAACTACCTTATGACTCCCTAGTTATCACAGAAATAATTTTAATGCACCAAAACTTTGGTAATAACAAATATTACCATGCGTTAGAGATAAACACCTTTTATTCATAAATTCTTTGCCTTCACAACCTTTGAAATTCAATGCTTTGCCAAAATCCTTGCCAAAAATCAATGGGCCTTCACACCTTTGCAGGAGTCAAACTCTGTTCCTCTCGCCTAGCGCTATGAAGTGCTTACCACATGGGCACTAGCCCATATTGGGGATTTAATCCCAAACACTTCCAAATTTAACCTATGCTCAAATATAAAACTGAATTTACTTTCTTAGCAAAACACTTTGCCCCTGGTGGGATTCGAACAATGAACCTACCTTGTGCAAATTTTGTGCGCTACCAACTGCGCTATAGGAGTCCTCTATGACGTCACTTTCCACATTGTTTACTTGACCTTGCTCTCAAATCAAAATTTATTTATCCTTCTTTCTTCGTTGCTCCCCTTTCGATGACTCTCTCTCATGCGCTATTTCAAGTCTTCAATAAACAAAGGTTTTTCACCTTTTATTTATATGCACCTCCATGCCTTCGAATGACGTCGATGAATCTTTATTTATCTCCCCAACCTTTGCACGTCGATGGATAATGTAATTCAACTTTAGACCTTAGAATTATTAAATAAAAATTTAATAATTCACCTCTTAACTTTGAATTGGGATATCTCCTTCATTCTTTTGAATTTCGTCATGAAACTTTTTGCACCTAGGTTTTATTGGAAAACCTTTTCATCCATCATAATTTGGAGAAGTCTTAGCATAGTGGTTTTAATGAAAAACCCTTTCCAATGGTTTTAATGAAAACCCTTTTCATTGGTTTTAATAAAACCCTCGGTTTTAATAAAAACCCTTGCCATTGGTTTTAATAAAAACCTTTACCATTGGTTTTAATAAAAACCATTAATATAATATTTAAAAAATTAAATATTATATGCCTCTTGTGCCACAAAACCCTGTATATATCCATGCTCTCCAAAATATCATAAATGATTATTTATGAAGTGCTTTTGCCACCAAAACTCAATGTGATCCATGTGACATCAATGACAACACAAAATAACTCAAATTGCCAACAATCTCCCCCTTTGTCATTGATGGCAACACCTCTAATGCAAATCACCACAATCACTACAAAAGCCATCTCTGAAAATCAAAGTTGCTCCCCCTGACTCAATACTCTCTATGGAGGTTGCTCCCCCTATCTCAATGTTCTCTTTGGAGGCTGCTCCCCCTAACTCAATGCTCTCCCCCTTACTCAAATCTCTTCCCCTTTGACATCAATGGCAAAAGGGACACCTATGGGGCTAAAATATATGACTCTTAAGCTTAGCCCCCCACCACCTTCTCTCTTGAGGTGATTAATTTTGGGGTGGGAGTACTTTTACTCCCAACTGTTCTCTCAAACACTCAAACGTTTCTCTTGGTAATGGTTTTGTAAATATGTCTGCAATCTGATCTTTTGTAGGAACATATTCCAATCTTACTTGTTGCTCTGTAACCTGCTCTCTCAAAAAGTGATACTTGATTGGAATGTGCTTTGTTCTGGCATGCATTACTAGATTCTTCGAGATACTTATAGCACTAGTATTATCACATAGAATAGGAATGGGATGATCATGTTCTATACTGAAATATTTGAGAGTCTGTTTCATCCATAACACCTGTGAACAACATGTTGCCGCTGCAATATATTCTGCCTCTATTGTGGAAAGTGATATTGATGGTTGTTTCTTGCTTAGCCAGGAAACTAGGCAATCACCAAGAAAGAATGCTCCTCCGCTTGTGCTTTTTCTATCATCAATACTTCCTGCCCAATCTGCATCTGTATATGTTGTGAGAGTGAACTTACTGCTTCTAGGATACCATAGACCATACTCCATTGTTCCTTTGAGATATCTGAGTATTCTTTTCACTGTTGTCACATGTGATTCTTTTGGAGCTGCTTGAAACCTTCCCACTAAACCAACTGCCTGCATTATATCTGGTCTTGTAGTTGTAACATATAATAGGCTACCAATCATAGATCTGTATAGAGTTTGATTTGCATCAGGAGATTCATCATCTTTGCTTAACTTGCACCCTATAACCATTGGAGTACTAACTGGCTTACTATCTTCCATTTTGAATTTCTTCAACATCTCTTTTATATACTTTGTTTGTGAAAGAAATATCCCTTCTTCTAATTGTGAAATCTGTAGTCCGAGAAAAAAGGTTAATTCACCAAGCATGGACATCTCAAACTCATTAGTCATGTTTCTTGCAAATTCTTGACACATTTTGTCATTGCTACCCCCAAAGATAATATCATCCACATAAACTTCCACAATCATCAAATCATTTCCCTTATTTTTAATATACAGATTGCTATCAATTGTTCCCTTTCTGAAACCTTGCTCTCGAAGATATTTATCCAATCTTGAATACCATGCTCTGGGAGCTTGCTTTAAGCCATAAAGAGCCTTTTTCAATCTGCATACATAATCTAGCTTATCTGCTTGATCAAACCCATCTGGTTGTTCAATGTAAACTTCTTCTTCTAAGTGACCATTCAAAAATGTTGATTTGACATCCATCTGATATACCTTGAAATTCCTGTAACTTGAAAGTGCCAGAAACATCCGTATAGCTTCCAATATTGCAACTGGTGCAAAGGTCTCATCAAAATCAATTCCCTCTACTTGTGCATATCCTTTACACACCAATCTTGCCTTATTTATGATGACTTGACCATCTTCATTCAGTTTGTTCCTGTAGACCCATTTAGTACCAATTACATTTTTTCCTTTTGGTCGTGGAACTAGTTCCCAAGTCTTACTTTTTTCAATCTGATCTAGTTCTTCCTTCATTGCTTTAATCCAACATTCATCACTTTCTGCCTCTCTGAAATCCTTTGGTTCTATCTTGGATAGTAGTGAAACATTTGCTTGTTCTGTTGAGCCTATGATTCCTCTTCTTGTCCATCTTACATCAGGGCTGCCAATGATCAAGTCCTCTAGATGATTTTTTTGAATATATCTTGATGAAGTTTTGGAAGGTATATTCTACAAATCTTCTTCATCTGAATCTTCACCCATTTCTTCCTGACAACTTTCTTCTTCTTCAAGAATATCTTCCTGAGATGGCTCATTTATTCCTATTCTTTCATCAACTCTAACATTTATACTTTCCACCATGGTGTGTGTTCTTTTATTGTAGCATCTGTAGGCCTTACTCTTTGTAGAGTATCCAAGAAAAATACCTTCATCGCATCTAGGATCAAACTTGCCCAAGTCCTTATCCTCTCTTTTGATATAGCATTTACTTCCAAAAATTTTGAAGTAGTTTACCGTGGGAGGTCTTCCTTTCCAAAACTCATATGGAGTCTTATGATGCTTCATTCTAACTTGAGCTCTATTCATAACATAGACTATTGTATTGATTGCTTCCTTCCAAAACCCATCTGAGATTCTTGATTCATTTAGCATTGCTCTGGCCATATTCTCAAGAGTTCTATTCTTTCTTTCTACTACTCCATTTTGCTGAGGAGTCCTTGTTGCTGAGTATTCTCTTCTGATTCCATGTTCTGCACAAAACTCAATGAACTCTATAGAGATGAATTCTCCTCCTCTATCTGATCGCAAACACTTGATCTTCTTTCCTGTTTCATTTTCTACCATTTCTTTGAATACTTTGAAATGCTCAAATGCCTCTGATTTCTCTTTCAAAAAAATGACCCAAGTCATTCTAGAATAATCATCTATGAACAACATGAAGTAGCTTTCACCTTGCAAGCTTTTGGTTCTCATAGGACCACATAAATCAGTATGAATCAATTCTAGAACCTTGGAAGAGGAATATTCTTTTGCCTTGAAACTTGATCTTGTCTGCTTTCCATACTGACACTGTGCACAAATTGTATTTGAAGGTCTCTTTATCTTCGGTAGATCTCTGACAATATGTTTGTTGCTTATCCTTACTATGTTGTCGAAGTTCAAATGACACAACCTTTTATGCCATAACCAACTTTCTTCTTCTCGAGATAGAAGACATTTTTCCCTTTTTATTTCTCTGAGCATGTAGAGATTGTTATTGGTTCTTCCTGCATTTGCAACAAGCTTCCCTATTTTTGTTTCCCTGATTTTGCATCCTGTAGAGGAAAAAGTAACTATGTACCCTCGGTCACAAAGCTGACTTACACTTAGTAGATTGTGTTTTAGACCCTCAACATAGAGTACACCCTGTGTAGTAGTCTTTCCATCATCCAAACTTAAAGTTCCTCTCCCTTTGATCTTAGCTGAAGCATTATCACCAAATCTCACTGATCCACTATTGTTCTCTCTTAGAGAAATGAATTTATTCTTATACCCAGTCATATGACTAGAGCACCCACTATCAATATACCATCTGTCCATCCTGTAACCCAGTAGAATCTACCTTCAAGCTTGTTAGTCTTTTCGAAGGAACCTGCTCTGATACCAATTGAAGAACACAAGCTTATACTGAGAGGGGGGTGAACAGTATAGCGCCCAATTTTTACTTTCTTTCCAAACCAATATCAATTAGTGTCCTCAATTGCAATAACCAAATATAGTAGTGTGCATTAATAACATAGATAGCAATAGTAAGCAAGTGCACAAATCACCACACACAATTGAGACACAAGATTTAACATGGTTCCCCCAATGTGGGGTAGTCCACAAGATAATCTCCTTATAATATTTCACAAAGAAATAGGGATCCTTATCCCAATACAAATGATTACTTTGATCTGCTCAAAGCTAGGTTATCCTGATCTACTCAGGTGGGCTCCATTGATCTGCTCAACTAGGCTCTCCACTGATCTGCTCAACTAGGCTATCCATTGATCTCTCAGCTAGGCTATCCACTGATCTACTCAGCTAGGCTATCCACTAATCTGCTCAGCTAGGCTATCCATTGATCTGCTCAACTAGGCTATCCACTGATCTGCTCAGCTAGGCAACTGGTGTTGATGTGTTTTCTATTTTTGTCCTATCTCTTTCACTGCTCACAAATATGCCTCAATGCCTTCTCACAAGGCTCAAACAATCCTGCTCAAATGTTATCCCAAATATATCCTCAAAGCCTTCACAAAAGGCTCAAACAATCCTGCTCAAATTTTATCCCAAATCTATTCTCAAAGCCTTCACAAAGGCTCAACCAATCATGCTCAAAAGTTGTCCCAAATCTATCTCAAAAGCCTTCTCAAAGGCTCAACCAATCATGCACAAAAGTTATCTCAAATATATCCAAAAATTCTATCCCAAAAGCCTTCCCAAAGGCTCAACCAATGACTCTCAAGTAGCACTCAAATCTCAACCACAAATCAACGAAGGCAAGGCTCAATGATGAACTCAACAATGGATAACAAATGAATGATGACCAATACTCAACATATTGTCTCAACAATGAATGGCAATGTACTCTTCAATGGATGACAAAAATGCTCAACAATACTCTCAAATGTATGGCAAATGAGCTCTCTAATGAAAACCTCTCCAAGAAATAACAATGAGGACTTCAACCAACCAAGGACAATCTCCACAAGTGATAGCAATAGGTTCTCAATAATATCTTCCTCATGCAATGTCAATAAGCTCTCAAGAAACAAGCACAACTCCCTCAAGCAAAGAGCTCTCAAATAGCCAACAATGATCTCCTCAAATGAAAGACAAATGTATCCACAAGTGACTAGAAAATGATCTCCTCAATGGTCTCAAATAGTGGCAATGTACTCAACAAGTAACCAACAATAATCTCCTCAAAGCAATAGCAAAAACCTCCTCAATAATGGCAATACTCTCAATGAACTCCACTAAAGCAATCATGGAACTCAAGTATCAATTTTATCCATAAAATTGATTTTCTAATCCATCCACTTCCTCTCAATAGCCAAGGCACATAATCAAGCAATTTGTCTTCAACTTCAAACCCTAACTCATGTGCATGTCTTCTAACTCAAGGTAGCAATTAACTAGGTCTCAAGTTCCTAGTTTAATTTCATAATTAAATCATGCACTAGGACATATAACAAGTTCAACACTTTTCAACCTTATGACTCCCTAATTTCATTAACATATACAACAAGCACCTATGCTTTTATTTATTTAATTTCACACCTTATAACTCCACAATACAACAATCATTTCAAATATTTAATTCAACACCTTATATCTCCCTAATCACACAACAAATATTTAATTCTACACCTTATAACTCCCTAAGCACATTAACACATACAACAAGCATTTATTTCCCTAAACTCCTTATGACTCCCTAGTTATCATAAAAATAATTTTAATGCACCAAAACTTTGGCAATATCAAATATTACCATGCGCTAGAGATAAATACCTTTTTATGAAATTCGTAGCCTTCACAACCTTTGAAATCGTCTTTTCCAAAATGCCTTGCCAAAAATCAATGTGCCTTCACACCTTCAGGGAGTCAAACTCTGTTCCTCCTTGCTAGCGCTGTGAAGTGCTTACCACATGGGTGTCAGCCCATGTTGGGATTTAATCCCAAACACTTCCCAACTTTAACCTGCGCTCAAATCTGAAACTCAATTTTCCTTTCTTAGCAAAACACTTTGCCCCTAGTGGGATTCGAACAACGAACCTACCTTGTGCAAAGTTCATGCGCTACCAACTACGCTATAGGCTCCTGCATGACGTCACTTTCTCGCACTGTTTACTTGACCTTGCTCTCAAATCAAAATTTATTTATCCTTCTTTCTTCGTTGCTCCCCTTTCGATGACTCTCTCTCATGCGCTATCTCTAGTCTTCAATAAACAAAGGTTTTTACCTTTTATTTATATGCACCTCCATGCCTTCGAATGACGTCGATGAATATTTATTTATCTCCCTAACCTTTGCACGTCGACGGATAATATAATTCAACCTTAGACCTTAGAATTATTAAATAAAAATTTAATAATTCACCTTTTAACTTTGAATTGGGATATCTCCTTCATTCTTTTGAATTTCGCCATGAAACTTTTTGCACCTAGGTTTTATTGGAAAACCTTTTCATCCATCATAATTTGGAGAAGTCTTAGCATAGTGGTTTTAATGAAAAACCCTTTCCAATGGTTTTAATGAAAACCCTTTCCGTTGGTTTTAATAAAAAACCTTTCCGTCGGTTTTAATAAAAACCCTTGCCATTGGTTTTAATAAAAACCTTTACCATTGGTTTTAATAAAAACCATTAATATAATATTTAAAAAATTAAATATTATATGCCTCTTGTGCCACAAAACCCTGTATATATCCATGCTCTCCAAAATATCATAAATGATTATTTATGAAGTGCTTTTGCCACCAAAACTCAATGTGATCCATGTGACATCAATGACAACACAAAATAACTCAAATTGCCAACATTAACAACTACAATACCTTGTGGTCAAATTGGTCTCCCTTCGAAATATCTAAATTCAAATTTCCTTCTCAAGACGGTTCTCCTCACTTGGGTCATTATTGTGTCTGCCAACTGCCTGGTCTGTTCTACATGTCCTTCCAGATCTGCTCCTATTTTTTGTGCTTCTGTTAGTGCTTTCTTTGGAGCCATTTTCTATGAGTAATTTTCAAAATTTCTCTATGGAATTCACAGATGATGTTCAGTTATCATTCTGCTTTTATCTGCTCAATGAACGTTGTTATTTTTCAAATGAGTGAATTGCTACACTTTGGAAATTTTAATTTCTCATGCATGCACATCCTCTGGCATTAATACGACCACTGCACGAATTACATGTTGACACGCTTCTCAAATCACACTCATTCCCTTTGGTGGCTTGGAGGTGGTGTTTTAATTTTTGATTGGTCAAAATTCAAACATGCTTCATCCCAACAATTTCGCTTTGTATTTTTCCCCTTTTTGAGCACAAGAAATTTGAGCATTTATTTGTGAGCTTTCACTTTTACAAAGTGGTACGATGCATAATTTCTTTTCCAATAAAAAATAGACTTGAAGACAATGGATTGGAACCTTCATTATTCTATTGCCACCTTAGACCTTTTAAGCATGGAATATAACACATGCATCATTCCGTTGGCATTGTGGTTCATTTGAATGTGGATTGGAGGTCACTCATCATTCCACTGCCCTCTTAGTACATTTGAGTGCGGAATAAAAACTTGTTGCATCCTTGGGAACACTTAGCTTATTTTGCAATATTTCTTTTTCTTTTTTTTATACAACATGCTATCAAAACAAAACTTGATACAAAGTGCAAAAAATAAATATGATACAAAGTATGTACATATATTACAATGAGCTTATATTTCAATCAAAATAGAGTTTAATATGAAAACCATTAACCAGAAATTGGTTGTATGTTTCCCTCCAGATCTTCAAGCTAGAAAACATTGGTCTCTTTAACCTCTACTATCTTGAAAGGGCCATCCTAGAAGGAGTCAAACTTTTGATGATGTCCTGGTTTAGCTCTTTCAACATTCCACCTGAGTACAGAGTCTCCAACCTAGAATTTTTTGAACCTTGCCTTCTTGTCAAACCATGCCTTGATGTCCACTAAATGCTTCTGAAAGTCCTCATAGGCCTGAGCTCTTTTCTCTTCCAACTGCAGTAGGTGTGTCAGCCTTGTTTCCACTAGATTTTCCTCTAGTTCTTCTTATGTGTTTATCAGTTTGAGTGCTGGAATTTCCAAATGGATAGGTAACACTGCCTCCTTTCCATACACCAAAGCATAAGGAGAAGTCTTGATGGACTTCTTAATAGTAATTATGTCTGCCCATAAAGCTTGCTCCAACATTAGGTGCCAACTTCTTTTATTCCCCTCTAGTGATCTCCTCAAAATCCTTAACAGGTTTTTGTTGGTAGACTCTACAAGTCCATTCCCTTGAGGGTAATAATTTGAAGTATTCTTAATGGTGATGCCATACTTACTGGAAAACTCAATATATTTGGCTCCTATAAATGCTGGTCCATTGTCACTCACCAAGGCTTTTGAAACACCAAACCTTGAAATCAAACTTTCCATAAAATTGATCACAACTTCCTGGTCTGATTTCTTGGTAGGAATAGCTTCTACCCATCTGGTGAGGTAGTCTATAGCAGTTAGAATGTACTTGTGCTCAGCTGAAGAATGAGGGTTGATAACCCCTATAAATTCCAGCCCCCATTGCTGAAAGGGCTCTTCCACTTGTATTGGCTTAAGGGGGAATGAAGCATTCCTTGTCCTCCCTACATGTCATTGGCATTTGTCACAGGCTCTAGTGACTTTGAAGGTGTCAAAAAATATAGTAGGCCAGTAATAGCCTGCTCTAATGATTTTCAAAGTTGTAACTCTACCTGAGAAATATCCTCCAGATGGTCCTCCATGGAACTCCTCTATGACCTTTTGTTGTTGATCATCTTTTAAGCACTTAAGGAGAACTCCATCAAGGTTCCTTTTGTACAGACCTTCTGGCAATAAGACATACTTCAAAGCTTGAAGTCTATATCTTCTTCTATGTGATGCATTAATATCAGGAGGGCATACCCTAGTTTGAAAGTACTTGATCATCTGGTCTACCCAATCAGAGTCACCTGGTTGTATTCCTTCAATATGATCATCTTCTGTTGCCTGACAAGCTATCATTTCAGTTGATACTACTACTTCTGTTAGACCTTGGCATAGGGCCCTACCTCTCACCAACTTGGTGGGATGGATCTCCACATCATATTCTTGGATCTTGGTGATCCAACCAGCTCTCTTATCTCCTAGTTCACCTTGTAGAATAAAGCTTCTTACATCCGGATGAACAACATATACCAGGGTCTTGCTTTGAACCAAATACTGCCTAAATTTCTTCAATGACTTCATCACAACAAATACTTGTTTCTCAATAAAATTATACTTAACCTGGTAATCATGGAGAGTCTAGATCCAAAAGAATATGGGGTGCTCCTCACCTTGATCATTCTTTTGGGTGAGCACTGAGGCATAACTTTCCTCAGCTCCATAAGCGTAAAGAATAAAATCCTTACTAAAATCTAGATTTACTAGCATTGGAGTGGTGGCAATGGACTACTTGATTATTTTGAAGGCTTGCTTTCTTACCTCAGTCCATTTGAAATCTGCATTTTTCTTGAGTAGTTCAGATATAGGCCTCACCTTCTGAGCAAAGTCAGAGATGAATTTCCTAACAAAATTTATTTGACCAAAGAAATATTGCAAGGCTTTCTTGTTCACAGGTAGTGGAAGAGCAAGAATGGATTTGATTCTATTCGGATCAATGGCCATACCTTCTTTTGAGACCACATGACCTAGCAACTTTCCCTCATGGACTGCAAAGAAATACTTCTTAGGATTGAGGGAGATGCCAAATTCTCTGCACTTCTGGAAGACTTGCTCTAGGTGTGCTAAGTGGTCATGCTTGTTGTGGGAAAACACAATCATGTCATCCAAATAGATCAGAATGACCTTATTAATAAGTTCCCCAAAGGCATAGTCCATGGCTCTCTAAAATGTGGCTCCCACATTGGACAACCCAAAAGGTATTCTCTGGTAGGTAAATGTGCCCCATTTTGTGGTGAATGTTATTTTATACTGATCTTCATTCTTCACCCAAATCTGGTTGTATCCAGAGAAGCCATCCAATAGTGAGAACCTTTCTACCCCTACCACTATCTGTAAGATTTGATCAATCTATGGAAGGGGGTAGTGATCCTTAAGAGACGCTTGGTTAAGATTTTTGAAATCTACACACAAGCGAATATCACCATTCTTTTTTCTCATAGGTACCAAGTTGGCTACCCAAGTTGAATGTTTTATTGGATAGATGATCTTAGCATTTAATAACTTTAAGAGCTCTTCTCTCATTATGGCTTTGATCCTTGGATTTACAGGCCTTTGCTTCTACCTAAAAGGCTTTGCATTGGGCTCTAGCTCAATGGTGTGTTGGATAACCCTTTTGTCATATACCTTGAGGTCTTCATATGACCAAGCTACAATGTCTTGGTACTTTAGGCATAAAGCCTTGATATCCTCTTCTTCCTCTGGTGAACATCGGATTCCAACCTTGAGCTTCTTTTCAGTTCCAACTTCAACTTCTTTATAAATTTTCTCATTGACTTCCATGGATCTGATCTTTTTCCTGTCTTCATTGTCAAATAGGCTCTCTAGAGTAACCAAACCTCTAGGTATGTGATTGTTCTTAAGTTGAATGACATCCTGTTGATCAATTTCCTCTAGATTTTCCTCTTGGGTAGTGGAAATACAGGCTTCTCTTACTAGAAAATCAATGATTTGTTCATCACTTTCAAAGACCTACCAAAAAATTTGCTTATCTGGCATTGCAGGCCTAAAAATCATTTTGATCCCCTTGTCTTTCTTGACTCCTATGTCTGTATAAGGGTTGAAGTTAGCTCCCCTTGCTGCTAAGGAGTCTGCCAAAGTATTCTTTTCTCTAGGAATAAAGTTTATGTTTAGGGCATCAAAGGATTCCATCAGATCCCATACCCTATTTCTGTATGCTTTTAGGTAATGGTGCTTACTACTGCACCTTTCTCTTACCTGATGGACGATTAACTCAGAGTCACCATATATGTTCAAGATTTTAATGCCCATATTTTTAGCTTGCATTAATCCAAGGCATAGAGCCTCATATTCTACAGTGTTATTGGTGCATGACCATGTTAATCTATAGGCAAAACTCTTTGTCCCTTCTGATTGGGACTGTAATACCACACCAACACCAACACCATTTCTACATCTGGCACCATCAAAGTGCATGGTCCATACTTCTATCTCTCTCAGAGACTGATTAGATATAGCAAGAATTTTCTTCTATGATTCTGTAAAAATACTATATGTGCCCATGCCTATCCCAAACTGACTGTAATCCTCCCTGAAAGGTAATTCATCTTCTAATTCCAGCTCTTCAAACTTATCCACAATTTCAAATTCTTCAAGAGGGGTGAGATTGCACATGTCTTCTTCAATTTTTCTATGTGGTAAGACACAAGATTTTTAGGTGTTATCCTTATCCTCTTTCCTTTGAAGGGAATAACCATGCTGGAATAATCCATATACATGCATCCACCTAACTTTGTAGTGAACTCCCTTGAGAGGCATAAGCCAAAGTAGGGCTCTAGATCAACCACTACTATTTCTTGTACTATAGTCACCTCAGGGGCTCTATGTAGCCTCATTAAAACATCCTTTATTACTCCCACTATTTTCACAAGTGTTCCATCCAATTGTAGTACTCCAGGGTAGGATTGGGTATACTCCATACCCATATCTTCACAGACTGCTTTAGGCATAACTGTAGTTGATGCTCCTGAGTCAATCATACAATTTTGGACTACCCAACCTTCCATCCTCAAAGAGATATAGAAAGGAGGGGGTTTATTATTTAAAACAATAGGGGATATTTCTTTCTTTTTAGAGGGTATACTAAGGATTGTGGTGGCCTGCCTATCCTATGGATACTTGTTGAGAGAAGCTTTAAGCAAGTCTATCTAGCTAGGAATGAAGAGAGTATCATATAAACTAGCTTTTGATGGTATCTTCTTCATCTCTTCCACAATATTGTATTCAGACTTAGCCAAAGTGGGTCTCTCAAGCCTTCTTTCTGGCTCACCATATTTTCTCTTATATTACTGAGTGGCCTCTATTCTCTATATTTTGGTAATAGAAGGGAATCTAAGCCTCTCTTGAGCCTCATCCTTGGACCTCATTCTTTCTCCCTCAGTTTCTTTCTCAACTCTCTTGGGGAAACCGATCTACCTTCTATTTTCCTTTGGCTTGGGGAATAGGGAAAGTGTCACTGCTCTGGGGAGGTGGGTCATTCTTTTTCTGAGAAGGAACCTGAAATTGACCCATCTTCTATGGATCAACTTGCAAGGTTTTCTTCCCTGACCTTGTCATAACAACAATAGGGCCATCCTCATCCAACTCTTTCCCAACCATGATCTGGTCAGGTTGCCATAGCATATTTACTCTTCCCTTTTGATTCCTTTCTGCTTGATCCATAGCTTGCTGAACATGGTGTTGGTACATAACACAAGATTATGAATCATGAGGATCATTACATACCAAACACCAAATATTTACTAGACTTGTCTCTGAAGAACACTTAGGCTCTTCATATGCTGCATTTACCCTAACCCCAATATTGTTACTAGGACTAGGTCTTTGATCTTTGTTCACATATGGAAATATCCTTTGTTGAGACCTCTCCATATCTCTCTTCTCCATTGAATTCATTTTGTTGCTAAGAGTTTTCAAAGTATTATGTATATCAAGGATGATAGAAAACTCTTGAGGAGTCTGAGAAGGAAGTGGAGGGAAAGGAACTATAGCAGATGGTGCTTTTGGCTGAGGAATGGGAGTCATTTGTGGAAATGGGGATGATAATGAAGGGGGGTCCATATAAGATGAAGTAGTAGCTTGGATTTGGACATTAGTGGTTTCTAAATTGTAAGGTAGCACAACTTTGGGAGGTAATCTCCCCACATTAATTAGGATATTTTTTGCATGAACTGTTGCATTATAAACTTGTGGAAAGGTTTCCACCCTATATTGTTGGGTTTGCAGGCCTAGCTCTGATCCAAGAGCTCTGATATAATACATATAAGCAAGGCATGCAACTGGTCTAGCTGCAGGGGGAATTCTCTTCCAGGTTTTGCTAAACCTCAAATTAAAATCTGAGATAGTTTCTTGCTGATGTTTCTGCATAGATGTGAACTGATTAAGAAAGGAGAAAGGGTCAGTAGATTCATTAAATTATTCCACAAAAGGCTCAGCCAATGCTGCCCATGAAGTGATGGAGTTATCCTCAAGGGTCCTAAACCAATGCAAAATATTTCCTCTAAAGGACAGGGCTAGGATTCTCACAATAACATCCTCATTCTTTATATTGTGGATTGCTACCAAATTCAAAATATCCTGATAGTGCTCATATGCAATCTTTCTAGATCCATCATAAGTGGGAATAGCCTTGGACACAGCTTGAGGAATATCATTCATATGGGCTAATCTAAGGGGACCAATTGTGTTCCAACTAGGGTATTTCTGTAAAGGCTGATTTGGGGGTACATTTCCCTGATTTGGGGCTGCATTTCCTACCATGTTTCTAGGTGTAGGTCCTGCTGGAGGGGCTCTTGGATTAACTACAGGATTTTCCTCAGGAGGCTCTTCTTCTGAATGAAAATATTGATTCAAATTTCTTATAATAGTAGACCCTCTATAAGGTAGCTCACAATAGAAAAATGAGTCAGGGTTATTCCTTTTGAATGACCTGGTATACATGAAAGAACAATGGTCTACAGGGATAATTATTTTCTGGGTTTAAAGACCAGGGAGTCACCAGGTGAATTTTCTATTCTCCACTTAACAAGGTCAAGACAATTCACCAAATATTGATTCCTCTGGGTAGAGATAAAATAATAACTCATATGATGGGTTTTCGTGTTTCTTGTAAACTGGTCCCACTGGGCATGCCAAAAATTATTGGGCACCGAATTGACATCAAGTTTTACTCGACATTGTGACTATCTATCTTCCAATTTTCTATCCAAGCATGCACCCGATAGTCACAACTCGACACTCAACATTGGATGGACCAAAGGCAACTTCAATCCAACCTCTAGAGTAGGTTGGTTCCTTGTCAACTTAGAATGGTGTTGACACAATTAAAGCTCAATTAGGGTTTTGAGAAAAGGGTTAGAAAAGGTTTAGGGTTAGAGATATTATGAAAAATAGTGGCCGGATAGGCTAACAACATAGGCAACTACAACAAAAAGCTCCCACAAACTATTTCTAGTATATCATCACTCAAGATTAACAACACCCAAACCCATGAAATCTTCATACATTAAAGCACAAACAAAGATATGTTGCAGAAAGCAATTCCAACATCTAATATTGATAATCCAAATTAGCAGAATAGACCAATAGTTAGATTTAACAGAAATAAACTTCCTAACAACACAGATCTAACTATGAGCAGATTTCAATTACTCTCACAACTAGTAATCCAATAAGCTGGAATGAACTAACCACTAAAGTATTGATAGAAATGCAGCTCAAAGCTTCGAACCTCTTGCACAAAGATAGTGAAGATAACAAATTTTGAGTCAAAAATCAGAGTAATGCTCCTTCCATTAATCCACAAGAATATTTACAGTAGGGCAAGCAAACGCACTAGAGCCAACCCTTAAAAATGAGGGTTCAACCTCTATTTATAGTTTGTAAAATGAAATAATATTAAGGAGACATTACAAAGATTACAAATTTACAGCTCAATAGAGAGTTTTGTTGGCATTATCTTACTAGCTGGAAAAATCCATGAAATCCGTTGTGAGTAATCCGCCATAGCTGCTTAGCTCTGCAACTTGCTGTGGTAGTTGGAGTTCAGGCGATTGAAAACTACATCCGATCCATTGATCATTCTTGGAAGCTCCGCTCCACCATAGATCTGCAACTACTTCTGGTTCTTGTTCTTGAAAACCCTTCGATGCTTCATCTTCCTACCCTCCAACTGACTGCACTCTAATCCGATGAGAATTTACTTTTAAATACTTCAATAATATCAAAAAACTTGAACCCTTGATCTTCATCGTGGATGGCTGTGATTAAACCTCTAAAATACTCTAAAAATTGGTGAGGGATGCCATTTCACATTTTTATTATTACTCCCTGCCCTTAATTTTTCCCCAAAAAACAGGGCCCCCACACCCCCCCCCCCCCCTCTTTCTCCCCCCCAAATATAAAAAAAAAAAAAAAAAAAAATAAATATTATTTTCCCTCGCCAATCCGCATTGGAAGTAGTGCAAAAATTCTTTTGTCTCCATTTTGCACTAGAGTTAGTGTAAAATACTCTTTGTCGCCAATCCACACTCTTTGCAGTGCTTTCTCCCTTCAAGTAGCCATTATGCACCAAATTACTCTTGAAACTTAGTAGAATACGAACTCGTCAACACTTAACTTCTTGGAGCATGCAAAACCAACCACTATCGCCATTTCACACTTTTTCCTGTGTTGACGTCATCTTTGCCAAACAGTTTTATGGAATCGGGACTCACTTAGAATCCACTCACAAATACATTGAGAATTGAGCGGGATGGATTTTTGGCTTATTGAGGTAAAAAACACTAAGTGTTGAGCAAAATCAAGAACTCTCCTTGTGGATCCGCTAAAAAATACTCTATGTCCTCAACAAAATAGAGATTTCATGCCTTAGAATAAAATATTCAATTTTTTCTAAGGATGTGGCCATTTTGGACCTACAGGTACTTGTGCATTTTTCTTTTTAAATGCGCTTGTATCCCATGACGTCCCCCATGTGGGACTAAAGGCGACAAAAAAACTAGATTTGATAGCCTGAGAACGTTCATTACAGCCTGAATTTCGATTAATTATTTGGACATCAGAGGTGTTCTTTTGTTCTCCACCCTAGTATTTGCAGGTGCCTCTAGAGAGCATCTTTGTAGGAGCTATTGCTCCATTTTTACAGGTGCATTACAGTCGTCCAAGACCTTCCAGTACCGATGTAGAAAACCCTGATGGATCATTAGTTAACGATCTTTTGCAACTTCTATTTTTTGCGGATATCAGTTTATAATAGTTGGACATTGCAGTTTGGAGGGCGAAACAAACATCAATGACATATGCAGATGACATATCCACTTTTTCCAAAACAACCTAACTACCATTGTTGCAAGACTATTTCGACGATGCATTTCAGTGAAATGCAACCAATTTTTCGGTGAAGACCAGTTAAATTTTTTGTTAGGGTTCTGGATCCTTAGTTGCAATAAGTTTTAATGCATTTTTTAGGTGACGAACAATGATCACCAGCATACAATGATTGAAGTTATCGAGGTCTATGTGTCACAAAATCATCGATTATGCAAAGTTTTTAAACCATTAGATCTGCCAATGCAAGTACGTTTGATAGGCAGACAAAAGCGTTGGATGAAGAAAACGCACGTTAGGGAGTAAACATCCAAAGCTCGAGTTGGCAAAGAATACTGTCAATCTACCATTGTGCATGACTCGTAGAACCCAAGTGTTCAATGCATACGACATCATCGTGAGAGCCAACGTTTAGTCTACAATTGCATCAAGCTTTGCAGATATACTCCTAGTGACCCAAGATGACGACGATCTGAAGGATATTGTTAGCAGTCAGTTTTTTAAATAGAAGATAATTTCCTATAAGTGTAAGGTGATTTTTTTTGCAGTTTTTCTTGTAGGAGGCCAAGTTCCTTGGACGACGACATCGAGGGAATTTTGTTTGATTCTATTTCCAGCCGACGCCTTGTTATGTCATAGTTGCATAAGGACCATAGTCGATAGCTATTCAGCGTTACCCACGTTACCAGCAGGTTTCCACCATTGATCCGTATAGTAGGTTGTTTTAAAAAAATACAAGCAGCAAAAGTAAGGCAGGGAGATCATCAAGGTAAAAAATTCAACTCTCAGTTCTTTGTGCATATTTTGTTTCAATTTTTTTTGACATTTTTTTCAAAATTTTGCTACAAGTTGTTTTTCACTTAGCATTTTTTTGCAACAATTTTGTAAATTCCCTAATTTAGAGTATTTTAAAACAAAATTTTCCTAGAGGTATATTGTAAAAGCCCTAAAGGCTTCCTAGTTGCACTCTTTTGTACTAAGGGAGGATAATTTTTTTTTCACCATATCCTATTTTGCACATAGGGGGATACATTATAACTTTGCAAACAAAAGGGGGGATAACCTTGTAAGGGTGCATTTTCGGCAACGATCGACACCTTAACCACCCTAGTCATTTATTTTGCAAAATTTTATTGTAAAAGGTGCATTTTTGGCAAAGACCGACACCTTAAGAAAATGGGCAAATCAAAGAAAAAGAATGCCCCAAAACCAACTGAATGTGCAAAATTAGTTAAAAGTCCTTACTTTCCAAAGCAAAGATAGAAGGGACAAATTTTTATGAGGATGAAACATTTTTCACACTACGTAGTGGTGTAAGTTCCATTCTCAATGATTCTGAAGTTTCTAGAGATCTTTAGATAAATGGTGCTCTAATCCCTATTGAAGTTTTAAGGGCAATATACATGTCATTGGTTGTTGTGACACTTGACATCAGTAAAACAAAAAGGGACATCAGTGAGGAAACAAAGGTCAAACTTCTAATGGTCGATGCTTGTTGTGACATAAGTGACCTTCAACCCATGATGGTGAATGATTGTTGTGACACAAGTGACCTTGAGCCCATGATGACCAATGCTTGTTGTGATACAAGCGACCTCATACCTTCAATGGTAGATATCAGTTGTAGCATATG
The DNA here is from genome assembly GCA_028583015.1 of Wollemia nobilis. Classification (NCBI taxonomy): domain Eukaryota; kingdom Viridiplantae; phylum Streptophyta; class Pinopsida; order Araucariales; family Araucariaceae; genus Wollemia; species Wollemia nobilis. The sequence continues at coordinate 3,549,544 of JAQPPZ010001340.1, forward strand.
TGATCTCATCAAAAAGGTATATTTTAATTGCAACACCAGTGACTTAACAACTGAACCTCCTCAAAATGAGCTCCATAATCTCATCAATAGTGACAAATGCCATATTGTTATAAACATTGGTGAAGATGAAGAACTTTGATGTTTTGTAAAACTCATCAAAGGCATTGGATCCAAACTAATAAAGAAAATGGGATTCAATGGTGAAATGTTAGGTAAACATGGAGAAGGCATTAAAACTCCTATAATGCCAAATATCAAGACAAAGAATGAAGGCCTTGGCTATGATGGACAATCAAGTGCCAGTAAGACCATGTTTGTAAAACCTAAATATCCTACAAATCCTAAAAAGAATTGTTGTAGTCATTGTGGCAGAACAGGAATACTATTTAGGTGTTGGAAATTACATCCTTGTGATTCATGTGGATGTACAAATCACTCCTCTTCAAATTGTTGGTACAAAGTGAAAATGACCAACAAGGTTCATATTGATTGTGGATGGCCAAATTTCACACAATGGATTAATATGAAATAAATATTGTATGGCTTCTAATGAAAAGGTAAAACCTATGGTGGATCTAGATGCAAATCCAGTGATAGACTGAGTGGTAGTCCCAGAGGCAATAACCCATAGATAGATCTAAAGATAGTTTCGGTGACAAATTTCCAAAGGCAAATCTACAGGTAGATCCAAAGGCAATGATCCAGAGGCAGATTCATAGGTAGATCTAGAGATAGACCCAGAGGTACAAATTCAAAGGTACACTTAGATCCAGAGCTAGAGCCTGAGCCAGAGCATAAGCCAACATATCAACATCTTTCATTACATTTCTCTTCTTCACTGTATTGGGGTAGTTACATATATTACCCAAATAATGTAATAAGGGAGGATGTTAGAATACTATTACTTTATTTGGTCATATGTAGTTTCTTATTGATAGATTAGTACATTATTTACCTAGGTTAGATATTCGTATTGTTAGCGAATATTATTTGTTAGTTGTTAGTGGCATTTGTTAGTCGTTAGCATAAATTAGGGGATCTTATTTCCTATTTATATATGGGCTATTATTAGCCTTAGAAAAAATTTATATATGCTTATTATCAATTCTAAAGTATCGAATTATTACCTACTCTAATAAGGTACAAGTGCAAAGGCGTTGATTTCAATCTCAGATGAAGATCTTGTTGCCTTTGAGAGAGAGCGAAAGAGGATTAATCCTGGGACAGTTAGAAAGAAGGAAGTATTTTGGGTAAAATTTGTCATGGTTTTTGGGTGTAGTTTGCATCCTTTTGAAGGACACATGGACTGCAACAGATGCAATAAATGATCAACTCGATAAATACGTGATAGGAAACCATGCGATGTAGTGCAGACGACGATGATTTACGCGACATAACCCGATGCGACAAATTATTTTGTAGACATAAATGACAAGTCTCTCGATAATGAACTGGCCATATAACAATATTGTAGTTTAAGGAAAAGGATGTCAGTGAATGCGTGAGACGTTTCTCATTTTATAGAGGATGGTAGCATCATTACAGTCTCACCATTGGTTGTTTTGGCTATGCATTGAAGGCTTAGGAAAAGACCATTTAAAGCTAACCAGATGTTCTTAGAAGAACAAGACTCTTGGAACTTGTTACCAGAGTTGATACGGATTGATTCCAGTAGAGGTCACTCCCTTAAGATCACCTTTTGGAGCACGGTAGAATGTCGAGAAATGATAGAAGAATTTCTAAAGCTGTGATATTTTGGTTTCTTGGTTTGATTGCATCATAGTTATCCAAAGCAACGCTCATTCCTCTCCCTCAAACAAAGATCTAAATACCGCATAATGGTGCATTGATTCCATAGAGAAGAAGGTTACCATAGAGCTTACACGGATTACATGGTTGGTCATCCCTAAGAGAATGTCAGGAGAATTTGCAGAGTTTAATGTTACAGAGAGAGAAGTATATAAAATTCTATTGTTGACATCGAGGAATGTGACCACTGATAAGAAAATAATAATATGGGTAATGAAATTTGCAAAGCATAGGAATTTGTGGTAACGTGGTGTCGTAACACACAAAGAAGTGTTATAAAAAAGGCTCATTACAATAGTGCGTGGCATGAACTGCCAAAAATTGAACCAACGCAAGAAAAGGGAATATTATAAATTTCTCTTGGATCCAAGAAAACGGGGTTGGAATGTTTTGGAGGCAAAGGCGTGAAGAGGATTGGAAGTCCTTGAAGCTACTGGTATCAAAATTTTCATCTTGTAAGCAAGGCAGAGAAAAGGTTGTTGAATAAAACTTTCATTGAATATATTTTCTTCTTTATATATTAATTTTATTAAATAGTGTTTATGTATGCAAATGGTAGCATTGTTTAATACCTTTAGTATATGGTTTGTTTCCTTAGAAGCTTGCACTAAACCCGATTCAAATTGTGTGAATGCAGGTCTAATCCAGTTAGGTTTTAATGTTCATAGTCTTTTATTTTCTACAGATTAAGGTGAATTTTATTTTAGAGTAGCCTTCTTTGTTTTCCTTTTTCGTATTTTACTTTCGTTTTATTTCACTTTTCTAGCCTTAGCTTTTGCATCTTTTTATTTATTCTATATTTTTTTATAGTTTTACCAAATAAATCAAAGCCCTAAGATGTTTTACATGCTTTTCCAAAATATTAGGGTTTTAACTAATTAAATTTACCAAATAATTATTTATTAAAGTCAAAATATTTAAATTATTTGGATAAATTTAATTAAGGCATTTCCTAAAGTTTTAAATATAAATTTTGCATTCCATGGATTTATTATTTTAAAATTTTTAATAATTTTTTATTTAATAAATTATGATACTGGATAGTATGGGAGGAGCGAATAATAGACCTTAGAATTAATTTGGGTCCCATGAGGGAAAACAACCAATGGAAACCACACATGGGGAAAATTCCACACTCATCACCATTGAGTGATGCTCCCACGGGAGAGGATGGAGCATATTGTTGGGCCATGATTCGCTCGTTTGAGGGGCTGGGTCATGGTTCCCGTGCATCCACTTGGGCATTTAACCCAAAAGCCTGCTTCCTTATTTGAAAAGCTCTATGTGGGTGTTGTGCTTTATATACCACCATGAGGGCCATTGTGGAATAAATGTGGGATAATGGTTCAAGACTCTCGCAGGGTTGCTCAAGTTAATTTTAAATAATTTTTTATTTGATAAATTATGAGACTGGGCAGTACGGGAGGAGTGAATAATGGACCCTAGAATTAACTTGGGGCCCATGAGGGAAAACAACCAATGGAAACCACACATGGGGAAAATTCCACACTCACCACCATTGAGCGATGCTCCCACGGGAGAGGATGGAGCATATTGCTGGGCCATGATTCGCTCGTTTGAGGGGTTGGGTCATGGTTCGCGTGCATCCACTTGGGCATTTAACCCAAAAGCCTACTTCCTGATTTGCAAATATCTATGTGGGTGTTGTGCTTTATATACCACCATGAGGGCCATTGTGGGATAAATGTGGGATAATGGCTCAAGACTCTCGCAGCGTTGCTCAAGTTATTTTTTAATAATTTTTTATTTGAGAAATTATGAGACTGGGCAGTACGGGAGGAGTGAATAATAGACCCTAGAATTAACTTGGGGTCCATGAGGGAAAACAACCAATGGAAACCACACATGGGGAAAATTCCACACTCACCACCATTGAGCGATGCTCCCACGGGAGAGGATGGAGCATATTGCTGGGCCATGATTCGCTCGTTTGAGGGGTTGGGTCATGGTTCGCGTGCATCCACTTGGGCATTTAACCCAAAATCCTGCTTCTCAATTTGCAAAGCTCTATGTGGGTGTTGTGCTTTATATACCACCATGAGGGCCATTGTGGGATAAATATGGGATAATGGCTCAAGACTCTCGCAATGTTGCTCAAGTTATTTTTTAATAATTTTTTATTTGAGAAATTATGAGACTGGGCAATATGGGAGGAGCGAATAATGGACCCTAGAATTAACTTGGGGTCCATGAGGGAAAATAGCCAATGGAAACCACACATGGGGAAAATTCCACACTCACCACCATTGAGCGATGCTCCCACGGGAGAGGATGGAGCATATTGTTGGGCCATGATTCGCTCATTTGAGGGGTTGGGTCATGGTTCACGTGCATCCACTTGGGCATTTAACCCAAAATCCTACTTCCCAATTTGCAAAGCTCTATGTGGGTGTTGTGCTTTATATACCACCATGAGGGCCATTGTGGGATAAATATGGGATAATGGCTCAAGACTCTCGCAACATTGCTCAAGTTATTTTTTAATTATTTTTTATTTGAGAAATTATGAGACTGGGTAGTACGGGAGGAGCGAATAATAGACCCTAGAATTAACATGGGGCCCATGAGGGAAAACAACCAATGGAAACCACACATGGGGAAAATTCCACACTCACCACCATTGAGCGATGCTCCCACGGGAGAGGATGGAGCATATTGTTGGGCCATGATTCGCTCGTTTGAGGGGATGGGTCATGGTTCACGTGCATCCACTTGGGAATTTAACCCAAAAGCCTGCTTCCCGATTTGCAAATCTCTATGTGGGTGTTGTGCTTTATATACCACCATGAGGGCCATTGTGGGATAAATATGGGATAATGGCTCAAGACTCCCGCAATGTTGCTCAAGTTAATTTTTAATTATTTTTTATTTAAGAAATTATGAGACTGGGCAGTATGGGAGGAGCGAATAATGGACCCTAGAATTAACATGGGGTCCATGAGGGAAAATAGCCAATGGAAACCACACATGGGAAAATTCCACACTCACCACCATTGAGCGATGCTCCCACGGGAGAGGATGGAGCATATTGTTGGGCCATGATTCACTCGTTTGAGGGGCTGGGTCATGGTTCACGTGCATCCACTTGGGAATTTAACCCAAAATCTTGCTTCCCAATTTGCAAAGCTCTATGTGGGTGTTGTGCTTTATATACCACCATGAGGGCCATTGTGGAATAAATATGGGATAATGGCTCAAGACTCTCGCAGCGTTGCTCAAGTTAATTTTTAATAATTTTTTATTTGATAAATTATGAGACTAGGCAGTACGGGAGGAGCGAATAATGGACCCTAGAATTAACTTGGGGCCCATGAGGAAAACAGCCAATGGAAACCACACATGGGGAAAATTCCACACTCACCACCATTGAGCGATGCTCCCACGGGAGAGGATGGAGCATATTGTTGGGCCATGATTCACTCGTTTGAGGGGCTGGGTCATGGTTCGCGTGCATCCACTTGGGCATTTAACCCAAAAGCCTACTTCCCGATTTGAAAAGCTCTATGTGGGTGTTGTGCTTTATATACCACCATGAGGGCCATTATGGGATAAATATGGGATAATGGCTCAAGACTCTCGCAGCTTTGCTCAAGTTAATTTTTAATTATTTTTTATTTGAGAAATTATGAGACTGGGCAGTATGGGAGGAGCGAATAATAGACCCTAGAATTAACTTGGGGCCCATGAGGGAAAACAACCAATGGAAACCACACATGGGGAAAATTCCACACTCACCACCATTGAGCGATGCTCCCACGGGAGAGGATGGAGCATATTGTTGGGCCATGATTCGCTCGTTTGAGGGGCTGGGTCATGGTTCGCGTGCATCCACTTGGGCATTTAACCCAAAAGCCTACTTCCTAATTTGCAAAGATCTATGTGGGTATTGTGCTTTATATACCACCATGAGGGCCATTTTGGGATAAATATGGGATAATGGCTCAAGACTCTCGAAGCGTTGCTCAAGTTAATTTTTAATTATTTTTTATTTAATAAATTATGAGACTGGGTAGTACGGGAGGAGCGAATAATAGACCTCTAGAATTAACTTGGGGCCCATGAGGGAAAACAACCAATGGAAACCACACATGGGGAAAATTCCACACTCACCACCATTGAGCGATGCTCCCACGGGAGAGGATGGAGCATATTGTTGGGCCATGATTCGCTCGTTTGAGGGGATGGGTCATGGTTCACGTGCATCCACTTGGGCATTTAACCCAAAATCATGCTTCCCGATTTGCAAAGCTCTATGTGGGTGTTGTGCTTTATATACCACCATGAGGGCCATTGTGGGATAAATATGGGATAATGGCTCAAGACTCTCGCAGTGTTGCTCAAGTTAATTTTTAATTATTTTTTATTTAAGAAATTATGAGACTGGGCAGTACGGGAGGAGCGAATAATAGACCCTAGAATTAACTTGGGGCCTATGAGGGAAAACAACCAATGGAAACCACACATGGGGAAAATTCCACACTCACCACCATTGAGCGATGCTCCCACGGGAGAGGATGGAGCATATTGTTGGGCCAAGATTCGCTCATTTGAGGGGTTGGGTCATGGTTCATATGCATCCACTTGGGCATTTAACCCAAAATCCTACTTCCTGATTTGCAAAGCTCTATGTGGATGTTGTGGTTTATATACCACCATGAGGGCCATTGTGGAATAAATATGGGATAATGGCTCAAGACTCTCGTAGTGTTGCTCAAGTTAATTTTTAATTATTTTTTATTTAAAAAATTATGAGACTGGGCAGTATGGGAGGAGCGAATAATAGACCCTAGAATTAACTTGGGGCCCATGAGGGAAAATAGCCAATGGAAACCACACATGGGGAAAATTCCACACTCACCACCATTGAGCGATGCACCCATGGGAGAGGATGGAGCATATTGTTGGGCCATGATTCGCTCGTTTGAGGGAATGGGTCATGGTTCGCGTGCATCCACTTGGCCATTTAACCCAAAAGACTTCTTCCTAATTTGTAAAGCTATATGTGGGTGTTGTGCTTTATATACCACCATGAGGGCCATTATGGGATAAATATGGGATAATAGCTCAAGACTCCCTCAGTGTTGCTCAAGTTAATTATTAATTATTTTTTATTTAGGAAATTATGAGACTGGGCAGTACGGGAGGAGAAAATAATAGATGCTAGAATTAACATGGGGCCCATGAGGGAAAACAACCAATGAAAACCACACATGGAGAAAATTCCACACTCACCACCATTGAGTGATGCTCCCATAGGAGAGGATGGAGCATATTCTTGGGCCATGATTCACTTGTTTGAGGGGCTGGGTCATGGTTCACGTGCATCCACTTGGGCATTTAACCCAAAATTTTGCTTCCCGATTTGCAAAGCTCTATGTGTGTGTTGTGCTTTATATACCACCATGAGGGCCATTGTGGGATAATACACGACTAGAAACCATGCAATGTAGTGCAAACGACGATGATTTATGCAGTATAATACAATGCAACAAATGATTTCATAGACGCAAATGACAAGTATCTTGACAATGAACTGACCATATAACAATATTGTAGTTTAAGGAAAAGGACATCAGTAGATGCGTCGGGCGTTTCTCATTTTACAAAGGACGGTAGCATCATTACAATCTCACCATTGGTTGTTTTGGCTATGCATCGAAGGCCTAGGAAAGCAAGCTTGTATTCAAAGCATGAAACATGGGAAAATACCATTTAAAGCTAACCGAATGTTCTTAGAAGAACAAGACTCTTGGAACTTGTTACTAGAGTTGATACTAATTTATTCCAGTAGAGGTCACTCCCTTAAGATCACCTTTTGGAGCACGATAGAATGTTATGACATGATAGAAGAATTTCTAAAGTTATGATATTTTGGTTTCTTGGTTTGACTTGTTAGCGTATTGTAGCTGTTATTACATTATGTTGTTATTAGGAATCATTTGGTTAGCCTATAGTTAGCGCTAGTTTTATTTCTAGCTCTAATAGGTTAGTAGATCCTATATCTATGGGCTATTTGCAGCTTAATGTAACCTATATTACTTGGCACCTTAATTGAATTATTAGTCTTGCTTCCTAACATGGTATCGAGCCCTTTACAGTCGTAGCTCTTGTAGCTTGACGATTGGACAGGATTGGCCTGTGGATTGGCCAACTCGATTCCTGAGGAAGCATTGTTGCTACATACTACAGACCCTGGTTGACCAGACGGGACTTAGGAGTAGATCATCGATTATGCATATCCCTAGATCTGGGATTGACATGACTACGATGCAGCTCGGCTAGACAGTGCACCCCTATATCCTACTCAACACTCGGACTCGATAGATCTGAAGGACTCTGGTGGACAGCTGGACAAGTTGACGAGACACGGGATGTGGGGACGTGATTATGAGCGTGGACGTCCACCCCTATATCCTACTTAGCACTCAGACTCAACATATCTGAAGGACTCTAGTGGATAGCTGGACAAGCTGACCAGACACGGGACGTGGGGACGTGACTGTGAGCATGGACTATTGACGTGATGTACATGGGCGAGGTGAAATATGTGGCTAAAAAAATGGATGATAGGTAGATGACCCACCACCATGTGAGGTCATAATATAATTGGCGTCTTCTCCATTTTAAACCATTTTAAACTTTCCATAGTTCCCGATGTGGGACAATAGTTTTAAAAAAATTTAGATCTGACGCCAAGAGAAGTTTTGTGCACGAACGATGACAAAACACAACTACATCCGGTTTGATCCAAAAATACGGATTCGATCTAAAGTCTGGCATTGATCTCTCTCCAGATTTCCAGTGTTAAAAGCAGATTACAAATAGCCGAAAGTGGCTAAGATTAAATTTTGCAGTTTGTCAAACATTTGAATTTAGACATACTCAGATCACATTATTCGCATTGACAATGATCGCCACTAAATGTGCTCATTTGTGGAGGGCTCATCAGATGATTTATGGTGGAACTTGAGCATACTCGAACGTATTATAGATCTGTTGCAGACAAAGAGTTTTGGCACAACAACAACGACGTGAAAATTCGCACTCGCGGTTGACAACGCTGGGATAATAGACTACCATTCAATCTTCATTATTTGCTGGAGAATTTGCATCTTACTGGTTACTGGTGGTGATTAGCGTGGTCATGGAGGATCGAAGGCTGGATGCCAACTATAGCAGCCACGAAGGATTCTAAGCCTGAAGCGATAGGAGGGGCCAAACGATTGTCGAACGTTTGTAGCTCCAACATACGCATTTGCAAATCTCGCACTAATTTTTTTGCGGAGGAGATTAGCCCCATATCTGGTGGTCGTGAGGTGATTTGTAGATGAAGTCGAGCACATTGCAGCCAGTTTCCTAGAGATCGACTGGAGGAGAACGCAAACGTTTCTCCGATGCAGTGAGTGCACAAAGGGTTGCAAAATTATGGGGCAAAAATAGATCATTTTCCACCTATAATATATTGTTGCCCACTGACGTAGATTAAGATTTCACGAACCCCTGGAGACTGCAACAAAGATTCACAAAGCCAGACATCGCCCGAAAAAAAAAAAATAGACACTGCCCGCAGAGTAGCGTCGACGATGGCAGTGTCTGGCCAACGCGAGATCTCCTCTTGCAGACCACGATGGGGATAAATATAAAGGGTTTAACCCTTTGTTTCATCAAAAATTGGAGCCAGAGTGGTTGGCAGCCAAAAGCTAAAGGCACACAAGGCCACAAGGTTGGGGGTTCAAGCCCCACCGACCCAAAGGTATACATGTTTTTAATTTTTTGTTTTTGATTAAGCTTTTTATTTTATTTTTTAATGATTTAATTCTTATTAATTAAATATTATTCTTATTTTTTTAAGAATTTTTATATTTGATTAATATTAATTTTTTCATTAAATTATATTTTTTCTTTCAAAAACAAAATTTATAAAAAAAAAAAAACCTTTGCGAAAGAGAACCCAATTTTTTTCTTTCATCCTATTTATTGCAAAATTGTAACACTCAAATTTGAGTGCATTTGAAAAATTTTCAACAAAACAATTGTCATCCCACACAATTTTTTTTTAGACTTCATAAATAGCACATTCTCGTGTTTGGAGTTCTTGAAATACGAAGGGGGATTTTTGTTGATGACATTTTTGTGCTAATCTGCCTAAGAGGCAAATCTTGTAATTTTTTTACAAACCAGTGGAAAAAGCCTTCTGGAGATATAATTTTTTTGCAAAACCAAGGGGGGAAGACTTATAAGGGTGCATTTTCGGCAGTGACCGACACCTTAGTCAAATTATTTTGCAAAATTTTATTGTAAAAGGTGCATTTTCGACAGAGACCGACACCTTAAGAATGGGTAGATCAAAGAAGAAAACTATCCCAAAACAAACTGATGATGTTGCAAAATCAGTTAAAGGTCCTTACTTTCCACTAGAGATGGAAGGAATGGATTTTTATGAGGATGAAAAATATTCTACACTACGCAGTGGTGTAAAATCCATTCTCAAAGATTCTGAAGATCTTCAGAAAAATGATGTTCAAATCCCTATAGGCGTCATAAGGGCAGTCTACATATCATTTTTTTCTCTTGATATTGCCCAATGTAAAATCTACAAGGACTTTAGTGAGGAAATAGAGGTCAAAATGGTTGATGATTGTAGTGACACAAGTGACCTTCAGCCCATGGTGGCGAATGCTTGTTGTGACACATGTGACCTTGAGCCCATGATGGCCAATGCTTGTTGTGATACAAGCGACCTCATGCCTATGATGGTAGATATCAGTTGTAGCACAGGTGATCTCATCACAGTAGCAGATTTTGCTTGTGACACTAGTGACTTAAAAATTGAACCTCCTAAAAATGAATTCCATACTCTCATAAATAGCGACAAATGCAATATTGTTAAAATCATTGATGAAGATGATGAAATTGGGTGTTTTGAAAAACACACCAAAGGATTTGGTTCCAAAATGATGAAGAAAATGGGATTCAATGGTGAGAGAATAGGTAAACAGGAACACGACATTAAATATCCAATAATGCTAAGTGTCAGGGCAAAGAATGAAGGCCTTGGCTATACTGGACATGCAAGTACCAGTAATTCTATGTTTGTAAAACATAAATCTCCTACAACTCCTAAAAAGCATTGTTGCAGTCACTGTGGAAAGACAGGACATGTTGCAGCCAAGTGTTGGAGATTACATCCTTATGATTTTTATGGATGTACTAATCACTCTTCTTCACAATGTTGGCATAAAATGAAAATGACCAATAAGGTTCAAATTGATTGTGGATGGACAAATTTCACACAATGGACCATGATGAAAGAAATGTTGTATGGCTTCTACCGAAAAGGTAAAACCTATGGTAGACCCCGAGGCAAATCCAATGACAAACCGAGTGACAGTCCTAGAGATAATGACCCAGAGATAGACCTAAAGACAGACCCAGAGACAGATTTATAGGCAGATCCAGAGGCAATGATCTAGAGGCAGATTCATAGGCAGATCCTGAGATAGACCTAGAGGTACAATTCCAGAGGTATGCTTAGAGCCAGAGCCAGAGCCGAAGACAAAGCACGAGCCACCATTCTTTCATTTCTCTTCTTCTTCTTCACTGTATTGGGGTAGTTATATACTTTACCCAAATATTGTTGTATGGGGGGATGTTAGCATAGCTAGTAGTTATATTATTACCCAAATAATGTAATAAGGGGGGATGTTAGCGTATAGTAGTTGTTATTACATTATGTTGTTATTAGGAATCATTTGGTTAGCCTATAGTTAGCGCTAGTTTTATTTCTAGCTCTAATAGGTTAGTAGATCCTATATCTATGGGCTATTTGCAGCTTAATGTAACCTATATTACTTAGCACCTTAATGGAATTATTAGTCTTGCTTCCTAACATGACTGCATCATAGTTATCCAAAGCAGTGCTCATTCCTCTCCCTCAACCGAAGATCTAAACACCACACAATGATGCATCGATGCCATAGAGAAGAAGGTTACCATAGAGCCTGTGTAGATTACACGGTTGGTCATGCCTAAGAGAACGTCAGGAGAATTTGTGGAGTTTAATGTTACAGAGAGAAGTATTTAAAATTCTATTGTTGACACCAAGGATTATGACCACTGACAAGAAAATAATGATATGGGTAATGAAATTTGCAGAGCACAAAAATTTGTGGCAACATGGTGTCGTAATGCACAAAGAAGCGTTATAAAAAAGGCTCGTTACAATAGCGCGTGGCATGAACTGCAAGAAACTGAACCAACACAGGAAAAGATAATATTATAAATTGCTCTTGGATCCAAGAAAATGGGGCTGGAATGTTTTGGAGGCAAAGGCGTGAAGAGGATTGGAAGGTCTTGAAGCTACTGGTATCAAAATTTTCATCTTGTAAGCAGGGCAGAGAGAAGGTTGTTGAATAAAACTTTCATTGAATATATTTTCTTCTTTATATATTAATTTTATTAAATAGTGTTTATGCATGCAGATGGTAGCATTGTTTAATGCCTTTAGTATATGGTTTGTTTCCTTAGAAGCTTGCACTTAACCCGATTCAAATTGTGTGAATGCAGGTCTAATCCGGTTAGGTTTTAATGTTCATAATCTTTTCTTCTCTATAGATTAGGGTGAAGTTTATTTTACAGTAGCCTTCTTTGTTTTCCTTTTCCGCATTTTACTTCCATTTTATTTCGCTTTTCTAACCTTAGCTTTTGCATATTTTTATTTATTCTATTTTTTTTTTTAGTTTTACCAAATAAATCAAAGCCCTAAGATGTTTTACATGCTTTTCCAAAATATTAGGGTTTTAACTAATTAAATTTGCCAAATAATTATTTATTAAAGTTAGAACATTTAAATTATTTGGATAAATTTAATTAAGGCATTTCCTAATGTTTTAAATACAAATTTTGCACTCCACGGATTTTATTATTTTAAAATTTGATTAACAATTCGAGATAAAATCTGTTTAACAATCTGAGATAAAATTCATCTAACAATCTAAGATAAATCTGTTTACAAAAGAAGATAAAATTTGGTTAACAAAAGAAGATAAAATTTGTTAACAAAAGAAGATAAAATTGGTTAACAAAAGAAGATAAAATTTGGTTAACAAAAGAAGATAAAATTGGTTAACAATCGAAGATAAAATCGGATTAACAATTTGAGATAAAATTGATTAAATCACCGTTCAAGGATTGTTATTTCAAAGTAGATAGTTGATCAATAAATTCACATTTTCAATAATTACATGAACAACAAAATCATTGCAAATCAAATCAAACCTAAACATGCCCCTTGTTAACAGGTATATGCAACATTGAGGTATCCAATTAATTTTTAGCATTTCACATTTTCACTAAGCATTGCAAGCAAAATTAACACATTAAAAGAACCTTGGGGAAATTACAAATATTTCCTTGCAAGAGAGGATATCCGGGTAGAATCCTGACTGTGAGTATATTTTTGTAATTGGGCAAAAATATCACTCAACAGGACTAAACACATTAGAGTGAGGTTTCAATTCATTAGAAAAGTGGTAGAATCTGGAGAGGTGGAGCTACTCAAGGTGAAAATAGAAAGGAATGCAACAGATGCATTGACCAAGCCATTGGCTACACAAAAATTTACCTGGTTCCAAGGCAAGGTAGGCTTACAACCTTGGTCGGAGTAGTCACCAAGTGGGAGATTGTTCGGTCAGTGGCCACTACTCCATCCAATTGGTGGCCTATGCAAGGCTGCAATGGTAGAGGTTAAAGCCCACTTTTTTGGTCTGCAATGGCAGAGGTCAAAGCTCACTTTTTTGGTCTATAGTGGTAGAGGTCAAAGCCCACTAAGCCCAGTTCCAGGCTATGTTGGAGAAGACAACATTTTCCTTGATTTCTTTGTATTGAGATATTGTTCATAATAGAAGGGAATAAATTGTTTGTTGCTTTACTTTGTAGTGTTATGTTGTTGTAAGAAATGGGGTAGAAAACCTCTGTTAGTTGTAGTTTCATTGAGTCTATGGTAATGTAGAGAGAAGGCAACTACTCTATTGTGTAACAGGTTGAGAGCCCAGGTTTGGGCATTGTGTTGTATCAGTCATTGGTTGAGTGATTATTGTAACAACCATGCATTGTAAACAACCCAACTGTATAACATAACACATAAGAATATAAAGTTGAGCATCCTTGTTAGTGTTTAATCATTTTTTTAGTTGTATGTTTGTCTTTCATTTCTCTGTTTCAACTGTTATTGTTATTTAACAAAATAGATGTTATTTTTTATCTTGCCTTGCAATGCCATAAAATCTTTTTATATGGAAACTTGTGATGTTTCAAATAAATGTTCCTTGTATGTAAGATGAGAGCTAAGAATATAAGGCCAACTACTAATATGTAATGAGAGCCCAACCTCATGTCATAATGTTGGTGATGAATGTATGTAGTGTGATTTTAGTGCATAACATGTGGAAGAAAGCAAAGTCCATAAGATAAAGTGGAAGAATCTATATTGAGTGTCTTAAATGACATGCACAAAATATGTAGGCAAAAAATTATTTAAAATTCACTTCGAAAGTTGCAAGGTATTCTAGCATTTGTCATGTAGGAATTGACAAAGAAAACTTTTCCTACTCAAGGAGTCTAAGATCATGTCTTTATATTAGCATTTGAATCATTCATGATTTCATGTTCAAAATGGTAGTCAAACTTAACAATATAAGTGGTGAACCTTGTGTGGTGTACAAAAATTGTAAAATATATGATCAAATATGAAAGGATGTAAAGCCTTTGGATGAGTACATTGTAGTAAAGGTGTAAAGAAGAGAGTTATGTTTATATAGTTCATATATTCACCTTTAGGAGTAGTTAAATTTAGGATAATAGAGTTGTCGATGTTATTTTTAGAGGAAAGGGCTTTGGGTTAGGCCCATCATAGAAAGAAGAGATAATTTATTTCATAAAAACTCATAAATAAGATAAACATTTAAAGGTTATAGGAAGATTGTAATATGGAATAAAATAATAAGAAATGGTTAAGGGATATGGAGGAATAATGGATTTGATAAAGGAAATCTAGGACAATAATATTTAGTTGGGGAAATAAGACCCAAATAAACAATACATTTAGATTAAAATAATGGAAAATAAAAGAACTATTAGAAACACAACTTGTTATTTTGCTCCATAGACATCTAAGCCTATAAAAAAAGAAATGTGGGATGGACTATGATGATCCATATGCAGATTTAAAGAAAATTTCATCTTAGCCCAAACTCAAAGGAATAATTCTAATAAGGGATTTTAATGCAAGGATAGCAAGCAAGCAAACCAACATGTTATGCAACAATGAGGATCTGGATAGCAATCCATTATGGCTAGCAAAAAAAAACTAGTAGTGGATAAGATTTTCAAAGGACAAAAGGATCATTTCTTATTTGGTGAAGAACTATTGACCCTATGTGACATACATGGACTAATTATCTGCATTGGTATGAGTAAGTGGAAGAAATTTGAAAAGTATACATGCAAAACTTACAATAGGGGGAAGAAATTTGGAAAGTATACATGCAAAACTTGCAATAGGAGGAAGAAATTTGGAAAGTATACATGCAAAACTTACAATAGGGGAAGCGTTGTTGTCTATAATATTTGCTCACAAAGTTTGATAAAGAAGATAATGGAAGTAGAGATTCAAGACTCCCTAGTAGAATTAAATCAGATCATACTCCAATGTCTATCAAATTGTCATGTAGAAAAGAAATTAGCAAATTAAAAAAATGCATCCCAATCAACAATCATCAATAGATGGAAAGGTCCTTGTAACCCAAGAGAATCATTTAATTTACAAGTAAATAGTAAAACAACTTTTACAAAGGGAGGAAAAAGAAGCAAGAGAACAAAAAGAAGATCCATGAGCTAACAAATATAATTCTAAAAGCATTAAAAGACTATAAAAGGCTATAAAAGGTCTAAAGTTAGGAAAAAGAATAAAAGAAGCTTTCAAGCAAATGCACGATATGATGAAGAATATAAAGTGCTAAGAAGAACTCTAAAGGAACAACATAAAGAAGAGGAAGATAAAAGTTTGTACAAATGAGTAGTGAAAGCAAAAAAAGGACAATGTGAGTGCAAGACGAGAACAACTAATCTTTTTGGGGAAGAATAACCCAAAGTTATTCTAGAAAAGACAAACAAAAAATAACATTACAAAAATACAATGGTTGGAATATGCAAAATAATTCTATGAACAAGAGTGAGAAGAAGAGGGCCCTCTTGTAGTCACCAACAAATCATTTATTTACCTTAAGAGACATCAAGGAAAGTACTAAAAAACTAGGAATATGTAAGACTTGTAATATGGGTGGAAATAAGGAGAGTACTTAAAATGGGGAGAAGAGGTCTTAGCACCATACATCAAGAGGATATTCAACAACATCATCCAACATGACTTTCCAAAGGATTGGATAACAAGTCTAATAATACCTCTCTTCAAGAGTGAAGCGAGACAATTCCATAAATTGACAAACCATTATGGTCAATTCCCTCTTTGCAAAGTTGTTTGGAAGCATGGTTAAGAGTAGAATCACCAAGTGGTTAGAAGAAAAATGAAAGAGGGAAAAAATACAAGCATGTTTTAGAGAAAAACACTCGACAATAGACCACAACATTACTTTGAGACATATCATTCAAAAAATATGGAATAAAAAAGGAGAAGCCTGTTATTGTTTGGTGGACTTCAAAAAATATTTTGACACAATGCTTAGAAGTAAACCATGGAGTAGAATACAAGACTTAGGCATACCAAAAAAGTAAAAACCAATAGTTCATAGACTCTATGAGGATTGAGCTAAAATCAAAACATAAGGCCTTTCAGAATGTTTTAGAAGTGACATAGGGGTTAAACAAGGATGCCCATTATTCCCTACCTTATTTGATTTATATATTGACAAATTCGAATAATGGTTAAATCAAAGAGGAGGGGATGGTGTTCATTTGCAAAAATATGTGGTAAGGCTTCTTTCATATGTAGATGATTCCATTCTAACTACAAGGTCGACATAAGGTTTGAGAGAGCATGTAAAGGCCTTAGAGCACTTTTTCAAGAAGGTAGGCATGCAAGTAAGTACCAACAAAACCAAGGTCGTGATCTTCTCCAATCAAAAGAAAAAGGATTAGTTAAATTTGTATTCTAAAGGAGGTTTTCTAAAAGTAATAAAATACAGTTAGAATAGACTTAAATAATAAGCTCAGTTGGAAAACATGTAGAATGAAGAGAACATAGGGAGGATGGAGAGCACTTTTTGCATTACAAAGTAAAAACAAAGAGGGTAAGTTACTAGACTAGAAGACTATACGAGCTTTATTTGGGCTACTAAGGGTACCAGTGATCTTGTATGGGCGTGAAGTGTGGCTAGCAACATATTGGAATCAAAATGGAGGAAAATAGAGAGGATTCAAAAATGTTTGATTACAAGTAAATTCAAAATAAGAGAGTCAGTTCCATATGAGGTTCTTCTAGCATAAATAAGTACCTTCCCTATAGAGGCAACTATTATGATTTATCTTCTAGGATATCTTAAAAAAATTGAAGAGATGGAACAAACAGATAGCCTAAAGTTGTAATAGAAGATCTTGAAAAAAGAAAAAAAATGAAATAAAACAAATTGATGAAAAAATGGAATATCAACTTAAATTGGTGCCCAAACAATAATTAAGATATAGGCATTTATTAAGAAAAATTTAGAGTAGCTACATGGGAAAATAAGTTAAGAAAAAAGATAAAACATTATCTTGTTGAATTTAATCATACATACAATCATCACCCAAAGGCCTATTTTGAAGCAAACATCAATAGGAGAGCAAAGATGCTCATGGTCCAAGTGAGGACCAACTCACACCAACTTAGATTTGAAACAAGTAGATGGAAGAGACCAAAATAGGAATGGAAGAAGAGAAAATGTAACCTTTATATATCAAGGGAAAACGAGATAGACAAGCATTTTATTTTTGAATGTGAGGCATGTATGATATTCGAGCTACTTATGTTGATACTCTAGTAGTGGATACATTGCAAGAATTGTTTGAAGAGGATAAACTAGAGAAAGTAGGAGAATTCATCATTAAAATCATTAGCAAAAGATCAGAGTAGAAAGAAAAATGATTAAATCATATTTTGGGGTTAGCAACTATGATTTTTGTATAGTTCCTATCCCATAGGCCATTTGTTGCTTCATGGATAGTAAAATATTTCTATTCTATTCTAAAAGAAGTGTGCATGTCATATACATAAAGTTATACTATTGTTTTTTTAATAAGCTATGTGTGGCTTCTATTTAGGGCCACTCCCATTACAAAAACAAAACATTACATTGCTCTCATTACATTTCTAACAAGTTAATTAAAGCATATCCAACTTTACCTTTCGATCAAAGATATTCTTCATTTGCCTTTCTATCAATCTCCATCTTCCTCAAACTGCTAAGTTTCCACAATCAACTCCTTTTATATCAGATGCCTTCTGAAATTTAAATTTTGCCAAGATGAAATTCAACACCGCTAATGGCTAAAATATTTGTTGCCCAACTTCTATATCTATAAATATCTTGTCTATAACAACCTCACAATTTCTTAATACCTTTTTTTAGGGTTCTTATCCATTCCCCTAATATTCCAAGATATTATTTTCATTGTTATTTTTTATTATTATTTGTGGGTTTAGCCCCACTTCTTGTTAGCATTTGTGATATTTGCTTTTGTTTTCCCATATCAATATCCCTTTGGGTTTCTTTTTCTCTTTGTTTTTGCTTCTTGGGTCTTCCTCTTTTTTTCATTCCCAACAATACTTTCATCTTCATCAATCTCTTCAATCTTCTCACATTGCTCATAGTAAGACTTATCATCTTTAGGTTTACCTTGTTTTGAAGGATCTGAAGTGCAAGGAATAACCTCAAAAGCACAATCTTCTTTATGTTGCCCTAGAAACCCTAAAGTGCAAGGATGCTCTTCTATAGCAATTACCTTCTTATTCTACTCTAAAAAATCTAAATTGTTATGGGTTCCCTCCATCCTTATTTCTTTATTATGATGTTCTTGAAACCTTGAAGTGCAAGGGATAACATCTTCATCCCTTTCACTCTTATTACTTGGAGAGGATTCTAATACTACTTGAGAAAAATTAAGATGATTTACCTGGAATAAACTTGACATCTTTTTTTGTCTTTGTTTTAGGATTTCTCTTCACATCTTCTTTTGCACCTTTAATTCCTTCTGAACTTGTCAAATGATACCGTAAATAGGCTTTCTTTGCCTCTTCTTTCATAATGGAATATCCTTGATCTGACCTAGCTTCTATTACTATATGATTTCCTTGCTTCATCTTGAAGTTTATCTCATGGCTAGAATTTTTTCTCTTTCTTCATAGTTTTCACTTTGCAAACTCTTGCCATGTGTCCAATCTCATAACAATCGTGGCAACGAAATACGATATTTTTAATCTACTTGTTGATCCCATTCTCTTGATTCAGATTTTATCTTAATGGATTGTGGCAAAGGTTTTGAAATATCCATAGCAACACATATTCGAGTACATATAGCATGCTTTCGCTCCTTAGTAGTTAGTCCTTCCTTGATGAATTTCCCTAGGGTATTTCTAATATTCTTTAGAACATCCTTATAAGCTGATATGGAAGTCCAAAAAACCTAACCCATACTGGAAGCTTCTTAATAGTTTTTGTCTCAATAGAAAAATTTTCATTCCATGGTCTCAAATAAAGTGCATCTCTTCCCCTAAACCATGGGCCACCAACCATTATTTTATCCCTAATTTTTGAACTAGAAAAGATGATGAGAAAAAAACCTTTAGGAAGAAAAGTCACAGAGTAATTTGAATTTAATCCCCACTTCCACTCGATCCAATTTTGAATCTCCAAAAACCCTGACCATGATCTATGAAATTTACATATTAACCCTTTACTTTTAAGAACCATTATATCATGCTCAATCATCTCATCCTTAATACTCACTTCTGGTGTAACATCTACCTCCTGAATCGAATTTTCCATGTATTCACTCTTTTGCTTATCTCCAACTTGGGCCTCCATACTTCCAACTAGGGCATCCTGACTTCCCATTAGGGCTTTCAAATATGACTTTCCTTCCATACTAGCTAATGGGGCTTGCTCTTGGTTTGCACTCCCTCTTGGCTCACCTTCCCTCTTGGATTGCACTCCCTCTTACCTTGCACTCTCCCAGCTTGCACTCCCTCTTAGCTCACAATAGCCCTTGTCTCTTCTTTTTCCCAACATTCCTTCACTTCAACATTTTTTTAGAAATAATGTTCCATGCATTCGTGGTAAGGGTTGAAGCATTGATGCACTTTGGATGAACCCGCTGCTTTGCTGCCATGACTAAATCTTAGCTTGCACTTCGTCTTAGATCACACTTCCTCATGGCTCGCACTGGATTTTCTTCAACTGGATCACACTTTGCTTTTTACTTCCTACTCACACTTCCTCCTCACTCTCGACTCATGCTCACACTCGCTTTTGGCTACACTCACTCCCATTCTCACACTCATTGTTGCACTCCCTCCTGGCTCACACTTGCTTCTGGTTACACTCCCTCCCGACTTGCGCTCGCACTCACTGTTGCACTCACTTCCAACTCATATCTTCTATATAAAATTATACTATT
The DNA here is from genome assembly GCA_028583015.1 of Wollemia nobilis. Classification (NCBI taxonomy): domain Eukaryota; kingdom Viridiplantae; phylum Streptophyta; class Pinopsida; order Araucariales; family Araucariaceae; genus Wollemia; species Wollemia nobilis. The sequence continues at coordinate 3,570,043 of JAQPPZ010001340.1, forward strand.
GTTATGATGTACAAAAAGTTGATTATTATGTGTCAACTTATGTGGTTTTATAAAAAAGTGAGAAAGCATGGTACCCTTTATGAAAACCAAAATAGTCCAAAGTATTTGGAGGCCTATTAAAAAATAAAAAAAATGATAGGTATGTAAAGGTATAGTCCTATTAAAAGTCATGAAGAAGTCCTAAGGTTATGAAAGTCAAGTGTGAAAGTCACATAAAAGTGCTAATGCATATAGAATTGTCAAGACAATTAAAAAAGATAGTGTGGTTTTTATTGAGAAAAACTAATATCATTTAGTCTTCTCGGTAAACATGTTTTAAGAAAAAGAATCATGAAATGATTCATAAGTCATGGATGTTTATTATTAGTATATGAAGCCTATCTTGGTGATGTAGTATTTTGTGTAAAGGGGTGCAAATCAATGGTATCTAACACCCCTAAGTTCATTTTGTTAAGAGGGAAAAGCTTTTGCAGGAAAGCAAAAGAATTCAAAAAGAAGAAGAGAGAAGTTAAAGTAAAAAGTTCAATTAATAAACATGGAAAAGTGAAAAGAAAGCAAAACCAAACTATAAAAGGATGAAGCATCAAATTAAGGGTTTCATTTCAAAGAGGGTAATGAAGATAAGTACTTTTAGATTTGCAATAAAAGTTGAAGATGTTTCTAAAAGATGCTAATGTTGATGAAGATAGCTTTGTATTATGATATCCAAACTTGTCATGCTTAAGGAGGAAAACAAAAAATTGGAGCAACATGATGCGTGGTTAAAAGGTAAGTTCTAATTGATGATTGTTCTTGTGACACAAGTGACCTCATCCAAAAAGCGGATTCTACTTGTGATAGTGGTGACGTGTAGAGTGACGATGGTGTTGGTTTCCATAACAATATTGTTAAGCTCAATAATGTTGTAAAATATAATAATGATGTTCAAGGTAGTCAAGAAGATGACCATATTAATAGTTAGTCATCTTGTTGATAGTCATCATTGTATTACCCATGATAAAGGCCTTGTTTTTTATGTTTGTAGTGATGATGAAGACATTGCATGCTTTGAAAAGTACACCAAATGTATAGGTTCACAAATAATAAAAAGAATAGGGTATAAAGGCATTTAGGAAGGAATGGGAAAGGAATAGGGAAACCTATAGAACCAAACACAAGGCCAAAGAATGAAGGACTTGGGTATAATGGTCAAACAAGCAATAGGGGCACCAATTTTGTAAAGGTGAAGCTTATGTGATAGATGAGACATACACAATTACATAGAATCAAGTGCTCCAAGAAAATTGTTATAGCCATTATCTTACTTGTGGAATGAAGAGTCTTTGTGACAAATATTGTTAACACAAAATTGAAATAGCCAACAAAATACATGTTGATTATAGATGGGACAAATGTGTCTAGATGGGATGGGGTAACAATATGTCAAGAAGATTTTATAGAAGAAAGTATTTTTTTAAGAAGATGAAGATAAAAGAAGAGAAATTACATTATGGTGATTCCTATTGATGGCTATCAAGCCATCAAGTGTGCTCTTGGTTAATAGGTTAAGGGAAATTATAGTAGTGATTAGGGGTTATCCACAAGAAAACCTATGTATAAGTTGGTTAGGGACCAACAATGAGAAAACCCTTTGTTGAAATAGTTATAGATAAGCCACTTGAAAATCCCTAGTGATAATTATACGGACAATGGTCAAACACAATTGAAGACTATAGAGAGAGGCAATAAGGTGTGGAAGCAAAGACGCCCAGGGTGCAATATGGAGATACATCAATGATTACAACTACATCATAGTGGTACACATATAGCACCATGATGGTCATGATGAGGGTAAAATGACATGGGGCACTAGAGAAGAGCATGATGAAGACCTATGATGTAAATGGGTACTTAATGCACAAACCATGTAGATGATGAGGTAGTTGAAACAATGCATACGAACATCCAAAGGATCAATCATTGCCCAAAGGATGATGTATAAAATTTATATACCTATGTGATTAGATGTAGAAAGCATGTATATTTTTTAATATGTCTACATCAACATAAGTATGTTTGAATATGATGTTTATTTTGTGTATGTGATTGTAGTTGTTTGTCTCCATTACTCCAACATATTGATAATTGTGAATTTGTCTTGTGTCTTGCATATAGTGTTTTGAAGATTTGCATGAAAGAAGGAAGAACCTAATTCTAAAGGCATTGAAGAAGAAAGGTACAAAATAAATGCATGAGGCCAATTGGTGTTGCTACAACAAAATTTATGGCAGGTAACTCAACTTCCTCTAACAAATAAATGCTTGATGTTTTGGTAGTGATGAAGGAAGCTATTGAGGAGAGCCCATCAACATATCACAACCATGACTCTCTCCTCTCCACAGCGAAGGAGTACCAAGGAATGGACAATAATAGAGGGATGTATTGGGGGCAGAAAATTGTTGACTCAGGAAGCCCATGTTCTAGAAAGGACAACTAGCTTGATAAGGATTTATTCAAGTCATGCAATAACTCAATGGGGGGTTGTCTTGACTAAGCCAAGATGGACAAGCATGGAAGGTGAGCTGAGAAAGTTTATAAGAACCTAGAAAGCATTCACTAGAGAGGTACACACATAAATGCAGAAAATGCTTTGAAACTTAGTAGTGAAGTTGAGAGGAAGCATTCCACTATCTCTAGAGTTGCATTTTAAGCAACTAAAGAGGAGTATTAAATGCCCCATTGTATTTATGAGATGATAGGGTGTGTGACAACAACCATGCAACCTCCACAAATCATGTCTAAGGTTATCTCTCAATCTAAGTATCTTTTGAACTCGGTAAATTTTAGTCTATGTATTTATTTTTTGTACATGTTCCTTGTTGGCTGATATTTTTTTTATTTGCAAGTATATGTGATATGGGAGGTGTTAGGACCCTAATCCTAATATAGTTATTACTTAAATAACCATTTAATTAGCATTATTAATTTATGGACCAACATGTACCTTCACTCACATCGTTCTAAATTATATTTATGACCATTCGCATGGATGTGATAGAGCATCCATCGAAGATATTTTTATTGTATCTTATTGATTGGTATCTTCCATCAATACAAAAGTGATTCAATTGTAGTTGTGATTCATTCATACTTAAGTTAAATTTACATTTAATAAATCCTTATAGGCAATAAACTTGTAGGGATCGAGATTCATAACATTCTGGTATTAGAGCAATGTTGAGCAAGTGGAAATATTGCTAAACACTCCGCCAGTAAATATTACCCTTCCATATGGTATCGCATCAGGACCAAACTATTTTTTTTTGCATTCATTAGGGTACAACAATATTAGACGTCAATGAAAAATCATCAACACTTAGTCAAAAAAAAACTATCAGAGCCCTTCTCAGCTTTTGTAGCCAGCCTTTGTCGTAGCTAGACATCATCGTTGAACGAACCAGACAACAAGGGAAATAAAAAAATGGTCAAAATTTTGATTGAACCCTAAAAAAAAAGCATTGCCACAAGGCATAATATCTCTGAGCGGCTACAAAAATAAATTGGACCAGAACAAAACAAAAAAAATCCTTCTACGAAATATTTTCGATGTTCCGTCGACCTATCAAAAAGAACGATGAAGAATTCTAATTTTTTTGTTATAATATAAGTTTTTTTTTTAAATACATCGAAAAAGATTAAACGATGTCGTGTTTTTCATCATCGGCAAGGAAAATTCAAGGTTCTCAAACAATGATATCCAGTATCCCATGTGAGACAAGCAAAGTCTCCCCAAGATCGAAGAATGCTCCACAAGATCAATCACACACAAAAGAGGAAAACCCACAACACCAAATTAAGTGGTAAAAACCTACTTCAAATGAAGAAGGGAAACATCCACTATGAAGCTTCAATGTTATGCAATAATATGCATCAACATGATATTACAACACAAGTCAATATGACAAGATATGTTAAGATGTAGTAGAAAACACCCCTATTTAAAGAGAAGTTTTTCTACTACAACCCTAAATCTTATCACAATATAATCTTATCACAATCTAATATTGAGATGTGTGACAAGTGGCATCTATCAAATATTAGAAAGTGCTTAGTTACTTTCTAATATTATCACAATCTAATATTTGAGATGTGTGATAAGTGACATCTATCAAATATTAGAAAGTGATTAGTTAATTTCTAATATTTTTTAGACAAGGGGAAATAACTTTTTCCCAAAAATTAAATATTCCTAGTACCCTTATTTTATTTATTAATTGTGTGGGAATATTTTTACATAAAATAGAATTATTTTATAATTCAAATATTATTCTTTAGACTTTATATTTTAGTCTAAGAATAATTTACACAATGTTGCATTACATATTACAACACTCCCCCTTAATGCAATATTGGGAAAAGAAATTATGAAACAAAGAAAAATTCTCCCCCTAAAGATACAAACGAGGATGAGAATCAAATGAGTAATATAGTTACAATGAGCTTCTATGACCAAGAATGGTCTACAATAAGGCACCAATACAAAATGGGCCAAAATGAGACTGCAAGCCCCCAAAGGAGTAACTTCAGATACAAGAGCTTACAAAGCCATCCATCAACCACAAGTGGTTGCAAATGACAAAAAGAAAACACCATAAGAGTGTCTTCAGTAAGCTTGCAAAACCCAAAACGAAAGTACCTGCAAGCTACAAGCAGCTCAACATAAGATCAGTTAGATACATCATCATAAATATATTCACCATAACATATATGAATATCCAAAGATGATAACAAAACTGATCTAACAAATAGTGAACTATAAGTCATCACAAAATTATGCCAAGCCATACTTATAGTCACGTGCTATATAGTTGATCAAAAAATATCATGATAAAAGTTTCATAAAGCAAACTAGGAGTACCATGATAATGCAAACTCTAAAGTACCATGTACAAAAGTTGCATAAGGTATATGAAAATAATAAAGTGTGCACACCAGTTGCATAAAACCAACCATAAAATATCATGTACAAAAGTAGCATAAATGCTAACAAGAAAGTACCATGATAAACCAATTGCATAATGCCAACTACATAAAAACATGTACAAAGTTGCACAAGGCAACAAGAAAGTACCATGTAAAAGAGTCGCATAAAGCAATTGCATCATATACCATAATTGCACAATGACATCTACAAAGTAACATGTACAAAAGTTGCACAAGGCAAACAAGAAAGTACCATGTTCAAAAGAGATACAAAAAGTAATTATACCACCAAAGATCAACTCATATATATAGCACAAAACACCTCATAAGGATGAAGTTGTCATCACACAAGTGTAACTACACTTCATTCCCCCTTGAGGACAACTTCACCAAACCAAGTGAGTCCCTCAGCTTACAAAACTGCTCCTTGGAAGAGGTTTGGTGAACAAATCAGTAGAATTAGAATATTATGGGCAATACTCCAACTAAATAGTCCCATCCAATACCTTCTCTCTGATAAAGTGGGTTTGGATTTCAACATGCTTTGTAATTTGATGCATTACATGATTTTTAGCCAAGGCAATAGCTGATTGATTATCGGAGAGCAAACGTGAAGGACCAAATTGCTCAAAGTCAATTTCCTTCATGAGGATACCAAGCCAAACTGTTTCTTGTGCAGCTGCTATCGTAGCCTTATACTCCGCTTCCATTGTAGAAAGAGCAATTGTATCTTGCTTCTTGGAAGACCAAGAGATAGCTACAGATCCAATACTAAAAATATATGCTATGGTAGACTTTTTGTCTATTCTATCCCCTCCAAAATTAGAATTAGCATAGCCAAAAAGAGCAAAGGAAGGAAGCCTAGAATACTTGAGTGTCAAATATCTAGTACTTGAAAGGTACTTCAAAATCTTCTTGGTAGCTTGTAAGTGCTCAATATAAGGTTTTTGCATGAACCTAGCCATCATACCAACTACAAAAGCAATATCTGGCCTTGTGATGGTAACATAAAGAAGACTACCAATGAGTCGCCTATACAATGTAGCATCAACCAACTGAGATTCTGTACTTACTTCCAAATTAACCCTTGTAGAAATATGAATGGAAGTATGATTACCATCCTCCAAATCAAACCTCTTAATAAGATCTCCAATATACTTGGATTGACTCAAAAAGGTACAATCCTCATGTTGATAAAATTGCATGCCAAGATAGTAGTGTATAAGACCAAGGTCAGTCATTTCATACTCTAACTTTAATTTGGAGATGAAATAAAAAATGGCCTCATTCTCATTTCCAGTCACAACAAGGTCATAAAAAAATAGAGCAATTAAAATGACCAAGTTATCCTTCCTAAGCAAATAGAGATCTGTATCTGAATAGCATTTATCAAAACCAAGAGACAAGAAGTGACCTGAAATCTTCATGTACCATGATCTAGGTGCTTGCTTCAGACCGTACAAGGTTTTCTTTATTTTACACACAAGTGTTTCATTACCTTGTACAACAAATCCTTGTGGTTGACTCATGCATATATCCACATCCAAATCACCATTTAGAAAGGCACTTTTCACATCAAGCTAAAAAATTTGCCAACCTTGAGCAGCAACAATAGCAATGAGAAAACAAATGGTGGGCATTTTGGTAACTGGTGCAAAGGTTCCATCATAGTCAACCATGTTTTTGAGCATAACCCTTAGAAACCAATATAGCCTTATACTTTTCTATATCTCCATTAGAATTGTACTTAATTCTATAGACCCACTTGTTCCTAATAATATTAATCTTATTAGGATAAGGCACTAGATCCCAAGTTTTATTCTTTAGAAGAGAATCCATCTCAACCTTCATAGCATAAACCCAACTAGAGTGTTGTGAAGCTTTTTGGTAAGAAGTAGGCTGATGATCATTCTCTATATCAGCTAGAAGAGACATGTTAAGGGTCATACTTCTAGTTATCATTTGGCTAACTAAATTTTGCTCTTTAGGACCCCTAGAATGATCCAACCACTTGGTCCTTTTGACACAAGGCCCACCCTTTTCTAACTCAAGAAGGTCTTCATTGAATTTGACATCTCTTGAAACAAATACAATGCGTGAAGAAGGTGAGTATAACTTGTAGCCCCTATGTTCTGCATCATAGCCAACAAAGATGTATTTTTGAGACTTTTTGTCCAATTTCTTCCTCTTTTCTAAAGGAATATATGAAAATGCATCACATCCAAACACTCTTAAGTGTGAAAAATTCAACTTCTTACCATTCCAAACCTCATAAGGAGTCTTCCCCTCAACTTATTTTGAAGGACACCTGTTAAGAATATAGATTGTTGTACTGGCTACTTCACCCCAAATAAATTAAGGTAAGTGATCACCAAGCATGCATCTTACCATCTCCATGATTGTCCTATTTTTCCTCTCTACAACACCATTTTGTTGAGGAGTGTATGGACAAGTAAACTGCCTTTTGATTCCATGAGAAGAACAAAACTCATTGAAATAATTGCTATTGTACTCCCCTCCATTGTCACTTATAATCATTTTGATATTTGCTCCCTTTTGATTTTCTACCAAAGCTTTGAACTCCTTGAATGTCTCAAAACAATCTGATTTATTATTAAGTAGATACCCAAAGATCATTCTTGAATAATCATCTATAAATGTGAGAATATAGGATGCACCACCAAGTGATCTAACATGTAATGGACCCATAATATCTGTATGAATGAGTTGAAGAATTTGTGTGGCCCTTGTTGACTTGTCCTTTGAAAAATTTTGTTTGCTCATATTGCCTAAGATGCATGTTTCACACAAACCATGAATAGGTGAAATGTTAGACAAGCCTTCAACAAATTTTTTTGGACTTCATTATTTGAATATTTTGATAGTTTGTATGGCCTAACCTTAAGTGCCAAATCTTCCTACTAGAAGAAACATTAGTTGCTAAACACACTTTAGGAGGAGAATCACCTAACACATAAAGATTATTCTTCACATAACCTATAATGATTGGTAGCATGCCTTTCCTAATGCTCCATGAAGTTACATTGAACTCAATAGTGTGACCACTTCTAGTAACTTGCAAAACTGGAATTAAATTTCTCCTAAGGTTAGGCACATATAGGACATTATCAATTAATTTCCCTTCAATTACAACATTGCCAACACCTTCTACTTGAAGTCTAGTATTATCACCAATGACAACTGAATTTGAAGAGTGCTTATGAAAGTCCACAAACTTATCCTTTTCAAAACACATATGGTTAGTGCATCCAGAATCTAACACCCATTCATTAGAAGTAGACGAGTCAATTGAGTAGAGGGCACAAACAAAGGCATTTTTATTAGAATTTTTCTTTACATTGTTGTTCTTTTTATTTCCCTTGCCAAACGATTTCTTAGGTTCTTGTCCCTTAGCATTATCTTGCTCTTCCTTTTCTGTAATCTTCTTCTTCTTGAAATAATTTTATTCCTTGTAGCCTTTCTTGCCACAAAAGTTGCAAGTGAAATCAACTCTAGGCTTGTTGGGTTGGAAATTTTGATTTTTTCTTCCCTTGTATTTCTTCTTGAAGGAAGCCTTAGTGGCACTCAAGGAAACATTCTTCTCCTTGACAACTTGACCATTCACTTTGTCTCTATTAAGAGACTCTTCATGTTGAATCAATAATTGTGAAATAGTTTTGAGAGGAATGCCATCCTCTTCTTGCTCTAGCCTAGTCTCAATAATGGTGACAAAATTCTTGAACTTGCTTGACAAGTTCCTCAAAATGATAAATCTTAAGAGCTTCTCACTTATGCAATCACAATTACAAGCCAATAGTTGAGTTCTCATGTATTTCATCTTTAAGAGGAAGATCAAGGCACTTTCTTCTTCACCTTGCATAGTGCTAAGAATTTTGGACAATAAAGTGAATTTCCTTGATGTGTTGGACCCTGGATGGACTTGTTTTAGCAAATCCTATGCATCTTTAGCATTCTCACAATGTCTTATAATGAGAAATATCTCATCACTCACACTATTGATAATCATGAAAAGTGCAAGGTGACTCTTGTTGTTGTATGTCTCAAGTGCCCTTGCCTGGGTTGGGATTGTTTCATGTCCATTCACAATGGGCCATAAATTTCTTGCTTGAAATTCAGCCCTCATCCTTGGTTCCCATATTCCAAAATTTGATCCATCAAGGATGTGCTTAGGTGTGAAGGAGATTCCATGATTAGCCATTCTAGAAAGTGAACATAATCAAAACATAAGATGCATTGACAAAGGAAATAAATGATGCAATAAGAAAGTAGATAAACATACTTGCATATATAAAAAAATATAACTTTCAAGTAATCTACTTTTCAATCATCAAAGATAATCATCATGAAAGATAATTAAAATTAAGCATCATCAAGAGAGATAAGCATCATCATGAAATATAATCAACATTATCATGAACTACTATAACCATCTTGCAATAAACAACTATAACCATATTGTAATTGAATAAAGGAAATAAACCAAGATCAACTTGCAATAGATTAACTTGCAATAAGAAGGTAACTAATCATAACAACCATCTTGCAACAAAATAAACTAACTTGAATTGAACCATAAAATATTTGTTAAATGTTAGATGGTCAATAAGTTAGTAAATTAGTGTTCATTTTAAGGTTTTGCTATAGCCTAATGAATTGCCAATTCATCTCACCCAAGGTCAACCAAGCTACCCAAAAGGGTACGGGTATGAGGACCCAAAAAGAACTTGCTACCGATAGAGCGGATTATTTTGGATTCAATAGGTGTTTAGCAAATATAAACTGTGTTGCAAGATTAAGTAAATTTTAATCAAATACTAAAGTTGTGGTTAGTAAGTTGATTCATTTTTAACCTTCTTGATTAATATGAAAATTAGTAAATTGCAAGTTAGTTGGTTAGTATATTGTTTAGTAGCAAGTTAGTAAGTTAGTAGTTAGATTAGTTGAGATGCAAAATGCAAAAGATGCAAAAAAAATGTAAGAAAGATGAACAAGAGATAGTGGAGACACAAAGCAAAACACAAATACTATCTCTCTCTCTCTCTCTCTCTTTCCTACTTTCATTCTCTTTTAATTTCATTATGAGAGATACAAGTTACATTAATTTACATTATACTTCAAACAAATGCTTGAGAGAGATTAGAAGAAATTAATAAAAATAGGGGAAGAGAGTGAAAAAGTTGATATGAAATTGCCTTGTATACTCCAAAACATACTTGGATAACCTTGCAAAACAAGCAAACTCATAAACAACCATTGTTAATGTGAGACAAAAAAATATTGCATTTTAAGGAAAATAATAATAATTTTTTAATACAAAAATTGCTTAAAAAAAATTCTATTAAATTAATAAAATAAATCGCATAAAAAAGTTTAAAGATTTTTATAAAGCAAAACATAAAAAAAAAAAAAGTTTTTCAGACTATATAGCCGACTGTTATATATATATATATATAGCCAACTGTTTTATTTTTTTATATATATATAGTCGACTATTTTTTTTTTTTATATATATATAGCCGATTGTTTATTTATTTATATATATATATAGCCGACTATTTTTTTATTTAAAAAAAATGACTATATATGGAAATAGGGGTTTTTGGGTCTTCCGGATGCAACCATGGGGTCCGTTTGGCTCCAAAACCCTTCCAACAAAAGCTCAATGCCAATTTTTTTTTATAGATTTAAAATGAAAATACTATTTGCAAAAGATCTAACAACTAGATCTAAAAACACAATAAATCTATAAAACCTAATGGCAGATTTGTAAAATAAGTTTGTATAAAATACCTAAATATCAAATGCATGCAAAAAAAGATATACCTTAATGGGTTTTTCACCGCAAAGGATTGAAGACACTTGATGGAGATCCCAACTGCTCTGATACCAAATGTGAGACAAACAAAGTCTCCCCAAGATCGAAGAATGCTCCACAAGATCAATCACACACAAAAGAGGAAAACCCACAACACCAATATTAAGTGGTAAAACCCTACTTCAAATGAAGAAGGAAAACATCCACTATGAAGCTCACTATATTACTCATTTGATTCAACAATACAAGAATTCTTCAATGTTATGCAACAATATGCATCAACATGATATTACAACACAAGTCAATATGACAAGATATGTTAAGATGTAGTAGACAACACCCCTATTTAAAGAGAAGTTTTTCTACTACAACCCTAAATCTTATCACAATCTAATCTTATCACAATCTAATATTGAGATGTGTGACAAGTGGCATCTATCAAATATTAGAAAGTGCTTAGTTACTTTCTAATCTTATCACAATCTAATATTTGAGATGTGTGATAAGTGACATCTATCAAATATTAGAAAATGATTAGTTACTTTCTAATATTTTTTAGAAAAGGGGAAATAACTTTTTTCCACAAATAAAATATTCCTAGCACCCTTATTTTATTTATTAATTGGGTGGAAATATTTTTACATAAAATAGAATTATTTTCTAATTCAATTATTATTCTTTAGACTTTATATTTTAGTCTAAGAATAATTTACACAATGTTGCATTACATATTCCAACATCCCACACGCAACAAGAAGTGGGTAAGGAGTTTAAAAGAAATTTGCAGCATATAGTATTTCGTGACTATGGTCACGCTACATGTTGAAACCATCCCTCGTGTGCATGTGATCGACATTAGGGATTTACTTGGCTCTTCGTGATTGGTCACCCTCCTTGGCCCTTTTGTCCTACCTCCCTTGTAATTTATGTTGAAGATTTACCTTGAAACCGCTCTGCCCGCTACTCCACCTTCACCCCACATTTTTGCTGCCACCGACCACCCTAAACTCTACCCCATCCCAACATTTTTTTCACAAAAAAAAAAGTGATTTTTTTTCACAAAAGTGAATCAAAATATTGTTGCAAGAATTTGCTCAAAAATTGCATAGCAATTATGAAGCAAGAATTTTATTTTCTCTTCACAAAGTTAGCAAATTTTAAAAATCAAATTTTTGTACTTTTTACCAAATAATACAATATTTTGCAAGAAACAAACCAAGGAATTATAAAGCACACAAAAACCATACCATGGCAGATAGATCACAATATATGGCGAAAGATATTGTGAAAGAAGCCTCGAAGGAGGTTACAAAAGAAATGAAAGAGATTCTACAAGGAATGATGAATTGGAAAGATAATTTAGAGGATAAGATAGCTACAAAAATGGAAAAATTAACTATAAGTATCAACACCCCCAATACAAAATTATCAAACAAATTGGATGCTACAAATCACTCTATGGACTTGGTACAACAAAACTTGACATTAATGCACAACAGACAACACAACACAATACTAGTGTAACAAATGTTACCAGAGGCCACATACATCAATCCTCCCTCGCACCACAAAATTGGATTTTCCAAATCCCAAAATTTGATGGAGGTGACCCCACAAATTGGATATATAGGGCAGACCAATATTTCTCTTTATATCAAATTTTGGAAATACAAAAAGTCCGCATCACATATTTTCACTTAGAATAAATCGCTACACAATGGTACCAATGGTACCAAAAAACAAAAGGTACTCCCACATGGACCAAATTTACAAGGAAATTAATGCTATAATTTGGCCCAAGCAAATTCACAGATTTCACAGGAACCCTCATGAAAATTTTCCAAATATCTACAGTAAAAAAATATCAAGAACAATTCAAGAAATTGGTAAACCTTACATCAGGACTCGATGCATCATTCTTTCAAAGTTGCTTCATTAGTGGTCTGAAAGAAGAAATTTGACTGGACGTAAAAATACTCAATCCTATCGATATGATGCAGGAAGTGGCATTAGCACAAATTATGGAAGATAAAATTAATAACAAATAATGAATAGGAAGATTCTCAATAGGGAAACCACCCAACACCTACACCAGCAAAAAACTATATAAAGTCATACCGATTAATCAAATTAGCCAAGAGGAAATGAAAGAAAGGCAAGATAAGGGCCTCTGTTTCCATTGTGATGAAAAATTCATCGCTAATCACAAATGCATACCATCAAGATTATATATTTTGGACACAATTGGAGATTGCACTCCAAAAGAAGAGGATAACAACGAATTCAAAGTAATAACGAATATTCCAGAAGAAAATAAATAGGATAAAACATAAATCTCTTTTAATGCCCTCACAGGATTTTTGGCCCCACAAACTATGAAGGTTAAGGGGTACTTTAATAAATACAACCATATTGTGCTCTTAGACTCTAGCAACATTCACAATTTTATAGATCCCAGGTTGGCTAATAAAGCTAATTGTTTTATATCATTGTAATAACTCCGAAGTCATGATTGACAATGGCAGGAAAATTGTATGTAAAGGGAAATGCCAAAATATCCAACTCACTATGGGATATTATAACATGAAAGGGGATATGTATGCACTACCATTATGAGGATGTGATATTGTTCTAGGAGTACAATGGCTATGAACGCTCGATAAAATTCAATGGGACTTTGAAGAATTATAGATGCAATTCACAAAAAAATACCAAACTTACACAATAAAAGGGTTAAATACAAGCCCTTCACAAATCGTAATTTTCCATAGGATGGAAAAAATTATTCACAAAGGAGGAAAAGGCATGGTTGCCCAACTATTTTCCTTGCAAACCACTAACGAAGAACAACCAGAGGCACCTAAATTACAAAAACTATTAGAAAGACATGATAACATATTCAACAAACCAAAAGGATTACCTCCACAAAGGAGTCACAATCATGCCATCCAATTACTTTTGGGACACCAACCTCCTAATATTAGACCTTATCGATACCCATATTTACAAAATACAAAAATAGAGAAATTAGTACAAGACCTACTCAAGGCAGGGATCATTAGAACTAGTATAAGTCCTTACTCTTCCCCTGTCATACTAGTAAGGAAGAAGTATGGATCATGGTGCTTATGTTTTGAATTTCATGCCCTCAATTAAATAACTATCAAAGATAAATTTCCTATTTCTGTCATCTATGAATTACTAGATGAACTTCATGGGACTGCAGATTTTTCCAAACTTGATTTACAATAAGGCTACCACCAAATTTGAGTTAAAGAAAGCGATATACCCAAAATCACCTTTTGTACTCATGAAGGACATTATGAATTTTTGGTAATACCATTTGGTCTTATCAATGCTTTGTCCACATTTCAAAGTCTTATGAACAAGGTATTTCACCATTTCCTTCGAAATTTTATTTTAGTTTTCTTTGATGATATTCTACTTGGTTGGCAAACCTGATTCCAGTTGGAAAAAATAAAGGTGAAATCTGAATAAGAGCTCTCTCAAAGGCAATTATTCACTTCCAAATATGAAGCAATTTCTTCAAGAAATGGTTGGGTCATCAATAAAATATTTATTGGATGACTTTTCAAGTTATAATTAGATTGCAGTGAATCTAGAAGACAAACACAAAAAAACTTTCACTACACCATGGAGAACATTTGAATATCTTAGGATACCCTTTGGATTGATGAATGCGGGGGCAAAATTTTATAGAACAATGGATGTTGCATTTAAGGAATTGATGTTCAAGATAGTGGTAGCATATCTTGATGACATTATAGTTTTTGGAAAAAATCCTGAACATCATTTTGCACATCTAACTCAAGTGTTTGATAGGTGCAATGAGTTTGGCATATCTTTGAATCCTAGAAAATGTGTGTTTGGGGCCACACAAGGTAAACTTCTTGGGCATATTGTTTCAACAACAAAAGTGGGCTACAAAACCACACCAGAACATCAAAAGTGGGCTACAAAACCACACCAGAACAACAAAAGTGGGCTACAAAACCACTAGGTTATGATAATGAAATCATATATAAAAAAGGAAAAGATAACACGATCGGGGATGCACTTTCCAGAAAGTTTGAAGAAATTTCCCAATTACATGCTTTTTTCTACCCTACTCCTAAATGGATAGACCAAGTCAATAAAGAGTGGTTTAAAGACCACACCACACATACCATAATTCAACAACTCCAATAAAATCCCATGAGCAAGCCTCACTATTCTTGGAGAGATAAAATACTATGTTATAAAGAATGTATTGTACTCTCTCCTACATCTGTATATCATACAAAACTCCTCCATGAATTACAATCTACACCCACTATAGGACAGTCTAGATTTCTAAAGACTTATAAAAGAGTGACCAGATATTTTTATTGGGTAGGAATGAAAAAAAATATCAAGAAGTTCATAAAGGAATGTGAGACATGCCAAAGGCATAAGGGAGAAACAATGGCTGCACCGGGTCTTCCTAAACCTCTTCCCATACCAAAATAAACATGGGCTGATATTTTGATGGATGTTATTGAAGGACTTTCAAAATATGTAGGGAAAACAAACATATTAGTCATGGTAGATAGTCTATCTAAATATGCCCATTTTTCCCAGTGGGCCACCCGTATACAACCAACACTATTGCTCAAATTTTCCTTGATAATATTTTCAAACTACATGGCATGCATTCCACTATAGTTAGTGATCGCAACCCTACTTTCACTAGTAATTTTTGGAAAAAATTGTTTAAACTCTACAACACCCAACTTCAGATGAGTTCTGCCTACCACCCCCAAACGAATGGTCAAACTAAAGTTGTTAATAAATGCCTAGAAACCTACCTCCATTATTTTGTATCTACTCAACCCCTTCATTGGGTTAAATGGCTGCCATTAGCTGAATGGTGGTATAACACCACATATCACACAACCATTAAAATGACCCCATATGAAGCCTTATATGTCCAAACACCACCATCCCTTCATATATTCCAGGAAGTACAAACGTACCAATAGTAGATATGGAAATTTCTACTCGAGATAACATTATGCACATCCTTAAAGAGAATATACACATCGTCCTACACCATATGAAGAAACAAGCATACCAACATCGAATTGAGCGTACCTTCCAAGAAGGAGATATGGTATTCCTTCGCTTACAACCATATCGCCAAAATTCACTAAAAATCAAAGGCTCTCAAAAGTTAGCACCTAGATTTTATGGACCCTATAAAGTTCTACAACGTATTGGACCAGTTGCATATAAACTTGAGTTACCCGAGTCCTCCAAAATTCACCCTGTGTTCCATGTCTTAAACCAGTACTTGGCACACACGTCACTACCCAAACTCAACTTCTAGAATTTACTAAAGATGGGACACTCATGATTGAACCAGAGGCTATCCTAGATCCTCACATGCACCACCTTTGCAATTGCACCATCACTAAAGTTTTGGTTCAATGGAAAGATCTACCTCTAGAAGATGCCACATGGGAGACACTCCATCATATCCAGTAGAAGCTTCCTCATTTTCATCTTTGAGTACAAATATTTTCTTTGAGGGTGGCATGTTAGGACCCTACTCTTAACACAGTTATTACTTAAATCACCATTTAATTAGCATTATTAATTTAGGGACCAATACGTCCCTTCACTCACATCGTTCTAAATTATATTTATGACCATTTGCATGGATGTGTTAGAGCATCCATCGAAGATATTTTTATTATATCTTATTGATTGGTATCTTCCATCAATACAAAAGTGATTCAATCGCAACTGTGATTCATTCATCCTTAAGTTAAATTTACATTTAATAAATCCTTATAGGCAATAAACTTGCAGGGCTCAGGGTTCATAACAAGAGGTAGATATAAAGTCCATATTTTAGTCAATTAAAATGGTCTAATATTGTATGGTGCATAGATGGTGAGTCAAAGGTATCTTCCATTAGGGCAATGTAGTAGTAGTATCATTTGTAATGTCCTTAGTGGACTAGTTCCAAATAGGCTATCCTTGTTTGAGGTATTTTGATATAAAACAATCTTTTCCTTTCTATTAATTACAAGGGGAAAAAAGCTAAAGCTCCAAATAGAAAAGTGTGTATTTGGATTTTCCGGTCTCATCATGTAACACTAACAAAAACTAGGAATAATCTCATAAAGAACAACAATTTTATTTACATTTATGGCAGACCATCCCTATACTTCCAAATATGTCAAGGAACCACTTCCTTATTACTAAGGGTCCCTTCACTTCATGGCAAAATATCCTTTAGGTTGGCTCTGTCCAAAGTCAGGTAGCCTCCCATTAAAAGACACAAGAATGATGGATTTCCGGTATTAGTAATCAAGGCCTAAGGCCTAGTGTCACTATTTCATTTCATCTTTAAATGTCCTATTATGAAATTAAAAAATAAAAAATAAAAAATGTTAAACTTCAGTTGAAGAATTTGCATTTATTTTATTATCAGAGTATGAAATCTAAAAATTCATGCATACTACCTCTTATGTTATATTGTGAATAACACGTTATTGCAAGAGAATCATATACAACTATGTTTAATATTCAAAGATCAACTGGGCACACTCTAAAGGCATGACTCCATACTAATACAAATCCCCACTCAACACTAATAAATTGGAAGAGGAGTGACTAGCTGATATAGGTTTGATACTACCTTGACCAACCCTCATGAACATGGAATTTCCTCCTCAATGCTCTCTTTCTATTTCTCATTTTTTGAGTTAATTGCATTGTGTCACTCAAATTGTCTTTCCTAATTTCTTCCTTAAAAGAGGTAAATTAGCCATGCCCCTTGCCCATGCTACTGATTCCACACTTGACTATTCTTGGACATTAAAGTACAAAAATAATTACATATGAAATGTGAAAAAGTAAATTATGTTTTTCAACTAATAATAGTTCATATTTACTGCAATGTGATCCCCATTTTATATTTCAATTTCTCAAAATTTCCCATGCGTATATATAATTTTTTTTATCTAATAGAACTATCGTTTGAAAAAGAAATTGTTTCAAAAGTTAGATAGGGAGATCAACTGATCAAATAACTAAACAATAGTTAGATTAAATAAAATAAAATAACCATACACATCCTTGCTGCAACTAAAGGTACCAGAGTAAATAGAATATAAACGTCCATAAAGCCTCAAATGCCACAATTTTTAGCGGGAGGTAGGCCACATCTAGGCCCTGATGGTCAACAGAAATTGAAGCAGCAAATATATGGATAATAATTAATGGACAGACTAATATAATGTCAACCAGAGATGATTAATTAATTGGACAGATTATATATTTATGAACCTTAAACACTCCATCCTATCAATTCCTTCACTAAGACCTATACCCAAATTCTTCACCAAAGGGCTCCAGTGCAATTTAGAATTATAAATAGAAACAGAATGAATTTTGAGAATCAAATGCATACAAATTTTGAAATTTCAATGGAAGGGCCAACAAATGTAACATGCCACTCTGTAGAAAGGCTCATTTTCAACCCAAATTTTACTTGAAGACAGCCTCAAATTTGCTTCATGGAACTATAAGTTCAAACAATTTACAACAATTTATTACTGCACCGGAAGAGGATTGTTTTAGATTCATTTTGATACTGTTTCAGCTCCTCATGATGCTGCACATATGACCCAGGTGTTGTAGGTGAGTTGGAGACGAAAGGGCAATCCTCCAAGGGAGGTCCCAGGTTCGAATATCCACCCTATCAAAAAATTGAATTGGGTACCCAAAATCCAATTGATTATGTTGGTGCGGGCAGGGTCGGGTGCGACTCTTAGGTGAATTTTACAGTGTAGAACCCTCTGGTCATGGTCTCTTAGACCAAGGTGGCCCCACAAGGGGTTTTTCGATTAAAAAATGATGTTGCACATATGCAGTGTACACATAAATAATGATATCAAGGTTGCAAGTGACACTTCACATAGCCTGCAAAGACTCAATGCTAAAAGTCTGGTGCTGAATATTTTACACGTTCAGGAAAATCAATGCGCATAATACAAACATAATTAAGAATGCCCCAACAAAGGCCCCATTTTTTGACTTCTCATGATTTGAAAAATTCAGTATACAAGCTACTCATACAAATTACAAAATCAACATATCCCATTGGAACTCAAAAACAATCATGAGGTTGCTGTTAGCCTCAAACAAAGGGGCTGCAATGCTCCCTGTACAAAGCCCCCATAGGGGCTGCAATGAGCCTATGAGGGTTGACGAATTTGCACCAGAGGCTGCAGAAGACAAAGCCCCCAGAAAGCTTGATCTCTCACCATCTGTTATCGATATTGGAGGGATTTTGATAAATGAATAGTGTTTTGAGCCAATTTATGCAATTTTCATGGGTTTTGCAAATTGATTGACCATGATGATGTGAGAAGTGGAAATGTGTGACTTTTGGGTGTCTACATTTTACCCCTTTTTGTATTGGATTGTGTGAAAACATGGTTTAGTACAAAAATTGATGATATGCTTTGATGGGATGATTTGGAATAAAGAGAATTTATGATGAATGATTTCGAGAGAGACGCATTGATAAAAATGGTTTGTGATTGGGTACAACACTTTGTAGTATTGTAATGATTGCTTTTGAGGGAAGGCATAAGATTGCCTTGCATTATGATCAACTTGAGATGTTTCAATTGTGGAAGGAACAAATGCCTTTGCTAATTTTTTCTTTTGATTGATTGATGAGCTCTTTTGACAATATTTGACAAACCGTTGGAGCCGTAGGGTAGAACTTTTAGGAGCTTCATTCGAGAGTGGTCTTACACCTACCACAATGAAGAAGGGAATCCATGAGATGTCTACAGTCAGAGGTATTTTGAGATTTATCAAACATTGATTTGTTTTGGATTGGAGTTTTGATTGAGAAGAGAAGTTTCACTTTTGTATCTATCCTAGCATGAGGACTTGAGATAATCTTCAGCAAAAATTTTCTTAGGCAATTGTTGTATCCATGATTGGATGTTTGGTTGTTTGATCATATGCTTGGCAGTTTTTTGATGTGTCGGATGACTACCCCCTCAAGCGATGAGTTGGCGATGGAGGAGACAAAAATCGACGGTGAAACGATTGATAGTGATGAGAAGGAATGGCAAAAATGTGAATGGAAAAATAGAAGAAAATGAAGATTTTTAGGAATCCAAGAGGAATTTAGAGCGAGAGCAACAATTTTTATCTGCAAACAAAGGTTCACACGTTGGGGTGCAAACGGGGTGGTTCGCACGAGTGGGGTGTGAATCTGCAAAAAGTAGATATATAAAGTGAAAATGATATTTTAGGTTATTTTCATGTGAAGTATGAAGGAAAAGTAGAGGTGAGGGAGAGAAAGTAGAAGTGAAGTGCTACCAAACTATGGAATGGATGATATAGGATGGTGAGTGCATCAACGAGCATGAGTGCGGGGGTGGTGGCACCAGAGGTAAGCTAATTATGCTAGCTCAAAATATGTGTGAATTGCTAGGGTAAATAGAATAGTGTGAGTGTTTGAAATGGTATGGAGTGTGCTTGCATGTTAGATCTGAGTAAAATGTGTGCACTTTATGTAAAATAAGCCAAATGGGTATCTTGGGTTGCTATTTATTTTTGGCCATGTGACTTTTTAGGAACCTCGTAGAGCGTGCGTAAAAGTGTGCATGATAGTGTGATTATTTTTGCTATTTGGATGCATGTGGGATGAAAATGGGTGGGATAGTGATAATGTGGGGCCAAATGGGTACCCAAATCTGCAAGTAGGTGACTATTTTGACTTGCCATGGTTGACCTCATATTGCGTGCTTGGTGTGCTTGAATGTGCATGTATATTTTCTCGTTTAATAGTATAGAATTGTGTAGTAGCAAAATTGGTGGGACCGTTGCACCGATTGGCCCAATGGGTCGGCACGTATCCCGAGAACTAAGGTTCGCATGGGGGCATGCAAACAGGGAGGTTCACATGAGGGTCATGCGAATGGGGGTGGTTCATAGGGGGTCGTGCTAATTTTTCAATCAGTGTATTTTTCTGGTTTTTGTATGTGTGTGTGTGTTTTGTACATGTGAAAGGTGGGATAAATGTACATGATGTGTTTGCAATATATAAAATTGAAATGCAATGGATGAAATTTATTTAACATGAAATTTATATGACATGTGAATGCAAAAAATTAAAATGTATGAAATGATGTTATTTGCAATGTGATTTGGAAGTGTATGGATGATATCTGATAGATGGTTCAAAATTGGATGCAGGTGAAGAAGATATTTGCTCGACATCGGCTACAAAAATTTAGGATGAAGTTATAGGATGTATGGTGTGTAGAGGATGGAGAGTGGTTGCATGTAGTGGGGCTTTATGGTGTATGGGAGATGTGTGAGGTGCACGTGAATCATGCATACATATCCATATTGTGTGAGAGGTGGGATCCTGATAGGAACACCTTTCATATTTCGATAGGAGAGATGATAATGACCTTGGAGGACATATATCACATCTATCGATTGCTGATAGAGGGGATTATAGTGATGACTGCTGAGAAAGATGCATGAGATGGCATCTTGCAGAGGGTGTTTGGGCATAGGTGGAAGAGGGTGGATGCGAAGGGTGGAGTAGACTATGCAAAGTATTGGGAGAAGAAGTTCTTGTCTAATCACCATGTGATGGTGATGTTGATGATAGCCAGCCATGCATTGCTAGATACTTTAGGGGTAAGATTCCCCTAGAATATGATGGGGATAGTATGCGATATGGTGGAGCGTAGGATAGTATATGCATGGGCACCCATATTACTAGCATAGGTGTATAGAGAGCTCCATGGAGTAGTGAGGATGGAGTGGATAGGCATCAATGTTAGTCCACTGCTGTAGGTGTGGGCTTGGGAGCACATCATGATATTATGACCATCATTGCTGTTGCATGATGCTCATACATTGGATGGCCATGATGTACCCTTCATGATGAGATGGAGGGTAGATATGGAGAAGAAGGTGAAGAGAGTGTGCAAGGGTGATCTGATGTACTACCGAGAGTAGCTGGGAGGCTTGAGGATGGAGGAGGTGAGATGGAGGCCATGGCGAGGAGCACTTGAGTGGGATGAGGATGTAGAGTAGCTGATCCATTTGAGATGAGGGTGATGGTTGGTGGGGAAATACCTATGGTAGATAGAGTATTTTCTATTCTCATGAGTGTTGTGATAGTTTAGGTTGTGATAGGGGTGACCAGATCCACCCATGGTGATCTATAGAGTGCTAGGTGATACAGGGCTAGAGCTAGTGGT
This sequence comes from Wollemia nobilis, assembly GCA_028583015.1. Lineage (NCBI taxonomy): Eukaryota > Viridiplantae > Streptophyta > Pinopsida > Araucariales > Araucariaceae > Wollemia > Wollemia nobilis. The sequence continues at coordinate 3,592,141 of JAQPPZ010001340.1, forward strand.
GCCACCACTAGACTTGATACATGATGAGTCGATAGTTATTCTTGATGTGGAAAACATGGGGACCATACTAGATTATGATGTATGGTGGTCTAGGAAGTGATGGGAGCCTATGCTTGAGGTAGTGGATGGATGGGGTGAGGCAGTAAGAGTGTTTCTAGGTGGAGGCACCTCAGGTGGGGCGAGGGTAGCATCACCAGGACATGTGGGAGGATATCAGGTGGCTAGAGGGGATCAAGATGAGGGATCACATGAGCTTGGTGAGGAGGAGGAGGTAGAGTTGGATCGATTGATCAGATGGGTGAGACCACACCATGATGATCAGGATCGATTGGTGAGTGATAACGATGTGGGACCATCGATGGAGGGTGGGGAGTGGATGATAGAGGGTACAATGATGATGGAGGATGTGCTAGTGATGGATGTTGATGATGATATATCAGATGATGAGGGTACAATAGAGTTGGATGAGTCACCCATGATGGAGGAGGGTGATGTTGGTGGGGATACGATGGTAGAGCCAATAAATTTTGATTTTATGATAGGGTTATAGGAGATGATAGTAATGCAGGAGGAGACAGATGGCTACGAGTGGAGGTGAAGAAGCTTAAGGATAAGCTTCTAGACATAGAGTTGGATTGGGTAGTAGATCAAGCTAAGGTGGAGGAGGAGAAACATGTAGTAGAGGTAGAGCTCATGGTTACTTTGAGGGAGTGAGATGAGGTGAGGATGAGCTTGGATTAGCTATCCTTTGAGAGAGATGCACTCATTGGAGTGGGATGCAATGATAGTGGAGAGGGATGAGATGAGGGTGGGTGGAGTAGCTATGTAGTGAGAGAGATGCACTCATTGGTGAGTGAGATGTGATGAGGGTAGAGCGAGATGAGATGATTGGGTTAGCTAAGTGATTATAGTAGTTGCTAGATTAGGTGAGGGCAGAGGTGGAGGTCATTAAGGCCAGTCATATAGCGAGAGTCATAGAGCTAGAGCAATGAGTGCATGACATGGAGGCTACTAAGGGGTAGGTGGCTATTGAGATCGAGGGTTTGAGGGTGATAATGCCACTATTGGAGTAGGTGCAAGCAGAGGTAGGTGGTCTACGGATTGAGGTGGAGCATTTGCAATAAGCAAATGAGAGATTGATAGCAGCCAACATGAAAGAGGCTACAAAGAGGGCTAAGTGTGAGGGTGAGATACTGATGCATGGGTTGGTAGTACCAGCTTATTCAAGATCAGTGGGATTATCATAGACTCCATCATGATGGAGCCAATAGAGTACACCTTCGATAGTGAGGAGGAGCCCATAGATAGTGGTACCTATAGCATCACAGGTAGTGGGAGTGGCACCAGTGATGTTGATGGAGGCACCAGTGGCACAAGAGATAGGTGATGCATAATCAGTACTAGGGGTAGTAGAGTGAGTGATAGGAGATGAGGGGAGTGGAGAGACTCCCATAGGGTATGCGCATGATGGAGCTACGAGGGTGGTGATGGGGGGACTACCTATAATTTTGTATTTTTATGGATGTACAGATGATGATTTGTTTTTGTGGTGATGTACCCACAAGGGTACACACCTTATTGTAGTCGTATGGCATTTTTGATAGATATATACATGATATGGACATGTGGTGATGTGCTCACAAGGGCACACACTTTATTGTAGCTTGATGATATTTTTGAGATATATACATATATATACATGATATTCTATGATATTTGTATGAGATTGCATTTATGTGTATGTTTGTTTCTGCTTTGGATTATGTATGAGTATGAATGGTGTGATTGTGGTAGAGTATAGGTGTGTGTATTTATACATGTGGAGAATATGATAGATGTGTATATGCATGGAATACCTAAAAAATAAATGAATGTAAAATAAAGTATGAAATAATTTGTGATGAGTATGTACTACATGAAAGTGTGAATGACTAAAAGTAATGCTTGAAGAGAGCATTTGCATCTTTGCAAAATCAGATAGTGTAATCCATTCCATTTTTTCTAAGAATTCAGATATGAAGATGTTGTTGAAGAGATTCGAACATTACAGTTTTAAGTAATCAAACCCATTGAATAACTGAGCAAAATTTCTTTGACAAATCTTGGCTATCTTGGTAAACAAGACCTCAAGCATGGATTAGTGTGTGTGAAGTGATGTTCATTTGACCATTTTGAAAAAGGATGGTTTCAACTGCATGTTAACTTAGCCTGTAAGCTAGCTCATCAATATGGACCTGAGGACCTCAGGGATTCAAGATTTTGATAGTACTCTTGAGGCTTTTCCTTTTGTTTTCTACCTCTTTATTTTTTGTAATATTTGGTAGTGCTCTTTTTGGGTGTTTGCTTTTGTTTTCTACCCATAGTATTTTTATGTTAAACTTGTCCTTATATAGATCCTCAGGTTTGATTTAGATCACACAAATGATAGGATGAGCAAGGTGAATTTTGCTAGGTGGCCAGTATGCATACGGTTTTACCAATCCTATTCTCAAAATTTGCTTAGTGTGTAAGAGGTGCAATTTAATCCATGAATGAGAGCAAGTCAACCAAGGGAAGTCTTAAAATGCATTTGGAATCTACCAAATTTGGATGGTGGTTGATTAAAATAACTATAGATGGGTGAAGCACTCAAAACATTTCAATAATCCTATCTCATGAAAATGGGATTGGGCACCAAAACTGTTGTGCTAGCAAGTGCATATTTAATTCTCCAAGTATGGTATTCACAATGAATATGTACAGATGCATGCATGAATAAAATTTATGAATATGCGAGGATGCATGAAGATGGAGCAAAGTGTGGAGCAAATGATGTGATGTTGTAATAGATGAAGGGTGGGAATTTTTGTACAAGGTTGCCCCAGTATTATGTCCAATGAAATGGGGCGATGAGGTGAATGGAAAGATGATGGTAAAAGAACATGAAAGAAAGAATTATAGAAGAAGAAGAGAAGGAGGGAGGAAAAAGAAGAAGAAGAGAAGAAATGAAACAAATCAAAGGTATGTAGCCACTCGAAGCATGACCATACAACATTGATGAGTAACAATAAGAAAAGAAGAAAGAGAAGGAGAAGGGAAAGAAGAGAAGAAGGGGAATGAAAGGTATGTAGCCACTCGAAGCGTGACCATACAACATTCATTAAAGAAGGGGAAGAGAAAGAGGAAAGAAAGGATGAGGATGAAGCAAATTTTGATTAAATGTAATTTGATATAATGTCGTAGAATGCCAAAGATGTATTTTGTTTTTGTTTTTTGTTTGTTTTGTTTTTTTTTGTGACCATGATGGTATGTACAAAGAATGATGAGTTGTGATGCCAACACTTAGGCGTAAAATGCTTGAAGATGAATAATGTTAATGGGCTCAAGGTCAGTAATACCTTCCAATGTGGCAAGGTGATATGCCCTAGACCCAAACTTGTGAGTAACCATGTAAGGACCTAGCCAATTGGGTGTAAATTTGTCATGGAGATGGTATGGTTGGCTAGTAATTTGTTGGTTCTCCTTGAGGACTAAGTCTCCAACTTGAAATTCTTGTTGGTGTACCTTAGAATTATAGGCACATCAAATATGATCTTGATAAACATGTGTATGTTCAATGGCATGAATGCGATGTTCATCCAAAAGGGTCAATTGGTCTAACCTAGCTTGACGAGCAGTGTCATCATCAATGAATTCTTGCATAGAGACCCATAATGATGGAATTTTAAGCTCCAAGGGCATGATGGCTTCAACACCATATACAAGAGAAAATGGGGTTGCCCCAGTTGGAGTACGAATGCTTGTGCGATAGGCCCATAAGGCCAGTGGCATTTGATTGTGCCAATCTCGATGTGATTCTACAACGGTCTTGCGAAGAATGGTGTAAATGGTTTTGTTTGTAGCTTTTGCTTACCCATTACCCTATGGGTAGTATGGAGTGGAAAAGCTATGTTGAATATTGAATTTCTCACATAATGCATGAACATTCTTGTTCTTGAATGGTGTACCATTGTCAGAGATGATCTTGGATGGGATTCCAAAATGATAAATAATGTGTTGAGTGATGAAATCAATAATTTTAGGACCGGTCATTTGGACTAGAGGGATGACCTCAACCCATTTCATGAAATATTCTATTGTCATGATGATGAACTTATGATTGTTGGATGAGGCGGGGGTAATTTTTCCAATAATATCCAAACCCCATTGTGAAAAGGGCCACATTGATTGAATGGGTTGAAGAGCTTGAGAAGGCAAATGCGTAAGATTGGCATGATGTTGGCATTTGGCACATTTCTTAACATAATCACAATAGTCATGCTCCATTGTGGGCCAATAATAGCCCATCCACAAAATATGTTTGGTAATGGCCATGCCACTGAAGTGGCCACCACAAGTGCCATCATGAGCCTCTTGGATAACGCATTGGGCTTCATGTGGTTCAAGACAACGCAGTAGGATGTCATCATAACTTTACTTGTAAAGGATATCTCCTAGAAATGTGTAGTGAATTACTCATAGTTTGAAAGCTCATTTGTGAGTGTGATTTAGATCTGGTGGGAGAATACCAAGTTTGATGTAATCTTTGACCTAGGAAAACCATGGATCATGGGGTTCAACTTCGATGATATTGATGCCATCATCATGAGAAGGTGGGGTGGTAGAAATAGTAGAATGGAAGAGGGTGTGAATGGACACGTGAGTGGTGTCAAAAAGTGGATTTTGTGGAATGAGTGATCCTAAAGAAGCCATAGTGTCAATGAAATGATTGGTGGAGCGTGGAGTAGCAGTGATGTCATACCACTCAAATTGAGCAAGTAAGTGTTCGATGACTTGTTTATACTATTGAAGGATAGGGTAACGACATTGCCATTCTCCCTTAATTTGATTCACAATGAGAAGGGAGTCACCAAATATGTCAAGGCATTGGATGTGCATTGAAATTGCTTGCTTCAAGCCAAGGATGAGAGCTTCGTACTTGACATTGTTATTGGTGCATGGAAAGCCTAATTTGAATGAGAAGGGGAGGGGCTCCCCCTATGGTGTGAAAAAGACTATACCAACACCCCCTCCATGCTCACAATGAGAGCCATCAAAAAAGAGGGTTAAATCAATGGTTGACTCAGGTTCCACAAGTTCCTCAGCTTTAGTAGTATGAAATACAGAATCATCAAGAAGTTGAATGAGTAGTGGTGCATCGCTTGGTAAAGGTGCTTCAACCAACTGATCAACAATGACCTGGCCTTTGATGGATTTTTGACTAATGAATTCGAGGTCAAATTCCATGAGAAGCATAATCCATTTGGTTGTGTGACTATTATGGTAGCTCTTACCCATCATGTAGCAAAGTGGATTATCATGGGCTACTACATAGGTAGTGTGATTGATCATGTAATATCGTAGCTTCTGTGTAGCAAAAACAATGGCAAGGCAAAGTTTTTCCATGTAGGCATACCATGTCTCATAACTAATCAATGTATGACTGATGTAGTATATGACCTATTCTTGGTTCATTTCATTCTTTTGGGCAAGAAGTGTGCCCAATGCAAAATCGGTGGCAAAAATGTACAGATGGAAAGGTCGATATGGATGGGGTGGTGATAGAACCGATGGAGATGTAAGGTATGATTTGATGGCATCAAAAGTGATTTGGCACTGATTGTCCCACTTGAAGGGGACCCCATTTTGAAGAAGATGATTGAATGATTGACACTTATCAAAAATTTGGGTGATGAATCATTGGATGGATTGGATTCTTCCTTGCAAGCTGCGTAACTATTTGAGATTCGTAGGGGGAGGCATATCAATGATAGCCTAGAATTTTTGGGGATCAACCTCGATACCTCATTGTGAAACAATAAAACCTAATATTTTGCTTGAGGTAACACCAAAGACACATTTTTTTGGATTTAATCATACATTATGTTCTAGGAGGTGATCAAAGATTTGGTGAAGGTCCTCGAGATGTTGACCATGTGTTTTGGATTTGGCAATGAGATCGTCAACGTAGTCTTCGATAGTCTTGTGCATTAAATCATGAAAAATGTATGTCATTGCACGTTGGTAGGTTGCCCCAACGTTCTTAAGGCCGAAGGGCATGACCTTGTAACAAAATATCCCCTAGGGGGTTGTGAAAGATGTCTTATGCTGGTCATCAAGGTTAACATGAATTTGATTGTAACCAGAGAAACCATCCATGAGTGATAGCATTTCATGCCCTATTGTGGCATCGACCAATGTGTCGATATTAGGGAGTGGAAAATTATCCTTGGGACAAGCTTTGTTAAGATCCCTAAAATCAGTGCAGATATGGATACCCCCCTTGGGTTTTCTGATGGGAACCATATTTGAAACCCACTTAGGGTAATCGATAGGTTGTATGAAGTCAACATCAAGAAGTTTCTATAGCTCCTCTTTAACCATGAGAGCAATAGTGGGGTGCATTCGATGCAACTTTTTTCTGACAGGTTTGGCATTGTCATCCAAGACTAAGTTGTGCACAACTAATGATGGATCAAGGCCCGGCATGTCCATGTAGGACCATGCGAACACCTTTATGTAGTGTCAAAGGAAATTGGTGAAAATGATGCATTCATCAGTAGAAAGGCTAGCGATAAGATGAACAATGTGAGGGTGATCAGGGTCATCACCAATGTCAACTTCAATGGTGTCCTCGACAAGCATGTGAGAACCATCATGAAGTTGAGTGGGTGTTGGGATGAGATGAAGGTCATCAATGACATCAGAAAGTTGGAATTCATCATCTAGATAAATATCTGTATGACTAATCCAAGGCAAATGGGGTGGAATGGAAGGAAAAGGTGCATTAGAAGACCGTAATACTTCGGGTGATGGAAGGAACTCAGTTGGTGATGGTGTGGATGAGATATTATCGAAGTCGACAAAGTTGGTAATGGGGGTGGTATGTAGGTGGGATGATTTGGATAGCAGAGTGGAGCATATAAGTCAACAGAGATCATGTTGATAGAAGCACTAGATATGGTAGAGGTTGGTGATGAGGGTGGTAAAGATTCAATAGAGGGTGATGGTGCATCAGGGTATGGTTGATTGTGATCGAGAAGTAGAACCATGGGTGGTGAATGGGATCACTAGTGGGGATGGGAGATTTGGTGTCATTCATGAAAAGGGATGCACAGAATGGTGGGTGGAGGAGAGGAAGATTCGATCGATCGATAAGGGTGTGTTCAGTGATAAATCAGTGAATTGATCGATAAGAGCCTCAACCTCATAGGAAGGAGAATGTGGATGTGATGGAGATGAATGGAAGAATGTAGATGGAATGTCAATTATAGATTGAGGAGATGAACAATCGATAGGAAAATTGAGCTCAAGTTCATCATTCGAAAGGAACTCGAGGGGGTCAATATGGAGATGATGTAAATCATCCTTGAGGGTGTTAATTATTACTAGGTGATAACCGATTCTAGATCTATCACTAGGCAACCGTATAGGAGGAATGACTAGGGTGTGACACCCCTATTCATACCTTCCTAGTCTGAAGCCATGCCAATTGTATCGATAGAGATAGTGCTAGGAAAAATTTGGATTTGACATGTGATCAAGATTACTATAAAATCGAGGTTGGGGTTGTGGAGGTGTTGGAGGCTCTATGGATGAATCAAGTCCCCCATATATGAAATTTATGCAATTATCAGGTGGACCAAGAGGAACAACAATCCCAATAGTGATGGGCACATCATGGGATCGACCAAAGTTATGGGTGGACTGAATGGTAGATGAAATAACCTGAGCATTGCATATATCATACTCACCAGGACTAGGTGTGGTCATGAGTATAGAGACATGTGGAGGAGCATGATGTTGGGTTTGGGGTAAAGACCCCTTGGGTGATGAAGATGGCAATTGGATGGGTGCGGGTGGTGGTGAAGGTGAAGTGGGTGAAGTGGTAGGATTAGATTGGGCCAATTGGTCATCAAGTCGAGTGGTGCATTATGTCCACTCATAGCATTCAATAGGTGTTTTGGTGATGGGATGGTTGGCATGGGTGAATTGAGATGTGGGAATAGAAGAGGTGAATGGTAGGGTATGGGACCATCCATGACCGAGATGAGAAGGGGAACAAAGTGGTGGAATATGGAGATGGGGTAGGAAGAATTGGAGGGGTGGTGGAGGCGAAAGCTGGAGGGGGTGTAGAAGAAAAGGTGAATGGGGGAAATGGCATAGAAGAAGATGAGGGAAGGTGTGAAAATGTGGGGGTAGTGGGAGTACTAGTAACCGGAGGTGGGTGTGATGAAGATGAGGTGATGTTGCTCAAATTAGGTGGGGGATGTGAAGATGAGGATGATGGATAAGTGGTATCAAGGGAATGATATGGAGTGGGAGAAAATTGAGTAGATGATAGGGGTGGACCTGGTGGAAGAGTGATAATATTACAAAATTTGAATGGGTCACCATCAGTAGGGATGCAATGGACCAACCCATTATGAATATATTTAATACAATGATGTAGCATGGAAGGGACACATTGCATGTCCCGAATCCATGGGTATCCCAAAAGGATATTGTACTGCATCTCTCCTTCAATGACATGGAAGAGGGTGGAAATGGTTTTGGCATTGACTTGAATGGGAAGTATGATTGAGCCAACCATAGGGTGCATAGAGCCATCAAAGGCTCGAAGGTCCATGGTAGGGGTGGCAAGATGAGTGGGAGGAATGTGAAGATGGCCTAGGGTGGCTGTAGAAATGATGTTGATAGATGAACCTATGTCAATGAGGACACGCTTGTAGGTGATAGAATTGATGGAGGCTTGAATGTGTAGAGGTGGATCCACTCCTTCACCTACAACTTTAGTGATCTCATGGTCATGGAAGCTGATAGAAGGTTGTAAGCATCTCTGAACATTGCCAATAAAGTTGGCAAAGGCATCAATATCATGGGTCTCAAGATCGAGAGAGTGGAGAATGGAATTGAGGGCCTCGTGATGAGGTTGGGATTGCTACAAAAGGTCATAGATGGATAACCTTGTAGGGGTGGTGTGGAGCTGATGAGAGAGACTACCATGAATAGTGATGATATTACATGGTGGGGCTACAAGAGTTGGTGGAGGGATTGGAGGATTCGAAGAAGGCAATGTAAGAGAAGTAGAAGGACATTGGGCTTCAGAAGGAGGTCGATAGCATTGATTACGGGTAGCGATGTTGATCATACCCACAAACCCCTATTGAGAAGGACCTTGATTGACATGATTAACCTAGCATGGGTTGGATTGAGGTGGATTACCCCCATGCTCGGGCAATGGATTTTGATAGATCCCCAAGTTTTAATTTTGTGGTGCAAGGGGATTAGAGACCTGAATAGTACCATGATCGATAAGATCTTGCATAGTATGTCGAAAGATATGGCATGCATCAAGAGAATGGCCATGTTGGCGATGAAAATCACAAAATGCCTATGGATTGTGGTCCCAAGGGAGAGGATGATTTGGATCATTAGGCTGGATGTTAGGCAAGGTGATGAGACCTCCATCATATAATCGATGGAATAAAGTGGGCATGGGCTCAGAAAAAGGTGTCCAATTGTGTGGTGGATGAGGGGTGAGGATTATGCCCTTGGTATGGATTAGAAGGTGGTGGAGGGTTGACTTGGTATGCAGCTTGTGGAGGTCGAGGTGGTGCTGATTGTGGGGGTTGGGATGGTGTGGATTGGGGTGGGGGAGATGGAGAAGTGAGGAGCACCTGATTGGTCTGAGGTGGTTTGGAAGTGGGTGGGACATATGGATTGTAATTGTAATGGTGGTTGTATGGATAGGGTTGCTTCGGATGAAGCTTGATCTTTCTTGTATGGACCTTGATGTCCTCGATAACCTTGGCTTGAGCAATAGCTTCCTCAAATGTGTGACTCTGATGGATTTGCAAAGTTTGGGAGATTTTCTTGTGACAACTCTTGGCAAATAGTTTGATGAGCTCTGAAGGTGGAAGAGTAAAAGCAAGATCATGAATGACCACCCTCCAGTGAGAGATAAAATTAGTAATGGGCTCATCATCAAACTAGTGTAAAGCATAGACATCTGATAATGTAGTCTTGGTTTTGATGTTGATCAAAAAATTCTCAAGAAAGAGATTGACCAACTGTTCAAACTTGAATAAGCTATGATGAGGCAAATGGTTGTACCAATCTAATGCTTGTCCCCCAAGAGAAAGTGCAAATTATATGGCACCTAATAGGTGCCATACAATGCAAAAAATAAACAAGGATTTAAACTACAAAAACTAATTAGTCTAATGCATTACCAAAGGGGTTCTTAAATAACACATTACAGGATCTAGCGATTGCAACATCCATATGCTTCCAAATACCAATTAGGAAGAATACATGAGAATTTGTAACTTACAACCACTTATCTAACTAATTTCTAACTAAGACATCACCTAGTTAGCTAAAAGATAAAGCATGCTAACCAAATGCCAACAAACTAGTTGACTTAACAGACTCAAACCATAAGCCCACTAAAATCCTGTGTGAGCAATGGAGGCTCACAATTATTAGCACACATAATAATATTAAAATATGTCTAATTTAATACTTAGGCTAATTGATGTCCTCATCATACCTCCACACAATAGAAGTATTGGACTCCAATGCTTTTACAATAGAAGTGGGAGTGCTAGACACCAACATTGAAAACAACTCTTGTTGACTAGATGGAGGTCAACATAATTTGCGTGGACAAGGTCGAAGCCCATCGGTACCTGTGCTGGAATGCCATGCTTGGTTATAACTCTATCACCATCCTTAGAAGGAGGAGGCTAACAAGAACCAACACCCTATTATTGAGGTTGCTGAATCTTTTGTAAAGTTGGAGTAGGAGGAGCAGGAGGAGCAACAGGAGGAGGAGTCAAAGAAGAAATTGACTCCTTAGAAGGAAGATATGCTTCAACTAGTGCTAGTGTAGCCTGAGGTTGGTTGAAGGTTGAGGTAACCTTCTTAGATTGTGGCTAAATAGGTGCTTTATACATAATGCTTTCAATAAGAAAAGTCTTGTTGTCATGGTGCAATGTATATGTATTTTCATAAGCATTATAGATAGCATTTTTGTCAAATTGATAAGGCTTACCCAAGATAAAACCACAACAATCCATGGGAGTCACATCACATGTGACTCTATCCACATAATGTGATCCAAAGGCAAAGGACACTATGCACCTTTTGTTGATGTATGATGAGGAACCCTTGTCCTTCCACCCAAGTGAGTAAGGATGAGGATGGGGTTCCACCTGCAGTTTTAACATGTCAACAATCAACTTCAAAATTAAATTATTTTGTGAGCCATTGTCAAATATACAATGCATAAAAAAGTTATGCGTCAAGTGGGCTCTCGTGATGAACAAATTATCATGAGTGACCTTATACAATGGATGTGACAATAAGTTTACATTATTGAGCTTGCCTCTAAGCTCATAGTATGGTCTATCCTCTCCTATAGTACGAATGAGACCATCTTGTGGTTCCTCATCCATTTGTACAATCAAAATTTTCTTCTTCCTAAAACAATCTCTTTCTACATGGCCTTTTCTTTTGCAATGATTACAAAATTTTCTTCCATTGAAAGAAGGAGAAGAGGAAGAAGAAGGAGAGAAATAAGAGGGAGGAGAGGAGGAAGAAGAAGAAGAGGATGTCTTAACCTAATGTGACTACTTCAGAGTCGATGCCTTGGAATGACTTAAATTTTGAGCAACCACCTTCTCCTCCGCTAGAAGCGCATGCTTGAATACCTCATCCAAAGTAGCAAAGGGAGTGATTTTCACTTCCCAAAACACCTATGCAACCCACTATTGAATTCCTCAATTATCTCCTCCTCTTCATTTTTGATCTCATCCTCTTCATTTTTGATCCCAAGAAGAACCCTTAACCTATTAAATTGACAAATGTAGTCTTAAACTGACATCTTATATTCTTGCCTTAACCTATACCATTTAATATTCTAATACTTTTGGTAATTTTGTGGGTAGAAGGTGTTATTCAAAATTTGGACAAGCTCTTTCCAAGTGGTGATGGGGGTTTGACTTTGTTGTCATTCAATAATCAAGACTTTGGCCAATCCTATAAGTTTAATTTTAGCAAAAGCAATTTGCTCTTCTGCTGGAATTTCTGCATAGGAGAACCAAGTATCCATGTCTAGAATCCAACTAGACAATACATTTGGATCCCTTGATCCATCATAAGGCTTGACATCACACTTTACCTTATGGGAAAATTTGTTGTTATATACCTTGATAGTACTAGGATTTGGCTGAACTTGCATGTCTTCGATTCTATCCATCAACTTGTCCACTACGAAGGTAAGTTTTACAATTTTATCGGTGAGGTCAGAAGCCATTTGATGTCTAGTGTAGTCCAGTCTAGGAGAGGGCTAAAAGGTGGTAAGACTTATATAGACACTAGTAGGGAAACACAATTGGCCTAGATTTACAATTCCTTCTAGATTACAAAAAAGAGGGGCTAAGTTTTAGTGCTTCTTTAATTATATCAATGGATGCAAATTACAAAATTCACCCTTCAAATTGAAGTAGTAAAATAAAATATTAGCACTAAAATTTATAAAAATTAGCCCTTAATTTATTAAAATTTGATTTGCAAAGGCAAGGAAAAATAAAAGGTAAAAATAATTTCACCTTGCTGTTTGCTATTTTGCAGGTTTTTGATGCCAATATTTGAATTTAAAAAATCAAAATTTTTAAAAAATCCCTTCAACACGTAAAATTGAATTCTCCCACAAAAAAATTGAATTTTACCTCCAGTCAACTGGGGTCAGCCTGAGCCGATCAACCTCTCAGTCAACGATTGTAATGGTCTAACCAACAATAGTTCGACAAGGAAATTATAAACTACCACTTGGTGTGGGGTGCATCTGCACCAACCATCGGTGCACGCGCTATGATGTGCCCAAGAGTGACTACTGCAAGGTAGTTAAAGCTCTAATTGAGTGCTAGGTCACTTAAGGCACTTAGGTGTCTTTCCCACACTCCATATGTGATATAGCATAATAGGAGAATTGTGCTCTCCTTTTTTGATTGTCAACGGTGAAATTTTGTGATAATCGATGACTAAATATTTAAATCAACCTTTCCAATGCTTTATTTTATGTCATTGAAGGTCTTTGAAAAACATTGAAAAAGGGAGACTTATGCCGAGAAACACTTCAACCTTTGCAAATTTTAATTTATCATTGGAAAATCAAATTTAATCGTCATGGAAACACGCTGCAATTCACTTGGAAATGTAGGAGGATTACCTAGATAATTAGAGCTCATTGGTATTTCACAAAAGATGTCGTCACACCTATTTTTCTCCACATAATGCAAGAATTTGGCGACTTCATCGAGGGCCTACAATTAAAATTTTTGCCTAAATTATTAATCTTTCAAAAAACCTTAGGGAGAGAAAAAATAACCTCAATCGTCAAAAATATTTTTTAGTGACCAAAAATTAAAAATTGACCTTAGCAAGCCAATATTTTTCTCCACCAAAAATTATTTTGAACCTTATATGCCGCTCTAAGATTGTTTATGTTCCCATTTGCTGAGATTCTGCATCACCATGACTTTTTTTTTTGGTAATATTAAGAGATGGGGGTTTTGACCAAGAATCCCTCAACCTGTTACAACTCCACCAGGGAGACACACCCACCCCCTCATACACTCACCCACGCCACGATTTGAATTTTGGACCTCCCAAATAAGAGCCAAAGCCCAAACCGTTGTGTTGCACCCCTAGATGCCAAACCTTATATTAAGGAAAACCGTTCCCCAGGCTAACCAGGGGGTTTCTTGCATCTGACATAGGCCACCAGGCTTGAATCCCAAACCTACTTCTGAGGATTGAGATAACTTGCTAGTAAGGTACTTAGTGTGGATGGCTTGAACCTCGAAACTCCTTTCGAGGATTGAGGGAACTTTCCAGTAAGGTACCTAGTGTGGATCAAAAACTTTATATTAAGGAAAACTATTCCCCAGGATATCCAAGGGGGTTTTTTGTATCCGGTGTAGGCCATCAGGATTGAGCCCCAGACCTCCTTCCGAGGATTAAGGGAACTTGCCAGTAAGGTACCTAGAGCGGATAAAACCTTATATTAAAGAAAACCCAAGAGGGTTTTTTGTATCCGACGTAGGCCGCCAGGATTGAACCCCGAACCTCCTTTCGAGGATTGAAGGAACTTGCCAGTAAGGTACTTAGTGCAGATAAATTATATGTACTAAAACCTTATATTAAGGAAAATTGTTCCCTAGGCTAGCCGAGGGGTTTTTTGTATCCAACATAGGCCGCCAGGCTTGAACCTCAGACCTCCTTTCAAGGATTGAGGGAACTTACCAGTAAGGTACCTAGTGTGGATACATCACCATGATTTTATTTCCACTGAGTTCATACAAGTTTTATCTAAAATTGGAACTATAGCCTAGTTCACCGATTTGGATGTGACAAGAGATCTCGATTCACAGAACACCCTAGTATTTGATAGTTTTTTGTCTGCTCCAAACGGTGGGAAACTGATTGAAAATGTAGAAACCTTAGCAATTAAAGTATTTCTCCCGCTTCTTGATCATGGATTTTTATTTCCTTATTGAGGATTTTGTGCACAACTGGAATACTTTGTGATGCTAAAAATTGTTGCACCAAAACCTGTGATTGGTTGTTTTGTTATGCAGGTGGAAAAAACTGTGTTATTGATGCCGATAAACAACCCAACGGTGAGCTACATCACCAAAAAATGGTAGCTCCATGTCGAGGATGAATTTGTTCTCCTCCCGGTCTGATGGCATCGTAAAGGTGCCCTTCGATGCCCTAAAAGCAAGGTAGCATAATAAAATTCTTCATCGAGAAGGTTGAGCAAACAAACATCATTGTAGAAATCACCATCGAATACAAGGTCAAGACTCGACTTTTGGTAACTTATTGACATAGAAAATCATAAGTTGTCTTCTCAAATTTTACAACAACTAAGTGAACACCAAAATCATGCAAACTATAGCCAACAAAAATATTTTAAAAATACTTTAATGCATGAAACAATGGTGGTGAATAACCCAAAATGCTACGTTAATATTTGGGATAATAGTCTCAAATCCTTCAACCATGCAACTAAAGTTTGTAATTAGTTGCCAAGAAAATTACGCATGTTATAATGCAATGTAGGACTGATTTTCATGTAGGATTCTTCCTGCTTTGATACAAGTGATATGGCACCTAATAGGTGCCACACAATGTGGAAGATCAACAAGGATTGAAACTACAAAAACCAATTTGTCTAATGCATTACCAAAGGGGTGCTTAAATAGGATCTAGCGGTTGCAACATCCATATGCTTCCAAATCCCAATTAGGAAGAAGACATCAGAAGTTGCAACTTACAACCACTTAAATAACTGACTTCTAACTAAGGCATCACCTAGTTAGCTAAAAGACAAAGCATGCTAACTAAGAGCTAACCAAATGCTAACAAACTAGTTGACTTAACAAACTCAAACCATAAGCCAACTAGAATCCTATGTGAGCAATGGAGGCTCACAATTATTAGCACACATATAATAATATTAAAATATGCCTAAGTTAATACTTAGGCTAATTAATATCCTCATCAGCAAATGTGCGGAGCATAAGGGGATCACTACTATGAAGTTGGTAACAAGTAAAACGATAATTGTTAAGATGATCTCTAGGGTATTCCTTACTTTTGAATTTGTCAAATTTAGCGATCTCAAACCGGTAAGGATAAGGATGCATGGGAATATATAGATGAATTGGTTCATTGCACAACTCGTCATATGTGGGTTTTTGAGACTCATATCCAATCATGCTCAAATCCAAGGTACTGATATGTTCCTGTATAGCTTGAAGTTCACTAGAGAGGACCATAGTGGTATCCGATAGAGGTGGAAATGGATGTGAAGAAGAAAATAGAGGTAGTGGTTGTGATGATTCCTGCGAATAACCCATATGTGGTGGGTATTGCAACTGCTATACTTCCCATTGGTTGTAGTAAGCAACCTATTGTGGATCAGGTGCCCACATGGCTTGGTACTATGAGAAAGGAACATAGGATGGATGTGGTGAGATGTATGAAGAGTGGACTACAGGCTATTGTTGCTGATCATAGTACCCAAGAATATATTTTTCAGGCATGGGTTCTTGATGCTACTGCGCATATGGGAAATTTAGTTACATCTGAGTGGTGGTGGTGGAGGACCAAGTGAGTGGTGAAGTGAAGAAAGCGAGTGGTATAGAAGATGGGGTGAGAGAGATGAAGGTGTAGTGAAAGAGAATTGACTAGAAGATGGAGTGGTGGCTAATGGGACCTGGGGTGGTTTAGAAGGAATGGTAAGCAAATATTTAGGCTAGATCAAATATCGAGGCAAATTAGTAATTTAAGATGGAATTGATGGTGGGGGTCGAAACAGAGGTGGTGAGGGTAAGTAAAAGGATGAAGGTGTCAATGGAGATCCATATGACGAGAATGGTGGGTAGCTGGTAGGGAAATTGGTAGCAAACTGTGGAGTGAATAGAGGTGGCTATGGAGATGAGGTGACTTGTTGCTATTGAAATTACTATGAAGGATGGGATGGATGCTCTGACAGTATCTGATAGTATTGATGTGGATGTGAAGATTACTAAGGTGGAAATGATGATGGTGGTTGGGACCTTTATGAATCTTGCTGTGAATGTGGGATTTGAGAAGAGGATGTAGCAAGGGGTGGTGTGGAATAAGGAGGTGTAGAAATCATACCTACGGTTTGGACAATAGTGATGATATCAGACACAATTTGGGAAACGACGATATTATAGTCATCCTCCAAGAGTGGATGAGATGAATGCTTGAGAAAGGATGGGTAGCAGATGGTGAAGAAGGTGGAGTGGGCTCATCAATTTTTATGACGGGCATAGGATGATTTGGTGGGGTGTAGATGACATGTTGATAATAAGTGGATGGAGGATTAGGGGAGGAGAGATCATCTAGAGGAGAAGTCTCCTCATAGGTATCATCCAAGGTGTGATATGGAGTGGAAGATGCAGCATGGGATATGGGACTTGCCCTAGGGGTTGAGGGCCCTATTAAAAAATTAGGTGGAACAATGGAAGCAACCTTCTCAAACTCAAAATGTGGATCAATGGTATGAGAATAAGAGGCACCTACAGTCATGACAGTCTGGTGAGCAGCCTCGATGGCATGGTGAAGAGCCTCACATGTCTGACTATGCATAATTGGCATGGGGTGTGTGTGCTAGTGCAAGAACAACCAAAATATATGAAATCCAAGCTTTGGGAATGTCTATGACTGAATCTAACACTTTTTTTTCTAAAAAACATAGATTTACATGATGGGGTGCGAACCTATCCTACAAACAAAAATTTGCACGAGGTGGGTGCGAACCTCAGAAAAATAGGACAACTGATAGATATGTTATATTTAAGGTGTCTTTATGCTATATGAAAAATATGGTGTTACTATGTGACATAAAAAGTAGGTTCGCATAGGGGGGTTCGAATGTCTTCTGTAATCGAGCGTTTGCACGAGGTTGTGAGAACCTCAAGAAATAGGGATATAGGATGGATTTATATTGTGTATATCCTTTGTGTGTTGTGTGGAACTGTTATGTGTAGTTTTATATCCTAGAAGCTAGGTTTGCATGGGGGTGTGAATTTATCTATGCCTAGGAAGTTCGCATGGGGGGTGTGAACCACTTGAAATTAGACTGTGCAGTGTTTGCATGAAAATGTAATTGTGGAACAATCAATCCAATGAGTCAAGTTTGATATTTTGTTGTAACCACTTTTTTGAGACTCAACAATAAGCAAATGTTTTTTTTTTGATTTTTGTGTGTTTTGATGAGAGTACTATATCCACCCTAAGAAAAAATCATAGGAATGGGTGAATTCTATTTGAAACAGGTATGTCCTAGCATAGAGCCTCCTACAACACCCAAAGGCACACAAAAAAAACTATGTTTCCTATAGGTGAATGACAAACTAAATTGAATCCAATACAATAAAATGGTATCCAAATGGGGGAGACTCAAGATGCTCAAATGATTCAATATACTCTCATGAAGAGATATCACACTATCAATGTGCTGCTATCGGCCCTAATCAAGGCTTTCACTTAACCCTCATGTTTAAGGCATGCAAAGTAACAATCATATGCACCCATTAATTATTTTTAAAATCCCTATGGTAAAGGAGCTTTCTAGAACTAGCCCACTTTGAAGGTACCTTCTAGTGATTAAATCTAGATAATAAACACTCAAAAATGGGGATCACCTAGGGATTAAGGTCAAAACAATCACTCCTATGAGGATACTATGGTGACTAAATGGGTAGTGAGCCGGTGGAGGGTAGAACTCTGACCTCACCAAACTCTAGTGGGGAATTGGTGATGAAATCCAACCCTTACACTATTTTTTGGTACGTGAGTGTGTGGTGTTTGTTTTACACAACTATTTTAGAAGCAAAACTATCCTAAGTGCCTTTTCAAAATAAATCTAAGCTAAGATGCCTTTTTGAATGGAAATCTAAGCTAAGATGCCTTTTGAAATTGAAATCTAGCTAAATGCTTCCTCACAAAATCAAATCTATTCTAATGCTTTTTGGAATTGAAATTTAACTAAATGCCTTTGAATTGAAATCTAATTAAATTGTTTTTTGAATTAAAATCTAGACTAGGGTGCTTTGGAATTCAAATCTAGATTAAATGTTGGGAATTCAAATCTAGACTAAATATTGTGAATTCAAATCTAGATTAAGATGTAGGATATTCAAATCTAGACTAAGTGCAGGGTATTTAAATGTAGATTAAATGTAGGGTATTCAAATCTAGACTAAGTGTAGGGTATTTCAATCTAGATTAAATTCAAGGTATTCAAATGACAAGAATTGAAATGATGAGAATTGAAACTAGTCTAGAAACTACTTGTAAAAGACTAACTACAACAACCAAGTGTATGCGATAGGTCAATTGCCAACCCAAACGATAAGATTAACCTAAAAATGTAAATATAGACATCAAAATAGCATAATACCTACATCTAGGTGCATGTAGAGTCCACTATTTCTCTCTCCTCTTCAAGGTTGTGTTTTTCTGGTAAGTTCGCACCCTGGGGTGCGAACCTATCTTATGATAGAAGTTTGCACAAGGTCGTGCGGACCTGTCACCAAGAGCTGAGTTGGCAGGTTTTATGATGTGGCATGAAATGTATCTCAGGGTATTTTGATGTGGGATTTATTCAAAGATGACAACTACCTACCATACAAAAATAGTCCATAATATGTGTTAGATGAAGATTAATCTAGTAATTGGTGGGGGTCCAACTGGGTATGCTAGAATGAAACCAAACAAAAGAGACATTTACACTACAATATTTTATTCAAAAACCATAGTGATCCACTACTTTGATATTAAGATAAAAATGAGAGGTTACAGAGTGAAATCTCCTTTACAATCCTTACCCTAAAGGCTACAATTGGGTCTTCCTGAAGGAAACCCTCTTAGAAGTGCTCCAAAGACAACAAGATCTCTCTTTTGGATGTTCCTTAGTGTAGATGGGCTTCTTGCACATGGGCCACCATTGGTTTGATGTGTCCTTTATATCTATTAGACCTTCAAAATATTATTAATGTGTTAGGGGGCCTACCTCACTCAAATTACATGTATATAAAGACAAAATGACTCTTAAATCAACTTAAAACATGAAATAGCTTGCTAAAAATAACATAAAACACTAACTAAGCCATATTTACCTATCCGGGTGATTTTTTCTTGCTATAGCAGAGGTTTGTATGGGGGATACAGAATTGGTTTGAATTGGGAAGTTCACACGGGGGCGTGTGAACCTATATTTTTTTGGTTGAACTTGCAAAATGTGATTTTTGGGCTTTTCTGATGTGATTGCTCCTTGATGAATTCGACGGGTCACCTTCAAATTTTGTCTTTTGATGATGATAACCTATCTAGACCACAAGGAATGTTATGAAAGTGACTAAAATACTATTGCAATATGAGTGTGATGGATGTTATGTGTTTGGAGTGATTTCTGTAGAGTTTCTATAAGCTAAAGTTGATATCTCTAAAATGGTGAAAATGACCTTCTATTTATAGACTTGGCCAAGGTTAGGGGAGGGGATGAGGTGTCCCCTATGAGGTGTATGTGGTGAGGTGTCCACCTAAGAGGTGTCCCCTAAGGTGTCCTAGCTCATAAATGAGATTGGGTGAGAGAATCCCTCACCCATATACAAGTCATGATGACCTGGATGAAAGTCTCCATTTGGTATTTATTGAAATATTTTTGGAAATATCTTCTAATTTGAAATTGCCTTTTTGGTGCAAAGTCTTCATTTCTCATTTATGAACCAAGGGAGTGTGAGATGGAAGAAATATCTAGGTGAGAGGTGGTAAGACTAGGCTAGGCTAGGTGTCATATCCCCACTATTTGATAACTACTGCGTTGGAAGAATGTGATACTACAAAAAGTGTTTGTGGGTGCAGGTGCAGGTTTCCACCCATAGCAAGCGAGTCGTATGAGATGAACACCCACACCTAACGGAGACAATGATTCAAAAGTGTCAAGTAAGGTGGGATATGATGTCGTGCCTCATGCACCTTGGCTCGTGGGTACATGGAAGCCCACTATAGACATTTCATGTAGGATATTCTGCTTGCTACTACATTTCATGCATATGTCTGATTGGAAAAAAAATTAATGTTTTTATTTATTGGATAGAAATTGATATTTCGTAGTGTCGCTTGTTTTTAAATAAAAATAAAATAAAATAATATATAAATAAATATAAAATTGCTTTTATATAAAAATTAATTTATCTTACAAACATTAAGGTGTAATATATATATATACTAAGTTTAAATAATAAAATAAGTACATATATTCTTATAATTAAAATGTACATATATTTAAATAATATCCTATATTACAACATTACCACCTGGCAACATTACCACCTGGCGGTTCTTTGTGGTGATATTTTTGCATGAACAACCATAATGTGTTGCCATAGAAGTATATGAAGTTTCTTATAAATTAATGGACATAAATGGAATTTAGATTCATTGGGGAAAACTTAAAAAAAGAAGGATTTGTGGAAGGAAGGAAGCAGTGTGGTGTATTTCTCAGTATTACTGATCCTTAGAGAACACTGGTCTCGAATACTGTAGACGTCGACGGTCGGTTAAAGGTTGGCAATTTTATGTTCTTTTTATCTGTGCGTTAAAAAGAAGGAAATGTTTGAAAAATTAGATAAAAGTTTTTCCTACTAAGTTTAGATGGTGTTTTGAATTATTCTATTTTATATTATCATTATGACTTAATGGATCTGAAAATAGGCAGTTGATTTATTTTTAAAAAATATACTATATGCTGTGATGTATGGATTGTGTTTTGTATTAAAAAAAAAATTGAAAGATGAGAAAATCCTGTTCATTGCATAATATTTTTAATAGTTCGATGCATCTATATATGGGCCAAGTTGATCCATACCACTTTCAATCATGTCTCCCTACATTCAATCTTGAAGAAATCTTGGAAAAAATTATTTTTTCGTCAAAAGGATGCTCATTTGGTACAAAGCCAATCATTTTGTTAATTTTATGATAGACAACCTGATACCTCACTTCTAAATGCGGGTGGAAGAATTCCACTCTAAAATTGAGGAGCAAATGTATATATATATTGGTTAGCTTAAATTTACATCCTGAACGATTATGAAATTCGGGCCATTCTGTACTGTCGTTATGTGTAAGACCTTCTGAGTATCCTGGAGTTTTATATCTAATGAAATATTTATTAAATTTTCATATTTATTTTATACCTTGTCAATGGATGTGGAATCATATGTTTTTGATTTTACTGAATATGTTGATTAGGACTATGTTATAAACAAATTGCTTTTATGAATTTATGTCTCAATGTTGTGTTAATATCTTATATTGCCAAGCTACTTAAAATAATTTAATATATAGTAAACCTGGAGGCATTATAACTTACTCCAATTTATCATACGAGTAGAGAGTCTCTTGAAGATCAATAACATTCTCCAAGAGACGCTAGAATAGTTTGAAGACCGTAGTAATTTGTCAAATACTATCTAAGAAAATAAAAATGGTTCTCATTCTATAAGCGGAGGCAACCTCGTGTTTTATGTGAACTCTAATTAGTTATTGCATCTGTATTAGTTTCGCCCTGACTATTGATAAGTGGGTGTTAGAGAGTAGGTTAGATGTTGAATACGTCTCCTTGTATAATGTTTTTATTTATTTATTGATAAATTCTTTTATTTTCCTCGTGAGCACAAAATTGTAGAGATAAGAGTTTATTTACGATAGCATTTGTGCTAGTTATTAAATATGTTATTAACATTTTAAGATGTAAGAGTCCATGTGAACACTTGTATAGTATAAGTAATTGAAATCAATCTCTCAACCAAGCTAAACTAAGATCTAGAATGTTATATCGTCACATCGTATGTCAATATTACATTGGGAGTTTAATTTAACCATTTATGCCTTACCTTGCTGTTAGATCGGTTAATCTCTGAATTCTCATTTTGTATATAGAGTGCAGTTTATAAATTGTGTACTAACTTGTTGGATCAAACTTTAGAACATAGTTTGATAATATTAACTTGTTAAGATTTACTCAAACTATATAATTATGTTATTTTTTCTCGAACTTGTTTTTGTTTTCTATAGAGCTTGTCAATACCGTGCTCATTGTTTTTAAAATGTATAGTAAAACCCCTTATCAAAAATTCCAATAAATTGAATCATTCACCGTAGATAAGTAGCATGATATTAAAGAAACATAGGTGATACATTTGATAGTAAATTATTTAGTCGAATGACACTCCGGTTAAGAAAAAGTTTCTACATTCTCGAGAAACATGTTCGAGTGTTGCAGGACATTAGGGACTGATTTTCAAGAAAAGTCCACAGGATTAATGAATGACTAAAAAGAATTTAGGGATTAGTTTTATTATATTAAATTTAGTGTTAACATAGAAGACACATTAGATTATATCTTTTAGGGAAAGTAACTTTATCTAATGGTTGATTGATTACCACAAGGATTGAAAATTTTATATTTGGTTTCATGTTATAACATATGGTCGAGCTATATAAAAATGTTTATTTTAAATCAGATATATGTTATGAAAAACATAATGCTTCCTTTAGGTTTAAATTAGATAGACATTTTATTAATGGTTAGATATAATTTTTCAATTTACTAAATAGGATGTTTTACTTTATATTTGACTTAGGTATATTATTTTTAAATTTAATTATTGAGAATGTCTTGGCTTACTTTATATTGGTTTTAACTTATGTTTCATAAAAATTACTAAGGCATGTAATGAAGAATAATTAATAATACTATTTAATGACAATTTCAAAGCTCACTTTATGTACTCTCCCTTTGATAAGCAAGTCCAACATTATAATACATGATAGAACAATTAAAATAAAAAGTATTATCATACATATACCTAAACCAGATAAAGACCAGCCTATTGGAAAGCCGAGAAGGGCTATGAGGTTATACTACCAAGAAAATGTAGTGTTAACCTAAATTTTCGAGGAGGGCTAAATTATTCACCCAAATCCAATAGTCTACAATGGTGGCTATTGTGAATCAGGGACAACCATTCTCTAGCATTACCAAAAGGATAAGTGGATTCCATGCTATCGATATTAACAAATGATGGAATGAGAAATCATTCTAGGTTGTCATACGAAGTAGTACATGAGGGTTATCGTAAACCATAAACTAGTTGCAGAATTGCCAACAAAAACTTAGGACTAGAGAGTTGGTCCTTGGGGTTGGAAGGTTTAGTGGTAGACGGTATGGCCAATATTACCGTTCACTAGGGCTTGGTCTGAGACACCTGGTTTGGAAGCTAGAGTATTGGAAGACCCTGATAATATCTTACATGAAGGTTAATGATCAGGAACTGGCATAGCTACGCTAACTCTAGCATGGGCCTAAAGGTTTAATCAAGATATGAAAATTGGGTCAATGGACCATTAGGACAAGAATAAGATCATATATCTAAGTCCTCCATGCTACGAGATGGGGAAAATAATGCATCCACCATTCTATGTGATATCGTCCCTAGAAAGGCAACCCCTATAAAGATCCAAAACTCGAGTAAGGAGAGAATGGGTCTCATGTATGGAATCCTATAGCAAGAAATTGGCTAGTTCCAAGCACTTGAGATTCTATTTGTGGCGGTATAAGATATCGAAGTGTGAACATCTATACCTAAGTACTAATACAAATTTGGGTGTGTTTACATCAATGTATAACATTTGTGTTTGAATAAATTAAAATTTTGAAATTGTGTCTTTGACAACCAAGTGAGTAGACCTGGGTTGTGATAGTTGGTATTAGAGCCTAGGTTACCAAAAACCTAGGTTTTTGATGTGAATTATTAAATTGACATAGCTCTTTTATCACCAGGTATGGCAGGGACCTCGAGAAGAGCAAATGCTAATATGCAAAAAAAGATTGTAGAAGTTCTTAGGAAGGGACTAAGATGAATCTTGAGGGAGTCAAAATGAGTACAAACCGTTGAAGTACCTTGATGTGTTATAAGAAAGGAAAAAGAGCCAGTAGTAGATAGGGCTGCTTAGAATGATGATAATATGACAAGAATGATTTAGCTAATGCAAGAACAACTGAATCAATAGAGAGAACAAATGGAAATGCAAAGGGCTCAAATAAGTGAGCATATGGAGTAGCAAAGAGCATAGATGGCTCACCAAAAAGAAATTATCACACAATAATAGAAGGTAATTGAGAATCTAACTAAAATTAAGGAGTTAGAAAGAATAAGCAAATTTTTTGAGGGATCTTTGAGTCAACATAGAATTGCAGAAGGAAATTAAGAAGCTAGATAATTCCAAGTTTGATGGAAAGGATGACGGTGAAGCAACTGTTAATTGGTTGAGTGAAGCAGAAGGATATTTCTCAATTCAACCCCTTTGTGAAAAATCCAAAAAAACACGGGTAGTGACTCATTTAACAGGTTCGACCAAGGATTGGTGGGCCACCTATAAGAAAACCAATCAGAAGGAAGCTTTTAAAATTCCTTGGGATGTATTGGAAAGAGAATTTAAGGATATTTTTCTTATGCCACAATTCTACATTGAGAAATACAGCGAATTCACCAATTTGCACCAAGCGAACATGTCAATAATTGAATACTATCAAAGATTTGTCCAAATTTTGAAATATGCTCCTGAATATGATAAGCATGAGGAATTCAAAGCCCTCAAATTTGTAATGGGTTTACATCCCATAATTAGGACTCCTATTGGTCGAGGTAAGCCCAAATATTTGATAACTTTCGATGCGATTCATGTTGGAAATCTGGCTAGCCATACATTAAAACAAAAATTTGGGTTGTTAGATGAAATTTTCAGCCTTGGAAAGAATATCCTCTTACAGGAGACAAAATGAAATCATAGAGCTTCAAAATTTGTGCAATCTAAAAAAAACGGGCTCAAACGGACACTCGAGTCAAAAGTTATGGCTGAAATACTAAGACATGTAATAAACACCATCGATGTAGATCCGACGAATGTGATTTGCTAGGGTTAGGGTTTGCTTTGTTTTTTCTTACTTAAGGTAGTTTTAGGGTTTTCTTTTATGAAGAAGAATTTTGCATTGTAGCAAGTGTGTGAGATATTCCAGAGCCTGTGAGGAGATTGTAATAGAGTACTGAAACTTTGCAAAAATTATTCTAGATAATAAGAAGATAATATTTGCTCCAATTTTGTTTTATTGTATTATTATAAATTCTTCATTTGGTATCAAAGTGAGGCGATCGAGAAATTGGGTTCGAGTAACTGTGGAATTTTTGCTGCAAGTTTTACAAAAGCTTCTTGGAGATATTAGTTTGTGTTGAAGGGAGCTATTATGGCCAACAACACCAATCCAATTCCAATCCCATAATTTGACAATTTCGACTACGAATATTGGAGCATCCAGATGAGGACAATTCTGAAGGTAAAAGGAGCTTGGGACATTGTTGAAGTTGGGTTCATCGAACCAAAATACTGGAGTGCATTGACTATAGATCAAAAGGAGATGCAAGAGAAAGAGAAAGAAAATAATTTGGCTTTGTATTTCATCCAATTAGCTCTAGACAAGAGTCTCTTTCCCCGGATTTTTGCCTGCATTTCGGCTCAAGAAGCTTGGAAGGTGTTGAAGGAGAATTACCAGGGGAGTTCCCAAGTTAAGGAGGTGAAGTTGCAAACTTTGTAGAGATATTTTAAAAATCTCAAACAAGAGGAGAATGAAACTGCAGGAGATTACTATGTTCAGGTAAAAATAGTAGTACATAAAATTTCCACACTTGGAGAGATCATAGAGCAAAATATAGTAATTAAAAAGGTTTTAATAACCTTGATAGAGAAGTTTAACAGTGCAGCCCTTATCATAGAAGAAATGAAAGACCTCTCGAAACTGGATATAGATTCATTAATTGGCTCTCTCACATCTCATGAAGAGAGAATTTCCAAGAGGAATAAGGATAAAGAAGGAGGTTCTACAGAGGAAGAATATTTTTAGGCAAAAGAGAATGATGAAGAGGTCACAGTAGGGGTTCTAGAGGAAGAGGAGGTAGAAGAGGCTCCTACGATAATAGAGGTTGAGGAATATCTTAAGATTCAGACAATGATTAGGCTCATGCTATAAGAGGAGGATCCAGTGCAAGAGGAAGAGGTAGAGGTTGAGATATGAGAAATGTGCAGTGTTACAATTGTAACAAATATGGCCATTATGAGAGAGATTACAGGTTGAAAAAATCAGCACATTATGGAGAAGAGGATTCCTATGAGGATGATACTTTGTTCTGTATGATTGAATAAAAAGTGGAGCAATCAACTTTCCTCTCTATACAGAATAGCACAAAGGAGACATGGATCCTGGACAGTGGATGCACAAACCATATCACCGACAAAAGGGATGTATTTTCATCTCTTGATTCTTCTTATCAATCCAGTATCAAGCTTGGGGATGAGAAGAGCTTGGAGGTGGTTGTGAGAGGAGAAATGGAGGTTCCTACCAGGAGAGGAAAAATAATGAAGGTAAAATATATTTACTATGCACCTCGTTTGAAGCATTCATTAATAAGTATTGATTAAATATTGGAAAAGTATTATAAGTTAGTGTTTGAGAATAAAATGTGCAAAATTTATGATCAGAGGAGAAAATTGATTACCACTGTAAATATGACCAAGAATAGGCTCTTCCAGTTATAGTTTTTAGATCAAGGGGGAGCTCTAGTATTTTTTGGTGTAGAAGGTAAGGAGAGGCTATGGCATTTACGGTTTGGACATTTAAATTATAAGAGTTTGAAGATGCTTTCACCACTTGTCTATGGGTTTCCAAAAGTTGAAGACTCCAAGGAGGTTTGTGAAGGTTGTGCACTTGGAAAACATGCAAGGGAGAATTTTTTGCATGGTGAATCATGAAGGATCCAACATCCATTACAATTGGTTCATAGTGACATTTGTGGACCAATGCAGACACAGAGTATGGATAAAGCTTCTTACTTTCTAAATTTTATTGATGATTTCTCTAGATATTGTTGGGTTTATTTTATTAAGCATAAGGATGAGGCATTCAATTGCTTCAAGAATTTTAAGGCTCTAGTTGAAAATGAGAGTGGTCATTATATCAAAATTTTGAGGACAGATAGAGGAGGTGAGTTTTGTTCTCATGAATTTGATGATTTTTGTAGTGAGTTTGGGATTAAAAGGCAGAAAACAAGTCCTTACACAACTCAACAGAATGGGGTGGCTGAAATAAAGAACATGACTTTGGTGGAGATGGCATGGTGCATGATGCAAGAAAAATATATGAGTAATTTTTATTGGGCTAAAGCAATTAGGACTGCTAATTACATTTTAAATAGAAGTCCTACTAAGAGTCTTGAGAATATTACCCCTTATGAATGTTGGTACACCAAGAAGGCAAATGTAAATCATTTTAGAGTTTTTGGATGTGTGGCTTTTGTGCATGTTAATGGTGAGAATAGGAAGAAGCTGTATGCAAAGAGTAAAAAATATATTTTTATTGGGTACAGTGAGCAATCTAAGCTTACAGGTTCTTTAATCCTATTTCACATAAAATAATTGTATCTAGAGATGCATTTTTTTATGAAGGGGGAAGTTGGGTATCACGAATTATTTTTTTTGAGGATGTTTTTGGTGAAGAGAAGGTAGAACCAAGCCATGTTTCAGTTCAACCCAGCCATGAAAGAGAAGGTTCTTCCAGTAGTTCTCCACCTGCATCACCATCGGCCAAAGGAAAAGGTAAAATATTGTTGAAGGATCACCCAAAATCTCAAATTATTGATAAGAATTTCCATAAGAGGGTGAAAAGGAGTCAACATATAGATATGAATGTAGTAATAGAGAGGTTAGAGAACCTACATATTTATGGAGATGATGATAGTGGAGATCCCAAATGTGATGTTGTAAACTATGCACTTGTTTCACAAGTTTCAAAAGTTGTTGTTGATGATTTTGAGCCTTCATTTTTTGAGCATGCTAGTACTAACAAAGTGTGGATGAAGGCTATGCAAGAAGAAATTCATTCTATTGAAAATAATGATACTTGGGAGTTGTGTGATTTGCCCAAGGATAGGAAATGTTTATGATACAAGCGGATCTACAAGATCAAGAAGAACAATGATGGATCCATTGATAGGTATAAGGCACGGTTGGTAGAAAAGGGTTTCACTCAAAAATATGGTTTAAACTATGAGAAAACATTTACTCCAGTGGCAAGGCAAGAAACAATAAGGATGTTGCTATTATTGGTAGCTCATAAAATTTTGAGGGTGCATCATATGGATGTCAAAAGTGCATTTATCAATGGGTATTTATATGAAGAAGTATATGTGAACAAAAACAAGGTTTGTCCAAGGAAAAGAAGATCAAGTCTACAGGTTGAAGAAGGCTCTATATGGGCTAAAGCAAGCTCCAAGAGCTTGGTATGCTAGAATCCATGACTTCTTTCTACGGTGTAATTTTGAAAGGAGTAAGAGTGAGCCCACTTTGTACTACAAAAGGGAAGGTAATGATATTATTATTGTATGCCTTTATGTTGATGATATGTTATTTATGGGGAGTAGTTATTGTTTGAACTATTCTTTTAAACATGATATAAAGAAGAAGTTTGAGATGTCTGATTTGGGTTTGATGAACTAGAAATGAGATTTTTGTTTGTCAATCCAAATATGTAATGGATTTGCTGAAGATATTTGGTTTGAGTTAATGTAAACCTGTAGCAACACCCATTGCACATGGGGAGATATTGAGTTTGGAGGATGAAGCTGAAAGGGCAAAAAAAATAGAGTACATGAGTATTGTTGGTAACCTTATGTTCCTTTGTAACAATATCCTGAATATATGCTTTGTTGTTTCATAGTGTTCCAGGTATATGGCTAATCCATCACAGTTACATTTGGAGGCAACGAAGAGGATTTTGAGGTATGTTCGGGGAACAATGATTATGGGATCCACTCCTCATAGGAAAATAATTTGAAGTTAATGGGATTCAGTGATAGTGATTGGGGCAATAATATTGATGATAAGAAATCCATGAGTGGGCACTATTTTTCTCTTGGTTCAGGTTTGGTGATATGGAGTTCCAAGAAACAAGCTACAATGGCATTGTATTCTATTGAAGCAGAGTATATTGCAATTACATCTGCAAGTGCACAAGAATTGTGGCTTCGAAAGGTGCTAGGAGGTATTGGAGAGAAGCAAGGGACTCCAACTACTTTATTCTATTATAATCAGAGTACCATTAAGTTGGCACATAATCCTATCCACCATACCAAGTCAAAGCATTTTGATATAAAGTACCACTTCATTCGGGACATGGTAGAGAAGGAACAAGTTAAATTGAGGTATTGCTCCACACATGATCAAGTAGTAGATATTTTTAATAAGGGAGTAGTAAAACCTCAGTTTTTTCTACTAAGGAACTTGATAGTCAATCCCCTTACCAGCAAGGGGGGGAATGTTGAAAATCTATCCAACCATACATTAAAACAAAAATTTGGTCTGTTAGATGATATTTTCAGCCTTGGAAAGCATCTTCTCTTAGAGGAAACAAAACAAAACCATAGAGCTTAAAAATCTGTGCAATCTAAAAAAAAAATAGGCTCAAACAGACACACGAGTCAAACGTTATGACCAAAATACTAAGACATGTAATAAAAACCGTCGATGTATATCCTTATGGATGTGGTTTGCTAGGGTTAAAGTTTACTTAAGGTAGTTTTAGGGTTTTCTTTTATGAAGAATTTTACATTGTAGAAAGTGTGTGAGCTCTTCTAGAGCCTGTGAGGAGATTGTAACAGAGTACTAAAACTCTGCCAGAATTATTCCAGATAATAAGAAGATAATATTTGCTCCAATTTTGTTTTATTGTATTATTGTAAATTCTTTAGTTCACTATGAAGAAGTGAGCCAAAAAAATAAAAAGGTCTACTACCAAAAATTTGAAAGGAATAATTTAAACAAAGAAAATACTTAGAGCCAGCTAAGGGTAAATATCAATATAAGAAATATAGAGATGGTGGCCATTACAAAGGAGATAATAGGAACAAAGGAAAATTTTAGGGTAATAAGGGTCAGTCAGATAGAAGAAATTTTCAAGAGAAAACCGTGCAAAGAACTACTTACCAGGAAAAAGGAAAGAATGCCAACCAGAACAGAGAAGGGTACAAGCAAAATAATAAGGGTTCAAATGTATGCTTTGTGTGTGGAGCCCTAGATCATTTTACGAATCAATTCCCGCAGAGATCCAACAAGAGAAATCCAATAGAAGAGGCCCCACATAGGATTTATGCTAACACATGTAATTCTAATATTTTAGGGCAAGCCACTTCATTTATCATAAAATAAAAACTAGGCAAGAGGGATGTTCATATTTTGATAGATAGTGGTGCAACTAATAGCTTTATATCTTCTAATATTTTGAGGAATATACTGGTAAGACCTAGGATAATGGCAAATAGATGGGAAGTTGAATATGGTTCAGGATAGACCTATATGGTCAACCAGTATTTATTTGACTCTCAGATAGATATAACCCAGGGAAATATTAATTGGCACCTGTATGTAGCACCCTTGCATGCCTTTGATGTTGTTCTAGGAGTAGATTGGCTAAAAGCCCATAAAACCCTGTTAAATTTTGAAGAAAGATGGTTGGAATTCACATTTGATTCCAATTAGCGAGTCCATGTTCATTGTAACAAAATATCTTTTAAAGCCCATCTAATGACTGCTATGCATGTCAAAAGAGCTTTAAGGAAAGGATGTTGACTTTATGTAGTCAAACTAAACAAGAAGGAAGAAAAAAAATCTAGCTCTACTCTATTTTAGCTATATCCTGTATTAAATGAATTTAGGGATATTTTCTTGAAGACTAGCCGAGCTTCCTCAAAGAAGGAAATTTAACTTTTCCATTGAGTTTTTATCGAGAGCATCGCCTATAACCAGAACCCCTTACAGAATGACTCCCATAGAATTACAATAACTCAAAATTCAACTTCAAGATTTACTCAAAAAGGGACATATTAAGCCTAGTGTCTCACCCTAGGGAGCACCAATTTTGTTTGTGAAGAAGGATGGATCTTTGAGATTGTGTATTGATTATAGAGTGCTCAATAAAATGATGGTGAAGAATAAATATTCTTTTCCAAGAATTGATGATCTATTTGATCAACTAAGAGGAGCAACTATATTTTAAAAAATTGACCTTAGGTCAGGATACCATCAATTGAGAATCAGGGAAGAAGATACCTACAAGACTACTTTTAGAACCTGATACGGGCATTAAGAGTTCACAGTGTTGCCTTTCAAATTAAAAAATGCTCCAACTACTTTCATGAACTTAATGAACAATGTATTCAAAGAGCAGTTAGATCAATTTATATTGATATTCCTGGACAACATTCTAATCTATTCTTAAAGTAAAGAGGAACATGATCAACATATGAGAATAGTTTTGAAAATTATCAGAAGAAATTAGTTGTATGGAAAATTGTCTAAATGTGAGTTTTATATCGCACAAGTTCAGTATTTGGGGTACATAGTCTCAGCTTATGGGGTAGTAGTTGATCCTAGAAATATAGAATCCATAGTAGACTAGCCAATCCCCACCAATGTTACTAAAGTGAGAATTTTTATGGGAATGGATGGATATTATCAATGATTTGTAAAGGGATTTTCAAATATTGCCTTTCCTATCACCAATATGCAAATGAAGGGAAAAGTTTTCAAATGGACAACTCAGTTTGAAGAGGCATTCATAGTCCTTAAGAAAAATTTGACAACTGCACCTATCCTTCAAATTTAAAATCCTACCAAACCATTTACAATTTGTACATATGCCTCTCTAGAAGGGCTAGGAGGTGTCCTCTTGCAAAATGAGGTTGTTGTAGCATACAAATCCAGAAAACATAAGAAAAATGAGATCAACTATCCTACACATGATTTAGAGTTAGCGGTTGTAGTCCATGCTCTTAAAATTTTGTGACATTACATGTTGGGTAAACCTTTTGAGTTAAAAAACAATCATTAGAGTTTGAGGTACATTTTTACTCAACCTTTACTAAATGCTAAACAACGAAGATTAATGGAATTCCTGGCCGAATATGATTTTGGGATTGAATATATAAAGAGGAAATAAAATAAGCTGGTAGATGCTCTTAGTCACAGGAGAGACATATCCACTTTATCACGATGCCAGTATGGACTAAAAGACCAAATTAAAGAGTTACAAAAAAATGATGAATTTTGTAACCAATGTCATGTTAGGATCGAGCAAGGATTGAATCAACATACGAATTTCAAATTCAAGGAGGATCTGGTACTTTTTAGAGACTAGATAATAGTACCCAATGATGAAGGGATAAAAGAATAATTTTGCAAGAAGCACACTATGCTTCATATTCTGCTCATCCAGGTGTGGTAAAAATGAGAGAGAGTTTGAAAAAGGACTACAACTAACCTGGAATGAAAAATGATGTAGTTCAATTTGTTACAAGGTGTCTGGAATGCCAAAAATTAAGGTCGAGAATCAACATCCTTGGGGACAACTACACTTATTTCATATTCTAGAGCAGAAATGGCAAGTGATATCTATGGATTTTATAGTTGGTCTTCCCAAGACTCGATTCTAGCATGATGTAATTTTTGTTATGGTGGATAAATTGACAAAGGCGACACATTTTATATCGGGCAATTTTTATGATGATGCTCCTACTATAGCACAAAATTTTACTTGGGAAATCATGAGGTTGCATGGTTTCTCTAAAATAATAATCTCTAATAGAGATTCATGATTTACCTTTAAATTTTGGTAAGCTTTACACAGAGCATGGGGTACAAAGCTTAATATCAGCACAACCTACCATTATAAGATATATGGACAGACCGAGAGGGTCAATAAAGTGTTGGAGGATATGTTATGCATGTACTATATGGACCACCATAGTAAATGGGCAGATTATATTTTCTTGGTGGAATTTGCATATAATAATAGCTACCATACCATGTTGGACATGGCCCTTTTTGAAGCCCTATATGGGTGCAGGTGTAGAACACCATTAACATGGGATAATTTGGGTGATCAAGAAATGATTAGTCCTAATGTTGTAAAGAGAATGGAGGTCCAATTAAAAGAAATTTTCCAGTGAATTCGAGAAGTTGTAGACTGTCAGAAGAGTTATGCTAACCTAAAACAAACCCCACAAGAATTTGCTATTGATGATAAGGTCTTTCTAAGAGTTAAATCGATCAAAAGCTCCATCAAGTCTACTAAAATTAGCCCCAAATTAGTTGATCCATTTGATATCATTGCCAAAATTAGTCCTATTGCTTATAAGCTA
Organism: Wollemia nobilis; assembly: GCA_028583015.1. NCBI lineage: Eukaryota > Viridiplantae > Streptophyta > Pinopsida > Araucariales > Araucariaceae > Wollemia > Wollemia nobilis. The sequence continues at coordinate 3,626,079 of JAQPPZ010001340.1, forward strand.
GCTCTGCCACCTAATTTGTCCAAAATCCACAGTGTTTTCCATGTGTCCCTCCTTCGTAAGTATGTGGCTAACCCATCGTATATATTTGATGTTTCTCATTTATAGATAGCAGACCCACATATCATTGAGGTTCGACCTATCAAAATTCTAGGATAAAGGACCAAACAATTGAGAAAAATAACTATAGATCAATGTAGAGTCTAGTGGGATCTCTACTCAGAGAGGAATGCCACATGGGAAGATGTGGTAGAAATGAAAAGACAATTTTTATTTTTGTTTGAAAACTAATATTTATATGGACATTTGAATATTTGATATGATAATACTTGTATATTTTGGAATTTTGATTCATGCTATGATATATTGATGAATATACTGAATGAATTTTTTTATATAATATAAAACTTATGGCTGATTAATTGCATATGTATGTTCAAGTATTAGAAACCTGTAAAATATGTTGGCTAACACAGGGACTATGTTCAATTCTGGTGGGGGAGAATTTCGTATCCCCACTTTTTGATAACTATTATGTTGGAAGAATGTGATACTGCAAAAAGTGTTTGTGGGTGAAGGTGGAGGTCTCCACCCGTAGCAAGCGAGTAATATGAGATGAACACCCACCCCTGGTGGAGACAATGATTGAAAATGTTAGGTAAGGTGGGATATGATGTCATGCCTCGTGCACCTTGGCCCATGGGTACATGGAATCCCACTATAGAGATTTCATGTAGGAAATTATGCTTCTTGTTACATTTCATGGATATGTCTGATTGGAAAAAATGAACGTTTTTATTTATTGGATAGAAATTGATTTTTCGTAGTGTCACTTTTTTTTTTTAATTAAAAATATATATCTATATATAGATAAATATAAAATTGCTTTTATATAAAAATTAAATTATCTTACAAACATTAAGTTATAGTATATATTTATATATATATATATATATATATATGTACTAAGTTTAAATAATAAAATAAGTACATATATTCATATAATTAAAATGTACATATATTTCAGTAATCTCCTATATGAAGCCAACGATGACATCACCACTTGACGGTTCTTTGTGGTGATATTTTTGCATGGACAACCATGATGTGTCGCCATAGAAGTATATGAAGTTTATTATAAATTAAAGCACAAAAATGGAATTTAGATTCATTGGGGAAAACTTAAAAAAAGAAGGATTTGTGGAAGGAAGCGGTGTGGTGTATTTCTCGACATTATTGATCCCTGGAGAATGTTGGTCTTGAATACTGTAGATGCCGATGGTCGGTTAAAGGTTGGCTATTTTATGTTCTTTTTGTTTATGTGTTAAAAAGAAGAAAATATTGTTCAAAAATTTAAATAAACTTTTTGCCTGCTAAGTTCATATGGGGTTTTGAATTATTCTATTTTATATTATCATTAGAACTTAATGTCTCTAAAAATACGTAGTTGATTTGTTTTTCATAAATCTCCTGTATGTTGTGATGTATGGATTGTGCGATGTATTCTAAAAATTTGAAATATGAGAAAATCCTATCCATTGCATAATGTTTTCAATAGTTATATGCATCCATATATGGGCCAAGATGATCCATACCACTTTCAATCATATGTCTCTCTACCTTCAATCTTGAAGACATCTTGGCAAAAATTATTTTTTCGTCGGGAGGATGCTCGTTTGGGACAGAGTCAGTCATTTTGTTAAGTTTATGATAGAAAACTTGATACCTCACATCTAAATGCGGGTGGAAGAGTTCCACTCTGAAAATAAGGAGCAAATGTATATATATATATATATTGGTTAGCCTAAATTTACACCCTGAATGATTATGAAATTCGGGCTATTCTGTACTGTTGTTATGTGCGGGATCTTCTGAGTAACCTGGTGCTTTATATCTAATGAAATATTTGTTAAATATTTGTATTTATTTTATACCTTGTCAATGGATGTGGAATCATATGTTTTTGATTTTACTGAATATGTTGATTAGGACTATGTTATAAATGAATCATTTTTATGAATTTCTATCTCAATGTTGTGTTAATATATTTTATTGCCAAGCGAATTAAAAGAATTTAATATATAGTAAGTCTGGAGGTATTATAACTTACTCCATTTTATCATATGAGTAGAGAGTCTCCTGAAGATCAATACCATTCTCCAAGAGACATTAGAACAATTTAAAGATCGTAGTAATTTATCAAATACTATCTAAGAAAATAAAAATGGTTCTCATTCTATAAGCGAAGGCAACCTCATGTTTTATGTGAACTCGAATTAGTTATTACGACTGTATCAGTTTCGCCCTGACTGTTGATAAGTGCGTGTTAGAGAGTAGGTCGACTATTGAATACGCCTACTTGTATAATGTTTTTTTATTTATCTATAAATTCTTTTATTTTTCTTGTGAGTACAAAATTGTAGAGATAAGAATTTATTTATGATAGCCTTTGTGTTAATTATTAAATGTGTTATTAACTTTGTAAGGTATAAGAGTCCATGTGAACACTTGTACAATATGGGTAATTGAAATCAATCTCTCAACCAAGCTAAACTAAGCTCTAGAATGTTATATCGTCACAGCGTATGTCAATATTACGTTGAGAGTTTAATTTAATCATTTATGCCTTGCCTTGCTATTAGTTCAGTTAAACTCTAAATTCTCATTTTGTGTATATAGTGTAGTTCATAAACCACATACTAACTCATTGGTCCGAACTTTAGATCATAGTTTGATAATATTAGCTTGTTAAGCTTTACTCAAACTGTATAATTATGTTCTTTTTTCTCGAACTTGTTTTTATTTTCTATAAAGCTTGTCAATACTCAGAGTGCTCATTGTTTTTAAAATGCATAGTAAAACCCCTTACCAAAAAATCCAATAAATTGAATCATTCATCGCATATGAGTAGCATGATATTAAAGAAACATAGGTGATACATTTGATAGTAAATTATTTAGTCAAACGACACTCCAGTTAAGAAAAAAGTTTTTACATTCTCGAGAAACGTGTTCGAGTGCTGTAGGACTTTAGGGACTGATTTTCAAGAAAAGTCAAGAGTATTAATGAATGGCTAAAAAAATATAGGGATTAGTTTTATTATATTAAATTTAGTGTTAACATAGAAGACAAATTATATTATATCTTTTAGGGAAAGTAACTTTATCTAATGGTTGATTGATTGTCGCAAGGATTGAAAATTTTATATTTGTTTTCATGTTATAACATATGGTCGAGCTATATAAAAATATTTATTTTTAATCAGATATATGTTATGAAAAAAATAATGCTTCCTTTATGTTTAAATCAAATAGACATTTGATTAATGGTTAGATATATTTTTTCAATTTACTAAATATGATGTTTTACTTTATATTTGACTTAGGTAAATTATTTTTGAATTTAATTATTGAGAATGTCTTGGCTTACTTTATATTGGTTTTAACTTATGTTTCATAAAAATTACTAAGGCATGTAATGAAGAATAATGAAGAATACTATTTAATGACAATTTCAAAGCTCACTTTATGTACTCTCCCTTTGATAAGCAAGTCCAACATCGAAATCCATGATAGAACATTTAAACTAAAAAGTATTACCATACATATACCTAAACTAGATAAAGACCAGCCTATTGGAAAAGCCAAGAAGGGCTATGAGGTTATACTACCTTAAAAATATAATGTTAACCTAAATTACCGAGGGATAAATTATTCACCCAACTCCGATAGTCTATAGTGGTAGCTATTATGAATCAGGGGCAATCATTTTCTAGCATTACCAAAAGGATCAGTGGATCCCATGCTATTAAGAGTAACCAACAATAGGATGGGACATCATTCTAGGTTGTCATATGAAGTAGTATGTGAGGGTTCTTGTGAACCATAAACTAGTTGTAAAATTGCCAACAAAAACTTAGGACTAGAGAGTTGATCCTTGGGATTGGAAGATCCAATGGTAGATGGTACGGGCAACATTACCATCAACTGGGGCTTGGTCTGAGACACCTGGTCTAGAAGCCAGAGTATTCGAACCCTAAAAATACCTTACATGAAGGTCAATGATTAGGCACTAGCATAGATATGCTAAATCTAGCATGGGCTTAAAGGTTTAATTAAGATATTAAAATTGGGTCAGTGGACCATTAGGACAATAATAGGATTATAGATCTAATTCCTTCATGCTATGAGATGGATAAAATAATGTATCCACCCTTCTAGGTGATATAGACCCTCGAAGGGAAACCCCTACCAAGATCCATAACTTGAGTAAGGAGAGGATGGGTCTCATGTATGGAAATCTATAGCGGGAAATTGGTCATTCTCGAGCACTTGAGATTTTATCTGCAGTGGTATAAGATCTTGAAGTGTGAACATCTATGCCTAAGTACTAATACAAATTTGGGTGTGCTTATGTCAATGTATGACATTTGCATTTGAATAAATCAAAATTTTGAAATTGTGTCTTTAAAATCCAAGTGAGTAGACCTAGGTTGTGACTCTAGGCTAGACTAGTCAAGGTAGACTATGTGAGGTGGCAGGCTTAGCTTAAATCAATATTAGATCTAATTAACAATGTGTTTAGCCATAAAACATACTTTGACCAAAAATGTTGATTTTTGACCATAAAGTGCTTTTTGACCATGGTGGAGAATTCAACCTTAGTTGAGTTGTGAATGAGGTCACATGGGGACCTAGAGTTAAGCATAGGAAGGGGCTCAGCTGGCCCAAGGGGACCAAGTCTGATGAATAGTGATTTTGATAAATGAATAGTGTTTTGAACAAATTTATGCAATTTTCATGGATTTTGCAAATTGATTGATCGTGATGATGTAAGATGTGGAAATGTGTGAATTTTGGGTGTCTACAATAATATAGAGACCTAAACGACATTATGCAATTTAAAAAAAAATAGGCTAAAAATGCTTTTGTTTGCAAAAGTTATGGCCCCAATTTTTTTTCCAAAAATCATACAAAATACCTACAAAAACCTTTGAAAATTTTAAAAAATATTATGTAGAATCAATGCAACCACACAGTACCTAAGACTTACCAAGCAATTCCTTAGGGTCTATGGTGCTTCTAATATAAATGTTATAGATCTTGTCAACATAAAAAATTACAAAAAAAAAGAGCCTCATTCTTATTATCCCTATATATTTGATTCCTCTCTTAAAAACCAGTTTTTAAATTTTCTCCATTCACTATTTTGAGTAACTCCTTGCTTTAGAGAAATACTTTAATCTTAATATTCTAAGTGGCATAGTTTAGACCATTCAACCAAGGTACATATTGATCTATAACTTTCCTACCAAAATACAAAATATTATATGAATTTTTGAGAAGAAAAAATGCCACCAATGTATATATCTAAAGAAAATTATGCAATTTAAAAAACATTGGCTCCAAATGCTTATGTATGCAAAATTTATGGCCCCAAAAGCTTGTCTAAAAATCACACAAAATACATCTAAAACCTTTGAATTTTTTTAAAAATTATTATTGTACTTATATAAAATGGAAGGATATCACATATTACTATATGAGTGGCTAAGGGGGTCCCAACTATGTGTTGACTCAACATCATACCAAAAAATGAGGTGCTGCCACTTGTCACAATTTGAAATAGGGGGTTGGCAACTAAGTGTTGACTTTACAAGCCACTAGGTAATGTACCACAAAATTGAACTACACCAATTGTCATTCCCTAATTTTCTCTACAATCTATGAACCATGTTGTACCACTTGCCACATTTTGATTCACTCCAAAATCCATGATTTGCCAAGTCTACTATTGACTCTGCACCTATATGATTATTGGGTTCAATGAATTGGTAGAATGTTATTTACCAAATCTATATTTATACTTGTCATGTTGTGATTTTCCTACCATTTTGATTACTTGTACATTGGATCCTACCATGCCAATACTTGTATGAACTACCACATCAAGATTTTCTATGTCAACACTTGTATAGACCACAACATCAACAACCATGTCATCATTGGTATAAATTGCCATATCACCTTCCATGTCAATATTGGGTACTCTATATATTGTCATGCCATCTATTACATCACTATTAAGTATTGTATGACTTCCATGCCATCAACTATACAAAATGATATGTTATCAGGTGTGTGTTGAGGGTGATGTCAAAATTCACCCATAATTATTAAATTAAGATATGAGTTGTAAAAAAAGCAGATGAAAAATATATTAAATTTAGTGCTTTATTCATGCAAATTAATAATTTTAGTTAATTTAAAAATAAATAAAAAACAGCATGCAAAGTGGCATAATAAGAGCTATTTTTTATAAAAATCTAGTTTTTAGATTTTTTAGCTTTTTTATCTTTTTTGAAGCTTTTATGTGGAGCTTTTTTTAAAGTTGATATTTGTGCGCTTTTTTAATTCTAGATCAAAATTTCTGGTTTGGACCAGCAACATAGTTTGCTGAAATTGGAGCTTTTGGCTGAGGATATTTCATCATTTGGCATTTAAAATTGGTTTAGCTTAGTAACTAAACACTCCTGGATCATTTTTGGGTGATATCTATGCTCCATTAATGTTATTTTTGTATTAGATCAGAATTACTTTATTGCTGTTTTTTATCTCTCCACCTCAAGAACTTTCATATGGTATGAGAGCAAAGTTGTGTATGTGATTTAAAAAATTTGCAAGTATATCTACAGTAAGAGAGGATGGATATTTTTGATTCCCAACATACTTTACAAGAGTTTGGATAAAAAATACTTATGGCTATTCATTTGCTATCATGGCAACAAATAGTACATCCTTAAATATACCTACATTCAAAGGAGATAACTTTGAGTACTTGAGAGATCAAATGAGGAAAATATTTTTATGGAAGGGAGTTTGTAAAAGTATATTTCATCCATATAAACCTTCTAAGGATTGGAAATATCTTCCAAAAGATCAAAATAACACATTAGAAGAAGAAGAAAAGAATGATGCTCAAGCTTTCTTCTACTTGCATAGTGCAATAGATCCAAGCATCTACCCAAGGATAGATCATTGTAAGAATGCACATGAGGCATGGATAACCTTGGAGACATCATATCAAGGCTCATAAAAGGTAAGATTATCGAAGCTCTCGATATTAAGAATCAATTTTGAAAATATGAAAATGCATGATGATGAGAATGTGGAGACTATTGTATTAGAGTAAATGATATAGTGCATAGAATGAGAGTGTATGGTGAAGTCATAGAAGATAAAGTAGTAGTAAGAAAATTTTTGAGATCCCTAACTCCAAAGTGGTTGCATATTGTTATTAAACTTGAGGAGTTAAAGATATGGACCAAATCAAGGTTGAAGAGTTAGTGGGTTATTTATTGTCCCATAAGGATAAAATGAAAAATTATTCAAATGAATTAAATCATGCACTAGAGTCCAAAGTATGGGTTTCAAAACCAAATAAAAAACCCACAAATCATAATGTAATTTTTTTTCAAATTTTAGATCAAAAAGGGAAAAACCAATCAAATTTAAAGTGGAAGGGTAAGATGGTCATCACTTATCATTATTGTAAGAGACCAGGTCACATGATAAAAGATTGCAGGAATCTAGCAGCCAAAAATCAAATAAACTAATATGGGGGTGAGAAAAAGGCTTACCAAGATGAGAATAATGATGATCAAATTAATTATTCTCTTTCATGTAATTCAGGTTTAGATGATAAAAAGAATATGTGGTTTCTTAATTCAGGATGTTCTAACCATATGTCATGTTTTAAGGATTATTTTGACAAGATAGATGGTTCATTCAAGAGTCAAGTTCACTTAGGATATGGGAAGGTGATTCATGTCAAAGGGAAAGGGAGCATGCCTATCACCACAAAGCATAGGAAGGATGATATCAAAAATATTATCTACCTCCAAACATGAAGAAAAATCTCATGAGTGTTGGACAACTAGTAGAGAAAGGATTCAAGCTACTTCTTGACAATGGATAATGTTTGATATATGACAAAAATCAAGGTAAAAAATTGATTGGAAAGTCTATTATGTCAAAAAATAGAATGTTTCCATTTAGAATAAATATGTTAAATCAGAATTCTTGCTTTTCTACCATTGAGGAATCAAGCATGTTGTGGCACTCTAGATATGGTCATTTAAATTTTAGAAGTTTGCATGTTCTTTTTAAGAACAAGATGGTTGATGGTCTTCCAAGGATTGAATCCAAATTGAAGGAAGCATGCAAGGCATGTATACTTGGAAAATATCATAGAGAAAGCTTTCTAACTAGAAAATGGAGAGCTACCAAGAAATTGGAATTGGTACGTTCAGATTTATGTGGGTCTATGTCTTATCCTAGCATAGGCAAAAATTTATATTTTATTTCCTTTATTGATGATGCTACCAAAATAATGTGGGTTTTATTTTTGAAGACCAAGGATGGGGTATTCTCAACCTTAAATATATTCAAGGTATTGGCTGAAAAGGAATCAGGTTGTTCTACCAAGGTGTTAAGAACTGATGGATGTGGGGAATTTTGTTCACAAGAATTTCTAGATTTTTTCTTTTTACATGGAATAAAAAGGCATTTTATTGCTCCCTACACACCACAAAAAAATGGTGTTTCAGAGAGAAATAATAGAACAATAATGGAGTCAGCAAGAACCATGTTTGAGAACAAGGAGTTAGAGAGGAATTTTTGGGCTAAAGCAGTGCAAACAACAACCTACATCCTAAATAAAAGTCCCACAATGGCAATGAAAACAAGACACACTATGATGCATGGTATGGTAAGAAGCCCATGGTGGCTCATCTTAGAGTATTTGGTTGTTTAGAATTTATTCATGTAGTGACCCTGGGGTGCACGCACCACTCTTACTCTACTTGCAAATGTGTTTAAACCCAAAAATGAAATGAAAGACCATGAAAAAGCATATAACATGGAAGTAACAAAGATATGTCTCTTTATTTGTATTGAAACCCGGTTACATGTCGGTCCCTCTTAGGGATACCCATTTTGATACAATGAGGTTACAAGTGGGTAAAATGTCCCCTCGCAAAGGGGTGGTGCGCTATCACAAGCTCCCTGGTTCCACACATGGAAATGTATGAGGGCTTACAGATGCCTCCTTCTCCAGGTCTATTCCCTAGAGGGATCCCTTTTTGCTCTCGTATGTTGCAGATTCCGTCCGATGAACCTGTGGCCCTGTAAGCAATGAAACAACAACACACGCTTAGATGTCCGAGAATGCCTCCCCGGATGAGGTTGTTAGTAATGAATATATCAAATGAAAGCAAGTGCAAATTAAACCTATGCTATGAAGTTGAATGAATGAAATGATGCTATGCTAATGATATGCTAAACAAAATAATGAAACTAATGTATAAAACCCTAAGCTAGGCCTACGGGCCACTGTCCAAGACAACGGTCGCTAAAGCGAATCTTGCCCTCTTTGCTTCAAGGCTATGGATCGAAGCTTGTATCCGATGTTGAAATGATGGTTGCTTTGCTCGATATGTTGAATATCCTGTATGTGGGAAACCCTCAAGTGGACTCTCCCTCTCTTTGATCAAAATTCTATCTTGTATCAAGATTGTCTCCTCCTTGGTGCTCTCAGGCTTGCACCTTTTAAAGTGTGTGAAACCCTAGGTCTATGCCCAAGCCCTAGGACTGAATCCCTCATGCGTAGTGAAGGTTAGCATGAGAAGATTTTTGTCTTTTCTATGTTTAAAGACTAGTTAACTGAAATCTAACTACAAACTTGAGTCTCCTATGCAAACTGGTCATTAGCATGATAAGCTTTGTCTTTGTCTATGTTTGAAGGCCAGTTAACTAAAGTCTAAATGCAAACTCAAGTCTCCTATGTGAACTGGCCATGAAAGGGAATGCAAAGTTACTCCCGCTCACCTTTATTGCATGTAGACTACCACTTCCACCCGTGATTGAGCATATTTGTTGGCAAAATGCTTTTTGTGGCTTAGTCGTTATCATCTACAGTGGCTAAGATCTGGCCATTGTCATCTATAGTGGCTAAGGTCTGGCCGCTCTAAGCTTGAGCGGCTAAGGTCTGGCCACTCTAGTCTTGAGCGGCTAGGCTTGGATGGGCTTAAAATGCCCCAGATGAGTGGTGAGAACCACTTTTGATGCTTGGAAAGTCCAAGATTATGTCATATGATCTTATGAATGTGCCTATGTGAGTAGCTCCCCTAAACATGACATATTTTAGGTGTCTACAGATGCCCCTTTTTGTGATGCACTATGTGGAAAACACAACGTTGAGCAAAAATGTAGACTGATCTATTTGTAGGGTGTATGGTGATCAATGGTCTGATCAATGTTGGATGGCCCAATCATGCAAGATGGCATGCACCCTTTGAATCATTGCCTCAATATTCGGAGGACTTAGCTCAATGGCTTGGACATGTTAAATTGCACTCATTCCTCAAACTCAATCGGGTAGCTTCAGCTGCTACAATAGTTTCGATCGGTAGGAGAGCTACTATTGAAGATGTCATGTCTGCTTACATTCCTAGCAAACAAGGGAAATTATGTGATTGTTGTATGCAATGATTCATAGGATGAACATGATTTTGTTATGATCGAGTGATATTTTGTTGATTTTGATTATGATTATTTTGAAAATTTGAACTACCTCTTCACTCAACGAATTGGTGAAGAAATGACAATGAATGAAGCGACAAGTCGCTTGACCAATATGACTTAATCTGGTTCCTTTCTAGCATTTGTTCCTTCAATGGGTGAACCCCCATCCAAGTGTGATTCCAATTGTTTATGATAACCATCCATCCCTATCCCGAGGAGCGGTCCAACCATCAATAGCCTTCTTAGGGAGTTAGGATGAGTGATTCTATTTATGCTCATATTGTATCACTTTGGCTTAGTGTTTTTGATGTCACAAGGGAATGAGGATGATCCTATCATACCCATGGAGCAGTCCGACCATCTTGGTCTTTTTTGGGTTTGAAGTGATACATCATGATTCCAAAATGAATATTTTTGCCCCAAGTAGCCTTATGGTGACTTACTCGTCTTACCGAATTACATGGAGTGCAAGTCGTTGCAATCACTAAGTTGATAGAGTAAGTGACTGGATACGAGGCTTACTCGAGAATTTGTTTTATGTGATTTTTATGTTATTTTGGTCATTATGATGACTAGAAGTCTTCAAAATGTGCTTATCTGAATGTTTTTGTTGCTTCTCATGGAGGGGCTATGGTTGTTTTTATCTAGGATCTCGATCATTGTTAGGTCCAATGGCCACCAAAGGCCTGGTCCTGGCCGCTCTCATCCTGAGCGGCCAAGCGATGTGGGCCACTGACATTAGCAGCGACTAAGGCAATATAAAATTCAATCCTAGGGTTTTGTCTTTTCACTTTGCCAGTTGTCAATTTGCTTTCTTGGGCTCTGAGGTGAAAGTGACTTTTGTGATTTGGAGCATTTCTGTGACTTGGAAGATCATGGCTGCATGGGGTGAAGCATATTTGGGTGGAGGAGCTGGAGCTTCTCGAGTACTCCCTCAACCCTTAACCCTGCTTGTTTATTTTAGTTTTTGGGTAAAACTGAACCACATTAAGTAATCGGTAATTGAACCTCATTAAGCTTGTTGGCAATGAATCAAAACTCGTAGCTAGGCTTAGTTTAGGTTTTTATGTGGTGGGCTTGTCCCCATTTTTTTTTTGCTTTTGTTATATTTTTTTGGTATTTTTTAGCCTAGGGTTGACGCGTCTACCTCATCACCCATCGACCGCTATCGATCAGAGCGGCCAGGAAGGCCTACAACTTGGCCGTTGTCATTGCGATAGCGATTTGAATCCCAATGGTCAAAAAATTTGACCATTGGGGCTTGGCCACTATCAGCTTCAACGATCGATTTTTGGCCACTGTAGGCGACAACGACCAAGAACACTTAGTGAAATTTTTTTTTTTGAAATTTTTGGGTTGATTTATTGATTTTTTTGAAATTTTGACTTGTTTGATTAGGTGCAACTCTATTCTTTACCTAGACTTAGGATAGCCCATAATTATTTGCATCATTTTCATGTTTATTGTGAGTTATGCCTTAGATGCATTGTAGTTATGATTCATTTTATTTTTCTTAGATTCTTACTGCTTGAGCTCGGGACCCGAAGCTCATGAATACACTTCTACCCCTCTTAGATGGTGATGATTGGGCTTGGCTCAAATCCCATGGGCTATAATATGTCACCAGACTACCCACCATTATGGTAGATCATGCCTACCTTATAACTTTGGTCCATCGATGGGACCCTCGGACCAATACCTTCCACTTTCCTACCGATGAGATGACCATCACGTCGAAAGATGTGTATAGGATCTTCCAGATCCCCTTTGATGGAGTGGCCATTGTATCTTCGACCACTAATGATCAGGTTGTTGTTTTCACTCGAGTATTCAGAGGGCGCTCTACGAAGGCTCTCAAGGACACCAAATCTAGGGGAGTGTCCATCTCGCAGTGGTATGAGGAGGGTGTCTTCTCTATGAGGCATGCGGTGTTGTTGATGGTCATCAACAATATCTTGATTCTAGATTGCTCAGGTTTGAGGTTCCTATGGAACCTCTTGGTGATGGTTCAGGACTTGTTGGATAGTGAGGAGCCTATCATCTATGCATGGGGTAGGTCTTTGTTGGCTCAGTGCTATGATGAGTTGTACCACATCCATCGATGAGGTCGCATCAGCATTGCTTGCAGCTTGCTTCTACAGGTTTGGGGATGGGAGCACATCAAGGTAGATCACCCTAGAGGGCTTCCTATCGAGATTACAGTTGTGGAGGAGTGGATGCAGTGCTATACCACTAGATGGGCTCGAGAGTGTGAGCTATGCAAGAGTCATCATCATGCGGGGAGCTTTCCCATTATACTACTACTTTCACTAGGTTGTAGGCTGAGGATGTTATGTGGTACCCATATCATGAGTGCCCGATGTGGGATGATCCAACCAGTTTTACTACTAGGATATGACATGAGCGGTGGCTCCTTGGTCATAAGGTTGTCATCTAAGAGTATTTCTTCTACTCTCAAGTTCTCCATCAATACGGGCTACAGCAAGACGTGCCTCTTATTCCATTTTTGTATAGGCGCCTCGCAGTGGAGAAGGACCTACCCCATGGTAGATTACAGAGCTCTCAGATGAGGAGGATGCCCCAATAGTTGACCCAGGAGTCATTGGGGGTGTTATAGAGGCATACACTCAGTGGTGGGGAGATCGGATGTGGCATGGTACCGACAGCTTAGGTCATGAGGATGATGGTGGGGATGATGGTCAGATCCGATAGGTGTAGAGTCCGAGCCAGGACCGAGGTATGGGGCCAGCCAATAGAGTAGGTGGTAGTGGAGGAGCAGGAGGCTCCTAAGGAGGATGAGGAGGAGTTGGATCCCGAGGAGAGATATTCTCCTCTGAGAGCATAGTTGCATGAGGTCGAGGTCGAGCTCCAGTCGATCCAGATCTAGGTGCAGCAGTGAGATGCTACTATAGCATAATGGGATGCCACCATAGAGTAGCTCATGTAGATACAGGATTTGTAGGCTACTATCGAGGGTGGTACTACTAGGATGCAATTTTTTGTTCCTCCTTCTACACCACAAGGGGATCCAGAGATAGATCCAAGGGTAGAGGTTCTACACCTATAGTTACTATTGGATGAGTATGAGGGGTGGATTCAGGATCATGTTGGTCACATTACCATTCTCTAGATGTAGCTCAAGAGGCATGGGCTTGTCCCTAAGGAGGCACCAGGTGCAGGTGGTTCACAGGTCAATGGGTGATCCACCTCTAGGTAGTCTTCTACCCATCCTAGCCAGAGGACCCAAACTCGGACAGAGAGGCCAGTAGGTTCACACCATTCAACTCGTGACACCACCACAAGGGGAGGTGGCACTAGGGGAGGTGATGTCAAGGGCTCAGCCCCTATATTTGATTGATGGTGCACTTTTGATTCATTTTTGAGGTCAGCTTGACCTACCTGACTATAGCCTATGGGCATTTTTGTACCTTTATGGACCTGATACACACATTTATATGATATATTTGCTTTATGACTCATTATGTGTATCATTTATTGCTTATGTTTTTATCTTATTTTGTTTTATGATGCGATGGATGATGGTATTATGATGAATTGATACATGTATATGTTAGGTGATAGATGATATTTATGATGATGTGGATTTGAGATGGATACTTATGTATGTGTTTATGTAGATGCTTTCATGATTTAATTATTGTGGCATTACGTGATGTATTTCGAGTTGATTTGATGATGGATTTGTGATCCTTTGTATGGATGAATGCAATGATGTGATATTTGATGTGAATGAATGATTTATGACCTATGATTTTTTATGGATGAATGAAAGTTTTTTTGTGGGATGGTGTTTTTGAATTTTGATGAAAGAATGATTTGATCTTTGATGTAAATGGATGATTTATGACCTATGTATTTATGAATGAAATGTTTTTGTTAAATGCATGTTTAATTTTGTTTTAATTTATACATCTAACTCATGCTATGATATGGTGAATGCAGTATGTAATTTAACGTGAATGAACTTGTATGTTTCAATTACTTAAAACATAATGGATGCCTATGCCATGATTTTGAAAATTTAATGGGTGATACCACAAAAAGTATAACAACCATGAATATTTAATAATCATTCTACTCATAAGAATTAATTATTTAAATCCTTCATATGTGCAATGTAATGGTGTGGAATGTATGCATTTTCTGGATAAGCTTCTGTAATTTAAGAGATGTAAAATAGTTAGTGGTCGTTTAGACATCATTTCTGACATATATTCGGTATCTATTTTAATATTATTTTATTAATACCCCCTAATTTATAGAAGCTTATAAAGAAATTTGATGATGTGTTTGATGATATGAATTGTTGCTATGGTAGAAATTTGTTTGCGGGTTTTTCCTGAGACTTCAAACACTCTAGTTACCCTATCAACAATTATGTACTGGTCATACAAGATTTTTGTAAAGCAAGTCTTTCACTCTGTACCCGGATATTCATTCTCTCTATGTGTGCAAATGAATATATTTTTGATAGAACTCAAGCATTTCCTCCGATGTCAGGCGGGATTCTTTCAGCCCATTGCTAAGATCAGGGATTCTCAAGTGTTTTATCTCATCCTTATGTTGGACTTAGTTGGACTATACCACTAGGCAGTTTTGAGTTACCTAAGCTAGCTCATCCACATTCAAACATTGGTCTATACAAATGCCAGGAGCTTTTGTGATAGACATATCATCATGCGTAAGGATTTCTCCTTCCAGTTTTGTGCAATGCTGAGAATTCCAGGGATTCAAGTTCTATTCCCTTTTTTCTTCATTCATTTGGGATACTTGCTCATACTTAGTGATGAAAATCACTGTTTATTTTGACTGATTTTTTTGTTTTCTTTTGAGCAAGGGATTCTTGTAGTGATGATAATCACTATTTATTTTGCTTTTGTTCTTTTGATATTTTGAACTATGACTTTGGGCATTGATGTTTGAATTTTGAAGAATTTGAACTTTCGATTTTGAGATTTGAATTTGGCTTTATTTCGGGATTTTGCTTATTTTTATGAAAGCAAGGGATGTATGTAGTGATGATAATCACTCATTTTTGGGTAAGGCAGAACTTGTCCTTTTGCCAATTCTCAACACCTTTAAACCGGTTGCACAGGGGGATAAGCAAGGAAGTTCCTTTTCACTTTTGGTAACCTAGACCACTTTGTAGTTTTCATCTTTCCCTTGTATCAACTAGGATTTTAGTGTTTCAATTAGTGATGGGATCCTGAATATCCAAGGTACTACAACTAGACCTTGCTCTTCTACTAATCAAAATGGCTTTCTACAAAAGTTGATAAGACCACTAGACATGGTTGAAATAATAGGAAACCTTTGCATATTTCGTATAGCAACATTATTTGGTTGTGTTGAGAAACACAATTACACACATGGATGCATGGATGAGGATAACTTGTATATTGTGATTGAAATACAAATTGTGGCATCGTTTGTAAGATTGTGATCATAACATATGTGAATGCAATGGATATGTATGGATATGCAATTATGTGAATGTAAGATGCAAATGTTTTTTGTATTTTTGCTTTTTCTTTGTTTTTGATTTGACCAAAGGGCTTAAAAAATGCCTTTGGAGATTTTTGTATTTTGATTTTGACCAAGCGGATTGGATACCCTTGGAGCCTTTTTGTGATTTGATTTGACTTGACCAAAGGGCTTTAAGATGCCTTTGGAGTTTTTTTTTTATTTTGACCAAGCGGATTGGATACCCTTGGAGCCTTTTTGTGATTTGATTTGAATGTTTTTATTTTATGACATATTTGAATGTTTTTTATTTTATGACATATTTGAATGTTTTTTATTTTATGACATATTTGAATGTTTTTTATTTTATGACATATTTGAATGTTTTTATTTTATGACATATTTGAATGTTTTTTATTTTATGACATATTTGAATGTTTTTTATTTTATGTATGAAATGCCTTTAGATGAATGATATTGAGAGGTTCAGGCTCTTCAACACCATCCAAAGATGTTAGGTGGTATGCTCCAGGCCAAACTCTCTAAAATTATGTAGGGGCCTATCCAATTTACCATAAATTTGTCTCGCAAATGCGGCGGTAGGTTTGAGTTCTACTGATTTTCTTTGAGCACTAGATCCCCAACTTTGAATTCTCTCAAATGGACTTTACTATTATATGCTCATGCAAGGTGATTCTGATAAACATGGAGATGCTCCAAGGCATTGACCCATCGTTCATCTAGAAGCATTAACTGATCCAAGCGGTCTTGTCACGCTGTGTCATTATCTATGAAGTCCTTTAATGCTATGTGCAAGGTTGGGATTTCTAGTTCTAGGGGCATGATGGCCTCAATGCCATATACAAGTGAAAATGGTGTTGCCCTAGTGGGCATCCGTACACTAGTCCTGTATGCCCATAGTGCCAGAGGCAACTGCAAATGCCAATCCCTATGATTATCTACTACTATTTTCCTCAAGATGGAGACTATTATTTTGTTTGAGGCTTCTGCTTGCCCATTTGCTTGCGGATAATAAGGCATTGAAAAATTGTGCTGAATATGGTATTTGTTCATTAAAGCATGCACATTTTTGTTCTTGAAAGATGGTCCATTATCCGATATAATATTTGAAGGGACCCCAAATCGACTTATGATATTATGGAGTATAAACTCCGCAATCCTTGGTCCAGTTGTCGATGTTAAGGGGATCGCTTCGACCCATTTGGTGAAATACTCAATGGCCATTATGATGAACGTGTGTCGGCCTGAATATGGGGGAGATATCTTCCCAATCAAGTCTAATCCCCATTTTGAGAAGGGCCATGCTACCTGGATGGGTTGCAAGGCTTGCGATGGCAAGTGAGTGAGGTTTGCATGATGTTGACACTTTATGCATTTCTTGACATACTCACAACATTATTTTTCCATAGTGGGCCAATAATAACCCATTCTCAAAATACGCTTAACGATGGCCATGCCACTGAAGTGACCACCACACGTACCATCATGAGCTTGCAAAATTGCCCAAGATGCTTCTTGGGGCTCAAGACAATGAAGGAGCATTCCATCATAACCTCGTCTATAAAGGATCTCTCCTAGAAAAATGTATCTAGTCACATTTTTCTTAAATGTTCATTTTTTAGCCTACGACAGGCCTTGCGGTACTATTCCAAGCTTCAAGAAATCCTGCAATTGGGAAAGCCAATCCTGATAAGCTACTGCTTCTATGGATAAAACTGTATGCTCTCCTTGCGATCTAGCACTTGTGAACACTGATTGGGAAGCAATCCTATGATGAATGGTTGTTCCACATTCCATGGGACTTTGAGATATCAAAGACTCCCAAGGGGCTGTTTGCAAGAAAGCTCTAACTTTGAATGACCAATCCTGATTTGGCTCGGTTTGGATCATATTGACTGACTCTAGGTTGTCAATAACCTCACGTTGTATCACAGAAAATATGAGCACTTTCACATGAACGGTTGTGAAATCAGTGGATGGATTCTGAGGGATTAAGGATCCCAAATATGCCATGGTGTCTACAAATCTATTTGATGTACGAGGGATTGCCTCGATGTCATACCATTCTAACCAGGCTAGGTAAGTGTCAACAAGCTCCTTGTAAGCTTTCAGGAGTGGACACCTACATTGGAATAATCCTTTGACTTGATTCACTATGAGCAAGGAGTCACCAAAGATACTCAATATTTTAATGCCCATTGCAACTGTTGTTTGGAGTCCCAAGATCAAGGCTTCATACTCTATATTATTGTTTGTGCAAGGGAAGTCTAGTTTGAATGATAAGGGCAATGGAGCACCCTACGGTGTGATAAAGACTATCCCTACTCCACCCCCTTGTTCACACTTTGAACCATCAAAGAATAATGCCATTTCTCTTTGTTTCTCAGGTTCTTCAAGTTCTGGTGGGTCTGATAATGTGAAGACCGCATCATCAAGCAATTCTATAGTGAGAGGCTTGCTATCCTTAAGAGGTGCCTCTGCTAACTGATCTGCTATGACTTGTCCCTTGATGGAATTTTGGCTTATGAATTCTAGGTCAAACTCTATCAATAGCATGATCCACTTTGTAGTACGTGTATTGTGATATGTCTTGTTCATCATATACTGCAAAGGATTCTATTTTGATATAACGTAAGTCGTATGGCTCAACATGTAGTGTCACAACTTTTTAGTTGTAAAGACCACTGCTAAGCACAACTTTTCTACATATGCATATCCTAGCTCATAGCTTACCAATGTGTGACTAATGTAATATATGACTTGCTCTTTGTCTTGCACATTCTTTTGGGCTAGCATGGTGCCCAAAGAAAAATTAGTAGTTGATATGTATAGCAAAAATGGTACATCTGGCCTTGGTGGAGCTAGCACTAGCGGCATTGCTAGGTATGTTTTGATCTCTACAAAGGCTTGTTGGCACTCTTCATCCCAATGAAATGGGACATCTTTGCGTAGCAACTGATTCATGGGTCGACACTTGTCTGAAAATTGTGCGATGAACCATTTGATGGATGCTACCTTGCCTTGTAGGCTTCTTAATTCCCTAATGTTGGTAGGGGCAGCCATCTCCATTATGGCTTCTACTTTTTCTGGATCGACTTCAATGCCTCTCATGGAAACAATGAACCCTAAGAGCTTTCCAGAAGTTACGCCAAACACGCACTTCTTAGGATTCAATCTGACGTTGTGCTCTATGAGGTGATCAAAAACTTTTGTAAGGATCTCGACGTGCTCTTGTCATATCAATGATTTGGCCAGCAAGTCATCCATGTAGTCTTCCAAGATTGTGTGCATGTAATCATGAAATATGTATGTCATGGCCCATTGGTATGTGGCACCAACATTCTTGAGACCGAATGGCATCACTTTGTAACAGAAAGTTCCCCATGGAGTGATGAAAGTAGTCTTATGCTGGTCTTCAGGTTTTATTCGGATTTGATTGTATCCAGAAAACCCATCCATTAGGGATAGCATCTCATGACCTACAGTGGCATCAACAAGAGCATCTATGTTTGGCAATGGGAATGAATCCTTCGAAGTTGCCCTATTTAAGTCCCTAAAATCTGTGCAAATGTGGACTCTTCCATCTGGTTTTCCTATGGGAACCATGTTCGATACCCACTCAGGATAGTCGATAGGAACTATGAAAACTGCATCCATTAGTTTTTGCAATTCGTTCTTTACCATCAAAGCGATGGTGGGATGCATCTTCCTCAATTTTTTCTTGACTGGCTTCTTTAGGGGATCCAATGAAAGGTTGTGAACAACTAACTTTGGATCTATCCCAGGCATATCCTTGTAAGTCCAAGCAAATAAATTTGGCCTCTCTTTAAGGAGAGGAATTATGATGGCTTGTTCCTCTGGAGATAGACTTTCTCCGAACTTGACTTTCTTTGGTTGAGTAGGATCATTGCTAATGTCCACTTTGAAAGTCACTTCTATAGCCATACGTGACCCATCCTCCAACTGGTGGGGCATGGGTATCAAGTGAATGTCATCGATGGGATTTATAGGTCCTACTGACTCAGGATCCAAACCAGCATGGAACACATCATATGCACAACCTGATGCAAAATGGAATGGTTGTAACATCTCTTCATTAGGGAAAATATCTTCAGGCTCTATTGGTGAATTAGCATGATCCCAATCAATAGCCTACGTGTCGAGACACAAAGGTTTAGTGGGATCTACTGGGTTATGAAGTGGAGTGGTCAAATCAATGGAGATTGTATTGATGGATGGGATGAAATCTCCAGGACCACATGGGTGAAATCTTATCTCTGAGGTTTCCCTTCCATGCTCACGATGAGGCTCTAGAGGAATGGGAATCTCTAGATCTAGTCCATGAGCTGGTCGGATAATAGGATCATTAGGCTCTAAGAGCTCCCTGAATGTAGGTGGAGGGGGATTGACCATGCGATGAATGACATTCAAGTCAACTGGTCTCCCCAAAAACTGCAAGCCAGGGTCTATGGCATGAAGTACTACTTCTCTTTCCACCAACATATTGACTTGTCATAAATGGTGAGGCCCAAGATAGGCCATCTCAGTCTCATCCTCAAAATCGTCATCACTTATCCAGAAGCCATTAGCATTAGTATGTGGTCCCAAGGTGAGGGGCTCATGTCTTGGCCCTAAGTAAGCCATCTCTATTTCATCCTCATATTCTTCATCACTTATGAAGAATCCATTTGCATTAGTATGTTGCCCCAAGTCATGGGGCCATTGCCTTGCCCCTAAGTAGGCTCTCTCTATTGAGTCCTCTGACTCATAGTCACTTTCATCCGATATGTATCCACTCTCATGGTGTCTGGACCAGGTAAAGCTTTGTAAATAGTGAGGCTCATGATAGGCCAAGCCCTCTTGTGCTTCATCATCACTTGCCACATATGCATTTTCTTCTTGCTCATCATCCCATGAGTTGTAACCTATTGGGGTGACATCAATTGTGGATCTTGGATGATAAGTCTCGGGAGGTGGTATGCTTGCCATAGCCACTTGTCTATTGCTCAGATATCTTGCACTTGGTGGATGATAAGGAATAAAATTGATGTCTTCTCCTAACCCCAAGGTTAATCTATCTAATGCTACTGCTAGAGGGTCATCTCGACCTCTGATGTGATATCCTAACCCAAATATATCATATGGGAGTTGGTATTGTGGCTCGAATGGCCGCCTATGCCCCTACTCATATATACCAAGGCCATAACCATGCCAATGGCAATGCTCAAAATAGGTTAGAGCAAACTCAGGATTAGAGAGGTAGCGAACATTAATAGTGAATAGCTCATCATTGTCCTCATCTATATCCATAGATTTATGGGTGCAATCTAGGCCAACGTAGATGAAGTTTGTCTGGTTGGGAGGGATTCCAAGTGGAACCACTGTTCCCACTGGTGGTCTTAGATATTTTGGCCATCCCATGTCCTATGTAGATTCTATGATAGGTGTAAAAGTTATGTTCTACACAAGATACTCTCCTATCCCTATGCTTGCCAAGTGTATAGTTGCATGTGAGGTGGATGACCCCATGGATGACACTGGTGAAGCGGGGTGGTAGTCATCATCTTCGACTTGGTCTTGGTGATCTTCTTCCTCCATGGGAGTTGGACTCTCTTCAATAGCTATGGTTAGCATTTCCTTGAGTTTGTTTTTCTCAACCATAGGTGCCTTTAGCTTCTGATCATTCTTTGGTTTAGGCATTGATGGTTTACTAGAAGCATTAGTTGCTTTGTGTGCAAGATGAGGTGTTGATGCAGATGGGTCCTTTTGTGCCCCTTTGTCTTTGTTATCCAGTTGAATATTTGGAGATGAAGGTCCTACCGACAAGTGGGCCGAAGGAATCACAAATTCTCCTGGACAATCCACCTGGTGAACATACTTGAATGGCTCTTCATCGGCCAGCACCATGTAGACTTTGTTATCATGCACATACTTGACACATTGGTGTAAGATCGAAGGAACACATCTCATGTCCCTTATCCAAGGTCTCCCTAGGAGGATGTTGTATTGCATGGCCCCTTCCAAGACATGACACATCACGGGGATGGTCTTATGCCCCACCTTGATAGGTAGGACTATCATTCCCATAGTATTGCATAAAGCATCATTGAAAGCTCTTAATGTATAGGCTCCCAAAATGATATTGGACTTGGGGATCTTAAGGTGTTCTATTGTTGTTGTTGTGATGATGTTGATTGATGAACCTGTATCGATCAAGACCCGCTTAAATGGTAAATCATTAACTGATGCCATGATGTGCAGTGGAGGGTCTGGTAAGGTAGTAGATACTATCTTAATCTCATAATCGTAGAATCGGATTACAGGTTCCTGGCATTCTTGTACTTGTCCCACAAAATGGGTGAATGCATTCGGATCTTGTGGTTGGAGCTCTATTGACCTTAAAATCTCCATCAAGGTCTCCCTGTGCTTTGGGGACTATTGTATGAGCTCATAAATGGATAGCTTAGCCGGAGTCATTTGTAAGTTTTGCTCAAGTCTACTCCGGATGGTTACCACAGGTCGGGTTGGTGGACCTGGAAGGTTGTCTTGCCCCTGCCTCTACCTAGGTGCAGCTGGGACGTTGATGGGAGCTGTGGGAGGTTGTGGTTGACCATACCATCTAGTCCTGGTTGCTATATTGACAATTTCAACCATCCCAACACACCCATGGGTAGGCGTATCAATTCGGACCTGATTGACTTGTGCACCTTGCCCTCTAGGGACCTCATGGTTTGGTAGCGGGTTTTTGTAGATGCCCATATCTCTATTGTCAGGGGCCAGTGGGTTGTCCACTTTAAGTTCTCCCGCCTCAATCATGTTTTGCACCTGATGTTTGAAACCAACACAAACTTTGATATTATGCCCGGTATCCTGTGATACGGGTAGAATTGATCTTCCCTATATCCTTTTGGCTTAGGATGGTTGGGATCTATAAGAGGTATATCAGGGAATCTGATCTTTCCCACCTCGCTCAATTGATTGAAGATTGATTGCATTGATTCTGTCAATGGTGTAAAATAACGAGGGGGTTTGCATTCTTTGTTTTGACCCTGATTGTTCTTTTGATCATAGTTGGCTGGTGGGGGTTGTGCTTGATAATTCTGGGGCTGTTGTGCAGCCCTATCCTTAGGCGTAGCCAATACCACTTGATTAACTGGGGTAGGGTTTGCCTGCTTCTGCTTATATTTGCCATTCTTGTCATTTTTGCTCCACTCCTTCTTGGTCCAGAGTTTTATGGTTCCCTCATCTACTTTGATGTCCTCAATGAGTTTGGCTTGTGCCAAAGATTCCTCAAATGAGGGGTATTTTTGTAGTTGTAGCAAGAGGGAAATGTGTTTGGAACAACTCTTGGTGAACATCCGGATGATTTCTTCTGTGGGAATGGAGAATGATAATTTTGCCATGATTTTTCTCCATCTATTCCCGTAATCCATTACTGGCTCATCATCATAATGTTTTAGATTGGCCAGGTCTAAAAGGTTCACTCTCCTCTTAGCACCAAAAGAGAAACGCTTTAGAAAAGCGTTCACTAGTTGTTCAAAATTTGATATGCTATGCTTGGGCAATTGGTTGAACCATTGGGTGGTTGCGCCCAAAAATGTCATGATGAATATCCTTAGCATAAGAGCATCATTGTATTCAATATGAAAACATGCATTGATGAAGTTGGTGACATGCTCTTGTGCATCTTCTTCACCTTTAAACTTCTCTAGCCTAGGCATCTCAAAGTGCTTAGGATAGGGAGGGCTAGGAACTGATGGACACAATGGTTGGTTGTGTATTTTGTTCAATGTTGGTTGGCTCCCAGTAGCCTCTTGTTTCTCAAAGGCTTTCATCTTCTTAGCAAGCTCTCGAAATGCCTTTGAAGCGAGGATTTCCTCCTCTTGCAGACCCCCCATGGTGGTGGTGGAGGTAACACTCTATCCATTTGATTGGCTCTATTTTCTTCCCTTCTACGAGGGGATTCAAGATGTGCCTGATCCGGCTCTATTAAGTTTACCCTTTCCCCCTCAGTTGGGTTCCTCTCATGATTTGGAGGGTGAACTTTCTTGTCTAATGTGCTCCTCTCTTGGTGAGTCAGCATGTTGATCTCTTTGATGATCACTTCCACTTGTTTGTTGGTTGTTGTGAGCTAGCTACTCAGCTTGCTCTCTCAAACATTGCTCATGTTGGTGCAACAACCATTCTCTTTGTTATCGCACCTAATAGAAATAGTTTTACCTCCAAATGTTACCCATCCATCATCCCATATTCCGCTTACTTATTCCACAAGAACACGTGGACCCACCTGGTAATCCACTTTGAGCCCCACATAAGCCAAGAAATGTAACATATGTACATACTTAAAAAAAAAACAAAACAAAAAAACAAAAAAAAACAACAAAATAAAATAAATGCATTGCTCATGTTAATGCCATGTCTATTACAAATATAACACCATTCAACATTGTTTTAGCTCCAATAATTCCATTCATTCATCCATCCAAGTCACCCTTCCTTCCACTAAGTCAAATATGAATCCTATCAACTTATTCACCCTGCTCCATAATCCATACGATCCGGCTAGGCCAATTCCAATTGACATTAGCCTTATTGACTTGGACCAGATTTCTTCCCCACCCTACTTTTTGAAGTTCATCCTATTCAAGGAATTGCTAAGGGCTTCGGCCTACTACATTCCTCCATTACCACCTTCACCCTCATCACCATCCGCCAATGGTACCAAGGTATTTCAGGTAGAGTTAGGCAATGATAGGCAAGATAAATTAGATGACACCCTAGACTATCCTGACTGGCTCTCAGGACTAGTACCCATTTGCAAGCTTAATGGGGCAATACACGTTTGCATTGATTTTTGAGACTGGTCTTAGCTCTTCCTTGTCTGGGGTCCTCTTCTACGCATGACTATATATATGTATATATACATGGGTAAAAAAAACATATTAAAAGAAAAAATTCTGCATAGGCATGTTTTCATGCACTTTTCACACTTACATGCATACATATAGACACACATTTTATTTACGCTTGCATATAGATATTCATAATTGCATTCATATTCATACATCATACAAATTGCATTCATCCTATCCCATGTTCAATGATATGGCATAGTAATTATGATATGGTCATAAATAAAAAGTCAAGTTATAACAATTGGGGGTACCTAGTTTAAAGAAACAATGCAATCTTCACAAAAGTCATATGTCAACCACATCACATGCCAAAATCATAAAAGCCTAGATTTTCAGTCACTCAACCATTACTAGTATAGCAAGCAACCTCCAAACGGATGTTTGATTTTCTTTGGGACCAATAACACACTTTACACACTAAGAAATTCTTGAGCATTGTTGATTGATCTTGAATACAATCTTGAACCAATCACATTCCATCACATATTAAAAAAATTATGAGCAAATAAGGGTTCGTACCATACTTGGGTAGTACCTTTGGTGAAAAGGAGATACCCTCGCTTGTACCATGATGCAACATAGTCCAAAAATAGTGGTTTTCACCACTACCAACATTGCTCCAAACATAAACATGAAACCATAGGGTAGTAAGGATAGGGTCAAAATTCTCATCACACTTCAGTTTAGAATCCGATTCCCAAAAGCTCTATAAAAAGTTAACAAGTTCAATTCCCCCACCCTTGATAACTAAAGTCATAAGGATTCGTACTACACACCCCTAACAAGGGTGGGTAGTCATCCCCAAGGTATAAAATATCAATCCCATTGGACTATGGAGTGAATATCCATTGAGGTTATAGATGCTTGACTGGTAGTGGAGTAATCTCATGTGAGGCGCCATGTCTCTCCTTCAAAAAGAGAGATATCTGAACGCACATAAGGACAGGCTAGTTTCAATTCATATCCATAATAGTTCAGGCCTAAATATACTCAGTTAATAAACTGCATGTGTACACACACTGGTGCTTGATTGGATAGGGTCATTGTCATGCTCAAGACTTGGTAACTAAACCTCACTCGCACACACATTGGTCCTAAAGAAAGTTATACAACTTAATGATTTTGATGAAACTAGTATGTTTGAGTCTTTGAAAACCTTTCAGTCTTCCATATCAACATCCATATCTTCTTCCATGTCAAAACCCATGTCTTCATTAAAAATTAAGTTGTAAAAATGCCAACAAATTTGGTACCCCCGATTGCTAAACAATGGACAACAAAAATGGTCAATAAAATTTATGAACTGTAAAAGATCATTTGAATAACATGCATTCCTATCATATAGTTTAGATTCATTTACTTGCATTAATCATCCATAACGTATCATCATTGGCTTCCATTAATAACACATCATATAGCTTACATTTCCATCATTAGCTTGCATTAATCATCCATAAAACATTCCATTTAAATATTTTCATAAAACATGCATCAAACATTCATAAAAATTACATGCACACAAAATATAACACACAAATAAAATCCATGTATATATATAAGTGTCGTATATACAATAAAGCACCAAGAAGGCTACAAAAGGGAGCACCAAGGCTCACATATACAAAATAGTGCATCTAAGAACTAAGGCTAACATCCATGAGAGGACTCCTGAGACCTAGTAGGATCCCTAGTAGGAGCCCTAGGCCTAGTAATATGCCTAGACTCTGTATGCCTAGATGACTCAGCCATAGAAGAAGAGGGAGGATTTGACAATGTAATATGGTGTTGCATACACACATCCTCCAAGGAATGTACGTATGCCTCACTGGCCCATAGACGTCGCAATTCCATCTGATATCGATGCTCCTTTGCCAATATCTCTGCCTAAAGCCAGGTGACCATCGCCTGATTACTAGCCATAGTCATCGCCTGATATGCCTCCAACCGAGCTATGGTAGCCAAAGACTCCCTATGAGTCTCAAGCATGGTCTCACACTCCTCGCGAAGCTGCTCCAACTCTGATCGTAACCTTGCCCAACATTGAAGGAGGAAGCTGCACCTAATACCCTTCCTCTACCTTCAAATCACCTCATACAAATCCTAGTACAACTGCACCAATAAGGAAGGCACCATGCATACACCTAGGGATCCCTCAGCAGATCACCCACCAACCCCAATAGGTTCCATGGGAACCTACAACCAGTGTTATTGGGTAACACTATGTTCACTAACATGAACATGATCAAGGATGGGAGTGCATCCAACTCCTTCACCTTGTACATGCTCAAATAACATATACCTCCATCTCCCATACTGGCCTCCCCCCACCTTCTTCCCTTCTATCGGCACCTTGATAATGCAGTATACATACTCAAGAATAATGGTAGCCTCCCTAGTCAATAGCTGGAATGTCCCCCTATTCGAGTCCCATATCTCTATCAAAACCAAGAGATACCCCTCGTTAGCCCTCACCACATCTAGCCTCACCACACCCTCTAGGCCCACCTTCCCCAATAGCTCCCAGTAATCAATCATCAACTTCTTCTTCATCCCAAGTATGAGAGGAGGTTCTATATCCTGCAACTACAACAACAAACAAATAGATTAATACTATTACAAAAAAATAATAATAAACAATATATACGTAACAAAAGTGTTTTTAAACATTACCAAGGTAAATGGTGCCTCAGCTCCGCCAGCAGTATTCGATCCCTCTGTCGCCATAGCTTCCATGTAAATTCTCACTAGCCTCACTAAGCTCACAAATCCACTCCACTCCTCAGACATAGCTCCTCAAAGTCAACAACGCACAAATGAGCTTAACGGTTCACTTAGAAAGCTCTTTATAGGTTTCCTTGGTGCATTCAGACATAGAATTATGCCTGCAAACTATAGGTACAGGTGCATGCTTGTAGTCGCACTCAGGCGCACATGGGCACCTGCAAAATACACCAGGTGCAGCCGCATGCCTAGAATTAGAAGAGCATGAGGATAAAATCCCTCAAAATGGTAGCTTACCCACTTAAAATTTCATCAAATTTCATCGACACATCATACACATCATAAAATCAGGTTTTGTAAAACCAGAAATCGTTTTGTATGCATAATTTTCTAGAATGACTCAAATATTAAAAATCCACAAATCAAGACACAAATGCAGCAAAATGATCCAAATTTTCACAAAACTAACATCTGATCATTCTACATCATATTCTTCATCATCCCACAAAGTTTCATGAAAATTCAAGCTCATTTAATCAATAAACATCTCGGTTATGTGCAAATTGGAAAGCTAAAAGAAGCACAAACTGCAAATCCTACATCAAATAACTCCCCATTTTGTGAAAGCACAACATTCATTCATCAAGCATTCTTCCATCATCATCTTTCATTTTGTCAATCATTTCATCCATAATTTGTCCAGTTCATTCAAGCGAACCTCGTATCTAGTAAGTTATTCTATAAACTTGGCGATTGCAACGATAATAATCCATGCAATTCGGTAAGATGAATAATCTACAATAAGGACACTTGACCATGATCATAATCAATTATCTCATCATAAAAAATCATAATCACATTTGGCACCTCACATTTTGAGTACAACCTTGCCAAGAACAATTTTCTCACAAGCAGTCATTGATGTCCTTTTTCGTGGGGTACAAAAACATGGATAATCAAATTTACAAACACTCATTCATTTGACAATAGTCAAAATATAGGATATACCGGTAGACTAACTAGTTCCATCATGTAATTGGCAAAGAAATTTCCACTGTCACTACCCCACACCTACATTGACTTAGTTAGCATATATATTCATATTTTACATACTCAATGATGCCATTGCGGCAACTTATTCAACATCATCGAATCATCCCAAAGTTTGGGGAAACCACATTACATTATGATTCTCCCATGACAAGATACATCTCACATGATCATAACATCTACACTAGACAAATCCCCCTCTCAACCGTTGGGGAAAAAATGGTACCACAATCACATGGTATTATACACCAACCCCCATCCCACCATTGGGGTAAAAATAGTATCACATTTTACATCATTTATATTGTCCACAATAACATGGTATTATACACCAACCTCTTTTCCACTGTTGAGGCAAAAACGGTATCACATTTACATTTCATATAATTCATTCATCAATTGCACAAATTTCACTACAATATTTCATTTTTCAATTGGCTTGCGAGATGCATTCATAACTCATTCGCCAACTGAGGGCGTAAGCTACAAAAATTCCAAAAATTCTTTATTTTTTTGTCTTCAATATCAGTGCGTAAATCCAACGACAGAGAGAAGCTACCTCTATACCCGTAGCCCAAGCAAGTGTCTCGTATTTTTGCACCATATTGTGTTTTACGCAACATGGTACAAAAATGGGCATCTGTAGACACCAAATTATAGCCACTAATCCTCCATCCTAACCATCCCACCACCCACTTGTCCACCATACACCTTCTCGCCAATTATTTGGCCCAATTCCACCTTTCCCACCATCCATTTCACCACTTTAGCCCTTTCTCGCCATTTCCTAACCCAATTGGGATTATTTTAATATTATTTTATATTTAATATAATATTTTATATTATATTATAATATATTTATTATAAAATATATATTTATAAACTCAATTAACCACATTCTCCATCGTCCATCTTCATTAGTCCATGCCACATCTAAAAAGTAATCTCAACCTTAGGATCTAATTTAATCTTGGCCACACGATCAAAAGTGTAAGGCTAAAACCCTAAGAAAACCCTAGGTTAAATTATAAATAAGAGAATTTGTAAATACCCAAACCTTAGAACCTTGATATTAGAAATTGTACCTTGGAGGAGTCATTGTTGAAACCCTAGCGAACTGGAGAGAGATAGAGTTTGAAGATTTAAAAACCTAGCTAGTCAACAAGACTTCTACTATTTCGGCCATCCCCTATTCATCCTCCATTGCTATCACAGCTCCCATCCATATGCCGCATTTATCACCACCCCCTCAATATGCTTTTGCAGATTTACCCTTACCCATAGGCACCCTCTTGAGCTTGCCAAGCTCGTTGCAAAGCCTGCGAAGCTCACTACAGAGCCTGCGAAGCTCACTGTAGAGCTTTCCAGGCACTCACTAGAGCCTATTGTATCATAGGCTTACTCCAAGCCTACGAAGCTCGTAATAGAGCCTACCAAGTGTGTGGTCGAGCTTGATGTAACCACAAAAATGTGAATCTGAGCCTACTACACCACGCCAACTGCAACAACAAAATGAAAGCAAGGTATATATTTATTGGTTTTATTCTATTACATGATTTGTAGATTTCGGATGCCATTTGATCCATTCTTAGTTATGGTTTACTGATGTCTAAGGGCCTCACACTGTGGAGCCCTCATAGGTGTTATTAACCCCTTTCTCTATTTTTTTGTGTATGCAGATCTACAAATTTCACATATTATTGAATGGCTGTTGAAGTTGGAGTGGCCCGCCATAATATACCTGAAGCCCACTCACCCCGTTGGAAGCAAGGACACATCAATATTAAGACACTTCATTGTTATAGTTAGGGTTTCGGAGAACCCTAGCATTTTTTTGTAAATCATTGTATCAAATACTCTCATTGAGGACAAATTGTATCAAAGGAGTTTATTGGCTCCCCCTGTTTTATCGAATATATCCATTTGTGCAATCTTGTATTTCATTGTGTTATTTGATTTCCTTATTTTATTTAAGTGTCATGTTCTTGTATTCACACAAAGGTAAACAAATAGAGCAAGAATAAAAAAAAATATGAGTTGATCTTGAGGGAGAGCTTATTTATTCTCTTAAAATTTTAAAGAAGGTAAGAAAGCAAAACTCCCAAATTGAGATTCATTTTCAAGAATGTTATAAATAGAGAGGAAAGCTTATAGACGATCTAAACAAATAAATGGCTAAGATAAAGAAGTTCAAGGATAAGTTAGAAGCAAAGGTCTTAGAATGTGAAAGGTTAGAACAAGAAGTAGCTCTACTAAGGGAAGATTTAGAAAAGTCCAAGGATAAGCTACACAAGTTTGGAAAGAGTTCAAATATTGTAGATAATATGATCAAGGTATAAATAAGGTCAACAAAAAAAATGGGTATTGGTTTTGAATAGGCTCAAAAGAAACAAGAAGAAGAGTCAACCTCAAGTTCTAAAGAAGAAACTTTAGAAGAAGAAAGTGTAAGAGAAAGTGAGACTTTTAAGGATGATTTGGACAACAGAAAGTTCAACAAGGAAATGAACAATGCACAAAGAAGAAATAGATGGAATAGGAACCAACACAGGGTAAAAGATACTAAGAGACCAATGAGGTCAAGGTAAGGAAATTTCAATGGACAATGTTTCTCATGTCACATATTTGGGCACATGGCTTCACAGTGTAGGACACATGAAATATAAGAGTATGGGGAATTCATAAACATGCAGCTTTTTCATGGGTATTGCTACTCATGTAATCAGTTTGGTCACAAGGCAATGAATTACAAGGTACATGATAAGAACAAAGATGGCTTCACTAGGAGAAACCCAAGATATTTGCACCTCCAAGGAATAATAATATTAAGTGTTATAAGTGCAGTAATGATGGATATACAACAAAGTGGTGTAGAGCAGACATTCTAGAATCAAGCATGAAAAAGAATAGGAACAAGAACAAAAACATGGATAGGAATAAGAACATAGACATGAATAGTCAAAGGAATAAGAAGGGTCATATAAGAAGGAAAGAGGACAAAAGTAAAGAACAGTGCTTGCTGGGAGTAGAAATACTTCCACCCTAGAATTGACCACCTCAAGAGGATGTGGGGGAGGGGCTAAGCTAAGAGACTCATTCTTAGCCTTGATCCCCAAAGGTGACCCTTTACCATTGATGTCAAAGGGAGAGATATTTGGTTTAAGGAGAGAGCACTGAGTCAGGGGGAGCAGAACACAAAAAGGTCAAGTTTTGGTAAAAAGAATTTGGGTTGCCATCAATGACAAAGGGGAAGATTGTTGGACATTTTGAGTAAATGAAGTTGTCATTAATGTCAAGAAGGAATGGTCATTAATATCGAATGTTAGTTTTAGTGAGAAGTGTAATTCCGCAATCAATGCAGAAAGAAGAGCCCGCTTTCAGTTGATGAAAACCCGGTTCCAAGAAGTCACATGTGGTCCAAAGTATAAAGAAGGAGCCCAAATAAATAATATTATAAAGGGGAGTTTAAAATTAATTATAAATTAATTAATATAATTTTATTATAAATTAATTTACTTAACTTATAAGTTATTTAAATTAATTATTAATTAATTTTAATATTAATTATAAGTTATTTTATGCTAATTTTAATAACCCTAAGGTGGGTTATAAAGTCGCAATTCAAAAATTCAAATTGGACATCAAGCATCGACGTGGGGAGTAAAGTAACCAAGTGTGTATAAAAGGGGGATTTCCCCACCTTAGAAAAACTCCTTCATGCCTTTGATTTTAATCTCCATGCTTGCAAAAAAAGTGCAAATTATTCTATGCAATCAAGAGGATTTTTTTTTTTTAAGTGTTATTAAGGGAAGGTTTTTCATTCACCAAGGAAGGACCTTGGTCACCAAGCGTTTGCTAGCACAATTGGCAACCTCGATGCAGGTAAGGCGTGAGGGTAGCAATCGACACAGATTTGAATCCGCGATAGAGTTTTTTTTATTTTGTTTGGAGTTTATGGTGGACGTTGGTTGAAAGGGAAGGAAGTCTTCCTTCCTTCACGTGGGTGCCTCTAGCCCATGCGGTGGGCACCAAAGTGCTAAGGCGCTTGGTTCTTTAGGAGACAACAGTTTGAATCACACCGAAACCCTTTTTGGGTAGAAGACTAAGGTATGCAATTTTTTGGCACCAAAATTTTCAAAGGGAATTAGTTGAGTTATTAAAAATTAATTTTTGCATAAATTTATTTGGTTTGTAAGGTGTAAGGGGAGTTATAAAGAGGATGCAAAATAATATTTTTGTGATATTTTCTTGGGTGCTTGAAAAGGATAATAAGGAGTTTAAGGAAATTCTTTAAGGTTTTGTGGTGTTGGATATTATTTTAAGATGGAGATTATAAGGTGTATCCAAATAATTATATTTCATGTATTATTGGATGGGTGTTAATTCCAAGGAGCAATAAGGTATAATTGATATTTGATTATTTTTGTTTCTAGAAATATTTAAGAAAGTGTTAAGAGTGATATTTGTCATCTAATCATTGAAATTGGAAAGAAGGGAATTGTGATTGATACAGGTTGTTCTAAGGGCACTTCTACATTAAACAAAAGGTATGGGCACATCTTCCTATTAAGTGATTGTTGAATGTTGTGAATTCAAATTTGGATTGAAAAGTATTGTTTGGTAAGCATTGTTGAGTGTGATTTGAATTAATGCTTCAAGGTTTTTTGGAATAAATAATTGTTGATAAAACTTTGTTTGATAAGCATTGTTGTTGAAGTGATTAGTTGAGTGAACTTGAACTTGGGTTTTCAAATAACATGTGTATCATTTTTATGTGAGATTTATTGATAAGAATTATTAGAAACATTTGAGTGAGTGCTCATATACTTGGACTAGGTTTTGTAAGCAAAGATTAATTCATTGAGTGATTGGTTGAGTAGAGTTGGTTGAGCCTAGTCAAGTGGATGTGTTGATGTGATAGTTCAAGTTCTATAAAAAAAATTGTTCTACATTCTAAATTGATTCGGGAAAGAGGTTGAGTATTTGTGAATGTAAAACATATTGATTCTCTAACAATTCTCTATATGTTTCTATGATAAAAAAGAATGAGTGAAAGTGATTGAGCATTGAAGTGAATGTGAAGCATATTGAGTCTCTAACAATTCTCTATATATTTCTAAAAGAGTTATTGAAAGTGATTAAGCATTGTGATGAATGTGAAGCATATTGAGTCTCTAACAATTCTATTTATATTTCTATGATATTGGACAAGTTCTAGTGTGGACTTGTTGAGTATATTTAAGGCAAGTCTTGAGAAGACTTGTGGATAGATTTGCTGAGTAGATTGGACAAGTTCTAGTGAGGACTTGTTGAGAGCAAATTGGACAAGTCCTTGAGAGGACTTATGGACATATTAGCATGATATTTTGTGGAAGCTTACAAGGTAGATTTTAGATAATTCTTTGAGAAGACTTGTGAGCAGAGTTGATTGATTTATTTGCTCAAACCTTGAGTTAAGGTTTGGGGTAGATCTAGTAGTGTTGATTTGTGATTGGATCAAGATTTGTGTTAAGGCTTGAGGATAGATATTGAGGATAGATTTGTACTAGACCAAAGGACTGTGTTTAGTACATATGAGAGGACATATATTGAGGATAGATTTGTGCTAGACCAAAGGACTATGTTTTTCAATGGTTATACCACACATATAGGTGAACTATCCCTCACCAAAGGGAATCACCTCCTCTCCATACTATCCATGAAGACTAGTAATTTGGAGAATACCATTAAAGTTAGATGATACACCACCCTGGTGGCCATCCAATTCATGGGCTTTATTATTATCCTTATCTCCATGATGAGGTAGCCATTAATCATTATTTCTCATGATAACTTACTTAAACTTTGGGATATCCATCTTAAGCACCATTATATTGTAAGGTGTGGAAGTTTTGTATGTTGTCTTCCCAAGTGTGTTGTCTATTTGATTCATGGTTAACCTTATATTTTATTGGTACATACAATAGTTTGACACAAATTGCCACTCTCAAATTTTTATTATACACTATTCAATTAAAGAAAGACAAGTATTTCCATTCATCATCCATAAGCCTTACAATTTGCAATAAAAAATAATCAAAAGTACTTTTGCTTACACTATCAATTCCATTCTAATGGCATGCATACATATCCTATAAATATATGAGGTGAATACTATATTATTAGGCCTTAATTCCAACTATACATGAGCTTATACAAAAATTACATCAAATAGTACAAAGTCTTGGTGAAATAAACATTACTTATTCTTGTCATTTATAATTACAATAGACTTTAATTAAGTGCACATTATAATGGTCTTCAGTGGTTTGGTACAAGTCTTCTCTGGTTTTCTTGGTCTTCCTCAGTGTGAGAGATTATGGTGAAGGGATCAGGACAACTCGGATGCATGTATGACAAATTCAAATCAAGCAAACCATGCTTAACTATTTTGTATGCTACCATACATCATTCATTTGTCATAATATTTCATATTTCATTTCATAAATAATGATAGGCATGAATTTCCATAATTCAACCATCATTAATAAATTTTACTACATGGATTATTTTCTAATCCCTTCCATCATAAATGCCCTATAATGAACATATGGAAGAGTCACATACATCTTCCAAGAATGGACACCAATCCATCCTTTTTAAAACTAGAAAGTTCACATTACTTTATTTTACAAAATTCCTATTAGAACATAGGATAGTTTACTATCTATTTATACTCATTCTCAAAACATTATGCATCGTCTGTAATTTTCACTAACTTATTATTCAAATTGATCTCAAATACTATTTAATTTCCCTTATATATAAATCGTTCAATTTTATAAAAAAAAACACTATTATCTACAAAAAATAAGAACATTAGATCATTCTCTAACACATTTAAAATTCACTTAAATATCTAGTTTTAAAAGTCATGCTTAAGAAAATACTTTTATCATACCACATAATAAGATATTTTAATCATTCCAATATAATAACCCCTTCTTTAAAACACATGGTACAACACCACGTAATTTAATTCACATCTCCCTATAACATACTTATACACTAAAAAGGCTTAGGAGTTAATATATACTCTACTACATATTTGATAAATTTTTCTCTAGAGTTCCATCCTATAGGGCTACTTGATATGCACGTAAAATTCTAGACTAAGGTACAAAAACCATTATTTTTACTATTAAAGTTTTAATTTAAACTTATAAGAATATAATTCCCAAAATACAAGGTGTTATCAATCACCTATTTTACTATGTTATCACCATTCTTCCACACTGGAGCTAGGACGACCTAAAGGTATTAGTCACACCAACAAGTTTTGTACTCATTCATATTCAACCATAAGGACATCACAGGAGGTGATCTCGTCCATTGAAACACCATAATCCATACACATGTTAGCTTCTCAATGATCATGGAGGTAATAATCTAATTTTAATACACAGATATAAAAATTGCATTCATAGCTGCTTAGGAATTCATCTAGATGATAGGTGGATTGGCCATAAAAATATAACACAACAATTACTTGGTAGATAACAAATGAATATCCTAGGTATCACCAATTTTTGAGTCCTCCATACATAGGTAGAACGTTCACTATTAATGTCTATTTGATGATGCGAAGGCCATCCAATAGCACATTCGAATAGTAATGAAGAGACAATCTCTGGTATATGCATGTTATACGGATTGGGTACTATTCTAAA
This sequence comes from Wollemia nobilis, assembly GCA_028583015.1. NCBI lineage: Eukaryota > Viridiplantae > Streptophyta > Pinopsida > Araucariales > Araucariaceae > Wollemia > Wollemia nobilis. The sequence continues at coordinate 3,662,556 of JAQPPZ010001340.1, forward strand.
GGAAAGCAACAATAATATATTAATATTAGATCATTTTATTCAGAAAACACCAGGTCTAAGGTGAAAAAGTGTTTCATAAAACCATAAGTCACGTGCTATGCTTAAATTAAACAAGTTGGTTTAATAGTCTTCATTCGTCTACCCATTAGATTCATACGAAGGGACATGTATCGGTAAAAAATATTACCAAGGTGTTGATAATATTTTTTTTGGGATGAAGAAGTGTTCAGATGGGAAATTTAAACCAGTATATATGATCAATATTTTAGGACCTTTATGAGACCACGATTTGTCTTGCATACTTGGTTGGGATTCCAATATGAAAGGTCAATACTTTGGATAATAGTAGGGTAGAATGTACAGGTGGAGGGGTCACGTTTCACTATGAGTTGATGCAAGTCTACAGAAGGTCTGGTTAGGAAAATTCGATTATAGAATGATGCAAGGGTATTCATAGATTTATAGCATTTCTCCCTAGATAACCTCATAAAAATAGTTGAGCAGGCAGAGATACATGTACCCATTACCAGTTCTGTAAATGCAAATGCATTGATAATTAGCTCCCATGGTAACCAGAATTATATGAATATATTCTATACATGTCTACCTATACAATGGAGCATCGCTACTATAAAACTTTACCATAATTGTATAGTCTGGGTAGTAGTTCCAAATCCCATGTTACTATTCCATCGGTTATCCGAACAAGCTATGTATTTACCTTGAGTTGTAGGTATTCTATTACCTATAGGATAATTATCATAACACAGGGGTTGCTACCAGGGATTAGGGAATGTTTAATCCTTATCTATAGCCTACATGGCTATCATATGTGTGAGCTAGCACAAGTACCAAAGGTTAAAATTTCCCTATGAGTTTATAAGAATATTAGAGGAAATGGATCCAAAGTTAAATTTTGATCTACTCAAGTTGAATACAAACAGAAATTTAAGACCTCATGATATAAGACACATTAACCAAATCATCTATTTGCACATAGAATAATAAATGTATTCTTAATAAAGGAGGAGAATTTAACAATATATACATTAACCATAAAAATCATCCTATACGAGAGAAGAAAGTGGAGAGCTCCAACCTAAGATTCCTGCAAGGTAGTTCCTTCTAGATTCCTAGAGATTTTCCTTTTCTAATCCTCCTTTTTCTTCCTCTTTCTAGCCTCCCCATTTTTCAAATGTCTATGGCTATTTATAGCTCTTTTCTCTTTTAATGAGAAAGAAGCTTCTAAATATTTTCTTTTCTTTTCTTTTTCTCTCCCATATGGAGGCTTCCATTAGAATTAATATTATAATAGGAAACATTTAAATATAAGGTAAGGGTTGTTTATTTGTCTTGCATACCCCATTCCTAGGGAAACTACTACTATTATGCATATGTATGATAAGGGTTGAGACTATTAGATATAATAGAGGAATCTCACCCACCATTTCAACCATCCTAAAGTAGCCATGTGGAGGAGAGGATGATTCTTTAAATCAATAAAGTAGTCTTTTCATGTTTTGGTCCAATAAAAATTGAACAAGTTCATAAGAGAACAAACCACCTAATTTCCTTTCTAAGATGAGAGTAATTAAATAAAATAAGCATATTCAAAAAGGTAAATCTCTACTTTAGAAATTGCCCAATTTAATATTTTTACAAAATCACAATAAAGCTTATAAATTTTTATGACATTTTTCAAATGCATTCAAAATATTTCTAAAGTAATTTGTAAGGTGCAAACTCATTACTTAATGTGCATTTTTCAAGGTAATATTAAAAATGCCAATCTCTTGCAAAATTGCTTGTGTAATTAAATGCATCACACAAATGGCAAACACAAGCAAACGATGCATGCTCAATATTACTCACTACCATTTTTCCTTTAAGTGGGCAAGTATTTTAAGAAGCTCTTAGTTATCACTACCCATATTTAAAGGAGACCAATAATTATGGGAACATGAACACTCATATGTTGAGTTATCATTGTCATCATTTCCCTTATCATCTCTGGTGGTCAATCTCCACCTACGAGAGTACCTATTCTTGCAATCAAGTAATACAACACAACATCATTTTATCTTAATAGAAACATACATATTGTAAACATATCAAGTACTAAAACCAGTCATAAATACATAAATAACATCTTAATAGAGTTATTCCAAGGTGGGATGTGACATACTCCCCCCTTGGATTAAACATAGTCCCTTGTGTTTCTTCTGCAATAATACATAAAATCCAATAAAAACATAGTTTCCACTTTTCATAAGTGGTACATAGTTTAACATGTATTATTACATAATATCATCAAATAAATAAGGAAAATATCTTTTCATGTCTTCCACTTTTCCCAAGTGGTATTATTTTCTAAATACTGGTCCCATTGGACCTTGCACTGATAAATATTTCATTTCTTCATTGTATTGGAATGAAATTCTAAGATCTTCAAAGGTTTCATTTCACAGGTTTTTGGATCTACCATATGCAAATTAGAAACATCCAACACATGGTCAAGATCAATAATATACCTTCTAAGTAGGGATACATGAAATTTTTTATGGATATTTGATAGGTTAGGTGGTAATTCAAGCTTGTAGTCTAGTTGAATTATTTTCTCCATAATTTTAAATGGTCCAACAAATTGAGGATTCAATTTTATTAATTTGATGGTGCTTTTCTTTGTTTTTACCCTTAGAAACACTCTATAACCCATAAATAATTCCCTAGGTGTTCTCTTCAAATCAACATAACTCTTCTGTCTATTTGTGGCTTCCTTAAACCTCTATTGGATTAGTCATAGTTGCTCTTCCATTAATCTAACCATTTTTGGTCCAATGGTAATCTGATCCTCTAGATTTTCCCAAGATAACGGAGTCCTACATTGTCTACCATACAAGGCTTCAAAAATGGCCATATTTAAGAAAGAATGATAATTGTTATTATAAGTAAACTCAACCAGATACAAATAGTCTTCCCAACGAGACTTCTGGTCCATGCAATACATGCACAACATATCTTCCAAGACTTGGTTAACCCTTTTCATTTGTCCATTCATTTTTGGATGATATGCAGAACTGATATTCAGAGTTGTGCCAACTGCATGATGGAGAGCCTGCCAAAAATCAAAAGTAAACCTAGAATCCCTGTCAGACATAATAATTTTTGGAAATCCATACAACCTAAAAATTTCCTTGGTAAATATATTGGCAATGACTACATAAACCAATCCTCTCTATCTAATGGTTTTCTTCAATTGCATTGTGGATATTAGTAGTGGTTGAAATTCCCTCACTTCATTATACATCCTTAACCTCTCCTTATCTTCATTAGTAAACTCAATCCATCTCTCTTAGAAATTTACCAGGGCTTTGTGTGCCTTCAACCAATCCATTCCCAAGATGATATCGAAAGCATATAATGGTGCTACACATAGATACCATATAGTAAAGCCCTTGGGTAGAGTGATTCTAGTTGGGAAAAAACATTGGTTGACATAGTATGTTTGACCAAACCCATACTCAACTTTCCACCATTATCCCAAATATCTTGGATTTTCTAGCATATCCCTAACTAGGTTACTAGAAATAAAGCTATCAGTAGCCCCACTATCAATTAAAATTTTCTTTATCAAAGAGTTTACCATTCATGAGTAGAGTTATAGCCTATCCCTCCAAGTTTTACGTTGCTTTTTTTGCATAGATATTATGGTTAGTCATGTATGTACTAGTGCTTACACGATATGGGCAATTAATGGTAAAATTTGGTCCTCCATAATTAAATCACTTAATTTTTTGACCTAAATATGCTTCTTGAACCTGTTTCCCTACATCCACTACTTGTAGCAGAACTGGCTGCTTTGGAGCCTGGTAGTTTCTATTGTTGTTGAAGTGGTTGTGATGGTTATTATTTTGGTGAAATCCTTTCTTGAAATTATTTTTACCCCCATTATTTTACTTTTAAAACCTTGAATTTTCTTTGTTCTGTTGACCATGTTCGTGTTCCCACTTTTTTTTCTTCTAAAACTTGCGTTCCTTGTTGGACTAATTTGTGGAATTGTTATGGGTCTTAGTGGTTGCTTGGGTAGACTATGTCCATTGAGACATATCATATGCTTCTTGTATGTTTTTGAGATTGTGCACACCTATTACATTTCTTATTTGAGGTTTCGTTCCTAGAACAAATTTTTGTATCTTCATCTCATCATCATGGTCATATGATGACACATACTTGAGTAGTCTCACAAATTGCTCAAATTACTCCTCCACATACTTTGTTCCCTACTACAACATAGAGAATTCCTTATATTTATTCAGATATAATTGCTTTGTGAGAAATATCTTCTTTAAAGCACCCACAAAAATTTCCCATTTCAACTTATTTTGTTTGATCTTATATTCTTTTCTATAGGTGTTCCACTAGGTACATCTTGAATCTCCTAGATGAACGGTGGAAAATGTGGTTTTGGTTTCAGAGGAATAATTTCTTAGAGAGAAAAAAGTTTCCAATTTCTCTAGCCAGGAGTCAGTTGCATCTTCACCACCTTTTTCGGTGAATTTGGTACCTTAATTTTATTTATATACTTACCCATTTCTATTTTAATATAGGCCATGCCCTCTCGATCACCAGTATCTTGATAAATTACAGCTTCAAATTCCCTAACGTTAGGGTCCTCATTCACATCATCAATAGGATTTCCAAATTTCAAACTTCTCATCTCAAGGTGGTTGTGTTGTGAACTAATAGTTTGTAGGATTTGATTTATTTATCCTTGCATTAAGGAAACAACAGTAGTAAGATTCTCCATGTCCATGTTGGAATTTCTTGAACTTTCTCCTATTTTTCTAGGCTCGATACTATATGTCCTAGCTTGTTGCAAAGTTCCCTTTCCCTTTCTTCTCAATATTATTGCCATGTTTTTTTTGGGGTAAAAATTTGTGTTAAATTTCAATATTTTTCCACAGTTGAAATCCTAGATTACTATCATTTATTATATGATCTAAATATAGCTTTTAACATAAACACCTGAAGTAGTCTACTATTCCTAGGTTCACTCCCTAGTTTATTCTCCTAACTCTAGTTGTTATTTATACACACTTGAAAATAAAGAGTAAGCGAGTCAAAAGATACAAATATCAAGTTATTTTACAAAAGAGCCGAAGGTATGCCACTTAAAACCCATGAAATATGGAGGGTTCGCTTAGCTCCACCACTTTCAAATGACTATGGATCTATTCATGGGATAAAGAAACTTGAACATCGATAGCCTCAAGTACTAACCTTGTCCTTACCAAGTATGTACCGTTTAGAGTTATGGAACTTATGATTTTGAGTTTTATCCTCATGGAAGCAGTTATCCCTATGAACTGTGCTCTAATACCAACTGTAACAACCCAAATTATTACTACTTATCCACTCAGCTTTTGTTTTTGTTTTCCTTTCAACAATCAAAGGATATAATAATGATCTAGGTCTATGATATCCCAATGAATAGTAAGTTCTCTGAGTAATAAGATATTAAGAAGCACTAGAACCCTAGTTACTCTTGAGTAGAAGCACCAAATTCTACAAATCCATCATGCAATCACCAAATGGTATGAGGATGTTTCAATGGATATATCCATCATACCATCACCAAATTTTACAAGGATGTTTTTCAATGGTTATACCACACATATAGGTGAACTATCCCTCACCAAATGGAATCACCTCCTCTCCATACTATCCATGAAGACTAGTAATTTGGAGAATACCATTAAAGTTAGATGATACACCACCCTGATGGCCATCCAATTCATGGGCTTTGTTACTATCCTCATCTCCATGATGAGGTAGCTATTAATAATTATTTCTCATGATAAATTACTTAAAATTTAGGATATTTATCTTAAGCACCATTATAATCTCTACTTGTATGTAAGGTGTGGAAGGTTAGTATGTTGTCTTTCCAAGTGTGTTGTCTATTTGGTTCATTGTTAACCTTACAGTTTATTGGTACATACAATAGTTTGACATAAATTGTCACTCTCAAATTTTTATTATACACTATTCAACTGAAGAAAGACAAGTATTTCCATTCATCATCCATAAGCCTTACAATTTCCAATAAACAATAATCAAAAGTACTTCCATTTACTCTATCAATTCCATTTTAATGGCATGCATACATCTCCTATCAATATCCGAGGTGAAGACTATATTATTAGGCCTTCATTCCTACTATACATGAGCTTATACAAAAATTACATCAAATAGTACAAAGTCTTGGTGGAATAAACATCACTTATTCTCATTGTTTACAATTACAATAGACTTTAAATAAGTGCACATTATAATAGTCTTCAGTGGTTTGGTACATATCTTCTCTGGTTTTCTTGGTCTTCCTCGGTGTGCAAGATGATGGTGAAGGGATCAAGACAACTCGAATGCACGTATGACAAATGTAAATCAAGTAAACCATGCTTAACTATTTTGTATGCAACCATGCATCAATCATTTGTCATAATATTTCATATTTTATTTCATAAATAATGCTAGGCATGAATTTCCATAATTCATCCATCATTAATGATTTTCACTACATGGATTATTTTTCTAATCCCATCCATCATAAATTTCATATCACGAACATATGGAAGAGTCCCATACCTCTTCCAAGAATGGACACCAATCCATCCTTTTTAAAACTATAAAGTTCACATTACATTATTTTACAAAATTCATCTTAGAACATAGGATAGTTTACTATTTATTTCTACTCATTCTCAAAACATTATGCATCGTCTATAATTTTCACTAACTTATTAATAAAATTGATCTCAAATACTATTTAATTTCCCTTATATATAAATTGTTCAACTTTATGAAAAAACAACACTATTATCTTAAAAAAATAAGAACATTAGATCATTCTCTAACACATTTAAAATGTACTTCAATATCTAGTTTTGATAGTCATGCTTAAGAAAATACTTTTATCATACCACATAAAAATATATTTTAATCATTCCAATGTAATAACCCCTTTTTTAAAAACACATGGTACAACACCACGTAATTTAATTTACATCTACCTATAACACCCTTATACACTGAAAAGGCATAGGAATTAATATCTACTCTACTACATATTTGATAAATTTACTCTAGAGTTCCATCCTATAGGGCTACTTTATATGCACATAAGATTATCTATTAAGGTATGAAAACCATTATTTTTACTATTAAAGTTTTAATTTAAACTTATAAGAATATAATTCCCCAAATACAAGGTGTTATCAATCATCTACTTTACTATGTTATCATCATTCTTTCGTGTTGGAGCTAGGGCAACCTAGAGGTATTAGTCACACCAATAGGTTTTGTACTCATTCATATTCGATCATAAGGACATCATAGGTGGAAATACCATCCATTGACACACCAAAATCCATACACATATTAGCTTCTCAATGATCATGGAGGTGATTGTTTAATGTTAATACACAGATATGAAACTTTCATTCACATCTACTTAGGGATTCGTCTAGATGATAGATGGATTATCCGTGAAAATCTCATGCAACTATTGCTCAATAAATAACAACTAAATGTCCTTAGGTATCACCAATTTTTGAGTCCTCCACACATAGGTAGAACATTTGTCATTAATTTCTATTCAACGATGCAAAGTCCATACAACAGTGCATTCAAATAGTAATGAAGATATAGTCTTTGGTATATATAGGTTATACAGATTGGGTACTATTCAAAAGGAGAGCAACAATAATATCTTAATATTAAATCATTTTGATTCATACAACACTAGGGTTGAGGTGAATAGTGTTTCATAAAACCATAAGTCATGTTCCATGATTAAATTAAACAAATTGGTTTAATAGTCTTCTTTCATCTATCCATCAAATTCATACGAAGGGACACGTATCAACAAAAATATGATCATGGTGCTGGTAAGATTTTGTCTAGGATTAAGGGGTGTTCATATGGGAAATTCAAACCAATAGAGATGATCAAGATTTTAGGACCTTTAGGAGACTAATATTTGGCTTGCATACTTGGTTGGGATTTCAATACAAAAGGTTAATACTCTGGATAACAGTAGGGTAGAATGCATAGACAAAGAGATCATGTTTCACTATATTCTAATGCAGGTCTATAGAAGGTCTAATTGGAAAAAATTAATTATAGACTGATTCAAGGGTATTCATATATTTATAGCATTTTCCCTAGACAACCTCGTAAAAATATTTTAGCAGACAAAGATACATGTACCCAATACCAGTTCTGTGGATATAGGTGCATTGATAATTAGCTTCCATGGTAATAAAAATTATCCGAATATATTCTATACATGTCTACCTATACAATGGAGCATCACTACAATAAAATTTCACCATAATTATATGGCCTAGGTAGTAGTGCCAAATCCCATTTTACTATTCCATCGGTTTTCCGAACAAGCTTTATATTTTACTCGAGTTGCAGCTATTATATTACTTATAGGATAATTGTCATAACACAGGGGTTCCTATCAAGGATTAGGGAATGGTTAATACCTATCTATAGCCTACATAGCTATGACATATGTAAGCTAGCACAAGTACCAAAGGTTAAAATTTCCCTATGAGTTTATAGGAATATTAGAGATAATGGCTCCAAAGTTAAATTCTAATCTACTCAGGTTGAATACAAACAGAAATTGAAGACCTCATGATATAAGATACATTAACCAAATCATCAATTTGCACATATAACAACAAATGTATTCTTAATAAAGGAGGATAATTCATAAAAATCATCCTATACAAGAGGAGAAAGTGGAGAGCTCCAACCTGAGACTCCTATAAGGTAGTTCCTTCTAGATTCATAGAGCTTTTCCTTCTCTAATCCTACTTTTTCTTCCTCTTTCTAGCCTCCTCCTTTTTCAAACCTCTATGGCTATTTATAGCTCTTTTCCCTCCTGACAAGAAAGATGCTTCTAAATATTTTATTTATTTTATTTTTCTCTCCCATGTGGAGGCTTCCATTAGAATTAATATTATAATGGGAAGGGTACCTTTAAAGATAAGGTAAGGGTTGTTTATTTGTCTTGTGTACCCCATTCCTAGGGCAACTACTACTATTATGTGTATGGGTGATAAGGGTTGAGACTATTAGAGATAAGAGAGGAATCTCACCCACCATTTCAACCATCCTAAAGTAGCCATGTGGAGGAGAGGATGATTCTTTAAATCAATAAAGTAGTCTTTTCATGTTTTGGTCCAATAAAAATTGAACAAGTTCATAAGAGAAAAAACCACCTAATTTCCTTTCTAATATGAGAGTAATTAAATAAAATAAGCATATTAAAAAAGGTAAATCTCTACTTTAGAAATTGCCCAATTTAATATTTTTACAAAATCACAATAAAGCTTATAATTTTTTATGATATTTTCAAATGCATTCAAAATATTTCTAAAGTAATTTTTAAGGTGCAAACTCATTACTTAATGTGCATTTTCCAAGGTAAGATTCAAAAATACCAATCTCTTGCAAAATTGCTTGTGGAATTAAATGCATCACGCAATGGCAAACACAAGTAAACGATACATGCTCAATATTCCTCACTATCAATTTTCCTTTAAGTAGGTGGGTATTTTAAGATGCTCTTAGTTATCACCACCCATATTTGAAGAAGACCAATAATTATGGGAAAATGAGCACTTACCTGTTGAGTTATCATTGTCATCATTTCCCTTTTCATATTTCGTGGTCAATCTCCACCTATGAGAGTATATGTTCCTACAATCAAGTAATGCAAGACATCATCATTTTCTCTTAATATGAAATATACATATTGTAAACATATCAAGTATTGAAACCAGTCATAAATACATAAATAACATCTTAAGAGAGTTCTTCCAAGGTGGGGCATGATATATCACCTTCCATGATCTTCATTATGCTAGTTCTTGTGCTGGTAGATTGCTTACTCGATCTCTACCTTGGAATTACATTGGATGCATTTATTTTTAACTTTACTTAGATACCTTATTTTTTACTTCTGTCTTGCTATCTTTTCTTCTTTATCTTTTATGGTAGCTTTCTCTATAAGTCGTACTTATTCAATCATTTTATTTCCTTTTTATTTCTTTTTCTTTTAATATTTAGTCTTCTATGGCACTTTTTGCTGTCACTTTTCTCTGTTAAGGTTTATCTTCAATACCTAAAACCTTTTATCTATGTCAAGGTTTACCTTCAAGACCTAAATTATTTTATCTCAAGGTTTGCTTTCAAGACCTAAATCCTCAATGATCTACAACTTATATCAATCTCTGCTTGATGAAAGCTTTTTGCTTTCTTCTTGCACTTAGAAGATGAAATTCTTCTCTATACATTGTAGGAAGCTTCTCACTCTTCTAACAACCAATATATGCTACAAATTTGTCTTAGGTTACACCTAAGAATTCCAATGATTTCAAGGTGACATTTAATTTCCTTGAAGATTCAATAAAAGACAAGATGATTTGATTGTACTGAACCCTTTCAACTTCCTTCTAGTTAATATAAATCAATGTTAAGGAATATCTATGTCCTTGAAATTTTCTAATGCCAAGGGTTGGATATTTTCCTAAAATTCTTCTACAACTATGGAAAGACTCTAGCCTCTACTTACTCCGACCTTACAATAAAGTCCAGGTCTATCTCCCTTTTATATGTAGCTAAATAATTTCAACCCATGCAATAAACTACTCACAATTTCTTTGATACCATTGATGGCTTTTTAAGCCTTAATATTAATATGAAAATCATAGGATAAATTCTACAAGATCAAATATTAGATAGCCATAAAATAGTAAGATCAAGATAATGATGTAAGTAGGATAATATGAGCAAACTAATATGTAAATCAAGGCTTATAATATATCAACTAATATTCATTAATATGCAAAAATATTGATGTAAATAGCCTAAATCATACATGTACAAAGCATGTAGCATAACTTACAATATTAGTTGCTCAAATGTATGCAAACTTGAGTTATCCATAGAGTAATATATAGCTATTGTAGAATGACTCTTTGTATAGTTGACTATTCCTTTTCTTATGCCAAGTATCATGACTCTTGGCTTCCCTACTTGACACTTGCATACACATAACTTTATCTTGTATGCACACCTAGACATGACTCTTCACTTAGCACACTCTAATATAAGGATACTTGTGCACACTTACATATAAGACACTTGTGCACATATACTCACATTACACTTGCACACTTACTCACATGACACTTGTACTTTTCCCGCATATTTACACATATAACACTTGTGTATTTCCTGCACATTATTACATTACATAAATATTACTCACACTCTAAACTAAGACACAACCTTGATATGATATTTACAAGATGTACCATGAAGGTACCATGGGGGTACATTAGCATGTACCAAATAATGTAATACACTCCAACACTTGTATTACAACCATTTATTTATTCTTGAAATTATTTCTTATTATTTTGCATTCTTCTCTTTAAAGGTATTAAAAGTGAGGAATGACATGTATATGGTATTTTCTCTATCAGCAAACATTGTAACAATTTTATCACCGTTTCCATCTACTTTATCAATAAGAAGACTTATATAAGTCTTTAGTGTTGTGATAGTGTTATAATCAACCTCTTTAAATAATGACTATAAGTATTTTGGACCATCAACTCTTTTGGAAATAATGTGTATCCAAGATGTAAGCAATGTATATTCTTTATAAGAATCTTCTTGTGTGTCAAGTATTGGAGCTTCATCTTGTGTCTCTTTTCTTTCTTCTAAATAATTTTGATCTTCTATTTTTCCTTGACTTTTTTCCATGAGAAATTTATATCTAGTATCATATGCTTTATCCCTCTTTAATTTGTTCCTTCTTGGTGTATATTTATGATTTTGAGATGATGAATATGATCCTTGAAGTTGGTGTCTAGGACAAAGGTAATGTTATCTAAAGTAAACATTCAATTTTTGTAAGATGTAGTTGCTTCTAATTTTCCTTATTTTGAGATGAAACACCCTTTTTATCCATTAACAACCTGAAATTCAATATTCAGTCCTTTATCTATAATTTGAGAAACTAAAAGTAACTTATTGGTAAGTCTTGGTACATCTATCCATTTTTTATTGTGCACTCTAGAAAAGGTAACCACAAGAAAAATATATATTATTCCTTTTACTTGGTAGCTTGTGTTATTTTCCATTGTCATTGGCCTACCATGTATTTCTTGAAGAGTGTCAAAATAGTGTATATTTACAATCATATGTGAACTAGATCCAAAATTAATGTAATAGTCATTATCCCTAGATTATCCCATAGTGTGAGTTATTAGTACTTTATGTACTACTTCTATGTCTTCATCATGATTTGAATTAGATTCTTCTTGTGCCACATGTCCTTATGATGGAGGTGTTGACCTATACCTTGGATTTCTTCTTGGTGGATTATAAGACTGTCTAGTTTGATATTTCCCTTATTGTATTGTTTGAGAAATATTTCATGATTTGTTCCATTTATTCAAAACATTGTAATTATAGAGATTATTTATCATGGTATTCTTTTTCATATATGATAATATATTTTCTTGCTTGAAGAATCATCTCTTAATTTATTTTCTAGCTCATATTGTTGAATAATATTGACTAGTTCTTCAAATGATATCCTTCGGTTAAAAACTTGTAAAGAGGTTGCTAACATTATCTATGAATTTGGAAGTGCTTGCAGTACAATACGTACTAACAAATTATCATCAAATATTTCTTCCAAAGTGTTTAATATAGCCTTTAGTTCTACAATCCTTCTAAGTGTTCTAGATTTTTACTTTCTTGCATCTATAATGTATACAGTTAAGATTGTAAGTGATGAATAGTTGCTTGATTTCTACCTTCAAAAATGGTACATAGAATATATCAAGCCTCTTTTGATGTATTGATTCACTTATATGAAGTTATATTTCATTAATGAATATTAATAATATGATCAGTTATACCATATGATCTCTTTCATCATATTCTCTTTATGTAGTTGGTTCTTCTAGACGTATCTCATATCTTGATATAATATCCCATATTATTTTGACTACAAGGATAGTTCTTGTTTTATTTTTCTATGGAATAAAGTTTAGATCTTGTGATTCAAAAATAATAATTTTATAGTGGTCATGATGGATGTTCCTTATGACTTCCAATAATGTTATCCTATTTATATAAAATCAGTCTGATATATCAATCCCTTCTATATGCTCGCTCTTTGAATATACTCATTAGTATGTAGAATAAGATAGTCCTCTCAATATACCTATCGATACATGAGAGAGACCTTTAGGTACATGAAATAAATTGATTCATAGTACTTAGGTGATATTGAAATTATTTTTCCTTGGTTATGACATCTACTTAGAAGAATTTCCTCATACATAGGGTGTAACTTCCCTCAAATACTCAAAAAATCCTAATTTGGAAATTATGTCTAACAAAAAAGTCAAATGGAGTGAATGAATAAATAATTGCCATATTTTTCCCCAATGGTTTATAGGGATAGACCCTAGACATTGTTGTTGCAACTCTTTTAGGTATTAAGTGCAATAGCAAGTCAAGACAATGTTACCTGTAAACAATAACTAGAGACACTGTAGATACCAAATGATACTTCAAACCACTTGGTTTGATAAAATTTGGGGTATATCTGAACAAAAATAAAAATAAAATTTTACACCTTATATCTCCTAAAGCATAAAACATAACTTTCTTCTTTATTGTAAAAATAAATTTTATAGTCAAAATATATATTATTTTTTTCCTTTTAGAAACATATAACTATAGAAAATAATCCTTCAACTTATTTTTTATCAATATTCCCTTAAAAAAAAAATCACAATGTGCCTTTAATAAATCATTTGAAAAACTTATATCAAAATATAATACTCGAGGGATTCAAACCTGAGGCAGTCCACAACAAAACAAATTTGCATGCATTCACTAACTACTAGAGCGCCTTGCTTCCATATGTCTTAAAATATATTGTATTCAATCATAAGCTTGTGTGACACCTCAAACACTTTCAAACACCCAAGTGTCTTCTTATTTAAATATCCTTAACCATCAAGGTAGGTGTATTTGGGAAAGGGACATTGTTTTAATCAAATCAATCAAGAAATATATCTTAATCAAGTGAGCCTACCTCCACTTCTATCTATAGAATAATCTACTTCTTGATCAAGTGATCAAGTGGTCTTGCATCTATTTTTGATTGAAAATAGTGTGCTTTAAGGGCAAGTGGTGCTTTATCCTAGTGTTAGTGAATTTTTAGTTATCTATGTGCTTTCTATGTTTCCAAATGAATATTCCTTGTTGAAAGCAGATAATGCAGAATCCATATCATTGATAATGTTACAATAAATATTAATATCAAAGAAATCAATAAAAACGTAGGAAAATAACTTATGGGATCCAAAGAATCGACTTACATTTGTTGATCAAAGAATTTGCTTTTGTTCATCATATGGATAAAATATACTCTTGGTCACTAGAGAGCATGTGAATTCAATCTCCATATCCTAAAAATCAATTGGATAACATGTATGCTAAAGGTATTCATCAATTCCTTAAATATAAGAGAATATTTAAAAACTTTTACATAGCAACAGGCTTCAATTATGATCTGGTCAAGCAGATTCCAAATTATAATATATCTCCATTTCAACTTGTATGTTCTTCCATACTTCAGCCAAGCATTTGAATCATCGTTAAATCAAACAATTATAGAAACCATGCTTTGTTTGGAAATAGAGTTTAAAATCAAATGTTTTATTGATATGGTAGTCAACAACTTCATACATTGCAAGTATATTGTTTATATTGCATACGAATCTCATAAAAATCATATAGAATTTGTTAAAGTAATGAGATAATAAGAGACCCTAATGAGAAGCTTCTTATAACCAAATAAACTATTGTTAAGTATAATATGAATTATTTACAAGTAATATGAATTGCAAATAGATTATAGCCTAATAAGGGCATTGTTGATATTCTTCAAAACATCCTTATTGATGAGATAATAAGGAAGTCCAAAAAACCTAATATACACTAAAAGCCTTATAATATTCTCTATCTCCATAAAGAAATTCTCACTATATGGTCTTGAATATAATGCAACTTTGTCCCTAAAGTAACATTCATCATCTATTATTTTATCCCTTATTTTTAAATTAAATAAGAGAATTAGGAAATATTATTTTGCAAGAAAATTCATGGAATGAATTCAATCTCCACTTCCATGTGATCCAATTTTGAATCTATGAAAAGCATGGTCAATATCCATGAAACTTATATATTAACCCTTTGTTGTTAAGAACTATTTTATCATACTCTATCATATCATATTTTATAATCACTTTTGGTGTAGTATCTACTACTTGGATAGGGTTTGTCATAGATTCACTCTTCATCTTATGGCTAACTAGGGTTTTCATACTTCCAACTAGAACATCCTTACTTCCAGCAAGGACTTTAAAATGACTTCCTTACCATATTACCTAGAAGTTTTTTACATGAATATTTTAGATTTTGATCTTCTACTAAGATCTAGAATAAGTAGCACTCGCTCCTTGATCACACTTTGTTCTTGTCCACACTTCTTGCACATACCTAAAATACTTGCTTGTTTTCTAAAACAAGAAAAATGTGAGGCTTACTCCCAGGTCACACTCTTGTAAATATTAAGGTTTATTTATGGGATTTGAAAAAAATCTATTTGATTACTAGAATAAATAATATAAGTATTGATATTGAGTGTGAGCAAAGATCAAGTTAGCACATGGATGAATCCTTACCTTTTTCTATTTTAGATCTTTGAGAAATATCAAGGAGCAAGACTCATATTTTCTTGTTTGAAATCTTGGGAAAACTCAATATTTTTCTTATAGAGAAAATCTAGACAATATAGAAGGAAAGTTATTTATGAAATCTCTAGTTAGAAGTAAGGATGCCCTAGGTAGAAGATATTACCCAAAATTAATTATAAAATATGATATGATCGAGCATGATATTGACCGAATCTGGGCAGAGTTAACTTTAATAAAGAGACAAAAAACAATTTAATTAAAACAAAATAGCCTCCTTTATTAAAATTTACGCAGCGACCTTCGATTACATATTATGCAATATAACATAGGTATTTATAAGCTATGGAGGTTAGAGAAGGGTGGAGGAAGAAGGGACGTGGAGGGATAAGGGAAGGGAGGAATAAGGAGGACGTGGAGCGGGAGAAAAGGAGAAATAAGGGGAATGAGGAGCGGAGGGATAAGGAGGAAAAGGTGTCGGGAATATAGGAGGAATAAGGAGGCGAAGAAATAGGGAAGCAAGGAGAGAATGGCGGAGAGGAAAATAAAAATCATGCCGACAAACACCTTGCCGACAAATACATGAAGTGTTCACACTGTGGCTAAATAAATAGATATTTCTAAGCCACTTTAGTCTATATCCCTCTTCACACTTGCAACATTCTCCCCCTTAAAGTTGAGAGAACTGACTACACAGTCTCTCAGCTTTAAAAATTGAGCTTTAGCCATCGCTTTGGTGAATATGTCAGCAACGTTTTCCAAAGTGCGACAAAACTTAAGCTCAACAATTTCATGTTCCACCATATCTCGGATGAAGTGGTACTTCATATCAAAATGCTTCATTCTGCTATGGTGGATTGGATTGTATGCCAACTGAATGGCACTGATGTTGTCATAGTAGATTTTGGTCGGACCACTTTGCTGCTCTCCAATCTCTTCCAACACTTTTCTTAGCCACAAGGCTTGAGTACTAGCATAGGTGACTGCTATATACTCAACTTCTGTAGAAGACAAAGCTACCATAGTTTGCTTTTTGGAACTCCATGTTATTAGTCCTGATCCCAGACTAAAACAGTTCCCTGAAGTTGATTTTCTGTCATCAATATTGCTGCCCCAATCACTATCACTGAAGCCTACAAGCTTGATAGTGTTACATTTATGGTATTGGATTCCAAAATCCAATGTACCCTTCACATATCTGAGAATTCTTTTGGTTGCTTGCAAATGCAGCTCAGATGGACTAGCCATAAATCGAGAGACAAGAGAAACAACATACTGAATGTCTGGTCTGGTGTTGGCGAGAAACATCAAACTCCCAACCATGCTCCTAAAAGTGGTCACGTCAACTTTAGGTGCTCCATCATCTTTGCTTAATTGGATCCCATGTCCAACTGGAGTTGCAACTGGTTTGCAATGCTCCATAGCAAACTTCTTGATCATGTCCCGAGCATACTTATGTTGACAGATGAAGATCCCTGAATCTGTCTGATGGACTTCCATTCCAAGGAAGTAATGCATTAAGCCAAGATCCTTCATCTCAAACTACTTCATCATGGAGCGCTTGAACTCCATATTCACTTTTTCATTACTACCCATGAAAATGAGATCATCCACATACAAGCAAACTATGAGGATGTCGTTACCTTGCTTTAGGTAGTAAAGTGTGGGTTCATTTCTGCTTCTGGTGAACCCAAAATCTTTGAAGTACCCATCAATGCATGAGTACCAAGCTCGCGGTGCCTGCTTGAGGCCATAGAGTGCCTTTTTAGTCTGTAAACAAGGTGCTCCTTACCTTGCTCTTGAAATCCTTGAGGTTGCTCAACATACACTTCCTCTATTAAGTACCCATTGAGAAAGGCACTCTTCACATCCATGTGTTGGACTTTCCATCCCTTGTGTGTAGCTAAAGCAAGAACTGTTCTGATGGTCTCCTGTCTGGCTACAGGAGCAAATGTCTCCTCATAATCAATACCATACTTTTGTGTAAATCCTTTTGCAACCAATCTTGCTTTATGCCTTTCAATGCTTCCATCAACATTGTATTTGGTCTTGAAGACCCATTTACATCCAACACACTTCTTTCCTTTAGGAAGCTCTACCAGCTCCCAAGTATCATTGTTTTTTATAGAGGTTATCTCCTCTTTCATGGCATCTTGCCAAATTTTCTGAGTACATGCCTTCTCATAACTAGAAGGTTCAAGTTGTGCACTAGTTAACAAGGCATAGTTAACTACATCTCCCCGAGGTTCAAGTTGGGAGTCATCATCACCATACAAATGCATATTTTCAAGTCTTTGTAAAACAAAACTCATCTCACTAGCTTGACTTCTAGTATACCTTCTTTGAAAATTTTTATCCAACATCTGATAAGATGGATGATGTTGGAGAGTTCTCTTACCTCTGGATGGAGAATCAATATCCATTGGTGAGGAACTAACTGACCTTTGTGGAGAAGGACTTGGTGAAGAAGATGATGAACTGGATGTAGAATGTCTGCTTGGGCTTGGAGGAGGAGACTTCTTGCCTTTCTGTGGCACCTGTTGAATTTGTGAAGAACCTGTATCATGAGATTCAACATCACTATAAATTTGGGGATGTCCCCATTCTCCCCCTTCATCAAAAATCACATCCCTAGAAAGTATTATCTTTCGAGTCCTAGGATTGTAGAGTCTGTAAGCTTTTGTGGTCTCACAGTACCCTACAAAAATGCAAGCTTGACTCTTGGGATCGAGCTTCTTCCTCTGTTCATCAGGAATGTGTGAGTAAGCCAGTGAACCAAATACTCTGAAATGCTTGACATTCGATTTCTTACCATACCATGCTTGGTAAGGAGTTTTCCCTTTCAAACTTGAAGTAGGACTCCTATTCAAAATATACACACTGGTCCTGGCTGCATCTGCCCAATACATATTGCTCAAATGCTTTGTTTGAAGCATAGATCTTGCCATCTCTACAATGGTGCGGTTCTTTCTCTCAGCCACACCATTCTTCTATGGAGTATAGGCAGCAGTGAACTGCCTCTTTATTCCATGTTTTTTACAAAAAATTCAAAAATTCATTAGAGGAGTATTCTCCTCCTTTATCTGATCTGAGACACTTAACAAAATATCCACTCTCATTTTCAACTCTTGCTTTAAAATCTACGAAGCAATCAAATGCCTCATCTTTATGCTTCAAAAAATATATCCAGCACATTCTTGAAAAATCATCAATGAAAAGAAGAAAGTAAGAGTTGTTACCAATGCTCTTGGTCTGCATCGGACCACAGATGTCCGAGTGCACTAGCTGGAGTGGATAACTGGCCCGCCATGCTTGTCCATGAGGAAATTTGGTTCTAGCGTGCTTGCCCAAGGCACAACCTTCACAGACTTCCTTATTGTCCTGAACTTTAGGAAGTCCGGTCACCATCGCTTGAGAAGTTAACATCTTCAAACTGGCTGAATTCAAATGACCGTATCTCAAGTGCCACAACACACTTGGATTTGCAATAGCAACATTTACTAATTGATCTCCTCCTGGCTGGCCAAAATTTAAAGGAAATAACTTGTTCCTTGTCATTAGCACTTGAGTAATGACTCTATCACTATTACTCTTATCAAAAATGGTACATTTACCCTCATCAAATAGCAACTTATAGTTTTTCTCCAACATTTGACCAACACTCAAAATATTATGTTGGAGATGAGGGGTGTAATAAATATCATTTACCTGTTTGACGCCCTCTTTTGTTGGAACCTCCATGGCTCCAATACCTTCGACTGCCAATGACTTGTCATCCCCCAACTTGATGCTTGATTTGTAAGAAGAATCCAGGGTAGCAAAGAGTTCTTCTTTGCCACTCATATGATTTGAACACCCAGTGTCCAAGATCCAGGTGTCATTCAGGTTCTGATCTGACTTGCCATATGAGAGAAAGAGATTTGAGGTCCCTTCTTCTTCTCCAAAATTGCCATACTGGCTGCTCTAGTTGTTGCTCCCTTGTGAGGATTTTGACCAACAGTCATGAGCGAAGTGGCCAAGTTTGCCACAATTGTAGCAAACTTGTTTTGACTTGTCACTTCCTTTTCCTCGTCCTGGATGCTTCCCTCTGTTCTACTGTCCACCTCTATTCTGACCTCCACCTCTGTTTGAAGATCCTCCTCTGTTAGGAGTTCCACCTCATGGACTATTCCTACCTCTACCTCTGTGTTGACCTCTGCCATGACCTCTACCTTGTCCTTTTCCTTCTTGTGAAGCGAAGGCTTTGTCATCACCTCCGTGGCTAGTGGAAGAAGATTCCTGCAGTCTCTCTTCATGTGAAAGAAGAGAACCAATTAGTGCATCAAAGGAAAGTGCAGTCAAATCTTTTGACTCTTCAATAATGATTGCTACATGATTCCATTTAGGAAGAAGTGTTCGCAACACTTTCTTCACTACAACTTCTGGTTTAATCTCTTCACCTAGAGTGACCATTTTATCTACTACGACTTTGACTCGCACGCAGTAGTCTCCTACTTTCTCATTCTCTTGCATTCTGAGATTTTCAAAATCTCTTTTCAGAGTTTGAAGCCTGACCTGCTTCACTTGATCACTCCCTTGAAAACTTTCCTTTAAAGCCTTCCAAGCATCTTGAGATGTTATACAGGATGCTATTCTAGGAAATATGCTTTTATCTAGGGCTGCTTGTAAATGATATAGAGCAAAGGAATTGTTTTTTTGGGCTTCTTTCTTGGCTTTTCTATCGACAACACTTAAGGTAGACCAGTCAGTAGGAGAAGGTTCTATGTAACCCTCTTCAACTATTTCCCATAAACCTTTACCAATCAACATAGTTTTCATCTTTATTGCCCAGTATTCATAATCACTACCATTAAATTCAAGAATTGGGAGATTCAAATTTGAAGCCATTTCTACTACTTGAAAGCAAACTTTGATTTGATTAAAAAACAACAATTACAAAGCAAAGTAATTACAAGTTCAAATCAAATCTAGATTTCTTAACTCTCTCACTGATTTCTTGTTCTTCTTCTTGAGGATTGTCCAGTACTAGAGGCCCAAAATTATCTGCAATGGAATCCTCGTCGTCACTGATGACAACAATTTTAGGAGCTACCACTGGCTCGACCTATGCTGGCTCAGCCTTTGTTGGCTCAAGCTCTGGAGAGCGTGGGGTATAACTCTCACTGGATTGTTCCTCAGGTTCAAATGCCACTGAATCGGACTCCTCCACTCGTTGTCCAAATATATTGTCTTCTGAGTCAGCCTCGTAACTAGAATCCGGATTCCTTTGGTGGGCTATAACAGAATTCTGTAGCTGACTGAATACGACATGCAGTCCATCTCATCGAACTCGTTCATCAAAAGCTTCAGTAGTTTCTCTTCGTAGTAGAGAGCACAAAGCATGGTAACATCCGGTAGATCTGATCATCTACTCATCAAGGCAAAAATAAAACTTTGTTAGAGCTTCTGAGGTTACAATTTTTGCTCTTTTACAACCGTTGAGGCTATTACACAAAATTTTTAGCCTTGAATGGGGTTCCAAGGGGCAGTGCTAAACGGGCACTCCGAAAGGCTTCCCATCACTTATATGTTCCCCCTTTTTACAATGCTTGCCTCTTAGGCTATTACACAATTTTGCAAGGTTTTTAAGCCCCTTGGGTGACTTTACAATTTGCCACAATAGGTTCACAATTTCTCTTAAGTTTTCAAATTTAAAAAAAAACTTTAATAAAAATATTGAAACCTTTATTTATAAAAACCTTATTTTTTTTTGCTCTGTGGAGAATCGAACCGTGATCCTCCCAAATGCCATCGAATGTCTCTGCCAACACGCCACCTCGCGGATTTGAAACCAATATTTCGGCGCGCGATCCTTATCCTTACAACATGCAAAATGTTAAAAAAAAAGTGCTTCAAAAAAAGGGCTCGGCGGGTTTCGAACCCGAGACCGCCCTTCAACAAATGATCAACTTAAGCCACGCGCGCTACGTGCCTCTTCAGGAATCAAAGGTAAGGACGTTAATGATAAACGATCGCGCAACATTCAAAAATTAAAAATAAAAAAAAAAATCACTTTGTCCCACATGCATCAGGACGGGGATGACATAGATGTTTATATACGCGAGCAATCGTGTATTAACTCGATTGCCTTCGGGCAATCAAAACTGTGCCTTTTGCCCAATGAAACTCTGCCACACCGCAACCAACCGCTGCCATGTGTCCACGTGTTCATCAGTTTGTCCTCACCATGCCACGTGTTCGTCAGTGCCACATCACTACCAGCTCACTTTTGCCAGTTCAGCTCCTCGAGCTACGTGCCTTCCACGTCGGCCCTTCACGTCACTGCCACCTCAGCTCCAGCTGGCTACCACCTTAGCCCTGCATCAGCTCCAGCTCTAGGATCCGTGCCTTTGAGTCAGTGCTCCACGTGCGTCGATCTACGTCAGTCAAGATCTTCTCGTGCTCTGCTGCCTACTTTAGATTTCCTCGAAACCCGTGCTCACTACGCCTCCTTCTGTGCCTTGTTGGGCGCTCTGCGTGCTCTCCTCGATCCATGCAGTCGACTTCCCTTGTTCGCCTCGATCGCCTCGATCCTCGCGTACCGGCCCGACGTACCCTGGCGCTCTGATACCAGTGACCGAATCTGGGCAGAGTTAACTTTAATAAAGAGACAAAAAACAATTTAATTAAAACAAAATAGCCTCCTTTATTAAAATTTATGCAGCGACCTTCGATTACATATTATGCAATATAACATAGGTATTTATAAGCTATGGAGGTTAGAGAAGGGTGGAGGAAGAAGGGACGTGGAGGGATAAGGGAAGGGAGGAATAAGGAGGACGTGGAGTGGGAGAAAAGGAGAAATAAGGGGAATGAGGAGTGGAGGGATAAGGAGGAAAAGGTGTCGGGAATATAGGAGGAATAAGGAGGCGAAGAAATAGGGAAGCAAGGAGAGAATGGTGGAGAGGAAAATAAAAATCATGCCGACAAACACCTTGCCGACAAATACATGAAGTGTTCACACTGTGGCTAAATAAATAGATATTGCTAAGCCACTTTAGTCTATATCCCTCTTCACACTTGCAACAAATACTATGGTTCTTAAATATAGATGATTAGCATTCCATGAATATTGGCTAATTATTTTAAAAATTTAAAACTGGATCATATGGAAATGGAGATTGAATTCAAATTACTCTGACTTTTCTTCTAAAATTATTTTTTCTCATCATATTCTCCAATTCAAAAATTATGAATAAAATAGTGAAAGGTATCCCATGGTTTAGGTGGGATATGGCCTATATTTAAAACTATGGAGTGGGAATTTTTATATATGGATAAAAAATCTAGTAAAAGGATTCCAATGTGGGTTAAGATTTTTGAACTTCTATTTCATCTTATAAATAAGAAGGTTTTAAATAATATTGGTAGTAATACTCTAAGGGATTTCATTCATGAAAGATCAACTATAAAGGGATGAAAGCTTGTTGTATATACTTAGAATTGTGTTGCTATAGAGGGGGAAAACTACCCTACCGCATACAATTCCCAAAAAGGCTGGATCCACAAAGGTAGAAAGCCTTATGGGGTGAACCATGGGGGCTATGTTGTTCTCTACACTCGGTGCTAGGGGGAAGGGTTCACCAGGAATGGTTTTAGGACTCGCTCCAAGTCCTCAGGAATTTTGGGATAGTTTGATGTATTCAGTTAAAAGCAATCACCTAAGTTTGGCCTTTCTAGATCTATGCTATGAAAGATAAAGGACAATGCAGAAATCAGAATGCAAGAATACAAGAGCTAACCTAATATGATTCTTTCTTTGAATGCTTGCTAACCTAGGGTTTTATCCAGAAAACCTTTAAAGCAAGGGCACAAGATAAATGCACAATATTAACCCTAGATGCACACTATATGCTTTTCACTTTCAGATGCCTAAGAATCAATACTCAGATCAGATCTTCAACCAATAAAATAATTAGAGCACTTATCTTGACCGGTGGTTGACTTAGATTTTTCTGCCTCTTGTCCAATGATATCAGAAATACCTATTTCTGCAAGATAACTTATGAAACACTTGAAAATGGGATTAGCATTAGGGGGCCTTCTTAGGCCACTGTACAACAATGCTTGGAGGTGCAGCAGTCAAGCCCCCTAGGTCCTTTTAGATGACCTTTGGAAACAAAAGCGGAAATTGACCTTTGGATAATTAATCATAAAACAACAATGCAACAATAGAGAAGCAGAAAATAGATTATGCTATCATGCCCTAAATGCAATTTAGAAACTACTCATGCAATCAGAATTTGATAGATGCCCCTAGTTTAGTCCTAGGAAAAATTATGCCTCATAGATGGTAGGTGCGATAACGCTATAGGAAAAGTCATGCTCCATCAGAATGGGGCATGATCTCACTTCTATGAGAGAAAACCCTAAATTAGGGTTAGCAAAGTCATGCCTCACCAAGATAGGGCACGATTTCACTTCAAAGACACAAAAAATAAAAGATAAATGTAGAGCATAAATAAATGTAGGAAACAAAGTGTGCACAACCTGATGGATGATAGAAGTAGATAGAAGAGATCGAGGTATCCAAATGGGCACTCTCTTTCCTTCTAAACTACAACATAAATCCACCAAACCACACAACAATCCAAATCAATGCAGTAGAAGATCAAATCCAAAATTCACACTTTAGGGTTAGCTTGTAGAAGAAACAGGAAGCAGAGTGAAAGTAAGAATGTGAGCACTAATTAATCATAAGAATTTTGAGCTTAATTATTTCCAAGATCGATCATATATATCTATCTAAGAGTGAGATTAACCCCTCCTTTTATAGATGAAAATTAGGGTGAAAGAAGTGGGAAAACAAACACAAGTCGATGCCAAACATACTAAAAAGGTTAAACCTAGGTTTTAATAAATTAAAACCCTAAAAATAGTGAAATCGTACCCCATGTCGATGGGGTGCGATATCGCTTCTGCAAAGTCACACCCCATCATAACCGGGTATGATTTTGCTAAAAGGCTAAAGAAAAGCAAGGTAGGGGAAAAGAGGCTTACCCTTGCCTAGGGCAAGGGTTAGGGACCTCTTAGGGGCTCTAAGGAAGATTGCCCACTAAAAGTGGGTCAATTTTCTATGTCTACATTTTCCCCCTCTTTGATGCATTTAAGGCCAAGTAAATGCATCAAAGAAATGTGTAGACTCCTATGGGCAAAAAGGGCAACAAACACACAAAAGAAAAGGAGTGGCTAGGTTTGGACAAAGGGGTGGCATAAGAGGGGTACCACAAAAGGATACTCTGGACTCTTGCACACTAGGTGAGACATTACTACCACTAATGCCTCTATGGCTAGGGTGCCCCCTCAAGTTTCTAAAGGAAAGGAGACTCCTTAAGAAACTCAAAAAGGCAAAGAAAGAAAGAAAAAGCAGAACACAAAAACATAGAGAACAAAACAAGCAAGCAACAAAGCAAATATTACTAGGTACAACATGAATCTAATACAGCTAGCATGAAATGCATAGAAGAAAGGGAAATATAGAAGAAGGAAAGAAGAAGAAGAAGAAAAAGAAGCTCCAAAGGTCAATCATATAAAATCGAGAAGAAGGCTAAATCAGAACCCTGACTAGAGGGTGTTATGCTCAAAATATGGTCCATGTATGGAGTGAAACCCGCTATGGGTGTAGTACTCGCTAAGATGGACAAATGGGAAAAATATGGAGCGTAACCCACTATGGGTGATTGCTCACTAGTGACTATTATGGGGTGATTACCCACTAGGATGTATGTCGAGGCCTACTAAAGTGGCCAAGGAGCTGATCCTGTAATGGGGTGTTGAGCCCACTGAGTCAAAGAGAGACGTAACCCGATAGGGGTGATATATGATATATGTTGATGTGAATGATGTATATGCTAGTACTACCCGATAGGGTGTATACGGATGTATGTATGAGCCAATCAATATGAGCATAACACAACATGAGTGTGTGCATGTGCTAGAAGAAATAAGAGGAAGAAAATGAGGAGCAAAGAATTGTGCATGTGTGCCCCTTGCTTGAAGTTTTAGCAAGTGAAAAGTCAAGAGGGAGGAAGTGATCAAAAAAAGAAGAGAAGAATGTATATCCTCATCTGAATCAAAGAAAGCAAAAGAGAAATAATTATCATGCAAAAGATAAGAATATACAAAAGGAGAATTGTATTCCTTGACTTTGATGAGAGATGATGAACATTATAAAAAATTTCAAAGTCAAGGAAGACAAGAAGAGGAGAGAAGAAGAACAATGTAGGAGAAAACCAAGAAGAGAATTTGAGAAGAAAAGAAGAAAAATGGAAGGGGTCCTAGGTTGGGGTTTTGCTAGGCATCGAAGCCCTAGTGAGAATGCAATGCATGTGAGCTACAACCTAACTAGGTATCATCACATGCCATTGTCGTGAATCCCTAGAAACTATATGAACAAGAAGTTATGAGCAAGAAATGATGCAAATATGACAAGCAATATGTAAGAATAGAATGTCAAGCAATCATGCAAAATATGATAGGCAAGCGTGCAAAATATGTCAGGCAAACATGCAACATGATCTAACTAAATGCAAATGCAATATGAAAAATATGGATCAAGCATAATATATTTTTAAATGCATTATATTCATTGGTTCTTTAAGTTCTTTACCATCCATAGAAGCCAAATTATAAGCACCTGAGCCAAACTTAGCTATTATGACAAAGGGCCCCAACCAGTTGGGCTGAAACTTACCTCGAAGATCAACATGAGCATTAGTGTTCTTTTGGTTTTCCTTGAGGACAAGGTCCCCAACCTCAAAAGAATGGTTGCAAACTTTCTTAGAGTAAGATCATTGGAGCCTACCCTGATAGGCTCACAAATTCTCTAAGGCATGAATGTGCTTCTCATCCAACAACTCCAATTGGTGCAAATGGTCTACACGATACTCATCATCAACCTCAACATCTTGCAACAAGATGCACAAAGAAGGAACCTCAAGCTCAAAAGGAAACACTGCATCAGACCCATACACCAAGACATATGGTGAGGCCCCTATGGGAGTACGCACACTAGTACGGTAGGCCCACAAGGTAGGATAAAGTTGGGTATGCCAGTCATGACCGGTCTTACTAACCAACTTCTTCAAAATCTTGATCAAGGATTTGTTGGATGCTTCAGCTTGTCCATTACCCTGAGGATAATAAGGAGTTGACCATCTATGCTGAATATTGTACTTAGCACAAATATTATGAATATCCTTGTTCTTGAAAGGAGTGTCATTATTAGAAACAATCATCGAAGGAATCCCAAACCTACAAAGAATCTGGTTGAAGATGAACTTGGAAACCTGAGTTCCAGTCACCATAGCCAGGGGCATGGCTTCAACCCATTTAGTGAAGTACTCTATCATAGTAATGATAAACTTGTGACCATCAGATGACACTAGGTTAACCTTCTCGATAATGTCCAACCCCCACATGGAGAATGGCCAAGGGGAAGAAATAACCTGAAGGTCTTGAGAAGGAGCATGAATAAGATGATCATGGCATTGACACTTGTCACAGTACCGAACATAATCGCATGCATATTTCTCCATGGAAGGCCAATAATACCCCATCCGAAGGAGCTTTTTGGCATGCATCCACATGAACCTTCATGAGCATCACTAAGAGCAAGTCGGGCTTCATCAGAGTTAAGACATCGCAAGAGGATACCTTCAAAAGAATATCGATACAAAGTATTTCCAATTATAACAAATTGACATGCTCTTTTGTGCAATAGCTTGCATTGATTATGATCTAAACCATCAAGCATTGATCCATATTTAAGGAAATTAAATATGTCATTATACCATGGTTTAGGTGGGGAATCTTCGATGGTAAAACACTCTAGGGGATCCAAACAAGAACTCAAAGATGCAGGTTCTCAGAGTTGCTGAATGATAATCGAAGCTTGATCATCTTCCAACTCTAAAGGGAACAAAGATGCAGCAGCAGCCATGGCATCGACATGGTGGTTTGAGGATCTAGGGATAGACTCTATGGTTACCTGCTCAAAAGAAGACAACAACTTGGTAACAATCTCCTTATATGGTTTAAGTTTATCATCCCGAGTCTGATAAACATCGTTGATCTGATTAACCACAAGTTGAGAGTCACCAAAGATCGAAAGGACCCTAACCTACAAAGCTAAGGCTGCTCTAAGACCAAGGATCAAAGCTTCATATTCTATAGTGTTATTCGTGCAAGAAAAATGAAGCTTGAAGGACAAGGGGATGAGCTATTTTTGTGGTGTAACTAGAATGACTCTAGCTCCAATACCCTTCATGCAATGGGCTCCATCAAAAAACAAAGTCCAAGACTTAGACTCTTCAATTTCAACATTGAAGCACTCATCGAGAAACTCAACAACTATAGGATAGGTAGCTTCTAGGGGAGTGGAGGCTAACTGATCAACAATCACCTAACCCTTGATAGCCTTCTAACCTATGAAAGTTAGGTCAAACTCACTAAGGGCCAACACCCATTTAGCAGCTCGACTTGACAGGTGGGGCTTAGACATCAAATAGTACAAAGGATCAAAATTTGCAACCACTAATATCTTATGGCTGAGCATGTAGTGCCTTAACTTCTAGGAAGCAAACACTACGACTAGACAGAGCTTCTCTAAGGGAGTGTACCTAGTTTCATAGCTGACCAAAGTTCTACTAATATAGTAGATAGCTCTTTCTTTATTTTCATCATCATGTTGAGCCAACATGGCTCCCAAGGTGTGAGTTGTGGCTGCTATGTAAAGCAAAAAATGCTTACCAGGCACAGGGGGAACTAAAATAGGTGGGGAGGTGAGATACCTTTTGAGGTCATCAAAAGCTTGTTGACACTCAGAATCCCATCAAAAAACTACATCCTTCTTAAGGAGCCGAAGGAAAGGCTGACACTTATCGACTAACTGGGCAATGAATCAATGAATAGACTACAATTTACCTTGCAGACTATGCAATTCAATCAAGGTGCGAGGAGGAGGTATATCAATGATAGTTGCTATCTTAGCAGGGTCCACTTCAATGCCTCACCTAGACACTATGAAGCCTAGCAACTTGCCATATGTGACTCCAAACACACACTTAGAAGGTTTAAGATAAACTTTATATTATCGAAGCCTTTCAAAGATTCATCTTAAATCATGGACATGATCCTTTCATTCTAAGGAATGAGCCAAAAGGTCATCCACATAGTCCTAGAGAATATCATGCATCATGTCATGGAAAATATAAGTCATGGCCTACTGATAGGTAGCTCCCACATTTTTCAAGCCAAAAGGCATGACTTTCCAGTAGAAGGTACCCCATGGAGTAGTGAATGTTGTCTTGGCCTGATCTTTAGGAGTAATCATAATCTGATTGTAACCTGAGAAACCATCCATGAGTGAAAGCATCCCACATTTGGTAGTGAAATCTATAATCTGATCTATGTTGGGCAAGGGAAAATCATCCTTGGGACATGCTAAGTTAATGTCCCAAAAGTTAGTACATACTTTGATTGTTCCTTCTTTCTTAGCTACAGGAACGATATTAGAAATCCAATCAGAATAGTCGATGGCTTTTATAAAACTGACATCAAGGAGTTTTTGGAGCTCCTCCTTGACTGAGAGGGTGACCTTTGGATGCATCTTCTGAAGCTTCTGCTTAACAGGCTTAGCACTAGGCTTAACTACCAAATGATGCATGACAAGGGAGGGATCAAGCCCTAGCATGTCGGCATATGACCAAGCAAAAATATCTTGATATTATTTCAATAAATTGGTCAATTGCTCCTGCTCATCCATGGTCAGAGCTTTGCCTAACTTAAGGATTCTAGGGGCTTCCTCAGAACCTATGTTCACATCTATGGTCTCCTCAATGAGGATGGATAAATTATCCTCAAGAGGAGGTGGGGCAGGAATCACTCCTAATTTCTCAAGGTCCTCGGGAGACATAGAACCAAAGTCCACTTGAGAACTAGAAGACTCAACCTACATTGTGCAAGGGACAAACCCATCAAAGAAGATATCATTCTGAGGTAAAGCCTCATCTATAACATGTGACTCTAGGGTTAAGACCATAGGAGAGGGTGGACCCTCATCCTCAACACTCCACTCTAAACCTTGATGAGATTCATCAAAGAGAAGATCTAAACAAGAAGAGTCATCTTGATCCTATGATGAAACATTTGTAGAAAATTTCTTAGAGGAAGATTGTGAGGAATGAATTTGGGCTAAATCCTCTGGTGAGAAAAATTCAAATGGATGGGGATCACCCATGATAGAAATGATTTGGTTTTCAAATTCAAATTTTACACATTGATGAAAAGTAGAAGGGATAACCTTCATCGCATGAATCCATGATCATCCAAGAAGAAGATTAAAATATGTAGGACAAGACACCACGTAAAACATTGTATTCAAAATTTTAGGTCCAACTCTAAGAGGGAGTGATATAGTACCACAAGCCTTTTGAGACTCATTGCTGAAAGTTTTAATGATGTCATTGGTTACAATTAAATCTTCCTCTTTCAATCCAAACTTCTGAAAGAAATGATGTGTACATATATTAAGTGAAGAACCATTATCAATCATAACCCTTTTGATGAGAGTATCCCCAATAAAAGTAGTGATATATAAAGATGAATCTTCTTGCATTTTTGAGAAAGACATATCATTATCTAAAAATGTGAGATGAAGCATCCCAAGAGAACTTACAACCTTTGCCATATCACTAGGAGAAATATCAAGAGGTACCGACTACTACTTCAAAATATTTACCATAGCTTCCTCATGGGCTTGAGAATTCTATAGAAGTTCTAAGAGAGAAATATTTGTTGACATACTCATCTCCTATTGAGATCGCTAAATTTGTTGAATCTGTACTAACTTCTCTAGAGTAGATGTTATCATTCCAACCATATTGTTATCATACTGATGTGGCACATTCTTATAGGACACTTGGTTGGTTTGTCTAGTTCTATCCTGATTCTGTTGGTTGTTGGAAGACTGAAAACTACTGGTGTCAATACGACCAACATCAATTAAATCCTGAACCACATGTTTCAACTTCTTACAAGAATTTGTCTAGTGTCCTTCTACTCTGTGATATGTGCAATATTGACCTACCTTATACCAATGAGTTGTAGTATCTGGTTGTCTTATAGGAGGTAATTCAATTGCCTTAGCTTCTAATAATTGTTTCAAAACTGCTTCCATAGGTATATTAAGTCTAGTAAAATTCCTTTGAGGAGGTTTCTGAAGTACAATATTTTGTAGGCTATTGGTGACATTATTAACATGCCTACTATCATTATTACCTCCTGTATGCTTACTCTTATGTTGAGACTTAGTAGACTTTTCTTCTTTATTCTTAAGTTGACCTCTTCTAATGAGAGCTTGTTCCACTTTTCTGGCTAACTCAATTGCTTGATCAAGAGAGGTAACAATAGTAGTTTCTAGTGCATACGATATATGTTCTTGTAAATTACTAATGAATATATCAAGCATATATTTTTGAGACACAGGTTATCTTAATAGGCCAACTAAACTTCTCCAACGAGCTAAGAATTCTAAAAAACTTTCTTCTTTACTTTGCTTTAGATCATATAGGTCTCTCATTGTCACTTCCTTTTCAATATAAGCACTAAATTGATGAACAAACATTTCTGCAGTCTTTTCAAAGCTCTTTAAAGAATAGTTGGGCAACCGATAATACCATTCCAATGCAACCCCAACAAGACTCTTTGGAAATATTTTCAATAGAAGCATATCATCATAAACAAGATCATGGTAAGCTATCCTGAATCCCCTTAGATGCTCTATTGGATCTTCTATCCCTTTATAGATTGGTAAAACTGGCATAGGAAAATGCTTGGGATAAGGTCTAGCAACAACAATAGGATCCAATGGTTGACTACACATTTCCTTATAATTGTATGTAAATCTTGAAGGTTGAATCATATCCATCCTTGAAACCAACTGATTCACTATATTTGCCAAATTCTGCATTTCTGAATTATGTGTGTTTCCCATATTCCCTTGAATTAAGTTGGACATGAGAAGGTTGTTGTTATATGT
The DNA here is from genome assembly GCA_028583015.1 of Wollemia nobilis. Lineage (NCBI taxonomy): Eukaryota > Viridiplantae > Streptophyta > Pinopsida > Araucariales > Araucariaceae > Wollemia > Wollemia nobilis. The sequence goes on from JAQPPZ010001340.1 coordinate 3,694,506, forward strand.
GGTGCCTTGTGAGAATGGAATATTAACTTGTGGTGGAACAGAAGCAATAGTGTTGACATTAGAAGATAAAGGAGGAAATTGAAAGTAATTTTGGGTGCCATTACTAGTTGGAGGAATGGGTGGATTCCATCCAATGTTGGTGGTCATAGTAGTGGCATAAGTAGGTTGATAGATTTGATTACCATGATTCAAAGGTTCACTCAAAGGATTTTCTTGAAGTGGGATATCCTTTTCAAGTAATGCTTCTTCCTCTAAGGCTAGATCCAATGCATGTTTATGATATTTATAAAAAGTCCATACATGGTCAAAATATTTAAAGATAAGATTCCCATTGGGATCTTGAATAGGATCAAGATGATTATCAACCTCTTCTTCTAGGTTATGATTTTCTCTATCAATTTGATCATTCTCATGAAAAATCTCATCAAACCTAAGGAGTCTTCATCCTTCCCCAAGGTCAGAAGCCATTGAGAAAAAGGAAAAAGACAAGAAGAAGAACTAAGACCAAAGAGACCTATGCACTCACACAAGGAAATTATATTTTTAAATATTTGGCACATAAATTAATGATCTTGCTTATTATTTTCAAAATAAAAGGAGGTGTTCACATCGGGTTCACCAAATATGTAGAGGGGGAAAACTGCCCTACCATGTACAATTCCCAAAAAGGTTGGATCCACGAGAGATAGAAAGCCTTATGGGGTGAACCATAGGGGGTATGTTGTTCTCTACACTCGATGCTAGGGGGAAGGGTTCACCAGGAATGGTTTTAGGACTCGCTCCAAGTCCTCAAGAATTTTGGGATAGTTTGATGTATTCAGTTTCAAGCAATCACCTAAGTTTGGCCTTTCTAGATCTATGCTATGAAAGATAAAGGACAATGCAAAAATCAGAATGCAAGAATACAAGAGCTAACCTAATATGATTCTTTCTTTTGAATGCTTGCTAACCTAGGGTTTTATCCAGAAAATCTTTAAAGCAAGGACACAAGATAAATGCACAATATTAACCCTAGATGCACACTATATGCTTTTCACTTTTAGATGCCTAAGAATCAATAATCAGATCAGATCTTCAACCAATAAAATAATTAGAGCACTTATCTTGACCGGTGGTTGACTTAGCTTTTTTTGCCTCTTGTCCAATGATATCAGAAATACCTATTTCTGCAAGATAACTTATGAAACACTTGAAAATGGGATTAGCATTAGGGGGCCTACTTAGGCCGTTGTACAACAATGCTTGGAGGTGCAACAGTCAAGCCCCCTAGGTCCTTTTAGATGACCTTTGAAAACAAAAGTGAAAATTGACCTTTGGATAATTAATCATAAAACAACAATGCAACAGTAGAGAAGTAGAAAATAGATTATGCTATCATGCCCTAAATGCAATTTAGAAACTACTCATGCAATCAGAATCTGATAGATACCCCTAGTTCAGTCCTAGGAAAAATCATACCTCATAGATGGTGGGCATGATAACGCTACAGGCGAAGTCGCGCTCCATCAGAATGGGGCGTGATCTCACTTCTATGAGTGAAAACCCTAAATTAGGGTTAGCGAAGTCGCGCCTCATCGGGACAGGGCACGATTTCGCTTCAGAGACATGAAAAATAAAAGATAAATGTAGAGCATAAATAAATGTAGGAAACAAAGTGTGCACAACCTGATGGATGATGCAGAAGCAGGCAGAAGAGATCGAGGTATCCAAATGGGCACTCTCTTTCCTTCTAAACTACAACATGAATCCACCAAACCACACAACAATCCAAATCAATGCAGTAGAAGATCAAATCCAAAATTTGCACTTCGGGGTTAGCTTGTAGAAGAAACAGGAAGCAGAGCGAAAGTAAGAATGCGAGCACTAATTAATCATAAGAATTTTGAGCTTAATTAATTTCCAAGATCGATCGCTTGTATATATCTCTAGGAGTGGGATTAACCCCTCCTTTTATAGATGAAAATTAGGGTGAAAGAAGTGGGAAAACAAACACAAGCCGATGCCAAACACGCTAAAAAGGTTAAACCCAGGTTTTAATAAATTAAAACCCTAAAAATAGCGAAGTCACACCCCGTGCCGATGGGGTGCGATATCGCTTCTGCGAAGTCGCGCCCCATCGTAACCGGGCGTGATTTCGCTAAAAGGCTAAAGAAAAGCAAGGTAGGGGGAAAAGAGGCTTACCCTTGGGTCAAGGGGAAAGGGGGGGGGGGTGAATAGTATAAGATCAAATTTTACTTTTCTTTCCCAAAATTATCCAATATAATCAATGGAAATATCAACATTAATAATCAAAGCAATGCACAAATCATCACACATAATAGAGACACCAATTTAACGTGGTTCACCCAATGTGGGCTACTCCACGAAGAAAATATTTTCACTAAAATTTTCTCAACAAATCTCTTTGGAATCACTTACCTATTACAATGTTTATGGACCTCTGTCCAAAGGAGACACCAATCCCCTAATGCTCTAATTTGTGGATCTCTCTCCATAGGAGAACTCTTTCCCCTCTTCTCTGGTTCATGGAACTTGACCCAGGAGAACTCTTTCTCCTCAATTAGTTTGTGGATCTCTCTCCATAGAAGAACTCTATCTTCCCAGTTGGTTCATGGATCACACTCCACAGGAGAACTCCTCCTTGCTCTGGTTCATGGAACACTATCTATAAAATAACTATTTTCCCTCTACTCTAGCTAGTGATCTTCTAGAAGATTTTTGCTCTCAATACACTGGCTTATAGATCTCTCTCCATAGAAGACCTTTATCCTCACTTAGAAAACCTTTGTCCTTACTGCCCTGGCTAATGGATATCTATCCACTAGAGACTGCTATCCTTTACTCTATCACCTTCAAATATTGCTATCAACTTAGCTCAATATTTATCTCAAATATGCACTAAATACTATCCTCGGTCTAGTAAAAATATGCTCTAACTCTATCTCAAGTCTAGCACAAATATACTCTCAAATATGCACCAAAATTTATCCTCAAGCCTTAACACAAAGCTTGATCAAATCACCAATCAACTATGTTACACACCAAATATAATGTTGGTTGTATTCCAATATTTGATTTCATCATTATTAATAGGATAGTTTTGATTTAGTTTTATTATCATATTATCATAAAACTATTAATTTGTGAAAGTAGAGGATTGTGCCCTCCAAGTGGCGAGAATGAACCCTCCTAAAATGGTGAACTGATTTGATTTAATATTTATTCCATTCAATTAATTCCATTCGATTATTGCATTCAATTTTATGTTTCATTATGCATGTTTTGGTTATGTTGGTTGATTGAAATATATATTATTGTTATGTTATTATCGATTTGATATTGTACAAGTGAAGAAAGGGTAGGTATACCTGTTAGAATTAAAGTGCACTATGCCTTCACCTTGACACTTGTCAGTTTCTCTTGACAAGTGTCATGTGTTTCATATAGGCTTATGCCTATATATTGTAACCATTTGTATCAATAAAATGATCCCCATTAGTTTCAATCCCAACATTTGGTATCAGAGCCTAGTCACTCTCCTGCCCTGTGTAAACCCTTGAGGGGGGATTTCCCTCATGGAAATCCTCCCTCCCCTCATTATTTTCCCTCATCATCCTTTTTCCTTCATTTTTTTTTCAAGCCTAGGGAGTATGCTCTCCATTTTTTTTAAAATGGATCAGAAACCAGATAGCTTGAAAAAATTCATGGCTGCCCCCTACAATGGTGAACTAAAAAAGGTAGGTTTGCAAATGGGGAATCTTCCTTGGCACAACACAGTTAAAGATATTATTCTTTCTTGGTGCAGTATAGTTGTTGACAGAGATTCCCAAACGTCTGCATTATTGTAAGAGCGGCTGGTTTTTTGAATACATGGCATCAAAACTACTGCAGTCTTCAGAATCGACGAATGTTTCCTTTCGTGATTTCGACGTGGGAATCTCAGTTTTGGTGGGCCTACAAGAAAAAAAAAAGATTAGGGGCGGTAATAATAATAATAATGGGTGGCTGCCATTGGTGCACATGATGTATTCGTGATATTTCAGATCCGGAGACCTGTTTTGCACAATGATTCAAATGTAGTCTTTGGATACATCGACGATTCTTCACTCATTTCAGCCTCATCCTCCTTAGGGGTGTGCTTTGTATGGCATGAAAAAGAGGCAAACGACAAAGGAGGAATCATGTTTTTTTTACCAGCACTCTGCATAATATTTTAAGATATGGGGGTTTCTGCTATGATTTATAGCAATGAAGATGTCGATATTTTGTTCGTCTACTACTGTTTCTACCTGGGTAGCCTTCCACTCCTCACGACGGATGGCATCGCACTGTTAGAACTCAAGAAATAACTCGTCAAAAATGTGCCCTCCGATTTCGGTCTAACCTTGAACTGGAATGAGAGTGATCTGGATCCGTGCTCGTGAACCGGCATCGCTTGCAGCCAGGTTACTGGGCGAGTAACAGTGTTGAACATCAACAGGCGGTCGTAGGCTGAACTGTGAGAAGAAAATAATGTTTTAAGATGGCTCATCATCATATATCTAGCATGGGATGCATTCAAATATCGTCATCACCAAAAGGAAACATTTTTTGTAATTACTGACGAGCAACAGCGTTGCCTGCAATTACAGGGAGCTTTGGATTGCCAACGCTTGGAAAACCAACGACTGCGGACCGCCCTGGAAGAGTATGAATTTTTTTTCAATGATATTCAAGTTTTTTTCATAGATAATCCCCAAATGTCGAATTCACAGAATTGCCCTTCGGATCTTGCCGTGTCAAAGAGGTTCAACAGCCTGGTGCCCCAAATGGAGAATGTCGTGGTGAAGGTGGACTGGTGATTTTCGAGGAGAATAGTGGCCTGAGCATCAACAGCAAGGGTTTTTTCATGCATTTGGTGAGATTCGTGCTGGGAAGCATTGTGAAGCCCCTACGGGTGATCCAGCAGTTCCTGGGGCCAAAGAAGGCCATTCTTGAGGCGTAGGAAGTGAGATTGAAGTATTTAGGATTTTTTAAAGTGGCAATGCTGAGGTCGACAATGGCTCAAACTCATGGATGTCGAGCAAAGGCACGTGGGACTCCACTAGATTGAAGTGCAACCACAACCCAGAACTGAATATCCAGAGCCTGTTGAAGATGAAATTCTGTTTGGAACCACTGAGGGACTCAATCACCCGCCGCTCCATGTTCGACGCCCTCTTTGCTGGGTGCATCCCCATTTTATTTCATAGCGACTCGGCGTACGAGTAGTACACGTGGCACCTTCCACCCGATCTCGATGCCTACAACGTCTACATTCCTGAGAACACGGTCATCAATGGGAGCCTTAACATCGCCGACGTGTTTGAGTATTGAATGATTTTGGTTATGGGGGAAGTATTTTTTATAAACGGGGCACTTTATTTTATATATATATATATATGTTTTTTTCCACATGGCAAGTGGAGTGGAAAAGGCCCACATGGCCAAATTTTTTCAAACTTTGTAGTTTTCCAAGGGGGAAATTTTTTTAAATCATGGTGGAGAATTTTTTATTGGCCGACAAGATGGCCTTATTGGCCCTGTTCTTTTTCCACATGGGAGTGGAAGTGGAAGACCTACCTATGAGGGTAAACTAATATTTTTTTATTCTGCTAGAGAGCAATGTCACCACATTGTGAGGAATATTTGTTGCTAAATGAGGTTACTGTTGTTTTTCTCATGGATGGACTTATTGAGATTCGACTATAGCCATGTTTATAGTCGTTAGAAAGATTTTTTCGAGCCAGACCTAATTATGGGGTCCATTTTTAGTTTTGAGACTGATTGCTATCATGTTTTTAGGCTCGAAGATTGTTGTATTCTAGAGTGCATTTTCGGTTGAACCCGACACTCTATGTAAGTGATCCTAGTATCTAGTCATCTTCTCTATAGCACCTGGCGGATGCAGTGGCTAGTTACCCATGCATTACGATGGGATGAGAAGATCATAATAAGGACACCTACTCTAGGGACTACAAAAATAGACACCCTAGACTCTATCCGATGTTTTTTTGGATCTACTTCTGAAGACTACAGACGAAGACACTTCAGAAGATTCTCTTCTATTACTCTTTCTTCTTCTCCTCCATATTTGGATTCTATGGCTCATTTTATTGTATTGAGTGCATTTTTGGCAGAGATCGACACTCTTATATGGCTCATTTTTCATTTGTATTAAGGTGCATTTTTGGCAGAGACCGACACCTTCTAGATTGAGTTCACCATGAGGAAGGGATTTGATATTCATGGTGGATCTAGTCAGTGACCTACGAGAGGCAACATCCTCTGAGGATGACCTACAAAGGCAATAGACCTAGAAGTGGCTGACCCTAAGGCATCCATGATGACCCTGAGGCACTTAGATGGATGACCCAGTGGCAACAGACCCATGGAAGTGGCTGACCCTAAGGCAATAGACCGAGATGTATACACAGTGAATCTAGCATTATTCACAGTTAGAGAGCCAAGCGCAAAGAGCATGAGCCTAGACCAAATCAGCAATAAGAGAGGATGATAGGTTGTTTTAGAGAAGTCAAAATTAAGGGGGAATGTTACCTAATGTTGACTTGTTTTGTTTTTTTAGTTAGGATAGTGCACTTTAAGGGGGAATGTTAGAATTAAAGTGCACTATGCCTTCACCTTGACACTTGTCAGTTTCTCTTGACAAGTGTCATGTGTTTCATATAGGCTTATGCCTATATATTGTAACCATTTGTATCAATAAAATAATCCCATAAGTTTTACTCCCAACAATACCCTTTCAAGTGGTATCAGGACACAACGGTTCTGGATAATTTAATTTTTCCACCCAGTGCACTCTGCAACAAAATAGAAGATCATCCAAGCTACCTCATGCACTCACATTAGGATCATCTACCAGTGGTAGCAAGGCACTAAAATTTTAGGGCCATCAAGGGTTCAGGAGACGACGATCGCTAGTTACACAGGATCAACATGAAAACTAACATCATATAACAGTGAACACAGGTAAGAGGAATCAATCAAAAAATGCAGTTCAGTAAGTGGGGAAGGAAGTGTCGCTTCTAAAAACTTGTTAAAAATCATGTTGATAAATTTGTAGCCTTCAAGCATCCTTTATTGATCCAATTCCCAGTGCATTTAGTGTAGCATACATATTTTCAACTGTGCCCAAGTAGTAGCTTCTTCGTCTAATCATAATGTTGGAAAATTGTATTATAAATGTATAACATAAGGTACTACACAATTAAATTATTTTTTATTATTCTTCATGAGCAATTATCCCAAATACTCTGCGTTGTGAGCATAACGATGGTTTAAAAAGGTAAAGTTGCAAATAGATAGGTGTGACTTTGGTCACATGAACTCCCATTTCTCCTTGTGCAAATGGATCCTCTGCCCTATGTGTCATTAGCCACTTCATCCTCTACATCCAGTTATATCCAGCTTCATTGTCCTTAGTTCCTATCTCTCCCTTTGTAGCTAGTTGTCCACCGTATCACCTTCATGTCCATCTTGTCCTTTGTGTCATGTATTCCTTGTAGTGTATCTAGTTATCCTCATTGGTCTTATCTATCCTATTTGTTATCTTCGTTCCATTGCATCACGTGTCGAGTCTTGGTCTATACATTGTCTTTGTTCCATTGTATCATGTGTCGAGTCTTGGCATATCTGTTGTCTTCATTTCATTGCATCACCACAGTTGAGTCCTGGTATATTCTCTCTCTAGCATCATTATTTTGATCTCCTTGTCGTGTTAGTGTAGTTGTGTCAGTGTCTAGTCAAGGATCATAGTCATGTCAGGGTAGTCGTGTTAATGTCTAGTCAAGATTTGTAGTCATATCCTTGATCACTCAAGTCATCCTGTCAGTCAAAGGACTACAATCAATCCTTTATTGCATACATCAACATGTTAGTATAGTTATGTCAGTCAAAGGATTGCAGTTGTGTCTTTGGTCACATAGTCTATCATTAAAATTATGTCTATTCAACTATCATCCAACAAAAATTGTATCTAGTCAGCTATCATCTTGTGGTCTCAGTATGGTTAGTCTCAATTGGTGATGTGTCATGTCAGGTGGCTCAAGTATAATTCATTGATTCAAATTTTTAAAGTAGTCGAGTAGACGTTGGAGCCTCAAGGGGGGAGATTCAAATTCAAATCCACATCGTAGTTGGAGCAATAGTTGAAGTGGAAAACCAATTTTTTTTTTTCCCAAATTCATAAAAAATTTTGCAGAGTTCAAATACGAAATTTGATTAGAAGAGACTTATTGACAAGTGCATGATTGAAATGTGGACCAAAGGACCAAATGGGTGATTAAATTTGATTAGTACTCATAACTTTATTGATACAGATTGCCAAGGCATTAAACTTAAACATTAACTCCTCCAATCAAGATAAATTTCAAGTTATAATTGCAAATGGAGGAATTTCACAATGTATAGGTAGAACATATCCAATTTCATTGCAAATAGGAAATTACACTTGGTGTGGTCCTCTTTTTATTATGATTTTAGAGAATTTATAAGTTATCTTGGGATTCGAATGGTTAGAACAAATGGATACCACGATTGGTTTTAACTACAAGCAAAACTTTGTTGAATGGAAGGAAAATGGGAATACCATTCACCTCCAAGGAATTCCAACACCTTCATCAAAGATAGTAAGTTCTCATATCATGGAAAAAAATATTAAGAAAAGGTAGTTACCGATTTTTTCTCAAGTTAATTGTATGGAAAAGCAAGCACAAGATATTCTAAAAATTCAATCAAAATATCAGTAAAACATTGTGGCTACCTATGATGAGGTCTTCTAAGAGCCAAAGGAACTACCTTCCAAAATATCCCATGACCATGCCATACACCTTGTTCGAGGAAGTCTTCCTCCTAATGGTCATCCTTATCGATATCCCCAACCTTAAAAAATAGAAATTAAGAAAATTATCCAAGAACTATTAGAACATGGTGTCATCCATCACAGTACTAGTCCATATTCTTCACGAGAGGTTTTGGCCCATCGTAAAGACAATTTTTGGCGTATGTGTATGGATTTTCATCCCCTTAAAAAAATCACTATCAGGGATAAATTTCCTATACCTATCATTGATGATTTACTAGATGAACTTCATGGTGCAAAATGTTTTACAAAATTGGATTTACATTCTGGGTTTCACTAAATTAGAGTTAGGGAATAGGATATTCCCAAAATAGCTTTTCGTACTCATGAAGGTCACTATGAGTTCTTGTCCATGCTCTTTGGTCTCACTAATACCCCATCCACATTCCAAAGTCTCATGAACCATGTGTTTGATCCATTCATTCACAAATTTGTCCTAGTCTTCTTCGATGACATACTCATATATAGTAAATCATGGAATGATCATTTGTTGCATGTGGGAAGGGTTATTCATATACTACACAAGGAAAAATTGTTTTTCAAATGCTCTAAATGCTCTTTTGGTGTTCAATAAGTTGAGTACCTAGGTCATATAGTTTCTTAGGAAGGTATTAAAGTGGATCCCAATAAGATAAAGGTAATTCAGGATTGGCCCTTACCTAAAACCATCAAGAAACTTCATGGTTTTTTTGGGTCTCACCGGCTAATTTTGTGTGTAACTATGGTAAAATTGTAGCTCCTCTCACAGCTCTTAAAAAAAATGATGTTTTTCATTGGTCAGAAGCAGCCACTCAAGTCTTCGAGGCTCTCAAAGAAGCAATGTGTACTAAACTAGTATTGGCAACTCCAAATTTTCACAAACCATTTGTGATTGAATGTGATGCTCCAGGAATAGGTATTGGGGTAGTATTAATGCAGGAAGGTCATCCCTCGACATTCAAAACTAAACAAATCTCTAGAAATATTTTTGGAAGATCCACATATGAGAAAGAAGTGTTGGCTATTCTACATGCAGTGGAGAAATTGAGACACTACTTAATCAATAGCCGCTTCATTATTAAAACTAATCATAGTAGTCTCAAGCACTTTCTCAAACAAAAATGTTCTTATCGAGAATAAAATAAATGGTTAAAAAAATAATTGGCGTATGATTTTGTTATCAAATATAAGAAATGGAAAGAAAACATGGAAGCAGATGCATTATCAAGAAAATATTAATGAAGTGGTTATTAATGCTATTTTAGGTCCTTGTTCCCAATGGGTATCTCAATTACAAGAAGAACGGTTTTCCAATACATAAAATACTCAAATAATTTAGGATTTGTTGTTGGGCTCATCCAAGCATCCTCTTTTTTCATATGAAGACAAGGTGTTAATAAGAAATAATCACATTTACATTCCACACAATTCTACAATCAAGTCAAGGATTCTATATGAATCGCATGCTTCTCCATTAGTAGGACATTCATATTTTTTGAAAACCTATATGTGAATAAAATAATCCTTTTGTTAGAAAGTATTGAAAGCAAAGGTCAAACAATGGGTGGCTGACTGTGAAGTATACCAATGCAATTAGGGTAAAATAATCAAATCACCAGGTTTGCTTCAACCATTACCCATTCCAGACCATCAATGGGAACATATTTTAATGGATTTTATTGAAGGTCTTCCTAAATTGGAAGGCAAAATAGTAATTTTTGTGATAGTATATCGCCTCGCCAAATATGCTCATTTCTAGGCTCTACAACATCCATTTTCTACAAGACAAATGGCTAAGGTATTTATGGACTCAATCTTCAAATTGCATGGAATACCAAAAAATATTGTAAGTGATCGTGATCCCATCTTTACTAGTAATTTTTGGAAAGAATTATTTCATATTAGTGATACCAAATTGAATATGTCTTTTGCATACCATCCACAAACATATGGTCAAACTGAGGTAGTTAACAAATATTTGGGTACCTATCTAAGATGTTTTATTTAGGATAAACAATATCAATGGAGTCATTGGCTTTCCTTGGTAGAATGGTGGTACAACACTTCATACCACTATTCCACTAAGATGTCTCCATTTGAAGCATTTTATGGAATTAAACCATCGACAATAGTTGATTATGTACCAGGTTCTTCCAAAGTGGCTCAAGTAGATGATTGGTTCAAACATCGACAGTCAATGCTCAACCTTCTCAAAGATAAATTGGTCCAAGCATAGATTTGTATGAAGCAGCAGCAAGACTCACACCATTTAAAAATATAATTTAATACAGGTGATATGGTGTTCCTACGTTTGCAGCCCTACAAAAATTTGTCATTAAAGCTCAAGACCAGTCAAAAGTTGGCTCCATGATTTTATGGCCCTTACAAAATTATGTGTTGCATTGGAGAATTGGCATACCAACTAGAGCTTCCTCCCTCATCATGTTTACATCCAGTATTCCATATTTCCTGTCTCAAGAAGGTGATCGGCCAGAAAGTACAATCTTAGTCAAAATTTATAGTACTCGATGAAGAAGGACGTATATATCTCCAACCTGAAGCAATTTTACAAAGCATAAAATGCATGCTGAGATCTCATCACATCCAAGAATTCCTCATCAAATGGCAAGACCTAACTAAATAATATGCTACATGGGAATCTGAAAGTATTTTCTAGATATTTCTAGCTTTGAGGACAAAGCTTTCTGAGGAGGGGAGCCATGTTACACACCAAATATAATATTGATTGTATTCCAATATTTGAATTCATAACTATTAATAGGATTGTTTTTATTTAGTTTTATTATCATCTTATCATAAAACTATTCATTTTCAAAAGCAGAGGATTGTGCCCTCTAAGTGGCGAGGACCAACCCTTCTAAAGTGGTAAACTAATTTTATTTAATCTTTATTCTATTCGATTAATGTCATTCGATTATTGTATTCAATTTTATGTTCCACTATGCATGTTTTGGTTATGTTGGTTGATTGAAATATATATTATTTTTGTGTTATTCTCAAGTGGATATTGTATAATTGAAGAAAGGGTAGGTATACCCTTCCAAACTATGCTTAGATCTACCCCAAGCCTTAACACAAAGCTTGAACAAATCAAACTTGCTCTTAATGTTGTCTCAAGTCTTCACCAAGACTTGCTCAAATCTACCTACAAGTCTTCACCAAGACTTACCTCAAATATGCCTACAAGTCCTCTCAAGAACTTGCTCAATCTGCTCTCAAGTCTTCACCAAGACTTACCTCAAATATGCCTACAAGTCTTGCACAAAAGCTTGCCTCAATATGCTTCAAGTCCTCACCAAGACTTGCTCAAACTGCTCTCAAGTCTTCACCAAGACTTACCCCAAATCTGCCTACAAGCTTTCACCAAGACTTACCTCAACTCTATCCTTAAGCTTTCACAAAAGCTTGCTCAAATATGCTCAAACACATGCTCAAAACAGCTCACAAGATATGCTCAATCAATCTCAAATCTTGCACACAATGCTATCAATTGCTTTGTCTAATCTTCAAAGTAATTCCTTTAACTTGAAGTAGTTTAGACATATTCTATTCAAAATTCATTTAACCTCTGGAACATATAGAGAATGATGTACTCTATCAAAAACTCAATATGTTCTACTCAATCATTAAGTCTGTCGCTTTCACAAATCTGGTTTCTAATGTTTGCACATTCACTTTCAATATCACTCAAATCCAATGCTCAAGAATTTCACTCAATCATTCAATCAATGAAACACAACTTGCTCACAAACCCTAAACAAGTGTTTTCAAACTTCTTCAAACAAAAAGCACAATGTGGGTCTCAAACCCTAACTCAAATATTTCTCAATATCTATCTCAAATCAAATCATCCATCAACAAGATGCACTTAAACTTGCTCACACATTTCCAACAATACTTATCAATCCTTTTCACTCCACCTTATATTTCATACATTCATTTCAAACACTCTAAACAAAATATAGTGTGCCCATACCTTTTTCTTTGATGGAGATATGTCTTCAAAACCTGTTTTACTCACAACAAAACCTTTTTGCCAATTCTAGGTTAGATAGCAATAGTCTATCTCAAAATCTCCACACAAATATTCTCCTCAATAATTATTTCACCATTCAAGAAATACAATAAAATATCAAGTCTCAAATACACCTTATTATCTCCAATACTCTCAAAATAACATTCAACACATAAAAATAAAGTTCCTTTGTTAACACCTTATAATCTCCAATCCTCTCAAAATAATATTCAACACATAAAAAGTAAAGTTCCTTTGTTAACACCTTATAATCTCCAATCTTAAATCTCCAATATTTTATTTATTTTCCAAGCATAAAAATAAAATATTATTTCAACAACCCTTATGACTCCCTAAACATTCCACACATGCCTTTTAATTATCATGTGGCCCCAAAAACCTTTTCGCATTCCAAACTTTGGCAAGATTTAAATTAAAAATTGCATACCTTATATGTTGGCCCACGACACCAAAATATTGTGCACATCTTTGACTGCACCCAAACTCAAACCCATGACCAAAGCCATCGTAATGCCTTAGCCCAAGGCTAAGCTACCACTTGGGCTACATGCCCACATGAACCAAAGGTCCATGCTCTCCTACTAATGTTTGCCACACAATCTTCGATGAAAAACAAAACCTCTCTTCCTTGCAAAAATGAATCACATGGGATTTGAAACCATGACCTGCTCCTTACAAGCATCTTAGCTAGCCTTCGACCACCATCTATGCTACTCAGAACTATGGGATATCTTAGTCACACCAAATACAAGTCTACCTTCCTTTATTAAAAACACACACACTCTTCTTCTCTTCTCAAAATGAGACGCACAATTTACTATCACTTCGGCATATCACATTAGACTTAGGAAATGAAAAGTATTTCCTATTAATACTCTTCCCTTGCATTGAAACACGTCGGCCCTTTCAATTTTCAAATTTGAATTCAAATTAAAACCTTAAACCTTGGCACCATTTAATTATTTAAATTAAAATTTTAACCTTAGGTTAAAATATTTTAATTTAAATAAATTAAATTAAAACCTTTATAATATGCTCAATGGGTCTTGTCGGGGATATATATTTTTAATGATTCCTTGGACCTTGTTATTTTTCACCTCTTCCTTTTGCCCAAATATTATAATATTATTATTTCTTTTTAAACTTGCTTCCCTTTTCTTGGGTCTTCTACCTTTTAGGCCTCTTTAGGCATATAATATTTAAAATAAATATTATACCCTTTTCTTTTAACAACTTCCTTGCATTTTGGAGAATCAACCTTGTGACATTAATGATGACAAAACTGGACATCAAACCTCTTGACATCAATGACAACAAAACTTGCTCAAATTTCCAACAATCTCCCCCTTTGTCATTGATGGCAACCCTTTTTCTTTAAGCATTTCTTTTACCTTTTTCAGTTCTGCTCCCCTTGAGAAATTGCTCCCCCTGACTGAATGCTCTCCCCCTAACTCAAATCTCTCCCCCTTTGACATCAATGGCAAAGGGACACCTTTGGGGCTAAAGATAAGACTCTTAGCTCAGCCCCCTCCCCACCTCCTCTCCTTGAGGTGGTTAATTTTGGGGTGGGAGTATCTCTACTCCTAACATACAATGCTCTTTTTCTTTGTCCACCTTCTTCCTCAACTGATCCTTCTGATTCTTTTGAGTATCCATGTTCCTGCTTGTCTCTGGAAATTTTGTTCTACACCACTTAGCCATATGCCCAACATTATTGCACTTATAACACTTAATGTTGTGGTTCCTTGAAGGTGCAAATATCTTGAAGTTCCTCCTGGTGAAGCCATATCCATTCCTATCATGAACCCTGCAATGAATTGCTTTATGACCAAACTGATTACAAGAGTAACAATACCCTTGAAAGAGATGCCCATTTCTAAAATTTCTCTTGGTGAAACCATATTCCTTCTTTTCATGTGTCCTGCACTGCATAGCCTTGTGACCAAACCTGTGACATGAGAAGCAACATCCTTTGAAGAAATATTTCCTTTGACCCATTGGTCTCTTAGTCCTTTCTTCCCTGTGATGTTCTCTGTTCCTCATTTGTGCATTGTTTCCTTCCTTGGTGAACCTTCTATTTTTCAACTTATCCTCATAAGTCTCACTTTCTCCTTCACTCTCTTCTTCTGAAGCTTCTTCTTCTTTGGAGCTTGAGCTTGACTCCTCTCCTTGTTCTCTTTGTCCTTCTTCAAAACCAAGTCTTGTCTTGTTTGATGAAGATCTTTGTACACTGATAATCTTATCCAAGGTCTTTGAGCTTTTCCCAAACCTGTGTAGCTTGTCTTTAGACTCTTTCACTTCCTTTCTTAGTGAAGCTACTTCATGCTCTAATATTTCACATTCTAAGACTTTTACCTCTAACTTTTCTTTAAATCTCCTTGTCTTAGATATTGAGTTTGTCAGATCTTGTATAAGCTTTCCTTTCTCTTCATCACATTCTTGAAATTGAACCTTGAGTCTTGAATTCTGCTTTCTAACCTTTCTTAATTCCTTAAGAGCAGAAATAAGCTCACCTTCTAGATCAACTACTCCTTCTTCTTCATTTTTTGATTCTTCCTCTACCTTTTTGTCTTCAAGAGCATCTTCATACCTTTCAGATTTATCTTCAATAGAAGCACTTCCTTCTTCCTCTATTGCCAAGAAGAGAATTTCTTCTTCATTATTATCTAAGGATCTTCCATCACTATCACTTGAACTCTTGCCTATCTTATCTACATAAAAACTCTTCTTATGCCTCTAGAAAAACTTCTTTTCATGCTTGTTTTGTCCATACCTATTTTTCTTTTGATACCTGGATTTTCCTGCTTTCCTATTCTTATGATCCTATTTCTCTTCACCACTACTACTTCCAGCTTCTGGATAGTTAGATGCATAGTGACCATATTTACCACAATTGAAACACTTAACTATTTTTGTACCTTTGTGCTTTCTTGAGTCCTTGTTCCTTCTACCATAGTTTACTTCTTCATCATTGGATGACTCATCACTTGAATATGACTTCTTATCCTTTGTCTTCTTTGCTACTTTGAAGGCTACTTCTTTCTTGGGGATAGGATCCTTTCCTATTCTCATCTCAAAAGTTGTGAGAGTTCCATGTAACTCATCCCTAGTCAAAGTTTCAATATCTCTTGTTTCTTCTATGGCTGAAACCTTTTCACTATACCTCATAGGGAGTGACCTTAAAACCTTTTGACAAACATCTGATTCTTCAAATTTAAACCCAAGTCCTTGCATGGAGTTAACAACTTCATCCACATGAAGTAAGTATGTAGCAATGTCTTCCTCATCCTTCATCTTCAAGTCTTCAAATGTTTTCTTGTGATTTTGTAATTTTGCCATCTTGACCTTTTTGTCTCCCTCATATGTTTTCTTCAACTTTTCCCAAATCTCTTTTGTTGATGTGCAATGCATAACTTTTACAAACTCTGCTTCACGTAAACCACTTAATATTGCATTCATTACCTTTGAATTATATAGATGTAAGAGCTTACCATCTTTATCTATAGGAGGAGTAGTTGGTGGTGTGTACCCATCCTCAACTGCTTGCCATGTCTCATTTCCTTGTGCCATTAGGTAAATCTTCATTCTTACACTCCAAAATGCATAATTATTCCCATCAAACAATGGTGCCTTATTTTCTGAAGATCCACTCTGAGATGCCATCTGTGTTCCTGTATACTTTTCCTTCAAGTTGTTAAACTCTTTCGAAGGAACCCTCTCTGATACCAATTGAAGAACACAAGCTTATACTGAGAGGGGGGTGAACAGTATAAGATCAACTTTTACTTTTCTTTCCCAATATTATCCAATATAATCAATGGCAATATCAATAATAGTAATCAAAGCAATGCACAAATCATCACACACAATAGAGACACCAATTTAACATGGTTCACCCAATGTGGGCTACTCCACGGAGAAAATATTTCCACTAAAATTTTCTCAACAAATCTCTTGGGAATCACTTCCCTATTACAATGTTTATGGACCTCTATCCAAAGGAGACACCAATCCCCTAATGCTCTGATTTGTGGATCTCTCTCCATAGGAGAACTCTTTCCCCTTTTCTCTGGTTCGTGGAACTTGATCCAAGAGACCTCTATCTCCTCAACTAGTTTGTGGATCTCTCTCCATAGAAGAACTCTATCTTCCCAGCTGGTTCATGGATCACACTCCATAGGAGAACTCTTTCCCCTTGCTCTAGTTCATGGAACTCTATCCATAGGAGAACTCTTTCTCCTCTACTCTAGATGGTGCTCTTCTAGAAGACTTCTACCCCCACTACATTGGCTTGTGGATCTCTCTCCATAGAAGACCTATATCCTCACTCAGAAGACCTCTATCCTCACTACCCTAGCTAATGGATCTCTATCCACTAGAGACTACTATCCTCTACTCTATCACCTCCAAATATTACTCTCAACTCTACTCAATATCTATCTCAAATCTACACTAAACACTATCCTCGATCTAGTACAAATATCTATCTCTCAGTCTAGCACAAATCTACTCTCAAATCTACACCAAACTCTATCCTCAAATCTATCCTCAAGCCTTAACACAAAGCTTGATCAAATCACCAATCAACTCTACTCAGATCTACCCCAAGCCTTAACACAAATCTTGAACAAATCAAACCTGCTCTTAATGTTGTCTCAAGTCTTCACCAAGACTTGCTCAAATCTACCTACAAGTCTTCACCAAGACTTACCTCAAATCTACCTAAGTCTTCACCAAGAGACTTGCTCAAACTACTCTACAAGTCTTCACCAAGACTTACCTCAAATCTACCTACAAGTCTTCACCAAAACTTACCTCAAATCTACCTTCAAGTCCTCTCAAGAACTTGCCTCAAATCTATCTACAAGTCTTCACCAAGACTTACCTCAAATCTATTCTACAAGTCTTCACCAAAACTTACCTCAAATCTATCCTTTAATTCCTCTAAAACTTACTCAATCTACTCAATACAAATCTCAAAACAACTCACAAGATATGCTCAATCAATCTCAAATCTTGCACACAATGCTATCAAATGCTTTGTCTAATCTTCAAAGTAATTCCTTTAACTTGAAGTAGTTTAGACATATTCTATTCAGAATTCATTTAACCTCTAGAACATATAGAGAATGATGTACTCTATCAAAAACTCAATATGTTCTACTCAATCATTAAGTCTGTCACTTTCACAAATCTGGTTTCTAATGTTTGCACATTCACTTTCAATATCACTCAAATCCAATGCTCAAGAATTTTACTCAATCATTCAATCAATGAAACACAACTTGCTCACAAACCCTAAACAAGTGTTTTCAAACTTCTTCAAACAAAAAGCACAATGTGGGTCTCAAACCCTAACTCAAATATTTCTCAATCTCTATCTCAAATCAAATCATCCATCAACAAGATGCACTTAAACTTGCTCACACATTTCCAACAATACTCATCAATCCTTTTCACTCCACCTTATATTTCATACATTCATTTCAAACACTCTAAACAAAATATAGTGTGCCCATACCTTTTTTCTTTGATGGAGATATATCTTCAAAACCTGTTTTACTCACAACAAAACCTTTTTTCCAGTTCTAGGTTAGATAGCAACAGTCTATCTCAAAATCTCCACACAAATATTCTCCTCAATAATTATTTCACCATTCAAGAAATACAATAAAATATCAAGTCTCAAATACACCTTATTATCTCCAATACTCTCAAAATAACATTCAACACATAAAAACAAAGTTCCTTTGTTAACACCTAAATAAAAATTCCTTTGTTAACACCTTATAATCTCCAATCCTCTCAAAATAATATTCAACACATAAAAATAAAGTTCCTTTGTTAACACCTTATAATCTCCAATATTTTATTTATTTTCAAGCACCAAAATAAAATATTATTCAACAACCCTTATGACTCCCTATACATTCCACACATGCCTTTTAATTATCACGTGGCCCCAAAAACCTTTGCGCATTCCAAAATTTGGCAAGATTTAAATTAAAAATTGCATACCTTATATGTTGGCCCACGACACCAAAATATTGCGCACGATTCCGACTGCACCCAAACTCGAACCCACGACCAAAGCCACCACAACGCCTTAGCCCAAGGCTAAGCTACCACCTGGGCTACACGCCCACACGTGAACCAAAGTCCTGCACCTATACACTATCTACTTCCCGTGAATATTGAAGAAAATAAAAAACCTCTCTTTCTTGTACAAACAAATCACATGGGATTCGAAACCATGACCTGCTCCTTACAAGCATCTTAGCCAACCTTCAACCAATGTATGTGCTATCCAACACCTTGGGATTATCCTTTTATACCACCTGAATACAAGTCTTGCCTTCTTTTATTAAAACCTCACAAAAATCTCTTTCTTCTCAACAATGTAGCGCATGAATATTATGGTCACTTTAGCGTATTCGAATATGCATTAGACTTTAGGAAATGAAAATTATTTCCTATTTATACTCTTCCTTTGCATTGAAACACGTTGGCCCTTTCAAATTTTGAATTTTGAATTCAAATTTAAACTTTTAACCTTGGCACTATTTAATTATTTAAATTAAAATTTTAACCTTAGGTTAAAATATTTTAATTTAAATAAATTAAATTAAAATCTTTATAATCTGCTCAATGGGTCTTGTCGAAGATATATATTTTTTAATGATTCCTTGGACCTTGTTATTTTTCACCTCTTCCTTTTGCCCAAATATTATAATATTATTATTTCTTTTTAAACTTGCTTCCCTTTTCTTGGGTCTTCTACCTTTTAGGCCTCTTTAGGCATATAATATTTAAAATAAATATTATACCCTTTTCTTCTTTTAACAACTTCCTTGCTTTTTGGAGAATCAACCTTTTGACATTAATGACGAAAAAACTGGACATCAAACCTCTTGACATCAATGACAACAAAACTTGCTCAAATTTCCAACATTAGGGACCTCTTATGGGCTCTAAGGAAGATTACCCACTAAAAGTGGGTCAATTTTCCGTGTCTACATTTTACCCCCTCTTTTATGCATTTAAGGCCAAGTAAATGTGTCAAAGAAAGGTGTAGACTCCTATGGAAAAAAAGGCAACAAACACAAGAAATACAAGGAGTGGCCATGTTTGGATGAAGGGGTGGTGCAAGAGGGGTACCATGGAAGGATACTCTAGACTCTTACACACTGGGTGAGGCATTACTATCGCTAGTGCCTCTATGGCTAGGGTTCCCCCTCGAGTTTCAAAAGGAAATGAGCCTCTTTAAGAAACTCAAAAAGGTAAAGAAGGAAGTAAAAAGCATAACATAAAAACACGAAGAACAAAATAAGCAAGCAACAAAGAAAATATTATAGGGTATAACATGAATCTAATGCAGCTAGCATGAAATGCATATAAGAAAGGGAAAGACAGAAGAAGGGAAGAGAAGAAGAATGAGAATAAGAATAAAAATAAGCTCCAAACGTAAATCATCTGATATCGAGAAGAAGACTAAATTAGAACCTTGATCAGAGGGTATTATGCTCAAAATATGGTCCATGTATGGAGTGAAACTTGCTATAGGTGTAGTACTTACTAAGATAGATAGATGGGAAAATTATGGAGCATAACTTGCTATGGGTGATTGCCCAAATGATTAAATGGAGTGTAACCCGCTATGGATGATTGTTCGCTAGTGACTGTTGTGGGATGATTACCCACTAGGATGTATACCGAGGTCTACTGAAATGGCCAAGGAGTTGATCCTATAATGCGGTGTTGAGATTTCTGAGTCAAATAGAGATGTAATATGATAGAGGTGATATATGATGTATGCTTATGCAAATTATGTATATACTAGTACTACCCGATAGGGTGCATACGGATGTATGTATGAGCTAATCAATGTGAGCATAACACAACATGAGTGTGTGCGCATGTTAGAAGAAATAAGAGGAATAAAATGAGCCCCCTGCTTGAAGTTTCAAAAAGTAAAAAAGCCAATAGGGAGGTGATGAGTGTCATTGAGTCTCATCATTTAATCTCAATGATTTATCAATCCGGGGTGGTGTCCAAGGCTATCTACGATAGAAGGTTAGGGCAGAGTACAATTCAAGCATTCAAATTTCAAGCAATTATTGGGTGAAACAGATTTGGTTTAGCCTTTTGGTGTCACACTAAACCTAATCTGCAGAACGAAAACTTGCAAGAAATAAAAACTAATTCTAAGTTCAGAAAATTAAAGTTAACTACAATTGCATGAATTGAAATTGTTGAATTGAAATCTAATCTACTTTTGCAATTGAATTGAAATAATTGAAATTGCTAAATTGAAATGTTGTTAAAATGAAATCCTAAATTACACTTGCAAAATTGAAACCTAGTTTACTCTTGCAGAATGGAAGTGATGCTTGGAAATGAAACACCTATCAATGCCCTGCCACAAAAGGTCGTCAAGCTTCTGCTATAGGAATTGACAACAAAATGAAATCTGCTGGAAATTGAAAGCTGTTGAAACATAAAAATAACAGAACATGGAAAGCAAAGGAAACAAGAAATAAATGTTTAATCTAATTTGTCAGCTGACACACACATAAATGTTGTACACAAACATAATAGAAAACATCAATCACATAATACAAAATAAAAACAAGAAAATGAAATCTGGCAAGCAATCTATTAATTCTGCTATAGCAAAATTACAGATTAAAACCTGCCATAAAATCCCTCCTTCTAGATCTGAAAGTGGGCCCATACTTCCTGATCTAGAAGGAGGTGAAAAACACTCCTTAACTAATTTAAAATCAGAACAAAATCTGACAAAAGAACTGCAATTTATTACTCTGAAAATGGCATTACAGTTCTCTTGCTACAGACTATTACAAAGCTGAAAACTGTCTATTTTTCTATTACTTATTCTCCTTAAGCTCAACCGACATGGGAGCTATCCTTTTATAGATGCATAAGATTTATTTACAAATAGAAAATATACTATTTCTATCCTGCAGATCAATTCCTATTATGTTGCAGCATTTCTTGGTTTTATCCTAGAAGAGGATCAATTGATCTTTTCCCATGAATGGTGGCTTTTGGATGGCAAGGACGACAAAGACAGTTGGGGGATATTTTCCCTTAACCTTCTCAACCTTCTTTCCATTTTTCCACCGTCAAAAAATAATCAAAAATTCAAAAAGTACTTTTTGTTGTCAATCCGAAGATAACTGGCTCAATCCGCGAAGACGTCAATCCAGAAGATGTCTGCTCAATCCGAAGATCTTCGGATTGACTAACCTATGTGGTCTTCAAGTTATCTCAGCTGCTTTTCTCAGGTGGGTTATCTCTCAAGAACTGATTGCAATAGCTTTTATCCTTCTCCATGTGTGAATTCCATGCCTTGCCATTCAATGTCAACTTGCTGGAATTTGTATGGAAAATCCTGTTTTTCCAGCTGTCAAAACATGCCCAACTACCCTTTTGGAGTGCTCATAAATTGTTCCTCATAACTCCAATGTATATAAAATTGTATCCACATGTTCTTGGTTGTATTAAATACACTTGGTTCAATTTTCAGCTCTTAAATCTTCAGGAGTTGCTTCCAGCATCACTGTCAAGTTGGCCTCTAACACAGATTTTCACCAAAATTTCTAGTTGTCAAAAAGTGTGAAACTATCATTTTGTAGGCCCCATAACTTCCTGATTACTTGTCCATATGCCTTAAAATTTGGGTCATGTGTTCTCTGTACTATGAAGTACCATTGGTATGAATTTGGTACCTTAAATCACTTTGGATCATTCCCAGTAGATTTGCCAATGTCACCATTAATGCAGATTTGTACCTGTTAACAACTCTAGAAAAGACTAAGGCATGAACATGATGAAACCTTCATAACTTTTTATCTACAACTCAGATTGACTTGCTTCAAAAAGCAAAGTTGTAGTTCTTGATAAGAGGAATCTTTTCATGCCATCACAATGTAATTTTACTATAGTTTTTATTTGCTACTTAATCAACTGAAATAGTGCATAAAATGCTTGAAAATAGTCAAAATAGAGGTATAATGTTCCAAACATAAAATCATGCAAACACTTAACAAATATATATTCTAATCAACTATTTGGCATTTAAATTAATAATATCATAGTTTATTATATGGGTCAAACATAGTGTAAAAATGAGGCATTTCTAGGCCTCATCATTCCCCCAGCTTGAACTGATGCATGCCCTCATGCATCCTAGTAGGCCATAGTAATATGCTGGTTTTATCTTTGTGAAAAATATCCTTTGCCCTCTGCTACTTGATAAATTGCTCCTTGTTGCACTACACCAAGTATTTTGCAATTTAAGCACATGTATTTCATTTTTCTACAACCTTGCAAATTTTTTTCAATCAATTTTTTTCATTCTTTTTTTTTCTTGCATTTTTTTTCATTTGCAACTTGCAACTTTTTTACTTTTGCACTTTCATCCTTCAATATTGCAATTTCTGCAATTACTGCAATTTTAACTCTTTTTCTGCCCTTCTACAAGTTTTAGTGCTGCAAGGTACCTCTTAAAGACTTGGTATCATGTGACTCATCTTACAATAGCCTTATTGTGGAACCATATTTGGCAGATGCACTACTACTGGTGGAATTTTCTGTTCTTAACAATATTTCAGCTTGAATGCCTATTCTTGTTGTTTGCACCTTTTGAACAAAATTGATAAAATTTTGATTTTGAAACTTTTTGGAGGGATGTACTACTTGTGGTGAGATGATTTTGAGCTTTAGGAACCTCAATATTTGATGTGCCCTACTATTTTTGCTATTCTACAACATTTTCAGCAATTTTGGTATAGTTTCTGCTCATTTCGAAGATATCCTGCTCATTTCGAAGATGCATCAGAAAATGCAGAAATGACCTCATATGCAAAATTTAGCTACAGATTCTATTGAGGGCCCATATCTAGTGTGTATAAGCCTTCCATAACATCAAAAATCCCCTCTCTATCCTTTTGTTTAGATGTTATTCTTCATTTTGTATATTGTTATTTTATTGCAGTAGTAGTAAAACAGAATCTTTAGGTGCATTTTCCAGATTTTCTTCCTCAAATTTATGAGCCAATTGTGAGATAAACTTGCAGTCCTACTTCTGAAACCTGCCCTACTAATTGAGATAGAATTTATGCCATGTCTATCCCAAAATCAGGTTTTTGTACAGTTTTGAAATTCTCATGCAACTAAGGGCAAAAGGGGGTGTTTCTTGACATTTTGATCATGTTCCATTTTCAACTTACCAATATTGTATGAATAGTTTATGCCAAATACCGATTATCATACATTAAATGCTAAATGCTTACTATGACTTAAATGCAAGAAACACATACCTTATTGTCCTGAAAATTAATCATGCACCTTACAAGCTGCTTCTGATGATTGTTAGCAAGCTATCTGAAAACATAAATATACACATGAGCAGTGTGAGATTTGTACAATGGTGGAACAATGATGGGTGGATCAACAAGGCAATGCATGCCAAAAAACCGGTTTTCATGCAAGCCAACTCAGCAGTGCCTCAAGGAGGTTTTCACTACTGAATTATTCATTTTTTTCATTTTTTTTCATCTCTTTTTTCATCAGAAGAGGCTGCCATTTCTGGTTTTCAACCAACTTCTATCATTTTTTTCTTTTTTATTTTTTTTTCAAGTGCCTCAATAAAAGAGTATCTCTCATGAGGCTACAATGAGAGAGAATGTCTCTCACTCTTATTTGGATAAGAATAAATCCTTATTCTGCAAAAACATGTCAATCTTTGTATGAAAACACCATCTTTTTCTATTGAAATCTGTAACAATGATGCAACCTTCCTTTCTAGATGAGCAGTAAGAATCTGCTTATGTCATCATTTAACTCCTTATTACTTGGAAATGAAGTGTTGACTTCATTGTTCCTCCTCCATGCTGAAATTGATGCTTATCCTCATGTACCCCCATTTTGTGGGACATGCCTTTTGCTGATTTTTTTCTCTCTTTTTCCTCTTTTCTTTTTTTTTTCTCTTGTCTTGCTTGTGCCCATGAAGGAAGTTCACAAGCAATATTATTTTTCTTTTTTTCTTTTCTTGTATTTCTCTTTTTTTTGTCAAACTTTTATCATCACTTTGAATCTGACATGGAAGAGAAATTCTCCTCCATTATATGTACATCCAATTGTTCACCTCAAGAACTCCTCCTTAGTTAATGGTGCATGGTATACCCGAAAGCAATATTCATTCACCACTAAATTCCTCTATGAATCACCAATGGAAGAAAGAAACATTGCTTCATATCTGAAAATTTCTTCAATCAAGTGTTTGTCCATGCCTCCTAATCTGCAAAATCTTGTCAATCTATACTTGAAACAATTCAATGCCAATTCTCAAGTATGTTAAGTGTATACATCAAGATGAAATCTTGACATACCCTTGTAATTCCATGCAAAGGGATTGAAATATTGTTTCAAAACAACAAACAATTTTGCTTTTTGTTCATAAGTCAACCGACCAATAATGTTCAAGAATTTCCTTGGTTGTACTTCAGTTTGTTTCATTCTTAGGAGGACAAAATTTATCCTTAATGGAAGTAAATTTTCTATGTGCAGATTTTCTAGTTTTTCTCCTTTATCCAAGGCTGATTTATGTGTCTGGACTAAAGGGTTTTTGTGTATCTCTATTGACTTTTATCTCTTCAAGCTCAGGTAAGTTCTTGTTTGAGCACAGTTGGATGTTGTTGCAGTCAATAACATTTCCTATAGTTTTTTTTTTACCAGATTCAGCTACATAGACAGGGGATGCCTATCCTGTATTATTCAGACTGATCACAGGTTGGGCTAAAAAAGAAATATTTTTGGTTTGCACAATAAGACAAGAAGTGTACAACTTTAGCAGATCAACTACTTGTCAGGTAGGATCACCTCTAATGAGATCAACTATTGTCTGTGTAGGCTAAGAATTGCTAGGTTGCGGTTTAGCGTGGTAAAATCCTAACAATATTTAAGTAATAATGGAAAACTCTAGGATCACCGTTAAGTTGTAAACTCCTATTTTGATTGTGCAAAAGTTTTGTGATTTTTTTTTTAATAGATTCAACTTACATAGACAGGGGTTGCCTGTCCTGTATTATTCATATTGGCCACAGGTTGGGCTGAAGGTGGTGGTTGATTTACTTGCCCTGTTTGTTGTTGTTGGGATCTCTCTTTGAGAAGAATTCAGACTAGGCAACAGATTTTGCATCTCTAAGTTGTGGAAGTAAATGGCATTCATCAATGATATGTCCCTATGAACAAATGCTACAGGTAGCTGATATGGCTATTTTGTTCAAGGGATAGTCTTGTATATCTACCATGATATCTTCCCAACACCTAGTACAAATTTTTTTATACTACCCTGATGATATGGATATAAAAAGGGCAGTACTAGCAGATGGCTCTTCTAAATATTTTAAGAGATCTTATGTTTCTTGATAATGAGGATGATGAATTCTTTCAATTTTTATCAAGAATTTCAAACATAGGCAATTTAACCCCCAAGTGTGAAGATCACCTCCCTGTGGTTGCTTATTTTCTAAATGGACTGAAATGCAACTATCAATAATTATTATTTATACCAGCTATTACATTCAGATTTTACTCTGAACTTCATAACTTAGCACAATAATAATTATTTGATTACTTTTACCCTCTAACAACACCATGATCCCCGACAACGATGCCAAAATGATGAGTGTCATTGAATCTCATCATTTAATCTCAATGATTTATCAATCTGGGGTGGTGTCCAAGGCTATCTACGATAGAAGGTTAGGGCAGAGTACAATTCAAGCATTCAGATTTCAAGCAATTATTGGGTGAAACAGATTTGGTTTAGCCTTTTGGTGTCACACTAAACCTAATCTGTAGAACAAAAACTTGCAAGAAATAAAAACTAATTCTAAGTTCAAAAAATTAAAGTTAACTACAATTGCATGAATTGAAATTGTTGAATTGAAATCTAATCTACTTTTGCAGAATTGAAATAACATAATTGAAATTGCTAAATTGAAATGTTGCTGAAATGAAATCCTAAATTACACTTGCAAAATTGAAACCTAGTTTACTCTTGTAGAATGGAAGTGATGCTTGGAAATGAAACACCTATCAATGCCCTGCCACAAAAGGTCGTCAAGCTTCTGCTATAGGAATTGATAGCAAAATGAAATCTATTGGAAATTGAAAGTTGTTGAAACATAAAAATAACAGAACATGGAAAGCAAAGGAAACAAGAAATAAATGTTTAATCTAATTTGTCAGCTGACACACACATAAATGTTATACACAAACATAATAGAAAACATCAATCACATAATACAAAATAAAAACAAGAAAATGAAATATGGCAAGCAATCTATTAATTCTATTGTAGCAAAATTACAGATTAAAACCTGCCATAAAATCCCTCCTTCTAGATCTGAAAGTGGGCCCATACTTCCTGATCTAGAAGGAGGTGAAAAACACTCCTTAACTAATTTAAAATCAGAACAAAATCTGACAAAAGAACTGCAATTTATTACTCTAAAAATGGCATTACAGTTCTACTGCTACAGACTATTACAAAGCTGAAAACTGTCTATTTTTCTATTACTTATTCTCCTTAAGCTCAACCGACATGGGAGCTATCCTTTTATAGATGCATAAGATTTATTTACAAATAGAAAATATACTATTTCTATCCTACAGATCAATTCCTATTATGCTGCAACATTTCTTGGTTTTATCCTAGAAGAGGATCAATTGATCTTTTCCCATGAATGGTGGCTTTTGGATGGCAAGGACGACAAAGACAGTTGGGGGATATTTTCCCTTAACCTTCTCAACCTTATTTCCCTTTTTCCACCATCAAAAAACAATCAAAAAGTCAAAAAGTACTTTTTGCTGTCAATCCAAAGATAACTGGCTCAATCCGAAGAAACTGCATTCTGTCAATCCGAAGATGTCTGCTCAATCCGAAGATCTTCGGATTGACTAACTGTGTGGTCTTCAAGTTATCTCAGCTGCTTTTCTCAGGTGGGTTATCTCTCAAGAACTGATTGCAATAGCTTTTATCCTTCTCCATGTGTGAATTCCATGCCTTGCCATTCAATGTCAACTTGCTGGAATTTGTATGGAAAATCCTATTTTTCCAGTTGTCAAAACATGCCCAACTACCCTTTTGGAGTGCTCATAAATTGTTCCTCATAACTCCAATGTATATCAAATTGTATCCACATGTTCTTGGTTGTATTAACTACACTTGGTTCAATTTTCAGCTCTTAAATCTTCAGGAGTTGCTTCCAGCATCACTGTCAAGTTGGCCTCTAACACAGATTTTCACCAAAATTTCCAGCTGTCAAAAAGTGTGAAACTATCATTTTGCAGGCCCCATAACTTCCTGATTACTTGTCCATATGCCTTCAAATTTGGGTCATGTGTTCTCTGTACTATGAAGTACCATTGGTATGAATTTGGTACCTTAACTCACTTTGGATCATTCCCAGTAGATTTGCCAATGTCACCATTAATGCAGATTTGTACCTGTTAACAACTCCAGAAAAGACTAAGGCATGAACATGATGAAACCTTCATAACTTTTTATCTACAACTCAGATTGACTTGCTTCAAAAAGCAAAGTTGTAGTTCTTGATAAGAGGAATCTGTTCATGCCATCACAATGTAATTTTACTACAATTTTTATTTGCTACTTAATCAACTGAAATAGTGCATAAAATGCTGAAAATAGTCAAAAATAGAGGTATAATGCTCCTAACATAAAATCATGCAAACACTTAACAAATATATATTCTAATCAACTATTTGGCATTTAACTGTCATGTTTTAATATGTCAAACATAGTGTAAAAATGAGGCATTTTCAGGCCTCATCGGGAGGAAGTGATCAAACAAAGAAGAGAAGAATGTATATCCTCGTTTGAATCCAAGAAAGCAAAAGAAAAATAATTACCATGCAAAAGACAAGAATATACAAAGGGAGAATTGTATTCCTTGACTTTAACGAGAGATGATAAACATTAAAAAAAATCAAAGTCAAGGAAGACAAGAAGAGGAGAGAAGAAGAACAACACAGGAGAAAACCAAGAAGAAAATTTGAGAAGAAAAGAAGAAAAATGGCGAGGGTTCCTAGGTTGGGGTTTCGCTAGGCATCAAATCTCTAGTGAGAATGCAATGCTTGTGAGCTACAACCTAACTAGGTAGCATCACCTACCATTATCGTGAAACCCCAAAAACTATATGAACAAGCAACTATGAGAAAGTAGCGATTCAAATATGATAAGAAATATGCAAGAACAGAATATCAAGAAATCATGCAAAATATGACAAGCAAGCATGCAAAATATGTTAGGCAAACATGTAGCATGATCTAACTAAATGCATATGCAATATGAAAAATGGATCAAGAATAATATATTTTTAAATGCATTATATTCATTGGTTATTTAAGTTCTTTACCATCCATAGAAACCAAATTATAAGCACCTAAGCCAAACTTAGCTGTTATGACAAAGGGCCCCGACCAGTTGGGTTGAAACTTACCTCAAATATCAACACGAGCATTAGTGTTCTTCTGGTTTTTCTTGAGGATAAGGTTCCCAACCTCAAAAGAATGGTTGCAAACTTTCTTAGAGTAATATTGTTGGAGCCTACCCTGATAGGCTTGCAAATGCTCTAATGCATGAATGTGCTTCTCATCCAGTAGCTCTAATTGGTGTAAACAGTCTGCACGATACCCATCATCGACCTCAAAATCTGGCAACAAGATGCGCAAAGAAGGAACCTCAAGATCAAAAGGAAACACCTCCTCAAACCCATATACCAAGACATATGATGAGGCCCCTATGGGAGTATGCACACTAGTACGATAGGCCCACAAGGCAGGATAAAGCTTAGTATACCAGTCACGACCGGTCTTACTAACCAGCTTCTTTAAAATTTGAATTAAGGGTTTGTTGGATGCTTCGGCTTATCCATTACCCTAAGGATAATAAGAAGTCAACCATTTGTGTTGAATCTTGTACTTAGCACAAATATTACGGACATCCTTGTTCTTGAAAGGAGTATCATTATCAGAAACAATCACCTAAGGAATCCCAAGCCTACAAAGAATCTAGTTGAAGATGAACCTGGAAACCTGAGTTCCAGACACTATAGTCAGGGGATTGGCTTCAACCAATTTAGTGAAGTACTCTATCATAGTAATGATAAAATTCCTACCATAAGACGACACTGGGTTAAATTTCCTGATAATATCCAACCCCCACATGGATAATGGCCAAGGGGAAGAAATAACCTGAAGGTCTTGAAAAAGAGCATGAATAAGATGATCATGGTGTTGACACTTATTGTAGCACCAAATGTAATCGCATGCATCTTTCTCTATGGAAGGCCAATATTACCCCATCTGAAGGAGCTTTTTGGTAATAGCATTACTGATAAAATGACCTCCACAAGAACCTTCATGAGCATCACTAAGAGAAATTCGGGCTTCATCGAAGTTAAGAAATAACAAGTGGATACCTTCACAAGAACATCAATATAAAGTATTGTCAATTATAACAAATTGGTATGCTCTTTTGCGCAATAGCTTGCGCTGATTGTGATCTAAACCATCAGGCATCGATCCATATTTAAGGAAATTAAATATGTCATTATACCATGGTTAAGGTGGGTAATCTTCGATGGTAAAACACTCTAGGGGATCCAAACAAGAACTCAAAGATGTAGAATCTTGGAGTTGTTGAATGATAATCGAAGCTCGATCATCTGCCAACTCCAAAATGAAATTGAAAACTCATTCAACTTAATTATTGCTGAAATAGGTTACAATTTATATAGAGCTAGTATACAAAACTTAGCGCTATTTGGTTGCAACTTACACTAATCACACAAACAAATTTTCAAGTTTAGACATATGACTAACAATCTCCTATATGCCCTCTAACTTATTCTATCTAACATAGTTACGTATAAGCATTAACTAATGTTAAACTTTGCTATCAAAGTCCAACATTCTCCCCCTTAAAGTTGAGAGGGCTGACAAGACAGTCTCTCATATTTATATATTGAGCTTTAGCAACTCCTTTGGTGGTTTCTTCTTCTTGCAAGTAACCGAGTTCCTCTTTTGATGAGCTACTCCCCCTTCATCAAAAACTCCTTCAAATGATGGCATTCCCATAATGCCACAAGTATTGGTTTTCACTAACCAATCTAGAACATTTCTATCATCATTCTTTCTATGGTCTTCAAACCATATTTCAGCTCCTAATACTCCTCCTGAGTATGTACAATACATCATCTTATGTATATGGTTTTTCCATGTTATAATTTCACATACCTCTACACAGATCTTCAAATAAAATATAGCTATGCAATAGCTAGTTACAAATGCAACAACAAATTGTTGCTCCTCACACAATGTTTCACTCTTTACTATGGCTTTACATGATTCCTTCCAAGGAATTTTAAACATAAAATATAGCCAACACATATCCAAGGTTTTCATCATCATGTTGTCCATGTTATTTTCAAATGAAATAACTTCATCCAATGATGTCTCTACAAGACAATCATCTCTCAATAATGCCTTTTTAAGACATTCTCCTCCTTTCTTCAAATACCTATTCACAAAAAACAAATCATTAATCACAAAAATATTACCTCCAATGTGATTAGATTTGGTGCTCCCCATAAAGCTATTTTGTGGCATATCTCCTTCATTGTATGTTGCTTCAAGAGCAACCATCAACTCTTCACTAAGAGTTCTCCTCCTTTGTTCAATCCATGTTGGTGTGTTGAAACACCATTCATTCAAACAATCATACATTGTTGTCTTTTCAAGACAACTCTTTTCCTTCAATGTAGACACTCCAAGTGAGTGATATTCATTCATGAGTGATGTTTCCTTTTCCATTACAACAAGAAAAATAATAATCTCATTTCCATTTTCTGTTTCTATCTCATCATTTTCTATCACTCTTGATGAGTGATCTTCATGAAGCATGGAGCTAATAACTCTCATCTCCTCTTTATCAAACTTTTCTTGTGGATCAACATCCCACATCACTTCATTTTCTCTTTCAAGAGAGCACACATCCATTCCAAGTGAATGGTCTTCAAGCCAATGATCTTCCATGAACATTGCTTCTCCATCATCATCTTCTTTATTCTCCTCCATGAGAATTGTAGGTGCATTATCCATAATACACTTTTCATTTGTGAGACATTCTCCATCATACACCATCTCATCATCTAGGTGGTCTTCAAGCAAGGAACACTTCAATGTGAGTGTTTCTCTTCCTTCATCTTCAAATTATTCTTCCACTTTTGAGTGGTCTTCACAACAAGGTCTTTGAGAAATTGTCTCTCCATTGAGACATCCATCCTCTTTGCTATCAATGTGAATGCTTTCCAAGCATACCATTCCTACAAAAAAAATCATTAGTACAATTTTTCTTTTCATATTTTTCTCCTCCTAAAAGAAATAATTGACTATTACAATTTTCCATGCCTTTACAAGACATGTCTTCAACTATGGGTGTCTCACAATGACTCTCTCCAATGAGAGTTGTACAAGGCTCCTCCTCCTTCTCATACTCTTCTCCATGAAGGGATATTTTATCTTATTTGCTCTTATCTTCAAGAAGAATTTCATCATCACTCTCTTCTTAAAACATGTCTTCCTCTTCAAGGAAGAATTCACCATCATAAGAATGTATGTCTTCTTCAAAAAACATATCTTCATATGAGTCTTCAAAAGACTCTTCAAAAGCTCCTTCAAAGAATAAAGTCTCCTCCTTGCTTTGGATATTGCTACACACATATCCTCCATAAGCATCGTGCAATACTTTCCAAGCCATTTGGGTGGTTCTACATTTTGCAATGAGAGAAAGCTTTCTCTTTCATACCTCTCCTCAAATCCATGAGAGCCAAGCAATTTTGATATTGCTGCTCTTTCTTCTCCTGCTTTTCTTCACCTTCAAGCAAGTTCCATTGTGGTGGTTCTTCATATCCTTCTTCGACAATGCTCCAAAGATCTTTGGCCATCAATAAGGTCTTCATCCTTATGCTCCAAATAGCATAATATTTACCATAGAAACTTGGCACCTCCAAGTCTTCATACATTATGGCCATTCTCTCTCTATCTCACAAAAAGAACTCTTCTTGCCATGATGGTGTCACTATGCTTCTAGTTAAAATTTAACAATAAACATTAGTAGTCTAAGTGTCTTTTTGGACATTTACTTTTATACTTCGTAGCTCAAATCAACAGCACTTATGTTGCATCCATAATGTGTGCAGGCCTTACAAACATAACAATAGAATATTGTTGCTTTGTGTAACCTGTCTCTCATGACTGTCTTCACAAGCAACAGTTGTCTCACACAATATACCTTCCTTGATTTACGTAGGTCAGCATCAAAATGAGATCTAAATCTCATTTAATATATTAACATAGATCTGTAATAGAGGATTTCTAAGCAACTACCCGATGCAATCATTAGCAATGAGACATTCACAACAAATTAAGGAAAATCTTCGTTGGCTCTTTATAGAAAAACATTCATTCCTCATAGCAAAAAAAAAATTGTGTATTCATTTTTTTAAAGAATCACAATTCTCTATCGTGTTCTCCACTCACAAGACTAGTACAGACGTAAAAAGCCTTGCGTCAAATACATAGATGTAAATAGGACTAGTACAGATGTAAAGAGCCAGATGTAATCATATCTTACTAGGAATATTTCTTCATGTCATCCATGTGATAAATCACATCCACTTCGATCGTCGCCTTGCCTCATGATAGTCCTCTTGACCATTCATCTCTTCCAATTGAACATGGATCTAAGCACATTCAAACACGCAGTATTTTCCTTCAACTTCTCTGAATGGTGTCATAGTAAACTCTACAATACGCAGGTCCCAACACTCTCTGGCGAATGATTTCACAACAACCAATTTATTAGAATGTGCCATGAATTACATCACGTAGTAATATTAATTAATGAAAATAACATCAATTTTACATTTGTTTTATCATGAGTGAGAATAATAGCGATGTGGTCCTTTTCTCCATGCCTTTCCTATTTATGCAACAAGTCAGTTGGCTCCTGCTATGTGTAACACATGTTCCTCTCTATTCTCTGAATATTCTATGCAACTTCCTTTGGGGTTCACTTTGGACACATACATGTCCTTAGCACATTTTAACACTCTCTTCCTGGATGTCTTCTCGAATACAGTGTAGGCTACACCAATGCTTTTATGTCCACTCAGTAAGCTCCTCACAGCACTCCTCACGTCAACGAACTCCTCATTGGTAAAAAAAATTATATTTACCAATAACACGTGGACTCCTCATAGCACTTGTTGTCTTATTTCAGATGAATGTGATGCCTTTGTTGTCTTCGATGTTAGTAGAGTGCAGCACCTTCACTGTCTTTGAATCGTGGTGCCTTCACCTATGATTGTATCCAATTTGAAAAGCCTTGTTTGTTCCTTACATGATACCTTATGTGAACATATTTCTATATGTAGTATCACATATTCAATACAACAATACAATATCTTAATAAAATGATTCACAACAACAGTAATTCGTAGTATTATTCTCACAACGTTTGACCATTGCTCTTGTCCACAGTATCCTTCAGCATCGCAAGGCCATCTCATAGCGTATAACATATCACATAGAACATCTCATGTGTCTATGCATTCCTATGCCTTCCTCCATGTAGGGCTCAACTCATTCCTGGCTTTGTCGTAGACATTACCTATTGGTCCTCCAATGGCAGCTCTCCAAAACGTAAGATATGCTCATGTTATAACAATGTGCACACAGTAAGTTCTTAGTGCTCTCTCACAACGTATAGCAGTATTCTCAGATGTAAAAACATGCTCCTCCTTTTCTACTGGCCCACAAATATAATCTTCAATGCCATTCAACAGTGTACATATCTCAAATTATAGCAACCTCACTGTTGTAGGACCTTCGTTGGATGACACGCTTTACTTTTGATGTTAATTCATAGTGTCCATACGTTACTATAAAGTGTAGGTAATGAGACATCAACTTGTCTTCACAGTTCTATGGACAAATCACCTTCCCACTTGCAAGCCACGAACTTGTCTTGATAACAATTTCTCTAGACATAACGATTTCATGCATAATATCTTCAAATTAATGTTGGGAAAATTATGCACTAACGACAGCAAATTCAAATTATTGCTATACGTCTCACACATGAGAATCTCCACCAAGATGCATATGTGCAGATCTCCTCAACTGGCATGTGATAGAAATTTTCTCCAGTGTTATAGGCAATTCTTGACCTCCACGTACAATGGACTCCTCATAGTAAAAAATGTTTTTTATATTGTGTTAATGCCTGAAGCTCAATGAATTTCAATGTGTAGGTACGCAAAATGATGTCATGTAGTCTCATTTCACTTGAGACATATTTTTCGCTCACAAAGTGATGTCTCATTTTTTACGTCGATAAATTTATATTTCTCAAATTTAGTGTTTGAGAATTCACAAGAAATCACATGCGACTTCTACTCATGTAGTGGATGGAGATGTGCACCAATCGTACAACAAGATTCCTTTGTGGAACAAATCGTGGGCTTCTCTCAATGCAGGATGATCACAAACTTAGCTTGTTCAACACACACAGACTCTCCACCTAATCTTTGATACCAAATGAAATTGAAAACTCATTCAACTTGATTATTGCTAAAATAGGTTACAATTTATATAGAGCTAGTATACAAAACTTAATACTATTTGGTTGCAGCTTACACTAATCACGCAAATAGATTTTCAAGTTTAGACATATGACTAACAATCTCCTATATGCCCTCTAACTTATTATATCTAACATATTTATGTATAAGCATTAACTAATGTTAAAATTTGCTATCAAAGTCCAACAAAGGGAACAAAGATGCAGCAACAACCATGGCATCTACATGGCAATTTTAGTATCTAGGGATAGACTTTGTGCTTACCTGCTCAAAATAAGACAACTTGGTAAAAATATCCTTATATGGTGTAAGTTTATCATCTTGAGTCTGATAAATATTTTTTATTTGATTAACCACAAGTTGAGAGTCACCAAATACCGAAAGGACCCTAACCTGCAAAGCTAAGGCTGCTCTAAGACCAAGGATCAAAGCTTCATATTCTATAGTGTTATTCATGTAAGAAAAATGAATTTTGAAGGACAAAGGGATGAGATATTTTTGTGGTGTAATTATAACGACTCCGGCTCCAACACCCTTCATGCAACGACATCCATAAAAACCAAAATCCAAGACTCAGATTCTCCAATTTTGACATTGAAGCACTCATCAAGAAAATCAACAACTATAGAGTGGGTAGCTTCTAGGGGAGTGGAGGCTAGCTAATAAAAAATTATCTGACCCTTTATAGCCTTCTGATCTATGAAATTTAGGTCAAAATCCCCAAGGGCCAACACCCATTTAGCAGCTCGACCTGATAGGTGGTGCTTAGACATCAAATAGCACAAAGGATCAAACTTTGCAACAACTAATATCTTATAATTGAGCATGTAGTGTCTTAACTTCTAGGAAGTAAACACTATGGCTAGACAAAGCTTCTCTAAGGGGGTGTACCTAGTTTCATAGTTCACCAAAGTTCTACTAATGTAGTAGATAGCTCTTTCTTTGTTTTCTTCATCATTCTGAGCCAACATGGCTCCCAAGGTGTGAGTTGTGGCTGCTATGTAAAGCAAAAAATGACTACCGAGCATAGGGGCAGCTAAAATAGGCAAGGAGGTGAGATACCTTTTTAAGTCATCAAAATCTTGTTGACACTTAGAATCTGATAAATTACGGAACAGGAATTGTATTATTCAGATGAGTTTAAATAATACATCAGTAGCCGGGAATAGCACACCGGCGAAACTGAATAACCAGAACTGTTACATGGTTGTAACAGTGAGCTAATTAATCAAATATAGACAAAATACATTAGTTACGCTAACATCCCCCTTTATTACATTATTTGGGTAATGTAATAACTAATAGCTATACTAACATCCCCTTACATTATTTTGCAATACAAAGTGAGCTGCGAAACAATTCAAATTTGACACGTCCAAGTGCCTTAGTGAAAATGTCTGCAACTTGAGCATCGTGGGAATGTCTTTGAAGCTAAATTCGGTGCTTTGGAACTTCATCTCGAATGAAATGACATTGTGTGTCAATGTGCTTTGTTCTTTCATGATGGACTGGATTCTTGACGAGGTTCAGAACACCCTGATTATCGCAAAACAAGTGTATTGGAGATTTTGATGGATGGCCCATACTTGTCAGAATGCGACGTAACCATATCACTTTGCACAAAGCTTCACGTGCGGCGCGATACTCTGCCTCTATTGATGAAATAGCAACCACCTGTTGCTTCTTGCTGTGCCAAGAGACAGGATCGGATCCCAGATGAAAAATGTATCCAGAAGTTGACTTACGATCATCAAATGATCCGACATAGTCGGAGTCCGTGTATCCTTGCAAGAAGAATTTGTTGTTCCTCTTGTATTCTAGGCCATATTCCATAGTACCACGGACATAGTGAAGAACACATTTTTTTGCTTTCCAATGAGTGGTCTTAGGCTCCTGCATGAACCTCAAAAGATAGTTGACAGCAAATACGAGATCTGGCCTAGTATTGGTCAGATATATGAGACTCCCAATCAACTGTCGATAGAGAGTACCATCTACCTGAGGTGAATCATCATATCATGATAACTGAAGTCCATTCTCCATCGGAGTTGCCATTGGCTTGCAATCAGTCATGCGATATTTTTCCAGCAATGTCTTGGCATATTTTTTCTAAGACACTTTGATGGAGTGCTCCTTCTGGCTGAATTCCAGACCAAGACAGTAATGGAGAAGTTCGAGATCTGTCATCTCAAAAGATTTGCACAAGTTTCTTTTGACAATAGAGATCATTGTTTCTGAACTCCCTGTAATGAGTAGATCATCCACATAGAGTACAAGCAACACTATCTCAGAACATTGTTTCTTGAAATAGAGGTTTGCATCTGACGGACATATCTTAAATCCATGCTGCATAAGGTGATTGTCCATTTTTATATACCAAGCTCGAGGAGCTTGTTTCAGACCATATAAGGATTTGACCAATTTGCAAACTTTCTGCTCTTGGCCTTCCACTTCAAATCCTTCAAGCTGAGTCATATAGACTTCTTCTTGGAGATCACCATTTAGAAAGGCACTTTTGACATCCATCTGGTGAACTTTCCACCCATATTGTGCTGCCATAGCACACATAACCCGAATTGTGGTCATCCGAGTAGTAGGTGCAAAAGTTTCCTCGTAGTCAATGCCTTCCTTTTGAGCATAGCCCTTTGCAACAAGACGGGCCTTATGCTTATCAATTATTCCATTTGCCTTGTACTTGACTTTATATACCCATTTACAGCCAATGGGCTTCTTTCCATGCGGCAAATCAACAAGCTTCCAAGTTTTATTCTTCATCAAAGACTCATACTCTGTATCCATAGCGGCCTTCCACTGAGGCTCACTGAGAGCATCTTGCACTGATGCAGGTTCAAGATCATCTATGGTAGACATGAATGCCCTGTCATCATCAATATCCATATCCTCAACTTCTGTACTTGGAGTTACAGAAAGTTCCTCAAAAGATTGACAAAGATCATCAACCTCACCAGTTTCTTTGGCTTCTTTTTCCTTTTGAGCCATACTGCGTGTACGAGGTCTATCCAAATTCAAATTGGGAGGAGTGGATAAATTTGCATCTTTGATTGTATTTGTACACCATTTAGGATTCTTCTTTGGTGGAGTTGAAGAAGATGTAGAAGGACCTCCTGTCTGTGTTGACGAAGGAATCTTCTCTTCCTTAGATTCCACAATATCTAGGTGTACTTTAGATGTGCTCTGTGATGTGAAAGCTTCATCAAAGACAACATCTCTGCTAATATGAATTTTCTTGGTCAAAGGATCTATCAACCGATATCCTTTAGAGTGCTCAGAATAACGAATAAAAACACATCTCAGTGTTTTCTCATCTAGCTTCTTCCTTTTCTCTTTCGGTATGTGCATGAAAGCGTGACATCCAAAAATACGTAGATGAGATATGGAGGGTTTTCGACCACTCCATGCTTCCTATGGAGTCATTCCTTTTAGGGCCTTTGTGGATGCCCTATTCAACGAGATACACCTGCGAGTGGTGACAGCTTTCGCCCAATATTGTTGCCCAAGAGTAGCTCCTCTGAGCATACAACGAACCATTTCCATGATAGAACGGTTCCTTCTCTCAGCAACTCCATTTTTCTGAGGAGTATAGGCAGTTGTTAACTGTCTCTTGATTCCATGCTTATCTAGGAATGCAAAAAAATCATTAGAGGTAAACTCTCCCCCTCGATCTGAGCGAAGGGTTTTAATAGAAGCTCCTGACTCCTCAACGGATTTCTTGAACTGCTGGAAGAATGTGAAAGCTTCAGATTTCAGTTGGAGAAAGAAAACCCACATCTTTCATGAGTAGTCATCTACGAATAATCGAAAGTACCTCTTCCCTCCACAAGTGTTGGGTGTGAAAGGACCGCACAGATCGGTGTGAATTAACTCCAGAGGTTTTCGTGCTCTTGTAGAGCTCTTCTCAAATGGTACTCTATGCTCCTTTCCTGCCAAGCAGTCAGAGCACACTGGCAATGTGGCAGAAAGGGAAGGAAGACCCTTTACCATCTCATACTTGCTAAGCTCAAGTAAGTAGCCAGAACTAAGATGCCCATATCTCTTGTGCCATAGGGAAGTTGCCTCCTTGGTAGAGACAGTCATGGCAACATGTGGAGTAGAGATAGCATCTAGTGCAAATAAGCCGTGCTTATATGAAGTCGTTGCAATCTGCTTACCCTTCCTGGTAATAGTACAACACTTCTTTCCATTCTCAACACAAAAGTTGACAACCATATTTCTATCCAGGATTTGTGTCACTGACAACAAATTGTTGGCCAATCTCGGAACATAGAGGACTTTGTCAATCTGACACTTGCCATCAAGAAGAGTGACTAAAACTGTACCCTCTCCCTGAACCCTATAGGTTTTATCATCAGCAATGGTGACAGGTTTGCCCTCTTTGGCCACAAATGATTCAAACCATGATCTATCGCCAGTCATATGTTTGCTAGCTCCAGAATCGACATACCAAATAGGATCCCTCTGTGTGGAATCTATGGTAGTCATGAGCACCTTGTGTGCCCATTTAGAATCTGAGTTAGATTCTTCAATAGCAACATTCACCTGGGGTTGCTTGTTTTTATTTTGTGGTTTGTTTTGGCCTTTCTGCTTGTTCTTATGCCAACACCTGTTGGTGTCATGGTTGTCTTTCTCACAGATCTTGCACCACCTCTTCTTCTATTGAGGTTGTTTGACTTTTCCTTTCGTATCCTGTTGAGAATTTCCTCCTTTTTGAAAGTTTCCTCCTTTTTTCCCATTACCTTTCTTCCTAGAACCCTGCCTATTGGTGTATAGGGTTGTATTGGAAGAATCATCCTTGTGAAGTTGGCGTGCCTCCTGTTGTTGAAGCAGATTGACCAACTCGATGTAGGTAATTTGTCGTTGAGACACCTGGATGGAGGTTATAAACATATCAAATGAAGAAGGTAAAGCTCTCATCACAAGTGAAATGAGAAGCTTTTCGTCCACAGTATCTCCCAAAGAATTCAATTTCTCTTTCAACTTAGACACTCTACACAGAAAGAGTTCAACTGTTTCACCCTGTCTCAAACTCAGGTTATGAAGTTGTTGTTGAAGATGAAGAATGGTGGAATCATTATTTCCATCATAGATGGTTCTAAGGGCATCCCATGCCTCTTTACCACTTGCTTTGTCAACTATATGAGGTTGCACTTCATCTGAAATAGCAAACAAAATGAGCACCTTTGCTCTACTGTCTTTCTTGTCAAAAGCTATCTGATCTGCGAAAGGACCTTTGGATCCTGCTGTTGGTGAAGGCCTAGTTGCTACTCCAGTAACAATATCCCACAAATCTTCCATTTGGAGAACTGCCTTCATCTTATGTTTCCATGGTGTATAATTTGGACCTTTCAATAACTGATGCGGATCAGTCATCAACTTTGCAACAGCGGCCATAGTGAAGGTTCCTTATATCACCAATTGGTCCCCCTTTCAATATACCTTTTGCTAGGCCAATATACCATACAAAATAACCGCCCTTATGTGAGGGAAACTATAGGTATTTAGAAAGATCAACAAAAATCACCCGCCCTTACGTGAGGGAGACTATCGGTGAGTTTTAGAGATCATACGATACGTGGAACATAAGCGGTACTGAAAGGGAATCGCCTTGTTGATGGCACCTACCATAGAATATTCTTCTCATGCGTGGGGCGTAACTTCCCCTAAACACTATGAAGAATACTTCATCAGGATTTACGCCTAAACACAAGTGCGATAAAGGGTAGTGGATGGAGTAAAAAAATGCAAAAATGGCTAACTTATCTCTCCCCGATGATTTATAGAGAACAAGCTCAGACGTCGTTGTAGCAGCTATATTAGGCGGCGGATACAGTAGCCAAATCATGACAACTTTACCTGTAAGTGTTGGCCAGAGGTATCACAAATACCGAATGTTGCAATGCAATAAATTGCACGGATGGGTTTTAATTATTCTAGGGACTTAGGGAGTGTTTGATTTTAATTTTTAATGTTATAGTGCAAAAATGAAATATGCAACATACAACAAAAAAAATGCCCACAAGAATAACCCACTAGGTGTCGGGCGCAGCCGAAAATGCACCTATTACAATTCGCCAAATTGCCTTTTCAGAAAATTACTCACTATCCCCCTTTGATTTTTTGAAAAAATATCCCCCCTAAAAAAAAATTTCTTTAACAAAGCATTTTAATAATTATTATTTATTTAAAGTTAAAACAAATAATTTTAATTTATATAGTTTTTTTTAAAAAAACTTATGAAAAATAAATTAAAAATTAAATTTTTAATTTATAAAGTTTTCAAAAAACTATTAAAAAATTTTAACTAAAAAAAAATAATTATTATAAAACCTTTGAAAAATAAAAATTTATACCTTTGGAGGGAGTCGGCGGGTTTTGAACCCCCGACCTGCAGGCTCCCTGAGCCTTACCCCACAGCTCACTGCCAAGTGAGCTAGCGGGCTGATCCGAAGGGATCACCGGAGCCCTCCTTTTTCAACCTCGGCCTGCCCGTCCGCTGCCTCTGCCACCTCCTCTGCAAGTCACGGCCGCAGCTTTGCTTGGACGCGGCTGCACTCCGCAACGTTCCTTTTCTTCAAAAAATTTCACCTCTTGTTTTTTTTTTTTTTTCGAAAAAAAAAAATTTCGCCTTCAAACCGGGGGGGGTCCTCCCTCCTCTATGCAATTCGAGCGCGGCTGCAATCGGCGCTGGCTCTGCGCGCAGCGCGCTGGCCGGACCTCAACGCGCGGGGGGGTTTATACCCCGCAAATTTCCCGCGTGGGGGGGAATTTAAAATTCCCGCTCAGCGACGGGGGGGGCTCGTCCTCCCTCTTGGATGCGGGACGTCGCGTCTACGGGCCCGTGCGTCTACGCGCGGGTCCCGACGTGCACGGTCCGCTTTCGGCCGGGGGGGTTGGACGTCCCCCTCCGTAGTCCGCCACGCGGACGGACGTCCCCCTCCTTCTGCGCAGTTTGCGTGGAGTGGATGTCCCCCTCGATCGGGGGAGGGTTTGACATCCCCCTCGCTCTGTGCGCACGCTATGTTCCAGTGATGTAGCGCGCCATGTTCGGGGGAGGTGCCGTCACCCTCCTTCCCACCAGCGTCTGTGCGCTCTGCCAGATATCGTGCGCAGACTGCGAACGCTCTGTGCAGGGTTTGCGTCTGCAAGGGGGTCTACGTAGGCTGGGCGTTTTGCGCAGGCTCCAGCAACAGCACTCAGTCGCGCCTGGATGCGCGATGGCTGTCGCGCAAAAAAAAAAAAAAAAATTAATCCGCTCTGCTGCGTGGCTCTGTGACACAAAAATCATGCCTGCAAAAAAAATTCCGTCTGCCCAGCAAATTTACAGAACAGGCTCTGATGCCATGATAAATTACGAAACAGGAATTGTATTATTCAGATGAGTTTAAATAATACATCAGTAGCCGAGAATAGCACACCGGCGGAACTGAATAACCAGAACTGTTACATGGTTGTAACAGTGAGCTAATTAATCAAATATAGACAAAATACATTAGTTACGCTAACAGAATCACACCAAAAAACTACATCCTTCTTAAGGAGATGAAGGAAAGGCTGACACTTGTCGGCTAACTAGGTAATAAACCAATGAATATACTGGAATTTACCTTACAAGCTACGTAATTCAGTCAGGGTATGGGGAGGAGGCATATCAATGATAGTTACTATCTTAGAAGTATCCACTTCAATGCCTCTCCTAGACACCATGAAGCCTAGAAACTTGCCATATGTGACTCTAAACACACACTTAGAAGGTTTAAGATAAACTTTATATTGTCGAAGTCTTTCAAATATTCGTCTTAAATCATGGGTATGATCCTTTCATTCTAAGGAATGAGTCAAAAGGTCATCCACATAGTCCTGGAGAATATCATACATCATATCATAGAAAATATAAGTCATGGCCCGTTGATAGGTAGATCTAAAATTTTTCAAGCCAAAAGGTATGACTTTTTAGTAGAAGGTACCCCATGGAGTAGTGAATGCTTTCTTGGCTTTATCTTCAGGAGCAATCATAATCTTATTGTAACCTGAGAAACCATCCATGAGTGAAATTATTCCACATTCTGTAGTGAAATATTTGATCTAGTTTATGTTGGGCAAGGTAATATTGTCCTTGGGATATGCTAAGTTAATGTCCCAAAACTTGGTACACACTTTTATTGTTCCTTCTTTCTTAGCTACATGAACGATATTATAAATTCAATTAGCATAGTCAATGGCTTTTATAAAACTGATATCAAGGATTTTTTGAAGCTCCTCCTTGACTAAAAGGGTGACCTTCATATGCATCTTCTGAAGCTTCTGCTTAATAGAATTAGCACTAGGCCTAACTACCAAATGATGCATGACAAGGGAGGGATGAAACCCTAGTATGTTGGCATATGACCAAGCAAAAATATCTTGATATTCTTTTAATAAATTGGTCAACCACTCCTGCTCATACATGGTTAGAGCTTTACCTAACTTAAGTACTCTATGGGCTTCCTTAGAATCTATGTTCACATCTATCGTCTCCTCAATGAGGATGGAAAAA
The DNA here is from genome assembly GCA_028583015.1 of Wollemia nobilis. Taxonomy (NCBI): domain Eukaryota; kingdom Viridiplantae; phylum Streptophyta; class Pinopsida; order Araucariales; family Araucariaceae; genus Wollemia; species Wollemia nobilis. The sequence goes on from JAQPPZ010001340.1 coordinate 3,738,755, forward strand.
TTATCCTCAAGAGGAAATGGGACAAGAATCACTCCTAATTGCTCAAGGTCCTTAGGAGACATAGAACCAAAGTCCACATGAGAAGTAGAAGACTCAACCTGCACTGTGCAAGGGAAAAACCTGTCAAAGCACATATCATTCTGAGGTAAAGCCTCATCTATAACATGTGACTCTGGGGTTAAGACCATAGGAGAGGGTGGACCCTTATCCTCAATACTCCACTCTAAACCTTTATGAGATTCATCAAATAGAAGATCTAAATAAGAAGAGTCATCATGATCTTGTGATGAAACATTTGTAGAAAATTTCTTAGAGGAATATTGTGAGGATTGAATTTGGGCTAAATCCTTTGGTGAGCAAAATTCAAATGGATGGGGATCACCCATGATAGAAATGATCTCATTTTCAAATTCAAACTTCACACAGTGATAAAAATTAGAATAGACAACCTTCATCGCATGAATCCATGATCATCCAAGAAGAATATTAAAAGATGCAGGACAAGACACCACGTAAAACATTGTATTCAAAATTTTAGTCCCAACTCTAATAGGGAGTGATATAGTACCACAAGCCTTTTAAGACTCATTGCTAAAAGTTTTAATGATGTCATTGGTTACAATTAAATATTCCTCTTTCAATCCAAACTTTTAAAAGAAATGATGTGTACATATATTAACTGAAGAACCATTATCAATTATAACCCTTTTAATGAGAGTACCCTCAATAAAAGTAGTTATATATAAAGATGAATCTTCTTGCATTTTCAAGAAAGACATCATTATCTAAAAATGTGAGATTAAGCATCCTGAGAGAACTTACAACCTTTGCCATATCACTAGGAGAAATATCAGGAAGTACCGACTACTGCTTTGAAACATTTACCATAGCTTCTTCATGGGCCTGAGAATTCTGTAGAAGTTTTAAGAGAGAAATATTTGCTAACATACTCATCTCATATTGATATCGCTAAATTTTATAACTCTGTACTAACTCCTCTGAAGTAGTCATTATCATTCCAACCATATTATTATCGTATTGACGTGGCACACTCTTATAGGATAATTGGTTGATTTGTCTAGTTCTATCCTAATTATGTTTGTTTTTGGAAGACTTAAAATTGTTGGTGTCAATACGACCAGCATCAATTAAATACTAAACCACATGTTTCAACTTCTTACAAGAGTTTGTTCAGTATCCTTCTACTCTGTGATATGTGCAATATTGACCTTCCTTACACCAATGAGCTATAGTATCTAGCTATCTTACATGAGGTAGTTCAATAGCCTTATATTCTAATAGTTGTTTCAAAACTGCTTTCATAGGTATATTAAGTCTAGTAAAATTTCTTTGAGGAGGTTTCTGAAGTACAATATTTTGTAGGCTATTGGTGACATGATTTAAAAGGCCTACCATCATTGTTATCACCTCCTGTATGCTTATTATTATGTTGAGACTTTATAGACTTTTCTTCTTTATTCTTAAGATACACTTTTCTAATGAGAGCTTGTTCTACTTTTCTAGCTAACTCAATTGCTTGATCAAGAGAGGTAACAGTAGTAATTTCTAGTGCATATGATATATATTCTTGTAAATTACTAATGAATATATCAAGCATATCTTTCTGAGACACATGTCTTAATCAGCCAACTAAACTTCTCCAACGAGATAATAATTCTGAAAAAACTATCTTCTTTACTTTTTTTTAAGTCATATAGGTCTCTCATTGTCACTTCATTTTCAATATAAGCACTAAATTGATGAACAAACATTTTTGCAATTTTTTTAAAGCTCTTTAAAGAATATTTTGGCAACCGATAATACCATTGCAATGCAACCCCAGCAAGACTCTTTTAAATTTTTTCAATAGAAGCATATCATCATAAACAAGATCATGGTAAGCTATCTTGAATCCCCTTATATGCTCTGTTGTATCTTCTATCCCTTTATATATTGGTAAAACTGGCATAGGAAAAATGCTTGGGATAAGGTCTAGCAGCAACAATAGGATCCAATGGTTGACTACACATTTTCTTATAATTGTATGTAAATCGTCAAGGCTGAATCATATCTAAGTCAAAGTTGTCATTGATGTCACCATTGATGCCACTAGATGAAGTCATCATTAATACCAAGATTTTAGCAGAAAATAAAGGCAGCAAAGACAGTCATTTTATGTTCAAAAAGAAGGCTTAAGTTCGAGTAAAATTGTGCAAAAGACAAAAGTTAAAAAGGAGTGGTAATATTTATTTTATAAATTATTTAAATTTAGGATGAATTTAAATTTTATAAATAAATATTATAATGGTTAGAAGTGCCATAGTGAAAACCCAAATAAAATAATTTTAATTTTTATTACAATATTTTATATTGCAAAAGTGGGTTTATAAAGTCTAAAAATATCTAAACCCAAAGGTTGGGTTTAAAGGTCTAAGACCAAAGATTATTTTAATAAATCTAAAGTTGGATTTAGATAAGGCAAAGTTTATTTCCAAAGGGAAGCATCAACGTCAATCAATACAAAGGAAAGCATCGACGTCATGGAAGACAAGGGAAGCGCCGACGTTGTTTAAACATAATGAGAATGCATATTAATACCATGCCAAAGTTAAAGTTTCAATTACCCTTGCTCGATTTGAATGAAAGCGCATCGAATTTAATGCAGAGCTCGTGATAGTGTCATGTGAATTTCATGGTTAGGTTTGATGGCAAAAGAGACAAAAGCTAGCACATTGATTTATTGGATGCCAACAAGGCCCTTTGGCCTAGTGGCAAGTAGGCCGCAGCGTACGTTTTGCATTGCACGATGGTGAGTGTTAGAAACCCACGAAAGCTTTTGGTGGACATGTTGAAGGTGCCAAATCCAAGGCGTATACGTTTTGCAAGGCAAGGAAAGGGAGTTGAAGCACGTGGCGCTTCTTCACTCCCAACGATCTAGTATCTCATGTGGTGGTTTGCACCGTGAGAAAAGACTTGTGAAGGCTGCATTAAGATTTCAAAACTCTCCAAAGGCAAAGGTACATTTTTAATGTTTTATTTTATTAATGCCTAAGTTGGAGGTATAAGGTTTTTGTGGTTAAAGTCTTTACATTATAATAAAGGTTGGTAGTTGAGAAATATCATTAGGAGGTATAAGGAGAATTTTATTTTTATGTTCAAGTCTTGAATTTTTCTATTGTGGAATATTGAAAGGTTAAGACTTCATGGGTTGTGTGATATTTCCAATAAAGGGCTTTTTATTATTATGAGGATATTGCTTATTGTTAAGTTGAAGTGATAAGGTGTAATTATGATATTATTTTGTGATATAAAAGTTATCCTCTAACCCTTATTGAGTTTGTCAAAGAAGTAATTGTGAGTGTGGCAGATTTGTAAGGACAACTATTCTTCAAGAAAAGGTATGGGTAAAATTCTTCTTTATTGAGTTAGGTGATTGGCTTGATAGAAAATTAAGTTTGGAGTGAAAAGCATTTGATTAGGGTTTCCTTTTCAAAAGTGAAGTACATTGAGTTAATGCTTCAAGGTTTTCTGGATTGAGAGTTGTGATTAAACCTTGCTTGATAAGCATTGTTGTTTAGACCATTGGTTGAGTGAAGTACATTGAGTTAATGCTTCAAGGTTTTCTGAATTGGGATGTTGTGATTAAACCTTGTTTTATTAGCATTGTTGTTGAAGCCAATTGGTTATGCAAAGAACTTGAACTTGAGTTAGAAAAGAACATGAGTATCATTGTTATGTGAGATTTGTGTTGGTCATTGTTGGAAACATTTTGAGTTGAGTGATACATGCTTGGACTAGGGTTTGTGAGAAAGGGTTGTTCCTTGAGGTGATTGGTTGAGTAGAGGTTATTAAGCCTAGTCAAGTGATTGTGTCAAGTGGTTGTTCAAGTTCCAAGAAATAAACTATTCTATATTCTAAATTGAGTTGATATTGAGTTTTTGAGAATAGAACATATAGATTCTCAAACAATTCTCTTTATGTGTATATGATATTGAGCTAAGATTGAGCATTGAGTATAGAATATATTGAGTCTCTAAGAATTCTCTTTATGCTTCTATGAGATTGGACAAGTTCTGTGTGGACTTGTTAAGCTGATTTGAGGTAAGTCTTTGAGAAGGCTTGTGGAATGATTTTGTGTAAGCTTTTGTGGAATATTGCAATGCAAATTTGAGAAAGTCCTAGAGAGGACTTATTGAGAAGATTTGGACAAGTTTAGAGTGAACTTGTTGAGAATATTGGGACAATTTTTGAGTGAGCTTGTTGAGCATATTTGGACAAATTATGAGTGAGCTTGTTGAGTAGATTTGGAAAATTTCTTAGTGAGCTTGTTGAGTATATTTGGACAAGTTTTGAGTGATCTTGTTGAGCAGATTTGGACAGGTTTTGAGTTGACCTGTTAAGAAGATTTGAGCAGGTTCTGAGTTGGCCTATTGAGAATATTTGAGCAGAATCTGAGTGGACCTGTTGAGCATATTTGAGCAGGTTCTGAGTGAACCTATTGAGCATATTGAAAAGTTTTTGAGTGAACATATTAAGCAGATTGAGAAGGTTCTGAGTGAACCTATTAAGTAGTTTTAGAAGGTTCTAAGTGAACCTATTGAGAAGATTCTGATTGAACCTATTGAGTAGAGCTTTGGAGGTGACATATTAGAGAGGACAGAGTCTCCATGGGATAGATATCCATCAGCCAGGACAATTGAGAATAGGTCTTCTAAGTGAGGACAAGAGTCTTCAAGTGGAGAGAGATCCATGTTTAGTGCAGTGGAGGCAGTCTTCTAGAAGATCACCAGCTAGATCGGAGGAGAAAGAGTTCTCCAGTGGATAGATATCCACAAACCAAATTTAGGGGATCAACATCTCCTTTGGACATAGGTCCATAAACATTGTAATTGGGAATGATTCCCAAAATATTATTTTAGAAATATTTAGAAGAAATATTTTCTTTATGGAGGTAGCCCACATTGGGTGAACCACGTTAAAATATGTCTCTATTGTAGATAATGTTTTGTGCATTGCTTTAATTACTACTATTAATACTGCTATCTATACATTGTATAATATTGAATTGAAAAGAAAAGTAAAAAGTGGTATTATACTGTTCACCCCTCCTCTCAATATAAGCTTGTGTTCTTCATATCCATCCTTGAAACCAACTGATTCACTATATTTTCCAAATTTTACATTTATGGATTATATGTGTTTCTCATATTCCTTTGACTTAAGTTGGACATGAGAAGGTTGTTGTTATATGTGGTGCCTTGTGATAATGGAAGATTAACTTATGGTGGAACATAAGCAATAGTATTGATATTAGAAGATAAAGGAGTAAATTGAAAGCAATTTTAGGTGCCATTACTAGTTGGAGGAACGAGTGGATTCCATCCAATATTGGTGGTCATAGTAGTGGCATAAGTAGATGGATAGGTTATATTACCATGATTCAAAGGTTCACTTAAAATATTTTCTTGAGGTGGAATATCCTTTTCAAGTAATGCTTCTTCCTCTAAGGCTAGATCCAATGCATACTTATGATATTTATAAAAATTCCATACATGGTCAAAATGTTTAAATATAATATTCCCATTGGGATCTCTAATAGGATCAAGATAATTATCAGTCTCTTCTTCCAAGTTATGACTTTCTCTATCAATTTGATCATTTTCATGAAAAATCTCATCAAATCTAAGGAGTATTCATCCTTACTAAGGTCAGAAGCCATTGAGAAAAATAAAAAGACAAGAAGAAGAACTAATACCAAAGAGATCTATGCACTTACACAATGAGATTATATTTTTAAATATTTGGCACACAAATTAATGGTCTTGCTTATTATTTTCAAAATAAAAGGAGGTGTTCACGTTGGGTTCACCAACGATGTAGATGGGGGAAACTACCCTACCATGTACAATTTCCAAAAATGTTGGATTCACAAAGGTAGAAATCCTTATGGGATAAACCACAGTGGATGTGTTGTTATCTACACTCGGTGCTAGGGGGAAGGGTTCACCAAGAATGGTTTTAGGACTCACTCCAAGTCGTAAATAATTTTAGGATAGTTTGATGTATTTAGTTTTCAAGCAATCATCTAATTGTAGCCTTTCTAGATCGATGCTATGACAGATAAAGGACAATATAGAGATCAAAATGCAATAATACAAGAGCTAACCTAATATGATTATTTCTTTGAATGCTTGCTAACCTAGGGTTTTATCCAAAAAACCTTTAAAGCAAGGAAACAAGATAAATGCACAATATTAACCCTAGATGCACATTATATGCTTTCACTTTTAGGTGCCTAAGAATCAATAATCAAATCAGATCTTCAACCAATAAAATAATTAGAACACTTATCTTGATTGGTGGTTGACTTAGCATTTTCAAACTCTTGTCCAATGATATCAGAAATACCTATATTTACAAGATAGCTTATGAAATGCTTGAAAATAGGATTAGCATTAAGGGACCTGCTTAGGTCGTTGTACAACAATTCTTGGAGGCACAATAGTCAATCCCCCTAGGTCCTTTTAGATGACCTTTGGAAACAAAAATAGAAAATGACCTTTGGAAACAAAAGCAAAAATTGACCTTTGGAGAATTAATCATAAAACAACAATACAACAACAGAGAAATAGAAAATAGATTGTGCTACCATGCCCTAAATGCAGTTTAGAAAATACTCATGAAATCAAAATCTAACAAATACCCTCAATTCAATTTTGGGTAAAATTTTACCTCGTAGATGGTAGATGCGATAACACTACAGGCAAAGTTGTGCTTCATCAGAACTGGGCATGATCTCGCTTCTGTGAGAAAAAACCCTAAATTAGGGTTAGAAAATTCATGCCTTGTCAGGATAGGGCGTGATTTCACTTTAGAGATACAAAAAACAAAATATAAATGTAGATCATAAATAAATGCAAGAAACAAAGTGCACATAACCTCATGGATGACATAGAAGCAGGCAAAAGAGATCGAGGTATCCAAACAAACACTCTCTTTACTTATGAATTACAACATGAATCCTCCAAACCACACAATAATTCAAATAAATATAGCAGAAGATCAAATCCAAAGTTCACACTTCGGGGTTAGCTTGTAGAAGAAACAGGAAGCAGAGTGAAATTAAGAATGCGAGCACTAATTAATCATAAAAATTTTGAGCTTAATTATTTCTAAGATCGATCGCATGTATATATCTAGGAGTGGGATTAACCCCTCCTTTTATAGATAAAAATCAGGGCAAAAGAAGTAAAAAAACAAACACAAACTGACACCAAGAATGCTAAAAAGGTTAAACCTGGGTTTTAATAAATTAAAACCCTTAAATAGTGAAATTGTGCCCCGTGTCGATGGGGTGCGATATCGCTTCTACAAATTCGTGTCCCATAATAACTAAGTGATTTCGCTAAAATAGTAAATAAAGGTAAGGTATGGGAAAAGAGGCTTACCCTTGTCTAGGGAAAGGATTAGGGACCTCTTAGGGGCTCTAAGGAATATTGCCCACTAAAAGTGGGTCAATTTTTCATGTCTACAATTGCTAGGAATATTTAAAAATTCTTGATATAATCCATTAAGATTAAATTAAAATCAAAAGAATGGGATCAGTAAGTGGATTATAAAAATAATGTTAGACACATGACAAGCAATTATAAAGTTAAGATATTGGAGAAAGAGATCTAAAATTTGGTCATGAGACAAACTTCAAGATGGAGCTAGGAGATAATACTATTGTAGATGGATTACATCGATGGTTTTTCACCCCCCAAAAAGTGGTAAATAAATCCCATTTGTATTATTAGATGGTGAAGACCATTTGAGATATCTTGGATAAACATTTAAAAGAAAAAAGGATAGAAGGGATGATAAATTATAATATGCAAGTTCAACTTTAAAAGATATGAAAAGTGTGAAGGAAGATGTGAAGACAATTTTTTTTAAAAAGAAGTAGAATAGGTTAAGTGTAATCTAGGTAAATTGTATATTTTTCCTCAAACAATATAAAATCATGTGCTTACAATATAAATGAAGTTCGAATATATATTATCCCTTAAAATCTAATATTCCAAGGTTATCATAATAAAGAAATTAGTACGGAGGGTATACATGAAATTGAAGGTCTTTAAGGTAACATAATAAAGTAAGTACTATGGATGATGATCCTTGGACTTTAGGTTTTGCAGGGAAATATAAAGATAAGTCTTTTTAAGGTTATTCATTGCACTATAGGTTTTACAATATGGTATAAACCTATGGACAATAACTCTCATTATGAGTTTTATGGAAAAAATGTGGGAAGGAAGGGCAGGGATTTCTTGTGCCTCCATCGACCAGACACAGAGGTTGGTCGAACAGGGTGTCGATCGACAATATGGTCAATCAATCAAGGAAGGAGGGTGGGAGGGAGGCAAAAAAGAGTATGGGAGAAAGGGGGTGCTCAAGACAAAAAACCTCTAAACCCTTAGAACTAATAGACTAATTGTTCATCTTCTTCCATTATCAAGACCTTATGCACCCTTTTGTTGGTCGAGTCTTCTCTCATAAGGGAGTGTCATGCCCTTCTTATGAACTCAAATTTCCCAATAACTTGTGAAATTGAGTCCTCTTGTCAGCTACAATTTGCTATAATATCCTCTCAACTAAGGGCTCTTTTATTTAATGACAAGGTTCATTCTTCAAAATCTTCTTACCTTCCTTAGGGCAAGTCCATTTTTTTGCAATGTTACAAGACCTAGGCTACCCTCTTATGATCCTTTCAATGGTACATGGTGTAAGGGTAATTGATAACCCTCTAGAACCTTTTGAGCTTCACAAAAGGTTCCTATGAATTGGCCTAAACCAATCCAACACAACACCTAGCCATGGAATGTGTGCTCTAGTTGGTAATGAACCAAACTAAGCACCAAGATGCAAATTAAGTTGACAACCTTGTCACCCTTCTTGCTAACTCTCCTATAGATCTGATGCCAGTGAAATCGCAACAAAGTGCCACACAAAAATGTGAAGAGACTAAGTTTGAAATTGCAAAGACAAGACTAATATTAATTATGCATTATGAAATGGTGCTTTAAATAAGCACATTACAACCAAAGGTGGTTCTTCTAAATCTGGATGTATTTGGAAGAAGATAAGGTAAGTTACAACTAGAAGCTAACTTACCTTAGATAGCTAACAAAGGCAACACCTAGTTAGCTAAATATAAAAAAAGTGCTAACAACTAACAACTAGGAGGTTGTCTAAACAACCTACCAACTAGAAGCTAGTGTGAGCAATGAGACTCACATCATTAGCATGAATTAAATAAAATATGCCTAAGCTAATACTTAGGCTATATGATATTTGATGTCCTCATCAAGATTAATGGAGATGAAAGTGTCGATAGATGAAAAAAATGAGATTAAGACCCCCAAATCAAGAACAAAGAGAAATGAAAAATGAAATGGATATCAACACAAAAACCCAAAATTAAATCTCATAGGTGTTAATAAGTAGAGTTAAACCCAAAAATAAGAATAAAAGTGATGATTTCCTAGAATATTAGGGGTATAAATAAGACCCTTAAGAAAAAGATATTACAGAATCATTAGTTTGTTATAGTATTGAGTTTATTTTAATGCAAGAAACAAAAATAAGTGGTAAGGAATATAAAGATATTTTCAAAAAATATTTGCAAGGTGGGGATCATCTAGTAATTTCTGCTATAGAAGCTTCACGAGTTACTCATGATAATATGAAATAAATTAAAAGGGATGGATTCTTACTAGAAGTAGATGTAATTGGGTTGATAGTCTTCCTTCTGTAAAAGAGGTAAGTATTGAAGTTGGGTTTATACAAGGAATGTAAGGATATTTTTTAAAAAATATTTAAAATATGGGGATATCTAGTAATCTCTGCTATAGAAGCTTCACAAGGTATTGTGATAATATGAAATAAATGAAAAGGGATGGATAATTTCTAGAAGTAGAAGTAATTGGGTTAATAGTCTTCCTTTTGGAAATGAGAAAAATATTAAAATTTAAATGATTCAACTATAGTTACTCTATGTTTGAAGAACACAAGTTTATTTATATTATAGATAGTAGATGCATTTCAAAACCTATATGGTAGAAATATTTGGTATAGTTTTAATTTACCAATAGGACATATTCTATGGATACATATCCAAAGTACTCAATTTTAAACAAACCAATAAAAACAATATCCAACAAAGCTAAAAATATCTTGAAAGTGTGCAACATAACTAATGTTTTTAGTATTATGCCTTTCAATTTTTTATTGTTGTTGATTGTTGTTGTCACTTTTAAAGCTTATGACTTGTACTTGAAATTTTAGTACTGAATGATCTCCTTCAAGCTCTATGCATGTGTTTTATTTGGTGGAGATCCTTTTTTTTCCTCCTTTGGTTGATTTTTTAGCTTCTTTTGTAAAAGGTTCAGGATTCCTTTCAAAATCTCTTTTTCATCAATAAAAAAAAAGTATTTGACAAAGCTAAAAATACTAAGGTTAGCCCTACTCTCCTTTTAACCGAGGTTCTAGTCTTAAATGATCTTCTCGAAAATTCTTTTGGATGCTTGGAATCATCTTATGAATTCCTAGAGTAATGCCCCTCTAGAGCTAAAAACCATGGGACGGGTGCTTCCCATTTCCTTGAGCTTCAAGTTGTTTCCTTGAAACTATTTTTGGAGAAGGGATTTCTTAGCCCTAAAATGAGAAATAAAGGATCTATAGATGTTGGGGTAGATCATAGAGTTGGGAAACCACTAATTAAAGCTATGAGGAAAAGGGAGACAAAATCAAATATCGTCAATGGCTCTCTATATTTGTTAAATATAGATGTTGGAAAGGATTCTAGGGTTAAGCAATTAAAGCTAGACTATTTTTTTCAACCTTCCCAACCCTTTGCTAGGGGAAAGAGATCCAATCCCATTTTTTGTTAATAAAGTTTACTTCATGGAGCATTAGATCCAAGTTTGATATGTATAAAAATGATCCAGAACAAACCCAGAACAAGGAAGGTATGGAAGTAAGAAGTTTGTTTATGTTAGAATTTGAACCCGATCACATCAAGAAGACATCAAGCAACCGATATTTTGTTTCACAGTTAGAATGATCCGTGTCCATAATCTGAGAAGTTTTGAATCTTAGTTATTTTAGGTATTTGTTTGTTTAAGTTTGGTTGAGTTATTTTTTTAGAGAATAATTGGTTATTGTTTGACCAAAGACCATGTTTAGCTTGTTTTTAGTATTCTATGATTCGTAGGATTAGTTGGTTTGTTAGTCATGAGAATATTTTCTCAACAACTTGTGTCTATTCTAGTTCTATCCAAGAACTATAAAAGCATGTAATCATTCATTTATCAATAGACTAATTTAAACATTATTCTCATGTGGTATCAGAGCTAAGTGTGATCTATTGGGTTTGAGAGAGCTTGTGGGTGAAGAAGGATCTGCAAGTGGCCAAGGGACCACCGCAGATCCCTACATTGCCTTGGAATGTAACCCTGGGAAATTTCTATAATGAACTGGGAATTGAACCATTGAGTTTGTTGTTAGCCATATTGAACAACGTCAAGTTGGGGAGGTTCATATTAGGCAAACTCCCACTCAACAATTTGTTCTACATATACAAAGCCGTTATATGAGTGAGACTATTCAAAGAGAAGGATTAGTCCTAGTGAAGTGATTTCATGAGATATCAAGAAAATTTAGCCATCACAGAGAGGCTTCCTATAAAAGGCCCAAATAGCAAATTATTTTACAGGTAGAGGCTCCTAAGAACCTTGAGGTTGGAAAAGTCCTCGAGCAGGGGACCGCTAAGCAGGTTGGACCTCAAGGAAATCACTCTCAATTCAGTGAGCTACCCCAACATGGTAGGCAAAATACAACTGTAGATTTCAACACTCAATAGCCTCAATTCCATTATAGGTGACACTGACCCAGCCACATGTTGAGTTGTTAGCACTCCATTTGAAAGGAGACCAGATCATCCTTCTCACTAAAAAAGCAAGTTGTAAAAAAATTAAAATTCATGGCGGGCAGTATTATGTTGAATAAAAGGAGTCAAGCTCATCTATGGTGGAAATCGTAGAGTTAAGAGTTGTTAGTATATCAATGACTTGTTAGTATTTTATGAAATTTCTCTTGTATTATGATATCCGTCATCAGTTTAGAGGAGTCCGTTACAAGAAGGCATGGATTATGATTTGCCAGGTTACTGTTTTCTCAAGATTTGACTTTCAGAGAGTTAAAATTGTTCCAAATATTGGTGATGAATTTGTTGAGATTTATCAAGTCTTAGAAAATGAATTATTTATTGTTGGTATAATGGTTGGCATGTATGTAGAACTGCAAGTGCCAGAATATGATGGGGAAGAGTATGCTTTTTAGGCAATAAAAATGAAACATTTCTTGATTGTAAAATATCTTTGGGACACCATTCTTTATGGATATGAAGAACCAGATTGGAGCAAGTTGGAAGGAGAAGAAATAAAAATAAATAAGGAACAACAGTACCAAAATGCAATGGCTCTTATGGAAATTATAATAGATATGAAAGAAAATATTTTCCCTCATTGCTAGTTGTAGATCAGCTACAAAAGCATGGAAAATGTTAAAAGAGGCTTATAGGTGTAATGAGGACACTCATAAAGATATGTGTGACAATATTAGATATTGTATGAGCAAGGGGGAGCCTTGTTCTTTTGAAGATCCTTTTGGAGAGTCTTATGAAGACTCATGTGAAGAGCCTTGTGAGGTTCTTATTATGGGAGATATATTTTATGAGAAAGGTATATATAATGAAAATAAATAATTCCTTCTTGTAGAGGAATATGATGGATAATTCCATCTTGAAGAGGATGATGTGAAGGAGCCTTGTGTAGGGCCTTGTAAAACTCTCATGGAAGAGATTAATTTTGATGAATTTCTTCTTAAAAAGGAGAAATAAAAAAAATATGTGGGTGTGGCATGTTTAGAAAGCATGCACATTGAAGAATGTCTCATTGAAGAGACAATGAATGAAGTATAATTCTATGAGAATGATGACTCTTATTGTGAAGACCACTTCAAAGTGGAAGATTGCTTGTTTAAATACCACCAAGATGAGATGGATGAAAAATATCTCATGGAGGAGGCATATGATGAAAAGTGTCTTATGGAGGAGACACTAAATCAAAAAATTGATTCATATTATGAATCCACACCACTTCTCATGGAGGAGAATGTTCAAGATAAGGAGCCAACACTTCACCTTAAAGGTTGGCTTACTTATGTTGAATGGAAAACTGCTTATGTGAAAAAGCAAATGGATGAATATTTGAGAGCTCACTCATATGAAGTGAAATATGATTGTCTTGTTGACAAGACAAATATTTTGTGGGATTTTGATCCACAAGAAATTGTAAATGAAGATGAGAATAAAGCTATCAGAGGATCACTCAAGAGTGAAAAATTATTTATGTGAAAACTATCTCCCAAATAAGATAGGAAAGGAAATAGAAAATGAAGAAATTGATGATTTTCCTGTTGTATTGGAAAAGGAGACATCAATTGGTTAAGATGGCTCACTTGGTTTGGCTACATGGAACAATGGGAGTCATCTTTAAGAGACAACATTATGGAGAAATTCAAATGTGCAACAGTACCATGGCTTCATGAGAAGCACATAAGAAGACTTTTGGGACCCTACTCAAAAAATCACCATTGGAGGTGATAATTTTTTTTTTTTTTACTTTATTACTAATGATTGTTTGAGTAGATGTGTTGTGAACAGTTTGCATACTCTTGTTATGAATCAAGAATATGAAGAATATTTTACCAAGATATTTCTTGCAAGAAAAACAAGTGCTACAGCTTATCTCATGGAGACACATTTAAAGAATAATCTTCTTAGCATGAATACATTAGTGGGTAGCTTGGGTCTTTTGAACTCAAGTACAAATCAAAATTTGTGTGATGTAATTTCTTGGAAAAAGGAATCATGTACAACCATAGTGTGGAGTGAAACTTTGTGTGAGGAGCAAAATTTGGTTGCATATGTAATAGATCATTTCATGGCCATGTTTGTTTTAATTTTTTGTGTAGAAATTTGTGAGAGAATAGTATGATTTAAAAACCATAATGGGATTATGGAACAATGGTTCAAATACCATTACAATAATGTGAAAGAGTGGTTGTTGAAAACCACAATTGAAGAATGTTTTGATGAAGGGGGAGTTTATCATCAAAAGGAGGTACTCAATAATTTGCAGTAGGAAGGAGCATAAACAAATATGGAGGATATCCCACACCAAGAGTGGAAGGAGTGCCCAAGATATTTTTTTGCATTTTTTAAATTTTTATTGAAATATTGGAGGAAAGGAAAAATGATCAATTCCTTCCAAGTTTGTGATGCTTCTGAACTTTTGGAAGAGTTCCTTCAGCATCAAGGGGAAGAATGTTGGAATTTGAACTTGATCACATCAAGAAGACATCAAGAAACCAACATTATGTTTCACAGTCAGAAAGATCCGTGTCCAGAATCTAGGAAGTTTCATATATTAACTATTTTAAGCATTTGTTTGTTTAAGTTTAGTTGAGTTAGTTTGTTGGAGAACAATTGGTTATTGTTTGACCAAAGTCCATGTTTAGCTTGTTTTGTTAGTCTTCTATGATTCGTAGGATTAGTTGGTTTGTTAGTCATGAGAATATTTTCTCAACAACTTGTGTCTATTCTAGTTCTATCCAAGAACTATAAAAGCATGTAATCATTCATTTATCAATAGAGTAATTTAAACATTATTCTTAGTTTATTCCAAGTTTCAGGTGTTGAATTCATGTACAATCTAGATCAAGAATAGGGGAGGTCCTTGTAGTTTACAGGATAGATCCAAAACAAGGGATATATCAAGGGATATCTTTGCATGTTCTTTTCTTCTATTTGCAGGAGCATGTTTGGTTTTTTTGGTGCCTTTCAACAATTTTCAACTATCCCAATAGGTCACAAAGTTGTTTTACTTGAAAGTTGATTTTCCTCTTCTTGGAGTAAGCTCGGGCGGGAATGTTGGAATGCATTTTAATTTTTAAATCCTTCTTTTTGCAATTTAGGAGGCAGTTTGGGCAAGAATTTCTAGTTTTTTTTGGAAGGTTCCCGTTCCAAACCCTCTCTTTTGTCAATACCACCTTAGAAATATTGAGATGAGAGTGGATTCTGTTGCAAATGCATTTTCATATTTTGTGTCTCCTTTTCATAGTATGTGTCTCTTGTTTATTTTTTTTCTTTTTATTTGATTATTTTCTTATATTTAGAGATCCTTTTAAAACCCCTTCTTCCACCCAATCAAAAAATATATATATTTAACAAAATTAAAAATATCCATAGAAGTTAGTCACATTGATACTATAACTTAGGAACACCATTTTTCATGTAATGTGCATTTAATAACTAATTGGTTATTGGAATATCTTATCTAACATACATGTCATGATCTTTTACGAAATTATGTCATCATGGATTCCATTTTTTAGATTTTAACGAGTTCATGCAAATTCATCAACTCTATGTTGTGTTGTTCTATGTTGCAAGAGATTTTTATATTAGATTGCAATTTAGGTAGTTGTCAGGCTTGCAATCTCTTTGTGCTTGATTTTTATGTGCATATAGTTATGGGCGGTAATTCCCTTCTGTCTAGGCATTTGTATGTGTACATGGGGCTCATATATTTTGATGGCTTTAGGCCCAAGCACTTTTGGGATCCATGGAAGATATATGTTTTTTTGGTTATATAGGAGAGTTGGTCACAATCACACTATTTTTAGTATATGACAAGTGTAGGGTTAAACGAGTCAAATCACAGGGGTTGCTTCCACCAAACCTATTCACCCGGTATGAAGAGGACCATGGGTAACTGGGGATTCATACCATCATCATTCGTCTAGTGCACGCACTCAAAGGATTCATATCATACTACTACCTTTGCAAATAGGTTGCCCCCAATATTTAAACCTGGGTGTTTTCTTGGTAAATACTTGACCAAACAAACATTTACCAATCTACCTAGCCCCTAGATGCCATGGAAGATATATGTTAAAATCTCAAGTCCTCATGGCATCGTAGGTAGGGATTGACCAACGGATTCCTCGAGTTTCTCAATTATTCTACCTAGATCATGTTCAAGTCCACTGACATAAAAATAAAAATAAAGGCAGAGTACACAAAAAATAGGCATATTGTTTTTTCTATTATTTCTTTTGAGTGCAGGAGACTTTGATGTGAACAATATCTAGTGTTTACAGGTGTTTTTGGTGATGATTACGAGGCCTTCATACCAGTGCTTAGGAGGAAATAATCTCTGGAAGAATACCTCTAGACTATATATTTGGTTGCTGACTTGATAATTTTCATGCTTGTAGATGCATTGACGTATCAAAATTTTCACATAGTGGGAGTCCTCTTGGTCTTTGGATTTCTAGTCATGGACACCTTTCTAGAAAATCTTGAGGTCATATTCACCATGAATCCTTCTGCAACATAAGTATTCATCCATAAATAATGGAATTCCATGCATTACTTAGATTTACAATTTTTTTCTTTCTTATATAGATGGAAATGTTATTTTTTTCTACTCTTGTGGGGTTGTCGTTCTTGATTTCATACATGATCTTGACCATGGAGATATTCAAGTCTCAATAATCGTGCTCCAGTTCCATATCTTTGATTTCATTTTATCGTCCATTCATGAAAAAAAATGTTTTTTTATCACCCCTATCTCAAAATATATCAAATGGCCACATTCATACAATAGTTATTTCTCTCAAAAAATTCTGTGAAAACTAGTGTGTTGGTTGGTGAAAGGTGTGTTGTAGTTTGGCTTTAGATATGGTAGCTTCGGGGGGTCCTGGTGACCCCCGATATTTGTCTTTTAAGGATGTTGTTTTGAATAAGGATGCCTCTTCTTCTGATCATGCAAATGCCATGAATTTTTTGTTGCATGCAACCCTTGATCCTGTTTCTAATTCCTCTTCGACTTCGAAGCCGAAGAATAATGGATGCTTGGAGAAAAGCAAAGATCATCCTGTCTTGGTTATCAGTCCTAATTCTGTTGTGGATGATGTTTTATATTTGTCTGAGCATGCACTCATCTGCAAATTCATGGGTCTCAAAATTTCTATGCCTTTTTTAGAAAATTGGGTTAGGAGAAATTGGAGCCCTAAAGGTGATCTAGAGATTATTCTTGTAGCTAATGGGTATTTTATTGTGGTGTTCTCTCGTATGGAAGATCATAGTAAAGTGTTCGAGGGGGGTCCTTACTTTCACAATCAGTATGGATTATTTATCAAACCCTGGCATTTAGGATTTGATCCGATGGAGGAGAGGCCTTCTAGGATTCCTGTGTGGGTCCATTTGCCACGACTCCCTATGGAATATTGGAGGTCGGATATTCTTCATTCTATTGTAGAGATTATTGGAAAACCGGTTGGTCCATCTCACCAAACTTTGGATAGGAAATTTGCTTCTTTTGCATGGCTCTATGTTGAAGTAGATTTGAATAATCCGTTGCTTGAATCATTGGAGATTAAACTAGGAAACATGTCTTGGGTCCAATAGTTAGATTATGAAGCTCTCCCATTTCGATGCTGCATATGCCATGAATATGGGCATCTTCAGAGAAACTGTAAGAAAGTGAATTCTCAACCTTCATCCTCTTCATATGAATTTCAAGATGCATCTACAAAGGTAAAAGGAAAAGCTCCTATGGTTAATGAGATGCCTAGTTTTGATGGATTTATTCTTGTTAAGTCTCGTTCAAGATCTAGGCCTTTTGTTCGTCAGAATAAAGGTGTTGGGAAGGGAGGTTCTGGTAATATATTTGATGTGCTTGAGACTTTTGAGGAGCCGCATGTTGAGGAGCAAGTCTAGAACGGAGGTGATATGGATGCTTGTATTCAAGAGCTAGGTACTTGTTCTTTCCTAAATCCTTCTTTTGAAATGCAAACTTTTGATAAGGAAGGGGTGGTGCCTAATAACCCTCTTGTAGGAAATGAAGATAAGTCCAAAGAGGTGTCAGATTGTCTTGATAAAGTTCTTGATCATTCCCCTTTGGCTGAAAACTTGATTGAGGGAAATGAGGATGAGACTAGGTTTGAACCCTCCCAAGATAGGACTATCAGAGAGGAAGGGAAAAATAAAGTTTCTTCTGTGTTAGGTATTCACCCAAAATCTATCAAAAAAGGTGGGGTGGAGAAGGTGGTAAAAGCAGGAAGAAAGAAGGATCAAGAAAAAGTGAAATTGATAGGGGAATCCTTAGTTGAGTCTAGTGTTGTTAAGACATTAGATTCTCACTTCTCTATTCCCCCAAAATGAAAGTGATATCTTGGAATGTTAGGGGTTTGGGTAGCAGCCCTAGACAAAAAGCTACTCAGAATTTGATCAGAGATCATAGACCTGATATTGTTTTCATCCAGGAAATAAAATTATCTTGTGAAGATATGGTTAGAATTGCTTCTAAGATATGGAAAGGTGGTCAATGTCTTGCTATTGGAGCCCAAGGTTTGGCGGGTGGTGTTGCGTGTTTGTGGGATCCACGAAGCTTAACTCCCTCTTGGTGGGTGGGTAGCAAGAACTATCTCTCTGTGGTTGCTACCTACTTTTCGTCTGGATCTTCTATTCTTCTATCTAATGTGTATGCCCCCAGTGATTTATCAGGTAAAATCCTCTTATGGAATCATCTTAGATTCATTCGATCTCTTGCTCCCAATTCTCCTTGGATTGTGGTTGGGGATTTTAATTCTATCATGTCCCTGGAGGAGAAGAATGGTGGTGTGGAGTGTTTGGGCCCTTCTTCTACTTTGATGCGGGATAATATTTCTTTCCTTAATCTTGTTGATGTGAAGCCTCGAAATGGGCTCTTTACTTGGACTAATAGAAGATGTGGAACAGATTTTATTTCTGAAAGATTGGATCGGTTCCTTACTTTAGATAGTTGGTTTGATGATAGTTGGACTTCATTCTCAGAGATTCTAGGTTGGAGGGGCTCTGATCACTGGCCCATTCTCTTTCAGTCCTCGAGATTCTCATTGCCAAGAAATTTGCCTTTCAAATTTCAACTTATGTGGCTCAGGGATAATTATTTGTATGAATATGTGGAGAGGTGGTGGGTCGAAGGGAAACCCAAATTTGGCACTGCTATGTTTACTTTTTTCAAAAGCCTCCAGTTTGTCAAATTCAAACTCAAGCAATGGAACAAATTTTCTTTTGGAAATATTTTTCAGAAGAAAAAGCAACTACAGGATAGCCTAGAGGAGATCACTTTTCAAATTAAATATGAAGGATTGACAAAGGATCTATTGGAAATGGAAGCTTCCCTTTCTAGTCAACTTGTTGAATGGGAGCTTCGTGAGGAGATTTTTTGGAAGCAAAAATCTCGGATTGACTAGTTGTTGGAAGGGGATGGAAACACCTCTTTTTTTCACAATTCGGTTAAAGACCGCAAGAATGGTAATGCTATAGTCTCACTTACTTCTGATCAAGGGGAAACTCTCTCATCCTTTGAAGATATCTCTAATGAAGCAGTCAGGTTCTTCTCCTCTCTTTTCTCCGAGCAGGGTCCTCATGATGTTGTTAATATGAGGCTTATTTTGGATTGTATTCCTAGGCTGGTCTCTAATGATATGAATAAGATGCTAATGGACCCCATATCGATGGAGGAACTTAAAGCGGTGGTTTTTCAAATGAAAAAAGGTAAAGCACCTGGACCTGATGGTTTCCCTATAGAATTTTTCCAAGAATTTTGGGAAGTGTTATCTTTTGATCTGCTAAAAGTTGTTCAAGAATCCCAAGTCAATAAGCAAATGCTTAAAGCTATTAATTCAACCTTCCTTGCTCTTATTCCCAAATCTGAAAATGCTAGCTCGTTGGGGTCTTTTCATCCTATTTTCCTATGCAATGTTACTTACAAAATTATTACCAAGATTATTGCGGATCGACTGAAGAAAGTTCTTGGTTTTCTTATTTCTCCTGAGCAAGGTGGGTTTGTTAAGGGTCATCAGATTTTGGATGGTGTGGTGGTTGCTGCTGAAGCTATTCACTCTATGGATATCTCTAAGGAAAAGGCTATGTTCATTAAGCTTGATATGTCCAAAGCTTATGACAGGGTTAGCTGGCATTTTTTGCAGAACATCCTTCAAGCTTTTGGGTTCTCGTATAATTGGATTGAATGGGTCATGAGTTGTGTGACTTCGGCCTCCTTTGCAGTTTTAATCAATGGTTTACCATATGCTTTCTTCTTGACCTCTAGGGGGATTCGTCAAGGAGATCCCTTGTCCCCCTATATTTTCATCCTTATGGCTAAAGGTTTGGGTAGACTTCTCAAGAGTTTTCAGAATCATGGTGCTATCCAGGGATGGTCTTGGGCAGAGAATTCTTTATCCCAGTCTCATCTTTAGTTTGTCGATGATACTGCTCTGATGGGGAGGGCAAAAATTGAGGAAGCAGTAAATTTTAGGAAGGCTTTAGATATTTACTTATCTGCCTCTAGTCAAATGATTAATGAAGAGAAATCAAAGATCTTCTTCAATACGGATGGTCGGATTCAACGTAGGATTGCTAATATTCTACGTTTTCAGGTGGGTTGTTTGCCAGTGGAGTATCTGGGGATTCCTATTTCTTCTAAAAATCTTGGAAGGGCTTATTGGAAATGTATTTTGGATAGATTTCGATCAAGGGTTAATCATTGGACTTTTCGGTGGCTATCCTTTGTTGGTAGATTAACGCTTTTGAAGTCTGTACTTCATGCTTTACCTATTTACAGGTTTTCTATCTTGGCTGCTCCTAAGTGCTTTCTCAAAGAATTTGATTCTCTTTCTAGAAAAATTTTATGGGTAGGAAAACTAGACTGTAATAAATGGAGCCTGGTCAGTTGGGATATTGTGTGTTGCCCTAAAGAGATGGGGGGTCTTGGTTTGAGATAATCTGATTTGAATAGTCTCACTTTGGCTGCTAAACTCTATTGGAGGTGGTGCAGTAATCTTGATCAGCTTTGGGCTAAAATTCTTAGCCTCAAATATTTTGGTGGTGCTCCGGCTGATGAGATTCTGAGATTGGAGCTGAGGGGGAAAGGTTCTATTGTTTGGGACACTCTCAAAAAAGGTGCCATGCTTATTAAGCAAGGTCTCTTTTGGATTGTTAATAAGGGAAACAATGCCTTATTTTGGGAAGATTCTTGGGATAATCATCCTCCTATCCTTTCTTCTTTCCCCCACCTTCATCTTCTTCGGGATATTTTTTTTATGCGGGCTGGTCTAAGGTGGTTGACTTCAAGCGATAAAGTCCTCTTGGCAGTTCTTTTACTCACTGTTGGTGGGATTCGCAGGGCTGGCCAAAGGGTGGCTGTCCTGAGGATCGTGACACTCTGGCTTCTATTTTGGCTGAGAGACCGTGTTGTTCTATTGAAGACTCTGATATTCTTGCTTGGGGCCATAATTCGAAAGGGAAATACATCGTTGCTCTGGGTTATCAAACCCTTATTATGCAGAGAAGAGAGGAGATTGTGTCCCCCTGGTGGAAGAAGATTTGGAATAAGTTTGGTTGGCCCAAATGTAATTTTTTTCTTTGGATTCTATGTCAGAAGAAATGTTCAACTTGGGATAATATTTAGAAAAGAGGTTTTTAGGGTCCTTCACTATGTTTTCTTTGTGGAAAGAATGAGGAAACCATTCCCCATATTTTCTTCCAATGCTCATATTCCCTGGAGGTCTGGAACTTGTGGTGGTAGATCTAGAAAAGGCCCATAATCCATGCTACTTCTATTTTTGAGTTTTGGGAAAGCTTGGGTAGACCCCCTGCCTCTGCTTCATGTCTTCAAACTGCCTGGGATTTAGGTCCTTCCTTCATCTTTTGGCAGATTTGGTTGGAATGCAACCGAAGAATTTTTCAGGGATGTCAACTTGGAGCCTTACAGGTATGGCTCAGAGTCAAAAGGATGGTTAAGGAGACTATTGAGGCCAAGTGTGTTCTGAGTTCTCCTCTTACTTCCTCCGACTGGTAGATTATCAATAGATTGGAGATTTCTTTATCATCACCAGCTGCAAAAAGAGGCCCTGTTAGGGGGATTGGTTCATTGAAGGTCAATAGATCTAGGAAGTGGAGTCCCCCCTAGGGGTGTTATCAAAATAAACATGGATGGTTCTTCCAGGGGTAACCCAGGTAATGTTGGTATAGGAGGAATTGGCCATGATAGTGAGGGTGTGGCCCACCTCTTTTTCTCTATGTACAAAGGAATTCATTCGAATAATCATATGGAAGCGTTGGCAATTCTCCATGCATTGGAAACAACTTTTTCTTTGGGATGGAGAAGGGTTATTTGTGAATCTGATTCCATGATAGTGGTGTCTCTTCTGAACAACAAGCATTTTCAGGATGCTTCCTGGTTTATGGCTAGAATGGTGAAACAGATTTTGAGCTTGGCTGGGAATTTTGTTGAAATCTCTTTTGTTCATATCCCAAGAGAATGGAATAGAGTGGTTGATTGTTTGGCAAAGTGGGCTTCTGAAGGATTCCCTTACTGGAAAGCTGATAGCTGGAATGATCTTGATCAGGAGAAATCCAGACTCCTTAATCAATTAATTCATGAGGACCAAGAAAGATAATTTCAAGGTGGAGGAACCCGATTGTCATGGGTTCTTGTGTCCTGTCGAAGTTGTTGTCAGAATGATCCATGGATTTCCTTGGTGGATTTATTGTATTTTGTATGATGTGTTGGCTTGGATCACTTGGAAATCCTTGTGGAATGTATTGTTTTAGATTTTGAATAAAAAAAAATTCTAAAAAAAAAAAAACAATTTTTTCTCTTCTACTTCTTGAGAATCATCTTCTATGGTCTCTATAATATTTATTTTATATTTATATATAGGAAATTGATAATACTTTTATTTTTTTTTATAGGTTATGGTTTAAGCTATTCTCTCCCAAAAAAAAAAAAAAAAAATAGCTTAAACGACTAGACTGTTTAAATAAAAACTTTGAAATTTTGAATAGGTAAATGATTTTATTTTTTTCATATAATTTATTATTTTAAAAACTATTTTACCTTTATTTTCTAATATAATAGTCTAACATGAACATGCTTTAAAATTCTAAATAAAAATTTAATATTAATATATTTAATAAAAAATATAATTGAATAACTAATAAAAAAATATGGTTGACAAGTGTGTTGAACATGTTGAATCCGACGGCAAGTGTGGGGCTGAGGCAAAGGACGAGTGGTCAAGATTCCTCTAAGGCCTCCAAAGAAGGGAGGTGATAGTGGTTTGGGATCTTCCTCCTGCTTGATCATAAAAATTGTAACAATAATTTAATATTTTCATTTACGGATGGTTACTTACTAATGATTGGTTACATGCCATTAAAGCGACACTTTCTGCCCTGATTGATTTATCGGATTCAAAATTTTCGGACATTTAATGGGACGGTTAAATGTTTTATTAATTTCACTTTACAATTACAAAGACGTAATGTTATAATTTTCTTACACCCATCAATTATTCTTTCTTACAAAAGATTTGGTATAAGAGTGTTGTTGGAAATATAAAATGTTTAAAAATAATGCTTGTTTTGGCTTAGACTTCGGATATTTTTAAACCATATTTTTCTTATAAGCGTAGAATTTTTTTAAAACGCGTAAATTTTTTTAAAAACTCGAGATGTTTAAGGTTTCTTTGTTTTTTCTTATATATGCCCCATTTTTTTATTTTTTTCCTTTTAAAAATATTATAACTTTAGCTGAGATATTCTTTTAGGGTCTATTTGGCTATTACGTGGATGTGGATGATTGGTGGAACGATGGTGGAGAAGGCACCCAGATAATCCAAGTAGAAGGCGGACTAGTTGTGTTTTAGTTATTTCTATTCGTAATATTAAATATTAAATCTTGTTTTCAACTAAAAATATAAAGGATAGTAAGAGTAAATGGATGATATTATTTATTTAATATATAATTATTTAATTATATTTTGATTATAAAAAATAAACTATATAGTTTTATTTTTTCAAATTTAAATTTAAAATATTTTATTTAAAATTTTAAAATATTCGAAATAAGAATCTTAGAATGCTTTAGAAAAAATAATGACCTCAACAACGACCTCTACAACTCTAGCTTCTTCTGGCGGGAATCTTCATGGCCATTCAAGGGATCTAGAATAGGGGGAAATTCCCCCCTCGGATATAGGCTCAAAGGCGAACGATCCCAAGGGCCCTGATCTGGACCTTAGCGGGAAGGGTGATACCCTCCTGACCTACCATAACAAAGTAATGGGCAAACCAAACCCCAATATTACTAGAACCCTAAATCATCCTTGGTGATCGCTTCAGGAGAAAATATGGTCATCCCTGTCTCTATCATGGTTGAAAACTAGCTCTGGAATCTCTTTCCCTTGTAGGCAAGTTTATGGGAGCCAGACCTGACATGGAATCCATAAGGAAATGGGCAAGCTTCAAATGGCACACAACATGAAGTTTTCAGCTCGTAGCCCTTTCAAGGGGGTTCTTCTTGATCCGTTTGAACAACCCAGACGACGATGCCCGAATCCTCACTAGCGGGACCTAGTTTTTTGGGAGGAAAAGCTTGTTCTTGAGGAAATGGAGGGAAGACTTCAATCCCCAAACCTAGGACATTAACTATGCTTCGATCTGGGTTCGTCTTCCCGATCTTCCCATCCAGTTCTACCATGAATACATCCTCCGATGGATCGATGGGTACATAGGGAACCTCGTCACTGTTGATTCTGCAACCAAATCTTGTTCCCGCATGGCTCAAGCTCGTATCTGCATTAATGCTAATTTAGCATCCCAGCTCCCAGCACGCCTAAACCTCATTTATGGGGACTTTCAATGGTACCAAGCTTTTGAGTACGAAATTAAACTAGCATTTTGTATCAAATGCAAATCTTAAGGACACCTCAAATCCCAATGTCCATATCTAAAACCCCAGCAAGAGGTGCCAAGCAACAATCCGCCCCCCCCTCCAAACCCACAACACCCACTTGGGAACGTGAAATGATCGATTCAAAGACCCCTTGGGCAACAGGAGGGAAAGGGAATACAAAGGAAAGCAGACTGCTCATCAGGAACCTCTCATCAACAACCCGTCTTCAAGCTTTGAATATGTATGCTCTATGTTTGCTTTCCCCAACAAATTTAGATCTTTATCTTGTTCAAACGATGAGGTTCTCTTCCCCAAATCTAACCCCATGCAACCCCCGCCCACCCACCCCCATCCCCCCATTCCCCTTCCAAATCTGGGCCTTCCATTCCCACCCCTGATGTCCCATTCCCCCCCTCCCTCCCATGTTCGATCCCTTGTCTGAGGAAAACCCTCTCCTTCATGATGATGTTCCCTGTTCCTTTCCCTCAGAATACCCTCTATCCCCAATAGGATCATGCCCCGAGTCCTAGGAGGATGCATCCAGCCCCACCCACTCCAAGACGAATTTTAACTCCATCATCACCAGAAGCAAAAAAATGTCCCATTGACATCGGGGGTGAAAGAAAAAGAGGTCGACCTACTATTTTTGAGCAGATCAGAAAAGATACTAATGATCAGGTGGCCAATGGAGTGCAGACAACTCTTTTTCCTAAATTGTTCAACCAATCCAAGGACAAGGCAAATAATCCCAAACCTCCCCCCCACCAAGCAAGGGAGGCAATAAATCCACCAAACCATCTAGATGAAGATCCTCTCTTGAAATATTAGAGGCCTCAATAGGAGCAAACAAAGGTTAGCTTGAACCATCAGGAAGGAGTATAAACCAACCATCCTTATTCTTTAAGAAACAAAAATTGATGCTGCCAAAACTCACAATATAGCTCAAAAATATGGAAGCACTGTCAATGGGCCTCATCTCTGACAGCAGGTTCATCCAGGGGCCTCCTATGCTTTTGGGACCTTGAAAAGGTGGAAGGCAGAGTCATATCCTTTTCCAATAGAACACTGAATATGGTTTTCTACTGCAAGGAAAACAAATTCACATGGGTGTTGTCCAAAATCTATGCTCCCAACAATCCAATGAAAAGATACAATATATGGAGATCTTTATCCCTCATGAAGGATGCTTTCTCCAACCTTCCCTGGATGGTAGCAAGGGATTTTAATTCCCCCCTATTTCATTCTGATAAGAAACGGGGTGTGTCTACCCCTTACAAAAGTATCATGGACTTCTAGGATTTTGTCACTGAGAATGAACTCATGGACCTACAAATCAAAGGATACCAGTACACATGAAGCAATAAAATGGCTGGATCATAACACATTTAGGTGAATTTGGACCGGTTTTTTCTCACCCAGCAGGACATTCCCCTGTTTGGAGACACTTCCCTGATCCCTCTTACAAGAATTGGCTCTAATCATTCCCCCCTTATCCTGGAATCGAATAAAGCTCCATATTTCAAAACCCTCTTCAAGTTTGAAAACATGTGGATCCATCACTCAAACCTGAAGTAGAGAATCGATGACTGGTGGAAGACCCCTGTCTATGGATCAACCATTGTTCAAGTAACCCAAAAGCTCAAATCAATCAAAGAAAACCTGAAAACTTGGAACAGGGAGATATTAGGGGATATCTTCGAACTCAAAGAAAAAACCTTGAGCAAACTCAAAATTTTGGAGCAACAAATCCAGCATGACCAATGGACCCCCCAGCTGAGGGATGAATAAAGACAGTTGATGGCAGAATATCACAACATTCTAGCCAAAGAAGAAACCTTTTGGCATAAAAAATCCTGGGCTCTCTGGTTCAAGGATGGGGATGCCAATACAATATTCTTCCATGCATCTACATTGTGAAACAGAAGCACAAACAAGATCAGAGAGCTCACCTTGGTAGATGGAACCGTTAGTCAAGACATCCTCAAGATCTGAGAGGAGGCCTCCTATTTTTTCATCAACATGATGGGAACTGCCATTCCCACAAAATCTGAAGCCCAGGAAGCCCTGCTCGAAAACATTCTCCCCATGGTCACCCTTGAGATGAACCGATCCCTGATCTGACCTCTCTCTGAGAAAGAAATCAAGAGTGCTTTGTTTTCCATGAAAGTTGACAAGGCCCCTGGACCTGATGGGTTTCCCCCTTGATTTTTTCAAACCTTTTGGGACATAGTAGGGAAAGAGGTTTTCGATGCAATTATGGAACTCCAACGAACCAAAATCATCCCTTGAGGGACAAACTCCACTTGCATTACTTTGGTCCCCAAGAATCCCTAGTGCAAATCCATGAATGACTTAGACCCATTAGCTTGTGTAACATCATCTACAAGATCCTTACCAAATCCCTAGCTCTCAAGCTAAAGAAAATCCTTCCCTCCATTATTTATCCCTGCCAGGGCAACTCGGTTGAAGGGAGATCTATCACTCACAACATCATATCTCTTCATGAGACCCTCCACTCGACCATGTGCAACAAAAAAGTTGCCATGTTTTTGAAATTGGATATTAGCAAAACTTTTGACAGGATTGACAGAGGTTTCCTCCTAAAAGTCCTCTCGCGATTTGGCTTCCACACAGAATGGGTCAATATCATCAAATATTGCATCATTGATCCATGGTTCTCAGTTCTTGTCAATGGATCTATTGCAGGTTACTTCCCTAGCCTCAGAGGGATTAGGCAGGGATACCCTTTGTCCCCTTTCTTGTTCATCATCCTTGTCGAATCCCTGGGTAGAGCCTTCAAGAAGGCTATTTATTTTGGGTGTATGATAGGGATCAAGGCTTCTTCAGAATCCCCTCCCTTGTCCCATCAACAGTTTATTGATGACACCATAATTACAACCTTAGCCTTTGTCATCCAAGAAAAATCTATCAAAGGGATCCTTGACACCTATGCTCATGCAGCAGGCCAAGAGATCAACTATCTCAAAAGCAAACACCCTAGGCAATAGGTAGCAAAAAATTACTCGCATCCTCCAATGTTGCATTATTAATCTTTCCACCTCCTACTTGGGACTCACTCTATTCACCAAGAGCCCAAAAGAATCAATGTGGGATAATGTTATTGACAGGATAAAACACAAGCTTGCGGTTTGGAAAGGCTCCTTCCTATCCCAAGCAGCCAAAGAAACCCTTATTATGGTGGTCCTCTGGAGCATCCTGGTCTACTTCATGTCAGTATTCAAAGCTCCTGCTTCTGTTCATTCCAAAATCAAGCAAATTTAGAAGAGGTTTCTATGGGCAGGTCCAAAAAACACAAGGAAATTCCACCTAGTAAGTTGGGATAAAGTCTATCAACCCAAGGACAAAGGAAGCCTTGGTATGAGAATATCAGCCAACTTGAATGTTGCCCTCTTGGAAAAGCAAACATGGAAATTGTTCACTAACTACAAGGTAGAATGGGTCTCAATTGTCCAAATAAAATACCTCAAAAACTTATCCCTTATGGACAACAACATTCCTATTAATGGATCAACCTTTTGGCAGGCCGTAATCCAAGCGAAACCTCTTATCATCAGAGGCACTCAATGGTAGTTGGGAAAAGGGACTTCTATCAATTTCTAGGATGACACATGGTTGAAAGACAAACCCCTCAATGATCTCCTTGAGGTGGCAACCTAAGACCGAGCCTGGAGAGGAGATAGGGAAACAAAGTAAAAGATCATATAGACAGACAAGGCAAATGGAAGATCCCCTCATAAGGTAGTGAGCATCTTGTGAGGGAAGAGAAATTTCTATCTGAGATGCTTAGAACCACCATCAAACCCCCTCAACCTTCCTAGACCTCCCGATGTGGGTGGGAACCGAAAATGGGAAATTTTTAGTTAAGTCAACTCATTCCCTTCTATTCAACCCTTGTGTTCCCATTATTTCATTCAAATTAGTGTGGATCAAGCGCCTTATCCCAAAAATTGGTTTCTTTGCTTTGACAACCATCCAAAACAAGGCCCTCACCACTGACAATATCATGAAAAGGGGAATCCCTATCCCCAACAAATGCCACCTTTGCCTATCCAATTGTGAATCTGTCAACCACCTCCTTTTAGGGTGTGATTACGCTATGGAAGGCCTAGACCACATGTTTACCACTTTCCAAATCCAATGGGCCTACCTCGACTCCCTATTGGACCTATTCATCCAATGGCCTGCTCCCTTTAGAAATCCCAAGGTGTATTTCCTTTGGAAAATTTGCCTCCACCACTTCATTTGGCAGGTGTGGCTTGAGTGCAATCGCAGGGTCTTCTCTACCACCTCAAACAACTCCATCTCCTCGAACATCAAAGTTATGTCCTATGCTGCTGAGAACTCCCAACTTCTTCTGTGGCCCAGCTCCTCGCTAAACAAGGTCGAACTTGAGATCATCAATTCCCTCAACATCCCCATTCCCACATTATCCCTCCCCACTCCCCATCCCTGTGTCAAAGCTTGATAGAATCCCCCCTAAGGGATGGCTGAAAATTAAATTCGGTGGTGCATCTAAATGGAATCCTAGTCTGGCAGGAGTAGGAGGAGTAGTCAAGGATCCCAGAGGGGAGATCATTATGGCCTTTGCAAAAAATCTTCACCACAAAACCAACAATGTAGCCGAGGCATGGGCCTTGTGGCGAAGTCTACACTTGATTAGGGATTCGTGAGTCAAGCTCCAAGTTTAATGGGATTCCCTCAACATCATTGGCTATATAACCTCTAACAAAATTCCCCTATGGAACATCAGATCTTTGATCCAAGAGAGCAGGGAATTTTTAAGTAAGCACTTCCAGGTGGAAGCTACCCATGCATACAGAGAAGCCAATCGGCTTGCTGACAGGCTTGCCAACATGGGCATAGGACATACACCTATTATGGTGTGGCACAATTTTTTTCGTAAGATGTCCTCCAATTTGCGGCCTCAAAAAACCAAGGCAGGTATATCAAATAGATCCACGCTAATCAATGATTTTTGGTTTCAATTTGTTGCAGGTATTTCTCCAGACGTACCATTGTATGAGATCCTTGTGGAGTATGTTTCGATGCCACTTCGTGATTGACCGCTCAGTTGAGGTCCAGTACAATCATCTCACCGAGTTGAACTTAATGTCCTCCTTTGCTACTTCCCAAAGCCTTTCACCTAATCCCACTGCCATGTATGCGACTGCCCCTATGCTCATCCCTTCGTCGTCTTCCACACTTGTAAGAAGTGCCCAGATTATTAACTCCACATGTGCGGATATTTTTCCAAAGCTCCTACCCAATCCCCTTCAACCTTGGTATGGAAACCGCCTATCCACCTATCTTTCAGCTTCCCCTAGCTTATTTATATCCTCATCATCGTGTGCTCACCGATGTTCTCCACTACAAGTCCTTCCTCTAGTTGTTTTCTCTTGCCACATTTCATCCAATCCCCACCCCTACCATGGTCTACCTAGAGCCAAGTCCGCTTTAACTGGATGCCATGTCGTCTGCTTATTTGTAGGGCTACAAAATCATCACCCTTCTATCAAAATTTTGAGGAGCATAAGAGGAAATTATGATGAATTTTATCCGTACATGATTGAATGACCATGTCTGCGTCAAGAACCTGCATTTCAAGGTTACTCCCCAAATGGTTCATGAGATTGTAGACTTGCCACTTACTGGATGCCTGGTTCGTTGTGACAAGCATTGCTGGGACCCAGAGCTGGAGGGGTTCCCCAATTATCAAAATTTCACTTGGGATGGTCTTGCCCTGGAGCGTCAGTCCCTTCCACCCCCTTTCCCACCATTGTAATTCTCCTTATGCAATACCTTGTCTGTGATGACCCTAACAAGTCCATGGTTAGTTTCCATCTTGCCCTAGTCAATCATATCTGAGGATACAAGCCTATGAACAATCCTGGGTTCCTCCACCGCTCCATTCGTCTTTCGATGTCAGTTGCTTGCAAGAAGTCTATCCCTCCCTCCCACCAAGGGTTGTTCCATGTTATCTACTACTATGTTCTATCCAATCCCCCCGTTGCGGCTACCACCTTGCAGTTCAGTCCCATATTTCCCCCTCCCTCCCAAAGCCCTACTCACTCTTTATCCAGTGAGCCCTTGGCCAGCGACGGTGTTCCCAACACCCCTATCTCCAAAAAAGGCATGGTCTCTGCTTCCCCATCCAAGCCATCTCCTTCCCCTTCCAAGCTCGTCCCTTCCCCTTCCAAACCCACCCCTTCCCCTTCCAAACCCACCCCCTCCGCCTGCAATATATCTTCTTTGGGTAAGCGCAAGGTCAAATCTGAAGAGACGGTCCCTCAAGTCCACAGGTCGTCTAGGGCCAAGAAGCCCAAAACTGAGTCTAGCCATAATTCACCCCTAGAGGTCGAGGACCTGAGCTGAGATTCGACTCCTACCTTTGGCATCTCAAATTGGCTCACTAGAATGTTTCTAAGGAGTTTCATCATCGCGTTCGAAAGTGCAAGCTCAGCTCTGAAACAAGCCCTCCAGCAAAGTGCAGAGCATGCGAAATAAGACATCATAGAGGTTGATCCCTAAGCTACTTTAGGAGTGTAAGTTTTTGAAGACTCATATGGGATTTTCTGCTATGGATTTTTGTGTTTGTTTTTGTGCCCTCTGTCTACCTACTGGTTTGAGTTTCTCTGTAATAGCCCCGATGAGGGTTATAGCTTCTATCTATGGTCATGTCATTTCTGGTTCTAGCAGCCCCTATGTGGGCAAGCATCCCCTATCTATCGGCACTAATATCCCCTATGAGGGAATTTTGTCTGTAATATCCCTTGCATAGGATTGGTTAAACTGGTAAATGTTTATCCCTCTGGAAAGAGATTATGTACTTTTGGTGTATTTCAGCCTCTCAAAGGTTTTTGTATATTTGGGGTTGGGACCCAGTTAAAACCCTTATAAATAAAAATTCCAACTTACCAAAAAAAAATTAAAATATTTAAATTAAAAAATGAAATTATAAATATATAAGTTATTATCAATAAATTTTAAATATAATTAAAATAAATTCACTCAATCATAGATACATATTCAATCGTCATTTAAAAAACACTTGATATCATTTTAAAATAATTTATAAAGTATTTTGAAATGAATTTGTTTTCAACTTTAAAAAAATTAAAAACTATTTAAGTGTACGTGTGATTGAGCACTTATCAAGAAGAGACTTAGGTTCAAACCTTATAGGAAAGTCAGCCAACCCTTTCCAAAGGTAGTAGTATGCTCCGAATCCTCGAATATATATATCACTTTAAAATATTTTATAAAGTATTTTGAAATGAATTTGTTTTCAAGTGTAATAAAAATAAGAAAAAATAAATAAAATAAAAATTAAAAACTATTTATGTGCATGTGTGATTGAGCACTTACCAATGAGAGACTTAGGTTCAAACCTTAGAGGAAAGCCAACCAACCATTTACGAAAGTAATAGTATGCTCAAAATCCTCTAATATATATCACTTTAAAATAATTTATAAAGTATTTTGAAATGAATTTGTTTCCAACTTTTATAAAAATAAGGAAAATAATTAATTAAAATTAAAAACTATTTAAGTGCACGTGTGTGATTGGGCACTTACTAAAAAGATACTTAGGTTCAAACCTTGAAGGGAAGCCAACCCTTTGCAAAGGTAGTAGTGTGCTCTAAATTCTCTGAGTGCGTGCCAAACTTACGACTATGGTACAAACCCTAAAAAAATACTTAGGTTCAAACCTTGAAGGGAAGCCAACCCTTTGCAAAGGTAGTAGTGTGCTCTAAATTCTCTGAGTGCGTGCCAAACTTACGACTATGGTACAAACCCTAAGCGACTGATGGTCCCCATCTCAAGCCGAGTCAACAAAAACGAAACGAATAAATTTATTGAGAGCAGTCCTTGTAATTTAAACCCTGTACTGTCCAAATACTAAAAATATTGAATGTAACAAAAAAAATATTAAAAACTATTTCATATATTCGAGTTCAAATCTTATCAAATTATACATAAATAAACCTTAACCTATCGTAACCTTTATATTGTTACCACATGACCATATAAACACATTTAAATGTGAGCCTTAAAATTATTTTAAAATTAACATGTTAGTTCTTCGACATATAAGTTGATTTTCATGGAGATGAACTCTCAAGGAATATGGGTTGAAAGTGACTTGAAAATCATTTAACTTTTTACATAGATTTAATTTTAAAAATTATTAATAAAAATTAGCTGTAGCTTTGAAATTACTTAAAGATAATAAATCAATTCGCTAGAATATGGGTTAAACGATCACAGGTAAAGTGAAAAATTATTCATGAATACTCGTATGCTTAGTGAATGTTGAAATGCCACCTATATCTTAGTTTAACTAAGGTATATATATATAAGATGATAAATATTATAAAAATATGTTGTTTATATTTTTTATATTTATTAAAGTATTTGAAATTGTGTTTTTAGTAGTATTATATAAGTATGTTTTTAAATTGTAAATATACAATAAGTAATTATGAGGGACTTAGTTATATTGAGGAAAAAAATAGTCTCTAAATAACCATAATATGTGAAATATGATTACCCTACTTCCTTGTGTAACTGATTGCAATATAATATGTTTTGATGCCAATGCCTTTGGTTATTGAGTTAGCATATAACTTTTTCTTTTTACTCTTAGAATATAGTCGATTTAATTTGAAATGTCATGTACATGGAATATACTTAAATAAATTTATGATATAATCTTATTATATCCATGCTTTTACAGTTTACTAATTTTTTTTTTAATATTGTTGAAATTATAGATTGTAATATGAAATGTTTTTTTTATTTTAGAAAAACAATTGATTTAGACTTAAGTATTAATAAGTGCATTGTTTTGGCTTCTTTTTGAGAGGTTCAAGGTTCAAACCCCACTTAGTATGAGGGGACCATGACTCTTCATAAAAACATGTGCAAACTCATAAAAAAAACTTGTTCCTTTAGAACAATGTTAGTATATAATATATGGTTGCAAACAAAGTATACAATCTCTTTAGACATTTTATTATAATTAGGATTATATCAAAATCACATTCTCTTAAGATGTGATTTTAATTATTTTATAATGGTCATGCACATCCATTTCAATTTTAGATTGTCACTATGAGACTGTAGTTTCTCCTAGATGGTTGTGTTATGGAGGTATGAAGCAAGCTTTGGAGGATCATGAATGTGTTGTACCTACTTCTCCTCATTTGCTAGTTTTTTAATTTTTACTAGAAGGATGTCATGACTTATATGTTTGTATTTCATGATTTAGTTATGGTTGTTTAATTATTGTGACTCAATGAAATTTTTGCTTTCATAATATTATAGATGGTGTTTTATTTCAAGATGGCATGGTTGTGATGTGATTGATAGAGTGAGAAAATTATAAATTGATGGATTTAATAACTATGATGTATGCACTATATAAGAAATTAATAAAAATATATATTTTACAAAAATAATAATTGATATGATCTTGTAGTAATGATGATCTTCCAAAAGGAAATAATTTTGGATGGTGATGTTTGAGAGGTATAAATAGTTGAATGTCACAATGAGGAAGCAAAAGAACCATGTGCTTGTTCAATATATGTGTGTTATGTGAAAATATTGATGTTTATAAAATTGCAAAGAACCAAATGGAAAAGGCCACCAAGTGGATGGATAAAATTGAACTTAGATGAAGCGACAAAAGGAAATCCTACGAGTGCTAGAGCAGGAGGCATCTTTTGAGATCACTGGGGCATATCGCTCTTGGCCTATGCAAATCCTCTAGGAGATCAAATGAGCCATGTTACTGAAGCTAGAGCAGCCTTTATGGGTGTGTCACTTCTTGACAGGCTAATTAAAAAATTAATAATGGGAGATTCACAAAACATCATTAATGTTTTGAATGGAAAACATCCACCATGCTAGAATATATCAAATATGATAAATGAGATTAACATTAAACTAGAACTTCTTGAAGTACATATTGTACATGTCTATAGAGAGGCTAAATGGGACGATTGATTGTTTTACGAAAATAGGTGTATCTTTGGATGAATTGCAGTATTGGGAGTCAACCTTCCCTCAGTGTTCAAGAAATTATAAATAGCAAAGCCAAGGATGATGACCAAAATAAGATCAGGGATAAAATCTACTAGGGGTATCTTAAATATTGTATGGGTAAAGCTTTATTATTCATCTAGAGGGAGGAGTTTGAACAAAACTTATTGCTACAAGTATCAGTTTAGGGATGAAGAAAAGAAAAGAAAACTTGAAAGTGAGTATCCAATAGCGGTGGATCCTTTATTTTGGAGTTGGAACAAATATTATTTGGCAAACAAGATTTTACCTCCAACAAAATTCACTCTTTGGTTTGGTATGCTCTACCCTTGGTTTTTTACTAATTATTATTTTGTGACCTACAAGTTGTATCTAGTACTCTTAATGGTACTGGAGCTGGTATGTAGAGCTTCACTAAGTCTCAATACTCATGATTATGGGCCCATATAGAAAATATTAGCTATTATTTGTACCAGCAATTGGAGCATTAGAAGAAAAAATGGTATGCTTAATCCTGTTGAGTAATAAGTTTCCATGAGAGTCTTATGCTTATTGACGATCTTCCTTCTATTTTTTATGGAAGGGATAGAGGTGACACAATGGTCTAGAAGTTTGATTCTGAGTTTGGAAGCATTATAGAAGGTGAAAATCTATGACTAGAGCCTTGAATAAGGGACTAGAACTACATACTAAATGACCCGCATACTTAACTACATTTTAAAAGACCTTAATGAATCATAAAAATGTTTGCTCTAAATGTTCTTGGGAAAATGGAAGAAGCAAACAATTACTTGGAGGAACTAAAAAGGAGGATCTTGATGCTCAAGGCCCAACAAAAAATATTGGACAAGAAATGGATGATTTATCCCAAAGATGTTTTTTGGTCTCTATTGGGTTAAGCTTTGTCTGCGTCTATTGATTGTTCATTATCCGTTACATTTTTTTGTAATCTTAAATGATCTTGAAGTCAAAAATTTTACATGGTATAAATATTGTTTGATATTTTTTGTTTAAGGTTTGGAACCATCTGTGGAGCGTAAATGTTATTCTTTGATGTTTATTGTAAAAGGTTCAAGGTCCCTTTCAAAACCCCTTCTTCTACCTTAATAAAAAATAAATTATAAATCTTGAAAATATTATGGATGGAGCATATTTTCTATTACATTGTTGGTTTTGTATTATATTGATTTTTTATTTCTATTGATGTGAATATGTAGTAGAAATATGAGAAGATTAATAAAATTAAAAGCAAAGGGGGAATTTAAGAATGTGTATGGGAAATAGAGAAAGGTTATGAGTTTTGAGTTGGAGTGAAGTGATGAAGAAGTGGGGGTTGGTGGAGAAATCAAGGTGTGCATGAGAAATGAAAGGAGGAATGGAGTGCATGAAGGAGGATTATTTTTTGGTGGGGTTGGAAGAATAGGAGGAAGTAGGAAGTAGAGGAGTCTAGCATTGCAAATCCAAAGGAGGATAGAGGTTGGTTGCATAAAGGGAAGCATGCAACCCAAGTACCTCACATTACTTAATGGAAAATGACATTACTTATGTATTTTAAATTTGGTGTTTATTTATTCATTGCAATACTTCCATGGTTCCTTAATTTATTTATATGTATTGCAAAAAATATGTATTGTGAAATCCTTATGTGTTGTCGCTATGGAAAGGCTTGTATGATTGAAAATATTTTAAAGAAGATTGTTGTAAGAATTTCAAATATATTTGAATCATGTGAGATGCCATTATGACTAAACCCATATGCTTGGAAGTCCTTCATATGAGCTTGCTATTGGATTTTTAAATGTGTGTGAAACCCAATTTCTTTTCTAAATCATCTAAAGCTTAGGGATTCTTGTATATTTGGTTATTATATTTAGAAGTATGGGAATACTTTGTATATTCACCTATTACATGTAAGGGGATAGTATGGTGGGGCTTCTTATATGTTGGGATTGATATTGGTTGGACTTGGCATTTTGGATGGAGTATGTTTGTACTTCATATGTCGTTCTATTACATAGGAATATGGTATTTTTTGTGCTTCTTTTATGTTGGGATCTGAAATAGTTGGGATTGATGCAGTATTTGATGAAGGATATGGAAGTGTTGGGAGGAGGATTATAGATCTATGTCAAGGTTTCCTTAGGGGATTATTTGATTATTTTTAAATTTGTTTTACGAATGGATGCTAGATGAAATTTTGGGTTATTGTTATTATTGCTTTTGGGTTCATTGATTGTTGGTAATAGATTCCTCTATGACTTTATGTTATGTATTCTTATTGGTTTATCATATGAATTTCTTGGATTATGTGTGTAAGCAAATTTTATTTGACTATACTTGAGCTAAAGCCCATGTCAGTCCAAGGTCTGGTGGGTGGAGGGGTGGCATAAGCCCTTTCACCAAGGTGGTTGCTTGCAAGAGTACCCATTTCCCATAATAATATGCATTGATCAAAAAACCAATGCCTAAGAAAATTTAGCTTAGCAATGTGTTATGAAAATGTTCAATAATATCCAGGCTTGCTTTCGTATTTCTAATTGCATGTTTGTAAATAGATAAAATATGTATACTCTTATTTTAAAAATTGGAATTCATACATTTCTTTTGTAAAGAGAACCCCTCTATACCCATGAAATTATTGCATAGAGAATCTTCACAAGGCAAGATTTGTCTATCTTTATGGTGCAATTGCCAACCCAGTATTCCAACATGCAATCCACAATTTACTATACTTGACTAATGACATCAATTATCATTCATAGAATTCATAAAATAACATATAAACATGTCAATTACCACTTGAAATAGCCATAATTAATTATTAGATGCATTCACAATGATCACACAAGGTTTAGGAATCATCAATACTTTATATTCATAGTGGGTTCATTCCTTTTACACAACACTTCATAATTGCACAGGATGTACAATCCATATCAATTTGCAATCCTAACATGAATAACACTCAACACAAGGTACATCCATAATATACCATGAACAAGAATCTCTTATTATGCATGAATAATGGATCAATCAATAACAATAATGAACCATTCGTTCATAAGTATGAACAACAATTGATAACTATCAAGAATTACCTGAATGAACAACCCTAAAAATTGAATGGGGGCTATATAATTCTTGCCCAGGACATTCCAAAGTGGTTCTTGAGACAACCAATATTCACAACTACCACCCCATAAACCAATAAATTACATTAAGGTTTCCCTAAGTCTAATTTGATTTTTATCAAATTAACCTAAATGCACATTTCAAATTAATTTCATTTTACATCTAATTGCACATTTATGATATTGTACAATTACACCCAATTGTACATTTCACAATCCTACATTATGCAATTAGGCAAACCCTATATTGTACATTTTAAACAAATTATACATTTGACAAAATTATACAAATCCAACTTATTTCTTCTTATGGGAGGTGGATTTGTTGCCTACACCATTGAGCATATCGTGAGCTAAACATCCATAACAATTAGTGTACAACCAATCAAAAGTTCAAATCCTTGGTCATACATCATGTTGGTATTAACTCTTGAATGATGTGGAATCCAACTAGGCACTTAGTGGGATCCACCATTCCTTTTATATATATGGATGGTTACTTTCTCTCCATGTTGATGTAAAAAAACAAAATATATGGTTGCTTCTTTTTTCCTACAAAACATCTCAAGCAAATTATTATGGAAGAGTTATCTATTAGTGCATAGGTAACATGAAATTTTCAATTGTAATTTTTTTCATCTCTCATAATGGTCCTCAAGGAGAACTTCCTTTTTTAAAATCTAACTCATGTCCTACAATATTGACCAACATGAACATTTTAAAGACTCCTTCATCAAGAATTTCACATGTTTCAAGTTCATTACTTATTGTCCTTTTATTAAAGAACTCAAGGTTTGATGTCTTTAAAGAGTGGAAAACATCAATCTTTAAATTGAGCTCATTGTAGTGATTGGTTAATTGTATTGTATCTATGAGATCTAGAGTTCAATTCCCTATGCTTATATTTTCATGTATTTCTCTCATGGTAACTGTTGGTCATCAAATCTGCCTAGGTAAGGATTTTGGGTAAATGTATGCGCCCTAGACCTGGACCAACATTGAAAGGCCGAAGGGAAGAGATGCCCCTCATGCCAATCTCCGGAGAAAGGTCGGCTCCTATGCTAAACTATTTTGGGGTTTGGAGATAAGGGTGCAGGAAAGAGATAAAAGGAGTTAGGGTTAGAGAAATAAAATAAAAGGGGTAAGGGAAGAGAGATCTGTGATATAAGGTGTGAGAGAATAGGAAGCATGATCACTAACTGACAACTCGAATGGAAGCAATGAACACTAAGAGTAAAATGAAATAAACGTAGTATTAACCTTCCTATGTATCCTCCCGAACAAGTTTTAGGGTACTGTCCCCGATTGCACACCAGATGCAGAGTTTAGCATCTCAGTCTACAAACGAAGAGAGACAAAAGAATCAAGCAAGGCAGACAACATAAAATAAAGTCAATAGGATGTTTTCCACTCCTATGTATCCTTCAGAACGAGTTTCAGGACACAATCCCCGATCACACACCGAATGCAGGATTCAACATCCAACATACAAACGAGGAGAGATAGAAGAATCAAACACAGAAGGCAACATAAAAGAGAGAAATGAAGCTCAAGGCTCTTTAGTATTGATCGCAGGACATCAAGTTATAGCAACTTTCTAGCAGATAGTTCCCCCCCTCTTACATTAAAATGTCTGGGTTTTTATAGAGGACCCAGGCCTCTAAATCATAATTACATAGCAAAGAAGAGTATGCCCTCGAGCTCTGATAATTCGGCCTTCCTCGGCTCTCATGACTGAGCTTTCAAATCTGTTACCAAAACTGGCAATTGTGATC
Source organism: Wollemia nobilis (assembly GCA_028583015.1). NCBI lineage: Eukaryota > Viridiplantae > Streptophyta > Pinopsida > Araucariales > Araucariaceae > Wollemia > Wollemia nobilis. The sequence continues at coordinate 3,778,628 of JAQPPZ010001340.1, forward strand.
GGGTCAACCATGGAAAGGTGCATTGATGAGCCATCTAGACGTCCTTGGTCTTCGGGTGCGATGCTCGAGTGGCTGCCATGCTCGTCGGGTTCTCCATCATGGCTTGATACTTCGCTTTTGATTGCCAAAAATGAGTAGCGGGCTTTTTGGGCACAAAAAATTGCATTTATGAGGCACTTGATTGCCTCGAGAAGATACCCAGCTTGGAACGTGTACCCATGAAGCGCTTCGCTAAGTTTTCATTCACCACTTTGCTTCACAATGGTTCTAGGCCGAAGCAAAACTCCTCCTTGGATTATACTTCACAAAACTGAGCTTTGCAAAACTGCTTTGGGGATGGTTTGTGCCAAAGCATATCTCCTTCGCAAAATGGTCTTCTTCGTCCTTGTTGCTTCGCTGACAAAACTGCTTCGCTGATGCCTTGGAGAAATGCTTCACTGTGATCTTCTTTCAAAATTGTGGTTTGGAGAGATTTCGACCAAACACATTCCTGCCTTCAAAATGCTTTGCTTCTCTTGGCTGCCAGAAACTTCGATCGAAATGCTTCGGGTGAAAACTTGTCGAAGTGAATGCTTCGCTAGATTTTTTGCTGAAGTAGAAATGGTTCGGGCGTGAAGAGGCCCGAAGTAGAAGTTTCGATAAATTTTTGGTGAAGGATTCTTCAATGCTTCTTCGGGTTCTGCTTCACTGGTCCTCTAGCTGAAGTAGTTGTTGGAAATGCTTCAGGCCCGAAGTCCTTTTACCTTGGTCAAACTTGAATTGTGGCCTATACTTTTCTCCTTCGGCGAAGTTGCTCTCTTGAATGCTTCTTCGGATGATTTCTGCCTGAAGCAGTGTTTTGAAATGTTTCGGGCCCAAAGCCCTTTTCATCAGTCCTGTTGCATTTTTCTTTGGCAAAACTACTTTGCAACAAATCCTACCCGAAGCAATGCTGGAAGCGCTTCGGGTGTGAAGCTCTTTCTTCGACAAAACTACTTCGCAAAATTTTCACCCAAAGTAGCGCTGGAAATACTTCGGGTGCGAAGCGGTTTCATTTTTTTTTTGGCGAAGCTCTTTTCTCTAGCTTGTTCGGTAGCGAAGCTTTTTCTCTTTCTACTTTTTATACAAAGGGGTGGCTTTGAAAGCCAAAATTGCTGCAACACTTACAAATACTTTCGAAGCAACAAACAAAACACTCTACAAAGAGAATTTTTTGATTTTTATCTACCCCTTGTGCAATGTGACAAAATTGTCAACATTCTTGGCGGCTCGCAGGGCATTTAGCTAGTCTGAATGCAGAGATCCCAGGCCTTTATCCATTGGGCAACAGAGTCATTCCCATTGTCTTCTTCTCTGACCATCCACTGACAACATATATATATATATTTTGTTTGTGCCTAAGCTTCTAAGCAACCTTAGTGCTTTTGGCTCTTATTTACTAGTCGGGCTATGTTTAGTATTTACATAAAATTTTGCGACATGATTGGCATGCTGCTACCATAATCCCAACTTTGGGTGCTTATTCGGTGAACCTGAAATGTCTGGACCAGATCAGATTGAACTTCATTTGATCTTTGAAATCCAGCTGGCCTCTTCCCAAAGTTGTCCATGTTGCAAACAGGAAGCAACATAGCAGGTTGTCACTCCTGCCAGTACCCATACTGGTGATGAATGATGTGGCGAAGAAGTTCTTCGTATGGGGGTCTTTTGAAGGTACCAGTTGTGGTGATGGTTGGAACCAATACCAAAATTCAAATGAATCCATTAACTGTGGGCTAGGTACGGGTTCCTCCATCCTCCCGATGGGGTAACAGGGCTCCTCCGACAAAGAGTAATCTTCTAGGGTCTCCTTAGGTTCAGCTTCTTGACGAGGCATGCTTAATGGACTCTGGCTGAATGCTTGCGTGTCATCCATTGGGACACAAAAAGGGTGCAAAAATATGCCCTCTTTGTTCTCAGGTTCTGCCACTTGAGTCTGTTCTTCTCCTTGGCCCACCTCTTGATGAGGCATGTTTGATAGTTGGAAGGGGTCCTGAGAGCCATTGAATGCTTCGAGTAGTGCTCCCGCTAAGTCATACCATGAGTAGATGCTTCCACGTCTGAGTAGTCTATACCACTGTAGTGCCCTTCCTTCCAGAGACAGGAGCAAGAGCCTGACCATGACATCTTCGTGGACTATGTCAAAGATGGACCTTAAATCAATAAGATATTCAAGGTGCTCTAAGGCCATTCCCTTAGTGCCATCATATTTTGTCACTGTCTTCAAGGCACTTTCAGGAATTTCATGGTAACTTGAGATATTCAGAGGGCCACGATCATCCCAGCTGGGATAGCATACCCTCTCCATTATAGCAGTGGCCTGCAGAGATCACGGTCTTCGCCACTAAGTCAGAGTCACTAGGTGAACATACTTTTCTTTGCTTGTGAGGTCAAGGCTGCTCACCGAACCTTAATTCCTTTGGGATGTCTTCTTTCAGATTTAAAGAGGTGCCTACGATCAAGAAATATGGATCTTTAGCTCAGTCGGAGTCGCCAGGTGATTTTGTCAAATGGAGGCAAGCCAGAGATTCACCAACTCGAACTTCCTTAAAACATGGGGACTTTTGCCATGAAGGCACAGGTTTAGGTACTGGTCTTTACGACTTAGAGATTTTTGGGTTGAACAGAGTTGCCAGATGCTATAAGTCTTTTAGTAATGAGAGCATCGGTTCTCACTACCACTAGTCTAGTGAGACTGACCAAGTCACACCGAGAACTGATTTAAAACTATTGGCCCCGATGAAGATGGGTTTTGCATTAAAATATGGGACCTTGACTAGTTATGGATATTTCTAAGACAAATACAGTCGGTCCCATCGGGCGTGCCAAAACTGTTGGTCATCAAATCCGCCTAGGTAAGGTTTTTGGGTAAATGTATGTGCCCTAGACCTGGACCAACATTGAAAGGCCGAAGGGAAGAGATGCCCCTTGTGCCAATCTCCGGAGAAAGGTTGACTCCTATGCTAAACTACTTTGGGGTTTGGAGATAAGGGTGCAGGAAAGAGATAAAAGGAGTTAGGGTTAGAGAAATAAAATAAAAGGGGTAAGGGAAGAGAGATCTGTGATTTAAGGTGGGAGAGAACAGGAAGCACGATCACTAACTGACAACTCGAATGGAAGCAATGAACACCAAGAGTAAAACAAAAGAAACGTAGTATTAACCTTCCTATGTATCCTCTCGAACAAGTTTCAGGGTATTGTCCCCGATCGCACATCGAACGTAGAGTTCAGCATCTCAGTCTACAAACGAAGAGAGACAAAAGAATCAAGCAAGGCAGGCAGCATAAAAGAAAATCAATAGGATGTTTTCCACTCCTATGTATCCTTCAGAATGAGTTTCAGGACACAATCCTCGATCACACACCGGATGCAGGATTTAGCATCCAACATACAAATGAGGAGAGATAGAAGAATCAAGCACAGAAGGTAGCATAAAAGAGAGAAATGAAGCTCAAGGCTCTTTAGTATTGATCACAGGACATCAAGTTACAACAAATTTCTAGTAGATAGTTCCCCCCCTTTTCCATTACAATGCCTAGGTTTTTATAGAGGACCCGGGCCTCTGAATCATAATTACATAACAAAGAAGAGTATGCCCTCGAGCTCTAAGAATTCAGCCTTCCTCGGCTCTCACAACTGAGCTTTCAAATATGTTACCAAAACTGGCAACTGTGACCGGGTCAACCATGGAAAGGTGCATTGATGAGCCGTTTGGACGTCCTTGGTCTCCGGGTGCAGTGCTCGAGTGGCCGCCATGCTCATCGGGTTCTCCATCATGGCTTGATACTTCGCTTCTGATTGCCAAAAATGAGCAGCGGGCTTGCTGGGCACAAAAAATTGCATTTATGAGGCACTTGATCACCTCGGGAAGATACCCGACTTGGAACGTGTGCCCGTGAAGCGTTTTGCTAAGTTTTCATTCACCACTTCACTTCGCAATGGTTCTAGGTTGAAGCAAAACTCCTCCTTGGATTATACTTAGCAAAACTGCTTCGGGGATGGTTTGTGCCGAAGCATATCTCCTTCGCAAAATGGTCTTCTTCGTCCTTGTCGCTTCGCTAAAAAAACTGCTTCACTGATGCCTTGGAGAAATGCTTCGCTGCGATCTTCTTTCAAAATTGTGGTTCAGAGAGATTTCAACCGAAACACATTCCTGCCTTCAAAATGCTTTGCTTCTCTTGGCTGCCAAAAACTTCGGTCGAAAATGCTTCGGGTGAAAACTCACCGAAGTGAATGCTTCGCTAGATTTTTCACCGAAGTAGAAATGGTTTGGGCGTGAAGAGGCCCGAAGTAGATGTTTCGATAATTTTTTGGCGAAGGATTCTTCAATGCTTCTTCGGGTTCTGCTTCGCTGGTCCTCTAGCCGAAGTAGTTGTTGGAAATGCTTCAGGCTCGAAGTCCTTTTACCTTGGTCAAACTTGAATCGTGGCCTAGACTTTTCTCCTTCGACGAAGTTGCTCTCCTAAATGCCGCTTCGGATGATTTTCGCCCGAAGCAGTGTTTTGAAATTTTTCGGGCCCGAAGCCCTTTTCATCGGTCCTCTTGCATTTTTCTTCGGTAAAACTACTTCGCAACAAATCCTACTCGAAGCAATGCTGGAAGCGCTTCGGGTGCGAAGCTCTTTCTTCGACAAAACTACTTCACAAAATTTTCACCCGAAGTAGCGTTGGAAATACTTCGGGTGTGAAGCGGTTTCTTTTTTTTTTTTTGGCGAAGCTCTTTTCTCTAGCTTGTTCAGTAGCGAAGCTTTTTCTCTTTATACTTTTTATACAAAGGGGTGGCTTTGAAAGCCAAAATTGCTGCAACACTTACAAATACTTTCGAAGCAACAAAAAAAACACTCTACAAAGAGAATTTTTTGATTTTTAAGTACCCCTTGTGCAATGTGACAAAATTGTCAACAATAACTACATTTTGATGTGACATTAAATTCAATAGGCTCATCAATGTGGAAATTGGTAACCTTTCTTATATCTAGTAGATATCGAGTTCAAATCACATTGATGGAATTTATTTTGCACACTTTTTAATAGTGTACCTGATTCCTATGCATGGTACTTTCTTCCTAACAAGCCCATTCATATGACAATTGGTAAGGTTATTTGTAGGCTTGAGGTCATTGGTTTGAATATCATCCAAGAGAATTTTAAGTCATATTAATGATATCATATCACACTTGGCAAGTGCTAATTGGAATTTTTTCTTCCTAAGTCTTGGAGGCTTAATTTTTTATTTTTACCCTGCTAATATTCTTAGCCTCCCAAAGACCATAAATTTTGCCTATAGAAGCAATTTAGGCCCTCTTTTAGATCATATAGTTTTTGAGCTCAATGTGTTAGTGACATCAATTTAAGGACCTATTATAGTATTGTAGATAATTAGTGCAAAGTATGCTTTGTTTATAAAGATCTCATTCTAAACATTGATATTGATTATTCAGAGACCTACCTCTTGCTTGATGATTTATTTGCTTTCTCTTTAGCTTGGAGGATAAATTATGGTCATTATATTACACACTAAATATATCCCCATGGGAAGTTCAACATCTTGGATCTAGCAGGTGGAGTGATGACTTCATATTCAGGGAAGGATTGATCTAGTTTATGTACCTTTTATAAGAGAAGATATCAGGATTGATGATAAAGATTCATTGGCACACTGAATCATTCACTATTGGGGGATGAGGGGAGAATGTTACCATATCTAATATCTTATCTCCTTGGGCCCTTAATTCATATTATGGTGGGAGAGGAGTTGGAAAATTAATAATATGATTTGATGGACCAAGGTTGATAGTGATTGTAAAGTAAAAACGAACAACGCCAATAAAATAACAAATCAAAGTAAATAACACAATATATGTACAAAATGATAGATCTAATTTATTATGACTCAAGGAGCCTGGATCTCCAAATTGTATAATAGATTTGCCCTAAATCTAGGGTTACAATACACTTTATTGCTTTCGATACAATATTACAATGTGAGGGTGAAAATCCTCATTCTTAAAGAATAGTTGGTGTCTTAAACACTTTTCTTCACTCCAAAAAAATTATGGGTGGGCTTGCATATCCCTATGAGACCACCCGAGTTGCAATAACCATTGATAAAGATGTCTCCTATAACCTACACATATATCACAACACAAAGAAGTTAGTAGCATATGCGAGGGCTCCACTATGTGAGACCCTTTGAATGATAAATCTACAAACCCTAGGTGTTGTAAACATGAAATGTAAGTAAAACATAGAAAATATAAGTTTTAAAGCAAATAATACCTTATACCTTATCAGGATAACACCTGCGATGATAATATATGCTTCTGCTTCTATGATCTAAAGGCACACGAATGCCTGGAAGCATTCGAGGATTTGCCAACGACAAACTAGAGGTTGGGAAATGCCCTGGAGAATTTGGAAGGGATGTGAATACCCTGCAACATTCTTGGAATACTCAACAACATCCTATGAATGCTCAATAGTGTTTAAGAGTTTTTGGAGAAACTACTGTAGAACTAGATCTGGTTCGCAAGGGCTTTAGTGATGAAAAATGAAGGATGAAACAACGACAAGGGGATAAAGTGTTAGCTAAATGCTAGGGTTTTGGGAAACAATGGAAGCAAGGGCTCTAATGATATCTAACCTCAAAAATCCACAAATTAACCACTTAAATGCTCAACCTCTTAAAAACTTAACCCTCATTTACAAGAGTGAATGGTGTTTTATAACTTGCCTTCACCATGTTAGGGTTTTGACAACCCCAATGGGCGATCGAGATTAAATCATGATGAAGGGCTAAGATTATGACTTTGATGTGTGACACGGATCATGTTAAGTGGATGGTTAAGATTAAGTTGTAATGAATGACTAATATTTATTTACATATATATATATATATATATATATTTATATTTATATTTATATATAAATATAAATAAATATACATATATAAATAAATAATGGATGGTTGTGATTGGATAATGTGGATGGATGACAAGTGGTTAGGTTTTGGTGTCTACAAATACCCCTTTTTGTATCATGTTGTGTGAAACATAACATGATGTAAAAACAAGAGACACCTGGTTTGGTGAAGCAGCTTCTTTCCCTTGGAGCGCAAGAAGATCCTGAAGATAAAAATTATGGGTGCAAATTATAGGTGTAGCTTACCCTCTCAATTGGCAAATGAGTGAAGAATGAAGCTCACGAGCCAATTTATAGAATTGGAGATGATATGAATGATGTAAATGTGGGTGAATGATGCATTCTATTTTTGCCCCAATAGATGAAAGAGTTTTTGATGATGTGGATGATGTGAATGAATGTGACATAGATGATAATTAATGATTGATTATGTTCTTGCCCTAAAATAAAAAGGAGTTTTTGTCAATGAATGATGTAAATGTGGGTGATAAGATATTCTATTTTTGCACCAAAATATGAAAGAGGTTTTTGATGATGTGGATAATATGAATGATGTGATTGAATTTGAGTGACATAGATGATGACGCAATGATTGATTTTGTTTTTACCCTAACATAAAAGGAGTTTTTACCAAGTGTGGGTGATATGGATGATGTAAATGTGTGTATCTTGATGTGGAAAATTAAGATCAAATTTGGTTACCCCAAGTTTAGGGTGATTCTATGCTATTTGAAAAACATACCTATTGGCATCATTGAAATGCAAAATGATGAAAATACAAAACATCAGGAACCAATCATCCTAAAATTGGGTGATTGCTAGGAGAGAAATTCCTAGTGATAGCATGTAATTCCTGTATGCGAAAGAGAATGATGTCATAATAGTTATCTGTGTTGGGGACCCCACAAAAAAGGACATCAATGACAAATTTTTATGCAAATTATTCTAAGCATAGTCTCACTCATAAAATGAGGGATAAAAAATATGTTATTGAATAAGGGTATGTTGGATGATGATATGGGTAAGCATCCTTATGGTGATCTACCCATCCTAGAAAATTGTATGGATAGCCAATTTTTGTAACTGCCAGGGGGAATAGAGTAGACCACTAGATACGAGATTCACTTTGATGATATTAATGATGTAAAGTAATGTGAATGGTGTAAGTGCATATGAATGGTGTATGGATTGTGAATAGTACAGTGATTGGTTTCTACTTTTGCCCCAAAATAAAAAGGGGATTTTGATTGGAGGATATGAATGATGTGAATGAATGTGAATATGGATGGTACATATGAATGTGTGTGATGCAATGATTGATGAGTGGATTTGATGATTTTGTGAAATTTAGAATTTGATTTGGGACATTTTGAAACAATTTTGGGTAATTATGTGACTTTTGGTCGTAATCAAAAATTAAATGCCTAAATCAATCCAAATTATCATAGAATGTGATGAGTGCTTAGAATAGTGAATGTAGCAGTTTTGCGAGATTTTGGACCATTTTTTTTTTTTTGAAAAAAATGAAAAAAACTTGTATTAAAACAAAAGACAGTTACAAGAGGGAGAAAGGGCATCCCAACCAAGCGCAAAGAGACCAGAAGAACAAAGGGCGCGAAAACGCGACATGTCGCGAAATCGCGACACCAAACCAAACAACCGCCGCGCCACAACAACCAGTCGCGATAACGCGACATGTCGCGATATCGCGACAAAAAGCGCCGGAGCCACAACACACGAAAAAGTCGCGAAATCGCGACAGCACAGCACCAAATCACCCAAACGCCAAAAGCGTCGCGAAATCGCGACGAGAAAGCCTGAAGGCACCTGCTCCCCGAAAATGTCGCGAAATCGCGACGAGGACCCCTTTAATCAGCAACTTTGAGAAAGTGTCGCGACATCGCGACGGCTTTTCCTTGGAGCCCCACTTGGCCGGAAGTGTAGCGAAATCGCGACAAGAAATCCAATGGGCGCCCCATCCGCAAAAGTGTCGCGAAATCGCGACATGTTCACCCCCAAGGTGCCCATTACCAAAACTAGTCGCGAAATCGCGACGTTTTTCCCTGTAAGCAATTTTTCTCCAGAATTGTAGCGAAATCGCTACAGGTTTGCCCCTTTGCTTCCTTTCCATAAACATGTCGCGAAATCGCGACATGTTATCCATTGGGAGGCTTTTCACAAAAAAGGTCGCGATATCGCGACGGTTTTTCCACTTAACTAAATTTTGCTCAAAACATCTCAAAATCGCAACAAGTATGCCCCTTTGTGTCCTTTCCTCAAAAAAGGCACGAAATCGCGACGAATTTTCCTTAGAGTAGCTTTTCACAAAAATTGTCGCGATATCGCGACGGTTTTTCCCTTTCATGCAATTTTTCTCAAAGCGTCGCGATATCGCGACACTTTTCCTCCAAAGCAGCAAAACCAACCAAAAAGGTCGCGACATCGCGACACCTTCTCATCAAAGACCGCGACGGCAGCAACAAGTCGCGAAATCGCTACAATTTTCCTCCCAAAGCCGCAAAAACAAAAAGGGTAGCGAAATCGCTACAGTTATCCAGGATAGGTCGCGAAAGAGCAACATGTCGCGACAGAGCAACATGTCGCGAAATCGTGACAGATTACCAAACAGGGTCGCGACGGCGCAATATGTCGCGATATCGCGACATAAACTAACCTTAGTCATTTTTGAGCTCATGGATGCAGTGATCGTTCCAGACCACTCCGAATCTCTTCATCTATCATAGGCATATCACCGTGCAGCTGAACACCTACCTCTTTCTCAAAGACCCATCTTCGCAAGGAAGTCGCCTACCGTGTTCGTATTTCTACTCACATACACAGGGATGACATCATCTAACTCCCTCCATAACTCCTTGATTTGAGATATCAACATCCGTAGCCTCCGGGCTTTTAAAGAGAAATTCCGCAAGCAATCTAGAGCGCCGATCGAGACTTGAGAATCGTATTCAAGAATTATCCTCCGATAACCCCGCTTAATGCCCCCGTATAGACGCCGACTTAATGGCCAAGGCTTCGGCTTCATTGTTCGTGGCTCGCCCAATCCCCGCAATTCCCAAGCAAAGAACCGCACTCGAGTGATCCCGACAAACAACACCAATTCCTCGCGTTGCCCGGGTTGCCTTTTGCAGCCCCATCAGCATTGGATCTTGATCCAGCCTTGCAGGGGGAGGTTTCCAAGATGATCTCGCCTTGCCTCTCATGACCCTCAACCCCCTCTTCGAGGATGCCCAAGAGTAGCCTCGATTCTCTTCATTGACAAAAGTAGCAACAGCTTCGTGACTTTGCTCCGTATGACCCGCCAAACGCCGTCAATCGAGGAGAAAGTGTTTCTAAAGATCCGGGCGTTTCTCTCCAACCAAACTTGCCACCAAATGAAGAGAAAGCCTAACTCGCCAACCGGCTCGGAGAGCTATGGAATTGAACCTCGCCCCATTTCCATTTTTCCCAAATATTGGTACGGTTGAGAACACCATTAGCCTCGGAGTTTAAATTGAGAGAACCAAATGTTCCCAAATCTGATGAGTAAAAGGACACTCAAAAAACAAATGGTCTACAGTTTCCTCATGTTGGAGGCATAAAGCACATTGAGAGGGGCCATTGAAACCCCTACGTCTGAGATTGTCAAAGGTGAGAAGACCATTATGCATAAGTTGCCAAGCGAAGAAATTCACTTTCGGCCAACCCTTTGAATGCCAAATCCTTCTCCAATGCCGAACCGGAAAAGAGTGTGGGGGAGGCTCAGGGAGGATCTCTTCATATCCAACCTTTAACTGAGTAGACCCCAAGGCTTCCATAGCCCCAGGCTAATTCATCTTCCTCATCCTTCCCCGTGAGGAACCTTTCTGACAAGATTTTTTGCAGGATAGGCGCCAACTCCGGAGAGACAGTAATTGGCCACTCCTCCCATCGCTTAAACTTTTTAAAAGTATACCCCCCCAAATGACTGGTAAGAAGATAATTATCAATAAGGATCCAACCCTGGGCTTCTAAGGCGGTCATGATAGGTTGTAGCTCAGGGAACATAACAATAATGGGCGGATGTTGGTCCCAAGAGTCAGTCCAAAAACGAGCCTTGTCTCCTTTCCCCACTTTCCGTAATAATTGATCTTTGATAACTGGGACCCAAGCTTGAGAGTCTCGCCACACTAAGGAACCAGGACCTTCCAAGGGAAAGCGACCCACCTCATTGGGATGAACATGCCCCAAATATTTACCGGAAAGAATTCTCGTCGAAGAGGGAGGATGGCCGAGAAATCCACCTCCAATACGCTTTTCCACCCAAAGCTTGTTATTAAGCATAGAACTTCTCAAGCCCAGCCCTCCTTTATCCTTAGGCTGGGTAACTTTGTCCCACCCAACCAAGGCCCATTTTTTCTTCCCTTTTGCGCCTTCCCATAAAAATCTTCTAGCCATTTTGTCCATCTCTTTCCGTATGGTATGAGGGGCAGCCAAGATTGAGAATTTATAGATCGGCAAAGCCTGAATAACCGATTTCAGGAAGGTTAATCTACCCCCGTAGCTTAGCCATTTATGGGCCCAATGATTCATTCTATCTTTGATGCCTGCTAACAGGTTCTTCCAAATATCAATATTTAACTTTTTGAAATGAAGGGGAACGCCCAGGTAAACAATTGGAAGAGAAGTCCTTGTGAAGCCCAGGATCTCAATAACGCGCTCCTGAAGCCGTTGGTCAAGATTGAAAAAGACCACTTTGGACTTCCTGACATTTAGAACCTGATTTGAAGCCCTTAGGTAGAAATTCAAAGTATCTCTGATTCCTCTAGCTTCCCGAAGAGTGGCCGCACCAACCAGACCCGTATCATCCACAAATTGCAAGTGAGTCAGAGTTTCCTCCCCAACCTTGATACCAAAAAGCAGACCTTGTTGCCTTCTCCTCAAAAACAATCTGCCCAAACCTTCAGCCAAGAGAAGGAAGAGATAGGGAGAACAAGGGTCTCCCTGGCGGAGACCACGGGAGGCGCCGAAAGGAAGCGAGGGAAGGCCCTTAATGAGAACAGAAAAAGAGGGAGAAGAAACACAACTCATAACCCAATCAATCCATTCCTGAGAAAAGCCAAAGGCAGCCAACATTTTCGACAAGAAGCACCACTCCACCCGGTCATAAGCCTTGGACATATCCAGCTTTAATGAACATTCCTTTGTTGCCCGAAGTTTGCATTGAATGGATGGCCTCCCGGGCCAAAACCACCCCATCCAAGATTTGTCTTCCCTCAACAAAGCCCCCCTGCTCAGGAGAAATGATGCTATGAAGAAGGGGTTTAAGCCTCTCACCCATTATCTTAGTGATGATTTTGTAAATCACATTGCATAAAGCAATAGGCCCGAAATCGTAGATATGAGTCCCCGCTTCCCCTTTTGGAATTAAAGCAATGAAGGTGTGATTGATCGCCCCGAGCATTCTTCGATTGGATCCTGGATTCCTCAAGAATGTACTGTAACATCCTCCTCCAAGGTGTCCCGTAAAGCCCGAAAAATTCAATAGGAAAGCCATCTCGGACCAGGAGATTTTCCAAGACTTCATACCAAAGACCACATTTCTCGCTCATCCCTTTCAATGGGTCTAAGCAGTGGCCTCGATTGTCCTCTTCGGAGATAATAGGAGGAATAACATTAAGAACTTCGTTCCGAGCCTCAATATCTTGCCGCATACTTTCCTTAAAAAGTTTAGAAAAGTAATCGATAGCATGGGAGTGCATGCCAGGAATAGTATCGAAGACATTTCCATGTTCATCTTTGAGAACTTCCATATTGTTCATCCGTCTCCTAGCACAAGCCGACCGATGAAAAAATTTGGTATTTCTCGTCCCCCTCTAATAACCAAGTATTTCTAGCCCTCTCGCTTCCAAAGATAACTCCTCTTGGTTGTCAATGTCCTCAACCGCTTTACGCAGCTTCATCATCTTCGGATTTGAGTTGCTCAAGAATTGATCCTTCCCTAAAAAGTTTCTGAACCTCCTCCCATCTAGCCACCAAGGGGGCCCTTTGGGACCGGAAATCCGACTTGTTTCCTTTCCTCCACTCGCTTCAATTGAATTTTGACAAATTGAAGTCGTTTATGAAATTTGAACATTGCTGTCCCAAAAGGTGGACGGCCTTCCGTCCACCATTGAGAAATTTTCTCGTCGAAGGTCCTCCTTTTGTAACCAAAAATTCTCAAATTTAAAAGGCCTATGGTGCTGTCCTCTCGAAGTCCCTCCCTCAAGCAAAATGGGAAAATGATCCGAAATAGGGCCCTCCAAAATCTGGAACTTAAAAGTCCATTTAACAAAAGCCTCCTCCGAGACCAAAAAGCGATCTAACTTGACCTTCCTCGCTATGTGGCTCCTTTCTCTTGTTTGTCCAAGTGAAAAAAACACTAGGGCCTTGAACGTCCACTAGATTAAAGGCCCGAACTTGGGCAATCGAAGCCGATCCCCCGGATCCAAAATAGGGGAGCCACCTTCCCGGTCCCGAACGTATAATTTTGCATTAAAATCCCCCGCAATAATCCAGCCATAACACTCCCCGTATGCTCTCATGTTGTGAACAACGTCCCATTGGAGCCTCCGGCCATCAAGATCTTGGGCCCCATAAAAGTTGGTTATAAGGACCAGCTCAGAATTGAAGTTATTTCTGAAGAGAGAAGTAAGTACACCCCTACAAGCTACATGTTCTAAAGCAGTCCAGACTAGAGGGTTCCAAAGGGTAACAATTCCACCTGAAGCTCCTTGGGCAGCCACGTCCATATACCCAGCCTCCCCGCCAGATTTTAGTAGCAGTTTTACTCATAATATCTAAAGACATTTTGGTCTCCTGAAGAAGCAAAAAGTCCGTTTTACGGTTTTCTAAGAGTCTTTGAACAAGCAGATTGATGGGTTCTACCGTTTAAACCCCTAATATTCCAAGATTGAATAATCATTGAAAACCTTGAGAGCAAGAAGAATCAATGGTCCTCACCAATCCTCCATTGATTAGCTTATCTCCTTGCGCTCGTTAGTAGTTCCTTATTGGATTTTCTTCCCGCTCCTTGAGAGTTATTGTTTCTTGATCTCTTTTCCACCTGGGAAATCCCTAAAGCAGGCCTTTCTCTGTTTTTATCTGCATTTCCCATGGTAACATCTTTTATAGCCTACCGTGGCCGGGGAGTGTATAACCAATGCCCCCGGATTCTCTCGACCGCAGGTTCTCACCGGCACACCCCTGTTCTACTACAGGAGTGAAGGAAGGAGAAACAAGAGGTGGAGTGTTGACATTCTCACCATTCCCAACCACTCCCTCCATAGATTGGTCCTCCGGATCCACTAATGACTTAAAAATTTCATACCGATTGTTTGGCTTGAGCTGTACCGCTCCTTGCCATTTTTCTTTTTGTTTCTCTTTCGTTTCACCTCGCTCAAAGCCATCCCGCCGAGCATCAGGACTCGGAGAATTGCTAGAGGGTTCATTGACCGGACTGGACTTACCCTCTCTAGGGCGGTTTGACATTCCACTCGGAGCCTCCGTTTTTGTGCTCACTACGTTTGGGCATAACCTTGCCAAATGTCCATGCTTATGGCATACTCGACACCTGAAAGGTAGGGCCTCATAGTCTAACTGCTAGATCCAGGGTACTCCTGCAAGCTCAAGTTCCACCTCAGCTGGTAGAGGCTGACTAATGTCCATCTCTACACATATTCTAGCAAAGACAAGCAGAATTGCCCTCTATGGTATCTTTGGAGACTCCCAAAAATCTGCCTAGGGAATTACCTATTAGTTCCAACACCTGCTCACCCCAAAACTCCATCGGGAGAGCGTACAACCGGATCCAGACCGGGACAGCCGTGGGTTCGATGCGGGGGTCGAAACCCACTCTCCAGGGTTGGACAAATAACCCCGCCGGTCCGTGGTTTCTCTTTTCTCGATTCAAATGCTCTGCTTCTATCTCGCTAAAGAAGAGAAACTTATGATGAAATACCCATTGCTTATAGGCCATAAAGAGTACTCACCGTGTGGCTCCCGGCTTCCGACGAACCTGTATGCAAAAATTCAGGGTGGGCCGGATGCCCATGAATTTGCAGATCAAGTCGTGATTAGCTCTGTAGACGATTGTATCTTCGACCAGCATTGGTTCTATTACAATCTTAGGCCTGGAAGTAGATTGCGGGAGGCATCCATTAACGCGGTGAGCATTTGGGCCATTGGCAACAGTCTTGAGTATCGATTGAAAAGCATTCCGCTGAGCTCCGTCCGTGGAAGGCGAGGGATTATCTTTCAACTTCTCGGCATATGAGGTCTTTCTCCCAGTAGGAGAAACAGGAGGAGACCCCATCGGGCCCTCCCGGACCACTAAAGAACCTTCAGGCGAAAGCAGAAACAACCCCCCAAAGCCCTAGGCAAGATCTTCGGCCGTAGTCCCTCGAGCAACACCAGACGCCGTCACAAAAAATTTCCCGCCAAAACGCCAAATCGCCAGAGTCCCTAAGGAACATACTATCAGTACCAGTTTTTGGACCATTTTGAGTGTACGTTATTTAGGTATTTTTATGACTTTTGGTCGTAATTGAAAATGAAGTGTCCAAATCGAGACGTCTCTTCACAAAACATTATGGAATTATGAAATGCATGCATGGATGGATTTTGTGATGATTACATGGAGGTGAGCTATATTTTTTAGCATTTATGTACTTTTTACAACATTCTAAATCCATATGATGGAAAATGTTCACATCAAGCACAGACATGAGAGAGCGTCTATCATGTGGCAGACGCAAGGCAGTGTTTGAGTGCACCAAGTAGATACTCATGGGCATTTGAGTGTGCAAAAATTGGCTATAAGAACACTGCAGAGGCCAAATTGGATTCATTCTTACATTCAAGAGTTTCAAAAACAACGTCTAAGGAGTGAGGGAGTGAGTGTGAAGGAGTGAAGTGATGGTGATAGAGGGAGTGGATGTGGCAACCGACGTGGAGGTGCATGTGTCTAAGGTAAGTGCCTTTGACACTCTTGTTTAAATTTTTGCAATATTGTTTTGTGCAATGAATGTTCTAGTAATGTATTTGTTGTTGTGTTGTGCTACAGATGATGATCTTAGAGGTTCAACATTAATTCTCACCTATCATACCAGGGGTTAGAAAGACCTTGCAGAAGGTCCATTGGGATAAGTTGGAGTAGATGGGATTGACAGAGTATGTGGATGAGGGGTACCTCTTTGCCTTAGTAGAGAGGTGGTATCCAAATAGGGGACCTTATAGTTGCTAACTAGGTAGGTGACAGTGACACTGGAAGATGTATACCACATCTTTCGAGTGTTAGTGGAAGGGTTGCATGTCTAGGTTGGACACGATAAGGAGTATGAGCTGAGGAAATTTTTTGGAGACAGGTGGAGGGATATGAGTGTGAGGGTGGAGGGATAAGATATTTGGCCATGTATGCAAGGAAAGAGTTAGAGGTATTTCCCACCTTGATCATGTTTTTGTTACCCAACATATTGGTGCCTAACAACACCAGGTGTTAGTTTCCATGGAACATGATTAGGTTGGTGTATGATATGATTGATGAGCCTTAGGTATATGCATGGGTGTCTACGCTATTAGCGCAGAATTATATGGAGTTGTATGATGTGAGGAGGCAGGGGTAGAAGGAGTTGGTTTGTAGTGTGCTACTATAGTGCTAGGGTTGGGAGCACTTTAGTGTGGCTCATCCTATGAGGCTGCCTTACGAGGAGTGGAATAAAGATCAATCCTATGCTTTGAGGTAATGAGTGGTTGAGGAGGTTCGGTCAAGTCATCCTGGTCAAAATGGCTAGGATTACAAAGATCTATGGGTAAGACTAACACCTAATCAGGTGTGTTGGAGACCATGGTGAGGTGTTAGGTGGCCTAGTTATGGGAAGTAGCTACGAAGAGTTTGACAGACTAGATGGATGGTTGGACAACATGGGAATGAAGTGGAGTTGATCCAATTCTCACGAGTGTTGTGGTAGTTCAGGTTGAGGTAGGGAGTACCTAAGGCTCTCATGCTTTATAGACATCAATTTTATGAATCGAGAATACCTTATGTGGAGTGGCAGGCGGATTATATGGATGATGAGGAGATATATATCCCAAATGTGGATTATGTCAGGACCATAATGGATTATGAGGCTTGGTTCACTTCACAGCCTCTATGGGTACCTAGCTAGGTGGTTGAGGAAGGCAGTAGGAATGAGGGGGAGGTAGCAAAGGAGGTAAAGGAGGCTCTCTAATGTTAAATAAATCATCAGTCTAGTAGAGGGAGGTAGGTGAGGGACTCAAAAAAGCAACATATAGAGATTAAAGGTGATGATGGTGGTAGGGATAACGTGGAGGAGGATTTGGAGAGGCCTCCAAGATAGAGTGAGGAGGAGTGGGCCATGCTCGAGGGAGAGTAAGACCAACTTAGGAATATGGTGGTGGAGCGGGATGTGATGATAGCAGTTGGAGATGTTGAGAATGCTTAGCTACGAGTGGAGCTAGAGGTATAGGTGGAAACAAGTGGGTGAGAAAATATGATAGCGAGGCTCCAAGAAAAGTTGAGATAGAGGGACTCTCATCAGAGGTATGATGTACTACACCTTTGATCTTGGGAGGCATATATCCAATATTTGGAGGATTGACTCATGCAACACCACATTGGGCTTCCATATCGATCTTCTTCCTCTATAGTGGGATTTTTTAGGCATAGTGACTCTAGGTCTAGGGCTCCTTCGGGATCACAAGGGTCTACTTTCAGGTATTAACTAGTGCTTAGATACTCTTTTTATATATAAGCCTCTCCATTGTATATAGCCTTTGAGTGTTCATTATATATGTGATTTTATATATACACATAACCTTTACTTTTGTGTTATGACTCTTGTGTGGATGTGTGTGTGAATGCATATGTGTGTGATGGATATCTGTGTAATGATAATGTGTATATTTAATGGAAATAATGCAAATGAACTGATGCTCTGATAATAATTTGTAGTTTAGATTTTTGTTTGAACATTTTTATCGTTGATGTTTAATCATGAGCACCAAAATGGTGGTATGTGAAATGGAAGACTCATGTCATGGTATGATAATGATATGGATGTTGTGTTGGCTTATGGATGACTGATTTGGAATTATTTTACAAAGAATCAATCTTACTAGTAATTTCTAACAAACTCACTAAGTTCTATCTAATTTCTCTAAGACCAAATGTGTGTGTAGTGGATGTTCAATTGCCAAATCAAGAGCATGGTAATGACTCGAGTCAATAAAGAACCAATGTGTGTGCAAGTGGGTTCATTAACTCACCTTGAGTAAATTGAGATGAAACCAGTCATGGAGGAGACAAGAAAGCTAGCTTGTCCTTGTGTGCGATTAAAGTTCTATTCAAGAGGGACGTGTCACCATGCATGAGCATACTTCACTGCCAGTCAAGTGTATATAGCCCTAGTGGATATTAGCTCCATAGTCCAATGATCTAATCTCTAAGCTTTGGAGAATCAATCTACCTAACCATCTGGATGGAAATGTAGTTCTATCCTTACAACTTGAGGATCTATGGTGTGTGCTATGTAAAAGAGTTAAAGATTTGAAGAATCAGATTCTCAATCGAAGTGTGATAAGAATTTTACCCTATCCTTACTACTCGTTCCTTTTATTTGGAAGTGTGAGTAGTTGTGAAGACCACTGTTTTTTATTTTGGACTATGTACATAATGGGATGAGAAAAGATAATTTTTTTCGCTTCGAGGTTCAACCCAATCATGGTGTTATCCCCCTTTGACACAAGATGTTTTTAATATATGTGAAATGTGTTTGGTTCAATAATGTTAGATTCAATTCCTAGAACTCAATATTTCCTTAGTAATAATGTGCATTGGTCCTAAAGAAAATTTGACATGTATTGGAAGTTTCTTGAAACAATAGAAGTGGCTAAGTGACCAAAAACACCTAGGGGTAATGAAGTGATAGTTTAAATGGTAAATTGACTTGTGAAATGGTGTAATAAAATGGATGTGAACTTAGAGGTTCCCCTAATTAAGGTAACAAGATTTATTGGATCAATTATTGTCTAAACTTAACAAATGACCCCTAATATGGTGGATGAAATGCACTGAAATGACAATGAATGTGTTTGTGCAATGTGGATGTATGCAATGCGATGTGTATGAATGCAATGTGTATGGATGATGTTTTTATGTATTAGCCATGTATATATACATATGTAAGTTGCATTAAGCATAGAACACTCTCAAATGGATAATTGTCAATGGCTCGGGCTCTTCTACTCTCCTTAGACTAGAAAGCCTATATGTTCCTCTGGATAGTAGCAAGTAACACACAAATAACAAGGCCATGCAAATGCAATGCAATTTTTTTTTTTTTTTAATTTTTTATTATGTACATATGTTACATGATGTTTCGATGAAGTGGATGAGGTGGAGGTGGTGGTTCATCGGTTGGTTCAGCTCACTCCCTTGGTAGGAGCAAACGAAATATGGGTTGGTGGATGGGGAATATTTTGAGGTAGTGTTCATCTTATTTGGTGAGTGGAGAGCCTGGGACCGATTCCTTTTTAGATTCATCTAATGATATCGACATGATATCATATTCATCATAAAATTCCTCAAAGTCCTTGTTGTGAGTGGTTTCCTCTTCTGAATTTAAATGAAGGCTTTGTAAAACCTATTAAAAATAGGAAGTGGGAGAATGAGAGTGGTAACCTAATCTTGAACGGTCATGCACTTCTTGATATGGAGTTCCAATGATTTCATGCATGACCTATTCATGTCGTCCTAGACCATATCCTTACCAATTGACTCGATGAAAGTATCATGATGGGAAACTTGACATGTGTTCAATATTGGTAAGAACTGGTTGCTTGGGTTAATCTATGGAAGGGGGATCGAATGATAAGTCAACTCTCCCATACACAAAATTGATTCTATTAAGCATTGAACCCATATTATACACTGCTCCTATAGATAAGGGTGGGTCATGTGGGTGACTATAATCTCTAACAATTTAGATGCTTAACGGTGTAACTGTGATGTCTTGGACCACGTATTTGCCAATACCAAGATTAGTGAGGTGGACTATCACTTGTAAGAATGTGGAGGTGGATGGAGTAAATGGAATGGATGTGGAAGTGGAAGTATCGTGGATTACTAGTGACTCATATAATGGGAGGGATGTGTGCTAAATTGTATGTCATAATCTGTTAGATCAACTTGTGAGACATTAACTAGTGGAGATAAAGATGGATTTGGTTGAGGGATTTGATGGATGCTTGATGATGCTAATATGGATAGAATGGTAGTGGGTGCAGGTTGGATGGATGATGATGATTGAGTGGTGATAATGGGTGATGTTGATGTTGATGATGTGGATGGTGTGGATTGGATTCAACCACATGTACATGTAGCCAACTGTGATGAGGGTGGGGTGTGGAAGTGGAAGCTTGATGTGGGTTGGTGATGGGTAGCTCCTCAAGAATAGGAGCTTTGGATGGAGAAGTGGTGGATGGTGTGGTTTAAGGCGTGAGTAATATATGGATGGATGAAATTGTGGATTCATAGAGATTTGAAATGAAATTACAATACTTAAATGATTCGATGTTCATTGGTATGCAATGGACCTGTCCCTCATGTACATATTTTAAGCATTGATTTAGTATGGAAGGGACACATTTCATCTCCCTAATCCAAGGGCATAAAATAAGTACATTGTAAGCCATGGACCCCCCTAAGATGTGGAACATGGGCAATATTTTTACCCCTACTTCTATGGGTAAAATGATATTGTCAACTATGGAACAAAGAGCATCATTGAGTACTCTTAAGGTGAAGGTGGATTTAGTTATGTGTGATGGCAGAATATTGAGATGTTGAAGGGAAGATGTGGTGATGAGGTTGATGGAGGATCTAGTGTCAATCAATACTCGTTTTAATGGTTTCCTATCAACTTGAGCCATAATATGTAGTGTGTTGGCAATTTTGGGTTTGAGATCCTAGCTTCTTGTCTATGAGTTGTCATTGATGTCAAAAGGAACTGGCATTAATGTCAAGAGGATTTATTGGCTTCAAAGGTTGAAGATTCCAAAGAATATTTTCTAGAAGATTTCGGAGAGATTCCATGTGGCAGATGAAAAGGTTTTTATCAAAACCATGGCAGGTTTAAGGGTTTTTATTAAAACCAGGTGGATGCATTAAGGGTTTTTCTCAAAACCACTCTCAGCTTAATGCAAAGGTTGGAGACACTTATTAATTAAATAACTTAATTAATAAAACCTTTTTAAGGTTTTTTAATTAATTATTTATTTGATTTAGTGATTAAATTATTTTAATAATTTAATGGGTTCTCCACCTAAGGTCTAAGGTCTAAAAGACCTTTGATTATTTTTTAAATAATCAAAAGGGTTTCATAAACCCTAAAGTTGTTTCGAAGGCGCCAAAATAATATTAATTCGAAAAGTTTGAATTATCCTCCCACCGACGTCGTGCATAGCATGGAAGTTTGGCTATATAAGCCATAACCTATAGTCCAAAGCAATGGTGTGAAAGAAATTCGAATTGCGCAAAAGTTGGGAAGTAAAAGCTACGGCTATCATTTTTTTGCCACGTTTATCCGCCGCCAAAGGGTTAAGGAGAAGGAGACTCTTGCTAGCCTTCAAGCTAGCATCGTTGGCCTAGTGGCAACGACTGTTCTACGAAGGCGCTTGAAGGGAGGTCAAGCGTTCGACTCCCGTCGTGGAGTGTGAGAAGAGTTTTTGCGCTCCGATTTTTTCGGAGGCACTGTTGACCCGCGATTTTCGGAAGCATTTTTTTTGGTAAGGTTTTTTAAATAAAATCTGCATTTTGTTAAAGAAGAAGTGGTTGGGCAGATTTATTTAAAATTATTTTTAAGGTTAAATGCTTCTTTGGAGATATAAGGTTGATAGTGTGTGGTTGAGATTTTTGGCTTGATTGTTGAGTGAGATTTGCTTAGAAGCTATTATTCCTTGAGCATGGTTTAATTAATTTGGAGAAATAAGGTGTAAAAGGATATATTGTTTGTATGCTTTATATTTTTTGGTAGTTGACTTCTAAGGATTGGAGTCATAAGGTGTTTTATGGAATAAATATTTTTGTGGTTACTTTTATGATCTAACCCTAACTTGGTGGCAAAGTTGAGGGTGGTGTTGGTAACTGGTTGAAGAACTATTCTCTTCTTCCTCAAACAAAGGTATGGGCAACTTCTTCCATGTATATTGTTGATGGTGTATTTTCTGAAATTGAGTTTGGAGTGAAAAGGTTGTCTACTAGGTATTCTTGTTGGTGTAAATCCCATTTTCTGGATATTGAAGATTGTTTATGCATTAAAATCATTGATGAGTTTTTTGGGTGAATGCATAATTCTGGTTGAGGAAGAGGAAGCATTTTTGCACTAGGGTTTATGTTAGTAAGTCTTGCTACTTGCATTGAGTTGGTGAAACCCTTAGTTGGCTGTTTTGAGATTGATGGTTGAGTTGCTTCCATAGAGGTTGTTTTGATCAAGTTAATGCTTTACTTGATACATGATTTGGGCTTACTCCATTGAGATTGATTTGAGCAAGTTATTCTTTGCATTGGTGATTTATGTTGGTGGCTATTTTGTTCAAATACCTTTGGAGGGAAAAGGATGTCTACTAGTTTCCTTTTCATGTAGTGATTGGTTGAATGCTTCAAGGTTAATGTTGAGTTGAATGATGTTGGTTAAACCTTGTCTATAAGCATTGTTGTTAAAGCCCTAATTGGTTGAGAAAAGATATTGGTTGTGGAAAGAACATGAGTATCATTGTTATATGAGATATTGCATGGTTGGCAATTGTTGGGTTGTGTTTCATGTTCTTGAGAAAAGCATACTACATCTATCTTATTCTTTTGAGATTGAGATTGAGTTGAGATTGAGATTGGGAGTTAAGTATAGAACATATTGAGTCTCTAACAATTCTCTTTATGTTTCTATGAGATTTGAGATTGAGATTGGGAGTTAAGTATAGAACATATTGAGTCTCTAACAATTCTCTTTATGCTTCTATGAGGTTGATGAATCACATTGGGTCTCTAACAATTCTCTTTGTGGGTTCATGCTAAGCAAGTTTTTCTTGATGAACTTGTGAGCTGATTTGGACAAGTTCTAGTGAAGACTTGTGAGCTGATTTGGACAAGGTTCTAGTGAGGACTTGTGAGCTGATTTGGACAAGGTTCTAGTGAGGACTTGTGAGCTGATTTGGACAGGTTCTAGTGAGGACTTGTGAGCTGATTTGGACAGGTTCTAGTGAGGACTTGTGAGCTGATTTGGACAAGTTCTAGGGAGGACTTGTGAGCTGATTTGGATAGGTCCTAGCAGAGGACTTGAGGACAGAGTTGAAGTGGTTCTTTGAGAAGAACCTGAGGACAGTTTTGACAAGTCTTTGAGAAGGCTTGTGTGCAGAAGAGATTGATTTGTTCAAGCTTTATGAGTTGAGCTTGGGACAGATCCTGACAGAGTGAGGAAGACTTGTGCTGGACCGACTGACTATGTTTAGTACAGGTTGATGAGTTGTTATGGAGGTGATCAGTGAGGACAGAGGTCTCTTGAGGCTGAGCATTGAGGATAGGAGGTCTTCTATGGAAAGGAGTTCCACGTGCTAGCAAAATAAGAGGCAGGTGATCTTCTAAAGTATCATTTCCAGAGCTGAGGGGAAGGATTCTCCTTTGGGAAGGAGGCTCATAAATTCATGAGGAGGGGAAGGATTCTCCTTTGGGCAGGAGGCTCATAAATTCGTGAGGAGGGGAAGGATTCTCCTTTGGGCAGAGGCTCATAAATACTTGAGTAGGGGAAGGTTTCTCCTTTGGGCTGAGGCTCATAAACATTGTAATTGGGAAGGATTCCCAAAGAACTTTGAGAAAGCTTTTTAGAGAAAAGTTTTGTGGATGTAGCCCATGTTGGGTGAACCATGTTAAAATTGGTGTCTCATTGTGTGTTGCTTTATGCATTGCTTTGATATTGCTATTGGTTCATTGCTTTGCGAAGTTGAAGTTAAATAGAGAAAGTAAAAAGAGGTCTTATACTGTTCACCCCCCCCTCTCAGTATAAGCTTGTGTTCTTCAATTGGTATCAGAGCGGGTTCCTTCGAAAATTTTAACAACTTGAAGGAAAATATTGTAAAGAACACAATGGAATCTACAAGTGGTAATGCAACACCTATTCTTGATGGGGCAGATTTTGGGCTTTGGAGTGCTAGGATGAAGGTTCATCTTATGGCTCTTGGAAATGAAGTTTGGGAAGTGATTGAGGATGAGTATACCATTCCTGAGCATGGTCCTTCTACTAAGGAAGAGAGGCTCCTACATCATAGCAATTCAAAGGCAATGAATGCAATCCTGAAGGGTTTACAGAAGGCAGATCTTACCAAGGTGATTCACTGCAAGACAACTAGTGAAATGTGGAAACAGTTGAAGGTGGTTCATACAGGTGATGCAAATGTCTGAAAGGCCAAGTTGAGACACTTCAAAGGTATGTTTGAACAACTCAAGATGAATGATGAAGAAAATATTAGTGACTATATGCTTCGTATGGATGAGATTGTTAACTCTATGAAGGAACTAGGTCTTGAGCTTGCTGAAAATGATATTTGTGATAAGATTTTGAGGTCTCTTCCAAATAGATTTAGTGAAAATATTTCTGCTATTGAGGAAGCTAAGGATTTGGATAAGTTGAAAAAGGATGAGCTTCATAGTATACTTGCAGCATTTGAGTTGAGAACTCAAGTGAAGGTTGATGTTAAGAAGGAGGCAACTTTCAAGGCTACCAAGAAATCCAAGGGTAAAGAGCTTCAAGATAGTGATGAGTCTTCTAGTGATGAAGAGGCATATTACAACAAGAAGGGCAAGTTCTCAAGAAAGCACAAAGGTATGAAATATGTCAAGTGTTTCAATTGTGGAAAGTTTGGTCATTATGCTACTAACTATATTGCTACCAAGGATGAAAGTGATGAAGATAAACAGGATTATAAGAGCAAGGATTCTGAAAGGCACAGGCATCAAAGGAAGAATAAATATGAGCAAAGCAATCAAGGAAAGAGGTACTCTCACAAACACAAGAAAAGTTTCTACCTAGACAAGGCAAGTAAGTGTTCTAGTAGTGATAGTGAAAGTTCTTCAAGTGATGTTGGAAATGAGATGTTGTTCCTAACAGAAAAAGAAGAAGAAAAGAAACATAGATTTGTCCTTATGAAATGTTTTAGATGTGGAAATTTTGGACATCTTGAGGATGATTGCACAAATGATGGATTGATTTCTAGTTATACTATGTATGAGGATGCTTCAAAAAATTGTAAGGAAGATCTTTGTATGGCTTTAGAAAAGGGTAGCACCTCTAGTGATAAGAAATCTGAAAAAGTCATTGATGTTTCAAAAGGCAAACAAATAGAGGAAGTTATAGAGGATGGTGAAGTAGATCTTGAAGCTGAACTTGTTAGTGCTCTTAGTGCTTTGAAAAAGGAAAGAAAGAAGAATGCTAGACTCAATGATAAATTGGATGAATGTTGTATTGAGAGAGATGAGCTTATAGAAAGTCTTGACTTCTCTATAGCTAAGACACAGAAACTTAAGGATAAGTTAGAGTCTAAGGTTCTTGAGTGTAGAGAGTTGGAACAGAAAGTGGCTTCCTTGAAAGAGGAAACTAAAGAGTACAAGGAGAAGCTTTACAGGTTTGAAGATAGCACCAAAAAGGTAAAGTCAATCATCAAAGATCAAAGAAGGACAACAGATAAAACAGGTCTTGGTTTTGGTAAGAAACACATGGAACAAGTTGGCGACTCTACTGGGGAATCTAGTAAGAGATTCCGAAAGGAAGAGAGTTCTGATGAGGAAAGTACTTCAGAAAAAGAGTCCTTGAGTGATAGATGCACAGAATCAGAAAACAGGAATCAAAAAAAGGGGAGAAAGTTTACAGGACCTAAGAGGTCAAATCAAGGAAAGTTTAATGGCAGATGTTTT
Organism: Wollemia nobilis; assembly: GCA_028583015.1. Classification (NCBI taxonomy): domain Eukaryota; kingdom Viridiplantae; phylum Streptophyta; class Pinopsida; order Araucariales; family Araucariaceae; genus Wollemia; species Wollemia nobilis. The sequence continues at coordinate 3,804,560 of JAQPPZ010001340.1, forward strand.
GCTTGTCACAAGTTTGGTCACATGGCTTCACATTGCATGACTCAAGTGAGGAAGGTAAATGACAGATTCAGAGGTGGTAATTTCTTTCAAGGGTATTGCTACTCTTGTAAATAGTTTGGGCACAAGGTTGTTTATTGCAAGGCTAATAACAGGAACAGGGTTGGTCAGAACAGATGGAGTCAAAGATCAGGTATGCCTCAAAGAAATAACATTGTTAGTTGTTATAAGTGCAACAATGAAGGTCACATAGCTAGACAGTGTAGAGCTGAAATTCCAAGGTACAGGAACAGGAACATGGGTATGAACAGGCACAAGAATCAAGACATGGATAAGAACAAGAATGATAACAAGAACAACAATAGTGACATGAACAGGAACAGGAATATGGACAAGGAGAACAAGAGAAGACATGGTAAGGCAGCTATAGACACTGATGAAGATCAGTGCCTAATGGGAGTTTTACTCCCACCCCAAAATTAATCACCTCAACAAGAGGTGGGGGAGGGACTAAGCTAAGAGGCTCATTCTTAGTCCCAAGCCCCAAAGGTGACCCTTTGCCATTGATGACAAAGGGGGAGAGATATGAGTAAGGGGGAGAGCCTCAAGTCAGGGGGAGCTGATTTCTATACAACAGTTTTGAGTTTCAGTGTTGTTGAGAAGCATGGTTTGCCATCAATGACAAAGGGGGAGATTGTTGGCAATTTTGGGTTTGAGATCCTAGCTTCTTGTCTATGAGTTGTCATTGATGTCAAAAGGAACTGGCATTAATGTCAAGAGGATTTATTGGCTTCAAAGGTTGAAGATTCCAAAGAATATTTTCTAGAAGATTTCGGAGAGATTCCATGTGGCAGATGAAAAGGTTTTTATCAAAACCATGGCAGGTTTAAGGGTTTTTATTAAAACCAGGTGGATGCATTAAGGGTTTTTCTCAAAACCACTCTCAACTTAATGCAAAGGCTGGAGACACTTATTAATTAAATAACTTAATTAATAAAACCTTTTTAAGGTTTTTTAATTAATTATTTATTTGATTTAGTGATTAAATTATTTTAATAATTTAATGGGTTCTCCACCTAAGGTCTAAGGTCTAAAAGACCTTTGATTATTTTTTAAATAATCAAAAGGGTTTCATAAACCCTAAAGTTGTTTCGAAGGTGCCAAAATAATATTAATTCGAAAATTTTGAATTATCCTCCCGTCGACGTCGTGCATAGCATGGAAGTTTGGCTATATAAGCCATAACCTATAGTCCAAAGCAATGGTGTGAAAGAAATTCGAATTGCGCAAAAGTTGGGAAGTAAAAGCTACGGCTATCATTTTTTTGCCACGTTTATCCGCCGCCAAAGGGTTAAGGAGAAGGAGACTCTTGCTAGCCTTCAAGCTAGCATCGTTGGCCTAGTGGCAACGATTGTTCTACGAAGGCGCTTGAAGGGAGGTCAAGCGTTCGACTCCCGCCGTGGAGTGTGAGAAGAGTTTTTGCGCTCCGATTTTTTCGGAGGCACTGTTGACCCGCGATTTTCGGAAGCATTTTTTTTGGTAAGGTTTTTTAAATAAAATCTGCATTTTGTTAAAGAAGAAGTGGTTGGGCAGATTTATTTAAAATTATTTTTAAGGTTAAATGCTTCTTTGGAGATATAAGGTTGATAGTGTGTGGTTGAGATTTTTGGCTTGATTGTTGAGTGAGATTTGCTTAGAAGCTATTATTCCTTGAGCATGGTTTAATTAATTTGGAGAAATAAGGTGTAAAAGGATATATTGTTTGTATGCTTTATATTTTTTGGTAGTTGACTTCTAAGGATTGGAGTCATAAGGTGTTTTATGGAATAAATATTTTTGTGGTTACTTTTATGATCTAACCCTAACTTGGTGGCAAAGTTGAGGGTGGTGTTGGTAACAGGTTGAAGAACTATTCTCTTCTTCCTCAAACAAAGGTATGGGCAACTTCTTCCATGTATATTGTTGATGGTGTATTTTCTGAAATTGAGTTTGGAGTGAAAAGGTTGTCTACTAGGTATTCTTGTTGGTGTAAATCCCATTTTCTGGATATTGAAGATTGTTTATGCATTAAAATCATTGATGAGTTTTTTGGGTGAATGCATAATTCTGGTTGAGGAAGAGGAAGCATTTTTGCACTAGGGTTTATGTTAGTAAGTCTTGCTACTTGCATTGAGATGGTGAAACCCTTAGTTGGCTGTTTTGAGATTGATGGTTGAGTTGCTTCCATAGAGGTTGTTTTGATCAAGTTAATGCTTTACTTGATACATGATTTGGGCTTACTCCATTGAGATTGATTTGAGCAAGTTATTCTTTGCATTGGTGATTTATGTTGGTGGCTGTTTTGTTCAAATACCTTTGGAGGGAAAAGGATGTCTACTAGTTTCCTTTTCATGTAGTGATTGGTTGAATGCTTCAAGGTTAATGTTGAGTTGAATGATGTTGGTTAAACCTTGTCTATAAGCATTGTTGTTAAAGCCCTAATTGGTTGAGAAAAGATATTGGTTGTGGAAAGAACATGAGTATCATTGTTATATGAGATATTGCATGGTTGGCAATTGTTGGGTTGTGTTTCATGTTCTTGAGAAAAGCATACTACATCTATCTTATTCTTTTGAGATTGAGATTGAGTTGAGATTGAGATTGGGAGTTAAGTATAGAACATATTGAGTCTCTAACAATTCTCTTTATGTTTCTATGAGATTTGAGATTGAGATTGGGAGTTAAGTATAGAACATATTGAGTCTCTAACAATTCTCTTTATGCTTCTATGAGGTTGATGAATCACATTGGGTCTCTAACAATTCTCTTTGTGGGTTCATGCTAAGCAAGTTTTTCTTGATGAACTTGTGAGCTGATTTGGACAAGTTCTAGTGAAGACTTGTGAGCTGATTTGGACAGTTCTAGTGAGGACTTGTGAGCTGATTTGGACAAGGTTCTAGTGAGGACTTGTGAGCTGATTTGGACAGGTTCTAGTGAGGACTTGTGAGCTGATTTGGACAGGTTCTAGTGAGGACTTGTGAGCTGATTTGGACAAGTTCTAGGGAGGACTTGTGAGCTGATTTGGATAGGTCCTAGCAGAGGACTTGAGGACAGAGTTGAAGTGGTTCTTTGAGAAGAACCGAGGACAGTTTTGACAAGTCTTTGAGAAGGCTTGTGTGCAGCAGAGATTGATTTGTTCAAGCTTTATGAGTTGAGCTTGGGACAGATCCTGACAGAGTGAGGAAGACTTGTGCTGGACCGACTGACTATGTTTAGTACAAGTTGATGAGTTGTTATGGAGGTGATCAGTGAGGACAGAGGTCTCTTGAGGCTGAGCATTGAGGACAGGAGGTCTTCTATGGAAAGGAGTTCCACATGCTAGCGGAATAAGAGGCAGGTGATCTTCTAAAGTATCATTTCCAGAGAGGGAAGGATTCTCTTGGGAAGGATTCTCCTTTGGGAGGCTCATAAATTCATGAGGAGGGGAAGGATTCTCCTTTGGGCAGGAGGCTCATAAATTCGTGAGGAGGGGAAGGATTCTCCTTTGGGCAGAGGCTCATAAATACTTGAGTAGGGGAAGGTTTCTCCTTTGGGATGAGGCTCATAAACATTGTAATTGGGAAGGATTCCCAAAGAACTTTGAGAAAGATTTTTAGAGAAAAGTTTTGTGGATGTAGCCCATGTTGGGTGAACCACGTTAAAATTGGTGTCTCATTGTGTGTTGCTTTATGCATTGCTTTGATATTGCTATTGGTTCATTGCTTTGCGAAGTTGAAGTTAAATAGAGAAAGTAAAAAGAGGTCTTATACTGTTCACCCCCCCCTCTCAGTATAAGCTTGTGTTCTTCAATTGGTATCAGAGCGGGTTCCTTCGAAAAGTTTAATAGCTTGAAGGAAAATATTGTAAAGAACACAATGGAATCTACAAGTGGTAATGCAACACCTATTCTTGATGGGGCAGATTTTGGGCTTTGGAGTGCTAGGATGAAGGTTCATCTTATGGCTCTTGGAAATGAAGTTTGGGAAGTGATTGAGGATGAGTATACCATTCCCGAGCATGGTACTTCTACTAAGGAAGAGAGGCTCCTACATCATAGCAATTCAAAGGCAATGAATGCAATCCTGAAGGGTTTACAGAAGGCAGATCTTACCAAGGTGATTCACTGCAAGACAACTAGTGAAATGTGGAAACAGTTGAAGGTGGTTCATACAAGTGATGCAAATGTCCGAAAGGCCAAGTTGAGACACTTCAAAGGTATGTTTGAACAACTCAAGATGAATGATGAAGAAAATATTAGTGACTATATGCTTCGTATGGATGAGATTGTTAACTCTATGAAGGAACTAGGTCTTGAGCTTGCTGAAAATGATATTTGTGATAAGATTTTGAGGTCTCTTCCAAATAGATTTAGTGAAAATATTTCTGCTATTGAGGAAGCTAAGGATTTGGATAAGTTGAAAAAGGATGAGCTTCATAGTATACTTGCAGCATTTGAGTTGAGAACTCAAGTGAAGGTTGATGTTAAGAAGGAGGCAACTTTCAAGGCTACCAAGAAATCCAAGGGTAAAGAGCTTCAAGATAGTGATGAGTCTTCTAGTGATGAAGAGGCATATTACAAGCAAGAAGGGCAAGTTCTCAAGAAAGCACAAAGGTATGAAATATGTCAAGTGTTTCAATTGTGGAAAGTTTGGTCATTATGCTACTAACTATACTGCTACCAAGGATGAAAGTGATGAAGATAAACAAGATTATAAGAGCAAGGATTCTGAAAGGCACAGGCATCAAAGGAAGAATAAATATGAGCAAAGCAATCAAGGAAAGAGGTACTCTCACAAACACAAGAAAAGTTTCTACCTAGACAAGGCAAGTAAGTGTTCTAGTAGTGATAGTGAAAGTTCTTCAAGTGATGTTGGAAATGAGATGTTGTTCCTAACAGAAAAAGAAGAAGAAAAGAAACATAGATTTGTCCTTATGAAATGTTTTAGATGTGGAAATTTTGGACATCTTGAGGATGATTGCACAAATGATGGATTGATTTCTAGTTATACTATGTATGAGGATGCTTCAGAAAATTGTAAGGAAGATCTTTGTATGGCTTTAGAAAAGGGTAGCACCTCTAGTGATAAGAAATCTGAAAAAGTCATTGATGTTTCAAAAGGCAAACAAATAGAGGAAGTTATAGAGGATGGTGAAGTAGATCTTGAAGCTGAACTTGTTAGTGCTCTTAGTGCTTTGAAAAAGGAAAGAAAGAAGAATGCTAGACTCAATGATAAATTGGATGAATGTTGTATTGAGAGAGATGAGCTTATAGAAAGTCTTGACTTCTCTATAGCTAAGACACAGAAACTTAAGGATAAGTTAGAGTCTAAGGTTCTTGAGTGTAGAGAGTTGGAACAGAAAGTGGCTTCCTTGAAAGAGGAAACTAAAGAGTACAAGGAGAAGCTTTACAGGTTTGAAGATAGCACCAAAAAGGTAAAGTCAATCATCAAAGATCAAAGAAGGACAACAGATAAAATAGGTCTTGGTTTTGGTAAGAAACACATGGAACAGGTTGGCGACTCTACTGGGGAATCTAGTAAGAGATTCCGAAAGGAAGAGAGTTCTGATGAGGAAAGTACTTCAAAAAAAGAGTCCTTGAGTGATAGATGCACAGAATCAGAAAACAGGAATCAAAAAAAGGGGAGAAAGTTTACAGGACCTAAGAGGTCAAATCAAGGAAAGTTTAATGGCAGATGTTTTGCTTGTCACAAGTTTGGTCACATGGCTTCACATTGCATGACTCAAGTGAGGAAGGTAAATGACAGATTCAGAGGTGGTAATTTCTTTCAAGGGTATTGCTACTCTTGTAAATAGTTTGGGCACAAGGTTGTTTATTGCAAGGCTAATAACAGGAACAGGGTTGGTCAGAACAGATGGAGTCAAAGATCAGGTATGCCTCAAAGAAATAACATTGTTAGTTGTTATAAGTGCAACAATGAAGGTCACATAGCTAGACAATGTAGAGCTAAAATTCCAAGGTACAGGAACAGGAACATGGGTATGAACAGGCACAAGAATCAAGACATGGATAAGAACAGGAATGATAACAAGAACAACAATAGTGACATGAACAGGAACAGGAATATGGACAAGGAGAACAAGAGAAGACATGGTAAGGCAGCTATAGACACTGATGAAGATCAGTGCCTAATGGGAGTTTTACTCCCACCCCAAAATTAATCACCTCAACAGGAGGTGGGGGAGGGACTAAGCTAAGAGGCTCATTCTTAGTCCCAAGCCCCAAAGGTGACCCTTTGCCATTGATGACAAAGGGGGAGAGATATGAGTAAGGGGGAGAGCCTCAAGTCAGGGGGAGCTGATTTCTATACAGCAGTTTTGAGTTTCAGTGTTGTTGAGAAGCATGGTTTGCCATCAATGACAAAGGGGGAGATTGTTGGCAATTTTGGGTTTGAGATCCTAGCTTCTTGTCTATGAGTTGTCATTGATGTCAAAAGGAACTGGCATTAATGTCAAGAGGATTTATTGGCTTCAAAGGTTGAAGATTCCAAAGAATATTTTCTAGAAGATTTCGAAGAGATTCCATGTGGCAGATGAAAAGGTTTTTATCAAAACCATGGCAGGTTTAAGGGTTTTTATTAAAACCAGGTGGATGCATTAAGGGTTTTTCTCAAAACCACTCTCAACTTAATGCAAAGGTTGGAGACACTTATTAATTAAATAACTTAATTAATAAAACCTTTTTAAGGTTTTTTAATTAATTATTTATTTGATTTAGTGATTAAATTATTTTAATAATTTAATGGGTTCTCCACCTAAGGTCTAAGGTCTAAAAGACCTTTGATTATTTTTTAAATAATCAAAAGGGTTTCATAAACCCTAAAGTTGTTTCGAAGGCGCCAAAATAATATTAATTCGAAAAGTTTGAATTATCCTCCCGTCGACGTCGTGCATAGCATGGAAGTTTGGCTATATAAGCCATAACCTATAGTCCAAAGCAATGGTGTGAAAGAAATTCGAATTGCGCAAAGGTTGGGAAGTAAAAGCTACGGCTATCATTTTTTTCCCACGTTTATCCGCCACCAAAGGGTTAAGGAGAAGGAGACTCTTGCTAGCCTTCAAGCTAGCGCCGTTGGCCTAGTGGCAACGACTGTTCTGCGAAGGCGCTTGAAGGGAGGTCAAGCGTTCGACTCCCGCCGTGGAGTGTGAGAAGAGTTTTTGCGCTCCGATTTTTTCGGAGGCACTGTTGACCCACGATTTTCGGAAGCATTTTTTTTGGTAAGGTTTTTTAAATAAAATCTGCATTTTGTTAAAGAAGAAGTGGTTGGGCAGATTTATTTAAAATTATTTTTAAGGTTAAATGCTTCTTTGGAGATATAAGGTTGATAGTGTGTGGTTGAGATTTTTGGCTTGATTGTTGAGTGAGATTTGCTTAGAAGCTATTATTCCTTGAGCATGGTTTAATTAATTTGGAGAAATAAGGTGTAAAAGGATATATTGTTTGTATGCTTTATATTTTTGGTAGTTGACTTCTAAGGATTGGAGTCATAAGGTGTTTTATGGAATAAATATTTTTGTGGTTACTTTTATGATCTAACCCTAACTTGGTGGCAAAGTTGAGGGTGGTGTTGGTAACTGGTTGAAGAACTATTCTCTTCTTCCTCAAACAAAGGTATGGGCAACTTCTTCCATGTATATTGTTGATGGTGTATTTTCTGAAATTGAGTTTGGAGTGAAAAGGTTGTCTACTAGGTATTCTTGTTGGTGTAAATCCCATTTTCTGGATATTGAAGATTGTTTATGCATTAAAATCATTGATGAGTTTTTTGGGTGAATGCATAATTCTGGTTGAGGAAGAGGAAGCATTTTTGCACTAGGGTTTATGTTAGTAAGTCTTGCTACTTGCATTGAGTTGGTGAAACCCTTAGTTGGCTGTTTTGAGATTGATGGTTGAGTTGCTTCCATAGAGGTTGTTTTGATCAAGTTAATGCTTTACTTGATACATGATTTGGGCTTACTCCATTGAGATTGATTTGAGCAAGTTATTCTTTGCATTGGTGATTTATGTTGGTGGCTATTTTGTTCAAATACCTTTGGAGGGAAAAGGATGTCTACTAGTTTCCTTTTCATGTAGTGATTGGTTGAATGCTTCAAGGTTAATGTTGAGTTGAATGATGTTGGTTAAACCTTGTCTATAAGCATTGTTGTTAAAGCCCTAATTGGTTGAGAAAAGATATTGGTTGTGGAAAGAACATGAGTATCATTGTTATATGAGATATTGCATGGTTGGCAATTGTTGGGTTGTGTTTCATGTTCTTGAGAAAAGCATACTACATCTATCTTATTCTTTTGAGATTGAGATTGAGTTGAGATTGAGATTGGGAGTTAAGTATAGAACATATTGAGTCTCTAACAATTCTCTTTATGTTTCTATGAGATTTGAGATTGAGATTGGGAGTTAAGTATAGAACATATTGAGTCTCTAACAATTCTCTTTATGCTTCTATGAGGTTGATGAATCACATTGGGTCTCTAACAATTCTCTTTGTGGGTTCATGCTAAGCAAGTTTTTCTTGATGAACTTGTGAGCTGATTTGGACAAGTTCTAGTGAAGACTTGTGAGCTGATTTGGACAGGTTCTAGTGAGGACTTGTGAGCTGATTTGGACAAGTTCTAGTGAGGACTTGTGAGCTGATTTGGACAGGTTCTAGTGAGGACTTGTGAGCTGATTTGGACAAGTTCTAGGGAGGACTTGTGAGCTGATTTGGACAGGTCCTAGCAGAGGACTTGAGGACAGAGTTGAAGTGGTTCTTTGAGAAGAACCTGAGGACAATTTTGACAAGTCTTTGAGAAGGCTTGTGTGCAGCAGAGATTGATTTGTTCAAGCTTTATGAGTTGAGCTTGGGACAGATCTGATAGAGTGAGGAAGACTTGTGTTGGACCGACTGACTATGTTTAGTACAGGTTGATGAGTTGTTGTGGAGGTGATCAGTGAGGACAGAGGTCTCTTGAGGCTGAGCATTGAGGACAGGAGGTCTTCTATGGAAAGGAGTTCCACGTGCTAGCGGAATAAGAGGCAGGTGATCTTCTAAAGTATCATTTCTAGAGCTGAGGGGAAGGATTCTCCTTTGGGTAGGAGGCTCATAAATTTCATGAGGAGGGGAAGGATTCTCCTTTGGGTAGGAGGCTCATAAATTTGTGAGGAGGGGAAGGATTCTCCTTTGGGCAGAGGCTCATAAATACTTGAGTAGGGGAAGGTTTCTCCTTTGGGCTGAGGCTCATAAACATTGTAATTGGGAAGGATTCCCAAAGAACTTTGAGAAAGATTTTTAGAGAAAATTTTTGTGGATGTAGCCCATGTTGGGTGAACCACGTTAAAATTGGTGTCTCATTGTGTGTTGCTTTATGCATTGCTTTGATATTGCTATTGGTTCATTGCTTTGCGAAGTTGAAGTTAAATAGAGAAAGTAAAAAGAGGTCTTATACTGTTCACCCCCCCTCTCAGTATAAGCTTGTGTTCTTCATAGTGGAGGGTCCACCGATTTTGATGATATTATTTTAATTTCAAAATCATAAAATGTAATAGAAGATTCCATACATTTTGAATACTCTCCATGAATTTGTTTAAGGCATTAGTGTCTTGGGTTTGAAGTTTAGTGAACCTTAAAATTTCTATTAATGCCTTGTGATGTAGGGCAGATTATTGTATTAGATCATAGATAGAAATTTTGGCTGAAGCTATTTTGAGGCTATTTGTCAGCCGACTACTCAGTGAGATGATGGATCTTTGTGAACGATCTGGGGGATGAATTGACTGTGGTGGATGACTTGGAATGTGTATAGATTGGAATGAATTGGTAGAAAAATGGATGGGTGATGATGAATTGGTAGGTTGTTGAAACACATTTTCTTGAGGTGTTTTAGGAGTTTGAACTGCCTGTTATTGTTCATTTTGTCGATTGGTGCTTCTTTGACCTTGGATAACTACGTGAATAGCCCTCATAAAATCTTGGTACTGTTGCATGTGGTTGACTTGATTAGGAGGAGTCTTAATTTTTGACCCTCCTATTGTTTGTTGTTGTTCCTCATGATGAGGAAGTGGAATTTGGTATATACCAAGGTTTTGGTTTTGTTGGGCCAAGGGACTATTAAACTTAATGGTCCTTAGGTCTGTTAGGTATTGCACTATGTCTTTAAATGTGAAGTAGTTGTTAATGTCATGCCCATTCTATCTATGGTAGAGATAAAACAAATGTTACTTATAACCCTTGCCATTTTTAGTTGGATCATCTGGTTTAACTTTGGGTAAGGTAAGTGCATTTGTGTCGTACAACCTATGGAAGATGGATGCATATGATTTGGGTAAGTATGTATAGGTGTGGTTTTGTCAAGTAGATTGTTGACGTTGGTTATTTTCCATAGTTGATGTTGTGTTATGAAGTTGTTGGGTTGGGGGAACCGCTATATAGGATATTTGTTACGGTTGTTGTTGTAATGGTTGATGTTGTTGTTGTTGTTGTTGTTGAGTCATTATCGGCTGATTCAAGACCACTTGATTTACTTGGTCTAGATTGGACAAAATAATTCCATTTTGATTGGCCCTTATTTTTCCATTATTTTTTATTTGGTTTTATCTCACCTTTTTAGATTTTTATCTCTTTGATAACATGATCTTGGGTGAGAGCTTCATTAAATGTTATGTATTTCTAAAGTTGCAACAACAAGGAGATGGATTTTAGGTAACTCCTTGTGAACACCTGAGTCAATTCTTCCATTGGTAGGGAGAATAGAAACTTAGTGATAACTGCCCTCCAATGGTTTCCAAAATCATAGACTAACTCTTCTTCAAATTATCTAATGTTGTACAAGTCAGTCAATGTGGTTTTCTTGCAAACATTGAGGGAAAATCTCTCCAAAAATTTATATTACAATTGTTCAAATGTATAAATGCTATGATGAGGCAGATGATTATACCAGTCTAAAGTGTCTCCCTCAATGTCTAAGAAATATTTCTAAGCATCAAAGCATCTTGATCTTGAATCCAAAAGTATGAGTGGATAAATGTGCTGATGTGCTCTCTAGGGTCCTCAGTCCCTTTAAATTTGTCAAATTTTGGTAATGTGATTTTTTTTTAATATGGCAATTATGGTACTAAAAAATGAATAAGTTGATTTATTAGCTATCTCAAGGTAGGCTTTTGTACATCATACCAGGAGTATGCAAAATCAAGCTATCAATTTATTGTTGCATTGCTTAGATTTTGGGATTCTAACAGTGTGTGGAGAAACCCTAAATTTTTTAATGATTATGTGAAGGTAGGGTGTATGGTGTGGTGAATTATTGATATGGAATGTGGTGCTGATGGATGGATGGATTGAAGGATACTTGATGATTTTGGGCATATTGTTGGACTTGGTGATGGAATGATTGTTGTTGATGAGATGGAGGTGAGGTTTGGATAATGTGAGTGTAATGGATTACATAAGTGGAATGGATGTGGGGTAATGGAGGTGTAGGTATAGCAACCTGAGAATATGACGATACCTAGAATAAGTTAGGTGTGAAGTATATGTGTTTGCTATTGGGAACAAGAATGGGCATCTTATTGGCCCATGAGAAATTGATTAAGGTGCTATCATGCTTACTATATGGCAATTTATAAAGCATATGGTGTGGTTGTGGTGGAAGTGGAAGTGGGTGAAGTGTAGGTGTTTGCAATGTTGGTGGATGTTGGTGGAGGGTAAGTTGTGAAAGGAATCACAACTGAGTTGGAAGTGGTTGATATAATCTACGAAGTTGTATTGGCATGTGCTTCGTAAAGTGTATTGGAATAGGTAGTGGTATAGATAGATAGGATGGAAGGAATTTGGCTAAATTGTGGTGGAGACATGTGATGTGAAGGTGCAGATGATACCTCAAAAAGAGGGTTGGTGTAGACTTGATTGAAGCTATTGGTATGTGAGTAGGAAAGTTCCTACTAAGAATGCAGAACATACCTAGGTGAGTTGTGAGTTGGTTTTGAATCTAGATTGATTGGTCTTAAATAAGTTCCAACCTTGTCTAGGTTTATATAAGTGATGTGGGTATCAGTGGGTGTAAAAGTTTAAATTTTTGGGATGGAGGTGTAAATGGCTCTATGCATCACATCTGAATTTGAAGTGAACATAGTATGAGAAGATCCAGTAGTCTATGTCACACTTGTGGGGTTAGCCACAAAGGTGATTGGGAAAGAGGTGGGACACTCCATGGATGAAGTGGATTGGTTGGTGAATGCTTAACTCATGATTTTAGCTTGGTTTTGAGTTGAAACCATAATCTAATGATACAAATAGGGTAGTGAATGTGTGGGGAAAGTTGTGAAAAGTGATATGGCAATGAAAATCACACATAATCAAACAAACAATTGAATCATATGTTTTGCAACAATATTTTTTTTTTTTTTTTTTTTTGTGGTTTGTGTGTTTTGATGTGCCTAAGCCTAAACTACTATGCAAGGTGGATTCCTAATGTGGATGGAAAGTGAGTATTTTTCTAGTTATGAAATATAGAAAAATCACTCATGGGTTGCTAAGGTGACTATGGAACAATATAGCAAATGGAAATGAAGCCCACCATCATTGATCTCGATCAGTGGTTGATGATGAAGTCCAACTCATTGATGTTGAATGTGAAACATGCAATTGTGTGTGATTCTTTTTAAATTTTTGTTATCTATGGTTTTCATAAAATGCCAAAAAACTCTCTTTCACTCAGCAAAGCTGATGACCAAGAAAACTAATACCAATTTTCTCAAAATAATCTAGGGTACACCTCTTAAGATCCACCTTGAATCATCAAGTGATTCTAACAGTGGAGAGTTCGCCTAGCTCTTCCACCCTGAATCATCAAGTGATTCTAATAGTGGGAGTAAGCTCGAGTACCAATGACTTGTTCCAACATAGAAAAAATAAAAAGTGATAGACTTTAACCTAAAGTGTAGCTACTTATGCTTTTTTTTTTTATTGCAAACAACATGCAAGGCAAAAAGTAAAAACACCATAGACAACAAAAATTTGGATCTAGTGTAATGAATGTTCTAATGCAACTAAGATGAATGTACATATACAAATCTATCTGTATGTGCAATTCTATATGATTTTGAAAATGTTGATGAATATCTAAGATGCCTATCAATGCAAAATGTTGTTTTTTAAACAAAAAATAGATATTTCTTTTCTTTTCCTTATTTTTAAAAGAAAAAATGTGAGAAAAGTTTAAATAGGACTTACTAGAAGGCCTATATATTTTTTCCTAAATATTTTTTTCCAGCTCTGTAAATGCGACACATAATCCCATAATTTTTCTGTCAAAACCCATAGTTTTCTCTATCGAAACTCATAGTTTTCCTTGTAGAAACTCATAGTTTTCCTTGCAAAAATTAAAATTCCTAGATGCTTTGTGGCATATCTCAGATACTCTGTGGGTTGTGTGGTGTCTGCGCGATCATAGATCGAACCCTTCTACTTCCAAAAATCCTAGACCTAGATCTAGCAATTTTTGCGCTAACGAATTTCTAAAACCTGCAACAAAAATAGAAAAACATAGATAACAAATATTGAATAGGTATATTAAAATAAGAAACCCTTTTGGGATCCCACCATGATCATCATTTTGTAAAGTAAAAATGAACAATACCAATAAAATAATATATCAAAGCGAATAACACAATGTATGCACAAAAATGACAGATTTGATTTAATATGACTCAAGGAGCTTGGATCTTCAAATTGTACAATAGATTTACCCTAAATCTGGGGTTATAATACACTTTATTGATTTTAATACAATATTACAATGATAGGGTTTGAAACCTCATTAAAACGAATGCTGGTGTCTTCAGTTCATCTTCACTTCAAAAAATTTGTGAGTGGGCTATGCATATCTCTACGGACCACTTGAGTTGCGAAAACCTTTAATAAAAAAATTTCTTATAACCTACACATAGATCACAACACAAAGAGGTTAGTAGCATATGCAAGGGCTCCATTGTGTGAGACCCTCTAAATAATCAAATTTACAAACCCTAGGTGTAGTAATCATGAAATGCAAGTAGAATATAAAAAATTTAAGTTGTAAAAGTAATATACTTGTTACCTTATCGAGAATATACCTGTGTTTCTGATCCATGCTTCTACTTCAGTGATTTGATGGTGCACGAATGTCCATAAGCGTTCGAGGATTTATTGATGGTAAACCAGAGGCTGGGAAATGCCCAGGAGTGTTCTAGAAAGGTTGTGAATACCCTACAACATTCATGGAATGCTCGGTAGCATCATGGGAATGCTCGACAACATTCAAGGGTTTTTATGGAAAGTACTACAAAACCAAATTTGGTTCGTAGGGGCTTTAGCAATGAAAAATTGGGGATGCAATGACGACAAGGGGGGAAAGTGTTACCAAAATGCTAGGGTATTGGACAATGATGGAAGCAAGGGATTTGATGATATCTGACCTCAAAAATCCACAAATTAATTGCTTAATTGCTCAACCTCTTCAATGCTTAACCCTCATTCACAAGAGTGAATGGTGTTTTATAACTTGCCTTCATCATGTTAGGGTTTCAACGACAACAGGCGCTTGAGATAAATTCATGATGAAGAGTTAAGACTATAAATTTGATGTGTGACACAGATCATGTTAAGTGGATGGCTGAGAGTAAGTCGTAATGAATAAATAATATTTATTTACATATATATTTATATTAAATATATAAATATAAATATATAAAATATTTATAATTATATATAAATATAAATAAATATACATATATAAATAAAAAATGGACGGTTGTGATTGTATAATGCGGATGGATGACAAGTGGCTAGGTTTTTTTGTCTATAGTGATGAAGTACCTATAGGCATACCTAATATTAGCCTACATGCATGTGCAATGTAGGCCAATGAGTATTCTATATAAACCTATGGTTGTTTTCTGTGTAAGCATATAAACATCATTATGTAAGTCTATGAGCAGCTTTAATGTATTCACTCATAGCGATATCAGTTAAGCCACCCCGATGGTTAACCTTAATTTAAATGCTTAGTAAATTTAATATATTGTAATATAACCTTCAAATCGGGTTATATTAACATGAGGTTAGCTATTGATTGGGTATTAGTCTTAGATATCATTATTAAATGTCTCTCAATGATTGATCCATTGTATGTTTGTGTGATATTATCATGGGATCCCCATGCACACCCACCTCTTATTTTTTCTATTTTAATTCTCTCTCAATGTATTTTGTTTATATGCTCTCTATTTCGTCTATTTATTCTACATATAATTGTGATGAATGTATGCTTCAAAAGGGAAAGTATTATAAATCCTAACATTTAGTTATCATGCATAGCTCTAACATTTAAGAAAGATTGTCAAAAGAGCATTGTTTTACATCCAAAGAAACCAACTTGTTTAGTTTTCCAAGAAGATTATAGGATCTTACCACTTAGGTTCATCTAAAAAAAATGCCCAACTTTGTAAGAGTACTTATTGCAATTAGTAATTGCATAAGTAAAAGTAAAATCAATTTTATCAAGGTATTCAACTACGAGTTTTGATAATTATGCTCCAGGTGAGTATACCCATTATGAGGGGTTCATATTAAAGATGTGTACATGCATTCAAATACTTATATATATCCTAACAATATATCAAATACATCAATAAAAAATCAAATATAATTTTTTTTTGATATATAGAAGCAATGGTTACAATCACGATTTTTAGTAACTACCAGCACAGTTGGTAGGGTTCAAACTATCTACGAAGGCTTCCAGGACTTCCACCGTCTCGGTACATGGTAATCCGGCGTGAGATGGGGACCGCCGGACGCACAAGGGTTGCACCGTCATCATCAATCTGACGCACCACTCAGAGGCAGATCTGGGCTACTGTCTATGCATGGGCAAGCCCATAGGATTGGAACCTAGGTCTCCTCTCGGTAAGTGCCCCAACTTACCAATCCACCTAGATCCACGGACAAATCAAATATAATTTTAATAATGCATAAATACTTTTCAAATAAATCCTAACCTTCTTATACCTTGTATACTTTAAAATTAAAAATCCACATCAAATAATACTCAATAATTTTTATATTTAAAATGCTTTAAATTAAAAATGAAAACTAAAATTCTATAAAATTGAGGAAGTTATAAACTAAATGTTACTCACGACTAGGCTTAATGGTCGTCATTAAATGGAATCGAATGACCATTACCCTCATGTTTTAAAGGGCCCGGTGGGGTCTTAAATCCGTATATGAATAAATATATAAGGTATATTTAACTAAAAAAAAATATCATCGAGAAGCGCCTTAAGCATGTTATAATCGCAGGCCCACTTTTTTTTTTTTCGAGTTAGGCATCATAGGCATCATAATCTCTGTATATTCATCCAGGTGTTGTAGGTGAGTTGGAGAGGAGAGGGCAATCCTCCAAGGGAGGTCTCAGGTTGGAATCTCCACCCTACCAAAAAGTTGAATTGGGTACCCAAAATCCAATTGATAATGTTGGTGCGGGCAGGGTTGGGTGCAACACTCGGGTCTCTGGAAGGGGACCAAGGCGGCCCCGCAAGGGGTTTTTCGCTTAAAAAAAAAATAATAATCTTCGTATATTCCAAATTTTTAAGAATTTGAATTTAAATTTGTATTAATGTTCATCGGTGATCAAAAAAGGTTAATAGGATTGTAAAGTAAGACATATACAAAGCAACGAGAGTGCCTAATGCAGCTCTAGAGAAAATAAAGTAAGAAAAATAATAAAAAACATATGATATACAAGATCTATATAGATCAAGGATAACTCCCAATATTCAAGGCTGAAGAGAAGTGAGTGATGTAAGAGTTGGATGTCTGCGTAGATGTTCTTTGTTGGAGTCGACGAGTTGGATGTCTGCGTAGATGTTCTTTGTTGGAGTCGACGATGAGTTGATCTTGTTGTATCTCTGTGATTACCCTTGCGCTTCCTTGTTGTGGTCTCTGGAAGCTGGAAGAATGAAGTGATAAGTCGAGATTCTGTTCTGCAAACTGTTACTAAGTAGTTCTTTCATGAGATTGAATAATTCTCGGATGAAAAAGGCAATGCATCTTTGATCTTCATAATTAATCCAAAATTTTAGTGTATGGATGTCTTTGAATAAGAAATAATATCTACCTCGTATCTCGTAGTAGACAGTATAAGTGAAAATAAAATGCTCCTCGGATTCCACATCAAGACTACACAATCTGCAAATACATTAATCTCTAGGGAAGTGATGATCTATCTCAATACGCAACTTGATGAAAATAAACTCATAACTAAACTAGAAAAAACTCGAAGGTATGTGACATCTGTAAAAGAGATCCTCTACTTTATCAATGGCGTCGTCCCTAGTTATAAACTAGGGACCGATGAAAGTTTAGAAGCCAATAAAAACTCCATCTTACTTATAACATTAGTCAATTATGCCTTGATAAAGACAAACTAATGATCGTAATTAAATTTAAAATTTTCTTAAGATCATTCATTGAATCGCTTCAATGGTATAATGATAGGCTTTAATATACTCTCCCACATGCTTAACAAATGGAAGTATCTTTCATTGGTTTCTTGGGCCTCTTACTTCTATGATTGGAAATGTCAAGAGAAGATTGTCACATATAGAAAATGATTATTTAAGAAAGTGTAACCAAACCAACCTCCAAAGAGCAAAACCAATTGTAGTCTCAATCAAATAATTACAAAACGAACCAACCAAAATGCTTTAAGGTAAATAGATACTTTTTATACAAACTGCTATAGGACTGAATGTAAATAGACTCAATCTAAAGGTCTGGACCCATCCAGCGGCTCCCCAATATGTTATTTAGCCATGTATAACAAAATATATTTTACTTGAAAATCCTCAAGTTAAACTTGTACTGTATACATATATCGCGTTGGTTGAGCAATTAGAGCTTGTATCGCTCGAGGCATAACTATTCTAACGTAGAAAAACATGAGGATTCAAATTCCTTTCTCCTTAGAACGATGGTTTGGTATGCTTGCATTGTGAGATGCAGGGCAATAAATTATAAGTTGAGATTTTGCTGTGTAGGTGCTAAACCAAATGAGAGAAAATTATTAATCATCGAAAGATATGTAGGAGGCATAAATCATCCTAATTTCTATACATTTATGACCCTTACCTATATAATCGGTGGAAAATTTGGTGATTAAAGATAGAATTATAGATGGCGGTCCCTCCATTTTACTAGTGTGGCCTAAGGTGGGTTGCTGACTGCCGTGTGAGGAACGTATGGAACCAACCTTAACTCTAGCAATGATTACAAACTACTTGTATTTACAACACAAAGATAGTACTAGCGCTGCCCATCACCTCTGATATCCAGAACAGATATAGATCGTTTTCGTCGTTCAATTAAGAGAAGACCTCTTTGTATTCCAATGATGAAATTCCGTTTTGTGTTCAAATCAATTGAACCTGAGATAGGTAATTCATGAAAGCAGAAGGCCATGCCCCGTGAATTTCAGTCAAAATAATCATCAGAGATGCCAGTTGGCATATAAATGCCATTAAAGAACTAGGTGGAGCTTCGGGTCATTTACTAATCTCACCAGCTCCCACCTTCTTCTTCCATGTGAGCTATGTCCAATAGTTGTCAATGAATGGATAACATGTGTTTTTTCTTTCTTTAAATATCTCCATGCTGGATTAAGAAATGGGCAAAGGCAAGGCACGATGAGAGGCTTCACCTGCAAAGCCATGCGGCCTCCAGGGGCGGCTGCTTTTATTGTCATTCTCGTGTTGTTTCTTGTGAATTCATCCTTCGTTTCAGCCAAATCGGCTTTGGTATTAGGAGTTGTAAAATGCGACGAGTGCTCTCAGAAGCAACAGCATGTTCGCGCCTCACTATCACGTCACAGTTACCAAGGTAATCAAACTCTTCTGATTCTACTTTTACTTTTTTTATTTGAATTTGAGTTTTGTATTATAGTTAAAAGCAACGACGATGAACATTCTATACATGGTATTGGTGTTGCAGGTACCCTGGTTGGGATCGAGTGCAAAACCAGCAAAGGAGAGGTGCATGAGAGTGGTGTGGGCAACGTTGATGCAGACGGAGCTTTTACAGTGAAGCTCCCTCCACACCTCCTCCTCGACGACAATGGAGAATTAGCAGAGGAGTGCCATGCAAAGCTGCTCACTAGATATTCTAAAAGCCCATGCTCTACTCATGAAAATGCGTCCGCCAACTTAGTTCTCAAGTCAAAGCCAAACCCAAACCCACAGCCGACGTCAGCCGATGCCATCGTCTATGTGTATGGCACCTCCACCGACCTCACACTGTCGTCGTCCTCGTGTCCTGCAGCCTTTTTGTGGCCATTTCCTAAATTGTCCAAGTTACCACCAAAACCACTCCCTCCTCTCCCAAAACTTCCCCCAAAGCCCAAATTAGAACCAACCCCACTCCCTCCTCTAGCAAAACTTCCGATAAAGCCCAAATTAAAACCGCTTCCTCCTCTCCCAAAACTTCCTCCAAAGCCCAAATTAAAACCGCATCCCCCACTCCCGAAGCTTCCACCTAAGCCAAAGTTTAAACCGTTCCCTCCTAAACCGAAATTAGAACCACTCCCTCCTCCAAAGCCGAAGCTGAAACCGCTTCCCCCTCTCCCGAAGCTTCCACCGAAGCCGAAACTGAAACCGCTCCCTCCTAAACCGAAATTAGAACCACTTCCTCCTCCAAAGCCGAAACTGAAACCGCTTCCCCCTCTCCCGAAGCTTCCACCTAAGCCAAAGTTGAAGCCGCTCCCTCCTCTGCCGAAATTGAAGCCGCTCCCTCCGAAGCCGAAGCCAAAGCTAAAGCCCCTCCCTCCTCTGCCGAAATTAAAGCCGCTTCCTTCTCTGCCGAAGCTAAAGCCGCTCCCTCCGAAACCGAAGCTAAAGCCGCTCCCTCCGATTCCAATATCATTGGCTCCATTGCTTCCGTTAGAGAAACCGAAGCTACCAAAAAAACCGTTTAGTCCATTCGTTTACCCTCCGTTAAGCCCGCTTCCAACGTTTCCATTTCCTAAATTTCCTCCTCCTCTCCCTTAATTCTGTTTCCTATCCCGACTAATAGCAACTCGTATCAGAATGTCTCCTATAATTATGATAATGTTGCAGAATTATAATAATGTGTAGGTATACGTATGCTGGGCTGCGTTTCGGAATTCTCATATATTACTTTTTAGCTACTTTGTTTACGTATCCACAATGAACCTACCTACGAGCGACGTTCTCTTGAGGTTCTGTTATTGCTACATTGTAGCCGCAAATTGTAATTTGAAAATTAATTTTAAGTTATTATTATATTAATTAAGTTTCTTAGAAATAATAAGTAAATGTTTATTTATTTGGATAATGTGATTTTTTTTAAGATTAATTGTTTAGGATTGAGTATTTTTAGGTTTTGAATCTTAAACTTTCTAAAGAAAAACCAAAATCCTAATTTTTCTTTAAGTTTATAATAATTATATTTTTTAATATAATAAATTTATTAATAAAAAAATATATATATTTTTTAAAATTTTATATAGATTGATACTCAATTACAAAGAATAACCTTTCATATACACTAGCCCATAATCTCTTAAAAGTTTTGTTTGCATTTTTAAAATAACTTCAATGTGGACTAGATTTTTGTTTTTAGCTCTTTATATATATATATATATATATATATATATATATATATATATATATATATATATAAGTTTTATATTAATTTATTAGTAAGGAAGTTTTGAAATATATTGATAATACTTTAACAAATTTCATTCATGAGAATTAATTACTAAGAAATGAAAGCAGTATATATGCATGTGCAATGTGTAGGTTGGCTTGCATGAAAAGATATAATTCAAAACCTTAAAAAAATATTACGATTAAATCTGAATCAAAATAATGTGAATAAGAAGTGGATTAAAATAGTTACATTTTAATGCTTCACATGTTATGAGACTATACACATGGAAAGAGATTATAAAATGAAAAATGACATAGAAAGAGAATAAATATGTAGTCATGAAATAAATTTCAAGATGAAATAAGGAGACCTTATTACAACAAAAGATAGTTTAGATCAAAGATTTTATAGTCCCAATAAAGTGGCAAAGAAAGACCTTTGTCTCATTAGATGGAAAAGGCATTCATGGTTCAACAAAAATTATAAAAAAAAAGATTAATAGATGAGGAATTATAATGTACAAGTTCAAATTCAAAAGGAATTCAAATTATGAAGGAATATATGGGGACAAATTTCAAAATTAAAAAAAGGAAGAGATCAAGTTTAATCTAAGTAAATCCTCTTCATTCTTCTTAAGTAGTAGAAATTTATCTCCATATAATAAAAATAAAAGTAGAACAAAACTTATTGCTTGCACTTTAGAGTTTCAAGAGTAACATAATAAAGAAAAGAGTAAACAAGATTTCTATTACAATTTAGGTTTTTTAAGGAAACATAAGAAAGTAAGTATTATAGAAGATGATCCTTGCATTTTAGTATTTTCATAGAAGCATAAAGAAAAATATATTTTTGAGGTTGTTCCTTGTACTTCAAGTTCTCTAGGAAGCATAAACTTCTAGATAATAAGTCATATTATTAATAAAATAGAAAATATAAGAGAAACATTATAATATACACCCCCTTATCTGATTCTTCTGATATGTGTTTGAGTTTGTTTGGGTCTGATTTTGTTTTTGTTTGGTTTGCTGATATGATTGGTTTTTGCAATGCCAAAATGAAAGATACCATGCAACAAGAGTCTAAACTAATTGCCAAAATAAAGAACTAACAAAGTATTGCAACTTCCACACTTAATTTACTTTCAAAACAAAATTACAGAGTTCTGATATAAATGTTCTCAGACCTGGTATATGTTGCTTCAGACTTGAAATTGATTACAAAATGCCACCAAAATGCACCAATGTGAGCACCAAGGGATGGGCTATGGAATGAGGAGGTTCTCCTTGAATACTGGTCCACAAATCACCCTTGGATGCCAAAGAATTAAGGTCTGATCAGAAGATAGAATAGTCTGATATGAATGCTTCAGACTTAACCACACATCACCTTCTTGTCTTAGAAACAGTCTCAATGGAGGCGCCAAACTTGGAGGATGTCAAAGACACAATTTGGAGGTTGAATGGCCTCCAAATTAGATAATTATGAAGTCTGAAGTATGACTATAAATTGTTGTCTTCAGACTTATTATGAAGCTCATAACCCTCACCAAATTGCCAATAAATTGATGCCAAATGCTTCTGAAGTGCGATGCAAGTTCAATGCAATGCAGTCACAAATCACCAAGTCAATGCCAAAATCGTGGGTGTTCTAAGAGGTGCGCCTTGGGCAGAAGTTCGGCCCTCTCTAATAAATCAAATATACCATGAACCTTGCCATATAAGTGCTTAAAATGATGGTGAAGACAACAACTATGCTTTGAACCAATACCCACAACCATATGATGCCAAAATCTGAAGTTATGAGTGAAAACATGGATCTGCTGTAGGAAAACCAGTCAAGAATGAAAGTCTGAAGTTACCTCTATAAGCCCTTAGTTCTCCAAAATAACTATGGATTC
This sequence comes from Wollemia nobilis, assembly GCA_028583015.1. NCBI lineage: Eukaryota > Viridiplantae > Streptophyta > Pinopsida > Araucariales > Araucariaceae > Wollemia > Wollemia nobilis. Next base: position 3,827,177 of record JAQPPZ010001340.1, read on the forward strand.
TTGTATGGCTGATGAAGACCAACAAAACCCATGTGTTGGTTTTCTCCAATGATGAACTTTTCCAATCTGCAAAACCCTTGATTCAGAAATCTCTGAAGCACAATGAGTTTCCTGAAGTAGAAACTCCTCTAATTGGCTAGGTGAGTTCTCCAACACATGAAACCAATGTTCTTATGGAGGTATCCTCCCCACAAGCTCCAACAAGGCAGAAATCTGCAATGTCCTCAGAAAATGACCACAACAACAAACATGAATGGATGCCCCAAATGACCACTCTTTCTCCTTATTTATGTTTTCTCTTAACCTCTTCAAGAATATGCTAGAAGCTTCCCAAGGGGGATGCCCATATTGGCCCCCTTACCTAGTAGTCATAATGTTGTTTTAAAACAACTTTGGCCCCTTCTTATATTTTAATATTATAATTTCCCTTTATAATTTGCTTTTATAAAAAAAAATAATATATTATAATAAAAGGGAAATAAATCATACTTAGGCCAAAAATATCATCCCTTATACAAAATGACAACCCCATGCTGAAGCTCGATCAAAGAAAAACCTCCATGATGATGAGTCCCTTAGCAATTCCCTGAACGACCTACAAGGACTCAGAATAGGTCATCAAGATTTCCTCCCCAAGTCACTGAAGAGGGGACATTACAGTCTCCCCTTCCCAAAATTGCTTGTCCTCAAGCAATTGGAAACCTGGAGTCTGCAGAATGGCCTCTCCCTCCCAAGTGGCATCCTCCTTAGGTAGATCCTACCATTTGACTAGATATTCCTTAATCGTTCTCTTCCTGAGGTTGCGCTCTCGCTGACCAATGACTACCTCTGGAACAAGGATGAGCTTCCCCTCATCATCCAATGGGGGTAAATCAACTGAAGGTGTAATGTTGTGTCCCAAAGCCTTTTTGAGGCGTGAAACATGGAACACGTTATGAACTCTGCTGCTCTCCGGTAGCTCAAGCTCATATGCTACCTCACCTACCTTTCGTATAACTCGAAATGGCCCATAGAAATGAGGCTTGAGCTTCTTAGCTCCACTCTTCTTCAGCGATGACTATCAAAAAGGCTGAAGTCTCAAGTACACCATGTCACCAATCTCAAACACTCGCTCAACCCTTTTTTGATCGACATATCTCTTATGTTGCTCCTATGCCTGCCTGATGTTCTCCTGTAGAGAACGCATGATATCCTGTACATCCTGCACCAACTCCCTCGCTCGGGGTACTCTACTGTCACCCAATACCAAATCCATGAAGCTAGGAGCTTCGTATCCATAAAGAGCCATAAATGGTGACATACGAATCGACATGTGATATGATGAGTTATAACAATACTCACCCAAATGTATCCAATGCACCCACGCCTTCTGCTGCCCTGTCACATAGTTCCTCAGATAACCCTCTATCCATTTGTTGATGATCTCTGTCTGACCATCAGTATGAGGATGATAACTAGTACTGGGCGTAAGCTCTGTCCCACACAATCGGAACAACTCCTACCAAAATAAGCTCATAAATATGTTGTCCCAATCACTAACTATAGTCTTAGGCAGCCCATGCAGCCTGAATATCTCTCTAAAAAATAACTCTGCTGTCTGCACTATTGTGAACCCCGAAGTAATGGCAAAGAAGTGAGCATACTTAGTGAGTCTATCCACTACAACATACAAACAATCCTTTCCCTGAGCCCTGGGAAGTCCCGTGACAAAGTCCATGGATATACTCTCCCACTTCTACGAAGGAATAGGGAGTGGCTGAAGCAACCCTGCTGGGAATGTATGCTCATGTTTGTTCTGTTGGCATACAGAACACTCACGTATATACTACAGAACATCCTCCTTGAGGCCTCGCCAAGTGAACCTCTCTCTAATCTATCGATAGGTCTTATAGTAGCCAGGATGTCCAACCATCGGTGTGTCATGAAGAAGTCTGAATATCTTCCTCTTAAACTTTGAATCCGATGGAATCCAAAGTCTCTCCTTATAATAGACCACCTCATCTCTAACCACATAACGCTCATCATTGTGTACCCTATCTAAAATCTGGTGAGCGAAATCATCCTTGGCGTATTCTGCTATGAGCTTAGGTCTCCAATCCTCGAAAATCTCTATCAATGAGCACAAATGAGGACATCTGGATAAGGCATCAACTACTATGTTCTTCTTCCCTTTGAAAAATTCTATGTCAAAGTCATAGGCCTGTATCTTGCTGATCCACTTCATCTGTCTGTCATTCAGGTCCTTCTGATTCAAGAAGTACCTAAGACTGTTGTGATCAGTCTTCACTATAAACCATTGGCCCACCAAGTACTATCTTAACTTTGCTAGCGCATGCATGATAGCTAGCATCTCATGGTCATAAACTGAATAGCTGGTCTCACCACCTCTAAGCTTCCTACTCTCGAAGGTGATTGGATGCTTATTCTGCATCAATACTGCTCCAATGCCCTCACCCGAAGCATCACATTCTACCTCGAATGGTTTGGAGAAATTTGGTAGAGCTAATATGGGACAACTGCACATAGCCTGCTTGAACCTATCAAATGCCTGTTGTGCTCTGTCCGTCCACTGAAATGCTCCCTTCTTAGTCAAATCCATCAAAGGAGATGCCAACTATGAAAACCCTCTAACAAATCGATGATAAAACCCACATAAGCCAAAGAAACCTCTGAGCTGCATGAGTGTAGTAGGGGGTGGCCAGTCCATAATAGCCTGGATCTTCTTAGGGTCCATCCTAACTCCTTGAGCACTGATGATATGTCCCAAGTATAGTAACTCCATCATGCCAAACTCACACTTAGTCTCTTTGGCATAAAGAGACTCTGCCTCCAGTATACTCAACACCTCATCAATATGCCTCAGGTGCTCCTCCCATGTACGACTATAAATGAGTATATCATCAAAAAACACCAATACAAATTTCCTCAACTGCCTCTAAAAGACCCTGTTCATGCAAGACTAAAAAGTGGCAGGTGCGTTGGTTAGCCCAAATGGCATAACCAAAAACTCAAAATGCCCATAATGGCATCGAAATGCAGTCTTCTCCACATCTGACTCTCTCATCCGTATCTGATGGTAACCCGACCTCAGATCGATCTTAGTGAAGTAAACCGCTCCATGTAGCTCATCCAATAGCTCATCTATGCACGAAATTGGGTACCTATTCTTGATTGTCTTTTTATTCAATGCTCGATAGTCTATACACATGCGCATAGTCCCATCCTTCTTCTTAACCAACACTACTAACGAAGCAAAAGGACTCTTGTTGGGTCGAATGTGTCCCATATCAATCAAATCCCATATAGTTCTCTCAATATCATCCTTATATCACCTTGGGTGTCGATATGGTGTACTAATAATAGGGTTGGTCCCCTCCTCTAACTCTATGATGTGCTCTGCTCCTCTATCTGGAGGTATCCCTGGTGGTATATCACTGAATACTTTGCTATGTTTGGTTAGCAAAGTCTGGATATCTGGATGGTATACTCGCTTAGACTCCTTTGTAGCTGAAGGTGTGATAACACATTGTGCTACCCACTCTACCTGATCATGCCGCATAAGTCTTTCCATCCGCTTAAATGAAATTGCTTGAGCTCCACTGGTTGTCATCCCTCTCAACACCACCTGTCGCCCATCTGATCTAAATTTCAACTCCATCTTCTAGAAGTTGAAAACAATGTCACCTAGAGTGTGTAACCACTGAATCCCAAGCACAACATCCAAGTTCTTTGTGCTGACCACAAAGAAGTCATCACACACCTCATAGTTACCCAATGTCAACTTCATCTTGGGTACTTTCCTTGTGCAAGAAATGGAGAAACCATCAGCAATAATCACCTGAAACTCCTCAATCTTCTCAGTCTCCAATCCCCTACGCACTACCAATCCCTCATCAATAAAATTATGAGTGGCTCCGAAATCAATGAGAGTTACTACTCGCTGCCCCTTAAGAACCCCTCTAACTCACAAGGATTGGGCTCCCTGAACACTGTGAAGGTGTGCTGGCATGTTAGGACTCTTCTCTGTATGTTCTTGGGTGACTTCATGCTCTTCTGAAGATTGTTCCTCTTCGCTGTCCACTCTTTCCTCTTGCTGATCAGAAATTTCAGACCCACTATCATCATCCGAATGGTACTCAATGAGCTGCAACTTCCCCTTAAACTCACACTTGTGGTTGGGGGTCCATGGATTTTGATAGGTAAAACATAATCCCTTCTTTCTAAGCTCTTGAAGGGTGTTAGGATCCAATTTCTTGAAGGTACTTCACTGCTGATCATTATTTGTTTTGAATGGTTTTTGTTCCTTATCCTTCTTGAAGTCCTTCCCTTTGTATTGATTTGAATCCTTTCCTTTATATTGACTCTTGGACTTAGAGGAAGTGACCTCCATGTCCCTAGCCTATCGAATAGCCTCATGAAGGGTAGTTGGGTTGAATGCCTTAACCCAACCTCTCAATGGCTCCATCAATCCATCAACAAATAGCACCACTAATCGCCTCTCCGACATATCCGTAACCATGATGGACAATCTCTGAAACTCAGCTATATATGTGTCCACTGAACTCCACTGTCTCAAGTGAGTCAATTCCTTAAATTCCAACTCCTGCTCCTTCTTATCAAATCATTGTTGGAGCCTCTCTATAAATTCAGCGTATGTGTCAACTCGGTCATGTCCCAAAGTATGCATCCCATGGTGCCACCAGTCATGTGCAACTCCCTCTAGATGCAATGTGCAAAATTTGATGGCATCTTGCTCTATCATCTGGTTCAGCTACAAATATGTGTCCATATTTTGGACCCAAGCCTTCATTGTCATCTTCCCAGATGCGTCAAATAATGGTACATGTATCTTGCCTATCCTCTTCTGTATCTCATAACGTGGAGTATGCTGCCCCTGATCTCTGTGTTGTCCATACTGATTAGGCCTTCCCCTATTCCTAGGAGTTTTCCTATTACGAGTGTCCACATAATATTTGAATGACATCATCTCATGAAGCTCGAGACCAAGCTGATCCCACTCCTCTCTGTACTGCCTATACTGATCAACAATTGTACCCTCTGGCTCTTCCTCAACTGGTTGAGGTACTATAGGCTCTATGCGAGGTAGGAAAGTAGGCATGAAAGGTCTAGAGCTACTTGCTCTCTCTATCCGTGTAGGTGTACTTCCCCTATTTGCCATTGATTCCTCATTACCTGTTCGTTGCCCTGCATTATTCTGATCATGTTGAGCATTCACCAATATATTCAACCCATGAACCTGTTGTTGCATTAGACCCACTAACTATTGTAAACTATGTTGCATATTCTGTTGTGTCTGTCTTATGTCCTCAGCCATTTTCCTTTCAAACTCATCCTGATTAGCCCTATCACCCATCCTATCAAGCCCCTGATTTGACTATCTAGCTCTTTGTGCAGTTGTAAATGTACTCTCTTCTGGATATGGGTTTGCAAGTTGGAACTGTTCTCTTCTCAAATTTCTATTATAGGCTCTTATATCCCTTTCACTCATGTAATTCCCTCTTCACAGGATGGCAGGAACAAGTGGCTCTGATACCACTATAATATACACCCCCTTATCTGATTCTTCTGATATGTGTTTGAGTTTGTTTGGGTCTGATTTTTTTTTTGTTTGGTTTGCTGATATGATTGGTTTTTGCAATGCCAAAATGAAAGATACCATGCAACAAGAGTCTAAACTAATTGCCAAAATAAAGAACTAACAAAGTATTGCAACTTCCACACTTAATTTACTTTCAAAACAAAATTATAGAGTTTTGATATAAATGTTCTCAGACCTGGTATATGTTGCTTCAGACTTGAAATTGATTACAAAATGCCACCAAAATGCACCAATGTGAGCACCAAGGGATGGGCTATGGAATGAGGAGGTTCTCCTTGAATATTGGTCCACAAATCACCCTTGGATGCCAAAGAATTAAGGTCTGATCAGAAGATAGAATAGTCTGATATGAATGCTTCAGACTTAACCACACATCACCTTCTTGTCTTAGAAACAGTCTCAATGGGGTACCAAACTTGGAGGATGTCAAAGACACAATTTGGAGGTTGAATGACCTCCAAATTAGATAATTATGAAGTCTGAAGTATGACTGTAAATTGTTGTCTTCAAACTTATTATGAAGCTCATAACCCTCACCAAATTGCCAACAAATTGATGCCAAATGCTTCTGAAGTGCGATGCAAGTTCAATGCAATGCAGTCACAAATCACCAAGTCAATGCCAAAATCATGGGTGTTCTAAGAGGTGCACCTTGGGCAGAAGTTTGAACCTCTCTAATAAATCAAATATACCATGAACCTTGCCATATAAGTGCTTAAAATTATGGTGAAGACAACAACTATGCTTTGAACCAATACCCACAACCATATGATGCCAAAATATGAAGTTATGAGTGAAAACATGGATCTGTTGTAGGAAAACTAGTCAAGAATGAAAGTTTGAAGTTACCTCTATAAGCCCTTAGTTCTCCAAAATAACTATGGATTCTTGTATGGCTGATGAAGACCAACAAAACCCATGTGTTGGTTTTCTCCAATGATGAACTTTTCCAATCTGCAAAACCCTTGATTCAGAAATCTCTGAAGCACAATGAGTTTCTTGAAGTAGAAACTCCTCTAATTGGCTAGGTGAGTTCTCCAACACATGAAACCAATGTTCTTATGGAGGTATCCTCCCCACAAGCTCCAACAAGGCAGAAATCTGCAATGTCCTCAGAAAATGACCACAACAACAAACATGAATGGATGCCCCAAATGACCACTCTTTCTCCTTATTTATGTTTTCTCTTAACCTCTTCAAGAATATGCTAGAAGCTTCCCAAGGGGGATGCCCATATTGGCCCCCTTACCTAGTAGTCATAATGTTGTTTTAAAACAACTTTGGCCCCTTCTTATATTTTAATATTATAATTTCCCTTTATAATTTGCTTTTATAAAAAAATAATATATTATAATAAAAGGGAAATAAATCATACTTAGGCCAAAAATATCATCCCTTATACAAAATGACAACCCCATGCTAAAGCTTGTGAAGAACACAAGCTTATACTGAGAGGGGGGTGAACAGTATAAGATCACTTTTTACTTTCTTTCTAAACCAATATCAATTAATGTCCTTAATTGCAATAACTAAATATAGCAGTGTGCATTAATAACTCAGATAACAATAGTAAGCAAGAGCACAAGTCACCATACACAATTGAGACACAAGATTTAATTTGGTTCCCCCAATTTGGGGTACTCCACAAGATAATATCCTTATAATATTTTACACAAAAATAATGATCCTTATCCAATACAATGATTTATTTGATTTGCTCAAAGCTAGGTAATAACAAGTTCACACAGAACTTGTCCAAATATGAATAACAAGCTCACACATAACTTGTCCAAATCTAAATAACAAGCTCACACAAAACTTATCCAAATCTGAATAACAAGCTCACACAGAACTTGTCCAAAACTAAATAACAAGCTCACACAGAACTTGTCCAAATATGCTCTAGCAAGCTCACCAAGAACTTGCCCAAAAATGCTCCAACAAGCTCACTAAGAACTTGTCCAAATATGCTCTAGCAAGCTCACCAAGAACTTGCCCAAAACTGCTCCAACAAGCTCACTAAGAACTTGTCCAAATATGCTCTAGAAATCTCACCAAGAACTTGCCCAAAACTACTCCAACAAGCTCACTAAGAACTTGTCCAAATCTATCCCAAATCTTTCCACAAATCTATTTGAAGAATGTCCACAAAGCTTTCTCAAAATTGTCTATAAATGCCTTCTCAAAGGCTCAATCAATCATGCTCAAGTAGCACTAAAATCTCAACCACAAATCTATCAAGGTAAAGCCCAAATATGAACTCAATAATGAATGGTAATGTACTCTTCAATGGATGACAACAATGATCCACAATGATCTCAACTCAACTCAACTCAAATCAACTCATAGAAGCATAAAGAGAATTGTTAGAGACTCAATATGTTCTAGGCTCAATATAAACTCAACTCATAGAAGAATAAAGAGAATTCCTAGAGACTCAATATGTTCTAGGCTCAATCTCAACTAAACTCAACTCAAGTCAACTCATAGAAGCATAAAGAGAATTGTTAGAGACTCAATATGTTCTAATCTCAATATCAACTCAACTCAAATCAGAATAATGGAATAGTTTGTTTCATAGGACTTGAACAATCACTTCACACATCACTTGACTAGTCTTATTCAAGTCAACTCAACCCAAGTCTTATAGAACCATAAAGATAATTGTTAGAGACTCAATATGTTCTTAAACTCAATCTCAACTAATCACCACAAGGGATAATTCTTCCTCACACAACCCTAGTCCAAGTATGTATCAACCAACTCAAATGTTTCCAACAATGCTCAATTACAAATCTCACATAACAATGATACTCATGTTATTTTCTAACTCATGTTATTTTACAACCAATGGGCTTCAACAACTATGCTTATAAAATAAGGTTTAAACACAACTCTCAATTTAGAAAACCTTGAAGCATTCAATCAACCACTTTCGAAAAGGAAACCACAAACAATCCTTTTCCCTCCAATGATATTTCAGAAATCAACCACTATAAAAAATCAATAGGAGAATGTGCCCATACATTTTATGAAGATGAATAAACCCCTTTGGAAACCACACTCAACACACTTTGAAAAGAACAAAACAACCTTCACTTGAACCCTTTTACAAAAATTGAAATATCACTTTATGTACACCTTATTTCTCCTTCTAAACAAAATAATCAAATAGCCCTCAAAATAAGATTTCCTATGATCTATAATATGATATACTTCTAAAAGGAAAATCACTAGAAATATTTCTTTTTCACAACATGCACCACAAACCTTATCTCTCCTAGGGCAACCTTAGAAAAATAAAATATTTGGAAAAATTAATAACTTGCCTTTAACCTCAATGGGATTCGATCCCCTGTCGCTGCCCCTGCACCACTCAAACCGTGGTGCCAAAAACCACATGAGCCAAACACTCACATAGAAACCAAGAGCGCAAGACCTCCTTCTTGCTTCCTCCAAACTTGCCCTAAAAAACCACATGTGCAAAAGGTTCTCCCTTTTTACCTTGCAAAAACTAGCGTCGATGGGATTCAAACTTCGGATCTACTGGTGCTTAAACACCTTATGCACATTCCTCTTGCCACTAGGCCACAAGTGCCTACAATGATAGGTAAGGAACATCCCTTACCTTTGTTCCCTCTTCTTTTCGTTGGCTTTCGAACGAATACGACACTTCTGCTCCCTTAGCGCTTTGAACGGATTATCTTCATCGAGGACTTAGGGAAAATAAAAATTTTAGTGGTATATTTATATATACCCACCTTCTTTATTTTGATGTCGGCTATGAATTAATATTATTTGCCTCCTCTTTTTTGACATCGACAATATTAAAATATTAATTTTAATTTAAATTTTAAATTTAAATTTTAAATTTAAATTTTAAAGGATTAAAATTTAAACTTAAATATTTGAAATTAATTATCTCCTTCACCGGGGCACCTTTTTTGACGAAACAAAAAGACAATCTGGGTTTTAAGAAAAACCCATTTCAAATCTGCCATCCATGTTTTTAAATAAAACAATCTATTTTGTCTGCCTTGGTTTTCACAAAACCCCTATAAATAGCCATGCTTTCCAAAATATCATAAATGCTTATTTATGAAATATTTTGGCCACCAAAACTCAATGTGATCCATGTGAAATCAATGACAACATAAACTACCTCAAATTACCTCAAATTTTCAACAATATCCCCCTTTGTCATTGATGGCAACACCTCTAATGCAAATCACCACAATCACTGTAAAAACCAACTTTGAGAATCAAAGCTGCTCCCCCTGACTCAATAATCTCTATGGAGGCTGCTCCCCCTAACTCAATACTCTCTTTGGAGGCTACTCCCCCTAACTCAATACTCTCTTTGGAGGCTGCTCCCCCTAACTCAATGCTCTCCCCCTTACTCAAATCTCTCCCCCTTTAACATCAATGGCAAAAGGGACACCTATGGGGCTAAAAGATATGACTCTTAAGCTTAGCCCCCTCACCCCATTCTATCTTGAGGTGATTAATTTTGGGGTAGGAATAATTTTACTCCCATATCACTTTGTTTCTTTCCTATATGAACTTCCTTACATGTTTTTCTGATATCCTTCTCTTGATGAATTACTTGATTTTCTTGTCTAGAACCTGTTTGACCTTCTTGCCTTGAACCTGTTTGGAATTGAGTCCTACACCATTTTGCAACATGCCCAAAGTTATTACAATTGAAACACTTGATATTGTAGCCTTTGGAAGGTTCCCATGTCTTGAATTCATTCTTAAAATAATTTCCATATCCATTCCTTTCCTGAACCCTGTATTGTGAAGCTCTGTTTTCATGACCATTATGACTTATGAATTGTGTAGCTCTAAAACCAAAACCATGTTGCTCATTTCCTTTGCATTGAAAAGCTTTATGACCAATCCTGTTACATGAGAAGCAATGTTCCTGAAAACCATACCTTCTTCCTTTGAAGTTTCTTCTAGGAAAATAAAAGTTCTTTGATCCATAGACCCTGCAATGTATAGCCCTGTATCCAAATCCATTACAAGAAAAACAATGTCCTTGAAAATCCCTTTGTTCATGCCTTGGTTCTTCATATATTTATTGACCATTATCCTTATGATCATTTTTAACTTGTGTATTGCATCGTTGAACCTTATTTGTAGTATCTAAAACTTATTCCTTAGTTTCTTCCTTGCTTTTCTCTTCAAGAATTTATTTTCCTTTTGAACTTGATTCACCTATCTCAAAACAAGAACCATACTGAATATTTGGAGCCATTGGAACTTTGTAACTTTCCTCACAAATCTTAGGTGCTTCCTTGCTTTCATATTTTAGCACTTCCTTTCCTTTTGAGTGTGATTCCCCAAACCTGAAATATGAGACCTTTGGTGCTTTGGAAACTTCCTCTTCTTTCTCTTTATTTATGTCAAGTAGCAAATTGGCATCCATCTCTATAGCCTTTGAAATGCAATTTTCCTTCTTAGTGAAAATATCTTGACCTTTTGAGTCATGTGATAGGTCAAAATTCTCACGTATGGAACATATTAATTCTTTTAGATTCTCCTTAACCTCTTGTAGTTGCTCATGGATATCATTAAAGTATTCCTTTAGATCAGCCGAGACATCTGTCTTTCTTACAATATCCTCTTGTATAACTTATTCTGTTTGGAGTGAATGTTCTTCTTCTACTTCTCTTATCCCATAGAAAAACCCTTTTTCATCTTCACTGTCACTAAGATCATTATAATCTTCTATAGCAAACAAACCCTCAAGATTTCTTTGACCATGCATGTTTACTTGATGTGTCATATCATCTTCACTATCACTGAAACAATTGCAATATCCTGATCCACGATCTCTTTGACCACACACAAAGCATTGTTCTCTTTTACCTTCTATTCCTAGAAATAAATATTCTTTCTTTTCATCATCCGAGTTGTCTCTATCACTATGATCTGAGCTATCACTTGCTTCTACAATGTAGTAAGATTTCTTTGCCTTACAAAATTTTTTCTTCTTCTCATACCTATTTTGCTTGAATCTTTCATCTTTGTCATGCTTATGCTTTCCATCTTCTTTTCTTTTGTGACCCTGTTTTTCATCATCACTATTTTCTTTATGTGGATACTTGTATGCATAGTGACCAAGATCACCACACTTGTAGCATCTAAATTTCCTTATATCCCTGAAATTCCTTGAGTCCTTATTCCTTTTGATGAAGTTAGCTTCCTCATCATTATATGGAACTCTACTTGTTTTTGAAACTTTCTCTTTATATTTTTTTGAAGCCTTGAATGCAATCTCTTTTATTGGAACCTGATGCTTACTTACCCTCATCTCATAAGTTATGAGAGTACCTTGCAATTCTTCCATTGTTAGCTTGTTGATATCCATTGTCTCTTCTATTGCTAAAACCTTAGAATCATATTTCATGGGAAGTGATCTCAAAATTTTTTGAGTAACTTTTGATTCTTTCATCTCAAAACCTAGGCCTCTCATGGTGTTAGTGATTTCATCAACTCGAAGTAAAAACTTTGCAATATCTTCAGAATATTCCATTTTCAATTCCTCAAATATTTTTCTATGAGTTTGTAGTTTTGCCAAATTTACCTTGAAATCTTCTTCATACGTATTCCGTAACTTGGTCCACATTTCATTAGCTGAAGTACATACCATGACTTTTTCAAAATCTATCTCACGAATCCCACTCAAAATACAATTCATTGCTCTTGCATTGATCTCAACGAATTTCTTGATAGTCTTATATACCTCGGGATCACCTTCAACCCTATACTCTTTTTTAACCATTTGCCATACCTCATATCTTTGTGATATCAAGTAGTTCTTCATCCTCATGCTCCAAAAAGCATAATTGTTACCATCAAACAATTAAGCCTTATTTGTAGATGATCCATTCTGTGAAGCCATCTGTGTTCTTATAGAATCTGCCCTTAAGATGTTAGCCTTTTTGAAGTAACCCGCTCTGATACCAATTGAAGAAAACAAGCTTATAATGAGAGGGGAGGTGAATAGTATAAGAACACTTTTTACTTTCTTTCCAAACCAATATCAATTAATGTCCTTAATTGCAATAACCAAATATATCAATGTGCATTAATAACTCAGATAGAAATAGTAAGCAAGAACACAAGTCACCATACACAATTGAGACACAATATTTAACGTGGTTCCTCCAATGTGGGGTACTCCACAAGATAATATCCTTATAATATTTCATACAAAAATAAGGATCCTTATCCAATATAATGATTTCTTTGATCTGCTCAAAGCTAGGTAATAACAAGTTCACACAGAACTTGTCCAAATCTGAATAACAAGCTCACACAAAACTTGTCCAAAGCTAAATAAAAAGCTCACATAGAACTTGTCCAAATATAAATAACAAGCTCACACAGAACTTGTCCAAAAATGAATAACAAGCTCACATAGAACTTGTCCAAATCTGCTCTAGCAAGCTCACCAAGAACTTGCCCAAAACTGCTCCAACAAGCTCACTAAGAACTTGTCCAAATCTGCTCTAGCAAGCTCACCAAGAACTTGCCCAAAAATGCTCCAAAAAGCTCACTAAGAACTTGTCCAAATATGTCCCAAATCTATCCATAAATCTATCCCAAAAATTTCCACAAAGCTTTCTCAAAACTATCCGCAAATGCCTTCTCAAAGGCTCAATCAATTGTTGGGACTGAAAAATAAGGCACACTTTTTTTACAAGTTATCTTACAATATATAAGCATCAAAATTAGGAGGGATATATGACAAGTGTCATAAGCTCCACTCCAAGTGTCTTTTAGAAGACACCACTCCAACTCAAACTAAAGACAGGGACAAGTGGCAGAAGACAAATGTCAACCTGTCAATTATAGGCATAGTGCACATTATAACAATAATAATATTCTAACATCAATCATGCTTAAGTAGCACTCAAATCTCAAACACAAATCTATCAAGGCAAAGCCCAAATATGAACTCAAAAATAAATGGTAATGTACTCTTCAATGGATGACAACAATGATCCACAATGATCTCAACTCAACTCAACTCAAATCAACTCATAGAAGCATAAAGAGAATTGTTAGAGACTCAATATGTTCTAGGCTCAATATCAACTCAACTCAACTTAAATCATAGAAGCATAAAGAGAATTGTTAGAGACTCAATATGTTCTAGGCTCAATCTCAAATCAACTCAACTCAAGTCAACTCATAGAAGCATAAAGAGAATTGTTAGAGACTCAATATGTTCTAATATCAATCTCAACTCAACTCAAATCAGAATAATGGAATATTTTTTTTCATAGGACTTGAACAATCACTTCACACATCACTTGACTAGGCTTATTCAAGTCAACTCAACCCAAGTCTTATAGAACCATAAAGAGAATTGTTGGATACTCAATATTTTCTTAAACTCAATCTCATCTAATCACCACAAGGGAAAATTCTTCCTCACACAACCCTAGTCCAAGTATGTATCAATCAACTCAAATGTTTCCAAAAATTCTCAATTACAAATCTCACATAACAATGATACTCATATTATTTTATAACTCATGTTATTTCACAACCAATGGGCTTCAACAACTATGATTATAAAACAAGATTTAAACACAACTCTCAATTCAGAAAACCTTGAAGCATTCAATCAACCACTTTTGAAAAGAAAACCACAAATAATCCTTTTCCCTCCAATGATATTTCATAAATCAACCACCATAAACAATCAATAGGAGAATGTGCCCATACCTTTTATGAATATGAAGAAATCCCTTTGGAAAATCTGCCACACTCAACACACTTTGAAAAGAATAAAATAACCTTCACTTGAACCCTTTTACAAAAACTTAAATATCACTTTATGTACACCTTATTTCTCCTTCTAAACAAAATAATAAAATAGCCCTCGAAATAAGCTTTCCAATGATATATAATATGATATAATTCTAAAAGAAAAATCACTAGACTTCTTTCTTTTTCACAACATGCACCACAAACCTTATCTCTCCTAGGGCAACCTTAGAAAAATAAAATATTTAGAAAAATTAATAACTTACTTTTAACCTCAGCAGGATTTGATCCCTTGTCGCTGCCCCTGCACCACTCAAACCGTGATGCCAACAACCATGTGAGCCAACCACTCACATAGAAACCAAGAGCGCAATACCTCCTTCTTGCTTCCTTCGAACCTGCCCTCAAAAACCATGTGTGCAAAAGGTTCTCCCTTTTTACCTTGCAAAAACTAACACTGAAGGGATTCAAACTTTGGATTTGCTGGCGCTTAAACACCTTACGCACCTTTCTCTTGCCTCTAGGCCACAAGCACCTATGGTGATAGGTAAGGAACCTCCCTTACCTTTGTCCCCTCTTCTCTTCACTGTTTTTCGAACGAATACGAAACTTCTGCTCCCTTAGCGCTTCGAATGAATTATATTCATCGAGGACTTAGGGAAAATAAAAATTTTAGTGGCATATTTATATATGCCCACATTTTTCTTTTGACGTCGGCTATGCCTTAATATTATTTGCCTCCTCCTTTTTAACATCGACAATATTAAAATATTAATTTTAATTTTAATTTTAAAGGATTAAAATTTAAACTTAAATATTTTAAATTAATTATCTCCTTCACTGGGGCACCTTTTTTGACAAAATGAAAAACCAACCTAGGTTTTAAGAAAAATCCATTTCAACTCTACCATCCATGGTTTTAAATAAAACATTTTATTTTGCCTACCTTGGTTTTCACAAAAACCCTATAAATAGCCATGCTTTCCAAAATATCATAAATACTTATTTATGAAATATTTTGGCCACAAAAACTCAATGTGATCCATGTGACATCAATGACAACATAAAATGCCTCAAATTACCTCATATTTCCAATAGCTCGATCAAAGCAAATCCTCCATGATGATGAGTCCCTTAGCAATTCCCTGAATGACCTACAAGGACTCATAATAGGTCATCAGGATTTCCTCCCCAAGTCACTGAAGAGGGGACATTACATTCATGAGGATATAAGTGTTGGTGGGAATGAAAAAGCGAGAGGACCATTAAAGAAAGAACAAAGAGTCTACGAGGAAACTCAAAGGGACATCAATTTGGGAAACTAAAAATAAATATCACAAGTGTTAACAAGATGTGGGATAATCCCATAAAGCAAAACAAAATATGTTGATGAAAACAATATCTTCAAATATTGAGGGTATAAACAAAAGAGTTATTAGGGAAGTAATAGGTGGTTATAGTATTGAGTTCATTTTAATTCAAAAAACATAAATGAATAGTAAGGAATTTTAGTATGCATTCAAATGGAAAATTATCTAGCAACATTTGCTATTGGAACTTCATGAAGTATTCTAACATGGGACAATTAAAAATGTTATGTATAATTGTTAGAAGCAAAAAGTAATCTGATTATGGTACTTTTTGGTAGGAAGAAGGACAATAACTAAGTTGGAGTCATAAATGTATGTGCTTCCTTTGTGATAGATGTTGGAAGGACCTTCGTTTATTTATATCAAGTTCAATTATTCATAACTGTGATCTAATGGATTCTTGGGGGGACTTAACCACATTTTTATTTCCTTCAACAAGAAGGTTGATACTTTTAGATGGTGTAAATGAATGGGTATTTTGATTCTTTTATTAATTTGACTAACTTTTGAAATGTTATTCCTTTGAGATTTTGTATCGTGGATAATGTATATTAGGCAAATTCATATAAGAAAATAACTAGATAGGTTTTTTTTATAAAACATATGGTTGCAAATAAAGTATACAATCTCTTCAAACATTTTATTGTGATTAGGATTAGATCAGAAACGCATACCTTAAAATATGTACACTCAATAACGCTTGTCAAAAGTTATTCTATTTTAGTCCATATGGCTCTAAGATCCTAATTTCTTTTAAATGATCTAAGGTGGAATGAAGTAAGGTTTAAAGGATCATGTATGTATAGGTTTTTAAAAAAAAAAAGAGGAAAATGAAGGTTTAGAATGTTAAGTAACATATTTAAAATATAAGAGGAAACCAACTCCAAGCTCAAGAATTTACAAGAGATAGTGGAAATCAACAAAATGAATTTAGATATTTCAAAGAAAATAATTACTTTCTAATTATCACAAAGTAGTATAAAAGGAATAGTCATATTGGGCTCAAAATTCTAGAAATAAATGGACAAAAATATTCATGCTGTTGGCAAAATAGATTTATCTTTTCATCGAATCAAAATATTTCCAAAGCAAATGTGGATGTATCAAAATATTTTAAAAGCTAAAAAATATTAGGAGGATTAGGGTAAGCTTTTGCAAAATATTATTTTAGATATCATAGAAAGAGAGAACACAATATTGATGAGAAATATCTCTATGGATGAGCTATAAAAGATAATTTTCTCTTTCAACCCTATTAAGTCACCTAGCTCTTCCTACAATTTTCTTTAAAAAAATGGAATTTGTTGAAGAGAAATATGTTGAATACGATTGAAGAGTCTAGATAAAAATAATATATAATAAGTGAGATCAATACTACATTTATTACATTGGTTTCCAAGAAATAAAAGAGAAAACATGTTGATATTTTTTACCCTATAAGATTTTGTAATATGATTTATAAGATAATTTTAAAAATTGTGGAAAATACATTGAAAACAATTCTGGATTATATTATTTTGGAGGAACAACATGGTTTTTTTCATAGTAAATAGATTATTGACGTTGTCATATTTAAACAAGAAAACATACATTCTCTTCATTATAGGAAAAACTAGCTATGCTTGTAAAACTAGATACGAGAAAAGTGTATTCTATAGTTTGCTGGATTTTTTACATAATATTCTCTAAAAATTTGGTTTTGATTAATTTTGGTGTGAATGGATTATATGTCATTATGAACTCTAAAATATTATATTTTTATTAATGAATCCTTTTTGGATACATTGAATCATCCCTTGAACTCCACCAAGGTGACTCATTGTGTCATTATCTCTCCATTGTTCTTGCTACAAAATTGGGGAAAGATTTCTCAAAGTAAAAATAAAAGGAAAAAACCAAGGATTTTAGGTTTCAAAAAATGGCCCCTTAAAATCTCATCTCTAATTTATTGATGATATTTTTTTTAGGTCATCTTTTAGACAACAAGGCTATAAATTTTGAATCAATGTTTTCATGTTATGATAAAGATGTTGGAAAAATGGTTAATACTCAAAAATATAGAATATTTTTGATTATTACTACCCTATATTTTTAACAAAGTATTGAGAATACTTTAGCATTTGAAGTTAGATAATTGTCATCAACACACCCATGTATTCCTTTGATAAAAATAGGATATTTGAGACATAGTTTTGGATAGAATGAAATTATGTTCAATAGGTTGGAAAGATACATTCTCAACCATGGATAGAAGGCTAAAAATAACATCAAGAATACATTATGATCTACCTCTATAAATGTGATATCACTTTCAATATTGTGAGAAGGGTTAGCATATAAATTTAGAAAAATTTCAAAGAGATTTTATTTGCAAAGAATGTGAGGAAAAATTTAGGTTTTATATTTGTAAGTGGGTCAATGTTTACAAAGGAAATAATATTACATGGCATGCTTGGAAATTATAGACTTATGATTTTAGAATTAGGGATGATGGAATTCACAATGCTTTCTAGAAATGAATAGAAGAAAAATATATACTCAAATATTATATAGAAAGCAAAAGAGAAAAAAAATAGATTGGGGCACCTATAGGCACCATAAAGATCACTATGCATAGGCAATATTGCACAACACTTTGATAATAAACAATCAATGCGAGGGAGGTATTTATAGTAATACCAAAAACCCTAATTACATTATAGAGTTTAACCTAAGCTGACATAATAAGGGGACTTTAGGTTAATCACAAATAATTTATAGGTTTAACCATAACAAGGTTAGCTAAGGCCCAATGTGATTACATAATAAAATATTATAAAATAATAAATACATTACGCAAATAAATTCCCTTAGGCATATCTAATACATCACACAATGTTAGCCTTTGGCTATGAAGCAAATTATAATTTCAACACCCCCTCATAATCTACACTAAGGGGTAATAGAGAGAAGACATTAGTGACAATAAAATATTTCCCACATAAGGGATACTCTAGTGGGCCTCTACACTTGAGGTAGATATATTACATCACCTAACTTCAAGGACTCAACATCAACCCTTTGCAACTTCAACAAGCAATTCTTTGTTGGATGACTTATCCTAGACACTAGTTCTTAGTTTTATTAGATTTGAATTTATTTGGATGGACCTATGTTTGAGGAGCTCCACCACCATAATTCTGCATTGCAACCTAAAAATGAATTAGGAGAGAAAATAAATAGTGAAGAGTAAGATTCTTCTAAGATTCCAAAAACATAAAAACCATATGAACCATGAGGTTCAACATATGAAAGGAATAGAAGATATAAAATCTTAATAATTTCTACATCATCTTTCTTTTTGCCTCTAGAAGATGTAATATCTTCTTTCAAAGCCTTGAATATGGCAATATAGTCATCAATGTTATCGAACTCAACTATCTTAAGAGAAGAAAGCTCTAATTTCAAGTGACTTCAATAGTATTAACCATTCCAAAAATTTTATGTAGCTTTGACCATACCTTGATTGGGTCATTATCTTTGATATGGAAAAGGAACTGTAGTTCAATCAACAAGGAAAATAAACCTAGACCCTCCTATGCCTTTTAGTGCCAATATTTATCATTAATAAAAATCACTTTATCCTCCTAAAACATGTGCCATGACTTCTTACTTGATAACAAGCCAATCATCTGAGTTGACAAAATACTATAGCAGATTTGTGAACTAATACCACCAATATGTAGAGCTCCAAAATTTATGGGATTTGAAAAATGGGGCCTCGAAATGCTTTCGTATGCAAAATCTATGGCTTCTAAAATATTTTCCCTAATGGACACCAAAAAAATAATAATTAAATCCCTAAACCTTAGTGTATAAGCATCGAATCGTTCACTACCACTTGACATAGAATGATTCATTAGTGTTCTCCACTTATATTCTTCCACCATAGCATCCCTATTCTAATTGGATTGTGATCAGTGATGCTTATCAACATAAATATAAAAAATAGTTGTGAGGCAACCAAAGATGCCAAGTCAAGTGCCATGTTAGCCTCAAAGATTGCACAATGATCCTTTTTCAAAAAAGCACTCATAAGGTTTGAATTGTTGATGTTTTTTTCCAAAGAACATTATTCTAGCCAATGTTTCTTGATTGCACTTACGACGAAAATAGTTTTTTCAAGCAATGATCCTTTGATGCCAAGAGAGAGACCAAAAAATATCCCACATGGATTCAAACCAAGGTCTAAAGAGGTATTACTATCCTAACAACTATACAATTTTCAATAAAACAATGCCACTAAGATGGCTAAAAAATCCCATGGTTCCATGAAGCTTTGTGAGTGCAGTGCCAACTTAGAGAACCTTATCTTCTATGCATGTATTGAATTTCTATCCCTAAATTTTTAAAATAAAAATATGATAGGTTCAAACACATGATCCCTCCTACTAAAATCATTAACTCCTCATTACATAACCAATATATCAAATACCACTAACTATTTCCTTTCTTTGAATGCCTTGATATCAAAGCTACACTATGTTGTTGACCTTGAGAATGTACAACAAGAGTATGCATATAAAAATAGAGATGCATGCACCAATGTTCCTTTAAAATTAAAAAATATTTTACACTAAAAGAGAATCAACCAATGAATTTAAAAAAAAGGATAGATAAAAGAGGTTACCTTACAAATTTTATAGAAACAATTTTTTTGAAGGAACGTGCAATAATTTGGAATAGATTTTTCTCTTGTATTTTTATTTTATAGAAAATACTTTGTCCTAAAACCTAAAAAAAAGAATCATAGGCACCAAGTTAGCTTTCTATGTGACCAAGATATGTTGCTCCATACTTTATTTGATACCACGTTGGAATTCACAATGCTTTCTAGAAAAGAAAGAAAGCAAAACATACTCTCAAATATGATAGAGAAAATGAAAGAGAGACAAAATAGATTGGGGCATTCATATGCACCATAAATAATCACTACGTGTAAGTAATTTTCCATAATACTCCAATAAGAAATGAGGAGTGTAAGGGGGGTATTTATAACAATTCTAAGAAACTATAATTACATCATAGAGTTTAAGCTATGCTGACATAATAAGTGGGATTTAGGTTAATTATAAAAAATAAATAGGTTTTAACCACAACAAGGTTAACCAAGTCCCAATGGGCTTACATAAAATAATAAATACATTGCATAATGAAATTATCTTAGGCCTATGCAATAAATTGCATAATGTCGACCTTTAGCCATGAAATATATTATAATTTCAATGAATATAGGTTGCATGTTACTAAAATATTAAAGAAAGAGTTGGGTAAAAACATTAATTTAAAAATAAATAGATTTTTTTTTTTTGGTAGATAAGATACTATAGAATTAATATCGGGTTTTACAGGTTGACCCAAAACCTTTTACAAACTGTTGATGAACATATCCTTACTAAGGATCCTATATATGTAAAATCTACATGCCGCCAAAGCCATTACATCCGGTAAGGCACATAGCCTGTTATCAAAAAGAAACTTCCCATACAACATTTTGGGTATACCCCGAGAAAACACACATGCATCATAATTACAAAAAATAAATAGACACAGATCCCTTCCTTGAGATAATGGAGAAACAAAAAGCTATAGACACACATAGCAGAGTATTGAAAAAAACTCCCACAAGCTCTGTATTGACAATTACTCTTAATAATTATTTGGTAATTGTTTTCTTCCATATATGACATGCTTTGGTACCACATACTATCTTGGCCAATCAGCCTTGGAGAAGTGAACCTACTGGCTAGATTTATGGTGGTGGCTATCTGGTGGTCCATGTGGCTTTGGTTTGAAGTCTTATATTGCCATTTCTTTCCTTCCCTGTGATTATCAACCAACCTCAAATTACTAAGATGACTAGGAGCCATGTTATCTGACATGTGACTGTCCCCATTAGTCTTTGTGGTATTTCCAAGTAGCATCCACGAAGACTAACAACTCAGATAATTTTTATTGTGAGTCCAATTCAAAAAAGAGACGAGAATACTCCTAGCCTTCGAACTTACAGTGCCTTCCCTGTTGGTAAATTTGACTATCATTCTTGGCATTCTTGTTGAATAATCTCCTCTACTTCACTCAGGACACCATGTTCCCATTTGAAAAGTCCGTCACCATCGACACCCAAATTGCCCAACTTATCAACAATTTTGTTAGCTTCCCGAAAGACATGTTGGGATTTTCTGTCCTGTCTTCCCTGGAAAAGGATCCTAGCCTCTTCAACAATTGTTTTAATCCTCCAAGGAGGTGTTTTCCAATTATTGAGGAGATTTATAACATGCATAGAGTCTCCTTCTATGATCAAATTGCCTTCTAAGTATTGAGTCATTTGAAGGCCTCTCCACATAGCTCTAGCTTCAGCTTCGTTGTTCGTCCTTGTTTCCAAATATTCAAAAAATGCAAGCATCATATTCCCATTATGATATCACACAATGCCACCAGTGCCTGCTCTTCCAGGATTGTACTTAGCTGCTCCATCAAAATTAAGCTTAAACCAACCTGTAGGAGGTGGAGACCACTTAAAATTGGCTCTGGGTTGACTACCCTAGGCACAGACTCATCTAACAAGGTTAAGATTAAATATTGAGCAATCGTGGTCTCTTGTAGATGAGGTTTACAACTATCAAAAGGGATAAGGTTCACATTCTCATTGGAAAAGGATAGGATCCTAGCAATGATAGTTTGATGATCATGGATAGACTCATTAAAGACTATGGTTCCTTTATAACCACACTTGCCAAAGATAGTGATTGAGACAAATTTTACGCATGTATCTAAGTATTTGGATTGAAAAGGGTCAAGGCCACTGGATGAAAAAATTAAGTACGATTGCTGGTTTAACCCATGAAATATTGGAGGCCTGAAAAACCCCACTTAGGATAGTCAAGGAAAAGGGCACTCAAGGAAAATGTGATAAATGGTCTCCCAATTAGCCCTGCATAGATAACAATGATTAGTGATACAAATACCTTTACACATCATATTATCAATGGTTAAAATTCTTCCTTGGATAACCAGCCATGAAAAGACTACAATTTTTGGAATTAAATTTTTTATCCAAACTAAGTCTTTTTGGAGGACAAAATCCTCGTCATCAAGTAGAAGCTTGTAAGCTGATTTAACAGTGAACTACCCATTTTTCATAGGAGCCCAGGTCACTTGATCTTCCTTGGGTATCATGGGGATAAAATGTTGCCCAAGAATGTTACAAAGATCATTTGATTCTGCTTGAAATCCCTGAATTCTTATTTGTTTCCACTTCATTCTACCTCTATCCTCAACCATATAATCAGAGACTTTTCTACCTATGAGTTATTTTGTGATATCTCAGATTCAGGCTAAGTTAGGATATTGCATAAGTGGTTTGTCCTTAGCCCACCTATCATTCCAAAAATTTATCCTCTCACCATTGCCTAAAACCCATATTAAACCTTTTTTGATGATTTCCTTACAATTAAGAATTGCTTTCCAAAAAGTAGAACCTCTGATTGGAACTGAGTCACTTAGAAATTCCATATTTTGAAGATACTTTCATTTGATGATAACTGTCCATTCATTTTCTTCACCAAAAATGAGATGCCACGCTTGCTTAGCTAGTAAAGCTAAACTTATATGAGCAATTCTCCTCAGACCTAAGCCCCCCTTTTTCCCTGGGTCTGCACACTTTGGTCCATCCTACAAGGTGTATCCTTTTTTTCTCCTCTGATCCAGTCCATAAAAATTCTTTTTGGAGTTTCTCAATTTTTTGGAAAACCTTCACAAGGGCTTTGAAAATAGAGAGGAAATAGACTGGAATGCTCTGAAGAGAGGCCTTAGTGAGGATCAACTTTCCTGCTTGAGATAGAAGATGACCTTTCCATATAGCAAGTTTTTTTTGAATTCTTTCAATAACCCTATCCCACATTGACTCTCTCGGAGAACCAATGAAAAGAGAGAGACCAGATACGAGGTGGGGAGGTTTGCTATATCACACCCTAAAATTTCTACAATCCTTCCTTAGCTCTGAATGGGGGTGTTCAAGAAATATAACTTGCTTTTACTGAAATTAACTTTCTGACCAGCAGTGTCCTCATAGAGTTGCAATATGTATTTAATTATTTTGGCCTCAACCACCGATGCCTTAGTCAATATAAGGGTATCATCGAAGAATTGTTGGTGAGAAATAGCCCTAGTGAGAGATGTTGCCTTGATAACTGATATTAGTCTTGAACTACAAGCATTTTTGATGGTTCTACCTAAAGCTTCTGCCACAATGATGAATAACATGGGGTTGATAGGGTCCCCTTGCCTAATTCCTCTATGACTTTGAAAGTAACCAATAGTTGTTCCATTAACTAGAATTGCGAACCATGCTTTAAAAATACATTCTTTGATCAAATTAACCCATTGGTGGTGAAAACCAAACTTAAGGAGGACAACAATTAGAAAGTCCCAATTTAGCCTGTCAAATGCTTTGTTCATATCAAGCTTGAGGGCAAAAACAGACATGTTAGTCTTATGAGCAGAGTGCAGAGCTTCATGAACTATGATAAATCCATCCAAGATTGACCTGCCTTGGACAAAGCTTTCCCAGCATGGATCTATGATGCAGGGCATAATATATCTCATTCTATTTGCAATGGCTTTAGTTAGGATCTTGTAAGAAATATTACACAGACTGATTGGCCTAAAGTTAGCCATAGTTTCAGGGGTTTGCTTCTTAGGAATTAGAGAAATAAAAGTAGAGTTGATACCTTTTGGGATATGATTGCTTGCTTGGAATTCTATAATAGCAGAAATTACATCCTCACATACGATGTCCCAAAAAGCTTGATAGAAACGAGGGGGAAATCCATCGGGTCTCGAGGCTTTGTCTGGCTCCATGCTAAACAAGGCTTCCTTAATTTCCTCATCAGAAAAGGGAGCTAGAAGCTTAAGGTTTATATCCTCATTTATTATGCTAGGAATGGATTGCAAGAGAATATCTTTGGTGTCCTCATTGCACTATGATTCCTGACCAAGGATAGAATTCAAATAAGTTACTACCTCCTTTCTGATTTTTGTTAAGTCTTGAGTAATAGAACCATCTGCTTTTTTAAAAAAATTATCTTGTTATTGTTTCTATTTCTAAGCGTGGTGACATGAAAAAAATTGGAATTTGAATCTCAATATTTCAACCAAAGAGCCCTTGATTTTTACCTCCAATAGATTTCCTCACAGGCCAAAATGTTATGAAACAAAGTTTTAATAGATTTTATTAATGCAATAAAATTATTAAGAAAACAAGCCCTACCTAAGGGCTTAATAACATGGTACTTCATGTCAAAGAATTTGCACTTGATCAAGAAATATAGTAGGTGGTTAGGGAAGGAGAAATCTACAAATTTTTAGTTTGATGCTTGGTGGAAGACATATCCTCTTATTTTAAATTTAAAATAGAAACAAATCATTTAGATATGTTTAGATTACATAGGTTTAAAGGTAAAAAATTATATCGATGTCAACAACAATTCTACATCATCAATTCCTATTAGCAACTTATTTGATGGAAAGAAACTAACACAAATAACATGAGTTTTAAATTATCCTCCAAGATTTCTATTTGGCTATTTTCAAGTAGAAGGATGTATTTTCTCAAGTTTTTTTTTTTTGAATTTACATGGTGGAATGGATAGCTGCCACGAATCCGGGCAGACTGTTCAGATTTTATGGCCACCATAATATTATGCGCTATCCACACCGAAAGTTGCCACACAGATATTTGCACAGTCCACCCCTATAACAACCATGCCACAATCATTTTAAACCTTTTACACCACTGAAAGCACCAAGAAATGGATAAGCGTTTAGTCCGACGAGGCCCAAGATTTGAACCTTGGACCTCTGCCTCCTTTACGGGGTTTGGTTTAATCAATTGGTCTACACCTCAGACCTATTTTATTAAGTTGAGATATAGACTTTGGAGCAATTAAAATATCTTATCTACAAAATATTTATCTTAGAAGAACATTTGGTCATCCTTAAGGCCTCAACATTTCCTTTCTTAGTAATCCAAAAAAAAAAGGTCCCCGAGAATATTTTGGAACATGCAATAATTTGGAATAGATTTTCCTTTTGTATTTTTATTTTATAGAAAATACTTATGAATGTTTGAGAAATAATTTTTCCTAAAACTTGAAAAAAGAATCATAGGCATCAAGTTAGCTTTCTATGTAACCAAGAGATGTTGCTCTATACTTGCTTTGATACCATGTTGGAATTCACAATGCTTTCTATAAAAGAACAAAAGGAAAACATACTCTCAAATATGATATAGAAAATGAAAGAGAGACAAAATATATTGGGACACCCATAGGCACCATAAATAATCACTATCCGTAAGTAATTTTCAACAATACTCCGATAAGAAATGAGGAGTGTAGGGGGTATTTATAACAATTCCAAAAAACTATAATTACATCATAGAGTTTAACATATGATGATATAATAAGTGGTATTTATGTTAATTACAAACAATAAATAAGGTTTAATCATAACACGGTTAACCAAGGCCCAATGGGCTTACATAAAATAATAAATACATTAAATAATAAAATTCTCTTAGGCCTATCTAATAAATTGCATAATGTTGTCCTTTAGCCATGAACCATATTATAATTTCAATGAAATATATGTTGTATATTACTCACAGATCAAAGAAATATTTAGGTAAAAACATTACTTCAAAAATAAATAGATTTTACTAATGCAATAAATTAAAAAAAAAAACAAGCCCTACCTAAGGGCTTAATAACATGGTACTTCATGTCAAAGAATTTGCAATTGATCAAGAAATATAGTAGGTGGTTAGGGAAGGAGGAATCTATAAATTTTTGGTTTGATGCTTTGTGGAAGACTTATCCTCTTATTCTAAATTTAAAATAAAACAAGTCATTTATATATGTTTAGATTACATAGGTTTAAAGGTGAAAAATTATATCAATGTCAACAATAATTCTACACCATCAATTTCTATTAGCAACTTATTTGATGGAAACTAACACAAATAACATGAGTTTTAAATTATCTTCCAAGATTTCTATTTGCCTATTTTCAAATAGAAGGATGCATTTGCTCAAGTTGAGACATAAGACTTTGGAGCAATTAAAATTTCCTATCTACAAAATATTTCTCTTAGAAGAACATTTGGTCATCCTTAAGGTCTCAAAATTTCCTTGCGTAGCAATCCAAAAAAAATCTTATAAGAGTGATTTTTCAAAGGAGATGATATCATAAAAAGTTTAGGTATGCCTAATGTAATAAGGATCTAGAAACATTAAATTATTTACTTCTTTATTGTCCTTTTGATTATACCATATGGAATCATATTTTTTTTAAAAGGCAATATATTCAATAGCTCCATCAACATTGAAAGAGTTGATAAAATATTAGATAAATTATTTTAAAGATAAAGCATATATATTCTATGGATGATTGCTCTTGCCATTATGCTAAAAGTGTAAATCTGATTAGGGCCAAGGATGACATTGTATAATGTAATATTGGATAGACCTAAAGGTATTTTATCATACAATGTATTGAATTTATTGTAACAGTTTATTATGTAATCCCTATGGGGGTAGTTAACCTTGTTATCGTTAAATCCACACTATAATATGTAATTAACCTTAATCCCTTTTGTTATGTTAGCTTAGGTTAAACTCATTTATGTAATTACAATTTTAGCATTGGTATAAATACCCCCTCCATTTCTCATTTAACTATCAAAGTTTTGTGTATTTATAGATAATATAATGATTATTTATGGTGCCTATGATACCCACACACACTCTCTCTCTTGTCCTTCATTACTCTTTATGTATAAGATTTGAGTGGATGAATTACTTCTATTTATTTCTAGAAAATATTGTGAATTATAGCATGGTAGTATAGTGGGTATGGAGCAACATAGGTTGGTCTATAGGAACACTACTCAGAGCCTATGATCCTTCCTCTAATTTTTACAATGAATTACTCCTAAAAATTTCATAAGAAAACTCTACATTGTTGGAATATATTACATCATTTGGTACATGCTAATCTACCACCTTGGCTACATATTTAGAGT
Organism: Wollemia nobilis; assembly: GCA_028583015.1. Lineage (NCBI taxonomy): Eukaryota > Viridiplantae > Streptophyta > Pinopsida > Araucariales > Araucariaceae > Wollemia > Wollemia nobilis. The sequence continues at coordinate 3,855,081 of JAQPPZ010001340.1, forward strand.
AGGAAAGTATTTAATTTATGCAATGTAATAAATGCACAAGTGTGCAAAGTATTTTGGCAATGTAAATGTGCATAGTTATCCACATGCACATGTGTCATAGAATAGGAAGATGAAGAGTCATAGGAAGAGTGAAGGTCAAGAAATATCCAAATGAAGAGTCACATTCCTTTGTATATATATGTATATGAGGGTGTGAAATATATAGCAAGATATAGAGTGACTGGTCATACACAATCATAATGAAGAGGGATGAAGCATGATGTATTTGAGATCTTTATTCAATAAAGATCATATTTTATTGAGCATTTATCAGTGGAATTTATATGATTCATTTCTAAATTTATTTATGAGTTTTATATGCTTAATAGAATATCATTATCATGTATTTCATATTGCAACTTTATTTTAGATCTTATGGTTACTTTATCTATCTTCAAAAGCTAACGGTGGTATCAGATCCACAACAAGGTTTTGTCTTGCATAGGTTTTTGGTTGCAAAGGATATTTCTACTTGTTAAGGAGAGACCAGTAAAGTTGAATAAATTACCTCTAGAAAATAAAATCAGGGAAGATAGGATTTCTCACTGTGTTGAAGGAAAACCAGTGAAAGCTGAAGATTTACCGATTCCAAGAGCACATTTGGAATAGAAGAATATTTACAGGTCTTGAATATAGACCTTGAAATTGAAGAGATTAAGAGACCCTTGAAGGAGGTCCTATTGAAAAGAGAGAAAAATATTCTAGATTAAGTTTTGGCTAGAGTCTTTCCATAGGGTTGAAGGAAAACTTGTGAAGACTATGACTCAATATATATTTGATTCCACTAGTTTTGGGAATAACTAGTGAAGATTATTGATTTTTTATAGAAATTTGAATATATTTGGTTATTATTTTTTAATTTTTTGTTGTAGAATATTAGTTCTTAAAATTTGATAAGATTCCTACAATAGATAGAGAATAATTTTACCTTCGGTTGCCTGAAAGTGTATGTGTTTTTCTTGTGCGGGGATTAACTCTTTGTTGCAGAAAAGTAGACATTGAATATTAAGGAGATCCAAGAAAAAAAACTCATTGAAGATTAAGGTCTAAGAAAGGTCCCATTGAATATTTAGGATAACCAGAAGGAAGTCCTCATTGAAGATTGCAAACTACAAATTAAAGATTAAAGAGACCCAAACAAGACTTCACATTGAAAAACTTCTAGATTTGGAATATTAAAGATTGAAGATTGAAGACTGAAGATAAAGGAGGACTATAAAAGGTCTTATTGTGGAGTTGGAAAGTAGTAGATTTTGGAGATCCAAGAAAAGAGATATCATTGTAGAATTTCCATAATTGGAAGATTGAAGAAACCAAGGTAAGGTTTCATTAAAGAATTGATTAAGAATATTTGAGTAGCTACAATATTAGAAGACCCAAAAGAAGAGGTCTCAAGAAGATTTTGAAGAAGAAGAAGAAGGCTAGAGAAAGCCTCATTGCATAATTAGAAGACCCAAGAGAAGAGGTCTCAAGAATATTTTGGAGAAGAAGAAGAAGGCTAGAGAAAGCCTCATTGCAGAATTAGAAGACCCAAGAGAAGAGGTCTCAAGAAGATTTTAGAAAAGAAGGCTAAAGAAAGCCTTATTGCAGATTTGAAGCAATGGCTATTGGAGGAGATTTGAAGAAAAGTTCATGTTAGAAGATTGCAAGAAGGAGATGTTCTTTATAAGAGGAAGTTGGGACAATTTTTGTCATCCAAAAACAAGCCCAAGAAAAAGAAAAAGGATTTGGCAAAAAGTTTGCTAAATTTTGAGAAGGTTTTGAAGATCTCAAGACATCCAAATTCTTGAGGAAGAATACAACGAACAAGATCATATTTGAAGTCAAAATTTGACAAGAATCTTGAATAAAGAAGAAATATTAAAGAGGCCATATATTTGAGAGATTTGAGAATATCCACAAAGGTTTTGTAAGCTGATTTATAAAATAGGAATTTGCCGATTTTCAAAGAAGAAGTTGAAAGGTCACATGACAAAAAAATGAAGAAAGCATAGAGTTACGATTTGGAGAATATTTGGAAATATTTTGGAGTAATTTTGGATATCCAATTAAAGGATTTCTTGATAGTAAAAGAGATCAGCAAATTTAAAGATTCATGGACACCAAGAAATCAGATTTTGTAAACAATGATTCAAGAGGTTTGAGCTGTAAATTTGGGTAGCATTGAAAGAGTAAAGCAAGCTACATTTTGAAAGATTCTAAGGACAGATTTGGAAAAGCTTTGAACAACAAAGCACAAGAATATTTTAAAAACACCTAAGAAGAATAATTACTGCAAATTTAGACAACAAAAGAGCAGCATTTGTAGCTTCAAAATCCAGAAGGTGATAGCATACATTTGAGAGAAAATAATAAGGAAAAGGTACAACAAGAAAGTAAAGTTTTGGGTAGCAACTTCAACTGCAAGATAAATATTCTACAAATAGCAAAAGAAGAGGAGTATTGCTGCAAATTCAAGACAACAAGCTATCAAGAAGAAAATCTACAAAAGAGTTCATAAAAGGTGTGCAAAATTGATGCTATAAAAAGTATTATTTTACAAGTTTTGAAAGTAGATATTACAAGTTTTTAAAGCATCATTTTTAGAGCTATTTAAAGCTAGAAAAAAGGAGTTTTAGTATAGCCAATAAAAAAGACACCATTGTCATTATAAAATCTGTAAATTATAACAACAAGAATTAAAGTTTGTAAAGTGCTAAAAGGAGTGATAAGAAAACTAGTATATGCTACTTTTTATATAATAAAAAGGTAGATTTATTCTAAGTTATATTGAGGTAAAATAGTCTTCGAAATGAAGGCTATTTTAAGGTGTCAAAAAACACCAAGAAGAGCATTAAGCTTGTAGAATATGTTGGTGAAGAAAACCACCAAATGGGAGTGGTAATTCACCATCGAGTTGCATAGGTTGAGCACCATAGAAAAGTGTAAAAGTGACAACTTAGTATAGGGGGAAAGTGATGCAGGAGCATCTGAGGGCAGCAAAGCAAACGAGCATCAACCAAACTTTTTATTGTTATTTTTTTCTAAGTGTTGCAAAGAAAAATATGTGTCGTGATATTGCAACACAAAAAGTGTCGTGATATCGTGACCAAAACAACAGATAGGGAAGCAACGGACAGAATGTAGCGATTTCGTGACATGTTGCAAAATCGTGACATGTCGCGAAATCACGACCCAAGGTAGGGAAGCAAAGGCCGAAAGACACAAGGTCATGAAATTGCGACCTAAGGCAGGGAAGCAAAGGCCGAAAGACACAAGGTCATGAAATTGCAACCCAAGGCAGGGAAGCAAAGGTCGGAAGACATAAGGTCGTGAAATCGTGACATGTCACGATTTCACGATATGTCACGAAATTGTGACCCAAGGTAGGGAAGCAAAGGCTGGAAGACACAAGGTCACGAAATCATGACATGTTGCAAAATCACGACCGAAGCAAGGAAGGCAAAGGCATGGAAGACCGAAGGTCATGAAATCGTGACATGTCATGATTTCACGACCAACGCAGGGAGCAAAGGCGTGGAGAACGAAAGGTCATGAAATCATGACATGTCACGATTTCATGACCAAAACTGAAGAACAACAGTGAAATAGAAAAATGTCATGATATCGTGACATGTCGTGATATCACGACCGAAGTGGAAGCGAGAAGACAAGAAGGAAGGAATGTCGTGATATCGCGACATGTCGTGATATCACGACGGGAGCAGGAGAGAGAAAGCATAGAAAGGAAATTGTCACGATATCATGACATGTCACGATATCGTGACCAAACAGAAAAACACGCACTCCAAGCTTTCATAAAGGCATCCCTTCGTGCATGGCAAGTTAGCGGCAGTGAAGTAGTAGTTTTAGAGGAAGATTCCAACAGGCATGTTGGCCACTCACGCAAGATATCTAGAGACACATTTATAGCAACTAACAACAAGTAGCAGATCGAGAAGAAGATTCCGTTGGGTATGGCAGCCAGTCGCGCACCTCACCCAGAGTCTCATCAATGCAACTTTCCAGTATTGTTCCAGGTGGCAATTGCAGATCGTGGGAAGTTTGAAAACACAGAGGATCGAGACCTCGATAAAAACCCATGGATTGTAATGAGAGGGGGTTGGCAAATGGTAGATTGCTGTATATTCTTTGTAAAATTCTTCCTAAGCTATTGGAGAAGAAATTTGGCTCTTGTTATTTTGTTTCCTGTCTTGAATTCTAGATCTGTTCTCCACCAAGTGGTATCAGAGCCAGATGTTCCTGAGTGTGTAACAAATTGCCGAACGTGAGGCAGTTACACTAGGATCTATGGAAGGGCTTGTGATTGGGTGAACAGAATGCCTCCAAGAAGAAACCCTATTGGTGGGAGAGGCATGGCGACAGTGGAAGATGTCCAAGCTTTACAGCGGCAAATGCAAGCCCTGCAAGAAGAAATGCGTAGAAGATTGGAACCAAGAAGAGATGAAGGTAGTGAAGAGGAAGATGACAAAGAAGAAGGCCAGCCTGAAGAAGAAGAAGAAGCAGTAGATCCTGCTCAGGCCAGACTGTACAAAGCCATATCCCAGATTGGGAAGAGGCCGAAGATGGAGGTTTCCATGTATTCTAGGAACCTTGATCCAGAGGAATTGATCGACTGGATCAACGATCTAGAAGAGTACTTTGAGTACGAGGAGGTTGAGGATCCTGATAGGGTCAGATTCACAAAGACCAAACTGAAAGGTCATGCCAGCATTTGGTGGAAGGGAGTGCAGCTGGAGCTAAATAAAAGAGAAAAAGAGAGAATAACAAAATGGGAACGAATGGCAGAAAATCTAAAGAGGTAGTTCATCCCTGGTGATTATGAGCTAGACCTGCTAAAGAAAATGCAAGGGTTGAGGCAATCAAGTAAGTTTGTAAAATAATACACAGAAGAGTTTCATAAGATTATGATCAGAATAGGCCACTCAGAGGCCAACAAGGAGAAGGTAGCCCGTTACATTAATGGGTTACGAGCAAGTATTTAGGAAGAATTAAGTCTGGTCCGGATGACCACCATAGAGGACGCTTACCAATTTGCCCTAAAGGTTGAAGAAAAGCTCAATAGGAGGTTTGAGAACAAGCAAAGAGGAAGAGGTCATGGTGGAAGAACCGATGGAAGGACTAGTGGAAGAAGGAATGAAGATTCTCAGAAGAATGGAGAAGGAAGCAGCAATCAGGAACAAAGGAGAGAAAATACCTATCGTCCTCGTAATCATAATAATGATTACCGAGGGGGAAGGGGTAGATCTGGACGTGGCAAGGGAAGAGGAAGATTTCATGGAACTTGTTTCCAATGTGGAGAAGAGGGACATCACCAATACGAGTGTCCACAGCAACGAGAAAGGAATAATAGGAGGCCGAAAGGAAATGCCAGAGTCATAGTCGCTGATGAAGATGCTGGATCTAAGCATTCTGAAGAAGCTGAGAGAGGAGAAGTAATGATTGTGAGAAGAGTCCTGCTGAATGAAGAGGGGGCCACAGATCAAAGGAAAAGCTTATTCCACACAAGGTGTAAATGCGCGGGTAAGATTTGCAATATTATTATTGACAACGGTAGCACGGATAACCTGGTTTCAGAGGGAATGGTTACAAAGCTACTAGAGAGGAAGAGACACCCGCATCCATATCGGATCGTGTGGTTGTAGAAAGACCATAAGGTTTTTGTCAATGAATAGTGCCTGGTAAAATTTAGTATTGGGAATTACCGTGATGAGGTCCTGTGTGACATTCTGCCCATGGATGCGTGCCATTTGCTATTGGGAAGGCCATGGCAGTTTGACAGGTGTGCGGTTCATGATGGCTATGCCAACACCTATTCCGTAACAAATAATGGAACGCGTTATAAGCTAAAACCCCTAAAGGAGGTGGAAGAAAAGGTCTGTGGCAGTGCCAGAATTTGCTTGGTTGACGGGATAAAATTTTTAGATGATTTAAAACATGAACATATGTGTTATGCATTGATTCCTAGAGTCAGGGATACAGAATGCAAAAATACCCCAACAGAGGTCCTAGATCTGTTGGAGGAATTTCTAGATATTATATCTGATAATGTGCCTGAGGGTTTACCCCCAGTAAGGAAGATCAGTCACCATATCGATTTGGTTCCAGGAACAAGCTTGCCCAATAAAGCTACACATAGAATGACGCCTGTAGAAACTGAAGAGCTAAACAGGCAGGTCCAGGAGTTGCTGGAGAAGGGACTGATTCGGGAAAGCTTAAGTCCATGCATAGTACCTGTAGTTCTAGCACCAAAGAAATATGGAGAGTGGAGAATGTGTACAGACTCTCGAGCCATCAACAAGATCACAATAAAATACAGATTTCCATTGCCAAGAATGGATGACATAATGGACTATTTGAGTGGAGCCAAGTACTTCACCAAGATTGATCTCAAGAGTGGTTACCATCAGATCTATGTCAGAGAAGGGGATGAGTGGAAGACAGCCTTCAAGACCAGAGAGGGTTTGTATGAATGGCTGGTCATGCCATTTGGGCTATCCAATGCACCAAGTACCTTCATGCGGCTGATGAATGAGGTACTGAAAGAGTTCTTAGGCAAATTTATCATTGTCTATTTAGATGACATATTAATATTTAGCAGAACCTTGGAGGAGCACCTGATGCACATCAAAAGGGTTTTTGAGAAGCTGCGGGAGGAGCAGTTATTAATAAATCTAAAAAAGTGTAATTTTGTAAAGGAGTTAGTGTACCTGGGATTTGTCATCTCAGAAGAAGGTCTAAAAATGGACCCAGAAAAGGTGAGAGCTATCATCAAATGGCCTACCCTAAGAAGCACAACAGAGGTAAGATCATTTCATGGTCTAGCCAGCTTTTACAAAAAATTCATTAGAAATTTCAGCAGCATTTGTGCACCCCTCACAGAAACAATGAGAGGGGATAAAAAAGAATTTAAGTGGACCTTAGGGGCGGAAAGGAGCTTTGATGCATTAAAGAAAAAGGTCACAGAATAGCCTATTTTGGCACTTCCAGACTTTAACAAAGTATTTCAGGTAGACTGTGATGCCAGTGGTAGTGCAATAGGGGCTGTACTGAGTCAGGAAGGCAGACCTGTTGCTTATTTTAGTGAGAAGCTCAATGATGCTTGGAAAAAGTATTCAGTTTATGACCAGGAATTTTATGCTATAGTTTAGGCTCTCAAGAAGTGGAGGCATTATTTGTTGCCAAAAGAGTTTGTTCTATTCATTGATCATCAGGCATTACAGTACATTAATAGCCAAACAAAACTGAATGAAAGGCACTTGAAGTGGGTTGAGTTTCTCCAAAGCTATACCTTTGTGTTAAAGCACAGAAGTGGAAAATCAAACAGAGTTGCAGATGCCTTAAGTAGAAGGCAGAATATTCTGATTGAAATGACAGTGGAAGTGGTAGGATTCGAAGAACTGAAGGGTCTATATCCTGAAGATCCTGACTTTACAGAAGCCTGGACGGCTTGCTTGGCACCTGTTACTGTGGACAGGACAAAGTGGTTGGATTTTCTAATCCAATATGGAATGTTGTTCAAGGGAAGTAAATTATGCATTCCAAGGAGTTCCATGTGGGAGAACTTAATCAAGGAAAAGCACAACGGGGGACTGGCTGGACATTTTGGTCGGGATAAGACCATTGCCCTAGTGAGTGAGAACTACTACTGGCCATAACTGCAACAAGATGTGAAAAAGTTTGTGATAAGTTATAGAATATGCTAGATAGAAAAAGGTGTGAGGCAGAACATAGGATTATACCAGTCGTTACCTGTACCTGAGAGGCCATGGGAGGACATTAGCATGGATTTCATTCTTGGGTTATCGAGAACACAGAGGGGAAATGACTCTATATTTGTGGTGGTTGACAGATTCTCCAAGATGGCACATTTTATTCCCTTCCAGAAAACAAGTGATGCGGTTCACATTGCAGGGTTATTTTTCAAGGAAGTGGTACGACTTCACGGTCTACCAAAAAGCATAGTTTCTGACAGAGATACAAAGTTTGTTGGGTATTTCTGGAGAACATTATGGAAGAAGCTGAAGACAGATCTGAAGTTCAGTTTTGCATACCACCCACAGACCGATGGATAGACAAAGGTGGTAAATAGAAGTCTGGGTAATTTATTAAGATGCTTGATAGCAAATAAACCCAAGGGATGGGATTTGGTTTTGCCGCAGGGGGAATTTGCATACAACAATTCTATCAACAAGAGTACAAACAAATCTCCATTCCAAGTCATATATGGAAACAACCCAAGAAATGTTTCTAAGCTGAGGAAATTAGATAAAGGAGAAAAGTGTAGTGCCGAGGCTGAGGAATTTGCGAAACAGATGAAAAGCCTGCATGAAGAAGTGAAGAAACAAATCACAAAAATGAATACCCAGTATAAAGCAAGAGCAGACCAAAAGAAGCGGTTCAAGGAGTTCAAAGTGGGAGATGAAGTCATGGTACATCTCAGAAAAGAAATATTCCCAGCCAAAACTTATAACAAGTTGAAGATGAAGAAGTTTGGGCCATGCAGAATACTAGGAAAACGGGATTCAGGCAATGCATATGAAGTGGAATTGCCAAGTGGGCTTGACATTTCGCCTATTTTTAACATATCAGATTTAGTGGAATACCATGAAGGAGACAGTACAAAGGCACCAAATACAAAATTGTGGAGCATTCCAGCGTCTAACCCAACCACAGACAAGATAGAGGAAATATTAGATACTCGTGAAGGCAGAAGCACAAGGAACAAACAATATTCTAAATATTTGATCAAGTGGAAGGGCAGACCTGTAGAAGATGCAACTTGGTTGTTGAAAACAGAGGTTGAGCACCTGGGTCTCCCTCTCAAAGATCAAAAGTGAGGATCACTTCTCAATCCACCCTGGGTGTCTGATGCAGGAGCATCCGAGGGCAGCAAAGCAATCGAGCATCAACCAAACTTTTTGTTGTTATTTTTTTCTAAGTGTTGCAAAGAAAAATATGTGTCACGATATCACGACACAAAAAGTGTCGTGATATCGTGACCAAAATAGGAGATAGGGAAGCAGCGGACAGAATGTCACAATTTCGCGACATGTCGCGAAATCATGACCCAAGGCAGGGAAACAAATGCTGGAAGACACAAGGTCGCAAAATTGTGACATGTCACAAAATTGTGACCCAAGGCAGGGAAGCAAAGGCCAGAAGACACAAGGTCGCAAAATCGTGACATGTCACGATTTCATGACATGTCGAGAAATCGCGACCCAAGGCAGGGAAGCAAAGGTGACACTTGTCATTCATATTTCAAGAGATAAAATGTTACCAAGCAACGTGAAATATTTTTTAGCTCCCATTTAGTGCATGAGACAAATTTACTTTGGCAATGTCTCATTAATTACAACAAGGAGTCATTTACATTGAAGGTGAAGCACCTTGACCAGATTGAAGGAAGTTGACCAGAGGAGTAAGAGCATCTAGTTTTCAAGCAAATCCAAGCATAGCATTAAGGAGGGAGCACCTAGAATATTAAAGGTAACATTCATTACTTTTTGAAGTTAATTTTATAAGTAGGAGTTATAAAGAGTAAATAAATATATTATATAAGGTTAAAGTTGAAAGTATTTTATTGGAGAGATAAGTATTATTTAAACCTTAGAAATCAGAATTTTGCAATTTGAAAGCTTTTACAAAATATTGAAGATTGATTTGAGAATTAAAGCATTAATTTTGAAGTTTTGTAAAATTGCACATTTGAGTTTACAAAACTAATTAGAATATTTGCAATTTTATAAGTTTGGAGAAATAAGGTATTCTACATCAAATTAGGAATAGAAAAAACTTGCAAATATTATTTTAAGAATTTCTAAATTTCTAAAGTTGGAGTCATAAGGAATTCAACATCAACATAGTTTTATGAAATTTAGAATTGGAAAATTATATTCTTAAATTTGGGAGATAAAAGGAATTCAACATAGAAGTACTTGACAAAGAAAAATTTGCATTAATATCTAATACAAAATTATTAGAGATATAAAATTGAATATTTGCAATATTTAAATTGCATTCAGATCATTAATTGATAGGAGGAAAGTAAAATTGCTATTTTTGAAGAATAGAAGTTGAAAATTATATTGTCATATTCATTCATTAGGGAGATACAAGGAGTTCTACAAAATATAAAATTGAAAGAAATTGTATTGAAACTAGGGAGTCATAAGATAGACTACTTCAAAGGTTTTATCAAAAAATTATTCTCAAGGAATTATATTGATTAATCATATACTACAAGATTTGAAGAATTAAAGAATTTCAACTCAATATCTAGAAGTTGAAAAGCTTTTTAAGAAATACAATATATTCAAAATTGGGAGATATAAGGCTTAAGTATTTGAAAGGTCAAAAATTGAAAAAAAAAGCCTCAATCTATCATTCAAAAACCAAGGAAAAATAAAGAATAGAGAATTTGATATCACATCAAATAATTTCTTGATAAACAAAACTAGGGAGTTATAAGGTAGTCAACTACAAAGGTCTAGAGACTTGAAAGATTTACTATCCACAACTAGATGGATGAAATAATTAGAAATGCATTTAATGAAGATAATGAAGGAATACTTCATGAACTTACATTTTATTCACAAAATATAATAGATTTTTTTGGTAGGTGGTAGACATCATATTATATGGGTTTTAACTGGTGCCCAAAACTAGAAATATAAGCATATGATGAAAAGTACATAGAGAAGCACAAACAGGGTGTCTACACCCTAGCCGCTCCATGAACCAGACCAAAGAAAAAATAGACCCACGTAGGGGTTGTTTAACAGAAAAATAAAGATCGAAAGAGAAAGCCCACATAGGGGCTAAGGAGAACATAAAGCAAAATCAAACCAGTGCCCACACAAGCGTTAAAATATTAGTACCAAAATTTTCATGCAAGGGAATAGAGATCGAAAGACAAAATAAACCAACTCTAATAATCGATAATTTTTAACTACAAAGCCCTTTGTAATGATTTACTAACTCGTTGCATTGAAGATATATCACTAGTAAAAGTACAAAAATGAAGGAGAAAGATAAATAGAAAAAGACATCAGTTCAAGCAAGACAAGATAAAGACCAAATATTAAGCTAATGAAGACATCTATACAATAGAATCAGTTGTTAATCTACAAGAGGTAGATTGAAGACAAGAAGATGAAGATCCATATTGAAGACTAAAGTCTTCAATAACCAAATAATGTAATACAGGGGGATTTTGGAATATATTACATAATTTGGTACATGCTAATGTACCACCTTGGGTACATCTTTAGATTAGGAAAGTGTCTTAGATTAGAATGAAAGTATTTACTTTATGCAATGTAATAAATGCACAAGTGTGTAAAGTATTTTGGCAATGTAAATTTATATAGTTGTCCACATGCAGACGTGTCATAATAGGAAGATGAAGTGTCATAGGAAGAGTGAAGGTCAAGAAAGCTCCATATGAAGAGTCACATTCCTTTGTTTATATGTGTATATGAGGGTGTGAAATACATAACAAAAAATAAAAATATATAGAATGATTGGTCATATATAGTCATAATGGAGAGTGATGAAGTATGATGTCTTTGAGGTATTTATTCAATAAATATTATATTTTTGTGAGCATTTATTAGTGGAATTTATATGATTTATTTCTAAATTTATTTATGAGTTTTATATGCTTAAAACCATTATCATATATTTCATATTGCAACTTTATTTTAGATCTTGTGGTTACTTTAAATAGATTCAAAAGCTAACATACATAAGAAACAAAGATAAAATATTTCTCCATAGTATACTATTCAATTTTTCAAGTTTCTCTAAAAAATCCATGCACTTCATCTTTGCCAAGGTAATTATAATATATTGTTTAAAATTTTCTATTGCCCTCTTCCTTCTTTTATTTCTAGTAAGAAGACTGCAAATTTTGGAATAATTTTATTTTAATTCAAATCATGCACCATGTGCATACCTTTTTTGTATGTGCACCTTCTCCTCATGTGCTTGACACCTTCAATGATTCTTAGACCCTCTATTAAGTTAGATATTGGTCTATGCTATAACATTATGACGATGCTCTAATGACTAGCCAAAGCAATGATAAGGAACTCAAGATGGAAGGATTTAGTTTTGAGGCTTTGTGCCTCCATTTTTTCCATAGTATGAATGAAAAGGGGTTTCACCATCAGTATTAAAAGGTCAATTTTTCTTTTGGTTGGCCTATCCTATGCTCTTCATAGAGGCTAATGAGTTATTTATAATAATAGGAGTGGTGCTTAGATGGCTGGCTAATAATCACTAAGGCATTGAGGGATGAGTGGTCAAGAGATCGAGGCTAGGTAGAAAACATTTTTTTTCACACCTTAAAATTTTGGCATAAGAGCTTTGTAAAAAATTATTATTTACTAAGAATAAGCATGGTGGAAGTATTGGTTAGCATAATATTCCTAGGTGACCATATTTCAAATTTGACTTGGATTTTTTTAAAGAAAATTGAATGAACAACCTCTTTGGTCGATGTGGTGGCTAACATGGAATCTAGGGGTGCTACATAAACCATATTTTGTACTTATATACCCTTTGGCCAATCATGATGTAGTATGTGGTAGTATTATATCCAATTAGAGATAGATAAGTGGATAAAAATGACTGGGTGCTACTTAAATTAAAAGTTTCCTATCATGAGCTGCTTGCCCCAAATATCTCCAAAAAATCCCAACTGAATGGTCTTTGTCACCCATGCCCAATGAAACAGCTACATAAGATCTTCTAAATTACACCTATAATCTTAAAAGGTATCAAAATATTTTAAGCATCTAGCATTTTATCTAATTAGTGGTGGGACTTTGATCTATCAAATTGATTTTGAATGTCACACCTAAACATTTTTTTGCCCTTTTAAAATAGAGATGTGTGTCAGCTGTTTGAATTTCATCATAATGCTTTTGTCTCCTACAATGGCTAATTTTATTTGAAAAGGTTCATTTGATTCATAGTAACACTAACCAAATGAGGGATAGGCTAATGGATGGATGAACTTTTTGAGAGAATAAGGGATTGATATTTCTAGAATTCTTTCTAAAAAAATAGCATAAATTCATTCTCTCTTGACATTAGTGAGTGAACACATGTTGACTAGCAAGGTGGGATTGGATATTGATCTCCTAAGGTTTACGAAATTATTTTTTTGTTTTTTGAGGGCTATTTGGAATTTTTTTTTGAAGGACATAACTTTTTTGTACATAAGTGTTTTGAGTTTGTCTTTTCTAAATCGTATGATTTTTTGAGCTCTACGCATTGGTGACATCAATTTATGGGCTTGTTCTAGAATTAGGGGTCAAGTTGTATGGAATAGTCCTCAAAATATTTTATGCAATTAGAATATTTGGCCTAACTTTTTGGGAGATATAGATGGATTTGTGCTAGTTGCAATAAATTTTGGGTCTTTTGGAGGCTTCTAAAAAAAGGATTTAGGATACTCTTCAGTTAATATTTCTTCCTCCTTCAAGCAACTGATTCAACTTATTCATGAAGATTTAATCCTTCATGATCTCTTTATTATTTTATATTTCTTGTCCAGGTATTCTTGGAAATTTATTACAATTATTTTAAAAGTAATTTCAAACAAAAACTCATTTGGTAACTAAAATTTGGTGGCCTAAGGGCAACAAGAAGTCTTCAATAGGGTGATGTATGTTTTAAGAGGAAATTTTGTGCCTTCAAGACATACTCGTTGGCATAAAATATGCCTAGTCCGTGGAATTGGAATGCACCCTAGACTTTAGCCAATATTTTTGTATGAATGAGATTTCTCTCAATTCAACCTCCAAAGAAGGTGAAATCCTTGGTATAATTGTAAACTAAAATAGGGGTTTAAGCTAAGGGTAAAGAGATGGAAAGGTTAGAAGAAAGTAAGGGTTTAAAGAAATGAGTAAATAGTGGATGAGATATAGTGTAACAACATTGGACATTACCATGTAACAAGCTCACACAATTAATCTAAATGATACTTAACAGACCAACCATTGTTATATTTAAAACAAATTTATTTAAATTTCAATTACATACTTTAATCATTCCAAAGACTCAAATGAATAGCAATCCAACAATGATCCAAACAACAAAATTTGCTTTAACAAAATAGTATAACAAAAATGGTTTAAAGTATATATAAATTCATAAAAACTTATAAGGACATCATCAGAGGAGGTCAAACAATTATTACTTCTCATTAATTGACAACAAGATTACATAACAAGTGTCAAAGCAAATGTTGCAGATCTAACCCCTCAATTAGAGGTGATTATTTATAAGTTGTATTTTGAATCTTACAATAGAATATTTACAATGGTAGTTACAGGCCTATTATAAAAATAGCTTGGTAGAGAAAGATCATGTTGCTAAGGTGGCATTTTTAGATTTTGCTTTGCATCTAAATTTAAATTTATTTTTAATTTTCTTCGTTGATCTACAACTATCTTCTATAAATGGCTGAATCATTGCAACTGATTTGCCAAAACTATAACTTTCATGCTTCAATGTCATTAGTTGGAATTGTTGGAAGGTATTGGGGTGGTTGCAGGTCTGAAAAGGATATTTTAGAGCACTTATTTTTGAATTTGAGCTCATCATTCTATTTGTAGAGTTCCTTGGAATAAATTTGAACCTTATGAATATTTTTATGATGTCACCTTGGGATGAATTTCAACTTTGTGTATCTATTTGTCTTGTTTATTACTTTGATATAAATTAATTTTTGCTTTGTATTATGATATTCATTACATGATTCTAGACTTTGGCATTGGGATGCTTATGTCATTGTTGAAAACCCTTCGAGATCGTTACACTCTATCTTTGTGTAGAAGTGCATGCTTTGATTGATGTTGGGAATAAGTTATTTTACCTTCATAAGTTTAGCTTTGTTCACTCTAGCTTTGAGTGCCTTTGCTTGTATGATTTTAGACTTTTAATTTCTTTTATTGATGTCACTCGCTTGAATGGTATGACTTTCTTCATTTTAGATTTATTCGCTCTAGCTTTGTGCAATTCTTGTATTTTTGGACTTTTATGACTCTGCACTAATGTCATTGCTAAAAAGGGTCTGAATTTTGTCATTTTGACTTTGAGAAATCCTATTTTTTTTTAAAAACTTAGCTAGATTTTGAAGAAAAAGAGCTTGGCTTCTTGCATTGCAAATGAGATCATGAATTTGACCTACATTCTTGGCACCTCCTAAGGATTTTTGCTTGTAAAAATTAAGAACTCAAAGGGTCTTATTCCATTGGATATGAAGTCAAAAGGGTTTTTTAAGAAGAAATGTGAATGGATTAGTGTGACGGGGAATCATTTGGGAAATGAGGGGTGTGATCAGTGAGTGATTTTGAATGAAATGAGATAGTATGAATGACTTATGATATGGGATGAAATGGTTGATGAAATGAATGTTGAGATGAAATAGAAGTGGATTGTACCTTTTATGGAATTTTAAATTGGCCTTTCCTCTATGCTTCTCCTTTTTTGTAATCCAATCATATTTTTCTAATGCATATTCTCCACTTTTGGACACCTTGCACTTCATTTTCACTTTCACAATGTGGAGGTGTCATGTTTTGGTTATTTATCACTCAAGTGTTGCTCTTTGTGTGCGACATATCTCTTGATTGTACTCCATGCTTATGGCTTTAGTGGGAGGAGTTTTCATTGTAGTATCTCTTTCTCTTTGCTCATTCCCTTGATTTTCTTCATCAGCTAATATACCTTCTGCTCTTTGGAGAACTTGACAGACCGATGTCCAAATGTGTGAAGGAGAATTTTTGAGTCCCATGACTTTCTCATGTATTTTTCTTAGTTGATAGGAATTTTCATAAGAGGTATCTTGATAAATTCTAGCCATTTCTTAAATTTTAGCATGTATCACAAACATTCTATTAGGAACTCAAGCACTTTGACTTCATCAATAGGGTCTTGCCATTACTTTATCTTGTTCTCATCATTCACTATAGATTCAATCTAGGTCTAAAGATATTCCCTGGTATGGAGTCAAAATTCATCATCCTAAAAGCCTAGAAATCCTATAGATTATGTTTTTTCTTTGAGCTATAACCTATCTACCATCTCCCATCCTTTTTGGATCCAATTGTCTCTTTTCCTTATGAACTGGGAGATGATAATATTACAATCCATTGGTTGTTTGGTATAACTTTTGTGGCTGGTTCAAATCTTCTCCCAGCTAAATTTAATAAGCTCTTAGATTGTTCTATTTTATCTTCTAGTTTGTCATGAACTTGTATTAAGTCCTTTTTTGTAGCTTCTATGACTTTTACACTAAATTTTATGTAGTCAAAAACTAGGTGAGCTTCAATAGAATACTGAAGGATTTTATTCTAGTTGTTCTTCCTTAATTGCTTCAATGTTTCCTAAGAGAAGCGAGAGGCTCTAGATATTTTTTTTTCTTTTCAACTACTGTTTCAAGTATTGAATTTGTTCTATCAACACTTAGTTAATTTCCTCCTTTTGTTGCATCTGTTGATGACTTGGGAGTTGCATAATCATCTTCTTCCACTTTTGATTTTTATTTTGTAAGGACTTTTTGACATTTTGCTCTTATTTTGCCATCGTTTTAAATTTTTTTACTTTTTCTTCTAGCTACATCTATTTCTCAACTTATCTATAGACATTCAAATTGACCCATTTTTTATCAATTCATCCTCATGCATCAAAAAGTAAGGCCATATTTGAGCCAATTTTTTCCCCATAAAATATTCTTCATTCTTTCCAAAACCACTACCATTAGATAGGGCTTAAAAATAGCTTTCCAATGAGTATGATTTTTTCCCATTCTGACATTGTTTGATCCTCCAAAATGCAAAAAAAATACACATGGGTCTAGTTATCTTGAATTCATAGTCCTTCCTTATGGGGCATGAATTTGGCATGCCAAATTCGTAGTCATCCAATACAGGGCATGAATTTGGTAATCTTGGGTTTTTTCTCTAAAAAACCCTAGTCTTGCTTTGACTCTTTATGATGTTGGCCCTTTCTCGAGTTTAAGTTCCCACCTAGACCCCCCTCCAAACCTCTTATAAATAGAGGATTGGACTATATTTTTCCTCCAAGTGATTCTATTTGATCCAAATTGCATCTTAGAATTTTGAAGTAATCTCTCATAACAATTACAAGTGCTCTTAATACTCTCAAGAATTATTGCTTTTGGAATGCTTTATTGTTGCTTTGCTTATGTGGTTCTTGTGATTAACTACTTTTTGTGAACAAGTGGAGTCTTGATGACAAGAGAGGTGTATCGCTCCAAATTTTTTGCATCCTTACCTTCAGGCTATAGGATCCGCGCCCGGAAGGGGGATGCGAGAAGGATGGGACAATACCTCGGACTGAGAGGCCCTTTGAAGGTCGTGCCTCTCGGGGGAGGGGTATAAGGGTGAATTTTTGACGGATGGTGGGTTCACCAGGAAACTTTTGAGTGGCAGTTTCCACACCTAGGTTGAGAGTAGGTTTGATGTGTTCATTTTGTACTTTAATCATTCAATTCCTAGGTTTGGCCAAGATGAATCTAAGCTATTCTATATGCCAATGCTGATTTATATGAATACAAAAAACATGAATAAGTGCTAAACATAGAAAGTATGCTAAATAAGACAGAATATACCTGATTTCGGATGTCTGATGAAGATTCTGAGGTTTGTAGAAGTCCAGATCATCTCAAATCTTACATTATCATCTGCAATTGAACAGAATCATCTCAGATCTCAGTCGGTCATCTGAGATCAGACGAGATCATCGTCGATCTGATGAATTCATTAGACGAATTCGTCAGAAACCTGCAGTCACGAAACGAGATACCAAAAACCAAAAATGCAACTGCAAAAGCAAGGGGAAATGATAGAAATGATAGTAAATTTTCCTAAATGATAGATCCAGATAGCAATTAAAGGAAATGCATTAATTTAATAATTTATTTTAACTTTATCATGCATCTATGCTAAATGAGGTGAACTCCAGGATGCAGAAATAGAATAAACTAAGTTAATGCATAAGGAAATGAAGAGAAAAGATAAGAAAATGCAAACTTCAGGCTCTGATTGCCCCCAATCTGGATTGCAGTCAAGATCGCCTCCAATCGTACGAGATCATCGCCGATCTACGACAGGATCATCCAAAATTGTCTGGAATCGTCAGAGACGATCCGAGCTTGCTCCAACTGAAAAATAGTAAAATTCCTGCAAGAAAACTTGAAATACACAATGCAAATGAAGGTGTGAAGGTGTTCTAATGCACGAAGAGTTAAAGTTGTAGGGAAATCAGTCAGCCAGGGGGATAAACTGAGAAAATCCTAGTTTATATAGGATTAGGGAGAGGTTAGGAGGTTGGAGATCATCCCAATTTGGGAGATCTCCAACGGGGGAGACTCTAACTGCGTAGACACGCTTTCTGCCCAAGTTAGAGAAGTTGTTGAAACAGAAGCTAATTATGAAAATCAGTTTTGGGACGAAATCGTCTGGACGTTCTATTCCAGAAGATTTCGTCAGATCTGGGATGATTTCATCTGATCGTCGACGATATCGTCCAACGGTCAAAACAAATCCTAAAAATGGCACGAAAAACAAGGGGAGAGGGGGTAACGGGCGGTTTTGGGTTAAAATTCAAATTTTTATCTTTTTACTAAGGTTTAACTGTGCCAATTTTAGGGTGCTACATTTTGCCCCCTCTTTAGCGAATTTTTTGAAGAAAATGCGTTAAAGACGAGTTCTTCCCATTTTACGAGAAAGCAAAAATTTACTCAATTTTATAGACGACGATTCTAGGTCGAATCGTACGACTGTTTACTATGGTGCCCCCTCCGTGTTTTTACCCAAATCGAACGTTTGAGGTAAAAGCGCGAAAAAGCAAAATTAAAATGTTGTTTTTAAATAAAATTAAGAAAAATAGGGTAAAACCCTAATTCATTTTTACTATTCATTTCTTCGTTTGAGAGCTCTACAGAAAAAAATGGTCGAGACAGCGCACAGATCGACAGAGGTCCGACGCGGGCTACGGGTAAGGATCTAAACCTAGTGAATTATGTTTTAATTTGATTTGTGCAATTTTTTGATGTAAATTTTGACTGTTTTGGGGCATCACGGCCATTTTTAGGCCGTCGACGACGTCGGGATGAAATCGTCCCAATTTCATCGAAATCGTCCCTAGATCGTCGATTTCGTCTGAGGGCGAAATCGACGAAATAGGGGCGATCCCGTCCAACAAGGGGCGATCCCCAAGTCGTGAAATCGTAGATGATTTCATCCTACAAAGGATGATTTTACCCAATTTAGGACGATATCATCCAATGGTGGACGATATCATCATTTTTATGAAATTAAGCTTGTTTGAATTGCATTTATTTGACTTTAATAATTGTTTTATTAATGAATTTTGTTGTTTTATTGTTTGTTTTGTAGAGGGGATTACTAAAGAGTCGAGAGTGGAAATACGGGGGGCTGAGGGATGACGTAGTCGTGCTCGACCAGGTGGAGCGAGACCGACTAGCATAGGTCGGACTACAGCATGTGGCAGAGATGCCACAAGTATCGACAGACATGGGGCTACTGACAGCCCTAGCAGAGAGGTGGTATCCGGGGTCATCCTGCTTTCGGTTATCGACAGGGGAGATGGCTCCCACACTAGAGGATGTATGGAGGATCTTGAGGATCCCCATACAGGGACGGTTGATGACTCCTATGGCCAATCAGGGCCAAGCTATGATGAGGCTGAGCGGAGACCCGAGCTTCACCCTAGAGAAGGGCGGAGTGAACATCGAGTCGCTAAGGCAGATGCCTGGGGCATCTAGGTTGACTCGGGTGTTGGCAGGGATAGTGGGTGGCCTACTACTATGCCACCAGAGTGGGTGCAGATTACCCTGGCTCCTTTTAGATGTGGTCTGCGACATGAGAGACCATGGGTACAGATTTGCATGGGGCAGCTTTGTACTATGTCACTTGTATAGGATCCTGCATGGGGTCGTATACAAGGGAGGTCGATGTCTAGTTTTGACATCATTGCTATAGGTATGGTGCTGGGAGCACATCATGGTGCGGAGGCCGGTAGGACTCCCACTGATAGGGGTTGACCGGGAGAGGCCCCGGGTTTTCTATTGGTGGCTATAGAGAGGGTCACAATGGTGGATAGATCTGTCGATGTCACGGAGGTTGCTAGATGACCTCATCCTAGACCAGATCACCTGGAGGCCATGGAGAGAGCATCCAGGGTGGGCAGAGGATGGGCAGGAGCTGGCTCACATTAGGTGAGTCTACTGGCTGAGGATGGAGTGGGGAGAGGTAGAGCTCCATCGCTATGACCAAGTTTTGTGGTAGTTCGGTCTTCAGCAGGGGATCCCTTCTCTTAGGGATTATGAGTACTCCCAGACTATCCGGGATAATACCACACTGAGTGGGGCTCTAGATATGCAATGATTTTGGAGCCAGGACATGGATGATGCCCCCATCCAGCTAGTGGATGGAGATGATGCTGGGGTTGTTGATGGATATGATGCCTGGTATGTAGGCATCCGCCCTCCTCGGATGATGAGGGCACAGGGTCCGGTGCACATGATTGTGTGATGGATGGGGAGGTGGCACCAGGTAGCCATTGAGGCAGCGCGGGGTCACGATGGGAGAGAGCAATGATGGTCTCCATAGGAGAGATGCCAGAGGATGGCACAGGCTCCATAGAGACCGCAGCGGATAGGGAGGAGGGAGGAGGGATTCCCTTCTCAGTAGGGGGAGAGGCCACCATCACCCGATAAGGGCAAGGGTGTCGAGGTAGGGGAGAGCAGTGAGACGGTGGCTCTTCGGGCTGAGGTTGCCCGCCTACGAGCTCAGGTGCAGACTCTACAGGATGAGGCTACATGGCTTAGGGCTCAAAGCGGAGGGGTGAGCATGCAAGAGTTGGCATGGTCTATGATGCAGACCATGTTCTATCAGGGAGTATACTTCCAACTAGTTCTAGAGGGCCAGAGGGTACAGCTGCCAACCGACATTGCGGAACCAATCAGGATGGGATCATCGAGGACATCCTCACGATCGATGATGAGGACCCGAGACACAACACGGACCTCTATGGGACCACCTCCTCCATGCCAGGGTGGGAGAGGAGATGAGGCTGAGAGCTCGAGGGCTTCTCGAGACTAGCTGCTATAGACTGCACAGAGATTGTATATATATTTGAGAGGATTGAGTATGTCGGGGTATTGATTGTGGCATACCGATCCAGTTTTGAGATGATGTACATAATTTGTTGATATATATATGGTCTTTTTGATGAGATGACTTGTGTATATGTTGTATGATGCTTTAATTTTGATTATGTTTATTCATGTAATTATGTCGTTAAAAATAAATTATAATTTTATGTCATGCCATAAAATTTAAATGAAATAATCTGATGTAAACAAATTGGTTGTTTTGTGGTGTGATTTGATGAAAAATAAAAGAGACTTCTAACAATAATTTCAAAGGACATTGTCGTTGTTATAGACCATTTCATGGAGTCGCCGCTCGCTAGGTCGTCAAGCTAATCCCAGTATAGAAATATTGCTAAAAGTAAAAGAATGCTTAAGAGACTGTCTTAAGGCTTTGTGTTGTGATGATGAAAAATGATGATGGTGATGATTTGTTTTCAGATTTTTATAAAAATATTATGCATGAAATATATTTAAAAAATGATTTTTGCTAGGCATAAATTCCTAAGTGTGATAAATTTTTTGAATAAGTCCCTAGGAATTATACCATGGTTGCAAAATGGAATGTTGACATAATGAAATGAAATAGAAAAATGTGTTCGTTCTTTTTAAAGCACAATTGTGTAACATAATGATATAAGCCATATGTTTTTATGAATTTAAAATGGATGGGAGAATAAAATTAGAACAATGGTTTGCGCTAGGCATAGAATTTTAGGTATAGACTTATACCATCATCGCGAAATCCAAAAAAAAGAAATTGATATAATAGTTTTATTGCATGATTGTGTTTTTTTTTTTGATTTTGAGATAAACGTAAAATAATAATATATAAACATGACTTTATTTACTATGTTTTTGAAGATGTTGCGAAAGAAAATTTTGGATTTTGGAAAGAAATATATTTAACTGTTTTGATGCTAAGCAAATGTTCTTAAATAAGAAGATGAAATGGTTCTGAAAGAATTGCAAAGATATTTTAAATTATCTTAAAGACAAAATGTAGATTTATAAGGAACCCTCATGTGCAAATGTGAGTTCATTACCGATCTTGATTTATCATAATGATACAAAATCTCTCAAATACAAATGTGTGTGCAATTGTATTGTTCATTCACCAATTTTGAGCAAGATAATTTGATACAAGTAATTTGAATTAACCAAATGAGTGTTCGTTGACCATGATTTATATGCATGTAACCGTACCGGACTACTATGTAAGTTAGGTCATCAAGAGCTAGCTGATCCATAAGCCGACATAGGTCTGTACAAAATAAGGTCGCTAATGTGACAGACATATCACCACGCTAGGGATTACCCAAGGCCAAGCGGGTTGGGCACAAACCACTTGTTATGGGGCTTACCTCACAGTTTTTGAATAATTGAGAATTCCAGGGATTCAAGCTCATTCACCCTTCTTTTCTTTTCAAGGGGTAGGGAAAGGGATTTTATTGCTTTTTGCTTTTGCTTTTCTCTTTTGCTTCTTTTTTTTTTTTTTTTTGTATTTTGGCTTGATACTGAGATAATGCTGAAATATTGCTGCGATGGTACAAAATAATATTTTTCTTTTTCTCATTTTCTTTGACTTTTCTTTTTCTTCCTATGCTAGGGATACTTGCTCGGATTGGTTGTAGAGCAAGGGATTTTTATTCTGGGTAGGGGTGAGCTTGTCCTTTTGTCAATTCTCAAAGATTCTAGACCATGTGCATGATAGGATAGCAGGGGAAACTTTTCGCTCAAGAAACCATTTCTACTATGTAGCATCATATCGAATTTGCAATGAAATCATTTTAATGTGAAGAGATATACTTGGTTTAAGTAAATAACGAGATCAGTTCTCTATGCTCAAAACTTTATTTAATTCAACTGTGGACTTTGATATAAGAGAGATTAATAATCATACCAAATAAAATCAAGATATTTATTCATGTGAGTGTGAAAGTGCGGGATTCCAAATAAATGCTAATTTATCCAAAATAATTGAAAATATAACTGCAATACTTCAAGAATTGACGAGTACAAAAATAAAAGATGTTTTGAAGATTTTGATGATTTTGAAGTTTTTATATTTTGATTTTAATTTATGAATTGAAAGAATAAATACTATTGCTGTGTGTAAAATTTTTATATGGATGACTAAAATGAAACAATATGCAAAATAACAATATATACAATGATGAAATGCCTAGATTTTATGCATAATAGCGCTTAAGATGCATAATGTTCATAGGTTCTTTAAGATCTTTACCATCTAAGGTAGCTAATCGGTATGCTCCCGATCCAAATTTAGCAGTGATGATATATGGCCCAAGCCAGTTAGGTTCAAATTTACCTTTAAGATCTTTAGTTGCATTAGTATTTTTTTGATTTTCTTTTAAGACAAGGTCGTCGATCTCAAAGGATCGATGATGAACTTTCTTGAGGTATGCTCGCTTGAGCTTGTTTTGGTAGGCACGAAGATGTTCCAAAGCATTGATGCGCTTCTCATCTAGGAGTTCCAGCTGACTAAGTCTGCCAACACGATATTCATCTCCTACTTCAGTATCTTGAAGTAGCAGAGCCAAAGAAGGAACTTCTAATTCAAAGGGAAAAACTGCTTCAACGCCATAAACCAAAACAAAAGGTGAAGTACTTGTGGGGGTACGAACGCTAGTTCGATAAGCCCACAAAGCAGGATATAGTTGAATGTGCCAATCTCGACCAGATTTATTGACCAGTATTTTGAGGATTTTAATTAATGTTTTATTAGATGCTTATGCTTGGCCATTACCCTGAGGATAATAGGGAGTGGACCAACGATGTTGAATTTTATATTTTTGACATAATATTTTTGACATCTTTATTTTTGAAACAAGTTCCATTATCCGAGATGAGATTTGCAGGAATTTCGAACCTACAAATAATTTGATTAAAAATAAATTTGGAAACTTGGGTTCCAGTGCAAGAAGCTAAGGGCATAGCTTCAACCCACTTCGTGAAATACTCGGTAGCGGTTATGATGAATTTGTGTCCATCAGATGACACAGGGTTGATTTTTCCAATGATGTCTAAGCCCCATTTTGAAAAGGGCCAAGGAGATGAAATAGCCTACAGTTCTTGTGTAGGCGCATGGACAAGGTCAGCATGTTTTTGGCACTTGTCGCAATGGCGCACATAATCATGTGCATCATTCTCCATGGTAGGCCAAAAATATCCTATCCTAAGGAGCTTCTTAGCAATGGCGCTACCACTAAAATGTCCCCCACAAGATCCATCATGGGCTTCACTCAAAGCTGATCTAGATTCTTCTAGATTCAAACATCTCAATAGGATGCCTTCAAAAGATCTCCTATACAACGTATTGCCAATAATTATGAAGCGACTTGCTCGTCTACGTAATAATCGGTGTTGGTTGCTATTACAACCTTCGGGGAAGGTCCCATTTTGAAGAAAATTAAATATATCGGTGTACCAAGGTTCAGGAGTAGTTTCATTGATTAGAAACACATCCAAAGGTTCTAAGCATGATTTATTTGAAGCGGGTTCCTGGAGTCGATGAATAATGATGGTAGCATATTCGTCATCTAACTCCAAGGGCAAAAGAGATGTAGCTGCAGCCATAGCATCAGCCGCACGATTGCTAGTTCGAGGAATAGCTTCCAAGGTAACTTGATCAAATAAAGATAATAATTGTAAGACATATGCTTTATATGGGCGTAATTTATCATCTCTGGTCTGATAAACATCATTGATTTGATTTATGACAAGTTGAGAATCATCGAAAACTAATAAATTTTTAATTTTTAGTGCCAAGGCAGCTCGTAATCCAAGGATTAGAGCCTCATATTCAGCAATGTTATTAGTACAAGCAAACATTAATTTAAAGGACAGAGGTATAAGATGTTTCTATGGAGATATTAAAATAATACCTGCACCAGCCCCACTCATGCATCGGGCTCCGTCAAAGTATAGGGACCATTGCTCTGGATGGTCTGCCTCTATTGTAAGGCATTCATCAGGAAACTCAATGATGAGGGGATGGGTAGACTCTAAGGGTGCAGCAGCTAATTGATCTGCTATGATTTGACCCTTAACAGACTTCTATCCTATAAACATGAGTTCAAACTCGCTTAGCGCAAGAACCCACTTTGTTGTGCGACCAGATAAGTACGGTCGACTCATAAGGTACCGCAAAGGATCGAATTTAGCAATAACATACATTTTTTGATTGAGCATATAATGGCATAGTTTCTATGTAGAAAATATGACTGCTAGACATAACTTCTCTAATGTTGTGTAGCGGGTTTCATAACTGATTAAGGTTCTACTGATATAATAATTAGCATGCTCTTTCTTCTCATCATCAAGTTGAGCTAACATAGCTCCTAAGGCAAAATCTGAAGCAAAAATATACAAGATAAATGGGCGATCAGATCTAGGTGGTGAAAGCATAGGTGGGTTAAGGAGATATTGTTTGAGGAGTTCAAATGCTTCCTGACATTCGTCGTCCCAATGAAAAGAGACATCTTTCTTAAGAAGCTTAAGAAAGGGTCCTGTTTTGTCTGCTAACTTATCGATGAAGTGACGAATAGCTTGAAGCTTACCTTGTAGACTTCGTAATTCAGATATATTTGTGGGTGCGGGCATATCAATGATAGTCGCAATCTTGAGAGGGTCAATTTCGATGCCACGTAAAGAAACTATAACCCCCAATAATTTACCGGACTTAACTCCGAATATACATTTAGCTGGATTCAGTCGGATAAGATATTCCCTTAACCGATCAAATACTTTTCTCAAGTCATCTAAATGATCATCTTCTTTGATGGAACGAGCTATAATATCATCTACATAATCATGTAGAATATCATGCATCATATCATGAAAGATATAAGTCATGGCTCATTGATATGTTGCACCTGCATTCTTTAAACCGAATGGCATCACTTTCCAACAAAAGGTCCCCCAAGGGGTAATAAAGGTTATTTTAGCCTGATCTTCAGGAGCTATCCTGATCTGATTATAACCAGAAAATCCATCCATTAAGGATATCATTCCACTCCCAACAGTAAAATCAATGATCTGATCCATGTTGGGAAGAGGAAAATCGTCTTTAGGGCATGCAACATTAATATCTCTAAAGTCTATGCAAACCCTAACTTTGGTAGCTTCTTTCTTAGTTACTGGAACTACATTCGAAATCCATTCAAGCATAATCAATGGCTTGTATAAAAATAACCTTCAAGAGTTTTTCTAATTCCCCTTTGACTAGTAAGGCCACTTTAGGATGCATTTTTCTAAGTTTCTGTTTAACAGGTTTAGCATCCGGATGGACTACTAGGTGATGCATGACTACAGAAGGGTCTAATCCTGGCATATCCTCATATGTCCAAGCAAAGACATCTTCATATTCTTTAAGAAATGCAATGTATTTATCCTATTTTTCTTGACTCAATTCTGATCCAATGTTGATTATGTGAGGATTATCTTCGGTTCCAATGTTAATTTTTATGACATTCTCTACTTCCATGTGTAGATCTCTCTCAAAATTAGGTGGGGCGGGTGAAACGCCCAATTCTTGTAATTCTTCCGAGGTTAGTTTGGATAATTCGTCTTGAGGAGTCGTGGCCTCAAGCTGGGCTATACTAGGTATAGAGCCATCGAAATAAAATCCGTTATGTAATAACTCCTCAACGGAGACATTATGGAAGATATCTCCCTCCAACTCATCGTCGGATTCGGCGATCATCTGAGGGTAAGCTATGGATAGCATATTACATGTAAATGGCTTATTCATTAAATGCAAGGCATCACGTTTATCCAAATAATCTTGGTAACACATGAGATGGTTATCCTCCTCAAATGGGAAGGGCTGACCTTTACTAGGAAATAGGCCCACACCACATCGGGCAGGCCACGGTTCTACCTCAAAAGGTTCTTTCATACCATTTTGGAAAGGTCCCAAACCTTTCCCTTTATATCCCAATTTAAGCATTATAGGCTTAGCTTTAATATACTCATTAGTAAAATAACATCGAGCATATCCATCATAATGTGTCTTGATGTTTCTAGGTATTCTTCCCTAGTCATATCCCTTATAAATAAAAGCACAACTCCCGACTTGGTAAATACTTCCCATAGGTTGTGGGAGGCCCAAGGTATGAGGAGAGGGTGGCAAATTATTTAAAATAAGGGAATCTTGCATAGCAGCATTTGTTTTTTTTGATATAAGAATTTTAGATAAATCGGGTAAGAGCTCATCAGTAAGAGCGTAAGAGGTAGAAGGAACATTTCCTACATCTTCGGATGTGGAAAATATGCCTCTAGTAGGTGTAGATGTTGTAGAGATGTCGATGGATGGGTCTATAGGTATGGAAGTTATAGGAGTAAAACAAGAAGCATTGGTTGTGGGTTTAGGATCTTTTTGAGGTCCTAATGTGGTTTGTCCGGAAGATGGTTGAACTATATGTAGAGGTGGAGTTGATGGAGAAAAAGTAGATGATGTTATGGGTGTGTGTTTCACACATTTAGATGGATGATTAGAATTAGGATGTGTGGATGACAGAGCAGGGCAAAATTGAACTCCAACAAGTTCTGCCAAAGCACACATATCAAAGGGTCTGGGATCACCATGAATGGTAACCAACTGATTTTTAAATTCGAATTTAACACACTGATGTAAAGTTGAGGGAACAACTCGCATCGCGTTGATCCAAGGGTGACCCAAGAGTATATTGTATGATGCAGGGCAATGTACAATAAACACGGTCATATCTAAGGTTCTTGGACCAACTTGCAATGGGATAGTAATAACTCCACACGTTTCTTGTGTTTCGTCATTGAAGGCTTTTATGATCATATCAGTTCTTTTCATTTCGTCACTTCTAAACCCAAATATTTGGTAGAAGTCAAAAGTGCAAATGTTTAAAGATGAACCATTATCAATCAAGACTCGTTTAACTGCTACATCTCCAATTAGGGCAGTAATATATAAGGGGTTATCCTTATGTAAACTATGTTGCGGTATATCTCTATCCCGGAAGTCAATACAATCGACTTCTCGAGTTATGATAGTATTGGCCATGGCTTCCGGTTGAATATTTTGTGGTACCATCATTTGGCTTAATGTGAGCATTAATTCATCCCTATGTGTAGGAGAAGATCTTAAAAGGTCCAAAAGGGAAATTCTAGTTGTAGTATTTGATAATTGTTCATTAATATTATAAGGAGGTTTAGGTTGAACATTAGGCGCATGATTCCCTTTATTAGGAACTTTCAAAACAAATGGAGCTGATTCATTGTTCTGAGTTTGATTTTGTTGAGAATTTTGAGCCTGTTGTCGAGTAACAGCTCCGATGGTACCTACAATATTGTTTTGCGGATGATGAATGGGTCTTGGTCTAGCATTTATGGCTTGTTCATTAGAAAGCAATTGGTGAGACGATGGTCTAGTAGTGACTCTTCTTGGAAATGGTTCTTCCGGAACCATAGAATTTGTGATAGGTTGAATAGCATCTGATTCATCTTCAGAACTATTCGATTGATTTGAGGTGATTTCCATGTCACTTTCAGTCTCGTATTATGTATCACTAAGATCAGGTGTCCGAATATTATATAGAGGTCTAGTCATAACTATGGATAAAGTTGTGTCAAAAATTTGCAGATCATGAGTAGGTGAATGTCCACTAATAGTCCCTACATATCGGGTAGGAGGGGGAACATTATGATGCTCAATTTGATTAGCCACCTCTTTACCATGCTTTGGTAAAGGATGTTGAAATATGTCCAATGATTGATTGGCATTCTGATTCTGATTTTGGGGGATGTTCTTTTGAGCATTATTAGGAGGATTTTGTTTAGGTTGGAAGGCTTGCACCTCCATCTCATTGTTATCAATCAGGTCTTGTATTTTATGTTTTAATATTTTACAAGAGTTGGTAGCATGTCCAGGTCCTCTATGGAAATCACAGTGTAAATCAGCTCTGTATCCGGGTATAGTTGGATCAGGTTCCCGGATATTTGGTAATTGGATCAAACCTCATTCTAATAATTGTGGTAGAATGGTTGATAGAGGTTGATTTAACCTAGTAAACTCTCGAGGTGGTTTATCAGGAGGTTTTAGTATAAACTTCTCCGTTGTTTTTGTAGTATTAACATTAGCAATGTTTCTACTATCAGTGACTCCATCACCCACAACTTGTTTATTTTTATATTGATTTCTGGATGTTTTCTCATCATCTTTCTTTTTAAGCTGTCCTCTCCTAATGAGAGCATCTTCCACTCTTCGAGCTAAGTCTATAGCTTGATCGAAGGTGGTCAAGGTAGCAATTGATAACTCATAGGATAGTTGTTCTTGTAAATTATTGATAAAGATATCCAACATTTCCCGATAAGGTAACACAAAGTGTAATTTTCCTATCAACTATCTCCACCGAGCTAGGAAATCAGCAAAACATTCATCTTTGTCTTGTTTTAAGTTGTACAAATATTTAATGGTTACATGCCTTTCGATGTAGGCACTAAATTGATGAACAAAAGACTCGGTTGTTTCTTCGAAATTCCTCAAAGAATGAGTGGGTAATTGATAATACCACTCTAATGCCATTCCTCCTAAACTTTTTGGGAACATTTTTAGTAATAACAAGTCATCATGTGATATATCATGACATGCTATCCTAAACATACGAAGATGCTCTATGGGATCTTCGGTTCCTTTGTATATAGGTAGGACAGGCATAGGAAAGTGTTTAGGATATGGTTGTGCTACAACTATAGGATCTAAAGGCTGACTACACATCTCTCGATAATTGTACGAGGGACGGTAGGGATCTATCTGGTCCATGCGGGAGACTAACTATTTCACCATGGCTTCCAGATTACTAGTTTGTCCACCATATTGGTTCGGTGGTATGTGAGCGTATGATGGCGTGACGTAAGGATTAGATGCTATGTTGCTATTATGCAAATGGTTGGTAGGGAGAGTATTATGAAGAAGATTTGTAGTAGCATTATGTTGTATCCCAGATTGTTGGAAATTGGTGTTTGGTTTTGTTTTGGGCTTTTGTTGATTTGAGGTATGTTGATCAATAACTTGGCGAAATAGAGTAGTGAATGACGGTTTATTTTGTGTGGGAATAACTCTAGGCTTGGTAACAGGCACTCTAGGTGGTTGGGTAACCTGTTGTTGTTGCATGTTCTAGATTATAGCGGCCATATCCAAATTGGATGGTCCAGCTTGATCACTTTCTTGATCAATGAAGGACAAGGGATTAGTGCGTGTGTGATATATTTCTTCTAGGGTTGCTTGAGTGTCACTAATTTGATCCTTGTCCATATGGACTGCTCTATTAAGGGCGCCAATATTAGTATTGAGGAACTTCCAGAAATGTTCCATGTTCTCAAAAGTAATAGCTCCTTCCGGAGACATTTTAGGGGATGAGGATCCTTCCTCTCTAACAGTTTCTCTTTGTTCATTTCCTTCAGCAAATTCTTCTTCTTGTTGGTCTAGGGTTCCTTCTTCCTGAATTGGGTCTTCAGGAAGGACATCTGGTTTATTTACTGGTTTTCCTAACCAATCTTCTTCTACTTCAGTCTGTTTTCCATTCCTAAGTCTAGTCATTATGCTTAAACTTAGATTTTAGCAAATATATATTTATATATATATTTGCGACAAGTTTGGGAGGTATATATTTTAATTATATACCTACTATAATACTTAAAAGAAAACGTTTTTTATTTTTGTTATATTTTTGTTTTGTTTTTATGATAATATTATAAAGACAACAAACAACATACTAAATGCAAGAAATAATAATAATAAAAGAATGGCTTAGTTTTCTATAAATAGTTTATGGATATCATTAATGGGCTCAAGTTCATCAGGAGTCATGAAATGCTCCTCTTCAAATTGGAAATGGTTTTTCAGGAATTTGACAAAGTGTGCTATAGTGATATTATCTGTTTCAGATTTTGACCTATAGAAATAAAGTTCATGGCAATACTCTCGATATAACACAGCTCTAGGAACTCTATTCCATCTCTTTCTATCCATAAGAATGACCTCTTGATCCTCTATACGAGATAGAAATTTATGTACTACAACTGCATTGTCGAGGTATTCCTCAAAGGTGTACAATTCGGAAGACACAAGTGCTCTTTTATCTGCTAACCACCTATGGCAAGCTCTCTGAAGCTCATGATATAAGGTTACTTGATCAGGATCCAGGATTCTATCTAGGACAAACCTCTTGATTTGCCTAAGTTCGGTTGATCTAGATGAAATAATACTCAATCTCCTATCAAGTTCGTCCCACAAAGGTTGAACCCTATTTGTTTGAGGTACTCTAAGCACAGAAGTAATCTCTATGGCTGCTAATTGATTTTCAACATTAATGGTGACAGCTCATCTTTTATTATAATCTACCATCTAAATATGATATGCAATCTTACTTTGTTTATCTGATGATTCTAAATGCATTTATTTTTTTTTTGGATTGTTTTCAAAAGGTTTTTAGTTTTCACGTCGGGTTCACCAAAATGTATCGCTCCAAATTTTTTGCATCCTTACCTTCAGGCTATAGGATCCCCGTGCCCGAAAGGGGGATGCGAGAAGGATGGGACAATACCTCAGACAGAGAGGCCCTTTGAAGGTCGCACCTCTCGGGGGAGGGGTATAAGGGTGAATTTTTGATGGATGGTGGGTTCACCAGGAAACTTTTGAGTGGCGGTTTCCACGCCTAGGTTGAGAGTAGGTTTGATGTGTTCATTTTGTACTTTAATCATTCAATTCCTAGGTTTGGCCAAGATGAATCTAAGCTATTCTATATGCCAATGCTGATTTATATGAATACAAAAAACATGAATAAGTGCTAAACACAGAAAGTATGCTAAATAAGACAGAATATACCTGATTTCGGATGTCTGATGAAGATTCTGAGGTTTGTAGAAGTCCAGATCATCTCAAATATTACATTATCATCTGCAATTGAACAGAATCATCTCAGATCTCAGTCGGTCATCTGAGATCAGACGAGATCATCGTCGATCTGACGAATTTGTCAAAAACCTGCAGCCACAGAAACATATATTAAGTCCTTTTTTGTAGCTTCTATGACTTTTACACTAAATTTTATGTAGTCAAAAACTAGGTGAGCTTCAATAGAATACTGAAGGATTTTATTCTAGTTGTTCTTCCTTAATTGCTTCAATGTTTCCCAAGAGAAGTGAGAGGCTCTAGATATTTCTTTTTCTTTTCAACTACTATTTCAAGTATTGAATTTGTTCTATCAATACTTAGTTAATTTCCTCCTTTTGTTGCATCTGTTGATGACTTGGGAGTTGCATAATCATCTTCTTCCACTTTTGATTTTTATTTTGTAAGGACTTTTTGACATTTTGCTCTTCTTTTGCCATCGTTTTAATTTTTTTTACTTTTTCTACTAGCTACATCTGTTTCTCAACTTATCTATAGACATTCAAATTGACCCATTTTTTATCAGTTCATCCTCATGCATCAAAAAGTAAGGTCATATTTGAGCCAATTTTTTCCCCATAAAATATTCTTCATTCTTTCCAAAACCACTACCATTAGATAGGGCTTAAAAATAGCTTTCTAATGAATATGATTTTTTCCCATTCTGACATTGTTTGATCCTCCAAAATGCAAAAAAAATACACATGGGTCTAGTTATCTTGAATTCATGGTCCTTCCTTATGGGGCATGAATTCGGCATGCCAAATTCGTAGTCATCCAATACAAGGCATGAATTTGGTAATATTGGGTTTTTTCTCTAAAAAACCCTAGTATTGCTTTGACTCTTTATGATGTTGGCCCTTTATCGAGTTTAAGTTTTATTTTTTCCCACCTAGACCCCCCTCCAAACCTCTTATAAATAGAGGATTGGACTATATTTTTCCTCCAAGTGATTCTATTTGATCCAAATTGCATCTTAGAATTTTGAAGTAATCTCTCATAGCAATTACAAGTGCTCTTAATACTCTCAAGAATTATTGCTTTTGGAATGCTTTATTGTTGCTTTGCTTATGTGGTTCTTGTGATTAACTACTTTTTGTGAACAAGTGGAGTCTTTATGACAAGAGAGGTGTATCGCTCCAAATTTTTTGCATCCTTACCTTCAGGCTATAGGATCCATGCCCAGAATGGGGATGCGAGAAGGATGGGACAATACCTCGGATTGAGAGGCCCTTTGAAGGTCATGCCTCTCGGGGAAGGGGTATAAGGGTGAATTTTCAATAGATGGTGGGTTCACTAGGAAAATTTTGAGTGGTAGTTTCCACACCTAGGTTGAGAGTAGGTTTGATGTGTTCATTTTGTACTTTAATCATTCAATTGCCAAGTTTGGCCAAGATGAATCTAAGCTATTCTATATGCCAATGCTGATTTATATGAATACAAAAAACATGAATAAGTGCTAAACACGAAATGTATGCTAAATAATACAGAATATACCTGATTCTGGATGTCTGATGAAGATTCTAAGGTTTGTAGAAGTCAATATCGTCTCAAATATTACATTATCATCTGTAATTGAACAAAATCATCTTAGATCTTAGTCGGTCATCTGAGATCAGACGAGATCATCGTCGATCTGATGAATTCGTCAGAAACTTGCAGTCACAAAAATAGATACCAAAAACCAAAAATGCAACTGCAAAAGCAAGGGGAAATGATAGAAATGATAGTAAATTTACCTAAATGATAGATCCAGATAGCAATTAAAGGAAATGCATTAATTTAATAATTTATTTTAACTTTATCATGCATCTATGCTAAATGAGGTGAACTCCAGGATGCAGAAATAGAATAAACTAAGTTAATGCATAAGGAAATGAAGAGAAAAGATAATAAAATGCAAACTTCGGGCTCTGATTACCCTCAATCTAGATTGCAATCAATATCACCTCCAATCGTACGAGATCATTGCCGATCTTCGATAGGATCTTCCGAAATTGTCTGGAATCGTCAGCGATGATATGAGCTTGCTCTGGCTAAAAATAGTAAAATTCCTGTAAGAAAACTTGAAATACACAATGCAAATGAAGGTGTGAAGGTGTTCTAATGCACAAAGAGTTAAAGTTGCAGGGAAATCAGTCGACCGGGGGATAAACTGAGAAAATCCTAGTTTATATAGGATTAGGGAGAGGTTAGGAGGTTGGAGATCATCCCAATTTGGGAGATCTCCAATGGGGGAGACTCTAACTGCGCAGACACGCTTTCTACCCAAGTTAGAGAAGCTATTGAAACAAAAGCTAATTATGAAAATCAATTTTGGGATGAAATCGTCTGGACGTTCTATTCCAAACGATTTCGTCATATCTAGGATGATTTCGTTTGATCTTCAACGATATCGTCCAATAGTCAAAACAAATCCTAAAAATGGCATAGAAAACAAGGGGAGCGAGTAACAGGTGGTTTTGGGTTAAAATTCAAATTTTTATCTTTTTACTAAGGTTTAACTGTGCCAATTTTAGGGTGCTAAAAGAGGTCTTCCATTTTGGTTGCTACCTTCACTTTATTATTGCTCCTTTCTTTTTCCATAGACTAATCAATTTTTTCTTATATTATTAGTCTCTTTAGATTATTAATTTTTTGTTTTGCATTGCATTTTTTCATTTTGTAGAATAGAAAAAGGTTTTGAACCAAATTTGCACCCTGTTCATACAAGGTGTGAATTTGGTAAGCCAAATTCATGCTCACCCCTTACAGGGCATGAATTTGGTTACTAGGTCTTGGGGATAGTTTTTGCTCCCAAAAACCCTAGCTTCCTATATACTTCATTTCTATCATATTCATTATATGTACATTCTATTTTTGTTATTTCATGTTTTTTATGTCTTGTGTTGCTCATTCCAAAGGTAAAAAATCATTTTCATTTTTGAATGGTTAGCTAAAAGAACCAAGTGGGCTTGACTGTTGTACCTCCAAGCTCAATCACATAGTAGCCTAAGAAAGCCCCCAAACACTGATCAATTTTTCCATGGGTTTTAAAGCTATTTTGTAGGTTTTTAAGTTGTTGGAAATTATAGGGCATGAATTTGGGTACAAGGCACGAATTTGGTGAGTGCAAATTTGGTCACAGAGTGCGAATTTGGTTAGAAGGTACAAATTTTATTATGGGGTGTGAATTTGGTTAGGATCAACCATCGAATCAAGTAAGTGTTCTAATAGATATTTTAGGTTATTTGTTGTATGTCTATGTT
This sequence comes from Wollemia nobilis, assembly GCA_028583015.1. Lineage (NCBI taxonomy): Eukaryota > Viridiplantae > Streptophyta > Pinopsida > Araucariales > Araucariaceae > Wollemia > Wollemia nobilis. The sequence goes on from JAQPPZ010001340.1 coordinate 3,890,539, forward strand.
CATTTCCTATTCATTTCTATTCTAGATTTAAGATCATAAGGAAAATAAGGTATTTGGTTTTATCTTTAGGCATCAAATAAGAAAAAACATATAGTTTTACATCTAGGTTAATGTTGTTTGTGTATTCTCTTGAGCCTTTGCTTGAAAAGAAAAATTTTACTTTCTTGCAAAATTAGGTTTAGTCTTCATTGAAACAAAGAATTATTCTAGGGATATCTCTTTGTTTGCTTGCATTGTTGTTTTCCCTGCATTGTTTTTTTCTTGCATTGTTGTTCTTTAATTATTTATAGCTTAAAATTTTATAAGACCAAACATATGTGCTTGATCAAATAAAAACATCAAACCTTCCATTTGAAACTTGAAGCAAGTACTTAAACCATTCCTAGTGAACCCTTCGATCCCTAAGCCCCAAAGTGTAGAGTAACACAATAGCCATGCAGTCACCTCAACTCCTAATGGATCCAGTCGAGAATCCTACATGGTGGGTTATTTTCCCTTTCTACATATTTGGTGAACCCAACATGAACACCTCCTTAGTGGTCATTATAAAACCTACATTTCAAGTTTTTGTTTTTGTTTTTAACTTAAACAAGACCATCTACCTTTTTTGTGTAGATTAGATCATTAATTAAAGATTTAACAATTTTTTACCTTTATTTAATCAAGAGTTAGTTAATTAATTAATTAATATCTATTTATCCAGCCTTATTCAATGGCCATCTTTCTAAACCTCTTTGCCATTTTAAAATTTATTCTTTTCCTTTTCAAAAATTTTCTAGTATCTAAAAAACACTTTAAAACTCATAAAACAACTCACACAAAACCTTTAATTCATGAAAATAATAGTTCTAACAAATAAAATAGAGAAAATTTAATCCCATCACATAATAATTTTAATAAAGAACATGAAGAAATTATTAATGAATTTCTTGATCTTCCTCAATTTGCCCCAACCTTAGGATATACTAATGAACAAGAAGAAATTATTCAAAAATTTCTTAATAATCTTACTTTCAAATTATTCAGGGATTTTTGCATAAATATAATATTCAAGAATTCCTTAATCATATTAGTAATGAGCCTAATTACCCTTCACAAGAATATTTCATCACACATAATATTAAAAATAAACAATTTAATATTCCTTTACCCTCCATCATTAACAACTCACAAGTGATCATTAATTCTAATCCTCCTTCTTCTACCTTTAATATTCCTAACAACATTAAGGAACAAGACACTTCTCTCATCAATAATAATCAAAACATTCCTCATAGTAAGTTATTTAAAAATAATATAAGGTATTCTTTACCTTCTCAAACCAATATTAACTTGGACATCCCTAATAATAATCCTATTCCCCCTTCATTCATTTATCCCTCCACTTCAAATAAGCTCTCCAATCATAATTATCATCAAAATATTCTTCCTCTTTCACATACACATCTTGAATCATCCAATCAAGAACCTTCTCAAATTCAAATCCTCACCACTCAAATAAAACAACTAGAACAAAGAATAAATTCTATCTATAATCCTTCTCTCTATCATAATCCATCTTATAAACACTTATTCAATCAACCTTTAGATCCCTTTGTTCTCAACTATCCATTTCCTCCTAAGTATAAAACACCTAACCTCCAAACATATGAAGGTGATCAAGACCCTATTCAACACCTTAGAGCTTTTATTTTGGCTTGTGATGACATTGCACATGATGAGATCTTATTACTCAAGACATTCTCTAAAATCCTTAGGGGTAGTGCACTAAAATGATATTATCAATTACCAAAGCATTCTCTTAAAACTTTTAGTGATCTTTATAATCAATTTATACAACATTTTACCTTCTTCATTTAAAGAAAATTTAGCCTTATTGATATATTAAAACTAAAATAATTTGAACATGAATCCTTTAAATATTTTCTTACTAGATGGAACACCATTGTAGGAAAATCTAGTAAGAAAATCTAGAGTGTGTACCCTCCAAGGTGCAATTGAATTAGCCATACATGTGGAGTATACCCTTAAGAAGAGAGTACAATTAGGGATAGGGAAGGATAAATTCTTCTCCTCTTCAATAAGTCAACCACAACTTATCTTTGCCTAGGCATTTTCATGCATAATTAGGCCTACCCACTGCTTTTATTTTAACCAAGTTATTAGAAACCAAAATGATTAATCTCCCATCTTCTAAACCAACTACATCTCAAATATTGTGTTTTTCATCAAGGTCATGGTCACTCAACTAATCGATGCAAAACACTTCAAAAGCATATCCATGACCTTATGCAAAAGGGCCAACTTGTTCTTAATCATAAATATTTCTAAGATATAACTTGTCCCATACATTGCAAAATTATCTTCTATCTCCAAATTCTTCATCAACACCCATTGTTAGTGGTCCAAATCCAATTAACAAAAATATGCAACCCCTTTAAGCTTCCTACTTAAAGGGGCTATGACCAACTTCAAAAATCATCTTTAACAAATTCATCTACTTCATTCTCCATGTGTTTTCTCATAAAAACATGACCATATAAAGCTCTACATAGTTATCATTTTTTCTCATTAATCTATTCAAAACTCTTAAATGAGCCCACAAATTTGCTCATCTCTTTGTCTGACACTCTTAAATGAACCCACATATTTGCTCATATCTTTGCTTGTCACTCTTAAATGAGCCCAAATGTTTTCTAATATCTTTGTTTGGTTCTCTTAAATGAGCCCACATATTTGTTCATCTCTTTGTATAGTGCTCTTAAATGATCCCACCATCTTGTAATCATAAGTGATCAAGGTTTTTTCATGCATTCTCACCAAAGGAGCATTTATCCTTGAAGCTTTTGCATACACTAAGCACAAGTCATTTGTTGGCACAAATTATGCTTCTCTTTCATATTATATAATCCTTGACCTTTGAAAGTATCAATAATCATCACAATTTCCCCAAATAAAGGGATATATGGTCATTCTCTCTTCTCTTCTCTTCACCTTGAAAGTTTTAATAATTCTAAAAGTGTCTCCAAGTCAAGGAATATAGTTCTTCATCTCTTGTATATATTTTTTTCTTCAATCACTTCTTATTTTATCCAAGATAAAAGATACAAACTCCATATATCTACACAATTGTTTTGCTCACACTTCTCCTTATTGATATTTTGACTATTAAGGGATCTTCGTGGGATAGGGTAGATACAACATGAATATCCTTTATGGTGTTCATATGACCACTGAGTATCTTATGTGCATCTCTTCACTATTGAAATTTCAATAAGGACACACACACACACACTCCTCTTTGATTCTTGCTTCTCTACTTCTTCTATCTTTCTTCTCTCTAAAATGTGCAAACAAAACTTCTTACTTTGCTTTAATAAATCTTCTTACCTTATTTAGCGAGCTAACACCTCTATCAAGTTACACTTATTTTGAATATAAACACATAATACATCCCTATCAAGTTACACTCCTCTTGGCTCTTAGTGAGCACTACATCCCATACAAGACAGCTTCATGGTTTCCAGTGAGCATAGCTTCCACCTTAGGCCATTTGTGATTACACATCCTAGCAAGTACCTCTCCACATACAACCAATAACAAGCACACACCTATTGTGGGTATCACTCCATATTTTTATCACTAGCAAGCACACATCCATAGTGGGTATCGCTCCACAAGCTTGTCCTCATCAGTGAGCATTGTACCCTTATAGGATAGCTTCATGGTATTAGTGAGTATCATACCCATAACGGATATCACTTCATCTTTGGCCATTTTCAATCACACATCCTTACAGGGTATCATTCCATCTTTGTTCACTTTTATTTTTCTTAGATTATGTTTGTTTTATCACACTGATATATTTTGGTCTATGCCTCTCTTTACTTTATTTAACCTTTTTGTGGATTTCTCTTTCTTCTTCTATTATTATTCCTTCTCTTTTGTTTTTTATTTCATTTCATTTTATTTTTTCTCTCTTTTTTTCCATCACTCTTCTCCTCTCACATCTCTCAATATATTCATAAATCCTTAACTAGGGGAAACAATCTCTCATTTATTTATCCCTCCTTATCACTTCATCTTTCATTCCTTTTGACCTTAGGTCAATTTAATCATATCTAATCCTTCTCAATATTCATCAAGTCTTTCTTCCTCAACCCCAGCCTAATTGAGTTTCATTGGTTCAACTGGGTTTCCCCTCCAAAACTCGAGGGTGCACCCTAGGCCAAGGGCACATATACATACAATTTATGTATGAGCAATAATTTTTTACACCATCTACTCTACATTGGATTTTCAAGCAGCCAAAATCTCCCCACCATCAAAATTGGTGCACAACTATTTTTGATGCATTCATTGCACAATGAATACATAAAAAGGGGGAAAATATAGACATTAAAAATTGACCCACTTTTCATTATTTTTTATCAATTCACCCTCATGAATTGACCCTCTAACCAACCAAGCCAAATCCACCTTTTAAAGACCTAAAATTGAGTATTTATTGCTTCAAAAATTAAGGTAATATTTGAGCTAACTTTCCCCCCATCAAATCTTCTCCATTCCTTCCAAAACCACTACTATTGGATTGGTCTTAAAAATAGATTTTTTATGAGTATAATTTTTTCCCATTCTAACATTGTTTGGTCCCCCAAAATGCAAAACAAATGCACATGGATATAGTTATCTCAAATTCTTGGTCCTTCCTTATGGGGTGCAAATTCGGCATGCGAATTTCACAGTCATCCAATACGGGGTGAAAATTTGGTAATCTTGGTTTTTTCTCTCAAAACCCTCATTCTTGATTTGGCTCTTTGTGATGTTGACCCTTTCTCGAGTTTAAATTTTATTTTTTCCACCCAGACTCCCATACAAACCTCTTATAATAGGGGATTGGACTCCCTTTTTCCTCCAAGTGATTCTATTTGACCCAGATACCATATTAGAATTTCGAAGTGATCTCTCATTGAAATTGCAAGTGCTCTTCATTATCTCAAGACTTATTGCTTTTGGAATTCTCTATTGTTGCTTTACTTCTATACTTATTGTGATTAACTACTTTTGGTGAAAAAGTGGAGGAGTCTTGATGATGGTAGAGGTATACCATTTTGATTGTAATCTTCACTTTCTCATTGCTCCTTGATTTCTCTATAGCTTAATAAAAATTTTATTGTGTTATTAGTCTCTTTAGATCATTAATTTTATATTTTGCATTGTATTTTTACATTTTGTAGCTTAGAAAAAGGCTTTGAACCTAGTTCGTACAGTGTCCAAATTTGGCAATCCAAATTTGTACCCATCCCTTATGGGGAAAAAATTTGGTTAGTAGGGCTTGGGAGCAAGTTTATGATCCCAAAAACCCTACCTTACTTCTTGTATACTTATTTTTTGTCATATTCATTCTATCTACATTCTATTTTCATTGTTTCATGTTTGATATATCTTGTTTTGTTGGTTTCAAAGGTCAACAATCATTTTATTTTTTAATGGTCAGATAAAAGGATCAAGGGGTATTGATTGTTGCACATCCAAGCTTAGTCACATAGTGGCCTAAGCAAGCCCCCAAATATTGACTAATTTTTCCAAGGGTTTTGAAGCTAGTTTGTAGGTTTTAAAATTTTTGGACTTACCAGGTGTGAATTTGGTTACAAGACATGAATTTGATTATGGGGCATGAATTTTGTGGGTCCAAATTTGGTCACAAGATGTAAATTTGGTTACAGGGTGTAAATTTGGTTATGGGGTGCAAATTTCTCTAGGATCAACCATTGGATCAAGTAAGTGTTCTGATATATCTTTTAGGTTGTTTATTGTATGTCTATGTTTATTTCCTATTTGTTTCTATTCTAGATTTAAGATCATATGGAAAATAAGGTATTTGGATTTATATTTAGGCATCAAAGAATAAAAAGCATATAGTTTTGCATCTAGGTTAATGTTATTTGTGTATTCTCTCGAGTCTTTGCTTGAAAAAAAATTATTTTCTTATAAAATTAGGTTTAGTCTTCATTGAAACAAATAATCATCCTAGGAATAGCTCTTTTTTGCTTGCATTGTTGTTTGCCCTGCATTGTTGTTCTTTAATTATTTATAACTTAAGATTTTAGAAGATCAAACTTAGGTGCTTGTTAAAATAAATACATCAAACCTTTCATCCCAAAATTGGAGTGAGTCCTTAAACTGTTCTTGTGAACAATTTGATCCCCAATCCCCTAAGTGTAGAGAAACACAAAAACCCCACAATCACCTCGACTCCCAATGAGTCCAATCAAGAATTATACACGATGGGTTATTTTCCCCCTCTACATCACTCTCAACTTATCACATTGCAAATAGATGGTGTTGAAATGGGCTTGTGTACTAAATAACGAGTCCTCTAATGGTAGCTACGTAATATCTATTGCTTGTGTTTCCAATTGGTAATCATTTGATGTCATCTTAGCTTATGGTTTGTCAAACTTTGGGGTGGCTATGACTCTTAGTTGTTTATAGGTGGTTGGATTAACCACAATAATTATCTTGGAAGGAGATTTCTCTTTTGCTTGCTTGGGTGGTTTGTTTTTCACCATTCTTACATATTTTAACTCATCTCCTTGAGTATGTTGATGGTAACTATGGATGGCTAATCAGGGTGTGGTAATATTGGGAAGATGGATTGTAGGATGGGGAATAGAGATGGAGGGATTTTGTAGATAGATGAAGTGGTAGTGCTTGTAGAAGTTTGTGTTTGTGGAGTGGATGTATCTAGAGGGTGTTTATGTTGGAAATATGAGCAAGTTTTGTTGTCATTGATGTCAAGAGTCAGTTTCAGTGAGCAGGGCAAAAGGAAGGATGTCAAGAATCAGTTTCAGTAAGCAGTGCAAGAGAAAGATTGCTTCTAGGCCTAAGGGAAATAATATTATAATATCTCCTATTATAATATTCAAGGTGGTCAGATGAGGTCTAAAGAGCAATAGGAAGGCCCAAGAAAAATAATATTATAATATTTTATTATAATATTAAAGGTCTAAGGTTAAGACCTAAAGATTTAAATTAATTATAATAATTTCATTATAAATTAATTTATAACTTAATTTGATTAACTCTAAGAGTTATTAAATTAATTATAAATTAATTATAATAATTTAATTATAAATTAGTTTATGATTTAATTTAATTAACCCTAAGGTTAGGGTTATAAGGGCACAAAGTTTAATTTAATTCGAATTAAAATTTGAATTTCAAGGATCATCGACGTTTTGAGCACATGGCACATTGCATATAAAAGGGGCAAGTTTTATTTCAAAACATTATCCATGCGAAAGTATTATTGCCTAAGGAAATTGTGCATTGTGGTTAGAGAGGAAGAAAACTTGCATGTGTTTAAAGACTTCAAAGGGTAGACGAAGGAACAAAGACAAGTGGGAGCACTAACGCTTATCCAAAGCATTGGGTAGTGCAATTGGTAGCCAAGGGTTGCGCTAAGTCATTCGTAGGTGCAAGGTTAAGGGTTCGATCCATGCGGTCTTCATTTTGCAAGAGGAGAAGGTGTTTTGGTCTGCACCATCGGAGAGGGACAAAGGGAAGGCATGTGCCTTTCCCTTTGCGTGGAGGCACGTAGCCCACTTGGTGGGCACGCATTGTGCGAAGGCGCTTGGAAGGAGGGGTTTGCATGTTCGAAACCCGCCAAGGCCTTTTTGGTGGGATTGACAAAGGTATGCGCTCACATTTGCTAAGGTTTAACGTTGCATCCAAAAATTGCAAGGGTGGAAATTAATTTTTTAATTTCCTAAAGTTTTATTAATTGAAAATTGCATATTTAAAAGGGTTTATGAGTTATACAAGGGAGATAAAAGGGTATGCAAAGTTTTAATTTTTGTGTTTGATTTTTAAGTGGTTAAAGTTTATAAAAGGAGTAATAAGGTGTGCCAAGGGTGTTAGATGTTATTTGTTGAAATAAAGTCATATTATAAAAATTGATTTGAAAGGAGAAATAAGGCATAGTTGATTTTTGATATTTTGACTTGGTGAAATATTTTTGAAAGAAAATATTAAGGACAGATTTTTGCTATCTAACCTTTGAGATTGGCAAAGAGAGTGATTGTGATTGAGACAGGTTTTGAGATCAAATCTTCTTCAAAAAAAAGGTATGGGCATATCTTCCTTGTGAGTGAAATATTGTTGGATGTTGTGAATGCTAAGTTGGAGTGAAAAGGATTGTTTGATAAGCATTGTTGAGTTTGGTTTTGAGATATCCAATGTTGATTGATGTGGGTTTTCTAGAATGAAAGTTGATACTAGAAACCTTGTTTGATAAGCATTGTTGGAAATATTGAGTAAGCTTTCATATGCTTGATTAGGGTTTGTGAAATATCATGAGTATCATTGTTATGTGAAGTTGAGAACTATCTTGAACTAGGGTTTGTGAAAGATCATGAGTATCATTGTTATGTGAGATTTGTTTGATAAGCATTGTTGACTAAGATTTCATTGAGTGATTGGTTGAGTGGAGTTGATTGAGCATAGTTGATTGAAAGTGTTGGAGTGATAGTTCAAGTTATATGAAACAAATTGTTCTTTACTAATTTGAGAAAGAGATTGAAAGTGATTGAGTGTGAAACATATTGAGTCTCTTACCATTCTCTATATGTTTTTGTGGTTAAACAAAAGAGTTTGAAAGTGATTGAGCATTGTTGTGAGTGTGAAGCATATTGAGTCTCTAACCATTCTCTATATGTTTATATGAGATTAAAACAAGATTATGTGTGAAACTTGTTTGTGTGATTGAAGAGGTTTTCTATGATAGATTGAGTTGAGTTGAATAAGCTTTTGTGAAATCTAGTGAGCATATTTGAGTAAGTCCTAGAGTGGACTTAAGGACTGAGTTGAGTAAGCTTTTGTGGAAGCTTACAATGCAGATTTGAGGTAAGTCTTAGTGAAGACTTGTTGAGAAGATTGGACAAGTTTTAGAGAGGACTTGTTGAGCAGATTTGAGGTAAGTCTTGGTGAAGACTTGTAAGTAGTTTGAAAAAGTTCTAGTGAGGACTTGTTGAGCAGATTTGAGGTAAGTCTTAGTGAAGACTTGAGAGCATTGACAAGTTCTAGAGAGGACTTGTGGATAGATTTGAGGTAAGTATTTGAGAAGACTTGTGAGCAGAGTTGATTGATTGATTTGTTCAAACCTTGAGTTAAGGTTTGGGGCAGATCTAGTAGAGTTGATTTGTGATTGGATCAAGCTTTGTGTTAAGGCTTGAGGATAGATTTGAGGATAGAGTTTGGTGCATATTTGAGGACAGGTTTATGCTAGACTAGAGATAGATATTGAGCAGATTTATGCTAGACCAAGGACTATGTTTAGTAAAAATTTAAGATAATATTGAGTAGATTTATGCTAGATCGAAGGACTATGTTTAGTGAATATTTGAGATAGATATTGAGCAGATTTGTGCTAGACTGAAGGACTATGTTTAGTACATATTTGAGATAGATATTGAGAATATTTATGCTAGATCGAAGGACTATGTTTAGTGCAGATTTGAGATAGAGCTGAGAGCAAGCTTTGGAGGTGATAGAGCAGAGGATAATAGTCTCTAGTGGATAGAGATCCATTAGCTAGGGTAGTGAGGACAGAGATCTTCTGAGTGAGGATAGGAGTCTTTAGTGGAGAGAGATCCACAAGCTAGTGTAGTGGAGGTAGTAGTCTTCTAGAGGATCACCAGCCAGAGCAGAGGAGAAGGAGTTCTCCTATGGATAGAGATCCATAAACTAGCTAAGGGGATTGGTGTCTCCTATGGATAGAGATCCATGAACTTGATTAGGGGATTGGTGTCTCCTTTGGATAGAGGTCCATAAACATTGTAATAGGGAAAGGATTCCCAAGATATTTGTTGAGAAAATTTTAGTGAAATATTTTCTCTATGGAGTAGCCCACATTGGGTGAACCATGTTAAATTGGTGTCTCTATTGTGTGTGGTGATTTATGCATTACTTTGATTACTATTATTGATATTTCCATTGATATATTGCATAATATTTTTTGGGAAAGAAAAGTAAAAAGTGGTCTTATACTGTTCACCCCCTCTCAGTATAAGCTTGTGTTCTTCAATTGGTATCAGAGCGGGTTCCTTCAGAAGAGTTTAACAACTTGAAGGAAAAGCTCTCAAGAACATAGATGGATTCTCAGAATGGATCTTCAAGGAATTCAACACCATTGTTCGATGGGAACAATTATGCACTTTGGAGTACAAGGATGAAGTTTCACCTAATGGCACTTGGAAATGAAATATGGGAAGCAGTTGAGAATGGATACATACCACCAACTACTCCACCTACAGATAAATATGGTAAGCTCCTACATCTGAATAATTCAAAGGCAATGAATGGAATTTTAAAGGGTTTGCATGAAAAAGAGTTTATAAAGGTTATGCATTGCACATCAGCAAAGGAAATTTGGGATAAGTTGAAAGGTATATATGAGGGAGACAAAAAGGTCAAAAGGGTAAAGTTGCAAAATTACAAGAGAACATTTGAAGACCTAAAGATGAAGGATGAGGAAAACATTGTTGCATATCTACTTCATGTGGATGAGGTTGTTAACTCCATGCAAGGACTTGGGATTAAGGTTGAAGAAACAGATGTTTGTGATAAGATTTTAAGGTCACTCCCAAAAAGGTATAGTGAAAATATTTCAGCTATAGAAGAGTCAAAAGATATTGAACTTTTGACAAGGGATGAATTACATGGAATTATCATAGCTTTTGAGATGAGAATAAAAGAGGAACCTATTTCCCAGAAAGAAGCAACCTTCAAAGTTACTAAGAAGACAAAGGGTAAGAAGTCAGATTCAAGCAATGAGTTATCCAATGATGAAGAAGCAAATTATGGCAGAAAGAACAAGGACTCAAGAAAGTATAAAGGTACAAAATTAGTTAGATGTTTTAATTATGGTAAATATGGTCACTATGCAACTGATTGTCTAGAGGCTAGAAATAGCAATGATGAAGAAAAATAGGATCATAAGAACAAGGAAGCAGGAAAACAAAGGTACCAAAAGAAAAATAGGGATGGACAAGGCACGCAAGGAAAGAAGTTTTTCCAAAGGCATAAGAAGAGTTTTTATGTAGACAAGGTAGGTAAGAGTTCAAGTGATAGTGATGAAAGGTCCTCAAATAATGAAGAAGATGAAATTCTATTTATGGAAGAAGAAAAAGATGATGTTAGAAAAAGGGCACCAATGATTCTCAAGTATTTTAGATGTGGTAACTTTGGTCATCTTGAAGATAGTTGTACAAGGAATGGATTCAGTTTCAGTGAAGATGAATATGAAGATACACTTGAAGGTCCAGAAGAAAGTCTTCTTATGGCAATAGAAGAAGAAGGAAGTACTTCTAGTTGAAATAAATTAGAAAGGAATGAAGATGATCCTAAAGGTAAACAAATAGAGGAAGAATCAGAGAAAGGAGAAGTTGATCTTGAGGGTGAGCTTATTTATGCCCTTGATGCATTAAGGGAGGTAAGAAAGTAGAACTCAAAACTCAAGCTTCAATTTCAAGAATGTGATGAAGAGAAAGGAAAGCTTATAGAGGATCTAACCAACTCAATAGCTAAGACAAGGAGATTCAAAGAGAAGTTAGAAGCAAAGGTTTTAGAATGTGAAAGGTTAGAGCATGAGGTAGCTTCACTAAGGAAGGAAGTAAAAGAGTCTAAGGACAAGTTACACAAGTTTGGGAGAAGCTCAAAGAACTTGGATAAGATTATCAAGGTACAAAGATCTTCATCAAACAAAACAGGACTTGGTTTTGAACAGGTACAAAGAAAACAAGGAGAGGAGTCAATCTCAAGCTCCAAAGAAGAAGAAGCTTCAGAAGAAGAGAGTGTAAGAGAGAGTGAGACTTCTGAGAATGAGTTGGACAATAGAAAGTTCAACAAGGAAAGGAACAATGCACAAATGAGGAACAGATGGAACAAGAAGCAACATAGGGTAAAAGAGACTAAGAGACCAATGGGGTCAAGGCAAGGTAGTTTCAATGGATGATGCTTCTCATATCATAGGTTTGGGCACAAGGCTACACAGTGTAGGACACATGAAAGATAGGAATATGGAAATTTTCAGAAACATGCATATCTTTTTCAAGGGTATTGCTACTCTTGTAATCAGTTTGGTCACAAGGCAGTGAATTGCAAGGTTCATGATAGGAATGGATATGGCTTCACCAGGAGAAACCCCAAGATATTTGCACCTTTAAGGAATAACAACATTAAGTGTTATAAGTGCAATAATGATGGGCATACAACAAAGTGGTGTAGAGAAGAAATTCTAGAGACAAGCAGGAACAAGAATATTCAGAGGAATCAGAAGGATCAGTTGAGGAAGAAAGTGGACAAAGGTAAAGATCAGTGCATGTTGGGAGTAGAGATACTCCCACCCCAAAATTAACCACCTCAAGAGGAGGTGGGGGAGGGGCTAAGCTAAGAGTCTCATTCTTAGCCCCAAGCCCCAAAGGTGGCCCTTTGCCATTGATGACAAAGGGGGAGAGATTTGAGTTAGGGGGAGAGCATTCAGTCAGGGGGAGCAGTTTCTCAGGGGGAGCAGAAAAGAAAGAGGTAAAGGAAATGGTAAAAGGTAAATGGGTTGCCATCAATGACAAAGGGGGATATTGTTGGAAATATGAGCAAGTTTTGTTGTCATTGATGTCAAGAGTCAGTTTCAATGAGCAGGGCAAAAGGAAGGATGTCAAGAATCAGTTTTAGTAAGTAGTGCAAGAGAAAGATTGCTTCTAGGCCTAAGGGAAATAATATTATAATATCTCTTATTATAATATTCAAGGTGGTCAGATGAGGTCTAAAGAGCAATAGGAAGGCCCAAGAAAAATAATATTATAATATTTTATTATAATATTAAAGGTCTAAGGTTAAGACCTAAAGATTTAAATTAATTATAATAATTTCATTATAAATTAATTTATAACTTAATTTAATTAACTCTAAGAGTTATTAAATTAATTATAATAATTTAATTATAAATTAGTTTATGATTTAATTTAATTAACCCTAAGGTTAGGGTTATAAGGGCACAAAGTTTAATTTAATTCAAATTAAAATTTGAATTTCAAGGATCGTCAATGTTTTGAGCACATGGCACATTGCATATAAAAGGGGCAAGTTTTATTTCAAAACATTATCCATGCGAAAGTATTATTGCCTAAGGAAATCATGCGCTATGGTTAGAGAGGAAGAAAACTCGCATGTGTTTAAGGACTTCAAAGGGCAGACGAAGGAACAAAGACAAGTGGGAGCACTAACACTTATCCAAAGCATTGGGTAGTGCAATTGGTAGCCAAGGGCTACGCTAAGTCGTTCATAGGTGCAAGGTTAAGGGTTCGATCCATATGGTCTTCATTTTGCAAGAGGAGAAGGTGTTTTGGTCTACACCATCGAAGAGGGACAAAGGGAAGGCATGTGCCTTTCCCTTTGCATGGAGGCACGTAGCCCACTTGGTGGGCATGCATTGTGCGAAGGTGCTTGGAAGGAGGGGTTTGCATGTTTAAAACCCGCCAAGGCCTTTTTGGTGGGATTGACAAAGGTATGCACTCACATTTGCTAAGGTTTAACATTGCATCCAAAAATTGCAAGGGTGGAAATTAATTTTTTAATTTCCTAAAGTTTTATTAATTGAAAATTGCATATTTAAAAGGGTTTATGAGTTATACAAGGGAGATAAAAGGGTATGCAAAGTTTTAATTTTTGTGTTTGATTTTTAAGTGGTTAAAGTTTATAAAAGGAGTAATAAGGTGTGCCAAGGGTGTTAGATGTTATTTGTTGAAATAAAGTCATATTATAAAAATTGATTTGAAAGGAGAAATAAGGTATAGTTGATTTTTAATATTTTGACTTGGTGAAATATTTTTGAAAGAAAATATTAAGGATAGATTTTTGCTATCTAACCTTTGAGATTGTCAAAGAGAGTGATTGTGATTGAGATAGGTTTTGAGATCAAATATTCTTCAAAACAAAGGTATGGGCATATCTTCCTTGTGAGTGAAATATTGTTGGATGTTGTGAATGCTAAGTTGGAGTGAAAAGGATTGTTTGATAAGCATTGTTGAGTTTGGTTTTGAGATATCCAATGTTGATTGATATGGGTTTTCTGGAATGAAAGTTGATACTAGAAACCTTGTTTGATAAGCATTGTTGGAAATATTTGAGTAAGATTTCATATGCTTGATTAGGGTTTGTGAAATATCATGAGTATCATTGTTATGTGAATTTGAGAACTATCTTGAACTAGGGTTTGTGAAAGATCATGAGTATCATTGTTATGTGAGATTTGTTTGATAAGCATTGTTGACTAAGCTTTCATTGAGTGATTGGTTGAGTGGAGTTGATTGAGCATAGTTGATTGAAAGTGTTGGAGTGATAGTTCAAGTTCTATGAAACAAATTGTTCTTTACTAATTTGAGAAAGATATTGAAAGTGATTGAGTGTGAAACATATTGAGTCTCTTACCATTCTCTATTATTTTTTGTGTTTAAGTACAAAAGTGATTGAAATGTTTATTGTTTTGAGTTGTGAAGCATATTGAGTCTCTAACCATTCTCTATATGTTTATGAGATTAAAACAAGATTTGTGTGAAACTTGTTTGTGTGATTGAAGAAGTTTTCTATGATAGATTGAGTTGAGTTGAATAAGCTTTTTGAAAGCTATGAAATAAGTCCTAGAGTGGACTTAAGGACTGAGTTGAGTAAGATTTTGTGGAAGCTTACAATGCATATTTGAGGTAAGTCTTAGTGAAGACTTGTTGAGAAAATTAAGAGAATTGAGGTAAGTCTTAGTGAACTCTAGTAGGAGACTGTTGAGCAGATTTGAGGTAAGTCTTGGTGAAGACTTGTTGAGTAGATTGGAAAAGTTCTTGAGAGGACTTGTGGATATATTTGAGGTAAGTATTTGAGAAGACTTGTGAGCAGAGTTGATTGATTGATTTGTTCAAACCTTGAGTTAAGGTTTGGGGTAGATCTAGTAGAGTTGATTTGTGATTGGATCAAGCTTTGTGTTAAGTCTTGAGGATAGATTTGAGGATAGAAATTTGAAATAGAGATTGAGTAGATTTGTGCTAGACCAAAGGACTATGTTTAGTGTAGATTTGAGATAGAGATTGAGAAGATTTGTGCTAGACTGAAGGACTATGTTTAGTGTATATTTGAGATAGAGATTGAGAAGATTTGTGCTAGACTGAAGGACTATGTTTAGTGCATATTTGAGATAGATATTGAGAATATTTGTGCTAGACCGAAGGACTATGTTTAGTGTAGATTTGAGATAGAGTTGAGAGCAAGCTTTGGAGGTGATAGAGTAGAGGATAGTAGTCTCCAGTGGATAGAGATCCATTAGCCAGGGTAGTGAGGATAGAGATATTATGAGTGAGGATAGAGTCTTTAGTGGAGAGAGATCCACAAGCTAGAGTAGTGGAGGTAGTAGTCTTCTAGAGGATCACCAACCAGAGTAGAGGAGAAGGAGTTCTCCTATGGATAGAGATCCACGAACCAGTTGAGGGGATTGGTGTCTCCTGTGGATAGAGATCCATGAACTTGATTAGGGGATTGGTGTCTCCTTTGGACAGAGGTCCATAAACATTGTAATAGGGAAAGGATTCCCAAGATATTTGTTGAGAAAATTTTAGTGAAATATTTTCTCCGTGGAGTAGCCCACATTGGGTGAACCACGTTAAATTGGTGTCTCTATTGTGTGTGGTGATTTGTGCATTGCTTTGATTACTTCTATTGATATTGCCATTGATATATTGCATAATATTGTTTGGGAAAGAAAAGTAAAAAGTGGTCTTATACTGTTCACCCCCCTCTCAGTATAAGCTTTTATTCATCAGTTTAGATATTGTGGTAACTATATGAGTTTCTTGCGAATGCATTATGTTTGCATTTTGCAGTGATGCAGTATAATACAAACAAAAAAAAATTAAAATATTTATGATTCCTTGGCTTTGACTTGTCTTTATGCTATTTAAGAACATGATCATCGATTTGATAATCATATAATGGGCCCTCTTGTTGAACCATCACTTAATTGGGGTTGAATGCTTTTAGAAATTATTATAAGCCCTTTCTTTATGTTGTTCTAAGAGTATAAGTTATACCATTTGAGTCTATGTTGCTTCCATATCAAAAAGTTTCCCTTTTTCTATCAATCTCATTGTGGGTAGCTCAAGGTGTAATGGGATAATGGCCTCCTTTCTATAAACTAAGGAATAAGGTGAGGATTTTAGTATTTCTTAAATTATTTTACACACATTTTTATGAGGGGCCCTGGTCCTCTCATATTGAGTGGGGTTTGAACATTAGGCATTCTCAAAGAGAAGCCAAAGTCGTTATTATTATAGTAAGTTAGTAACTTACTTTTAGTGAATTTTTAACTATTAATTTATCTGCCCATAATGTCTGGTCAAGTAATAAATGCCAACTCTAATTTTTTGATCGATGGTTCTTTTGACAATATTTAAAAAAAAATTATTGGTGGATTCAACCAACCCATTCCCCTAAGGGTAATAATTTGATGATGTTTTTATGTAGATACTATATTTTCTAGAAAAGTTAATGAATTTTATCCCTATAAAAGTGGATCCATTATCATTTTCAAAGTCATATGGGATACCAAACCTTGTGATTAGCTTTTCTATGAACTCAATAATTATATCTTGATTGGATGATTTCATGGTTGTCGCGTCTGTCCACATAGTGAAATAGTTTATCACTATTAAAATATACTTATGTCCTACTGATGAGTTTGGATTTATGAATCTAATAAATATAATCCCCACTATTAGAAATTTTCCTCTACCTAGCATAGGATTTTTGTTTCTTTCAATAAATAATTAGTATTTTTTACAAGCTTTAGCTACCTTGAATGAATCTGCAAATATGGTGGGCTAATAATATCTAGATTTAAGGATTTTGGTGGTGGTTTTTTGTCCTAAATAATATCATCCATACAATCCCACATGGAACTATTTTAACACCTTCTCAACTTGTTTCGATTTTATGCAACGAAGGAGAACTCTATCATTTTTTTGGGTATAATCATTTTTATAGTAGGACATAATTCAATGTATGTAATCTATATCGGTGCCTTTACAAAGCTTTCAATCCTCCAAGGTATATTCCTATTTGAAAATATTTTATCACTTTATCCACATATTTAGGCTCTTTCATGTGTTTCTCACTTTTGAGGTATGTCTCAATGTTGTCTTCTATGCACATGTTGTAGTCATGCTTTGAAGCGATGGCCAATTATTGACATAAGGCTATACCTCTTACCAGTTTAGTAGAGCATATTTCAATATCATATTCTTCTATTTTAGTAACCCATCCAAATCTCTTTTCTCCTAATTCTCCTTGAAGGATGAAATTCCTAACATCTGAGTAGACTACATAGACTATAGTTTTGCTTTGAGATACATAATATCTAAGTTTTTTTAGTGATTTCATGATAGAAAACACTTTATTTTATATGAAATTATAGTTATTTTAATAACCATGAAACATATAGCTTAAGAAATACATCAAGTATTGTTCTTGATTATCATTCTTCTGAGTTAAAATGATGGCATAACTGTCTTCATACCCATATATGTATAGGATGAAGTATTTACTAGAATTTGGGTTGATCAAGACCACAACCTTTGTTATAGCATATTTTACCTATTCAAATGCTTTCTTCCTTTTATAGGTCCATTCAAATTCTACATTTTCTTTAAGAGCCATGTCATAGGTTTGACTATCTACGCAAATTCAAAAACAAAATTCCAGATAAAGTTGATCTACCCAAAAAAATATTTGTAAAGCCTTCTTATTAATGGGGAGTGGTAAAACTAAAATAGCTTGAATTATATTTGGATAAATGACCATTCCTTGTTTAAATATGACATGTCCCAAGAGCTTCCCCTCATGAATAACGAATATTGATTTTTTTGGATTTAGTGATGCTCCAAACTTACAACACTTCTAAAAGACCATATCTAGATGTTCGAAGTGCTTTTGCTTATCATGAGAGAAGAATATCATATCATTAAGTAAATTAGGATGATTTTGTTAACAAAATAACCAAAATCAAAGTCCATGGCATGCTAAAAAGTTGCTTTGGCATTGGATAAAACAAATGATATTCTTTGGTACACAAATTTTTCCCATTTAGTAATGAATGTTTTTTGTGTTGATCTTCATATTTGACCCATAATTGATTATATATTGAAAAATCATCAAGGAGTGGAAATATATTTGCTCATACTATAGCTTGTAAGATTTGATCAATCTATGGCAAATGATAATGATATTTTAATCAAGCCTTGTTTAAATTCTAGAAATCAACACAGAGGTGGATGTCTCCATTCTTGTTCCTTATTGGTACCAAGTTGTCTACCCACATAGAATGGTTTATTGGATATATGATTTTGGTGTTTAACAATTTGAGAAGCTTCTATTTCATTACTGCTTTTATTTTGGGTTTGACAAGCCTCTGCTTTTGCCTAAATGGCTTAGCTTCAAGTGTTAGCTTGGATTACCTCGTTGTCATAAATATAGATCTCATCATATCTCCATGCTATTATGTCTTGGTATTGTTTGCATAGTGACCTAAAGTTTTCTACTTATTCCATAGAATAGTGGATTTTGACCTTTAGAATTTTGCCTGGTCCAATTTGGACCTCTCTGTAATCCTATTTTTCTATTTTCATTTTATGCCCTATATGTCAATCATTATTATCAAACAAGCTCCCTAAAGTGATCAATTATTTTGGGATATGATTGTTTTTTAGGTGAATAACTTCTTCTTGGTCAACTTATTGTAGCACTTCTTGTTGCATTGCATAGATAACCTCTCTTGTTAAAAATCAATAATTTGTTGGTCATATTCAAACACCTACTAGAATTCTTCTTTATCTAGGATTGTAGACTTGAATATCATCTTTACCGTATTCATATCTTGACCATAATTGGTAGTGGGCATTTAATTTTCTCCTTGAGAAGCTAGTGTGTTAGCTAACTCATTTTGTTCCCTAGGGATGGCTTTTATACTTTACACTTCAAAAATCTCCATCAAGTCCCATGCTCTATTATGGTATGCTTTCAAGTAGTGATGTTTACTGCTATAATTCCCTATCACTTGATTAACCACAAACTCATATTTATCATAGATTAAGAGTAACTTAATACCAATTCTTCATGCCTACATCAAGCCAAGACACAAGGCTTCATATTTGGATATGTTATTAGTGCAACTCCACATCAACCTATAAGAGAATATTTTTATTCCTTCTAAAGGAGATATTAGCACTATTCTGGATCTAAATCCATTCTTGCATCTAGCCCTATCAAAGTAAAGCTTCCAAATATCTATTTTTTGGAGTTCTTATTTTGTCATAGCTGAGACATTTTATTATTCTAGATCTATGATGCGATATGTGCCAATTATAGTTTCAACCAAGGCATTACAATATTTTAGAGAGAATTTATCTTCTATCTACAAATCTTCAAGAATATCTTCCAAAGGGTCTATTTTTTCAATAATAATATTGATACATTCTTCGTCCATATTCTCTATATGGTAAGATATCAAATTTTCAAAAAAGATCTTAATTCATCTGCCCTTATGTAGGATTATCATATGGAAATAATCTAGGTACATATAACCTCCTAATTTCATTGTAAATTCTTGGGAAATACAAAGACCAAAGTATGGATCAAAATCCACAATTACCACTTCCTATATCATAGTAATCTCTGGTGCTCTATGCAATGTCACTGGAATATATTTGATAGCTCAAACTATTTTGATAAGAGTACCATTCCATTGTAACACATTGGGACATGAGTGAGTTTATTCAATACCCATAGCTTCACATACTACTTTAGGCATCATGATAATTGTAGCTTTAGAATAATTCATACAATTATGTACAATCCAACCTCCCATTATTAAAGACATGTAAAAGGGAGCTGACCTATTATTTTTGGACTTAGAAGTTATCAAATATTGAGCAAGATTATATTTTTGAATTGTATCACCTCCTAAGTTGGTAATTTTTAATGAATCTCTGAACAAATCAATCTGTTCAGGGATCATCAGGGTGTCATACAAACTTGCTTGAAAAGAGGTTTTATTTAGTTCTTTGACAATGTTGAATCCAGATAAATATATCTAATTCTTTCCTTCTTTGCTTTCTATTTCATCGAATCTCCTCATATATTCTTGAGTGGCTTATATCTTCTATATTTTTGTTATAGAAGGTATTTGAGCTTGTCTAAAGCTTATTTCTTTGACTTGAAAAAAGTCTCTTTTACCTTTTATACTTGTTTTGAATTTGATTATTCCTTTTGTGGGTTTAACATGGGGGAATCCTTTCTTGGTTCTTGTTGGGCTAGAGATTTTTTAGAATCATGGAATACTTATTCTTTGGGATTTTGTGGCTAAATTGGGACTCCAAATGGCCCTAAATTCTATGGATCCACCTATAATGGATTATTTCTAGACCTGGTTAACATTGATATACACCCTTCTTCTAAAGGATCTTGAGTAATCATGACTTGTTCTAGTTTCCATAACATATTAATCTAACCTTTTTATGCCTTTTTAGCCTTTTTATCTATAACCAACTAGGCTTAGTGCTAATACATTACAACAGTGTCAACATTATGAGGATCATTGCAAATTATGCACTAGCGATGACCTTTTGAATCTAATATCATTGATTTTGGTTCATGATCATTGCAACTATTATTGACCTTTTCTATTGTATTACTGGTGGAAACATTTTGATCTTTGAAAATATAGGAAAAATTCTAGGTTGATATATTTTTGCTTCTCTTTTTCAGTAGTTGTCACCTTATTATTCAATATATATAAGATAGTCAATACCTCTATCATTATTGGAAAGTCACTTGGCTCTGGTGTTGGCAATGTTGGCAAAGTTGGTACTAGAGGCAATTTCTTGGGAGTAGGAATAGGAGCAAATAAAGGGAGATGTATGATTGTGAATAGAGTTTCCTTCTACTGAGTAGACTGAGTTATCTTTTGAAAATATGGTATTACAATCTTAGGAGGTAACCTTTCTATAGAAATTAGTGTATTCTCAGTAATAACAACTGCTTGATAGACTTGGGTAGAATTTGTAACATTAGACTATTATATTTGAAGCTCTAGGTTAGGACCTAATGCCTTGATATAATAAATGTATACCAAGGTACTGGGAGATCTAATATTCTAGGTAATTTGCTTCTAAGTTCTACTAAACTTGATATTGAAATATGTGATGATCTCTTGAGGATGTCACTGAATAACTGTGAATTGGGTGAGTAGCAAAAAAGGATCTACCAACTCATTGAACTCTTTGACAAAATTTCTTACCAGATTAGCCCATGAAATAATACTTTAATCTTCCAAAGTTTTATACTAGTGTAGTATATTTCCTCTAAAAGACAAGGCAAGAAGCCTAACCATAATGTCTTCCTCCCGTATGTTTTGAATTATAGCAAATGAGACCAAATATTAGTAATGTTCATACACAATTTTACCTATGACATCATATATGGGCAATAATTTGAGTGCTACCTAAGGAATATCATTAACATGTACCAAAACTAATGGTCTAGTGGTGTTCCACTAAGGAAAATTTTGAGGGACTTGTTTATTGTGAGACATGACTTTGAAACTGGATGTTCTTGGGGGTTTTGGAGAACTAGAGAACATAGAATATATACTTTCTGATAAAGATTCTAGAGGTAGAGACTTAGTCATATTGAATTAAATGAAGGTAATTCGAGAAACAATAATGGATCCTCCAACTTCTTAGTTGTAGATCTTGTCAACATACAAAATAAAATACAACAAACTAAAATGTGGTAGCAAGTGGATTTCTTATGTATTACTTATAAATCAATAAAGTCACTAGGTGAAAAATTTTAAATGATCTTATATGGAATACGTTCACCAAATTTTTTCTCTGAGCGAATTATCACAATTCATCCCATCGGGCATGCCAAAAATAATTTGTCGGTATAAAACCTACCTAGTCTATGAAATTGGAATACACCCTTTAGAATTTAGCCAAAATTTTTGGATAAATGAGATTTCTCTTAATTCAACCTCTAATGAAGTTGACTCCTTAATATAATGATAAACTAAAATAAGGGTTTAATCTAAGTGTAAATATATGGAAAGGGTTAGATGAAACTAAAGGTTCAAGCCCAGTGGGCATCCCAAAGCCAAACCCTAATGTTGAAGAACTTAGTAAGAAATTTGAGGCATTGGAAAACAAAAAATATCATCTCCCTAACATCATCACTAGGATCCAAGTGAATCCTACTGAGGGGTTGTCCCACAGACCATGGCAATATAGGAAATAAGGAGAATATTTGGATGTAGGGGTGGAGATATGTCAAACTCTTCAGACTGAGGAATATGGTCGTCTGGTTCTATAGCAAATTACCTCTCCCTAGTTTAGTCCTAAACAAACTAGGAGCACTGTGAAGTCTCCTATAGATTTTGGCAGTGAAAAATAAGAGGGAGAATATCAAATGCTGAGCATCAAAAAATTAAAAATGATAATGACATGGCTAATGGAAAACAAAGAACCTTGTTTCAACAGGTTATTCTAGGTTCTGAAGACAACAAATTAGGAAAACCCCCTCAAGGGAGGTGGAGAGGAAGAAATCCCAAACAATCTAAATGAAGTTCCTCTCATGGAATGTGAGAGGCCTCAATGGCCTGTCCAAACATAGGGAATTCAATGCAATAAGAAATCAAGTGAATCCAACTATTATCAAGTTGCAAGAAACAAAAACTGATGAGATTCAGTAAAAAAAAGTAGCAAAAAAAAATTGGAATCAAGGGGAGATGGCTTGCAAATCAGCCAGAGGAGTGTTTGGAGGCCTTATGACTTTGTGGGATCCTCGGATAGTAGAAGGCACCGTTATTCAAAAATATGATAGGGTTCTTAGTATTTTATTTAAGGAAATAAATAACAAGTCATGAATCCTTTAAAATATTTATGCCCCAAATTCAATTCAAGGGAGATCTCTACTGTGGGAGTACATAGGCAATCTGAGTGATATCTTCCATAATGTCCCCTGGATTCTAGATGAGGATTTTAACACTCCTCTTTACCCTTCAGACAAAATGGGTGGAAATGGACCACCTATAAGGAGCATGGATGAGTTTAATGACTTTGTGAACTCCAACATGTTGATGGATGTAAAAATTAGAGGAGCGAATTATACTTGGAGCAATGGGCGGATAGGATGTCATCTCATTCAAGAAAGGTCTGAGAGGTTTTTTCTATCAAAGGAGGCTACAAATTTATTTGATGATTCTACCTTGCAAGCCCTTCCTAAAATTACCTCTGATCATAATCCTATTTTGTTGGAGATCCCTAACTCTATGTCCTTCAACAAACATTTCGGATTTCAATATATGTGGATCAAACATTCAAGTTTTAGATATAACTTAATTCAGTGGTGGTAGCAACCTTTCAGGGGTAGTGTAGCTTTTAAACTTGTTGGCAAATTAAAGTTTGTTAAGGAAAAGATTCGAACTTGGAACAAAGAGGTCTTTGGGAACCTCTTTGAAAATAAAAAATAGGTTGTTGAAAGTTTGAAGATAATTGATCAGAGGATTCAACATGGTGATGCTGATGAAACTACTAGGTAGGAGGAACAGATAAAACTAGCAGAGTTTCATAACATTTTGGCCTATGAGGAAATCTATTGGAGGCAAAAATCAAGGGCTCTTTGGTTGAAATATGGAGATTCAAATTCCAAGTTTTTTCATGTCACCATGCTTAGAAATAAAAGCAATAACAAGATAACATTTTTAAAAAAAGCAGATGGTTCTATTACTTAGGACTTAACAAAAATTAGAAAGGAGGCAGTAACTTATTTCAATTCTATCCTTGGTCAGGAATCACAGTGCAATGAGGAGGCCACATATATTCTCTTGCAATCTATTCCTAGCATAATAAATGAGGATATAAACCTTAAGCTTCTAGCTCCATTTTCTGATGAGGAAATTAAGGAAGCCTTGTTTAGCATGGAGCCAGACAAAGCCCTAGGACTCGATGGATTTCCCCCTCATTTCTATCAAGCTTTCTGGGACATCATAAGTGAGGATGTAATTTTTGCTATCAGAGAATTCCAAGCAAGTAATCATATCCCAAAAGTTATCAACTCTACTTTTATTTCTCTAATTCCTATGAAGCAAACCCCTAAATCTATGGTTGACTTCAGTCCAATCAGTCTGTGCAATGTTTCTTACAAGTTCCTAAATAAAACCATTACAAATAGAATGAGATATGTTCTACCCTGCATCATATATCCATGCTAGGGAAGCTTTGTCCAGGGCAGGTCAATCTTATATGGAGTCATCATAGTTCATGAAGCTCTACACTCTGCTCATAAGACTAACAGGTCTATTTTTACCCTCAAGCTTGATATGAACAAAGCATTTGATAGGCTAAATTGGGACTTTCTGATTGCTCTCCTCCTTAAGTTTGGTTTTCACCACCAATGGGTTAATTTGATCAAATAATGCATTTCTAAAGCATGGTTCTCGATTCTGGTTAATGGAACAACTGTTGGTTACTTTCAAAGTCATAGAGGAATTCGGTAGGGGACCCTATCAGCCCCATGTTATTCATCATTGTGGTAGAAGCTTTAGGCAAAACCATAAAAAATGCTTGCATTTCAAGGCTAATATCAAGAATCAAGGCAACATATCTCACTAGGGTTGTTTCTCACAAAAAATTCATCGATGATACCCTTCTATTGACTAAGGTATCAATGGTTGAGGCCAAAATAATTAAATACATCCTGCAACTCTACGAGGATGTTGTTGGTCAGAAAGTTAATTTTAGTAAAAGCAAGTTATATTTCTTGAACACCCCCATTCAGAGGTAAGGAAGGATTGCAAAAATCTTAGGGTGTGATATAACAAACCTCCCCACTTAGTATCTTGGTCTCCCTCTTTTCATTGGTTCTCCGAGAAAGTCAATATGGGATAGGGTTATTGAAAGAATTCAAAAAAAACTTGTTGGATGGAAAGGTCATTTTCTATCTCAAGCAGGAAAGTTGACCCTCACTAAGGCCTCTCTTCAGATCATTCCAGTCTATTTCCTCTCTGTTTTCAAAGCCCCTATGAAGGTTTTCCATAAAATTGAGAAACTCCAAAATGAATTTTTATGGACTGTATCAGAGGAGAAAAAAAGGATACACCTTGTAGGATGGACCAAAGTGTGTAGACCCAGGGAAAATGGGGGCTTAGGTCTGGAGAGAATTGCTCATGAATTTAAATTTACTAGATAAGCAGGTGTGGCACCTCATTTATGGTGAAAAATTAATGGACAATTATCATCAAACAAAATCATCTTCAAAATATGGAATTTCTAAGTGACTCATTTCCAATCAGAGGTTCTGCTTTTTGGAAAGCAATTCTCAATTGTAAGGAAATCATCAAAAAAGGTTTAATATGGGTTTTAGGCAATGGTGAGAGGATAAATTGTTGGAATGATAGGTGGGCTAAGGATGAACCACTGATGCAATATCCTAACTTAGCCCGAATTAGAGATATCATGGAAGAACTCATTGGTAGAAAAGTCTTTGATTATATGGTTGAGGACATAGGTAGAATGAAGTGGAAATAAATAAGGATTCAGGGATTTCAAGCAGAATTAAATGATCTTTGTAACATTCTCGGGTAACAATTTATCCCCATGATACCCAAGGAAGATCAAGTGACCTGGGCTCCTACGAAAAAAGGGTAGTTCACTGTTAAATTAGCGTACAAGCTTCTAATTGATGATGAGGATTTTGTCCTCCAAAAGGACTTAGTTTGGATAAAAAATTTAATTCCAAAAATTGTAGTCTTTTCAAGGCTAGTTATCCAAGGAATAATTCTAACCATTGATAATATGATGCGTAAAGGTATTTGTATCACTAATTGTTATTATCTGTGCAGGGCTAATTGGGAGACCATTTATCACACTTTCCTTGAGTGCCCTTTTTCCTTGATTGTCCTACATGGGGTTTTTTAGGCCTTCAATATTTATTGGGTTAGACCAGCCATCGTACATGATTTGTTCATCCAGTGGCCTTGCCCCTTTTCAAGCCAAAGAGTTAGATACATGTGGAAAATTTATCTCAATCACTATTTTTGGCAGGTGTGGTTAGAAAGGAACCATAGAGTCTTTAATGTGTCTATCCATGATCATCAAACTATCATTACCAGGATCCTATCCTTTGCCAACAAGAATTTGAACCTTATCCTTTTTGATAGTCATAAACCTTATCTACAGGAGACCATGATTGCTCAATATTTAAGCTTAACCTTGTTAGATGAGTCTGTGCCTAGGGTAGTCAACCCAAGAGATAATGTTAAGTGGTCCCCACCTCCTACGGGTTGGTTTAAGCTTAATTTTTATGGAGTAGCTAAGGAAAATTCTGGTAGAGCAGGTGCTAGAGGTATTGTGAAAGATCATAATGGGAAAATGATGCTTGTATTTTTTGAATATTTGGGAACAAGGACAAACAATGAAGCTGAAGCTAGAGCTATGTGGAGAGGCCTTCAAATGAATCAATACTTAGAAGGCAATTTGATCGTAGAAGGATACTCTATGCATGTTATAAATCTCCTCAATAATTGGAAAACACCTCCTTGGAGGATTAAAACAATTTTTGAAGAGGCTAGGATCCTTTTCTAGGGAAGATAGGATAGAAAAGCCCAACATGTCTTTCGAGAAGCTAACAAAGTTGTTGATAAGCTGGCCAATTTGGGTGTCAATGGTGACGGACTTTTCAAATGGGAACATGATGTCCCGAGCAAAGTAGAGGAGCTTATTCAACAAGAATGCCAAGAATGATAGTCAAATTTACCAACAGGGAAGGCACTATAAGTTCAAAGGCTATGAGTATTCCCGTCTCTTTTTTGAAATGGACTCACAATAAAAATTATCCGAGTTGTCAGTCTTGGTGGATGTTGCTTGGAAATACCACAAAGACTAATGGGGACAATCACATGTCAGATAACATGGCTCCTAGTCATCTTAGTAATTTGAGGTTGGTTGATAATCACAGGGCAGGAAATAAAAAAAAATATAAGACTTTGAACTAGAGCCACGTGGACCACCAGATAGCCACTGCCATAAATCTAGCCAGCAGGTTCACTTCTCCAAGGCTGATTGGCCAAGACGGGATGTGGTCCCAAAGCATGTCATATACAAAAGAAATCAATTACCAAATAATTATTAAGAGTAACTGTCAATACAAAGCTTGTGGGAGTTTTTTTAGTACTCTGCTATGTGTGTCTACAACTTTTTGTTTCTCCACTGTTTCAAGGAATGGATCTGTGTCTATTTCTTTTTTTGTAATTATGATGCAGGTGTGTTTTCTCGGGGTATACCCAAAATGTTGTATGGGAAGTTTCTTTTTGATAAAAGGCTATGTGCCTTACCGAATGTAATGGATTTGGTGGTATGTATATTTTACATATATAGGATCTTTAGTAAGGACATGTTCATCAACAGACCTGGGCTGATTTTTGTAAAAGGTTTTGGGTCAACCTGTAAAACCCGGTATTAATGCTATAGTATCTTATCTACCAAAAAAAAAAAAGGTTTAAGGAAATGAATAAATGGTGGATAGGATATAGAATAATAGCATTGGACATTACCATATGAAAATATCACACAATCAATCTAAATAATACTTAATAAACCAACCATTATTAGATGTAAAACAAATTTATTTAAATTTTGATGATATACTTTAATCATTTCAAAGATTCAAATGTATAGTAATACAATAGTGATCCAAACAATATAATTTGCTTTAATAGAATAAAATAATCATAAAAGTGTAATAAAAATGACTTAAAAAGTAAAGATACATTTATAAAAAATTGTAATGACACCATATAGCAATTCAAACAACTATCACTTCTCATTAATTGGTTACATGATTATATATCAAGTATCCAAGAAAATGCTATAGAGTCGATCCCTCAATTTTAGTTCTCCTAACTTATTTATAAGCTATATTTTTAATCTTACAACAAAATATTTACAATGGTAGTTACAAATCTATTATGAAAAGAACCTAGTAGAAAAAGCTCATGTTTATTTTTTATTAGGTCGAAGAAGGGATTTTTAAAGGAGCCCCAAACCTTTAGAAGGGGTTTTTAAAGGGTCTTCAAATATTTAACAATAAAAATAGATCCTCAAAAATATGGTTGAAGGAGAATCATAGAAGGGCAACAAAGAGAGAAACAATAGGATTCAAAAATAGGAGCAAGATCCTAGAAGCAGATAGATTTGAACAAGAAATTTGAAGGTAGAATTAGATCCCCTAGGATTTGAGATGGCCTACTACAACAAGAATCCAACCCAAGATAGGAATCCCAAGGAGAGGCTTGGGATTTGCTCATACAACCAAAAAACCACTATAATTAAAATCAAAATTTAAAAAGTAAAAGTTTCTCACCCAAACCAAGAAACACACTCTTGCTCCAAGGAAAATTAAAAAATATATATATTTTGAAAATTTCTCACCCAAACCAGGAAATATGTTTCTAGGAGGAAGGGGAATCCCTACAAACTTGCAATATCCCACTCAAATTTGAATTTAAAAATAGCTAGGGCCTCTTAGATCCAAGTTTTCCCTAGAAAAATAGCAAGACCTTCCCCATAAACATGATCCCAAGATTATTCAGAGAGAACAATATTGGATCCATGAACTTAGGCTCCACCTGTCATAGCCTCCTCTAATCCACTAACCTTGGTTTCCCAAACATAAGGTCAACCTTCCATATCTTCCATAGATCCATGAATCCAAGGTTTTCATTTCTCCCAAGAGGGATATGCAAGATCATAGCACAACCAAAAGGCATAGATTGAACAAGCATACTATATTTAGGACCATTGAATAGACTTCTCAAAAAACATGAGCTCAAGATCCAAACACTCGAAAAGATCCACTTCAGGACCAACAACTACAAATAATGAAAGAATAACTTAGGATCCACATTCTTAGCCAAATGATCTTTGAGACAAACAAAAAACCATTCACGGTCAAATTCCCACTCACATTTACATTAAAAATTTGAAACTTTGGCTAAGAATCTGACCGTGAATGAAAGTCTAGATCCTATGAATTCTAGAGCCAGTGTTAACTAAGAGCTAGAAATATTAACAAAGGAAGGACATCAATTCACAATAATATCTCGTACTTTGCATGGAATCTGAACAATTTGTGTAATGTATACTTTGAATACCCTAAAAGCACAATGTGGCACCAAACTAAGGTAAAATCCTATTTTTCATGATTATTAAAGAAAGAGAGTACTTCATTTATACTTGGGCATGTTATTTGGAGAAATAGTTAATTTTTTAAAGTTTAGGAGTTATTAAGTTTTTTTGGTAAGGAGTTATAAGGTTTTAATTATCAAAAAAATCATAAAAGGAATATTTGGAATTGAATGCATTGTGGACATTACGCAAGAGGTAAAAAGTTTTTGGTTTTATTTAAAAGTATACAATGACAGAATTTATACTTAAGCAATAAATTTAATCAATTGCATATTTGCCATGCAAAATATCCCCTAGAATTTCACGCAGGAGAAATTTTTTGGTTCAAAAGTTATAGGCATTCGACTAAAACCTAAGGAGAACGTTGAAGTTGGAGCAGAATTATAGTTGATGAATCATTAATCCATTAAACATCGAGTAGACAACAACAATTATTTTTTCCTGAATAAAGGTATTATTTACTACATTTTTTGAGCAATTGATTTAGGAGTGTAGCGGGAATTATTTTTTCTAAGAGTTAAAAATTTTAGAAAAATGAAAAATGATGTTAATTGTTTTTTTCAAAAACTACTTTGTGAGCATGACACACACTTTCTTTTTAATTTGCATGCACGGGAGCTGCATTGATCATTTTTGGAGGAAGGGAGTCTCGAGTAAAGTTGGAAGAAAGAATAATGGTTGAAGGAAATTAAATTATAGGGGTGCACAAGAATTATAAGGGACAAAAAAAATTAAAAAGTGGAGAATTATTGTCCACAAACATGAGGAATTTTTAATAATATTTGAAGAAATATTATGAATGGGAAAGGGATTAAAAACTAAAATATTTTTTTGAGGAAAAAAATATTGAAGGAGTTATAAGGAGGGAAAATAAATTAAGTAAAATTTGTTAAAATTAAACTTGAAATTAGGAGATATAATAAAATTTGAAATTTGAAATTTTAAGAAGATTGATTTGAAATTGAAAAGAAAATTTATTTGAAGGAGGAAAATTTTGTATTTATAAGCATGACGGTTCAAAGAAGAAAGCAAATTAAAAAATAAGCAAACAATCAAACATTAGAAATTGGTATAGAGATACAAGAACCTAAGTTATCAAAAACAAATGAAGAAGAGAAACAAAATTCATATTTTCAAGAAGTTGAAAAAATCTTAAAAGATGAAGATTTTATGTTATCGGAATTAATGATTTACTCATAATTTTTTTGAAGAAGTTAAATATGAAGTTTTTTCAACATTAAAAAACTCCTTTGTTATTGTTACTATTATCGATGAAGCTAATTATCGCTTTATCACATTATCTAGTGACATGGGAAAAATGATATATATAGCATTTCTCTTTGTAAGACAAATAAATAACAAGAAGAAATAATTAAATATTTGAAGAATAAGCATATAATGAAAGATGTCACGTATGACAAATGATTTAAGGTCTATGACAACAAATGTATGTTATGATACCATAGAATTAAAACCAATGATGATAGATACATGTTGTGATACTAGTGGTCATCAACAAGAGAATTGTGATGCAAGTTGTGATATTTGTGATTTAGAACCCATGAAAAATAGAAGATATTGTTCCAAGAATAAACATTACATGTGACACAAAGGATTTGAATATGGTTTGTGAAGACAAAGAGTGTGTAGACAATATATGTGACAAAGAACATTGTAATATTGTAAGGTAAAATAATGAAGACCTCAAATAATTAGATAACAAATGTGGACATTGTGGTAGGCATGGACACAAGATAGAAAGATGTTTGAATCTTCATTGTTGTAAAATATGTGGAGAAAACAATCACTCTCAAAGTTATTTTTGGTACAAAAGAAATAATACTATGGATCATGAATTAAAAAGCATGCACAAATGGGATACAATGAAAGAAATAATTACAAGGATAACACTAAATGGTTTTATTCAAGAAAGTTTTTTTAATCCCAAATATAGCTAGATAAAAGGTATGAACATCTACAACAATCGATTCAAAAGAAAATTAGTACCAACAATAGTACCAAAGTTAGAGTGAAAGAGCAAGGATGAAGATAGGAGGAAGATGAAGACAAAAGATAGATTGAAGGCTAAAATACTTACACCAAATAATATAATATGAGGGGGTGTTGGAGATATTGCATTATTTGGTATATTAACGTACCATTGAGTATTATTGTAAATATTTAGATTAGGAGTGTTTTTAATATTTATATCAATGTAGGTGTCAAGTTATAAATAGTGTTTATGAGTTATTTAATTATATGCAAGTGAAGAGTCATAAGTAATAGGTTTCAAGCGTGAAAGTGAAGAGTCATATGAGATGTGTCAAGATAGAAAGATGTTGGAATCTTCATTGTTGTAAAATATGTGGAGAAAACAATCACTTTCAAATTTATTGTTGGAACAAAAGAAATAATACTATGGATCATGAATTAATAAGCATACACAAATGGGATAAGATGAAAGAAATAATTACAAGGATAACATTAAATGGTTTTCTTTAGGAATTTTTTTTTAATCCCAAATATAGCTAGAGAAAAGGTATGAACATCTACAACAATCGATTCAAAAGAAAATTAGTACCAACAATAGTACCAAAGTCAGAGTCAAATATAAAGGATGAAGACAGGAGGAAGACGAAGATAAAAGATATATTGAAGGTTAAAATCCTTACACCAAATAATATAATATGAGGGGGTGTTGGAGATATTGCATTATTTGGTATATTAAGGTACCATTGAGTATTATTGTAAATATTTAGATTAGGAGTGTGTTTAATATTTATATCAATGTAGGTGTCAAGTTATAAAGAATGTTTATGTGTTATTTAATTATATGCAAGTGAAGAGTCATAAGTAATAGTTGTCAAGTGTGAAAGTGAAGAGTCATATGAGATGTGTCAAGATAGAAAGATGTTGGAATCTTCATTGTTGTAAAATATGTGGAGAAAACAACCACTTTCAAATTTATTGTTGGTACAAAAGAAATAATACTATGGATCATGAATTGATAAGCATGCACAAATGGGATAAGATGAAAGAAATAATTACAAGGATAATATTAAATGGTTTTCATCAGGAAAGTTATTTTAATCCCAAATATAGCTAGAGAAAAGGTATGAACATCTACAACAATCGATTCAAAAGAAAATTAGTACCAACAATAGTACCAAAGTTAGAGTCAAAGAACAAGGATGAAGACAGGAAGACAAAGACAAAAGATAAATTGAAGGCTAAAATACTTACACCAAATAATATAATATGAGGGGGTGTTGGAGATATTGCATTATTTTGTATATTAACGTACCATTGAGTATTATTGTAAATATTTATATTAGGAGTGTGTTTAATATTTATATCAATGTAGGTGTCAAGTTATAAAAAGTTTTTATGTGTCATGTAATTATATGCAAGTGAAGAGTCATAAGTAATAGGTGTCAAGTGTGGAAATGAAGAGTCATATATGATGTGTCAAGATGTAAAGTCTAAGGTTATGTAATCATGATAGACTTTATCATAATATAAGGTATGCAAAAGGTTGCATCTCCCATGAGGAGAGCAATAGTGAGAAGTATTGAATATTTTATTATGTAAAGTTATATATTGGAGATAAATCTCCTTATAGTGTAATTTTTTTTAATGTAATTAAATGAAGTTTATATGAAGATTTTTTATTATCAATAAAGTGTTATTTTATACTGTATTTGAGTTGTGAGTGTGTTGTTATTATTGAGAAGTGATTTAATTATCTTGGAAATAGAGACTTGTGAAATATTTGGGCTCACTTGCTAACAATAAGTGATCACATTCCCATTTCTCTTGATGCATTTCTAAAAGTAATTAAGAAGTTACCATAGCCTTAATGCTCTTGTATGGATCGTGTGCATGGATATTTACCTATTTATCCTAAACTATATATGATACATCCCAAATAAAGAAAGAAACATAACACCAAATGGATGGTACATGTCCTTAATAAATATGAAACTGTTGGACATTTTGAGTCCCTAAGCTAAAAGTTGTCATTGATGTCAAAAGGACCTATGTAAGTAAGCACTATGATTTTTCTCCACAAAGAGCTTCATGAGAAGCAAAGGTTTTGATCAAAGGTTCTAGAAGGGATGCATGGCATTTGGTTCCAAAAGGAGCTTCAAGGGAAGCTTAGCAAAAGGTTTTTATGAAAACCAAGGAAGGCAAGGAAAGGTTTTATTTAAAACCAATGGATGGCAGATTTGAAATGGGTTTTTCTTAAAACCCAAGTTGGCTTTTCGTTTCATCGAAAAAGGTGCCCCGATGATGGAGAAATTTAATTTTAAAGGTTTAGTTTAAATTTTAATTTATTTAAAATTTAAATTTAAATTTTAAAATTAAATAAAAGGGTTTTCCCTCCTTTCTTATTGGCGTCGCCGATGTCATGAGGGCAATGTTAAAAGGGCCGACGTATTTGCATTGAAGGATGGCTTATATAAATAAGCCAAAGGTTTTCCATTTAATAAACCTAAGTCGTGTCGCATGATTTTCGAAAACCAAAGTATTTTTGCATCCGAATATTGCGCAACAAATTTTGTGGAGTGTGACATGGGCAATCAAGTCATGGATGATCAAAGTTTTGGTGCCTTGTGAGGAAAGCGCACGTAGT
Organism: Wollemia nobilis; assembly: GCA_028583015.1. Lineage (NCBI taxonomy): Eukaryota > Viridiplantae > Streptophyta > Pinopsida > Araucariales > Araucariaceae > Wollemia > Wollemia nobilis. Next base: position 3,924,511 of record JAQPPZ010001340.1, read on the forward strand.
TTAAGGAAGAGAGTGCCCAAGGCACTCACGTGGGCAGTGTTAGCTCAAAGCCCTTCGAGGGCTCCTTTGAGGTATGCACTCCAACTCCAATATTTGTAGGGGTCAATATTTTAATTAAAATATTTTCTTGCTAAGGTTTGATTATATTTTTGTGGGAGATATAAGGTTGAGCAAGATTTAATATTTTAATAAGGTTTGATATTTGATTAATGTGAGATATTGCCTAAGAAAGCTTTGTGATTATTTTTGAGTGCAAAAGTGTTGAAAGGAAGGATATAAAATATTTGATTTATTTTATGGTATAAGTGGTTTTTGGAGTGACAAGGTTATGCAATGATTTGATTTATTTTATTTTATGGTACAAGTGGTTTTAGGAGTGATAAGGAAGTTGTGCATTAATTCTTAAGAAGGTTTTCTAATTAAAAGCCTTGGTGAATATTATTGTGAAGTGGAGTAATGTTGATTATTTTGTGATCTTCTAACCCTTGTGAAGATTGGCAAAAGAATATTGTGATTGTGGTAGATTTCCAAAGAGGCTTCTTCATCTTCATAAAAGGTATGGGCACATTCTCCTATTGATTGATTATGGTGGTTGATTTCTAAAAATATCTTTGGAGTGAAAAGGATTGATTGTGGTTTCCTTTTCGAAAGTGATTGGTTTAATGCTTCAAGGTTTTCTGGATTGAGAGTTGTGATTAAACCTTGTTTTATAAGCATTGTTGTTGGAGCCCATTGGTTGTGCAAAGAACTTGAACTTGAGTTAGAAAAGAACATGAGTATCATTGTTATGTGAGATTTGTTGTTGAGCATTGTTGGAAATATTTTGAGTTGATTGATACATGCTTGGACTAGGGTTTGTGAGAAAGGGTTGTTCATTGAGGTGATTGGTTGAGTTGAGTTGATTGAGCCTAGTCAAGTGGATGCATGTGGTTGTTCAAGTTCCATAAAACAAACTATTCTATATTCTTGATTTGAGTTGAGATTGAGATTTGAGAATAGAACATATAGAGTCTCTAACAATTCTCTTTATGCTTCTATGAGATTGATTTGAGTTGAGATTGGGATTTGAGTATAGAACATATAGAGTCTCTAACAATTCTCTTTATGCTTCTATGAGATTGATTTGAGTATAGAACATATTGAGTCTCTAACAATTCTCTTTATGCTTCTATGAGATTGAGTTGAGATATTGATTGAGCATTAAGTATAGAACATATTGAGTCTCTAACAATTCTCTTTATGATTCTATGAGATTGGACAAGTTATGTGTGAGCTTGTTAAGCAGATTTGAGACAAGTCTTAGAGAAGACTTATTGAGCAAATTTGGACAAGTCCTAGAGGGACTTGTTAAGCAGATTTGCAAGTCCTAGAGAGGACTTATTGAGCAGATTTGAGCAAGTCCTAGAGAGGACTTATTGAGCAAATTTGGACAGGTTCTATGTGGACCTATTGAGCAGATTTAGACAGTTTTTGTGGACCTATTGAGCATATTTGAGAAGGTTCTATGTGGACCTATTGAGCATATTTGGACAAGTTTTGAGTGAGCTTGTTGAGCAGATTTGGACAAGTTTTGAGTGAGCTTGTTGAGCAGATTTGAGAAGGTTTTGAGTGAACCTATTGAGATAGAGCTTTGGAGGTGATAGAGTATAGAGGATAGAGTCTCAGTGGATAGAGATCCAATAGCCAGGACAATTGAAGATAGATCTGAGTGAGGAGTCTTCAAGTGGAGAGAGATCCACCAGTCAATGCAGTAGAGAGACAGAGTCTTCTAGAAGATCACTAGCCAGAGTAGAAGGGGAAAGAGTTCTCCTATGGAAGAGATCCATGAACTTGAGATTAGGGGATCAACATCTCCTTTGGATAGAGGTCCATAAACATTGTAATTGGGAAGGATTCCCAAAGATATTGATTGAGAAAATTTTAGTAAAATATTTTCTCCGTGGAGTAGCCCACATTGGGTGAACCATGTAAATTGTGGTGTCTCTATTGTGTATGGTGTTTTGTGCATTGCTTTGATTACTACTATTGATACTGCTATCTATACACTACATAATATTGAATTGAAAGAAAAAGTAAAAAGGGGTCTTATATTGTTCACCCCCCCTCTCAGTATAAGCTTGTGTTCTTCAATTGGTATCAGAGCGGGTTCCTTCAGAAGAGTTTGATAGCTTGAAGGAAAAGTGGTCTAAGAACACAATGGATCAAAAGGATCAAAGAGACGGACCCTTCAATAATGCAGTACCAGTATTTTATGGAAGTGACTTCTTATATTGGTGTATGTTGATGAGATTTTACTTGATGGCACTTGGCAATGAAGTTTGGGATGTAGTGGAACTTGGATATGATTCAACAACCAATCCTCCTACAGATAAGGAAGGTAAGCTTCTAATGCATGCAAATTCAAGAGCTATGAATGCAATTATAAAAGGGTTGCATAGATCAGAATCTATGAAGGTTATGGAATGTAAAACAACAAAAGAAATGTGGGAACTTCTGCATGAAATATATGAAGGAGATAAAGGAGTCAGAATGGCTAAGATCAAAAATCTCAAAGGAGAATTTGAGAACCTAAGAATGAGGGATGATGAAAACATTCATGACTATCTCAACAAGGTTGATGAACTTGTACATGAGATGAAAGGTCTTGGAATGAAGGTTGATGAATCTGATGCTTGTGATAAGATCTTGAGGACTCTTCCAAAAAGGTATAGTGAAAAGGTTTCTGCTATAGAAACATCAATTGATAGTGATTCTTTGACAAGGAATTCTTTGCTTGGCATGCTTACTACTTTTGAGATAAGAACAAAAGATCCTATTCCTCCGAAAGAAGTTGCTTTCAAAGTAGATAAAAAGAAAAAGGGAAAGAAGATAGAATCGAGCAGTGAGTCATCCAGTGATGAAGAAGCAAATTATGGTAGAAGAGATAGAGGTTCCAGAAGACCCATAGATCTAAGATCTATCAAATGTTTCAATTATGGACGGTATGGACACTATGCAACAGAATGCAAAGAGCCAAAAGGCAACAATGATGAAGAAAAATAGGATCATAGATACAGGGAATCAGAAAGACATAGGTACCAGAAGAAAAGCAAGGATGGACAAAGCAGACAAGGAAAGAAGTTCTTCCAGAGACAAAAGAGAAGCTACTATGCAAAAATGCAAGTAAGTACTCAATTGATAGTGATGCTAGTTTTTCAGACAATGATAGAGATGAAGTCCTATTTATGGTTAAAGAGAAAGATCCAGTTAAGAAAAGGACTCCAGTTATTCTCAAGTGTTTTAGATGTGGTAAATTTGGACATCTTGAAGATGATTGCACTAGGGATGGTTATAGTTTCAGTGATGATGATTTTGAAGATGCACTTGAAAGACCAGATGAGAATCTTCTAATGGCTTTGGAAGATAAAGAAAGTGATCCTATAGAAGACAAGTCAAAAGGAAGTAATGATAAGGACAAAGGCAAAAAAATAGAAGATTATTCAGTAGAGAATGGTTATGATCTCAAGGGAGAACTTATCTATGCCCTTGACATAATAAAGAAGGTTAGAAAGCAACACTCCAAGCTTGAAAGTCAGTTTCAAGAATGTGATGAAGAAAGGTTATTGCTCATAGAGGATTTAGAGAAGTCAAAGGCTAAGGCAAGCAAGTTCAAGGATAAGTTAGAAGCAAATATTTTGGAATGTGAGAAGTTAGCACAAGAAGTGGCTACTCTAAAAGAAGACTTAAAGGACTCCAAGATCAAGATGAAGAGTTTCACAAATAGCTCTAAGAACTTGGATAAGTTCATCTGTGGACAACAACGAACATCATGTTCAACAGGTCTTGGCTTTGGAAAGGTTCAAAAGAAATAGGAAAAAGAATCTACTTCAAGTCTTGATGAAGAAGAAACTTCAGAAGAAGATACATCAGAAGAAGATAGTTTAAGTGAAAGTGGGACATCAGAGGATGAGTTGGACAACAAAGAGTTCAACAAAGAGAGGAACAATGCACAAAGAAGATACAGATGGAACAACAATCAGAATAGGAGACCAATGAGGTCAAGACAAGGAGGCTTCAATGGAAGATGCTTTTCATGTCACAGGTTTGGACACATGGCTTCACAATGCAGGACTCATGAAAGACAGGTATATGGAAAAGAACAACTTTTCCAAGGTTATTGCTACTCATGCAATGAGTTTGGTCACAAGGCAATGAATTGCAGGGTTCATGATAGAAGAGGATATGGCTTCACTAGGAGAAATCCTAAGACAATTGCACATCCAAGGAATAATAACATTAAGTGTTATAAGTGCAATAATGATGGTCACATAGCAAGATGGTGTAGAGCAAATATTCTAGAAATAGGCATGAATAGGAACAGGAACATGAACAAAAATAGGAATATGAATAGAAACAAGAAGATGAACAGGAATAGAGACTCAGAAAATAATAAGAACAGGAACAAGGATGAGAACCAGAATAGGAACATGGATGAGAACAAGAACAGGAATAGGAACATAAGTGATGACAGGAACAGGGATGATGACTTGGAAAGAAACAGTGAGAGGATTCAGAAGACTCACAGAAGAAGAGAGAAAGATAAAGGCACAGATCTATGCTTTCAAGGAGTAGAAATACTCCCACCCCAGAATTAACCACCTCATGTGGAGGTGGGGGAGGGGCTAAGCTAAGAGGCTCATTCTTAGCCCCGAGCCCCAAAGGTGACCCTTTGCCATTGATGTCAAAGGGGGAGAGATTTGTGTATTGGGGAGAGATTTTATATGAGGATTTGATATTTGAGAGAGCATTGAGCCAGGGGGAGCAAAGTCCCAGAGGGAGCAGAAAAGAAGGTCAGGTTTCAGTAAAATGAATATGGGTTGCCATCAATGACAAAGGGGGAGATTGTTGGACATTTTGAGTCCCTAAGCTAAAAGTTGTCATTGATGTCAAAAGGACCTATGTAAGTAAGCACTATGATTTTGCTCCACAAAGAGCTTCATGAGAAGCAAAGGTTTTGATCAAAGGTTCTAGAAGGGATGCATGGCATTTGGTTCCAAAAGGAGCTTCAAGGGAAGCTTAGCAAAAGGTTTTTATGAAAACCAAGGAAGGCAAGGAAAGGTTTTATTTAAAACCAATGGATGGCAGATTTGAAATGGGTTTTTCTTAAAACCCAAGTTGGCTTTTTGTTTCATCAAAAAAGGTGCCCCGATGATGGAGAAATTTAATTTTAAAGGTTTAGTTTAAATTTTAATTTAAATTTAAAATTTTATTTAAAATTAAATTAAAGGTTTTTCCCTCCTTTCTTATTGGCGTCATCGACGTCATGAGGGCAATGTTAAAAGGGTCGACGTATTCGCATTGAAGGATGGCTTATATAAATAAGCCAAAGGTTTTCCATTTAATAAACCTAAGGAGTGTCGCATGATTTTTGAAAACCCAAAGTATTTTTGCATCCGAATATTGCGCAACGAATTTCATGGAGTGTGACATGGGCAGTCAAGTCATGGACGGTCAAAGTTTTGGTGCCTTGTGAGGAAAGCACACATAGTTTAAGGAAGAGAGTGCCCAAGGCACTCACATGGGAAGTCTTAGCTCACGCGGCTTAGCTACCGCTTGACAGCATGGTGGGCAGAGGTTCGAAATGCCAAAGCCCTTCGAGGGCTCCTTTGAGGTATGCACTCTAACTCCGATATTTATGGGGGTCAATATTTTAATTAAAATATTTTCTTGCTAAGGTTTGATTATGATTTTTGTGGGAGATATAAGGTTGAGCAAGCTTTAATATTTTAATAAGGTTTGATATTTGATTAATGTGAGATATTGCCTAAGAAAGCTTTGTGATTATTTTTTAGTGCAAAAGTGTTGAAAGGAAGGATATAAAATATTTGATTTATTTTATGGTATAAGTGGTTTGTGGAGTGACAAGGTTATGCAATGATTTGATTTATTTTATTTTATGGTACAAGTGGTTTTAGGAGTGATAAGGAAGTTGTGCATTAATTCTTAAGAAGGTTTTCTAATTAAAAGCCTTGGTGAATATTATTGTGAAGTGGAGTAATGTTGATTATTTTGTGATCTTCTAACCCTTGTGAATATTGGCAAAAGAATATTGTGATTGTGGCAGATTTCCAAAGAGGCTTCTTCATATTCATAAAAGGTATGGGCACATTCTCCTATTGATTGATTATGGTGGTTGATTTATAAAAATATCTTTGGAGTGAAAAGGATTGATTGTGGTTTCCTTTTCGAAAGTGATTGGTTTAATGCTTCAAGGTTTTCTGGATTGAGAGTTGTGATTAAACCTTGTTTTATAAGCATTGTTGTTGGAGCCCATTGGTTGTGCAAAGAACTTGAACTTGAGTTAGAAGAGAACATGAGTATCATTGTTATGTGAGATTTGTTGTTGAGCATTGTTGGAAACATTTTGAGTTGATTGATACATGCTTGGACTAGGGTTTGTGAGAAAGGGTTGTTCATTGAGGTGATTGGTTGAGTTGAGTTGATTGAGCCTAGTCAAGTGGATGCATGTGGTTGTTCAAGTTCCATAAAACAAACTATTCTATATTCTTGATTTGAGTTGAGATTGAGATTTGAGAATAGAACATATAGAGTCTCTAACAATTCTCTTTATGCTTCTATGAGATTGATTTGAGTTGAGATTGGGATTTGAGTATAGAACATATAGAGTCTCTAACAATTCTCTTTATGCTTCTATGAGATTGATTTGAGTTGAGATTGGGATTTGAGTATAGAACATATTGAGTCTCTAACAATTCTCTTTATGCTTCTATGAGATTGAGTTGAGATATTGATTGAGCATTAAGTATAGAACATATTGAGTCTCTAACAATTCTCTTTATGATTCTATGATATTGGACAAGTTATTGTGAGCTTGTTAAGCAGATTTGAGACAAGTCTTTGAGAGGCTTATTGACGCAGATTTGAGCAAGTTCTAGAGAGGACTTATTGAGCAAATTTGAGCAAGTCCTAGAGAGGACTTATTGAGCAGATTTGAACAAGTTCTATGTGGACCTGTTGAGCAGATTTGGATAGGTTCTATGTGGACCTATTGAGCATATTTGAGCAGGTTCTATGTGGACCTATTGAGCAGATTTGGACAAGTTCTGAGTGAGCTTGTTGAGCAGATTTGGACAAGTTTTGAGTGAGCTTGTTGAGCAGATTTGAGAAGGTTTTGAGTGAACCTATTGAGATAGAGCTTTGGAGGTGATAGAGTATAGAGGATAGAGTCTCAGTGGATAGAGATCCAATAGCCAGGACAATTGAAGATAGATCTGAGTGAGGAGTCTTCAAGTGGAGAGAGATCCACCAGTTAGTGCAATAGAGAGACAGAGTCTTCTAGAAGATCACTAGCCAGAGCAGAAGGGGAAAGAGTTCTCCTATGGAAGAGATCCATGAACTTGAGATTAGGGGATCAACATCTCCTTTGGATAGAGGTCCATAAACATTGTAATTGGGAAGGATTCCCAAAGAGATTGATTGAGAAAATTTTAGTAAAATATTTTCTTCGTGGAGTAGCCCACATTGGGTGAACCATGTAAATTGTGGTGTCTCTATTGTGTATGGTGTTTTGTGCATTGCTTTGATTACTACTATTGATACTATTATCTATACACTGCATAATATTGAATTGAAAGAAAAAGTAAAAAGGGGTCTTATACTGTTCACCCCCTCTCTAGTATAAGCTTGTGTTCTTCAATTGGTATCAGAGTGGGTTCCTTCAGAAGAGTTTGATAGCTTGAAGGAAAAGTGGTCTAAGAACACAATGGATCAAAAGGATCAAAGAGATGGACCCTTCAATAATGCAGTACCAATATTTTATGGAAGTGACTTCTTATATTGGTGTATGCTGATGAGATTTTACTTGATGGCACTTGGCAATGAAGTTTGGGATGCAGTGGAACTTGGATATGATTCAACAGCCAATCCTCCTACAGATAAGGAAGGTAAGCTTCTAATGCATGCAAATTCAAGAGCTATGAATGCAATTATAAAAGGGTTGCATAGATCAGAATCTATGAAGGTTATGGAATGTAAAACAACAAAAGAAATGTGGGAACTTCTGCATGAAATATATGAAGGAGATAAAGGAGTCAGAATGGCTAAGATCAAAAATCTCAAAGGAGAATTTGAGAACCTAAGAATGAGGGATGATGAAAACATTCATGACTATCTCAACAAGGTTGATGAACTTGTACATGAGATGAAAGGTCTTGGAATGAAGGTTGATGAATCTGATGCTTGTGATAAGATCTTGAGGACTCTTCCAAAAAGGTATAGTGAAAAGGTTTCTGCTATAGAAACATCAATTGATAGTGATTCTTTGACAAGGAATTCTTTTCTTGGCATGCTTACTACTTTTGAGATAAGAACAAAAGATCCTATTCCTCCGAAAGAAGTTGCTTTCAAAGTAGACAAAAAGAAAAAGGGAAAGAAGATAGAATCAAGCAGTGAGTCATCCAGTGATGAAGAAGCAAATTATGGCAGAAGAGATAGAGGTTCTAGAAGACCCATAGATCTAAGATCTATCAAATGTTTCAATTGTGGATGGTATGGACACTATGCAACAGAATGCAAAGAGCCAAAGAACAACAATGATGAAGAAAAATAGGATCACAGATACAGGGAATCAGAAAGACACAAGTACCAGAAGAAAAGCAAGGATGGACAAAGCAGACAAGGAAAGAAGTTCTTCCAGAGACAAAAGAGAAGCTACTATGCAGAAAATGCAAGTAAGTACTCAATTGATAGTGATGCTAGTATTTTAGACAATGATAGAGATGAAGTCCTATTTATGGTTAAAGAGAAAGATCCAATTAAGAAAAGGACTCCAGTTATTCTCAAGTGTTTTAGATGTGGTAAATTTGGACATCTTGAAGATGATTGCACTAGGGATGGTTATAGTTTCAGTGATGATGATTTTGAAGATGCACTTGAAAGACCAGATGAGAATCTTCTAATGGCTTTGGAAGATAAAGAAAGTGATCCTATAGAAGACAAGTCAAAAGGAAGTAATGATAAGGACAAAGGCAAACAAATAGAAGATTATTCAGTAGAGAATGGTTATGATCTCAAGGGAGAACTTATCTATGCCCTTGACATAGTAAAGAAGGTTAGAAAGCAACACTCCAAGCTTGAAAGTCAGTTTCAAGAATGTGATGAAGAAAGGTTATTGCTCATAGAGGATTTAGAGAAGTCAAAGGCTAAGGCAAGCAAGTTCAAGGATAAGTTAGAAGCAAATATTTTGGAATGTGAGAAGTTAGCACAAGAAGTGGCTACTCTAAAAGAAGACTTAAAGGACTCCAAGATCAAGATGAAGAGTTTCACAAATAGCTCTAAGAACTTGGATAAGTTCATCTGTGGACAACAACGAACATCATGTTCAATAGGTCTTGGCTTTGGAAAGGTTCAAAAGAAATAGGAAAAAGAATCTACTTCAAGTCTTGATGAAGAAGAAACTTCAGAAGAAGATACATCAGAAGAAGATAGTTTAAGTGAAAGTGGGACATCAGAGGATGAGTTGGACAACAAAGAGTTCAACAAAGAGAGGAACAATGCACAAAGAAGATACAGATGGAACAACAATCAGAACAAGAGACCAATGAGGTCAAGACAAGGAGGCTTCAATGGAAGATGCTTTTCATGTCACAGGTTTGGACACATGGCTTCACAGTGCAGGACTCATGAAAGATAGGTATATGGAAAAGAATAACTTTTCCAAGGTTATTGCTACTCATGCAATGGTTTTGGTCACAAGGCAATGAATTGCAGGGTTCATGATAGAAGAGGATATGGCTTCACTAGGAGAAATCCTAAGACAATTGCACATCCAAGGAATAATAACATTAAGTGTTATAAGTGCAATAATGATGGTCACATAGCAAGATGGTGTAGAGCAAATATTCTAGAAATAGGCATGAACAGGAACAGGAACATGAACAGGAACATGAAAATGAACAGAAATAGGAATATGAATAGAAACAAGAAGATGAACAGGAATAGAGACTCAAAAAGAATAAGACTAAAAAGAATAAGAACAGGAACAAGGATGAGAACCAGAATAGGAACATGGATGAGAACAAGAACAGGAACAGGAACAGAAGTGATGACAGGAACAGGGATGATGACTTGGAAAGAAATAGTGAGAGGATTCAGAAGACTCATAGAAGAAGAGAGAAAGATAAAGGCATAGATCTATGCTTTCGAGGAGTAGAAATACTCCCACCCCAGAATTAACCACCTCATGTGGAGGTGGGGGAGGGGCTAAGCTAAGAGGCTCATTCTTAGCCCCGAGCCCCAAAGGTGACCCTTTGCCATTGATGTCAAAGGGGGAGAGATTTGATATGAGGAGATATTTGAGAGAGCATTGAGCCAGGGGGAGCAAAGTCCCAGGGGAGCAGAAAAGAAGGTCAGGTTTTAGTAAAATGAATATGGGTTGCCATCAATGACAAAGGGGGAGATTGTTGGACATTTTGAGTCCCTAAGCTAAAAGTTGTCATTGATGTCAAAAGGACCTATGTAAGTAAGCACTATGATTTTGCTCCACAAAGAGCTTCATGAGAAGCAAAGGTTTTGATCAAAGGTTCTAGAAGGGATGCATGGCATTTGGTTCCAAAAGGAGCTTCAAGGGAAGCTTAGAAAAAGGTTTTTATGAAAACCAAGGAAGGCAAGGAAAGGTTTTATTTAAAACCAATGGATGGCAGATTTGAAATGGGTTTTTCTTAAAACCCAAGTTGGCTTTTCGTTTCATCAAAAAAGGTGCCCCGATGATGGAGAAATTTAATTTTAAAGGTTTAGTTTAAATTTTAATTTATTTAAAATTTAAATTTAAATTTAAATTTTAAAATTAAATAAAAGGTTTTTCCCTCCTTTCTTATTGGCGTCGTCGATGTCATGAGGGCAATGTTAAAAGGGCCGATGTATTCACATTGAAGGATGGATTATATAAATAAGCCAAAGGTTTTCCATTTAATAAACCTAAGTAGTGTCGCATGATTTTTGAAAACCCAAAGTATTTCTGCATCCGAATATTGCATATGAATTTCATGGAGTGTGACATGGGCAATCAAGTCATGGACGGTCAAAGTTTTGGTGCCTTGTGAGGAAAGCACATAGTTTAAGGAAGAGAGTGCCCAAGGCACTCACGTGGGCAGTGTTAGCTCACGTGGCTTAGCTACCGCTTGGCAGCACGGTGGGTAGAGGTTCGAAATGCCAAAGCCCTTCGAGGGCTCCTTTGAGGTATGCACTCCAACTCTGATATTTGTGGGGTCAATATTTTAATTAAAATATTTTGCTTGCTAAGGTTTGATTATGATTTTTGTGGGAGATATAAGGTTGAGCAAGCTTTAATATTTTAATAAGGTTTGATATTTGATTAATGTGAGATATTGCCTAAGAAAGCTTTGTGATTATTTTTTGAGTGCAAAAGTGTTGAAAGGAAGGATATAAAATATTTGATTTATTTTATGGTATAAGTGGTTTGTGGAGTGACAAGGTTATGCAATGATTTGATTTATTTTATTTTATGGTACAAGTGGTTTTAGGAGTGATAAGGAAGTTGTGCATTAATTCTTAAGAAGGTTTTCTAATTAAAAGCCTTGGTGAATATTATTGTGAAGTGGAGTAATGTTGATTATTTTGTGATCTTCTAACCCTTGTGAATATTGGCAAAAGAATATTGTGATTGTGGCAGATTTCCAAAGAGGCTTCTTCATCTTCATAAAAGGTATGGGCACATTCTCCTATTGATTGATTATGGTGGTTGATTTATGAAAATATCTTTGGAGTGAAAAGGATTGATTGTGGTTTCCTTTTCGAAAGTGATTGGTTTAATGCTTCAAGGTTTTCTAGATTGAGAGTTGTGATTAAACCTTGTTTTATAAGCATTGTTGTTGGAGCCCATTGGTTGTGCAAAGAACTTGAACTTGAGTTAGAAGAGAACATGAGTATCATTGTTATGTGAGATTTGTTGTTGAGCATTGTTGGAAACATTTTGAGTTGATTGATACATGCTTGGACTAGGGTTTGTGAGAAAGGGTTGTTCATTGAGGTGATTGGTTGAGTTGAGTTGATTGAGCCTAGTCAAGTGGATGCATGTGGTTGTTCAAGTTCCATAAAACAAACTATTCTATATTCTTGATTTGAGTTGAGATTGAGATTTGAGAATAGAACATATAGAGTCTCTAACAATTCTCTTTATGCTTCTATGAGATTGATTTGAGTTGAGATTGGGATTTGAGTATAGAACATATAGAGTCTCTAACAATTCTCTTTATGCTTCTATGAGATTGATTTGAGTTGAGATTGGGATTTGAGTATAGAACATATTGAGTCTCTAACAATTCTCTTTATGCTTCTATGAGATTGAGTTGAGATATTGATTGAGCATTAAGTATAGAACATATTGAGTCTCTAACAATTCTCTTTATGATTCTATGAGATTGGACAAGTTATGTGTGAGCTTGTTAAGCAGATTTGAGCAAGTCCTAGAGAGGACTTATTGAGCAGATTTTGAGCAAGTTTTGTGGAGGCTTGTTGAGCAGATTTGAGCAAGTCCTAGAGAGGACTTATTGAGCAGATTTGAGCAAGTCCTAGAGAGGACTTGTTGAGCAGATTTGGACAAGTTCTATGTGGACTTGTTGAGCAGATTTGGACAGGTTTTGTGTGGACCTGTTGAGCATATTTGAGCAGGTTCTGTGTGGACCTGTTGAGTAGATTTGGACAAGTTCTGAGTGAGCTTGTTGAGAAAATTTGGACAAAATAATGGTCACATAGCAAGATGGTGTAGAGAAAATATTCCAAAAATAGGGATGAACAGGAACAAGAACATGAACAAGAATAGGAATATGAACAAAATTAGGAATATGAATAGAAATAAGAATATGAACAGGAATAGAGACTCAAAAAAGAATAGAGACTCATAAAAGTATAAGAACATGAACATGTATGAGAACAAGAACATGAACATGAACAAAAGTGACAACATGAATAGGGATGATAACTTGGAAAGAAACAGTGAGAGGATTTAGAAGACTCATATAAGAAGAGAGAAAGATAAAGGCACAGATCTATGCTTTCGGGGAGTAGAAATACTCCCACCCCATAATTAACCACCTCATGTGGAGGTGGGGGAGGGTCTAAGCTAAGAGGATCATTCTTATCCCCGAGCCCCAAAGGTGACATTTTTCCATTGATGTCAAAGGGGGAGAGATTTGTGTATTGGGGAGAGATTTGATATGAGGAGATATTTGAGAGAGCATTGCGCCAGGGGGAGCAAATTCCCAGGGGGAGCAGAAAATAAGGTTAGGTTTTAGTAAAATGAATATGGGTTGACATCAATGACAAAGGGGGATATTGTTGGACAATTTGAGTCCCTAAGATAAAATTTGTCATTGATGTAAAAATGACCAATGTAAGTAAGCACTATGATTTTTCTCCACAAAGAGCTTCATGAGAAGCAAAGTTTTTGATCAAAGGTTCTAGTAGGTATGCATGGCATTTGGTTCTAAAAGGAGCTTCAAGGGAAGCTTAGCAAAAGGTTTTTATGAAAACCAAGGAAGGCAAGGAAAGGTTTTATTTAAAACTAAAGGATGGCAGATTTGAAATGGGTTTTTCTTAAAACCCAAGTTGGCTTTTCGTTTCATCAAAAAAGGTGCACCGGTGATGGACAAAATTAATTTTAAAGGTTTAGTTAAAATTTTAATTTATTTAAAATTTAAGTTTAAATTTTAAAATTAAATAAAAGGTTTTTTCCTCCTTTCTTATTGGCGCTGTCAACGTCATGAGGGCAATTTTAAAAGGTCTGACGTATTTGCATTGAAGGATGAATTATATAAATAAGCCAAAGGTTTTCCATTTAATAAACCTAAGGAGTGTCGCATGATTTTCAAAAACCCAAAGTATTTCTACATCCGAATATTGCATAGCAAATTTTGTGGAGTGTGACGTGGGTAGTCAAGTCATGGACGATCAAAGTTCTGGTGCCTTGTGAGGAAAGCGCATGTAGTTTAAGTAAGAGAGTTCCCAAGGCACTCACGTGGACAGTGTTGGCTCACATGGCTTAGTTGCCGCTTGACATCATGGTGGGCAGACGTTCAAAATGCCAAAGCCCTTCGAGGGCTCCTTTGAGGTATGCACTCCGACTTCGATATTTGTGGGGGTAAATATTTTAATTAAAATATTTGCTTGCTAATGTTTGATTATGATTTTTATGGGAGATATAATATTGAGCAAGCTTTAACATTTTAATAAGGTTTGATATTTGATTAATGCTAGATATTTCCTAAGAAAGCTTTGTGATTATTTTTTAGTGCAAAAGTATTGAAAGGAAGGATATAAAATATTTGATTTATTTTATGGTATAAGTGGTTTTTGGAGTGACAAGGTTATGCAATGTTTTGATTTATTTTATTTTATGGTACAAGTGGTTTTAGGAGTGATAAGGAAGTTGTGCATTAATTCTTAAGAAGGTTTTCTAATTAAAAGCCTTGGTGAATATAATTGTGAAGTGGAGTAATGTTGATTATTTTATGATATTCTAACCCTTGTGAAGATTGGCAAAAGAATATTGTGATTGTGGCAAATTTCCAAAGAGGCTTCTTCATCTTCATAAAAGGTATGGGCACATTCTCCTATTGATTGATTATGGTGGTTGATTTCTGAAAATATATTTGGAGTGAAAAGGATTGATTGTGGTTTCCTTTTCGAAAGTGATTGGTTTAATGTTTCAAGGTTTTCTTGATTGAGAGTTGTGATTAAACCTTGTTTTATAAGCATTGTTGTTGGAGCCCATTGGTTGTGTAAAGAACTTGAACTTGAGTTAGAAAAGAACATGAGTATCATTGTTATGTGAGATTTGTTGTTGAGAATTGTTGAAAACATTTTGAGTTGGTTGATACATGCTTGGACTAGGGTTTGTGAGAAAGGGTTGTTCATTGAGGGGATTAGTTGAGTTGAGTTGATTAACCCTAGTCAAGTGGATGCATTTGGTTGTTCAAGTTCCATAAAAAAAACTATTTTATATTCTTGATTTGAGTTGAGATTGAGATTTGAGAATAGAACATATAGATTCTCTAACAATTCTCTTTATGCTTCTATGAGATTGATTTGCATTGAGATTGGGATTTGAGTATAGAACATATTGAGTCTCTAACACTTCTATTTATGCTTCTATGATATTGAGTTGAGATATTGATTGAGCATTAAGTATAGAATATATTGTGTCTAATAATTCTCTTTATAAAAAAAAAAAGGACTAGAGAGGCAAGCTGATTGTAAGAAGTCTAGAGAGGATATAGTATTGGAAAGGTGGGTGGAACATTGAGCAAATTTGAGCAGGTTCTGTTTGGACCTGTTGAGCAGATTTTGATAGGTTCTGTGTGGACCTGTTGATCAGATTTGGATAGGTTCTGTGTGGACCTATTGACTAGATTTGAGTAGGTTCTATGTGGACATGTTGAGCAGATTTGGACAAGTTCTGAGTGATCTTGTTGAGCAGATTTGGATAGGTTCTGAGTGAGCTTGTTGAGCAGATTTGAGAAGGTTTTGAGTGAACCTATTGAGATAGAGATTTGGAGGTGAAAGAGTATAGAGGATAGAGTCTCAGTGGATAGAGATCCAATAGCCAAGAAAATTGAAGACATATATGAGTGAGGAGTCTTCAAGTGGAGAGAGATCCACCAATTAGTGCAGCAGAGAGACATAGTCTTCTAGAAGATCACTAGCCAAAGCAAAAGGGGAAATATTTCTCCTTTGGAAGATATCCATGAACTTGAGATTAGGGGATAAACATATCCTTTGGACAGAGTTCCATAAGCATTGTAATTGAGAAGGATTCCCAAAGATATTGATTGAGAAAATTTTAGTAAAATATTTTCTCCGTGGAGTAGCCCGCATTGGGTGAACCACGTAAATTATGGTGTCTCTATTTTATATGGTGTTTTGTGCATTGATTTAGTTACTACTATTGATACTGCTATCTATACATTGCATAATATTGAATTGAAATAAATAGCAAAAAGGGGTCTTATACTGTTAACCCCCCCTCTCAGTATAATCTTGTGTTATTCAAAAACCATCCTTATTAATTGTTACCCATATTAGTAGTTTAGTAGGAATCACCCTCTAAGTCTAGTAAAAATTAAATTCATATCTCACATATTTCATTTTATTGACCACACACTTAACCATATAGGCATTTTTCATCCATCTATTTGTGGTTGATTCTTATATTTTTAATACAAGCTTTTAGAAACTAACTAGTTTAGAGATGGCTCTATAATAGTAGGCTGATATAAATGCATGAAAACATGACAAAGAATCTAGAATTACTTTTGCTTGATTTTATTTTAATTATAAAGCACATTTTCATGCATAATCTACATTTTCAAAATAACTTGCATTTTTTAACTAAATTATATACAAAGTTAAATATAATGCAGATCATACTATATTTTAAATTTTTATTTCTTCTTATACCCTTTTTTAAACCCGTAAATATTTATTATGGATGAATATCTATAAAATAAAATAAACCCAATACATAAAAAACACATTTACAAACATCTTCAACCCATAATATGTAGCAATCTAAATATTATAAGACATATCACTAGTAAGAGAATATATAGGAATAAATGAAGCCAAGTGTCTTTCTTGTTCAATATTCCAAATTAGGTAGATAAATGACAAAGATTTCATTTTTTGGAATTCTCTCCTCTTTTATTATATAGCTTCATATTTATCTTTCATGAAACAATAATTACGAGTTCTCTCATTCACATCTTAACTTTTACATAAATATAACATAACTAAAAGAGATGATTCCCTTAGAGATATGACATGTCCCTTTGGAAATCATTTCTCAAGGGGAATGGATACTTATGCAATGCCTTTAAATATTAGTAAAAATTAAATCCAAATATATTTTTTAGTTTTTTTAATTAGTACTTTAAAGAAAAGTAACTTTTTTTATTTTACATGGTGGAATTGGTATCTGCCACGATGATCCGAGCACATTGTCTATCTTTATGTTTGTCACAGTATTTTGTGCTATCTTCCCCAAAAGCTACAACATAGTACTCTACACAATCCACCCCTATAACCACAATTCCACATTCATTTTAAACCTTTCAAACCATTGAAAGCACCAGGAAAGGGACAAGCATTCGGTTCAACAAGGCTCGAGATGTGAACCTTAGGTATTCGTCCCCCTTACGAGATTTTGCCACACCAATTGATCTACACCTTAGACCTAGAAAAGTAAATTTAATAACACTTTACTCATCTTTATGAAATCAATAGATCTTAATATAAAACTACTATAAGTTAAATCAAATGTAACCTTTTCATTTAAATACATCTATATCATGAACCATGACATATTAAATAATTTCATATATTAGTTATCCCACTGGAAAATGAATATTATTTAAATGACTAATTAACCATGTAAATCCATATACTACCTAAAATATTAAATATGATGAACCATAAATGAATTCTCATACCTCTATAAGATCATCACAATGTTAAAGCTAAGGTATTTATAAGAGTAACAAGGAACTCTAATAATTTTTAAGCCAAAACCATGTTGTAGTACCAAGTTACTACCATCTTAATTCAAAATCAAATTTCAATGGTGCAAAAAAGATAGACACAATAGATTAGACATAATTGTCAGTTGAGTGATTGGAGGAAAATAGAAGTTGGTTAAAACATTGAGTATATTGGTCAAGGTCAATTTAGAGAGAAGGATAATGACCAAAATCATATAGATAAAATTGAACAAGTTAGGAATCTAAAGATCCATCAACATACTTGATCAGATTGCTTGGATGCGAGTGGGTTGCTTGTAAGAAATAAAATTTCCAACACAATTTATTTACTAAAAGATCAAGTAAATTGGTAGAAATAAGCATGGAAGTGGTTTTCACGGATGGATTCTCGAGGCATAAATCATGACAATAGTATTTTTGTCTCCTAGTGATTAAATTTCATGTAAGGTTTAGATGGCTTCAACATAGTTAGGAGTAGAGTTAATTATATTAGAGCTCTACACTTTGTGATGATAAATTGTATTTTAATATCATAATGCAATAAGAGAAATATTATGCTCTATTTATTGGGATTAATTTCTTTTTTACCTCTTGATTTTATGGATGCATTGTTCTTGTGGATATACCCTCCTACCTTTTGTCAATCCTTCCTTTTATTGTTATAGGTTATTCATAGATTAAATCAGATTGATGCTATTAGATCACTTTTAAATGCTATGATTGGATCAATATGAATATTGCTATGGTTATAATAACTTTTCCAAATAACTTCTTTTAGAGTCCCCCAAATGAGAATATTAATGAATACAATATGAGATTCATGAGGACTTTACAACTTGTACTTGTAAATAGTAAGTTAGTAGATGAGCAATTATTAGTGTCCTACCTAAGGGGGTTATAACAAAATTTATCTATGATGGTCCAAAATATAAATTATGTTACCTTAGCAAAGAAAATTGAAGAAGAAACCCATGTATAAGATGTACTAATTTGTATAAGATGTACTAATTTAAGTGGGTAAATTATCACTTGCTTCCCAATAGCCTATGCAATGGATGAAGCATTGCCCCAAACAAAATATATAGTATCTTGTGTCACTAGTTGTACCAATTCTAAATGTACAATACCAATAGGATCAAACCTACTAGAATACTCTTTTTATAATTCCTCATGTTATATCATTATCATCCAATATGCCAACATATCCTTAGATAAACAATCATTATTTAGTGATATTCTTGGATCATATTGCTTCATTTATTATTGTATTCCAACCTTAGTTACTAGTGATACATACTCACAATAGTCATAAAACATACCTACTATCCTAGAATATTAGAATCAATTATACCACAATACGATGGAGTGGATGGTTAAGTTTTAAAAAGCATGAATGAGCTTAATGATGTCAAGAAAAATATGACTAACTTATGGAAATTAGAATGAAGACAAGTGGTTGATGAAAACATACAAGGAATTGAAAACAAAAGAAGAATCCCATGTCTCACAAAATATCAAGTTCATTGCCAATTTTATAGTCAAGAAAATAATCAAGTGAAAAATAAAATGGTGAATTCCAAATATAGGATAAACATGCTATGGTGCTTCAATTATAATACTAGACATAATCTAGTGGAGTTTCTAATAGCTATTCATAATGTTCACCTAATAGTATATAATTAGTAATCTTAGACATAACAAGGTAGTCATGAGATTTCAACCAATGGTAAAGTAATAAATAAATAAATAGCCTATAATAGTATATTAGTTTGGCATGGTACAAAACTTGATTTTGATAGAATCCATGCAAAAATATAGTTTTATCGAAGATTGGGATACCTAAGTATGAAGATGATTTCCTTTTGAGGAATAAATAATGTTAATGAATCAACCCTAGGGAATTTCCATGTGAAGTAAAAGAAAAACAACATAAGAGTATCCCTATTCATTAGCATATAAATCAACCCCATGAATACACGTAGAATCAACATAGGTATCGATAAGAAGAGGACTCTAAGGCTACATCTCAAGGATAAAGGGCTAGTACCATCATTGAAATCTAATGCATATAATAATAAACAAGGATCTATGCCAACATAGATTGGACAAGTAGAAATATCAAAAGTGGGGTTGTAGTGGAAAAAGTATGGTTGGAAAATAAAGCAAATAGGTTAAACCATAGAAAATTGCTAAAAAAATTATAAAATATCTATCCTTAAATAGTGAATGTGACCTACTACTACAAGATAATTTAGAAACTTTGCTCTACATAGTGAAAACAATGCTAGTGAATAATGTTTTAATATTGAATATGAGTTGAGGGAAACACCTATAAATGCAAATATAATAGAGGTATTGTTTTTTCCTAGACAAAGATATTTACTACAAGAAGTTCTAAAGGAGCAAGAGTGGAGTTATACCAAGAAAAAAATTACAATACAAAATAGACTCATCCCAACCTAGCTAAAAAACAAAATTTAATGACCAAAGATCTATCCAAGTGAATGTTGATGATTTTTTAAATGCTTCAAAACCAAATATAATAATCATGCCAAAGTAAATCTATGAATAGATGGATCTTTATTATACCCAATTCATCAAAGATCCAATTTATATGGATAGGAAAAATATAATGTTGATAAGGTTCTAAAATTTTTGGTGATGATGGTAGCCAAATATCTAGAAATCATAATGGTCTAGGAAGTAATTGTGGTAGATTACTTTCCATATTTTAGGATGCTATTGTTATGAGAATGGAATAGAAAATTGTCTAAGGATGGGTATATAACTATGGACTATAGTCATATAAAAGTTCCAAAATATGGTAAAATTATAAGGATAAAAAATAAAACACCATGAAATTATCTTCTCTATAAGGTAGACAAATATGGGAGAATCAACTAGAATAAGTTGCCTAAATTTATAGATCAACAATTGTATGATGGTGAGATTATTCTTGAATGGTATATTATTATTAGTATATTGTAGAAATATGAATATGATGATATGGGTGAAGTGTTGAGGACACAAAACTAGAAAATTACTTAATAAATAAAGAGCTAAAGAAAATTCTAGTCCTAACAAAAGATATAATAAAGGATATGAAGATCCATGGATTATGTACATTTATGGGGCTTAAATAAACAATGGCATGGGCATAGGGATATATTTGATAGAACTATATGGAAAATAGGTGGATTACGCATGCATATTACTATTAATTACACCAATAATATTACTAAATACAAGACATTGTATATAGAATTGAGAAATGCAAATAAGTTCAACATCAAGAAATTGAGAATTTTTGGTGATTTAGAGTTGGCAGTCAACCAAGTAAAATCCATCTATGCTACCAAAAATAAACAACTAAAGTTTTATAAGTATTGATTATAGGATCTACTTGAGTACTTCAATATATATATAATCATGGCAGTACTAAGATATCATAATGTAATGGTTGATGAGTTAGCTTACATAGCCATAAAATTTGATCCAACTATAGATATGTAGGAAAAATCCAAGGAGCTAGACATATTTTTTAGAAAAATAGTTTTAGATAACGTAGATCACTAATACATTTTTAACAATGATGAATAAATAATTACATTTTTTATTCGAGAATATCGACAAGCAAAAAGGTAAAATGAATACAAAGATGATATTAAAGATAATATCACTAAATTAAAATCTAACCAATTGTATCATGGCCTAATCAATCTACAAGCATTTTTAATCTAGATGATTGTGCCAAAAATTCAAGTATTAAAGTAAATCCCTCTTCTTACCAATCAATTAAGATTATTAATGTGAAAATTTTGCTATTAGAAAATTAGTGTGTAGAAAAAAAACAAGAATGTTCAAATAACTATGTACCAAATATGATAAGAATAATGCCTAGGGTTATGAAGATCTCAAAGTATATGATAGGAAGATAATTAAACACATGATTGATCTAGATCCTAGAGCTATACTATTCTAGTAATAATAAATACTCATCAATCCAAAAATAGAGGTTGTCATAAAAAACTATTTGAACTACTTCAAGTAAAGATTATGTTTCCAATTAAACTCTTGATATGGATTACAAAATGTTGGAATATATTACATTATTTAGTACATGCCAATGTACCAACATGGGTACATCTATAGATTAGGAAAGAGTTTCTTACATTAGGATGAAAGTATTTACTTTATTTAATGCACAAGTGTGCAATGATATTTTGGCAATGTAAATGTGCATAGTTGTCCCTATGTACATGTGTCAATAAAGTAGGAAGATGAAGAGTCATAGGAAGAGTGAGGGCCAAGAATCTTCCATATGAAGAGTCACATTCCATTCTATATATAGGGATGTATTGATGTAAAATAATATAGCAAAGCAAAGAGAGAGTCATCTTTGGAAGCAATGGAAGGTGATGTAGTATGATGTATTTTGAGGTCTTCATTCAATAATATTTCTTAGTACTTTTTGAGCATTTTTCATCAATATTATTTCAGTTATTATATATTAGATTATGATTTTATATGCTTGATTACTTAGTATTATCATATCTTTCATATTACAATTGTATTATTGATCTTGAGGCAATACAATTTTGAGTATTCACTCATCAAAAGCTAACAATGGTATCAAAGCCACAAGGGACCATCCTAGTTTCCACAATTCATACCTTGCTATCTTTGCAAGTTGAACTTGTCGTTGTACATCGTTGCATGCAAACATCACTATCTCAAGATTTTTTGATAGAAGTCCCAATATAGATCAAAAGAAAAGAATATTTCTACTGGTTAAGAAGAGACCAATAAAGATAAAGGAATTACCTCTAGAAAGAGAAACCAGAGAAGATAAAGGAATTACCTTTAAAAAGAGAAACTAGAGAAGATAGAGGAATTACATTTGGAAAGAGAAAATAGAGAAGATAAAAAGGAAAACCAGAGAAGATAGCATTTCTCACAGTGTTAAAGGAAAACCAATGATATTTAAGAAAATACCTATTCCAAGAGAAAAATCAAAATAGAAGGAGATTGAAAGGTCTTGAAGATAGACCTTATCATTAAAGAGATCAAGAGACCCTTAGAAGAGGTCCTATTGATAAGCTTGATAAGAGAGAAAATATTCCATATTATTATTTGGCTAGAATATTTCCACAAGGTTGAAGAAAAACCTATGAAGACCAAGATTCAGTATAGATTTGATTCCACTAGTCTTTAAGATAACTAGTGAAAATTATTATTTTTAGAAATTTGAATATATTTGATTATTATTGTCTAAGTTTGTTGTAGAATATTGATTCTTATAAGTTGAGAAGCTTCCTACAACATATAGAGAAGAATTTCATATTTGATTGCCTGAAAGTCTATGTGCTTTCCTAGTGCAGGGATTAACCTTTTATTGCAAAAAAATAGACATTAAAGGAGGTCCAAGAAGAGACCTTATTGAATATTGAGAAGAACCTAGAATAAGGTTCTGATTGCAAGATTGTAAATTGAATATAAATACCCAATAATATATCACATTGAAGATCTTGCAAGGTTTTGAAGATTTAAGATTGAAGATAGAGATCCAAGAAGAGGTCATATTGAAGAAATTCTAAGTTTTGGAAGATTAAATATTGAAGATTGAATATTGAAGATAGATATCCAAGGAGAGGTCACATTGAAGAACTTCCAAGATTGGAAGATTGAAGATAAAAGGACTACAAAGGGTCCTATTGCATATAGAAGCAATAGAGTCAAAATATCCAAGAAAGATATCTCATTGAAGGATTTCCCATAGTTGGAAAATTGAAGAAACCAAGGTAAGGTTTTATTAAATTATTAACTAAGATAATTGAAGGCTGTAAGATTAGAAGATCCAAGATAGAGGTCTCAAGAAGATTTTACTGAAGAAAGAAAAAGGCAAGATACAGCCTTATTATAGAAGTTGAAGTAGTGACCATTAGAGAAGATTCAAAGTAGAGTTTGTGATAGAATATTACAAGAAGAAAGAGAACCTGACCAGAAGATATTAGGACAATTTTTGCCATCCGAAAAAAAGCCCAAAAGGAAAAAGGATTTGGTAAGAATTTTGTCAAATTTTGAGAAGATTTTTAAGAGCTCAAGACATCCAGATTCTAGTAAAAGAAGACAAATAAAGAGGTCATACTTGAAGTTAGAATTTAGCAAGAAATTAGAAGAAAGCAAGAAGATTGTAGAGGTCATATTTTTAAGATATTTGGAGATAGCCACAAGAGTCTTGTAGGCTGATTTGTTAAAGCACAAGTTACAGATTTTTCAAAGAGAAGATGAAAGGTCATAGGAGAAAAAATAGTATAAACATAAAGCTGCATTTTGGAAAAGCTCTGGAGAAGCTTTTGGAGCATCTTTGAAAAACCAACTAAGATATGGCTTGATAGCAAAAGAGAGTAGCAGATTTGGAATTTCGAAGACATCACCAAATTAGTTTTTACAATCAGATGAGTTTAAGATGTAATTTTGGGCAGCATTGAAAGAATAAAGCAAGTTCTATTTTAGAGAATACATAAGACAAACTTGGAATAGTTTTGATATAAAATCTCAAGCTTATATTGGAAGCATCTAAGGAAGATTTCTACTACAGATTTGAATAGTGAAAGTGCAACATTTGGAGCTACAAATTTTAGAGATAGCTAGCACACATTTGAAGAAGAAGAAAACTGATTTTGAGCAACAACTATAGCTGCAAATCAAAGAGTCTACAAGAAGCAAAAATAAAGGAATAGTGTTGCAAATCCAAGAAGACAAGCCATCAAGAAGGAGAGCTACAAAAGAGTTTAAAAAAGGGGTGTTAATTTGATGCTATATAAAGTATTATTGTAAATATTTTGAAAGTACTTATTAAGAGTTTTACAACATAAATTTTTAGAAGCTATTAAGAGCTAGTAAAATAAAGCTTTTTAGAGTGTCATTAAGCCAAGTAGAAGACACCATTACACACCATTATTATTATTTAAATCTGCAAGTTATAACAACATTAGTCAAGTATCTAAAAGGAGCCATAAGTGAATTAGTGTATGCTATTTTTTATAGTAAAGTTAAAGCAGATTATTCTATGTAATTGTAAGGCTAAATAGTCCTCAAATCAAGGGAAAATATTAGGTGTTTAAAAACAACAAACCCTAACGCATGTAGTAAGGAAAGAAGAGTTCTTAACACTCTAACACTTGAAGAAGAAATCAGTAATATTCACCAACATAAGAAATATTACTCCACGTGTCACATCACCTCATAAAATAAGTTCTACTAATGTTCACACCACCTAAGGGGATTCAAGAAGTCTCTATAATGTATGCATTACATGGCACATTATACAATAAAATTGAAGCACCCTTCTAGCCACCAGTGTAAGGAGTGGAGGAAGAATCGTAGCAAGTTTGAAGTAAGAACAGTCAAGGCACATTCAAGGGATATTCAAAGTACCAGTTATCAAGCAAATTGACCAAAAGAAGCAACGCTAAAAATTTGATATATAAATCAAAGATAAGTGCCTAAGTAGTAAAGGTGAAACTTACTACATTATTTTATTAAAGTTTATATTAAATTAGGAGGTATGAGGAATAAAGTGCAAAATAATCTAAGGTTAGAGTTTGAAGATATTATTGGAGTTATACACATTATAAATACCCTAGAAAATAAGAATATTGAATTTAGAAGCCTTTATAAAATATATTTAAGAATATTTTTAGTCTTGAAGATTATATTTGGGGTTTTGTAAAATTGCATATTTAAATTTACAAAACAAATTGAATATTTGTAAAATTAATAAGTTTGGAGAAATAAGGCATTCTACATCAAACTAGGATTACAAAACTTTGCAAATATTATTTTCTAAATTTTAAAAGTTGGAGGAATAAGGAATTCTACATCAACATAGTTTATGAAATTTAGAATTAAATATTTTATTTATAAATTTGGGAGATAAAAGGAATTCTACATAAATATATTGTATCTAGTTGTCTAATATCTAAGTTCAAAAATAACTTGAAGATTTGTAAAGGATTGAAATTGCATTCAAATCACACATTGATTGATAGAATTGATATTAAAGATTGCATTGTATTTCAAACATTAGGGAGATAAAAGGTGTTCTACAAAACATAGAATTGAAAGAACAATATTAAAACTTGGGAGATAAAAGGTAGTCAACAATTTGAACATTATTTTTTAGTCTATCATTCTCAACTAAGGGAGAAACTACTTTAGATATTGACTCAAATAAGTTTCTTAATAAACTAGACTTGGGAGTCATAAGGAACTCTACTCTAATAATATTTTATAAATTAAATATTCAATGATAATGGTGAAGAAATGTTACTTGAACTTAAGTTCTATTCTCACAACTTAAAATCAAATATTGATGAAAATCAAATATTTGACATTCTAAAAGATAAAGTGACTATGTTCTTCAAAGAAGCTAAGGTAGGAAGATTTACTAATTTTAAGGAATTTCTTCATGGAAAAAATTCTAGATCCTCATGGGAATCTCAAGACATTATTATTTCTACAAAATAATGTCTAATAATGTATCTTTCATTGGTCATATTTAAACTCTTTCAAGAAAATATGAAAAATAGAAGAAACAATTCATATGATTATCCCATTGAAAAATCATTGAATTAAAGTCAATACTACTATGATGATTACTAACTCATCTAGTCGAAAGAACATAAGTGCATGAACTGAGAAAGAAAAGAAACAAGGAAATAAATCAAATGAAGATAGTAGAAGATGACTATTTGAGGCAATCAATGCAAGAACTAGAATGGTATCATTATAATGATACACCAACACAATATCTAGAAGGAAAATCATAAATGAAGGTATACAAATAAGAAAGAAGAGAAGAAGAGGCCACACTAGAAAAGTCAAATTGGAATCATTATATGCAAATCCAAGAAACAATCTCATTGAGATAGATTGATGAAGACCATATTGAAGACTAAAGTATTCAATAACAAAATAATGTAATACAAGGGGGTGTTGGAATATATTACATTATTTGGTACATGCCATTGTACCAACATGGATACATCTATAGATTAGGAAAGAGTGTCTTAGATTAGGATGAAAGTATTTACTTTATGCAATGTAATAAATGCACAAGTGTACAATAATATTTTGGCAATGTAAATGTGCATAGTTATCCCTATGTACATGTGTCAATAGAGTAGGAATATGAAGATTCATAGGAAGAGTGAGGGCCAAGAATCCTCCATATGAAGAGTCATGCTCCATTCTATATTAGGGATGTATTGATGTGAAAGAATATAGCAAAGTAGAGAGATTCATCTTTGGAAGCAATGGAAGGTGATGCAGTATGATGTATTTTGAGGTCTTCATTCAATAATATTTCTTAGTACTTTTTGAGCATTTTTCATTAGTATTATTTGAGTTATTATATATTAGATTATGAGTTTATATGCTTGATTGCTTAGCATTATCATATCTTTCATATTGCAATTGTATTATTGATCTTGAGGTAATATTATTTTGAGTATTCACTCATCAAAATCTAACACAACATTGGTCTCTATATGAATAAGAATGGATATATTTTCCTATTTCAGAAAATTGAATAGGGTTTCTCTCAAAGACCACTACCCATTACCATATATGAAGTAGATATTATAGAGGTTGAATGGTTGTAGATGATGTAATTGATGGCTTTTAGGATATAATAAAATATGGTTAAATGATGAAAACCAAATAAAAAAAAACTTCATGACTAAATCTGGAATATTTTCCTATCAGAGCATGCCACTTTTGACAATCAAACATAGAGGTTACTTTTTAAATAACAGTGGATATAGTGTTTGTAGGTCTAATTTGATGAGATAATACCAATTTATATAGATTATTTGGTTGTGTTTTCTAAGGATACAATAAAATACATAAGAGTACTTATGTTAGGAACCTTCCAATTAAAATAAACACATCCACATAAATATTAAAATAAAAGTAGTAATTTCATGAAAGAAAAAAATATTGCAATACAAAATGTAAATGTAGAAATATGTAATATTCTCATAAAACACAATGCAGAATCTCAGGCCTCTTCTAGGGGAAACCTCCTTCAATACTTTGATTTAATTATGAAAAAAACATACATCCATTCATGTCCCTCACATTTTTAAAGACTCTTTATAACCCTACCTAATACTCAAGGATGTATTACATGCAAAATGCCACTCGAGCTGGAGTCTTTTACCAAATAAAATTATTACATTCTTTATAACAACTACCTAAAATGGTGGCACTTGTCTAGGTGCCTCTAGTACCACAAACTATTATAAAACATTACATAATATCATTATAAAACTATTACAAAACATTATAATAGGATCCCCATGTTAAGAAAGGGATTATTACACAATAGTTCTAGGATGGAGTCCTAACATACCCTTCTCCTTCAAAAATATTTGTCCTCAAAGCTGAATATGAGGAAACTATTGCTAAAGTTGCTAGAGGGACTCCCAAGTGGTATCTTTAGGTTGTAATCCTTGCCATTGAACAAGAACTTCAATGATGACATGGTGGTAGAGGGTTTAGAATCTCTTGTCAAAAATTTGTTTAAGATCAAGAATGATGGATCCTTCTTCATTCAATTTTGGTAATGTGGATTGTACCTATACCTTCTTACAAAAAACCTTCTTGAGAGAGGAGACATGAAATACTAGATGAATCCTAGAAGTGGTTGAAAGGGCCAGTTTGTAAGCTATTGACCCAATTTGTTGTAACACCTTGTAGGGACTATAGTATTTGGTGGTAAGTTTTTAGTATCCACAAAGCTAGAGATATGAATGTTTGTAGGGTTACAAGAAAAAAAAAACCACATCCTCGAATTTGAAGCTATGCTCAAAGTGGTGTTGATTAGCTTGTTAATGCATATGGTTTTGGGCCACTTCAAGATTGACCTTAAGTTTTTGGAGAGGGATAGCACACTAGCTGAGGATGGAATCCACAACTTGAATCTTGGAGCTTCCTACAACATAAGAGGAAGGTGTTGGTGGAGGAAGACCATATATTGCTTCAAATGGGGTAACCTTAGTAGTGGTATGATATGAAGTATTATACCACCATTCAACCAAAGGAAGCCACTTAGCCCATTGTGTAGGATATTTTGAGGTAAAGCAATGGAGGTATGTTTCCAAGTACTTATTGATAATTTTAGTTTGGCCATTAGTCTGAGGGTGATAAGCCAAACTAATTTTGAGCTGAGTGTCCTTCAAATTGAATAGTTCATGTCAAAAGTGACTAGTGAAAGTAGGGTTCCTATCTGACACAATTTATTTGGAAATTCCATGAAGATAAAATATGGAATCTAAAAATATTTGGGCAACAATGGAGGTAGTTTAGGGGTGGTACAATTGACATAAATGAGCATAATTTGTGAGATTATCCACTACCACTAGAGTAACTTATTTTCCTCCTAATTTGGGTAACCTTTTAATGAAATTCATAGAAATATTTGTCCATACTTATTTTGGAATTGGCAAGGGCTTAAGGGTTCTAGCAGAACACATATTTTCTCCTTTTATGCATTGACACTTGTCACATTCTACCACAAAAGTTTGAATATCCTTTTTCATTCCCATCCAAAAAAAATTATGCTTGGTCCTTTCATAGGTTTTTAGAAATCTAGAATGCTCAACTATTGGTGATGCATGCATTTCCTACAAGACGAGTTCTTGCATTTGTGGCTTTTAGGGATTGGTCACAATATCTCAAGTCTTGACCATCTTAAGTGTATCCAGGGAATGAGTTGGGCTCTGCTTGGATTTTGTTAACCAAAGTTTGTAAACTAGAATCCTTGGTCATTTATTCACTGATATGATGAATCCATTGTAAAAGTGGTGTAGATATAACATGTAGAATTCCATGATTTTCATATTATAAATATAAGGCATCAACCACCACATTCTAAATTCCTTCCTTATAGGTGATTCCATAATTATACCCTAACAATTGAATCCATCTTGTTGTTCTAGTGTGGCTACCCTTTATTATAGGAAGCATTTGAGACTTTGATGGTCAATATTGATGGAAAAGTGATGCCCAATGATATATGACCTCCAAAGATTAAAATATGAAATGGCTAGCATCTCTTTTTCATAAGTAGATTTTTCAAAATTCTAGCCAAAAAGTGCTTTGATGGTGAAAGCCAATGGTATTCCTTCTTATATCAAACTACCCAAATTGCATCGCCAGAAACATCATTTTCAATTACAAAAGTTTAGAGAAATTAGGCATTGCTAACACTAGGGAGGTTTTCATAGCTTAGTTTAATTGTTTGAAATCATTCTCCACTAGTTTTGATCATATAAAATATTTTTTGTCTCAACATGGCTATCAAGGGAGCTATTATATTTCCATAATTCTACACAAATTTAAGGTAACACCCAGTGTATCCTATAAATCCTTGAATTCTCTTTAGGGTTCAAGGCTTTGGCCATTCTTGAACAACCTGAATATTTTTAAGGTCAAATATAACTCTGTCTTAGTGATAATGTGACCTAAATATTTGACTTATTACCACCCAAAATAACACTTTGACCGCTTGGCATAAACCTGATTCTATGATAAAAGCTATAACATATGATCTAAATGTTGGAGATGCTTCCCATGAATGACTGTAAATCAAAATATCATAAAAAAATACTAGAATGAATTTGTGAAGGAAGGGCCAAAAAATAAAATTCATCAAATTGTAAAAAGTGGAAGATGCATTTGTTAACCCAAATGGCATAAACAAGAATTCATAGTGCTCTTTATGAGTTCTAAAAGTAGTTTTAGGAATATCCTCATCCTTGATTCAAATCTGATGATATCCTGATTGCAAATCCTATTTTGAAAAATAGTGGGCACCGTGCAACTCATTGAAGAACTCATCAATTATAGGAATGGAGAATTTGTTATTATTTTTCCTAAAATCCACACATAAATATCAAGATCCATCCTTATTTCATACCAAAAACACTAGAGAAAAATAGGGACTAACATTAGGACAAATAACCCCTGTAGCACAAAGTTCTTGTATCATTTTTTCAAATTTTTATTTCTAGGTATATGGAGAACCATAAGGCCAAATATTTAGGGGAAGACTACTAGGAATAAGTTGAATCACATGGTTGTGAGTATGATGATGGGGTATTCCTTTGAATTACTAAAATACTAGGGCATGTATTTGCAATAAAACTTGTAATTCCTCTTGATGGTCCGTATCCCCTTCATTGAAAGCTTCTATAGCAAAGAGGCACAACCCCATGGAATGAATTTTCAATAGTTTTTACATCTTATTGATTGAAATAAATTAAGAAACTCCAACCTTCATGCCCTATAAGGTGTACTCTATTCCCTATTGGCTAAATTTAATCCACAACATAGAAAATTCCCATAATACTAGACCTAACATCTGCAACCACTGTACTCCCAAAACAACATCACACCCATCAAGGGGTAAGGAAAACATATCTACCTTAATATTATATTCTTCTATTTGTATTTTGATATTTTGACACTTCCATTTGCATGGTAGGGTTTCACCATTAGCAATAATGAATTCAAATGAGTTATAGGTATTAATGTAATAGTTCCTCTGTTTTACCACTTGTGGATCAATAAAGTTATGTGTGCTTCCTAAGTTAATGATAATTTTTACTCATTGTCCTATGAAGTGTCCTATCACTTTCATGATTCAAGGAGTTGATATACCTACTAAGGCATGCATCGAGAGTTTTAGTTGGGATTCATTTGGGACTTTTGACTATTATTTGTGTTCCTCCTAATGATCATCTTCCACCTCTGCAAATTATGTGGTGGTTGCCTCATCCACATCAAGATACAATTTTTTGATGAAAAATTTTATTCCCTAGGGAATAATTCTCATTATAGTTATAACATAGTCCTTGGGTTTTTTTGTTGCACTCGTACATGCCTCAGTCTACATGGATTAGGGACCCACCTTTGAAAAATTTGGTAAGTTTTTTTTCTTTAGTTTTGTTCGCAATTTTTAGCCATCTAAAACTTAGGTTTTTCAGTTGGAAGTTTTTAGTATAGGTGCCCAAAGTTTTGCTTAATTTGAGTGTGTCATGATGTTTATTTCCATGAATGTGTTTGGTAAACCTATTTTATAAAAAAACCTCTTCCATTAAATCAGTCTCAAAATAAGCTTTCCTCTAGGTCTTGTAGACACCTAAAATGCGTCATGTCGAGGGCGACTACTCATATGGACATGCTACAAGACCATATGGAAGATCTTGGATAGACTCCAAGATAGAGCAGTGGTTCTAACCACTCAATTTGGGCACCTTGGCCTAATCAGTCTGAACCATAGATCAGACCCATGGTTTACAGCTGAACCATGGATGAAACCTGTGGTCTACAGTCTGGACCGCAACTGTCACCTACGGTCTTAACTAAAGTTCAGTTAGCCTCCAATACGAGCCAAATCGGTTGGAACGACCATTTGGTCTAGAAGAGGGCGGTTGAAGGATGGAAGATGCCAGAAGCTTCCATTCAAACTGTCCTAACCACCCCTTCTTGATCTTGGCTTCTCCATGAAGCCACCCCTAGCCCTTGGGATATCCTATAAGTACCCCTCAAAATAGGGCAAAGACATCAAGCAAGCATTGGAGAGAAAAGCGGTGAAGCCCTGATGAACTGTGAACTCAGTCTTGAGTGCATAGAGAGAGAGCATTGTTGCCATCCCCTTGCCAATTTACCAAACACCATGACAATTCATGCCATGGATGCCCTAAGGAGCTAGAAGAACCAAGAAGCACAAATCTGGGCAAACGAAGGCCCTTCACATCGAATTGACCACCAAATCAGTCTGAGGACAACGAAGGTGACCCTTGAACATCAATTTGGACAAGGAGATCAAGCCCACTACCCCTGATTTTGAGGGTAAACCTATCAGAGGTCAAACCATGGCTGTCAGCCATGGTTCACAGTGCAGACCGCTCACCAGAGCTGCGGTTTGCAATAGGTGATAGATCACCTTACTCTTTTCATTTTTGTCCGGTTAAATAGGTTAGATTAATCATTTCTTAGGTTTAATTGCAGTTTAGAAGAATTCTGACCATGGGAATTAGCTTAGAATAGATAGTTTATGCCTTGCATTAATTAGGACATTTGTGGATCTTTTATGCACCTTTATGCTTCTATTTTGTTATTTGATCCATGCATTATTTGTCTAATGATCTCCTTTATGCTATATTACAAATCTTGATTCAATTAGCATAGTTTAAAGGTTTTCTTTATGTTTTCTTGATCATTAGTTTAATGGCATTATCATGTATGTTTCCTTAAAAGGCCTCATCATAAGAGGCTATCTATATTTTTGATCGTGTGTTGTTGTTTCTTGATCGTAGGAAGATAGGTACAAGAGGAGTCTATATCATAATCCTTCCACATCGCGAAGAAGGGGGTCAACTCCACCCCAAGGCAGTTTGTGACTAGTCAAAGGGCAATATTAATGTGCCTACCCTATTGAGGGCATTGGCAATTGTATAGACTGTATCATCATTCAAGTGACCCTAAGAGGAGCATATTTGTAACAGAGATTCATTCATAATCAATACAAGAAATATCATTTTGTTGAATTTATGCAATGTGTCAATATTTTACGCTTTTATGATGACTATAGACTAATACAATAGATAGGTGCATGCTTTTTGGTTATGTCAGAAGGCGATCATGGTGGAACTCCGCATTTGTAGCCCCTGAGTGCTGACATTCTTGAATTTTTCTTATCTCAGGTGCTAACCGTAGCTAACAACTATGATTATTTGTTGGCCCATGACTTTCACCCATGGTTCACACTATAGCCCATAGACCAGAGCTATGGTTTACAACAGAAGCAATAGACAGCAGAGAAACCACTTGGCATCAGATCAGGAGCTGAGGTAGGCTCTATTTTTATTCTCTATTCTATATTTTCTTCTCTATGTTTTTACAGTAAGCGTTAAATCGATTGCAAATTAGGTACACTAAAGAAAAAGGGTGAATGAATAGTCCTAGTTTGCTTTTGCATTCCTTCCATTAGAAAGGTACTGCTAGGAACAACGGACCTCTGATTGCAGTCCACCCTAGAATACAGTGACTTTGATAAAAATTGAGTGGTCGTTTGCATGCTTGAGGCCCAATTAGAGGCCATGTCATCGTAATTGCATTGTCATAACATCATGTAGGACATAGCATGCATACCTTTCTGAATTTGAAATGTTCCTTTTCTTTTTATGCATATCATGTAGGAATGATCATATGAATGCTCTTTTATGCATTTGTCTTTATGCAAAGTAAAAGGAACCACACACACCACATGCAACTAAACGCTAGTGAGTTGGGCCTCATATCCAACCACTAGTAGGGTTCAACGACGGTGGGCATCATTTCCATCCATTGGCCCAAATCCTACGTACCCTTTGTTACTAGACCATACCGGATCCGAGAACCTTTCGTACCCTAGAAAATTTGCATGTACTTTCTTCGGAAGGTATAACGTTGACTTGGGGAAAATGGGTGAGGATCTGGGAGGACCTATGCTCCCTGACCGTGTGTGGGCTTCATTACCACACATTATAGGTTGGATTACGTGACTTGGAGTTCATCGCCAAGTTATCGAGCTGTGAGTGTATAGGTGAAAGCCAATTAAACTGAGAATAAAATCCAACGATTTTGCAAAACACGCGAGAGTTTCTCATACTGATACAACACATTTTGAAACAACATCAAATAGTTTAGGGCTCACTTTAAAATTTAAAAATAAGATAAGCATCATTGTATACCTTGTTTGATAATAAAAGATACATCTAGACGTTAGGTACACTATGGTGGATACACGGGGTGGTCGGCAAAGGCGCAAGCCTGAAGCCAATGACCAAGCCCCAACCGATTCACAAATACACGTGTCTAGTCCTCAACCACATGAGCAAACCGAACGTCATTCGATGAGCATTAGAGGAGACAACTCGACACGAGGGGATCCCATTGAGCGTACCCCTGATAGACTAGCATCAGTGCATTATGCTAGACATAGATTAGAGCATGGAGCTTCTCAGCTTGAGGGTGCTCCACTCGAAAACCATTACCGAGACCGCATTGCACGTGCATCCACGGGATCGACCGAAGAGTATGTCATGCAGGGGACCAGATTGGTACCCATTCACACTAAGTCTATAGGGTGTACTATACCCCCACCTTTTGAGTATAGAAGGAATAGAGATCCACCCATTCAGGGGCAAGTAGACGGGCTCCCTACTGAGCGCAAGTCTACCCATACTCCCATGCGTACTATAGCATGCAAGATCACCATCGATATATCGAAGGTGGGAGCTAATGGAACACCACCCCATGAGAGGTGGAGGTCTAGATAGCTAGACGGTCTAGGTAGTGTGTTAGAGCAGCTAGGCTGCAAGCCTTCGGCTCCGCCCACTCGTGCTCCGAGTGAGCATAGTGGGAGCACCATTAGAACTGCTAGAGAGCATGGAGAGGCTTCTAAGCACCCTCATGTCTCACATCCACCATCCATGCATGGTGGCATGCAGCACAGGACACAACATGATGTCGATGTCATCTTCACAGATAGAGGCAAAGGCACAACACATCAGTCCGATGGGTACAGAACCCACAAGGTCGCTCATACAGAGCAAGCGTACCAAAGGCCTCCTATGGCTGACCAGGTCGAAAGATCATATCGACTAGCCTCTAAAAGAAATGCCAACTCCTCCAAGATCAATTGGAGGATGCTCACCTAGAGAGGTAGCGCATTGAAGATGAAGATCTTCAGGTGTAGAGGCTTACTAGACAGAGGTTGTATGAGCAGCGCTTGCGTGAGGAGTGCATCCTCATCCAGAAGGAGCATGTAGAGTAGGAAGATAGGTTGGCTAGGGCCGGCCTATATTCTTAGGATGAGCATAGAGAGTAGGTGCACAAGAAGGCTCTTTCACAAGCTGACATGCACCATGAGCGTGTAAGCATTCACACTCATATCACTGCCCATCAGAGAGAGTGACCACCTTTGGTCGACAATCAGAGGTAGCAACATTATGAGGAACAAAAGGGGAACAGATACAACCAAGAATATCCTGAGAGTTCCCGAGCTGAGGAGGAGGAAGAGCAACGCCCTCCACCTAAGAGTGATGACTTAGGGAGGAGGACTTTCTATCTTCTAAGGCTTACAAAGCTTTGGCCGAGAAGGTCAAAGCAATTGAGAAACAAGGCACGGCTGTCCAAAAGCCGACACTGAGGAAAATTCACAATGAACCTTTAGATCCCTCGGTGCCTACGCCCCCATACCCTGAGCATTTTGAGATGCCCAGGTTGGACAAATTCAAGGGTGATGAAGAGGTGCAAGAACATGTCATGAGCTTTCTGGATGCTTGCTTCCAGATAGAGAACAATGATGCACTATTATTGCGTACGTTTGTCATGACTCTCTCTGGTCCAGCTCGAGAGTGGTTCAATCAACTAAAGAAACATAGCATAACAAATTTTGAGCAATTAGTTGATGCCTTTCTTGAATGCTATTCCTTTGGCATCAAGAAATAGGCCAACCTTTTTGATTTGGCTGTGCTAGCTCAGCGTGATGATGAGCCAATAGAATAGTATGGGAAGAGATGGAGGAGATTAATGGTAAAGTTGCCATTCTCGATTCCTACCATAGAATTAACCCGAATGTTTACAAAGAGTTGTGCCAAGCACATCTCGCTATTATTGTAGCTGCAGCAATATGCTACATTCGAAGAAGCTTTGGTGCAAGCCAAGGTAATTGAGGACATCAAGTTGCAGGAAGGCAACTTGAAGCTCAAAACCAAGAAAGAGGGATATAAGAAGAGTACCTCAAAGCAACAGGGCAAGCAGGCCCATGTGAATCAGGTGGTACTAAATCTCCAAAATGAAGATAAGGGGCAAAAGAAATAGAATTATCAAGCCCATCCTCCTCCTACGCAATACGAACAATGCAAGAATAACTACAAGGGCAAGAACAAAGAGCAACGCCCACCTCGCATATTCACGCCATTGACGGAATCATTGACATCAATTTTTTGTCAGCTCTATGAGGCTAAGGCAATAAGATTACTCAAAGTCAAAATGGTTGATCCTAATCAGCCCAAGCCCAAAGACTATCAAGAAGATCTATTTTGCATATTTCATAGAGTGAAAGGCCATGACATCGAGGTGTGTTGGTCTTTCAAACATATTGTGCAAAATATGATAGAGAAGGGAGAGCTTGTGGTACCAGGAAATCCCTAGGCATCGGACAACCAAAACATGGGGATTTTTAAAAATCTATTACCAAACCATGAGGTGCCCCGTAACCACGCTGGCCACGTCAATCAAGTGTGAGTCGAACCACCTACCCAGGGGTTCATCGACATGGTCAATGTTGTTACCAGACATGGGAGGTATGAACAACTGAATCAACCTCATGCTCCCATTCAAATATAGGCCATGCCCCAATAGCAGTAGGCACAAAATATTCTAGGCCCACCAACAAGACCGGTGGTGACCATTAGGAGCAGGTTGGTTCAAAACTTGTAGATGACTCCTATGAAGTTGTCGATATATGAGCTTATACAGTAGTCCCCTAGGCACAGGGAGACTCTTATGGACATTTTGAGGTCCATTGAGGTATAGTCCTAGGATGCACAGGCATTCATAAACTTCATGGGGCACGTACAATAGTGCCAGGAACCAATGATCCAATTCTATGATCATGAAGTGAAAATAGTTTCTGCAAGCATGGCTGACCCGCCACTACATATCATTGCATGTGTTAACCATGTGTCATTCAAAAGGGTCTTGATTGACACTGGTTCATCAATCAATATAATCATGACTAAGGCACTGCACCATTTGAAATTGCCTAAATCACTCATCGTACCAACCACCTTTACATTGAGAGTGTTTAACGATGCACTATGCTCTATGGTTGGCACGATTGTCCTACCTATTCAGGTGGGACTAAAGACCATTCCCGTAATGTGTCACATGATAGAGGGTGCTTTGTAGTATAACATCCTACTAGGGAGGCCTTGGATTCATGAAATGCATTGTGTTCCCTCGATATTGCATCAGTGTGTCAAATATATACATGAGGGACAAGTTCACATGGTTTCATCAGATGAAGAACCATTCAAGTTCATGAACTTAGCAGATTTGCCAGGGGGTTTCGTACTCCCATCAACGCACTTGGACATACGACCCACGTCATCGGTAAGGGTTCCAAGAGGTAAATAGGTGGTGCATGTTCAACCATCGATATCTATATCAAACAGATCTGAACATACCACTACAACTTCTCTAAGACCGAGTGCATCAATGATGCATCGGGATGATGAGAAATTAAAGGTAAAATTGGGCAGGAAAGAAGCAAAGAACGCACCCGAACCAGTCGCCATTGAGGCTGCCACTCCCATGGAGGTGGAGGGAGCCCAAGACCAAGTCGAGGAAGCACCTCAGCCTACCTCGCCTGCATCGTCAATAGGGTCATCCGCACCGTGGGTGACCATTCACCTAGCTAGTACAGGTCTGGGTGAATACCTCATGCAAAATGTGACCTTTGGTCCTATTTTAGAGACTGCACGAGACATGGGCCGACCGATAGCCCATCGATATCCAGTTGGATCCATAGTACCATTGGGTGAGCCACCCAACCAAACAAACTTCATCTACATTGGGTTGGATCAAGTTCCAACGTGAGCACCCATGGAGATGGATGATGAGGAACAGTTCACGATGAACGTTCGGTACTTGTCCAACCCAGAGTATGCCATGCACATTTTTGAGCTCTATCATTGGCATGGATACGGCCTTGGTATTTTTGAACAAGGACGAAGAACCCCTCTTGAACTACGTTATCAGTTGGCAACTGATAGGTTCGGATTGGGATTGTAGATTCAGGGACATGATGATTTACTCGTTGCATCATTGGATCATTTATACCTGAGTCTGGGGGACGATGTGGATTTTAATCCATATCACCCTAACATGTCTAGCCTTTGGGGCAACAACCCAATGGTGTCAGTCATCACCATTGAGAGACCAGAGCTTGAACATGAAGAGTTCTCAGAGCAGAACCCTAGAGGCAACCTGGGTCATCAAAACCGTATCACAACCGATGATACTGGTATGCAGGGGCACAACCCCGCCATCCTAGGCAATCTCGACTCAGGAGATCTTTGTAGTGAATATGGAGAGGAGTCCACCTCTAAAATAAGTGGACCGAGCTATGATGCAGATGGTGAGTCCTCGGATAATGATCAATCTGAAGAGGAAGTTGAACGAGCCTTCATGGTTCCGGTATTTCTATGCCATTTGCTGCCTAGAGAGCAATTAGATGAGATACAAGAGCATTTCATAGTCGATAGTGATTATGAAGATGAGATAGAGTAGGCCTACTTAAGGCCTCATCCAACTAATCTCCCAATATTTGTGGACACGATAGAGTGGTCTGCTCATAGTAGCAATCATAGCGATGAGGATGAGATGACCGATCCGAGGCTTGTATATCCACTACATCTATTGGCCGTTGTAGGTTTACATCGAGAGATTAATCTCCAACACCACCTCAGGGAAAGAATAAATCTGGAAGAGGAATATCAAAGACTCTTTCCCCATACACCTACTTATGCTAAGCTAATTGAGTCGAGAGATCCCATTTTGCAATTAGTGCATAGGGAGGATCCAGTTGTCCGAGCACCTCACAGAGAGGACCCATTTGTCCCCGTACCATCTGAGCTAGATCTTGGGTACGAAAGCTACATAGACGATGTAGAGTTTAGTCCGTGTGGTCTTGGAGATCAATTCCATTCCATCAACATGGTCTCCATTGATTTGACCACTCCACTCTACAATCCAGCAGATCCATCCAAGCCATTGCATCTAAACATGGATGCTATCGATTGGGATCACGTTGATTCGCCAATAGAGCCTGAAGACTTCTTCCCGAATGAAGAGATGTTGCAACCATTTCATTTTGGACCAGGTTGTGCTTATGATGTCTATCATGCTGAACATGCTTCCAACGAAGAACATATAAATCCAGCTGATGACATCCATTTGATCCCTATGCCTCATCAGCTTGAGGAGGGATCCCATATGTCAGTAGAGGAAACCTTCAAAGTGGATATCGGTAACGACCCCACCAATCCAATGAAGGTTAAATTTGGAATGAGTCTCACTCTAGATGAGTGTGCTAGCATCATCCCTCTACTGAAAGAGAGACCTAACCTTTTTGCTTGGACATACAAAGATATGCCCGGTCTAGACCCAAAATTGGTTACTCATAACCTTTCGCTAGACCCGTCCAAGAAGCTTGTCAAGCAGAAGCTCAGAAAGATGCATCCAATAGTAGCCCTGATGGTGAAAGATGAATTGCAAAAGCTGTTGGATGTAGAATTTGTCATTTCCATCGACTATCCAGAATGGGTATCCAATATGGTACCTATAGGAAAACCAGATGGAAGGATCCATATTTGCATGGATTTTAGAGATCTCAACAAGGCAACACCCAAGGATTCATTTTTATTGCCAAGTATCGATGCTCTAGTAGATGCAACCGTAGGTCATGAAATGCTTTCATTAATGGATGGTTATGTTGGTTACAATAAAATTTAGATTAAGCCCGAAGACCAACATAAAACCGCATTCATAACGCCATGGGGAACATTTTGCTACAAAGTTATGCCATTTGGTCTTAAAAATGTTGGTGCCACATATCAATGGGCTATGACATATATCTTTCATGACTATATGCACAAAATCTTAGAATATTATATGGATGACTTGTTAGCTAAGTCATTATTGCGTATTGAGCATGTTGAGGTCCTAAGGAAAGTCTTTGATCGCCTCATCGAGCATAATGTGTGATTGAATCCTAAGAAGTGTGTATTTGGCATAACTTCAGGTAAACTCTTGGGATTCATCATCTCTAAGCGAGGCATCGAAGTAGACCCAACGAAGGTCAAGGCTATTTTAGAGATGCGTCCTCCCACTAATATCAAGGAACTAAGAAGCCTTCAGGGCAAAGTAGCATCCATAAAGTGATTTATCGCTCAACTATCGGATAAATGTCGACCCATGAATCGACTGCTACACAAGGGGGTCCCATTCAATTGGGACGAGGACTGCCAAGCAGCTTTCACTGAAATCAAGCACTACCTAGCAACGCCGCTAGTACTAGCTCCGCCTAGTCCAGAAGAGTCATTTCTACTATATATATCGATGATTGATTTTGCATTAGGTACCATGTTAGCCCAAAAGAACATGCTAGGCAAAGAACAAGCCATATATTACATTAGTCGAACTATGGTGAGCTACGAGTTAGGATATGCATATGTTGAAAAATTGTGTTTAGCAGTGGTGTTCGCTACCAAGAAATTATGACACTACATGTTAAGTAATACGACATATGTTATATCAAAACAAAACCCTTTACAGTATATGATGAGCAAGACATATCATAATACACGTACTATGAAGTGGATCATGCTATTGATAGAATTTGATCTGGAATTCATAAGCTAGAAGTCCATTAAGGGATAGGTCATAGCAGATCAGTTAGCTGAGGTGCCACTATCCAATAGTAGGCCTCTAACAATCGAGCTTCTGGATGATGCAGTGTTTGTAGTATCCGAAGCTCCCAAACCCAAAGAACCAGAGAACAATGTTGATATGACTATGTTCTTTGATGGTTCAAAATGTGAGCAAGGAGCTGGCATAGGGATAGTGTTTTTCATACCGCAAGGAGCTCCAATGCCCTTGTCATTCAAACTAGACTTCCCATGCACCAACAATAACATTGAGTATGAAGACCTGCTCTTGGGTCTCCACACAGCTATCGCCATGAACATTAAAATATTAAACATCTTTGGTGACTCCTTGCTCATAGTCAATCAAGTTAAAGGATTATTTTAGTGTCGATGTCTAGTATTGAAAGCCTACAAAGATCTTGTTGCCACATATCTAGCTAAATTGGAATGGTACGACATCGAGGCAATCCCTCATTCATCAAATAGGTTCATAGACACCATGGCATCTTTGGGATCCTTAATCCCTCAAAATCCATCTACCGATTTTACTACCATCCATGTCAAGACGCTCTCGCATCCTGCAGCAGAGCGTGTGGCCTTTGATAATAGAGTATCAGTCAACATGATTAGTGTGGAACCAAAAGATGATTGGTTTCTCAAAGTTGAAGACTTTCTTAAGAAAGTACCCTAGGGGTCTTTAACCGCCCAGAGTCCTACGGGGAGTGGCACCACCATTCATCATAGGGTTGTTTCCCAATCTGCATTTGCAAAGGTAAATACGCAAGGGGTACAAGTTGTCTTAGCAGTCAAAGCTGAGGCTCATCAGAATTGGATGTCATAGATTCAAGACTTCCTAAGACTTGGTTTTGTCCTGGAGGGACTATCGCGTGTCGCAAGATGCACATTTAAATAGAAAGTGACTAAATATGTCTTAATAGGAGATATTTTGTACCATCAAAGTTACGATGGAGTTCTCCTTCATTGCCTTGAGCTCGAAGAGTCATCTTGGGCAATTTTAGAAGCTCATGATGGTACGTGTGGTGGCCATTTCAACGGCATGGCCATCGTCAAGCGCATCCTTCGAATGGGTTATTATTGGCCCACTATGGAGAAGGATTGCAATGTATATGTCAAGAAATGCATCAAATGTCAGCATCATGCTAATCTTATGCACCTGCCATCATAGGCCTTACAACCCATCCAAGCGGCTTGGCCATTTTCTCAGTGGGGGTTTGACCTGATTGGCAAGATCTCTCCTCCATCATCAGGCTGACATACATTCATTATTATGGCTACTGAGTATTTTACAAAGTGGGTGGAAGCCATTCCCTTGACAATGACTACTAGAGCTCGTATAGCAGAGTTTATAATGGAGCATATCATAAGTCATTTTGGGATACCATCCAAAATAGTTTTGGATAATGGAACTTCTTTTAAGAACAAAACTGTGTGAGCTTTAACATCTAAGTATCGCATCAAACATAGTTTTGCAACTCCATATTATCCATAGGCAAACGGGCAAGTTGAAGCCTCAAACAAGACTATGGTAGCCATCTTGAAAAAGATAGTGCAAGAACACCACAAGGATTGGCATACACAGCCCCCCTATTGGGGTTATAGGGACTACCCCTTCATTATGGGCTTATAGGACTAGCATCCGGATGCCCACTGGGGCAACTCCATTTTCACTAGTATATGGCGCTGAGGCCATTATGCCCTTAGAGTTGGAAATTCCAATGTTGCGCATCGCATTGAAAGAGTTCATTGATGATGACACTGTGCAGCAAGCTCACCTAGATCAACTGATGCTGCTCGATGAACATCGCGTGAATGCCCTTGAGCATCTTCGCATTTATCAAGAGTGACTCAAACGAGCTTACAATGCCAAAGTCCACCAAAGAGACTTTGAAGTTGGGGATCTTGTGCTGAAAGAAAACCAACAAAACTCTAATTTGCTACCTGATATGCGAGACAAATTTATGGCTAATTGGCTAGGACCCTATATCATATCTAAAAATATTAGTTCGGGTACCTATCGCCTAACATCGCTAGGAGGTGTTGAGGAGCCTGAACCTCTCAACATCATCCATATTAAGGCGTTCTACGCTTAGAGAGTGTAGAAAAAGGCACCAAGGGTTCTAAAACCGCTTGGTCATGTCAGTCAAAAAGCTCCAAAGGCATTTGTAAGCCCTTTGGTCAGTCAAAAAGGCACCAAGGATTTCTAAAAATTGCTTGGTCAACCCAAAGGCTCTGAGAGTTTTTCCAAACTACTCGATCATCCCAAAAGGCTCCAAGCTCTCATTCGAGTGATTTGGTCATGACAGAAAAAGCTCCAAAGGCATCTATAAGCCCTTTGGTCAGTCAAAAAGGCACCAAGGATTTCTAAAAACTGCTTGGTCAACCCAAAGGCTCCGAGAGTTCCTATGATTGCTCGGTCATCCTAAAAGGCTCCAAACTCTCTTGCTAAAATTTTGGTCAACTAAAAGGTTCCAAAGGTGTCTATAAGCCCATTGGTCAATCCAAAAGCCCCAAGGATTTCTAAAAATTGCTTGGTCAACCCCAAAAATCTCCAAAGGCATACATACTCATCGTTTGGTCAAATATGAAAGCTCAAAAATTCATAAAAATTTGAAAATGTATAAAATTCCAAAAAATTGGTAAAGCATAAAAATCCAAAAACATTTGCTTTTGCATTTTGCATTTTCATACATGCATTCATTTCATTGCATTTCATTTAGGCATTTGTCACCCGTTGCATTCCATAATAAGAGATAACGTGTCTGTCAAATCTTATAGACGATGACAAGTTTGTGTTTCAATCATGCACCCTTGCATTTATCATGATCCGTTGCATTCATACACAATACCTGTTGCGGAGAAACATGTATGTATACCGAGTTTTCTGGTCATTCAACCATACCTAGTGGTCTGCTCAAGAGTTGATAGAAAGCTTGCTTTGCTTTTGTAGCTAAGGTCCAGTTAGTATAGCCCTTAGCATATCAGAATTCTATCACTAATCAACAAATTAAACAATCCTAATAAGGACTAGGGGAAGATGAAAGCCATGAAGCAGGACCGGGTATCCTGAGGTGAAAGGAATTATTCTTGCTTATCCCCCTATGTGGACGGTTCGAGAAATGTTGGCAATTGGCAAAAGGATAGGTTAGTTCCCTATTCAGAATCCCTTGCTTACGATAAAATGAGCAATATCCCAAAGTGGTATCCCACATCAATCCTCATGATTGATACCCTAGATCGATATCATAGATCGACATCCCAGATTGATATCCCATATTGATATCATAGATCGATATCCTAGATCGATATTCCAGAAATGGTTCCCACCAAAGCAAATCCCCAAGGGAAGTTTCTAAAGAAAATTATCAAATGTGAATGCCAAAAAGTGAAGATCAAATGAAGATCAAAAAATCAAAGTTCAAGTGAAGATCAAATGAAGATCACAAATCAAGTTAAATCAAGATCAAATGAAGATCAAAAA
This sequence comes from Wollemia nobilis, assembly GCA_028583015.1. Classification (NCBI taxonomy): domain Eukaryota; kingdom Viridiplantae; phylum Streptophyta; class Pinopsida; order Araucariales; family Araucariaceae; genus Wollemia; species Wollemia nobilis. The sequence goes on from JAQPPZ010001340.1 coordinate 3,969,117, forward strand.
ATCAAAGTTCGAGTGGAGATCAAATGAAGATCAGAAATCCAGTTTGAAGAGAAATTGAATGAAGATCCAGAGATAGTTCAGAGCCAAAAAGGAATCTACTCCCTTGCTTCACTACATATATGAGCAAGTATCCTGAAATTGAAGGATAGAAAGGAATGAGCTTGAATCCCTGGAATTATCGGCACTACTATACCTTACGCATGATGATATGTCTGATATACTTGCATTTTGCTTGTATGCAGACCAATGTTTGAATGTGGAAGAGCTAGCTTCAGGTGTCCTGCATTGCTTAGTGGCTTAGTCCAACTAAAATCTAAACCTGGGATTGGATAAGACATTTGTGGAGCCCCTATCTTAGCAATGGGCTGAAAGAATCCCGCCGACATCGGGGAATGCTCGTGTCTTATCTTAATATATTCATTTGCACACACAAGGATAATGAACAGTTAGGGCCTATTCTAGCAAAAGCCTTGTATCTCAGAAGTCTAGTATGGTCAGTATACAACTTTTGAGCAGTCTACTAGGGTGTTTGAGTCTCATGGAAAACCTCAAAAAGTTCTCTAATAGCAACAAAATACCAAATATCATTAGACATCAAAAATACGAGTCATTCATTCATCAGAATGCATTTTACAAAGCACAATCAAACATATAGGATAGATACCGCATGAATATCAGAAATGATGTTTAGACGGCCACTGACTATATAGTGCAGCAAAACAAAATATACAGAATGACATATTCATTCACCTAACATTATACCAATCCATTTCACTGCATTTTATATATGGGTGATTAATTAATTTTAATTCTTGTAATGAGAATTACAAATTAGTTTGCATGATTGTTATACATCTTGTAATGTCATACAATAGACAAATACAAACAAAAGTCATTCCTTATGTTTTTTTTTAGGGATTAAAACATACAGGTTCATTTCCATTATATTATGATCATGAACATAGTGCATTATTATCCATCGCATAGGCATATCATGATATCATCACATAAATTAAATCCATACAAAAAGCAAATTCAAACACGGATTTAAAAACAAATACTACATCCATTTGCATCCATCATAAATAGCACATCTAAACATATAGATCACTGCATAACATCATCATCATAAATCAAATAGCTAGCTAGTGCATGTCATCCATACATCACATCAAATCATATAGCAACAATTAAAACATAACAATATAAGCATTGCATCCATGTGCATCAAATAAACATAAAACTAAAAAATAACAGTACACATAATGAGCTATAAATGATCAAAGTCATATATATAAATATGTGTCCAAATGAGTACATAGGGAGAGTACAAAAATGCCCATAGGCTACAACTATGTAGGTCCTCGACCTTACACACAAAATGCTATATCAAAAATGTAGTCTATGGTAAGAGAGCTCTAACTCTGATCTACACCCCCTACACCGGAGCTCTCACCGCCTCCCTCACTGCTCTGCTCAGAAGCCTGCTCAACCTGCTCTCCCCGTTGTCCTGCTACCTATGGTGGGTCCTACTGAGGATCCTACTGACCTCCAAGTCCGAGGAGGCCTAAAACCCTACCAACTACCACCTGGGCAACTGGTACCTCCATATGACGAGCCCTATGACTGGACATCATAGAAGACTACCCTACATCTCTGGCCCTAGCATGCGAACTGCCTCCATGAGTACTAGAGGACCTGTGAGTCCTCTCTGACCTATGAGTGTGGTGACTAGAACTCATCGTAGACTGAGTAGTAGTCCTAGTCCTGGTCCGCTGAGCATCTGAAGCAAAAGGGTCATCGGGCATCGATAACCCATGCATCTCAATGTAGCCCACCAGCTGACCCACTCGAGCAACCCGAGATGCGTGCATCTCATTGGTCCTCATGACCATGCTGCGTAGTCGCTCGATCTCAACTATCGGATCCTGACCCCCTGGGATAACTACTATTGGTGCTATCGATGGCCCCATGATAGCCTGAGGAGGTGGCATAGCCCCCCTCGATGCCCGGAGGAGATCCCTCTCCACTACTACCATAGCCCACTCTACCTGAGCTACATCTAAAGTAGCCTGTAGTGCCTGAACCTGTGCATCTGCATCTGTAGCTCACGTAGTGAGTGCCTGGACCTATGCCTATGCCTTAGTCAGATGCCTCTCCCTATCAATCAGCTGAGCCCATAGGGTAGCAATAGTAGAGTCCCGCTCTCATTGCTATGTCTGGAACCTGTCGAGCTGACTCTCCAAGTTAGCCACCCATGCTAGGAGCACCCCCTCTATGCTATCAAGAGGGACCTCACCCTCCTCAGGAGCCTCCTCTATGGTGGAATCTACCCCATAGGCACCCTCTGTCCTCTAGCACACCCTACGCCCATCAGGATCTACCTTGCTCCTACTGCTCTCTGATCTAGCTCTCGACCTAGAGGCCCTATGTCGTACCATCTAAACATCGACCACCACCCATCGTATGTAGGTGTGGTCATAGTAGTCTCAACCCTAGTCTCCTAGTAGTCATCAATAGCATCTCCCAACACCTCAAGAACAATCCACTATAGATCATGCTCTATGACCAAGCGTCTATACCTAAATGGGATATCTAAAATATCCTATACGAGCCCAAACTACCGTAGGACCCAAGAGTAGAACTGGTACTCTCGGATCTTGGCCTTACGACCGATCAACCATCTATCATGGTGCACCTATCTCAGCCACTAGCCCTCCTTCGAGCCATGCTGGGCAATCCATATAGGGCCACCACTGAACATCATTCGGGCCAAGTGCCATGAACTGAGTGATATAATGTTGGACATCACCAACATGGATCCTACTATGGGTACCCTCCTCCTCATGAGGCCAATAGGTGGCATAACACTGACGATCATCAACAATAGAAGTGATGCATAGTGGCAGATCCTTAGGATGCTCTATCTTAATGTGCTGCCACCCCCAGATCTACAAAAGGAGACTATAGCTCATGCCCTTACGGCTCCGCTCAGTAAATGAATATAGCTCCCTATAGAGGTGGGCCAACAGAGTGCTCCCCCAAGCCAAGCGCAATGGCTCCCTAGTAGAGCTCTGCACGACTCTCCATACATTGGCCAAAAGGTTCTAGGGAATCCTCATGCCTGAAGAGTCTGGAAGTATGACCTAAACCACGAGGATCATAAATACGATAGCACAGACTGAAAAGACACGCTTACCCTCCCAGTAAGCGATGTGAACTCCTCCGTGGTCAATAGCATCCTGAGCCTCCTGGCTCCGGTCTCCAAAGATAGCATCAAAAATGGGCTTCTTAGCCCCAGAAGAAGAAGATGTGATGGCCTCGCCATCGATAGGGATCCTAAAGATCCGGTAGACGTCCTCCAAGGTCACGGTCATCTCACCCGTGGGCAGGTGAAATGTGTTGGTTCGGGCATCCCAACATCGAACCAACACAGTAAGGTAAGCCTGATTTACCCGAATAGTGGGTAAATCCAAGACATAGCCAAAACCCATGGCTCTAAACCAGTCGTGCTCACCACCCATGAGTCGCTTGCGGAGAGTCTTAAGAAGATCAGGCTCTCTCGCTCTAGAAGTCACAATCTAAAATAATAGACTACTATAAGAAAAAGCTAACGCATAACAACAAAAACATCTTAAAAAATTGATAAAAAGACAAAAATGTACTATGGTACATTCATAAAAATACTTAGGCAAACCTAAAATACATTAAAATCTAATTAGTTGCCTAATTAACTTAGAAAAAATAAAAAATCTAAAGAATTTTTCTAAGGTTTTCGGACCACGGATAGCAGTTGCGGTCCCCAATCGTCCAATTGGGAACCGCAGTTGGTACCTGCGGTCCGCCAATGACCAAAATTTGATCGTTGGGCATTTGAATGTTGATCGCAGATGTCAGCTGCGGTCCCCAATCAGAAAATTGGGAACCGCAACTGTTACCTGCGGTCTCCATTCAAACATCGGATGGGGTAAATTCCTCGCTCGAAAAAAAAAAAAAAATTATTAAAATTAAAAAACAAGAAACCCTAATCTAGCCTAGTCTAGGTGTGAGGTTAATTGCCAACAGTTTAATTAGGGTTCATTTAACTCATTAATTAGTGAGGTTAATTTTTACCGGTATCACATGCGTGGTCTCGGTTTAGAATTACCTTTCCCTCCGTGCGGCTGGAAGAAGCTTCTCCATGGGCTGCCATCATGCGGTAAGAGGTCAACGAGTCTGCAGTTCGGTAGGTTGCAGTTAGGGTTTGCGCCATCAAAGGTACAAATTTTGTCACTGTCAGAGCTCTGAAATCGCAAAGGAATAATGAAGTAAAAAGTAAAATTCAACTTTTTATAACCTTTTACATTAGAGCGCGGACCACAACTAAGATCTGCGGTTCAAGAATTAGGGTTTTTTGATCGTAGATCGTAGCCATGGTTCCCAAAATTTGCAAAATGGGAACCGCACATCAAGGCTACGGTTAGAAAATGGAAGCAAATCTGACAAAATCCCACCATGGGAGGGTCTAGAATGTCAAATTAATGACCCCCAGAAGGTCGGATGTTCAATAAGAGCCATCAATTTATCAATTTGGTGATTTTTAAGCACCATGGTCATTTAATAATTCACAAACAAATAATAACAAAAAAATCAAATAAATCAAAAGCCAAATGCGTCTCGTATTCAGTGATTTACCCTATACACTTGGCGGTTGCAGTGACTTGGGATCTATGCAATCCGGTAAGATGAATAAATCACCATAAGGACATTTGGGGCAAAAATGTCATCATTGATATGATATGATTCATTTCAATCCCTAAGAAGGCCTTTGTGGCTGGACTGCTCCACGGGAACGAAGGGTTTCATACCATTTCTCCTATGACACCTTTTCAGCAAATCATCGACAAATGTGATTCAACACAAGCTTAATTACATTTGTATCATTTTGATTCCCTAAGATGGCTATAGTAGCCTGACTGCTCCATGGGATAGAGATGTGCAAATACTATTAATAGTTGCAATCATAAGCTGAACTAAGCCTAGCCAAAGCATTAAATTGCTAGAATCTAAGTTTGTTCAGATCATTCATTATGGTCAAGCGACTTCGTCGCTTCAATCATTGTCATTACCCTCATCGACTCGTCGCTTGAGGGGGTAGTCATAATTTCATAATCATAATCAAAGTCAACAGAAGATCCCTAAAATCATAGATCCCTTGATCTTGTCAAAATTGTGTTCGTTCTTGCGAATCATTGTCAACAACTATCATAAGCTTCCCCCTTTGCTTGGGGCAAACAACAAATATGATAATTGGTTTGTAACTCTCATCCTTCGGATTTATGGGTCAGAAGATACCTATACTTGGCATTGATGCTATCCGAATGTCTGATGACGAGTGCAGACTTGTCAAAATGTAAGCCTTTCACGAGTTGGAAGCAATGATTCTAGGATGCGCATCCTTTTGATGGACCTGGGGCATCTAATGTTGATCCGACTAATGATCATCATAGAACCTTCGACATCATTTTAGGAGGTCTATTTTTTCTCAACGTTGTTCGATCTCACAATGCATCTCAAAAGGGGCATCTGTAGACACCTAAAATGCGTCATGTCGAGGGTGACTACTCATATGGACATGCTACAAGACCATATGGAAGATCTTGGATAGACTCCAAGATAGAGCAGTGGTTCTAACCACTCAATTTGGGCACCTTGGCCTAATCAGTCTGAACCACAGATCAGACCCATGGTTTATAGCTGAACCACGGATGAAACCTATGGTCTATAGTCTGGACCGCAACTGTCACCTACGGTCTTAACTGAAGTTCAGTTAGCCTCCAATACGAGCCAAATCGGTTGGAACGACCATTTGGTCTAGAAGAGGGTGGTTGAAGGATGGAAGATGCCAGAAGCTTCCATTCAAACTGTCCTAACCACCCCTTCTTGATCTTGGCTTCTCCATGAAGCCACCCCTAGCCCTTGGGATATCCTATAAGTACCCCTCAAAATAGGGCAAAGACATCAAGCAAGCATTGGAGAGAAAAGTGGTGAAGCCCTGATGAACTGTGAACTCAGTCTTGAGTGCATAGAGAGAGAGCATTGTTGCCATCCCCTTGCCAATTTACCAAACACCATGACAATTCATGCCATGGATGCCCTAAGGAGCTAGAAGAACCAAGAAGCACAAATCCGGGCAAACGAAGGCCCTTCACATCGAATTGACCACCAAATCAGTCTGAGGACAATGAAGGCGACCCTTGAACATCAATTTGGACAAGGAGATCAAGCCCACTACCCCTGATTTTGAGGGTAAACCTATCAGAGGTCAAACCATGGCTGTCAACCGTGGTTCATAGTGCAGACCGCTCACCAGAGCTGCGGTTTGCAATAGGTGATAGATCACCTTACTCTTTTCATTTTTGTCCGGTTAAATAGGTTAGATTAATCATTTCTTAGGTTTAATTGTAGTTTAGAAGAATTCTGACCATGGGAATTAGCTTAGAATAGATAGTTTATGCCTTGCATTAATTAGGACATTTGTGGATCTTTTATGCACCTTTATGCTTCTATTTTGTTATCTGATCCATGCATTATTTGTCTAATGATCTCCTTTATGCTATATTACAAATCTTGATTCAATTAGCATAGTTTAAAGGTTTTCTTTATGTTTTCTTGATCATTAGTTTAATGGCATTATCATGTATGTTTCCTTAAAAGGCCTCATCATAAGAGGCTATCTATATTTTTGATCGTGTGTTGTTGTTTCTTGATCGTAGGAAGACAGGTACAAGAGGAGTCTATATCATAATCCTTCCACATCGCGAAGAAGGGGGTCAACTCCACCCCAAGGCAGTTTGTGACTAGTCAAAGGGCAATATTAATGCGCCTACCCTATTGAGGGCATTGGCAATTGTATAGACTGTATCATCATTCAAGTGACCCTAAGAGGAGCATATTTGTAATAGAGATTCATTCATAATCAATACAAGAAATATCATTTTGTTGAATTTATGCAATGTGTCAATATTTTACGCTTTTATGATGACTATAGACTAATACAGTAGATAGGTGCATGCTTTTTGGTTATGTCGGTACTTGCATGCCTATGTTCCATAGTATTAGCACCCTAAAATTATTTAAAATTAGACATCGCAAACTTGATTTTCCTCTCAACATATGGCTAAGATTAGAAAGGAACCCAACACTCAAAATTTCACTAAGGCATGAAGTTGGCAATTGGAAGAAATATCTAGATGGTGGATGTTGGGCAATATATATATATAATTAAATTACCCCGGACCAATTAAAAATAGACAATTAAATTTTTTTAGCTTTGTAATAATTTTGTTTACCTTGAATGATGCATTTCAAATGGATAATGCTATTATAGGTATCATCTTTGGACACCTATAAAAAAGTAAAGAAAAAGACCTATATATATATATATATATATATATATATATATATATATATATATATATTAAAAAATATACATATATATAAACAAAAATAAGAAGAGGAAAGCGTATGGAAAATAAATATACATATATGTGTATATATAGAAATAAATAAAAATTAATAAGAATAACAAATAAATACCCACGTGTTGTAGGTGAGTTGGAGAGGGTAGGGCAATCCTCCAAGGGAGGTCCCTAGTTAGAATCTCCACCCTATCAAATGCACATTGGGTACCCAAAATCTAGTTGATAATGTTGGTACCCACAATCAAATGCACATTGGGTACTCACAATCTAGTTGATAATGTTGGTGTGGTCAGGGTCGGGCGTGACTCCCGGGTGATTTTGACTATGTAGAATCCCCTGGTCGTGGTTTCTCAAACCAAGGCAGTCTCGCAAGGGGTTTGTTGCTACAATAAAAAAATTAATAATAACAAATAAATAAAATAATAATAATAATTAGAAATATTAATAATAGTAATATTTTCTAACTTTAGTCTTTGTTTTGTAGGGTTGTTGGAAATAAAAAGCGAATGTGAAAATGGATGAACATGCAATAGAATACCAGATTCAAGGATGTCAATGCAAGGACATGCAAAGCAAAATAAAGAGGCCGAGTTGTTCTAGCTTAATTGAAGATCATGCCTAATTAATTTTGGGCCAATATTTTTATGTAATAGGTTATTTTTTATTTAGGGTAAAGCAAAAAACTATATAAGGGGTAGTGCTCCTCATTTATAAGGGTTTAAATCCATCCAGTGGCATAGATTTTAGCTTTCTTCTCTCTTTGCTTTTCTATTGGTAGCTGAACAGATTATCTAAACCAAGTTGTTATTTTAAGCTCAACTATGTAATTTACAATCTAGAACAAATGTGCTTGAAGACTATCTTTTGATACAAGGATTATGAAATTTCTATGTTCAATCTACGCATGTTGATGGTGGTTGCATTTAATATATTTCATAGTCTTTCCCATTTGAAGATTGCACCATCTTGCATTTTAGGTTGTGTGAATACTGGTTGTGCCAAGGCTAGTTATAAGTCAGAATTATCGCTTTATCGAACTAGAGCTAGAGTTCAAGGTAATATTATCTTGTTTTATTTTATTTTCTCACACCTTAAAAAACCTTTACTCTTTCTTTCGAACTTGTTTATACTAGGATTAGATTAAATAAATCTCTTAAGTTGATCTTTGTTGTGGCAATTTAAAATTTCTTTTAAGTTTGCAAGCTAATGCAATGAATGTTTTTTTCTAGTTTGCAACCATTTATATTCTACTAAGTTTACATGCATAATAATATTAGTGTAATGGAATTTTTTTTGGCAGTTAAGTATTTTAATTTAAATCATCGTGCCCATAAAACTTATCTTTAGAGTCATAACTAGCAAAGGACCCTTGAAGGAATAATTATCAATGACCTTTGAGTCTATCCGCACTAGCCAAGATCTGACATACCCAAACCTTGGGGGAAAGAGATTTCCATTTCAAGAGGAAATAGATCTCTATTCCAAATATGTTGGCTTACCCTTGAAAATGTGTCATTTTTTAGGATTAAATAATACAATGTGATCAATAAATAAATATGGAAATAAAACATAGAAGAATAAAGCAATACACGAGACACAAATTTATGTGGTTCAACCAATGTGGGATACATCCACGAATAAAATAACCATGCCTTTTTATTTTTTCCTAAAAACTGAAGGGATACAACCTACAACAGATCCACTATAACTTCCTCTTCTTTTCTATCTTCGTTAAATTACCATACACAATCATATGTACTATGATATATAATAGCCATTGTGCATCATCCTCTTATAAAAGCACGTTACAATTTTAGGTTAAAATAGTGCGTTACAATTTTAGGGCAAAAAATCCTGCCTAAAATCTATTGTATGATCTATGCCCTAATAATAAATGGTCCATATTTACATAGAGAAAAACATCTATTTTTGGATTTGGGGGCGCTGCCTCCAAAAGGGGGGGTGGTGCCCCCCTACATCCCCCCTTTCATGGAGTGGGTCCAAGTGTGGCTGAAAACAATGCCTACGAATTAATTGGCTCCACAACCAACATCATTTGCATGCCCAATAGATTCTTCTAGTTTCCATATCTTGTTGTGTCAAATTTTTGATGGTAAGAGATTTGTTGGCAAGAGTAGGTGTTGGCTTGGATGAAAAAAGTGACCAAGATTTAGAAAATTTGGGTGTGCATCCTTAAGCCTTAATTTTTTCTTATACCAATCTAGCCAAGACTATTTCCTACTATAATTATTGTGGCATCAATATTTTAACATCAACTTTAAAAGAATTCAAAACTTAAACCAGTGGTCTGGTTGGCCAATTTTTCAAATTGAGTTTGATAATATTGAATGTTTGAAGTTTTTTTGAGTTTAAAAAGGGATCCTATAAAATCTTCAAACTCACTAGGACCAAATTGAGTGAGTAGTTGTTGCTTGAATTCAAGCCAAGTAAGATTGGGGTTTGCTTTCTTGAGCCATTGAAACCAATGCAAGGCATCTAATTCAAAATTGAAAGAGGCAATTGTGAGGTGCATATAATGGTAAATATTATGAAGACTAAAATATTGTTCTACTTGAAACAACCATACTTCTCGATCCTTCCCATAAAACTTGGGAAATTCTAATTTAAGTAATTTAATTCCATTATTTTTGGGACTTTCACATTGTTGATTGCTAGGTCCTTCATCCTTATGGTCATGAGAACCAATCAACCATGTGTGTAGGTGTTATTAGTTAAACAACCTTCCAAGTCCATAGTTTTTCCATTTAATTCCTCATTAATTTTCTATTTCATTATTATATTGTCTTGGATATATATTTGATTGATCATATATATAATTCTACTCTTGATTATTGATATTTTGACCTATAATATTGTGGCTTATTTATATTAGGACTTATGATATTTTGAGATAGTTATGCTTAAAATCCAAAAATAGTCATAGCAGAAAATGACCCTAGAAAGGGCTTTGATACCACTTGTTAGGAACCTTCTAATTTAAAATAATCACATCCACATAAATATTGCAATAAAAGTAGTAATTCATGAAAGAACATAACATTGCAACACCAAATGTAAATGCAAAAATATGTATTAATCATACAAAATACAATGCATAATTCCAAGCCTCTTCAAAGGGGAAATCTCCTTCAATAATATGATTCAATTATGTAAAAAATTTGCATCCATTCCTACCTCTCACATTTTTGAAGACTCTTCATAACCCTACCTAACGCTCAAGGTTGGATTACATGCAAAATGCCACCCGAGCTAGAATATTCTACCAAACAAAATAATTACATTATTTATAACAATTACATAAAATGGTGTCACTTGTCTAGGTGCCTCTAGTGCCACAAACTATTACAAAATATTACATAATATCATTACAAAACATTATAATGGGGTCCCCATATTAAGAAAGGGGTTATTACATAATAGTGTTAGGATGGAGTCCTAACAACTTAGATGCTATATTTAAAATCTTCTAGGAGTATGGGATATCCTTGAGTCCAAAGAAGTCTATTTCATTAAGAAAACTTATTAGGGTATGTGGTGTATAAAAAAAAAACTTATAATTGATATTTATTGTATTAAGGTTATTTAAGAGCTATCTTTACCTTAATTAGTGAAAGAAATTACGTGTTTTTTTGGGTCATATCCAATTTTGGTCAAATTTATTACTAATTTAATAAAATCAATTAGACCAATAATAAAAGTAGTCAATAAGATGCTAATTTCATATGTAATAATGAGTGTAGACAAGCTTTAAGGGTATTAAAGCTATAATTACCAAGGTCCTAGTGTTCATCAACCTACATTTTATTAATATTCACTCTGTGTGTCTTTGGCATTGATGTCACCATAGGATTGGTTCTAACAAAAATGGATGATAAATATGAAGCATATTCCATATATTTCATGAGCCAAACACAAAACAATAATTAGTATAGACATATATTAAGAAATAGGTATGTTTCATCATCAAGGCCCTTAGGAGGTTCATATATTGTCTTTCTCAAAGCAAAACAATAGTTTTTATAATTCATCCTATGCTATATTTGTCATATTACATGGTAAGCTAGGATAAAAGAAGGATGATGGATAAATAAGATCTATGAGTTAGATATAGAAAGTAAACTAACAAAGCTAGTAATAAAAATAGCATTATGTGAAAACCTAGCAAGATTTCATGTTGGAAAATAAATGGTGTTTGTAAAATAAGTTGAGTAGCCTAAGGAGAAAATGGATGTTTAAGGACAAAATAAATGGATGTATGATATCAAATAATATATACAAATAAGGTGTGTACTAGGAAATTTATTGTCTAAATAAATAAGGCATTTCAAACAAAACGATATTAAATATACTATATGTGAATTAATAACTGATTAACTAACCTATTGCAAAATATCATGATGTATGTGGTTAGTATTCAAAACATATAATTAACCCATAAAATTCTAAGGATAGGACATTATTGGTCAATAATTTTCTTAAATTATTTTTAACAGGAAAAATACCAATATTACATGTTTGTGGGATGAAGAAAAAGGGTACTAATGCCACTATAATTAGTAATCATAACATAATTATTTTTACAATGGCAATTATATTTTATTGGGAAGAATAACTCACAATCCAATGTAGTTCATGGATGTATCCTAACTACAAATGATATTTTACTAGATGGAAGAAGCAATCCTACTAAAGGTTTTCAATGAGGAAACAATGATACAATTTTGTAAAGATATCATTAACAAATAGAATATTACATTAGTAATGATTATTAACAATACCACAACATTCATTTGGAAAAAATAATTTGGTTTGCATTGGAGTATGGATTCATTTTGAAAACATCCTCTAATTAATTAATTTATTTTTTAGTATGGTAATAGTTGGATTTTTGAAAGGGCCCAAATCCTTTTACAGTTTTCCACTAGGAGCACCATTACTATTGCTCAAAACCTCTTCTTATAGAGCTACATAATTTTGGGTTATTTCCATAAATTTTCAAACATTTTCAACTAATTATAAAATACCATCCTAAGTCTAAAAACATTTTGACATGTCTCTTGGGCCTTACCTAAAGGTCAAAAGGGTTGCAAACCTTCTTCATAAACCACTCAGCCCTTTCGATCAAAACCGTCATTGGACCACACCTACTACCAACCCTTAATATTATCCATGAGTTGACCATTTGTAGGGACTTTCCTCAACAAATTAATCACTAGAAACTTTATGCCCTTGAAATATTTCCCTTATTCCTTCAAAGCATTGATAATTTTTCTTGGGTGGTCTACCCAATTATTTGATGTTGTTAATATTTAAGCTTAACCTTGTTAGATGAGTCTGTGCCTAGGGTAGTCAACCCCAGAGCCAATGTTAAGTGGTATCCACATCCTACGGGTTGGTTTAAGATTAATTTTGATGGAGCAACTAAGGACAATCTTGGCAGAGTAGGCATTGGTGGCATTGTGTGAGATCATAATGGGAATATGATGCTTGCATTTTTTGAATATTTGGGAACAAGGACGAACAACGAAGCTGAAGCTAGAGCTATGTGGAGAGACCTTCAAATGACTCAAGACTTAGAAGGCAATTTGATCGTAGAAGGAGACTCTATGCATGTTATAAATCTCCTCAATAATTGGAAAACACCTCCTTGGAGGATTAAAACAATTGTTGAAGAGGCTAGGATCCTTTTCCAGGGAAGATAGGACAGAAAAGCCCAACATGTATTTCGGGAAGCTAACAAAATTGCTGATAAGCTGGCCAATTTGGGTGTCGATGGTGACGAACTTTTCAAATGGGAAAACGGTATCCAGAGTGAAGTAGAGGAGCTTATTCAATAAGAATGCCAAGAATGATAGTCAAATTTACCAACAAGGAAGGCACTGTAAGTTCGAAGGCTAGGAGTATTCCCATCTCTTTTTTGAATTGGACTCACAATAAAAATTATCTGAGCTATCAGTCTTCATGGATGCTGCTTGGAAATACCACAAAGACTAATGGGGATAGTCACATGTCAGATAACATGGCTCCTAGTTATCTTAGTAATTTGAGGTTGGTTGATAATCACATTGAAGGAAATAAATGACAATATAAGACTTCAAACCAAAGCCACGTGGACCACCAGATAGCCACCACCATAAATCTAACCAGCAGGTTCATTTCTCCAAGGCTGATTGGCCAAGATAGTATGTGGTACCAAAGTATGTCATATACGAAAGAAAGCAATTACCAAAGAATTATTAAGAGTAACTGTCAATACAGAGCTTGTGGGAGTTTTTTTCAGTACTCTGCTATGTGTCTACAGCTTTTTGTTTCTCCATTGTCTCAAGGAAGGGATCCGTGTTTGTTTCTTTTTTGTAATTATGATGCATGTGTGTTTTCTCGGGGTATACCCAAAATTTTGTATGGGAAGTTTTTTTTTGATAACAGGCTATGTGCCTTACCGGATGTAATGGCTTTGGCGGCATGTAGATTTTACATATATAGGATCCTTAGTAAGGATATGTTCATCAATAGCCCTGGGCTGATTTTTGTAAAAGGTTTTGGGTCAACCTATAAAACCCGATATTAATGCTATAGTATCTTATCTACCAAAAAAAATATGGTGTTTTCCATGGGCTTGTTATCCACAAAGGGATATCTTAAGAAGACTGCCACTACATCTTCCACATTGCAAATGCAATCCAATGATGGGACTTTCTTTTGAAAATTCATGACTAGGCTTTCATAGTTGCATAGGACACAAAACAACTAGATAAAAAATAACATCCCGATGTAATGCCATGTGATCTCATACCTACCAATAGCAGAGCTTACTCCTAGAAGTCTACTTCTTCAACTTGTAAACAAGTTCAAACCATTGGATTAACCTTTGACTATATCATAAACATCCTATTTATGAACCTTCCCTTTCTACAAACTCTTGTACCCCTGGGTGAATGGTATCTAGGGTAATTATCCTCTGGTCCTCTTCATGAGGAGCCCCTTAGTTAGACATCTAGTCTACCATCCTATTTACTTCCCTAAGATATGAGTCATCTCCATGTGTTCTACTGAGTTAAGTATACTTAGAGTTTCCATTATTATACTTGACACCCTCCAACCCTTTGTAGACCTCTTGTTAAGGTAACTGATAAATTTGAGAGAATATCCCTCTTCTATTAGCTTGCTTACACCCAATTGTCTTGCTAGTTTTGCTACAACCAAAGCTACTTTGGATTTTTCTTGATGACTCATCATAGATCCTAGAAAAAAATAACACCAATTAGGATCCCTGTCATATACCTTATCACTTCTCCCCCTACCTTCCTAGGTTCCCCTTATAAGCTCCATAAAAATTGATATTTAACCATCCCTCCCTAGGTGGATACCAATTTATACTTTTTTGGACATTTTGAGTAGATGTGTTGTCATTGATGTCACGAGTGAGTGGTCATTGATGTCAAAATTCAGTTTTAGTGAGTAGTGTGAGGAGAAGCAGTTCCGCAATCAGTGCAATTAGTAGAGTCCATTTCCAGTTGGTCAGATCCGGTTCTAGGTAGTGTGCAAAGAAGAGGCCCAAGAAAATAATATTAAGGAAATTTAAATTAATTATAAATTAATTAATATAATTTTATTATAAATTAATTTATTAATTAATTTAATTAACTTTCAAAAGTTACTTAATTATAATTTAATTTTTAATTTAATTAAAAATTAATTTATATTAATTTAAATAACCCTAAAGAGGGTTATAAGGTTAAAATGAAAATCAAATTTCATATTTGATTCAAGCGCCGACGTTTATGGCACAAGAGGCATTGTGTATAAATAATGGCAAAGACCTTTGCCTTATCTCCCAATGCTATTGATCGAATCTCCTATGCTCCATCGAATTCATGTGCAAAAAGGGAAAAATATTTTCCACATTTTTCAAGAGTCTCCGATGGTGAAGGAATAAATCAAAGGGAGCGCAAATACTTAGCACCAAAGGCACTGGTAGCATAGTTGGCATCGGTGGAAGTGCTAGGATGTGTGGCAAGCAAGGTGTGCAGGTTTGAATCCCTTCGGGTTCATTTTGGAAAAGAAGAGAGGGCACATCTTTTGAGCAAGCATCGAATAAGGGGTTAAAGGAAGACTTGCACCTTCCCTTCTCTGTGGGAGCACTTAGCCCACATGGTGGGCTAGCACCTTGATAAGGCACTCAATGGAGAGGTTTCGTGTTAGAAACACACAGAGGCCTTTTTGATTGTGACAAAGGTATGCGTTGATGTCATGTGTGTTGGTCACTTAATTTTGGATGTGCTAAGGTTGAAAGAAAATAAAAATATTTTTATGTGCCTAAGGTTGAAAAATAAAAATGTTTTGATGGTTCATGAGGTTTAATTTTTGCCTGAATTAATTTGGTTATTAAGTGTTTCGAGGGAGATAAAAGGGTAGGCAAATATTATTGTTGAAAGGTTAATTTTTGAAGATTGATTTATTAAAATTGGATATTATAAGGAACAATTTGAGTGATTATTTTTATGTGTGATTTGATGATTGCTAATTTCGAGGAGTAATAAGGTATATTTGAGATTGATTATTTGTGTAAATTGAGAAATATTTTGAAAGAGTGTTAGTGTGAAATTTTGTCATCTAACCATTAAAATTGGAAAAGAAGAAAATTGTGATTGAGATAGGTTTTTAAGGGCACTTCTATATCAAAATAAAGGTATGGGCACATCATCCTAGTGAGTGATTGTTGAATGTTGTGAATGCTAAGTTGGAGTGAAAAGGATTTTTCTGGAATAAGAGTTGTTGATAAAACCTTGTTTGATGAGCATTGTTGAGTTGATTGTTGAGAGTTTTTTGGAATAAGAGTTGTTGATAAAACCTTGTTTGATAAGAATTGTTGTTGAAGTGATTGGTTGAGTGAATAACTTGAACATAGGTTTGAAAATATCATGAGTATCATTGTCATGTGATATTTTTTGATAAGCATTGTTGTTGAAGTGATTGGTTGAGTGAAGAACTTGAACTAGGGTTTGCAAAGATCATGAGTATCATTGTTATGTGAGATTTTTTGATAAGCATTGTTGGAAATAAGTGAGTGAGTGTTCATATTCTTGGACTAGGGTTTGTGAGCAAGGATTATTTCATTGAGTGATTGGTTGAGTAGAGTTGTGATTGAGCCTAGTCAAGTAGTTGTGTTGAAGTGATAGTTTAAGTTTGGTGAAACAAATTGTTCCATATTCTAAATTGATTTGAGAGAGAGGTTAAGTGTTTGTGAATGTGAAACATATTGAGTCTCTAACAATTCTATATATGTTTTTATGATATTGGATAAGTTCTAGTGAGGACTTGTTGAGAAGATTTGAGGCAAGTCTTAGAGAAGACTTGTAGAAAGGTTTGTGTGAGATTTTGTGAAAGCTTACAATACATATTTGAGGACAAAGATTATTGAACAGATTGGACAAGTTCTAGAGAGGACTTGTGGATATATTAGTGTGAGATTTTATGGAAGATTATAAGGTATATTTGAGATAAGTCTTTGAGAAGACTTGTGAGAAAAATTGATTAATTGATTTGTTTAAACATTGAGTTAAGGTTTGGGACAGATCTAGCAAAATTGATTTGTGATTGAGTCAAGCTTTGTGTTAAGGCTTGAGGACAGATATTGAGGATATATTTGTGCTAGACCAAATGACTATGTTTAGTGCATATCAGACAACAAATATTGAGGATAGATTTGTGCTAGACATAAGGACTATATTTAGTGTAGATTTGAGGATAAAGTTTAGTGCATATTTGAGGACAGGTTTGTGCCACACTAGAGACAAATATTGATTATATTTGTGCTAAATCGAAGGACTATGTTTAGCAAAAATTTGAGGACAGAGTTTAGTACAGATTTGAGGATAGAGTTTGGTGTAGATTTGAGGATAGGTTTATGCTAGACCAGAGACAAATATTGAGTATATTTTTGCTAGACCGAAGGATTGTGTTTAGTACATATTTGAGATAGAGTTGAGATTAATCTTTGGAGGTTACCGAGTATAGAGGATGAGATCCTCTAGTGGATAGAGATCCATTATACACGACAATGAGGATAGGTATTTTGAGTGGGGATAGTAGTCTTTAGTGGATAGAGATCCATTATCCAGTGCAGTGGAGGCAACAATTCTTCTAGAAGATCACCAACTAGAGCTAAGGATAAAGAGTTCTCCTATGGATAGATATCCAAAAACTTGATTAGGGAATTGGTGTCTCCTTTGGATAAATGTACATAAACATTGTAATAGGGAAAGGATTCCCAAGAGATTGATTGAGAAAATTTTAATGAAATATTTTCTTCGTGGAGTAGCCCACATTGGATGAACCACGTTAAATTGGTGTCTCTATTATGTGTGGTGATTTGTGCATTACTTTGATTAATGTTGTTGATATTTCTATCTATACATTGCATAATATTTATTGGAAATAAAAGTAAAAAGTGGTCTTATACTGTTCACCCCCTCTCAGTATAAGCTTGTGTTCTTTAATTGGTATCAGAGTGGGTTCCTTCGAAAGAGTTTAATAACTTGAAGTAAAATCTTACAAGAACATAATGGATTCTAATAATGGGTCCTTAGATAATTCAACACCAATATTTTATGGAAGCGATTATGTATTTTGGAGTATGAGAATGAAGATCCATCTTATGGCACTTGGCAACAAAATTTGGGAAGCAGTTGAAAATGGATACATACCACCAGCTACTCCACCTACAGATAAAGATAGTAAGCTTTTACATAATTACAATTCAAAAGAAATGAATGCAATTTTGAGAGGTTTGCATAGAAAATATTTCATAAAATTTATGCATTGCAAATATGCAAAAGGAATTTGGGATAAGTTGCAAAGCATATATGAAGGAGATAAAAGTGTCAAAAAGGCAAAGATACGAAATATTAAAGGACAATTTGAAGAATTAAGAATGAAGTATGAATATAACATTAGTGCTTATCTACTTCATGTAGACGAGGTTGTTAATGCCATGCAAGGAATTAGACTTGATATTGAAGAATCGAATGTTTGTGATAAGATCTTAAGATCTCTCCCAAAAATATTTAGTGAAAATGTTTTTGCTATAGAGGAGTCAAAAGATGGTGATTCTTTGACAAGAGATATGTTACTTGGTATTCTTACAAATTTTGAGATAAGAACAAAATATGAACCTAATATTCGAAAGGAAGCAACCTTCAAATCTACTAAGAAGACAAAGGGCAAGAAGATAGATTCAAGAAATAAGTCATCCAGTGATGAAGAAGCAAATTATAGCAAAAAGAATAAGGATTCAAGAAGATTTAAAGATGCAAAATCTATTAGATTTTTCAATTGTGGAAAGTATGGTCACTATAAAACTGATTTTTAAGAATCTAGAAATAGCAATGATGAAGAAAAATAGGATCATAAGAATAGGGAATTAGAAAAATACAGGTAACAAAATAAAGGCAAGGATGGACAAGGCAGACAAGGAAATAAGTTCTTTCAAAGGCAAAACAGGAGTTACTATGCAGACAAGGAAAGTAAGTGCTCAAGTGATAGTGATAATAGTTTCTTAGATAATGATAAATATGAAGTTCTATTTTAGATAGAAGAAAAAGATGAAATTAAGAAAAGGTCACCAATAATTATCAAGTGTTTTATAAGTGGAAATTTTGTACATATTTAAGATAGTTGTACAAAGAATGGTTTTAGTTTCAGTGATGATGAATATGAAGATACACTTGAAGGACCAGAAGAAAATATTCTAATGGCACTATAAGAAGAAGGAGGTGATCCTATAGAAGACAAGTCAGAAGAGAATAAAGATGTTTTCAAAAGCAAACAAAAAGAGAAAGAATCAGAAAAATGAGAAGTTGATCTTGAGGGAGAGCTTATTTATGCTCTTAACACATTGAAGAAGGTAAGAAAGAAAAATTTTCAACTTAAGCTTCCATTTCAGGAATGTGATGAAGAAAGAGGAAAGCTTATAGAGGATCTAAATAAGTTAATAGCTAAGACAAAGAATTCAAGAATAAGTTAGAAGCAAAGGTATTATAATGTGAGATATTAAAACAAGAAGTAGCTCTACTAAGGGAAGAAGTAGAAAAGTATAAGGATAAGCTACACAAGTTTGGAAAGAGCTCAAAGATCGTAGATAATATGATCAAGGTACAAATATGATCAACAAATAAAATAGGTCTTGGTTTTGAACAGTATCAAAAGAAACAAGAAGAAGAGTCAACCTCAAGTTCTGAAGAAGAAACTTCAAAAGAAGACAGTATGAGAGAAAGTGAAACTTCTGAGGATGAGTTGGACAATATAAAGTTCAAAAAGGAAAGAAACAATGCACAAAGGAGAAACAGATGGAATAGGAACCAACATAGGGTAAAATATACTAAGAGATAAATGAGGTTAGGGCAAGGAAATTTTAATGGATGATATTTCTCATGTCATAGATTTGGGCACAAGGCTTCACAGTGCAGGACACAGGAAAGACAGGAATATGGGAACTTCAATAATAGGTAGTTATTTCATGGATATTGCTACTCATGTAATCAGTTTGGTCACAAGGCAATGAATTGCAAGTTTCATGATAGGAATAGATATGGCTTCACTAGAAGAAATCCCAAGAAATTTGCACCTTCAAGGAATAACAATATTAAGTGTTATAAGTGCAATAATGATGGACATACACCCCATAAGGGGGGCAGAGGTCCAAGGTTTAAATCTCGGGCCTTGCTGGACTGAACGCTTGTCCCTTTCCTGGTGCTTTCAGTGGTGTAAAAGGTTTAAAATGATTGTGGCATGGCGTTTATAGGGGCGGACTGTGCAAATATCTATGTGGTGGCTCTCGAGACGGACATCACAGAATACTGTGGCAACCATAAAAATTGGACAACCTGCTCAGATTCATGGCAGGAAAAGCAGAGAGGGGACATATTTTGAGCAAGAATCGAACAAGGGGTTAAAGGGAGGCTTGTGCCTTTCCTTCCCCATGAGAGCACTTAGCCCACGTGGTGGGCTAGTGCCTTGATAATGCGCTCGATGGAGAGGTTTCATGTTCAAAACACACCGAGGCCTTTTTGGTTGTGACAAAGGTATGCACTGATGTCATTTGTGTTGGTCACTTAATTTCGGATGTGCTAAGGTTGAAAGAAAATAAAAATATTTTTATGTGCCTAAGGTTGAAAAATAAAATTGTTTTTATGGTTTATGAGGTTTAATGTTTGCCTTAATAAATTTGGTTATTAAGTGTTTTGAGGGAGATAAAAGGGTAGGCAAATATTATTGTTGAAAGGTCAATTTTTAAATATTGATTTATTAAAATTGGAGACTATAAGGAGAAATTTGAGTGATTATTTTTATGTGTGATTTTATGATTGCTAATTTCAAGGAGTAATAAGGTGTATTTGAGATTGATTATTTATGTAAATTGAGAAATATTTTGAAAGAGTGTTGGAAGGCTATTTCTAGCCTTCTATATTTTTAATATTATCCTACTATGAAATAATAACCAAAACTTTGCAATTACACCAGTAACAATTAACATCAAAAATAATGAATTCGAAGGATGAATGAGATTAAACTATAAATCAATTTAAGCCTCTTAAGGAGGGTAGTTCCTCGCTTCTCGGAGGGCAAAGTCCTTGTAGAGAAAATGAATAAGATGATATGATGATAAGATAAGATAACCCTTGGATAGCTAACCTACTAAATAATAAAGGAAATATAATTGTGCAGCATAGCCAACGATATTTCATATTTGGAATGTAACATGGCTCCCCTCCTCGGAAAGCTTTGTCCTCAAAGCTGGAAATGTCTGGAAAATACTTTCAGGTTCCCATGTAGCATCTTCTTCTAGTAGGTCCTACCATTTGATGAGAAATTCTTGGATGTGATGAGATCTCAGTATGCGTGTTCTGCTTTGTAAAATTGCTTCAGGCTGGAGATATATACGCCCTTCTTCATCGAGTACTGGTAATTCTGATTGAGATTGCACTTTCTGGCCGATCACCTTCTTGAGATAGGAAACATGAAATACTGGATGTATACGTGATGAGGGAGGCAACTCTAGTTGATATGCCACTTCTCCAATGCGACGCACAATTTTGTAAGGGCCATAAAATCGTGGAGCCAACTTTTGACTGGACTTGATCTTCAATGACAATTGTTTGTAGGGCTGCAAACGCAGGAACACCATATCACCAATATTGAATTGTCTTTCCGAACGGTGTGTGTCTTGTTGCTGCTTCATACGATTTTGTGCTTGGGCCAAATTATCTTTGAGAATAGTGAGCATTGACTGTCGTTGTTGAAACCAATCATCTACTTGGGCCACTTTGGAAGATCCTGGTACATAATCTGCTATTGTTGGTGGCTTAATTCCATACAATGCTTCAAAGGGAGACATCTTGATGGAGTAATGGTACGAAGTGTTGTACCACCATTCTGCCAAGGAAAGCCAATGACTCCATTGATATTGTTTATCCTGAACAAAACATCTTAGGTAGGTACCCAAACATTTGTTAACTACCTCCGTTTGGCCATCTGTTTGTGGATGGTATGCGGAGGACATATTTAATTTGGTACCACTAAGTCAAAATAATTCTTTCCAAAAATTGCTAGTAAATATGGGATCCCGATCACTTACAATATTTTTTGGCATTCCATGTAATTTGAAAATTGAGTCCATAAATACCTTAGCCACTTTGCTTGCTGAAAATGGATGTTGTAGAGCCTGAAAGTGAGCATATTTGGAGAGGCGATCAACTACCATGAAAATTACTGTTTTGCCTTCTGACTTAGGAAGACCTTCAATAAAATCCATGGAAATGTGTTCCCACTGATGATCTGGAATGGGTAATGGTTGAAGCAACCCTGGTGATTTGACTGTTTCGCCCTTATTGCATTGGCATACTTCACATTCAGCCACCCATTGTTTGACCTCTGCTTTTAATCCTTTCCAAAAAAAAGATTGTTTAATCCGCATATAAGTTTTCAAAAAACTTGAATGTCCTACTGATGGAGAAGCATGTGACTCATCTAGAATCCTTGATTTGATTGTCGAAGTGTGTGGAATGTAAATGTGATTCTTCCTTCTTAATATCTTATCTTCATAGGAGAAAAGAGGGTGCTTGGATGAACCCAACAACAAATCCTGAATTATTTGAGCAGTTTCACTATTGGACAACCATTCTTCCTGTAGCTGAGATACCCATTGAGAACAAGGACCTGAAATAGCATTAATAACCACTTCATCTTCATATTTTCTAGATAATGCATCTGCTACCATGTTTTCTTTCCCTTTCTTGTACTCGATAACGAAATCATATCCCAACAATTTTGTTAACCACTTGTTTTGTTTTGGATAAGAAAATCATTGTTCTAGAAAATGCTTGAGACTACTATGATCGGTTTTTATAATGAAACGACTACTGATTAAGTAGTGTCTCCATTTCTCCACTACATGTAGAATAGCCAACATTTCTTTTTCATATGTAGATCTTCCCAAAATATTTCTCAAAAGTTGTTTACTTTCGAATGCCAAGGGATGACCTTCCTGCATTAATACTACCCCAATACCTATTCCTGAAGCATCACATTCGATTACGAATGGTTTGTGAAAATCTGGAGTCGCCAAAACTGGAGTAGTACACATTGCTTCTTTGAGAGCCTCGAAGGCTTGAGTGGCTACTTCTGACCAATGAAAAGCATCCTTTTTTGTTAGAGCTGTGAGAGGAGCTGCAATTTTTCCATAGTTACGCACAAACTTGTGATAATAGCCAGTGAGACCCAAAAAACCATGAAGTTTCTTGATAGTTTTAGGTAAGGGCCAATCCTGAATTACCTTTATCTTATTGGGATCCACTTTAACACCTTCCTGAGAAACTATATGACCCAGGTACTCAACTTCTTGAACACCAAAAGAGCATTTAGAGTGTTTGACAAACAAATTTTCCTTGTGTAGTATATGAAGAACCCTTCCCACATGCAACAAATGATCATTCCATGATTTACTATATATGAGTATGTCATCGAAGAAGACTAGGACAAATTTATGAAGGAATGGATGAAACACATGGTTCATGAGACTTTGGAATGTGGATGGGGCATTAGTGAGACCAAAGGGCATGACCAAGAATTCATAGTGACCTTCATGGGTACGAAAAGCCATTTTGGGAATATCTTCTTCTCTAACCCTAATTTGGTGAAACCCCGAACGTAAGTCCAATTTTGTAAAAAAATTTGCACCATGTAGTTCATCTAATAAATCATCAATGACAGGTATAGGGAATTTATCTTTGATGGTGATTTTGTTAAGAGGATGAAAATCTGGACACATGCACCAAGAATTGTCTTTGCGACGGGCCAAAACTACTGGTGAAGAATAGGGGCTAGTACTGTGACGGATGACTCCATGTTCTAATAGTTCTTGGACAATTTTCTCAATTTCTATTTTTTGAGGTTGGGGATATCGATAAGGATGACCATTAGGAGGAAGACTTCCTGGAACAAGGTGTATGGCATGGTCATGGGATCTTTTGGGAGGTAGTCCCTTTGGTTCTTGGAAGACCTCATCATAGTTGGCCACAATGTTTTGTAGATCTTCTGATTGGATTTCTGGCGTATCTTGTGCTTGCATTTCCATACAATTAATTTGAGCAATGAATCCGTAACTACCTTTTCTTAATATTTTTTCCATGTTGTGTGAACTTACTATCTTTGATGGAGGTGTTGGAATTCCTTGGAGGTGAATGGTCTTCCCATTTTCTTTCCATTCAACAAAGTGCTGCTTGTAATTAAAATCGATCATGGTTTCCATTTGTTCTAACCATGCGACTCCCAAGATAACTTCTGAATTCCCTAAATTCATAACAAAAAGAGGACCCTGCCAAGTATAACTTCCCATTTGTAATGAAATTGAAGATGTTTTACCTATACATTGAGCACTACCCCCATTTGTAGTTATAACTTGAAATTTATCTTGATTGGAGGAGTTGATGTGCAAGTTTAATGCCCTGGCAATATTTGCGTCAATAAAGTTGTGAGTACTTCCTGAATCAATTAGTACAGTTACCTTCCTTTGTCGAATGAACCCTGCTACCTTGATTGTATGGTGAGTTGATAACCCCATAAGGGCATGTACTAAAATTGCCATAGTATCTTCCTCAACTTTGACCTCTTCGTGTTCAATTTGGTCTTCGTCTATGGGACAGTCAGGTGAGCTGGTCTCCTCTATTTCTTCATCTTCCCTATCAACATATTCAATTTGAAAGTTCTATCATGGTACACATGCCTGATATTTTGGATGGTGATTGCGACATTTATAGCAAAAATATCTTGATGGTTGATCATTTCTATGAAAAGAGTTGTTGCGGTATTGAGGTCGACCATATGAATCACGTCGTGTGGATGTCCCCATTTGCACCTTCTTCTCAACCAACTTGGCAATCCTTATACAAGCATCTAAAGAGGATGGATCTTGTAGATCCACTTCGACTTTAATATTCTCTTTCAACCCATTTCTAAAAGTAGCTACCACCACATCGGTTTGTAAGTTTCTTGCATAGGAAAGTAGGCTAGTGAATTCTGAGATATAATCCATTACCGATCCTGTTTGCTTAAGTGATAACAACCGCACCATGTAAGAATATGAGGATCCTTCATCAAATATGTTAAGAAAATATTTGGTGAAATCATCCCAGTAGATGGTGTTTCCCTTCTCACGTTTGAGCCATACAAACCATTGATAAGCTTCAGTACCTAGTTTGGAGGTAGCAAAAGGAACTTTTTTTGAATCTCGAATTCGATATAAGTCTAAAATGCCTTCCATTTTGGCTATCCACCCACGTGGATCATGACCCTCAAAGGTGGGAATATCAATGCATGGAAAATTGACCCCATTAGGACCTCTTGGTTGTTGGTAAACTTCATCTCTATCTTGGTCCTCATTATGCCTATGTCTATGGAAGCGATTTTGAGTAGGACCTCTTTGTTGTTCATAAACTTCTTCGTTGTTGATATCCTCATCATTCCTCTATCCATTGAAGTAATTTTGGGGACTACCATTATGACCTCTTTGTTGTGCATAAACTTCTTCTCCATCCTGATCCTCATTGTTCCAGTGTCTATGGGAGTGATTTGGAATAGGAGGGATTGGTTGGCTTTGTCTATCCATAAGTTGGGTCACCTTGATGGTCAAGTTGTTCATACTGTCTAATAATGTTTGTATGGCCTTGGCGGTGATATTGGGGCTCCCTATTTCCTCATGTGTGAGGTTCTCATGGGAAGAATTAGGGGAATGATTGGATGCCATAGTGTTAAGCAATGGATGACCGGGATCAAAACTATTAATTCATAAAGGAGAAGAATAATGTGTACCTTTGTTTCTTGGAGGTCTTCTTTGTGACTTTAAGATCCCTTCATTTGAATTCTTTGAGCTTGTTAATCGCTCGTTTGGTCCTTTGGTCCACCTTCCGCTCATGCACTTGTCAACAAGTCCTTTCTAACCAATTTTACCTTTGAATTCTGCAAAAATTTTGATGAATTTGGGAAAAAAATTGTTTATTTTCCACTTCAACTGTCGCTCCAACTATGACATAGAATTTTTATTTCATAATTTTGAATTTCAATGGCTATTTCCTCAATGTATGGATTCTCTAGTTCCTTCCAATGATGCTTCACTACGACGACCAATGGCTAGTTTGGAAATTCCGACCTTGGCTACAATACTGGACACTACGAATGAAGGCTGGTACAAAGTACTTATTAACCTGATGATAGCTAGAATGTGACTCTATGTGATAGTAAGGACAACAACTAGACTACGACTCTACGTAATAGGAATCAAGGAGGATGACATTAAGGACAACAATTGTACTATGGACCGATGTGATAACTAGACACTAAGGACCTCAACATTGGACCCGATGGCTATGTGAGATGACAACACACTGGACAATGAATATAGTCAAACTGGACATGGATGATAACTGGATGGAGGAAGACACTAGATGTAGGATACAAACTAGAGAGTATGAAAATGAGGATACTCAAATTAGACGTGAATGACAACTAGATGAAGGAAGACACTAAACGCGAGATATGAAATAGAGAGTATGACATGTAAGATGGGAGACGACTCACGCGTGGAGAGGGTGGGGCTTGTGTGATTGAAGTCACACCTCTCTACATGTGACTTTTTCCTTATAAAATCTTAATTGCCCACAACACCGTGTATGTGGGATAAATTCCCATGAGAATAATAAAAATAAAATAAAATATGAGTACCTTATAATATAACATGATATTTGATTATTTTGTGCTTGTTGATTGGCTTATGACACGCTCTATGATTTTTTGGCTTGTACTACAATTTATTGGTGTTTCTCCTATTGTTTTAGTGATTCAAGGGTGTTATCAAGCGATTAAACCTGATTCATCTCCCTAGTGTTTGCTATTCTTCTCCTAAATTCTATGACGTGCGGTAAAATTGTTTAGTCCACTGTCTGTATTCAATCACCACAGTTCTACTTTGGCGATGGTATAGTAATTACTTGCATTCTGGAGTGTGTTCAGGAGTGCATGAGGTGGAGAATTAGGAGGATGATGGCACCCGTATTAACCAGGTGGATGTTGTTCTTGAGAATAGCATAATGTGACCTGTGGGTTTTTGGCATCCTGTTGGATGGATTTTATTTCATGATCTCCAATGTTGCTGTGGAGTGCACTGGGCTGAAGGATATATGCAGATATATCCAGGACCGGTGTCTCGTGATACCACTTGGAAGGCTATTTCTAGCCTTCTATATTTTTAATATTATTCTACTATGAAATAATAACCAAAACTTTATAATTGCACCTAGTAAACAATTAACATTAGAAATAATGAATTCGAAGGATGAACGAGATTAAACTATAAATCAACTTAAGCCTCTTAAGGAGGGTAATTTCTCACCTCTCGGAGGGCAAAGTCCTTGTAGAGAAAATGAATAATATGATATGATTATAAGATAAGATAACCCTTGGATAGCTAACCTACTAAATAATAAAGGAAATATAATTATGCACCATAGCCGACGACATTTCATATTTGGAATGTAACAAGTGTTAATGTGAAATTTTGTCATCTAACCATTGAAATTGGCAAAGAAGAAAATTGTGATTGAGACAAAATTTTAAGGGCACTTCTACATCAAACAAAAGGTATGGGCACATATTCCTAGTGACTTATTGTTGAATGTTGTGAATTATAAGTTGGAGTGAAAAATATTTTTCTAGAATAAAAGTTGTTGATAAAACCTTGTTTGATGAGCATTGTTGAGTTAATAGTTGAGGGTTTTTCTGGAATAATATTTGTTAATAAAACCTTGATTGATAAGCATTATTTTTGAATTAATTGGTTGAGTGAATAACTTGAAATAGGGTTTTCAAAGATCATGAGTATCATTATTATGTGAGATTGTTTGATAAGCATTGTTGTTGAAGTGATTGGTTGAGTGAAGAACTTGAACTAGGGTTTGCAAATATTATGAGTATCATTGTTATGTGAGATTGTTTGATAAGCATTATTGGAAATAAGTGAGTGAGTGTTCATATTCTTGGACTAGGTTTTTGTGAGCAAGGATTATTTCATTGAGTGATTGGTTGAGTGGAGTTGTGATTGAGCCTAGTCAAGTAGTTGTGTTGAAGTGATAGTTCAAGTTCTATGAAACAAATTGTTCCATATTCTAAATTGATTTGAGAGAGAGGTTGAGTTTTTGTGAATATGAAATATATTGAGTCTCTAAAAATTCTCTACATGTTTCTATGGTAAAAAGATAGATTGAAAGTTATTGAGCATTGTGATGAATGTGAAGCATATTGAGTCTGTAACAATTCTTTATATTTTTTTTGTGAGATTGGACAAGTTCTAGTGAGGACTTGTTGAGCAGATTTGAGGTAAGTATTAGAGAAGACTTGTGGATAGATTTATGTGAGCTTTTGTGAAATATTACAATACAGATTTGAGGACAAAGATTATTGAGTAGATTGGACAAGTTCTAGAGAGGACTTGTGGATAGATTAGTGTGAGATTTTATGGAAGCTTACAAGGCATATTTGAGATAAGTATTTGAGAAGACTTGTGAGCAGAATTAATTGATTGATTTGTTCAAACCTTGAGTTAAGGTTTGGGATAGATCTAGAAGAATTGATTTGTTATTGAGTCAATCTTGGTGTTAAGGCTTGAGGATAGATATTGAGGATGGATTTGTGCTAGACCAAAGGACTGTATTTAGTGTAGATCAAAGGATAGAGATTATGGATAGATTTGTGCTAGACTAAAGGACTGTGTTTAGTGCAGATTTGAGGATAGAGTTTGGTCAGATTTAAGGATAGGTTTGTGCCACACCAAAGATAGAGATTGAGCAGATTTATGCTATACCAAAGGACTATGTTTAGTGTAGATTTGAGGATAAATTTTAGTGCAGATTTGAGGATAGAGTTTGGTGTAGATTTGAGGATATGTTTGTTCCAGATCAGAGACATATATTGAGCATATTTGTGCTAGAACGGACTATGTTTAGTACATATTTGAGATAGAGTTGAGAGCAAGCTTTGGAGGTGACAAAGTATAGAGGATGACAGTCTCTAGTGAATAGAGATCCATTATCTAGGGCAGTGAGGACAGGTCTTCTGAGTGGGGACAAGAGTCTTCAGTGGATATAGATCCATTAGCCAATGTAGTGGAGGCAACAATTCTTCTAGAAGATCACCAACCAGAGCTAAGGAGAAAGAGTTCTCCTATGGATAGAGATCCATGAACTTGATTAGGGGATTGGTGTCTCCTTTGGACAGAGGTCCATAAAAATTATAATAGGGAAAGGATTCCCAAGAGATTTATTGAGAAAATTTTAGTGAAATATTTTCTCCGTGGAGTAGCCCACATTGGGTGAACCATGTTAAATTGATGTCTCTATTGTGTGTGGTGATTTATGCATTGCTTTGATTACTGTTGTTGATATTGCTATCTATAAATTGCATAATATTGATTGGAAATAAAAGTAAAAAGTGGTATTATACTGTTCACCCCATCTCAGTATAAGCTTGTATTCTTCATACTTGTAAGCTTTTGAAGCTAGATAAAGTAACTACAAGATACAAAATAAAGTTACACTATGAAATATACGATAATGGCAATATAATAAGCATATAAAACTCATAAATAGCTTAAGAAATGAATCATATAAATACCACTAATAAATTCTCATGAAAATATGATCTTTATTGAATAAAGACCTCAAATACATCATACTTCATCACTCTCCATTATGATTGTATATGACCAGTCACTCTATATCTTTCTATATCTTGCTATATATTTCACTCCCTCATATACACATATATAAAAAGGAATGTGACTCTTCATATGGATATTTATTGGCCTTCACTCTTCCTATGACTCTTCATATTCCTATTCTATGACACATGTGCATGTGGACAACTATGCATATTTACACTGCCAAAATACTTTGCACACTTGTGCATTTATTACATTGCATAAAGTAAATACTTTCATTCTAATCTAAGACACTTTTCTAATCTAAATATGTACCCAATGTGGTACATTAGCATGTACCAAATGATGTAATATATTCCAACACCCCCTGTATTACATTATTTGGTTATTAAAGACTTTAGTCTTCAATATGGATCTTCATCTTCTTATCTTCAATCTATCTCCTGGAGATTAAAAATTGGTTCTATTGTATATATGTCTTCCTTAGATTTTGATTTGGTCTTTATCTTGTCTTGCTTGAGTTGATGTCTTTTTATATTTTTCTTTCTCCTTTATTTTTGTACTTTTACTAGTGGTATATCTTCAATGTGATGAGTTAGTAAATCATCACAATAAAAATCACTTAGATTCAAAATTTCATTGCTAGCATTCTTTACTTTCTTTTGTTTCATTCCTTAGAAGAACTCAAAAGTGTAATGATAAATAAACAATTAAACACTCTTTCGATGAAATAATAATTATATTTTGAGCATACCATCAAGTCTTAAATAATTATTCATTAAAATATCCGATTAATATCATAAATTTCTCCTCCTTAGCTTCCTTTAAAAACAATGAGAATATTTCTTTCAAATATATAGGTAAGTATTTGAATTCATTAAAGTCATCAATTAGATTTTGTGAATAAAATTTAAGTTCATGAAGCAATCCTTCATTATCTTCATTAAATGCATTTCTAATTATTTCATCCATCTAGCTATGAATAGTAAATATTTCAAGTCTCTAGACCTTTGTAGTTGACTACCTTATAACTCCCTAGTTTTGTTTATCAAACAATTATTTGATGTAATCTCAAATTATCTATTCTTTATCTTTCCTTGGTTTTTGAATGAAAGACTAAGGATATTTTTTTCAATTTTTTTAACCTTTCAAATACTTAAGCCTTATATCTCCCAATTTTGAATATATTGTCTTTCTTAAAAAGCTTTTCAACTTCTAGATATTGAGTTGAAATGATTTAATTTATCAAATCTTGTAGTATATAATTAATCAATATAATTCTTGGAGACTATTGTTTTGATAAAACCTTTGAAGTAATCAGTCTTATGAATCCCTATTTTCAATACAATTTCTTTCAATTTTATATTTTGTAGAACTCCTTGTATCTTCCTAACTTGCAATAAAGTAGATATTTTTCTTTTTAGCAAGGTTTCAATGGAGTACACAAACATATTAATCCTAGGATGCAATTATATTTTAAATGCCTAGAAATAATTTCAAATATTTTCTTTTTATTCATGATCTAGATCTGGAATAGAAATGGATAGAAAGTAGACAACACACAGCCTAAAAAATTATATTTAGATAACTTACTTGATCTGATGGTTGATCCTAGATTTTAACTTGCATCCAAATATATCCAATAGATTCACAACCTACAAAATAGCTTCACAAACCCTAGAAAAAATTATCGATATTTGGGGGCCTGCTTAGGCTATTATATGAATGAGCTTGGTGGTGCAGTAATCAAGCCCGCTTGGTCCTTTTAGTTGACCATTTGAAAGCAAAAATGAATACTAACCCTTTTGGAAGTGAACAAGATAAGATGCAACAAAATTAAATAGTGAGAAAAATATAGCGTAAACATTAATATTATGACCTGAATGGAGTATGCAAAATTAGATTAGGGGTTTGAGAGTGAAACTTTACCCCTAAACCTAAAGGAGCAAAAATTATGCCTTGTAAGGAGTGACCACAAATTTGGCTATGCAAAATTATGCCCTGTATGGACAGGACGTGAATTCATGATAGAGGTGCTAAAATGATCCTTCAATGTAGAATGAAATACAAAATTGGACAATTGGCAATCTAAGTAGACTAAAAATGCAAGAAAGAACCTGGTGGTAGTAAGAGAACAACCAAATGATGAAGACCTCCATAGATGGTAGACTCCTCCTTAGGGCTCCAACACTTATCCACCAAGGGTAGCAAATCATAAAATTAGAGTAGCAAAAGAACATATAGTTTTGTTAGGAAAATACATCAAAATTGCTTGGAAGAACTTGCTAGGAAAACTCATTTTTCTTTTTTTTGCTAAAGAACTTGCTTG
Source organism: Wollemia nobilis (assembly GCA_028583015.1). NCBI lineage: Eukaryota > Viridiplantae > Streptophyta > Pinopsida > Araucariales > Araucariaceae > Wollemia > Wollemia nobilis. Next base: position 4,001,194 of record JAQPPZ010001340.1, read on the forward strand.
TTAGGAAAAGAGGAACCAATCCCTCTATTTATAAGAGGTTTAGAGGGAAAAGGATGGGAAAACAAAAGGAAAAACTTAGGGGAGGGTTGACATCCTAAAGTTCAACCCAAAAATTGATTTTTCTAACCCTAATTTACCAAATTCGTGCCCCGTATTGGGCAACCATGAATTCGACAAAACTAGGGAACAGGCAAAGAAAAAATGGGGAGGGAAGTCCAAAATTGCACTTGGTATGTTTGAGGGACTTATCAAGGGTTCTAGGAAAAATGACTCATTTAGGTGGGTCAATTTGCCATGTCTACATTTTACCCCCTCTTTGATGCATTTATGGCCTAATAAATGCATCAAAGAAATATGTAGACACCTATGGGCAAATATTGATGAACATAAAAAGGGGTGGCTGGTTTAGAAGAAAGAGGTGGTGCAAAAGTGGTGTTATTATAGACACTTTGAAATTTTGCACACAAAATGAGGCATTAATGACTTTAATGCCTCTTAGGTTGGGTTGCCCCATCGAGTTTCATACGGAATGTGAAATTCTTGAGGAAACTTGGAAAAAGATAAATGCAAAAGAAAAGAGAGCAACAAACAAAGAAAAATAGAAAAAAAAATACAAAGAAGATAGAGAAAAGAAAAGGTATAAGAAGGAAGGAGGGTGAAAATGAAATCATTTTCACCATGCGAGAAGAAGAAAAGGATCTCTAGAGAAAAAGACAAATGGTGCTTCCTACACACCATTCAACAATTATGAGGAGCGAGGCTAATGTAGTAGAAGAGTGAACATGTGTAAGGACTAAAATACTTCCTCTAGACTAGGCTGGATTAGGTTTTTAGGTCCTTTAAGCATTTATTTGTCTTTTTGAGAAAAATCACTGTGTGTAACCCAACAAGAATTCAAGGGTCGACTATGAATTTGAATGGTTTGTGATAGTGATCAAATTTATACCCCAAATTTATAGGGTGTGAATTTATGAAGTCATGCCCTAGAAGGATGGGGTATGAATTCGATAGAAGAAGGATATGAATTCACTCTTGATGAGAGTGGGGTACAATTTCATTAGAGAGAAAACAAAAATAAAGAAAAATGAAAACAAGGCAAATAAAAATTAGAAGAAGAGAAAGGAGAGATTAGATTAGCTTGTTCTTCTTAAATGTGTTTAATTTTATTTTTGTGTAATTGTTATTATATTATAGAGTTAATTCAAAATTTGTTATTATTTTGGTTGCAACATGGTGTACTAGAGAGCAGGGAGTGGCAGTTTAGATCCTTGGAAGAGGAACTATGGGATCTCACACCAGCAAAGAGGGACATGCTGGGGGTGGTGGGATTATTACATCTTGTAGAGATACCCTAGGTGGAGGCAAACAAAGCACTAATTATGGAACTAGCGGAGAGATGGTACCCAAAGTTATCTACCTTTTGGTTACCTATTAGAGAGATGATGGTCACACTAGAGGACATGTGGTGCATCCTGCACATCCCTATTAGGGAGAGGGTGCTTTATAGAGCACAAATGTGATAGGCCACATTATAGAGATTATCAAGGGATTGGATCCATGAGATCCAACAGAGTGGGATCCACATCGATGCATTGGTAGAGCAATATGGGTGAATTCTTTGATGATCATGCTCTATGGGGTAGTGGTGGGGTTCTTGGTGTTCCATACTAGTAGATGACACCTACCATGGGTGCTAGTGGTATTAGTGGTAGAAATTTAGAACCTATAACATCCCTCAAAATATTGCTATAATTCTTCTTGTTTTTTCTATTAAAATGAGATACTGTTGATAGGTTTTGTAAGTGCAAAAACAAGTGTTCAACTTCAAGCAAGTAGATCAGATAAATTGGGTACCCACCTTCTAATGGAAATATAAGGGTTTTCCATATGAGGTAAGGTGGGATATGATGAGAAAACATAGCCTGTGAGTATATGGAAGCTCACAAGGAAACACTATCATATAGTTGCATTCATATAGATAGTTTTTACATATAAATATACATGTATTGTGTGTTTCTTATTTCACTTTGAAAAGTTATCAGGACGTATACAAATTTATTATTATTATTATTAATTAATTAATATTTCCTGATTATATTTTTATTTTTTATTTTTTAATTTATATGGTGGAATCAGTAGTCACCACGAATCTGGCCAGGCTGTCCCACTTTGATTATATTTTATTAAAATATAAATATATAAATTAATATTTAAAGATATAAATAGTTTTTTTTAAGTAATAAAATATTATAAGGAAAAACATGTGAAAGTAATATAAATCAAAATAAAATTGGAAAATAGGCCACTAGTTGGCACTACTAGATTAAGTCGTCTGTATGAACATCTTCAACTGTCTGAATAAGATTACCAAATAAAGTCTATTTAAAGGAGGCAATGTTAGTGAAGAGGGGATATATCTTCACCACTGTGTGTCCATATTGGAGGAAAAGAACGTATAACTGCAGAAAATTGATGCTTATTCAGAAACAGATCGGGTTTACTTATGCTATTTGGTTGCAGATCATTTTGAAGAGGTCTACTCATGAATGTTAATATTTTTCTTTTAATAAAAATATTTGGTGAATATCTTTGGAAGTTCTGTGTTCTTTTCCTTAAGAGATTAGCTAGAGAAGTAAATATTGGAACAAATATCAAATTTTTAATACTAAAAACTATGGAAACATAAGTGGAACTACCAATTAGAGGCATAGCCTGAGCGGTTTAGTATCTAGAGTTGATTATCTACCATTCTTTAGCCTTAATTAGAAGAGCTCTTATCTATGAACAAATACTTTGGTAATCTAATTAAAAAATGAGTTGGCTTGTTGTGTAATTTTTGTTCTAAGATGCTTGGTTTTAAAATAATTTAAAAACTAAAGACTATGTCTTTCCTGAGTAGTTTAGGATAGCTAATGCATGTAGATGCATCCTGTACTTCATTAAGGTTTGATCTGACCCAACATGCTTTCATCCTCTATCTTCCTATTGGTGGCATGTGACTTAAGTAGGTGAAATGAGATCTTACTTTCTAACCGATTTGACTCGAATGGTGGTCCCATGAGCACCTAAGTTGGAATTCAGTTTAAAGCCTGTATTGAGAATCTCAATTAAAGTATAGAATTTTTTTGTAAAAGAATAAAAAACATAACCTACCTCCACTGAGATGGTTATATGATATTTAGAAACAACTTGTAAACAATGTGGAGACCATTTTGCTTTTATGTAAGTGTGTTTATAATTTTAGTATTTGATATAGTAATATTCCATAGTTTGTAGACCATTACAATGGTAAATAAATGATCTAACCTTCTGTCAAGCATTACAATGGTAAATAAATGATCTAACCATCTGTCAAGCATGTGGTAGACTTCGTCGGTGTGCTTTTTTTTACTGAGAATAACGAATTTAATTATTTTTAATTATCTTGATTTTAATAAAAAATTTAAATAAAACCGAGGAAGCAAGCGCCCCTTTGATTAATATGTTTTCAAGACTAAACTTTTGATTAGAGTAGATGGTCTTTGTATACTAAAAAGACTTATGTTGGGTTTTATTAGAACGTCTAAAATATTCAACTGGGTCAGAGTTAGCACGTACCTTGAGAACTTAAAAAATATGTTTTGAGTAGTAAGTAATTACCCATTCAAAATTGATGTCATTTTGTGAAACCACTTTCAACTAAAATCATATTTAAAAACATTTATTAGAGCTTCCTACCACCTCTATATAAATATAAACCTTTAGATTTATTGTGATACCTAGTCTAATGTGATAGCTTTTTAAAATGAATAGATTTGTTTGCAATGTGTCGAGGTGCTGGCTGTAAGTATCAAATAATTGGGTAAACTCATGTTAGTACGGAAGTCGATGAAGAGCTTCTTCAAGATTTGTAATCGGTTTGTGCTATAAATTTGGCCTTTTAAAGTATTAGGAAGCTTAGTTTTTGCAGCTCTAGTCAGTTACCTTTGGTAAAGCAAAGTTTTAATATCATTCTATGGTTAACCCTTTAGGTTTTCGTAGATATTTAATACTTCTCTTATTTGACTTCTTTAAATAAAAATAAATAAACGGTTGATTCTAAACCATTACATTAAAAATATGTAAAGGAGTTTGAAGTTGGAGAACGATCACCCCTAAGATTTGTTGCTTATACTGATGACAACTTGTTATAGAATAATGATTTTACAACTTAGATTAACATTTTAATAATAACTTAAACATAACCTTGTTTTATCTCCATATGTGGCTTTTCTTTCTTAAACGATTCCTTTCATTAAGTATTGATTAGGGTTATAAAGATTTATTTTAAATGTTCTATTTTTTTATAGAAGAAATTTGCTGTAAATTATTCAAAAATTAGTGGTCATGTAGACTTTTTTTTCCTTGGTATCCATAAATAAAAGGAGATTGTAAGTTAAAGTTTTTCACCAAGTTTTATACACTCTTTTTTTCTTAAACGAACTATATGAAACAAGTTTTTAGAATACGATTTACTTACGCATCTTGAGACTTGGAATTTAATTTTACCTTATTCATTATAAAGGTCAAACTTCTAGTCTTAATTAAAGTAGGTCAAACTACTCCATTAAGGAACGGGAAAATGTATGCTTAGGAGTTAAGCATACTTTAAATTATTTTAGTAGTTTTTTAGTTCATTTAGATTTAAAATAGCAGATTAGTTTACTTTATGTTCACTTTAATAATTCCAATGGTTAGCTTAAATTACAATAGTCTATTTGTCTAAAGATAGATTATTTTTAGATTTAAAATAAGTAGATATAAAGTTTATGAGGTCAAACATACTACGTAAGAACATTAAAGTCATATCATTTTAGAAAACATTGGTTGTAACATTGTTTCTAAATTTGCATTGGAAATGCAATTTTACATACGTGTTATGATTTTTTTAGTCAATACGTTATTTAAAAGTTAATCTTTATTTTATTTGGAGTATATAATTACATGATTAAAAGTTGCCTTCTCTTGGTGTATACGAGTAAATTAGCATTTTTATAAGCTTGAATTGTCTTGCATTGAAAGGATAATCTTCCATGTATAAAAGGATATAAGTAAAAAAAAAATCCATTAGAAACATTTTTTATAATATGATTAATAAGAATAAAATTGTATACACTAAAATATTCACTGTAAATCCATCATGGATATCGCAACTTTTTGTGGTTTCCATCCTCACACCTCCATTAACCTACACCCATTCCATTCCCACAAGTCAGCACATTCATAGTTTCAAACCTCATCTCCATTTCATCATCCACAATCATTTCTCCATCAAGCCCAACATCACCAAATTCAATCCAGTCCATCAAATCATCAACATCTCATCACACCTCGGCATTTTACCACTTCACTCCACACAATCATCAAGTTATTTAGGCCTTCCACATACCTAGGGAAGATCCTAGAATTTAGGCTTTGCAATAGTAGATTGATAGCTTGATACAACACACTCCTGGTATGATGAACCAACAGCTAACTTTAAGATAGCATATAAATCAATCAATTCACTTTTTGGTACCATCATCGCCATATCCAATAGATTTTACAATACCAAAATTTGATAAGTTTAAAGGGACTGAGGATCCTAGAGAGAATGTGAGCACATTCATTCACTCATGTTTCAGAATCCAAAATCAATATTCCCTAGTGCTCATAACCTTTCCTCAGACACTCGAGGGAGATGTCATAGAGTGGTATAACCATTTGCCTCATCATAGTATTTATACTTTTGAATGGTTGGTAGACCAATTTCTCAAAATATGTTCCCTCAATATTCAAAATAAAATTCCATTGACTAAATTATATAATCTTAAGCAATTTAACAATGAGTTAGTCTATTATTTTGGAATCATTGGAGGGCTATTATTACAAAACTACCATTCTCCCTACTAATGGAAGAACTAACTTGATTGTTTACCAAGAGTTTCTTAAAACCTATCTCCTGGTTATTGAAATGACAATAGTATAGATCATTTGAAGAAGCTCTTGCCCAGGCTAGCATAATTGAGGAAATTAAAATCCAAGAAGGTGTGCTAAAGCCTAAAAATAAAGAATGGAAAAACAAGGGCCAACAAAAAGGAACTTATTCTGGCCAATCCAAGCCAAGTCATGCTAATAAAAACAATCAAGGAAATCAAGTGGTCATGAGACAGTCGATAATGGCTCAACAACAACAACCAATGCAACAAAAACCACAATAAATTGCATATCAAGTGGTTCCCCCACCATCATAAGTTTAAAAATAATATCAACTGTGGCAAATCACCAATGTAGACAATCTATTCAACAAAATTTCCAATACACCCCCTTATCCGAGTCATATGCCTCTATATTTCATAAGTTGTATGACACAAACCAACTTGCCTTACCTGAGATCAAACTAGATGATCCCACCAAGCATGGCAAACACTATAGGGAGAATTTGTTTTTTCCTTATCATCGATAGAATGGGTATGATATCAATAACTGCTACACATTTAAAAATATGGTGCAAGACCTAATTGACTTAGGGGACATCAAGATTGATAGTCCCTTAGCTCAACAAAATAAAAATATTGGCATCTATAAAACATCACTTTCTCATCATGAGAAAGTGGAACCAACAACAGGAGGGTCTAATACCAAGACTCCTAATCAAGTTAACCATGTTCAATAATATCAAGGTTTTGTGGGTTCTATTCATGTAGTCACCCGAGGTCAACAGTGCATAAATTAGTAGAATCACAATAATAGCTTGTTCAATATCCCATAGCATCACTGACAAGTGTGTCTCATCAACCTACAAATTCATCATCTCTCATTCAGTTATCCGTCAATTATTTCTAACACATTCATATTCCAAGTCATCCATCTCTATCCACTCATCCTCCCAATCATCCACAATGACCAATCATATCTCTGAGTAGCCATCTAACCACTAGTCTTAAAATAGCTTTAGAAAAACTATCCATTTACGAGCTAATTCAACAATATCCCCCACATCATGAGGTATTAATGAAGATTCTAAAATCTATTGAACTCCAATATTAGGATGTTAATATCTTTAGAAATTTTATGGGAAGTATACAAACATGTGTAGAGCCTGCCATTACATTCTACTATTTTGAAATCAAACCAATATTGTTAGGATCGGTGGACCCTCCATTGCATATCATGGCTCAAATTGATAAGAAGCCATTCAAATGAGTTTTGATTGATATCAGCTCCTCCATCAATATCATCACCACTTTTGTTCTCCAACATCTAAATCTACCACCATCTCACATCACCAAATCCATTTTCACCCTGAAAGCATTCAATGATGCTCTTTGTTCTATAGTTGGCACTGTAGTTTTACCCATCGAAGTGGGGATAAAAATGTTGCACACAATGTTCCATATATTGGAAGGGTCCATGGTGTACAATGTACTCCTTGGACATCCTTGGATTAGGGAAATGAGATGTGTCCCCTCTATACTCCATTAATGCTTAAAATATGTGCATGAGGGATAAATTCATTGCATACTAGTGGATGTTGAACCATTTAAGTATTATAATTTCATTTCAAATACTTATGAGTCCACCCTTTCATCCACTCATATTTTTCTAAGATCATCAACCACATCATCCACCACATCATCCACTTCTTCATCTAAATTTTCTATTCCTTAGGAACTCCCCATCACTACCACACATCAAGCTTCTACTTCCATACCCACATTTTCATCATCATCAACTACATGTATATGTGGTCAAGCCCAATCCACATAAACCACATCATAAAAATTATCATCCTCCATCATAACTCCCTCCACATCATCGTACATTCATTAAATACCTTAGCCAAATACTCCTCCATCCACATTAGTTGATGTCTCACAAGTTGAATTAATGGATTGTGAGATGCCATTTTAGTCCATATATCTCCCATTACTGGAGCCCCAAGTCAATCTAGAGCCTTCCACATACACTTCCACATCTACCTCCACATCATCCCAAGTTGCGGTCCACCTCACTAATCTTGGTATTGGTGAATATGTGGTCCAAGACATCACTATCACATTGCTTAACATCAAAAATGCTAGGGATTATGATTGCCCACATGATCCACCCTTATCCATAAGAGTGGTGTACAACATGGTTTCAATTCCCAATAGCATAAATTTTATGTATGATGGGATTTATTCATCGTCCAATCCATATTACCTTGATGAACCCAAGCAACCAACACCTGTCAATATACAACACATGTCGTGTTTTCCATCCTGATATTTTCATTGAGTTAATTGGCCTAGGACGACATGAACAGGGAATGCACAAGCTCATTAAACTCCATATTAAGAAGTGCATGGCCATTCAAGGTTAGTCTATCACCCTTATTATTTCACCTCTTATTTGAACAAGCTTTTCAAAGTCTTAATTTAAATTAAGAAGAAGAAACACATCCCCTCAATTACTTTGAAAATGAAATCTATGAATAATACGATGTTATATCGATAGCTTTAGATGAATCTGATGAGGAATCAAAACCCATCATTCCATTCACTAAACATGATGAGTATTACCTCAAAATGTTCCCCATCAATCAACCCATATTTCACTTGCTTCTTCCACAAGAGCGAGTTGAACCAATCGGTGAACCACCTCCATTTCATTAATCCACCTCATCGAATATTTTTCATGTAATTTATGTACATAACATAAAAAGAAATCAATAAAAAACAAAACAAAAAAGAAATCATTGCATTGCATATACAAGGCTTTTATTTTATTGCATTTATTTGTGTTACTTGCTATTGTTCAAGTTCTAAGAGCTCTAGCATTGGTTCTACTATATAGGATCTATCCATCCTCCATATTTCCAAGCACCAATTTCCCCCCTTAAGTCAACATGAATCCTATTGACTTATTTACCCCACTTCGTAATCCATATGATTTGGCAAATCCAAATCCAATTAATATGAGCCTTATTGATATGGACCGGATTTCCTCACCTCCATCCTTATTTGAATTCATAATTTTCAAGGAATTGTTAAGGACTTTAGCCAACTACATTCCTTCATCACCTCCACCTTCACCTTCACCTTCGCCTTTAGATATTGAGGTTTTCCTGAAGAACACAAGCTTATACTGAGAGGGGGGGTGAACAGTATAAGACCTCTTTTTACTTTCTCTATTTAACTTCAACTTCGCAAAGCAATGAACCAATAGCAATATCAAAGCAATGCATAAAGCAACACACAATGAGACACCAATTTTAACGTGGTTCACCCAACATGGGCTACATCCACAAAACTTTTCTCTAAAAAGCTTTCTCAAAGTTCTTTGGGAATCCTTCCCAATTACAATGTTTATGAGCCTCAGCCCAAAGGAGAAACCTTCCCCTACTCAAGTATTTATGAGCCTCTGCCCAAAGGAGAATCCTTCCCCTCCTCACGAATTTATGAGCCTCCTGCCCAAAGGAGAATCCTTCCCCTCCTCACGAATTTATGAGCCTCCTACCCAAAGGAGAATCCTTCCCCTCATGAATTTATGAGCCTCCTCCCAAAGGAGAATCCTTCCCCTCAGCTCTGGAAATGATACTTCAGAAGATCACCTGCCTCTTATTCCGCTAGCACGTGGAACTCCTTTCCACAGAAGACCTCCTGTCCTCAATGCTCAGCCTCAAGAGACCTCTGTCCTCACTGATCACCTCCACAACAACTCATCAACTTGTACTAAACACAGTCAGTCGGTCCAGCACAAGTCTTCCTCACTCTGTCAGATCTGTCCCAAGCTCAACTCATAAAGCTTGAACAAATCAATCTCTACTGCACACAAGCCTTCTCAAAGACTTGTCAAAACTATCCTCAGGTTCTTCTCAAAGAACCACTTCAACTCTGTCCTCAAGTCCTCTGCTAGGACCTGTCCAAATCAGCTCACAAGTCCTCCCTAGAACTTGTCCAAATCAGCTCACAAGTCCTCACTAGAACCTGTCCAAATCAGCTCACAAGTCCTCACTAGAACCTGTCCAAATCAGCTCACAAGTCCTCACTAGAACCTGTCCAAATCAGCTCACAAGTCTTCACTAGAACCTTTGTCCAAATCAGCTCACAAGTTCATCAAGAAAAACTTGCTTAGCATGAACCCACAAAGAGAATTGTTAGAGACCCAATGTGATTCATCAACCTCATAGAAGCATAAAGAGAATTGTTAGAGACTCAATATGTTCTATACTTAACTCCCAATCTCAATCTCAACTCAATCTCAATCTCAAAAGAATAAGATAGATGTAGTATGCTTTTCTCAAGAACATGAAACACAACCCAACAATTGCCAACCATGCAATATCTCATATAACAATGATACTCATGTTCTTTCCACAACCAATATCTTTTCTCAACCAATTAGGGCTTTAACAACAATGCTTATAGACAAGGTTTAACCAACATCATTCAACTCAACATTAACCTTGAAGCATTCAACCAATCACTACATGAAAAGGAAACTAGTAGACATCCTTTTCCCTCCAAAGATATTTGAACAAAATAGCCACCAACATAAATCACCAATGCAAAGAATAACTTGCTCAAATCAATCTCAATGGAGTAAGCCCAAATCATGTATCAAGTAAAGCATTAACTTGATCAAAACAACCTCTATGGAAGCAACTCAACCATCAATCTCAAAACAGCCAACTAAGGGTTTCACCAACTCAATGCAAGTAGCAAGACTTACTAACATAAACCCTAGTGCAAAAATGCTTCCTCTTCCTCAACCAGAATTATGCATTCACCCAAAAAACTCATCAATGATTTTAATGCATAAACAATCTTCAATATCCAGAAAATGGGATTTACACCAACAAGAATACCTAGTAGACAACCTTTTCACTCCAAACTCAATTTCAGAAAATACACCATCAACAATATACATGGAAGAAGTTGCCCATACCTTTGTTTGAGGAAGAAGAGAATAGTTCTTCAACTTGTTACCAACACCACCCTCAACTTTGCCACCAAGTTAGGGTTAGATCATAAAAGTAACCACAAAAATATTTATTCCATAAAACACCTTATGACTCCAATCCTTAGAAGTCAACTACCAAAAATATAAAGCATACAAACAATATATCCTTTTACACCTTATTTCTCCAAATTAATTAAACCATGCTCAAGGAATAATAGCTTCTAAGCAAATCTCACTCAACAATCAAGCCAAAAATCTCAACCACACACTATCAACCTTATATCTCCAAAGAAGCATTTAACCTCAAAAATAATTTTAAATAAATCTGCCCAACCACTTCTTCTTTAACAAAATGCAGATTTTATTTAAAAAACCTTACCAAAAAAATGCTTTCGAAAATCGCGGGTCAACAGTGCCTCCAAAAAAATCGGAGCGCAAAAACTCTTCTCACACTCCACGGCGGGAGTCGAACGCTTGACCTCCCTTCAAGCGCCTTCGCAGAACAGTCGTTGCCACTAGGCCAACGATGCTAGCTTGAAGGCTAGCAAGAGTCTCCTTCTCCTTAACCCTTTGGCGGTGGATAAACGTGGCAAAAAAATGATAGCCGTAGCTTTTACTTCCCAACCTTTGCGCAATTCGAATTTCTTTCACACCATTGCTTTGGACTATAGGTTATGGCTTATATAGCCAAACTTCCATGCTATGCACGACGTCGGCGGGAGGATAATTCAAACTTTTCGAATTAATATTATTTTGGCGCCTTCGAAACAACTTTAGGGTTTATGAAACCCTTTTGATTATTTAAAAAATAATCAAAGGTCTTTTAGACCTTAGACCTTAGGTGGAGAACCCATTAAATTATTAAAATAATTTAATCACTAAATCAAATAAATAATTAATTAAAAAACCTTAAAAAGGTTTTATTAATTAAGTTATTTAATTAATAAGTGTCTCCAACCTTTGCATTAAGGTGAGAGTGGTTTTGAGAAAAACCCTTAATGCATCCACCTGGTTTTAATAAAAACCCTTAAACCTGCCATGGTTTTGATAAAAACCTTTTCATCCGCCACATGGAATCTCTCCGAAATCTTCTAGAAAATATTCTTTGGAATCTTCAACCTTTGAAGCCAATAAATCCTCTTGACATTAATGCCAGTTCCTTTTGACATCAATGACAACTCATAGACAAGAAGCTAGGATCTCAAACCCAAAATTGCCAACAATCTCCCCCTTTGTCATTGATGGCAAACCATGCTTCTCAACAACACTGAAACTCAAAACTTGTTGTATAGAAATCAGCTCCCCATGACTTGAGGCTCTCCCCCTTACTCATATCTCTCCCCCTTTGTCATCAATGGCAAAGGGTCACCTTTGGGGCTTGGGACTAAGAATGAGCCTCTTAGCTTAGTCCCTCCCCCACCTCCTGTTGAGGTGATTAATTTCGGGGTGGGAGTAAAACTCCCATTAGGCACTGATCTTCATCAGTGTCTATAGTTGCCTTACCATGTCTTCTCTTGTTCTCCTTGTCCATATTCCTATTCCTGTTCATGTCATTGTTGTTGTTCTTGTTATCATTCCTGTTCTTATCCATGTCTTGATTCTTGTGCCTGTTCATACCCATGTTCCTGTTCCTGTACCTTGGAATTTCAGCTCTACATTGTCTAGCTATGTGACCTTCATTGTTGCACTTATAACAACTAACAATGTTATTTCTTTGAGGCATACCTGATCTTTGACTCCATCTGTTATGACCAACCCTGTTCCTGTTATTAGCCTTGCAATAAACAGCCTTGTGCCCAAACTGTTTACAAGAGTAGCAATACCCTTGAAAGAAATTACCACCTCTGAATCTGTCATTTACCTTCCTCACTTGAGTCATGCAATGTGAAGCCATGTGACCAAACTTGTGACAAGCAAAACATCTGCCATTAAACTTTCCTTGATTTGACCTCTTAGGTCCTGTAAACTTTCTCCCCTTTTTTTGATTCCTGTTTTTTGATTCTGTGCATCTATCACTCAAGGACTCTTTTTCTGAAGTACTTTCCTCATCAGAACTCTCTTCCTTTCGAAATCTCTTACTAGATTCCCCAACCTGTTCCATGTGTTTCTTACCAAAACCAAGACCTATTTTATCTGTTGTCCTTCTTTGATCTTTGATGATTGAATTTACCTTTTTGGTGCTATCTTCAAACTTGTAAAGCTTCTCCTTGTACTCTTTAGTTTCCTCTTTCAAGGAAGCCACTTTCTATTCCAACTCTCTACACTCAAGAACCTTAGACTCTAACTTATCCTTAAGTTTCTGTGTCTTAGCTATAGAGAAGTCAAGACTTTCTATAAGCTCATCTCTCTCAATACAACATTCATCCAATTTATCATTGAGTCTAGCATTCTTCTTTCTTTCCTTTTTCAAAGCACTAAGAGCACTAACAAGTTCAGCTTCAAGATCTACTTCACCATCCTCTATAACTTCCTCTATTTGTTTGCCTTTTGAAACATCAATGACTTTTTCAGATTTCTTATCACTAGAGGTGCTACCCTTTTCTAAAGCCATACAAAGATCTTCCTTACAATTTTTCGAAGCATCCTCATACATAGTATAACTAGAAATCAATCCATCATTTGTGCAATCATCCTCAAGATGTCCAAAATTTCCACATCTAAAACATTTCATAAGGACAAATCTATGTTTCTTTTCTTCTTCTTTTTCTGTTAGGAACAACATCTCATTTCCAACATCACTTGAAGAACTTTCACTATCACTACTAGAACACTTACTTGCCTTGTCTAGGTAGAAACTTTTCTTGTGTTTGTGAGAGTACCTCTTTCCTTGATTGCTTTGCTCATATTTATTCTTCCTTTGATGCCTGTGCCTTTCAGAATCCTTGCTCTTATAATCCTGTTTATCTTCATCACTTTCATCCTTGGCGGCAGTACAGTTAGTAGCATAATGACCAAACTTTCCACAATTGAAACACTTGACATATTTCATACCTTTGTGCTTTCTTGAGAACTTGCCCTTCTTGCTGTAATATGCCTCTTCATCACTAGAAGACTCATCACTATCTTGAAGCTCTTTACCCTTGGATTTCTTGGTAGCCTTGAAAGTTGCCTCCTTCTTAACATCAACCTTCACTTGAGTTCTCAACTCAAATGCTGCAAGTATACTATGAAGCTCATCCTTTTTCAACTTATCCAAATCCTTAGCTTCCTCAATAGCAGAAATATTTTCACTAAATCTATTTGGAAGAGACCTCAAAATCTTATCACAAATATCATTTTCAGCAAGCTCAAGACCTAGTTCCTTCATAGAGTTAACAATCTCATCCATACGAAGCATATAGTCACTAATATTTTCTTCATCATTCATCTTGAGTTGTTCAAACATACCTTTGAAGTGTCTCAACTTGGCCTTTCGGACATTTGCATCACCTGTATGAACCACCTTCAACTTGTTTCCACATTTCACTAGTTGTCTTGTAGTGAATCACCTTGGTAAGATCTGCCTTCCGTAAACCCTTCAGGATTGCATTCATTGCCTTTGAATTGCTATGATGTAGGAGCCTCTCTTCCTTAGTAGAAGGACCATGCTCAAGAATGGTATACTCATCCTCAATCACTTCCCAAACTTCATTTCCAAGAGCCATAAGATGAACCTTCATCCTAGCACTCCAAAGCCCAAAATCTGCCCCATCAAGAATAGGTGTTGCATTACCACTTGTAGATTCCATTGTGTTCTTTACAATCTTTTCCTTCAAGTTGTTAAACTTTTTGAAGGAACCCGCTCTGATACCAATTGAAGAACACAAGCTTATACTGAGAGGGGGGTGAACAGTATAAGACCTCTTTTTACTTTCTCTATTTAACTTCAACTTCACAAAGCAATGAACCAATAGCAATATCAAAGCAATGCATAAAGCAACACACAATGAGACACCAATTTTAACGTGGTTCACCCAACATGGGCTACATCCACAAAACTTTTCTCTAAAAAGCTTTCTCAAAGTTCTTTGGGAATCCTTCCCAATTACAATGTTTATGAGCCTCAGCCCAAAGGAGAAACCTTCCCCTACTCAAGTATTTATGAGCCTCTGCCCAAAGGAGAATCCTTCCCCTCCTCACAAATTTATGAGCCTCCTACCCAAAGGAGAATCCTTCCCCTCCTCAATATATGAGCCTCCCCAAAGGAGAATCCTTCCCCTCCTCACAAATTTATGAGCCTCCTACCCAAAGGAGAATCCTTCCCCTCAGCTCTAGAAATGATACTTCAGAAGATCACCTACCTCTTATTCCGCTAGCATGTGGAACTCCTTTCCACAGAAGACCTCCTATCCTCAATGCTCAGCCTCAAGAGACCTCTGTCCTCACTGATCACCTCCACAACAACTCATCAACCTATACTAAACACAGTCAGTCGGTCCAGCACAAGTCTTCCTCACTCTGTCAGATCTGTCCCAAGCTCAACTCATAAAGCTTGAACAAATCAATCTCTGCTGCACACAAGCCTTCTCAAAGACTTGTCAAAACTATCCTCAGGTTCTTCTCAAAGAACCACTTCAACTCTGTCCTCAAGTCCTCTGCTAGGACCTGTCCAAATCAGCTCACAAGTCCTCCCTAGAACTTGTCCAAATCAGCTCACAAGTCCTCACTAGAACCTGTCCAAATCAGCTCACAAGTCCTCACTAGAACCTATCCAAATCAGCTCACAAGTCCTCACTAGAACTTGTCCAAATCAGCTCACAAGTCTTCACTAGAACCTGTCCAAATCAGCTCACAAGTTCATCAAGAAAAACTTGCTTAGCATGAACCCACAAAGAGAATTGTTAGAGACCCAATGTGATTCATCAACCTCATAGAAGCATAAAGAGAATTGTTAGAGACTCAATATGTTCTATACTTAACTCCCAATCTCAATCTCAACTCAATCTCAATCTCAAAAGAATAAGATAGATGTAGTATGCTTTTCTCAAGAACATGAAACACAACCCAACAATTGCCAACCATGCAATATCTCATATAACAATGATACTCATGTTCTTTCCACAACCAATATCTTTTCTCAACCAATTAGGGCTTTAACAACAATGCTTATAGACAAGGTTTAACCAACATCATTCAACTCAACATTAACCTTGAAGCATTCAACCAATCACTACATGAAAAGGAAACTAGTAGACATCCTTTTCCCTCCAAAGATATTTGAACAAAACAGCCACCAACATAAATCACCAATGCAAAGAATAACTTGCTCAAATCAATCTCAATGGAGTAAGCCCAAATCATGTATCAAGTAAAGCATTAACTTGATCAAAACAACCTCTATGGAAGCAACTCAACCATCAATCTCAAAACAGCCAACTAAGGGTTTCACCAACTCAATGCAAGTAGCAAGACTTACTAACATAAACCCTAGTGCAAAAATGCTTCCTCTTCCTCAACCAGAATTATGCATTCACCCAAAAAACTCATCAATGATTTTAATGCATAAACAATCTTCAATATCCAGAAAATGGGATTTACACCAACAAGAATACCTAGTAGACAACCTTTTCACTCCAAACTCAATTTCAGAAAATACACCATCAACAATATACATGGAAGAAGTTGCCCATACCTTTGTTTGAGGAAGAAGAGAATAGTTCTTCAACTTGTTACCAACACCACCCTCAACTTTGCCACCAAGTTAGGGTTAGATCATAAAAGTAACCACAAAAATATTTATTCCATAAAACACCTTATGACTCCAATCCTTAGAAGTCAACTACCAAAAATATAAAGCATACAAACAATATATCCTTTTACACCTTATTTCTCCAAATTAATTAAACCATGCTCAAGGAATAATAGCTTCTAAGCAAATCTCACTCAACAATCAAGCCAAAAATCTCAACCACACACTATCAACCTTATATCTCCAAAGAAGCATTTAACCTCAAAAATAATTTTAAATAAATCTGCCCAACCACTTCTTCTTTAACAAAATGCAGATTTTATTTAAAAAACCTTACCAAAAAAATGCTTTCGAAAATCGCGGGTCAACAGTGCCTCCAAAAAAATCGGAGCGCAAAAACTCTTCTCACACTCCACGGCGGGAGTCGAACGCTTGACCTCCCTTCAAGCGCCTTCGCAGAACAGTCGTTGCCACTAGGCCAACGATGCTAGCTTGAAGGCTAGCAAGAGTCTCCTTCTCCTTAACCCTTTGGCGGCGGATAAACGTGGCAAAAAAATGATAGCCGTAGCTTTTACTTCCCAACCTTTGCGCAATTCGAATTTCTTTAACACCATTGCTTTGGACTATAGGTTATGGCTTATATAGCCAAACTTCCATGCTATGCACGACGTCGACGGGAGGATAATTCAAACTTTTCGAATTAATATTATTTTGGCGCCTTCGAAACAACTTTAGGGTTTATGAAACCCTTTTGATTATTTAAAAAATAATCAAAGGTCTTTTAGACCTTAGACCTTAGGTGGAGAACCCATTAAATTATTAAAATAATTTAATCACTAAATCAAATAAATAATTAATTAAAAAACCTTAAAAAGGTTTTATTAATTAAGTTATTTAATTAATAAGTGTCTCCGGCCTTTGCATTAAGCTGAGAGTGGTTTTGAGAAAAACCCTTAATGCATCCACCTGGTTTTAATAAAAACCCTTAAACCTGCCATGGTTTTGATAAAAACCTTTTCATCTGCCACATGGAATCTCTCCGAAATCTTCTAGAAAATATTCTTTGGAATCTTCAACCTTTGAAGCCAATAAATCCTCTTGACATTAATGCCAGTTCCTTTTGACATCAATGACAACTCATAGACAAGAAGCTAGGATCTCAAACCCAAAATTGCCAACATTTCCAAGTAAAAATATAAGAGATTGAGTTAGAAGAGTTTGATAACATCACATACGACATTCATCTGATCCCAATACCCCATCAACTTGAGGAAGGTTCTCATATGTCCATTGAAGATACCATCTATGTGAACCTTAGTTCAGACATAGAAAATTCTCAAATTATTAAAATTGAAAAAAATTTATCTGTCAATGAACAAGAGCAATTAATTACTCTCCTCAAGAATAATAAGGGACTTTTTGCATGGTCCTACAAAGATATGTCTGGTCTTGACCCTAATTTGGTTGTTCACAATCTCACCTTGCACTCTGATTCTAAGCTGATCAAACAACAATTGAGAAAGATGGATCCTACCATTATCCTCATGGTTAAAGAAGAGCTTCAAAAGCTATTAGATGTGGGTTTCATTATCACCATTGATTATCCTGAGTGGATTTCAAACATGGTACCCATTTGTAAGTCTAATGGGGCATTACACATTTGTAGTGACTTTCAAGACCTTAACAAAGCATGTCTGAATGATGACTTTCCTCTACCAAACATCGATACTTTTGTTGACACCTACACTAGCCATGAAATTATTTTCTTAATGGATGGCTTTCTAGGATACAACCAAATTTGAATCAATCTTGAAGATCAACACAAAATAGTATTCACTACACCTTGGGGAAATTTTTGTTACAAGGTGTTGCCCTTTGGCCTCAAAAACGTAGGTGCCACTTATCAACGTGCCATGGCATACATGTTCTATGATTAAATGCATAAGATCATTTAATATTATTTGGATGATCTCTTGGCAAAATCTAAAACTTGATAAGAGCACATTGGTGTCTTGAAAAAAGTCTTTGATCGACTTCTAGAGCATAATGTAAGGTTGAACCCCAAAAAGTATGTCTTTGGTGTTACCTCATGCAAACTAATAGGATTCATTGTCTCCAAAAGAAGCATAGAGGTGGACCCAAATAAAGTCAAGGCCATCATGGATATGCCTCCCCAAACAAACTTGAAGAAATTACGTAGTTTACAAGGAAATATCCAATCAATCCATCATTTCATTGCATAAATTTTTGATAAATGCAGGCCATTCAATCACCTACTACAAAAGGAGGTGATATTTTCATGGACATATGAGTTCCAAAAATATTTTTATGACATAAAACAATACTTGGCTTCTCCACCAGTCTTAACTCCTCATTCGAGGATCCCCTTTCATCTTTATGTTTTAACAATAAACTTTGCATTAGGGACAATGATTGCACAAAAGAATGAAAACAATCAAGAGAAAGTTGTCTATTACATTAGGATTTCCATTCTAGAGGGAGTTGAAGAGCCCGAGCCACTTAACATCATCTAATTGAGAGAATTCTATGTTTAATGTGATTTATATACATGTATATATACATGGCTAATACACAAAAACCACATTGTATTTCACACATTGCATTTCTCACATTACATTTTACACATTGCATTCACACATTGTATTTCACACATTGCATTGCACATATTACATTTCACAAATTGTATTTCATATGTTGCATTCACAACTACCTTCACCCATTCCATTTCATATTAGGAGGTTATTTATTCAATTTAGACAATCATTGATCCAATAAAGTAATGTTGCCTTAATCAAGGGCACCCTCAAAACCATCATCCATTTCATTGCACCATTCCATAAAGTCAAATTGTCATTTGCAAACCACATTTCCATAATCCCTAGGTGTTTTCGGTCACTTAGCCACTCCTAGTGTTTCCAACAACCTCCAATACATGTCAAGTTTTATCTAGGACCAAGACACATTTTCACTAAGAAAATTTTGAGTTATAGGAATTTACTCTAACATTCTTGAACCAAACACAATCACACATATTAAAAAAATCTTGTGTCAAAGAGGGATAATTGGGTTGAACCTCGAAGTGAAAATGGTATTCCTTGCTTGTCCCATTACGCACATATTCCAAAAATATAAAATAGTGGTTTTCACCACAATCACATTCATTTACAAACAAAATATAGAGTAGTAAGGATAGGGTTACATTATTGTCACACTTTGATTAAGAATTTGATTCCCCAAAGCTCTAAATATTTCACATATCACACACTACAAATCCTCAAGTTGTAAGGATAGAACTACATTTCCAGTTAGATGGTTAGGTAGTCTGAATCCCTTAAACTTAGAGATCAGATTCTTGGACTATAGAGCTAATATCCACTAGGGCTATAGAATCTTAATTAGCAATGGAGTATGCTCATGCATGGTGACACATCTATTTTTTAGAGACCTATGACTCCACATACGAATTAAATAGCTTCTTGGTGTCATCCATGGTAGGTTTCATATCAATTTACTCAAGATGGATTAATGAACTCACTTGCACACACATTGGTTCTTGATTACCTCGAGTCATTACCATACTCATGATTTGGTAAATAAATTCACTACACACACATTTGGTCCTAGAGAAATTAGGCAGTATTTAGTGAGTTTGTTTGATATCAGTAGTGTTGCGGGCCAAACAAGGTTAAATTTTTCCTATTTTTGTCACATGCCCATGCATTTAATTATCAACCCAGGGAGCTTCGTAAACTTGTGAAGGGTCTGAATAAGATTGCTTACAATACCACTTGAGATGAATCCGCTAATCCTACTATTGGGGGGTGTTTTCAAAATGGTTGTCAATCATTCATGCACTCCTCAATAATTTACGTAAGAAGAAAATAATTAAATCTATGGAAATGAAACATTCACACATTCTTGAAAATGAATCTACTGCAAATACTAGGAATAGTAATGAGGTAAAAGACCTTTCAAAAGCAATAGACTATTCTAGAAAGCAAGAGAAAAGTGGGGAAGAAATACTGGCTTGGAGTGGGCCCAAGCTCCAGTAGCTTCCTCCCAACTAAATACACGCTTAAAACTCTTAGAACTATAATATATTTATCAAAGTGTTACAATATTTATCTATCTCTGTATCTCTATATGAATCTATATCAATCTATATCTCCCAGAACATTCTGTGCGTGTTTATATAACACACCCGCAGAACTTCTGTTACAAAGAGGTTACAATAGTCGATTCATCCCAGACTAAATTAAGACAATCTGGTGAATGCAATCAATGTCTCCTTAAAACTAGCATTTGGTTCTAATGGCGGTGTGTTCGCTGATTGGTTTGTGCTTCACCTAGCATTGGTAAGACGTTTTTATATGTTGGTGTGATCTCCAATTTAGCTCTACATGATGTAGAGTTGGAACTGCACCAGCCGCTACTGTCCACGTCATATAAATCTGGTCAACGGGCGAAGAACAGAGGTGCCTTCCTTATGAGGAAGGTGCCTAAGTATATTGGACACCTTCCCTATATGGAAGGTATCTTATTGCCGTGGCGTCTTCCTGAAAGAGGAAGGCGCTTACCTTCTATTGGTGCCTTCCTATGGGGGGAAGGCGCTTGCCTTCTAGTGGTGCCTTCCTTATGGGAGGAAGGCACTCGCCTTTTGTGAGGAAGGCACTCGCATTCTATGAGGAATGCGCTCACCTTCTATGAGGAAGGCGCACCTTCTAGTGGAGCCTTCCTTATGGGAGGAAGGCACTTTGCCTGTCATGGCGCCTTCCCGTTGGTGCCTTCCTTATGAGAGGAAGGCGCTTCCTTCCTTTTGGCACCTTCCTAGAGGAGGAAGGTGCTTCTCTTTCCTTGGCACCTTCCTGGAAGAGGAAGGCGCCTACGTTCTCTTGGTGCCTTCCTGGAAGAGGAAGGCGCCTATGTTATTTGCATTGACCCCCAAAGAAAAAAAGTTCCAGGTCCATCAAAAGACCTCAACTGATCCAAATCTAACTAAACCAACTGCAATTCCACAAAAAACATTAAAAACACATAAATTAGATAACACGCATAATTTCATCAAATATCTATATAATCATTTATAAAAGTATGCAATCCTTATTATACAACCACATAATGATCAAGAAAATGTGTACAAAATATGAGCATTTTTGGTGCTCATCATCCCCCCATGCCTTACATATGCCACGCCCTTGTGGCATCAAAACTGCTGATAGCCTGGTTGATCCATCATCATTGCCATTTCTTGGAGGGTTCGGCTGCCCCTACGGCTCGAGTCTATCTCTTCTACGCACTGGCATCTGAAGGTGTGGCTCACATTTTCCTACATAGAACTGAGGGTGCGACTATCGATTGTCCCTTTCTCATTCTGGCCGCTATTGACGGTGATCTATCCAGCGTCGTCTTTGCTGACTGGAATGCAGCTTCGACAGCTTGCCAAAGGTCAGTGTCTGGAGGTCTGACCACTGCTATAGGGATATCTAAATTATCCCCCCTGGAAGGTACTACTTGGGCCTTGTATAATCTGGCCGCTTCAAGAGTAAGCCCTGCGTTCTCCTTTGTAATGGCCATGGCCTCCAATTAGGGGCCATATACCCCCTATCATTCCAAATACCTCCTCATCATGGAGGGCCATCCCTGGGATGAATCGTAAATATCCCAGAACTGGCCATCCTCTATCGGGTTAACGTAGATGCCAGAGTCTCCTCTCATCCTCGAGGCTGCCTTCCTGGCCTCTTTGGCTGCTTTCATCTCCTTGAGCAGCCATTTGAACTATTTTTGCCTTTCGATGAATGGCTGCATATCCCACTCATCCTCTTCTGGCTCGACGAAGGTCACCTTTGCATTATTTCGAGCAGTCTTGGGCCTTTTTCCTTTGGCCTCTATGAAAAATACGTTGGCTCGAACAGGGGTCTTCTCTTTCTCCCTGGCGGGTGTCTTCTCGCTCTGAGGGGCCTACTCTAGAGCGTTCTCTTCATTCTGTGCTGCTATTTTTGGGGGTGATCCTTTGTTCTCCTGTTTGTCCAGTGTCGACCCCTCAGGCTCTTCTCCTTCCTCATATCTAGGGATTTCTTCCTTATATTTTGGTCCTGTTTGCTGCTGGAGGCCCTCGTCCTAATATATATAACTTAGGATGATGACAGGGGGTATTGTGGGACTTCTCTCCCCTTCACTCTCAAAAACAAAGGAATTCTCCCTTGCCTCTGGGCTGCTCTGTCGGGCATCCGATCGAATTTCCCCTGAAGAAAATACTCATTTGGCAAATGTAGAAGAATTTGTTAGGACTTCTTTCGCCCAATCAGTTTGAGTGTACACATCCCTTATTTCCATTCCCCTATCCTGAAGCAGTTGGTTTTCCTCTCGCAACTGTTGGACCAGCTGCTCGAGCTGGGCAATCTGTCTATCTTGTTCCTTCAACTCCCCTGCATGCCTATTCTGGCAATCCTTCAAAATTTACTGGGTCATCCAACAATTGGTTTGCCATTCAAGCACCTCCTCCAAGGCCACAACAACCTGGTCATTATTCCTAAAAGTCCCTGCATCTTGTGGGCTTTGGTTCATTAATTCCCAAAGGGTTTGGGCTACAATGTCTACTTTTGGGTCACTCTGTTCTTCCTCTGTCGAGAGGAGTCATCGCAAACATTTCCTCTTGGGGACTAATTCTATCGAGTGAAACTCGTCCTCACTGCTAACAAGTGGTGCTCCTTCCTCCTCATGCTCAGGCACTAGGGAATTCCCTCTTCCCTCCATGCTCTTAGGTACTAGTGACTGCCCTCCTTCCTCTGTGTTTTTGGGCACTGGTGATTGCTCTCTTTCCTCTATGAAATAGGGCAATGCAAATTTTCTGATGCTCACTATTTCCTCTATAGGGCATCCCTCTTATTGCCCTACTTTAGCAATAGTATCGTGTTGCCTTTCTTGGCTGCCATATCCATCTGCGTCGGGGTTCTACCTCTGTGCTTCTACATGGTGGGCTAGTGCCGATATCATCCCATGGTGGGCTAAGGTAGATGGTGCCCCCTTCTAGTACTGAGCCACTGCGTCCTTCAGAGCATTCACCAGGTAGAAGGGCACGTTTAACTTCCTTCCATGCACTAGGTGATTGAGAAAATGCACATGATTAGCGTGTAGATGGGTATATTTCTTGGTGCATGTGAAGAATCAAGCAACCAGCTCGAATATCTTCTGTAGATTCATGGGGAGGCTATTTTTGGGCAACTCCTCCTTGTCTATATGCACATTCTCTCCTGGCAACAGCACCTTGGCGTACGACTTCAACAGTCTACATTTGTATACACATTCCCCTATGAGGGGCAATCCAGTCACCTATGAGATGAACTCAGGGGTGACTGGAATTTCTACTCCTTGTACTTGGGCCACATCGCCCCTCAAGGAGGCAGCAAACTCCTTGGCTGCCTCCATGTCCTGGCCCTGACTGACCAGGGTATAGTATTTGAGCCATCCCTTGGCCTCAAACTATGTTTTCACCGCTCCTCTGATTCCATCCGTATCACCTGGTTCATTCTTCTTCACTGCATGATTCTTAGACCTTCCTCCCATGGTGCCTTCCCTTACTACTGCTATTTTTTTTCTGTCCTTCCTTCCTCAGGAAGGCACCTTCTTATAGGGAAGGCACCTAACCCTAGCAGTTATGGAATGCACCATATCATTGGCACGCAGTTTCGGCTATGGGGGATATGATCTTTATGACGATGATATATTTTCTGGTACTGCATATTTTATAAATAATTATATAAAAATTTGAATTAACATGTACCTGATTCAATGTTTTAGGTGTCGTGAAGGCTGCTGTTTCGTTGATTTGTGACACGATGGAGGGGTATGGTCATCTGGTGCCACTCATTCGTGTGATGCTTCATTTTGCTTGAGGTGTTCGGGAGGCGTGAGTGCTGGTTGTACGTGGAAAGCATTCTTTGGTACCTTCCCCATGTGGAAGGCACTGATGTGGCACCTTCTCGATGTTGTTAGTGCTTTCTAAAAGGATGCATCTTCCGATGATGGAAGGTGCCTATGATTGGATGTGCCATCCAGTGGTGGAAGGCGCCTTCTTGATGATGGTACCTTCCTGCTATGGAAGGTGCTCCTAATTGGGTGCGCCTTTTCGATGTGGAAGGTGCCTTGGCCTGCATTCGCCTTCTCGAT
Organism: Wollemia nobilis; assembly: GCA_028583015.1. NCBI lineage: Eukaryota > Viridiplantae > Streptophyta > Pinopsida > Araucariales > Araucariaceae > Wollemia > Wollemia nobilis. The sequence goes on from JAQPPZ010001340.1 coordinate 4,025,993, forward strand.
GATGGAAGGCACTTCGGTCTGCATGTGCCTTCCTAATGTGGAAGGCTCCTCTGGCTGGATGCACCTTCCTGATGTGGAAGGCGCCTTGGTTTTTTTTTTTTTTTATGGTGCCTTCTAGCCATGGAAGGCGCCTATATATATTATTTTTTTTAGAACTCTTAGAACTGGGCTAGGTACCTTCTTTATAAGGAAGGCACCTTCCCTTGGTGGGACGTCTTCTTTATAAGGAAGGTGCCTTATTCTGACTGGGGTGCCTTATTTATAAGGAAGGCGCCTTCTTCTGGCTGGGCACCTTGTGGAAGGTGCCTTATTCTGGCTGGACGCCTTCTAGATGTGGAAGGTGCCTTCTTTTGGCTGGGCACCTTCTGGATGTGGAAGGCACCTTCTTTTTACTGGGCGCCTTCTTTATAAGGAAGGCACCTTATTCTGGCTAGGCGCCTTCTGGATGTGGAAGGCGCCTTCTTCTTGTTGGGCGCATTCTTTATAAGGAAGGTGCCTTATTATGGTTGGGTGCCTTCTGGATGTGGAAGGCACCTTCTTCTGGCTGGGCACCTTCTTTTCGATAATCATGTTGCGATTGACTGGGAAAAAGGGTGATCAAGCCTTCCCAGTCTTGCTTCATGCTGCCCTAGATTCTACCTACAAGCTGGTGTTGGAATTTGAGCCAAATCAAGCCTGGTTTCCTAGATACCTATTCCTCATGTTTTTAGGTCCTCCACCTTCAAAAAGAAACCCCAAAAAAAAAAGGAAAATAAAGGCAGTTAGACGCATTTCGTGCCTGTTAGGCCCTAGTTTAGGATGCCTACAACTTGCATGCGGGCGTCGTCCCCACAAAAACACACTATATATAAAAATTATACTAACTAATTTTGGGTGAGCACTTCCATGCCCACCATTTCACCTGTGAGAGTTCGGTCCAGATCTATCAATATGAAGTCTCCCCCACACCTATTCTGGATTCTACCTGTAACATTTTAGACGTATTATAGGGGCGTAGTCGGTGGCCATTGACTGTGAACATGGTGTCACTGCCGTTAATTTTCTTAACATGCACTACCCCATTTTTGATGAACTCCACCACCTCATACATCCCCATTCATCTCTACATTAATTTGCCCTTCCTATCCTAGAACCGAGAATCGTACAACAGTACCCATTCCCCTTCTTGGAAATGCTTCAGCTTAATGTGGCTGTCATGCCACCGCTTTCTTTGCTTTTGTATAATTTTTGTCCTCTGCAAAGCATCTAATCAGATTTTGTCCAGCTGATCTAGCTACTGAATCTTTTGTTTTTGAGCTTCATCCAAGCTCAAGTTCAATTCTGAAGCTATTCTCAGTGTCTTGATTTCAAATTCGATGGGCATCATCGCATTTTTCCCATAGACCAGTTGGAAAGGTGCAAACTGTGCATACTCTGACTTTGTTCTCTGGGCATGCATTCTTTGCATGCCTCCCTCTGCATTTTGGACAAAAATAAGCTAATATTGCATCATTCTCTTGATTCTTTTTCTCTAACAGCAACGTATCCATCTGCAATGCTAGAGATGAGAGCATTTCGCTGTTTAAATCCTCTAGCATGTTACCTATTTTTTTCTTTGTGACTAAAGAAGTTTCTTTCATGGTTCTGGAGGTGGCCTTGCCTCACCTTCTTGAGTATTTTTGGCATAATTGTCGGATGTCTTCCATAGCATGTTGGTAGACATCACCTCCGGAGATCATGTTAAGAGCCTCCAGTGATTCATTGGTAAGTCCTCTTAAGAAGATGATTTTGAGGGACTTATCAGATAGTCTTGCATGAGGATATCGTTGAAGATTAAAGTTGAATCTCTCTCAGTACTCCTTGAGAGACTCATATTATTTCTGTGTCATGCTCAGGACCTCCTCCCTGGAGTCTCTTGCTCTCCCAAAATCTTGGTATTGTTCTAAAAAGAACCTCTTCATCTGGTCCCAAGTGGCAATGTGTTTGTCTCCTAGGCTGATGAACCACCATAGAGCTGCATCGTCTAATGTAGATGGAAAGAGTTTTAGCTTCTGCGTATCGGATTTGTAGTCCACAGACCTGCATAAGACATCAAACTTAAATAAAAATAGTTTAGGGTCCTTAATCGGGTATCCTCTAAAGGACGAAAGGTGATTAGGGGATATGTTTTTCATTTTAGCATCTCCTACTCCTTCCTCTATCGAGAAACTAAAGCTAGATGAGACCTCATCATTATCAACCATTTTTTTAGGAAATGTGGTTTCTAATGCAGTGCTTATGGCCTTACAGTCGTTTAAGACTTTCTGATTCAAAGCTCTAAGGTTGTCTAGTGAGATCGTCCGATCTTCTATAGCCTTCCACAACAGGGATTCTTCTAAGGGAGTCCTATTAAACAAGGGATTTATGATGATTCGTTCTTCCCCACGTTGATGGGATGATGAGGCACTTTGCACAGTGTGGTTCCTCACTCCAATGGATTGCTGGTGGGTCAGGCGAGTCTAATTCAAATTTAGAATGCTCGGCTGACTCTAGTTCTGATGGATTGGTTCTTACAAATTGACCGTCCTGTCCTCTTCTTCTCGAAGAACTCATACAATGTCAGATGGAAGAACTCATATCTACTTGAGACGCTTCCTCGATAACGATGCCAAAATGTTGCGGGCCAAACAAGGTTAACTTTTTCCTATTTTTGTCACATGCCCGTGCATTTAATTATCAACCCAGGGAGCTTGGTAAACTTGCGAAGGATCTGAATAAGATTGCTTACAATACCAATTGAGATGAATCCCCTAATCCTGCTATTGTGGGGTGTTTTCAAAATGGTTTTCAATCATTCATGCACTCCTCAATAATTTACATAAGAAGAAAATAATTAAATCTATGGAAATGAAACATTCACACATTCCTAAAAATGAATCTACTACAAATACTGGGAATAGTAATGAGGTAAACGACCTTTCAAAAGCAATAGACTATTCTAGAAAGTAGGAGAAAAGTGGGGAAGAAATATTGGCTTGGAGTGGGCCCAGGCTCTAGCAGCTTCCTCCCAGCTGAACACGCGCTTAGAACTCTTAGAACTGTAATATATTTATCAAAGTGTTACAATATTTATCTATCTTTGTATCTCTATATGAATCTATATCAATCTATATCTCCCAGAACAATCTGTGCATGTTTATATAACACACCCGTAGAAATTTTGTTACAAAGAGGTTACAACAGTTGATTCATCCCAGACTAAATTAAGACAGTCTGGTGAATGCAATCGATGTCTCCTTAAAATTGGCATTTGGTTCTAATGGTGGCGTGTTCACTGATTGGTTCGTGCTTCACCTGGCATTGGTAAGATGTTTTCATATGTTGGTGTGATCTCCAATTTAGCTCTACATGACGTAGAGTTGGAACTACACTAGCCGCTGTTATCCACGTATAAATTTGGTCAACGGGCGAAGAACAAAGGTGCCTTCCTTATGAGGAAGGTGCCTAAGTATATTGGGTGCATTCCCTATACGGAAGGTATCTTATTATCGTGGCACCTTCCTGGAAGAGGAAGGTGCTTAACTTTTGTTGGTGCCTTCTTGTGGGGGGAAGGCGCTTGCCTTCTAGTGGCACCTTCCTTATGGGAGGAAGGCGCTCGCCTTCTATGAGGAAGGCACATCTTCTAGTGGCGCCTTCCTTATGGGAGGAAGGCACTTTGCCTATCGTGGCACCTTCCCATCGGCGCCTTCCCGTTGGTGCCTTCCTTATGAGAGGAAGGTGCTTCCTTCCTTTTGGTGCCTTCCTGGAGGAGGAAGACGCTTCTCTTTCCTTGGTGCCTTCCTGGAAGAGGAAGGTGCCTACATTCTCTTGGCACCTTCCTGGAAGAGGAAGGCACCTATGTTCTCTGCATTGAGCCCCAAAGAAACAAAGTGCCAGGTCCATCAAAAGACCTCGACTGATCCAAATCTAACTAAACCAACTACAATTCCACAAAACACACTAAAAACACATAAATTAGATAACACGCATAATTTCATCAAATATCTATATAATCATTTATAAAAGTATGCAATCCTTATTATACAGTCGCATTATGATCAAGAAAATGTGTACAAAATATGAGCATTTTTGGTGCTCATCAAGTAGTATGTCTAAGTCTCTGCAAATCAATTAGTTTTCCATATCAACATCTATATCTTCCATATCAACATCAATATCAGCATCCATATCATTACATAAGTCTTCCATTTCCATGCCACCATTTTGGTACCCTTGATTAAACAACAATACTATCCATGGTCAAGTAAAATCTAATCATTACATTATTATTACATCACACATATACACATGCATTCACACAAAAAAATCCACACAAAAGCATAACACAAAAGTAAAAGTTATGTATATATATAAATACGACATGTACATTGAATTTCAAAGGTTGTATACAATGGAGCACCATGGCTTATATACAAAAAGTGTATCTAAGCACTAGATAACAACTATAAGAGGACCCCTTGTGACCTTGAAGTATCCCTAGACCTAAAGCCACTATTCCTAGACTCACTATGCCTAATAGTCCCATATACAAAAGAAGGGGTCGATCTGGCATGCTGCATCAATAGATCCACTAAATATCAAATTTATCCATCTTGGGACCAAAGGTGTAATACATCATGCCTTTGGTGATGGTTCCTTTGTGCTAGCTATTCTTGGAGCCTCATGATCCTATCCTTCCTTCCACATGTAGCTACCCATGCCTCTAGCTCCACCCGTAGTCAAGTTATCTCTACACCTCAAGCCGCTATCTCTGCATCTCACTCCACCACCATCTACTCAAGTCTTATCCACTCCTCAATTCAACCTAGAGATCTCTATCAATGAACAAGAGCAATTAATTACTCTCCTCAAGACTAATAAGGGAATTTTTGCATGGTCCTACAAAGATATGTCTGGTCTTGACCCTAACTTGGTTGTTCACAATCTCACCTTGCACTCTGATTCTAAGCTGATCAAACAAAATTTGAGAAAGATGCATCCTATCATTATCCTCATGGTCAAAGAAGAGCTTCAAAAGCTATTATATGTGGGTTTCATTATCCCCATTGATTATCTTGAGTGGCTTTCAAACATGGTACCTATTCGTAAGCCTAATGAGGCATTACGCATTTGTAGTGACTTTCAAGACCTTAACAAAGCATGTCCAAATGATGACTTTCCTCTACCAAATATCGATACTCTTGTTGACACCTACACTAGCCATGAAATTCTTTCCTTAATGGATGGTTTTTTAGGATACAACCAAATTTGAATCAATCTTGAAGATCAACACAAAATAGTATTCACTACACTTTGGGGGACTTTTTGTTACAAGGTGATGCCCTTTGGCCTCAAAAAAATAGGTGCCACTTATCAACATGCCATGGAATACATGTTCTATGATTAAATGCATAAGATCATTTAATATTATTTGGATGATCTCTTGGAAAAATCTAAAACTTGATAAGAGCACATTGGTGTCTTGAAAAAAGTCTTTGATCGACTTCTAGAGCATAATGTAAGGTTGAACCCCAAAAAGTATGTCTTTGGTGTTACATCATGCAAACTAATAGGATTCATTATCTCCAAAAGAGGCATTGAGGTGGACCCAAATAAAGTCAAGGCCATCATGGATATGCCTCCCCAAACAAACTTGAAGAAATTACGTAGTTTACAAGGAAATATCCAATCAATCCATCATTTCATTGCATAAATTTTTGATAAATGCAGGCCATTCAATCACCTACTACAAAAGGAGGTGATATTTTCATGGACATATGAGTTCCAAAAATATTTTTATGACATCAAACAATACTTGGCTTCTCCACCAGTCTTAACTCCTCATTTGAGGATCCCCTTTCATCTTTATGTTTCAACAATGAACTTTGCATTAGGGAAAATGATTGCACAAAAGAATGAAAACAATCGAGAACAAGCTGTCTATTACATTAGGATTTCCATTCTAGAGGGAGTTGAAGAGCTTGAGCCACTTAACGTCATCTAATTGAGAGAATTCTATGTTTAATGTAATTTATATATATGTATATATACATGGGTAATACACAAAAACTGCATTGTATTTCACACATTGCATTTCTCACATTACATTTTACACATTGCATTCACACATTGTATTTCACACGTTGCATTGCACATATTACATTTCACAAATTGTATTTCATATGTTGCATTCACAACTACCTTCACCCATTCCATTTCATATTAGAAGGTTATTTATGCAGTTTAGACAATAAAGTAATGTTGCCTTAATCAAGGGCACCCTCAAAATCATCATCCATTTCATTGCACCATTCCATAAAGTCAAATTGTCATTTGCAAACCATATTTCCATAATACCTTGGTGATTTCGGTCACTTAGCCACTCCTAGTGTTTCTAGAAACCTCCAATACATGTCAAGTTTTATCTAGGACCAAGACACATTTTCACTAAGAAAATTTTGAGTTATAGGAATTTAATCTAACATTCTTGAACCAAACACAATCACACATATTAAAAACATCTTGTGTCAAAGAGGGATAATTGGGTTGAACCTCGAAGTGAAAATGGTATTCCTTGCTTGTCCCATTACACATATATTCCAAAAATATAAAATAGTGGTTTTCACCACAATCACATTCATTTACAAACAAAAGATAGAGTAGTAAGGATAGGGTTACATTATTGTCACACTTTGATTAAGAATTTGATTCCCCAAAGCTATAAATATTTCACACATCACACACTACAAATCCTCAAGTTGTAAGGATAGAACTACATTTCCAGTTATATGGTTAGGTAGTTCGAATCCCCAAAACTTAGAGATCATATTCTTGGACTATAGAGCTAATTTCCACTAGGGCTATAGACTCTTAACTAGCAATGGAGTATGCTCATGCATGGTGACACATCTATCTTTAAGAGACCTATGACTGCACATACGAATAAAATAGCTTCTTGGTCTCCTCCATGGTAGGTTTCATACCAATTTACTCAAGATGGATTAATGAACTCACTTGCAAACACATTGGTTCTTGGTTACCTCGAGTCATTACCATACTCATGATTTGGTAAATAAATTCACTACACACACATTTGGTCCTAGAGAAAATAGGTAGTATTTAGTGAGTTTGTTTGATATCAGTAGTATGTCTAAGTCTCTGCAAAATAATCAGTTTTCCATATCAACATCAATATCAACATCCATATCATTACATAAGTCTTCCATTTTCATGCCACCATTTTGACACCCTTGATTAAACAACAATGCTATCCATGGTCAAGTAAAATCTAATCATTATATTATTATTACATCACACATATACACATGCATTCACATAAAAACATCCACACAAAAGCATAACACAAAAGTAAAAGCTATGTATATATATAAATACGACATGTACATTGAATGTTGAAGGTTGTATACAATGGAGCACCATGGCTCATATAGAAAAAGTGTATCTAAGCACTAGCTAACACCTATAAGAGGACCCCTTGTGACCTTGAAGTATCCTTAGACATAGAGCCACTATGCCTAGACTCACTATGCCTAATAGTCCCTATACAAAAGAAGAGGGTCGATCTGGTGTGCTACATCAATAGATCCACTAAATATCAAATGTATCCATCCTAGGACCAAAGGTGTAATACATCATGCCTTTGGTGATCGTTCCTTTGTGCTAGCTCTTCTTGGATCCTCATGATCCTATCCTTGCTTCCACTTGTAGCTACCCATGCCTCTAGCTCCACCCGTAGTCAAGTTATCTCTACACCTCAAGCCGCTATCTCTGCATCTCACTCCACCACCATCTACTCAAGTCTTATCCACTCCTCACTTCGACATAGAGGTCTCTCTAGAAACTCCTCCATATCCTCATCACCATCTCCACTATCTCCAATATCTAGAGGTTTCTCTACTACATCCCTCACCCATATTCCTCGATTGTTAGATCGAATATATCTTTGATGTCTAGGATCCTCATTCGCATCCTCCACCTTATCCTTTGCCTCATCCTCATCCCAACTACCTGCATACACTATTGGAATTAGTACCCATGGTGGCTATACAGTGAACCATACATCATACTCTACAGTAGTCCCTGCATCATCCACATTAGGGATATTCATCTCCTCTCATCCTCATAGATCACCCACCATACCTCGATACAAGGTAGACATGTCTCATCCCAATGGTTCTTATATAGCACTAGTGCCTTAGGAATCCCCCATCGTAGCCCAAAATACCATAAAACTCATGAGAACTATATCAGCTCCACCTCACTCCTAGTCTCCCTACCACCCATCTTGCCTACCAAAATATTCGTAGTTACTCCTTATCACTAGTCCAAGTGGCACCCCACCATGGTCTCCACTACATCTTAGTAGGTGTTAGCCCTGTCCATAAATATCTATACTCCTATCTAGTCTATCTAGGATGACTCGACTGCAACTCCTTAGCCACTCGCCATCTCATAGCATAATGTTTCTCACCATCCCATACCTTAGTAGGCAAGCCCAGAAGCTTAGCCACACTGAAGTTCTTCCAACCCCAACACTACAACAATAAAATACACCCTAGCTCCTTTTTCTTCCACATTCTTACCTCATACAGTTGAGCTAGAAGAGTAGGTTCCCATGCATATACCTGAGTCTCATTGATCATATCATACACCAGCCTGATCATGTTCAAATGAAATTGATAACCAATATTGTTCGGTGTCACTATGTTAGCCAATAGGAACATGACCAAGGTGGGCAATACCTCCAAATTCTTCTTGGCATACATCACCAAGTACCTGATCCTTCCACCCCTTACACTCACATCCCACCATCTATTTCCAAATATATAGCTCATCACATACCCCTTATCATGTCCAAAATTTATATGTAATCCCTCCATTGATAATCGAAGGATGTGGTATACATCCTTGAGTGTCATTGTCACCTCTCTAGTAGGGATCTAAAAGGTTCCCCTATATGGATCCCATATTTCTAACAAGGCTGAAAGATACCCCTCATTTGCCCTCACCACATCAATTCGGGATATCCCAGCCATCTCTACATCCTCCAAATAATCTCAATGCTCCTTTATAAATGCCTTTCTCACCCTTGGTATGAGAGGAAAAAACCAATTTTGAGCTTCCAATATCCTCAACTACAGCACAATACATTCATAATGCAAACACATTAATGTCACATTCATTGCATAACTCAATTTTTTTTTTGCACAAGTCCAAACAAGAAGTGTCAAGGACACTTACCTCAACAACATGCACCTATTCTCTTGCTATTGTATTTGCACCCTCCATCGACATAGATTTTTCTCCACCTCACTCTTTCACTCCACCTCACTTCTTCACTCACTCACTTCTTCAGATGCAACTTCTAGAATTTTTGAATGTAAGAATAAATCAGATTTCACCTTTTAGACTATTTATAGTTTTTTTGGTGCACTAAAACACCCATGGGCATTCACAAGTGCATTAAAAAACTTACCAACATATGCAGAGAGGCAAACGCTTGTCAACCTCTATGCACGATGTGGATGCTAGCCAGTGTTTGGTGTCAAAATTCATAAAAAAGACCAAAATACTCAAAAAATATAGCTTATATCCACAAAATTACTCCACATTGCATCAATACATTTATTTCATCATCATATCATGTTTTGTGAAACAAAAAATCGATTTGCGCACTTAATTTTTTCTTACAATCAAAAGTCATAAAATTTTCTAAAATTTCATAAAATCATACAATCCAATCGTTAATGCATTTCTCAGCATCACATCTTCATTTCAATACCATTTTCATCCATCAATCATTTCATTTGCATATTTCCAAGTTCCCATACAATTTCAAGTGAACCTTGTATCTAGTGATCTATTCTATCTCCTTAGCGATTGTAGTGATTGGTTGTCCATGCAATTCGATAATATGGATAAACCACCATAAGGATGCTTGGCCATTTTCATCATCCAATATCTCTTCATTTGAAATAAAATTACATTTTATCCCTCATTTTTAGTGCGACTATGCTCATAATAATTTGCTTAAAAGCTATTATTGATGGCCTTGTCTGTGAGACTTGAAACATGGATAATACATACTACATCATTCCCTTTAACATTTAAGAATTGTGCACAATCACTAGCAGGGGCCTCCTAGAAATCACTCGACCATGGTATGATTGGTTCCTCATATTCTGCATTTTCATCACTTCACATTTCAATGATGCCAAAAGGCACTTCCTTCAACATCATGGAATCACCCCAAAATTGGGGCAACCAAATTTTATTATAATTTCCTATAGCGGGATGCATCTTACATGATCATGGCATCTACACTTGGAAAAAATCCCTTTAATTTGTTGGGTAACAACATCAATTTACATCATTCATATCATCTGCATTTACACCATTCATTCGCATTTACATCATACACTTGCACTTACACCATTCACCTAAATCATTCCACACAATTTTATCAATTAGCTCATGAGACTCATTTTTCACTCATTCTCCAATTGAGGGGGTAAGCTACACATACAAATTCTTTATCTTCAAAATAATCTTTGCATTTCAAGGAAATAAAGTTGCTTCACCATGCCAAACCAGGTGTCTTGTATTTTTGTACCACATTATATTTCATGCAACACGATACAAAAAGGGCATATGCAGACACCAAAATCTAGTCACTTGTCATCCATCTATATCCTCCAATCATAGCCATCCATTATATATATATTTATTTAATATATACATAAATATTAATATTATATATATATATATATATTTAATAAATATATGTATTTATATGAATAAATCCTAGCCATCTACCATGACTTAATCTCAAGCATCCATCCATCTCAATCCATGTCACTTGCCCAAGCTTAATCTTCATCCTTCCTCATGTTTTAATCTCGACCACCTATTTTTGTATTATCAAAACCCTAACATGTTCAAGGGAATATTATAAAATATGAGTCATTTTGATGAATCAAACCCTTAAGATCCTTAGAAATTCCATGAACATTTGACCTAGCCATTTTTCTATCATCCTCACCCTATTGTTGTCACCCTTGTTCATCCCATTTTCACCATCGCCAAACCCTCGTGAACTAGATCTAGTTTTTCCTCCCTTCCCTAAACCCCCGAATGCCACCGAGAGTTCACAGAATGCTTCTAGGTATTTTTGGAATACTAGTGGGAATTCATAACTATCACCAAACACCTTTGGGTGTTTCCCATAGTAGACTTGTAGTCCTACAACCCTCGAGCACCTTTCAGGTGTTCGCACGATTCTTGGTTACAAAAGAAGAAACAACGACTAGAATTGAAAAGGTAAAAAGTTATTTGCATTTATTCATATTTTTTCACTTTTTGTTTACAGTTCAATATCATAGCATTTAGGGTTTGTTTGCAATTTTTATCTTTCATAGGGCCTCACATAGTGGAGCCCTCATAGGTGATTTTAAACCCTTTTATGTTGTTTATTGTTTGCAGGTGCAAGAATAATCTTTCTGGAAGCTACTAGAACTAGGGTGGTCTCGTAGGGATACACAAGCTCACGTGCACTCTTGTTTGGATCAAGGATGAGCCATAAGACACCAACTATTCATTGAACTAGGGTTTCAAAACCCTATTATTTGTAATATCTATATCAAAAATCATTTGTAAAACCCCATATTGGGGCACATTCATTGTAAAACTTAGAGATCTACCCATATTAATAAAGATATTATTCATTTTGTGCATTCCATTTTGTCATTGTACTTTTTGTGCTTTATTTGTGTATTGGTGTTGTTCATTTTTTGTTTACAAAAACTAAATAAAGGGTTGAAGTAATACATTTATTTGAATTTAAGTAAATAAGGAAAAGTTATAGGAAAATAATAAGGTAAAGCTAAAAACTAACCAGTTAAAAGTTTACTTTATTACAAGGCTTTCACAAATTATTATGAAAAGAGTTTTAAATTTTAAATTAGTTTGGACATATATGTTTATTGTAAGATATATTGAATTAAGCTATATTTTTATATTTTAATATTGGAATAAATTTATCAATATTTCTTAGTGAGATTATTATTGTTAAGTTATTGATGTTATTCAAATAATGATTGATTATATCAAAGGAAAATATTTTATTTTGAAGTAACTGATTAATACCTTTAAATCCCTTTTTAAACTATCTTAATGAATGAATTTTATAATACAACTAATTTAAAATCATCAAGGAGGATGAATTATTAAATATTTTTGATGTCTCATCAAATCAGATAAGCATCCACCCAACACCGGTAATTGCAAGTCGAAATTACTGTGAGTCAATAATAATCACTTTATAGCAAACCAGCCTAGGACAAGTGGTCCTTTTTCCAAGAAAAAGTAATAATAGATGGTATGCGATGACATATCTAGGCTCTTATGTGAGTAGTACAATGAGGGATGTCATGCTCATCATTCGATTGGGGAATTGCTAGCAGAATATTTGATCTAGAAATCACTAGATACTGATCCTAGATGGTTAAACGATGAGTTGGTATGGGACAACTCCTCATGAATCAAAACATGACCTATGATACCTGGACCCAATATAGTGCATTAGTGGGCCCTAATTGACTCCATAGGATGATGGAATTTTAGTGGGCACTATGCATATTTATGCTATACCCTAGCATGGCTTAGAAATATATACTTAGATAACTAGTGATAAACCAAGGATAAAAATTTAGACCAAAGTAACCTATATCCTCCATGCTATGGAGTGGGAGATTATGCATCCACCCTTTTAGGTGATATGGTCCCTAGAAGGACAACCCCCTATCATGAACATAGACCTATAGAAAAGGAGAATAATATGTTCACAAAATGGTACCTTTTGCGAGATCTAGCCAACCTTGACCACTTGAGAGACTGTATGCAGCTGTAGCACCCTAAAATTGGCACAGTTAAACCTTAGTAAAAAGATAAAAATTCAAATTTTAACCTCAAACCGCCCGTTAACCGCCTGTTACCCGCTCCCCTTGTTTTCCGTGCCATTTTTAGGATTTGTTTTGACCGTTGGACGATATCGTCGCAGATTAGACGAAATCGTCCCAGATCTGACGAATTCGTCTGGAACAGAACGTCCAGACGATTTCGTCCCAAAACCAAATTTTCATACTTAGCTTCTGTTCCAACAGCTCCTCTAACCTGGGCAGAAAGCGTGTCTGCGCAGTTAGAGTCTCCCCCGTTGGAGATCTCCCAAATTGGGATGATCTCCAACCTCCTAACCTCTCCCTAATCCTATATAAACTGAGATTTTCTCAGTTTATCCCCTTGAATCTCTGCCTGAAACTCTGCTTAAACCCCCTGAACTTCCACGCACCTTAGAGCATCCTCACACCATCATTTGCATTTTGTATTTCATGTTTTCTTGCAGGAACTTTACTGTTTTTCAGTCGAAGCTAGCTCGGATCATCGCAAGCGATTCCAGGCGATTTCGGATGATCCTGTCGAGGAGCGCAGATGATCTCGTACGATTGGAGGCGATCCCGACTGTAGTCCATATTGGGGGCAATCAGAGTCTAGAGTTTGCATCTCTTTATTGTTTTTTGCATTTCTTTATACATTATCTTAGTTATTATATTTATGCATCTTGGAGTTCACCTCATTTAGCATAACCGCATGATAAAGTTAAAATCAATCATTAAATCTACTGCATTTCTCTTATTTGTTATTTGAATCTATTATTTAGGCATGTTTGCTATTATTTCTATCATTCTCCTTTGCTTTTGTAGTTGCATATTTGGTATTTTGTATCTATTCCTGTGATTGCAGGTTTTTGATGAATTCGTCATATTGACGATGATCTCGTCTGATCTCAGATGATCGTCTAAGATTTGAGACGATTCGATGTAATTTCAGATGATTACGTACGAGTTGAGATGATTTGGACTGCTACAAAACTTAGAATCTTCATCAGACATCCGAAATCAGGTATGTTCTGTCCCATTTAGCACATTCTCTGTGTTTAGCATTTATTCATATTTTTTGTATCCATAAAAATCAGCATTGGCATATAGAATAGTTTAGATTCATCTTGGCCAAACCTAGGAATTGAATGATTAAAGTACAAAATGAACACATCAAACCCACTATCAACCTAGGTGTGGAAACTGCCACTCAAAATTTTCCTGGTGAACCCACCATCCATCGAAAATTCACCCTTATACCCCTCCCCCGAGAGGCGGGACCTTCAAAGGGCCTCTCAGTCTGAGGTATTGTCCCATCCTTCTCGCATCCCCCTTCTAGGCATGGATCCTATAGCCTGAAGGTAAGGATGCAAAAAATTTGGAGCGATACATTTTGGTGAACCCGACGTGAATAACATAGGCATATTTCTGATTCAAAAATATAAAAAAATAAAAATATATATATGTATGTATACAAGAAAAATAAAAACAAACAAAATCATCATTTCAAGTTTGTATGTTTTAGATTCAATTCTAAATAGTAGATACTAAATATTACTTTTAGAAGTACTAAAGAAACCATGAGTTTTTACTCAAATCAATATGAGCCCATCAGTAATGTTGGAAGAATTCAGCCAAATACATTTGTTGATTATGACCAACCTCATCCCTATTCAACATCACCTCCATCACACTTTTCTCATTTTTCATCATTACCCCAACAGGACAATCCCTTTTCCAATCCTCTTCATAACGATATTATCTATTCTCCCATATATCCATATTATGTCTATCAATCCACATACAATCCTCCTCCACCCTTTCAATATTCTTCTTTCAATACAACACATCCATTTCAACAAGAAAATACTTATTCTTCCAATCCTACCATGCACTCACATCATACTTCACAATCTTCCTATCATCATTCTACCCATAACAAAGAAAAGAGAGGTAAAAAACCATTAGGTCCTTTTATGACTGAACTCCTAAGGCACTTATCAAAAACCTCTCGAAAACCTTCATCACGTACATTTACAAAGCTCAATCAACCAATGGATATAATTCTCAAGCATTTACTTGATACAAATAAGATTGAACTCCCTTCCATAAGACAACTTGATGCCACAACAGATTGGTTTAAACCTGAGCTACATTGTGAATATCATAGAGTAGATGGACATATGACACAAAATTGTAAAGATTTAAGATGTGCAATTCAAGATTTGATTGATGAGGGTCTTTTTAATATAAAGGAATTACAATCTACAACTGATTATAAATCTCCAGTAAACTATCAAACTCCTACACAACAAATACCAATAATCAATCAAGACATGGGGATCTCCCAAGAACCCCTATTCAATTATCAACAACAGGAAACCAATCAAATATTGCATGTTAATGTGTCCCATCATGATGATATTACTAATATTGTAACAAAAACTACAAATGAGCAACCTCAAGTTCAATCAACTCAATCTGATATTCAAGATATGGATTCCTCATTTGACCAACCTTCAAAACTATCTTTGGCTCTAGAGAATGATCCAAAATGGAATGTAAGCATAGAAAGCTCATCTTTAGAATCAAAATCTCAATCTGAAATCCACTTTGATAGCCAACAACAAGTGATTAATCCTCAAGCAAAGATATCCCTTTTAGAAGTATTACAAAGTTCTCATAAGGAAACTTTGTTCAAGATACCTAGCCAACAATTTGTTCCTCATGATATTTTCCCTAAGAACATAATTAATGGTGTAAGCCCTCTTGAGGTTAACCATATTTCATTCTATGATGAGGAGATTCCTTCCTCTACTCCACAAGAAGACTCCTCTCTTTACATTACAGGATCTAGTAAAGAAACACCTGTTAAAACTATCATGGTAGATAATGGCTCCTCTCTTAATTTATGCACTTATCAATTATTCCAAAAACTCAAATTAAAGGAAGAAGATCTTAATGAATCAAATGTTATTATAAAATATTTTAACAATGAAATTCAAGAAGCTCAAGGTACTATAATTCTTCCCCTTAATATTGGATCCAAGATCCTGGATACTTTGTTTTATGTAGCATATTGCCCTTCACCTTACAACCTACTTCTCAGAAGTCCTTGGATTCATACGATGAGGGTTGTCCCTTCTACTCTTCACCAATGTTTAAAGTTTGAACTTGCAAGTAAAATTGTTACCATACATGGTGACCCAACACCATTTGAAGAATATTTAACGGTTGAAACATCAAGTTCTATACATTCTCCATTGTCACAATTACCTTCTATCCATCACTTTTCTTCATCCATATATGATCATCCTTGTTTACCAAATAACACCCATGCATATCTTTCACATATGCTCCCTCCATCTTATCAAGACTTGGAAGATAGTGATAAGAATGAAGAACCTTCTTATCCTTCTGACATTTTATTTTGTAACATGATCAATTTTACACATATAAAAGTAAAATCTTTTGCTACATTATTCTACATTATAACAAAGCTTTTGTTATCACTACCTTTTATTCATCACCTTTTGTTCTTACCTTCACCACAACCAAATTATCCTTCAAAACCTCCTTTGATTTTGAAGCAACCTTAGACATGCTATACTCAAATAACCTTGTATAGTGTATATAGATCATCTTGTATATACCACCAATTTCATAAATTAAAATCAAAATATAAAAACATCAAAATCGTCAAAATCTTCAAAAACATATTTTATTTTCATACCTATCAATTCTTGAAGTATTGCAGTTATATTTTCAATTATTTTGGATAAATTAGCATTTATTTGGAATCCCGCACTTTCACATTCACATGAATAAATATCTTGATTTTATTTTGTATGATTATTAATCTCTCTTATATCAAAGTCCACAGTTGAATTAAATAAAGTTTTGAGCATAGAGAACTGATCTTGTTATTTACTTGAACCAAATATATCTTTTCACATTAAAATGATTTCATTGCAAATTCAATATGATGCTACATAGTAAAAGTGGTTTCTTGAGCGAAAAGTTTCCCCTGCTATCCTATCATGCACATGGTCTAGAATCTTTGAGAATTGACAAAAGGACAAGCTCACCCCTACCCGGAATAAAAATCCCTTGCTCTACAGCTAATCCGAGCAAGTATCCCTAGCATAGGAAGAAAAAGAAAAGTCAAAGAAAATGAGAAAAAGAAAAATATCATTTTGTACCATCGCAACAATATTTCAACATTATCTCAAGTTCCAAGCAAAATACAAAAAAACAAAAAAAAAAAAAGAAAAAAGAGAAAAAGAAAAGGCAAAAGCAAAATGCAATAAATCCCTTTCCCTACCCCTTGAAAAGAAAAGAAGGGTGAATGAGCTTGAATCCTTGGAATTCTCAATTATTCGAAAACTGTGAGGTAAGCCCCATAACAGGTGGTTTGTGCCCAACCCGCTTGGCCTTGGGTAATCCCTAGCATGGTGATATGTCTGTCACATTAGCGACCTTCTTTTGTATAGACCTATGTCGGCTTATGGATTAGCTAGCTCTTGATAACCTAACTTACACAGTAGTCTGGTACGGTTACATGCATATAAATCATGGTCAACGAACATTCATTTGGTTAATTCAAATTACTTGTATCAAATTATCTTGCTCAAAATTGGTGAATGAACAATACAATTGCACACACATTTGTATTTGAGAGATTCTCTATCATTATGATAAATCAAGATCGGCAATGAACTCACATATGCACATGAGGGTTCCTTACAAATCTACATTTGTCTTTGAGATAATTTAAAATATTTTTGCAACTCTTTTGGAATAAATTTTATTCTTATTTCAGAACATCTGTTTAGTATAAAAACAATTACATACATTGTTTTCAAAAATCCAAAATTCTTTTAAACAACCTATTACAAAATCTAGCAAATAAAGTCAAGTTTGTATATTATTATTTTCTAGTTTATCAAAAATCAAAAATCAATCATGCAATAAAACTAAAATATCAATTTCTTCTTTGGATTTCGCGATGATGGTATAAGTCTATACCTATAATTCTATGCCTAGCGCAAACCATTGTTCTAATTTTATTTTCCCATTCATTTTAAAAAACAAACATATGGCTTACATCATTATGTTACACAATTGTGCTTTAAAACGAACGAACACTTATTCTATTTCATGTCATTATGTCAACATTCAATTTTGCAACCATGGTATAATTTCTAAGGAATTGTTCAAAATTTTATCACACTTAGGAATTTATGCCTAGCAAAATCATATTTCTTTTAGTATCTCACGCATAATATTTTTATGAAAATCTGAAAACAAATCATCACCATCACAACACAAAGTCTTAAGACAGTCTCTTAAGCATTCTTTTACTTTTAGCAATATTTCTATACTGGGATTAGCTTGACGACCGAGCGAGCGGCGACTCCATGAAATGGTCTATAACAACGACAATGTCCTTTGAAATTATTGTTAGAAGTCCCTTTTATTTTTCATCAAATCACACCAAAACAACCAATTGTTTACATCAGATTATTTCATTTAAATTTTACAACATGACATAAAATTATAATATTTCTAAAACGACATAATTACATGAATCATCAATAATCAATTGCAAAATTCAACATTAAAGCATCATACAACATATACACAAGTCATATCATCAAAAAGACCATATATATATCAACAAATTATGTACATCATATCAAAACTGGACTGGTATGCCACAATCAATAGCCCGACATACTCAATCCTCTCAAAAAATATATAATAATAAATACAATCTCTATGCAGTGAGCGTCTAGCCTCGAGAAGCCCTCGAGCTCTCAGCCTCATCTCCTCTCCCGCCCTGAGGTGGAGGAGGAGGCCCCATTGGAGTCCGCCCTGTGTCGTGGGTCCTCGACATCGATCGTGATGATGTCCTCGATGACCCCATCCTAATCGGCCTCGCAATGTCGGCTAGCAGCTGTAACCTCTGGCTCTCTGGAACCATCTAGTAGTATGCTCCCTGGTAGAATGTAGTCTGAGCCATAGACCGTGCCAAATCCTTCATGCTCGCTCCTCCACCCCGAGCTCTGAGCCATGTAGCCTCATCCTGCAGTGTCTGCACCTGAGCTCGGAGGCAGGCAACCTCAGCCTAGAGAGTCATCGTCTCATTGCTCTCCCCTACCTCGACACCCTTGCCCTTATCGGGTGATGGTGGTCTCTCCCCCTGCTGAGAAGGGAGTCCCTCCTCCCTCCTCCCTATCTGTTGTGGTCTCTGTGGAGCCCGTGCCATCCTCTGGCGTCTCTCCTATGGAGACCGTCGTTTCTCTCTCCCATCGTGACCCCGTGTTGCCTCAATAGCAACCTGATGTCGCCTCCCCATCCGTTGCACAATAGCATGCATCGGACCCTATGCCCTCATCATCCGAGGAGGGTGGATGCCTATGTACCAGGCATCGTATCCGTCGGTAACCCCAACATCGTCACCATCCACTAGCTAGATGGGGGCATCATCCGTGTCCTGACTCCAGAACCGCTGCATGTCTGGAGCCCCACTAAGTGTGGTACTATCCCGGATAGTCCGGGAGTACTCGTAATCCTTGAGAGAAGGGATCCTCTGCTATAGACCGAACTATCGTAGAACCCGATCGTAGCGGTGGAGCTCTACCTCTCCCCGCTCCATCCTCAACCAATAGACTCGCCTGATGCGAGCCAGCTCCCGCCCATCCTGGGTGCTCTCACCATGGCCTCCAGGTGATCTGGTCCGGGATGAGGTCATCTAGCAACCTCCATGACATCGACAGATCTATCTGTTGCTGAT
This sequence comes from Wollemia nobilis, assembly GCA_028583015.1. Taxonomy (NCBI): domain Eukaryota; kingdom Viridiplantae; phylum Streptophyta; class Pinopsida; order Araucariales; family Araucariaceae; genus Wollemia; species Wollemia nobilis. The sequence goes on from JAQPPZ010001340.1 coordinate 4,045,742, forward strand.
CCCCTTTGTAGCCACCAGTAGAAAACCCGAGGCCTCTCCCAGTCAACCATTGTCAGTGGGAGCCCTACCGACCTTCGCACCATGATGTGCTCCTAGCACCAAACTTGTAGTAGCGATGTCAAGACCAGACATCGGCCTCCCTTGTATATGACCCTATGCAGGATCCTATACAAGCGACATAGTACAAAGCTGCCCCATGCAAACCTGTGCCCATGGTCTCTCATGTCGTAGACCACATTTGATAGGAGCCATGGTAATCTGCACCCGCTCTGGTGGCACAACAGTAAGCCACCTACCACCCCTACCAAAACTTGAGTCAGCCTAGATGCCCCAGGCATCTGCCTTAGAGACTCAATGTTCACTCTGCCCTTCTCCAGGGCGAAGCTCGATTCTTTGCTTAGCCTCATCATAGCCTGGCCTTGATTGGTCGTAGGAGTCATCAGCCATCCCTGTATGGGGATCCTCATGATCCTCCATACATCCTCTAGTGTGGGATCCATATCCCCTATCATTAACCAGAAGTAGGATGACCCCAAATACCACCTCTCTGCTAGGGCTATCAGTAGCCCCATGTCTATCGGTACTTGTGGCATCTCTGCCACATGCTGTAGCCTGACCTGTGCTAGTCAATCATGCTCTACCTGGTCGAGTGAGGCTATGTCGTCTCTTAGTCCCCCGTATTTCCATTCCTGACTCTTTAGTAATCTCCTCTGCAAAACAAACAATAAAACAACAAATTTCATTAATAAACCAATTATTAAAATCAATTAAATACATTTCAAACAAAGCCAAATTTCATAAATATGATGATATCGTCCACCATTGGATGATATCGTCCCAAATTGGATAAAATCTTCCTTTGTAGGATGAAATCATCTTTGATTTCGCAACTTGGCGATTGCCCCTTTTTGGACGGGATTGCCCCTAGTTCGTTGATTTCGCCCTTCGATGAAATCGACGATCTAGGGACGATTTCTATGAAATAGGGACGATTTCATCCCGACGTCGTCGATGGCCTAAAAATGGCCGCAATGCCCCAAACAATAAAAATTTAAAACAAAAAATTGCACAAATTAAATTCAAACCTAATTTACTAGGATTAGATCCTTACCCGTAGCCCGCACCGGACCTCTGTCGATCGGTGCGCTGTCTCGACCATTTTGCCTGCAGAGCTCTAAAACCAGTAAAAATGAATAGTAAAAATGAATTAGGGTTTTACCCTATTTTCTTAATTTTATTTAACATCAACAACATTTTTTTAATTTTTGCTTTTTCGTGCTTTTACCTCAAACATTCGATTTGGGTAAAAACACGGAGGGGGCACCATAGTCAGTAGTCGTACGATTCGACCAAGAATTATCGTCTAGAAAATTGAGTACATTTCTACTTTCTCATAAAATGGGAAGAACTCGTCTTCAATGCATTTTCTTCAGAAAATTCGCTAAAGAGGGGGCAAAATGTAGCACCCTAAAATTGGCACAGTTAAACCTTAGTACAAAGATAAAAATTCAAATTTTAACCTCAAACTGCCCGTTAACTGCCTGTTACTCACTCCCATTATTTTCTGTGCCATTTTTAGGATTTGTTTTGACCGTTGGAGGATATCGTCGCAGATTAGACCTCAAATTTTATTATGATTTCCCATAGCGAGATGCATCTTACATGATCATGGCATCTACACTTGGAAAAAATCCCTTTAATTTGTTGGGGAACGACATCAATTTACATCATTCATATCATCTGCATTTACACCATTCATTCGCATTTACATCATACACTTGCACTTACACCATTCACTTAAATCATTCCACACAATTTTATCAATTAGCTCGTGAGACTCATTTTTCACTCATTCTCCAATTGAGGGGGTAAGCTACACATACAAATTCTTTATCTTCAAAATAATATTTGCATTCCAAGGAAATAAAGCTGCTTCACCATGCCAAACTAGGTGTCTTGTATTTTTGTACCACATTATGTTTCATGCAACACGATACAAAAAGGGGCATATGTAGACACCAAAATCTAGCCACTTGTCATCCATCTATATCCTCCAATCATAGCCATCCATTATATATATATATATATATTTATTTATTTAATATATACATAAATATTAATATTATATATATATATATATATATTTATATATTTAATAAATATATGTATTTATATGAATAAATCCTAGCCATCTACCATGACTTAATCTCAACCATCCATCCATCTTAATCCATGTCACTTGCCCAAGCTTAATCTTCATCCTTCCTCATGTTTTAATCTCGACCACCTATTTTTGTGTTATCAAAACCCTAACATGTTCAAGGGAATATTATAAAATATGAGTCATTTTGATGAATCAAACCCTTAAGATCCTTAGAAATTCCATGAACATTTGCCCTAGCCATTTTTCTATCATCCTCACCCTATCGTTGTCACCCTTGTCCATCCCATTTTCACCATCGCCAAACCCTCGTGAACTAGATCTAGTTTTGCCTCCCTTCCCTGAACCCCCGAATGCCACCTAGAGTTCACAGAATGCTTCTGGGTATTTTTGGAATACTAGTGGACATTCATAACTATCACCAAACACCTTTGGGTGTTTCCCATAGTAGACTTGTAGTCCTACAACCCTTGAGCACCTTTCAGGCATTTGCACGATTCTTGGTTACAAAAGAAGAATCAGAGACTAGCATTGACAAGGTAAAAAGTTATTTGCATTTATTCATATTTTTCACTTTTTGTTTATAGTTCAATATCATAGCATTTAGGGTTTGTTTGCAATTTTTATCTTTCATAGGGCCTCACATAGTGGAGCCCTCATAGGTGCTTTTAAACCCTTTTATGTTGTTTATTGTTTGCAGGTGCAAGAATCATCTTTTTGGAAGCTACTAGAACTAGGGTGGTCTCATAGGGATACACAAGCTCACGTGCACTCTTGTTTGGATGAAGGACGAGCCATAAGACACCAACTATTCATTGAACTAGGGTTTCAAAACCCTATTATTTGTAATATCTGTATCAAAAATCATTTGTAAAGCCCCATATTGAGGCACATTCATTGTAAAACTCAGAGATCTACCCGTATTAATAAAGATATTATTCATTTTGTGCATTCCATTTTGTCATTTGTACTTTTTGTGCTTTATTTGTGTATTGGTGTTGTTCATTTTTTGTTTACAAAAACTAAAGAAAGGGTTGAAGTAATACATTTATTTGAATTTAAATAAATAAGGAAAAGTTATAGGAAAATAATAAGGTAAAGCTAAAAACTAACCAGTTAAAAGTTTACTTTATTACAAGGCTTTCACAAATTATTATGAAAAGAGTTTTAAATTTTAAATTAGTTTGGACATATATGTTTATTGTAAGATATATTGAATAAGCTATATTTTGATCTTTTAATGTTGGCATAAATTGATCAATATTTCTAAGTAGTGAGATTATTAATGTTAAGTTATTGATGCTATTCAAATAATGATTTATTCTATCAAAGGAAAATATTTTATTTGAAGTAAGGGATAAAGTGGAGTAAGAAAACCTTTATGGGAACCTTGAACTAGTAACTGATTAATACCTTTAAATCCCTTTTTAAACTATCTTAATGAATGAATTTTATAATACAGCTAATTTAAAATCATCAAGGAGGATGAATTATTAAATATTTTTGATGTCTCATCAAATCAGATAAGCATCCACCCAACACCGGTAATTGCAAGTCGAAATTACTGTGAGTCAATAATAATCACTTTATAGCAAACCAGCCTAGGACAAGTGGTCCTTTTTCCAAGAAAAAGTAATAATAGATGGTATGCGATGACATATCTAGGCTCTTATGTGAGTAGTACAATGAGGGATGTCATGCTCATCATTCAATTGGGGAATTGCTAGCAGAATATTTGATCTAGAAATCACTAGATACTGATCCTAGAAGGTTAAATGATGAGTTGGTATGGGACAACTCCTCATGAATCAAAACATGACCTATGATACCTAGACCCAATATAGTGCATTAGTGGGCCCTAATTGACTCCATAGGATGATGGAATTTTAGTGGGCACTATGCATATTTACGCTATACCCTAGCATGACTTAGAAATATATACTTAGATAACTAGTGATAAACCAAGGATAAAATTTAGACCAAAGTAACCTATATCCTCCATGCTATGGAGTGGGAGATTATGCATCCACCCTTTTAGGTGATATGGTCCCTAGAAGGACAACCCCCTATCATGAACATAGACCTATAGAAAAGGAGAATAATATGTTCACAAAATGGTACCTTTTGCGAGATCTGGCCAACCTTGACCACTCAAGAGACTGTATGAAGCTATAGCACCCTAAAATTGGCACAGTTAAACCTTAGTACAAAGATAAAAATTCAAATTTTAACCTCAAACTGCCCGTTAACCGCCTGTTACCGCTCCCCTTGTTTTTCGTGCCATTTTTAGGATTTGTTTTGACCGTTGGACGATATCATCGCAGATTAGACAAAATTGTCCCAGATCTGACGAATTCGTCTAGAACAGAACGTCCAGATGATTTCATCCCAAAACCAAATTTTCATACTTAGCTTATGTTCCAACAGCTCCTCTAACCTGGGTAGAAAGCGTGTTTGCACAGTTAGAGTCTCCCCCGTTGGAGATCTCCCAAATTGGTATGATCTCCAACCTCCTAAACTCTCCCTAATCCTATATAAACTAAGATTTTATTAGTTTATCCCCTTGAATCTCTGCCTAAAACTCTGCTTAAACCCCCTAAACTTCCACGCACCTCAGAGCATCCTCACGCCATCATTTGCATTCTATATTTTATGTTTTGTTGTAGGAACTTTAATGTTTTTCAGTTGAAGCTAGCTCGGATCGTCGCAAGCGATTCCAGGCGATTTCGAATGATCCTCTCGAGGAGCACAGACGATCTCGTACGATTGGAGGTGATCCTGACTGTAGTCCAAATTGGGGGCAATCAGAGCCCAGAGTTTACATCTCTTTATTGTTTTCTGTATTTCTTTATAAATTATCTTAGTTATTATATTTATGCATCTTGGAGTTCACCTCATTTAGCATAACCGCATAATAAAATTAAAATCAATCATTAGATTTACTGCATTTCTCTTATTTGTTATTTGAATCTATTATTAGATCGTATAATATTTGAGATGATTCGATGTAATTTCAGATGCTTATGTACGAGTTGAGATGATCTGGACTGCTACAAAACTTAGAATCTTCATTAGACATCCAGAATCAGGTATGTTCTGTCCCATTCAGCACATTCTCTGTGTTTAGCATTTATTCCTATTTTTTGTATCCATAAAAATCAGCATTGGCATATAGAATAGTTTAGATTCATCATGGCCAAACCTAGGAATTGAATGATTAAAGTACAAAATGAACACATCAAACCCACTATCAACCCAGGTGTGGAAACTGCCACTCAAAAGTTTCTTGGTGAACCCACCATTCATCGAAAATTCACCCTTATACCCCTCCCCCGAGAGGTGGGACCTTCAAAGGGCCTCTCAATCTGAGGTATTGTCACATCCTTCTCACATTCCCCTTCTGGGCATGGATCCTATAGCCTGAAGGTAAGGATGCGAAAAATTTGGAGCGATACAACAACGGTCAGTAATCTTGTAGTGAGTAACTCTATACCTATGTACTAATTAAATTTTGGGTGAATAATTGTCTTACTATGATTTAAACCTTATGTTGAGTCAAAAGTTTCTCTTTTAATTCTAGAAAGAAAGACTAGAATGGATAACCAAGTGTGTTAGATTTGGGTTTTACAAAACCAGTAGGTGTGGTTCACATGAGGCCCATATGTGTTGGCCTATTTGTATAGGGTATTATACAATATCGTGTACAAAATACATACTGAATTAGTGTGTATGACCTTGATATAGGTGTGGTGTTGGGAGCACATGGTGTTCCAAAGACCACACACACTACCAGGGCCATTGCCCAACCTAGAGTAACTAGTAGTATACAAGTAGTCCAAAGGCTTTGAGTGCATCCAAAGGATGTAGGTTGGTATCCTACCACTAGGGAGGTAGGTGATAGATGAGTTGCAAGACCACATGATCATATGGTGAATGTGATGCCTACACCCTAGTTGGAAGGAGGATGCAATAGAACTAGCAAGGGTCAAGAGGTTTAGATGGGTCTCTACAAAGAAGGGGGAGCTAGAGCTTTATCAATTTGATCTAGTCCAGTGATAATTTGATATCTTTCAGGAGATGCCAAACCTAGGAGACTACTAGTATTGATGGGTGTGGAGGGATCCATCAGGGATTGAAGGGAATCCTAATGTGGGTAGATGGTTAGGGGATCCAGTGGGCCAAAAACTAGAATGGATGATATTTTATTAGCTTGTAGAAGTCTGTGTACATTGCCTTTTAAACATATAAGAGTCGATATTTTTTTTAGGTCGCTCATCATATATATAATAGTTTTACATAACAGAAAAATTGAAAGTTGTTACAACAATATGCCCATAGGCTCATTCTAGTTAAGAGGTAGTTAGGAGAGCATGGAGTTTTCAACTAGAAATGGTTAAGATATTTTTACATTGATCCTCATTGATATTTTTAGAGGCATTGTGGTGCAGCTGTCTTTTACTCAAAAATGTCGTGTCATCATGACTTTTGGTCTTTGCTCAGCCCTTAGTCTTCAAAATGTCATGCTATCATGACTATTTACCCTTAGCTCCACCCTCATATTTAAAATATTGTACCATCATGGCTTTTGGTCTTTGTTGGGTCCTTGGTCTTCAAAGTGTCGCATTGTCACAACTTTTGGCCTTAGCTTCACAATCATCTTTAAAATATCGCACCATAACAAATTTTGGTCTTTGCTAGGCCCTTGGTATTCAAAATTTAATGCTATCATGACTTTTGGCCTTAGCTCCACATTCATATTCAAAATGTCGTGCCATAAAAACTTTTGGTCTTTGCTCTTTGGTCTTCAAAATGTTGCACTATCATGACTTTTGGTCTTAGCTCCACCTTCATCTTCAAAATGTCATGCCATCGCAAATTTTGGTCTTTGCTCGGCCCTTGGTCTTCAAAATGTCACACTGTCATGAATTGTTAACCTTAGCTCCAACTTCATCTTCAAAATGTCATTCCATCATGACTTTTGGTATTTTTTGGGACCTTGGTCTTCAAAATGTTGCGCTATTGCAACTTTTAGCCTTAGATCCACCTTCATCTTCAAAATTTCGCACCATCATGACTTTTGGTCTTAGTTGGGCCCTTGGTCTTCAAAATTTTGCATTATCATGACTTTTGGCCTTAGCTCCACCTTCATATTCAAACTTTTGTGCCATCATGACTTTTGGTCTTTGCTTGACCCTTAGTCTTCAAATGTCATGCTATCACGAATTTTGGCCTTAGCTCCATCTTCATTTTCAAAATATCACGCCATCATGACTTTTGGTCTTTTTTGGGTCATTGGTCTTTAAAATGTTGTGTTATCATGACTTTTGGCCTTAGCTCTGCCTTCATATTTAAAATGTCACACCATCATGACTTTTGGTCTTTTTTGGGCCCTTGATCTTCAAAATGTCATGCCATCGTGACTTTTTACTATACTTAGTGAAATTTTGGGAAGACTACTCTTTACTCCCCTAGATGTGGTTATTTTGACCAACATTATTGGTGCCTCCTAGGGTAATTCTTCCAGGGAAATGTTAGAATCTAGAGCCTTTATCCATTGGGGAACTGAGTAAAAAGAACAACTGAAGAAAAATAAGGGGAGAAAGAGGAATGATACCAAGCAAAAATATGCTTATTGCTCTGTGCGATAATTCTTTTGAAGTGTCTTCCTTAGTGGATTTCTCGGTTTCATTCTATCCAAGAGTTGTTGCACTAATCATCTAGATGAATTCATTATAGGTGGTGTAATATTTTCTCCAAGTCTCGTCATCTATATTTGAAGTCTCCTTGAAGGTTAGGTACAAATATTCTAACTCTTCAACCTTGTCATATGATAGGATTTTTAACTTCATGTATAATTCATGTAGGCTAGAGTTGATCTAGGTAATATCTTGAACCATACTAAATATTTGTTCCTCCTGAACTGGCTCTTCCCAACTATCAATTGTTGACTCATCTTCCACAAAAATTTTCCAAGTAGCCTTCAATTCATCTTCCGCTAGGAAATTTGAATCTTTGTCCTAGAAGCTAGGCATTCTGTAGTTTTCTGATATGCTCACATGTTTCAATATTTCCTTAGATTCTACCTTGATATATTGCATAATATTAGCACTTTTAGTTACCAGTTGGTGTCTTTTGAAGAAGTTCCTAGTGGCTAACTTAGCTTGGGACCATTTTTCATCCCATGCTCTATATCCAAATATTGCTTGTGTGTTGTCGACTAGGACTTTAATATTTGTAGCTACTGATAACCTTACTTTTAGGAGGTTGATTGATGTCTCAAATTCATCTTCTACTTAGTCTAGTGTTTCTTTAATCTTGACCAGGTATGACAGTGTGGGTCGTACCTTCATGATGATCTTTTGGATACCTCCAATCATTTCTTTCCTAACCGTCCTCACCTTTTTCTTAGATAGCCCATTGCTATTGTCAGTACTATCTAAAAGCTTCTTCTTGAGGTCCTCAACCTGCTATTTCAATAGTTGTATTTGTACTTTTACCTTATCAAATTTATCCTTATAGGGGGTTGCTTCATTGAACATCAACTACCAATTTTTTGTTTCATTTTTCAAAGCCTTCTCGATTTTTTTTTAGTGATTTAAGGCTTCTTCTAAATATTTTCTTGCTTGTTCAGCCTTGAGATACTTTTCCTTATAATATTAAGCATTTAGGTATATGGTACCCATGTGGGATTAGGTGTTTCCCCGTTCATCCTCCATTGGTATCTGAGTGATATCTTCTATAGTTATCTCAGCTTGGTAGTCTTCTAGGGTCATTTCTCCCTCGATATTTTGGATGAGTGGAATCATATTCAGGGTAGAATGTTGCATGTTTATTGGGTCTAGGGCTATCCCCTCCCTGGTGCAAGCTATATATTTGGAGCTCTGCATGTTATACATTTTCAACCATGCAAAAACATTCAAGGTTACATTTTTTAACTTTTGCAATTTGGTAATTGTGGTGTTACTATCAGAAGAAGAGGCAAGGATGGACTAGAATTTTGGGAAATTTATGGTATAAGGAGAAGGAATGGTGGTTAAGAGGCATCCACATTTCATTGTTCAGTGAGCGGGTCAGTGAAGGTAGTAGAGGATGCTTTTGGATAATTTTGGGCTAATGGTGGTGATGGTGGAGGATGGTGAGTGGAGGTTGGAGAGGCATCACCATGAACTTCAGAATGGGAGGGGGAATTCCTATGGGAGTGAGAAGAAGAATAAGTAGAGAGATTGATAGGAGACATACCTAGTCGTTTTGGTGGGTTGGTGTATCCAATTTCTAGCGTATTCTCATGAGCTTATGTATAATTTTTTTTCTATTTACCTCAATATCGAGTCACCATTATCAGTTACAAATTTTGTTGGGCCCTCTTCTTTGCTAGGAGCTTCTTCTATAAGGGTGTTTTTTTGGCAGTATTGGCCAATTCTTGGTTATCTATTTCCTGGTGCTAAAAATTTTGCTCAAATGCTTCTCCCATTTCTTCCAGTTCCCCTATCTCTTGCTGATCTCCTATTTCCTCTTGATCCCCTGCTTATTCAGAGTATCATGTCTCTTTAGAGTCTAAATTTTCTTGTTTTCTTCTCTTTCATTCATTTTCCTTCATCAATTCAGATTTCTGCTTTCTTGATTCTATTTTTTATTTCCTATGTACAAGAAGAGTATCATCATCAGACTCTATGCCTGATGTGTAATGGGAAATGAATTTTTGAAATGCCTTTTTGGGAGATTTTGTTTGCTCAGTGGCAATCTCTTTTCCTTTGCCTTTGCCAACATCTATATTTTATGTGATGGGCTTAGTAGGGATACTATTGATACCCCGAGGTCCTTTATCTATGAGAGTGTTAGACCATGTGGTGTGGTGATTTTCATACCTTTCAGATAATTCCTTGTCGATCTTTGTTCCATATCTGATATATGTTTGTATATGACATCTCATCAACTACCATGCTAATATTTTGGCATGATCCCAATATTTCCTCTTTTTCTTCATACTCTTGATAACCTTTTCATCCAGCTTGTGGTTTGGGTTCATGTTAGAGCTCCAATCTATTAGGTGCTCATAGAAATCATGCCATAGATGTAATGACTGCATCTACTCAATGTACCATTCTAATGGTTGATCTTCATCATTATTCCTGCTCTGTCTATCGATTTGCCTTTTCGATGCATAAAAATATTTAAAGGGAGCTCAATTGAGGGTGGCCTACTTTTGAGAAAATTTATCCATAGGGTCATACTTCCACTTTTGTGGTAACTCAATAAATTTCAAATTTCTTAGAGTTCGAGCAATTCACTCGTGGTCCCCTTTCTTTGACACTGATACACCCTCAAACTGGAAGGGCATGAGGCATGTACCTATTTTACCAGCCCTTGTGCCAAATCTGTGATTGACGTACTCAATTTACCTTACATATTCCAGAGTGAATAATCGCTTAGTGATGTAATATGGTAGCAAAAAGGGTTTCCTTATGAAGCCATATATTTTGATGACCACTCTTTGGGTTAAAATAAACCAATCCCCTTCTTCTACATGGATTTTATGTAGAGTATCCCACATATTTTAGGGAATTATTGGCATGGTGCCATACATAAGTTTTAATACAGGACCCAATAATTCCATATTGAAATGGTAATATGATTTCGCTTTCGAAAGGAGCGATGTCCACTCATAAAAGGGCAAGATGTTTCTGTCTTGGTCCTTCTTTGTAGTAGGGATGAAAATTAAATTATTTTTCTAAAAAAGAAGAAAAGACACACCAGGTAAGAAAAAAACCTGAAGGTATCAAAGAGGTCTCTTTGGAGCTTGAACAGACCCACATGCAGCTACTAGGTAAAGTATGTTGGCCAGTTGAAGTAGAGTGGCACTGTTTTTATGTCTATATGCGTCGCATTGTGAAATTTTGGATTTGACATACATTGCACCACTACCACTTTCCAATCGTAGACTTATGTGTCAGCTTCCAACCCTGACTAGCATGGAAAAAATCTCCTTGTTCTTGAATTTTGATAGAGGTATTGGAGATTTTGGGAAGGTTCCTTCAAAGGAGGCTTGGATAAATGTTATTACAAAAATAGTTTGATGTTTTTGGTGGGGGTATAATATTTTGTTGAATTAATGGGGTCAAAAGGGATAGGGCTCTTCACAGGATTTCTGCCATAGCTGAAGATGGCCCTAACCGCATCGACATTGAGAGTGAATACAATCCATCCCCTGGAATTCCTTACGATTATGTGCTTTACGTCATAGAATTCTGCCATATCTTTAACCAATTTAGGGCAAGGGTAGACTTGGGTGGAGATGTACCAAGAGAGAAGGGTGTGGTAGGAAAACATGCTTGGGTATGATGGCATGAAATGCTTGGTGACCCTAGGCTCCACATCCTTCTGAATCCACTTTGGATATTTCCATGTTGTTTTGGTGTCAGTGATGTGGATATCTGGGTCCATGAAACCACTCTCATTCTTTGATGACTTGCATTTCCCTTTGGTGACTGGTGGAGAAGTCATCATGGTTATCTTGAAGAGAATTACAGAAACATATTCTAGAAATAATGCAGAAATAATAACTAAGGAAATAATGACACCATTCAATGCACATATAACACACAAGATTTACCCTGGTTCACCCGATTTGGGCTAGTCCAGCAAACAAGGGTCTATCCTCCTTGATATATTATTCTTTCTCTTGTCCCTCAAATGGGGCATTACAATAATTATATAAGGAAACTCATACAACCCTAAACCACCAAGTGGTATTAGGGTACCGTGGATACAACACCGTGGGCTAAACCACCCACACCCACTAACCACCCACCAACCGTGGGAATCCCCCGGACCCCCCCTACCCGTCATCTTTTGTGCTGTAGTGCCTGTCATACAATTCTTTTTCGGCAAAGAATGAGACATATCCAACATTATCCCACTTGTTGAATACTTTGCTAGACCCATTTCATTTGAACAGAATCTAAACTTTTCAGTGCTTACAGCCTTGGTTAAAGCATCTGCAACATTTTCCTTGGTGTCTACCTTTTCCAGCAACACTTTCCTCTATTCAAGCATGTCCCTACAGAAATGGAACTTTGTATCAATGTGCTTCATTCTTGAAGTGTAAGCAGGGTTCTTTGCCAAAAATATGGCACTCTGACTGTCACAGTTTATCTTTATAGCTCCTTGAAAGAACCCAATTTCAACACATAGTCTTTGCAGCCATACAACTTCCTTACTTGCATCAGTGGTAGCCATATACTCAGCTTCAGTAGTTGAAAGAGCAACAACAGTCTGCCTCTTGCTCATCCAACTAATGGCCCCTCCAAACAAATTGAATACATAAGCACTAGTAGATCTTCTCCCTGTCCGGATCTCCGACCCAATCTGCATCAACAAACCCTTCTATATCCAATTGTCTATTTTCTTTACATGTACCCTCATAGCAGATTGTAAAATCGGAGGTGCCACGCAAATATCTAAACACCCTTTTCACAGCAGTCCAATGCTCTTTACCAGGTTTAGACATATATCTACTCAAGACTCCCACTGCATGGGCAATGTCTGCTCTAGTACAAACCATGGCATACATTAAACTACCTATGACATTTGCATAAGGAATATGTGACATTTCCTCTACCTCTTCTTCTGTTTTTGGACATTGTTCAACAAACAATTTTTCACCTAAAGAAATAGGTACCTTCACCGGTTTGCAATCCTGCATATTGAACCTTTTCAACACTGTCTCAACATACTTTTTCTGATCCAGCCATAACCTTCTGTTAGAGCGATCTCTTTTTATTTGCATACCCAATATAAAATTTGCAGGGCCATGATCCTTCATGTCAAATTGTGATGCCAACTGAGACTTTACTTCCCTGACTAGTTTCTTGCTATTTCCAATTAGTAACATGTCATCAACATAAAGAACTATAATGACAATTACATTACCAATTTTCTTTGAATACACACAGTGATCAACATTGCTACGAATAAAACCAATTCCTAAAACATAAGTATCAAATTTTTGGTACCACATTCTAGGTGATTGTTTCGGTCCATACAATGATTTCTTTAACTTACATACCGGATCCTCCTTTCCTGCAACAGTGAAACCTTCAGGCTGCCTCATATAGATTTCTTCCTCCAAATCTCCATGAAGGAATGTAGTTTTCACATCCATCTGTTCTATTTCAAGATCGAATGCAGCAGCCACAGCTAACATAAATCTAATTGATGTTAGCTTTGCAACGGGAGAAAAAACTTCACCATAATCAATTCCTTCAACCTGAGAAAAACCTTTAGCAACTAGGCGAGCTTTATATTTCTCCACTTTACCTTCAACATTCTGCTTCTTTTTAAAGATCCACTTGCAACCTATTGCTTTCCTACCACTTGGTAATTTCACTAAATCCCATGTTCTGTTATTTTTAGGGACATCATTTCCTCATCTATGGCCTCTTCCCAATGGTTTGCCTCTCCATAATTAATGACTTCTCTAACTGTTTTAGGATCTTCATCGATAATGAGATAGTACAAAAGAAGTAGGAAAAGCAGATGGACTGTACCTTTCGGGTTGCCTCCTTTCCCGTGTTGATATCCTTACCACGGGTGTATGAACCTCTTCTTCATCCTCTTCCAGATCCTCACCTGTATGCTCCTCTTCCATATCCTCATCTGTATGCTCCTCTTCCAGATCCTCTACTGTCTGATAGTTGTCCATGAGATCAAATTGGACCGTTCCAGGTTCCTCTTTTGTAACTACCTTCCTAGAATCACTGATCATCTCCCTAAACACCACATATCTACTATACACTGTACTTTTAGTTTTTGGATTCCAAAGCTTATATCCTTTAACACCATATTTATAACCAATAAAGATACATTTAACAGCCTTATTATCTAGCTTACTTCTTTTTTCTTTGGAATATGCATGTATGCATCACGACCAAAAACTCTGAGATGTGAAATAGATGGTTTCTTACCAAATAGAGCTTCAAATGGAGTTTGATCTGGCAATGCTGATGTAGGTGACCGATTTCACAAGTAACATGTTGCACTCACTGCTTCTGCCTAGAATTCCTGTGCCAAACCTGCACCACTGAGCATACTTCTAGCCTTCTCCATCAGTGATCTGTTCAACCTCTCTGCAACTCCATTCTCGTTGAGGTGTATATGAAGTAGTCTTCTGTCTTGCAATACCACATTGCTTACAAAATTTCTCAAATATATTAGAACAATATTCCCCTCCATTATCAGACCTCAACACCTTAATCCTTTTATCAGTTTGATTCTCAACAAGTGCTTTAAATTCCTTAAATTTTTCAAACACTTCATATTTGCTCTTAAGAAAGTAAATCCATGCATATCTTGAAAAATCATCAACAAAGGAAGCATAATACCATGATTTTCCAAGAGACGGCATAGGAACAGGACCAAAAATATCACTGTGGATCAAATCTAGTACCCCACTAGATCTTGTGGCATTAGATGGAAAACTAACCCGATTCTGTTTACCATAAATACAATGTTCACAGAACTCAGAAGTCATTTAGTAATTAGGGATACCATGAACCATACCTTTTGTGTACAGGGTACGCAATCCCTTTTCTCCAATATGTCTCATCCTTTGATGCCAGAGTGTTGAGCTTTTATCAGAATCAACCTCAGGAACAGTTGAGCTATTGCACTCATTTGTCATAGTGCTTCCCAATAGCTTATACAATGTTCCAATACGAACTCCCCTTGCCAACACCATTGATCCATGAACCATTTTGCATGAATCCTTGCCAAAACTGACATTCACTACTGCATCGGCCATTTTGCTTACCGAAATCAAATTTCTAGCAAGTCTCGAAATATGCATCACACCTGGTAGGGTCTTAACCCTACCATCCTATAGCAAAATTTTCACTCTTCCATGACCCATGATTCTGAGTGGTGAATCATCTCCCAATAGTACCTCCCCTCCATCATATCTTTCATATTCATTGAACCACCCTCTATGAGGAGTCATATGAAAAGAGGCACCAGTATCAATCAACCAATCGTTTTTATCTGATCGTGTGGAGCATGATGAGAAGGATGCCAAATATACATCCCCTGCTTCATCAATGGATTTATTCATCTTTGTGGAAGTTGATTCATCAGATTTTTTTCCAGACTCAGCTTTCTTTGATCTGCAATCCTTCTTCATATGACCTGGCTTGCCACAATTCCAGCATTTTCTCTCAAACTTCCCCCGAGACTTGGATCTACCTTTAGACTTAGACCTATCACCATATCTAGATTTGTCCTTCTCCTTGGCATGCCCTCTCACTGTTAGGGCTTCCTTAGATGTGCCCTCCATGGCTTTTCTCCTCATATCCTCGGATAATAGAGATGCCACTATATCTTCAAACTTCAATGTGGATGAAGTTGTACTACCAATTGCTACTACTAAGTTATCCCATGAATGTGGTAAAGAGCATAACAAAGTAATGCATTTATCTTCCTCACTCAACTTAATTTCTATAGATGTTAGTTGACTTACCACTGTATTGAATGCATTCAGATGATCTGCAACCGAATCCCCGTCATGCATCCTAAGATTGTATAGTTTCTTTATGAGGAATAATTTGTTCACTAGGGACTTCGATTGATACAAAGCCCCTAACCTCTCCCAAAGATCCTTTGCTGTAGCTTCTCCTGAAACATTGATGAGCACCGAATCTGCAAGACACAGTCGAATCAGACTCCTTGCTTTTTGATTCATCTTCTCCCAATATTCATCGAAAATACCCGTAGGTTGTGTTGTTTCTGAAATAGCAGCCCACTGATCTCTGTCCACGAGCATATCTTCCATCTTTAACTTCCATAGCTCAAAACTTTTGCCGTCAAAATTCTTGATCTCTATCCTTGAATGATTTCCTAACATTTTTCCTTCAAACTCCTTCTGCGTAACTCCCACTCCAAAATACGTTTCCTCTCACTCCTAGAAACCCTAGATCTTCTTCAAATGGATTTTGCGCTGTAGTGCCTGTCATAAAATTCTTTTCCGGCAAAGAATGAGACATATCCAACATATCTCATTGTGATTTTGGCATAGAATAAAATTGGGATGTGTTTTAGTAGAGCTCAAAATATTTTTGGGGAAAACAACGAGCAAAAGAAAATAGATGTAGAGGATAAAGAAGCAATGGAAAAGCTTCTACGATATAAGTGAATGTGCATGCGCATGCCAAGGTGACATGCATTAACTGCGGTTGATGGCATACATCCCATTACTAATTTTGAATATTTCCAGATGCCTTGGTTCATGTGCCACCTTTAAGAAACCAACTACCATGCATTACCATTTTTCTAGGGCCAATGGTATTGCTTTGCTATTGTCCTAGGCCAATAAATTGGCATCACCTCTACTCTGAGCCAATAGGCTAGTATGGCAGTACCTTAAAAAGTGAGGTTTTTAAAAGTTCAAGAAAACTGCTTTTTCCCACCAAAAACGTTTTTGTTCTGAGGTGGCCACGTGGTTGTTTTGAGGTGACAAATTTCCTTAGAGTGGTCATCGATCACTAAAATATCATGAAATCATGACAATTTGCATTGAGGTGGCCTTTGGGCATCGAAATGTCATGCCATCATGACAAATTTCCTTGGAGTGGCCATCGATCATTGAAATATCATGAAATCATGATAATTTGCATTGAGGTGGCCTTTGGGTGCTGAAATATCATGCCATCATGACAAATTTCCTTGGAGTGGCCATCGGTCATCAAAATATCACAAAATCATGAAAATTTGCATTGAGGTGGCCTTTGGGCATCGAAATGTCACACCATCATGAAAAATTTCCTTGGAGTGGCCATCGATCATCGAAATGTCATGAAATCATGACAATTTGCATTGAGGTGGCCTTTGGGCACCGAAATATCGTGCCATCATGAAAAATTTCCTTGGAGTGGCCATCGATCATCGAAATGTCATGAAATCATGACAATTTGCATTGAGGTGGCCTTTGGTGTTGAAATGTCATGCCATCATGACAAATTTCCTTGGAGTGGCCATCGGTCACCGAAATATCGTGAAATCATGACAATTTGCATTGAGGTGGCCTTTGGGCACCGAAATGTCATGCCATCATGACAAATTTCCTTGGAGTGGCCATTGGTCGCCGAAATGTCATGAAATCATGACAATTTGCATTGAGGTGGCCTTTGGGTGCTGAAATGTCATGCCATCATGACAAATTTCCTTGGAGGTGGCCTTTGAAAGAAAACAGAACATATTTACATAAAATACATACAAAGTAGAGAGAAACCTTTTACTTATAGTACAACTTTAGATGGAAGTCATTGACGGGAATGGGTTGAACTTGACCCTGTTTATTTTTCAACTGGAAGGAGTTTTGCTATTTTTCTTCAATCACTTTGAAGGGGCCTTCCTAGAATGCATCGAATTTCTGATGATTTTTGGGTTTCACCTTCTTTTCATTCCACCTCAGGACCAAGTCTCCCACTTTGAAATTTCTTAGAGTGGCCCTTTTGTCGAACCATTTCTTCGTGGTGACCATATATTTTTGATAGTGGTCGTAAGCTTGTTCCTTCTATTCTTCTAACTGGAGGAGTTGGATCAACCTGTTCTCCATTGGTTTTGCCTCTTCTGTGCCAGTTTGACTGAGCAGTTTTAAAGCTGGCATTTCTATGTGTATTGGAAGAACTGCTTCTTTGTCGTAGACCAAAGAGTAGGGGGATGTGTTGATAGACTTCTTGATAGTTATTCTATCAGCCCACAATGCTTGGTTTATCAAAGAGTGCCAACTTCTCTTATTGTCCTTCAGAGTTCGCTTCAAGATCCTGAGCAAGTTTTTGTTTGTTGATTCAGCTAATCCATTTCCCTATGGATAATAGTTCGAGGATGTTTTCAAGTAAATCCCATATTTGCATGCAAATTCAATCATCTTGGTGCCTATAAAATATGAGCCATTGTCTATGACCAATGCATCTAGGATGCCAAATCTTGTAATCAAACTTTCCATGAATTCCATCACAACTTCCTAATCTACCTTTTTAGTGGGTACTTCTTTGGCCCACTTAGTGAAATAATCAGTAGCTATCAGGATGTATTTATGCCCAATGGATGAGTTGGGCTCTATTATTCCAATGAAATCTAATCCCCATTGTTGAAAAGGTTCTTCAACCTGAATGGATTTTAGAGGCATAGAAGCATTTCTATTTCTCCCAATGTATCTCTAGCACTTCTCATAGTTTCTTGTTACTCTAAAAGTGTCTACGAATATGGTTGGCCAATAACATCCAGTCCTGATGATATTTAAAGTAGTGGTCCTTCCTGAGTAGTGTCCTCCTGATGGGCCTCCATGGAATTCCTCCAAGATCTTCTATTTTTGATCATCCTTTATGCACCAAAGCAATACTCCATCCAAATTTTTCCTGTACAACCCTTTAGGTAGTAGAGTGTACTTCAAATCCTAGATCATGTATCATCTTCTCTATGAAGTGTTCAAACCTATTGGACACTTTCTAGTCTAGAAGTACCTGATTAGTTCATCGGCCCAGTCAAGTTGCTCTAAGGGTTGATCATCGTATAAGGTTGCTTCTTGAGTTTGGCAAGCTATGTATTCTGATGAGGCTTGCTTGGTGAGTTCTTGGCACAGTGCTCTACCTCTTACTAGCTTGGTTGGATGTATTTCAATGTCATATTCTTGTATATTTGACACCCAACCAACTCTTTTATCACCAAGTTCCCCTTGTATGATGAAATTTTTATGTCATGGTGGACCACATAAACTATAGTCCTGCTTTGTGAAAGGAAATGCCTAAAATTTTTCAAAGACTTCATTATTGCATAAATATATTTTTCTATGAAGTTATACTTCTCTTCATGTTCTTGCATAGTCTGACTTAGAAAAGTGATAGGCCTTTCTTCATTGTTAGGCCTTTTCTGAGTGAGCACTACGACGTAGCTCTCTTGTTCACCTACAACATATAAGATGAAACCCCTGGAGTAGTCTGGGTTTACCAAGATGGGGGCTTGGGCTATTTGCTCCTTAATTTACTGGAAATCCTATTTCCTTGAGTCTGTCCACTTGAACTCAGCATCCTTCTTCAACAACTCAGTCATGGGTTTGACAATTTGTGTGAAATCGGCTATGAATTTGTGCACGAAGTTTATTTGGCCAAAGAAGGACTATAAGCCCTTTTTGTTAGGAGGCAGAGGGAGTTCTAGTAGTGCTTTCACCTTGTTAGGGTCTATAGCTAGCCCGGTCTTAGAAATGACATGGCCGAGTAAGAGTCCTTCTACAGCAAAGATGGATTTCTTTGGGTTTAGAGAGATGCCAAACTCTCTATATTTTTTGAATACGCTCCTAAGATGTTTGATGTGATCCTCCTTTCGATGGGAGAACACTATCATATCATCTAGATATATCACTATTATCTTGTTGACAAGTTCTTCGAAAGCCACATCC
Source organism: Wollemia nobilis (assembly GCA_028583015.1). Taxonomy (NCBI): domain Eukaryota; kingdom Viridiplantae; phylum Streptophyta; class Pinopsida; order Araucariales; family Araucariaceae; genus Wollemia; species Wollemia nobilis. The sequence continues at coordinate 4,065,346 of JAQPPZ010001340.1, forward strand.
ATCGCTCTTTGAAAATTCACTCCAATGTTATATATTCGAAGGGCATCCTCTGATAGGCAAATGTCCCCCACTTGGTTGTGAATGTAGTCTTGAATTGATCTTCATATTTAACCCACACCTAATTATACCCAAAGAATCCATCCAAGAGTGAGAATATTTTTGCTTCTGCTACTATGTGCAGGATCTGGTCTATCTGTGGGAGAGGGTAATGGTCTTTCAATGAAGCCTTATTCAAGTTGCAAAAGTTGATGCACAACCAGATATCTCCATTCTTTTTTCTAATCGGGACTAGGTTGGCTACCCAAGTTGAATGCTTGATCGGGTAAACAATCTTAGCTTCAAGTAATTTTAGTAGTTCTTGCTTCATCAAAGCCTCGATCTTAGGATTCATCGGTCATTGCTTTTTTTAGAATGGCTTTGCACCTTCTTCAAGTTCAATCGTATGTTGGATCATCTCTTTGGAGTAGACCTTAAGATCACCATAAGTCTAGGCTATGATGTCTAGGAATTCTTTACATAATCCCTTGATTTGGTCTAGTTCTTCTTCTGTAGTGTTTACTCCCACTTTGATGGATTTATCAGGTCCCATTTGAGCTTCTCTATATCTGTGCTTGTCAACTTTCATTTTATGGCCAGTTGACCTATCATTGTTATCAAATAAGCTTTCAAGGGTGATCAACCCTTTTGGGATGTGGTTGTTTTTTAACTGGATCATGCATGTATCTTCTTCATATTTGGATGTTCTGTTATTCGAGCAGTTCATTTCGTGAACGAGGAAGTCCACTATCTGTTCATCATTTTTGAATACCTACCAAAAGGTATCTTTGTCTGGCATGGAAGGCCTATAAATTAGCCTAACTATTTTGGACTTTTGAATGACATTGTTGATAGGGCAAAAATTTACCCCTACCAAAGCCAGCAAATCTGCATGAGTGTTCTTTTCCCTTGGGATTGCTTTGAGATTTAAAGATTCAAAATATTCTAGCAAGTCCCAAACCTTATTCCTGTAAGCCTTAAGGTAATGTTGTTTGCTTACACATTTCTTAGTAACCTAATTCACTATTAGTTCAGAGTCTCCAAATATTTGTAGTTGTTTGATACCCATATTTTTGACTTTCTTAAGGCCTAAATAGAGTGCTTCATACTCTGTTGCATTGTTGGTGCAACTCCAAGTTAATCGGTAAGAAAATGCTTTTTCTTTGCCTATTGGAGAGATTAAAACAATACCTGCTCCTACTCCATTTTTGCACCTAGCACCATCAAAAAAGAGTTTCCATAGTTGATTAGTAGGTTGGTCTACCCGAGGGAGAGGAGTAGGATTACTCTTCTTGAGATTTACAATTGTGTAGTTCCCCATATCTGTTTCGATCATGGCATTGAAGTCTTGGAGAGAGAACTGATCTTCCTGCAATACATTTAGAGCTTCTTCCATTAAGTTCAAATCTCCCAGTTCCTCTGTCATCATATTCATTGTAGTGGTTGATTTCCCTTCTTCGAGCTTTTCAATGTGGAAAGTTGAAGGTTTCTCATTGAATACTTTTACTCTTTTACCCTTGAATGGGATTTCTAAGTGTGAGAAATCTAATGATAAATATCCTCCTATTTTAGCAGTGAACTCTCTAGAGAGGCACATACCAAAATAGGGCTCTAAATCCACTACTACTACCTCCTGTATAACTATGAGTTGAGGTAGCCTATGAAGAACAATTGGGATATCCTTAATTACCCCTACAATTTTGATAGGAGTTCCATCTAATTGCAAGACACCGAGACTACTCCTTGTGTATTCCATTCCCATGATGTCACATACTACTTTGGGCATCATAGTGGTTGCAGCTCCAGAGTCTATCATACAGTTGTGGACTACCCATCCCTCCATCTGAAGGGATAGATAGAAGGGAGGAGGTATATTTTTTCTCAAAGTGGATGTTAGGCTAGCTTGTGCAGAATCTAACTGAGCTGGGGTTCTATTCTTATTTTTCATAGATCTCAAGGATTCTTGCAACAAGTCGATCTACCCTGGAAGTTGCAAAGCTTCATACATAGTTGCTTTGGAGGGAGTTTTCTTCATTTCCTCAACTATGTTGAATGGGAGGGGTTCGAAACTTTTCTCTTTTACACTTGTGTCATACTTGTTCTTGTACCCCTGAGTAGCATCTATTCTTTGATGCTTAGTCAGTGAGGGGTACCTCAGTTTATCCCTAGCTTGTTCTTGCATCTCTGCTTCCTTCTATCGAGGTGCTTCTTTACAAGTTTTTGCTCCTTTTTGACCTAAATTTTGGGGAGCTTTCTCGTAGGGGTTTTTTCTCAATAGGGTCCCTTATAGGTGAAGGCACCTTCAAGGGGTTAAGCTCTTGGGGATCAACCTGCAAGGGTTTCTTTCCTAATCTAGTTAGAACAACTACTTGTTCAATAGAAGGCATCATGAAATTTTGATTCTCTTCTCTGATCATATTAACCTGACCCTTGAGGGTTCTCTTAGCCTTTTCGATAGCTACCTTCTAGACATGGTGTTGATGAATCATGCAAGAAGTTTCACCATGTGGATCATTACACGTGGAACACCAAAAGTTTGATTTTGTCGAAGTGTTAGTGGGTTCACTATCTTCATTGGTGTAAACCACGTTAGATTTATCATAGCTTCTACCACTTGTGGAGGCTTGATATTTTGTTACTTGAGGAAACCTCCTTGGTTGGAAATTCCTTTCTACTTCTCTTCTTTCCATCGAGGTCATTTTATTCGTTAGAGTTTTCATGGATGCTTGCAAATCTTGTAAAGCTGCCAGTGGAAGATCTGGAGTTGATGGAACTATCGCTATTGGGAGAGTAGGAATGGTGGGAAGCATTGGAGGGGTGAGAGGTGCTTGTATCACTGGGATATTAGGCTACCCGATCCATTTAGGGAGACTTGCATTAGGAGTGGGAGCAGGAGTTGGGAAAGTAGTATTTGATGCTTGCGGTAGATCTAGAAAAATAGGCATTATCATTTTCGTAGGGAACCTTCCAATAGCAATCAGATCTCTTTCTACCTTTTGAGCTTCTTGGTAAATCTCTAGGAAGGTGAATATTTGGGATTTCTTGATGGCCATACTTATATCTAAGTTGAAAGCTCTCAGATAGTAATACATTGATTATTCATCTGTTGGTCTCAATCCATCAGGTACTCTTTGCCAAGTTTGACTGAATCTGATGTTAAAGTCGACTATCTCTTCCTGAGGATGCTTCTAGATAATAGTAAACTGACTTAGTAGGGAGAATGGGTCTGCATGTTCATTGAATTCTTCTACTAGTTTACCGACAAGTTGGGCCCAAGTAGATATACTTTGGTTGTCGAGGGCTCTGTACCAATAGAGCATTTTTCCTTTCAAGGAAATAACTAGCAATCTGATCATAACATCTTCTTCAGTGATGTTATGTATCGGGGTGAGCACTGCCACATCTTGGTAGTGTTCATAGGCCATCTTTCCAGTACCGTCATACTAGGGTAATGCTTTTAGGGCCACTGCTAGAATTGGGTGTTGAGCTGCCAGGTTCAAGGGGCCTGTGTGGTTCCATAAAGGGTAGGGCAGAATTGGCTGATTTGTAACCATTGCAATTATGGTTCTGCCAAATATTATGGGTATATGGGTAGCTGGAGTTAAAATTCCACTAGCAATAGTACTAGGGAAGGTTGTAGGGGAAATATTTGCATATCCTGTATTGATAGTATATGAAGAAGTTGTTCTAGCAACTAAAACAGGATTAGCTCTGAGGCTACCAAGGTGTAGTTCGAAGAACTCGATGGGTTCTTCTAAATTTTTTGCTTTAGATCTGGTTATCATAAAAGATGGTATTTAACCAAAAAATAGGTAAAGGCTTTCTTAGGGTTCCTTTCTTGGGCGGAGTCGCCAGGTGATTCATAAAAAATAAATAGGGCAAAGGTAATCACCGAAACTTTGATCTGTATACTGTGTGGGATTGTGTCCCACCGGGCATGCCAAAAACTATTGGAGCAAAATCTGCCTTTGGTTACATTTGCGCCCAAGACTTTGCCAACATTGAAAGACCAGGTTAAAACAGGGTTTTACCTGGTTCAATCTCCAGAGGAGGTTGGTTCCTTGCTTCTTTTAGGAAAAGGGAGAGAGAGGTAAATGCGTAAAGAGAGGGAAATATAGCTATTTCTAGAAGCGTTTAAATGGTACAGATTAGATAACAACAAAGCAACCTCAATAGCCTTTTTCAGAGAAGCATCTATTTAAACCATCAAAATAGAGCAACTAATCCTCCTATGTGAAATCTACTCAAGCATAAGATTAATGGAATGGTTAATTTCAGAGTTAACAAAACTTTACCGCAGAAATTTAGAATAAGAATTAGAGCAAGTAATATTCAATCTAACTTTAATTAGCAATCAACAATCCATACATACTTGATAGTACACTAGTGGGCCAGAAACCAGAATGGATGATCTTTTATTAGCTTTTAGAAGTCTGTGTACATTGCCTTGTAAACATCTAAGAGCCAACCATTTTTTTAGGTCACTCATCCTATATATAATAGTTTTACATAACAAAAAAACTGAAAGTTGTTACAACAATATGCCCGTAGGCTCATTCTGGTAAAGAGGCAGTTAGGAGAGCATGGAGTCTTCAACTAGAAATGGTTAAGATCTTCTTGTTACAATGATCCTCCTTGATATCTTTAGAGGCATCATGGTCCAGCTATCTTTTACTCAAAAATGTCGTGCCATCGTGACTTTTGGTCTTTGCTCGGCCCTTGGTCTTCAAAATGTCGTGTTGTCATGACTATTTTCCTTAGCTCCACCTTCATCTTCAAAATGTCATGCCATCATGACTTTTGGTCTTTTTTGGGCCCTTGGTCTTCAAAATGTCGTGTTGTCATGACTTTTGGCCTTAGCTCTACCTTCATCTTCAAAATGTCATGCCATCATGACTTTTGGTCTTTGTTGGGCCCTTGGTCTTCAAAATGTCATGTTGTCATGACTTTTGGCCTTAGCTCTACCTTCATCTTCAAAATGTTGCACCATCATGACTTTTGGTCTTTGTTTGGCCCTTGGTCTTCAAAATATCATGTTGTCATGACTTTTGGCCTTAGCTCCACCTTCATCTTCAAAATGTCATGCCATCACGACTTTTGGTCTTTGCTTGGCCCTTGGTCTTCAAAATATCATGTTGTCATGACTATTTGCCCTTAGCTCCGCCTTCATCTTCAAAATGTTGCGCCATCACGACTTTTGGTCTTTGTTGGGCCCTTGGTCTTCAAAATATTGTGGTATTGTGACTTTTGTCCACCTTCATCTTCAAAATTTCATGCCATCATTACTTTTGGTCTTTGCTTGGCCCTTGGTCTTCAAAATGTCATGTTGTCATGAATTTTGGCCTTAGCTCCACCTTCATCTTCAAAATATCGTGCCATCATGAATTTTGGTCTTTGCTGGGCCCTTGGTGGTCAAAATGTCATGTCATGCCATCATAACTTTTGGTCTTTGTTGGGCCCTTGGTCTTCAAAAATGTCATGCCATCATGACTTTTTCCTATACTTAGTGAAATCTTGAGAAGACTACTCTTTACTCCCCTAGATGTGGTCATTTTGACTAGTAGTAATATCATGTTGTATTATATATAAAAGTTTTTATTAATGTGTATTTGTGATTTTTATGTTTATTAGTGTTTTTTTGTTTGATTATACATGAATGTGTGAAAAGAACTTGAATTATTGAATGCATAAATGGACTAAACTAATATAATGCATGACGTTATGAAGCTAACTAATGAATGCAATGCATGAATGAAGGAAGAGATGAAATAAAAATATGATTAAAGAAATAAGAGAAGAAAAAAGAAAGAAAACATGGTTCTAGCCAAATTTATGCCTGATAAAAATGGATCATGAATTTGGTGTAGAGAAAATTCGCACCCCATATGTATAGAGAACAAATATAACAAAGAGAAAATAAAAAGAAGAAGAAGAAGAAGAATATGGAGAAATATAATAAAGGAAAAATAGAACAAAAGGTGCTTCGAATATGACATTTGAATCAACATAGACTATGAAATATTAGTGTGATCAAACAAACATAAACCAAGAAAAAATAAAAGAGTGGAGCAAAACCTTGTAGGGATGTATGCTTGTAAATGACTGAATGGATACTAACCCTTTTTAGTGGCCATGAAGCTATACCATAAGGATGTTATGCTTGCAAGAAAAAAATAGTCAAGTGTGTAGTGATACCCACTATGGGTGTGGTGCTCACTCATGGTTGTAGGTTAAGAGATACCCGCTAGGATGTATGCATACAAATGGTCGAATGGTGGCTACCCCTCATTTGTGACCATGACGCTATCCTATATGGGGTGAAATATTTGATTTATTTTACCAAAATGGGTACAACCCGATATGGGTGTGGTGTGTGCAAAATATGAGTGAGCAAAAGTGAAACACAAAAAGAAAAAGTGTGTGTGTTAGACAAGAAGATAGAAGAATGTGAGAAGGAAGTAAACAATAATGTGTGTGGGTGTCCTTATTGAAATTTTTATAGCTAAGATATGTGTGTAAGATAGTCAGTGGTCATATGAACACCATAAATGATATTCATGTGGTATCTACATTATCCCATGAAGATCCCTTAACAATCAGAAGATCAAGAAGGAAAAGTATGAGAAAAAATAAACTACACAAATTAGAAGGAATGTATATCCTTTGTCTTGGGAAAAATAAGAAATTCTTAAAAATTTCAAAGGACAAAGGATATACAAGATATGAAGAACTATATCCCTTGACTTGGAGATATTAGAAATTATTAAAATTTTCAAGGTTAAGAAATATATGAGAAGAAAAAAAAAAGGCATGAGCAAATGCAATGATGACAATGCATGGAGATATGCTCTAGGTTGAGGATTCACTAAGCATCAGAGCCCTAGTATGAGTGGAATACATATGAACTAGAACCTAACTAGCTTTCATCACTTGCCATCCTCAAGAAAGTCCCCAAGAATATATATGATCAAGCAATCATGCAAGTATGATCAAGCAACACTGCAACTATATTACAAGCAAAGATGCACATGAAATAAAATATCAGGTAATTCATGCAAAATATGATAGGAAATCATGAATTATCAGCAAGAAAATAAAATTCAAGATGAAGAATTAATATGTAAATCATGCATAATATATTTTTAGATGCATTGTGTTCATTGTTTCTTTTAAATATTTACCATATAACATTGCTAAATGGTATACTTTTGATTCAAAATTGGTTGTTATGAAAAATGTGCCTACCCAATTGGGCTAAAATTTGCCTTTCAAATTTGAAAAAGCATTAGTGTTCTTCCTCAAAAGAATGATTACAAACTATCTTGGAATAAGATCACTTGAGCCTATTTTGAAAGGCTTAAAGATGCTCTAATGCATAAATGTGCTTTTCATCTAGCAACTCTAATAGGATTAAATGATCTAAGTGATACCCATCACCAACAAAGGCATCTTGTAGCAAGATGCACAAGGAAGGAACCTCTAACTCAAACAAAAAATTCCTTAGTCCCATAGACTAAGACATATGGAGAAGCACTTGTAGGAGTTTGCACATTGGTATGATAGAACCACAAGGTAGGATAATGTTGGAAATGCTAGTCTTGACTGGTCTTATTAACTAAATTCTTAAGTATATTGACTAGAGACTTGTTTGATGCTTTGAATTAAACATTACCTTGAGGTTAATATGGAATTGACCACTTGTGTTGAATATTGTACTTAGCACAAAGCTTATGGATATCCTTGTTCTTGAAAGGGGTGCCATTGTAAAAAATTATTACCAAAGGAATCCAAGGGGGAATCAAGATTATCATATTGCAAAAAAATATGTTTTAGGGATAATATGGTCTCTTATCCTCATCACTCCACTCTAAGCCATGATGATCCAAAAATTCAGTATAAGGAATGAGACAATCATCATTAGTTGGTAAGGGCTTGTTTTTATCAGGAATGTAGCCTATGCCACACCTCCCAATATAAATATCAACTTCTAAAGGTTATTTAATACATTTTTGTTGTAGCCCCAAATATTTACCTACATATCCCATTCTAGATAGGATCTAATTAGGAATCGGGTAATCATTGGATGGATAACAATGGGAAAATAACCACTCTATAGGAAAAGGGTTGCTACCACAAATATTTTCTTTGAGGGATATACTCATATAGATAAATGTACACATGATAATGTGTACTACTTCACCCTTAATATGAGGTAAACCCATATTTTGATGTGAATATGATAGCTTGGCTAAATGTAGAAGAGGCTCTTGAAGAAAAGGATTGACTTGATGTTATGATGAAACATTGATAAGCGGTTCCTAATTTACTTTCAAATTTTCAAGTTGCTTGGTGATGTTAGTTAAGGAAATTGTGGACATAAATTGAGACTAGATTGATCTTGCTCAACCTTTGAAAAATATTAGAATGGATGAAGGTCACCCAGAATGGTGACTAGTTGATTCTTGAATTTAAATTTTAAACATTGATGAAGAGTAGAAGGGATAGCCCTCATTGCATGAATCCAAGGGCATCCAATAAGGATATTAAAATATGTGGGGCAAGATACCACATAAAATAAGTTATTTAAGATCTTAGGTCCAATATTAAGGGGTAGGGATATAATTTCCTAGGCCTCTTGGTACATGGCACTAAAAGCTTTGATGATGACATCAGATTTACTTAAATCTTCCTCTTTGAATCTAAAATTATGGAAAAATTGAAAGATGCATAAATTGAGGGAGGAACCATTATCTATAAAAATTTGTTTGACAATTTTTTTCTCCAATATATGCAATGATGTAGATGGAAGAATCCCCTTGCAAATTTGAGGAAGGAATATCATCATCCAAAAATGATATATGATGTATCCCAAGGGAACCTATAACATCAACTATATCACTAGGGGAAATGTATTGAGGAATAGATTGACTTAGAATCTTTAATAAGGCCTCCCTATGAATAGGAGAAGTTTAAAAAATCTCTAAGAGGGAAATATTGGTTGGGGTATTAGCTAATTTTTGTTGAATTTCGAAGGAGACATTAGGTTGTGTTTTCAACACTAAGGGTGGGTTTTCTATTCTTGTGCTCCTTTTTTGGGTATCCTTCAAAACTAAGGGTGGATTGGAATATTGGTTGGATGTAGAACTCATATCCTATAGATATTATTGAGTCAGATGAGCTTGATCTTGTTGCCTTGTAGTTTCTACTATCATACCAATTATATTGTTATAGGGAGGTGGCACATTACAATATGACATTTGATTAGTGTAAAGTAAAAATAAACAACACCAATAAAGACAATATATCAAATCAAATAACACAATATATGCATAAAATAATAGATCCAATTTATTATGACTCAAGGAGATTGGATATCCAAATTGTACAATATATTTACCCCAAATATAGGGTTACAATACACTTTATTTCTTTTGATACAATATTACAATGAGAGGGTTTAAAAACTCTCATTAAAGTGAATATTGGTGTCTTCGATTCATATACACTCTAAATATTTGATGAGTGGGCTTGTGTATCCCTATGGTATAACTCAAGCTACAATAGTCATTAATAAAGATGCCTCCTATAACCTAAAAACAGATCACAACTTACAAAATATTAGTAGTATATGTGAGGGCTCCACTGTGTGAAACCCTATAAAATAATAAATCTACAAACCCTAGGTGCAGTTTTCATGAAATACAAGTAAAACATAGGAAATATAAGTTAAAAAGTAATGATACATGTTACCTTATCAGAATAATACCTTCTATGCTAATTTGTCTTTGTTTCTATGATTTTATGGTGTGTGAACACCTAGAAGTGTTCAAGGGTTTGTCGATGGAAATGCTTAGGAGAATTATAGGAGGGTTTTGAATGCCCTACAATGTTCTTGGAATTCTCAATAGTATTTTGGGAATGCTTGATAGTGTTTGGGGGTTTTTGGGAGGTGTACTATAGAACCAAATTTGGTTCATAGATTTTTTGGTGATAGAAATGGAGGATACAATGACAAAGAGGAGGGAGGATGTTAGCAAAATGCTAGGGTTTGGATGATGATGGATGAAGGGATATAATGATCTCAAGAATCCACAATAAAATTTTGAATCAACTAACTGCTTATCCTCATTTACAAAAGTGAATGATATTTTATAACTTGTCTTCAATATGTTAGGGTTTCAACAACACCAATGGGTGGTCAAGATTAAAATATGATTAATGGTTAAGATTATAACTTTTCCATGTGACATGGATCAATTTAGATGGATGGTTGAGATTAAGACATGATGGATGGTTTAGATTTATTCACATATATATATATAATATAAATATATAGATATATAAATATAAATACATAAAATATTTATATATATATAAATAAATATTGAATGGTTGTGATTGTATTGTGCATGGATGAAAAGTGGCTAGGATTTGGTGTCTACAAATACCCATTTTTGTATCGCATTGCATGAAACACAATGCAATGTAAAAACAAGAGACAGTTGATTTGGTGAAGCAACTTCTTTTCCTTGGTTCGCAAGAAGATCCTAAAGACAAAAGTTTTTGTTGTAGCTTACCCCCTCAATTGGATAATGGGTGAAGAACGAATCTCACAAACCAATTGATAGAATTGTGGGTGATAATGTGGATGATATGAATGATGTAAATGTATGTGAATGATGTAGTGTGAAATGTGGGTGATATGAATGATGTAAATGATGTGTTCTATTTTTACCCCAATAGAAGAAGGGATTTTTGACAATGTAAGTGTAGGTGTATGATGTATTCTTTTTTTGCCCCAATGGAAAAGGGGTTTTTTTCCAATTGTGGGTGATATGAATGATGTAAGTGTAGGTGTATAATGTATTCTATTTTTACCCCAATAGAAAAGGAGTTTTTATCAATTGTGGGTGATATGAATGATGTAAGTGTAGGTGTATGATGTATTCTATTTTTACTCCATCAGAAAAGGGAGTTTTACCAATTTTGGATGATATGAGTGATGAAATGATGTATCCCTATGTGGAAAATCAAAATCAAATCTAGCTGCTCCAATTTTAGTGTGGTTTTGTGTTGTTGAAGAATATGCCTTTCGACATCATTGAAATGTAAATTGATGAATATGAAATATGATAAAAGAAAAATTCAACCTATGGGGGGTTAGGGCTATATAGTGACTATTGATAAATTCCTTCAATCAGAACCAATCATCCTCATAGGCATGTATCCTGATGAATGTTAATGTAAAGGAGATAATGTAATGAAATTTATCTATGTTTCAATCCAACGGATAAGGACATCTATGACAGCTGTTGGACAAATTAATCAGAGCATAGTCTCACTCAAAAAGTTAGGGACCAAATGGATTTTAATTTCAAATAAGAGGATGTTGGATGATGACGTGGGAAAGTGTCATTATGGTGATCTACACATAATACCGAATTACATGGATAACCAATCACTATAATCGCCAAGGGAATAGAGTAGACCACTAGATATGAGGTTTGATTAATAATGTGAGTGCAATTATGAGTGGTGGATGATAAAAATAGTGAATGTGATAATTTTGTGAAGTTTTGGACCATTTTGAGGTATTTTGAAGATTTTTGAGAAATTTTACAACTTTTGATCGCAAACAAAAATTAAGTGCCCAAATTAATTTTTGCTTTCACAAAACATGATGTGATGATAAAATAGATGCATGGATGAATTTTGGAGTGATTTTGTGGGGGTTTACTACATTTTGAAGCCTTTGGAGTCCTTTTGCAACATTCTAGAATTGGACACCAACCAACATCCATGGTAAGAATAGATGCAGGAGGGCATTCACCACCCTGCAAACATTGGGAGGTATTTGAGTGTGCCTAGAAAATGCCCTAAAGCATTTGAGTATGTCAAAATCAGCTATAAAATGTCGGTAGGGGTGAATTTAGATTCATTCTTGTGTTTGAATGTTTGAGAAGCAGCATCTGAAGGACAGTGAGTGAGTGAAGGAGTGTGGAGGAATGAAGTGATGGCGATGGAGGGAGTGGATGTGATAGCAAGTGTGGAGGTGTAGGTGGCTGAGGTAAATACCCTTGGAACTCTTATTTGGATTTTTGTAAAATAGTTTTACAATAAATTTGCTAGTAATACATTTACTGTTGTGTTGTACAGTAGTTGAGGATATTGGAGGCTCAACATTGATCCTCACCCATCATATCAGTGGTGAGAAATGCCTTGCAAAATACCCATTGGTATAATTTGGAGCAAATGGTATTGATGAGGTGCACCTAGATAGATGTGGTGAGGGTTGATGAAGTGTATCTTTATACCTTGGCAAAAATGTGGGATATGGATAGGGGGACCTTCTAGCTCCTGATAGGGGAGGTGATAGTGACACTGGAAGATGTATAACACATCTTTTGAGTGCCAATGGAGGTGTTGCATGTCCAAGTTGGGCACGATAAGGAGTATGAGCTAAGGTAAATTTTTAGATATGGATGGGGGGATGTGAGTGTGAGGGGTGGAGGCATATAGTATTTGACCATGTATGCAAAGGAGCTGGAGACATTGCCTACCTTGATCATGTTATTTTTGGCCAATATATTGGTGCCTAACAACACCAACTATCAGTTCCTATGGAAAATGATTAGGCTGGTGTATGATATGATCAATGAGCCTCAGGTATATGCATGGGAACCTATGCTACATGTGTAGATATATATGGATTTGTATGAGGTGAGGAGACAAGGGAGGAAGGGTTTGGGTTGTTGTGTATTGCTATAGTACTAAGGTTGGAAGCACTTCAATGTGGCTTATTCCATTTGGTGTACCTTGCATAGAGTGGGATAGGGATTAGCCCTATGCTTTAAAGTGGTGGGTGGCTAAGGAGGTTTAGTCAAGTCATCCTAGGTGCAATGTCTAGGAGTACAAAGAACTATGGGTAGGTATGATGCCTGATCAAGTGTGCTAGGTGGCCTAGTGATGGAGAGCAATTTTTAAGAATATGATAGGCTATATGGGTGGTTGGACAACATGGTAGTAAGGTGGAGTTGATCCAATTCTCATAGGTTTTGCTTCAGTTTAGGTTGATGTAAGTAATACCTAAGGCTCTAGTGCTCTATATGTATCTATCTGATGAATCAAGCCTCCCTTGTATGGAGGAGTGGTGATTGGAGTATAAATTTAATGAGATGGATATACCATATGTGGATAATGTTATTACCACCATAGACCATGATGCATAGTGTGCTTTACAACAATTATGGGTATCGAGCTAGATGGTTGAATAGGGCAGCAGATATGAGGAGAAGGTAGAAGAAGGGGTGAGGGAGGGTCCCTAACATCATAGACATCATTGGTCCAATAGTCGAGGGACAAGTGAGGGATTCAATATAGAAGCCTCCAGATATTAGAGGTGATGGTGTGGATGAGGTTCTAGAGAGACCTCATGGTTGGAATGAGGAGGAGTGGTCGAGGCTTGAGGATGGGTAGTACTAGCTCTTCTAGATGGTGGTAGAGCAGGATGGAGAGATAGCTTAGCTATGGATAGAGCTAGAGGTATGGGTGGAAATAAGTGGAGGGGAGAATATGATAGTGAGGTTCCAGGTAGAGCTAACATAGAGGGACTCTCATTAGAGGTATGTTGTACTACACTTTTTATCTTGAGAGAGCTATATATAGGATTTAGAATATCTACTCATGCAACACCACATTGGGCTACCAGATTGACCTTCCTCTATATTAGGTTTTGTTAGGCATAGTGACTCTAGACATAGTGAATCTAGGTCTAGGGATCTATCAGGGTCATAAGGGCCTACCTATGGGCATTAGCTAGTGCTTAGATGCACTTTTTGTATATGAGCCTTGGTGCTCCATTATATATAGCCCTTAGGCATTCATTGTAAATGTGATTTATATATGTATACATGGATTTTATTTTTGTGTTATGAATTTGTGTGAATGTATGTGTATGTGATGTGACGAATGAAAATATTTATGTTTTATGATGATGATAATGCAAATGAACTGACATGCTAATAATTATTTATAGTTTAGATGTTTTCTTGACCATGTGTATCATTGTTGTTTAGTCAAGGGTACCAAAATGGTGGTGTATGAAATGGAGGACTCATGTAATGATGTGGTAATGATATGGATGGTGTTTTCAATTGTGGATGGCTGGTTTGGAATTGTTTTATAAAGAATCAAACATACTAGTGATTTATAACAAACTCACTAAGTTTTGTCTAATTTATCTAAGCCTAAATGTGTGTGCAGTGAATTTTTGTTTACCAATCGAGAGCATGGTAGTGACTCAAGGCAATGAAGAACCAATGTGTGTGCAAGTGAGTTCCTTAACCCATATTGAGTAAATTGAGATGAAACATGTCATGGAGGGGACCAAGAAGCTAGTTTGTCCTTATGTGCAGTTAGAGGTCTCTTCAAGAGAGACGTGTCACCATGCATGAGCATACTCCACTAAAAATCAAGTGTCTATATCCTTGATGGATAGATCCGTAGTCCAATGATCTGATCTCTAAGATTTAGGGATTCAAACTACCTAACCATATGGATGGAAATGTAGTTCTATCCTTACAACTTGTGGATATGTAGTGTGTGATTTGTAAAAGAGTTAGAGCTTTGGGGAATTGGATTCTCAACCTAGATGTGATGAGAATTTTACCCTATCCTTACTACTCATTATTTTTGTTTGGAAGTGTGAATAATGGTGAAGACCACTATTTTTTATTTTGGACTATGTGCATAATGGGACAGGTAAATATGACCTTTTTCACTTTGAGGTTTAACCCAATAATGGTGTTATCCCTCTTTAACACAAGATGTTTTTAATATGTGTGAGATGTGTTTGGTTTAAGAATGTTAGAGTCAATTCCCATAAATCAAGATTTTCTTAATGAAAAGAATGAGGATAGATTATTCATGTGAGATTTCACTCATGTTAGATTTAGTTGTTAAGTTGTTAGCCAATTTGTTAGCTCAAATTAGCTAACTGTTGGATTTTCGTTATGTAATTTGTATTATTTAAGCACTCATGAATAATATGAAACCAATTTCGATGTGATTCCACATCAGTTGGTATTGGATCCTCATGGATCCTAACCTATGAAGGGGAATTTCTCTTGTGGGAAATTTCCCCTCCCCTCTTCCTTTTCAATAGTTTCATCCTATTTTTTGGAGATTGATGGATCGACCTGGTTTATGTTTTTTTGGTTAATCGACCTCCTATAGAATTTGGTCATCTTCCCTACCCATATGCATCCATTTATTTATGTTCAAGAGATCAATAAAGTAAGGACTAATTTTTACGTTAGAGTTTGACCTTTGTTATAGTTTTCATCGCATGTGACATCGTGTAGGTGTTGGCTACCAACTCGATATATTTGTAGGAGATTTTATATTGGCGGTTGTAGCAATGATGTTGTAATTGTTATGGTATAAGAATCTCACATTTTATATGACCGAACCCCTCTCCAATGGATGGGTTTGTGACATAAGATTCAACATTATCTGATAGCAAAATATAGGTCATGTATTGACCTTAAATCTATGCCTATGGCCTCACAATTATTTTGTGTTGCCTCCAAAAAATAAAACCACTTACTATGCTCCATCATCATTGATATTTGGACCTCGATCACTCTACATGTGTTCATTGCATCCCAAGCTAGTCTGATATGATCGATCAATGTCCACAACCTCTTGATATCTATGGACAATGGAAATGCTTTGGCTCATCTCTCTAACAGTAGATATATTCAAAAATGCCACCATGAACATCCAGTATGGAGATGTACTCTCTACTAGTTGAACTATTCTAGAATATATTTTTTAGGACTCTATCGCTAATCAAATAAAGCTATCCATAGCCTCATCCCTAAAGTTAGTTGTAGGTAGTAGCCATCAGTGATCTACATATCTGCATCATATGGCAAGATATTATGACAAAACAAATTCGTTGACTCTACATTTTGATGATATTTTTGTTAGCATGTTTAACATCATCATCATCACTAGAGAATTTTTCTATTAAGTTCACACACATTCACCATCATGGGAACACTGAGTTGTGGCAAACCTATGATGACACAAATCTGGATCACAAATTGTAATATATTTCATCATGGTAAACTCAGTTTGAATGCCACCTAGAGCTAACGAAGATGACTTGAGAATTCAGATACCTCCCTCATGCAATATTTGGTAGCTATTCATTGGTTCCTCCCTATGTGTCATGATTAGATGAGTTGTTGGACGTTTTCACTGCACGTTTGATAGTAATATGTGAAATCATTTTGTTTTTTAATTTTAAATACCACATAATGGAGGTTGAGTCCTTTGCAATTTAAAATAATATGGGAGAGGAGTTGTACATAGCCAGTTGGATGCCCTGATGCACAGACGGGTTGACCAATATAGTTGATATGTGGTAGTGAGGCTGCTATTAAAACTACACCTAATATGGGTCCCTTGTGATCATTGATGATGTGGATAGGTCACTTTGGTGCATGATCATTTGCACCCATGCATTGGTGCCTTTCCTCCACATGGAAATCTCATGGATAAGACATATGTTCACATTTTCCACTCGATGATCATTCAATGAATAGTTTGACTGCTTGGATAATTGGAACCCAAATTTGTATTTGGGCCAAGGTTTATTTTATTTGATTATTAATAAAATAAAATAAAAATAAAAATATTAATTAATTGATATTATGTATCTTTTAAATTATTTTGAAATAATTAATAACTTTTTAATAATCCTTGCCTTAAGGTACATAGGCAAACCATTGTATTGTCGATTTGTATTTTGATCCATTAGGAGTTAAACTACTCCTCCCATTTATGGTTTTTGAAACCTTTGTAGTAGTCTTATTTTGGACTTTATTTTTGGCTTAAAGCCATTTGTGAGCCTTGTAATTTTTTGTTCTCATGGATTTTTAATATGGAGTGCATGATCTATGGCACCCGACACTCCTCAATACAAGTGAATCTCGTAAGTATTAATCTCCTCTCTAACACTTGGTGGTTGTAATGACTGGTTATCCATACAATATGATAATATGGGAATATTACCATAAGGACACTTGGTGGATTTGTACCTTTGTTCTCTTGTTGCATTGAGCATCATTGTGAAGCTCCTAAGGTGATAGAGGGTGTGAATATTATCCCTACACTGAATATCTTTAAGCACCATTGTGAAGATCTTGAGGTGACAGGTGCCTACACTGAATATTTTTGAGCTTCACTTTGGGATTTCCATATCACCATGTTTTTAGAAGCATGATTGATGTGAGGAGAAGGTAACATTTTTAGAAAGAATAAAATAGCCCATAAAGCATAGTTTCCTTGGGTACTCCCTTTGTAGGAGTGGTATTGATTCCTTGGTAGTGATGGTTGCTCTTTTTGATAGAGCAAAGCCTTCCAAAGGGTCTTCATTTTCTTCAAGTTCAAGGACTGCATTTTGGGCACTTGTACACTCCCATGTTCACTCCCACTTATTTTTTTGTAAAATCATTGGATTCCAATGCTTCTATGGTTGGGAGGAATGATGAGGAAAAATTATTCATGTGAGATTTCACTCACTTTAGATTTAGTTGTTAGCCAATTTGTTAGCTCAAATTAGCTAATTGTTGGATTTC
Source organism: Wollemia nobilis (assembly GCA_028583015.1). Taxonomy (NCBI): domain Eukaryota; kingdom Viridiplantae; phylum Streptophyta; class Pinopsida; order Araucariales; family Araucariaceae; genus Wollemia; species Wollemia nobilis. The sequence continues at coordinate 4,083,030 of JAQPPZ010001340.1, forward strand.
TATTATGTAATTTGTATTATTTAAGCACTCATGAATAATATGAAACCAAGTTTGATGTGATTCCACATCAAAAAATGTGACTTAGTCTTAGAGAAAAATCGACATGTTTTTGAGGTTGCTTCAAACACTAGGAGTGCCTGAGTGACTGAAAACACCTAGGGATAATGAAGTGATAGTGCAAATGTTAAATTGACTTACGAAATGGTTTAACGAAATGGATGTGAACTTGAGGGTGCCCCTGATTAAGGTAACAAAATTTATTGGATCAATTATTATCTAAAATTAATAAACACCCCCTAATATGGTGGATGAAATGCACTGAAATGACAATAAAAGTGTTTGTGCAATGTGGATGTATGCAATACGATTTGTAGTGTGTTTTTGTTATTTTTTTTTAGCCATGTACATATACATATATGTAAACCTCATTAAGCATGAAATGCTCTCAAGTGAAAAAAATTTAGTTGTTCGGGCTCTTCTACTCCCTCTAGACTGACAAGCCTATATGTTCCTTGACCCACTTTTTGGATGATAATGTATGGACCTAACCAATTAGCTATGAATTTATCATGAAGATGCAGCAATGCATTGGTGTTTTGTTGATTTTATTTGAGGACAAGATATCCTACTTGGAATTCACATGAATGGACTTTGGCCTTGTAAGAACGCTTGAGATAATGTCGGTATACTTGTATATTATCCAAAGCATTGATTCACATTTCATCAAGAAGTGTAAGTTGCTCAAAACATGCTTGTCTAGCGATATCATCATATATGAATTCCTGCAGTGAAATGCATAGTGAGGGGATCTCGAGCTCAAGAGGTATGATTGCTTCAACACCATAAACCAATGAGAATGGTGTTTCCCCAATAGGTGTGCATATGCTTGTTCGATAAGCCCATAATACCAAAGGAATCTGAGTATGCCAATCTCGATGATTTTCTTTGAATAGTTTCTTGAGAATAACCATCAACGTCTTATTGGTTGCCTCAGCTTTTCAATTTGTTTGTAGGTAACAAGGATTCAATAAACTATGTTGGATATTATATTTCTTGCAAAGTGCTCAAACATCCTTGTTCTTAAAAGATCTGTCATTGTCAGAAATGATTTTTGAGGGGATGCAAAAATGATAGATGATATGTTGAAGTATAAACTCCATAATTCTAGGTCCTATTGTACTAGCTAGAGGAAATACCTCGACCCACTTTATGAAGTATTTAGTGGATATGATTATGAAAGTATGTCATCCCAAGGAAGGAGGTGCGATTTTACCAATCAAGTCCAAACCCCATTGTGAATAGGGCAAAAGACTTTGAATAGATTGCAATTCTTGTGATTGTACATGAGTTAAATTAGCATGTTGCTGACATTGTTGATATTTTTTGACATAGGTGCAACAATCACATTCTATGGTGGGCCAATAATAATCCATGCATAAAATGCACTTTGCGATGTCCATTCCACTAAAGTGACCACCACAAGTACCATTGTGAGCTTCATATATTGCTCTTTGAACCTTTATAGGATTGATGCAACAAAGGACTCCATCATAAACATATTTATACAACACGTCCCCCAAGAGAGTGAAATGAGTTACCTTTTGCTTGAAAGTTCATTTGGTAGTTTGTGGCATGTCATATGGGAGTGTTCCAAACTTGAGGAAGGATTTTATTTGACTAGACCAAGGCTCATATGGCTCTGTGTGAAGGAAGCAAATATCCTTATCATATTTAGATTTAGCATATGAAATTGTAGACTTAGAGATCTTTTTTGTAACAACCCAGGTCTACTCACCTGGTTATCAAAAATATAAATTCAAAATTTTGATTTAATAAAATATATTTGTCACAAATTGACGTATGTACACCTAAATTTGTATTAGTACATAGGTATAAATGTTCACACTTTGATATATTTTACCATTGCAATCAAATTCATGAGTTCTCAATATTGACCAGATCTCACAATGAGGTTGCCATTTTATTGAGATCCCCTTCTCATTCTCAAGTTTTGGGTTCTTGGCATGGGGTTATCCTTCCAGGGCCCATATCACCTAGAAGGGTGGACACATATTTTCCCCGTCCTGTGGCATAGAGGACATTGGTATATGGACCTATATTTGTCCTAATATTCCACTAACCTTATATTAATTTTGATAAAGCTTTTAAGCCAATGCTAGAGTTAACGTATTATACCTAGTGCCTAATAATGAACCTTCAAGTAAGGTGCTATTAGGGCCCACCAATTCTATGGATTTGGGTCCATGTATCTCATTTTATATTCCAGTTGATAGTAATTCTACCCATACCATCTACTGTTGGACCTTCTAGCCCCAAGGACTAGCTCTCTAGTCTTGAGTTTTGTTGACTATTCTACAACTAAAGTACAAATTATGAAAACCCTCACATACTACCTCGTACGATAACCTAGAACAATGTCCCATACTATTGTTTGTTACTCTCCATGGCATAAAGTCCACTGACCCTTTATGTATTATGCCAGAGAACGATTATTCTTGAATCAAAATAGTCACCACTATGAGCTATCGAATTTAGGTGGATGCTCATCCTTCCTGATGAAGCACCAATATTTATGCACACCATCCTTCTCAATGGTTGAACATGATGGTTTAACATAATGACCATATTTGAATCTGGTTTAAAGTTTAATTCTTCTAGGGTAAGCATTTATAGGTTAAATCCAAAAGTGTACTTATAAAGCTTCTTTATTTTATTGGAGAGTACTCCTAGCACTTGTAGTTCCAATTTCCTTTTAAGTTAAATCCTACTTTTAGTGCTCACTATGAACAACAGTGAAGCAATCTGAAAATTAATCTCCCTTAAACTCAAATGAAATAATTATGATAAAGTAGAGTGCAACATTAATCATATCAACCCAATCTGTATTTAAATCATTTATTTTCTAATGGAAAGAGCTATTTTGTTATCTATAATAACTGTACAATTTTGAAATGAACTTAACATTAAATATATGGTCTATGCAAAATCTATAACCATCATTTATTTATAAACTTCTCTAGTGTCTTAAATTTCAAATTTTAAGCACAATTTATCTTTTAATCCCAAGTTATTTTTAAAAAAATAGCCACTATTTCCCATTAGTGCACTTATCAAGACTATTACATAATAATTTTGATAATTAATTAGTGCAATTATCAAGACTTCATTTTGCTAAATCATGCAAGGTATACAAATGTGACCATCACATAGATAACAAACAATCGACAACTTGGGAATTCTAATTGTTGGTATTTCATTTCAGTTCTAATGTGAACACCCTAATGGTTTCACTTACGATAGAGTAATATGAATTAAATATTTCAAGGTTAATTTCAATTCTCCTTTGGAAAATTTTTATGACTTGATAACGGTAAGTTTAGATCTTCAATACCATCACACCAAACATCTTTGGAAAAAATTAAAGATTACATAAGCATGTTGAGTGGTCTACGGTTTAGAGCACCACCGGCTAAGGACAATATACTATTGGTGAATATTTCCACATTATTCAAAACAAGTAAGCTAATATATTTATCACATCTGCTCTACATAGATAACCGAGAGATTCTTATCACAATGTATGCAATTATTTTTGAAAAGTAAAATAACGAAACCAACCAACTAATGAAACATAAACCAAAAGGTTATTTATATAATAATTTAATTGGATGATGAATGCATACACAAGCCAAGACCAACTCTTTTTCTAAAGCACTAGCCAATATGAGTATATCTAAATTTTATTTAAAATAACCAAACTAATAGGTTTAGTTTCAAATCTTGAGACGCGTTCATTTGAGAAAGACATCTTATAGAGCCAAACTTAGAGTTGTACAGTCTTCCTTTGGTAGGATATTTAATAACGTACACCACAAAGTCTTCATGCAATATGTTGGTTAGGTTATAGGGCAACAAAAACTTATCATTAAAAATAATTTTAACCATTAAAATGTGTTTGAACAGAACTCAAATGACAATGGGAAAACAATACTTGTACAAAGCCATCATAGGATAGTCATTATTGTTTCACTAAGTTCTTAACTAATCATTATTAGACCACATCCTAAGAAAACATGCACTTTAAATTTTGATTTCGGATAAAGTCATGCCTATTTCTTGGATATCAAACTTAAGAGCTACTCTCTTATAAAATATATCTCTTAAATTGCATGATACATTTAAAAAAAAAAAGCTTCACGATCAACAAAAGGGAATTCACACACTTCTATATTAGCTTATTCCTTCTAAGTTTAATGGCAATGTTGAGAGGTGAACCAAAAGACCAAATTAATATAGACAACAGAGATTTACCCATTCGAAAATAATGTTCCCAATTTTCAAGAGAATTTTAAATTCATACAAGCCAAGCGTCATGCTGCTAGTTTAATAGATACATGTGATACTATTTTATAGCCATAATACCTTATTTACAATGCCTTATCCCTAAACAACAGTGAAGTATTATTTATGCTGCATTTGTAAAGAAGCTTTTTAATCTATACACAACAATCACCCATTTCTAGTTTTACAAGGTGTGTTGTAAGATCATGCATATGTCAACAATAATATTTACTTTAAAAAATGGTTATACTATCGACGATAAATAATTAAAAAAAACAAAGCTACTACCTTAAAAACTTCATACTATGCATACTTTGGTGAAAAATTAAAAAATACATAATTAACATATATTAAGTTATCATGCCGAAACAATCAAACAAAAAGGGATATTTATTATTGATTTTTCTCATGCTTAACAAGCCTACGTATTATCTCTTAAATCCAATGTTTATGTATACTGCCAGTGTACATAGCTCAGGTTTACTTTAGTTAATAGCAGCTGTATTAGAATAAAATACATAATCATTTATTCCATGAAAAGAGGGAATAAATACACACTGTTTAATCAACTCACTAGTTGCTTGGTTTCACAACTCAAAATTTATTCAAACTTTGAATAATTTAGAAGCCTCATCATGGACTTGGAATAGTTGAAGGCCGAAAGTCAACTAAGAACATCCTACGCTGCTCCTTAATTCTCACTTGAGTTTACTCAGCTCCACAAATCTGTTATGGTGATTCAAAATATAGAAAAGGGTTAGTGCAGCCAAATGGATGCATACTACCATGCATACACAAACTGATGCAATATACTAGTACAAATTTTCATATTCGAAGCAGAGTCTGGATAAATGGATGCATACTACTATGCATACACAAACTGATGCTATCTACCAGTACAAGCTTTCATATTCCAAGAAAAGTCAAAGCATATTATTTTTTCTTACGAAATTTTTTTCCATTGTGCTCAATAGCCAATGCATAATAAAGTCTTACAGAGAATCAACATATCTTGCATAATTTACAGTTCTATTTAGAATCTTTCTATTTTATTCAGCCACTTAGATTTTCTTTTTAAAATATCATCAACATATGTTGCAGAATTTATAGATCTATTTAAACTCTTTTTATTTTATTCAGCTACTAAGCTTTTCTATTTAAAATATCATCAATAATTCATCTACTAATTACTATTGTATAATCATGCAGAAGTAGTTTGATAATTAAAGGTTTATTCAGAAAATTATTTATGTTTTGGTTATTCCAGTCAATAAATATAAATCCTAACATCAAATGGACAAGCATTCATGGAAATTCTCTTCATTATATTCAATCCCAAAGTTAAACATTTTTTAGGTTTGCTCCAGAAAATTAGTAACAGATTACTACTATAAACAAGGATACATTATATAAATGATGCAGGAGCATCCAGTGGCATCTGATGCAGAGGCATCCAGTTGTGGGAGGGCCACTTCTGAAGAGTCGGCTCAGGAAGAAGAAGAAGAAGGCAAGGAAAATTTTGCTAAGGCAAAAGTTGAAAGGAGTAGCGAAATCACGACGTCAAGGTGAGGCGGAGGCAGAGGAAGAAAGCAGTAGCGAAATTGCGACATCGTGAAATTGCGACATCGCGAAATTGCGACGTCGAATGGAAGCAAAGGCAGAGGAGTAGGGAGGTCACGATATCATGACATCACGATTTCACGACATCGTGAAATCATGATAGCAGAACAGCAGCGAGGTGGAAGTGGAGAATTGTAGCGAAATCATGACATCACAATTTTGCGACGTCACGAAATCGTGACGTCGCAAGAAAGGCGAAGGCGAAGGTGGAGGTTTTTGTCGCAATATCGTGACAACCAAAAGGCAAAGGCGAAGGTGAAGGTTTTTTGTCATGATATCACGACAACCAAAAGGTGAAGGTGAAGGTAGAGGTTTTCGTCGCGATATCGTGACAGCGGAAGGAAAACCAAGCAAAGTGAGAGTTGGTCGTGATATCACAACATGTCGCGATATCATGACCAAAAGGGCAAGAAAGTGTAGGGAGGCCAGAATGTTGCGATATCATGGTGGAGAGAGAAGAAGGCGAAGAAGGAGAAAGAGATGGCAGGAAAATCGTGACAGGCGGTATTTTCGAGGACCGTTCAAAGATGACATGTGGCACCAAGGTGCAGTTAAAGCGGGTGATTACCTAGGAGCACGGGAGATGAAGAGGATGGGCGTGCAGAGTTTTTTGACGAAATCGACGGTGATAGGGACCGTGCGGAGTGGGGTCTTAAATCGGGTTGGTGTCCCAATTTTTGTGTTGATGTTTCAGAGGGTTGGGGCCTCTATAAAAACCCAGTCTTTGTAATAAATTGGGTTGGTGTCCCGATTTAATGCGTAGGTTGTTTCAGAGGGTCAAGGCCTCTATAAAAACCCAGTTTAATGTAATAGTCAGGATGGTGGATTTAGGAAGATCGCACACAGAGTGTGAGCGGGAGAAAGCTAAGCCGAGCGCTAGCTGTTGTAAGCCTGCGGGCTGTTTATGTATGCATTTTCAGATTAATAGATGAAATTTTTTGGATTTGCGGGAGTGTGACTGTGCGGTCTTTCTCGGTCCCCCATCAATAAATATCTCAAATAAGTGACCTGAATATCGACAAATCGCAACTTCATTCCATGCAGTAGAGTTCTTTTAATCATCCACACTCCAAAATATGTACCCCACAAAAAATGACCTCCTTGCTCAAATAGCATAAAGAAGGTTTTAACCAAATGTCATGCTTGATTCACATGCAAAAAAATAGATAGAAAGGATTGTCGAGTGATAGGCATAACCTTTATTTTATTCTTCACTTATTTTATATATATTTTTGTTAATATTTATTTATAATAATATTTTATTATACTTATGATCAAAAGGTTATTTGTTGTATCATTTATATTTTATTATTATTATATATCTATATATATATATATTACTTTATTTTATTTTATTTTTATTTTTATTATTATTTTTTTTAGTAAAATTTATTTACATATAAGTAAATAAATAAAACAAATACATCTTGTAAGCAACTCAAAGTGAATTCTTCAATCCACTGTATGCAATATGTATACAAGATGCAACACAACTTTGTTAGGCAAACATGCACATAATGCAACAAACAAGATGCCCTATATGAAATTTCCCTCGATGAGCTTCCATGTAATCATAGGTCATTGTGTGCATCATGCCCCACCTTACCTCTTGTAGACACCCCTATAATTTTATCTGTAGGTGGACAACAGGTACCACTGGTCTTTTTACCTAAAGATAGTAACATATTCCTACGTTCACAAATTCAATCAGTAGTATCTCATTCTACAACAAATAATAAGCAAATAAGTAGTAAGATCTTGAGGGATGTTATAGTTGTGACAATTAATGGTTATACATATCCTTTGGAGTTATTTGGAATCAATGATCCTAGAGATACCATCACATCTTCAAATCTATTAGTTGATCTAGGCAAGCTATCAATATCATACCAATAAAATTTTACAAACAATTTCATTGCTACTTCATGATAAAGTTTTAAGACAGGTTATTTGCATTGGTATTCTTTGTTTACTTGATGAACAACAAGTTGGAAATCACCAAATATCTTGATACACTTTATGCTCATAGCTATGGCTACTCGAAGTCCTAATATTAAGGCTTCATTTTTTGCATTATTGTTTGTGCATGGAAAATTGATTTTGAATGATAAAGGGATAGGTATCCCTTGAGGTGTAAGAAATACAATTCCTACACCTTGTCCATTTTTGCATTTAGAACCATCAAATAATAGTGTAATTTTGACATCTTTCTCAGAAATGACATCTTCTTCTTGTTTAGTGGTAGTAAATACCGAATCATCTATGAGCTCAATAATCAAGGGTTGATCACTAGACAGTGGAGCTTCTACAAGCTGGTCAGCTATTACCTAATCTTTAATGGATTTTTGGCTAATGAACTCAAGATAGAATTCAGTTAGAAGTATTATCTATTTTGCAGTGCGAGTGTTATTGTAAGTGTGGAACATCATGTAACGCAAAGGGTTTTTCGTGAGCTATGACATATGTAGTGTGGCTTAGCATATAATGTATGAGTTTATTAGTGGCAAAAACCACTGCTCGGCACTATTTTTCAACATAAGTGTATCGAGTTTCATATCTTAGCAATGTTTGACTAATGTAAATAGATTGCTTGCTCTCGTTCTTTTTTGTTTTTTTGTCCAAGCATTATCCCTAATGTAAAGTTCATTGCTAAAACATAAAAATGGAAGGGACCCTCAGATGAGGAGGAGTTAAGACTGGTGTAGAAGCCAAGTATTTATTTATATCATCAAAAGATTTTTGACATTCATCTATCCATAAAATTGTCACCCTCTTTTATAGTAGGTGATTGAAAGGTCTACATTGTCTAAGAGTTGTGCGATAAAGTGACATATCGACTGGATATTTCCTTGTAAACTACGCAAATTTTTCAAGTTTATTAGGGGAGGCATCTCCATGATGGCCTTGAATTTGTTTGGTTCCACTTCAATACCTCTTTTGGAGACAATGAATCCTAGTAGTTTATCTGAGGTGACACCAAAGACATAATTTTTGGGATTCAACCTTACCTTATGCTCTAGAAGTCAATCAAAGACTTTTTCCAAGACACCAATGTGCTCTTATCAAGTTTTTAGTTTTTTCTAAGATATCATCCACATAATATTCAATGATCTTGTGCATGTAATCATGGAAGATGTATATCATGACACGTTGATAAGTGGTACCTACATTTTTAAGGCTGAATGGCATCACCTTGTAACAAAACATCCCCCAAGGTGTAGTGAATGTTGTTTTGTGTTGGTCATTAGGATTGATCTAAATCTGGTTATATCCTAAGAAATCATCCATTAGATAAAGCATTTCATGGCTAGTTCAAGTGTCGACAAGAGTATCTATGTTTGGTAGAGGAAAGTCATCCTTAGGACACACTTTGTTAAGGTCTCAAAAAATAGTGCAAATATGTATCACCCCGTTAGTCTTGCGAATAGGTACCATGTTTGAAATACACTCAAGATAGTCAATGGGTATAATGAAATCCACATCTAATAGCTTTTGAAGCTTTTATTCTACCTGAGGGTAATGGTAGGATGCATATTTCTCAATTTTTGTTTGACCACTTAGCATCTAGATGCAAGATTAAATTATGAGTAACCATGTTAGGATCAAGAACAGACATGTATTTATATGACCATGCAAATATGCCCTTCTTCTTGAGGAGAGCTATTAATTGATCTCGTTCATTAGCAGATAAATTTTTTCCAAGTTTGATGATTTGTGGATTATCCACATTTGTACTAAGGTTCACATCTATAATATCTTCAATGGCCATGTGTGAAACTTCCTCAAGCTGATGGGGTATTGGTATTAGATGAATATCATCAATGACATTATCAAACTCTTCTAGCTCAGTCTCTTCCATGTTTACCTAGAAAAACTCAACATTCAAGGGTGAAGGCGAAGGTGAATGCAGAGGTGAAGGTAAGGATAACAGATGAATGTAAGTGGTAGAAACTTTTAACAATTATTCAAAAAGGAAAAATTTGGCAAAGGATGGTGGTGATGAAATACGATCCATATCAATGAGGCTAATGTTAATTGGAATTGATTTTACCAAATCCTATGGGTTACAAAGTGGAGTGAATAAGTAAACAAAAATGTTGACTTAGTGGAAAAATGGTAGTTGGTAATATGAAGGGTAGGTTGGTCATGTCTTCTAGAATCAATGAAGGAACCTTGAGAACCTGGATAGCAGCAAGCAACACGTATAAATGCAAATGTGATGCAAATATATATTTTTTATTTTATTTTATGTACATATGTTACATGATGTTTCGGTGAAGGGGATGAGGTGGATTTGGTGGTTCACTGGTTGCCTCAGCTTGTTCCCTTGGGAGAAGCAAACAAAAAATGGGTTGATGAATGAAGAACATTCTGAGGTAGTGTTCATCGTATTCGATGAATGGAATGATGGGTGTTGATTCCTCTTTGGATTCATATGAAGCTATCGACATGAAATTGTATTCTTTATATAATTCATCCTCAAAGTCATCATTGTGATTAGTTTCCTCTTTTGAATTTAAATGTGGGCTTTGAAAAGCTTGTTCAAAAGAGGAAGTGGAAGAATGAGAATGGTAAACTAAAGTTGAACGGTCATGAACTTCTTGATATGGAGTTTCAATGATGTTATGCATGATTTATTCATGTCATCCTAGGCCATACCCTTACCAATTGACTCAATGAAAGTATTATGAAGGGAAACCAAACATTTATTCTATATTGACAAGGAATAGTTTCTTAGGTTCATCTAGGTGAGTTGGATCAGATGAGTAATCAACTCCCCCATACACAATATTTATTTTATTATATGTTGAACCCATGATGTACACCGCTCCTATGGATAAGGGTGGGTCACATGGGTGTAACCATAACATTTTGGACCACGTATTCACCAATACTAAGATTGGTGAGATGGAATGCAACTTGTAAGGATGTGGATAAGGTGGATAGAGTGGATGTGGAAGTGAAAGGCTCATGGATGATTGGTGACTCAGATAATGGTAGGGACGTGTGCTAAAATGGTATCTCATAATCTATTAAATAAAATTGTGAGACATCAACTAGTGGAGATGGAGATGGATTTGGTTGAAAGGTTTTATGGATGGTTGATGATACTGATGTGGATGGAATGGTAGTGGGTGTAGGTTAGATGGGTGATGATGAATAAGTGGTGATAATGGTTGATGTTGATGTTGATGATGTGGATGGTGTGGATTGGGTTCGTCCACATGTACATGTAGTTGACTATTTTAAGGGTGGGGGTGTGGAATTAAAGGCTTAATTTTGGGTAGTGACGGGAATCTCATCAAGAATAGGATATTTTGATGAAAATTTGGTAGATGGTGTGGTTTATGGGGTTAGAAATAGGTGAGTGGATGGAAGTGTGGATTCGTAGAGATTTGAAATGAAGTTGCAGTTTTTAAATTGTTTGATATTTTCTAGTATGCAATGGATCTATCCCTCATGTACATATTTTAAGCATTGATGTAGTATGAAAGGGAAACATATCATATCCCTAATCTAGGGGCATCCAAGGAGTACATTGTACATCATGTGTTATCTTTTGATGTAGCATGTAATGAGAGATAGCAACCACAAGATGCAAATAAAATCTGTAAGATGACTGAAAATAATATGAAATAAATTAAATCTGCAAGATGATTGAAAATACACTATAAATAGAAATTATGGAGGTGTTTAAAAAATTAGTTATAGAGGAAATTAACACTCCATGAATATAGCTACAACTCAAGAATGGGCATTGAGCATATTACATCCCATCACAATACATCACACTGCTACATCATACCATGCTGGTCTATACTACTTCCTATTGATGTAGTACTCACTCTCTCTATATCTATGTCTATGTCTATGGCCCTTTATATAGGAAATAGGTTCCTTGGCCAACACTCTACCTAGATGTGCAAGGGATAGCTTACACATATACAACTTGTACTTTGACACTTGTGCAGTTATTACATTGCATGAAGTAACTAGATAACTTCCCCTAAAGTAATATAATATCCTAATTATATACCAAGACAGGTATACTTACATTATCCAAATGATGTAATATAATCTATTTCTAACACCCCCTATATTATATTATTTGGATATTTAAGACTTTAGTCTTCAATTTGCATCTTCTTTTAGTTGATGATTTGAATCTTCTTCTTTATTTTTTGCAACCTGTTCAAGCAAGTGATTAGTGTCTTCATAATATGTCTTTCTTGTTGAGAGAGCTTTGATTTAAAAAACATCTTTTCATTATTCCAGTTCTTTAATTTATTCTATCCTCTAAACTAGGTGTCCCTTTTGATTTCTTTTTTGATACTCCAGTTGAAGGTAATTGGTTGAACATTGAAATTGTTGCTGACGAGGATTTTGATATTGTCGTGCCTGAAATTGATTTCTATTATTCATCTGGTTTTCTTGATTCTAATGTTTGGGATTGAACTTGCAATCGCTGGTGCTATGGCATTTTTTCTTGCATATCTGAAAATACTTGTTGTACCATGTTTTCCATCCTTTTGATGAAGTAGCTATGTTTCCTTATGGATTTTCTTTAGATGACAATGCATTGTTAGATATTTCATATTTATCTATATTTTCCACTTCATATTCCTATAGAATATTTATTGTTTCATCAAAAGAAGTATATTTACTTAGAACTTGTAAAGATATTACCAAATGTTTATAGTTTAATGGAAGTGCTCTCATAGTTATTTGAGTAAGAAGTTCATCCTTGACTATTTCTCCTAAGGTGAATAATTTCCCTTTGATATCTGCTACTTTCCTTAGGAATAATTCTATGCTTTATTAATTATTCATATTTAATGAATGAAGTTGAGTTTGAAGATGGAGAATGGTAGCCTTATTATTTCCTTCAAATATTTTCTTTAGGCTTGTCCATGCATCTAAAGATATTTTTGTTGAACTGATATAGGGTTGTATTTCATCAGTGATTGCAAATGTTATTATCATAAGTGCCTTTGAATAATTTTCTATTAATTTTGGGATTTCAATATCATATGTGGTAGGTATTTATGTTTTCTTTTTTATGATATCCCATAATTTTTCATATACCATGATATCTTTCACTTTATTCTTCTAGAAAAAATAACTAGGATCCTTGAGTAATTGAGATTCTGCTAGGAAGAATTTGTTTGAAGCCATTTGAAAACCCTAATGTCAATTCTTAGATTTTTTAGGATGTCTTATGAATCCCTAGTATGCTAGTGCTTTTGTAGAAATATAGTTCAATATTTGATTGATTTTGTAAAGTTTTGTAGCATACCAAAATCAATTCCTATTATCCCTTATTACTCCTATTGAACTAAGAATTGTTACCAAATTTTAAAGAGGTTATAATGTTGGATCTTTTATCTCCTTTTGATAAGTTTGAGACAACAATATTATGAATATCCAATCTATGAAAAATTCTCTTTATAAATAACCTTTTTTGGAAATTAGGTTATGTGTATCTAATTTTCCAATTAAATGATTTAATGTAGTAGCCCTTATGGCTCCCTAAAATTTGGATAAATTAGATTACAATTAATATTTGCAAATATTCAATATTTATCCATTTAGAATACCTTATTACTCCTAGGTTTTATATTGCAAATATTTGATAAAGTATTTCCCTTGATATATGGCTTTCAATGTATATAAATTCCTTTGAGTTATCCCTTATAACTCCAAGCAAATAAAGCACATATTAATGGAAATTATTTTGCCTTTCTCCAAGTGAAGTTTAGCACTAATTTCATAGATGCTTGGACTGCTAAATATATGTATATGTCATGGATGATATGACTTTGTTTGCCAATGAAAATGCTTTGGCTTTAATGCATTCCAGATTTGACATCTTTTTGCTTGAATTCAATTACCTTGATCATTAAAGGCTTTAACACCTTCTTGACTACTGTAACTTGACTCTTTTTTCTCAGACAAAGAGATGAATTTTGATGACAAAGAATTGCTCCCTTGAATTTGGTCGTTGACATCCTTAAATGGAGAATATTTGTCTCTTATGTGCCAAGTGGCATGACCATTTATTTTCTCGAGTGCTTGAGGAGAGTTTGGTGCCAACGAATGTTTATCTCCCTTATTGTAATTTAAGAGTGTAACATTATTTAAAAATGCTTGGTCTTCCTCTTTGACAAGTGTAATCAATGCACCAAATGCACCAATCTATTCGTGTAACTCCTCCTTGAAGATGAGTGCTCTTTTTATTTGAGTGTTAGGGTTTTATTCTAGTGATAAGTATCACTCTCTTCTCTACATGGATGTAGTCTCTATTGCTGGTTTGAATAGACCCTTTTATACCTTTTTATATTCATGAAACCCCACCTTTGCATTAGTTCAAATACAAATATTTCTGCTTGGAATATGAAGCAACAAAATGGAGGTCTTTGAGCACCGATTTCAATGAGTAAATATGGAGTAAGTAATACTCAATGGTGCTTCAACTTTTTTTTTTTTTTGTATATTTTATACTCCTTATGCATATGTTATTGCTCTTTGAATAACATTGTTTCTCCCTTGATATTGTACATAAATCTTGTAGGTTTGACCATCTAGAATGTGAGGAGTTTGAGCCTTTCGCATGGTTCCTTGGCTAGAATTGGATGGATGCTAGCATACGACCGCTTTTGAATGGTTTTTCCAGTAAGTGTAGTGCCTTTGAGGTACCTTAAATATTCCTTCTCTCCCTGTATAACTAGATTAGAAATAGTGTACTATAATTTAAAATAGTTTTAATACAATATGACCTTGTTGCACTTTCTTTGGCACTCCTCTTTATAACTCTAAATTTCTAGTTTTTGAGGTAGAATATTGAATGCAATATAGGGTTTTTGAGGTTGTATCCTTGATTAGACACCTTCCACTGATTTCTTGGATATTTTATAGATGAATCCAAGCATGTAACCACATGATAGAAGATATTTTTTGCACTTATTTCTTGTGCTTTGAACTTGATATTCACCAAGTCTCATTTGAGGCTTCTTTTTATGATCTTATGGTGGTTACTTTCTTCTCTAATGTTTGTAGGATAGATCTTGTTTTGTGGCTTCCTTAGGCCACTTTAAATTTGCAGATATCAATGCATTAATAGAAACTTTGATAAATTTTGTTTTTGTGTCCTAATGAACACAAACAATAATTTTCGAGAGCAATGTAATAGTGCAAATGAATATAATAATTCTTTACTTCTAATGCACTAAAAATTTCACCTTACCACTCCAATAAACTCTAAAAAATAATTCAGTTTTAATAAATTTACTGCAACTAATCAAGAATAATCTAAAATGAACCTTCAAGCATTATTCTAAAATTTTATAACCAAGGTAATAGGAGCTAGTCTTCATTTTCATTCCAAAGTAGATGATAGGTAGTTGATAGATAGTTTGAGATTATGAAATATAATCAACTCCTAAAGTGCAAATTAACCTTAAATAATCCTTTCTTTTTGAACATTTTAAGACTCTTAATTCAACTCTCTTTTTTGCAAATTTACTCTAATCAAGGTGGTTAAACAAATCTGATAAGTAATCCACTTAATGAATTTACTTGCACCAATAGTTGCTTACCATTTTTTCTAAAAAAAATCCTTTTGCTACTTTTGTAGAGGATGTAGATATTGGTATCTAAGATCACCAAGTTGCTATCATGAGTAAGATCCTATAGCTCTTTGTAGGCTTTCTTGAACAACTTCATCTTCACCAAAATATGGTCTCCAACTCTCTTTCACGAGCCTAGGATTTTGGTGGCTTGTTCTCCTCTTGTAGTCTCCTCATTTCACTATAGATTATAAGAGATCTTTGATTTTAAAATGGTACCTTATTTTTATGAGAGGAAATCTCCAAATCTCCTAGATTTGGTAGGCTTATTCTACTTGAATCTTCCTTTAAGCTTCTTGTCAAATTCTAACTTCAAATAGGATCATCTTCTCAAGATTTTGAATGTATTGAGGTCTTTTGATATTTGGCACTCCCTGCCAAATTCTTATTCTTGGGATTGTTGTCGGATGGTGACAATTGTCCCAAATATTCCACTATCTCTAATAGTGAATTTCTTCAATGTGTTCTACTTGGAACTCCTGTGATGATTTCTTCAGTGAGGCTCTCAAAGCCTTTTACTGGATGCTCGTAGAGGTCTCTCCAAGGCCTTGCAACTTCTTCTAGTATTCTTTGAGACCTTATATTCAACCTTCTACTTTTGGAAGTGTTGGTGGTGATATCTTCTCCTGGATCTCTAATTATGTTGTCTTTGTATTCGAGCAGGACTCACCTAGTCCTTCTTCATCAATGATATATTATCCTAATATCTTTTGCTTTAGGTATTGTATTAATTCTAAAGAAGATACTCTTCCTAACATTTTTTTAGGAAGCTTTCTCAACTCACCGAATCTACATGTTCTTGTAGTAAAGTATTAGTACTAAAATTTGGTTCTGAATTAGATACTCTCTTTAGGAGTCATTTTTAGTATCAAGGCTTCTTTGACCTTCTTCTTCAAGGCTTTTGTGGCCTATTCTTCAGTACTAAGTTTTCTGTGGCCTTTTATTCTAGATCAAGGCTTCTATGGCATTTTCTTCTTGATTAATGCTTCTATGGCCTTTTTTTGTTGTGAAGTTTCCAATCTAGCAATGGAGATCTCTTGTCTCCCAACTTCACCATAATTATTCTCTAGAAGTCTCTTCTATAGTGTTCTTCTCTTGCAACAACTAATATCTACACTATGAAGGCACTCCGACCTTTGGGTAACAAATTTTAAAACTCCTAGCTTTTTGTTGTAGGAGGTGTCCCAATCATACGAGTATTAATTCCCTATAATAAAAAAACCTTAAGGTTAATTTCTCCAAATCTCTTAGATTATCTTCACTAGTTGATTCATAAAACTAGTAGATCAAGTTTTGAGTCCTAGTCTTCATAATTTTTCCCTTGAAACTCTATGGAAATACTATAGCCATATGCAATCTTAGTATTATAGAAACTAAGATTTATTTTAGTCTTTGCTTGTGGCTCTCCTTAATTCTACCACCTAGACTCTTCTAAGTATTTTTTATAGTGACTGGTCCAATGGTGCATTAGGTTATCAAAAAACTTAGGGTCGATAATAATGGTGGTTTTCCTTTTGACCTACCATGGCTCTGATGAAGAACAAAAGCTTATATTGAGAGGGGGGATGAATAGTATAAGACCACTTTTTACTTTTATTTCCCAAAAAATATTAAGAAATATATCAATTCAATATCAATAGTAGTAATCAAATCAATGCACAAATCACCACACACAATAGAAACACCAATTTACTGTGGTTCACCCAATGTGGGCTACTCCACAGAGAAGATATTTCACTAAAATTTTCTCAATAAATCTCTTGGGAACCCTTTTCCTATTACAATATTTATGAACCTCTATCCAAATGAGACACCAATCCCCTAATAAAGTTCATGGATCTTTATCCACAGGAGACACCAATCCCCTCATCTAGTTTGTGGATCTCTATCCACAAGATAACTTCTTCTCCTCTACTCTGGTTGGTGATCATCTAAGAGACTACTACCTCCATTGCATTAGCTTGTGGATATCTCTCCACTAAATACTATCCTCACTTAGAATATCTTTGTCCTCACTACCCTAGCTAATGGATCTCTATCCATTAGAGACTATTGTCCTCTGCTCTGTCACCTCCAAAGCTTGCTCTTAGCTTTGTCTTAAATTTGTACTAAACACAATCCTTTGATCTAGCATAAATTTTCTCAATATCTATCTTTAATCTATACTAAACACAGTCCTTCAATCTATCATAAATCTACTTAATATCTATCTTTGATCTACACTAAACAAAGTCCTTCGGTCTGAGCATAAATCTGCTCAATATCTATCTTTTATCTGGTACAAGTCTGTCCTCAAATTTACACCAAACTCTATCCTCAAATTTATCCTCAATACTTAACACAAAGCTTGACTCAATCACAAATCAACTCTAATAGATCTACCCTAAACCTTAACTCAAGGTTTGAACAAATCAATCAATCAACTCTGCTCACAAGTCTTCTCAAAGACTTACCTCAAATCTATCCACAAGTTCTCTCTATAACTTGTCCAATATTCTCAACAAGTCTTCACCAAGACTTACCTCAAATCTACTCAATAAGTCCTCAATAGAACTTGTCCAATCTGCTCAATAATTCTTCACCAAGACTTACCTCAAATCTACTCAACAAGTCCTTACTAGAACTTGTCCAATTTGCTCAACAAGTCTTCACCAAGACTTACCTCAAATCTGCTAAACAAGTCTTCACCAAGACTTACCTCAAATCTACTAAACAAGTCCTCTCTAGAAATTGTCCAATCTACTCAACAAGTCTTCACCAATACTTACCTCAAATATTCTAAACAAGTCCTATCTAGAAATTTTCCAATCTACTCAATAAGTCTTCACCAAGATTTTCCTCAAATATGCATTGTAATCTTCCATAAAATCTTACTCAACTAAAATAAATATTATCACATAAAACTTTTTCAATCACTCAAAAAATATTCACATAGAATTTTGTTTAATCTCATAGAAACATATAGAGAATTTTTAGAGACTCAATATGCTTCACACTCACAACAATGCTCAATCACTTTCAATCTCTCTCTTGTTTTTACCACAAAAACATATAGAGAATTTTTAGAGACTCAATATGTTTCACTCACAACAATGCTTAATCACTTTCAATATTTCCTTCAACTCAATCCATAAGTAAAGAATAATTTGTTTCATAGAACTTGAACTATCACTCCAACACTTCCAATCAATTATGCTCAATCAACTCCTCTCTACCAAACACTCAATGAAAGTGTAGGCCCAAAATGGCCACATACTTAGGAAAATTTTTAAAATTTTTACCTAAGTCATGAAGTTCCCATTTCGCACACATTTCAGTGTATTTTGGAGTGGATCCGCAACAAAGGCTACAAATCCGCCCAACACTTGGTAAATTTTTGCACTTGGAGCAATTCTGCATAGTTCCTTATGTTCTTGGCTCGAACTAGCGACGTGTCCCAAATCCACAAATGTTTTTGGGGAAAGGTGATGTCAACATAAAATAAGTGTGGATTGGCGACCACTTCATATTTTTTATATCTTCGGAGTGGCTAAGTGTTGAAGAGCCCAATTCTAAGAGGTGCATAGAACATTTTTATCCAGAATGGTGACAAAAGGTGGAAAGCAAAGTATAAGAGATGCGGATTCATGATGAAGGGTATTTTTGAATAACTTTCTGAGGGACTTCCAAAATGGTGTTCTCAAGCCAATACACTTGCTTAGGTCTAGAATAGAATCCATAAAAGTTTCGAAGGAAATATGACGTCATCAATTTTTTTGTGTGGATTGGTGAATGCTTCATTGCCAAAGAAGAATAAATGAAGGAGAAGGAGTGGATTTCATCCCGCTGCACTTTCAATGCATTTTAGTGTCGGATTGGCGTTCCGTAGTTTCTGAAGCATGAAAGGTGATGTCATCAATTTTAAAAGTGGAATGGTGTTGTGTTCTCTCCCCACAATTATATCAAGCTTATGTCAGATTAAATCGTAGCCATACGATGGGGGAGATCGATGGTTGAGATTTTGCCAAGAATTTTGAAGCATATAAAAGGGATCTCTCACCAAAATTGAAAGTACAATCAGTTGGAGGAGGAAGCCAAAGCGTCGAGGGTTTCAAGAAGATAAGAACCAGAGATGGTTGTAGATCGATGGTGGTAGAAGGTTTTCAAGATAGATCAATGATGCATATGTAGTCTCCAATGGCTAGAACTTTAGTTAGCACCGAACAACCAACAAGTTGCAGAGGTTTCAAGCTACCATGGTGGTCCACTTGCAGTGGATTTCCTGGAGGTTGAACCAGTAAGAGAATACCAGCAAGAACTCTCTATTGAGCTGTTAAAATTTAATCTTTGTAATGTTCCTTATTATTTTAATATTTTCAAACTATAAATAGAGGTCGAACCCTCATTTTTAAGGGTCGGCTCTAGTGTGTTTTCCTGTGCTACTATAAATATTCCCAAGGGCTAATGAAAGGAGCATTACATTGATTTTTATCTCAAATTTTGTGTCTTCATAATTCTATATCAGAGGTTCGAATTCCTAAGTTGTATTTTTGTGAATACTTGAATGGTTAGTTTGTGCTAGATTAATGGATTACTAACTGCTAGGGTAATTGAAATCTGCTTCTGAATTAGATATTTATTGTTAGAGAGTGCATTTATGTAAAATCTAGATATTGATTAATTCTGCTATTTGGATTATCTTTGTTTGGATATTGAAATTATTATCTGCAATATTTCTCTATTGTTCTTTAATGAATGAAAGTGCATTTAATTTGGGATAATGTTGATCTAAGTAATGTGTGTCTGAGTTGGTTTATGGGAGCCTTTTACCGTAGTAACAATGTTGTTAGCCTATCCATCCACTATTGTTCACATTTTCTAACCCTAATATTTTCTTACCCTAATCTCTAAAACCCTAAGTGAGCATAATTGTGTCAACACCCTATTAAAGTTGACAAGGAACCAGCCTACTCTGGAGGTTGGATTTGAAACCCCTATTTTAGTCCATCCAATGTTGAGTGTTGAGTTGTAGCTATCGAGTGCATGCCTGGATAGAAATTAGGAAGATAGACAACTACAGTATTGAGTAAAACTTGATGCAATTTAGTGCCCAACAATTTTTGGCACACCCGGTGGGACCAGTTCACAAGGAACACGAAAATCCATCATATGAGTTATTGTTTATCTCAACCCGAAGGAATCAAGATTTGGTGAATTGTCTTGGCCTCGTAAGTGGAGAATAGAAAATTCACCTGGTGACTCCCTAGTCCTTAAACCCAGAAAATAACTACCCCTGTAGACCAGTGTCCTTTCATGTATACCAGGTCTTTCAAAAGGAATAACCCTAACTCCTATTTCTATTATGAATTACCTTATAGAGGGTCTACTGTTGTCAAAAGTTTGAATCAAGATTTCCTCTCAGAAGAGGAGCTTCCTGAGGAAAATCCTGTAGTTAATCCAATAGCCCTTCCAACAAGACCTACACCTAGAAATATGGCATAAAATGTGGCCCCTAATCAACCATTACAGAAGTTCCCCAGCTAGAACACAGTTGGTCCCCTGAGATTAGCCCAAATGAATGCCATCCCCTAGGCTATATCCAAAGCTATCCCCACTTATGATGGATCAGGGAAGACAACTTATGAGCACTATCAAGATATTTTAAATCTAGCAGTAATTCACAACATAAAAGAGGAGGATATTATTGTAAGAATTCTAGCCCTATCCTTTAGAGGAAATATTTTGCATTGGTTTAGAACTTTGGAAGATAATACCATCACTTCATGGCAAGCATTGGCTGAGCCATTTGTAGAAGAATTTAATGAGTCTATTGACCCTTTCTCCCTACTCAACCAGTTCACATCCATGTAGAAATCTCAGCAAGAGACTATCTCAGATTTCAATTTGAGATTTAGCAGAACCTGGAAGAGAATTCCCCCTACAACTAGACCAACTGCATGTTTGGCCTATATGTATTACATCTGAGCTCTTGGATCAGAGTTAGGCTTGCAGACACAACAATCTAGAGTAGAAACCTTCCCCCAAGTTTATAATGCAGCAATTCATGCTGAGAATATCCTAATTAATATGGGGAGACTACCCCCAAAACTATGCTACCTTATAACTCAGAAACCACTAATGGCCAAAGCCAAACTACAAACCCATCTTACATGGACCCTCTTTCTCTATCATCTCCATATCTGCAAATGAATGCAATCCCTCAACCAAAGCCATCATCCTCTATAGTTCCTTTCCCTCCCCTTCCTTCTCAAACATCCCAAGAGTTTTTTGCTATTCTTGATATACAAAATACTCTAAAAACTCTGAGTAATAGAATGAATTCAATGGAAAAGAGAGACCAAGAAAGGTCACAACAAAGGAGATTTCCATATGTGAACAAATATTAGAGACCTGGTCCTAGTAACAGTACTAGGGTCAGAGTGAATGCAGCATATGAGGATCCTAAGTGTTCTTCAGATACTACTCTTGCAAATATCTAGTGTCTGGTGTGTAATGATCCTCATGACTCATAATCCTATATTATGTACCAACACCATGTCCAACAAGCTATGGATCAAGCTAAAATAAATCAAAATGGGAGAGTAAACATGTTATGGCAGCCTGATCAAATCATGGTTGGGAAAGAGCTGGATGAGGATAGCCCAATTGTTGTTATGACAAGGTCTGGAAAGAAAACCTTGCAAGTAGATCCCCAAAATATGGGGCAATTCCAAGTCCCTTCTCAAAAAATAAATGACCCCCTTCCTCAAAGCGGTGATACTTTCCCCATTCCTCAAGCTAAAGGGAAAGAGAAGACATATAGTCTTCCTAAGAGGTTGGAAAAGGAAACTGAAGGAGACCAGATGAGATCTAAATATGAGGCTCAAGAAAGGCTTAGATTCCCCTCTATTACCAAAAGGTAAAGAATAGAAGCCACTCAACAGTATAAAAGAAAATACGGTGAGCCAGAAAGAAGGCATGAAAGACCTCCCCTGGCTAAGTCTGAGTATAATATTATCGAAGAGATGAAAAATATTCCATAAAAAGCCACTATGTTCATTCCTGGTCAGATTGATCTGCTTAAGGCTTCCCTCAACAAGTATCCACAAGCTAAATAGGCCACTACAATCCTTAGCATGCCATCAGAAAAGAAAGAAATATCCCCTACTATTTTAAAGAATAAGCCCCCTCCTTTCTATATCTCTCTGAGAATGGAAGGATGGGTAGTCCAAAATTGTATGATAGATTTAGGAGCATCAACTACAGTTATGCCCAAAGCAGTCTGTGAAGAAATGGGTATGGAGTATACCCGATCTTGTCCTGGAGTATTACAATTGGATGGGACACCTATTAAGATAGTGGGGGTCATAAAGGATATTTTAATGAGGCTGCATAGAGCCCCTAAGGTGACAATAGTACAAGAAATAGTGGTGGTTGACCTAGAACCCTACTTTGGATTATGCCTTTCAAGGGAGTTTACTGCAAAACTGGGTGGATGTATGTACATGGATTATTCTAGTATGGTAATCCCTTTCAAAGGAAAGAGAATAAGGATAACACCTAAAAATCCAGTAGCTTATCATATTGAAAATATTGAGGAAGACATGTGCAATCTTACTCCCCTGGAAGAATTTGAGCTGGTTGAAAACTTTGAGGAGTTGGATATTGAGGATGAGTTGCCTTTCAAAGAGGATTACAGTCAGTTTGGAACTGGTATGGGGACATATAGCATCTCAGCTAAATCAGAGAAGAAAATCCCTACTATATCCAACCAATCTCTGAGAGAAAAGGAAACATGGATCATGCACTTTGACGGTGCTAAATGCAGAAATGGTGCAGGAGCTGGTGTGGTTTTATAGTCCCAATCAGAGGGGACAAATAATTTTGCCTATAGACTAACATGGTCATGTACAAATAATGTTGCAGAATATGAGGCCTTGTGTCTCGGAATGATGCAGGTGGAAAGCATGGGCATTAAAATTCTGAATATATATGGTGACTCTGAGTTAATCATCCATTAGGTAAGAAACAGGTGCAACAGTAAGCACCATTACCTAAAAGCTTACAAAAATAGGGTATGGGATCTGATGGAATCCTTTGATGCCCTAAATCTAAGTTTTGTTCCCAGAGAGAAGAATACTCTAGCAGATTCCTTAGAAACAAAGGGAGCTAACTTCAACCCTTATGTAGACTTTGGAATCAAGAAAGCCAAGGGAATCAAAATGATTTTTAGACCTGCAGTACCAGACAAGCAAATTTTCTAGCAAGTTTTTGAAAGTGATGAGTAGATAATTGACTTTATGGTAAGAGAAGCATGTCTCTCCACTATCCAAGAAGAGAATCTAGAAGATATTGATCAACAAGATGTTATTCAACTAAGGAACAATCACATTCCTAGAGGGTTGGTCACCCTAGAGAGCTTGTTTGATAATGAGGACAGAAAAAAGACCAGAGCTATGAAAGTCAATGAAAAAATTTATAAAGAAGTTGAAGTTGGTACTAAAAAGAAGCTCAATGTTGGAGTTCGATGTTCACTAGAGGAAGTAGAAGATATCAAAGCCCTATGCCTAAAATACTAAGATATTGTGGCTTGGTCATATGAAGACCTCAAGGTATATGACAAGAAATTTATCCAACATACTATTGAGCTAGAGCCTGATGCAAAGCCTTTTAGGTAGAAGCAAAGGCCAGTTAATCCAAATATCGAAGCCATTATGAGAGAGGAGCTCTTAAAGTTATTAAAGGCTAAGATCATATATCCAATAAAACATTCAACCTGGGTAGCCAACTTGGTACCTGTGAGAAAAAATAATGGGGATATTCATTTGTGTGTAGATTTTAGAAATCTTAACCAAGCATCCCTTAAGGATCACTACCCCCTCCCACAGATTGATAAAATTTTATAGATAGTGGTAGGAGAAGAAAGGTTCTCATTATTAGATGGCTACTCTGGGTACAATCATATTTGGGTGAAAGATGAAGATCAGTATAAAACAACATTCACCACAAAATGGGGCACATTTGCCTACCATAGAATACCTTTTGGGTTGTCCAATGTGGGAGCCACATTTTAGAGAGCCATGGATTATGCCTTTGGGACATTGATCAACAAAGTCATTCTGATTTATTTGGATGACATGACTGTGTTTTCCCATGATAAGCATGACCACCTATTACACCTGGAGCAAGTTTTTCAAAAATATAGAGAATTTGGTATTTCACTCAATCCTAAGAAGTCATTCTTTGCAGTTCATGAAGGAAAGTTGCTAGGTCATGTGGTCTCAAAAGAAGGTATGGCCATAGATCCAGATAGAATTAAGTCCATTCTTGCTCTCCCATTGCCTACAAACAAGAAGGTCTTACAATCCTTTTTGGGTCAAATAAACTTTGTCAGGAAATTCATTTCTGACTTTGCACAGAAAGTAAGGCCAATATCTGAGTTACTCAAGAAGAATGTTGAGTTTAAGTGGACTGAAGTCAGAAAATAAGCTTTTGAGATTATCAAGTAGTCCATTGCAACAACCCCAATACTGGTAAATCCATATTTTAGTAAATATTTTATCCTTTATGCTTATGGAGTTGAAGAGAGTTATGCCTCAGTGCTCACTCAAAAAGATGATCAAGGTGAAGAACATCATGTATTCTTTTGGAGCCAGACACTCCATGACTACCAGGTCAAATATAACTTTATTGAAAGACAAGTATTTGCTGTGATGAAGTCACTGAAGAAGTTCAGGTAGTACTTGGTACAAAGTAAGACCCTGGTATATGTTGTTCATCCAGATGTAAGAAGTTTTATCCTTCAAGGTGAACTAGGAGATAAAAGAGCTGGTTGGATTACCAAAATCCAAGAGTATGATGTAGAGATACATCCCACCAAGTTGGTGAGAGGTAGGGCCCTGTGCCAAGGTCTAACAGAGGTAGCAACATTAGCAAAAGTGACAACTTGCCAGACAGTAGAAGAGGATCAGGTTGAAGGAGTATAGATAATAGACTCTGATTGGGTTGATCAGATGATCAAATACTTTCAAACTGGAGTATGCCCTCCTAATATAAATACATACCAAAGGAGGAGATATAGGTTGTAGGCTTTGAAGTATGTATTGCTGCCAGAAGGCCTGTATAAAAGAAATTTGGATGGAGTCCTAAAATGTTTGAAATATGATCAGCAACAGAGGGTTATTGAAGAGTTTCATGGAGGACCAACTGGAGGACATAGCTCAGGTAGAGTTACAACTTTGAAAATCATAAGAGTAGGCTATTATTGGCCTACTATATTTATTGATACTTTTAGGGTTACTAGGGCCTATGACAAATATCAACGATATGTTGGAAGGACAAGAAATGCTTCATTCCCCCTCAGGCCGATACAAGTTGAAGAACCTTTTTAGCAATGGGGGTTAGACTTCATAGGGGTCATCAACCCTAATTCCTTAGTAGAACATAATTTTATTCTAACTACCATAGATTACCTTACCAGGTGGGTAGAGGCCATTCCTACAAAGAAATCAGATCAGGAAGTTGTGATCAATTTTATGGAGAACTTGATTTCAAGGTTTGGAGTTCTAGAAGCCTTGGTGAGTGACAATGGCCTAGCTTTCATAGGAGCCAAGTATATTGAGTTTTCCAGCAAGTATGGCATCACTCTTAAGAATACTTCAAATTATTACCCATAGGGTAATGGACTTGCTGAATCTACCAACAAAAACTTGTTAAGGATTTTGAGGAAGTCACTTGAAGGGAACAAAAGAAGTTGGCACCTGTTGTTGGACCAAGCTCTGTGGGCTGATAGGATTACTATAAATAAATCCATTAAAACTTCCCCTTATGCTCTGGTGTATGGCAAAGAGGCAGTGTTACCTATCCATTTGGAAATTCCAGCACTTAAGCTTGTCAATACAGAGGAAGAGTCAGAGGAAAATCTGGTAAAGACCAGGTTGACCCACTTACTACAACTTGAAGAGAATAGAGCTTAGGCATATGATAATTTTCAAAATAATTCCTCAGATATCAAGGCATGGTTTGATAAGAAGGCCAAATTAAAAAATTCTAGGTTGGAGATGCAGTTCTCAGGTGGAATGTTGACAGAGCAAAATCGGGCAAACATGAAAAGTTTGATTCTTTTTGGGATGGCCCTTTCAAAATAGTAGAGGCCAAGGAGTCCAATGTGTTCCAGCTTGAAGATCCAGAAGGGAACATACAACTGATTCCAGTGAATGGTTTCCATCTCAAACTCTACTATGATTGAAATCATAAGCTCATTGTAACATATGTATATACATTGTATTATATTTCCCTTTCTTTTTGCACTTTGTATTCAATTTGTTTCTTTAACATCTTGAAAAGAGAAAAATATTTGCAAAAAAATGGCTAAGTTTTGGTAAAGGATTCAATGAGGTTCCATTCCACACATGAATACATGTAAAGTATAGCAGAACGAATGAGCATCTCCAATCCGCATCAAAATACATGAAGATATCAGTAGAATGAAACCAATGCGATTGTTCGTGCATGAAATAAAGTGGTTGTCAATGGAATCAAAGGCATCTTCAATCCATTGGTTTCAAGATTAAGGTGAAGCGAAGTGGTGATTTTGTGATTGTGCCATGTGGAGAGAAAGGAAAAATCCTGCATTCAATGCTAACGAACCCGTGCTCGAACCAAAGAGTAACCAAAGCGACGCCATGAGGTGGCAACCAAGTTTGAATTTTTAGCCAATGAGAGATTAGAATGCCACCCTTCGAGCCACTGAAAGGAAGGAGTAGGAGTTGGAAAGCATGCCAATAGGTATATTACACAGTAGTTGCATTAATGGTGGAAGATATGCATACACCAAGAAATAAAAGCATCAAAAGGCACGAGCAACGTTCATTCAATGGTAAATCACATTCATAGAGGAGAAGAGAGTAAGAGTGCTCAGAAACATCCACTGTGAATATCAGAGAGGACATAGTATTGTTGTTGGCAAGATGGCTCCCAAGAAAGTGCTCACGAAAGCATAGAAGATAGGAGTAGAGTTACAAATTCATGTGCAACAAACCAGGTGAATTACAGACATAGTAATGACACGAGTAAGGAGGACCCTTCTAAGGACAAGTTTTGAATTCAGATACTTCGGGGGAAAGCCAATGCGATGACAAGGTACTATAGCTATAAAATATTTCTTGTTCTCCTATATCTATGATTTTGCACATCATTGTCTCGAGTTAGTCTCTGCTATGATCCAGTTCTATGATTCTAAAAATAGAATGATAAAAACCTCTGAAGGCATTCCCCTATTCACAATTACCAAAGATTTTTACCATGAATTATTCACCGTAGGAGTAGGTCCACCTTCATAACCCAAACCATTTGACATAGTAGAGCAAGCAAGGGCTTATACCATATTAATAACATCAAAAAATAAGGGAGCTATAGAAAAATGGCTTCGTCTCAATTTCAAAAGAATAAGAGAACAAGATGAAATGCCTGAAGTTCCAATTCATATTGATGAATTTGCAAACCCCGAACTATTTTCTATGTTGGCCTGTATGGAGGGTTTAGACTCTAACATAATGGTGTATGGTTGGAAAATTGTTGCAGCCTATTGTATTTCAAATGAAAGAATGTATGAAGAAGGCATGGAGGAAAAAGGGACTAGGGTTATCTATTTTGATTGGCCAGCCTTTCTTGCCCAAAGGATACATGAACAATTAGTAAGAATGAAAAGGGGCTCTGATGCTCCTAGTTTCAGGCATTGTTCGAGCCTGGTTTGGATGTTTTATGTTATTGTTAAGGATAAAATGCCTTGGATTTCGGTTAAGGACAAAACCAGTGATGGGGAACCCTTACCGGTTTATTATTGGACAAGTCATTTGAGAAGTAGTGAGTCTTTTTATAGATTCAATCTGGAATTCCTTGGACCTGCTTTGAAAATAATGTATGGAGAGTGCCCTAGATTGCCACCCTTGGCTAAGAAAATTCTAAGAGTAGAGGGCTGAAGAAGGAGATTGGTATCTCTTGACTGAGGGTACAGTAATCAGACTATATGGTTTCATGAGTAAACCTTTTCTCCTGCCCCATTTTGTCATAGACAAGATCTTTGCCTTGGAATATTTGAGGCAGGTAGAGTACATTGATTTGAATTATGGTTCAAGAAGGAAGAGAAAATCTCTGCTAACCTACCGCACTATGGATGATATTACTATCATGAAGAAGGGGTAGAGTGAGAAAATTGACCAATACCTTGACAGGTTAGGTCTATTTTATATTCCCCAAAGATGGAGTTATGACCCTGATGACATTTTCACCAAAAGGAATGTAGCCCTAAATGGAGAAAAAGCTTACAAATTTGAAAAGAGGCCTAGGGCTCATTTCAAACAAGGCAAAAACAATGATGAGACCACTCTGTTGGAGTGGAATGTTTCAAAAATGGGTCAACTGCCTCCATGGCTAGATTTCTATGAATAGATTGTGGATTTTGATCCAGACAAGAAGAAGAACCATCAGCTGATAGAGGCCATCATTCATGATATTGAAGAGAAAACCAAAAAGAAAAAGGACCCTCAACCTGATGAGGACACTACTGAAGAAGTAGAAGAGGTAGAGCAATGGAATGTAGCGAAGATATCATATTGGTGGAGAATGAGAATTGAAATTGGAAAACCTAAGTCTAGGTTTGGCATGAAGATTGATAATGAGTTTTCTAAAAATTATGATGAAAATATCAAAACCTGGAAGCCTAAGGACATCAGAAACATAGTGTTAATAGTTGAAAAGTCCCAGGCTAGTTCTGAAACTCTCTCTCCACCCATAGACCAAGAAGCTCCAACAGAAGAGCATGTGACTCCTTTGATGGCTACTGAGGTCCCAAAGACATTTCAGCCTACCACTGAATAGGTAGAGAAGTTTCCTAAGGGAGCACAACTTTTGAGAAAAATGCAATATTCAAGTGAAAAAGTTGTTAGTACTCCAGTCATAGAGGTAGTGACTAGGCCTAAATGCTTAGCTCTAGGGGGAAAGCCTCTAGATACAGATATTGATTGGAAAAATAAGGATGAAATATTCATATTTACTCCCCTCACTTTCACTACCATAGCATCAGTGGAATTGCATCCCATTTTTGAGCAAGTGTTGCTTACAGCACAAGGAGAAGTATCTGAGGAAGATTCAGAGAGTGAATCGACTTCTTTTCAATTAATTCATAGAAGAGCTAAAAGAGCTCCAGAAATAAGGGAAAGAGAGGTTTCAAAGAAACAAAGGTTGGATATGGAGGAGATTGCTAAAGAGGTAGTTATTCTAGCTACAGAAGAATCGACTCATCAAGAGCAACAACAACAGGAAATAGAGGTGGAACAAGAACACCCTACATCTATAGGTGAAGGTATGGTTTCTAATCCCTCTTCTCCTCTTCATCCTCCTGAATCCCCAAGGAAGTCTCCCTCCCTTTCTGGTCAAGAAAATGTGACAAAGGTACCCTCTCCCTCTCATAGTCCACCCCATGTTACATTGGTCACCACTAAAGTACAAGTCATCCCTTCTCCCCCAAAGTCACCCCAAATCCCACTTTCATCGTCTAAGGTTCCCACTTCATCATCTCCCATCATTTCATCTTCACCATTGACATCGCCACCCCCATCAAAGGGACAAATTGTTCCAAGCACCCCCACTCATCCAATTGTTAGTCTTGCTTCGATTTCTATGAGTTTACCAGTAGCTACCACAACAGTAGTTACAGAGTCCACTGTTGTTACAAAAACTACTGTAATTACTTCCACACCACCATTGTTAGTGGTTGAGTCCACCCTTACATTCCTAGTGTCTTCATCTCCCCTGGATGCTAGTTATTCAAGTCCTATAACTTTGCCAAAGGAGCAAGCAACCACACAAAAAATAAATGATTTCTGGGCAGAGAAGCTATCTAAGCCTTCCAACAGGATGGCTATCAGAAGAAGGAGCATGTATGTTGATCCGGTCTCAAGGAAAAGGATATCCAGGTCCATGGTCCCCCTTGTAAACAAGCCTAAGATCAAGATGACTATCCAGGATTATCGAGTTGAAGAAATAACAGAAGACATTGAGAAGCTTCCTAAAGAAGATGAGTTGGTAATGGCTAGAGCCCACTTAGAGACCTTCTATGTGAAGAATGATATATCAAAAGATAAGGTGGGTAAACTGGAGAAATAAATTGAAAAGCTTCAGAAAACTATGAGTAATCAAAAGGAAGTGGAAAAGGCTTTGAGAAAAGAGGCCAAGAGCTAGCAGGAAAAGTTCCAAGAAGCCAATAAGCTCAAAGACCAACTAGGAGAGTAAAAAAGTTGAATGAAGAACAAGCAAAAGAAATTCAAAGTTTGAGACAGTAGCTTCAAATTGAAAAAGCTAAGTCTTCTAGCTTTTCTAAAGCTAGATTAAAGAATATTAGGAAAGAATTGCTCTTCGAGGTCCAAGAGAAATGTAGGGCTTCAGCTTATGATTGACTACCTAGATGATGCCAGTCACTTACTCCCCAATGTTCAAAAATATTTAGATCAAATCACTAGAGAGTTGCAACCTATGGTGATTCTAGCAGAATAGATGTACAAGTTGGTTGATAGCAGACTCAATGATTCTGCTAAGCCGATCCCCAATAAAGAATGGAATCTCACCAGAGTTGCTATTAGAACCATGGTCAAGAAGCACAGGGCACTTCAAAAACCTTGGATATTGTTTGATAGGATTGAAGGAGTGATTAAAGAAGTGGTGGATGTAAACAAAGAAATGATTCAAGTTGGTTTCAAAGGTTTGTGGATGGAGGATCACAACTTGCTATCCGTGGAAGAGATCCAGAAGAGCATTGATGAAAATTTGTAGGATGAATCTGGAATTGATTCTCTTGAAGAGCCACTAAACCAAGAGCAAGTTGCTCAACTGATCATTGATTTTACTAGGTTGAGAGATCTCATGGAAGATCTAGTAAGTAGAGGGAATGTTGCTAACTATGAGGATATTGGAGAATTACAGTATATTTATAAGTAGTTGAAGGAGACATCTAACCCCTCTGGAGTAGCCTAGAATCAAGATTTACATTCTTTAAAGTTGATGATTCAATTGTTTGGTGACAATTCTGGAAGAAGAAATAAAAAACAATCTTCTCCAAAAGAAGAAAATGAAGAGAATGAAGAGGAGGCCGAGGAATAGGCCCACCAACAAGAAGAGCAGGATGGAACCACTACAAGCCTGGAAGGGGCTAAAGAACAAGGACTTATACTGAGAGGGAGGGGTGAACATTATAATACTTAAGCAATTAATAATTTTAACTTTAGATAGCAGTGGCATCAACACAACATTAATCAAGACAAAAAGCATCACACATTAAAGACCCATTTTTAACGTGGTTCACCCAAAATTTTTGGGCTACGTCCACAAAACTTTTCTCTAAAAGTTATCTCAAAGTTCTTTGGGAATCCTTCCCAATTACAATGTTTATGAGCTTCAGACCAAAGGAGATACCTTCCCCTCTACTCTGGAAATGATCGCTCAGAAGATCAACTACCTCTACCTCTTGCCAGCACGTGGAACTCGTTTCCATCGAAGACCTCCTGTCCTCAATTCTTAGCCTAAGAGACCTCTACCTTCTATGATCACGTCCATAGCAGCTCAGCAACTTGTACCAAACATAGTTAGTCATTATAGTACAAGTCTTCCTCTATTTGTCAGATCTATCCAACTCTTGAACAAATCAATCCTCTGCATACAAGCCTTCTCAAAGACTTGCCAACTGTCCTCAGGTTCTACTCATAGAACCAATGCACCTCTATCCTCAAGTTCTTTGATAGAACTATCAAACTCAGCTCACAAGTCCTCTGCTAGGACCTATCCAAATTTGCTCACAAGTCTCCACTAGAACCTATCCAAAACTTCTCACAAGTCCCCACCGAAACCTGTCCAAAAACTGCTCACAAGTCCCCACTGGAACCTGTCCAAAAACTCAGCAAGCTCACCAAGAAAAACTTTCTTAGTAGGAAATCACAAAGTGAATTGTTAGAGACCCAATGTGATTTGTCAAACTCGTAGAAGCATAAAGAGAATTGTTAGAGACTCAATATGTTCTATACTCAAATCCCAATCTCAAAACTCAACTCAAATCAACTCAGCTCAATCTCAATCTCAAATCTGAAAACTCAACTCAATATCTAAAATGGATAGGAGAGAATGTTTTCTTTCAAGAACATGAAACCCCAACAATTGCCAAATATGCAAAGAATCACATAACAATGATACTCATGTTCTTTTCACCATCAATTAGGGTTTCAACAACAATGCTCATCAAACAAGGTTTAGTCAACCAACACCATTCAACTCAACATCAACCTTGAAGCATTCAACCAATCATCACAAGAAAAGGAAACAAGTAGAAATCCTTTTCCCTCCAAAGATATTTGAACAAAACAGCCACCAACACAATATCACCAAATGCAAAGAATAACTTGCTCAAATCAACTCAATGGAGTACACCCAATATCATGAATCAAGTAAAGCAATAACTTGATCAAACAACCTCTATGGAAGAAACTCAACCATCAAACTCAAAACAGCCAACCAAGGGTTCCACCAACTCAATGCAAGTAGCTAGACTCACAAATATAAACCCTAGTGCATAAAGCTTCCACTATCTCAAACCAAAAATTATGCATTCACAAAAAACTCTCCTTAAGGATAACAATGCATAAGTAGTCTTCAACAAACCAAAAAATAGGATTTACACCTAGCCAAAGGATACCTAGTAGACTACCTTTTCACTCCAACCTTATTTCAGAAAACATACACCAATCATACTCATAAGAAGAATGTGCCCATACCTTATTGGAGTAGAAGATAATTGAACCTTCAAGTTGTCACCACACACAAATCTCAAACTTCCAACCAAGTTAGGGTTAGAATAAAAAGAAATGAGCAATAATATAAAATTCCTTTATTACACCTTTTAGCTCCACTTCTTTAAACACAACCACCATAACATGCCAATAAATCAACAATCACAGACTCACACCTTATACCTCCATTTTTAATTTTAGCATAGCAAATAATAATCTTAAAAATACATCCAAAGAAATATGTCCTTATTTCTCCTAAGATTTTATTCAATGCTAATCACAAAAAGCCAAAACTCATAAAATTTAATCACACCTTACAAATTGCAGTCCAAGAAACTCCAAATTTCATGGCATAAAGACATTTTAATAAAAATGTGTGTTACTCTAGCAAAGCACCCTCGTGAGACTCAAAAAAATGACCTCTGCCAATGCAATGCCCAATAGCAGCCTTCACTGCCACTCGCCCCTGCGGGCTACGAAGTTCACAAGTGAACTTCCCTCCACTTCACCCTCGAAAAAACTCTCGAAGACTTTTCAACCGCACGTGCTTCTAAGTCTTCCTTCGATCACAACGAATACATAGCACAAACATCACAAATTGCATTCGGGGAATTTCGAATTAATTAGCCTTCCAACATTAGGAGTTGGAGAATAAATAGTCTCTTCGAAGACACCTTGACGTCGACGGAAATAAAGACCATTTCGAAATTAATCAAAAGTCTTTCCAAAAAGGGTTTTAAATAATAATTAAATAAATAATAAAGAGAACCTCCATTGGTTTTAATAAAAACCATTTAACTTGGTTTTAATAAAAACCCTATCCAACTTGGTTTTAATAAAAACCGGTTTGGTTTTAATGAAAAAACCTTGCCAATGGAATCTCTCCGGATTCTCTTGGAATCTTCCACCTTTGAAGCCAACACATCATCTTAACATTAATGTCATTTCCTTTTGACATCAATGACAACTCATAGACAAGAAGCTAGGATCTCAAACCCAAAATTGCCAACAATCTCCCCCTTTGTCATTGATGGCAAACCATGCTTCTCAACAACACAGAAACTCAACATAAATAGCTCCCCCTGTCTTGAGGCTTTCCTCTTCACTTTGAAGGTCTCCCCCTTACTCATATCTCTCCCCCTTTGTCATCAATGGCAAAGGGCCACCTTTGGGGCTCGGGACTAAGAATGAGCCTCTTAGCTTAGTCCCTCCCCCACCTCCTGATGAGGTGATTAATTCTGGGGTGGGAGTACAACTCCCAATTTCTCCCTTAGATGCTCAAACGTATCTCTTGGAAGAGGTTTGGTGAATATATCTACAATCTGCTCTTTAGTAGACACATACTCTACCTTGACCTGCTTGTCTTGCACATTCTCCCTTAGAAAGTGATGCTTGATGGAAATATGCTTTGTCCTTGAGTGCATTACCGGATTTTTGGAAATACTTATGGCACTTGTGTTATCACAAAGTATGGAGATGGGTTGTTCATGCTTGACTTTGAAATCCTCCAAGGTGGTTTTCATCCATAAAACCTATGTACACCTAGCCACTGCTGCTATGTATTCAGCCTCTGCTGTAGATAAGGAAACTAAAGGTTGTTTCTTACTTAGCCAAGAAACCAAACTCTTTCCTAGAAAGAATGCTCCACCACTAGTGCTTTTCTTGTCATCAATACTGCCTGCCCAATCTGCATCTGTATAAGTTGTGAGGGTGAAATCATCACCTTTGGGATACCAAAGCCCAAAGTCCATAGTGCCCTTCAAATATCTGAATATCCTCTTAACTGCTATAACATGAGAATATTTTGGAGCTACCTGAAATCTTGCTACTAACCCAACTGCCTGCATGATATCTGGTCTGGTAGTTGTAATATATAATAAGCTACCAATCATAGATTTGTACAACTTCTGATCTGTCGTTGGAGATTCATCATCTTTACTCATCTTGCACCTTGTAATCATTGGAGTACACACTGGTTTGTTGTCCATCATCCCAAATTTCTTCAACATTTCTTTGATATACTTTCCTTGAGAGAGAAATATACCATCCTTTGATTGAGCAATCGAAGACCTAAAAATAATGACAGATCTCCAATCATAGACATCTCAAATTCCTTCTGCATGGTGTTAGCAAAAACTTTGCACATCTGAGTCTTATTTCCCCCAAAAATAATATCATCAACATAGACAACCATAATCAACATATCATCATCTTCATTCTTAATATACAAATTGCTATCTTCCATGCCTTTCCTGAAGCCTTGCTCATGAAAATACCTGTCATGTCTTGAGTACCAAGCCCTTGGTGCTTGCTTTAATCCATACAAGGCCTTTTTTAGTTTACACACATAGTCTGACTATTTTGAGAGAGACACTCCTTCTGGCTGTTCTATGTAGACTTCTTCTACCAACACCCCATTTAGAAAAGCTGACTTTACATCCATTTGATATACCTTGAATGATTTGAAGCTTGAAAGGGCCAAAAATATTCTGATAGCTTCAAGACGAGTAACAGGAGCAAATTCTCTTTGAAATCAACACCTTCTACTTGAGCATAACCTTTGCAGAATAACCTAGCTTTGTTTCTTACAATATTTCCATCCTCATTGAGTTTATTTCTGAATATCCATTTTGTGCCAATGACATTCTTGTCCTTAGGTCTTGGAACCAATTCCCAAGTTTCACTTTTCTCTATTTGATTTAGCTCTTCATCCATTTATTTTACCCAAAACTTATCTGCACATGCTTCACTGAAATATTTTGGCTCAATCTGAGATAATAATGAAACATTTGTAGAATCATGTGAAAGAATGACTCTTCTTCTTGTTTGCCTGCTATTTGGATCACCAATGATCAAATATTTGGGATGATGTTTCTGAACATATCGTGAAGGAGTTTTGGGAAGTAGTTGTCTTTCCTCTTCTTCATCTGAAACCTCTCTGAATTCTTCTTGACAAATTTCATCACTGAGTTCCTTGACTGGTTCTCTTATCCCTATATTTTCATCAACTGTTACATTTATGCTCTCTACAACTGTATGAGTTCTTTTGTTGAAGCATTTGTAGGCCTTGCTTCTATTGGAATATCCAAGAAAGATTCCCTCATCACACCTAGGATCAAACTTACCCAAATTTTGATCTTCCCTTTTGATGAAGCACTTACTCCCAAACACTTTGAAGTATTTTACTGTAGCTGGTCTTCCTTTCCACAACTCATAAGGAGTTTTATGATGATTGACTCTAAGTTGGGCCCTGGTGATAATGTAGACTATTGTACTGACTGCCTCTTTCCAAAATCCATCTAAAATTTTTGACTCATTTAACATAGCTCTATCCATATTTTCAATAGTTCTATTTTTCCTTTCAACTACTTTTTTTTGAGGAGTTCTTGCTGCTGAATATTCTCTTTTGATTCCTTGTTGCTCATAGTATTCCATAAATTCATTTGAAGTGAACTCTCCTCCTCTATCTGATCTTAAGCATTTGATTCTCTTGTCAGTCTCATTTTCAATCATTTCTTTGAAAGCTTTAAATTTTTCAAAAGCTTCAGATTTTTCTTTGAGAAAAGTAACCCAAGTCATTCTAGAATAATCATCTATAAACAACATGAAGTAGCTTTCTCCCTAAATGCTCTGAGTTCTGGTAGGGCCACATAAATTAGTATGAATAAGATCCAATGGTTTTGAAGAAGTATACCCTTTTGATTTGAAACTGGTTCTGGTCTGTTTTCCATGCTGACAAGGACTACAAATGATGTTATGGGGCTTTTTTATTTTGGGCAAGTCTCTAACTACTTCCTTGTTACTAATATTGACAAGATTATCAAAGCTCAAATGCCCCAATCTTTTATGCCATAACCAAATCTCATCTTCTTGAGTTAGAAAACACTTTTCCTTTTTTATCTCACTTAGCATGTAAAGATTGTTTGGAGTCCTTGTAGCACTAGCAATGAGTTTTCCATTTTTTTCTTTACTTATCTCACATCTATCTAAAAAGAAAGATACTATGTGCCCTTGATCACAAAGTTGACTCACACTTAGAAGATTGTCTTAGGCCTTCTACATAAAGCACATTCTTTGTTTTGGATTTCCCATCCAAGCTAAGAGTCCCTTTACCACAGATTTTAGCTGACTTGTAATCTCCAAAACTGATTGTTCCTCAGTTTGTTTCTTTTAAGACCAACAACTTTTCCTTTTCACTAGTCATATGTTTTGAACAACCACTATCAAGATACCATTTTTCTATTTTTTCTTGAGCATGAAAAGTAGTTTGAACTATCATTGACTTATATTTGATCTCATTTATCTTTTTAGTGAACTCAAGGCTAGATCTATACAAACTGCACATCCTTGCTATATGCCCAAAATTCTTGCACTTGTAACACATGAAATTTTTATTCATAAGAGGTGCAAAAGAGTTAAAATTTTCCTTACTATGGCTATTCAAAGACTTATTGCAATGCATAGCTTTGTGACCAAATTTCTTGTAAGAAAAACAATAGCCATGGAAAGTAGTATGTAACCTGTTTTGATGTCTTGGATGATTGTTCTTCTTGTGACCAACTGGAATCCATCGCTCTTCAGGATGAAGATTGATCTTGCTCGAAGACCCTGTTTCATGAATGGTGATACCATCCTTATTTTGCTTTTCACATGGAGTATTCTGTTTGAGAGCCAACTGTTCTAACTTCACTCTAAGAGACATAACCTCTTCTTCTAGTTTCTCGCAATCAGCTTCCTTTCATTTGAGAGCCTCTGTCAGAACCTGTTCAACATTTTTCCCTTCTTCAGCTAGAATTTTGAAGTCTATAACACTTTGAGACAATTCTGATCTTGCTATCTCTTCTTCCTGATATTGATGCTTGAGAACATAATTATCTTCCCTGAATTTCTCAAGCTTTCTTAAAGCCAAGAAGAATTCACCTTTAAGATTGAACTCAACCTCTTCATCTCTTTCTGAATCTGTATGTTCCTCTGATAGATCCTTATCCAAGGTGTTAGGCTATTTCTGGAGAGACCCGCTTTGATACCAATTGAAGAACATGGACTTATACTGAGGGGGGGTGAACAGTATAAGACTTAACCAATTAATAATTTTAACTTTAGATAGTAGTGGCATCAACACAACATTAATCAAGATAGAAAGCATCACACATTGAAGACCCATTTTTAACATGGTTCACCCAAAATGGTTGGGCTACGTCCACAAAACTTTTCTCTAAAAGTTATCTCAAAGTTCTTTGGAAATCCTTCCCAATTACAATGTTTATGAGCCTTGTACCAAAGGAGATACCTTCCCCTCTGCTCTGGAAATGATCCCTCAGAAGATCAAATGCCTCTACCTCTTGCCAGCATGTGGAACTCCTTTCCACCGAAGACCTCCTGTCCTCAATGCTTAGCCTAAGAGACCTCTGCCTTATATGATCATGTCCACAGCAGCTCAGCAACCTGTACCAAACACAATCAGTCGGTCTAGTACAAGTCTTCCTCTGTCTGTCAGATCTGTCCAACTCTTGAACAAATCAATCCTCTACATACAAGCCTTCTCAAAGACTTTCCAACTATCCTCAGGTTCTACTCATAGAACCAATGCACCTTTGTCCTCAAGTTCTCTGATAGAACTATCAAACTCAGCTCACAAGTCCTCTGCTAGGACCTATCCAAATCTGCTCACAAGTCCCCATCGAAACCTGTCCAAAATTGCTCACAAGTCCCCACCGAAACCTATCCAAAACTGCTCACAAGTCCCCACTGGAACCTGTCCAAAAACTCAGCAAGCTCACCAAGAAAAACTTTCTTAGTAGGAAATCACAAAGTGAATTGTTAGAGACCCAATGTGATTTTTAAAACTCATAGAAGCATAAAGAGAATGGTTAGAGACTCAATATGTTCTATACTCAAATCCCAATCTCAAAACTCAACTCAAATCAACTCAACACAATCTCAATCTCAAATCTGAAAACTCAACTCAATATCTGAAATGGATAGGATAGAATGTTTTCTTTCAATAACATGAAACCCCAACAATTGCTAAATATGCAAAGAATCACATAACAATGATACTCATGTTCTTTTCACCATCAATTAGGGTTTCAACAACAATGCTCATCAAACAAGGTTTAGTCAACCAACACCATTCAACTCAACATCAACCTTGAAGCATTCAATCAATCATCACAAGAAAAGGAAACAAGTAGAAATCCTTTTCCCTCCAAAGATATTTGAACAAAACAGCCACCAACACAATATCACCAAATGCAAAGAATAACTTGCTCAAATCAACTCAATGGAGTATGCCCAATATCATGAATCAAGTAAAGCAATAACTTGATCAAACAACCTCTATGGAAGCAACTCAACCATCAAACTCAAAATAGCCAACCAAGGGTTCCACCAACTCAATGCAAGTAGCTAGACTCACAAATATAAACCCTAGTGGACAAAGCTTCCACTATCTCAAACCAAAAATTATGCATTCACCAAAAACTCTCCTTAAGGATAACAATGCATAAGTAGTCTTCAACAAACCAGAAAATAGGATTTACACCTAGCCAAAGGATACCTAGTAGAATACCTTTTCACTCCAACCTTATTTTAGAAAACATACACCAATCATACTCATAAGAAGAATGTTCCCATACCTTATTGGAGTAGAAGATAATTGAACCTTCAAGCTGTCACCACACACAACTCTCAAACTTCCAACCATGTTAGAGTTAGAATAAAAAGAAATGAGCAATAATATAAACTTCCTTTATTACACCTTTTAGCTCCACTTATTTAAACACAACCACCATAACATGCCAATAAATCAACAATCATAGACTCACACCTTATACCTCCATTTTTAATTTTAGCATAGCAAAGAATAATCTTAAAAATACATCCAAAGAAAGATGCCCTTATTTCTCCTAAGCTTTTATTCAATGCTAATCACAAAAAGCCAAAACTCATAAAATTTAATCACACCTTATAAATCGTTGTCCAAGAAACTCCGAATTTCATGGCATAAAGACGTTTTAATAAAAACGTGTGTTACTCTAGAAAAGCACCCCCGTGAGACTCAAAACAGCGACCTCCACCAATGCAACGCCCAACAACAGCCTTCGCTTCCACTAGCCCACGCGGGCTACGAAGTTCACAAGTGAACTTCCCTCCACTTCACCCTTGAAAAAACTCTCGAAGACTTTTCAACCGCACGTGCTTCTAAGTCTTCCTTCGATCGTAGCAAATATAGAGCACAAACACCGCAAATTGCATTCGGGGAATTTCAAATTAATTAGCCTTCCAACCTTAGGAGTTGGAGAATAAATAGTCTCTTCGAAGACACCTTTACGTCGGTGGAAATAAAGACCATTTCAAAATTAATCAAAAGTCTTTCCAAAAAGGGTTTTAAATAATAATTAAATAAATAATAAAGAGAACCTCCATTGGTTTTAATAAAAACCCTATCCTACTTGGTTTTAATAAAAACCGGTTTGGTTTTATTGAAAAACCCTTGCCAATGGAATCTCTCCAGATTCTCTTGGAATATTCCACCTTTGAAGCCAAAACATCCTCTTAACATTAATGTCATTTCCTTTTGACATCAATGACAACTCATAGACAAGAAGCTAGGATCTCAAACCCAAAATTGCCAACAGGGGCACACACTTAAGTTGTTTTTTATTTTGTACATATACACAAATTTTATATTTTTGTTTTTAGCTCTGACATGGTCAAAAATAAAAAATAAAGGCATGAAGCCTACAGAGGCATAGAGAGAATCATATTTTGTGTGAAGGTATTTTTGTGAGTAGGCCTTATAATAAGAGTAGAACTATATTTTGCAAGGATAGTGAAGCAGTTTTGCTATAAGGGCACAAAGATAAATTTTGGAAACAGTGGAGGAGCATGTATCTATTGCATAGTCTACATATGAGTAGTTATCCTCTATGTTGCTTGAAGCATGGTCTTGATGTGAACTTCTACTCTCTAAGAGAACTATTTTAGAGGGTGGTGTTCATATGGAAATTATTCTTTTTAAGCACATTTTTGAAGATGAGAATTTTTTGACTCTTGTAGCCCAATGGATAAGACTCTGAGTTCTACAAATTAGCAAGAAAATCCACCCAATAGGTGCCAGAATGTAGGCCCAAAATGGCCACATACTTAGGAAAATTTTGAATTTTTTTACCTAAGTCATGAAGTTCCCATTTCGCACATTTTTTAGTGTATTTTGGAGCAGATCCGCAACAAAGGCTACAAATCCGCCCATCACTTGGTAAATTTTTGTACTTGGAGTAATTCAGCATAGTTCCTTATGTTCTTGGCTCCAAACTGGCGATGCGTCCTGAATCAACAAATTTTTTTAGGGAAAGGTGATGTTAGCATAAAATAAGTGTGGATTGGTGACCGCTTCATATTTTTGATATCTTCAGAGTGGCTAAGTGTTGAAGAGCACAATTTCGAGAGACGCATAGAACATTTTTATCCGAAATGGTGACATAAGGCATAAAATAAAGTATAAGAGATGCGGATTCATGATGAAGGTAATTTTTGAATAACTTTCTTCTAGAATGGTGTTCTCAGGCCAATACACTTGCTTAGTTCTGAAATAGAATCTGGAGAAGTTTCGAAGGAAATATGATGTCATCGACTTTTTTATGTGGATTGGTGAATGCTTCATTGTCAAATAATAATAAACGAAGGAGAAGGAGTAGATTTCATCCCCCTGCACTTTCAATACATTTTAGTGCTGGATTGGTGTTTCATAGTTTTTGAAGCACGAAAGGTGATGTCATCAATTTTAAAAGTGGAATGGTGATGTGTTCTCTCCCTACCATTATATCAAGCTTATGTCGATTAAATCATAGCCATACGATGGGGAGATCAACGGTTGAGATTTTGCCAAGAATTTTGAAACATATAAAAGGGATCTATCACTGGAATCTAAGGTACAATAAATTGGAGGAAGCCGAAGCATCAAGGGTTTCAAGAAGACAAGAACCAGAGACAGTTGAAGATTGATAGTGGTAGAATATTTTTAAGATAGATCAACGATGCATACATAGTATCCAACAACTAGAACTTTAGTTAGCATCAGACAACCAACAAGTTGTAGATGTTTCAAGTAGTCATGGTGGTCCAATTGCAGTGTATTTCTCATAGGTTGAACCAGTAAGAGAATGCTAACAAGAAATCTCTGCTGAGTGGTTAAAATTTAATCTTTGTAATGTTCCTTATTATTTTAATATTTTCAGACTATAAATAGTGGTCGAACCCTCATTTTTAAGGTTTATCTCTAGTGTGTTTGTCTGTGTTACTATAAATATTACCAAGGACTAATGAAAGGAACATTACATTGATTTTCACCTCAAATTTTGTGTCTTCATAATTCTATATCAGAGGTATTTCTATGAATACTTGAATGGTTAATTTGTGCCATATTAATGTATTACTAACTGCTAGGGTAATTAAAAGCTACTTCTGAATTAGATCTTTATTGTTAGAGAGTGCATTTCTATAAAATATAGATATTGGTTAATTCTGCTATTTGGATTATCTTTGTTTGGATATTGAAATTGTTGTCTGCAATATTTCTTTATTGTTCTTTAATGAATGAAAGTGCATTTAATTTGGGATAATGTTGATCTAAGTAATGTGTTTTTGAGTTGGTTTATGGGAGCCTTTTACCGTAGTAACAATGTTGTTAGCCTATCCATCCACTATTGTTCACATTTTCTAACCCTAATATTTTCTTACCCTAATATCTAAAACCCTAAGTGAGCATAATTGTGTCAAAATCCTGTTAAAGTTGATGAGGAACCAGCCTACTCTAGAGGTTGGATTTGAATCCCTTGTTTTAGTCCATCCAACATTGAGTGTTGAGTTGTAGCTATCGGGTGCATGCCTAGATAGAAAGGAGGAAGATAGATAACCATAGTATTGAGTAAAACTTGATGCAATTCAGTGCCCAATAGAAATATTATTCAATAATGCTTATAAAAAAAAACTCACATAACAATTATACTCATGATCTTTCACAAACTCTAATATTGCACATGAAGGCTCACTCAATATTTCCAACAATGCTTATCAAACAAGGTTTCTATCATCAACCTTTATTCCAAAAAAATTCATCAATCAATATTGGATATCTCAAAACCAAACTCAACAATGGTTATCAAAGAATCATTTTCACTCCAACTTAGCAATCACAACATCCAATCCAACAATATTTTACTCACAAGGAATATGTACCCATACCTTTTATTTTGATGGAGATATGTCTTCCAATATTGTATTAACCACAATCAAATTCTCTTTGCCAAAACTAGGGTTAGGTTACCACAACCTATCTCAAGATCTCCACAAAATAATTTTCTCAAAAATAATTTTCCATACAAAATATCAAATCCTTTTGTACACCTTATAATTTCCAAACTCACAATATTTAACTCAATAATTTTACCATAATAAAACACTTAACAATTTTCCTTGCACACCTTATAATCTCCAAACTCACAATATTTAACTCAATAATTTCACCATAATAAAACACTTAACAATTTCCCTTGCACACCTTATAATCTCCACACTATAAAATAAGTTTCAATCATCAAAAATTAAAATAAAATATTTTAATTTT
The DNA here is from genome assembly GCA_028583015.1 of Wollemia nobilis. NCBI lineage: Eukaryota > Viridiplantae > Streptophyta > Pinopsida > Araucariales > Araucariaceae > Wollemia > Wollemia nobilis. Next base: position 4,127,075 of record JAQPPZ010001340.1, read on the forward strand.
TCTTTACCTTATAACTCCCCTAAGCACTTAGCACTCACGACAATCTCAAAGCACTTTTAATTTTCAACACCTTGGAGAATAAAATTGAATGGCATACCTTTAATTTGTTCTACCCACAAAAAAATATCTTCGGTGGATTCGACCACGTGACCTTGCACTCCCAACACCCAAAATAAATACACATTATCTTTTTATTTCTCACATCGACCCATTTTATATAAAATTTTGAATTTAGTTTTTAAATATTAAATTTGAAAACCTTTGCCTCCATTATTAATTTAAATTAAAATTTTAATTTAATTTAAACCTTTTGAAAATTGCTCATGGGTCTTTTCAATTTGAACTTCGTTTTTCTTCACCTTGTTATTTGGCCTAAAATATTCTAATAATAGAATATTATTATTTAATTTAAACTTGCTTCTCCTTCCTCGGGTCTTCATCCTATGGGCCCTTTTTAGGCATATAATATTAAAATAAATATTATATCCTCTTCTTTTCCAAGACCTTCTTGCTTTTGGAAAGACCACTTAATGTCCTTAATGACGATGAATTTAAACCAATATTCTTTTGACATCAATGACAACAAAACTATTCAAAATTTCCAAAAATCTCCCCCTTTGTCATTGATGGCAACCCCTTTATTTTTATCATTCCTTTTTCTTTTTCAAAAGTTTCCTTCTCTGAGAACCTGTTCCCCCTAACTCAAATCTCTCTTCCTTTGTCATCAATGGCAAAGGGCCACCTTTGGGGCTTGGGGTTAAGAATGAGAATCTTAGCTTAGCCCCTCCTCCACCTCCTCTTGAGGTGATTAATTCTGGGGTAGGAGTATTTCTACTCCCAGCATACATTGATCTTTACCTTTGTCCACTTTCTTCCTCAAATGATTCTTCTGATTCCTCTAACTATTCTTGTTCCTACTTGTCTTTGGGATTTCTTCTCTACACCACTTTATTGTATACCCATAATTATTGTACTTATAACACTTAATGTTGTTATTCCTTAAAGGTAAAAATATCTTGGGGTTCTCCTGGTGAATCCATAGCTATTCCTAGCATGAAGCTTGTAATTTACTGCCTTGTGACCAAAATGATTACAAGAGTAGCAATACCCTTGAAAAAGTTGTATGTTTCTAAAACTTTCATATTCCTATATTTCATGTGTCTTACATTATGTAGCCTTGTGCCCAAACCTGTGATATGAGAATCATCATCAATTGAAACTACCTTGCCTTGATCTCATTGGTCTCCTAGTTTATTTTACCATGTGCTAGTTTCTATTCCATCTATTCCTCATTTGTGCATTATTCTTTTCCTTGTTGAACTTTCTACTATCCAAATCATCCTCAGAGGTATCACTCTCTCTTACACTCTCTTCTTCTGAAGCTTCTTCTTCTTTAGAGATTGAGATTGACTCCTCTCCTTATTTTCTTTGTACCTATTCAAAACCAAGACTTGTCTTTTTTGATGTAGGTTTTTGTGTCTTTATAATCTTATCGAATTTCTTTGAGCTTCTTCCAAACCTATGTAACTTGTCTTTAGACTCTTTTACTTCCTTCCTTAGTGAAGCTACCTCATGCTTTAACTTTTCACATTCTAAAATCTTTGCTTCTAACTTCTCTTTGAATCTCCTTGTCTTAGGTATTGAGTTAGTTAGATACTCTATAAGATTTCCTTTTTCTTAATCACATTCTTGAAATTCAAGCTTGAGTTTTGAGTTTTGCTTTCTTACCTCCCTTAATGCATCAAGGGAATGAATAATCTCACCCTCAAGATCAACTTCTCCTTTCTCGAATTCTTCCTCTGTTTGTTTGCATCTGGGATCATCTTCATTCCTTTTTTATTTATCTTCAATAGGATCACCTCTTTCTTATTTTATTGCCAAAAGTAAATTTTCTTCTAGTCCTTCATGTGTATCTTCATATTCATCATCACTAAAACCGAATTCTAGCAAAAGAAAAATATGAGCTCTTACTTGCATTTTCTGCATAGAAACTCTTCATATACCTTTGGAAAAAATTATTTCCTTGATTGCCTTGTCCATCCCTCCTTTTCTTTTGGCACCTGTGTTTTCTTGTTCCCCTATTCTTATGATCCTATTTTTCTCCATCATTGTTATTTCTAGACTCTAGAAAATCATATGCATAGTGACCATATTTTCCACAATTGAAATATCTAACTAATTTTGTACCTTTATATTTTCTTGATTCCTTGTTCTCTCTACCATATTTTTCTTCTTCATCACTGGATGACTCATTGTTTGAATCTGACTTCTTACCCTTTGTCTTCTTAGTAACTTTGAAGGTTACTTCCTTCTGGGGAATAGGTTCCTCATCCTCATCTCAAAAGCTGTGAGAATGCCATGTAATTCATCCCTTGTCAAAATTTCAATATATTTTACCTCTTCTATAGCTGAAATATTTTCACTAAATCTTTTTGGAAGTGACCTTAGAATATTATCACAAACATCTATTTCCTCAACCTTAAGCCCAAGTCCTTGCATGGAGTTAACAACCTCATCCACACAAAGTAGATATGTCACAATGTTTTCCTCATCCTTCATATTTAGGTCTTCAAATGCTCTCTTGAAATTTTGCAACTTTACCCTTTTGAATTTTTTATCTCCTTCATATATGCCTTGCAAATTATCCCAAATTTCCTTTGTTTATGTGCAATGCATAACCTTTATAAACTTTGTTTCACGTAAACCTCTCAAAATTCTATTCATTGCTCTTGAATTGTGATGATGTAGAAGCTTACCATATTTATCTGTAGGTGGAGTTACTGGTGGTGTATATCCATTTTCAATTGCTTCCCATATTTTATTTCCAAGTGCCATTAGATTAAACTTCATCCTTGTGATCCATAGTGCATAATTGTTTCCATCAAACAATGATACTAAATTCCCTGAAGATCCAGTTTGATAATCCATTTGTGTTCTTGTAAGCTTTTCCTTCAAGCTATTAAACTCTTTCGAAGGAACCTGATTTGCTACCAATTGAAGAACAAAAGCTTATATTGAGAAGGGAGTGAATAGTATAAGATCACTTTTTACTTTTCTTTCCCAAAAAATATTATGCAATATATCAATGGCAATATCAACAACAGTAATCAAAGCAATGCATAAATCACCACACATAATAGAGACACCAATTTAACGTGGTTCACCCAATGTGGGCTACTCCATGGAGAAAATATTTCACTAAAATTTTTTCAACAAATATATTGGGAATCCTTTCCATATTACAATGTTTATGGACCTCTATCCAAAGGAGACACCAATCCCCTAATCAAGTTCATGGATATCTATCCATAAGAGACACCAATCCCCTCAGTTGGTTCATGGATCTCTATCCACAAGAGAATTTATCTTCTCTACTCTGGCTGGTGATTCTCTAGGATACTATTGCCTCCACTACACTGGATTGTGGATCTCTCTCTACTGAAGACTTTATCCTCACTCAAAATATATCTATCCTCACTACCTTGGCTAATGGATCTCTATAAACTGGAGACTACTATCCTCTACTCTGTCACATCCAAATCTTAATATTAACTTTATCTTAAATTTGCACAAAACATAGTCCTTTGATCTAGCACAAATATTATCAATCTCTATATTTGATCTATACTAAACACAGTCCTTTGATCTAGCACAAATTTGCTCAATCTCTATCTTTGATCTGCACTAAACACAGTCCTTAGGTCTAGCACAAATATTCTCAATCTCTATCTCTGATATGGTACAAACCTATCATAAAATCTACACCAAACTCTATCCTCAAATATATCCTCAAGATTTAGCATAAAGCTTGACTCAATCACAAATCAACTCTGCTAGATCTACCCCAAACCTTAAATTAAGGTTTGAATAAATCAATCAATCAACTCTACTCACAAGTATTCTTAAATACTTACCTCAAATTTATCCACAAGTCCTCTCTATAACTTGTCCAATCTGCTCAACAAGTATTCACCAAGACTTACCTCAAATCTACTCAACAAGTCCTCACTAGAACTTGTCCAATATTCTCAACAAGTCTTCACCAAGACTTATCTCAAATCTACTCAACAAGTCCTCTATAGAACTTGTCCAATCTGCTCAACAAGTATTTATCAAGACTTGTCTTAAATATACATTGTAAGCTTCCACAAAAGCTTACTCAACTCAACTCAATATTATCACATAAAACTTCTTCAATCACTCAAACAAGCTTCACACATAATCTTGTTTAATCTCACAAAAATATATAGAGAATTGTTAGAGACTCAATATGCTTCACACTCACAACAATGCTCAATCACTTTCAATCTCTCTCTTATTTTTACCATATAAGAATATAGAGAATTGTTAGAGACTCAATATGTTTCACTCAAAACAATGCTTAATCACTTTCAATTTTTTCTTCAACTCAATCCAAAAGTAAAGAACAATTTGTTTCATAGAACTTGAACTATCACTCCAACACTTCTAATCAATTATGCTCAATCAACTCCTCTCTACCAAAAAATCAATGAAATCTTATTCAACAATTCTTATCAAAAAAACATCACATAACAATGATACTCATTATATTTTACAAAACCTAATCATGCACATGAAGGCTCACTCAATATTTCCAACAATGCTTATCAAACAATATTTCTATCATCAACATTTATTCCAAAAAAAAACTTTCGTCAATCAATATTGGATATCTTAAAACCAAAATCAACAATTCTTATCAAAAAATCCTTTTCACTCCAACTTAGCATTCACAACATCCAATCCAACAATATTTTACTCACAAGGAAGATGTACCCATACCTTTTATTTTTATGGAGATATGTCTTCAAATCCTGTCTTAACCACAATCAAATTTTATTTGCCAACACTAGGGTTAGGTTACCACAACCTATCTCAAGATCTCCACAAAACAATTTTCTCAAAAATTATTTTCTATACAAAATATCAAATCCATTTGTACACCTTATAATCTCCAAACTCACAATATTTAACTCAATAATTTCACCATAACAAAACACTTAACAATTTCCCTTGCACACCTTATAATATCCAAACTCACAATATTTAACTCAATAATTTCACCATAATAAAACACTTAACAATTTCCCTTGCACACCTTATAATCTCCACACTTTATAAAACAAGTTTCAATCACCAAAAATCAAAATAAAATATTTTAATTTTTCTTTACCTTATAACTCCCCTAAGCACTTAGCACTCATGACAATCTCAAAGCACTTTTAATTTTCAACACCTTAGAGAATAAAATTGAATGGCATACCTTTAATTTGTTATACCCATAAAAAATTGTCTTCGGTGGATTCGACCACGTGATCTTGCACTCCCAACACCTAGCTCCAAGCTAGGCCACCAAGTGGGCTGCGTACCCACATGAGACAAATGGTGCATGCTGTCCCAAAAAGACTACCACATGAAAACCATTGAGCAAATCAAATGAAGGCCTCTTCCTCATGCAAAACATTGATCATGTGGATCGAACCATGATCTCCTCCATGCAATCCTTAGCACTCTCCCAACTATCGCTTGTGCTACCATCATCGACAGGATGTCAAATCACTTCACGACATTTATTGTCTCCTTTCCCTCCAAGCTCTTTGAATTACAATTTATCTTCTTCTTAGATGTAGCGCTCGATATTCTATTTCTTCCCATTCGAAGGTGTGTTCTAAAACTTTCGGAAATAGAAATAATTTCCTATTTAAATACACATTATCTTTTGACTTCTCATGTCGACCCATTTTCAAATTTAAAATTTTGAATTTAGTTTTTAAATATTAAATTTAAAAACCTTTACCTCCATTTTTAATTTAAATTAAAATTTTAATCAAATATTAAAATAATTTAATTTAAATTAAACCTTTTGAAAGTTGCTCATGGTTCTTTTCAATTTGAACTTTGTTTTTCTTCACCTTATTATTTGGCTTGAAATATTATAATAATAGAATATTATTATTTTTTTTTTTTTGGTAAATAAAAGTCTTCATTAATTACCGGGTTTTATAGGTTAACCCAAAACCTATTACAATATCCAACCTTCTGCTGAGATTGTAGATCCTAGTCATCCTTGAAACTTTCTTACCAGAAATTATGTTGAATCCCCTACAACACCTTACTAACAAAGCACACCCATACCTAAACATAACTGTAAACATTACTTACATTGACAGGAATTGAAGTTTGGAACTTTGCACTTGTGAAACATGTTGCTTGCCCATTTCCTATTCTCTGTCGAAATATTCCAAGGCTTACACCCAGTTACCTTCATTTCCAGTTTGGTATGATTTAGATGGAAATCCCATAGTTATTACCAGCTCCATGGGGAAAGAATACCCATTCATCTTTCTCCTTAACGGGTAGGTTTCTTTTCATGACTAATAATGTTTTCCACTTCACATGGCACACCTTGTGTCCATGTCACCAAACTACCAACATCAACACCTATGTTGGGTAATTTGTCAGCTGACCTGTTGGCCTCATGATACACGTGAAAAGCCCTCCTATTATGTCTTTCTACAAAAAGGATCCTCACTTCATGGATGACTCCCTCGATTCTCCATGGAGTTTTTTTGCCATTGGTTAACAAGTTGATGATGTTCATAGAATCACCTTCAATCATCAAGTTACCTTGAGTTTCTTAGGCTACTTGCAACCCTCTCCAAAGGACTTTAGCTTCTACTTTGTTATTAGTTCTGATTCCCAATGGTTCAGCGAAGGCCTTGACTAGATTTTCTTGATGATCCTTGATTATTCCTCCAACTCTAGCTCTTCTCGGGTTATCCTTGGCTGCACCATCAAAATTTAGTTTAAACCAACCCTGGGGGGTTGTATCCCAAGAAATCCCATTTTTGAGATTAGGCAAAGGAATGGAAGGTTTGTCCTCAATACCTAATGCCCGAGCTAATTGTTTTTCTTGGGGAATAATTGAGTGGTTCTCATCCACTAAGGTGCTAAGGTTTTCTTTCATAAGGACAATAATCCTATTGAGGATGGTTTTTGGGTTGTGAATGGTATCCTTAAAGGCTCTATGGTTCCTTTCTAGCCAAATCTACTAGAGAAAATGATGCCAATAGATTTTCCATAGGTGCTTAAGTTTTAGGGTAACAAAGGGTTGAGGCCATTGATGAAACACTTTGGATATAAGAGCAAGCTTAACCCATGAGATCCTAAAGGCTTGGAAAATTTCATCCAGGATGGAATATGCTACCGAACACTCTAGAAACAAGTGTTGGGTTGTCTTCCATCCTGCCTTGCACATGTAGCAATGGTTAGAAATAACCATACCTTTGGATAACATATTGTCCATAGTGAGGATTTTTCCTTGAATCACCAGCCATGAAAAAAAGGATATTTTAGGAATTAAGCCTTTGATCCAAACCAAACTTAGTTGAAATTGTTGACCTTCCACATTGAGAAGCAAATTATAGATAGAATTAACTATAAAGTCACCACTTTCAGTCTCAGCCCAAATAATGTGATCTTCATCCTCTCTAGAGGGAATAATTTGCTGAGTTAAAATGTTATAAAGCTCTTCAGACTCCGCTTCAAAACCCTATACTCTGATGTGTTTCCACTTGTTGATATTTATATCCTGCCACATATAATTTGCAACCTTCTTCCCAATATGTTGCTCCATATGCTCTTGAATCCTAGCCAAACGAGGATTCTGGGATAAATCCTTAGCTCTCACCCACCGATCCTTCCAAAAGTCTATTGTTTGCCCATTTCCTAGAATCCATCTAAGACCTTTCTTGACAAGATCCTTTCTCGTGAGGATTGCCTTCCAAAAAGTAGAACCCCTGCTTGCTAAGTTGTCATTAAGGAAGTTCACACCTTGGAGGTATTTCCTCCTAACTATGGCAATCCATTCATTATTGACCTTAGTCAATAACCGCCATGCTTGTTTGGCTAATAGAGCTATATTGAGATGAGCAACTCTCCTCAATCATAACCCCCCATCAGCTTTAGGTTTGCAAACCTTGTTCAAACCTACTAAATGGATCCTTTTCTTATCCTTAGTCCCTGACCAGAGAAATTTTTTTTGAAGCTACTCAATTTTGTGATACACCTTGCTGGGAGCTCTAAAGACTGATAGGAAGTAAATGGGTATACTTTGAAGTGAAGCCATAGTTAAAACTGCTTTGCCTGCTTGAGATAACAAATGTCATTTCCAACCTGTTAGCTTTTTTTGGATCATCTTCAGAACTATGTTCCACATTGATTCTTTAGGTTTCCTTGTAAATAGGGGAAGACCTAAATAGGAGGTGGAAGGGATGCAATCTGACATTCCATGATCCTTGCTATGTTGTTTTGCCTAGGAATTGGGGTATTGATAAAATAAAGTTTTCTCTTATCAAAATTCACTTTCTGTCCAGCCGCTTCTTCATACATTATGAGAATATTTTTAATCCTTCTTGCCTCAACCACAGAAGCCAAAGTCAGTAGCAATGTATCATCAACAAATTGCTGATGTGTCACCGGGGTAGTTAGCGACGTGGCCTTGATACCGATATGAGTCCAGCTATCATTGTTGCCTTAATGGTTCTTCCCAAGGCCTCAGCTACAATGATGAACAACATAGGACTTATGGGATCTCCTTGTCTTAGACCAAATTTTCTTTGAAAAAACCTGTAGTAGACCCATTAACCAAAACTGAAAAATAAGGCTTAGAAATACACTCTCTTATTAACTTGACCCATTTCATGTTGAAGCCAAATTTTAATAAAACTACCTCTAGGAATTCCTAATTTATCCTATCATAAGCTTTGTTCATGTCTAAATTTAAAGCCATGACTACTTTTTTGGTCTGAGCGACTGTATGAATATCCTCATGAATAGTAATAACTCCATCTAAGATTGATCTTCCTTGTACAAAACTTCCTTGACTTGGATCAATGATAACCGGTAGAACTTTCTTCAAGCGATTGGCTAAAAATTTGGACAAAATTTTATAGGATATATTACATAGGCTAACTGACATAAAGTCAGCCATGTTGAGCAAGGTGTTGCAAGAAGGTTGTCATTGTTGTCAACACAGGCAGTTAGATCCAAGGATGCAGTGGGTAGACAGATCAGAAGTCATTCAGATGTAGAAGATAGAAAAAATTCGAAGAAAAAGACAAGTTAGAAAACTGTCACGATATCGCGACATTTTTTCTATCGTGATTTCACGACAAGTCGGAGGAGAGAGAAAGCGTAGCCAGAAATGTCGTGATTTCACGATGAAAGTGAGGAGAGAGAAGGCACAGTTGAAAATGTCATGATTTCACGACAAGTCGAAGGAGAGAGAAGGCATAGTCGAAAATGTCATGATTTCGTGACAAGTCGGAGGAAAGAGAAGGCGCAAGGCAAACTGTCGCGATTTCATGACATGTCGGAGGTCAAGAAGCTAAGTTGAGAAACTGTAGCGATTTCGCTACATGTTGAATTTTCACGGGTAGAAGCAGGGAGAAAGTGTTAAGTAAAAATGTTGTAGCGATTTCGCTACGAGTTGCAAAGGCACAAAGTAAAAGTGTAGCGATTTCGCTACGAGTTGCAAATGCACTAAGTAAAGGTGTAGCGATTTCGCTACGGGTAAAATTTGTGCAAATCAAATGTGTAGCGATTTCGCTACAAGGTGAAAATACTCAACACGAAGGTGTAGCGATTTTGCTACAGGTCTAAAGGGCAGAACTCAAAGGTGCAGCGATTATGCTTCAAGTCGAAAGTGTAAGGCACAAGTCAATATTTCACGGGTAAAAGCAAAGTTGAAAGCACAAGGCACTAAGTTGTAGCGATTTCGCTACTGCATGAAGCTAGGATTGTACGAAAGCCAAAAGCATCACGATTTCGCGACAAGAATGATGATGACGTCAGCGAAAGCTGAAAGTGTCACGATTTCACGACAGGGTGCAAGGAAAGTTGTTGGAAGCCAGAAGCGTCACGATTTCGTGACAAGAATGATGATGATGTCAGCAAAAGCTGAAAGTGTCACGATTTCATGATAGGGTGCAAGGAAAGCTGCTGGAAGCCGAAAGCGTCATGATTTCATGACAAGAATGATGATGACATCAGCAAAAGCTGAAAGTGTCGTGATTTCGTGACAGGATGCAAGAAAAGCTGCTGGAAGTTGGAAGCATCATGATTTTGCGACAAGATTGAGGATGACGTCAGCAACTGATCAAAGTGTCACAATTTCATGACAAGAATGGTAGTGAAGCGTTCAAAGGCCAAAAAGGGTTGCGATTTCATGATGACAAGGTCGAGGAGGTGTACGGACACAAAAAGTGTCGCGATATCGCGATGTTTTGCTATTTCACGAAAATAAGCTACAGGAAGGTGAAGAAGGTGGCAGAAGAGTTTGAGGCCGACAAGTTTGAATCAAGGCCGACGGTTTTTAGGGTTTGAAGCCGACATTTGCTAGGGTTTTACAGTGGACGTCGTTAGGGTTTCAAAGCCAAAAATTGCTAGGGTTTTACAGCGAACATCTTTAAGGTTTTAAAATCTGACAGTTGCTAGGGTTTTACAACAGACATCTTTAGGGTTTTAAAGCCGACATTTGCTAGGGTTTTACGATGGGCATTTTTAGGGTTTGCAGTCGACAATCACAAAGCTTAAGCAGCCAAAAAAATTCTAGGGTTTAATGTTGACATCATTAGGGTTTGCAGCTGACGTCTTTAAGTTACAGCCGAATATGTTTGATGTGGAATTCTCTTCTATAAAAAGGGGGGCTGTTGCGAGGTTAATGAGTGCGATATGTGTGAAATGTGCGAAACAAGTTCGCGTCAAGCAGAGAGCAAGTCGTTTCGATCCAGAGAGTGAGCAAAGTGACAGTTCTTTGGAATTGCAGTAAAGAGAGCATAGCGATGATATAATGTGCGAGTGCGACAAGCATGATTGCATGAATTTCGGTCAAGTAGAATGCAAAGTTGTAGCTCGAATATGCAGATCGTGATTGCATGAAGTTTGGTCAAGTAGAATGCAAAGTCGTAGCTTGAATATGCAGATCGTGATTGCATGAAGTTCGGTCGAGTAGAGTGCAAAGTCATAGTTCGGATCTATAGATCGTGAGTGCATGGATGAAAAGCGCAAAGTGGAGAGATGGAGTTCTAAGTTCAAAATAGTGATCGGACAGTGCGAAGAGTTTCATGCAAAAGCAAAATGTAGAAAAATAGCAGATCGTGAAAATTAAGGTGAAAGTCTTATTCTGTAATTTTTATTATTATCTTCCAAGTTGTAGCTTGGCACAAGGGGTTGGTGCCTCTTTCCAGTAGGTGCTGGTAAAATTGGAGTTGGTGCTCCATTCTGTTGAAGTAGATAAATTTAAGGGGTTGGTGCTCCTTCCAGTTGGTGCTGGTAAAGGATTATGTAAATTTGTAGCTTTGCATTGACTGGATTTGGATGGTAGTCCAAGTAGTCATTTTTTAGGAGTAGCCACATTGGTGAACCTCGTTAAATTGCCGTGTTGTGTGTGATGCTGTCTTGATGCATTTAGTATCTATATTATCTGCTTTAAACTGCTGCTAGATTTAAAACTAATTGTTTTAGAAGTTTTTTTAAAGAACACACTAATTCACCCCCCCTCTCAGTGTCATTATGATTACAATTGGTATCAGAGCCAAGTACCTGAACAGGCTTAAACATCTAAGGTGATCTTGGAAGTCATGTAATGGCAAGTGGTGAAGGTTTTTCCTCGAACAAAGCACCATTGTTTGATGGGACTAACTATGCTTTCTATAAAATTAGAATGTAGACATATCTCAGTGCTTTAGGTTTTGACATCTGGGGTGCGGTAGTTAATGGTTACAAAGATCCTACCACCGCTCCAACAGACACTGCTGGTAAAAAGGCATTTGAATATGATTCAAAAGCAAAAAATGCCATCATGTGTGGACTAGTGGACAATGAACTAGTCAAGGTCATAAATTGTGAATCAGCAAAATATATATGGGATAAACTGGAGAACATCCATGAAGGAGATGCTAGGATCAAGGAGGCCAAGCTTCAAGCACATCGAGCTCAATACGAATCGTTAAAGATGGACAATGATGAGAACATAGAGACCTTCATGCAAAGAGTCAATGGGATCACCAATTCAATCAGAGGTCTCGGCAAAGAATTAACCGATGCTGCTATCATGAAAAAGGTATTAAGATCACTCCCTCCTAGATTTGATTCTAAAGTCTCTGCCATAGAAGAAGCCAAAGATCTAAATAGTTTTAGTATGGATGAGATGCATGGTTCTTTGACTGCTTTTGAAATGAGAATAGGAAGGTCTAATCCCACAGACGGAGAAGCGACTTTCAAAGCCCTAAAATGCAAAAGCACAAAACAAGAGTCTGAAGAAGAGGATGCTTCAGATGAAATGGAAGCAAATTTTGTCAAAAAGCTGAGAAAAGGAAAAGGAAAATACAAAGGAAAGCTACCTTTTAAATGTTTCAATTGTGGAGGCATTGGAAACTTTGCTATCAAATGTCCTCTCAATGACAAGAACAAAGGTAAAGATACTCAGCATCAAGAAAGAAGTGAATGGAGGAAGAAAACAAACTTCAGAAAAGGCAATTTCAAAAAGAAAATCTTTATTTCCCGAAATGCTGAATCTTCAGAGGACAGTTCTAGTGAAGACTCTGAAGAAGGAACAAGTGAGGCTCTCTTTATGGCATTTGAAGTAGAAGAATCAGAAGAGGCAGAAAACACACAAAAGAGAGAAGGAATAAACTCTGAGGTATCTATTGAAATAGGTGAGGCTGAAGTTGATTTAGAAGGTGAGCTGGTTTCTACTCTTATGGAATGGAAATCTGAGAAAAGAAAGAATAAAAAATTGATAAGGAAACTTGAGGATGCAAATGACATTATAGCCAGTCTAAAAACACAGACAGAAGAATACAAGAAAATGTCTAAATATCTTGAAGTACAGGTAACCATGAAGATAGATTACTATTGCAAATTGGAAGAAGAAAATGTTAGTCTCCGAATACAGATACAAGAGCTGGATCAAAAAATCAGCTGTCATTTAAAACGTGAAGAAAGTTCGATGAAGCTGGACAAAATTCTAAGCGATCAAAGATCCACAGGTATCAAATTTGGTCTAGGCTTCACTGAAGGAGAATCATCAAGTGGACCAAAGGCAAGCAATGTTGAATGTGAAAAGAGTAAGGACACGAAACAGGCTGTGGAAAGAAAAACAAATCAGGCAAAAGAAAGCTACAATGCCAGTCCTGAAATAGCAGCTGACAATGATGGCTTTACCAAGGTCACACATCAGAAGAAAAGAAGATCTCAGGCTCCTGCAACAACTTGGCCAAGACCATCTCTCAGGTTTAATCATTATTTCTATGGTTTCTATTTTAAATGTAATGGTTATGGGCATAAAATTGTTGACTACAAGTACAATATAGGTCCAAGAAGTTTCACTAGTAGAAATGCTTTTGCTCCTCTAATGAGTTATGCAGTAGAATGCTTTAAGTGTCACAACTTTGGGCATATTTCCAGAAATTGTCGTAGTATTTCTATTTCATATCAATCTCAGAAAAGAAGAACTCAACCATATAGGGCAAAACAAAATAGAATTTCTTCTGAAGGATATGTGCAAGATTCTGAAAAGGGGAAATCCCAACTAGAACCCAACCCCACAGTTAAAACAGAATGGAAACAAAAGGAATAGCTCAGGAAATAACAGGAATCTTTAATAGTGCAGACAGCTTTTAGAGCTCAGAATAAATATGTACCGTGGATTCTTGACAGTGGTTGCTCAAGTCATATGACAGGTGATAAACAAAAATTTGAAAATCTATAGAAATATGAGGGTGGTTCTGTGAAGTTCGACAATAATGATGGAGCCAAAATAATAGGAAAAGGATCTATCAAAATTAGTGAAGGGAAAATCAAGTCAGAAGAATTTTTATATGTGGATGGTTTGAAACATAACCTGTTAAGTGTGAGTCAAATATGTGATAAAGGACATGAAGTGGTTTTCAAGAAGCAGGGTTGTGAAGTCATAAAAATAAACAGCGGGAAATTGATAGCAACCGGCTTAAGGACGTCTGGCAACCTGTACACACTCTCAAAATTTTCAGAAGGTATGTGCTTCATTGGACAAGAAGAAGAGAACTGGTTGTGGCATAAGAGGCTTGGACACATAAGTTTTGATAATTTGGTAAAAATCAGCTCTAAACAAGCAGTGAGAAATATTCCAACCATTAAGAAACCTTCAAACAGTGTTTGTGCTTCATGTCAGAAGGGAAAGCAAACCAGAGTTTCATTTAAAACAAAAGAATATCACACTAGCAGGCTTTTGGAACTCGTTCATACAAACTTATGCGGACCCATGAGGACTCAAAGCATAAATGGCGACAAATACTTTATGCTATGTATCGATGATTATTATAGAATGACATGGATATTCTTCCTAAAAGATAAAACAAAAGCTTTTGAAATGTTCAAAACCTTCAAACAGCTAGTCGAGAATGAAACAGGGAAAAGGATCAAATGCTTGCAATTAGATAGGAGGAGAATTCATTTCGAAAGAATTTTTAGAATACTGTGAAAAATATGGTATTAGGAGACAATATTCAACAGCCAGAACTCCTCAGCAGAATGGTGTAGTAGAGAGGAAGAACAGAACTATTCAGGAAATGGCACGCACCATGCTGGCAGAAAACAAAATAGTAGATAGATTCTGGAAAGAAGCAGTTCACACAGCAGTATACATTCAAAACAGGTATATGTTAAGAACTCATGAATGCAAAACACCGTATGAGTTGTGGTTTGGTAGAAAAGCAATAGCAAAACATCTCAAAGTATTTGGCTGTAAGTGCTACATCAAAAAAATTGATGACAACCTTGGAAAGTTTGAAGATAGAGCAGATGAAGGTGTTTTTGTTGGTTATTCTCCACATAGCAAAGCTTACAAATGCTACAAAAAGAGACTCAAGAAAATTGTTGACAGTGCAGATGTTAAATTCGATGAAGGGAGGAAACAAATAGTTAATTTTCAAGAAAACTACCCAATCTACGAAGAAGTCATTGAAGGAGATGAAGTACATGGCACAGAAAATACATCTACAGCTGATGCAGATAACTTATCAGATGACTCAGAGATACAAGAAAACAAAAAATTCAAAACGGGCAACTGGAAAAAAATCATCCTAAAGACCAAATAATTGGAGATCCCATAGTTGGCATTCAGACAAGAAAGAAAGTAATAAGTAATTACTCTCTTTTATCCAGCATTGAGCCCAAAAACATAGATGAAGCAAGCAAAGATGACAACTGGATGAAGGCAATAAATGAAGAGTTAGATCAGATTGAAAAGAATAGAACTTGGGAGTTAGTACCTAGACCTGCAAACAAGAATGTAATCGGCACCAAATGGATATTTCGAAATAAATTAAATGAAGACAGTCAGGTCATTAGAAATAAAACAAGACTGGTTTGCAAAGGCTATGCACAGGTCGAAGGCATTGATTTTGAAGAGACTTTCGCACCAGTGGCCAGACTAGAAGCTATTAGAATGTTTCTGGCACTAGCAGTTCACAAGAACTTTAGAGTTTATCAGATGGATGTAAAAGCTGCGTTTTTAAATGGGAAACTTGAAGAAGAGGTCTATATTGAACAACTAGATGGCTTTCAAATCAGTGAAGATCCTAACCTTGTCTGCAAATTAAAGAAAGCACTGTATGGATTAAAACAAGCACCACGGGCATGGTATGCTAGGCTAGATAATTATCTCTCTTAATAGGGATTCAAGAAAGGTTTAGTGGAAAGTAATATATATGTGAAAATAGAAGGTGGGCATCTCATTGTGCTTGTTGTCTATGTGGATGATATCATATTTGGCAGCAACAAAGATGAATCGTGCAAAGACTTAGCAAACAAGATGCAGAATGAATTTGAAATGTCAATGATTGGTGAATTGTCTTACTTTCTGGGGCTACAAGTTAATCAGAATGAGAAAGGTATATTCATTTCCCAAATCAAATATGTGAAAGAAATGCTAAAGAGGTTCACTATGGAAGACTGTAAGCTAGTCAGCACTCCCATGACAATAGGCTGCAAGTTGAGTAAAGAAGACAAATCTCCACCTGTAGATCAAACCATGTATAGATCAATGATAGGAAGCTTACTATATTTAACTGCAACCAGACCTGATATTCTGCAGGCAGTTTGCATGGTAGCCAGATTTTAGGCCAGTCCCAAAGAGACTCATGTAACAGCAGTCAAAAGGATTTTTCGGTATCTCAAAGGCACCATGGAGTATGGGTTGTGGTATCCAAAAGGCAAAGATTTCACGCTTATATCATACTCAGATGCAAATTGGGCTGGATGTGTTGATGACAGAAAGAGTACCAGTGGAGGAGCATTCTATTTGGGGGACAGATTAGTTGCATGGCATAGTAAGAAGCAAGAGTCAGTTTCTTTATCTACAACTGAGGCAGAATATATTGTAGCAGCAACATGTTGCACACAAGTCTTGTGGATGAAAAAAACCTTGAAAGATCTAGGTATTAATTTTAGTGAACCAATATCAGTAAAGTGTGACAACACCAGTGCAATCAACATTTCTAAGAATCCAGTTATGCACTATAGAAACTCACTATGACACCAATACTGAAAATTCTAGATACTCAAGGGAAATTTTTCAGTATGCATGGATGCATCACTAGAAGGGTTAGGAGGAGTACTCTACTAGGAGGAGTCAGTAGTAGCATATACATCAAGGAAGCTTAAGAAGCATGAAATTCATTATGCTACACATGATTTAGAGCTAGCTACTGTGGTGCACACTCTAAAATTTTGGTACCTTACTTGGTAGGAAGACCCTTTGAGTTGAAAACTGACCATCAAAGTCTGAGGTATATATTCACCCAAACTATACTCAATGCGAGACAAAGAAGATGGTTCGAGTTTCTTGCTGAATATGACTTTGAGATTGAGTATATAAAGGGAAAATAAAATAATATTGTTAATGCCTTAAGCAAAAGGAAGCATATAACAACCATAACTAGGAGTCACATAGACCTAATGGATTAGGTAAGGGTGAAGAAATCTCAAGATGAGTATTGCAAGAAAATTCAGGGTAAAATGAGTAGAGACCCTGAGGGTAATAAGGAATTTAGCATGAAATATGACCTTTTGTGCTACAAAGGTAGGATCATCATACCAAAAATGGGTGATTTAAGGAATCTAATAATGCAAGAAGCCAAATGATTGATAGCTCTAGTAGAATTTTATTATATCACAAGACAAAGACCAGAACAATAAAGCATTTTATTACATGAATAGAGAGTGATACAATCCGAATGGAGCTATGAGGCCATTTATATAGAAATATGAATTCTTTGGCCAAAACTCTAACTAGCTATACAAGAGGACACCTTGCACATTTACAACTTGCACATGCATTTATTATATTGCATGTAGTATCTAGGTAACTTCCCCCTAAAGTAATCTATCATATACAAATGATGTAATATATTCTAACACCCCCTTGTATTATATTATTTGGTATGAAGTTCTCTTGAATTGCATAGATGATCTTTGGATTTTTGAAACTTGATCTTTGCAAGTGCCTTTGTAAATATATCTACCAAATGATCTTATGTAGGCACATACTCGAGGATGATATATTTATTCTGAAAGTGTTCCCTAATGAAATGATATTGTGCTTCAATATGTTTTTTATTTCATGTATGATAGGATTCTTGACCAGGTTCAGTACTCCTTAATTATCATAGAATATTGTGGTTGGTGTTCGTTTGATTCCCATGTCAGCTAGTATGTATTATAGCCATAGAGCTTTACAGGTTGTATCTCTTACTTCTCAATATTATGCTTTAGTTTATGACTGTGCTATTGTATGTTATTTCTTGCTATGCCAAGATATGGGTCCTGATCCAAGATAGAATATATATCTCAAGGTAGATTTCATATCATTAATAGATCCAACATAATCTAAATCTGAGTATTCCTGCAAAAAAATCCTTTGATGTCCTTTAATAGGTTAATCCATAGCCAATAGTCTTCTTGATGTATTTCAATATCCTTTTTGTAGCTTTACAATGACTTTCCCTTGGTTCTTACATGAACCATGATAGATAATTTACTATAAAAGCAATGTTTGGTCGACTGTTTGTTAAGTATACCAATTAATTGGTGATATACTATCACTGTAACCAATGGTGTTTTATCATTTTTGGACAATTGAGTCCCTTATTCTATTGGTGTATCTTTGGGCTTACATTTTGCCATTTTGTATTTTTCAAGAAGAGCTTTTGCATATTTTGATTGAGTGATTATTATTTTATCCTCTCCTTGATAAATATCTAGACCAAGATAGTAACTCATTAATCCTAGATTTGTCATCTCGAATGCCTTTTCAAGATACTTTTTGATATCTCCTATTAATTTTTTTGAACTTCCAGTGATCACAATGTCATCAATATATACTATGAGGATTAGGATATCATTTCCAATTTTCTTGGTATATAAAATAGGATCTGATGAACTTGTTTTGAAGTTATGCTGAAGTAGGTGATTGTTGATATTTATATTCCAGGATCTAGGTGCTTATTTTAAAACATATAAATATTTATTTAATTTACATACCTTATTTTCCTATCCTTGAATGATAATTTTTTTTGGTTGTGACATAGAGACTTCTAAGTCATCGTTAAGAAAGGTGCTTTTTACATCCATATGATGAAGTTTACATCCCTGATGTTCTGCTAGTGCATAGACTATTCTGATAGTAGTCATCCTGGCTATTGGTACGAATGTTTCTTCATAGTCAATTACTTCTGTTTGAGTATATCCTTTGGCTACTAGATGAGCCTTGTATTTATCTAGTGTTCCATCTGCTTTGTATTTGATCTTGTAAACCCATTTACATCCTACTACTTTTTTCCTGGGGGTAATTCCACTAGATTCCACATTTTATTCTTTTGCAGTCACATATATTTAGATTCCATGGCTGCTTTCCAGTGTGAATCATTCAGTACCTATAGTGTTGATGTTGGTTTTTCTATATTACCCAACATTTCTCTATTCATTTTGGTTATGCTACGAGTTTACAATATTGTAGTCGTAATATTTGGCATTCTTTCTAGATTTGCTTCTCTTAGTGTATCTCTAAGCCATATTGGTTCTCTTCTAGGAGTTTTTGTGTCTTGTTCTTGAGATTGACTCTTTATTTATTGTATCTTATTCAAATAGATCTAGAAAAACTTTTGTGCTGCCATTGGATTTCTCTGTGTCAACTTTGAATTTTTTATTAAAGACTACATCTCTACTTATGTAGACCTTTTTTGTATATGGATCTAGTATTATGTATCCTAAAAATTCATTTTCATAACCAATTAATATTCATGCCATAGTTTTTTCATCTAGTCTAGTCCTCTTTTATTTTGGAATATGCATATAGGCTTTGCATTTGAAGATTTTTAGTTTTTCTATGTTGGGTTTTTGTCCTGACCATGCTTCTTCTAGTGTAATATGTTTAAGTACTCTTTTTGATAGCCTATTTTATATGTAGACTATTGTTTGTACTGCTTATACCCAATATTGGTGATCAAGTTGTGCTTATTTTAACATACACCTATCCATTTCCATTATTGACATATTTTTTCTTTCTGCAATTCCATTATATTGAGGTGAATATGTTGTAGTAAGTTGTATTTTAATTCCATTTTCTTCTAAAAATGAATCAAAATATTTAGAAACAAATTCTCCTCCTTTGTCTGAACGAAATGCTTTTATATTATTCCTTGATTCTTTTTCTACTTGGAGTTTGAACTATTTGAAATGAATGAATGCATTTGACTTGTATTTCATGAAGTATACCCACATTTTTCTAGTGTGATCATCAAAAAATAACTAAAAGTATTTATGTCCTCAACACTATCAACTTTCATTGGCCCATATAAGTTTGTATATATTACCTCTAGAGGTTGTTGAGCTCTGTGTTGATGGATTTCAAAAGGAATTCTATGTTGTTTTTCTTCTATGATCATTTGAAGTTAAGTATTATATTGTATACACATCCTCTCAAGGAGTGATATATTCAAATTACAATTGATCTCAATAAATACATTTTACAATAGTGAAGGATTTTCATTGAAGAGGCCTTGTTACAACATGTAAACATGATTAATAGAAGTCGTATAGTTCCAATATTCGCTTGACTCCATTCGAGCCACCAATACTAGATTGTAGGTGTTTTTAGGATCAGGACAACCCATTACATGTATATGAAATGCATTCTAGACAAAAAATAACATGTAATAATTTTTCATTGAATGCAACTAAACACAAGACATTCTAAACAATGTAATTTTTTAAAACATTCCACCATTCAAGGAAGGAAATCCCATACTTTCCTAAGACTAAAAAATCACATTTTCATCTCATATCCTTCTTCACAAGGATATGCCTTTGAAACAAGTATTATTACAGTCAACTATTGCTAATCCATTTTAGAGAATACCATAAATTCATTCATAAATGAGATCCCTTTCATGCATATAGCATTTAAAAAAATCATACTTTCACAAGTATCTCATATTTATTCAAATAGAAATAGCTTTTAATCAATCATACTCTCACAAGTATCTCATATTTTTTTAAATTATAAATAACATTTAAAAAAATCATACTTTCTCAAGTATCTCATATTTCTTCAAATAATCCAGGTGTTGTAGGTGAGTTGGAGAGGAGAGGGTAATCCTCCAAGGGAGGTCCCAGGTTCAAATCTCCATCATACCAAAAAGCTGAATTGGGTATCCAAAATCCAATTGATAATGTTGGTGCGGGTAGGGTCGGGTGTGACTCCCGGGTGACTTTGACGGTGTAGAACCCCCTGTTCGTGGTCTCTCAGACCAAGGCGGCCCCGCAAGGGGTTTTTCGCTTAAAAAAATATTTCTTCAAATAGAAATAGATTTTAATCAATCATACTGCCACAAGTATCTCATATTTCTTCAAACAAAAATAGCATTTAAAAAAATCATACTTTCACAAGTATCTCATTTTTATTCAAACAAAAATAAAATTTAAACAAATCATACTTTCTCAAGTATCTCATATTTCTTTGAACAAATCATACTTTCAAAAGTATCTCATATTTATTCAAACATAAATAGCTTTTAAACAAATCATACTTTCACAAGTATCTCATATTTCTTCAAACAAAAATAGCATTTAAACAAATCATACTTTCACAAGTATCTCATATTTCTTCAAACAAAAATAGCATTTAAACTAATGGATTCAATTGTAGATCTACAAATCCTTCCAAGGGTTTAGCCTACTACAAGACCATAAACCAGATTTGTTCTACAATCCATCATTATGGTCACACTATAGTTCCTTGTGTTTGCTAATTTGTCTTGTAATCTATAGTTCTTCCACAAACCTGGCTACCAAGTTGTCTCAAGATCAATTAATCAAATCGTACTATAGTTCCATGAGTTTAGCTACAATCTCTCTTGTAATATACCAACAAGATTACTCAATTTTAGCTACAACTCAACTTGTAATCTATCACACAAGATTACACTATAGGATTACTCACTTGGTCCTTAATTTATTTTAGGAAAACACTATAGGTACACATTATTAGCAAATGAGATTTATTAGTTAATCTCGCATCAAGGGTGAACTTATAGTTCTCAATAAGGTATTACATAGTCTACCAACGAAGACTAATACTTATTTTATCTGAGTCTTTCCAATTTAACTCAAAGTATTTAGATAAGGATTTTCTTGTAGTTAGCAATTTTTGTCACAAACCCATGTTGTGATCTTATCCAACAAAATATTACTAAAGCTTGAACTTTAGGTTCAACTACATTATCCATATAGTTTGTCTTGTTTCTTTTTTTTTACCATGTCCTTATAGTCTCAAAGAGTTAAACATATTTATTTATCATAGATATTATTTTTACTCAAATAAGGGGGGTTTCATATTTTGTCAACCACTAATGAACAATCAATCAATACTAAGTAACAATTGATATACCCCATGTATCCCATTTTGTTTACCAAAAAGGGGTTTCATAACATGTCGACCACCAACCCATCGATGGTGGGTGAAAAATTAATTAATAAAGCAAGTCAAACAACAATCATACAATGCATTCCATAAAAGTTGAACAAACAACCTATTGGAGTAGGGTAGGGTTATACCAATGATAGGACCATCCGAAGTTGACTTGCTAGCCACCAATTGCTAGCATTCGAACACAACCCATGGTAACTTATCAAGGGTTAATATTCCTTGGATAAAGGCTTCTTGTGCTTAAATGGAGAGCATGTGGGATTACACACCACAAGGGGGTCCAAAAAAAAGGGATTTACTTCTATGACATACTACGGTCGTTATCGATATTTGATGTGTGGTGAGTTCATAAGGAGTAAATTTGATCTAAGTCTCTCACTGATTGTTTCATGGCTTAGAACTAACAATCCATAGACCACGACTTTGAACAAAACCATTGTGGTCAGGGAGGTGAGGAAGGCTTACTCACTTTTGGTCTCATCTAGATATCCTGTGTCCCATGTGGGGTGAAAGGAAATATAATGTATAACAAAATCGTAGGTTTTCCTCCTATGTTCAAACAATAATCAACCATCGATTCTGATGAATATGGATGGTTTTTTATTCTTTCTATAGAGTAGTAAGTTAATCCCATCGAGGGTATTATGACTTATTTTGATCCTACTAGAGACATTGTGTAGGTCGATACCATCAAGGTATTTCCAAGACCAACTGATGCAAGAAGGTTAAATTGTTTTGACCCTGATTGGTAATGCTTTGGTAAGTCTTTGTACACTTAATGGAGGGGCATATTTGAATATTTGAACCTATTGAGATATCCATTGGATGAAGGCCATTTATCTATGGTGATAGTGTCCCTTCAAATCCCGAGTTCAAGATGCGAGGTAGTTCAATATTTACATTGTATTTTGTTTCTTTGGTAGCTTATAATACCACATGTACTATGGGGTGGATGGGATTTGGTTCAAAAGTGCTCGTGTGGGGGAAGTTAAATAGCCACTAAGCAGTGGCTCAATTGGTGGTGACTATTTCATCTAGGGTACCTATCTAGCAATCCTTTTATCCTTCAAAGTTTAATTAATATATGATTCAACCAAGTGGCTTACCCGAGGATATTAACATCCTTTTAATACTATCGATGCTATAAAAGGGTGAGTCTCTAGATATTTTAAATATGACAAATAATTAGATTCAATATTGCTAAAGGGAATGACATTTATCTAGGGTCAGAGTATTGATTCGTGAGAAGTTATTTGGCTTTGATTAGTGAGTCAAAATCTTACAGATTTCTTGAATTATCCACTAACCACTAGCTCCAAACGCATTTGAATATAAATGACCCATAAGCCATTAAATATATTAAAACATTTAATATATTCAATCATATACAAGCATACTAGGCATTCCAAAGTCAATAATCAAATGTGCATTTAGATTAAAAGATTATGCAAACAAACGAGTATGGATATAAGGTATGATATGACCTGAACAATCCAAGCTCCCTGAAAGCTTTCTATGTCTAGTCCTCATTGCTTACTCTACCTTCTATGAATACTTTGACCAAAGAATCTAAAACTATGGGTTGTTTGGTTTATGATTTTTTATTCAATATTTATTCAAGATTTTTTTAGCATCCATGATCCTTTTTGGTTAGCCCATGGTGGCTATTTATAGCATTCATGGGTACCTTCTCCAAAGGTGAAGGGTAGTCTAGGTAATGACCTGCTGAAGAGGTCATGTGGATGGTGATGTATGCATAGTTTTTTTTTGTAGCCTAGAGGACTTGAGGACATGATGCAACAAAGTGTAGGAATAATATTTTGAATACATAGAGAGACTAAAAATAATTTTAAAATCCCTTCTAGAGCTTGTGAGTACAAATTATTTTTCTCATAGCTCTTAATATCATTTAGAACCAAAATACTTTCCTCAAGGTATTTTAACACTATTTTAATTTGTCAAACACACTAGTAATTTAATTTACATGGAGGTTCCCTTTTCCTATTGAAATATATGATATTTCTTTTCCTAGATATATTTTCAAAAATATTAAAATACATCACCACTATTTTCAATACCTTGAAAATTTTAAATATTTTCTATGCCTTTACGAATTAAGCATTAATTTCATTTTTCTTTCCAAGCACAAGGGTTCGGTTGAGGTGGGATGTTATAGGAAGAAAATCCTTATGCCAACTTGATAAATAATTGCATTTATGGTAAGATTTTGGGAAGAGAGGAAAAAACATTAAAAATAAGTTTACCATGCTTGGTCACCTATGAGATTAGACTGAGAGTAAAGGTAGGAAGGTGGGTAGAGTGATGAGGAGGTTGGGTTGGTGTGAAGAAGGGGAATTTAATCCCTTATGGCAGGGGGGATGAGAGAGGAGGGTTTGGCTCATTGGGTGGAGAAAGAAGGATGATAACAAAGAAGAGAGGACTGGCTTTTGAAAAAATCTCAGCTTGAGAAGCAAATCAAATATGTTCTGGAAAATTATAGGTTGGTATATTCAAGCATGTTGTCTACCCTTTTCATCATATGAATAATTTCTTAGTTGGATGCCATCCTTATGCTAGCGGTAGTTTACCTTGTTATATCCTTTGCTTTGCATGGACCACTATTATTTTGTTGTGTTTGATGTTGATGTTCTCCTTGTGAGCATGGGTTCTCTATGCCTGTGTGTAACTCGTATCTCCTCAACGTCACCCTAGGCAACCCTCATAAGTCATTGTCTTTTGGTAACAAATCCCATGTTGTCTCCTTGTCATTGATGAAATCCTATTTTTGTACCATAGATAGTGATGTGTGTTTTTTGCATCATGAGCTATGTTTTGGGTTGTTTAGTGTGTGTTTGTGTGTGTAGCTATGGCAAGCACTTTTTTATTGAAGCACAAAGACATGTGGACATCATATTTGACTGGTGATAGTAGTTTAAAACTGTGGTCATTGGTGTACTACATGTCAAAAAAAAGACCCCCTAATGTGCCTTCCATCTAAAGCCTGTTGGTGGATGCTGATCATAGTTTTATTGTTAGTCTTTTGTTGAGGTTTGCCTCCTTGTGGGTACGGGTTGTTGCTTCCTTTTCTATTCTCTTTTTGTCATAGTGAAATCTTTTTTTACCAAGCTCTCTTGTCGAGGCTCTTCCTATGCATACGTGCATGGTTGAGGTTGATCTCACCTCTAGACTACACCTATGGGGTTAAGTTGAAACCCTCATTTGTGCCCTAATCTTCTTCAACTGCATTTTTTGGTGGTATTTTTAGCCATAGATAGGAGTGGCTACCTTTAACAAGCCATGACACCTTAGATTTTGAGCCCTATCTCCTTAACTTCGGTCGACCATTGTTTTCGTTGCATCCCTTAGACTCTGATGTATTCTTCTTTTAATTTTTAAAGCTTTCTCCTTTGTTTTGGGAATGTTAGTTGACCTTCTAAATTTTTAGTAAATTCTTTAATTTTGAGATGGTCATTAAAATAAAATTAAATAAAGGTTTTATTTGATTTATTTATTTGAAATAAAGAAAAAATAGTTTATTTAGATAATTAAAGGAATGGGACTTTGATTATTTGAATAAAGGAAAAATAGTTTATTTAGATAATTAAAGGAATGAGACTTTGATTATTTGAATAAAGGAAAAATAGTTTATTTAGATAATTAAAGGAATGAGACTTTGATTATTTGAAATAAAGGAAAAATAGTTTATTTAGATATATATTTTTTTAGATAAGATACTATAGCATTAATACCAGGTTTTATAGGTTGACCCAAAACCTTTTACAAAATCAGCCCAGGTCTGTTGATGAACATATCCTTACTAAGGATCCTGTATATGTAAAATCTACATGCCGCCAAAGCCATTACATCCGGTAAGGCACATAACCTATTATCAAAAAGAAACTTCCCATACAACATTTTGGGTATACCTTGAGAAAACACACATGCATCATAATTACAAAAAAGAAACAGACATGGATCCCTTCCTTGAGACAATGGAGAAACAAAAAGCTGCAGACACACATAGCAGAGTACTGAAAAAAACTCCCACAAGCTCTGTATTGACAGTTACTCTTAATAATTATTTGGTAATTGCTTTCTTTCATATATGACATGCTTTGGTACCACATACTATCTTGGCCAATTAGCCTTGGATAAGTGAACCTGTTGGATAGATTTATGGTGGTGGATATCTGGTGGTCCACGTGGCTTTGGTTCGAAGTCTTATATTGTCATTTCTTTCCTTCCCTGTGATTATCAACCAACCTCAAATTACTAAGACGACTAGGAGCTATGTTATCTGACATGTGACTATCCCCATTAGTCTTTGTGGTATTTCCAAGCAACATCCATGAAGACTGAAAGCTTAGATAATTTTTATTGTGAGTCCAATTCAAAAAAGAGACAGGAATACTCCTAGCCTTCGAACTTACAGTGCCTTCCCTATTGGTAAATTTGACTATCATTCTTGGCATTCTTGTTGAATAATCTCCTCTACTTCACTCGGGACACCGTGTTCCCATTTGAAAAGTCCGTCACCATCAACACCCAAATTGGCCAGCTTATCAGCAATTTTGTTAGCTTCTCGAAAGACATGTTGGGATTTTTTGTCCTGTCTTCCCTGGAAAAGGATCCTAGCCTCTTCAAAAATTGTTTTAATCCTCCAAGGAGGTGTTTTCCAATTATTGAGGATATTTATAACATGCATAGAGTATCCTTCTATGATAAAATTGCCTTCTAAGTCTTGAGTCATTTAAAAGCCTCTCCACATAGCTCTAGCTTCAGATTCATTGTTCATACTTGTTCCCAAATATTCAAAAAATGCAAGCATCATATTTCCATTATGATCTCGCACAATGCCACCAACGCTTGCTCTGGCAGGATTTTCCATAGCTACTCCATCAAAATTAAGCTTAAACCAACTCGTAGGAGGTAAAGACCACTTAACATTGGCTCTGGGGTTGACTACCCTAGGCATAGACTCATCTAACAAGGTTAAGCTTCAATATTGAGCAATCATGGTCTCCTACATATGATGTTTACAACTATCAAAAGAGATAAGGTTCACA
Organism: Wollemia nobilis; assembly: GCA_028583015.1. Lineage (NCBI taxonomy): Eukaryota > Viridiplantae > Streptophyta > Pinopsida > Araucariales > Araucariaceae > Wollemia > Wollemia nobilis. Next base: position 4,154,192 of record JAQPPZ010001340.1, read on the forward strand.
TTCTCGTTGGCAAAGGATAGGATCCTAGCAATGATAGTTTGATGATCATGGATAGACTCATTAAAGACTCTATGGTTCCTTTCTAACCACACCTACCAAAGATAGTGATTGAGACAAATTTTCCACATGTATCTAAGTCTTTGGCTTGAAAATGGGTAAGGCCACTAGACGAACAAATCAAGTACGATGGCTGGTTTAACCCATGAAATATTGAAGGCCTAAAAAACCCCACTTAGGACAGTCAAGGAAAAAGGGCACTCAAGGAAAATGTGATAAATGGTCTCCCAATTAGCCCTGCATAGATAACAATTATTAGTGATACAAATACCTTTATGCATCATATTATCAATGGTTAGAATTATTCCTTGGATAACCAGCCATGAAAATACTACAATTTTTGGAATTAATTTTTTTATCCAAACTAAGTCCTTTTGGAGGACAAAATCCTCGTCATCAAGTAGAAGCTTGTAAGCTGATTTAATAGTGAACTGCCCATTTTCCGTAGGAGCCTAGGTCACTTGATCTTCCTTGGGTCTCATGGGGATAAAATGTTGCCCAAGAATGTTACAAAGATCATTTTATTTTTCTTAAATCCTTGAATTCTTATTTGTTTCCACTTCATTCTACCTCTATCCTCAACCATATAATCAAAGACTTTTATGCCAATGAGTTCTTCTATGATATCTATGATTCGGGCTAAGTTAGGATATTGCGTTAGTGGTTTGTCCTTAGCCCACCTATCATTCCAGCAATTTATCCTCTCACCATTGCCTAAAACCCATATTAAACCTTTTTTGATGATTTCCTTACAATTAAGAATTGCTTTCCAAAAAGCAAAACCTCTGATTGGAACTGAGTCACTTAGAAATTCCATATTTTGAAGATACTTTCATTTGATGATAGTTGTCCATTCATTTTCTTCACCAAAAATGAGACGCCACACTTTATTAGCTAGTAAAGCTAAATTTATATGAGCAACTATCCTCATACATAAGCCCCCATTTTCCCTGGGTCTGCACACTTTGGTCCATCCTACAAGATGTATCATTTTTTTTTCCTCTGATCCAGTCCAAAAAAATTCTTTTTGGAGTTTCTCAATTTTCTAGAAAACCTTCACAGGGGCTTTGAAAATAGAGAGGAAATAGACTGGAATGCTATGAAGAGAGGCCTTAGTGAGGGTCAGCTTTCTTGCTTGAGATAGAATATGACCTTTCCATCCAACAAGTTTTTTTTGAATTCTTTCAATAACCATGTCCCACATTGACTCTCTTGGAGAACCAATGAAAAGAGGGAGACCAAGATATGAAGTGGGGAGGTTTGCTATATCACACCCTAAAATTTTTGCAATCCTTCCTTACCTCTAAATAGGGGTGTTTAGGAAATATAACTTGGTTTTACTGAAATTAACTTTCTGACCAGCAGCGTCCTCGTAGAGTTGCAAGATGTATTTAATTATTTTGGTCTCAACCACTAATGCATTAGTCAATATAAGGGTATCATCGATGAATTTTTGGTGAGAAACAACCCTAGTGAGAGATGTTGCCTTGATTCTCGATATTAGCCTTGAACTACAAGTATTTTTGATGGTTTTGCCTAAATATTCTACCATAATGATGAATAACATGGGGCTGATAGGGTCCCCCTGCCGAATTCCTCTATGACTTTGAAAGTAACCAGTAGTTGTTCCATTAACTAGAATCGAGAACCATGCTTTAGAAATACATTATTTGATCAAATTAACCCATTTGTGGTGAAAACCAAACTTAAGGAGGACAACAATCAGAAAGTCCCAATTTAGCCTGTCAAATGCTTTGTTCATATCAAGCTTGAGGGCAAAAAAAGACCTTTTAGTCTTATGAGCAGAGTGCAGAGCTTTATGAACTGTGATAACTCCATCCAAGATTGACCTGCCCTAGACAGAGCTTCCCTAACATTGATCTATGATGCGGGGTAGAATATCTCTCATTCTATTTGCAATGTCTTTAGTTAGGATCTTGTAAGAAACATTGCACAGGCTGATTGGCCTGAAGTCAGCCATAGATTCAGGGGTTTGCTTCTTAGGAATTAGAGAAATATAAGTAGAGTTGATAACTTTTGGGATATGATTTCTTGATTGGAATTCTATGACATCATAAATTACATCCTCACTTATGATGTCCCAAAAATCTTAATAGAAATGAGGGGGAAAGTCGTCGGGTCCCGGGGCTTTGTCTGGCTCCATGCTAAACAAGGCTTCCTTAATTTCCTCATCAGAAAAGAGAGCTAGAAGCTTAAGGTTTATATCCTCATTTATTATTCTAGGAATGGATTGCAAGAGAATATATTTGGCCTCCTCATTGCACTGTGATTCCTAAACAAGGATAGAATTGAAATAAGTTACTACCTCCTTTCTGATTTCTGTTAAGTCTTGAGTAATAGAACCATCTACTTTTAAAAAAAAAATTATCTTGTTATTGCTTTTGTTTCTAAGCATGGTGACATGAAAAAACTTGGAATTTGAATCTCCATATTTCAACCAAAGAGCCCTTGATTTTTGCCTCTAATATATTTCCTCACAGGCCAAAATGTTATGAAACTCTGCTAGTTTTGTTCATTCCTCCTGCCTAGTAGTTTCATAAGCATCACCATGTTGGATCCTCTGATCAATTATCTTGAAACTTTCAATAACCTATTATTTATTTTCAAAGAGATTCCCAAAGAACTCTTTGTTCCAAATTTGAAGCTTTTCCTTAACAAAATTTAATTTGCCAGCAAGTTTAAAAGTTGCACTACCCCTGACAGGCTGCTACCACCACTGACTTAAGTTATCTCTGAAATTGGAATGTTTGATCCACATAGATTGAAATCTAAAAGGTTTCTTGAAGGACAGAGAGTTAGGGATCTCCAAAAAAATGGGATTATGATCAGAGGCAATTTTAGGAAGGGCTTGCAGGGTAGAATCACCGAACAAAGTTGTAGCCTCCTTTGATAGAAAAAACCTATAAAGTCTTTCTTGAATGAGATGACACCCTATCCGTCGATTGATCTAGGTATAATTCGCTCCTCTAAGTTTTACATCCATCAAAATTTTGGAGTTCACAAAGTCATTAAACTTATCCATGCTCCTGATAGGTGGTCCATTTCCACCCATTTTGTCTGAAGGGTAAAAAGGAGTGTTAAAATCCCCAACAAGAATCCAGGGGACATTATGGAAGATTTCACTCAAATTTCCTAAGTACTCCCATAGTAGAGCTCTCCATTGAATTGAATTCGAGGCATAAATATTTGAAAGGATCCACAACCTGTTACTATTTATTTCCTTAAATAAAACACTAAGAACCCTATCATATTTATGAATAATTGTGCCTTCTACTATCCGGGGATCCCACAAAGTCATAAGGCCTCCAGATGCTCCTCTAGATGATTTGCAAACCATCTCCCCTTGATTCCAGATTTTTTTGCTACTTTTTTTACTGAATCTCATCAATTTTTGTTTCTTGCAACATGATAATAGTTGGATTCACTTGATTTCTTATTGCACTGACTTCCCTGTGTTTGGGCAGGCCATTGAGGCCTCTCACGTTCCATGAGAGGAACTTCATTTAGATTGTTTGGGATTTATTCCTCTCCCCTCCCTTGAGGGGGTTTTCCTAATTTGTTGTCTTCGTAACCCGAAATAACTTGTTGAAACAAGGTTCTCTATTTTCCATTGGCAATGTCATTATCAGCTTTAATTTTTTGATGCTCAACATTTGATATTCTCCCTCTTCTTTTTTCACTACCAAAATCTATAGGAGACTTCACAGTGCTCCTAGTTTTTTTAGGACTAAACTGAGGGGAGGTAATTTGTTGCAGAACTAGATTGCCATATTCCTCAGTCTGAGGAGTTTCACATATCTCCACCCCTACATCCAAATCTTCTCCTTTTTTCGTATATTCCCCTGGTCTACAGGACGACACCTCAGTAGGATTCACTTGGCTCCTAGTGATGATGTTAGGGAGATGAGATTTTTTATTTTCCAATGCCTCAAATTTCTTCCTAAGTTCTTCAACATCAGAGTTTGGCTTTGGGATTCCCATTGGGCTTGAAGTATTTCTAGCATTGGGGTTTAAGGATCCTGACTTGGATGTGGATTCTAGAGTTTGTGCATTAGGGTTTGGATTTGTGATGCCCACAGGGCTTATAGTAATTTTAGCATTAGGGTTTGAGGATCCTGACTTGGATGGGGATTCGAGAGAGTCAAAAAGGTTAGCCTAAAGGTGCTAGGCTTCCATATATTTTGATAATCCTCCTACTCCCATATTTGATAGAATTGAAAATTTATTTGAAACTAGAGGATTGGAACTTACCTAAGTATTTTGGTTGCCAACAACCTATTGTTTTCCTTTGTCTTGCTGGGACCCTGCACCCTCTCTTTTATTTTTTTGGTAGACAGTTTTCCTGATTGAAATCACCTCTGCCAGGGAAACTCCTCAAATTTTCTTTGTCTAGAATTCTCTGCTTCTGCTTTTCTCTATTCATTGCCAGGTTAGGGAACTGATTGCATAGATGTCCTTGATTTTTACATTCTGCACATAATGTTGGTCTGTTCTCATATTCTACAGGCTATTTTCTATAGTATTCTACATACTCTAGCTCCACAAACCTTGGCAATTCATTATTCAAATTAGCATTTACACAGATTCGTGCATGAGTCATCCTTATCCTGGCCAAGGTTGCATGGTCAATGGAGATCAGGTCCCCTATAGTTCCGCTATGCCCTACAACCAATATTCATTGAAGAACTGGGCAGGTAGACTCGAGATATGAACCCAAATAGGGGCAATGTTAATATTTTGCTTTTCAGGGTTGAAATATTCACCCCATCATCTGATAAAAAGGCTCCTTTTGCCTAGAAACCAAGGACCTCCTATTAAAATGTGGTTAGTATCCTCCATATTATTAAAATAGATAATGAAGAACCCTCGAGTTAGAGCTACCAACTCCAAGCCGCCTACCAGTTGCCATTTACCCGTTGCCCAAGCCCTGATAGTCTCCATGTCCGGCCTACCTCCCAAAAACTTGCCTACCAGGGAGAATTCTTCCATTAAAAGAAAAGGGCTCATGGAACTTGTCGAGGCTGAAATTTTATTATTTAATGGAACTAGGGGCTGAAGAGAGAACCTACTTTCTTTTTCCTATAAGAGTCTTAGCAAAAGACAACCACTTCTTAGGCCCTGCATTGTCCTTCGTATCTTTTTTGTCGAGGTCTTTCTAAGGAGGGTCGGGCCCTCGTGTGATGCCCACCTCCAAATCTGCCATAGCCTGACTGCATTCCTATGGATCCTCGCTTGATCCATGCTCGAGGTTCCCACCCACCCCTTTCATACCTGCTCTACCTCTACCGCCTTGGCTGAGATTCTTGCCTAGAAAATTCAAACCCTCACTCCCGCCGCACTCGCTAAACCTCAGCTCACTCATTCCTCTTGTTGAAGGAGAATGAAAAGACCTTGTATAGTTTATTTAGATAATTAAAGGAATGGGACTTTGATTATTTGAATAAAGGAAAAATAATTTATTTAGATAATTAAAGGTATGGGACTTTGATTATTTGAATAAATAAAAAATAGTTTATTTATAAAATTAAAGGAATGAGACTTTGATTATGTTAAATAAATTAAATATTGTTTATTTAGATAATTAAAGGAATGGGACTTTGATTATTTTGAAAAATGGAAATATAGATTATTCTATTAGTTAAGGAATGAGACCTTAGCTATTTGAAATAATGTTTTTTGTAATGATTTGATTAAAGTAAGACGTGTGATCTATTTGTAAACTATTGAATGACTATCTTGGGTGAATGAGAGATGAGAATAAAAATGAGAAAATTCTTATGAGATCAACTAGACAATAGATGGTTGAATTATTTAATTAAATTTATATAATTACAATTTGGTGAAGTAAATAGTAAATGCATTGGTTTCATGATACTAGTAGATGCATTTAGATGCATGTCTTTCATAGAATCATGAGATGTTCTAGTCCCATATTACCCTTCAAATGAACAATGGAAAGATAAGGAGGACCAAGAGGACAATTGGAACCAATGCACTGACTTTAATTTTAATTGCAATGATTTATTTATGTTCAAGTAGGCTAGACTTGTGGGGAGAAATCCCTAGATGAACATGAATGTAATAACTTATTCTTTTAAAGTATGGAGGTTTTACCATACTTGTATTTATGTAATAAGTGGAATGATTGAATTATGAATGGACCTTTAATTTAAGTTATGGATTATGCAAGCTTTATTATTAAGCTTTTTCTTTGTTTAGTGTTTATCTTTATTTGATATTAATATTCTTTAAATACTTCTTGTATGCCTTGTATATTTTGTTCCTTGTTTGATTAAATAGATAGAGCTATTCTTGTATTATTGCTAAACATAAAATGGACCTAAGAAAATGAGACCTCTTAGGGTGAACATAGAAAGGACCTAAGAAAATGAGATCTCTTAGGGTGAACATAGAAAGGACCTAAGAGATTGAGACCTCTTAGGGTGAACATAGAAAGGACCTAAGAGATTGATATCTCTTAGGGTGAACATAGAAAGGACCTAAGGTATTAAGACCCCTTAGGGTGATGTTGACTAAGTAAATTAATTGCTTACATCAGAGTTAAGATAACTCATCGTAAAGATGAGATGGATAGTTTAAATCACAATACATGTAACATACCTACAAGTATAGAATTGTGTATGGTATGGTGATGGGTGTATACCTTCAACTATACTAAAGGTGTTAAGTTAGCTCATCAATAAGGATGAGATATATAGCTTATTTGTAAAACACATAATATGCCTACACAGGCGAACTTGTGTAGGGTATTGATTATGATGTAACTCTTTGGGAAATTTGGGACACTTAGTAAACCTACAATAATAGCTTAACCTAATGTAGGATAGGGGTTTATGAATCCCTCTTAGTTAAAAAAAAATATTTTCTTTCTTGTATTCTTTTTATAGCTAGTTTTTAGTTCTTTACATCTAGTATCAGATCTCTAGGTATGAGGGTATAGAGCTTATTAATGTGCTCAAGGGATTTAGATGTCTTTCCATTCAGACTTTAGGATAAAGTCAAGAAGATTTAGGATTCCTACTTATTAAGAATCTAATGGGGAATAACCTTAGAGGTGGCTAGAATATTATGGCATCTTACTTATAGTAAGAATAGAAATGCGCATTTAAGATACTATTTAGCTTAGTGTATCCTTCTAATTATATTATAAATGGTTTTAGCAAGAGAAATATATATTTTGGATAGAATTAGTAATGTAGTTCAAGGTGAAATTGTAATATAATATTATCATTTTGGTCATGGCTAGGATAGATGGCACCTAATGCTAGAAAAGAGAGGCCTACGCCTTCAACTAGGTGAACTTGATAAAGTAATGTCAAAGGGATTTGAGATGAGTTTTCAATAAATTTCAACAAAGAGGTAGAAAACCTCACTACTATGGTTACCAACATATAGGATCAAACGTTAAAAACCATTGTAAATCAAAATTCACAAGCTATAGGTTCAAAGGTTAGCTAAGCCAATGAACTAATTGTAAAAAATTTGGAAGCCAAAGCCCTTTTGGAAAATAAAATGGCTAAGGATATAAAAAATGTTTGCATATCCAAATTTGGTGAAGGATATGAGGATGCGGCCGAATATTTGCTGAGAGAATTAGAAGTTTACAATATACCTAGAAGGGGCTACATTAGATTTGTGGGAAACATACCACGAGAAAAATAAGATCAAAAGTATCAATCTTAAATGGAAGGACTTTGTGGTAATATTCAAGAAAAGGTTCCTGACAAAACATTTCTATGCGTTAAAATTTGAATAATTTTCCAACCTTCGGCAAGGGACCAAAACAATGGAGATATACTATAAGAAGTTGATTCGATTGCTTAAATATGTACTTACATATGATGAAAATATGAGGTACCAAAATTTTATTCTTCGGTTAGAATCTAGAGTGAGACATGATGTAAACATGAATGAACCCAAGTCACTATAAAGGGCCTATGACCTAGCGAATAAGGTAGAATCTCACTTATAATTCAACTATTCCATCCTATTAGAGCAAGATCAAAAACCACTTAGGAAAAGGAATAGTCAAGGATTATTGAAATGGGAAGAGGAAGAGGATCAAAAGGTCAAGAACCCCTCAAAATATGAGAATAGAAATTACAGGAAATAGGGAAGGTTCAAGAAGAACTTCAAAAAGAAAACCAACATCAATCTAAAAAATTCTAAACTTCAATCTCAAAAACTATAAACTTCAACCCCTGTAAGTAAATTGGGGGAATAGAAACTTGAAAAGCGTTAGGGACCCAAGGATGGGTGTTATAACTACATAGGCCCTCACTACTCTAGCTAGTGTCCACATAAAGTAGGGATAAGTTCATCCAATGCCAAGGGGAAGAAACCCTCCCACCAAATTTATGCTACAACTAGAAACCAGAAGCTAGAAGGGCAAGTTACCCCATTGCTTGTGAAAGGTAATATTTTTAATAAGAAAGTAAATATATTAATTGATAGTGAACCCATAGATAGATTTATTTATTCTAGTTTAGTAAGGGATATGATGGAAAGGCTAGGATATTTGGTCCAAGGGTGGAAGGTTGAGTATGGTTCTAGGCAAATCTACTCAGTAAACCAATGTTTTCCAATGGCAAAGATTACTTTAACTAGTTTTACCACTAAATTTTATTTGGATGTAGCTCCACTTCATGATTTTGATGTGATACTAGGTATGGATTGGTTATAGGCTCATAAAGCCATGATCAATTATAGATGGATCAAGTATTCAAAAAATGGAAAGAAAAGACTGAGAATTCGTAGTGAACAAGGGTCATTTAAGCCCTAGATTTTGTTGGCTATGCAACTAAAGAAAACCCTCCAAAAAAGAGGGATAGTCTATGTCATAAAACTCAATGAAGTTGGAGAATATCAGAAGAGATAAGTATTGGAGAAACACCCAATTTTGTAGGAATTTAAAGATGTGTTTCCTGATGACTTACCTGGAATTCCTCCTGTGTGGGAATTTGATTTTACTATTTAACTTATGCCAGGATTAGAACCTATCCATAGATCTTCATATAAGATGAATTCTATTAAGATGCAAAAATTAAAAGTGCAACTAAAAGGGATGTTAGAAAATGGATTGTTAAATCCAAGTGTGTCATCATGGGGTGCACCAATGTTATTTGTTAAAAAGAAGGATGGTTTATTAAGATTATGTATCTACTACATAATTCTTAACAAGGCTACAATAAATAACCAATACCCTTTACCTAGAATTGAATATTTGTTCGACCAATAAAAATATGCCACAATATTCACAATGATTGATTTGAAATTAGTGTACCATCAATTAAGAATATGTGAGGAGAAAACTCACAAAATGACATTTCAAACTAGGTATGGGCATTATGAGTTTACAGTCCTACCCTTTGGACTAACTAATGCCCTAGTTGTATTTATGAATCTAATGCTTGATAAGGAAGGTTGTGGGAAAAGAAACCTCCTATCGACTTGATAAAGAACCACATTTATGGTAATATTTTGGGAAGAGGGGAAAAATAGAATACAAAATTAGTTTACCAAGCTTGGTTTCCTGTGAGATTAGATTGAGAGTAAAGGTGGGTAGGTGGGTGGAGTGATGAGGAGGTTGGATTGGTGTGAATAATGGGAAATCGATCCCTTATGGAAGAGGGGATGAGAGAGGAGGGTTGTTGGCTCACTCAGTGGAGAAAGAAGGATGCTAAAAAAGAAGAGAGGACTGCCTTTTGGCAAAAACTCAGCTTGAGAAGTAAATCAAATACATTATAGAAAATTATAGGTTGATAGATTCAATCATGTTGTATACATTTTTTATCTTATGAATGATTTCTTATTTGGACGTCGCCCTTATGCTAGTGGTAGTTTATCTTGCTATCTCCTTTTATTTGATTGGATTGATGTCCTCCTATTGTGTTTGACACTGATGTTATCCTTGTGAGCATGGGTTCTCTATGCCTATGTGTAACTTATATCTCCTCAACATCACCCTAGGTGATCCTCATAAACAATTAGCTTTCGGTAACCAATCCCCTATTATCTCCTTTTCATTGACAAACAGTAGTTGTACCACAAATAGTGATGTGTGTTTGTTGTATCATGAGCTATTTTTTGGATTATTTTGCATATGTTTGTGTGCATATTTATGACATGCACTTTTTGGTTGAAGCACTGATACATGTGGATGCTATGTTTGGCTGGTGGTAATAGTTTAACACCATGATCATTGGTGTACTATGTGTTGTCAAAAAATAAGTCCCCCCTAATGTGTCTTCCATATAAATCCTATTGGTGGAAGTTGAATGCATTTTTATTGTTAGTCTTTTGTTGAGGTTTTCCTCCTTTGGTTATGGGTTATTACTTCCTTTTTCATTCTCTATTTGTCATAGTGAAAGCTTTTGTTATCGAGATCTCTTGTTGAGGCTCTTCTTGTGTGTATGTGCATGGTTGGGATTGACCTCACCTCTAGAAACACCCATGGGGTTAAGTTGAAACCCTCCTTTGTGCCCTACCCTTCTTCAACTACATTTTTTGGGGGTAGGTTTGGTCATAGATGGGATTAGCTACCTTTAACTGGTCATGGTGCCTTAGATGTCGAGACCTGTATCCTTAATTTTGGTCGACCATTGTCTCTGCTGCATCCCTTAGGATCTGTTGTATTCTTCTTTTAAATTTTTAACCTCTCCCATTTGTTTTGAGAAATTTAGTTGACCTTCTAAATTTTTAGTAAATTCTTTAATTTTGAGATGGTCGTTAAAAGAAAATTAAATAAAGGTTTTATTTAATTTATTTTTTTGAAATAAAGAAAAAATAGTTTATTTAGATAATTAAAGGAATGAGACTTTGATTATTTGAATAAAGGAAAACCATTTTATTTAGATAATTAAAGGAATGGGACTTTGAATATTTGAATAAAGGAAAAATAATTTATTTAGATAATTAAAGGAATGCGACTTTGATTATTTGAAATAAAGGAAAAATAGTTTATTTAGATAATTAAAGGAATGAGACTTTTATTATTTGAATAAATAAAAAATAGTATATGTAGATAAAGGAATGGGACTTTGATTATTTTGAATAAATAAAAAATAGTTTATTTAGATAATTAAAGGAATGGGACTTTGATTATTTTGAATAAAGAAAATATAGTTTATTTAGATAATTAAAGGAATGAGACTTTGATTATTTTAAATAAAGGAAATATAGATTATTTGCTTAGTTAAGGAATGAGACCTTAGCTATTTGAAATAATGGTTTTTGTAATAATTTGATTAAAGCAAGACTTGTGATCTATCTATAAACTGTTGAATGACTCTCTTGGGTGAATGAGAGATGAGAATGGAAATGAGGAAATTATTATGAGATCAACTAGACAATAGATGGTTGAATGCTTTAATTAAATTTATATAGTTACAATTTGGCAAAGTAAATAGTAAATGCACTGGTTTCATGTTACTAGTAGATGCATTTAGATGCATGTATTTCATAGAATCATGAGCTATCTTGATCCCCTATTACCCTTCAAATGAATTATGGAAAGATAAGGAGGACCAAGAGGACAATTGGAACCAATGCACCGACTTTAATTTTAATTGCAATGATTTATTTATGTTCAAGTAGGCTAGACTTGTGGGGAGAAATCCCTAGATGAACATGAATGTAATAACTTATTCTTTTAAAGTATGGAGGTTTTACCATACTTAGATTTATGTAATAAGTGGAATGATTGAATGAGGAATGAACCTTTAATTTAAGTTATGGATTATGCAAGCTTTATTATTTAGTTTTTCCTTTGTTTAGTGTTTATCTTTATTTTATGTTAATATTATTTAAATGCTTCTTGTATGCCTTGTATATTTTGTTCCTTTTTTTATTAAATATATAGAGTTATTCTTGTCTTCTTGCTAAACATAAAAGGGACCTAAGAAAATGAGACCTCTTAGGGTGAACATAGAAAGGACATAAGAAAATGAGACCTCTTAGGGTGAACATAGAAAGGACATAAGAAAATGAGACCTCTTAGGATGAACATAGAAAGAAACTAAGAGATTGAGACCTCTTAGGGTGAACATAGAAAGTACCTAAGAGATTAAGACCTCTTAGGGTGAACATAGAAAGGACCTAAGAGATTAAGACCTCTTAGGGTGAATATATAAAGGACCTAAGGAATTGAGACCCCTTAGGGTGATGTTTTTTTTTTTTAAGCAAAAAACCCCTTGCGGGGCCGCCTTGGTCTGAGAGACCACGAATAAGGGGTTCTACACCGTCAAAGTCACCCAAGAGTCGCACCCGACCCTACCCGCACCAACATTATCAATTGGATTTTGTATACCCAATTCAGCTTTTTGGTAGGGTGGAGATTTGAACTTGGGACCTCTATTGGAGGATTTCCCTCTTCTCTCCAACTCACCTACAACACTTGGGTGACCCCTTAGGGTGATGTTGACTAAGTAAATTGATTTCTTATATCGGAGTTAAGATAGCTCATCGTAAATATGATATGTATAACTTAACTCATAATATGTGTAGAATACCTACATAGATAGACTTGTGTATGGTATGGTGATGGATGTATACCTTCGATTGTACTCAAGGTGATAAGTTAGTTCATCAATAAGGATGAGATAGATAGCTTATTTGTGGAACACATAATATGCCTACATAGATGGACTTGTGTAGGGTATTGATTATGATGTAACTCTTTGGTAAAGTTGGGAAACTTAGTAAACCTAAAATAATATATTACAAGCTCCAAAAAGTTAATCAAAGAAGTAGGTGTTGAACTTGGTTAAATTAGATAGCTCTAGCTCTAATGACATGCATTTTAAAATGTTTCAACTAAGTTATGCATACCTCAAGACTTTTGATAACATTTGGTTTCTTATTCCTCAACCCATGACTCCTTTTCATTCTCCCTATTGGTTGAATAAAAAAAAATATGGATTACAAGATCCTCCATTAGGGATCTTCTATTGGAGACAATGAGAAATCAAAGCCCAAGGTGATGTATGGTTGGTACTATGGTGGAATTTAAGGGAAATAATTAGAGTCAAAGAGTCTCGAGTTTGAATCCTAGAAGACAAATGCGATCAACTAGGGCAAATAATTTATGTGTATGAGCTAGGGATTCAAAATCACTGTGTAGGATTATTTAATTTTATCTAATTGAATATTTGAAATAATAATGGATTTTTTAGGGATATGATGGATTTTGGTCTTTACAATAAACATCAAGAACTACCAGAACAAAAAGTAGGAGCACCAGTAGGTTGATAAGGTTCTCAAAAATATTTAAACTAAGTTTAAAAATGAATAGGATCTATTAAAATTTATTGTAGATCAACTTCAGAGTATGGTTTCTCCTATAGGAACCCACATGGGAAGAGTCATGTATTCAAGAGATATTAGATTTTACATACTACAATGACAATATGGGCTTGATATTAAATATTTCCATGGCTTTCATAAAGGAATTGATCCATATTATTCAAACCAACAAGCCTCTTTGGATGATAATTACCAATGACATGAAGAGGTTTTGAATTTAGAATAATATGGTAAAATATCATGTGGAAATCGTGCCACCCATATTAGGATAGAAGCCATCCAAAATTTCACTAATGTTATAATGAATAGAGTTGCACTGGGATATGCATTCATGGGTGCTAGTAAGTGGATAAAAATGTTCTCATGTATAGTGACTAGAGATAAGATAATTTAAGTATACCTCCTAGGGTTCCATGTCATAGTAAAAATTCCCTTTGATTGTTATATGTATATACACAAGTTTTACCTCTTATTTCCACTAGAGAGATATAGTTTCTTTATTATTGTGATCAATGTGTTAATGTATCTTGGGTGCTTGTAGAGTTTTTATTGAAAGGCTTGCATGACAATCCATCACCATAAAGCATTATGCTAATTATTATAGTATAACCAAACCATTATCTCTTCATAACAACCTATCCCATGTATGTTAACAATATGGGAACTAGTCCTCCACTATGTCAGAGAAGGAGGAGGAAAGTTAGTGTGTCATTATTTTTCTAAGGGAGGAAAATGAAAGGAGTCAATTTACCATAGTCATATATGGATCTACTTTGCTATGGATGCCTAAAACCAAGAAAAATTAAAAATTTCATAGAAAACATTTATATTAAAGAAAAATAGAGAGAGATAAGAAGATATTTATAAAGAGGACCATATGGAAATTAGCTTATCCATAAATATTAATTAAAACAATTCTGAGACTTTATTATTATTTTTAAATCATGTGTTTTTTTTAACTTATTTATTTTATTCTGGTTGTAATTTCTTCATCTTCATATGACCTCATATTGTAGTGTTTTTTGAATTATTGGATTCCATGCTCAAAGGGATTCAAAATAAGTGGTTGCACAATTATATATAGTTATACTAGTGAAGAAATATTTTGTCTAATGCTGATATATTATGTAGAGAAGGTAAATAATTATTTTTATATTAAAAATATATATTGTACTTTAAAGTGCATGATCAATGGTAGCCAACACTCCTAAATAATGTGTAAGTGAAGAGTTTACATTGAGGAAGAAGGAAATATTATTTTTTCTCAATGCTCAATGTGCCCATAAGCTTTATAATAACAAACTTAATAATCAAGATTTCAAAGACATTACTCAATAAGCACCATCCAACCAAAGATCAACAATATTGAGTTGGAAGGAGTAGTAAGGACCATCCAACTACCTTGTTGATCATATGGACAAGTGAAAGCCCATGCCACACCCAAGGTGAATGGTTGAGTTTTTTCCCATTCACAAGATAATGCAAATTAATAAGGCCTAGTCTAGGTATTTGTTTATGATTGGTTGTGTGTGTCCCTAGTCATAATCATGGTGAATAGTGTGTGTGTGTCTCTATTTATAGATTTGATGTTGGATAGAGTGTGTATCTCTATCCAATTGTGTTATATGATATTAGATAGTTGATTTTGTCCATATCCTTGGTTTTATGATTGGTTGTATGTGTCCCTAGTCACAACTATTATGAACACTAGTGTGTTTCCTAGTTTACAATTTTGATGTTGGATAATGTGTGTATCCCTATCCACTTGTATTGAAGGATCATGGATAGTTGAGTTTTTCACTATCCTTGGTTAAGATTCTAGTGAGGTCATTCCCTCTAAAGAAACATAGTGATGTCATTCCCACTCATGTAGGTGTTGTGAATAGATGATTATGTCCTTATTTGTACTCTAAGTGTACTTGATGACTATTGTGTCCTAGTTCATCATATGATTATTTGTACTATTGTTAGTATCCCTACTCATGTTTGCTTCATGTTGTAATAAGGGGGGAATGTAATGATTTATTACATCATTAATGTTATAAATCATAATAAGTTATAGATAAAATGAGTGGTTAAAACCACTCATGTAGGTGTTGTGTGAGTATTGAGTAAATTTTAATCTATTAATCTATTTACAACCTATGTTGGAAACACTAGAATGTTTTATAAGAAGTATTTATTTGAATTTGCATATTATCCTATCAGCTTTGTATTTGGTTTTGAAAACTACCTACAACCAATGGATTTCTTGCCAAGTGGATAATCAATAAGTTACCATGTCCTATTGTTCATCAGTTATTTATAATTGACATTCATGGCATCATTCCATTCCTTCAATGAAATATTTGTGTGAATCATTTAAGGTTCATCTGTTTACAGTTCTTATAAGGGCTAGGTTGACCTTGTTTTGAACTCTAATCTAAGTACTTGGTCCAAAATTAAATGTATTTGGAACATGATCTAAGTTTGCACCATGAACTATACTAAGATAACACTTGGGCCTACAAGTGGTAATTTAAGTGGATGGTCTTGGGTCATCAAATCCATTAGCTCCATTAGGAATAATCCCTTCATCACCATCTAATTCTATATCTTCTCTCTCAAAGGCTTCATTATCATCATAAAATAGGAAAATAATAGGTTCTTTATCAATAGAACATGGATTACAAGAATATATACACTCATTATTCTCATTAAACATAGTATCTATACTAATAAACCACATCTTGATGTCTAGGTCCATGAGACAATATCCCTTTTACTCACTATTATATCCAATAAAGATACATCATTTGGATTTCTCCTCCAACTTCAACCTCTTTTGCTTTAGAATGTACATGAACGAAGTCCATCCAAACACATAGATATGTGACATGGAAGTTTTTTTATGCATGCCTTTGTACGTATGACACCATTTAATGGAGGTATGGGTGTATGGTTAAGAAAGTAGACCATAGTAAAAATATATTAAATTTTTTGTTGATGATCATACATGATGAATGTGGGTGTATTTATTGAAGACAAAATATGAAGCTTTCTACTATGTCCGAGATTTCAAATATTTCATGAAGAAAATGTTTGGTCATCCCATTAAGAAACTTCACTTAGATCAATGGGAGTACACTCGTACTCAATTTTTTGCTTTCCTATAGTAACATGGTATTAAATAATAGTTGATAAAATACCTAAATGCTTCTTCATAACTCCATTTTTTTTAGGCATGTAGACATTCGCTAAATGTCATTTGATATCATGTTGCTTAAGGAACGTATAAAATTAAGTATTGGTGCACTCTTTTTATTGATCTAAATAAAGTGTATGAATGGAATGATTAGAAAAATTCTCCACACAAGCTTTGAACTCCTAGAAAGAGTGGAAAGCTCCATCCTTTATTTTTATGAAATACACCCACATTCATCATGTATGATCATCAATGAAATATTGAAAATATCTATAGCTACTAAAACTTGAATCCATGGATCCACATAAATTAGTATGAATCAATACCCATTTGACTAGTCATTCTATGACTACTTAAGCCAAATAGGTCTTAATGATACTTTCAATCCAAACAACTCATACAAACTTCATGAGTCTTCATCAAATATGAAAGTACATGTACCATATCATAATTTAGAATTGAATTTTAATGGTTGAAGCTTAGATGTCCAAACTAACTATGCCATAATAAGGTAACTTCATCTACTTTGAATGCAAATATTTGGTTGTCTCATATTGCAAATACAATATAAAATGTCTTGCCTATGATAGTAGCATTAGCAATTATCATCAAACCTCTAGATTTCTCTCAAATAAGAAATTTTTTTGAATCTTTTTAAAAATTTAACATGAAAATTGATCGATAAATTGATTCATAGAAAGCAAGTTCCTTGTGAATCCAACATGTAAATAACATGAATCAAGTGATAGGTATCTTTCCAATATGTAATAAAATATAATTGATTCTAACAATGGTGTATGTAAAATTGCCACCAAGTGTTACCCATAGTAAGTAGAATGTTCTAGGCTCAAAAACCATTCCTTTTGGTCTTTCATGTGTCTAATAGATCCTAATCAATGTACCAAACTAGGATTAATTTTAAAATAGTATCAAGAGATTGAATTAAAAAAACATAGTCTTATTCTTCTAGATTAGAATCGGTATCCCCAGCTACATTTCCATGTTGGTGTTGAGGTGCATTCCTCCTTTGCTAATGAGAATTCTTCTACTTTCCTCCTAATGAACTCCTTTGTTAATTCTTAGATGATTCATATTATAATGTGTTGTATCAAAACTCCTAAAGGATGTATTCTAGTTTCCCATAGATCAAACATATGGTGTTTCTTTATCCTTTATATTGTTGCTATTTTTTTTAGCTTTTATTGCACAAAGTGAATAGTTACAAAACATACAGGGAATAGAAAAATAAAATCTAAGCTAGTAGCTACAATTTTATTACCATGACATTTGATTGAGTTCTTATAGTCCTATTGAAATTATAGGTCTCCTCCATTATCATTTAGGTTCAAAAAGATTTTTCCAGATATTCCAAAAGTCAAGTTCACTCCAACATTAGCCATATTATATGCTTCCCTATTATTTTTTGCATACATAATACAATTCTATCTTAGATAATTGCTTCAATAGAATCTTAATAATTTTTGTCATATACAAGATGTTTATGGACTTATAATGACCAAATTTGATGGTACTTATGATAAGTTTTGAATCACCAAATATCTAAATCGATTCACATCTCTTTTCTTTTGCTAAAATCAATCCCAATTTCAAATAATTGGTCTCAACATTGTTTTTTGAAGAGACGTCCAACCCAACAAAAAAATTCACACTAATTTTACAATTGAGAAATAAGATACCTCTACCTCTAGTAGCTTCTGGGTTTCCTTTTGAGTCCCCATCAAATAAGAGGGAGTAACCAACAAATATTAAGGGGGTAGGATCAAAATTTATTATTTTCTTATTGACATGAATTCTTGGGGTAGTCTCATTTAAGAGGGCAAAAATATTTTAGGTTGTATTCCATGCAGGAGAGAATTGGTTCTCAAATATGGTATCATTTCTTGCTTTCTAGGCACTTTAGAAAAGATATGTAGGCATCAATTGCTTCACCTGTATGGGGTAAAGATTAGAATTAGTCAAAACCAAAATAAGAGAGTACCTATTCATAAAAATTTTAAAGGAATTAGGTGTAGTAATGACGGGAGCAGTATTAGATAGAATTAATCTCTAGACCTACTTGACATAGGAACAATGCATAAGAATATGATATCTACTTTCTTCATCTACATGGCATAAAGAACATTGAATTGGACCCTCCAAATTTCATTTTCAAATGTTATCCTAGGTTAATTGCTTATTCAAAGACAAGAGCCAAAGAAAAAATGATTTTAGGAATAGCACCTTTGTGTCAAATGTGTCTCCATTTGGGTATAGAAGGGTAGGAATAGTGCCTTTGTTGCTATTTTTTTTACCCTTTGCCCTTTTTCTAGTTTTGGTGCTTTTTGGGGTCATACATTTCTTCAACTACATTAAATTATTATATTTTTTATGCATAATAAAATCATGTTCATATCCAATATTCTTCTCTTGCATTGATTTCTCTTATTGAAACAAATCACAAGAGTTTAAAAGTGGGACTCTAATTTATCACACTTTACCAAAATATTTGATGTTGATGGTAGTGTATGTAGCACTATAGTAACAAGCACATCATTACTAATAGTTTACCTAATGTATGTAGCAAGGCTTACAACTCAACAATCTATTATATAAATCCACCCACCTTCTCACCACTCTTCATCTTCAAATAATGCAATTAGCTCTATAGGTATAGAATTTAATTTTATTTTTTGGATAAGAACACCTTACTAAGTTTATTACATGCATCCTTTTAAGTTATAGCATTATGAATATATGGTTGGATATCATTATTAATGTCAAAAATTAAGATAAATATGGATTTTTGATCAGCTTTATCATGATTTCTTTATTTATCTAGGTTAGTGATGTCTTTGCATAGTGCTAGATACCACTCCCCATAAGTATTCAAACTCCAAGTAAATCAACTTCGTCTTCCATATGGTATAGACTAGAATCAGTATCTTTGGGCTATTAATAGATATTTCAATTTATAAAACTAAAAAATGCTTCTATTGGAATAGGCCCAAAAAGACCTTTATAATCAAGACATACATACCTATACTCAAACAATGATCCCTCAAATTATGAGAAAACAATGTCTCATTGGGAAAAATATTAGATGCAGAGAAATTAGATATTTTTTAAATATTCAACACAATAATTTAGTTCACAACACTTCATTGGATGCTAAAATTTAGATGCAACACAAACCTTTAATTCACAACACTTCACTAGAAGTTAAAATTTAGATTTAACATTTAACATTTTTAGGGAAGTATGAAAATTAAGTACTATGGATGATGGTCCTTAATTTTTAAGGATTTTAGGGAAACATAAATAAGAAGATACTTTTGATTATATTCCTTGCATTTTACATTTTCCATGATAGCTTAAACCTATAGAGGATAAGTCTTATTATAAAAAATATGAAAAACTCAAAGATATCAATGAATATGAAAGTTATTAGGAATAGAAAAAGGAGATTAATACCCTCAAATCAAGAAAAAATTAAAAGGAAACATAATGGGATATCGATATAGGAAACCAAAAGAAATTATCATAAGTGTCAACAAGAAGTGGGGGCAAAGTGGGGCTAAGAGAAAAATAAGAACAAAAATTGAGGATAAAAATGGTATCTTGGAATATTAGGGGGTGTGAATAATACACCTTAAAATATAGTTATTAGAGAATCAATATATGTTAGAATCATTTCATAATTATATAGGTTGGTTAGGAAATTATAGAAGTAGTTGACAAGCATTATTTAAAAGAAACCATATAAGTTTTGTATCAATACATGTTTTTAATCAATAAAAACTTATCCAACATTGTGCATTGTTCCATTAAGCATTTTTTAAAATTTTATTTATTTTTAAATATCAACACAAGCTTTCAGTTCACAACACTTCACTATAAGTTAAAATTCTAGATCGCACATGCATTGATTAGATGGTAAATTCACAATAGAAAAACCTCATGCATATTTAAATGACCTTATTGCTAGATGACCTAGTCAATCGATGGTAGGGTTAAACTTCACTTTAGATGGACATTTTTTTGGACAACAATATTAAACTTAATCTTAGACAACCTCTTCTTTAGATGACCACTCTTGATAGCTCTTCTAGATGACAAGTTATGTGATAGAAGCAATGTCTTTAGATGGCCCATTTATTTAATTAGAAATACATTTATATGATAGCTCCTCTCCACATTGTAGATCCAAATGGTAACTCTAAATAGGATCTTTATTCAATAGCTCCAAATAGCATCTCTTTTTTAGATGGAAATATTTTCTACATGCCAGGATCAAATGGCTCCTTCACATGACTTTTATCTAACTCCACTCTTGTACATCTTTGACATGAACTATGGTATCAAGATACAAATAAGATTATTTGAAACACATTCAAACTCCAATGCAGTCATTCAAATGGCTCATTATTTTTTAGATGGTATGTATTTTGCACTAGATGGTAGCAATAAATTTTATGATGCAACTCTTTCAACATTAACTAAATATTTCTTAGATGACTCTATAACTCCTTTGATATTAAATAAATGCTTGTAACAAATTCAAATATTAATAGGAATAAAAGGAATATTTTTTCTTCTCTAATGAGCAAGGCCTTCCCCTTACTTGAACTTTTTTTTACCCTTTTTTTACTCTCTGGTGGCATCATGCTATCATTAACTTTGAGAGGTGTCTTCCACTCCTCAGTAACTAGATCACCTTCAAAAGTCAAAACTTCATCCTAATATCAGCCTACTTTGATACCAAATGTTAGAATCATATAATATATTTGAACACCATGATTAACCTTTGCATTTATATTATATAAGTATATATACATGTGTCATCAAGAAGTTACAAGGTTAGGAGTTACAACTACTTTTTACTTCCCATAACCTTCATAAAAAAAGGTGAATATGTTAGCATGGTATAATATTCACAACACAAGATGCCACCTAGGCCACCAATGTTATTTGCAATAGATATCAATGAATAATTTACTTCACAATAATATTATCTTCTACCTTGATAAAATATTTCATAGTAGTATTAGTAACTAGCTTCGATATTTCCTCCACTAACACAACAAATGGACATACCAAATAGGTTAATTAATTACACTCCATGATGAGGGAACTAATAGATCAATTGACCATCAATTAGATACAAAGGTATAATAGGAGGTATGATAATGGATACTAGTAGCGCCAAATAAATTAACTTACACAAGACTAAAATAATATTCTAAGGATACTAGAAACACCACAAATAATGTAGCAAACATCCTACCAAGGAATACTACACCATATTAGATAGTAAATGTTAATTCAAATCTATATGAGATCTAGTGTTATACTTATAATGGCATGCATGATCCTCATGTGCACATGTTAGAAATACAATGAGATTAAGTAGTGGTATATATATAACAATAGTAATTGATCCCTTAACCTCATATAGAGAATTATACTCCATTACAATATTTGAGCCCTTAATATCTAAATCAAATGTTATCCTAACCAACTTTAGGTTAGGAAGTGAGGATTACAACTATCTGTATGAATATAGTGAAATCTATTAGTAACAATGGTATATCACATGTAGTAGAAATAAAGCATTAGAGAAATAATGGAAATCAAATACATAATAGCCTAGTCTTTTAAAGAATCTTTATTTATGGATAAATCCCACAATACTACAGAGACGAATGTTACTAAGGATTGGCTAGCTTCTAAAGTAAACAAGTTTGATCCAATAGCAAAAACATAGTCAAACACAAAAGAATTTTCATAGTGACCATTGAAATGTGTTTCATAGTGATAACTTTCAGCATTGAAAGGTGTTTCATAGTGACCAAAATAGCCCTACTTTCTTGGTGAAATAATCCTACCACACTAAATATCATGGTGAACAAAACAATGATGTCAAGGATGGTATTATCCAACTAAAAACCAACTAGCTTCTAAGAGTTTTAATTATACTAGAAATCTTAATTAATTAGGATGATAGAGCAAAGAAGATATTATAAATAAATTCCTCAAAATACCATCCCATTAAAGTTATTAATAATAAATTATTATTGTTAGATAAGGATTGCATAGGGGATGAGGTTCGTAAGTTCAAATATCTATGCACTTAGTTTGATTATATCATTGTAAGAAGCTATGATAAAAATATCATCTAGCATACTATATACTTGATGTTGAGAATCATACTATTTCACCAAAAGCAAATTCCAATCAACCCAAATATTGAGATGGTGATGAGTAAATAAATCATGAAGTTGCTCTTATATAAGTTCATATATATAATCAAGAACTCAACTTGAATTTTCATGGCCACCATATTGATTTGTCAAGGTAAATGGCCCATGCTTGGCAGAAGGGTTGGGTGAAGGCATGAGGTCTAGATTTTGAATTTTTAGTTGCATTAATTATCAAATTTATTGGCCTTCCCCTATTGGTTATTGCCATAACAAGGAGAAACATTCACTTCCTAGAGAGCTAAGTTTTTTCCTAGAGGAAGATGAATACTTACCAAAAATTTAGAATGGTTACCAGGTGAAGGAGCTTAAGGCCACATGGGATATTGTTTTCTAGGTGGTGATGGATAATTTTAAATTGGATGAAACCATAGAGGTCCTCCATAGCTTCCATGTCATGTTTCTCAATAAATTGAGGTGTAAGAGGCTGTTGAAAATTTTATCCTTCCTTTTCCATTCCTTGGAGAAATCAATGTTTGATGTCAAGAGAGGAAGAGGCTATGATAATATCCATCAAGGTTTAGCTCTTTTTATTTTTTAGTATGTTGCAAATGCAAAGGGATTGGTCATGGAGGAAGCCCTATTTCAAGTGGATAGTCATAAGATGAACCTAAATATTTATTCTCCCCTTGATTCTTCCCAATACAAACCCATTGAATCCATGGAATTAAAATATCTTAATTTCCTATCATCTCTACTAAATTGATGGAAAAAATTAAGATCTCATCTGATGGTGTGTCGATCTCGCCAAAAGGAATCAGAGGTGGTAGAACTAGAAGGTCCAGGTGGTTATTTGCGAAGCCTATTAAATTTGAATCATCTCATGTTCCTATGGACAATTTAGATTAGAAGACCTAATCCTTGTGAAGAAAAATGATAGAATGTCTAAGGATATGAAGGATTTTTTAGGAAATATTTTCTCAATCCCATTGGATGCCTCCATCTAGCCTAATACCTTCCTTTAGTCATTGGAATATAAGTATAAATCTATGGTTGGATCCCTTAAAGTGAAAATTATGTTTGTTGAAGACATTGAGGGCATGATCCAACACCACCATGAGGATTCAAGGCTTTCTAAACTAGGTTTGTGATTCTTGGATGATGCTTTCCCAAAGAAGGGTTGGAAGTTCTAGTGACTGCTTTCCTTCTTCTTTTTTGCACTGGTTTTGGTTGACAATTGACCATATTTTTTATTTTGGTTTCTAGTCCTTTGTTGATCTCAGAGATCCAAGTTTTACTTTTTGGGTATCTCCAGTCTGTTAGTTTGTTGGATTGCTAGGTTTGTGTGGTAGTCTAGCTATTTTTTGGTGCTTCCTAAGGATACATGTTGGTTTTTCTTTGTGTATCCTTAGCTTCTCTCTTGTAAAAGGTTTGGGGATTTGTTCAAAACTTCTTCGTTTATCTAATAAAAAAAACTCAACTTGGATAGTTAATTTGATGTCAGTATGAAAGAAAAATGGAGATATACAACTATCATTTAATTTCTAAAATATCTGTAAGCCCTAACTGAAGGATTATTATGTTAGGATCCTATCCTAACCCTAATTATTAATAATATAATATCTTTAATATCCTAAGGTTGTATAATTGATAATATAATAATTAATGAATAATTAATTATTATATTATAATATTAGGTTAGGCTTAGCATAAGTCATAATAATTAATTATATTAATTATTATGAACCATCATGATGAAGAGACGTAGGGTTTAGGATATATATATATATATATATATATATATAATTTTTTAAACATTAATTAAAAGACATCATGAATAATATAAAAACATATATTTGGTTTATACCCATTGGAGGGACCCCCTATCAATGCAATAGTGATTCTCTTAAATTAGATAATATTTATTATTTAATTATTTTATAGAACATTCAGGGTTCTACCATCTGGTATCAGAGCATGTTGGATCCAGCCATATTGGACCAAGAAGTTTGGAAATTGAAGGAAGAATTTTGGGGATGGAGGGAAGCACACTGGCAACATTTAGAAAATATTATTAGTAAGATCATTGAGGATTTTATGGAAAAAGAAATTGCCCATGAAGAAAAAGAGGAAGTTGCAAATGAAGATGATAACCCTAGAATTTTTTTTTGGAGGAGCCCATAGCTATGAATTTTAAAATGGTACATAATGCACTTTCGAAAGAAAATAAGGCAATAGCTATGAATTTTAAAATGGTACATAATGCACTTTCGAAAGAAAATAATGCAAACCCTAAAAATGCAATTTTTTTTAAAAGAAGTGTATGAGGAAGAGGAGGATAGCTTCCTCAGAGAAAATATTACCAACAATGTAGAGGTTTTTTCTAGCAATAATGCACAGGTTTTGAGGTTTCCAAGAGTAATCAAACTTATGGAAGCAAAACCACCTGAGAAAAGTAAAAAAATTCAAATAACCCCAAAGGAATCCTCATCCATAAAAAAGGACCAAAAAGATAAGGAATTTATTGTCCCTCAGATAGAACTAGAATCTCTTGTATTCACCACAAAAATAAAAGACCTCTGTCCATGACAAACTAAATAAACATTAACTATAAAAGTGATAGAATCAAATCTTAGACCTTTGCAAGCATAGGGAACAACATGCCCTCTCCCTTCACCACTACCTATATGAACTCTAAATCACAACTGATGCATCTTATGGGAAGTATTGTGGAGTAATATGGTTTAGAACTCCACATCCCACCTCCACATCCTTCATGAAGAAATTTATTGTAGTCTATTGGAAATTCACTGGTTTAGGTATTTATAGACTGAAGCTTCCTGTGAAGTCCATGGATACTATCATTGTCTATATTTAAAGAACAAATTGGATAGGAAAAAAAATCAAACTACAACCAAAAGCTAGTGAATGGTAAAGGTGCAGGCACATTTCAAAGATTGAAAAACTATCATGGAAATTTTTATTAGACATATATCTTTCTGTGCAAACTGCATCACTGGAACCATGTAGGCTACCTTCTCATCGAAGCTGCAATTTAATTACCATAAATTTCACAAGGTTGCATGGGAACCTCTCCTTGAGCCATGGAATAGGCAATGCCATTTCATTAGAATACTTGGACATGATGGCCTCTTGAACACATCACCTAAAAAAAAAGTTGATATTAAATCCTCTTCCAACCTAAATTTAAATATTATTGAAGTTTTAATATAGGATGTTGTTCGAGGACTCGAGATGATTAAGGATGTCAAAGTTGGGATTAGATCAAATGAGTCTCTTGGAAATTATCACAGTGAAGGGTACAATCCTCTCAGTAATTCACATATGTAGAGATATGCACCATATTTCCTTTAGAATGACATGGGCATGCCCCTACACTTCTGGTTGATTCATGATCCTATAATTACCGAGAATAATGAAACCTCAAATGGAGTAGTATGGAGTGTTTTTGAACTTGGTGTTTCAGTTCCTTTATTGAAGAAACAACAAAAGAATTTTATGGAGGTGGAGACCTAAACATTTTTTTTAAAGGCTTGTTGACAAAAAAAAAAGAATAGAATAATGAGCACCAGGATGGAGAAGGCAATTTTTTTTTGGAGCACCTAAGAAAATATATGTATAGTGGGACAACTTTAGCATTTCAACACGTCTTTTCCATTTTGCACACACATAAAAATACAAGAAGATGAGCAAGGTGTAGTCTTTCCTTACATTTTCCATCGAGCCATTGTCCTTCCATTTTATCATTGATGCATATGGCAGATAAGGTTAATGAGCTATGCAAGGAAATGTCAGAACATGTTTATAAAGCTTACATGATGTGCAAAAGAGTTTTCATTTTTGGCAATATCGTACAGAGGGAACATAGGTTCATAAACTACATTTTATGGTTTTTGAAAGAGGGCCATTGGTATTCATTGTACATGGATTTATTACTGAGGATTATCCTATGCAACATCTAGATCTTGTTGCTTCTGCTCAAATTTTTGAACGAGTTGTAATTTTGACTATATTACGAAGTTATCTTACAAATTTTCTGGCTTAGTTTCACAAGCAGGTCCATGTCATCACCAAATAAGATATTGAAAATTCGGTTGGTGAGTAGCAGTAGGCACACATCATTGAAGTATCAAAGAGGTGGTTATATTCACATTAGTAGAAGGAGAAATGTACAAAATCATCAAGGAAAATAACAACCAACCCTCGGTCAAATAAGATAAGATGATGCACAGGAAAGGAAAAATTAAAGTATTATCAACTAAACGGACTCATAGCATAGTGTGAAGGTCAAAAATTTTCTCACAAAATATGCATCACAATCTCTTAGAGGAAGTTATTTGCATGAAGAATAAACTTTAGAAAATTATTTTTAGCAAATATTTTCTCAATCCCGTTGGATGCCTCCATCCAGCCTAATCCCTCCCTTTAGTCATTGGAAGATAAATAGAAAGCTATGGTTAGATCCCTTTAAGTGAAAATTATATTTTTTGAAGACATCCAAGGAATGATCCAACACCACCATGAGGATCTGAGGCTTTCTAAACTAGGCTTGTGATTCTTGAGTGAGTCTTTTCCAAAGAAGGGTTGGAAGGTCTAGTGATTGCTTTCCTTCCTCTTTTTTGCACTAGTTTTGGTAGAGAATTGACCACATTTTTGCTTTTGGTTTCTAGTCCTTTGTTGATCTCAAATATCCAAGTTTTTCTTTTTGGGTATCTCAAGTCTGTTAGTTTGTTGGGTTGCTAGCTTGGTGTGGTACTCCAACTATTTTTTAGTGTTTCCTAAGGATATATGTTGGCTTTTCTTTGTGTATCCTTAGCTCCTCTCTTGTAAAAGGTTTGGGGATCCTTTCAAAACTTCTCCATTTATCTAATAAAAAAAAAACTCAACTTGGATAGTTAATTTGATGTTAGAGTGAAAGAAAAATGGAGATATACAACTATCATTTAATTTCTAAAATATCTATAAGGCCTCACTAAAGGATTATTACCTATTGCTTTCATTGGATCAAATTCTTTATAATGTAACTACTTTAGTAATGATCTCATTATTGAATGGATTTTTAAGATACAATAAAACATAGGTGAAATATGAAGATCAACATAAGATAGCATTCATGATGAAATGAGGGGGTTTCATTTATCTCAAAATGTCATTTACTCTATCTAGTGCATGTGCCACTTTCTAGAAAAAAATAAATATTCCCTTATAAGGGTTAATATATAATATTATTCTCATATATTTGGATAATATGAAAGTATTATCTAAGGACAAGAGTTAGCACATCCAACATTTACTCATAGTGTTCTATTAGTATAGACAAATTTTCATCTCATTAAATCCAAATAAGTAAATATTATGCATGTAAAAAGGAAATATGATAAGACATATGGTGTCAAAGGATGACCTTACAATTGATTCTAAAAGAGTCAAATAAAATTTGGTCATGTATTTATTAACTTCTAAGAAGGGAATTCAATCTTACCTTGGGATTAAAAACTTTGTCAATAAGTTTACAACCAACTTATCATAAATTAAGAAGATCACAAATATTTTAAAATAGGAGGAATTATTTTCTTGTACAAGTGAAGGGGAAGAACCATTTTAGCAAATGAAGGAGTCCATAGCTTAGGCACCTATCTTTCTAAACCCATATTATAAAAATAATTCCTAACATAAATTTTTAGAATATACATGAGCATTGTGACAATATTGAATCAAAATAATGATACATAATAGGGGTATCATATTGCCTTTATGAGTCAAACACTATACATATGAAAATAAATATTATTTGATGATAAACAAGTATACGTTATGATGTGTTAAAAAATATTTGGCTTTATCCACCTTAGTGTAAGAAAATAATTTTTGTAGTAATCTAGCTATTCATTCTTTTGTGCTTTAGAGAGAAGTATAAGAGAAAATGGCTAGATGGATTTCAAATATTTTTAAAAAATGATAATAATCTAAAAAATCTAATATGGAGAAGGGTCTTGTTTAAAAATTTGGCAAAGATACATATAAAAAAGTAAGATAATTTCTTAGAGGAGTGATAATAGCAAGATGAAAATCAAGAAGCTTAGGATCAAGTAGGGTATATGTATGACATAATCAAGTACATACAAACTAGTATATCGCTAAGGGGCCTCATTATAATACAAAGAAAGTGATTTAGAAAAAATACTATAGATTGTAGGTTAATTAATAGTGTGTTATTTTAAAAAGTATGTGATGGTGGATGCTTAAGATGCATGGAGAAATAAAAGGCCTCATATTTACTATAATAATATCATCAATGACCATTTGGTTACCACTAGTCAACCTATATGATAGTGCAATAAGTATTAATGGTTTGCTATTAGTACTAGGCTATCATATCTAATCCTTTCTATTGGGTGAATAAATGTAAATTTTACTATATTTATGTTAAAAAGTGGAGAAAAACATATTTTCTATTATAGTTGATTATGGTAACAGAGCCATTTTGGCAATTAGTCTCATATTTCATCAATAAGATAGTATCTAAAATATATTACAATTAGATACTCATGACCATGAACTACTTCATCGGGTGGGTAGAGGTAGTCCCTATCAAGAAGGTAAATCAAACATCCATCATCTAAATATTGAAAGATATCATTACAAGGTTTAAAGTGTCCTCAGTGATCATCCTTAACAATACTAAATATTTTTCTCAATTTTAAACTTAATCAAAATTTTATTAAGTATGATATTATCATAGACAAATACTCAAATTACTACCCTTAAGGTAATGGTATGATTAAATTAATGAACAAAAATATGGTATGCATTTTAATGATAACTATTGTATATTTGAAGAGGAACTAATACACATAATCTAATGGAAATATGGACCAAACAAGTCATGATAAAATTATCTATTTGGAACTTGCTATACAAGTTTATCTATGGAAAAGATGTATTATTTATTATGAATTAACTTGGATTTTCCATCATTGTAGTTCAATAAATAGTTGGATCTTAAGGATGTAGCAATAAATCCAATGCAAACAAAAATCAATGGGTTTTTATTTCTAGAGGAAAAGGTAAAAAAACCTTCAAAATATTCGATAGTCATCAAGAACCCATTAAGTAATGGTTTGACAAGAGGGCCACCCACATGGAATTCAATGTGAACAACTATGTGTTAAATTGGGATGAAGTTCAAGCAATACCAAGAAATCACATTGAGTTATACTCACTTTGGAGTGACCCATACTATATCTCTTAAATAAAAGGTGTTGATGTTTATTATTTGATGAAAATTCTTGTACTTGTGTATATATTCCTCTTTTCTCAATCACTTGTAACTCAATTATGTAAATATTTTTTATTTTTCTCTTGTTTCCTTTTCTTGGATCAATACAACCTTAGTCAAAATCCATTTTAGGCACCTTAATCAACATCCTTCCTCTCTATTTCCCTAGAACATGCCCAATCATACCACCTTCTTAATAAAATTTAAGGATTGGTTAGAAGAAGTCTTATAACTTATTCTAAGATTTTAGGATGGTAAATCAATGAGTCCATCAATTTTTGAGCCTTTGATCTATAAAAAACATTGAATATGAGTTGGATGATTAGTGGAAGGAGCATAATCATGACATCATCCCTATATATTAATTTAATTAAAATCAATGATCAAAAATATTTGAAGAAACTTGAATAGACAAGGTCACAACTTGTCAATCCATATTGAGTAATTTCTAAATTCCCTCATTAAAGTCAATAGACACTTAATGATCTAAATTTCAAAAAGGGGCATGAAATCAAGGTTATTAATTATTCTTTGGAGTAAATAATTATATTGTGTACAAGTACTAATCAATATATTTCCAAAATTATGATTCTTTTGCAAAAGTTATAATTAAGATGCCAAGTAGTAATAATCAATCTATTCAAATAAATGTTAATTAATATATATATATATATATAGGATGGCCTAAGTAGTAATGAAAGCAATTAAAATGGATATGTAATAAATAAGAAGATTATTTTAGATCTGACAAATAACTTTGAAATAAATTATAGAGATGCATTAAAAGTACATATCACTTAGGTCCACTACAACCATTGAATTTATTTGTTGATACATGAATAAAAAATATTTTCATTTAGAGATACCCATAGGAGGACCTTCTTGTAGTTCTAAATTTGGTAATTAATCCTTGGAAAGTAATTTTGAGAAAAATTATAGACATTTATCAAAATAATTCTCAAAACCTTATGTCTTGTATGGATGGACCGCTATTTTCTCATTGTATAAGCAAAAATAAGTATGAGTAATTATTATGTAGGGGTCATAATCCCACCAATAACTTGCTTGAAAATTTGATGAGGTTTTTTGTAATAAAGTTTATACAAGAATAGAAGAGCTTAAGAATATTGATTCTAAATTGTAGAAACAAATATCAACTAGCCTTTCATTATTTTGGCTAAGAAAGGACAAATTGGTGATAAGAGATTATAAAAAAACATAGATTTGTTAACTAGTCTGAGGAGAAGCACTTGGAATAAATACTTAGGGGTAAAGCATATTAATATACTAAATACTGATCCATGATGATATATCTATGAAAAGGAGAGATATAACCTTATTCATGGTAGCACAAGACCCTTTATTGATCCATGACAAATTAATGAGCAAGGATAAAAGTTTCAAGCCAAGTAAGATCAATTGATTTGTTAATTTTCAATTGATAGAGTGCTAATTCATATTAATTTATTGATATAAAACATATGTTATGATGATTCCACTCTAATAAATGTGGCATGGATGAGGTAGGGTAGTTTATTGACCAATCCTTTATAGAGCTAAGCTAAGTGTTGAATTATGATCACAAGTTGATAAGAGGTAAAGTAACCAATTCATGAGCTCCTCAACTTGGTGAAAGGGGTCAATTGATTATTGTTAAAAGCAATATAAATACTTATTATTCTACAACTAGCAGCTATTTCGCTAATACTCAATACTCATATGTACTTAGACAACTATCAAGGTTAGGTCATCCAATGTAAAGCCATCAAAGTGGAACCTTCCACATCTAAGGCAAGCCTAGTTATAAAAGGGAAAATGAAGAAATATTTACTTGAATTTCCATATGAGGGTTATTATTAAATAATAGTGGAAGGGAAATAAATACATATACCAAATAAATCTAAGGTTTGGCTTGATAAAATTGAAGAAGTATGATTAGATCTAAACCACTCCCTTGTACCACATTAAAGCTTGGTCCTAACTAAATATTTATGCACCAAAATTTTGAGAACTAAATATTGGATAATGTATGATAGAGGACATATAATAATATCACCCACACTATGGTAGCTCAACATGGTAGGATATTTATCATGATAAATTTTAAAACAATCTTATGAATATTGATTACCCAGACATCTATTATGTCCCCTCGATGATTTAAACATTGTTTGATTATTATAATATAAAAACATAGTAATTCCATTTCCTAAGGCATCATTTAAAAAAATTTAAATATCTATTTATGTATAAAATACCACTAAATATAAAGTATTTTAAGGATTATGCGTAGGATATTATCTTAACTAACGCATTCAGCTTGGGTGAATAAGCTGATAGGGATGTCAAGGACTATAATTTGGTTTGAGAACCATAGAAAATTATAGTGGAGAATGCATAAATTATGGATTACACTGGATCCATTGCTATTAAAATGTAATACTAGCTAAAGAATTATTAGAGTGAAGATGTTTTTAGTTATACCTCTTATCTAGTCTAGATTGTTGTCCACAAAATCTAAATTAGATCTACAAGTTGAAACATGAATTGTTAGATGAATATGATAATGATGCACCAATGGTGGCTTAGAGACCCATATCAGGAAATTATAAGAAGTCACAACTTATAAATTTTATGATGCGGTCTTGTAGTATCTTGACTACTATCATTGAATTCCAACAAAAGAATAGTCATAGAGAATAGTGTTAAAGGAATTTTGCAATCGAGATGCAATAGTGTTAACAAATAGAATTGCACATAAAGTAAAAAAATTGTCTATCTATAAATTAAATTCATTCAAAAGGGTTATTCACTCAAACCCAAAAGAGTGAATCACAATTTTGATTAAAAATTGAATTGTATTTTTGATTAAAGAGTAAATCACTCTTTACACAAAATTGAAGTATGGCTTGGGATCCAAGGAGATTTTTTGTAAAATAGCACATTATTCTCATATGGTATCAATGAAGTTAGAATTTTGATAAAATCATCAAGGATCAGTTTAGATATAAATAGATTTAGCAAAGCATCTATTTTGTCAAAAATGCTACTAAATTGGAAGATTTACTAGGAGTGGAAAAGTTTTACTTCAAAATACTCCTAGGTGAACAATTTACTGTAAATAGAAGCTAGTGGCTCCATCATAAACACATTTTAGTCATATATGATAATCATATATACACTTTATGAGTCCTATACTTATGAGATCATTCTACTAAGAATAGAAAGATTATGCATGATTTTTATGAATTGGTTGTATTTTTCAACATTTTGATTTGTGGATAAATAGTGTTTTTGGCATTGACCTCTTCCTTTTTGTTAGTCCTTAATTATATTATGGTAGATTATTTTTATATTTAATTATACTAATTAAATTTCATTTTCTCTAGATGCATTAATTAATCAATAATAATCTTGTTACGACCACAATTGTCTTTATTTTATTGCACTTTGATTTATTTTATTATGATGTTTTCCATATAGATTTTCTTTCATGTATTATATTAGTTTAGTTGAGCTAGATTAGTGGAGATTTATCTTAACTATAGATGTTAGAAAGGATTTTTTTCTTCCAATTATTGAAAGGTGACATTTCAAGCATATACTTTTATGTGAGTTCAACTATTGTTGGCATACCCATTAGGACAAAGGGCCTAGTTTACATTGGAATCAAGCCTAGTCCATTTATATCTTATTATTAATATTACACAAATTGGATTACAATTTCATCAGATTCATTAAAGGTTTTCCTTGTAACCCAAAATTATTTTATCAAATATGCTTATTATGGATTTAGATGTGTTTTTGTTCTTCTAATCTAGATGTACTTTGTAGAATGGTGAATCTAGTGTAAAACTCATTAATCCATTCAAATTTAGTATTTAGTATCAAAAATATAAATAAATTTTTATGATCCTTGATTAGATTAGTTTATTCTTATACAATTTTAGCTGATTTTATTTTATAGGTTTAAAATTACAATTAATTCTTTATGTTGTTAAAAAAATTTACCAAGTCTATGAAAGAGTGACTCACTCTTTCAAAGTTGTGATTCTCTTTCTAAATTATAAAAAAAATACTTCTTTAAATAAATAGTGATTCACTCAAAATTGAACCCAATAATATTAGTCTCTTCGAAAAAACATTAAATTTGATAAAACTTAGAAAATTGTGATTCGTTCATAGGAAAAAGGCAGTTTGATATCCCTATTTTAAAATAAGAAATTATTTTCCAAACATGAGAAGGGAAATTTATCTCCTTAGTAAAAACATGATTTACCCTAAAAATAATGATTTGCTCCTTTTTTCCAATGAAGGAAAAAATTTTGTTCAAGTCAGTAAAAGATAATTCACGCATAACAAAAGTATGATTTGATACCATGAATAGGTTATTTTATCTAAAAGAATCCAAAAAATTAAACTAGTGCTAAAAATGTGATTTACACTAAATAAAAAAAGGATTATCTTGGATAAAAATGCTTAAAATTTTAAAATAAAGCTTGAAACTTTGACCAAGTGTCAAAAGAGTGATTTATTATTAACAAAAAAGTGATTCACTTTAAATCAAAATGTGATTCAATCCTAAATAAAAAGTGTGATTGCTCTAGTATTTTAAAACAAATGATGTATTTTTCTCAATTCGATAAACTTATGGTGACTCCAGTAAAAGACTCAAATGTTATGATGCAAATCCTATATCTTGAATTTTGGTTTCTTTTCAACTGCTATAAGCTTTGGCCAATTTCATGACAAGTCCATTGGAGGTAACCCTCAAATATGTAGAATATACCATGGTTTCCAAAATATTGATTGTCCAAGTACATGTTAATTTTCCAAGGTCAACAGTAGATTTGATAGTATCAATATGCTCCTCATAATTAATTAAATATGCAAGGTCATTAGATAATAGAAAATTATATTCTACAATAGGTATATCAAAATCAGCAATCATTGTAAAACCTAAAATAGTAGTTCATTGAACAACAACAATAGATGGTTTCTTAAAATTATTAAGTTATACAAAATTAATAAATGATTCAATATCCTTAATAACAACTAGAATATACCCTAATGGGATAACCTATGTACCAAATGTTATGTTAATAAGTACATTATAGCCCATAAATACCTCATTTATCTCAATTGATTTAGCAAAACAATCTAATGTTATTCATGCAACAAAAATATATAACTCATATGAATCAAACCTATCCATAACAAGTTTTGCACTAGTGATATTTCATCCAAAATTAGTAGTTGCCCCAGTATTTATAACTTCCTAAGGCCCATAACAGGTTTTGCAAAATTTAAATGTCACTCAAAATCAAATAACTCTACAATACCAATTATTTTCTCAACATCTATAGGATACAAAAAAAATATCAAATGGATTTGAATTGGCTTAAGTACATGCTTTCGACCATTGAATAATTATTACATATGTTAATACCACAAGATTATGAACTCAAAAGGGAGAAATAATAAATTCCCTAGCAATGAAATAGGTAGATGAATAATCGAGTACAAACTAACATGATAAATATAAATTCTAAATTATGTATACTATGGTGTTTCACCTATATTATGGGCTATGATCTAGCAAGTGTGTTATGGTCATATTCCAAACCCAAAAAATGAATCAATGAGTGGTTACAACCTACAATAAAAACTTAACCTATAGTGGTGAATCAGCTCATTATAGTGAGTCAACCTATGGTTGACAACTCATAATGGATCAACCAATGGAAAATCAAGTGGTCGTACCTTAAGTAAATGTAATATAATCTTATGTGATATCTAAAACACCTAAATGAGTAGATGGTATCTCCTTATCTAGTGTGCAATACCATACAATCCTCATTTTGGTGAAATGTCAATTCCACTAAAAAATACTTTTTCTGCTCACCAAGAATTATGTCCCCTCATTTAGAGAGAACCTAAGATGATAAAGGAAGATTTAAATAATT
Source organism: Wollemia nobilis (assembly GCA_028583015.1). Lineage (NCBI taxonomy): Eukaryota > Viridiplantae > Streptophyta > Pinopsida > Araucariales > Araucariaceae > Wollemia > Wollemia nobilis. Next base: position 4,190,240 of record JAQPPZ010001340.1, read on the forward strand.
ATATATTGATGATTCTTATAAGATATTCCAATATTCTCATAAATGGGCATGTCTCCCATGGTTTAAGAAAATAATTTAAATTAAAAGCAAATATTTTGAAGATAAAAAATCATTACTTATAGAAGATTATAATTACTTTTACCATTTATCAAATAGAGAGCAAGATCTTAAAGAAGAATTTGATGTTTTTAGTTTTCCCTTAGAGGGAGAAAAATTCTATAATCAGGACAAGAATTGAACCAAAATATGAGGTATTTGGGTTCCCCATAGATGAAGAGGATTCCATGGAGGAAATAGAGGTAAGTTTACAATAAAAATATGATGCATTGATGTTTCCCTTAAAATATGAATTGGATCCTACAATAGTGATGGAGAGAGGAATTGAGCCTAGCTTTATCTAGGATGAAGAAAAGTATGCAATAATTGAAGAGTTCACATGGGATCCTTCTTTATAGAATAGGAAAGAGGACATCATCCAATGAATAGATAAGGATACACCTATAGCTCTTGATATTATTAATGATATTTTAGACAAACATGTTACTTTGAGTTGTAAAGAGGCCATGATTCTAAAAATAAGGTAGTTTCCTACAATTTAGAGGACCAAATCCAAGATAGATTCATTATTATAATTATTTAGTTCTTTGAAGGATGATGACAAATTTATCAAGGAACAATAGTAGAAGAAACCACTAATACTAAGTAATGATTTATCATGGTTGCACAAAGATAGGATTCTAAACCTATTATGATCATCAAAATTCATCATGGAATGGGATAAAATATGATGAAATTATAATAGTTGAAAATTTTCTAGCACCCACTCATGCACTTGACTTATAATATTCAAGATAGTTGACATCAAGAGTTAGATTATACATAAATAATGAGGGAGAAATTTATTCCAACTATTTAGACTTTGACATTCATCCATAGTGAAGAACACAAGCTTATACTTAGAGGGGGGATAAAATTATAAGACCCTTAATTTTCTTTTCAATCAATATTATGCAATGTATAGATAACAATATCAATAGCAGTAATTAAAGCAATGCACAAATCACCACACACAATAGAGACACCAATTTAACATGGTTCACCCAATGTGGGCTACTCCATGAAGAAAATATTTCACTAAAATTTTCTCAATCAATGTCTTGGGAATCCTTTCTCTATTATAATGTTTATGGACCTTTTTCCAAAGGAGACACCAATCCCCTAATCAAGTTTGTGGATCTCTATCCATAGGAGAACTCATTTCTACTTAGCTCTGGTTGGTGATCTTCTAGAAGAACTATTGTCTCCACTACACTGGCTAATGGATCTCTATCCACTGAAAACTCGTGTCCTCACTGCCCTGGCTAATAGATCTCTATCCACTAGAGACTATCATCCTCTATACTTTGTCACCTCCAAAGCTTGCTCTTTGCTCTATCTCAAATCTACACTAAACACAGTCCTTCGATTTAGCACAAATCTACTCAATCTCTGTATCTGGTCTAGAAAAAACCTATCCTCAAATTTGCACCAAAATCTATCCTCAAATATACACTAAACATAGTCCTTCGGTCTAGGACAAATCTATCCTCAATATTTGTCTCAAGCCTTAACACAAAGATTGATTTAATCTCAAATCAACTCTGTTATATTTGCTCCAAACCTTAACCTAAGGTTTGAGTAAATAATCAATCAAATCTACTCACAAGTCTTCTCAAAGACTTGTCTTAAATCTACCTTGTAAGCTTCCACAAAAGATCACACTAATATATCCACAAGTTCTCTCTAGAACCTGTCCAATCTACTCAACAATATTTTTTCTCAAACTCTGTATTGTAAGCTTCCATAAAAGCTCACACAAATCTATCCATAAGTCTTCTCTAAGACTTGCCTCAAATATGCTCAACAAGTCCTCACTAGAAATTATCCGATCTACTCAACAATATCTATCCTCAAACTCTGTATTGTAAGCTTCTACAAAATCTCACACAAATATATCCATGTCTTCTCTATGACTTACCTCAAATCTACTCAACAAGTCCTCACTAGAACTTGTCCGATCTACTCAACAATATCTGTCCTCAAAATTTGTATTGTAAGATTCCATAAAATCTCACACAAATATATCCACAAGTCTTCTCTAAGACTTACCTCAAATATGCTCAATAAGTCCTCACTAGAATTTTTCCAATCTCATAGAAATATAAAGAGACTTTTTAGAGACTCAATATGCTTCACATTCACCACAATGCTCAAACACTTTCAATCTCTCTTTTTACCACAAAAACATATAGAGAAATTTTAGAGACTTAATATATTTCACACTCATATACATCAACCTCTTTCTCAAATCAATTTAGATTATGGAACAATTTGTTTCATAAAACTTGAATTATCACTTCAATACATCCACTTGACTAGGCTCAACCAACTCTACTCAATCAATCGCTCAATGAATTAATCCTTTCTCACAAACCCTAGTCCAAGCATATAAACACTCACTCACTTATTTTCAACAATGCTTATCAACCAATCTCACATAACAATGATACTCATGATATTTGCAAACCCTAGTTCAAGTTCTTCACTCAACCACTCACTTCAACAACAATTCTTATAAAACAATCTCACATAACAATGATACTCATGATCTTTGCAAACCCTAGTTCAAGTTCTTCACTCAACCACTCACTTCAACAACAATGCTTATAAAACAATCTCACATAACAATGATACTCATGATATTTGCAAACTCTAGTTCAAGTTCTTCACTCATCCAATCACTTCAACAACAATGCTTATAAAATAATGTTACATTCTTTAACCTCTATTCTAGAAAACCTTGAAGCATTAATTCAAAATACACTCAAAAATACTTACCAACCAATCCTTTTCACTATAACTTAGCATTCATAACATTCAAAAAACACTCACTAGAAAAATGTGCCCATACCTTTTTGATTGATGAAGAAGTGTCTTCAAAACCTGTCTCAAAATAGCCAAAACTTCTTGTGCCAATTCAATTTTAAATTAATTAATTTTTATCTCAAAATAATCACAAGGATATTCTTCTTTATCAAAAGGTACAATAAAAATTAATCCAAATTTTACACCTTATAAATCCCTCTAACTTTCTAACCACTCACAAATATCAAGGATATAACACTTTACCACTTAAATTCCCTTTACAAAAATTAATCACATAAAAATAATTCTCATCACCTTATAACTCCCCTTAAACTTTATAAAATAAAATTATTTCAAACTTTAGGGCTCAAATTAACTTCTCCAAAAATTCCGGTGCCAAACAATAATGCATACCTTTGTCTTTTCCCCAAAAGAGGTTCGACAAGTTTCAAACTACTGTCTCCTAACTGCCAAGCACCTTAGCGCTTTGGTACCCACAACATGGGCTATAGGCACCCATGAGAAGGAAGGGAATCTTCCTTCCTATTATCCTCTTCATCCATAGATGACAAAACCAAAACAAAAATGCTTCCTACGAATTCGAACATGTGCCAATCGCCACCCCTTGCTCTTTGCTTTCGCTGCAGTTGCCAACTGTGCTACCTATGCTTGGTGACCAAGGCACCTTCCTTGGTGTGTGTTGTTCTTCCACCTACCTCGTGGCACTTTCAAACCAATGAAAACCCTCTTCCTTTTGCTAAACAATTTGCATGTTTTTCACATAGCACAAGATATTAATTCGAATGCACATTAGACTTTGGCTAAGGTGGTGGACTCCCTTTTATACATGCTTTGCCATATGACTCCCACGTCGGTGCTCGATGGTCAAATTCCAAAATTCAAATTTCGACCTTAATAACCCACCTTAGGGTTATAAAAACAACCATAAACTAATAAATTAATATAAAATTATATTAATTAACTTATAATAAATTTAAACTTCCTTGTATAATATTATAAAGAAATATTATAATATTATTTTCTTGGGCTTCTTATTTTCACCTTGGACCTCATCTTGACCTCCTGGAACCATATTTGATCAACTGAAAATGGACTCCTTTTACACTAATTGAAGAACCTGAAACTGATGTTGCCCACTGAAACTGCCACTCACTTGGTGCTGAAAGCTTGACATCAATGACCACTCACTCTTGAAATCAATGACAACTCATCTACTCAAAATTTCCAACACATAGTCCCTTTTACATTTTTGGTGAATATAGACTATTTCTTAGGATGTATTCATTAAGTTATAAACGAGGACAGATCCCTTGGAAAAGACCCTCCTCATATAGCATTGATGTTATTTGAATTGTTAGATTTACAAAAATATTGGAAAATTCTATGTTATAACTGATATGATCAAAAATAATGCACCAATAAAGTGAAGTAAATATAGCAATATATAACTGTAATTGTAAACATGACGATACAACAATGAAAATATGGGGCCCTTTTTATATTAAATAATTATTTTTTCAATGCATTTCAATCAAGTCCCCTCTGAGGGGATGTTACTTATGATGCAATGAATACAAATAAAATATCTAAGTGCATTGAATGGTCTTCTTGCAATCATAAATCATTTGGGGGTGGGTTTTCCATGATCGTTGTAGTGAGTTCGATGTGGATCTTGCGCTCCTTTGTTGTAGGTTGGATCCTATAATTGCACACAAAAAACTAGAAATGAATCAAAATCATATGTGTGATAAATGAAATCAAATGCGATGAAATAAGATAAACCAGATCGAAGCATGTGAAATATAAAATCTATCTAAATTCAAGAATGATAAAAATTATTGATCTAAGCTATGCTAAAAGAAAACAATAAAAACTAGGTCTCTGCTAGAGGTCATCTCAGGGTTATATGACCTTGCCTACGGGACATAATGGGTTGATATGGTCGCTATCCCAAGACTATATTTCTTCATGTCCAAGTCAATGTGGCATTGGAGATCAACTTGGTGTTTTTTCGATGGATTATTGCCCTATGAGAGTGACTTGATGGGTCATATTTATCATCGATGCAAGGGTCTTTGATTGCACAAAATATGGGAGCATAAATTCTAATCCTTTTAGTAGTTTGATAGTATGACTTTCAAAAATTGGCTTGGAGGCTCAAAAAGGGTAGCACATCATTGCTTAGAGAATTAGGGACTGAATTTGATAGCACTTCATTGCATAAATTCAAAAGCACTGAGGGGTGAGTGCTAATTTATAGACCTCAAAGAGAAACTAAAAATGGTGAAAACACCCTACATGAAAAATAAAAGAGGTAGTTCACATTAAGAAAATTAAATGCTTATATTTGAAATATCATGTGATTGATCTTTGCATGTATTTTTTCTATTTTGGCCCATGCAATACATTTAATGCCTTTCTCAAGATCATGCACGGGGTTAACTAGTAGTTTTGGCTACCAGTTACGCACCTTTTTATTTTTAAGCTTACTTTTTGTGGTCATCTTAGGTCAAGATAACCACAAGTTGGCGATCATCTTAGGGTGAGACAACCATGATTTAGAAACCATCTCAAGGTAAGACAACCATGATTTATGGATAATTATGTTCGCTAAATTGGTGAGAACCACTGTTTTAGCCCTGAAGCTGCACAAGGTGGGTTATGTGGTCTAAAAGGAGTCCATTTAGGTAGTCTCCTTAATATGACATGTTTTAGGTGTCTAAAGATGCCCCTTTTTGGGATATTTTGTATGAAAACACAATGTAGAGGAAAAATAAAGAACCTAAAATGGTTGATATGAAGGTTAGGATGCCCCAATCATGGAAAGAGCATGTTCTTTTGAATCATTGCTTCCAACTCATTAATGGACTTGGTTTGGTCTTGGTACCCTCATCACCATGGGTATATATTGATGGTCTACAAGAATCGTGATGATGATAATACCAAGCCTTTTTTATAAACCATTTTGGGGCATACCAAGCATGTATCAAGTACCTGTTATAATTTTAATTTTTTTGCTTTTGCCCCAATGAATAGGGAAGTGTATGATATTTTTTGGCAATGATTATTAGATGAATGCAATTTACATTGTTGAGTGTTTGATTATTTATTTGAGTCTAAATTTTGTAATTGTATGATGTGAGGGGTCGTCTCATGGTGAGACAGCCTTCGTGGCTTAGGATTTTGATTTGTTTGCTGGTGTTTTTTATTATTATTTTTGTCTATGTTGATTGACTATAAAATTTATAATTTTCCTTTCATATTCTTAGAGCACGACATAGATTTACCCACATATTTAAGAGGGAATGTAATGCTCTCTTTAATGATGATTGGGAGTGGCTTAGAGCCCTTGGCATTATGCATTTGACTAGACTAGAGTTATTATATGCAAACCAAGCCTATCTAACGACCTTGATAGACCTATGGGATAACAAAAATAATACCTTCTACCTTCCCACTAGTTAGATAACCATCACTCTAAAGGATTTCTACATGATCCTTCACATTTCAATAGAGGGAGAGCCCATTTTGTTGTTACCCACTAGTCAACATGCAAGAGTATTATAGAGAGTATACCATAAGCATTAGGAGAGGGTATAGCATGATCTGGAGAGTGGTGGAGTGAGGGTGGAGGAGGGCTATGATGCACAACTCCTAATTTATAGGTATGTAGTTATTATGTCACTCATGTATAAATTTTTTTTGCCTAATTATTTAGGTGCAAGGTTCCCATGGAATCTCCTTGATACTATTCAAGATTTTGTGGAGTGCATAGTGCAACAACCATAGATTTTGGCTTGGAAGAATACCTTATTGACATAGCTATATGATGAGCTATTTGAGATCTAATTGTATCACCGACTTGGATTGGGGTGTATCTTCTTATTACAAATCTAGGGTTGGAAGCACATTCGAGTGGATGGACCGAATTGGCTACCATGGTTGACACAACAGAATATGGTGTATAGGGATATAGGCTATGATATCCTCTAGATATGGGATGAGGAATGGGGTCAAAGTTTCCCCTACTTAAGTATGATTGATCATTATCTTGACTCCTTTGAGAGGTTGAGGCTATAACATGTGGTATGGTAGCCATGGAGGGATTGTCCACCTTGGGCATAGGTATATAAATAGCTAAGATGAGTGAGATGTGATTGATGGTTGATTGGTTGTCATGGTAGTGAGCATGAGTACTTCCAATAATCTTGTGTGATCCATCAGTTGGGGATTCACTAGGATATACTAGATGAGCCAGTTATTTATAAGTAGTGGATATATGAGATAGAGCTATCATGGCCTTGATTCAATCCATTGGATGATGATGCAAATGAGGCATTGGTTGATCCTGCTATAGAGGACCTAAGGACTACTCTAGAGTATGACACTTGGTGTGTGACTCAGTTGTGGCAGGAAGGTAGAGTAGGTGGGGTAGTGGATCCTTCATATAGGCAAGTGCATCACTGTACTACAGAGGAGTGGGTTGAGATATTTGAGAGAGGTGCAAATATGGAGGAGGGTGATGATGATGAGGAGTTTGAGGAGGATCCTCAGAAATAGATTGCTAGACTCAAAGAGCATATCCACATCCTCTAGGGATAGGTGACTGATAGTAGTATAACATAGTTACTAGCACAAAGTTAGATAATAAGAGGCAAATATTGTAAGGTTATGGTAAGGATAGGGACACCCTTTAGGCTTAGGTTGAGAGACTAAAGGATGAGGTTGGGAGGTTGATGATAGAGCAATATGCTCTATGATTTTAGGTGGTTGAATTCATAGTAGAGTAAGATACTCTATAAATGCAGTTGGTGAGTGTTATAGTAGAGCATGATGTGCTAAAATTGTAGTTGATGGGGATGGTAGTGTCAAGGGTAGCCACAGGATAGGGTATAGGTAGGCAAGATATAAGTGATGTGGCCAGTCTTGAAGCTCAAGTGATAGATCTACAAGGGACACTATCCCACTATACATCCCATCATAATTCAAACCAAGACTATATCTCTATTTTGGAGGATGAGGTGGAATGACTAGGTGGTAGGCTACCATCACGAGGTTCAATAGGGCCATAAAATTAGAGATTCCATAGTAACTTTGGATAGCCATCACTGAGACCATGAGCTCCTAGGTTTTTAGATTATCCATAGATATCAGGTGCCAATGGGTCAAGGCAATGTCATCGAGATGAGTTCGAGGGTTGTGGTGAGATCAATAGTGTAGGACTAACCTAATTATGTTAGGTATCTTATTATTTTTTTAAGTGTGAGGTTTGAGGACTCATTCTATTGTAGCCTACAAGCATTTTGTACTAATGTATATTCCATTTATCTTTTTAGTTATCGTATCATGTGGTTTATTTTTTGTGTTTATTTCATGTATGGATGCACTTATGGATGCAATTATGATAGATGTATGCCTAAACATAGTAGTATGTATACATATGTGTATATTGACATTATTTATAATTTTATAGAACTAGAATGTATGCATGTATGTTATGTACTAATGACATGATGATCCAAAAATATGATTTTAAGTTTATATGTAAAAAAATAATAAATGAATCTAATATGCAAAAACAACCTAAGTATGAGCACCATAGAATGTACAAAATTCATTAATCAAAATGTTAACCTTTTCATGAAAGTCATGCATTTGAAGGTGAATTGTATGGAATGTAATATGATATGTCAAAATGTGAATGAATAATGTGTAATAGTGAGATGTCACAAGGGAACATTGAGGTTTTTCATGAGACTTGAACACCCTAGTTGACCAATCAAAAGATGTATACTGACTATACATGACTCTAAAATATAAAAATCTACTAGAAAGACCCATATATTCAATATCCCTGTGTATGCATAGTGAATTCATTAATGTGACGCATAAAGTTACCCCATTGTTAGGCTAGCTCTTAGAGCCCATTTCTATAATGAAAATCACTCTAAGGTCGATATTATCTTAATTTTGTACTTGGATGGACTCAACTACTCCGTAATGCAAGACCTCAAAAGCTAGTGAGTCCTTATGTGCCATGTATGAGCATAGTCCAATGCTAAGGTCTTCAAGCTTTGGGGAGTCAAATTCTCAACCACTTGAATCGAGTCCTGATGAGAATGAAACCCTATCCTTACTACTTGAAGCCTCATTATTATTATTTTTTTATGAAGTAGAGCTTTGGGTAATTGAATTCTCAACAACTCGAATCGAGTATTGATGAGAATTTGAGCCTTTATCCTTACTACTCATTTCATGATTGTTTTTTTTTGTGATAATAATTAGAGCTTTGGGAAATCAAATTCTCAACCACTCGAATCGAGTCCTGATGAGAATTTTACCTTCATCCTTACTACTCTTTCTATCATTTTTGTAATATTTTGCATATATTTGAAGTGGTGAAAACCATTGTTGTCATTGTTATTTTGGACTATGTGCATAATAGGATAGCAAAGGAAATTGTTCACTTAAGAGGTTATGATTATTTCATAGTTTCATATTTCCTTGTGTTAAATCATTTTTAAGATGTGAAAATGTGTTTGGGATTTTGAGATATGCAAGGTACTATCAAAGCAAGACCCTACCTTCAAAAATCAATATAGCTTTCTACAAAATATAAAAAGAAAACTAGAAATGGATGAATGACTAAAAGACCCTATTGAACACCCTATAACAACTTATTGGGTGAGGGGAAATACACAAACACCTAGGATGGAGAATGTGGATGGAAATGATTTATGGATGTGTGTGTTTTTCTTATGAGCTTTTGAAAACTAAGAGGTGTATATAAAATAGTTAGTTTTCATAAGAACATAATTATTTATAGTCATACGATATCTACCCTATCTCATGAGAACCCCTTAATAATCAAAAGATCACAAGAAAAGTGTAAATGATGTCATGATAAAAAGGTTTGATTAAGGCTTATGACAGTCATACAAGCATGGTGCTCTATGAAATATGAATAGTAAAAATACATGTGTGGTGTGTGTAAGCCTTTTATGGTCTTTCAAACATTAAGAGGTGTGCATAAAATAGTCAGTGGTCATATGAACATCATTACTGATGGTAATCTAGTACCTATCCTATATTACGTAAACCCTCGAATGAGAAAAATACCATAAAAGTAGGTGTAAATGATGATAAGATGTCGAATGAAGTAATGCTAATGCAATGACTGATATACCTAATGCAATTAACCAATGAAATACAGTGACGTGTAATGCATGATGATGTAAGCAATACAACATTTTTTTTATTTTCAATTTTTGTATTTTTTTTTTTTTGTTATTTTTTTTTTATGCAATGTGCATTATGCATAAAATGCCCATATGTGGAGTGTGTAAGAGGCTTAGTTTCCTCAAAACCCTCAAGATAATATGATGATAAGTCCCTGACCCTAATTTTTGCGTTACAATGAACGAGCTTAACCAGTTAGCTGTAAACTTATCTGTCAGATTAGATGGTAATTTTGAATTTTGTTGGGTTTCTTTTAGCATAAGATCACTAACTTCAAAATCCCTGAGATGGAATTTTGCATCATATTCTCACTTAATGTGATCTTGATAAATACGAATATTCTCAAGAGCATTGATATGTTGTTCATCAAGAAGCATGAGTTGATCTAGGCAATATTGTCATGTAGTGTCATCATCGATAAACTCTTGCAGTGAAATGCACAACAACAAAATTTCCAATTCCAAGGGAATAAGGGCCTTAGTACCATATGCTAAAAAAAATTAAGTTACCCTTGTGGGGGTCCGAATGTTAGTACTATAAGCCCCTAATGCTAGAGGTAGTTGAAGATGCCAATATTTATGATGACCATTTATGGTTTTCTTGAGAATGGTAATGACTATTTTATTTGATGCTTCTACTTATCCATTAGTTTATGGATAATAAGGTTTTTAGAAGTTATCTTGAATATTATATTTACTTCTTAAAGATCTTATTTCCTTATTTTTGAATGATAACCCATTATCCGAGATTATTTTGGATGGAATACCAAAATGACAAATGATATTATGTAATATGAATTTCGTGATGTGCAGATCTATCTTAGTGGTAAGAAGAATCACTTCCACCCACTTTGTGAAATATTCCATGACCATTAATATGAACATGTGATGGCCAGAGGAGGGAGGATAAATTTTACCGATTAAGTCAAACCCCCATTGTGAAAAAGGCCACAACAAATGAATCATTTGTAAGGCCTACAAATGTACATGCAAAAGATTAAAATAAGCGCAACAATCTCAATTCATAGTGGGCCAATAATAATCCATTTAGAGGATGTGCTTAGAGATAGCCATACCACTAAAATGACCATAGCAAGTACTATCATGAGCTTTGGATATGGTCCAAGTAGATTATTGGCACTATAAGCAATGAAGGAGAAGACCTTTGTAGCTTCAATGGTAGAGTATGTATTTGACCAATGAATACTTTGTTATTTTTTTCTTAAATGTTTGTTTTGTAGTATGCAAAAATACCAAAGGAAGGGTACCCAATTTCAAGAAATCCATGAGTTGAGAAAACTAATCTTGATACAAGTTGGATTGGACTAGGTGAACTACTTGTTATTCTCTATATACACCTCACACAAATGCAGAGTGGGAGAGAACCTTGAGGTAGATGGTTGTGTTGCTATCACAAGTATTTTATACGACCAAGGACCACCAGGAATTATTGTTCAAAAAGTATTGAATTGGGGAGAACCCATGTTGGTAGGGTTCAACATGTATCATGTGCACATTTCTATCATATTTGGAGGGTTCATATGAGACCACATATAGATAGAGTGTCTTGACCTGAATAGTTATGACATCGTCTGAGGGGTTCTATGGAATTAGAGATCCCAAGCATATCCACAAAGTATTTAGATGAACAAGGTACAACCTTGATGTCATACCATTCAAATTTAATGAGTAATTTATCCACAAGCTCTTTGTAGGATTTCAATATTAGACACTTGCATTGGTAAATTATCTTGACCTGGTTGACTATTAACAAGGAGTCACCAAAGATGTTTAATTTATTTATATTCATGGTGAGAGACATTTGAAGACCCAATAGGAAGGCTTCGTATTCAAAATTATTTTTGGTGTAGGGAAATTTGATTTTAAATGAAATGGGAATAGGAGCCCCTTGTGGTGTGAAAAACACAATGCCTACACCACACCCTTGTTCACATTTTTAACCATCAAAGAATAGCATTATATCTACCTTATTTTTTGGTTCTTCAGGTTCTCTTGATTTTAATAGTGTAAATACACATCATCAGGAAGGTATATGTTTATTGGCTTATCCTTGAGAAGAGGATCTTCTGCTAGCTGATCAATGATAACCTGAACTTTAATAGATTTTTGAATTATAAAATTGAGGTTAAAATCCATAAAAAGCATGATCCTCTTAGCGATACGACTATTGTTATAAGTGTGACTCATCATGTACCATAAAGGGTTTTCTTTTGAAATGATGTATGTAGTTTGATTTAACATGTAATTTTGAAGTTTTTGGTGGTGAAAACCACCTCTATATAGAGCTTCTCAACATAAGCATACTTAAGCCCATAACTAACCAAGGTGCAGCTAAGGTAATAAATGGTCTATTCTTTGTTTACCTTGTTATTTTGGGCCAACATGGTCCCAAGGGTAAATTCAGTGGCCACGATGTACAATAAGAATGGTACATCTAGTCTGGGAGGAGCTAATACTAGTAGAGATGCCAAGTATTGTTTAATATCCTTGAATTCCTTTTGGCATTCTTCATTCCAATAAAATTTTACCCTCTTGTGTAGGAGATGATTTATCAGTAGGAAATTGTCTAAAAGTTGTGCTATGAAGTGCTTAATGGACTGAATCTTCCCTTGTAAGTTGTGGATCTACTTAAGGTTGGTTGGGGGAGGCATTTCCAAGATTGCTTTAACATTGGCTGGGTCTACTTGAATTCCTAGTTTAGATACAATGAAGCCTAAATTTTTTTTGCATGTGACTCCAAAAATGCACTTCTTGGGATTGAGATGAACATTGTGCTCTAAAATAAACTCGAAGATATTTTCTAACACATTGAGGTGGTCATGATGATTTTGCTAAAAAATCATCCATGTAGTCTTCCAAAATATTGTGCACTTAATCATGAAAAATATAAATCAGAGCCTACTGATAAGTAGTACCAACATTATTAAGTTTGAAGGGCATGAATTTTTAATAGAAATTTTCCCATGGTATGGTGAAATTTTTTGGGTTGATCTTCAGGGTTGATCTAAATTTGATTGTAACCTAAAAAACTATCCATGAGGGAAATAATTTTATGATTGGCTATCATGTCAATGAGCGCACCGATATTCAAGAGTGGGAATTCATCCTTGGGACTCACTTTGTTTAGATCATGAAAATATGTGCATATGTGAATCCCCCATTTGGTTTCTCTACAAGGACCATATTGGAAACCTAGTCAGGGTAATCAATAGGTTGGATGAACTGTGCATCCAACAATTTTTGTAACTAGTCTTTCACCATTAAGACAATTATTGGATGCATTTTGTGGAGTTTTTGCTTAACTAATTTGATCTTTGGATCGATCGTTAAGTTGTGAACAACTAAGGTTGGATCAAGACCTAGCATATCTCTATAATATCAAGTAAAAGCTTTCTTGTACTTTGTTAAAAATATTATGAAATTGGCCATTTTGTAGTTGACAAACTTTGTCCTAATTTGAAAACCTAAGGGTTTTTAGGATCAATACCAATATCAATGTCAATGGTTTCTTCCACTGACATGTGGGATTCCTCCAATTGGTGAGACATAGGGATAAAATGAATATCATCAACCAAATTTAGAAAATTTTATGCATAATTAGGCTTGATCTCAAATTGATAAATATATTTATATGGAGATAAGAAGAAATGAAATGGTTGTAAGATCTACTCGCAAGGTAAATACTCTTTTGACAATGGTGAGAAAGTGGCACAATCAAAATCAATAGCCTCAAGTTTGATATGTAAAGGTTTTTGAAGGGTCACCTAGGTAATGAAATGGCATGGAAAGGTCAATGGAGATCATATTTATGGTTGGAAAATAATCTCCATTCACTAGTGTAAAAAGCCAATAAAAAATAGGTGGTCACAGATGTACCAGAGGTGGTTGCGATGGTGGTGGAATAACAGGGTGTGGTCTATGCAGAACAATAGTGATTGGATATTTGGGTGGAATAAGTTATCACCAAATGGGAATTCACCTAGGAAATAAATGAAGATAGAATTCATCAAGATTATTGAGAGGCTCAATAGCAGTTGACTCATCCTTCAAGCTATTTGAAGTAATAGATATTGCATCATACTATTGGTCATCTAAATTGATAGTCATGTCATCACAATCTTGGTCATATTCATCATCTTCTTTGATCCAATCATTTTTAGGATCATCACCTAGTTTAGACTCTTCTTTATTGTTAGACTCTCCTTTTTTAGACTCATTTTTAGAGATCCATCCGTTCGTATGCTCATGATTAGAGGAAGAATAATGGTGGGAGATGATCATAGTTATTTGAATATGATCCTAAATAAAATGCATATTATCCATATTAGCGTACTCATTAGGATCAATATACATTCCATAACCTAGAGTTAGGTGCTAGAAAGAATCAATGAGAAGTTCATCAGGCATTCGTATGGAGTAGCCTAGCCTAAACTTATATGTAGGTAGCTAATATTGAGGCTCCAAAGAGGTTTGAATACCTTGCTCATACTGAGCTAATTTTTTCTCTCGTCAATGGAAATGATTAATATATCGTAACACAAAGCATCGATTTGATATATACTCAATTTTGACTTGAAAGGGTTCTTCATTCTCTTCCATCCTATGGGGCATGTTTAAGGGAAGATCAAATCCTCCATAGATAAAATTTATTTGATTTGGTGGGCAACCTAAGGGAACTATCATGCCAATGTATAATGGTGTGATAATAGATTGATTTATATCTTGATCTATCTCAAAAATGGGGTTGGATGTAACATTTTGTACTATGTATTCCCTAAATCCTAGGATAGACATTTATATCATGAATTGTGAAGGATTGGGTGATGGTGAAGGTGAAGGTTCTGGCCTTGTATTGGAAAAATGAATTGGCATTGTAGAAATGGTTGAGATCACAAGCACGAAGGACAAATTTTGTTATTAGGATGTGGATGCTTGGGTTGGTGATTATGGGGGTGATGATATGGGTGGCTTCTTAGGGTCCTTGGTAGGACTATCTGATGCATGAAAAGGTGTTTCTATGTATTTTTATGATGATTTTGCTTTTATTTAAACATATAAGATATATTTTGGAGGATCGGATGAGTTTGGTTAGTTTGGGTTTGACCTCCATATGTATTGATGGTAAAATGGACTCATTGGGATGTGAGACCATATTACAAAATTTGAACGACTCTGAGTTCTCAGGGATACAATGCACTTGACCTTCATGTATATATTTAATGCATTGATGTAAAATTAAATGTACACACCTCATGTAGTATATCCAAGGCCTATCAAGTAACAGATTATGTTGCATGGACCCCTTTAGAACATGGAAGAGTGTGTGAATTATTTTTAGTCCAACTTGAATAGGAAGGACCACTATCTCGATGGTAGAACACAATGCATAATTAAATGCCTTGAGGGTAAATGTGGATGGTGTGATGTGGGATGATGGAAGCTTGAGGTATTGGATGGCTGATATGGTGATGATATTGATCGAAGAGCCTATATCGATCAAGACATGTTTATAAGGGATATTATCTATGATAGTGATGATATGGAGTGAAGGATCTGGTATGTCAGTAGGTATATTCTTGATCTTATGATCATGGAAGGTTATTGTAGGCTTATTGTAATTTTGTATCTGCCCCACAAAATTAGCAAAATACTTGGGGTCTTATGGTTGTAATTTGTAGATTAAAGATACAATGCCAAACAGAAATAAAGAAATCATAATAAAAGAATGCAGAATAGTTGTACAAAATGAATGATTTTTATTAATCAATGGAGTTTAGAAACTCCTTTTAAGTACAACAGGGCCTATAACCCTTTTCGCGATACAAAGTTACAATTTGTGCTAGGGTTCTCCGAAACCCTAGCTGGCACAATGTGGTGGCGTCTTCGAAGAATGTATCCTTAACCTCAACAGAATGAGTGGGCTTCGTTGTATCCTTTGGCTCGGACCACTCCGACTAAGCATTGCTATCAACAAATTAGATCTACCACTAGAATCCTACACACATTAAAATTATCAAAGAGTTAGAAACTAATAAGAGGGCTCCACTTGTGTGAGCCCTCGGAAACGATCTAAAACCCTAGATTTATGAAATAAAAATAAACGAGAATGCGGAATTCAACGATAGATTAATACATAAAGAAAGATTACTTGCTTTAGACGAATCTATACCTTTTCCTGTTAACGCGGCGAGACCAGGCGACGGCGATGGATGCGACGAAAGGGTTTAGTTCAGACTTAGGGCCGTAGAAGACTCAGAAGACTCAGGATTAACAGCAATAGCCAACTCCAAACTTAGATAGGGAAGATAAGTAGGTTTAGCCGAAGAGATAGATAGGGTTTGAGCCATCAAGGTGACTCAATTTATAATCTACTCTTAGGGCACACTTTAGGGTTTTAACAACACTTTGAATGTGTGGCTAAGATTAAAGTGGATCCAAGGGTAGAGAATAAATCTAGGTTGTGAAATGGATTAAGATGGATGGACGGATGAGATTAAATGAAGGATGGACGACTCAGATTAAATCACTTAAACTTTATTTATATATATTAAAATATATTAAAATATTAAAATATATATATATAAATATTAATTTAAATAAATTTGGGGATGAAAAATGATAGAAAAAGTGAAATTGGGCCAAATAATGGTGGGAAAGTGTGGATTTGGGCCAAATAATGGCGGGAAGGATGGATGACTGACACGTGGCTGGCAGGAAGGTATAGATGACTTACAAGTGGCTAGATTTTGGTGTCTACAGATGCCCCTTTTTGAGCTGCTTTGTGTGAAGACACAATGTAGCACAAAAACTTAAGACACCTGAAAAGCTGGATCAGACGCAACTCTCTCTCAAGACTAAAGCACAACTTTGAAGACCAAAGAATAAAAGAATATTTAAAATTTTTCAGCTTACCCCCTCAATTGGCGAGCGAGAATGGTTCTCACAAGCCAATTGGAAGAAATTCGGAAGATAATGAACCGTTTTTGCCCCAACGGTGAAAAAAAAAGGGTTGGTGCATGCACCATCTGTTTATGTCCCAACAGAAAAGGGGTTGGTGTACAAACCAGAAAAGAATATGATTGAAGACGATATGAGTGATGTGAAAGATGGACCGTTTTTCTGCCCCAACGGTTATAAAGGGATTTTTGCCAAACTATAAATTCTATGATCATGTAAGATGAATTCCACTATAGGAAAATTAGAAATTGATAACGGATGCCCCAACTCCTGTGTGTGAATCCATATTGTTGATGAAATTGCCTTGTTGGTGCCATTGATATGCAGATATGAAAGATGCATGAAAGAGTCTAGAACTCAGAGATGCTCCTAGTGACTGTATGGATAATTCCTCGGGTCGAAACCAATCAACTTAGGTAGCCACAATCTCTAGCAAGACTTAAAATAATGACGATATGAAAGATTGTCCATGTTTAAGGCCCCATGAACTAGGCCATCAATGACAAGCTGTTGAGCAAATTAATCTTGGTATGAGGTCACTTGAAAAGTAGAATACCCAAAATTGATTTCCAATTTTCAAACGGTGAAATAATTGATGATGATAAATGGTAAGTGTCCTTATGGTGGTTTAATCCTCTTACCGAATTGCATGGATTCAAATCGCTGCAATCGCCAAGGTGATAGAATATACCACTAGATACGAGGTTTACTTTAATTTGATTTGGCAAAAATATGCATGATGAAAGAAGAATGAAATTGACGATAAATCAGAAGAATTGATGAATGTGGTTAATTTTGTGAAGGTTTTGAATATTTTTAACCCAATTTGTAAAACAATGATGAATGATGCGCTTTTTGAGCGAAATGACAAAATTTGTGTCCAAAACTGTTGTAACCTTCACAAAATGTTTTATTATGATAAGAAGAATGAATGAATGCAATTTGATGAAATTTGGAGGAGGTAAGCTTCAATTTTGTAAGTTTTGTTCCTTTATTCAATACTGACACCAAACGTCGGTCTGCGTTTGTGGTTGGCAGAGATGCCCGTCGGTGTTTAGGAGCTCTGCAGACACAGGACTGTGTCTGAATCCGCCATGAAATGCCCTACTACGTTTCAGGGCACCAAAATCAGCTATTTAAACAGTTTCAGCGAGAATTTCGCTCATTTGTGCGTTCGAGCTTAAGAGAAGTGCATCTAAGGGAGTGGAGTGAAGTGGAGTGAAAGGTTGTGTGGGAAAGTGAAGCACGCGGGAGCTATGGCAGAGATGGGAGCGGACGCGCCAGTGCAGCCAGTTGAGGTATTTGTTCATTTAAGCAAGTACTTATTATGTGTTTTTTTTTTTTTTTTTTTTTTTTTTTTCGGAAAAATTTATAACAAATTTTTGTTTTGTTGTTTTGCAGCTTAGGGTGTTAGAGGCACGACACCAATTCTCCCCTATAATTTTGGGGATGAGGAGGTCGTTGTCCTAGGCAGACTGGGAGATATTGGATGCAGTGGGGCTAGCGGAGGCAGCCCGGTTGGAGGTAGTTCGAGCGGATGAGGGGTACCTCTCGGCTTTGGCCGAGAGGTGGGATCCAGATCGGGGGACGTTCCAGCTCCCGACTGGAGAGATGACGGTGACGCTTGAGGACACATTGTTTAGGCATCACATTGTGTTGCCTGATCCTCCATCCTCCTCTGTCTCTAGGCATAGTGATTCTAGGCACACCACTAGGTCTAGGGCTCCTACTAGGTCTCAGGGGTCCTCTTTTGATGGTTAGTTTAGTGCTTAGATGCACTCTTTATGAGCCTTGGTGCTCTATTGTATATTGTAGCCTTTTGGCATTCATTGTACAGTTTGACCTTTATACATATATATATACATGGCTTTTATTTATTTGGTTTTTTACTTTCTTTTGTGTGAATGCTTATGTTTTTGTGATGCATGTTTTTATATGTTTTAATGTTTTTGATGCATATGCGATGGAATGGAATGCAAACTTATAGATGATTAATGTGAGACTAAGTAAATGAAATATGCACTAAGAAGCACTCATACTTTTAGATAGTTAGATTTAGCGAACTGTTATCATAATTTTTTAATCAAGGGCACCGAACTTGGTGGCTTGTGAATGGATGACGTATGGAATGACATGAATATGGAAGAAGATATGGAGGGTGATATGGAGGTTGATATGGAAGATTGTTTTACAAAGACTCAAACATGCTAGTGGTATCAAACAAACTTACTAACACTGCCTAATTCAACTAGGACCAAATGTGTGTGCATGTGAGTATATTAACCAAATCAGAAGCATGGTAGTGACTCTAGGCAATCAAAAACCTGTGTGTGTGCAAGTGTGTTCATTAACCTCATATTGCATAAATTAGGTAACCTTGTTATGGAGAAGACCCCAAAGCTAGTTTGTCCGTATGAGCATTCAGAGGTCTCTTTTTGAGGAGAGACATGTCGCCATGCAATGAGTATACTCCACTTCCAGTCAAGCGTCTATAGCCCCGGTGAAGGTTAACTCCATAGTCCATGTTGTTTTAGACCTTTGTAAGCCTTTGGGATGACTACCTATCCGTCTGACTGGACAAGTAGTACGATCCTTACAACTTATTTGGGATCAGTTGTGTGTGAAAAATGTTCATTTCCTTAGAGCTTTGGGGAATCGGATTCTCAACCGAAGTATGATGAGAATTTTACCCTATCCTTACTACTCTGTTTATATTTATATTTTGTGATTGCTTGTGATAGTGGTAAGAACCACTATTTTATGGACTATGTTTGCATGATAGGACAAACGAGGATTACCCTTTTCACTTCAAGGCACAACCCAAGGATGGTGTTATCTCTCTTTGACACAAGATGTTTTTAAGATGTGAAAATGTGATAGGTTCAAGACCGCTTTTGAAATCATTTCCCAATACTCAAGATTTTATTTAGTGTAATTTGTGATATGGCCCTAGAGAACTTTGACATGCATTTCGAAGTTTGCTTAAAATACTAGGAATGGCTGAGTGACTGAAAACATTTTGGCAATGTAAATATGTGCAAATGGAAAATGGGTGTACGAATGACAATTCGGTTTGATGGATTTTATGAATGTGCCCCTGATTAAGGCAACATGACTTTTGCTTGACCAAATTTTATATCCAAAAGATAGAATGGTCTCTAACATGATATGCAACTATGGCTGAAAATGAAATGTTATGGTTTTGAATGAGATGTATGCACATGAAATGCAATGTTTTTGAATGAGATGTATGCAACTAACAATGAAATGCAAATTCTTTTTATTTTATTTGTTTTTTTTTTTTTTTTTTTTGTACAAGCCATGTATATATGTACATATAAAATTCAAACTATGCGTAGAATGCCCTCAAGTGTATAACATTAAGTGGTTCGGGTTCTTCCTCTCCCTCTAAACTGGAAAGTCTATAAGTTCCATTACCCACTCTTTCAGGTGACCATATATGGACCTAACCAATTAGCCGTGAATTTATCTCGAAGATGCGGCAATGCATTGGTGTTTTGTTGATTCTCTTTAAGGACAAGATCCCCTACTTGAAATTCTCTTAGATGAACTTTGGCATTGTAAGCACGTTTCAATCGGTCTTGATAAACTCACAAATGCTCTAAAGCATTGATTCATTTTTCATCTATGAGTGTGAGTTGATCAAGACGTGCTTGTCTAGCAGTATCATCATCGATAAATTCCTACAAAGAAATTCGCAAGGAAGGGATCTCGAGCTCAAGAGGCATGATTGCTTCGGCTCCATAGACCAAAGAAAATGGCATTGCCCCAATGGGAGTTATGATGCTTGTTCTGTAAGCCCATAATGCCAAGGGGATTTGTGTATGCCAATCTTTATGATTTTCTTTAACAAGTTTCTTAAGAATAGCA
Organism: Wollemia nobilis; assembly: GCA_028583015.1. NCBI lineage: Eukaryota > Viridiplantae > Streptophyta > Pinopsida > Araucariales > Araucariaceae > Wollemia > Wollemia nobilis. Next base: position 4,211,272 of record JAQPPZ010001340.1, read on the forward strand.
ATTATGGTCTTATTGGAAGCTTCGGCTTGTCCATTGGCTTGTGGGTAGTAAGGAGTTGAGAAACTATGTTGGATATTATACTTTTCACAAAGAGCTCGAACATCCTTATTCTTAAAAGACTTGTCGTTATCAGAAATGATTTTAGAGGGAATACCAAAACGACAAATGATATGGTGAAGTATAAACTCCACAATTCTAGGACCTGTCGTACTGGTTAGAGGAATAGCTTCAACCCACTTTGTGAAGTATTCAATGGTTGTAATGATGAAAGTATCGTTGTCCTGAAGAGGCGGGTGAAATCTTGCCAATTAAATCGAGACCCCATTGTGAGAAGGGCCAAAGGCTTTGGATGGGCTGTAAAACTTGTGATGGTATATGGGTTAAATTAGCGTGTTCTTGACACTTTTTACATTGTTTAACATATTTGCAACAATCTTGTTCCATAGTGGGCCAATAATACCCCATACGTAAAATATGCTTCACAATGGCCATTCCACTAAAATGACCACCACAAGTACCATCATGGGCTTCAGCAATAGCTCTATGTGTTTCACCTGCTTCTAGACAGCGGAGGAGTACTCCATCATATCTACGTTTATACAACACATCCCCCAAAAGAACAAAATGAGCTGCCTTTTGCTTAAAGCAGCGGTGGGCAGTTCGAGACAAATCAGATGGGAGTGTTCCAAACTTGAGGAAGGCTACTATCTCACTAGACCAAGGCTCATATGGATCCGAATGGATAAAGCAAACATATTTTTCATCCTTAGACTCAGCACGGACAATTGCAGACTTAGAGATTGTGGAAATGATTAGGGGCTGTACCTCTCCAAGGGAGTCCTTTGGAATCAATGATCCAAGAGAGGCCATGGCATCCGCAAATCTATTAGTCGAACGAGGCAAACTAGTGATCTCATACCAATCAAACTTAGAGAGCAACTTCATTGCTACATCATGATAAAGCTTAATGGTAGGTTCTTTGGCTTGGTATTCTCCTGTAATTTGTTTAACCATGAGTTGAGAATCCCAAAATATCCGAATACGCTTAATGCTCATAGCTATGGCTGATTGAAGACCTAAAATTAAGGCTTCATACTCTGCTGTATTATTGGTGCATTGGAAGTCTAGTTTGAATGATAAAGGGATGGGAATCCCTTTAGGTGTATGAAACACAACTCCAGCGCCTTGACCTTTCGTGCACTTAGAGCCATCAAAAAATAGCGTGATGTCAATATCTTCCTCCAGAATGATGTCCTCTTCTTGTTCAGTGATAGCAAATACCGAATCATCTGGGAGCTCAATAATCAAAGGATGATCACTAGGTAGTGGAGCTTCCGCAAGTTGATCGGCTATAACTTGACCTTTAACAGATTTTTGGCTAATGAATTCAAGATCGAATTCGGTAAGCAACATTATCCATTTAGCGGTATGAGTGTTATTATAAGTGCGAGACATCATATAACGCAGAGGGTTTTCTCTAGCTATGACATATGTTGTATGGCTAAGACGAAGTTTCTTAGTGGCAAAAACCACTGCTAAGCACAACTTTTCCACATAAGCATATCGGGTTTCATAGCTTACCAATGTTCGACTAATATAATAGACAGATTGCTCACGATTTTGTTCATTCTTTTGTGCAAGCATTGTCCCTAAGGCAAAGTCCGTTCTCTGAGATATAAAGATTGAAAGGGACCCCTGGACGAGGTGGAGCTAAGACGGCGGAGACGCTAAGTACTGCTTGATGTCATCAAAGGCTTTTTGACACTCATCTGTCCATGAAAATTGTACCCCCTTTTGTAGTAGGTGGCAAAATGGCCTACATTTATCAGAAAGTTGTGCAATAAAGCGACGGATTGAATTAATATTTCCTTGCAAACTACGCAATTCCTTCAAATTAGTTGGGGGACACATTTCCATAATGGCTTTGACCTTGTTTGGGTCCACCTCAATACCTCGTTTAGAGATAATAAAACCTAGGAGTTTGCCTGAGGTAACACCAAAGACACATTTCTTAGGGTTCAACCTTACTTTATGCTCTAGAAGTCTATCAAAAACTTTTTCCAATACATCAAAATGCTCTTGTCGAGTTTTAGATTTTGCCAATAAATCATCCACATAATCTTCGATAATCTTATGCATATAATCATGGAAAATATAAGTCATGGCTAGTTGATAGGTTGCACCTGCGTTCTTAAGGCCAAAGGGCATCACCCTGTAACAAAAAGTTCCCCAAGGTGTGGTAAATGCTATTTTGTGTTGATCTTCAGGGTTTATTCGAATCTGGTTGTATCCTGAAAATCCATCCATGAACGAAAGCATTTCATGACCAGCGCAGGTATCAACAAGAGTATCAATGTTTGGAAGAGGAAAGTCATCCTTAGGACACGCTTTATTTAGATCTCGAAAATTGATGCAAACATGTATTTCCCCGTTAGGCTTGCGAATGGGTACCATGTTAGAAAGCCACTCAGGATAATCAATCGGGACGACAAATTTAACATCTAGAAGTTTTTGAATCTTTGATTTAACTATGAGGGCCATGGTAGGATGCATTTTCCTAAGTTTCTGTTTGATAGGTTTAGCATCTTTTTGTAAGGTGAGGTAATGGACAACCAAATTAGGGTCTAGGCCTGGCATGTCTTTGTATGACCATGCAAATATCTCCTTCTTCCGCTTGAGTAGAGCAATCATTTGCTCTTGTTCCTCTGATGATAGACTTTTAGCCAGTTTCACAATTTGGGTGCCATCTTGGTCTGGACTAAGGTCTACATCGATAGTTTCTTCAATAGACATGTGGGAACCTTCCTCAAGGCGATGGGGAGTAGGGATCGGATTTATGTCATCTAAAATGTCATCGGGCTCCTGTGCCTTGCTCTCGTCTATGTCTGTCTGGAAGACCTCTGGCTTAGAAGATGAAGGTGAATGTGGAGTTGAAGGAGGAATGTAGTTGGCGGAAGCCCTTAACAATTCCTCGGAAAGGATGAACTCTGAAATAGATGGAGGAGATGAAATCCGATCCATGTCAATTAGGTTTGGGTTGATCGGGATTGGCTTATCCGGATCATATGGATTATGGAGCGGTGTGAATAAGTCTTCAAAATTCATTATCGACTTATGAAAGAAATGATGGGTGGAATGGAAGGGAATACCGGTGAAGACCTCGGAAGACCTGAAATGCAAAACAACATAGTTTTTCAGTTGTTTTTTTTTTTTTTTTTTTTTTTGTAGTTTGAGTTTTTTTTTTTTTTTTGTAGTGGTGAAAACCACTATTACACACATACATAAAGCAATAAAGTATTTTTATATATTTTGATTTTTTTTTTTTTTTTTTTGGGAATTTTCTGTTGTTTTTTTTTTTTTTGGTAGTGAAAACCACTATTTTAGTATATACATATAATACAGGTTTGGATTATGGCTTATGGATGTGGCGGAGGGGGTGGTTCACCTCATTCTTGTGGAATAAGCAAGCGAAAGATGGCCTCTTGGAGAGGGAACAATTGGATATAAAACTCGTCTTGTTCAGTGAGGGGAACAATGGGCGCCGACTCTTCTTCAGATTCATCACCATTTGACATGACGTCAAATTCTTCATAGGCTTCATATTCGGATTCATCGGGGTGGAGGATTTCTTCTTCTGAATTAAGATTAATGCTTTGAAAAGCTTGTTCAAAGGAATAAAGGGATGGAAGTAGTTGGTAGCCCAGACCAAAATGCTCAATGGGTCTCTGGTATGGCATATCGATGCGTTCAGTTACCCCTTGCTCGTATCGACCTAGGACAAATTGCTGCCAATTATGTCTGTGGAAATAGCGAGAGGGAAAACCCTCCATCCTTTCGATATTGGCAGGGACTGGATGCTTGGGTTCTAGTATGGTCGTAGGACTAGAAGATGACTCTATTCCCCCATATACAAAATTAATGGAATTTGGCATAGAGCCCATGTTATAAACCGATCCAATGGATAAATGTTGGTCATGTGGACGACCAAAATATTTAACTGTTTGCACATTGAACGGTGTGATGTGGACATCTTGGATGGCATACTCACCAATACCTGCATCAGTGAGATGGACCTTGACTTGGGAGGGAGATGTACTAGATGATGGAATAGAAGAATGTGGGATAGAAGAATTGGAAGGATTTTTTTGGGTTGATGCTTCACTGACTTTTGAAACATCAGCTGGTGATGGTTGGGAAAATGGAGGAATAATAGGTGATGTTGAAGAAGGTGTAGAAGAAGGGGGTAATGATGTGGAAAGAGATGATTGGTCATGGCCACATGTGCATGTGGTCACTGATGAAGAAGAATGAAGATTAGGAGATGAAGAAGTGGTGAATAAGATGGAATAGCAGAAGAGGAAGATGGTTGCGATATGATGGGTAGCTCCTCAGGAATGGGAGCTTTAAAAGAAGATGGTATAGAAGAAGTAGATGGGGTCAAGAAAATATGAGTGGATGGCAACACAATCTCATAAGGATTTGAGACATAGTTGCAATGTTTGAAGGGTTCAATGTCAGCAGGTACACAATGAACCTGTCCCTCATATACATAATTCAGACATTGATGCAGTATAGATTGGACACATCTCATCTCCCTAAGCCAAGGCCATCCAAGCAATCCATTGTATGCCATGGACCATTCCAAGATGTGAAACAAGGTATGCAAAGTTCGGGCCCCTACCTCAATGGGCAAGATAACTGTGCCAACCGTGGAAGATAAAGCATCATTGAATGCTTTAAGAGTAAAAGTTGACTTGGTGATAAGGGATGGCGACAGCTCTAGATTACTCAACGCCGATGTTGTAATGATATTAATTGAGGAACCGATGTCAATTAAGACTCTCTTGAATGGCTTGTGATCGATCTTGGCCATGATATGCAATGGAGAATCTATACTTTCTGTTGACAAAGGTTTGATTTCAAAATCATAGAAAGTTATGGAGGGCTCCATGCATTTTTGAATACTCCGCACAAAGTTGTTGAAGGCATTAGTATCTTGAGTTTGAAGCTCGATTGACTTTAATATTTCCATTAATGCCTCTCTATGCGGGGGAGATTGTTGAATGAGGTCATAGATCGATAACTTGGCAGAAGCCATTTTTAAACTGGTAGTTAATCGGCTACTCAATGACATGATGGGTCGTTGGCGTTGAGTAGAATGATTTAGCGGTTGTTGAGAAGTACTAGCACGTCATTGGGTCACTGTTACCTGAGGTGGACTGGGAGTTTGTACAGGTGGCTGTGGTTCAGCCTGATTTGGTTGGTTCACCCTTTGACCCCGGGTTACTACGTTAATAGTACCCACAAAACCTTGGTATTGTTGTACATGGTTGACTTGATTAGGAGGAGTTACCTGAGTTACTCCCCCTGAAGTTGTTGGAGCTTCCTCCCGATGTGGAAGGGGTGTTTGAAATACACCAAGATTTTGATTTTTTTGGGCTAAGGGGCTATCCAATTTAATGGCTCCAATCTCAATAAGATCTTGGATCACATGTTTGAAAGCTATACAATTATTGATATTGTGTCCATTTTGCCTATGATAAGGACAAAATAGGTACTCCTTGTAATACTTCCCCCTTCTAGATGGTTCTAAAGGTTTAAACTCAGGTAAAGTTAAGCGATTTGTGCTATATAACTTGTTGAATATGACCGCATATGGTTCATCTAAAGGTGTGAACTATCGCTTGGGATGATTTGTTTGCCAAGGTCGAGTTTCCATGGTTGGCCCAGTATTATGAGCTGGTTGAGGAGGGGTGGGTATCGCATGATAAGCAATTGGTTGTGGTTGACTTTGCATTACTTGTTGTTGTTGAGCCATTACGGGCTGGCTCGCCACCACTTGATTAACTTGGTTAACATTTGAGGCTATACTAGCCTGTGCTTGTTTGTTTTGGCCATAATTATTATTTCGTTGTTGGCCCTTTTGTTGCCATTCTTTTCTACGGGGTTTTAAAACACCCTCTTGAACTTTAATGTCTTCTATGATACTTGCTTGGGCCAAAGCCTCTTCAAAAGTCCTGTATTGTTGTAATTGGAGTAACCAAGAGATAGGTTTTAGACAACTCTGGGTGAACATTTTGGTTAACTCCTCCATTGGTAGGGAGAATGGCAATTTATTAATGATAGCCCTCCAACGGTTTCCAAAGTCATAAATAGTCTCATCGTCATGTTGCTTGAGCTTGTATAAGTCTTACAATGAGACTTTCCTTTGTACATTTAGGGAGAATCGTTCTAAAAATAGATTAATCAATTACTCGTAAGCATAAATGCTATGATGAGGTAAATGATTGTACCATTGTACAACATCTCCTCCTAATGTCTGAGGAAAAGTTCTGAGCATAAGAGCGTCATTATTTTGGATTCGAAGCGATGCATGCATAAATGAACTCACATGTTCCTTGGGGTCCTTAGTTCCTCAAAACTTGTCAAACTTCGATAATGTGAAATCAGTCTGATATGGCGGTGAAGGTATCGAAGGATGAATTGGTTGATTGATCAACGACCTTAGCGTAGGTTTCTGACTAGATGAGCCAGGCATGTTGAGCATAAGGTTGTCAATCTGTTGTTACATAGCATGGAGTCGAGAATCTTCATGAAAATTTTGATTCGTTTGATGATTATGATGATGCAATGGAGGAGTGGAAAAATGATGAGATGGGATGAAATTGCCTGGATTAGGCGGTGTGGAATGGACGAGGTTGTTGGTATGGATGATACCAGAAAGAAGGTGATTTGGGTGAATGATGAACTGGACTGGGTTGGGAGAAAGGTGGGGTAGGAATGGACACCACCGAAGATTGGGGTACCAGGTGGGGCCTGAGCTAAGAAAAGCTGGCTGGGTAGAAATTGGTTGGGGTGTAGGATTTACTACGATAGGTGGTTGGGCATTTTGTTGTTGTTGTTGCTGAAGCAACTTGTCGAGGTACTCCCTAACCTTATTAATCTCTAACCCAAGGGATGTGGGATGATTGGATGAAGGTGGAGGGCGGGCTGCCATGGTAGTCACAGGAGACTGCATAGCAGGGGCAATGCAGGTGGCTGAAGTAGGCAGTACCTGGGAAGAAATAGTAGATTGTGCCCCAGGTAGGGTGAAACCATAAATTTTTTGGGAAGAAGAGGGTTGAAATTGGTCATGGCTAGAGGAGGTTCCACCAGCCTTATAGAGGGAATTGGTGTACACCCGGGTAAATGGAGGAGAAAGTGGTTGGGAAGACACTACATTTGTCTCCAAAGGAGGACAATTGAGCATCTAGGAAGATGTTGGAGATGAAGTCGGCTGAGCAGATACAGCATTAGCCTCAAAGATGGGGCTAGTGTAGACCTGAGTGAAACCAGCGGGTAGGGTTGATGCAATATCCTGTTGAAAAATAGAATCTTGCATAGGGGAATCTTGGATTGGCTCAAGGATATAACCAGTGCCATCTCTTAAGTGAGTTTGCACTTGGGCCATATCAATGTGGGTAATATGATAGGAATTGTCTTCCTCCATGGGCATGGCCATGCGATAGACGATAGAAGGACGTGAAAGACCTGCAGGCGAACCTGCCTGAAATTCACTAGGATAAGTGGTCATGTTGGTGGTGGGGATGTTCTGTGAATTATTCATTTGATTATTTAGATTTAACACTTTAGATTGATTCCTTGTTAAGACCATAACACAATAAATCTAAACAAATTCAGAAAAGAAGAATGCAAAACTTGAATGATAAATTTACACTAAAGAAATTATCAGAAAATAGTCACAACCTAGGTTTCAACCAATGTGTCTTACCTGCGGTTAATTAATTATTTTCTGATCTTAATCTGCAGTAAATTTTAAGTGTCCGATTTATGAGTTTTGCATGTGATCTAATCTTGAATTATTCACAAAAAAAGGTAAAAACTATGGCTAGGAAAGGACAACGAGATTCTTATTGGTGATGAAATCCAGCAAGTTTGCTCGGGGGTGACCTATGGTGTACGAGGCGGAAGTTTAATGGATGGAGATGAATTCCACCGTCACTAAACTTCAAGCAATACCGGGTGATGAAATCCAGATATTACTGTTTTAAATGCAATATGAAATGCAGTGAATTTTATTTTAAGTGTTTTAGTTGTCTAATGTATACATACAAATCTATAAATAAAAATTTCTAATGATCTAAGCAAGAAGCCACTGAAAATATGTCATTTCCTCTAAAGAAGTGGAGTACACCGTTTAAAACCCCCTGTCTACCAATGATATCAGATATCAAAGGAGCAACCGGAAGGTTCGTCCACTTCTCTGCCTGGAATTACCCAATGGTAGTACTATTGACATCCAATCAATAGTCCTACTTAGATAACTAAAACAGATAATTCGTAGCTATTCTAATATGCAGCTAGGTATGCAATTTTTTTTTTTTATGCAAGCAACAACCAATAATGCAATGCAAAAAAATGTAACTAAAAATGTAACAAAAAAAAATGTATATACGACTTAAGCTGTTCTTTTCCAGATTACTTAGTTTTTGTTCATTTTAAAGCAATGATCCGAAAAAGAAACAGAATACGACAGAAAAACCAAAAACGTAAAAAGTACAGTTTAACAAAGAGGAAAAAAAAAAAACGCACTTACTCGGAAACCTACGCTTTTTCTGTAAAACTGCCTTCAAACGCCCAAGGGAGTCTGCACAGGCTGAAACGCACCTCTGCATTTCGGATCGGACTTCCAGACGCCGCTCTACGTTTGCTGTGTTTTCTGCAAACTCCTCAGAAACCCTAGTTCACTGGAACAACAAATTTCGTGATTTCTGAAACCTGCAAAATAAAACAAAAACAGGAATAGATCAGTAAAGCAAGTATTAAAAACATGAAACCCTAGGGGGTCCCACCGTGATCACCATTTGTAGATTAAAGATACAACGCCAAAAAGAAATAAAGAAATCATAATAAAGGAATGCGAAACAGTTGTACAAAATGAATGATTTTTATTAATCAATGGAGTTTAGAAACTCCTTTTAAGTACAACAGGGCCTGTAACCCTTTTCGCGATACAAAGTTACAATTTGTGCTAGGGTTCTCCGAAACCGTAGCTGGCACAATGTGGTGGCATCTCCGAAGAATGTATCCTTAACCTCAATAGAATGAGTGGGCTTCGTTGTATCCTTTGGCTCGGACCACTCCAACTTAAGCAGCTGCTATCAACAAATCAGATCTACCACTAGAATCCTGCACACATTAAAACTATCAAAGAGTTAGAAACTAATAAGAGGGCTCCACTTGTGTGAGCCCTCGAAAGCGATCTAAAACCCTAGATTTATGAAATAAAAATAAACAGAATGCGGAATTCAACAGCAGATTAATACATAAAGAAATATTACTTGCTTTAGATGAATCTATACCTTTTCCTGTTAACGCGGTGAGACCAGGCGGCGGCGATGGATGCGGCGAAAGGGTTTAGTTTAGACTTAGGGCCGTAGAAGACTCAGAAGACTCAGGATTAACAGTATTAGCCAAATCCAGACTTAGATAGGGAAGATAAGTAGGTTTAGCCGAAGAGATAGATAGGGTTTGAGCCATCAAGGTGACTCAATTTATAATCTACTCTTAGGGCACACTTTAGGGTTTTAACGACACTTTGAACGTGTGGCTAAGATTAAAGTGGATCCAAGGGTAGAGAATAAATCTAGGTTGTGAAACGGATTAAGATGGATGACGGATGAGATTAAATGAAGGATGGACGACTCAAATTAAATCATTTAAACTTTATTTATATATATTAAAATATATTAAAATATTAAAATATATATATAAATATTAATTTAAATAAATTTGGGGATGAAAAATGGCGGGAAAAGTGAAATTGGACCAAATAATGGTGGGAAAGTGTGGATTTGGGCCAAATAATGGCAGGAAGGATGGATGACTGACACGTGGCTGGTAGGAAGGTATAGATGACTTACAAGTGGTTGGATTTTGGTGTCTACACAATTTAATCGATTGCAATATCTCCATTAGAGCATCTCGATGTGGCTTTGATTGTTGTATCAACTTGTCAATGGAGAGCCTAGAAAATGTCATTCTTAGACTTTGGGTAAATCTACTTCTTATGATTAACACAAGTTGAGGTGGGATAGGTGCAATCAGATTAGGTTTGGGAGGTTCATGAGATGTCAAAGAAATATTGTTAGTACTCGCATTAGGTGCGAGTGGATTTGGATATTGTCTATTTTTTATAACAATGCTAATTATTCCTACAAACTCTTAGTGATGTGGGTCAGCATGCACTTGATTTACCTACTTTTATTGTTATGCTTGATTGGTAGGTGTTGTGTTTATTTCATGTGTTGGAAAGGGGTCTTTGAAAACTCTTATTTTTTGGTTGTTTGGGACAAGAGGATTGGCAATATGAATATATTACCTCTAAATAATATCTTGTACTATCTAGATGTCATGCCCCTTTTTTTGGTGATAAGCATATTACATATCCTACTTATGATTATTCAATTTTGGTTTATTAGGGTCTATTGGATGGACCTTAGCAAGATAAATTTCTCGTGCCTCACATAATAAATTGAAAATTGATGCTAATATCTTTGAAAAAGGGGTATATTATCATGGTGGCTAGCATTGTTGGCCTTATCTTTGGTTTTTTTGTGTATGATACTGGATCGATGGAGGCTAAGCCTAGTAATTAGACTAAGCTAGTGGTTGAGGTGGTGCGACTTAATTTGAGGATATAGGGATACTTTAAACAACTTGATTTACTAGAGCCACCTTTTGTTGCATGTTGCCACCTCTAGTATTCTTGTTTGGAAATTCTTTTTTTTGAAGCTTAATATCACCCTCTTGGACCTTGATGTTATCAATAACCTTAGCTTGTGCTAAGGCCTCCTCAAATGTTTGATATTGCTAAAGTTGTAGCAAAAGTGAGATTTTCTTCAAAAACATCCTAATGAACATCCGAGTAAGCTCTATGATGTTAAGTTGAAGGGTAATTTGGACATAAAATTTCTCCATTTGTTGCCATATTACATGACTGGCTCATCGTAAAATTGATGAAGGCTAGACAAGTCAGTCAAGTTTACCTTTTTCCTAACGCTAAAGGCAAAATATTACAAAAATACATCTACTAATTGCTCAAAGGTATATATGTTATGGCATGGTATATGGTTATATCATTTCAAAGCACCCCTAGCCAATGTTATAAGGAATGTTCTTAGAATCAAGGAGTCATTGTCTTGAAGATGAAAGCACATATTGATGAATCTTGTCATGTGCTCTTGTGCATCTTCATCACCTTTAAAATTTTTGAGTTTAGGCATCTCAAAATGTGGTGTGTATGATGGTGACGACACTTATGGATGCAAAGGCTAATTACTAAGCTGCTTGAGGGTGGGTTTTTGGTAACCCAAGCATTGAGCTTATTTCTCTAATGAATTTATATTATTAGTTAGCACTTTGTATGCCTATAGTGAAATGATATGATCTACTCACCGTTGCCTTTGATGAGGCAAAGAGAGCCAATTTTGATGTTGAGGTGGGTGATAAGTATGATAATTAGGTACCTCATTATAAATGGATTCAAGGTAGGTATTAACCTAATGTCCCCACTGGGGTTCTTCATATAATTTATTCCCCTATTGATGTTGGTATTATTGAGTATGAATTTCTTTATGGTAACCAAGTAGTAGCCTTTGATATTGAATGTGATTTTGACATGGTTGCTGGGAAAGGTTTTGATACTGTATTGGTTTTCTTATCCGTTGTTGCATTCTATGGGTGCTATGTGTAGGTAATGTTTAATGCAAAGCCTTTTGCAACTACTATTGTTGTATCCTTTGTTATTCTTGTTGTATCCTCTATTGATACAACCTTTGTAGGTGTGCCCATTGTAGTTCTACCTGTTGTTGATTTAATTATTGTTGGTCCAACCGAAGTTGATCCAACTATTGTTATCTATTAAGGTTTAGCTAGGTGACTGATGGGTATTATTTAGTTGCTCAATTGTGTTGGGTTTGTTTACCCTTATACCTAAAATACAAATGGGTTTGTATTGTCTTTCACACCTAGTATTATCTATGATCTGCTTCCCATGATCCCTAAAGGTTGCATTGATTTGATATTCTTTGCAAGGATGATGATTAACACACATCCTCTTGGTCATATTTTTGATGTATGAATAGATGCTCAGTCGGGCTATCCTGATAGAAATCATCTTTATATGGGATGTACTCTTATGTTTCTTCTAATGGTTCCATAGGATGAGCCGAGGGATGAGCCGAGACATGAATGCATGGCACTACCCTACTAGGCCCCATAGTGGGTAGGTGGTTATTTTTGTAGAAATCCAACAAGGTGTCCAAATCAGGAAAGTACCCTTTAGGATCTGTGGGTGCTTCCCTAGTAGGAATTTATTGGAGGTTTGATTCCTTAAATGAGATATCCCAAGTAAAATGTGCACCAAGGTGCCATTCAAGGATGGCAATATCCTTTGGACTAAATCAGAGATGTTCCATGTCTCCTTGTATATTTTCATCAGCACTAGTTATTTATTGAGCCTAACTGTGTGTTGTTTCCATTATCTAGCTATGCAAACAATAAATAAATAAACAAGCAAGAAAATAATATATTTTTTTTTTTTTTTTTTTTTATGATTTTTTGTTGAAGATTTGTTTTCTAATTTTTATTTTGGTTTTGTGTTTTAATTATTAGGTCCTATTGTTATAGGCTACTATAGCTTGTAGAAATCTAATTCATGGTGAAGATGAATGTCCATGTTACACGATCGCTGTCAATCGTTGGTGATGAAATCCAACTAACTAAAATTATATATACCACATAAATGTGTGTGAGGGTTTATTTTAAATTTTTGCAAAAATAAATCAAAGAGCATACGATGATGTTCACTAATGCAAAAATTTATATTTGATATTCAAAACCCTATATGAAAGTAAGCCTTTTAGCAGGAAACCAAACAAGTAGACAAAAAAAATGCAAATAGAGATCATTTGCAATAGAGATAGTCATGAACAGAGGTCATATGACATAGAGATGGCCACAAACAGATGTTGTCTATACCTAAGATGACCGCAGATAGAGGTTGTCTTGACCTGAGATGGCTGTTGTCAGACTAACTTGAAGCTAAAAGCTTTCTAAAAAAATTTGATAGAAATGAATTTTTTTCTTACTTTTCTCTATAAAATAGTAGATAATTTACTTTTTTACTATATAAAATAGGACAGAGAAGGATAATAAGACTTACCTTGAAAGCCTAAGTTTTATGTATATATCTTGTCTTGCTACTACTTTGCTTTTGGTCTAGGGGTCGTCCTGACCTAAGATGACTGTAATACAGGGGCCATCTTGACCTGAGACAGTGGTGACTATGTACCTATAAAAAGTAGAATTTTATTAGTAAGAAATCAAAAAGCTAAACAGGGGACCAGGCGATCCCATCATGATCGCCATCTAATATGCTTGAAAACCATGTACCAATAAAGTGAAGTAAATATAGCAATGTATGTAATTGTAATTGTAAACACGATGATAAAACAATAAAAAAATTAGGCCCTTTTTATTTTAAATAATTATTTTTCAATGCATTACAATAAAGTCCTATTGGGATCCAAATTGACATCAAGAAAAACTTGATACTGTGACTGTCTATCTTCCAAATTTCTGATTAGGCTTGCACCCGCTAGTCACAACTCAGAACTCAACATTGGATGGACTAAATATTGCTCTAATCCAACCTCCAGAGTAGGTTGGTTCCTTGTCAACTGATAGGGTGTTGACTCAATTAAGTTCAGTAATTGTTTAAGAGATAGGGATAGAAAAGGGTTTAGGGTTAAGGAATTATAACTAAAATAGTGGTCAGATAGAGCTAACAACATAGGCATCCATAGGGAAAACCTTTCAACAAATCATTTCCAGTGTCCCACACTCAAGATTAACAACACCCAAAAATAGAATAATCTTCATCAAGAAACACAAAATAGAGACATACTCCAAGAAGCTATTTCAACATCCACAATACTAATAATCCAATTTAGCAGAATAAGATCAGTATCTAGATTTAACAGAAATGAACTTCTTGTGAGCATAGATTCAATTATGAAAAGGTTTCAATTGCTCTAAAGCTAGTAATTCAATATCAGTAGAGTAAACTAACCATAGCAGCATTAGCAGAAAAGCAATTCATAACTTGAATCTCTCAAAAGAAATATTGAAGACACCAATTTTTAAGTCAAAAATCCAAGTAATGCTCCTTCTATTGATTTGCAAAAGATGTTACATAGTAGGGCAAGCAAACACTCTAGAGCCAACCCTAAAAATCGAGGGTTCGACCTCTATTAATAGTTTTACAATGAAAGAAGAAGATGGAACATTACAAGGAGAAAACCATGCCAGATCGGTAGAATGTTGAGGTGGCATCATTTCATTCACCTTTGAAGCCCAAAAAATCCATGCGATGTCACACACCATAGCAGCTCGACTCTACAACTTGCTCACTCTACAATGGTAGTTAGGCTCCAAGTTGTTAGATTCTAGATCTAAGTCATCTATCTTTCTTGGGGACTTCATCTAGTCATAGATCTATAACTACCCGAGTTCTTGGTTCTTGGCTCCATGGATGCTTCATCTGCCTACTTGAATCGATTGGTTCTCATTTGCAAAGACTTTGCTTTTGTATGCCTGAGAAAGTGTCAGCATAAGCTTGACCATTGATTCACTCATGAATGACTATGATTAAATCTCAAAAATGCTTGGAGATGAGTGGCATAGAACATGTCGCTAGGCCACTCTTTAGAAAGGCTTGTCGCTTGAATTGACCATTTTGACCAACGGCATGGAGCATATCACAAAATACACTACAATCTGAGTGGAATAGAGCATGTCGCCAGGCCACTCCCTTTAGTTCTTAAAACTATTTAATTCACTTTCATCTATGATGTAGAACACTTTGTTTGTAGCCCACTCCTTGAAATCTGCTCCTTTGAGTTTTGACCAAAGTTGACCGTAGAATAGAGCCTTGTTCTGTGCCACTCAGGAAATAATGTAAAATAATATTTCATGAGATTTTGTATTGCCATTACCTTGTGCTTCATTTCGGGCATCTTGACCTCTTTGACCAACGGTGTGGAACATGTGTTCTGATCCACTCTAAAATGAACGTGAACCTCAGTAGCATAGAACACATCAAAAGTTAGTCATTTTATTATGTAGGCTAAGGCAATGTGCATTGGGCCACTGATCAGAGAATGATGATGTCAGCTTTGACCCGAGTTGATAGTGGCATGGAACATGTTGCATTATGCCACTATAAAATACACTAAGTGTTGAGTGGCTGAGAACATGTCTTCTTGCCTTAGAAAATATGTCATATTCCACTCTATCGAAGTGATCGCAATGCAAGTTTGGTTGCTCTACCAGTGGCGTGGAACATCTTGCATTGTGCCACTGCAAAATACACTATGTGTTGAGTGGCTAGGAACATCTTCATGCCTTAGAAAATATTTTCAAAATTTTTCTAAGGATGTGGCCATTTTGGGCCTACATTCTAGTGCCTCTTGGGTGGATTTTCTTGCAAAGTCGATGAACTCAGAATCTTATCCATTGGGCATCAGGAGTCAAAAATTAAGTCCATGAGCAATGCTTCATAGAATAATTTCTATATGATCATTACCCTCTAGAATATTTGTGAAGACATTCAGAGGGTAATGGATCATACTGGAAATAATGATATTCACCACTCCTTCTGACTGAAAACTGCTCCATGTCAAGCAAAATAGAGCTATGCTCTCCCTTATAAGCCCAATTGACATGATCAAAATATCTTCATGGAATTTTCATTTTCTACTCTTTTGCTTCATGCTTTTTCAATTTTTTATGACAATGTCAGAACCAAAAATAATATATAACACTTTTTACATGAATACAAAAAGTGAACAAGTTACAGGACTTTCAAGCTCTTGCTTATTCCTTCATTGAATTTTGACCATTGAGCTCCTCCTTCTATGTGTTTCCTCAGAGTCTTCGACAACCTTATCTGATTGTTCCTCCTCCTACCTAGTTTCTTCTTCATCATTGCCTTCTTACTCATGGTTGGCATCTTCTTCTTGATCAACTTCTTCTTCTGGTGAAACTTCTTGCCGATCATTAGGCTCTACATTAGTCCCAAAAAGTTGAATCATCAGTTTTAGAGTCTACAAAGCTTGACTCCAAACTACCTCAGAAGGGTTGGAAGTCTCCTTAAGCTATTTATGAATGAACTCCAACTCAGAGGTCTCCTCATAAGTTGTAGAGCTTCCTTTGTTCACCAGGTCCTCCATCAAATCCTTGAGCCTGGTTAAATATTTTATCATCTGAGAGACCTGTTCTTGATCAATTGGCTCCTCCCAAGCATCTACCTCAGATTCATCCTAGATGATTGAAGCTACATTCTTTTTTATCTCTTTCTTAGACAATAAAGTGTTATTTTTGACCCAGAGTCCTTCAAAACCATACTGAGTCATCTCTTGGTTGATATCAACTACATCTTGGATCATGCCTTCCACTTTATCATATAACAACCAACCCTTTTGTAACAATCTATTCTTCTTGACTACAACTCTAGCAGCTAGTCTAGAAATATTCCATGCCTTGTTGGGGATCAGCTTAGTAACCTCATTGAACCTACTATCAGACAACTTATAAATTTGTTCTACTAGAATCACCATAGGCTGCAACTCCTGAGTGAACTTATCCAAGTCTTCTTTGATGTTTTGGAGTAGATGGCTAGCATCATCCATATAATCTATTATAGGTTGTATTTCAGAGCATTTCTCCAAGACTTCAGACCAAAGCTCTTTTCTTACCTTCTTCACTCCTTTTGAAAAGCCTGAAGACTTGGCTTTCTCAATCTGAAGTTGGTGCTTCAAATCTTGTATTTCCTTGGCCTGATCTTCATTCTTCTTTTTCTGCTCCTCAACTTGGTCTTTAAGCTTGATGGCCTCTTGATATTTATTTTGCCAGTTCTTAACTTCATTTCTGATAGCCTTTTCTACCTGCTTTTGATTGTTGACTGTCTTCTCTAGCTTCTCTATTTTCTCCTCTAACTTTCCAACTTTCTCCCTATAGATATCAATTTTGACATAGAAAGTCTCCAGATGAGCTTTTGCTATGACCAATTCATCCTCTACAGGTAGTTGCTCAATGTCTTCTATATACTCCTCGATCTGGTAATCTTGAACAATCATCTCTTCTTCAGGTTTGTTTACCAGAGGAGTGATAGACCTAGATGTTCTTTGCCTTGTGACTAGATCAATAGTCATTGTCTTCCTCTTCATAGCCATTCTCTTGGAAGGCTTAGAGAGTTTCTCTACCCAAAAATCTTGGATCTTTTGTGAAACTTATTTTCCTTTCTACAAGGAAGACAAGGTGGGATGACTTATAGGAGGAGGGGAAGTTATAAAATAAGGGAAGATAGACTCAGAAACTGATGGTAGTGAAGTAGTAGTGACAATAGTTGAATCTATGTTTATTGTTAGAGTTGCAATTGGGAAAGACATGGGTATGGAAGCAAAATTCATGGAATGAGTTGGTGGGGATGAAACAACTTGTCCTTCTGATGATACTAGGGGTTGTGAAGGTGGATATGGAATGATAGGAGATGATGTGACTAGGATTTTAGATGAATATGGAGGGGATGGATTGGATTGACCCTCTATATTAACTACTGAAATAGGTGGTGAGTTATGAGGGGGAGAGGGTACCTTTTGATCAAAATTTTCTTGAGAAGAGGAAGGGGATTTCTTTGGGGGAAGAGGAGGAGAAGGAGAAAAAGAGATAGAAATAATACCTTCACCTACAGAAGTAGGGTGTTCAAGAATCTCCTCTACTCCTTGGTGTTGTACTTGTTGTATCGACTGCTCTACAACTAAAATAGGGGTCTTCTCAACAATCTTCCTCTCTTCCACTTTCATCTTCTTATAGACCTCTTTCTGAGTTTTTCCCACTACATCTTTAGCCTTTCTATTAGAAACTTTAAACACTATAGGCTTGTCACTCTTTGTATCTCCCTCATATTGTTCTCCTTACACTATATTTTCAATGGTAGGATTTGACTCAGTTGTGACCGTAGTAGTGAAACTCATAGGTGTGAATACAAAATATTTATCCCTTTTCTTCCAATCTACCTCAGTCATAGGAGGCTCTCCACCTAAGGCTAGATGTTTGGGCCTATTAGCTATCTGAATGACTTTTGTATTTACTGCCCTACTATCAGAGTAATGCATTTTACTCATAATCTAGGCCCCTTTAGAATATTTCTTCAATTGTTCCTCTGAGGGCTCAAATGTTTTAGCCACCTCTTTAGTAATTGGTGGGGCGTTAGTCTCTGCTTCTTGCATTTCCTCTTGTGAAGGTGGGGAAGGAGAATCTATCCCTGCTTGAGTCTTCTTATAAATCAATACCAGATTCTTAGGATCTTTAGCTTTCCAGGTCTTAATATGCTTGTCATATCGATCAAAAAACTCATCATCTATTATTCGATCAAATCTGGACTTTTTTGTACCAGTTTCTACTCTCATCCTCCACCAATCTACAATTTTACCTTCATCCCATTTCTTTTTCTTTTCAACATCTTTAATTTTGGACTCCTTCAAATGATGGCTTTCATTGTTAGTAGGATCAAAATCAACTATCTGCTCATAGAAGTCTAACCATGGGGGTAGTTGTTCCATTTTAGAGACATTCCAATCCAATGGAGCACTTTCTTTGTTATTCCTCCCCTTTTCAAAATGAGGCCTCGAAGTCTTCTCAAACTTGAGGGCTTTTTCTCCATTAAGTTTGATATTCCTCTTTGAGAATTTATCATCAGGGTCATACCTCCACCTCTATGGGATGTAAAATAGGCCCAACCTATCCAAATATTGGGTGATTTGTTCACCTTGACCCCTTCTGACAATTGTTATATCATCGAAATTATGGGAGTAAGTCAACAAACATTTCCTTCCTTTTCTAGAGCCATAATTCATGTTGAGGAAGTCTGCTTTCCTCAAGTACTCCAATGCCAACAACCTATTAGTCACAAAATGAGGTAGCAGAAAAGGTTTTCCAATGAAACCATAAAGCCTGATGATAGTGCCCTCTATGAGGATATACCAATCTCCTTCTTCGACACCTATTACTCTTAGTAATTCTCTAGCCAAATATGGCAATCTAGGGCATTTCCCATACATGATTTTCAATGTTGGCCCTAGGAATTCCAAATTGAACCTATAAAATGACTCTATGCTCCTCAAATGAGTAGTCCAATAATACATAAGGATAGGGTCTCCTTTGTCATTATTTTATTTCACTAGAATCTAGGGCATCATGTGCCTTACAATAGCATAGAACATCCAAACCAAATTTGAACAGTGCCAAAAAGAAGGAGCTTCTAAACCCTTCTTCATCCTAACTAACTGCTCATGCATTCACTTAGCGAGAAAGGTTGGCCAATCAAAATAAATCACCTTGAAACCCTCTTCCTCTACTTTAGGTTTATACATTCTCTCATTTGAAATACAATATACAGTAGCTATTTGCCAATCTCTCACAAATTGGTCAGAGTCTAAACCTTCTAAGCAGGCTAACATGGAAAAGAGCTCTAGGTTAGCGAATTGCTCAATAGGAATTAGGGTTTTGGGGAATCCTCCTAACTTTATAGCTTAAATTAAGTAAACCCACTTTTAAAAATTCTTCTTCATGAGCATGAGGAAGAATAACCAGCTTGCTCTACACATCAAATAGTTTAGGTCTTATAGGTGGTTCTACTCCTAAAGCAAAAAGGTCATGAAAATATTTGGTAGTGATACTAAATAAGGTTTTACCATCAACTATTTCCACTAATTTCACCCTAGGATCATAAAACTTGATTGATTAAAATTAATTCTAGACAGGGATGAACCGAATCACAGATATAAAAAGACAAGAAAATAACAATTACCTTGGGGACTGATCATTGTTACCTCTTTAATACTTTCATCTAAATATCTCCTTAGCTTAGTTCTCTCTTATTAACATATGTAGTCTACTTCTATCTTTATCAATGTAGCTTTCCAATCTCTATCATTTCTTTTTTTCTACTTTGGGAGCCATTTTCTAAAAAACTTAGTATTCTCCCTTTCTTCTTTGTGATCTTCATATCTCTACTCCTTGGCTCTTTCTACTAGGTAAGTGCCACTTCACAAAATGAATGGGCTTTACATTTCAAATTTTTAAATGCTCCCACATGTATACCTTCCACCATTAATGCAGCTATGAAAACTATCTATTGCATGCTTTTCAATTCAAAGATATGCATCTTGGTGGTCAAAATCATTATGTCCATCATTGATTGGTTGTGGCACGAAGCACTCACTAAACTCATAATGTTTTTCATCACTTTTCTTTTCTTAGAGTAGTAAAGGTCAGTCATGGTAGTCCAAGGCTCCTTTTATTCATTGAAGAGTGGCATAGAACATATTTCATTTCTTCTATCTTAACTTACTGAGATATATGAGCACATTTGTGCATTCCCTACCACCCTTAGCTTATTGAGAGAGTGGAAGCACATGTTATACCCCTACCACACTTAGCTTATTTTACAACTTTGCACTTTTAAAGTAAAATTTTCTCTTTTTTTTTACTTTACAAAAAAAAACTTTAGCAAAAGAAAAACAATATAATACAATATATGTACATATGTTACAATGAATGGTATCTCAATCAAAATAGAGTTTTAGATGAAAACCATTGATCGAGATCGACTGCATGTTTCCTTCTAGATCTTCAAGCTAGAAAACATTGCTCTCTTTAACCTCTACTACTTTGAAAGGACCATCCCAGAAAGAATCAAACTTTTGATGGTGCCCTAGCTTAGCTCTTTCCACATTCCACCTTAGGATAGAATCTCCAACTTTGAACTCTCTAAACCTAGATTTCTTGTCAAACCATCCCTTGATATCAAATGAGTGCTTCTAGAAGTCCTCATATGCTTGAGTCCTTTTCTCTTCTAGTTACAACAAATGTGTCAACCTAGTTTCAACTAGATTCTGCTCAAACTCTTCTTCTATATCTATCAACTTGAGAGCTAGAATTTCCAAGTGAATAGGTAATACTACTTCTTTGCCATACACCAGAGCATAAGGAGAGGTCTTAATGGATTTTTTATGGTGATCCTATCTACCCATAGAGCTTGTTCTAACAGTAGGTGCCAACTTCTCTTGTTACCTTCTAATGATCTCCTCAAGATTCTTAGTAGATTTTTGTTAGTTGATTCTACTAATCCATTCCCCTAGGGATAGTAGTTGGAGGTATTTTTTATAGTGATGCCATACTTGCTAGAAAACTCAATGTATTTAGCTCCTATAAAATTTGGGCCATTGTCACTTACTATAGCTTCTAGGACACCAAACCTCATGATTAAGCTTTCCATGAAGTCAATAACCACTTCTTGATCTGATTTCTTTATGGGAATGGCCTCTACCCATATAGTGAGGTAATCTATGGTAGTCAAAATGTATTTATGTCCTACTAAGGAATTTGGATTAATCACCCCAATGAAGTCTAGCCCCCATTGCTGAAAAGGCTCTTCAACCTGAATTGGCTTGAGGGGGAATGATGCATTCCTAGTTCTCCCCACATACCATTGGCATTCATCATAGGCTCTTGTAACTTTGAAGGTATCAACAAAAATAGTAGGCTAGTAATAACCTGCCCTAATGATCTTCAAAGTTGTGACCCTTCCTAAAAAGTGTCCTCTAGATAATCCTCCATGGAACTCTTCAATGACCTTTTGCTTCTGATCTTCTTTCAAATATTTTAAGAGGACTCCATCAAGATTTTTCTTGTATAGTCCCTCTGGTAGTAAGACATATTTCAAGGCATGAAGCCTATATCTTCTCCTTTGTGATGGATTGAGGTTATGGGGATAGACTCCTATCTAAAAGTATTGGGTCATCTATTCAACCCAGTCTGATTCTCCTGACTGCAGTTCTTCAGTCTGATCTTCTACTATTGACTGACAAGCTATCACTTCTACTATAACTACTACTTCTATCAAACCTTGGCATAATGCTCTACCTCTGACCAACTTAGTAGGATGAATTTCCATATCATATTCCTGGATCTTAGTAATCCAACCAACTCTTTTATCTCCTAGTTCACCTTGTAGAATGAAACTCCTGACATCTGGATGAACTACGTATACCAGTGTTTTACTCTGAACCAAGTATTGCCTGAATTTCTTCAATGACTTCATCACTATAAATACTTGTTTCTCAATAAAATTATACTTGACCTGATATTCATGGAGAGTCTGACTCCAAAATAATATGGGGTGTTCATCTCCCTCATCATTTTTCTGAGTGAGCACAGATGCATAGCTCTCTTCAACTCCATAAGCATACAAAATGAAATCTTTGCTGAAATTAAGGTTCACTAGAACTGGAGTAGTGGCAATGGATTATTTGATGATCTCAAAAGCTTGTTTTCTCACTTCAGTCCATTTGAAATCTACATTTTTCTTCAGTAATTCTGAGATAGGTTTCACCTTTTGAGAAAAATCAGAGATGAATTTTCTGATAAAATTGATCTGACCGAAGAAAGACTGCAAAGCTTTCTTGTTCATAGGCAATGGAAGAGCAAGAATTGATTTGAATCTATCTAGATCAATAGCCATCCCTTCTTTAGAGACCACATGGCCTAACAACTTTCCCTCATGGACTACAAAAAATGACTTCTTCAGATTAAGAGAGATGCCAAATTCCTTACACTTTTTAAACACTTGCTCTAAATGTGCCAGGTGATCTTGCTTCTCATGAGAAAATATAGTCATGTCATCCAAGTAGATTAGAATGACTTTGTTGATTAGTTCTCCAAAGGTATAATCCATTGCTCTTTGGAATGTGGCTCCTGCATTGGATAGACCGAAAGGTATTCTATGATAGGTAAAAGTACCCCATTTGGTGGTGAATGTTGTTTTGAACTGATCCTCATCTTTCACCCAAATATGGTTGTAACTAGAGAAGTCATCTAATAGTGAGAACCTCTCTACTCCTACAATAATCTACAAGATCTGATCAATATGAGGGAGTGGATAGTGGTCTTTTAATGATGCTTGATTGAGATTCCTAAAATCCACACACAAACGGATGTCACCATTATTTTTCCTTACTGGGACCAAGTTAGCTACCTAGGTCGAATGCTTGATTGGATATATGATTTTAGCCTTCAATAACTTTAATAGTTCTTCCCTCATTATGGCTTCAATTCTGGGGTTCACAGGCCTCTGTTTCTTCCTGAAGGGTTTTGCATTTGGTTCTAGCTCAATTGTATGTTGGATCACCTTCTTATCATATACTTTAAGATCTTCATATGACCAAGCCATAATGTCTTGGTATTTCAGGCATAGAACTTTGATATCCTCCTCTTCTTCTGGAGAACATCGGACTCCAACTTTGAGCTTCTTTTCCTTTTTGATCTCAATTTCCTTGTAGATATTTTCATTGATCTCCATAGATTTGATCTTCTTCCTATCTTCATTATCAAACAAGCTCTCCAAAGTGACCAACCCCCTAGGGATATGATTATTTTTTAGTTGGATGACATCTTGTTGGTCTATCTCATCTAGAATTTCCTCTTGAATGGTTGATAGATAGGCTTCCCTTACTAGGAAATCAATGATCTATTCATCACTTTCAAAAACTTGCCAGAAGATCTGCTTGTCTAGTACTGTAGGCCTAAAAATCATTTTGATCCCTTTATCTTTTGTGACTCCTATATCTACAGAAGGGTTGAAATTAGCTCCCCTCACTACCAAGGAATCAGCCAAGGTGTTCTATATTCTAGGAATAAAATTAATATTTAGGGCATCAAAGGATTCCATCAAATCCCATACCCTATTTTTGTATACTTTCAGGTAATGGTGTTTGCTACTGCACCTCTCTCTTACCTGATTAACAATTAGTTCAGAATCATCATATATATTCAGTATCTTGATGCCCATACTCTCAACTTGCATTAGTCCTAGGCACAAAGCCTCATACTCTATAGCATTGTTGGTACAGGACCAAGTCAGTCTGTATGCGAAACTCTTTGCACCTTCTGACTGAGACTGCAATAATACACCAACACCAACCCCATTTCTGCATCTTGCACCATCAAAGTGCATGGTCCAAGTCTCTATTTCCCTTAATGACTGATTGGATATGGTAGGGACTCTTTTCTCTATTTCTAAGGAAATGCTATATGTACCCATGCCTATTCCAAACTGATTGTAATCCTCTTTGAAAGGTAGTTCATCTTCAACTTCTAGTTCTTCAAAACTTTCCACCAGTTGGAACTCATCCAGAGGAGTGAGGTTACACATGTCTTCTTCAATTTTTTCAATATGATAAGACATGGGCTTCTCAGGAGTAATCCTTATTCTCTTTCCCTTAAAGGGAATCACCATGCTAGAGTAATCCATGTACATACATCCTCCCAATTTGGCAGTGAATTCTCTTGAAAGACATAGGCCAAAATAAGGTTCTAGGTCTACCACCACTATTTCTTGCACAATGGTTACTTTTGGAGCTCTATGCAACCTCATTAGAACATCCTTTATCACCCCTACTATATTTACTAGGGTTCCATCCAACTACAAAACTCTAGGATAGGACCTGGTATATTCCATTCCCATCTCTTCGTAGACTACCTTGGGCATAACTATAGTGGAAGCCCCTGAGTCAATCATGCAGTTGTAGATGATCCACCCCTCCATCCTCAAAGAAATATAAAAGGGAGGGGTTTGTTCTTCAAGGTAGTAGGGGACATCTTGTCTTTTCTAGAGGGCATGCTGAGGATTGTAGTAGCCTACTTTTCCTATGGATATTTTCTTAAAGAAGCCTTCAATAGGTCTATTTGGCCAGGAATAAATAGGGTATCATACAGGCTAGCCTTTGAGGGTATTCTTTTCATCTCCTCTACAATATTATACTCTGATTTCACTAAAGAGGAATTCTCAGACCTTCTCTCTAGCTCACCATACTTCCTTTTGTATTGTTGTGTGGCCTCAATCCTTTACCTCTTGGTTATGGAGGGGAATCTAAGATTTTCTTGAGCTTCACTCTTGGATCTCATCCCTTCTTTATCATTTTATTTATCATATCTTCTAGGGAAGCTGACCTCCTTTTCTTGGCCCTTTGGGACCATATCCCTCTTTTCTTTTTCTTGAGGAATAGGGAAAATATCATTACCTTGAGGGGGAGCATCCTTCTTCTTTTGGGAAGGAACTTGAAATTGACCCATTTTTTGTGGATCAACCTGCAAGGTCTTCTTTCCTGATCTTGTCATAACTGAAATCGGCCCTTCTTCATCTGGGTCCTATCCAATCATGATCTGGTCTAGTTGCCACAGCATATTGACCCTACCTTTCTGATTCCTCTCTACCATTTCCATAGCCTGCTGCACATGATGTTGGTACATGATACATGATTCTGAATCATGGGGATCATTGCATACAAGGCACCACACATTTACCAGGCTTGTTTCAGAGGAACATCCTGGATCTTCTTGCATTGTATTTACTCTGATTCCTGTGCTATTGTTGGTACCAGGTTTTTGGTCCCTATTGACATAGGGAAATCTTCTTTGTTGAGATCTCTCTATCTCTCTTTTTTCCATTGAGCTCATCTTGTTACTGAGCATTTTAAGGGTATTCTGTATATCAAGAAGCATAGTGGATTCCTAGGATGTTTGAATAGGAAGTGGTGGGAAAGGAACTATAGTAGATGACACTTTGGGATGAGGAATAGGGGTCATCTGAGGAAGCAGGGATGATAAAGAAGGAGGATCCATATAAGAAGATGTAGTTGCCTAGTTTTGAACATTGGGAATTTTTGAACAATAGGGCATGATAGTTTTAGGGGGTAATCTTCCCACATTAATAAGAGTATTTTTAGCTTGAACAACTGCATTATAGACTTGGGGGAAGGTACATATTCTTGACTATTGAGTTTGCAGACCCAATTCAGACCCAAGGGCTCTAATGTAGTACATGAAAGCAAGGGTTGTAGCTGGCCTGGCTTCAGGTGGAATTCTTTTCTAGGACCTACTAAATCTTAGGTTAAAATCTGAAATGGATTCCTACTGATGCTTTTGCATGGATATCAATTGATTGAGGAGGGAGAAGGGATGCCAGATAGAGTTTGAAACAAACTCTTATTTATGCTTTTGCATGGACATCAATTGAAAAATCCCTTTGTAGAGGAGGGATAATAGTGGTCAGATAGAGCTAACAACATAGGCATCCACAAGGAAAACCTTTCAATAAATCATTTCCATTGTCCCACACTCAAGATTAATAGCACCCAGAAAATAGAATAATCTTCATCAAAAAAACACAAAACAGAGACACACTCCAAGATGCTATTTCAACATCCACAATACTAATAATCCAATTTAGCAGAATAATATCAGTATCTATATTTAACATAAATGAACTTCTTGTGAGTATAGATTCAATTATAAAAAGGTTTCAATTGCTCTAAATATAGTAATTCAATATTAGTAGAGTAAACTAACCATAGCAGCATTAGAAAAAAAGTAATTCACAACTTGAATCTCTCAAAAGAAATATTGAAGACACCAATTTTTGAGTCAAAAATCCAAGTAATGCTCCTTTTATTGATTTGTAAAAGATGTTACACAATAGGGCAAGTAAACACTATAGAGCTGACCCTAAAAATTGAGGGTTCGACCTCTATTAATAGTTTTATAATGAAAGAAGATGATGGAACATTACAAGGACAAAACCATGCCAGATCGATAGAATATTTATGTGGCATCATTACATTCACCTTTGAAGCTCAAAAAATCTATGCGATATCACACACCGTAGAAGCTCAACCCTACAACTTGCTTGTTCTAAAATGGTGGTTAGGCTCCAATCTATTAGATTCTAGATCTAAGTTATCTATATTTCTTGAGGACTTCATCTGGCCATAGATTTGTAATTGCCTAAGTTCCTGTTTCTTGGCTCCATGGACACTTCATCTGCCTACTTGAATCAACTGGTTCTCATTTGCAAAGACTTCACTTTTTTATGCCTGATAAAGTGTTAGTATAAGCTTAACCATTTATTCATTCATGAATGACTACGATTAAACCTCAGCAATGCTTAGATATGAGTGACATACAACATGTCGCTAGGCCACTCTTTAGAAAGGCTTATCGCTTGAATTGACCATTTTGACCAGTGGTGTGGAGCATATAAAAAAAATACTACAATCTGAGTGAAATAGAGCATGTTGCCAAGTTGCTCTCTTTTATTCTTAAAATTGTTTAATTCACTTTTACATCCACAACATACAATACTTTGTTCATAGCCCACTCCTTGAAATCTACTCCTTTGAGTTTTTGACCAAGGCTGACTATGGAATAGAGCCTTGTTCTACACCACTTATGAAATAGTGTATTATAATGTTTCATGGGAATTTGTGTTGTGCCACTACCTTGTGCTTAATTTCAAGCATCTTGACCTCTTTGACCACTAGCATGGAACATGTGTTCTAATCCACTCTAAAATGAACATGAACCTCAACGGTGTAGAACACATCACAAAGTTAGTCATTTTATTGCATGGGCAAGCGCAATGTGCACTGAGCCACTGATTGGAGAATTATAACATCAACTTTGACTCAAGTTGACAGTGACGTAGAACATGCTACATTGTGCCATTGCAAAATACAATGTGTTGAGCAACTAAGAACATATCTTCTTGCCTTGGCAAATATTTTGTATTCCGCTCTACCAAAGTGATCGCAATGCAAGTTTGGTTGCTCTACCAATGGTGTGGAACATATTGCATTGTTCCATTGTAAAATACACTAAGTGTTGAGTCGATAGGAACATCTTCATGCCTTAGAAAATATTTTCAAAATTTTTCTAAGGATGTGGCCATTTTGGGCCTACAAGTCCCCTCTAAGGGGATGTTATCTATGATACATTTAATACAAATAAAATATTCAGGTGCATTGAATAGTCTTCTTGCAATCACAAATCATTTGGGGGTAAGTTTTCTATGATCGCTATAGTGAGTTTGATGTGGATCTTGTGCTTCTTTGTTGTAGGTTGGATCCTGTAATATGTACAAAAAGAAACTAGAAATGAATCAAAAGCATATGTGTGATAAATGAAATCGAATACAATGAAATAAGATAAACTAGACTGAAGCATATGAAATCTAAAATATATCTAAATGCAGGAATGATAAACATTGTTGATCTAATTTTTGCTAAAATAAAATAGTAAAAACCAGGTCTTTACTAGAGGCTATCTTAGGGTTAGATGACCTTGCCTGTAGGCCATCTCAAGTCGAGATAGTTGTTATCCTAAAACTATATTTATTTTTGGTTGAGTTGAGGCAGTGTTGGACATCATGGGATTTTATCGATAGATTGTTTCACTATAAGAGTGACTTTATGGATCAGATTGATCATCAAGTCAAAATTATTTGATTGCATGAAATATGGAAGTGCAGCTTCCAATCCTTTCAATAGTTTGGCAGCATGACTTTCAACAGTGGTCTTGGAGGATAAAAAAAAGTAGCTCTTCATTGCTTAGAGAATTAGTGATTGAATTTGGTAGCACTTTGTTGCACAAATTTAAAATCTTTAGGGATATTTAAAATTGAGGGGTGAATGCCAATTTATAGACTTCTCAAAAAGAAACTAAAAATGGTGAAAACACCCTGCATGAAAAAGCAAAGGTAGTTCACACTATGAAAAGCGAATGTCTATCTTTAAAATCTCATGCGATTGATCTTTCCATACATTTTTGTATTCAAGGCCATGTAGGGCATTTAATACCTTTCTCGAGATCATGCACGGGGTTAATTGGTAGTTTTAGTTGCTATTTTACGTGCCTTTTAACTTGCTTTTCATGGTTGTCTCAAGTCGAGATGGCCACAGTCTGTCAACCATCTCAAGGTGATGCGATGGTGATATAACCACGATTTATGAGGAACTATACCTGCTTAAGTGGTGAGAACCACTATTTTAGCCCTAAAGCTGCCCAAGGTGGGTTATGTGGGTTAAAAAGAGTCCATTTAGGTAGTCTCTTTAATATAACTTGTTTTAGGTATCTACAAGAACAATGGCATCAAAAGGGGGTATCTGCTTTTTTAAACCTATAAATGGAATTATTTTCACTTAGTGCAATAACTTGTAAAATAGTTATTTTTATACATTCTCATCTATCATTCTCATTTATTTTATTTTCTATAAATACTCAAAAGAAATTTTGAAAAGAAATAAGTAATAATAAACAACAATTTAAATAATTCCTATCTCATCTGAGAAAATTTCTAGTAAGAAACTCTTAGGTTCTCATTTCTTTTCATTCCTTTCTTTTCAATATTGGTAGATATCCTTGATATCGATGATTTGAGATTTATTTGGTGAGTATTCAATGTAGGAAAATTATTATTTAAGTTATAAAAATAATATACAACACAAGAGTTGGTGAATATAGTTCATTATTTGATATCATGTTTACAAAAAAATACAATGAAGCCATAGAACCTTAATGACTCGAGGGAAAGAAGGATTTAAAAAAGGAAGAAATGATAGAGGAAAATGCAGTCACTTGGATACTACCATTGAATTCCAATAGATATTTAGTTATGAAGAGCAATGAAAAAGGAATTTATAGCCCCAAGAGCAATAGTGTAGATAGAAAATTTTGGGCCAAAAGTTAAAATTCTAAGTCTCTAAAAGTGATATTCATTCAAAAGGGTAATTTACGTAGGACTAAAGAGCAAATCATGATTTTGATTGAAGAATGAATTGCTCTTCACATCATGAAATCAAATAAGATGGCACATAATCCAATAAATTGGCTTAAAGAGTAGCATTTTGTCTTTATATGATCCAATGAAGAGTTAGAAGGTTTCTAAAGATATTTAGGATAAATTTAGAGGTAAATAGATTTAGCAAAGCATCAATGTTGTGAAATATGCTACTAAATTGGAGGATTTTACTCACATTTTACTAGGGGTAGAACATTTTACTTCAAATTAATCTAAGGTGAATAATTTATTATAAAGAGGAGCTAGTGGCTTCATTGTAAACATCTTTTAGACATTTGTGATAATCAAAGCTACACTTTGTGATACCTAATTATACTTAGTAGATCATTCTACCAATAATATAAAGGTTATGCATATCATTTATGAAGTGATTATGTCATTTGAACTTTTTATTTAAGGATGAATAATGTGTGTGCCACTACCCTCTCACTTTTATTAGTTCTTTCTTCTATTATGGTATATTATTTATAGATTGGATCATGTTGATGTTATTTGATTAGCTCTAGATGCATGGATTAATCAACATTAATATTCTTATGGTCATGATCATATATGTTTATATTACACTTTTATTTGTTCTCTCATACCCTTTTCCTTTCATATTTACTTTCATTTATTAGATTAGTTTGATTGAGTTGTACTAATAAGGAGTTGGCCTAAATTCAAAGGTTGAAAAGGCACATTAATTATATCTAATTATTAAAACTTCTCATAATGTCACATCCCATCCCCATTAGGATATTTTCAAAAGGATATTAATTTATTTGAGGGATCAATTTAAACCTAACTAAAGGGGTCATTGGCCCTTAAGTTTTTTACAAAATTCCAAGGTTTTTTGTGAGATTTTATGAAAAGAATTCATTATCTTTTGAAGTAGGTGATTCAAATTAGATTTAATTAGTCTAATTTCATAAACAATTAGAAGATTTGGACTTCATAAAAGTTGTCCAATTTTAATTGGACCAAAATAACTTTAGGGGTATTAAATAATATAGGGATCATTTTATTATTTATGATTATCTATCCCCTATTCATGGCCTGTTTTTATTGGTGGAAAGTAGAGGAAGATTTCTCTTCCTAATTCCTAATAGTGCTGAATTTTTAAGGTTATGAGATAAAAGGGATACAAAACAAACAAGATCACTCACCTTATCTCTATTTGTACCCCCTTCTACTTTTTTGGGGATTTCCTTCCACATGGATTGATATGTCTTATTTGATTAAAGGCATATTTTAATATTAAAATAATAGTCACCTTTATGGTGGGAAATAAGGATAATCTTATTAAAAAGAGTCTTTGATTTTAGAAAATAAGCATAAGCTTTGGGGAGGATTAGCAAGAGCTTTGGAGGAAGCATGGGGGCTCTAGAGATAATCAAGGAGGACTAAGAGCAGGTCATTTGGAGAGCTAAGGAACATATGGATGAGGTTGGGTATTTCTTGCATAAAATATATATTTTTAATCAAGTATTTTTGTATGTAAAAGTAATGGATAAATGGAACTAGGTCATGTTGGAATTAAATTAGGAACCTCGGTAATTGCTTGTCTCGCATGTTTTTTTTGATATGTTGTAATTGTAATTCTTTTGCTGGAATACTTGATACACTTTAATTGTAATTCTTTCTCTGAAATACTATGTAAATGCTTTATATAAAATAGTGTTTGAATTATTTATACCTTTGAATAATCAATAATTCCATATTACCATTCAATTAGGTTTGATTTAATTATTGCCATGTTTTTTTTTAAATATGGTTCAGCCTAAAAGGCCATAGGATAAAGCAGACCCTAGTTCAGGTGAAACAACCAACTTGTAAGTCAAACCATTTTTGTTGGCCCAACTATGACTCTCCAAAGTGGATGCGAGAACCCTTACAACCACCATCTAGTGGTTGATTGGTAGAGGGATTATTACCCCCTATATTTTGCTATGGTCCAAAATCACTAGGAATATGGGATATTCACTGTGTGGAGATTGTAGGTTAAACATACCAACCAACATCTAAAGGACATTAATGGAGTAGTGCAATAGTTTATTTACTTACCTCTATGATCGATTATTGGTTGTAGCCTTTGATTTTATGCCTACTGATTCAATCCTTGACAATAGAGGAAGAATTTTAATGTCTATTGTGACTTTTAAACCCTTGAAGACACCATACATAGTAATAAATTAGCAAACCTTGAGTTGAAAGTGTCTCATAATATAGATCCATTAATAATTTAGAGGTAGGATATCATACAAATATAACTAATGGACTGAGTGTTAGTTCACTTGAGTTAGTTAAAGATGTTGTTCTATGTAGACTTCACTTGGAAAACCCCCTGTAATCACTGTCTAAAGTAGGTAACTCTACATTGTGTTGAAATTCTACCCAGTTATAAGTGATTCTAATTACATAGCCCTCCATGGTTGCTCGACCTTGCATAACCCTATCACAGGAATGAAATCGATATTGTGTCTGCCTCATCCAAAAACATTCATAAATATTTGGACATTAAATTAGTTAATATGTTTAAACTAAGGTTTTGTGATATATATTGTTGAAATCACCTTAGTTATCACTAAGATTTAGGTTAAAGTTAGCATCATTTTGTGTTTCTAATAGTGCACTATTTGCACTCGGGTATTCACATCCAAGGAGGTCATCTCGACCTTCCTAAACCATTATCCCACATCAACAATGTGGTAAATGTTCTACGCCTTAAATTGAAGTGTTTACCCTTACCAAATTGACCATTATTTGATGGTCGTGGAGTGCCTCTCTTGCATCATAACAAGTGGTATATTTTTATTGAGCCTAGAGAAATTGTGATTGTTGAGATACTAGCCATATGGATTTACGTTATAGGTTGTGTTTTGAGATTTTTCTATCTATCAAAATTAAATTACCCTCAGATATGCAAAAAAAAATTATGAGATGAGGTTGGGTAATATTGGCTATAAGTAGTCAATATAATATAAATATGATTTAGGCTTTAAGTATTCAATGTATTATAAATGTGATATGCATGTAAGTAACCTTAATAATTTGAATATGAATTACAAAATAGTCAATATATTGTAAATATGATATGAATGTAAGCAGTCATCATATTATGAGGGGGAAATTATTGAATGAGATGATATCTTTTGGTTATACCTGAAAGATTAGTTTGTAAAGAAAAATTGAATGATAGACACATTAGAGTGGTTGTTATATCCATTAATATATAGGATCAACTTTTATTAGGAAATTGATGGTAAACCTAGTTACAATGTTAGTAGAAAACTTATGATAAACCTAGTTACAAATGTGTAGT
This sequence comes from Wollemia nobilis, assembly GCA_028583015.1. Classification (NCBI taxonomy): domain Eukaryota; kingdom Viridiplantae; phylum Streptophyta; class Pinopsida; order Araucariales; family Araucariaceae; genus Wollemia; species Wollemia nobilis. Next base: position 4,244,394 of record JAQPPZ010001340.1, read on the forward strand.
AAAATAGTACAAATTTATAGAAAAATTCATTAAAAACTATTTTATCAATCTTGTTAAGGGATTGATTAAATTAGAAGTACATATAATGGCAAAATTAGAAATACACTTTTTTAGGAAAGAATGAGTGTGGAGCTCATTCTTTGAGGAAATTATGGGGTTTCCTCATCATGCATCGCTCATACAATTAATGATCCTCTAAAACCTTTTTTTAAAATATGATATAGGATTTAGAGATGGGTGAAATCAATATGATGTCGATGTTGTAAGAATAAAATCGATGATCTAGTCTTGATGGAATTATAATATTTCCTCTTCATATGCTTAGTATGGCTACTTAGTGAATTCAATTATGAAGGATTGAATGTGTAACAATCTTGGAGAATGAATGTGGATTCATTCTCGAGGGAATTATGGGGTTTCCTCTTGATAATTGATGAGATTTATTTGTAATATGAATCCAATGATCATTTCATAAACATGATGATATAAGAATTTGTGAGATTCTTATGTATTGTATTGATGGTTTAGAAAAAAAAAAATTATGGAATTTCCTTATTTACATCATGATTTGGAAAAAGAAATGATTTTATTCCTTTAATAGTATGATTGATTTAGATAAAATATTCGTGGGATGTCTTTCTATACTTATAATTATGACAACTTGAATTTATGAAATTAAAGAAGAAACATATTTTGGAGGCTAGGTTTATTCCTCGTGAGGGTTCCCAGGATATATGTTGTGTATCTTTATCTTGTGGTTTGCACTTGTTTTTTTACATGAATATTACAATTACCTTTCAGTATTATGTTAACTAGATAGATTATTGATTTTGATATTGTATTATTATGAGATAGTTTTAAATGTTATTTACTTTCCAATGAGATGATGTTTTACTACATAATAGATATGTATTCTCAAAGAGTTATGATGCAATAAATTATATGCTTTACTTTAATGATTATACATGGTCTTTCATTAAAATGAAAATGTGAATGGAATTATGTTGTGTTGATTATTTTACAAACACTTATGGATGCTTTAACCTAAAAATACTATAGTAATGAAATGTAAAATGGTAATTAGTTTAGTATATTCTGAGTTGGATCTCGAAGGGGTTGAAGCCCAAGGATTGTAATCTATGTTTTATTTGGAGCTCAAAAAAAGTTCTTGCACTAATGTACATGTGAAATTAAGGCCCACATGTTGATGTAAAATTACTTCATGATAATGTAACTAATGAAATAAAGTTTATAATAGAAGGGATACCTTGGATTAGAAATGTGTTCGATAGATAACAAGACCTAATAAATATTATAAATGAGAGGGGAAGATAATTGTGCTTAAGATGGTAATTCCAAAGCCTATGTAATTTTATCACGTGGAGTTATATTTATCTTAGTGACCTCATTGTAGAGATGAGGTTAGTAACTATGTAATATTTTATGATCCACCATGGAGATGGATATCTAATCTTCAAGGCATTCGCTTGTGTACTAGTATTTATGGATAGTATGAAGAAGGACGATTCCCCTATGTGTGGGATAAGGTCCTAATGTTATGGTAGAAACCATTTGAACATTCTCATACCGTGGTGGTATGAGGGATTTGTAGGATTTGGTCACTTCTACTCGAGAGTGACTCTGACCGAGTATTAATATCTCTTAATGATTGATTCCTTGGTAACATACAATCTATTTGGAACAACCTCACCTTAGATGATGATTATGTCCTTCACTTTTTGTAAAGATAAATAAATGAACAAAAAAAATCTAAGTGGATGATTAGTAACAATTGGGGTTTTTATAGTTGGTATCAGAGCCCAAGCTAGATAATATATTATGGTGTTAGTTTTAGTATAGCAAAAGATACGGACAAGAAGAACCATAGTTTGGTTCCAATATATTGATTGTTCAAATTGAGCTATGAATATTAAACCATTATTAATAATGTGGTAATCACTAGAATTTTAGATTGAATGGCTATAGGCTCACCTAGAAATAAAAAAATTTACATGAAGTGGTAAAAACATTGATGATATAATTAATCCCATTTCGAAATACAATTTTAGAATAAAATTGTTATAATATCCTACGATGTGGCAAGAGTGTTGATAAAATTATATTTGGAATTTTAAGGTACATAAAACTTATTCAACTTCTTTGTTGGCAAGTTGAATTAAAATTTGTGTTGAATAGTAGAACATAGGAGACTTTGTATGTGGAATTTATGACTAGTAGAAATGTCAATATACACTTTGTAGGGAAGAAGAAAACTCTTGGATATTGATTATGTGCAAGTCTTTCCTCTCACTATCGGAACCATTGGTGTATTTAAGTGGAAGAGCTAGAAGAACCCTCCGCATATGTGGGTCTTAAGAGGTGTACCTTAGAATCTTTTGAGGACCTAAATTGGCATTTGAATCTCTCATATAAGCTCCATATTTACCTTAAGTGTTGTAAAAATGACAATAGGAGTTGACAATAACCTCTAAGAGTAATATTTTAGAGAAATTCCATAGGGGCTAAGCTCAAAAATAGGTGGATTTAACCTAGAACTTGGAAAATATCATGTAAAAACCAACTAATTGGGACTAATAATGATCAGGTGACCAATATTGTTTATTTATTGAAGAGACTAAGCATTCTCCAAATACAAATGTGGCCATTGTCTAGAGCAAGGATTTGAACATCTCAATCATGGTGAAAGAGGGCAAGGTGAAAGGAAAACCACCATATTTGAATTTATGGTCACTATCCAAATATCATCATCTAAAACATCACCGAACAGTTCAAAAAATCTCAAATAAATAGTATGCCACCCGACCACTCGGGTGGTGGTAAGGTTTAATATTGCATTATACACTATTTAAATACAAAATAGTTCCATTACAGGGTGCATGTGGTATTAAAATTTGCATATAAGAAAATTGGTGTCAAAATTAACACCAATAATAAAATTAAGTTAGTCCATAACGATACAGGACTAGCTGTAAATAACTAAACTCAATTGTGTGTCATTTGAGTCATTAGTGAATGATTGTTGATGTACCACACTGTGATATGATACCTTATGGATAGACACACATGACTATGACTATTTTCAACAAAGTAATAATGACCAAACTTGAAAATGGTACCTAAGGATAAGATACCTGAATAAGTATGTACAAAACTGACTGATGGAGTCATCAAAGGGTTGATGATGGGACTTTATGTAAATTTAAAGGTCATAATGAAGAGACACGCATATCACAATAATAAATTTTCAAGCACGTTGGAAGATGTTATAACCTTAAGAATTAAAAAGGAATCAGGCAGTCTAAGATGATTGAGACATGATTTGCAAGGATAAATGAATTCAAGGTAATCAAGATGCGATGGATTGAACAGAATCTATGTAATAACTCTAACATCGTAGTGTTGAGAAGATGATATAGAGTTGTAACTTGGATATTTTATTTCAACCTTGGTGAAAGAATTAATTTATCAATTATTCATGGCAGTGAATACAATTTTACTTGTATTAGGTTTTTCCCTATTGATATTGATGATATTTGGAGTAAACTCCATAGTATGCTTCTTGATCCTTCTACATTTGATGGCCAATATATTGGTACATACAATCTGAGGAAATGGCTTCTGGCAATGCTAGAACCAATCAAGGTGGCGATGTAGAACCAAAATAAGTAAGACCATTAAAGATCATCAGATCATGGCACACTAAGAACAATATTTCAAAATTCTAGGGATAAATTAGATGCTGATGACTGGTGATGGTTAAGAAATATTGGTTTAGAATGAGCAAAAAATCTAGAGCCAGTGCATGCAGATAGATGTTATTTTTTAGCCCATATTGAAAGGTGGGATTCCAATAGAGGTATATTCCAGTTACCGACTAGAGAGATGGCCATCACCTTAGAAGACATGTACCAAATATATCGAGTACAATTAGAGGGATGCACAGTGATCATTGCAAATGAAGTAGAGATAGGGCATATTTTGAAAAGGGTTTTCAGATAGGAATGGAGAAGTGTGAACACTGATAAGGTGTTAGCTTTTGATGTAACGAGCATTGGGAGATAGCAATCACAAGATGCAGAATAATATGAAAGAAAGTAAATCTTCTATATGACTAAAATATGCAATAAATAGAAATGATATAAAAGAATACAATGTAGCTATGGAGGAAATGAACACTCCATTATAAAGCTACTGAACTACATTGCACCCATCACCAATGGATGGTGATACACATAGAATTATGCTAAGCACTAAGCTACACTATCAGACTATGTCCTCTAACTATCTATATCTACCTAACAATGAGGCCATCCTTATATAGGTAAAATAGGATACTTGGCCAACACTCTATCTAGTTGTGCAAGGGAAAACTTGCACATTGACACTTGTGCATTTATTACATTGCATGAAGTAACTAGATAACTTGCCCCTAAAGTAATCTAAGTATGTATCTTGGAAGATACATTTACATAACCCAAATGATGTAATAGACTCTATTTCTAACACCCCCCTGTATTACATTATTTGGGTATTGAAGACTTTAGTCTTCAATATGGATCTTCTTCTTCTTCTTCCTAAACTTTGTATTCTTCCTTTGCATTCTTTGTGTTCAGGTTCAACAGGTAATTTGTGTCTTCATATGATGCAAAGTAAGCTGGATCTGAGGCTTCTTCTTTCAATTGAATTTGCATTGTATTCCTTCTTTATCTGCTTTGTCTTCTTCTTCATCTCTGGATTTGCCTTTGATTCTAGTTTTTGTGTTCTCATAGGAGGTTGAGCTACTACTTGGTTCTTGTGAGGAAGATTCTCCTTTCCTATATTTAATCTGTACAAAAGTTTTTGAACAACCACTTAAGGCATCATGATAATATTTTTAGTTAGTAGAATAGGAAGTATTGATGTTGTATGAGGATTTAAAAAACTTTTCTAGATATGATTCATCAAGTTCTGACTTCTTTTTGAGTAATTCTATCAATCCTTTTTGTTCTTCATTTTTTGCCTTGTAGTGTTTATATGTGAGTAGTGCCATGTATAATATGCTTGCAAAGTCTAAGAAAAGTAAAATATCACTTTTTCCATTGTCAATTGCTTCATTGAGATGGGTTTGAAGATAACATTCCATAGTATCAAAATTATCTTCTAAGGCTTCACTATGGATTACTTTTGAAGCTAGATCTAACCTTCCTTCCGATTTCTTAAGTAGATTCATGATCCCAAGTTTTATGGCATTGGATTTTTCCTTTCTGAAGCACTTATTGGTATTTTGAGAAGTAGACATCCTTATAGCTCCCTAGTCTTAGGATATGTGCTCCTTAATTGAAGTATATAAGCTTGATTTGATGAAACCTTTATTAATCCTTAGATTGTAGGCTTCCTTATGTCTCCCTAGGTATGAATACCTAATTTTAGGTTTTTGAAGAAATCTTATATCTTCCCAACTTGATAATATTTGATGGATAATATTATTATCAAGTTTTGTAGAATACCTTATGACTCCCTAATGTTTTGGAGTATGATATAGTGCTTTTGTAAAATATAGTTCAATTTTGGTTGATTTTGTATAAATTTTGTAAAGATCAAAAATCAACTTCTTAACACCTTATTACTCCTATTGAACTAAGCACTTTTCAATTTTGAAGAGGTTTTAATGTTGGATTTCTTTTGTCCCTTTTGAGAAATTTTTGAGACAAGAATATAAATTTCCAACTTTGAATAAAATATTTTAATAACCCCTTTTTGTAACCCTTAGGATTTTATTCAAGTGTTTCTAATTTCCAAAAACCTAGTTTGATGTTGTAACCCTTATCACTCCCAAATTTGGAAAACTAGAACACATTAATATTTGCAAACATTAAATGGATTAATTCCAAGTAGTATCCCTTATTTCTCCTAAGTTGTATTTTGCAAATATTATATTAATTTCCCTAATTTTTGCTTTCAAACAAAGATTGATTTCATTTAATATCTCAACCTTATCTTATAACCTTATAACTCCCTTTTTAAAAATGAAAGCAAATTAGATGAGGAAATTTGATTAAGGCTTTGTACCTTTATGAAGTCGGATGAATATGGCAGTAATATCTCCTTCTTGAGCATGAATTCCCCAAGGTAAGCTTTGGCTTTAATGCTCTCCTTTAATGTTGGTTGATCGAGAGTGTTTTCTACTACTCTCAACTTGCTTCAGATCATTGTCGAATCGTTGTTGAACTACCACCACCATCTATCGTCGATCTTCCAAAATACCATCAAACCACTGTTGAGTAGCTTCTAAACTGCTACATGTATCGCTTTCAAACTGTTGCTTTTTCTTTCCAAGGTCCAAGGCACCTTTAATAGGTGATCGATTGAGTGACAAGTATCATGGCAAAATTTTTAAACGCCCATGGAAGCTTTGACTATTTGGTGGAGGTGCCAAACTCACTCCATTGCTTGTGACAAATGTCACCTTTTGGTTGAGATATTTTTATTCCCCTTTGAGCGCTATCCAAGAAATGCTCCTTCTTCAACATCTACGAGACTTCCTTGTTGTAACGTACATATATCAAGCTATTAGTTGTACGTAACTCCTCTTCTGCATGGAGTATGGGCACCAAGAGAGAAATGTAACATCTTCTTTGTGAGCGTTATATAGAGGTTCTCTCATAGAATGACAAGTGGCAACTGCATGCCCTTCTCTTTATCAACGCTTTCTTGAAGGCTCTCCAACGCGTTTTCCACCTTGTTCTTTGTTGTTTTACGTAGATGCTGAAATATCTCCAACCAAGCAATGCTAATGGTTGAGCTGTGGTGGAGATATGGAGGAGCTTTGGTGGCCCTTGAATGGAGTTCGAATGGTAGCACTTGGATGAAGACTCCTTGATGCTCCACTTATGGTAGAAATTCTCCTTTAGCTTTATTTGATAGGAATGCTCCTTTGCTTTGATGTATGCTTGCTTTGATAGAGATGCTCCTTTGCTTTGATGTATGCTTGCTCTTTTGCTTTATACACTGCTTGATCTTCCCCTGTGCCTTGTCTTCTGTAGGTTCGGCTATCCAAGATCCGTAGAGGATGAGCCAAAAGAGAGGCTCTTTGATATGCTTGGAAGAGTGATAGTATTTGGTTGCCTTTGGTTGATTCAACCTGCTTGTAGTGTGCCTTTGAGGCACTTTCCAATCTACCCTTTTTCCTACGTAGAATGAGTTAGAGTAGTGCAACTCAATGTATCAATATCTATAAATAAGATGCCTTTTGCACCTTTTCTTGCACTCCCTTTTTGCAGGTCTAGTATTCTTATTTGTATGGCAGAATTCTAAATGCAGTGTAGGGTTTTGAGGTTGTATTTTTGCTTAGACACCTTCCCTTTTTTCTTGGATATTATGATGACAAATCCAAGCTTAGATAGAAGTAGATATATGATGCAATTTTCTGCACTTTTATCCTTGCAATTAACCCTGTAATGCTTTGGATTTGAGACTCACCAAGTCTCAATTTTTGAAGCTTCTACTTCTATTTTTGGTTAGTTGTATTCTTCTCCAAGTTTTGGAGGATTCTAACCTATTTTGGTGGCTTCTCTTGGCCACAATGTGTTGCAGATTTATGTGCTTTAATAGTGTCTTTAGACACTTGATACAAATCAGATTTTGTGCCCTTCAAAAAACACAAAACTAATTTCTTTTTTAGAGTAGTATAATAGTGCAAGTATTTCACTTTTAATGCACTAATATTACACCTTATCACTCCAATAAACTCTCAAATTAATGCACTAACAATTTACTGCAACTAATCAAGAATAACCTAAAATGAATCTTTAAGAGTTATTCTACAATTTCACTACAACTAATATTGTAGGACTTAGTCTTCTTTTTCTTTCTCCAAAATAGATAATAGGTAGTTGATAGAAGCAATTTTTGAAATCTAATCAACTCCTAATTAATGTGCAAATGAACCTTAAAAAGAACTTTTTCTTTTTGCACTTTCAAAGACTGTAATCCAATTTTCTATTTGCAACTTTAATCCAAACTCAAGTGCTTCTAACAAATCTGATAGGTAAATGAATTAATGAACCTACTTGCACCAAAAAGTTGCATACCTTTTTTGTAGTAGCTCTTTTATCACTTTTGTAGAGGATGTAGATCTTGGTGTCTAGGATCACCAAGTTGCTGCTACGAGTATGTCCTTGCAACTCTTTGTAGACTATCCTGAACAACTCCTTATTCACCAAATGATGGTCTCGAACTTTCTTTCACGAGCCTAGGATTTGGTGGCTTGTTCTCCTCTTATATTCTCCTTCTTCTGCTATATATTTGGAGAAGTCTTTATCTCTAAAGTGATGCCTTCTTGCTGTGAGAGGTAATCTTCAAATATTCAAGATTTGGTGAGCTTCTTCTATCTTCAAGTCTTCTTGTCGAATTCTGACTTCAAGCAGGATCTTCTTATGATATTTGGCACTCCTTGCCAAATTCTTCTTCTCTAATTTGGCACTCCTTGCCAAATTCTTCTTCTCTTGGGCTTGTTTTTGGATGGTGATAATTGTCCCAAGTCCTTCACTATCAAGGGCTTCTCCTTGGTAGTGGATTTCTCCAATGAGTTCTCCTTTGAGAATATCTTCAGTAAGGCTCTCCTAGCCTTTTTTTGGATGCTCGATAAGACCTTCCCAAGGTCTCTGATCTTACAACTTCTGATGGTCTTCCTTGAGACCTTTTCTTCAACCTTCTACTCCTGGAAGTGTTGGTGGTGAGATCTACTTTTGGATCTCTGATTCTACTACTTTTGGATTTGAGCAGGACTCACCTAGTCCTTATTATCCTTCTCCTTCCTTGACTGGAAGTTCTTCAATGAGATCTTCTCCTGATCTCTTCAATTTTGCTTCAGGTGCTGAATTGATTCTGAAGAAGATACCCTTCCTAAATTTCTTGTAGGAAGTTTTCCAACTCACTGAATCTTATTTACCTACAACAAAGTATTAGTACTAAAATATTTAGTCTACTTCTAAATCAGATATTCTCTTTGAATTCTTCTTTAGGATCAAGGCTTCTATGGCCTTTTTCAGTATCAAGGCTTCTATGGCCTTTTTCAGTACCAAGGCTTCTATGGCCTTTTTTAGTATCAAGGATTCTATGGCCTTTTTTAGTATCAAGGCTTCTATGGTCTTTTTAGTATCAAGACTTTTGTGGCTTCTCCTTCAAGGCTCCTATGGCCTTTTCTCCAAGGCTTCTATGGCCTTTTTATGTCAAGGCTTATATGGCCTATTCTTCAACTTGTGAAGTTCTTCAATTCAATAATGGAGATCTTCAGTCTCCTAACTTTACCACAACTCTTCACTAGAAGTCTTCTTTCGTAGTATTCTTCTCTTGCACAAGGAACCAATCTCTACACTATGAGGGCACATCGACCTTCGGGAAATAAAGTTGGAGTCTCCTAGATTTCTATCGTAGGAGGAGTCCCAATCCTCTAAGAATTAATTTTCTGCAACAAAAGAAACTTTAGGCACTAGTTAGCAAATTCCAGATATCCTGGATGATCCTCACTGGATGATTTGTCAATCTAGTGGATTGAATGTTGAGTCTTGGTCTTCACGATTTTTTCTTATAACTCTGTGGAAAGACTCTAGTCAAATGCAATCTCAGTATTTCTAGAACTAAGATTTATTTTAGTCCTCACTTGGGCTCTCCCTAATTCTACCACCTAGACTCTTTTGAGATCTTTTGATAGTGGTTGGTCCAATGGTGCATCAGTTTGTCAAAACACTCAGGCTCAATGATAATGGTGGTTTCCCTATTGACCTACATAGACTAGATCTACCATGGCTCTGATACCACTATTATATTTTGATGTAATGAGCACTAGGAGATAGCAATCACAAGATGCAGAATAATATGAAAGAAAGTAAATCTGCTAGATGATTGAAATATGCAATAAATAGAAATGATATAAAAGAATACAATGTAGCTATGGAGGAAATGAACACTCCATTATAAATCTACTGAACTACATTGCACCCATCACCAATGGATGGTGATACACACAGAACTATGCTAAGCACTAAGCTACACTATCAGACTATGTCCCCTCGACTCTATATCTATCTAACTATGAGGCCATCCTTATATAGGCAAAATAGGATACTTGGCCAACACTCTATCTAGTTATGCAAGGGACAACTTGCACATGTACAACTTGCACATTGACACTTGTGCATTTATTACATTGCATGAAGTAACTAGATAACTTGCCCCTAAAGTAATCTAAGTATGTATCTTGGAAGATACATTTACATAACCCAAATGATGGAATAGACTCTATTTCTAATATAAGGGAAGCATATGTTTGAGCTACACTATGTGTTGGGTAGACTGACACATAGATAGACCATAATGATGGCACTCATATCAAGTATCATTTTGCTTGAATTGATAAGTGCACGATTTCCTTGGAATATGTTGGGGATAGTATAGGACCTAGAGGTCAATAGTATTTGCATGGGCTCTAGCCTTGTTAGCTCAAACTTATAGGGAGTTATTCAAGCTAAGAACAATGAAGAGAGTAGGAATGAGTTGTAGTCTCTTACTGTAGATATGGGCCTAGGAACACGTAGTAGTAGCAAGACCTTGAGGTTTATACCCTATGATGCACATAAATTTATGGGGCTAGAGATGCCTTATATATTAATATGGTAGCGATAAAATAGTGGAATAATAACAGACCATATAAATACAATAGAGAGTGGTTTCTCTCTATTTAGGAAGATTTGTAATCCGAAGATGTGATCTAGAGACCATGGAGAGAGGGCCCAGTATGGACAGAGGATGGAGTGTGACTCGCTCATGTGTAGTGAGCAAGGTGGTTGATTGGATGTGTGAGCATGCAATACAAGTATTTTTAATATACTCAAGTATTGCAATAGTTTGATATTACACAATGGATACTAGATCCACCCATGATCTATACGATAAAGGGATGAAAATGAGTGATACCTACTTAGATGGAACCATTAACATTAGATCCCAATTAGCTTCTATGGACACTAGATGAGGATGATGCTATTACAACCCTAGATCATGATAGTTGGTGGGCCACACAACGATGGCAATAAGAAGAAGATATGGGAGAATATGTAAAATATAGTAGAGAAATAGTAGAGTTTTTTGGCATAGAAAAGGATTTTTCACCTGAGAAGGTAGTAAAGGAATAATGTCCCAAAAGACATGTACATCATCAGGTAGAAACCAAATTAGGTCCATAAAATATCATAAAATATGACCCAATGAAGGAAGTACGACACGAAGTGGAAGCTTTTAAGGAACAAATCCAACTGTTAAAGACCCAATAGTTGGATCAAGAAGGTAAATGGGTACAATAAAAGTTGAGTTTGGATATCAAGAGAGATTCTACCATTGCAAAGTGAGATATGCTCCAACTGGAGTTAGCACAAATGCATAACTGGAGGGACACGGTATTAGAATCCCTACATGCATAGAATGCACAACTACAACAAGCAAGGGAAGACTATAGAGTTGCATTATTGGCATCCTATTTTGATACATTGGTGAGCCATGGTTTGCGCATCCCATCATAACCAGTTGTTAGTGCACAACATGAAAATGGGAGAACAACTTCAAAAACTTGAGCGACAACACGGGATAGAGCTCAAACAACTTCTCAAGAAGTTTCCCCATCAATATCTCAAATAGGAGGTGTATACATAGCATAGAGTGGTGAAAGGACCAAGGGGTAACAACCTTGAGATTCTTTTATTGGGAATTAAGCCACCAATTTGTAGGCTATAAGGATGTGTAGTATGTAGGCCAACAACTTGGCAAAGATATAACCAATAAACATTTATATTATAAACTTTTGTTTGAATGTTATTTTGATGATCATTAAATAGAAATAAGTGATGAATTATGTTACGCATATGATGAAACCGATAAAAAAAATTAATTAATTAGAGAAAATAATTTTAAATCTTCTACATTTAGAAGAATGGGCATGTATTCCATTCTTGGAGGAGGTATGGGACTCATCCATGGTTTTATGTTGATGTGAACCAGGGGACATCAAGGATGATGCACTGGTAGTGGCAAATTGATTTGACAAAGAGAATGGTAGGATATATGAATATCCTATACTGAGATTATGTTTTTATCCTTAATTTCACCTATTTCTATCAGGTTAACTCATGGTAAGGGTTAACAAGTCATAGGTCGATACTCATTTGTGAGAGTTTTGATGAATCTAATTAGACTTATTGTGTCTAACCTATTACAAAAACATAATTTCATGTCATCTCTATGAAAATATTTTGTAAATTCTATTATTGCAGTACTCTAATTCAATTGATTATGCAGTGATAGATGTTTTGAAGCTATGATTTTATGATGAGATTTATGTATTGATGATGTTTCAATAATTATTGATTATGCACTATGGATGTTTTTTTGCTTCAAGGACATGATACTGATGATATTTTGTAATTTTGTAGGACTAGGTACTCTCATGGATGGATAATATTACTCACCAGAAGGAATGATATATTGGAACTAAGGATAATTATGATGGCTCAAACTGTTTTATATACTAGTTTTATTTAGTTTATACATTAACTAAGCTAGAAACTGTGCAAAACATAACGGACTGTGTTTAGTCCAAGGGGGGAATATGTCATAACTCATCCCCATTAGGATATTTTTAAAAGCATATTAATTGATCTAAGGGATCAATTAATTCCTTACTAAAGGGGTCATTGACCCTAAATATTTCTACAAAATTCCAAGTAAAGAGATTTTGTGAGGTTTTATGAAAATAATTCATTAAATTTTGAAGGTGATTCAAATTAGATTTAATTAGTCTAATTTCATAAACAATTAGAAGATTTGGACTTCATAAAAGTTATCCAATTTTAATTGGACCAAAAGAAATTTAGGAATATTAAATAATATAGGGATCATTTTATTATTTAGGATTATCTATCCCCTATTCATGGCCTATTTTTATTGGTGGAAAGTAGAGGAAGATTTCTCTTCTTAATTCTTAATAGTGCTGAATTTGTAAGGTTATGAGACAAAGGGGACACAAAACAAACAAGATCACTCACCTTATCTCTATTTGGACCCTCTTCTACTTTTTGGGGGATTTCCTTCCACATGGATTGAGATGTCTTATTTGATTAAAGGTATCTTTTAATATTAAAATAATAGTCACCTTTATGGTGGGAGATAGGGGATAATCTTAATAAAATAAACCTTTGATTTTATAAAAGGAGCATAAGCTTTGGGTGGGATTAGCAAGAGCTTTGGAAGAAGCATGGAGGATCTGGAGGTAATCAAGGAGGACTAAGTTCACTTGGAGGGTCTAAGGAAGAAATAAATTAGGTTGGGTCTTTCTTGCATAAAATATTTATTTTTAATGAAGTATTGTTGTATGTAAAACTAATGGATATAGTTGGAACTAGGTCATTTTGGAATTAACTTAGGAACCTCGGTAATTGCTTGTCTTGCATGTCTTTTTTGATACGTTATAATTGCAATTCTTTCGCTAGAATACTTAATACGTTGTAATTGTAAATTTTTCTCTAAAATACTATGTAAATGCTTTATAGAAGACAGTGTTTGAATTATTTATACATTTGAATAATTAATTATTCCATAGTATCATTAAATTATATTTGAGTTAATTATTGCCATGTTTATTTAAAATATGGTTCAGCTTCAAAGGTCATAGGATAAAGCAGGCTCTAGTTTAGGTGAAATAACCAACTTGTAAGTCAAACCATTTTTTTTGGCCCGACTATGACTCTGTGGAGTGAACATGAGAACCCTTACGACCACCAGCTAGTGGTTGATTGGTAGAGGGAGTATTACTCCTTCTATTTCACTATGGTGACAACTTACTGAGAATGTGGTATATTTATTGTGTGGATATTGTAGATTAAATATATCAAATCAACATTTGAAGGACATTAATGGAGTAGTACAATAGTTGATTTACTCACCTCTATGACCAATGATTGATTGTAGCCTTTGATGTTATACCTACTGATTTAGTCCTTGAAAATGAAGGAAGAAGTTTAATGTCTACTGCAATTTTAAACCCTTGAAGACACCATACACGGTAATGAATTAGCAAAGCTCAAGTTGAAAGTGTCTCATAATATGGATTCCATTAACAATTTAGAGGCGGTTTTATGATATCATATAAATATAACCAATGGATTGAGTGTTAGTTAACCTGAGTTAGTTAAATATGCTTCTCTATGTAGACTTCATTTGGAATACTCCCTGTAATAACTGTTTGAAGTAGGTAACTATACACTGTATTTAAATTCTACCCAATTATAAGTGTTGCTAATTGTATAGCCCTCCATCGCTGCTCAACCTTGCAAAACCCTATCACAGAATGAAACCGATATTGTATTTGCCTCATCCAAAATCCTCCATGAATATTTGGACATTAAATTAGTTAATATGTTTAAACTAAGGTTTTGTGATATATATTTTTGGAATCACCTTAGTTATCACTAAGGTTTAGGTTAAAGTTAGCATCATTTTGTGTGTCTAACAGTGCACTATCTACGCTCGGGTAGTCACACCCAAGGAGGTTATCTTGACCTTCCTAAACCACTATCCCACATCAACAATGTGGTAGATGTCCTACACCCTAATTTGGAGCATTTACCCTTGCCAAATTGACCATTATTCAATGGTCATGGAGTGCTTCTCTTACATCATAACAAGTGGCATGTTGTTATTGAGCCTAGAGCAATTGTTATCATTGAGATACTAGCCATATGGGCTTATGTGATAGGTTGTGTTTTGAATATTTTCTATCTATCAAAATTAAATTCCCCTCAAATATGCAAAAACTATTATGAGATGAGGTTGGGTAATATTGGCTATAAGTAGTCAATATAATATAAATATGATATAGGCTTTAAGTAGTCAATATATTATAAATATGATATGCATGTGATGGAAATTTTGAGTAGTTTTGTTGTCATTGATGTCAAAGGAATATTGGTTTAATGTCCTTCTCATTAAGGACATCATGTGGTTTTTCCAAAAGCAAGAAGGTCTTGTAAAGGAATAGGATATAATATTTATTTTTAATATTATATGCTTAAAAAGGGCCCAAAGGATGAAAACCCGAGAAAGGAGAAGCAAGTTTAAATTAAATAATAATATTTTATTATTATATTATTTTGATCCAAGTAACAAGGAGAAGAAAAATGAAGTCCAAATTGAAAATACCCATGAGCAATTTGCAAAGGTTTAATTTAAATTTAAATTAATAAAGGAGGCAAAGGTTTTTAAATTTAATATTTAAAAATAAAATTTGAATTTTAAATTTTGAAAAAGGGCTGACATGAGAAATCAAAAGGTGAATGTGTATTTATATAGGAAATAATTTCCATTTCCTAAAGTTTTAATCACACCTTCGAATGCGAATAGAGAACATCGAGCATTGTGTCTAAGAGGAAGGCAAAGTGAAATTTAAAAGAGTTTGGAGGGAAATGAAACAACAAAGGCTATGTAGTGGTTTGGCATCCCACCGATGGTGGTAGCACATATGGTAGTTGGGAGAGAGTTAATTTTTGCATGGAGAAGATCATGGTTCGATCCACGTGATCAACATTTTGAAGTAAGATCATGTCATTCGATTTGTTTGGCATTTTTGTGAAGTGGTAGGTTTTGTGGAACAGCGTGAGTGTTGTGTTTTATGTGGGCAAGTAGCCCACTTTGTGGTCTAGCTTGGAGCTAGGGCATTGAGAGTGCAAAGGTCACGCGGTTGAATCCACCAAAGTTTTCTTTTGTGGGCATAACAAACAAAATGTATGCCATTCAATTTTATTTGATGTTGAAATTTGAGTGTTTTGAGATTATCATGAATGTTAAGTGCTTAGGGGAGTTATAAAGTAAAGAAATTTTTTTTGTGAGGATAGATTTGAGCAAATATCACATAAGGTAAATTGCAAATCTTGGTGAGGACTTGTTGAGCATATTGGAAAAATTCTAGTGAGGACTTGTTGAGCATATTGGAAAAATTCTAGTGAGGACTTGTTGAGTAGAGTTGAGGCAAGTCTTGATGAAGACTTATTGAGCAGATTGGACAAGTTCTAGTGAGGACTTGTTAAGTAGAGTTGAGACAAGTCTTGGTGAAGACTTGTTGAGCAGATTGGATAAGTTCTAGAGAGGACTTGTTGGACATATTTGAGGTAAGTCTCGGTGAATACTTGAGAGCAATGAAAGCAAGTTCTAGATAGGACTTGTGGATAGATTTGAGGTAAGTCTTTGAGAAGAATTATGAGCATATTTGATTGATTGATTTTTTAAAACCTTGAGTTAAGGTTTGGAACATATCTAGCAGAGTTGATTTGTGATTGAGTCAATCTTTGTGTTGATGCTTGAGGATAGAATTTGGTACAAATTTGAGTAAAATTTTATGCCATATTAGATATAGAGATTGAGAAAATTTGTGCTAGACAAAAGGACTATGTTTAGTGTAGATCAGAGATAGATATTGAGTAGATTTATGCTAGACCGAAGGATTGTGTTTAGTGCAGATTAGATATAGATATTGAGAAAATTTATGCTAGACGTAAGGATTGTGTTTAGTGCATATCAGAGATAAATATTGAGCAAATTTATTCTAGACTGAAGGACTGTATTTAGTGCATATCATAGATAGAGATTGAGAAATTTTTTTCTATATTGAAGGACTATGTTTAGTGTAGATCAGAGATAGAGATTGAGCAAATTTGTGCTAGACCAAAGGACTATGTTTAGTGCAGATTTGAGATAAAGTTGAGAGTAAGCTTTGGAGGTGATAGAGTATAGAGGACAATAGTCTCTAGTGGATAGAGGTCCATTAGCTAAGGCAATGAAGACAAGTCTTCTAAGTGAGGGTAGGAATCTTCAATGGATAGATATCCATAAGCCAGTGTAGTGGAGGGAGTAGTTCTTCTAGAAGATCACTAGCCAGAACAAAGGATAAGGAGTTCTCCTATGGATAAATATCTATGAAATTGATTAGGGAGTTAGTGTCTCCTTTGGACAAAGGCCCATAAACATTTAATAGGTAAATTATTCCCAAGATATTTGTTGAGAAAATTATAGTGAAATATTTTCTCCGTGGAGTAGCCTACATTGGGTGAACCACGTAAAACTAGTGTCTCTATTATGTGTGGTAATTTTTGCATTTCTTTGATACTACTATTGATATTTCCATTGATATATTGCATAATATTATTTGGGAAAGAAAATTAAAAAGTTATATTACACTGTTCACCCTCCCTATCAATATAAGTTTGTGTTCTTCAATTGGTATCAGAGCAGGTTCCTTCATAAGATTTTAATAGCTTGAAGGAAAATCTTACAAGAACATAGATGGATTCTCATAATGGATCTTCATGAAATTCAGCATCGTTGTTCTATGGGAATAATTATATACTTTGGAGCACAAGGATGAAGTTTCATCTAATGGCACTTAGAAATGAAATATGGGAAGAAGTTGAAAATGGATACACACCACTAGCAACTCCACCTATAGATAAATATGGTAAGATTCTGCATCATTACAATTCAAAAGCAATGAATGCAATTCAAAAGGGCTTGTGTGAAACAAAGTTTATAAATATTATGCATTGCAAATCAGCAAAGGAAATGTGGGATAAGTTGCAAGGCATATATGAAGGAGATAAAAAGGTCAAAAGGGTAAAGTTGCAAAATTTCAAGAGAGAGTTTGAAGATCTAAAAATGAAGGATGAAGAAAAAATTTCAGAATATCTACTTCATGTGGATGAGGTTGTTAACTCCATGCAAGGACTTGGGCTTGAATTTCAAGAACCTGATATATGTGATAAGATTCTAAGGTCACTCCCAAAAAGGTTTAGTGAAAATATTTCAGCAATAGAAGAGTTGAAAGATATTGATCTTTTGACAAGGGATGAATTATATGGCATTCTCACAACATTTGAGATAAGAACAAAATACGAACCTATTCCTCAAAAATAAGTAGCATTTAAATCCACTAAGAAGACTAACGGTAAGAAGTCAGATTCAAGCAATGAGTTATTCAGTGATGAAGAAGCAAATTATGGCAGAAGGAACAAGGACTCAAGAAAGTATAAAGGTACAAAATTAGTTAGATGTTTCAATTGTGGAAAATATTTTCCCTATGCATTTGATTTTCCAAAGGTAGGAAATAGCAATTATGAGGAAAAATAGGATCATAATAACAGGGAAACAAGAAAACATAGGTACCAAAATAAAAGCAGGGATGAACAAGGTACACAAAGAAATAAGTTTTTCCAAAGGCATAAGAAGAGTTTCTATGCAGAAAAGGCAAGTAAGATCTCAAGTGATAGTGATGAAATTTCCTCAGATAATGATAAAGATGAAGTTCTATTTTTAGCAAAAGAAAAAGATGTTAGAAAATGGGCACGAATAATTCTCAAGTGTTTTAGATGTGGTAACTTTGGTCACCTTGAAGATAGTTGTAAAAGGAATGGATTTAGTTTTAGTGAGGATGAATATGAAGATACACTTGAAGGACCATAAGAGAATCTACTCTTGGAATTAGAAGAAGAAGAAGGTGATCCTATAGAAGACAAGTCAGAAAGGAATGAAGATGAAGATGATTCCAAAGGCAAACAAATAGAGAAAGAATCATAGAAATAAGAAGATGATCTTGAGGGTGAGATCATTCATGCCATTGATGCATTAAGGTAGGTAAGAAATCAAAACTCAAAACTCAAGATTAAATTTCAAGAATGTGATGAGGAGAAAGGAAATCTTATAGAGGATCTAACCAACTCAATAGCTAAGAGAAGGAGATTCAAAGAGAAGTTAGAAGCAAAGGTTTTAGAATGTAAAAATTTAGAGCATGAGGTAGCTTCACTAAGGAAAGAAGTAAAATATTCTAAGGATAATTTACATAGGTTTGGGAGAAGATCAAAAATCATAGATAATATGATCAAGATACAAATACAGTCATAAAATAAAACAGGTTTTGGATTTGAATAGGAACAAAGGAAACAAGGAGATAAGTCAATCTCAAGTTCTGAATAAGAAGAAAATTTAGAATAAGAGAGTGTAAAATAAAGGTAGAATTTTGAGGATGAGTTGGACTATAGAAATTTCAACAAAGAAAGAAACAATGCACAAATGAGGAACGGATGGAATAGGAACCAGCATAGGGTAAAATAAACTAGGAGACCAATGGGGTCAAGGCAAGGTAGTTTCAATGGATGATGTTTCTCATGTCACAAGTTTGGGCACAAAGATACATAGTGTACGATACATGAAAGATAGGAATATGAAAGTTTCAAAATCAGGTAGCTCTTTCAAGGGTATTGCTACTCTTGTAATTAGTTTGGTCATAAGGTAGTAAATTGCAGGGTTCATGACAAGAGTGGATATGGCTTCACCAGGACAAACCCCAAGATATTTGCACCTTTAAGGAATAAAAACATTAAGAGTTATAAGTGCAATAATGATGGGCATACAACAAAGTTGTATAGAGCAAAAATTCCAAAGACAAGCAAGAATAGGAATAGTCAGAGGAATCAAAAGAATCAATTGAGGAAGAAAGTGGACAAAGGTAAATATCAATGTATGTCGGGAGTATAAATACTCCCGCCCCATAATTAGTCACCTTAAGAGGAGGTGGGGGAGGGGCTAAGCTAAGAATATCATTCTTAGCACCTAGCCCCAAAGGTGACCCTTTGCCATTGATGACAAAGGGGGATATATTTGAGTTAGGGGGATAACATTTAGTCAGGGGAGCAGTTTCTCAAGGAAAGTAGCTTTTGAAAAAGAAAAAGGAATGGTAAAAATAAAGGGGTTGCCATCAGTGACAAAGGGGGATATTGTTGAAAATTTTGAGTAGTTTTGTTGTCATTGATGTCAAAGGAATATTAGTTTAATATTGTCATCATTAAGGACATCAAGTGCTTTTTCCAAAAGCAAGAAGGTCTTGGAAAGGAATAGGATATAGTATTTATTTTTAATATTATATGCCTAAAAATGACCCTAAGGATGAAAACCTGAGAAAGGAGAAGCAAGTTTAAATTAAATAATAATATTATATTATTATATTATTTTGGGCCAAGTAACAAGGAGAAGAAAAATGAAGTCCAAATTGAAAATATTCAAAAAAAGGGTTGACGTGAGAAATCAAAAGGTGAATATGTATTTATATAGGAAATGATTTCCATTTACTAAAGTCTGAAACACACTTTCGAATGTGAATAGAAAACATCGAGCGTTGTGTCTAAGAGGAAAGCAAAGTGAAATTTAAGGAGTTTGGAGGGAAACAAAACAAACAAAGGTTGTGTACTGGTTTGGCATCCCATCAATGGAAGTAGCATAGATGGAAGTTGGGAGAGAGTTAAGGTTTGCATGGAGAATATCATGGTTTTATCCAACTGATCAACCTTTTGAAGGAAGAGCTCTTCATTCAATTTTTTTGGTATTTTCATGAGGCGACAGATTTTGTGGGACAGCGTGCACATTATATTTCATGTGGGCATGCAACCCACTTGGTGGCCTAGCTTGGACCTAGGGCATTGAGATTGCAAAGGTCACATGGTCGAATTCACAAAATTTTTATTTTATGGGTATAACAAACAAAAGGTATGCCATTCAATTTTATTTGGTGTTGAAATTTGAGCACTTTGATATTATCGTGAATGTAAAGTGGTTAGGGGAGTTATAAGGTAAATAAAAATAAAAATATTTTGATTTTGATTTTTGGTTATTGCAATTTATAAGGTGTGGAGATTATAATGTGTATAAGGGTTTTGCTATGCATGTTGTTTAATGAAATTATTGAGTTGAATATTGTGATTTTGGATATTATAAGGTGTGCATGGAAAAATGTTAAAGTGTTGTGTTATGGTAAAATTATTGAGTTGAATATTGTGAGTTTGGAGATTATAAGGTGTACAAAAGGATTTGTTATTTTGTATGAAAAATAATCTTTGAGAAAATTATTTTGTGGAGATCTTGAGAGAGGTTGTGGTAACCTAACCCTAGTGTTGGTAAGAAAAATTTGAGTGTGGTTAAGATAGGTTTTGAAGATATATCTCCATAAATAAAAGGTATGGGTACATATTCCTTATGAATAAAATATTGTTGGATTTGAAGTTGTGAATGCTAAGTTGGAGTGAAAAGGATTATTTGATAAGCATTTTTGAGTTTGGTATTGAGATATCCAATATTGATTGATGAAAGTTTTTTGGAATAAATGTTGATGATAGAAACCTTGTTTGATAAGCATTGTTGGAAATATTGAGTGAGTCTTCATGTGCATGATTAGGGTTTGTGAAATATCATGAGTATCATTTTTATGTGAGGTTTGTTTGATAAGCATTGTTGAAAAATCCTTCATTGAGTGTTGATTGAGAGGATTTGATTGAGCTTAGTTGATTGGAAGTGTTGAAGTAATAGTTCAAGTTCTGTGAAACAAATTGTTCTTTATTTTTGGATTGAGTTGAAGGAAATATTGAAAGTGATTGAGCATTGTTGTGAGTGTGAAGCATATTGAGTCTCTAATAATTCTCTATATGTTTCTATGATATTAAACAAGATTCTTTGTGAATCTTATTTGTGTGATTGAAGAGGTTTTCTATGATAGATTGAGTTGAGTTGAATAAGCTTTAGTGAAAGCTTGTGAGCTGATTTGAGTAAGTCCTAGAGTGGACTTAAGGATAGATTTTGTGTGAGATTTTGTGGAAGCTTACAATCATATTGGACAGAGTTAAGGCAAGTCTTGGTGAAGATTTGTTGAGCAGATTGGACAAGTTCTAGTGAGGACTTGTTGAGCAGAGTTAAGGTAAGTCTTGGTGAAGACTTGTTGAGCAGATTGGATAAGTTCTAGTGAGGACTTGTTGAGCAGAGTTGAGGAAAGTCTTGGTGAAGACTTGTTGAGCATATTGGAAAAGTTCTAGTGAGGACTTATTGAGTAGAGTTGAGGCAAGTCTTGGTGAAAACTTGTTGAGCAGATTGGAAAAGTTCTAGTAAGGACTTGTTGGAAAAATTTAAGGTAAGTCTTGGTGAATACTTGAGAGCAGTGAAAGCAAGTTCTAGAGAGGACTCGTGGATAGATTTGAGGCGAGTATTTGAGAAGACTTGTGAGCAGATTTTATTGATTTATTTGTTCAAACCTTGAGTTAAGGTTTGGAACAGATCTAGCAGAGTTGATTTGTGATAGATTCAAGATTTGTGTTAAGGCTTGAGGATAGAATTTGGTGCATATTTGAGGATAGGTTTATGCCATATCAGAGATAGAGATTGAGTAGATTTGTGCTAGATCTAAGGACTATGTTTAGTGTATATTAGAGATAGATATTGAGCAAATTTGTGCTAAATCGAAGGACTATATTTAGTGCAGATCAAAGACAAAGATTAAGTAGATTTGTGCTAGACTGAAGGACTGTGTTTAGTGTAGATCATAGACAGAGATTGAGCAGATTTGTGCTAGATCAAAGTACTATGTTTAGTGCATATTAGAGATAGATATTTATGCTATACTGAAGCACTATGTATAGTGTAGATTAGAGACAAATATTGAGTATATTTGTGCTAGATCAAAGGATTGTATTTAGTGAAAATTAGAGATAGAGATTGAGCATATTTGTACTAGACCAAAGGACTATGTTTAGTGTAGATTTGAGACAAATTTTAGAGCAATATTTGGAGGTGATAGAGTATAGAGGACAATAGTCTCCAGTGGATAGAGATCCATTAGCCAGGGTAGTGAAGATAGGTCTTCTAAGTGAGGGTAGGAGTCTTTAGTGGATATAGATTTATAAGCTAGTGCAGTGGAGATAGCAATTATTCTAGAAGATCACCAACCAAAGCAGAGGAGAAGGAGTTCTCATGTGGATAGATATCCATGAACTTGATTAGGGGATTGGTGTCTCCTTTGGATAGATGTCCATAAACATTGTAATATGGAAAGGATTCCCAAGATATTTGTTGAGAAAATTATAGTGAAATATTTTCTCTATGGAGTAGCCCACATTGGGTGAACCACATTAAATTGGTGTCTCTATTGTGTGTGGTAATTTGTGCATTGCTTTAATTACTATTGTTGATATTTCCATTGATATATTGCATAATATTTTTTGGGAAATAAAATTAAAAAGTGGCCTTATACTGTTCACCCCCCCTCTCAGTATAAGCTTGTGTTCTTTAGCATGTAAGTAACCTTTATAATTTGAATTGGAATTACGAAGTAGTCAATATATTTTAAACATGATATGAATGTAAGCAATCATCATATTATGAGGGAGAAATTATGAATGAGATGATATCCATTTGTTATACCTGAAATATTAGTTTGTGAAGAAAAATTGAATGATAGACACATTAGAGTGGGTGTTATATCCATTAGTATATATGATCAATTTTTATTAGAAAACTGATGGTAAACCTAGTAACAATGTTAGTAGAAAATTGATGATAAACCTAGTTACAAATGTTAGTAAAATAGTATAAATTTTTAGACAAAATCATTATAAACTATTTTATCAATATTTTTAAGGGATTTATTAAATTAAGAGTACATATAATGGAAAATTTAAAAATACACTTTTGTAGGAAATAATGAGTGTGGGACTCATTCTTTGAGTAAATTATGGGGTTTCCTCATCATACATCGCTCATATGATTAATGATCCTCTAAAATATTTTTTTTAGATATGATATCTAGGATTTAGAAATGGGTGAAATCAATATGATGTCGATGTTGTAGGAATAAAATATATGATCTATTCTTAAATAAATTATAATATTTCCTCTTCATGTGTTTAGTATGGTTACTTAGTGAATTCTACTTATGAAGGATTGAATGTGTATCAATCTTGGAGAATGAATGTGGAATTCATTCTCGAGGGAATTATGGGATTTTCTCTTTTATAATTGATGAGATTTCTCCTTAATATGAATCCAATTATCATTTCATAAACATGTGGATATAAGAATTTGTGAGATACTTATGTATTGTATTGATGGTTTAAAAAAAAAAAAAGTATGGAATTTCCTTATTTACATCATGATTGAAAAATAATTGATTTGATTCCTTTAATTGTATAATTGATTTAGATAAAGGATCCGTGGGATGCCTTTCTATACTTGTAATTATGACAACTTTAATTTATAAAATGAGAGGAGAAACATATTTTGAAGGTTGGGTTTATTCCCCGTGAGGGTTCCTAGGATATATGTTATTTATCTTTATCTTGTGGTTTGTAATTGTTGTTTTACATGAATATTACAATTACCTTTTAGTATTATGTTAATTAGATAGATTATTGATGTTGATATTGTATTAGTATGAGATAGTTTTAAATGTTATTTAATTTCCAATGAGATGATGTTTTACTACATAATAGATATGTATTCTCAAAGAGTTATGATGCAATGATTTATATGTTTTGCTTTAATGATTATGCATGGTCTTTCATTAATATGGAAATATGAATGGAATTATGTTGTGTTGATTATTTTACAAACACTTATGGATGCTTTAACCTAAAAATACTATAGTAATGAAATGTAAAATGGTAATTAGTTTAGTATGTTTTGAGTTGGAGCTCGAAGGGGTTGAAGCCTAGGGATTGTAATCCATGTTTGAGTTGGAGCTCAAACAAAGTTCTTACATTCTGAGTTGTAGCTCAAATGTACATGTGGAATTAAGGCTCACATGTTGATGTAAAAGTACTTCATGTTAATGTAACTAATGAAATAAAGTTTATAATAGAAGGGATACCTTGGATTAGAAATGTGTTTAATAGATAACAAGACCTAATAAATATTATAAATGAGTGATATTTATCTTAGTTACCTCATCATAGATATGAGGGTAGTAACTAAGTATGTAATATTTGATGATCGACAATGCATATGGATATCTAATATTCAAGGCATTCGCTTGTGTACTAGTCTTCATGGATAGTATGGAGAAGGGTGATTTCCCTATGTGTGGGATAAACTCCTAACACTATGGTATAAACCATTTGAGTGTTCTCATACCGTGGAGGTATGAGGAATTTGTAGAATTTGGTCACTTCTACTCAAGAGTGACTCTAACCAAGTCTTAATATAGTTTGATGATTGATGCCTTGTTAACTTACAATTCATTTGGAATAACTTTGTCTTAGATCATGATTATGTCCTTCACTCTTTGGAAGATAAATAAATGAACAAAAAAAAATCTAAGTGGATGAGTAGTAACAATTGGGGTTGTTACACATAAGCATATACTTTTATGTGATTTCAATAGGTCTATAACCTAGTAATATAGAACATCAAGGAAGCATAGTCAATACTTTTTGAAAAATACCTAATATTTTTTGGAAGAGGCTAGATAAGCGAGATACTAGTACCTAGGAAGTGCCAAATATTTTAACAAATTATATGATTTTAGCACAAATTTATTCATTTTAATAGATTTTGTTACCAAAAATTTGATTTCCCATTATTTTATTAGAAATATTGATCACAATCATCAAAAATATTGCATGGGCTAAAATAAGGAAATAAACTATGCAACATGTGACAAGCATCTCATAGTCACAACTAAGTTTAGGACATGTGATCAAAAGTTGGAGGAGATACTTGTAAAATTTGGGATACAAAATTTGGATGACTATTGGACCTATGATGCCCACAAAAAATACATGGAGAGGTTAAAAATTTATAATGCAAAGGCATTATATATCCATGATGCCCAACTTTAAGAGGAAAGCATTTCTAGAAGAAAAAACGATCGTAAGAAAGCTAGTGTTTAGACAATCTTAGGAGGAGGAATATGGATCTCATATTTGAAATCCATTATTAATTTTCTTGCATAGAAATAATCATTCCTATGCTTCTAAGGAACATAAAATCAATCATAAGAGAATATAATCTATTAAGATCCTAGATAAAACCTTGCATGGTGGTACATGAAGATTGAGACAAAAAACATAAAATTAAAAATCTTAGGATTACATATTACTTTTTATTTTAATTTTGTATGGGATGATGGTCATCCAAATAAAAGGATAGAAATCCACTCACTTGTATGAGCACTAATTGACACCTTCACAATAGCAACATCATTAATATCCCAAGCCTCATTCATTGCAAGAATCGCTTTTAAGGGAAAGGCACCTATAAAATTACCATTAAGGGACCCAAGCAGTAAAAGTGTTCTCTTGTACAATATATTGTGATTCCTACCAAATATATCAGCCTATAAAAGTGCTAGTAAATATACTAGATTCAATCCAAGCACCATTAAACCTAGCCATATATAGAATGAGAACAACTATCACCTAGGTCATTGGGATATACAAGAACATGAGGTATGGGTTTACAAGGTTAAGGGATGACATAACCTTTGAACATGGGATAAATGACCTATAGAAAACCATCTCTCAATTTGGGGATTGACTCCACCTACTATCAAAATTATGAACTCCATACTAGATTTATTTGGGATTGTAATAGAATCAACAATGAGATATGACACTAATAGAGCTAGTGAAACTACTTTAGGAGAAGCAAATTCATCCTTGGGAGAGAAAAGGAAAGGATTTGTGTATGGAAGTAGTGATTCCCCACTAAAATAAAATGTATAATTATTACTCTATATATTGATATTTGTGATGAATAAACATCATGAAAGACAAGGATTAATGAATAAGAAGAAGAAATCACTAAGAAATCCTATGATGAATAGATACTACCTAAAGAATATGGTGCAGTTAAAATTAATTTTGTATTAATGTAATTATAGGATTATTCCCCTCTAGACTTTATAACTAGGATGTTAATAGGTTTAGGGTATTCCAACTCAACCATGACCATGACTATACTCTTTCCTTTACATACATTCTCTCTTCCACAATCTCTATTACCATCTCCACTTTTTCTTTCATCATCAAAACTTTATCTAGCTCATCCTCCACTTTTGATTTAATTTACCACATTCATATCCACAACCATTGTCCCTTCAGTAAATGTGGCAACCACCATCCCATCTACCACAATCCATAATATTTTTATCTTTACTTTCATTCCCTTAACTCCCATGATTGTACATCTCTCAACTATTGCAACTGGATTATCATCCATGCAAATGATAATAGTGCATCTAGTTACCACCTATATTTCATCCATCCAATAGTTATTACAATTGATCATTCATCCTATAATCACTTCTTCTATGTCAATTGCATATTTCCCATTTACAAGTATAATGACGATGATGGTGTCTTTGGATAATTCTATTTCCATATCATTATTGCTCTCCACATCTTTGAGATTTGGCTCTTTAGTGATCATATTGGTCAACACTTCCACAATAAGCATGATCACTTCTTTGCAAGTGTTCATTACAATAATTTCTACCATTATAATGGTAATTTTAGCTCTAAATGAATTGGCCAATATGGGCCCAATCACAAGTATTTTCACTCAATATGTGCAATCTCCATTTAGACTATCTAGTCAAAGCTATAATATGAAAATAAAGCATTGATCAAGTTGAGGCTTTCTTCTAGAAATCCAAATATATAATGAAAATTTATGTTTCTAGTAATTTTTTATCTCCTTTGTCTACATCACAAATGTAACTAAGAACTTTGGTTGGTATTAAGGAGAAAATATTAACTTTGTAGAATGTGTATCAAATAAATCAACTATGTTGACAACTAATTTTTAACCATCTAACTACATGGCATACAACTTCAATTTGGATATAAATCATAAAAGCAAGAAGATAATATTTATTAGCAACTACGACTACAAAAGTTATCTTAATAAACTACTAATACTATGTTAAGAAAGCCAAAATCACAAACATCACTTTGATAACATGAAGAAGATGTTGGATGAGAAAAAAATGCAAAATCAATGTTCTTAAGAAATAGATAGGGAAGATGCAATAGAAATATAAGATATATAAGAGAGAAGTATAAAAAATAAGGGTGGTCTTGGACAAAGGAGACTTAGTCAGATGAATAATGCATTGTTAGCCAAGCAATGTTGGAGGTTTATCTCACTTAACGATCATATATGGCCTATTATTGTTAAAGCCAAATACTTTTTTAGCTCTTCCTTTTTGGATCTTCAATAGTTTTCTTCAAGATCTACCTTTTGGAATAGCATTGTTAAAATCAAGGATAAAATTTTCAAATGGGTTAGGTGGAAGCTTGGAAATGGATAAAAAAACAACTTTTGGGAGGATGTTTGGTTAATGGATACCCCTCTTATTAGCATCCCCAACTATGCTATGCTAAAGCCAATTCAGGATCTGTTATTAGGGCCTAAAGTGTCCAACTATATTGATGATATTGATGGTATAAAGTCTTGGAAGCACCTCTTAATTTCAAGATTAGACAGGAAAGAGAAGGAGGTGTTTCAAAACCTAAATAGAATTTTGAGGCTTTAAGCTATTAAAAATTTACCTATGAAGATACCTTAATCTGGACTAAATAAAGCAATGGCTTGTTCACAGTTAAATCTGCTTATTTACTAGAATTTGAAGGTGGGGTTTTTTAGACTCCAAATAGGTAGGTTTGGTTAAAGAATCTAACTCCAAAATTTTATTTTTTCTTTGGCTTGCTCTATAGAATAAAATTATTTCAATAGAAAATCCTAAAAAAAGAGGCTTAACTCTCATCAATAGATGCTACCTGTGTGGTAAGAAAGAGGAAACCACTAATCATATTTTTGTAGAATGTGTTTTTTGTTGTGAAGTTCTTCAATTTTTGATGAAGAATATGAATGCGGCTTGGGTTTTTCCAAGTTCTATTGTGAAGCTTTTTGAACAATGGACTCCTCTATTTTATAGAAAAATATGTCGATCCCTTTGGTCTCTATGTCTCCCACACATTCTTTGGGGGATTTGGAAAGAAAGGAATAATCTTGCTTTTAAGGACTGTTCTCGTGATGCTAGATCCATATACAAAAAAATCCTATCCACCCTAATAGAAAATATTTTCAACATATCTTTCTCAAAATAAAAGGAAAAACCT
This sequence comes from Wollemia nobilis, assembly GCA_028583015.1. Lineage (NCBI taxonomy): Eukaryota > Viridiplantae > Streptophyta > Pinopsida > Araucariales > Araucariaceae > Wollemia > Wollemia nobilis. The sequence continues at coordinate 4,273,421 of JAQPPZ010001340.1, forward strand.
TTATATCTAAAGCTTGCTAATTATTTGGGTATTCCTTGCAGCACTTAGGAGGCTACTCAAATCATGCGGATGACCAGGCAACAAACTAAATGGATACCCCCTCAAGCTAGATGGATTAAACTAAATTTTTATGGGGCCTCCAAATAAAATCCATGTCCAACTGGTGTAGGTGGGGCTTTAATAAATAGCGAAAGAGAGGTTATCTTAGCTTCTTCTAAAAACATTGGAATCCAGACAAGCCAGTTCGTTGAATCAAGGGTAATATTTCAACGGTCAAACCTCATTAGATTGGTTCAATATAAAAATATTATTTTTGAAGGGGACTCATTAAATATCATAAATTTATTTTTTGGTAAATCAAAAGCAATCTGGGATACTAAAAATATGATAGTTGAAATAGATAATATTCTAAAATCCTTAGAATCCTTTAGATGTTCTCATGTGTTTACATAAGGAAATAGAGCAGATGATGCTTTAGCAAATCTTGGAGTATCTTAGTTGGCGTTGTCCATTTGGTATGAAAATTTTCCATAAGAATTATTAATAATTACTCAATATGGAAGGCTTCATTCTTCTCATTATTCTCCTATATTTTAATCATGGGGTGATGAAGGGATTTAAGGAGATTTGGATCTCTATCTACATGATCCTGGACTTTCTTATTGGTTTGCGGGAGTGGGGCTTCCTTTTAAATATTTCAAATTTAAATTCTATAGACATGAATGTTTATTCTTTATGTCTTGATAATGGGAATTTTTGGTGTCTTTGGATTTGGTGTTTATGGCGCAAGTGGACTCAAGGTTAGTGTGTTTGATATTTTTCTAATTTGATTTGGAAGCTTAGTATTGATTGGTTGAAAGTGTTCTCAATCCCTAATATTTGGTTGATTGGCAGTAAAGGTAGTTGTGTCATGGCCCTTTTTATTTCTCAACTGACTATCTATCATTATGAATTCAAAGGCCAAATTTGGAGCCCTTTGATTTATTTAAGTTGGATTAGGCTCCTTTTTGCATTGGTCACCTTGAGAATAGGTAAGCTTTAGAGAAAGAGTATTTATATCTTTTAGCCTTGTTGCCTGATGATACCTAGGTGGTTAAGTGTTTTAATTTCTCACAAGTGGAAAATATATAAGAATTATTTTTGATGCATCATGAGATTCACAGGTGTCTCTAAGACTCATGCTACTAGATGAAGAAATTCATGTGGAAGCATGAGAATTTTTTTCCCTATTTTCTGCTCATGCAATTAGTTTTTTCCTAGTCCTATTAAGAGTTTTATTTGGTATATGTTGTCATTGATGTCAAGTACTTGGTGAAAGGTAAAGTTCATAATGATACAAGAAAATTGGTAAAATAAATGGTTATAATATTTATATTATAAGATAGTGTATCATTACCTATCGAGCAATGAGTGAGCTGAGGTTTAGCGAGTGCGGTGGGAGTGAGGGTTTGAATTTTTTGGGTAGGAATCTCAGCCAAGGTATCAGAGGTAAAGCAGGTATGAAAGGTGTGGGTGGGAACCTCGAGTATGGATCAAGTGAGGATCCAGAGGAAGGCGGTCAGGCTGTGGTATATTTGGATGTGGGCATCATGCGGGGGCCTAATCCTCCTCAAAAAAACCTCAAAAAAAGATACGAAGGACAATGCGGGGCCCAAGAAGTGGTTGTCTTTTGTCGAGACTCTTAGAGGAAAAATAAAGGAGGTTCTCTCTCTTTTGCCCCTAGTTCCAATAAATAATAAAATTTTAGCCCCAGCAAGTTCTGTGAGACCTTTTCTTTCAATGGAAGAATTCTCCCTGGTAGGCAAGTTTTTGGGAGGTAGGTCGGACATGGAGACTATCAGGGCTTGGACGACGGGTAAATGGTGATCGGTAGGCAGCTTGGAGTTGGTAGCTCTAACTCAAGGATTCTTCATTATCCATTTCAACAATATGGAGGATGCTAACCACATTTTAATAGGAGGTCCTTGGTTTTTTGGAAAAAGGAGCATTTTTCTCAGATGATGGGGTGAAGATTTCGATCCTAAAAAGCAAAATATTAAAATTACCCCTATTTGGGTTCGTCTCCTGAGTCTACCTATCCAGTTCTTCAATGAATATTGGTTGTAGGGCATAGCCAAAAATATAAGGGACTTGATCTCCATTGACCATGCTACCTTGGCCAGGATAAGGATGACTCATGCACAAATCTATGTAAATGTTAATTTGGATAATGAATTTCCAAGGTTTGTGGAGCTAGAGTATGGAGAATACTATCGAAAATAGCCGATAGAATACGAGAATAGACTGGAATTCTGTGTAGAATGAAAAAATTAAGGACATCTATGCAATCAGTACCCTAACCTGGCAATGAATAGAGAAAAGCATAAGAAGGTAATGTTAGACAGAGGAAATTTGAGGAGTTTTCCTAGCAGAGGCAATTTCAATTAGGTAAACTATGTCTATAGAAAACAACTAGTAGAATACGAGAATAGACCGGTAATCTATGCAGAATGCAAAAATCAGGGATATCTATGCAATAAGTGCCCTAACCTGGCAATAAATAGAGAAAAGTAGAAGCAAGGAATGCTAGACAGAAGAAATTTGAGGATTTCCCCTGGTAGAGGTGATTTCAATCAGGTAAACTATGTCTACCAAAAAAAAAAAAGAGAGGGTGTAGGGTCCCAACAAGAAAAAGGAAAACAATAGGTTGTTGGCAACCAAAATACTCAGGTAAGTTCCAATCCTTTAGTTTCAAATAAATTTTCAATTCTATCCAATATGGGAGTAGGAGGATTATCGGAATACATGGAAGCCCAAAACCTTCAGGCTAACCTTTCTAACTCTCTAGAATCCCCATCTAAGTCAAGATCCTCAAACCCTAATGTTGAAATTACTGTAAGCCCCATGGGCATCACAAAGACAAACCCTAATGCTCAATCTCTAGAATCCCTATCCAAGTCAGGATCCTTGAATCCCAATGTTAAAAATACTTCAAGCCCAATGGGCATCCCAAATCCAAACCCTAATTCTGAAGAACTTAGGAAGAAAGTTGAGGCATTGGAAAATAAAAAATCTCATCTCTCTAACATCATCACTAGGAGCCAAGTGAATCCTACTGAGGGGCCATCCCGTAGAATAGGGGAATACAATAAAAAAGGAGAATATTTGGATGTAGGGGTGGAGATATGTGAAACTCTTCAGACTAAGAAATATGGTAGTCTAGTTCTACAACAAATTGCCTCCCCCAATTTAGCCCTAAACAAACCAAGAGCACTGAGAAGTCTCCTATAGATTTTGGTAGTGAAAAAAGAAGAGGGAGAATATCAAATGCTGAGCATCAAAAAATTAAAACTGATAATGACATTGCCAATGGAAAACAGAGAACCTTGTTTCAACAAATTATTTCGGGTTCTGAAGACAACATATTAGAAAAACCCCTCAAGGGAGGGGGAGAGGAAAAAATCCCAAACAATCTAAATTAAGTTCCTCTCATGGAACTTGAGAGGCCTTAATGGACTAGCCAAATATAGGGAAGTCAGTGCAATAAGAAATCAAGTGAATCCAACTATTATCATGTTGCAAGAAACAAAAACTGATGAGATTTAGTCAAAAAAAGTAGCAAAAAAAAATTGGAATCAAGGGGAGATGGTTTACAAATTAGCCAGAGGAGCATTTGGAGGCCTTATGACTTTGTGGGATCCTTAGATAGTAGAAGGCACCATTATTCAGAAATACGATAGGGTTCTTAGTGTTTTATTTAAGGAAATAAACAGTAACAAACCATGGATCCTTTCAAATATTTATGCCTCGACTTCAATTCAAGTGAGAGCTCTACTATGGGAGTACTTAGGCAATCTGAGTGAAATATTCCATAATGTCCCCTGGATGTTGGTTGGGAATTTTAACACTCCTCTTTACCCTTAAGACAAAATGGGTGGAAATGGACTACCTATCAGGAGCATGGATGAGTTCAATGACTCTGTGAACTCCAACATGTTGATTGATGTAAAACTCAGAGGAGTGAATTATACCTAGAGAAATCAGCGGATAGGGTGTCATCTCATTCAAGAAATGCTTGACAGGTTTTTTCTATCAAAGGAGGCTACAACTTTGTTCGGTGATTCTACCCTGCAAGCCCTTCCTAAAATTACCTCTAATCATAATCCCATTTTGTTGGATATACCTAACTCTATGTCCTTCAAGAAACATTTTAGATTTTAATCTATGTGGATCAAACATTCCAGTTTTAGAGATAACTTAATTCAGTGGTGGTAGCAGCCTGTCAGGGATAGTGCAGCTTTTAAACTTGCTGGAAAATTAAAGTTTGTTAAGTAAAAAGCTTCAAACTTGGAACAAAGAGGTCTTTGGGAACCTCTTTGAAAATAAAAAATAGGTTGTTGAAAGTTTGAAGATAATTGATCAGAGGATTCAACATGGTGATGTTAATGAAACTACTAGGCAGGAGGAATGGATAAAACTAGCAGAGTTTCATAACATTTTGGCCTATGAGGAAATATATTGGAGGAAAAAATCAAGGGCTATTTGGTTGAAATATGGAGATTCAAATTCCAAGTTTTTTCACGTCACCATGCTTAGAAACAAAAGCAATAACAAGATAAAAATTTAAAAAAAAATAGATGGTTCTATTACTCAGGACTTAATAGAAATCATAAAAGGAGGCAGTAACTTATTTCAATTCTATCCTTGGTCAGGAATCATAGTGCAAATTAGGAGGCAACAAATATTCTCTTGTAATCCATTCCTAGCATAATAAATGAGGATATAAACCTTAAGCTTCTAGATCCCTTTTCTGATGATGAAATTAAGGAAGCCTTGTTTAGTATGGAGCCAGACAAAAAACTGGGACCCAATGGCTTTCCCCCTCATTTCTATCAAGATTTTTGGGACATCATAAGTGAGGATGTAATTTTTGTGATCATAGAATTCCAAGCAAGCAATCATATCCCAAAATGTCTCAACTCTACTTTTATTTCTCTAATTCCTAAGAAGCAAACCCTTGAATCTATGGCTGACTTCAGGCCAATCATTCTATGCAATTTTTCTTACAGGATCCTAACTAAAGCCATTGCAAATAGAATGAGAGATGTTCTACCCTGCATCATAGATCCATGCCAAGGAAGCTCTATCCATGGCAGGTCAATCTTGAATGGATTTATCACAGTTCATGAAGCTCTGCACTCTACCCATAAGACTAACAGATCTATTTTTACCCTTAAGCTTGATATAAACAAAGCATTTGAGAGGCTTAATTGGGATTTTTTTATTGTTGTCCTCAAGTTTTTTTTTTACCACCAATGGGTTAATTTGATCAAATAATGCTTTTCTAAAGCATGGTTCTCTATTATGGTTAATGGAACAATTGGTGGTTACTTTCAAAGTCACAGAGGAATTCGGCAGGGGGACCCTATCAGCCTCATGTTATTCATCATTGTGGTAGAAGATTTAGGTAAAACCATCAAAAATGCTTACAGTTCAAGGCTAATATTAGGAATCAAGGAAACATCTCTCACTAGGGTTGTTTCTCACCAACAATTCATCGATGATACCCTTCTATTGACTAAGGTGTCAATGGTTGAGGCCAAAATAATTAAATACATCCTATAACTCTACGAGGACGTTGTTGGTCAGAAATTTAATTTTAGTAAAAGCAAGTTATATTTCTTGAACACACCCATTCAGAGGCAAGGAAGGATTGCAAAAATTGTAGGGTGCAATATAGCAAACCTCGCCACTTCGTATCTTGGTCTCCCTCTTTTCATTGGTTCTTCGAGAGAGTCAATATGGGATAGGGATATTGAAAGAATTCAAAAAAACTTACTGGATAGAAAGGTCATATTCTATCTCAATCAGGAAAGCTTACCCTCACTAAAGCCTCTCTTTAGAGCATTCCATTTTATTTCCTCTCCATTTTCAAAGCCCCTGTGAAGGTTTTCCAAAAAATTGAGAAACTCCAAAAAGAATTTTTATGGACTGGATTAGAGGAGAAAAAAAGGATACACCTTGTAGGATAGACCAAAGTGTGCAGACCCAGGGAAAATGGGGGCTTAGGTCTGAGGAGAATTGGTCATATGAATTTAGCTTTACTAGCTAAGCAGACATGGTACCTCATTTTTGGTGAAGAAAATGAATGGGCAGCTATCATCAAATGAAAGTATCTTCAAAATATGGAATTTCTAAGTGACTTAGTTCCAATCAGAGGTTTTGCTTTTTAGAAAGCAATTCTAAATTGTAAGGAAATCATCAAAAAATGTTTAAGATGGATTTTAGGCAATGGTGAGAGGATAAATTGTTGGAATGATAGGTGGGCTGAGTACGAACCACTTATGCAATATCCTAACTTAGCCTGAATTAGAGATATCATGGAAGAACTCATTGGTAGAAAGTCTCTGATTATATGGTTGAGGACAGAGGTAGAATGAAGTGGAAAAAATAAGGATTCAGGGATTTCAAGCGAAATCAAATGATCTTTATAACATTCTCGAGAAACAGTTTATCCCCATGAGACCCAAGGAAGATCAAGTGACCTGGGCTCCTACAAAAAATGGGCAGTTCACTGTTAAATCAGCTTACAAGCTTCTGCTTGACGATGAGGCCTCCAAAAGGACTTAATTTGGATAAAAAATTTAATTCCAAAAATTGCAATCTTTTCATGGGTAGTTATCCAAGGAAGAATTCTAACCATTGATAATATGATGCATAAAGGTATTTGTATCACTAATCGTTGTTATCTGTGTAGGGCTAATTGGGAGACCATTTATCATATTTTCCTTGAGTGCCCTTTTTCCTTGACTATCCTAAGTAGGGTTTTTCAGTCCTTCAATATTTCTTGGGTTAAACCAACCACTGTACTTGATTTGTTCGTCCAATGGCCTTGCCCCTTTTCAAACCAAATACTTAGATACATGAGGAAAATTTATCTCAATCTCTATCTTTGGCAAGTGTGGTGAGAAAGAAACCATAGATTCTTTAATGAGTCTATCTATGATCATAAAACTATCATTGCCAGGATCCTATCCTTTGCCAATGAGAATGTGAACCTTATCCCTTTTGATAGTCATAAACCTCATCTACAGGAGACCATGATTGCTCAATATTTAAGCTTAACCTTGTTAGATGAGTATGTGCCTAGGGTAGTCAACCCTAGAGCCAATGTTAAGTGGTCCCCACCTCCTATAGGTTGGTTTAAGCTTAATTTTTATGGAACGGCTAATAGTGACATTGTGCGAGATCATAATGGGAATATGATGCTTGAATTTTTTGAATATTTGGGAAGTACAAACAATGAAGCTAAAGTTAGAGCTATGTGGAGAGGCATTCAAATGACTCAAGACTTAGAAGGCAATTTTAACATAGAATGAGACTCTGTGCATGTTATAAATCTCCTCAATAATTGGAAAACACCTCCTTGGAGGAATAAAAAAAATTTTGAAGAGGCTAGGATCCTTTTCCAGGGAAGATAGTACAGAAAATCCCAATATGTCTTTCGGGAAGCTAACAAAGTTGTTGATAAGCTGGCCAATTTGGGTGTCTATGGTGACGGACTTTTCAAATGGGAACATGGTGTCCCGAGTGAAGTAGAGGAGCTTATTCAACAAGAATGCCAAGAATGATAGTCGAATTTACCAACAGGGAAGGCATTGTAAGTTCGAAGGCTATGAGTATTCCCGTCTCTTTTTTGAAATGGACTCACAATAAAAATTATCCGAGTTGTCAGTCTTGGTGGATGCTGCTTGGAAATATCACAAAGACTAATGGGGACAATTACATGTTAGATAACATGGCTCCTAGTCGTCTTAGTAATTGGAGGTTGGTTGATAATCACAGGGCAGGAAAGAAATGACAATATAAGAGTTTTAACCAAAGCCACATGGACCACCAGATAGCCACTACCATAAATATAGCCAGTAGGTTCATTTCTCCAAGGCTGGTTGGCCAAGATAGGATGTGGTCCTAAAGCATGTCATATATGAAAGAAAGCAATTACCAAAGAATTATTAAGAGTAACTATCAATACAAAGCTTGTGGGAGTTTTTTTTAGTACTCTGCTATGTGTGTCTGTAGCTTTTTGTTTCTCCATTGTTTCAAGGAAGGGATCTGTGTCTGTTTCTTTTTTTGTAATTATGATGTAGGTGTGTTTTCTTGGGGTATACCCAAAATTTTGTATGGGAAGTTTATTTTTGATAACAGGCTATGTACCTTACCGGATGTAATGGCTTTGGCGGTATGTATATTTTACATATATAGGATCCTTAGTAAGGACATGTTCATCAATAGCCCTGGGCTGATTTTTGTAAAAGGTTTTGGGTCAACCTGTAAAATCCGGTATTAATGCTATAGTATCTTATCTACCAAAAAAAATACTTTTATATGGTATCATTTTCTTTGGGAAGCTTTAACTTTGAAATGTGGATTCATGTCAATCATCGGATTGATTTATGCCAATTATGAGTGCAAACTTTTAGCGGTACTCAAAGAAATTTGGGTAATCTTGGAGATTGTACCTTTGAAGGCTCATCCTACAAGATCTTCACAATTGACTTGTATCATTGCTTCATACAACTTTGGATTTTCCTTTTGTTGATGATATTTTCAATGATTGTCTTCAAGCTGAGTTGGCTATTGAGTGGTTTAAAAAACTCTACAAAGGTGACGAATATGGACCTTATGGAAGCTATACTAAAAGGTGTGGAGCCTTCAATCCAATATATGGATATAAATGTCTCAAAATTATTTGATAAATGGAGGATTTGAATTTATTGAATATTTTTAAGGGGTATGATCCCAAGCTTTCTAAGGACATGGCTTTGTCCTAGAATAGAGGGGTGGTTTTAGTTGGAGGCATAGAATTTGAAATTACTACTCAACTCCTTTCTAAGATAACTGGGGCTCTTGTGGATGGTGAATGTATGATGAGAGAAACACTATCTGGTAAAGGATATGAACCTATTTAGACACTAAGTTGGGTGGCTGACTAAATATTATAATGGGTTTCAAAGGTCCTCGTTTCGTAATCCTTAGGATAAAATTATCCTTGAAATTATGGATTTTTTCACTCTTGAATGCAATAGGGATGTCGTTAGGATCTTTCATTTGGCTTCGGTCAATCACTTCCATGGGAAAAAGGTTATGAACATTCTTGGTTTCCTTTTTAAATAATTGGAAATATTGGCAAACAATGTTCAACAAGATAATTCTTCCCTTATAAACCATAAAGGTATTTTTAAATTTATTTTCAATTATGTTTTATTAAGGAGGAGAGCTATTACTAAGGGCAAGAGTGGTGTTGGGTCTTGTCTAGTTTGGGATGCCTTTACCCCTAGCTTGCAATTTCAAATAGTCCTATGGTTTTGTCAAGCCCGTTTAATGGTGGAAAATATAATTCAGTTTGTTTTAGGCAAAAGGCTCATTTTATTTCTAATTATGGGAGTAAATGTCAATGAGTTACCTTTGAGTAATGTTTAGAATGTTCTGCTAGAGGTTGTTTTTTGTTTAATTGAAGTTAAATATATAAGCATGCTACAGAAATACCCATAGGTGGTTGATCCTAGGGTGAGTGAGGTGGATAAGAATTCTAAAAATGTTTTTATGGATGTGATAAAAGGATTGAAGTCTAGTGAAGGTGTTCCTTCTATCCCTAGTGATATTTTATCTCCTCAATACCATGATGGTATGATTTCTAATTTCTCCCTTTTTGTTGTTGTTGAATCTCCATAAATTGAGGATTCATCTCCTTCGAAAGATGAGAAGTCTGATATGATAAGGAAAAATGCACATGTTAATATTTCTAAATATGAGCTAAAAGGAGCAAGGAGATCCATCCACCTAAATTCTAAGTAAAAGAAATTATATAATACTTCTCTCATGATCCAAGACTTTGAAGATTCAAATAATAATCTCTCGACTCCAACCTCTAACAAAAGCCTAAATATTTTTGAGACACCTATTATTAATCATATTTCTCAAGTTGACACTAATGGCTCTCAAAGTAAGCTTGTTTATTCAATCAAAGAGCTAATGAGATATCTCAAGAGGTCAGTTAAAATGTTAGCATTTTATGCTAATAAAACCTCCTATAGGTTGAAGTAGGATAAATATTCGATCAATGTGGATCTCTCAAAGAATCAATCTCAATATTAGTGGCCCTTGTGGTTTTGTATGGTTTGGACTAAAATGTTGATGTTTGAGATCTTTTTTGGTTGGTGGGACTTTCTATATTATTTGGCTTGTAAGGTTGGTTGTTTTTTTTGTGTTGTTCTATCTTTGGGTTGTCATTGGCTAGGTTGTTTTTAGCTATTTTGGTTTGTTTTATTTTTGTTTTGCCTTTGTGAGACTGCTTGTCTTTAGCTACTTTTTGTAAAAGGCTTGGGGTCCTTTCAAAACCCCTTATTTTTCCACCTAATCAAAAAAAGTAAGAGTTTACCAAGAAAATTGAAGTAGTTCAAATAGATTCAAAGGTGATGAAGCAAAAAAAGAGAAAATAATCATTAATCATCAAGACCAAGAGAATAAACTCAAGGAGATTAAGTTAAGAAAATATATATAGGAATAATTAAAGTGACATTTGATTCATATTGGGATAAAATACATGTCTAGGTAAGGTTGGATTAGTTTACATAGTACATCAAGGATTGCAAAGACTTAATAAAAGAGATTGACATACAATGGAACATTAAGTCTAATATTAATGGGAGTCATAAATTATCCCACATATATTTGCATAGTCATATGATAAGTCCCCTATTAGGATTTAGTAGATATAAATCATAAATAAAATGGGAATATAAGTACACCTAGTTATAATTAAAGAAAAATAGCTAAAGCTAGATAAATATCTCTCTATCAAGAATAATCTTCAAAAAACAATAGAAAGCATAAAGTACAAGATTATCCAATTAGTTTATAAATACCTACTTGATTTATGAAACAATAAATATAATTTGATATCCAATAGGAATACATAGTTTGAAAAATGAAGTCCCTCATGTCTGATTGAGCAAATGTATCCCTCAAAAGTAACCAATAAGCCATTATTTTACTACATCTACTTCACACAAATATATGGGTAATAACAAATAGAAAATAAAAATTCCTATGAAAAAGAATAGGTTGAATTGGATACTATATTATAGAGGCTTTACTAAGTTAAAAACCCCTTAACTATTTATTTGGTCATGTTATTAACACTATTACCCCTAGGAGTCAAACCCTAAAGTATCTAGACTTATTTGTTATTTAAAATTATTTCATTATTTCAAAAAATAATACTATTTAATACTCTACACTCAACAAAAAAGAAACCTATATTTATAGTTGTAAGCTTACTAAAATGGTAAGGGATTTGGTCTCTCTTTTAGAGGTCCAAGGTTCAAACCCCACTCAGTATGAGGGGATCGTAACCCCTCATAAAAACATGTGTAAACTCATTGAAAAAAGCCACCTATATTTTACCATCAAGTAAACATGGTGACCCAAAATATATTATAGCTATTATGGTTAACACCACTCTTGTTTGATAACTAATTTCAAGATTTATCACATCATATATATGAAGAAAATTTTGATAAATTAGGTACTAAGTAGAATAAGTTAATTTTATCATTCACCAATACCAAATTTATCCCCAAGATAACCAAGTTTTAAAATAAAAATGGCCAAAAAATAAAAGACATGAAATACTGGACTTTCAAATATATGATTTGTCGATCCATGGAGCATCAATTTATGGGTGTCGACAAATAAAATCTAACATAATTATGACATAAATTGAACCAATCAAAAGTATCAATCAATTATTTAGAAATAAATTTATAAATTTTAAAGCAAATCTATCAATTATTTATTAATGTGTTAAGATCCTAGCAATCAATTAGTTAAAGAATTGAAGGATTGTAGGACTATTGAGGTTGTTAATTCATGTGAAAAAGAAATAAACCTTATCACCCACACTTTTTCACATAAACTCTTATGCATCCTATCTCAAAGGATGAGGAATGTAATTGTTGAGGTCCTAGATAAGTTAGAAATAACAGAGAAAGACTGATTAGGAACCAAAAATCCTAATTAATATTTTATTAATTTTACAAACATAAATAGGCATAATAGATGCTAAAACAAAATATTTGCAAATAGGTACAAACTGTTGACAAGCAACCAACAATTCCTACAGACATTTAATAAAATCTAAAAGATTTTATTAAATTTAACTTTAGACTTTAGCTAAATAAATCAAAATTCTATGCCACTAAATATTCATATCATCCCTCTCCACCATAGATGATATGGATATTTAGTGGCATAGAATTTTGATCTATTTAGATAAATTCTAAAGTTATATTTATTAAACATTTTTAGATTTCATTAAATGTTAGCAGGAATTGTTAGCGGCTTATCGGCAGATATTTTATTTTGGCATCTATTATACCTATTTATGTTTGTAAAATTAATAAAATATTAATCAAGATTTTTAGTATGACTACCTGTGAAGGGGAATTTCCCTCGTGGAAATTCCCCCTCTCCTCTTCTGCAAATTTAATCCCTTTTGCAATTTTCTCCCCCTCCCCTCTACAATTTTATTTCACAAAAATTGCACTTTCCATTCCAGTTTTCTTCTACATGATCCAATTTCCTATTGTGCACTATGTATTTTCTTCTTGATCTTGAGGGTTCTCGATGATTGTTCTTATTTATCCAATAAAAATCTAAATGAGAAATGTTTCTTTAAATGAAGCACAATTGTAGCAAAGTTCCATTGATCACCTTGATAACAAATTGCTAGTCATTGTGTGGCAATTGGATCTTGTATTCAATCCCAAAGGTACCTTGGTCGAGCTTTCATACATCATCAAAGGTTCTCTCTTGCCTTGGTGGCCCAGTTCATGCATAAACTTAATCTACCTTATCTACATATTTTAAATACCGCATTGCCCCATTTGAGCAATTGGGTCATTTTTAACGTAGTCAATGCCAACATGGAAATCCTGCAATAGGCCACCTATTAGTATATGTGTCTATATATTGTATTCTTCATTGTGATCCAGAGTAGTGGTATAATTCACACCCATCATGATTTTCCCACTAGGTGTGCCACCCCCAAAAATCAGTTACCTCTATGGCATTTCTTTCAACAGGCCATTCTTACCTCATATTTTGATGTTAAAACCCCTATGTATGGATCTACTTTGTTGTTGCATTGATCTGTTCTATTGATGTATTGATCCTCTAGAATAACAACAATAAGGAATGAGGGCATTACGATGATTCCTATGCCTCCATACATTGCACCCTCACTCGATGACATATACTATTTTTCCTACACATGGGCTTGCCACTATCCCCATTTCCTACATCTTTGGGTTAGAGAAGACACCAATGTAAGGTTGTAGAAGAAATTACATTACTATCTCGTAGATATAATACGTCTCATCGCGCGTAATATTACAAGTAATTTAGAAATGGATTGATTAGACTTGATCATCAATGGCATAGTTGTGGGATATGGCATGGCCTCCACTTATTTCCCTAGTGTAAATATCTTTATAGGTAGCATTATCACATAGTAAACCGTAAGTTGAGCATGGTCGATTGCACCAAATGTCTAAGAGATATTTTGCATAGCTAGATGGGGAAGATAAACAAATTGATGATGTGGTTGTGGGTTTGCACATTCTTCTTTGTATTCCAGCCATCAACATCATCTCTTGCATCCACATGGATGCTCTATTCATAATTAGATTTTTAAATCATGGAGGTTGCATTAATATTCATTTTCCTCATTGTTCTTTGTCCCACATCTATGGGGTAGAAAAATACTTTGGTTTTTAAAAGCACTTTTGAATGCTTTAGCTAGTGACCACCTCTCAATGGTTAAGCTTAGCCTCACGCATGGAAGGGCACCTCACGTTACCATGCACTAGTTGTTCACACGTGGTGGTTGAATTCATATCATGCATTGTTGAATTTTTGATGTTGAGATATTGATCTTGAAACATTTTTTTAAAATATAAAATATTCCAATGGAATATTCCCTTTCCACATTGTAAAATGACCTTCTCCTTATTTATTTTGCTACTAGAGACCCTTGTTTTCTCCTAAATTAAGGCTTCATTCAAACCCGCACAAAGCATTATATATAGTCGTCAGGAAGCTCTTTTTGAGCTGGTTCCAATAGGACTATTATTTTTATATTTTATAAATGTCTTCTTGATCTTATGGTTTTCTAAAGATTATTTTTTCCAAAACTTCATTTAGAAATAAAATATTGTAATATGGAGTGCATTCTCGATTGTACCCAACATTCCTTAAATCCACCATCATATTTAGAAAATTTTTGAAGTGCATTTTTATTCATAATACCATGGCCCTCTTTTTGTGATTATGGATATCACATGGGTACTCCATACATTGGATTTGTCTTTGCCCCTACTAGCTTGTCTCTATGTGTATTTTTTAGGAGCACCACATCAACACAACTTTTGCATTAGTTTTCACTTCAGCTTCTTGGCTCTTTCATATTTTGAAGCCTTCTTGATACGAGTTTGAAGACTACAGATATTTTAGAACTTTGGACCACAACCACTTCTAGATATTATATAAATTATGATACTTCAAAAGCTTCTTCTTAATTTTATGCTTTTGTAATAAGGAGTGCAGTTCAGTGGTACCTGACAGTCCATTCTATGCTTATCTTTTTTTTTTGTAAGTAAAAGGTATAATATTAAAAATAGGTTTTTATCAAGGGACCCAAAACCTGATTACAATAAAAGCATAAAGATATTAGCAATTTTAACAACCAAATCAGGAAGGAATAGATCCCTAACCCAAGGAAGGAAACAAAAGTAGAAAATAAAATCAAAGCTAAAATAAAACCCTTCCTCCATAAGAAGGACAAATAGGAAGCCAAAACCCAAGATGGAACTAATTCTTAGGATCCTCGCTTTCCTCACCCTTGACACCATCCTTAGCCATACTCGACACATGGATACCCACTTCCTTAAGTATCTCTTGATCCTCTTCTGTGAATTTCTCATTAAGGAACAAAATATGCATTGCATTTTGAATGGCCACATAGTTTTCTAGCATGTTATGCAGCATAACGACCCCAGATGAAAAATGATTAATCAAGAAAACCTTCAAAGCATGGTAAGAAACATCACTTGCCTCTTCCTCAAAATCACCATCCTGGGCACTAGTAGACTACTGATGCTACTTTCATTTTAGACACTTAGACACTTTGGTTGATCCTTCAGCCCCTTCTAGTTTGATCTTCCTTTAAACAGGTAAAACTCTTGACCCCACTACAGGACGCTTAAGGATTGGGAAGCAGCAAGTTTGGAGGGTGACACTTTAGTATTAGGCTTAACCATGGCAAGAATGTTACCCTGGGGTGATTTTGAGGCATGTGGGAGTAGATGATCTTAAACAAACCCTGATGTGGGAGAAAATTCACATCTCTCTTCTTCCTAGAGGCTTCAAGGGTGTAACTTATTGAATTGAAGAGGAAGAGAGAAATATTCATCACGTCGATATCATATAAATGGTTCACAAAACACATATGGAAGCTACAAATGTTCTTATTAGGGCCATTTATCATAAAATACTCCATTATGGGCTTTAAAAACTTATCCTAATGAGAGGAAAGATCAGACCTCCAAATCCCTGACTTGGCCAATTTTTGCTAGTCCTTGCTCTTGTCAAAATACTTCAGCTCTGCCTCTAAATTATTTTTGTCCTACTTTATGGCCCTTCAATAGTTGGGAAGCTCAATTATCTCCATTAGAATCTATGCATTAACTAGGATTTCCAATATCTTGATCAAAACAAAAGCACCATCCTTCGTATTATTCAACACCAAAGAATTGTAAAACTCCAAGGACACTTCATCAATTCCAAAAAACTTCTCCAAAAAAGGAATTAAGCCTCTATCAACAAGGAAAAATTCAGCCATAGGATCAAGGCTAAGGGAACAAGGCTCATAGAAGCTCATCTTGGAATTAATGCTAAAGGAACAAGTAAAAGGAAGTTGAACAAGCACACCAACTGGACTTGGGATCTAAGCTAGGATGAGGTCTATAAATAGCTTTCCAAAAGGACCAAAAGGGAGTCTTGAGAATAGGTATATCAAAATAGAAATACTCCATAGGATAGTTGTTAACCTCATAATCCTAAACAAATCTAGCAAAGGAAAGCTTTTTTGAAGGCATAGAATGGCTTCCTCCCAAAACCCTAACATAAAACTGCCACTTGGACTTGGGATAAATGGAAACAACAAGGGAGTCACGCACGAGTTGGGATAAGACACATCAACTAAGAACTTTTAAGAGCAAACCCAAATAGGTGTGGGATGTATCAATGAATTGGCTACATTCTAAGGGGCAGCAAAGGATCGTGGCACAAGGAAAGTATCCCCCTTTGGCACCATAATTGGGCATGCAATCCATATTTTCAAAAAAGGTGATAATACCCAAGCATCGATGTATCAAATAATATTTCCAAGGAAAAGGCATTGGGATTTTTTTTTTAAATATAACTTCTTGCTCTTGGAAATAACACCTAGAAAATTTTGAAACAAGAGTCCAAAAGGACAAAAATTTAAAAATTCAATCATTTGAAGCTATTTGAGGGTTGTCATTTGAAATTTTTCACAGTCAATAATGACAGTCATCTTCCAAGGTAACTAGTTTGTCCATGTGGATAAATGTGGCAACTCCACTGTTAATTTTACCAACACATCCACAGCCCTATTGTCCACTCAGAAGGTATGATGGAATACAACTTCCTGATGATAATGGGAAAGGATCAAGGCTTCCTCCATGCAATCCTTAATACACCAAGGGTGAGGACTCTTATTCTTTAGATAGCCTATAGTGTTCAAAAAATCCCCTTCAACAATCATATTTCCAGGGAAATATTTTGACAGACATAACCCTCTCCAAACCACCCTTGCCTCTGCCACATTATTTGATTGAACACCCAAAGGCTCTGTGAAAGCCATGATAGAAATACCTTCATGATTTCTCAAAATACCCCTAGCTCTAGCCTAACTAGGATTTCCTTTTGTTGCTCCATCAATATTTAGCTTGATCCATCCCTCTGGAGGAGGTATCCATCTATAATTAATCCTATTATTTGACCTAGGTTAAGTTTGATCTTCATCCAAAGGGATATTCAAAGACTGGCAAAGGGAAGCCTCATATCTAGAGATTGGAGGAGAATTTGAAGGGACAAGAGAGGCATTTTCATTATCTAAGACTAGGATCTTATTGTATAAGGAAATATGATCAAGGCTTTTATTTAAAAACACTCTTTGGTTCCTTTCATTCTATGCTTATCTTGGATATCAATGATTTGTGTTTATTTCCTCTATTTTATTGCCACTTTTCCTCCATCGACTATATTTCAAGATGGTCCTTGAGGTCTGGATCAATCATATTACTTGGTTTATATCATGCTCAATTTGAAAAATGACTAAATATTTTTAGGAACATGCAAATTTTTAAGGAAAATATTGAACGACATTTTTACAAGACCCTTTTTAAGCATAGTAGTGCTCATTCCTACATGCTAGGCATAGTAGTGCTCATTCCTACATGCTAGATGCTGACCCTATAGGCTACAGACCTTGAGATACCATTGGGGATTCCCATTTGGACCATTTTTTATTATGTATTTTGCTTGTTGATACTCCCTTTGATGGAGTTTTGGTGAGATTTTTTGGGGCTCTTATACACCGTCTATTTGTCTTCTCTTCTAAACCACTTTGAAGGATTTTATTTCTATGCACTTCTACTTGTACTATCTTCTCTTCCACTTTCTTGTAAAATCATTGGATTCCAATGCTTCTATGGTGGAGAGGAATGATATGGATCTAGATAGGAATAGAATATTTTATTTAATTAGTTTTCATGTCAGTAGAAACATGTCGGCAATAAAAAGTTGACAGTAAAATATCAATAATTTAGATATTTTGTAAATTTAGCATCTGTGAATGCCTATAAGGTTTGTAAATGAATAAAAATATCTAGTTGGAATTTAATTCCTTCACAAATACATATAGGCATAACACCCCATTTAAAATATTTGAAAAAAGGTTAAACACACAAAGAACAAAATGAGTAGGAAAATAATTATTGATTAGTGAAATCTAACAAAGAGAAAAATAGGACTTCAAGCTAATATAGCCTTGGGATACCCACTTTTTAGATAATTTATGGAATAAGATCCATGGATTTAAAGTATCAGGTAAATAAGTTAAAGCAACCCACTAAAATCCATGTGTGTTAGAATAATGTCACTCATCAAGAAGACTTGGTTGAACAAATAAGATAAGAAAATACCCAAGTGGGGGAGTGCAATAAATCATCAACAAATTGGTTGATGTCATGTTGATGATAATTTATTTGGTGATTAATAAGCTTTAAAAATGATACTTTTACAATAAAACAATTTCTCTTATTTTAAAATCTAAATCCATCATATAAAGAAGAGGGCCTAAAAATAGAACACATAAATAGAAAAGACTTATTTTAGTCATACTATAATGGATTTCAAGAAAAATAGGAAAAACTAAATATTTTAGGATTGAACATGATCATACCACTAGAAGATTACATATTTTGGAAATTGAATTGGAGATCAAATGTTCAATCAATATTACATATTTATTTTCTCAACTAATCAGTATTTATTTTTTATTTTCTATTTAATAAGTCGTGCGGCTTCTATTGGGGGCCACTCCCATTACAAAAACAAAATTTTTGGAAATATTAAGTACATTGGTTGTCATTGATGTCAAAGAGAGCTTGGTATGGTAGAAATATTCTCCTATGGTTGATAATTATGCAAAGGCAAGGTTTAAAATAAAGCCCATGGTTTAAGAGAGAAGAGACAATATTATAATATTTAGGCCAAAAGGACTTATTAAAAAGAGGATTGAAAGTGCATTGGACAAAGGTCTCAAAAAGAAATTAATTTGACAAAGGACTACAAGCAAAAATATTATTTAACACCAAGGTTAAATATTATATTAAAAAATAAAATAAGTTTGAATTGTCAAAGGTGCCAAGAATTCGAATTTAAAAAAAAGATGGCAATAAAAAGGTTGAGCCGACGTCATAACAAAAATCGAATGCATATTTAAGGAGGAGAATAAATCATTTTTGAATGGTTAGAAAAATATATGCATTATTCGAAGCCTTTTCATTGAGAGCTGAGAGGAAAGAAAAGAAAGTGCCATCCGTCGAGGGAAGAGGGATAAGGAAAAATTAGCACACGCATTTCAATAAGGGATAGTGAATCATAGGAGAGAGCACATGACTTAGTTCCAACAGGGCTGCTAGCCTAGGTGGCAGCGGGTCCAGCATAAGGTGTGGCAGTGGATAGGTCTCAGTTTTTAATCACTTTGGTAGTTCAATTTTATAAAATTTGTTTGGGTGAAAAGGAAGGAATAAAATAGTTTTGCACACATTCGGTCTCAACAGGTGGGCCAGCATAGCTGGCACTCTAGCTCATACTAGAGCGTGGGCTCTGCGAGGTTTCATGTTTGAATCCTAGCATGATGACAGCGATAGATGTGGTAAGGGCATAAAATTTTTGCTTAATGTTGAGGTATGTTAGCGCTTGATCAAGGGAGACATAAGGTTTAATTTTTGTTTGTTAAAAAGCTTATATTGCATTGTCTAGGGAGATATAAGGGTAATGCTTTGAAATTAAATATTTTTGAGGACATAATGATATTTTAGATTCTGGTTGTGACTTTATAAAGTAGAAATAATTTTTGAAATAAAGGAGCAATAAGGTGCTTGAAAGTAAAATTAATGTATGGTATGTACTTAGGGATATTGAATTGTGATATTGAGAATTACAAGTGGCTCTTATAAGTAGGAGTGATAAGGTATGACTATGGTTTAAATTGTTGTGTGTATTTTTGATAAAAAGAAAAATTGAGAGGGTTTGATTATTGTCAAAACTTTATCTTGTGGAAATAAAAAGGAAGATATTAAATATTTTATGAATAAATTTTGAGGAAATATTTTATGGATGGTTTGAAAAGGTGTTATGCTAACTAACCCTTGAAAGTGGCATAAGAAAGACATAATATTTTGAGATAGGTTTTGAGAGAACTCCTTCATCAAAGAGGTATGGTTATATCACTCTTTCTTTAAGATATTTGGTTGAAAAACTATTTCAGAATTATAAGGTGGAGATAAAAGGATTGATTAGTGTGTATTGTTGGAAATACTTGAGCTAGGGTTTGTGAAACAAAATGTGCATTCATTGTTTGAATGGTTTTTGAAGCATTGGTTTAAATGTATTGAATGTGTTATGAGCCTTTTGAGCATGTGTTAGAGCATAATTGAGTAGAGATAGTAAGAAGACTTGTGAGTATATTTGATCAGTGTTGTGAGCATATTTGATCAGTGTTGTGAGAATAATTGATCAGTAGTGTTGAGCAGTGATTTGAGCAGATCTTGGTTTAGATTTGAGCAAGCCTTGTGTGAAGGCTTGAAGTAGTTTTGAGCAGAGTGTTGAGCCAGCTTTGGAGGTGACCAGAGTAGAAAGGATAGAGGTCTCCTATGGATAGAGGTCCACCAGCTAGAGCAGTGGGGATAGAGGTCTCCTATGGATAGAGGTCCACTAGCTAGAGTAGTGGGGACAAAGGTCTTCTGAGGATAGAGGTTCACCAGCTAGAGCAGTGGGGACAAAGGTCTCCTATGGATAGAGATCCACGAACTTGAGCATAGGGGACTAAGATCTCCTTTGGACAGAGGTCCATAAATATTGTAATAGGGATTTGGTTCCCAAGAGATTTGTTGAGAAAATTTATAAGAAATATTTTCTTCGTGGACGTAACCCACATTGGGTGAACCACGTTAAATCATGTCTCTCATGTGTGTGATGATGTGTGCATTATTTATTGCTTTGATATTATTGTTGTTATCATTTGGATTGAAAAGTAAAAAGTTCCATATTATATTGTTCACCCCCCTCTTAGTATAAGCTTATGTTCTTCAATTGGTATCAGAGCGGGTTCCTTCATGAAAAGCCTAACAGCTTGAAGGAAGATCCCACAAGAACATATATGACCACAGAAAATGGAGAAAGAGCAATGATTGACATGAAAGAGGAACTTATTGCTGCTTTTAGAAACTTGGAAAGAGTTAGAAAGAAGAATTCAAGTTTGAAGGCTCAAGTTCAAGAAGATGAGGAAGCAAAGACAAAATATCTACAAAATCTCACAGAGCTAAAGGTAAAAATTGAAGAGGCAAAGAAAATTGAAAAATATATGGCAGAACAATTAAAGACAAAAGAGTTAGAATGTGAAAGGTTGGAACTTGAAATTGTCTCTCTAAGAAAGGGAGTTGAAAAATCTAAAGATAAGTTACAACAAGATATAAAGTTAGGGAAACAGAAAGAGGAGTCAAGCTCCAAAGGATCAAATATATCAAATAAATAAGAGCTCATGACCTATGCTAATATATTGAAAGGAAAAATCAAGAAAGAAAACAAAGAAGCATCATGGACAAAAGTCAATTACATATGGCAAAGGGAGAATCATGCGACCATATCATTCAAGGCAATCTAACAGGTTACAAAATTTCTTCCATGGTTATTGTTTTTCATGTAACAAATATGGTCATAGAGTTGTACATTGCATGGTCCATGTGAGAAACAATGTTGATAGAAATTTCAATTCATTTGCACCTCTCATGGATAACAATATCATCTGTTACAAATGTAATAACTTTGGGCACAAGGCCAAATGGTGTAAAACAATATTTCCTGAATCAAGAAAAAAGGAGGATCAGAAGGTTCAAAATATTACAACCTCAAAAGTTTGGAAAGAGAGTAAAGAGCAAGAAAAGGAGAAGTCAATGTTGGTACAAAAAACTCTTCATGCACAAGATAAGAGAAATCAGTGGTTTTTTGATAGTGGTTGTTCGAGTCATATGATAGGTGACAAAAGTAAATTTCTTGCACTTAAAGAAATCAATGGAGGATTAGTAAAATTTGGTGACAATGGTTCAAAAAAATTGCTGGGAAAGGGACCTTGAGTTTAGATAATGGAAAATCAAAGACAGAAAATGTTTTGTATGTTAAGGGATTGAAGCACAATTTACTAAGTGTAAGTCAACTTTGTGATCAGGGGCACATAGTCACCTTTCATCCAAATGGATGTGAGATCAGAAAATCCAATACAGGAAAGCTTATTGTAGATGCCAGTAGAACTACAAACAATCTCTACATGCTGAGTGAAATTAAGGGAGAAAAATATTTCTTATCACAAGAGGATGAGAGTTGGTTATGGCATAGAAGAATGGGTCATCTGAAATTTGACAACATTGTGAAAATAAGCAACAAATAGGCTGTTAGAGATCTACCCAAGATAAAAAGACCTCAAAGCACAATTTGTGCACAATGTCAACATGGAAAGCAAACAAGAACAAGTTTCAAGTCAAAATAATTTACTTCATTTGAACCATTGAAACTAGTTCACACTGATTTATGTGGTCCTACAAGGACAAAGAGTTTACAAGGTGAAAGTTACTTCATGCTATTTATAGATGATTTCTCCAAAATGACTTGGGTAGCTTTCTTAAAAGAAAATTCAGAAGCCTTTGAGAAGTTCTAGGCATTCAAAGTTTTAGTAGAAAATAAAATAGGTAAAAAGATAAAGTGTCTAAGATCAGATAGAGGAGGAGAATTTACTTTAGGTGAATTCATAGAATTTTGTGAACAACATGGAATCAAAAGAGAATATTCAACAACAAGAACTCCACAACAAAATGGAGTAGTTGAAAGAAAAAATAGAACTATCGAGAATATGGCCAGAGCTATGCTAAGTGAGTCTAAGATTTCATATGGTTTTTGGAGAGAGGTAGTTCATACAACTGTATATATCATCAATAGATCTCAAGTAAGAGTAAATCATCACAAAACCCCATATGAGCTTTGGAAAGGAAGACCATCTACTATGAAGTATTTCAAAGTTTTTGGAAGCAAATGTTACATTAGATGAGAAGAGAAAAATTTGGGCAAGTTTGATTCAAGATGTGATGAGGGTATCTTCCTTGGCTATTCCACTAAGATCAAAGCCTATAAATGCTACAATAAAATGACACATACAATTATGGAAAGTACAAATGTGATAGTTGATGAACAAATAGGGTCAAAAGAATCATCTCAAGAAATTGTATATCAAGAAGAAGAAAGTTGCCAAGAAGAAGTAGGTGAAGAATCAGAAGAAGATGAAGCACAAAGAACACCACCTAAGACTCCATCCAGGTATGTGCAAAAGAATCATCCAAGAGATCTGATTATTGGAAATCCAGATGAAAGACAAACAAGGAGGAAGATAATAGGAATAAGTGAACATGCAAATCTTTCCTTGCTATCTAAAATTGAGCCCAAGGATTTCAATGAGGCAAGAGAAGATAAATTTTGGGTCAAGGCAATGGATGAGGAGTTGGATCAAATAGAAAAAATTGAGACTTGGGAACTTGTCCCACGACCAAAGGACAAGAATATAATTGGCACTAAATGGGTTTACAAAAATAAGTTAAATGAAGATGGTCAGGTAGTCAGAAACAAAGCAAGATTGGTATGCAAAGGCTATGCACAGGTTGAAGGGATTGACTTTGATGAAACATTTTCTCCTTGTGCACGACTTGAGGCCATAAGGATGTTTTTAGCTTTCTCAAGCTTCAAAAACTTCAAAGTATATCAAATGGATGTAAAATCAACTTTTCTCAATGGCTTCTTGGAAGAAGAGGTCTACATTGAGCAACCTGAGGGGTTCAACCTAACTGATAAGCCAGATTATGTATGCATATTAAAGAAGGCTCTTTATGGACTAAAGCAAGCTCCTAGAGCTTGGTATTCAAGGTTGGATAAGTATCTTCAAGAACAAGGTTTTAGAAAAGGAATAGCTGATAATAATTTATACATCAAAAATGAAGGAAATGACTTGTTGATTGTGGTTGTCTATGTGGATGATATCATTTTTGGAGGAAGTAATGATAAGATGTGTCAAAAATTTGCAAAGAGTATGCAAAATGAATTTGAAATGTCAATTCTTGGTGAGTTGTCCTTCTTCCTTGGACTACATATTTCACAATCAGAAAAGGGTGTATTTCTCTCACAAACCAAGTATATAAAAGAAATGTTGAAGAAATTCAAATTGGAGGATTGCAAACCAGTGAGTACCCCCATGGTTACAGGATGCAATTTGAGTAAATATGATGAATCTCCTGAGGTAAATCAGACATTGTATAGATCTATGATTGGTAGCTTACTATATGTCACAACTACAAGACCAGATATAATGCAGGCAGTGGGACTAGTGGCAAGATTTCAAGCAATGCCAAAGGAAACACATGTACTAGCAGTAAAGAGAATTCTCAGGTATTTAAAAGGAACTATGGATTTTGGAATTTGGTATCCTAGAAGTAACAACTTCACTCTCATAGCATATACAGATGCAGATTGGGCAGGAAATATTGATGATAGAAAAAGCACAAGTGGAGGAGCATTCTTTCTTGGAGATTGTTTAGTCTCTTGGCTAAGCAAGAAACAAGCATCGATATCCTTATCCATGGTAGAGGCAGAGTACATTGCAGCAGTTTCTTGTTGTACACAAGTGTTATGGATGAAGTAAACTTTAAAAGACTTTAAAATAGAGCATGATCATCCCATATCCATACTATGTGATAATACAAGTGCCATAAACATTTCAAAGAATCTAGTGATGCACTCAAGGACCAAGCACATTCCGATAAAATATCATTTTCTGAGAGAACAGGTGATGGATAAGAAAGTCAAATTGGAATATGTTACTACAAAGGAACAAATTATGGACATATTTACTAAGCCATTGCCAAAGGAAACTTTTGAGTATCTTAGAAGGAAATTGGGAGTAGTCTTACTCCCACCCCAAAATTAATCACCTCAAGGAGAGGAGGTGGGGAGGGGGCTGAGCTAAGAGTCTTATATTTAGCCCCAAAGGAGTCCCTTTGCCATTGATGTCAAAGGGGGAGATATTTGAGTAAGGGAGAGAGCATTCAGTCAAGGGGAGTAGTTTCTCGGGGGAGCAGATTTGGAATCTAGTGGTTGGAAAATGAATTTTTAGAAAGGGTTGCCATCAATGACAAAGGGGGAGATTGTTGGAAATATTAAGTACATTGGTTGTCATTGATGTCAAAGAGAGATTGGTATGGCAAAAATATTCTCCTATGGTTGATAATTATGCAAAGGCAAGGTTTAAAATAAATCCCATGGTTTAAGAGAGAAGAGACAATATTATAATATTTTAATATTATAATATTTAGGCCAAAAGGACTTATTAAAAATAGGATTGAAAGTGCATTGGACAAAGGTCTCAAAAAGAAATTAATTTGACAAAGGACTACAAGAAAAAATATTATTTAACACCAAGGTTAAATAATATTTAACACCAAGGTTAAATATTATATTAAAAAAATTAATAAATCATCGGACGGATGGTGAACAAAAAATAGGCAAGCAATATTTTGGTGATCGGGGCACCAAAAAACGAAAGGTAAAAAGGTGAGGACAAGGATGAGCACTCATCAAAATACCCTTGTGTGAATGGAAAGTAGTGAGGAGAAAGTGGAGACATGGGGATGGGCTCATGATCATGAGAAAAATATAATGTAGAAACAACAAACAAAAATATCCCAGGAGCGGGAGGAAAAGGGAAAGGCAGCCACAGAGGAAAAGACCCGCTTGATAAAAAATTTGCAGAGGATAAGGTGACCAGTAAGTTGTATTTTGTAGAAACATTGTGAGGTAAACCTAAACCTAGGTCCTCGATCACAAATGCTTTCGTAACTCAAGGATACAATGTTCTATGCTCTAAACAAGTCATGTTAGAATACGCTAGTCAGGATTCATTCTCCTTGATAGGGAAATTTGTTGGTGGGAGACCAGACATGGACTCATTTTAGTGTTGGGAAGTGACTAAATGGAAAACTAGAGGATGCCTTGAACTATCAGCTATGACCAGGGTTTTCTTCATGATCCACTTCAATACCCAGGAAGATGCTAATAGCATCCTATCAGGAGGTCCTTGGTTTTTTGGGAGAAGAAGTTTGTGCTTGTGGAAGTGGGCAGAAGACTTTAACCCAGAATTGTAGAGCATATAATTATGCCCCCATTTGGGTGTGGCTCTCAAATATTCCACCACACTCCTATGAATATGCTCTCTAGGGGATAGCCTAAACTATAGGGGAACTGGTAGCCATTGACCCAGGAACCCGGGCTCGATCATAATTGACACATGCACACATTTTCATTAATGTTAACCTAGAAACTTAGTTCCCAAGCCAAAGAAATCTAATCCATGGGATCCATAGGCTAAGTCAGTCACTGTAGTATGAGAACAAGCTAGCATTTTGCTCTAAGTGCCAAACATAGGGGCACCTATCATCTCAATGCCTAAACTATAAGAACGCACAGATGGATATTTAGACCGAAGCCAAAATAGAGCAAGACGAAATTCAAAATGCAAAAGTGAGAGTAGGTGTGAACCAGTATCTCAATGGAAAACAACATGCTTTCCCCCCTCTAATAAATGACAAGAAAAAGGTAAGTAGCCTTCTTTCCATGTCCAACAAATTTCTTTTACTTAGCAATTCTAGTCAAAATAATAAAATCCAGGATGAGGAATCCCCTTATGAGGAAACCCTAGACCCAAACCTTACTTCTCTCCTTGAATCCATAGATGTTTGCACCCAAGAAAACCCCACCCCCACTAATTTTTGTGCTCCCCCACCATCACTTCCTAGACCCCTCCAAGACCCATCTCCCCACCCTTCATATTTCCCATCCGGCATGGTTGGGACACCCTGTTCTCCACCCATATCCCCTGAAGCTGAGGTTGATAATGACGTCCCACCCCAAAAATCCCTAGAATAGTGGAGCCCCAAACAAACCAAAAGTTACAAGAAATCCTATATTGATGTGGGAGGTGACATAAATAAAGGTAGACCCTCAGGAGCAGATATTATAAACAAATATGTAGCTAAATATATATCTAATGGCACCCAAAAGACCCTATTTCAAGATCTAGGTATAAAAAACAAAGAAGAAATCAAGAGAATCAAACCCTTTGCATAGCAAGGCAAGAGGGCCAGAAAACCCTCCAAGAGTGCCAAATGATAGTCCTCTCCTAGAATGCAAGAGGACTAAATGGGGTAACCAAACAAATATTGGTTGCTACCATGAGAAAGGATTTGAATCCTACTATTTTCCTTATCCAAGAAACCAAAATCGATGATTACTGGTCCCCTAGAGTTACCAAAACCATATGGAGGAAGTGTGAATTTTCTTACACTCTAGCCCAGGGCACTTCAAGTGGCCTTCTATGCCTCTATAAACCTACAAAATTTGAAGGACAATTCATCTCAGGGGATGAGCACTTAGCCAACAACCTCTTTCGGGAATCCAATGCCCAGCTCTCATGGATCTTGACCAATGTGTATGCTCTCAATACCCCTCAATGCAGAAGTATCCTTTGGAACAACCTCACCAAGATGATACAAGAATTCAAGGACATCTCCATCACCTCCTAGACCCCTCCAAGACCCATCTCCCTACCCTTCATATTCCCCATCCGACATGGTTGGGACACCCTATTCTCCACCCATATCCCCTGAAGCTGAGGTTGATAATGATGTCCCGCCCCAAGAATCCCCAAAATAGTGGAGCCCCAAACAAACCAGAAGTTACAAGAAATCCTAGATTGATGTGGGAGGTGACATAAATAAAGGTAGACCCTTAGGAGCAATATTATAAACAAATATGTAGCTAAAGATATATCTAATGGCACCCAAAAGACCCTATTTCAGGATCTAGGGATAACAAACAAAGAAGAAATCAAGAGAACTAAACCCTCCGTGTAACAGGGCAAGAGGGCCAGAAAACCCTCCAAGAGTGCCAAATGATAGTCCTCTCCTAGAATGCAAGAGGACTAAATGGGGTAGCCAAACAAATATTGATTGCTACCATGAGAAAGGATTTGAATCCTACTATTTTCCTTATCCAAGAAACCAAACTCGATGATTATTGGTCCCCTAGAGTTACCAAAACCATATGGAGGAAGTGTGAATTTTCTTACACTCCAGCCCAGGGCACCTCAGGTGGCCTTCTATGCCTCTATAAACCTATAAAATTTGAAGGACAATTCATCTCAGGGGATGAGCGCTTAGCCAAAATCCTCTTTCGGGAATCCAATGCCCAGCTATCATGGATATTGACCAATGTGTACGCTCTCAATACCCCTAAAGGCAAAAGAATCCTTTGGAACAACCTCACCAAGATGATACAAGCATTCAAGGACATCTCCATCACCTCCTAGACTCCTCCAAGACCCATATCCCCACCCTTCATATTCCCCATTCGGCATGGTTGGGACACCCTATTCTCCACCCATATCCCCTGAAGTTGAGGTTGATAATGACATCCCACCCCAAGAATACCCATAATAGTGGAGCCCCAAACAAACCAAAAGTTACAAGAAATCCTAGATTGATGTGGGAGGTGACATAAATAAATGTAGACCCTTAGGAGCAGATATTATAAACAAATATGTAGCTAAAGATATATCTAATGGCACCTAAAAGACCCTATTTCAGGATCTAGGGATAACAAACAAAGAAGAAATCAAGAGAACCAAACCCTCCATGTAGTAGGGCAAGAGGGCCAAAAAACCCTCCAAGAGTCCCAAATGATAGTCCTCTCCTAGAATGCAAGAGGACTAAATGGGGTAGCCAAACAAATATTGATTGCTACCATGAGAAAGGATTTGAATCCTACTATTTTCCTTATCCAAGAAACCAAACTCGGTGATTACTGGTCCCCTAGAGTTACCAAAACCATATGGAGGAAGTGTGAATTTTTTTACACTCTAGCCCAAGGCACCTTAGGTGGCCTTCTATGCCTCTATAAACTTACAAAATTTTAAGGACAATTCATCTCATGGGATGAGCGCTTAGCCAACATCCTCTTTCAGGAATCCAACGCCCAGCTCTCATGGATCTTGACCAATGTGTATGCTCTCAATACCCCTCAAGGCAGAAGTATCCTTTGGAACAACCTCACCAAGATGATACAAGAATTCAAGGACATCTCCATCACCTCCTAGACCCCTCCAAGACCCATCTCCCCACCCTTCATATTTCCCATCCGGCATGGTTGGGACACCCTGTTCTCCACCCATATCCCCTGAAGCTGAGGTTGATAATGATGTCCCACCCCAAGAATCCACAGAATAGTGGAGCCCCAAACAAACCAGAAGTTACAAGAAATCCTAGATTGATGTGGGAGGTGACATAAATAAAGGTAGACCCTCAAGAGCAGATATTATAAACAAATATGTAGCTAAAGATATATCTAATGGCACCCAAAAGACCCTATTTCAGGATCTAGGGATAACAAAAAAAGAAGAAATCAAGAGAACCAAACCCTCCACATAGTAGGGCAAGAGGGCCAGAAAACCCTCCAAGAGTGCCAAATGATAGTCCTCTCCTAGAATGCAAGAGGACTAAATGGGGTAGCCAAAAAAATATTGGTTGCTACCATGAGAAAGGATTTGAATCCTACTATTTTCCTTATCCAAGAAACCAAACTCGATGATTACTGGTCCCCTAGAGTTACCAAAACCATATGGAGGAAGTGTGAATTTTCTTACACTCCAGCCCAGGGCACCTCAGGTGGCCTTCTATACCTCTATAAACCTACAAAATTTGAAGGACAATTCATCTTAGGGGATGAGCGCTTAGCCAACATCCTCTTTTAAGAATCCAACGCCCAGCTCTCATGGATCTTGACCAATGTGTATGCTCTCAATACCCCTCAAGGTAGAAGTATCCTTTGGAACAACCTCACCAAGATGATACAAGCATTCAATGACATCTCCATCACCTCCTAGACCATTCCAAGACCCATATCCCCACCCTTCATATTCCCCATCCGGCATGGTTGGGACACCCTGTTCTCCACCCATATCCCCTGAAGCTGAGGTTGATAATGACGTCCTACCCCAAGAATACCCAGAATAGTGGAGCCCCAAACAAACCAAAAGTTACAAGAAATCCTAGATTAATGTGGGAGGTGACATAAATAAAGGTAGACCCTCAGGAGCAGATATTATAAACAAATATGTAGCTAAAGATATATCTAATGGCACCCAAAAGACCCTATTTTAGGATCTAGGGATAACAAACAAAGAAGAAATCAAGAGAACCAAACCCTCCATGTAGTAGGGCAAGGGGGGCAAAAAACCCTCCAAGAGTGCCAAATGAAAGTCCTCTCCTAGAATGCAAGAGGACTAAATGGGGTAGCCAAACAAATATTGGTTGCTACCATGAGAAAGGATTTGAATCCTACTATTTTCCTTATCCAAGAAACCAAACTCGGTGACTACTGGTCCCCTAGAGTTACCAAAACCATATGGAGGAAATGTGAATTTTCTTACACTCTAGCCCAAGGCACCTCAGGTGGCCTTCTATGCCTCTGGAACCCTACAAAAGTTAAAGGATAGGTCATCTCAGGGGATGAGCACTTAGCCAACATCCTCTTTCGGGAATCCAACGCCCAGCTCTCATGGATCTTGACCAATGTGTATGCTCCCAATACCCCTCAGGGCAGAAGTATCCTTTGGAACAACCTCACCAAGATGAGACAAGAATTCAGGGACATCCCCTAGATCTTATTAGGGGACTTCAATACCCCCATGCACCCATAAAAAAAAGAGGCGAGAATATCATGGCATCCAGAACCATAGATGATTTTGCGCAGTTTGTCAACTCTAATGAACTGATGGATGTTCAGCTGAAAGGGTCCCAATTCACCTAGACCAATAGAAGGACTAGTGGTGACCTCATCCAAGAAATATTAGACTACTTCTTGTTGTCCCAAGAAGTGCTCCTTGCCTTCGGGGATGCTAGTTTGTAGGCCCATACAAAAATCAAGTTTGATCACAGTCCACTAATTTTTAAAACTACCAACAAACCACAGTTCAAAATTGCCTTCTATTTTGAATCTATGTGGATCCAACACCCAGACCTCAAAAAATAGATTGCTAAGTGGTGGAGAAAAAATCACATAGGGACTGCCATTAACGAGGTTATGCAAAAACTTAGAGCACTAAAAGTTAATCTGAGAGTGTGGAACAGAGAGACTTTCAAAAACATCTTTGACAACAAAAACAACATCAAAAATAGACTCAATCAGATTGAGGACATGTTCCAGTAGGGGCAAGGGAATGATAATCTCAGAGTTGAAGAGAGGATTCTCCTCTCAGAATATCACAACACCCTATGAAAGGAAGAAATGTTTTGGCACCAAAAATCAAGAGTGTTGTGGCTTAAGGAGGGAGATTCTAATTCAAAAATTTTCCACATCTCTACCCTTAGACACAGAGGAGCCAATAGAATTAAGTCCCTCACTAGGCAATATGGGACCTGCACTTCTGATATTTACCAAATTTAGGATGAGGTTGTCAACCACTTCGTTTCCCTCCTTGGGACCCCTTCTCCCCCCCTAGACAGGCCATGGACACCCTTCTTGAGAAAATCCCCAAATCCATCATTGATGCCATGAACTCCCTTCTTCTCAGCCCCCTCACCCCCAAAGAGATCCATCAGGCCCTCTTCTCCATGCATCCTAACAAAGCTCCCGGCCCTGATGGGTTCCCTCCCAGATTTTTCCAAACTTACTAAGACATCATTGGGCTTGACCTATGCCTATATATTTCTAAAATGCAAGCCAACAGTTTCATCCCCAGGGATGTCAACTCCACTTTCCTCACCCTCATTCCCAAGGGACCCAATTCCAAGTCTCTATCCGATTACCATCCCATTAGCCTATGCAATATCATTTACAAAGTCTTGTCCAAAGCCTTGGCCAACAGGCTTACCAGCATCCTCCCGTCCATCATCAATCCCTGCCAGGGTAGTACTGTCAAAGGTCGTAACATTGTTGACGGAGTCATCACTATCCATGAGCTTATCCATTCAACCCATAAGTCTAATAGGTCAGCTTTTTTCCTCAAATTGGACATGAATAAGGCTTTTTATAGAGTGGACCATGAGTTTTTGACCATAATCCTCCTTAAGTTTGGCTTTCATGAGAAGTGGGTCAATCTGATTTCTAGTTGCATTTCCTCGTCCTAGTTCTCGATTTTGGTCAATGATTCAATAGCAGGGTATTTTCCCAGTTCAAGAGGGCTAATGCAAGGAGACCCCATTTCCCCTATCCTATTTATCATTTTGGTTGAGAGCCTAGGAAGAGCTATCAAGTCTTCTTACTCCAGAGGAATAATTTTTGGTATCAAGGTTGCTTCCAACCTCCTACCCTCTACCCACCAGTATTTTGTGGACGACACCTTTTTGGCCACCTTTACCTCTATTTCTAATACCAGGACCATCAAAGGCATTCTCAGCCTTTATGAATAAGTTGATGGCTAGAAGGTTAATTTTAGCAAAAGTAAACTATACTTCATCAACACCCCAACAAAGAGGTAGGCCAAAATTGTAGGTATTCTGGGTTGCACAATCACTGATCTTCCAACCCCTTATCTGGGACTCCCTATATTCCAAGGAAGGGCGGTCAAGACCATGTGGAACAGTGTCACAAAAATAATCCACAAGAAGCTAGTAGGATGGAGAGGGGCCCTCCTCTCCCAAGCAAGTAAAGCCACTTTAGTTAAGTCCATCCTTCAAAGCATCCCGGTGTTCTTTCTTTCTATTTTCAAAATCCTGAATGTTGTGGGAGAGAGCATAGAGAAGATTCAGAAGCACTTCCTCTAGGTAGGAATGGATAACCAAAGGAAATTTCACTTAATGGCCTGGGATAAGGTTTGCTCCCTGAAGTACAGTGGTGGGTTAGGCCTACATATAATTAGTCTCATAAACTAGGCCCTCTTGGCCAAACAGGCATGGAAGGTGGTTACCAATGTTGATTTGGAATGGGTCTCCATCATTAAAAGAAAGTACCTTCAATAGCATACATTTAGGGATGAAGGGATGTCCATCCATGGATCCTACTTTTGGTGATCAATTTCCCAAACCAAACATCTCATCTAGTAGGGGGTGAGATGGCAGCTCGAGAATGGCACGAGCATCGACTTTTGGAATGACTCTTGGGCTAGGGATGAGCCCCTCATTAGAGACCCAATCATTGCACCAATCAAGCACCTAAATGACCATAGATTCATGGACAAAGTTTTATACTTTATCTCTAGCACCCACAATAGCCATAGGTGGAAGGTGATTCAGTTGAGAATCAGTAATGCCACTCTTGACAGAGCTAAGTCTGCCCTCCAATCCATCCTCAGGGTAAACTTCATCCCTTAGACCTAGGTGGCAGATAGGTTGTGTTGGAAAGGCACCAACGACGGGCAGTTTTTAGTGAAGTCTACTTACAATATAGGGGACTCCCTCCCCAGGTGCCCCATCCCCACCAACACTCCCACAATTGCTAGATCCATTTGGCTGAAGCATCTTGTCCCAAAAAATTTCCATTTTTACTAGCTCACGACTCACAATAGAATTTTGACCATAGAAAACCTAATCAAAAGAGGCGTCATTATCCCCAACAGATGTTACCTATGTACCCAGGCCTGGGAGTCCACTCAGCACTTACTCATCGAGTGTTCATTCACCATGGAGGTTTTTTCTTCCCTGACCTACAAGTTCAAGGTGAGTTGGGCCTGGCCCAAGACTATCTCCGAGGTGATCACCCAATGGCCCAATCCCTTCAGACACCCTAGGCTCAAGTTTCTATGGAAATCTCTGATGCATCATGGTTTTTGGTAAATTTGGTTAGAATAGAACAATCACACTTTCAACGATAATCCTAGGAGCCCTAAATTTGTTGCCAATAGAACTTTGTCCTTTTCTATGGAAAATACCAGCATCATCCATATTTTAGATATCACTAATTGTGGTGATGATATGGTTGTGCTCAACAACCTGGGCATATCTTTTTAGTGTTCCAAGCCTCAGAAACCCCCTAGCTCCTAAAGAAACACCAAATGGATTCCCCCTCCCCTTGGGTGGCTCAAAGCCAATTTTTATGGATCATCCAAAGGCAACCCGAGAGATGCAAGGGTGGGGGGGTCATAAGATATCACATGGGCAATATCATTATGGCTTTCACAGAGAATGTGGGGATTCAAACTAATAACTATGCGAAAGCATGAGCTCTTTGGAGGTGCATCCAGGTCAGCAATCACATGGCCAATCCCATCATATTTGAGGGGGATTCTCTCATTGTGGTTAACCACATCACTAGCAACAATAGTGATGGTTGGAACATAGCCAACATCATCCAATATTTCCAGAAATATCTCAGGAAATGCCCTCAAAGCATGACTTATCATGTTTTCAGGGAGGCTAACAAGGTGGCTGACCTTCTGGCCAACATGGCAGCCAACCAAACCAACCTGTCCATTTGGAAAGAAGTATTCCCTCAGGAAGTCTTAATAATAGCCAATCATGATGCAAGGTTCATTCATCAAACACAGTGTTAGCTACCACATCGATGTTCTTTTAACACCTACGGTTTTTTGTTTCAACACCAGAACAATTTTCAAGAAGCTCATTTTTAGCAATTATAGCTGCCACAAGGGTATTTTTTCAATGTCAAAAATGTGTTCTCTTAACACCATGAGTATTGAGAATTCATTTCTTTCCATCTTTCCTCGAGACCATGTGATTACAATCACCCGTGTGATCTCCCCAGCCTGTGATAACATAACCAGCATCTTGTCGTCTCTGTTTCCATTGAGCCACCACCTTGTTTTCCCTTTTTCTTCGGCTTCCACTCACCACTTTCACCATTTCCCATTTTTTTCCATTTCTCTTGCCACCCTATGTGGTCACCACCTTTCGAACCCAGCTAAAACATCTATCCATGCCCGATGCTTCCTTTTTATCCTCGATTTAGTTAGAGTGGAAGGTAGCTTTTTTGGCAAGTTTGCTTTGAGTTTTAGCCCATCCATTAGCTATTTTTTTCCCACTCGCTCAAGCCCTCACTCTTAGCTGGGAATCAATTATCACATCAGTATGCTTGAGCCCATTCCTCCCTTGGTTTGCAACACCATGGAGCCCACAAGCATTCAGATTGATACTGGGATAGAAGCTTTGCTTGCTTCCAAGAAGCTCATTACATTATTCAAGCTCTTCTCGGGTAAATATGATTAGGTTACCAGGGATTTTGTCAACACTTGTAATGATGGTGAAGTTGAGGTGCAAGGCCTATGATTCACGATAAGCATCCACTCCTTAGCTGAATTTTTTTTATTTATCTCCTGGTGGAAGAACTGTTCGCAGGGACAAGTATAATTTTAAAGAGGAGCTAGACCATTTCCCTAGAAATGGGAAATATTTATAGTGGGAGAAGAGTGGAGTACTTCGTTTGTCTCTCCCTAAACCTTTGAATGTGACTGTAGTCCCAGTTATTCAGTACATGGCTATGGACAACCCCAATCATCCCCTCCATGCCTACCACCTAGCTTTTGTGAACCATCTCAAAGATGCCAAAATGATGAATTTTCCTAACTTCCTATTTTGGTCGATCAGCATTACCATAACATACTTTAGGGATAGCAAGTTCCCCAAGCCCCCCCATCATCAGGGCATTTTTCTCATCCTTTATAGATATGCACTTACACACCAGGTTTTTGGAGGCATGCATGCCAGTTTCCCCAGCCTCGAGCCCTCGTCCCCCATTGTCGCTAAGCCTAATCCTCCTCATTCCCTTTCCTCTACTGATTCCCCCCTAAATTCAGCTTCCCCCATCACCTCCCCTCCAAACTACCCCACCATCACCCATCTTAGTTACAAGAAGATCTCTCCTCCAAACTCCTCTCTCACGAATTATGCTTCATCTATGTTTTGCCCCCCCGATAATGTTCTGAGAAGCAAGCAAAAGTTTCTTCATCCTTCTCAAAAATTTAGGAAATCCAACCATATATAGACAACAAGTTCTCCAAGAAATAATCTCAAAATCATAATTGATGAAGATGATAAGATCCCTAGAGATGCTGAATGTATGCTCTACACAGCCACCATCTCCTGCATCACCATAATAGTGGATCTTCTAAAGTCAGCATCCATCATTTTCAAGGAAATGGACTCTAGTCTCTCCAATGCAATCAAAAAAATTTAGGAACTCTCAAGTATGCTCGAGAGCCTCCTTGGCACTGACAAGAATGATGCCGCATAGCAGAATGAGAAGGAAATATCCCAGTAGCTCTGGGAAGGCTGTTTTAGGCAGCTGGGTTGCCTCTAAATGTAATGGTCTTTGGTTTTTTTTGTGTTGTAAGTTTGGTTATGTACTACACTATGGTTGGAAGGGGAAGACCCCTAAATTTTGGTTTTAAATTTGTCACTTTTTTGTAAATATAGGCACTGGATATGCCCTATGTAACAGGGATAGGCCCCTTCAACCTGATCAGTAAATAAAAATTGTTACCTACCAAAAATAAAATATTATATTAAAAAATAAAACAAGTTTGAATTGTCAAAGGTGCCAAGAACTTGAATTTAAAAAAAAGGTGGCAGTAAAAAGGTTGATCCAAAATTATAACACAAATTGAATGTGTATTTAAGGAGGAGAATAAATCATTTTTGAATGGTTAAAAAATAATATATGTATTATTCGAAGCTTTTTCATTGAGCGTAGAAAGGAAAGAAAATAAAGTGTCATTCGTCGAGGGAAGAGGGAGAAGGAAAATCAGCACCTGAATTTCAAGAAAGGATAGTGAATCATAGGGGAGAGCGCATGACTTGGTTCCAACAGGGCTGCTAGCCTAGGTGGCAGGTGGATCCTGCGTAAGGCATGGTAGTGGATAAGCCTCAATTTTGAATCACTGTGATAGTTCAATTTTACAAAAAAAAATTGGGTGAAAAGGAAGGAATAAAATAGTTTTGTGCACGTTCAGTCCCAGCATGTGGGGTAGCCTAGCTGGCACTCTATCTCATGCTAGAGCATGGGATCTATGAGGTTTCGTGTGCGAATCCCAATTACAGCAGTTGTAGATGCGGTTAGGACATAAAATTGTTGCTTAATGTTGAGGTATGTTAGTGCTTGATAAAGGGAGACATAAGGTTTAATGTTTATTTGTTAAAAAGTGCATATTGCATTGTCTAAGGAGAGATAAGGGTAATGCTTTGAAATTAAATATTTTTGAGGACATAATGATATTTTAGATTATGGTTGTGACTTTATAAAGTAGAAATAAATTTTTAAAGAAAGGAGCAATAATATTCTTGAAAGTAAAATTAATGTATGGTATGTACTTAGGGATATTGAATTGTGATATTAAGAATTACAAGTGGCTCTTATAAGTAGGAGTGATAAGGTATGAATATGGTTTAAATTGTTGTGTATTTTTGATAAAAAGAAAAATTGATAGGAATTAATTATTGTAAAATATTTTTCTTGTGGAAATAAAAAGGAAGATATTAAATATTTTATGAATAAATTTTGTAGAAAGATTTTATGGATGGTTTGAAAAGGTGTTATGCTAACTAACCCTTGAAAGTAGCATAAGAAATAAATAATATTTTGAGACAGGTTTTGAGAGAACTCCTTCATCAAAGAGGTATGGTTATATCACTCTTTCTTTAATATATTTGGTTGAACAACTATTTCAGAATTATAATGTGGAGATAAAAGGATTGATTAGTGTGTATTATTGAAAATACTTGAGCTAGGGTTTGTGAAACAAAATGTGTATTCATTGTTTGAATGGTTTTTGAAGCATTGGTTTAAATGTATTGTATGTGTTATGAGCTTTTTGAGCATGTGTTAAAGCATAATTAAACAGAGATAGTAAGCAAACTTGTGAGAAAATTTGATTAGTATTGTGAGCAAATTTGATCAGTTTTGTGAATAGAATTGGTTAATAGTGTTGAGCAGTGATTTGAGCAGATCGTAGTTTAGATTTGAGAAAGCCTTATGTGAAGGCTTGAAGTATTTTTGATTAGAGTGTTGAGTCAGCTTTAGAGGTGACCAAAGTAGAAATAACAGAGGTCTCCTTTGGATAGATGTCCACCAGCCAGAGCAGTGAGGATAGAGGTCTCCTATGGATAGAGGTCCACTAGCCAGAGCAGTGGGGACATAGGTCTTCTTAGAATAGAGATTCACTAGCCACAGCATGGGGGACAAAGGTCTCCTATGGATAGAGATCCAATAAATTGAACATAGGGGACCAAGATATCCTTTGGATAGAGGTCCATAAATATTGTAATAGGAATTTGGTTCCCAAGAGATTTGTTGAAAAAAATTATAAGAAATATTTTCTTTGTAGACGTAACCCACATTGGGTGAACAACGTTAAATCATGTCTCTCATGTGTGTGATGATGTGTGCATTATTTACTGCTCTCATATTATTTTTTTTATCATTTGGATTGAAAAGTAAAAATTTCCATCTTATATTGTTCACCCCCCCTTAGTATAAGCTTATGTTCTTCAAAAATATTGCATTGCTCTCATTACCTTTTTAACAAGTTAATTAAAGCATATCCATATTTGGATTTCTACCAAAGATATTTTTCATTTACCTTTCTATCAAAGATATTCTCCATCTTATATGACACATAAGATATTTTTCATTTAATAAACTCTTTTTTTTTAAGGAACTAACAACAAGAACCCTTATATGACACATAACTCCAACAAATAGAAGGAAAGCAAACATAAAATTCATCCATCAAAGAGGAAATTATTTTGATTATT
The DNA here is from genome assembly GCA_028583015.1 of Wollemia nobilis. Lineage (NCBI taxonomy): Eukaryota > Viridiplantae > Streptophyta > Pinopsida > Araucariales > Araucariaceae > Wollemia > Wollemia nobilis. Next base: position 4,312,186 of record JAQPPZ010001340.1, read on the forward strand.
TTTCTTCTTTAGTAGAGATTCATCCTCCTTTAGAGTGGCAAGATTTGAGAATGCATTTTTACACTTCAAGCTCCTGAGGTAATATCTAGTTGTAACACATTTTGTAGGATATTCATTTTCAAAAAGCTAACTATCACTAATTATTTCATAATTAGCTTCAATAATACCATCTAAGGTACTAATTTTTCCATGGAACTGATTGGATGGCCTTTAGAAACCATTTGTCTTTTATCAATGGTCTAATTCAAATTTACATTTTGGGTTTGAGTCTTCTATTGCTCACATGATTTCTACTGGATAGTTGGCACATCTATAGGATGAGATTATTTTTTTGAACTAGGATGTTTAAAGGTTTCAAATAATTTTCATGCAGGACTTTCTCCTCCACCAAGGAGGAATCGGAGCATGATCGGATGATTGAGCATCTCTTCTTTAGGTGGTCATATTGTTGATAGCCATAACATCTTAGGGATAAGTTTTCATATTCAATATTTTGAATTCATTTACTTTTTCTTGAGGAGATGGTAATGGATTGAGGTCCAAGAACTAAAACATCCATCACCAATCTTTCTTTACTCATATTAATTTTACTGGACAAATTTTCCTCTATTTGGGCATCCATATACTGGAATGCACCAATGGCATTACCAATTTTGGTAAATATCTTCTCTCCCAAAAACTCCATGGGGAGAGCATAAAGATTCACCCAGACTAGGAGGCCATTAACTTCTTCTGTAAAAGGGTTGAAACTAGGAGTCCAAGGTCTTATATAGACACCCCTTTGTTCAAAAAACCAGTTATATCTATAATCCATTACCCTATATTTATCTTATAAATCATAATAGGAAATAGAAAAGAAGTTTTTGGATGGTAGAGTTACTTGGAATTATGTACTAGTCCACCAATATTTAATGTATCCTTTGAGCTCCTCCAAGCCTAGTCTTTTGCCCTTGAGTTTTTAGATAATTTTTTGAGCTTCATAATCAATTATATCCAACCCAAATTCATCCTCTAAAATCTTGATAGAGGTTAGAGGTTCACTAGAAATCTCCACTTGCAAACCCAAATATCCCTAAGAGATATTTTTTCTAACCGAAGAGGTAGCCTGCGAACAACCCTCTTCCTTCAATGCTTTATTGCATCTAGGATTTGCATCCCTTTTGCAAATACTATATCCAAATGTGTTGCTTTATTCATTTAGACACTAAAATCTAGCCACTTGGCATCCATTCATGTCCTCCAATTATAGTCGTCCACTATTTATATGTATATATATGTATTTACTCAATATATAGATATTAATATTTTATATATTATATTTATATATTTAATAAATATATATATATATATGAATAAATCCTAGCCATACACCACGTTTTAATATCATTCATTCATCCATCTCAATCCATGCCACTTTCCCAAGCTTAATCTCCACCCTTCCTCATGTTTTAATCTTGACCATCCATTTTGTGTTGTTGAAACCCTAACATGTTCAAGGATAGATTATAAAAGTGATTTATTTTTATGAATCAAGGTCTACAAACATTGTCCACAAACATTTTCAAGGTCCCAAATTTTAACATTTGCTCTAGCCATTTTTTTATCATCCACCGCCATTGCTCATCCTATTTTCACCATCGCCAAACCCTTGTGAACCAGATCTAGTTCTACCTCCCTTCCCTCAACCCTTGAACGCCCCCTAGAGTTTGCAAAATGCTACTGAGCATTTTTGGAATGCTTTTGGGCATTCACATCCATTTCTGAATGCCTCTAGGTATTTTTCAAAGCAGATCTATAGTTCGTAAACCCTGAGATGATTTTGGGCATCTGCACGACCATAGACCATAGAAATAGGAGTAGATATTAGTCTTGACAAGGTAAAATATATCTGGTGTATATTATTTACATTCTTGCATGTTTGTTTTTAGTTATAGTCTGTAATATCTAGGGTTTATTAGTTTTATCTCTCAGAGGACCTCACATAGTGGAGCTCTCGCAAGTACTTTTAATCCTTTTTATGTTGTTTTTTGTTTGCAGGTGCAATAATCATCTATCTAGAAGCTATTGAAGATAGGGTGGTCCTGCAAAGATACACAAGCCCACCCACACTCTTTTTGGATCAAGGACGAGTGAGAAGACACCATCTGTTCACCAAACTAGGGTTTTGAAATCCTATTATTTGTAATATATGTATCAAAAATCATTGCAAAACCTCATATTGGGACACATTCATTGTACAACTTAGAGATCTACCCATATTAATAAAATATTATTTATTTTGTGTATTTCTATGGTGTTACTATGGTTTTTTTACTTTATCTTTGTATTGGTGTTGTTCATTTTTGGTTTAAAAATGGCAATCACGGTGGGACCCCCAAAGGGTTTTTCATTTTAATTTATCTTATCACTAATTTTTTTTTTTGTTTCTATCTTGCAAGTTCTAGAAGTTCAATCACACGAAAATGAGGGTTTCTAGAAGTTGTAGAATTTGATCAGAGGTCATGCAGACACCCTACTGCATTCAAGGGATGCCTTGCAATGTTTAGGATACACCCTACAATGTTCCATAGACTTTGGGTAGTGTTTATTAAAGTGGGGAAGAAATACGTAGGCTTCCTAGTAAGCCTAGTTCAAACCCTAATTCATTTTTGTTTTCATTTTCCTGCTTTTAATAGTTAAATTAACAAAATAAAATCATTCATTTTTTGTTTAAAGTAGTTGCATTTTTATTTTCATTTTAGGCATTTATATTCTTCATATATATTGCATATAGAGTAGAATTTCATTCATGCATTCACTGTAGATCACATTTATTTTAGATTTATATTGCTTTATGGTGTATTCATTCACTATTTTTTAATGTAGTTTGCTTTTGAAATTACAAAAACATAAAATAGCTGCATAGTAGGGTTGAAAGCTTCCATTTTTACTTTTCTAAGTTGGAACAAGATCGTAATACCTAAATTATAATCCCATTGTTTGAATCACTTGATGATTCAAGGTGGGTATTAAGTGGTGCATCCCTAAGTTCTTTTGAGGAGCTTAGTGTTTATGTTCTTGGCTTCTAGCTTAGACGAGTGAAATAGGTGTGTTTTCAATATTGAATGAGCACTATAGATAACACAAATCTTAAAATGAATCACACACTTTGCACATTTCATAATAAATAATGATGAGTTGGATTTCATCACCTACCATTGTTCGAGATTGGTGATGGTGGGATTCATCTCCATCCGTTATCTCACCCATAGAAACCATAGTGACCCATGAGCAAAATTTTTGTATTTCATCACCAAAAATAATCTCATTTTCCATCCAACCTTAAATTCCACCTTGCATAATAGTTTAGTTTAGCACATCTACAACACACAAATCCCACATAAAAATAAAAAATAAAAATTATTGCAAAACATAGGATTAAATTTCTTGTTTGATTATGGGTGTTCTTCATTTGCATTTTATTTTTGGATATTCCACACACCTCACCACCCTCATCTAAATCATTAGATTATGGTTTCAACCCAAATCCAAGCAAATATTTTGATTCAAACCCCTACCACCCAAACCTCTTCATCCATAGAGTGTTCCACATCTTCCCCTACCACTTATGTGGTTAACCCTATCAGTGTGATACAGATAATCTATTATATTTTATCTATGGGACCATCACACACTGTGTATACCTCAAACACTAATGTGTTACATAAATCCATCAACATAACCATTCCAAAATTTGAGCCATCATCTCCCACCAATCCTAACATCACCCACATAGATATGGGTAAAGTGGAATCTTTTTGAACATCTGTCAACCCTATTCTAGAATAAATCGGTAGCTCACCTATACATGATCCTTCTTCTTAGCAAGAACTTGCCCACTTGCAGCCTTCCAATTTCACCTTGGTATATACTAACCCTCTTTTTGAGGTGTTATATGCACCTTCCCATCATTGGTTCCTTCCACAACAGTCATGTGTCCAAATCATTTCCATTCCATCTTCTTATACCACCACCTATGGAAATCCATTGTATGAAGCACATGTTAGTGTTGCTTTGCAAATGCTAGCTTCTAATGCATCCACTATCCCACATTTAGTTATAATACCTATTGCAACTTATCTTCCACCTACTTCATCCATTTCAACCACATCCACACCATCTGTCTCAGATATTGCCATACAAGAGGTATGGAAACACCTCAATAAATTGTTCAAGGATAGGAAAAATGCTCATTCTTATCCCCAACAGTAAATACGGGTGATATATTTCAAGCCCCAACCCACTTCCACTCAGACTATCTTATTTACTACAAATCCATAATGGGTATCATAATCCTCTATGGTTTCCATCCCCACACCTCCATCAACCCACACCCATTCCATTATCATGAGTCAACCCATTCATAGTCCTCAAACATCATCTCCATTCCATCATCTACAATCATTCCATCATCAAGCCCAACATCACCAAATTCAATCCACTCCATCAAATCATCAAAATATCATCACCCCTCAGTATTTCACCACTTCATCTCCACACAATAATCAAGTAATTCAGGTCTTCCACATACCTGGGGAAGACCCTAGAATTCAAGCAATGCAACAAAAAATTGATAGATTGATGCAACATACTCCTGTTATGATGAACCAAAAACTAAATTTAAGCCATCTTATCAATCAACCAATTTACTTTTTGGTATCATCACCACCATATTCGATATATTTTACAGTGCTAAAATTTGATAATTTTAAAGGGATTGAGGACCCTAGAAAGCATGTAAGCACATTCATTCACTCATGTTTTAGAATACAAAATAAAGATGTCCTAATGCTTAGAAATTTTCCTCAGACATTGGGGGGAGATGTCGTAGAGTGGTCTAACCATCTGCCTCATCATAGTATTTATATTTTTGAACAGTTGATAGACCAATTTCTTGAAATATTTTCTCTCAACATTTGAAATAAAATTTCATTCATTGACTTCTATAATCTCAAGAAATTTGATGATGATTCAGTCTATAATTTTAGCAACCGTTAGATGGTTGTTATCACAAAACTACTAATATCCCTATCAATGGAAGATCTAACTTAATTTTTCACCAATATTTGCTTACAACCCATCTCCTGGCTATTGCAATTACAATAGTATAGATCATTTGAAGAAGATATTTCCCAGGCTAGCATAATTGATGAAATCAAATCCAAGGTGTACTAAAGCCTAAAAATAAATAATGGTAGAATAAGGGTCAAGCCAAATCAGGATAATCAAGCAAATCAAGTAAATCAAGTGGTCATAAGCCAGTTGGTAGTGGCTCAATAGCAACAACCAATGCAAAAACAACCATAAAAAATTATATATCAAGCGGTTCCCTGACCATCACAAGTTCAAAACACAGTGCCAACTATGGACAATCACCAACATCAATAATATGTTTGACAAAACCGTAACTAAATCATATACCTCCATATTTCATAGGTTGTATGATACAAATCAACTTGCCTTACCTGAGGTCAAACCCGATGATCCTACTAAGCATGGTAAAAACTATCGGGAGCATTTATTTTACCCTTATCATCGATAGAATGGGTTTGACATTAACAACTACTACACATTTAAAGATATAGTGTAAGACCTAATTGACTTTGGAGCCATCAAGGTTGATAGTCTCTTAGCTCAAAAAAATTAAAACCTTGGCATATATCAAACACCACTTCCTCATCATGAGGAAGTGCAACAGGAGGATCAAATACCAAGACTCCTAATCAATTTAATCATGTTCAACAATACCAAGGTTTTGTGGGTGCTATTCATGTAGTCACCCAAGGTTAACAATGCACTACCAATCGATAGAATACACAATAACAAACTATTCAATATCCCATAGCACCACAGGCAAGTGTGTCTCCTCAACCTACCATTTCATCATCACCCATTCAATTCTCTACCAATTATTCCCAACCAATTCATATTCCAAGTCATCCACCTCCACCCATTCATCCTCCCAATCATTCATCAAGGCCAATTATCTCTCTGAGTATCCAGCTAACCACTAGACTTAAGATAACTTTAGCAAAACTATCCATTTGCAAGCTAATTCAATAATATCCCCCACATTATGAGGAATTAATGGAGATTCTAAAATCCATTTAACTCCAATCTCAGGATGCTAATACATTTAGCAATTTTTTGTGAAGTATCTAAACATATGTGGAACCTATAATTACATTCTATAATTTTGAAATTAAATCAATATCATCAGGATCGGTAGACCCTCCATTGCATGTCATAGCTCAAATTGATAGGAATCCATTCAAATGAATCTTGATTGATATCGGCTCCTCCATAAATATCATCACCACATCCACTCTTCAACATCTTAATCACCCACTATCTCACATCACCAAATCCACCTTTATCCTGAAAGCATTTAATAATTCTATTTGTTCCATAGTTGGCACTATAATTTTATCCATCAAAGTGGGGGTAAAAATATTACACATAATGTTTCACATATTAGAATGGTCCATGGCGTACAATGTACTCCTTGGACATCCATGGATTAGGAAAATGAGATGTGTCCCCTCTATACTTCATCAATGCTTAAAATATGTACAAGAGGGATAAATTCATTAAATACTAGTGGATGCCAAACCATTTAAGTATTGCAATTTCATTTAAAATCCCTATGAATCCATCCTTCCATCCATCAAACTTTTCTTGACATCGACCACATGATCCACCACACCATCCACTTTTTCATTTAAATTTCCTATTCCTAAGGAACTCCCCATTACTACCACACATCAAGTTTCCACTTCTTTGCCCACATCTTCATCATAATTGACTATAGGTATATGCAGTCAAGCCCAATCCACATCAACCACATCATCATCATCAATATCCTTCATCAAAATTCCTTCCACATCATCACCCATGCATCAAGCATCTTAGCCAAATTCATCTTCATTCATATCGGTTGATGTTTCACAAGTTAAATTAATGGATTGTGAGATGCCATTCCAGTCTATACCTCTCCCATTATCGAAGCCCCAAACTAATCCCAAGTCTTACACATTTACTTACACATCCACTTCCACATCCACCTCCACATCACCCCAAGTCATTGTCCACCTCACTAATCCTGGTATTAGTGAATATGTGGTTTAATACATCATCGTCACACCGCTTAATATCCAAATTGCTAGGGATTATAGTCACCCATGTAACCCACCCTTATCTATAGGAGTGGTGTACAACATGGGTTCAATTCCCAATAGCATAAATTTTATGTATGGGGGGATTTATTCATCATCCAATCCATATTTCCAAGATGAACCCAAGAAACCAACACCTACCAATATACAACACATGTCAGGTTTTCCATATCGGTATTTTCATCGAGTCAATTGGAAATATTATGGCCTATGATGACATGAATAGGGAATACCTAAAATAATTTATACCTCATCGAGGAGTGCATGACCATTTATGTATAGGCTATCATTCTCATTCACCCACACCTTCTTTTGAATAAGCTTTTCAAAATCTACATTTGAATTCATAAGAAGAAACCCATCACCCTGATAACTTTGAAGAAGAAATCTATGAAGAATACGACATTAAGTCGATATCTTCTGATGAATTTGATGAGGAATTGGCACCCATCATTCCATTCACTGAATACGATGATTATTGCCTTAGAATTTTCCCCATCCATCATCTCATATTTTTCTTGCTTCTTCCACAAGAGTGATCTGAACCAACCGGTGAACCACCTCCATTTCATTAATCCACCTCACCGAAATTTTTTCTTGTAATATATGTACATAACATAAAATAAAAAAAATTGCATTGCATGTACATGGCTTTTTTACGATTGCATTTATTTGTGTTTCTCACTGTTCTTTAGGTTTCCTAAGATCTTGCATCAATTCTAGAAGATAGTATCCATCCATTCTCCATATTGCCAATCACCAGTTTTTCCTTTAAGTAAACATGAATCCTATTGACTTATTCACTCCACTTCGTAATCCATGTGATTTGGCAAAGCCATTTCCAATTGACATGAGCCTTATTGATATGGATTGGATTTTCTCACCCCCATCCTTTTTGAATTTGTTTTTCTAAGGAATTGTTAAGGGATTTCACCAAATACATTCCTTCGTCACCTCCACCTTCACCTTCACCTTTGCCTTTAGATCTTGAGGTTTTCCAAGCAGACATAGAAGAGGTTGAGTTAGAAGAGTTTGGTAACATCATATATGACATTCATCTAATCCTAAAACCCCATCATCTTGATGAATGTTCTCATATATCCATTGAATATACCATCGATGTGAATCTTAGTTCAGACACAGACAATCCTCAAATTGTCAAAATTGGCAAAATTGTATCCACAAATGAATAAGAGAAATTAATTACTCTCCTCAAGAAGAATAAAGGTATTTTTGCATGGTCCTATAAATACATGTATGGTCTTGACCCTAACTTGGTTGTCCATAGTCTCACCTTGCACCTTGATGCTAAGCCAATCAAACAAAATTTGATAAAGATGCATCCTACCATTGCGCTCATGGTCAAAGAAGAGCTTCAAAAGTTTTTAGATGTGGTTTCATTGTACCCATTGATTATCCTATGTGGCCTTTAAAATATGGTACTCATTTGTAATCCTAATAGAGCGATAAGCATTTGCACTAACTTTTGAGATCTAAACAAAGTGTGTCCTAAGGATGACTTTTCTCTACCAAATGTTGTTACTCTTTTTGACACTTGCATTGGCCATGAAATTCTTTCTCTCATGGATGGTTTTTTAGGATACAACCAGATTTGAATCAATCATGATGACCAATAAAAAACAACATTCACTACACCTTAGGGAAATTTTTGTTACAAGGTGATGCCCTTTGGTCTCAAAAAAGTAGGTGCCACTTATCAACGTGCCATGACCTACATCTTCCATTATTACATCCATAAGATCATCAAATACTATGTGTATGATATCTTAGAAAAATCTAAAACTCGACAAGAGCACATTGGTATCTTGGAAAAATTCTTTGATCGACTTCTAGAGCATAATGTATGGTTGAACCCCAAAAAGTGTGGCTTTGGTATTACCTTAGGCAAACTACTAGGATTCATTATCTCCAAAATAGGCATTGAGGTGGAATAAAAAAGTCAAGACCATCATGGAGATGCTTCCCTCCACAAACTTGAAGAAATTACATAGTTTACAAGGAAATATCCAATTGATCCATCATTTTATTATGCAAATTTTTGATAAATACAAGCCAATGAATCACCTTCTACAAAAGGGGGTGATATTTTCATGGACAGATGAGTTCCAAAAGGATTTTTATGACATCAATCAATACCTAGCTTCTCCACCAATCTTAACTCCTCTTTTGGGAGTTCCCTTTCATATTTATGTTTTACCAATGGACTTTGCATTAGGAACAATGCTTGCACAAAAGAATGAAAATAATCGAGAGCAAGTTATCTAATACATTAGTAAAACATTGGTAAGCTATGAAACCAAATAGTATTACATGGAAAAATTATGCTTAGCAGTGGTTATTACCACTAAGAAACTCATATATTACATTCTTAGTCATACCACTTATTTCATAGCTCATGAAAATCCTCTACGTTATATGATGTCTTGCACTTACAATAACACCTGCACCACAAAATGGATAATGCTTCTCACTAAATTTGATCTTGAATTCATTAGTCAAAAATACATTAAAGGTCAGGTCATAGCCAATCAACTTGTGAAAGCTCCACTGCCTAGTGATCAACCCTTTATTATTGAGCTCCCAGATGATTCAATATTCACTATCACTGAACAAGAAGAAGATGTCATTTCGGAGGAAGATTTCGATATCACATTATTCTTTGATAGTTCTAAGTGCAGAAAAGGTCAAGGTGTTGGAGTCATATTTCATACACCACAGGGGGTACCTGTTCCCCTATATTTCAAAATTGACTTCTAATGCATAAATAATGCAGAGTATGAAGCCTAAATATTAGGTCTTCAAGCAACCATAGCTATGGATATAAAGTGTATTAGGATATTTGGTGATTCTCAACTTATCGTGCAAAAAATAAATAGAGAATACCAATGCAAGGAACCTACCATAAAGCTTTACCATGAATTAGCAATATAATTGATCTCTAAGTTTTATTGCTATGAAATTGATAGTTTACCATGTTCGACTAATATATAGATGTGATTGACTCTCTTGGATCATTGATTTCAAAGAACTTCGTAGGATAGGGACAACCACTCATTGTCACAACGATCTCTAAATTTGCAATTGTCTGTGTTGAATCTAAGGATGAAAAGAATATTTTCTATATCCATGCAAAGCCATATGAGCCTTGGTCAAACCAAATAATAGCCTTCCTCAAGTTTGGAACACTTCCATTAGACATATTATGGACTGCTAAACGCACATTCAAGCAAAATGCAACTTATTTTACTCTCTTGGGGGACATGTTGTATAGACGTGATTATGATGGAATCCTCCTTTGTTATCTTGAGTTTTCAGAGGCACAAATAGCCATATTTGAAGCACATTATGGTATTTGTGGTGGTCATTTTAGTGGAATGGCCATTGCAAAGCGTATTCTACACATAGGTTACAATTGGCCCACCATGGAACGTGACTGTTGCACTTTTATCAAGCATTGTTAGTAATATCAATAGCATGCTAATTTAACTCATGTGCCATCATAAGAATTATAGCTGATTCAAATACTTGGCCCTTTTCAAAATGGGGTCTTGATTTTATTGGCAAAATATTGCCTCCTTCCTTGAGACAACACACATTCATCATCACAACCACTAAATACTTCACAAAGTGGGTTGAGGAAATTCTTCTAATTAATATGATAGGACCTATAATTGTGGTATTTATACTTCATCATATCATCTATCATTTTGGTATTCCCTCAAAAATCATCTTTGACAAAGGTAAGTCTTTTAAAAACAAGGATTTTCAAGCACTTTGTGAGAAATATAATATCCAACGTAGTTTCTTGACTCCTTATTACCCATAAGCAAATGGATAAGTTGAGGCTATCAACAAGACCTTAATTACTATTCTAAAGAAACTTGTCAAAGAAAATCATAGAGAATGGCATACTCAAATCCCCTTGGCATTATGGTTTTATCAAAAAAGCATCCGCACGCCTACTAGGGCAACACCATTTTCATTGGTCTATGGAGCCGAAGTAATCATGTATTTTGAGCTTAAGAGCCCCTCATTATGAATTTTATTGCAAGAATTCATAGATGATGATATTGCTATACAAGCACATTTTGACCAAATCAAGCTTTTTGATGAAATACGGGTCAATACTTTAGAGCATTTATGATTTTATCAAGACTGTCTAAAGTGTGTTTACAATGCCAAAGTTTATCTACATGAATTCCAAGGAGGATATCTTGTCCTTAAATAAAATAAACAAAACACCAATGCATTATCGCATCTTCATGATAAATTCATGGTTAATTGGTTAGGTCCATACATTATTACTCAAAAAGTGGGTAAAGGAACTTATAGGCTTGTCATTCTAGAGGGAGTTGAAGAGCCTGTACAGATGGCTACAGGTTGAGGTGAGGATAGGATTATGAGGCTCTAGGTAGATCTAGCATAGAGGGATCATCATCAGAGATATTATGTGTTACATCTTTGATCTCGAGATGGATACATCTAGGATTTGGAGGATCTATTGATGCAGCACCACATTGGACTACCTAATTGATCCTCCTCATCCATATCCATTGTAGCACCCCAAAATTGGCACAGTAAACCTTAGCAATAATTAAAATTATCTTGGTAATAATTCAAATTCAAATTTTTAACCCCAAATTGCCCTTTAACCGCCTGTTAAACAACTTTCCCCATTTTTTGTGCCATTTTTAGGATTATTTGTTACTGTTGGACGATATCATCTTCGATCAAACGATATCGCCTCAGATCAGACGATTTTGTCTAGAGCAGAATGTCTAGACGATCTCGTCCCAAACTGATTTGTGCATAATTAGCTTATGTTTCAACGACGTCTCTAACATGGGCAAAAGCATGTCTGTGCGGTTAGAGACCTCCCCGTTGGAGATCTCCCAAATTAGGATGATCTCCAACCTCCCAACCTCTTTCCTATGCCTATTTAATCTTAGGCCCTCCCCTTGACATTCCCCTGGCTGAATTTTTTTGCACTTCGAGTTTTACATGCATTAGAATATCCTAGACTATTGTTTGCCTTTGTCCCTTTTTGAATTTTCTTGCAGGAACTTTGTTATTCTTCAGTCGGAGCAAGCTCAGATCGTCGCAGACGATCCTGTCCAATTCAAGACAATTTCGTACCAATCCGAGACGATTTCGACTGCAGTCAACATTGGGGGCAATCAGTGCCCTGAGTTTGCATTCTTTCTCCATTATTTACTGTTTTGCTTTGCATTAGTTAAACTTATTATTATTTTGCATCCTGGAGTTCACCCATATAGTCTTAATGCATAATAAAATCATAAATTGTCATTAAATCATTGTAATGCACTCGTGTTTTTGTTTATTATTATCATTTTAATATTATTACTATCATTCTACATCATTGCCCTCTGTTGGCATAGCTGCATTTTCTGTATTTTGTATCTATTTCTCTGATTGTAGGTCTCTAACAAATTCATCTGACGAATTCATCAGATCTCAGACGATCCTATCTGATCACAGATGATCCTATCAGATCAGAGGCGATCCTGACTGCTTCAAGAATTAGAACCTCCATTAGACATCCGGATCAGGTATGGCTCTATAATCTAGCTTATTCTCTCTATTTTTTGTTCAAATCTATTTTTTGTATTCATTTAAATCTGCATTTTCATAATAGAACAACTTAGATTCATTCGGCCAAACCTAGGATTTGAATGTTTAAAGATAAAATTGAACACATTAAACACATTCCCAACCTAGGCGTGGAAACTGCCATTCAAAAGTTTCCTGGTGAACCCACCATCTATCAAAAAATCACCTTAATACACCTCCCTCGAGATGCGGGACCTTCAAAGGGCCTCTCAATCCGATGTATTGTCCCATCCTTCCCGCATCCCCCTTTCGAGCGCGGATCCTTTAGCCTGAAGGTAAGGGTGTGGAAAATTTGGAACGATACATTTTGGTGAACCCGACGTGAAACTAAAACCTTTTGAAAACAAAAAAAAAAACATAGATGCATTTCAAATCATTAGAAAACTACTAAGTTGCATATCATGTCTAGATGGTAGCTCCTAAGAAAATACTAGCAGTTACTATAAATGTTGAAAACCAATTAGCAGCCATAGAAGTTAATTATGTGCTTAGTGTGCCTGAAACAGATAGAAACCAACTTTTGTGGAAAGAACTTGATAGGAGGCTAGGTATCATTTCATCTAGATCAATACAACTTAAACAAATCAAGAGGTTTGCCCTAGATAGGATCCTAGATCCTCATCAACTCATTTTTTATCATGAACTTCAGAGAGCCTGCCATAGGTGGTTAGCTTATAGGAGAGCTCTTGTGTCTTCAGAATTAATTGTTCACCTTCAAGGAATACCTCGAGAATGCAACCACTATACACCAATTCCTAGGTCGTGTAGAAGATCAAGAGGTCGTTCTTACGGATAGGGAAATATGGAATAGGGTTCCTAGAGCTGTGTTATATCGAGAGTATTGCCACGAGCTTTATTTCTACCAACTAGAATATGAGACAGATAATATCACCATAGCACACTTTGTTGACTTCCTGAAAAACAATTTTCAATTTGAAGAAGAACACTTCATGACTCCTGAAGAACTCGAGCCCATTAATGATATTTATAAATTTTTTATAGAAAACTAGATCATTGCTTTCATTATTATTATTTCTTGCATTTAGTGTGTTGTTTGTTATCTTTATAATATTGTTACAAAAACAAAAAATAGAAAAAAACAAGAAAAACCAAAATATAACAAAACTAAAACATTTTATTTCAAATACTATAGTAGGTATATAATTAAAATATATACCTCTTAAGCTTGTTGCACATATATATATATACAAGTATATATATATTTGCTGAAATCTAAATTTAAGCGCAATGCCTAGACTTAGGAATGGTAAACAAACTGAAGAAGAAGAAGAAGATTGGTTAGGAGACAAAACAAAAAACCCAAATGTCCTTCCTGAGGATTCAATTCCGGAAGGAGAAACTCTAGAACAGCCAGAAGATGAGTTGGTTGTAGATGAACAAGAAGAAAATCTTAAAGAGGAAGGATCCTCATCCCCTAGAATGGCTCCAGATGGAACTATTGCTTTTGATAACTTAGATCATTTCTAGAAATTTTTCAATAATAACATTGGTGCTCTTAATATGGCAGTTCGTATTGATAGAGGACAAATTAGTGACACTCAAGCAGCCATGGAAGATATGTTTAACATACACACTAATCCCTTGTCCTTTGTTGATCAAGAAAGTGATAAGGCTGGACCATCCAATAGAGATATGGTCACTATGATTCAGAACATGCAAAAACAACAGGTTACCCAACCCCCTAAGGAACCTGTTATTGAGCCTAAAATCATTCCCACACAAAATAAACCTTCATTCACTGCTTTATTTCGCCAAACTATTGATCAATATGCTTCAAATCGACAAAAACCTAAAATGAAGCCAAACACCAATTTTCAACAATCTGGGATACAACATAATACAACTTCAAAACTTCTTCATAACACCCTTCCTACCAACAATTTACACAATAGCAATATAGCATCTAATCTTCATGTCCCTCCATCATATGCTCACAAATCCCATATTAATACCCTACCAAACCAATATGGTGGGCAAACCAGTAATCTGGAAGCCATGGTGAAACAATTAGCTTCCCACATGGACCAGATAGATCCCTACCGTCCCTCGTACAATTATCGAGAGATGTGTAGTCAACCTCTAGATCCTATGGTTGTAGCACAACCATACCCTAAACACTTTCCCATGCCCGTCCTGCCTATATATAAAGGAACTGAAGATCCCATAGAGCATCTTCACATGTTTAGGATAGCATGTCATGATATATCACATGATGACTTGCTATTACTAAAAATGTTCCCGAAAAGTTTAGGAGGAATGGCATTAGAGTGGTACTATCAATTGCCCACTCATTCTTTGAGAAATTTTGAAGAAACAGTTGAATCTTTTGTCCATAAATTTAGTGCCTACATCGAGAGGCATGTTACCATTAAAGATTTATACAACTTAAAACAAGACAAAGATGAATGTTTTGTTGATTTCTTAGCTAGATGGAGGCAGTTGACAGGAAAATTGCACTTTGTGCTACCTTATAGGGAAATGTTGGATATTTTTATCAATAATTTACAAGAACAAATATCTTATGAGTTATCAACTGCTACCTTGACCACCTTCGATCAAGCTATAGACTTAGCTCAAAGAGTGGAAGATGCTCTCATTAGGAGAGGCCAACTTAGGAAGAAAGATGATGAGAAAACATCCAAAAATTAGTATAAAAATAAACAAGTTGTAGGTGACGGAGTCACTGACAGCAGAAATGTTGCTAATATCAATACAACGAAGACAACAGAAAAATTTATATTGAAACCTCCTGATAAACCTCCTCAAGAATTTACTAGACTCAATCAACCATTATCAACTATTCTACCCCAATTACTCGAAAGAGGCTTGATCCAATTACCAACTATCCGAGAACCTGATCCAACCATACCTGGATACAGAGCAGATTTACACTGTGATTTCCATAGAGGGCCTGGACACTCTACCAACTCTTGTAAAATATTAAAACATAAAATACAAGATCTGATTGATAATAATGAGATGGAGGTGCAAGCCTTCCAACCTAAACAAAATGCTCCTAATAATGCTCAAAAGAACATCCCCCAAAATCAAAATCAAAATGCTAATCAATCGTTAGATATATTTCAACATCCTTTACCAAAACATGGTAAAGAGGTGGCCAATCAAATTGAGCATCATAATGTCCCTCCTCCTACTCGATATGTAGGAACTATCAGCGGACATTTACCTAATCATGATTTACAAAAATTTGGCACAACTTTATCCATGGTCACGACCAGGCCCCTACATAATATTCAAATACCAGATCTCAATGATGTAGAATCGGATACTGAAAGTGAAATAGACATCACCTCAAATCAATCAAATAGTTCTGAAAATGAATCAGATCCTATTCAACCTATCACAGATTCTATGGTTTTGGAAGAACCATTTCCTAGAAGAGTTACTACTCGACCCTCTTCTAATCAGTTCCTTTCTAATGAACAAGCCATAAACGCTCAACCGAGACCTATTCAGCATCCTCAATATAACATTGTAGGTACCATCCGAGTCGTTACCAGACAACAAGCTCAAAATCTTCAACAAGAACCTACTCAGAACGATGGATCAACTCCATTTGTTTTGAAAAATCCCAATAAAGGGAATCATGCTCCTAATGTTCAATCTAAACCTCCTTACAATATTAATGAACAATTATCCAATACTACAGCCATAATTTCCCTTTTGGACTTGTTAAGATCTTCTCCTACCCATAGGGATGATTTAATGCTTACATTAAGCCAAATGATGGTACCTCAAAATATTCAACCTAAAGCCATGTCCAATACTATCATCACTCGAGAAGTCGATTGTATTGACTTTTGAGATAAAGATATACCACAACATAGTCTACATAAGGATAACCCCTTATATATTACTACCCTAATTGGAGATGTAGTTGTTAAATGAGTCTTGATTGATAATGGTTCATCTTTAAACATATGCACTTTTGACTTCTACCAAAGATTTGGGTTTAGAAGTGATGAAATGAAGAAAACTGACATGATCATAAAAGCTTTCAATGATGAAACACAAGAAACGTGTGGAGTTATCACCATCCCATTGCAAGTTGGTCCGAGAACCTTAGACACGACCGTGTTTATTGTACATTGTCCCGCATCATACAATATACTCTTGGGTCGCCCTTGGATCAATGCGATGCGGGCTGTCCCATCAACTTTACACCAATGTGTTAAATTCGAATTTAAAAATCAATTGGTCACTATTCATGGTGATCCTAGACCCTTTGATATGTGTGCCTTGGCAGAACCTGTTGGAGTTCAGTTTTGCCTCGCTCTCGTCATCCACACATCCTAATTCCTATTTTTCATCTAAAAGTGTGAAACACACACCCACAAATTCATCTATTTCTCTTCCATTAATTTCACCCCCATGTATAGCTCAACAATCTTCTGAACAAACCACACTAGAACCTCAAAAAGATCTTAGATCTACAACCAATCCTTCATGTTCCATCCCTATAATTTCAAAACCTATAGACCCATTTATTAACACCTCCACATTATCTACATCTATCATACCTTCCACATCTAAAGATATAGGGAATGATCCTTCTACATCTTATGCTCTTTCTGATGAACTTTTACCGAATTTATCTAAAATTTTAATATCAGAAAAAACAAATGCTTCTATGCAAGATTCACTTCTTTTAAATAATTTGCCACCATCTCCTCATACTTTGGGCCTCCCACAACCTATGGGAAGTACTTACCAAGTCGGGAGTTGTGCTTTTATTTATAAAGGATATGATTGGGGAAGAATACCCCGAAACATCAAGACGCATTGTGATGGATATGCTCGATGCTATTTTGCTAATGAATATATTAAAGCTAAACCTATAATGCTTAAAATGGGATATAAAGGGAAAGTCTTGGGACCTTTCCAAAATGGTATGAAAGAACCTATTGAGGTAGAACCATGGCCTGCCCGATGTGGTGTGGGCATGTTTCCTAGTAAGGGTCAACCCTTCCCTTTTGAAGGTGATGATCAACTCATATGTTATCAAGATTATCTAGATAAACAAGATTCTTTGTGTCCAAAGAATAATCCCTTTACATGCAATATGCTATCCATAGCTTACCCTAAATTGATTGTTGAATCCGATGATGAGTTGGAAGGAGATATTTTCCATGATGTCTCCGTTGAAGAGTTGTTACACAATGGTTTTTATTTTGATGGTTCTATACCTACTATAGCCCAACTTGAGGCCACGACTCCTCAAGATGAATTATCCAAGTTAACCTTAAAAGAATTACAAGAATTGGGTGTTTCACCCACCCCACCTAATTTTGAAAGAGATCTACACATGGAAGTAGAAAACGTCATTAAAGTTAACATTGGAACTAAGGATAATCCTCACATAATCAATATTGGATCAGAATTAAGTCAAGAAAAACAAGATGAATACATTGCATTTCTTAAAGAATATGAAGATGTCTTTGCTTGGACATATGAAGACATGCCAGGTCTGGACCCTTCTATAGTCATGCATCATCTAGTAGTCCATCCGGATGCTAAACCTGTTAAACATAAACTTAGAAAAATGCATCCCAAAGTGGCCTTGCTAGTCAAAGGGGAGTTAGAAAAACTCCTGAATGTTGTTTTTATACAGGCTATTGATTATGCTGAATGGATCTCGAATGTAGTTCCAATCACCAAGAAAGAAGCTACCAAAGTTAGGGTTTGCACAGACTTTAGAGATATTAACGCTGCATGCCCTAAAGATGATTTTCCTCTTCCAAACATGGATCAAATCATTGACTTTACTGTCGAAAGTGGAATGATGTCCCTAATGGATGGATTTTTTGTTATAATCAGATCAGGATAGCTCCCGAAGATCAGGCTAAAACAACCTTTATTACCCCTTGGGGTACCTTTTGTTGGAAAGTGATGCCATTTGGTTTAAAGAATGCAGGCACAACATATCAATGAGCCATGACTTATATCTTTCATGATATGATGCATGATATCCTACATGATTATGTAGATGATATTATAGCTCGCTTTATTAAAGAAGATGATCATTTAGATGATTTAAGAAAAGTATTTAATCGGTTAAGAGAATACCTTATTCGATTAAATCTAGCCAAATGCATATTTGGAGTTAAGTCCGGTAAACTATTAGGGGTTTTAGTTTCTTTACGTGGTATCAAAATCGACCCTCTCAAGATTGCGGCTATCACTGATATGCCCACACCTACCAATATATCTAAGTTACGAAGTTTACAAGGTAAACTTCAAGCCATCCGTCGCTTCATCGATAAGCTAGCGGACAAAACCGGTCCCTTTCTTAAGCTTCTTAAGAAGGATGTCCCTTTTAATTGGGACGACGAATGTAAGGAAGCTTTTGAACTTCTCAAACAATACCTCCTTAACCCACCTATGCTTTCACCGCCTAGACCTGATCGCCTGTTTATCCTGTATATTTCAGCTTCAGATTTTGCTTTAGGAGCTATGTTAGCTCAGCTTGATGATGAGAAGAAAGAATGTGCTAATTATTACATTAGTAGAACCCTCATCAGTTATGAAACCCGCTACACAGCATTAGAAAAACTATGTCTAGTAGTCGTATTTTCTACGTAGAAATTATGCCATTATATGCTTAGTCAAAAAACTTATGTCATTGCTAAATATGATCCCTTGCGGTATCTCATGAGTCGACCTTATTTATCAGGTCGTACAACAAAGTGGGTTCTTTCTCTAAGTGAGTTTGAACTCACATTCATAGGACAAAAGTCTATTAAGGGTCAAATCATAGCAGATCAATTAGTTGTTGCACCCTTAGAGTCTACCCATCCCCTCATCATTGAGTTTCCTGATGAATGCCTTCAATTAGAGGCAGACCATATTGAACAATGGTCCTTATACTTTGATGGAGCCCGATGCATGAGTGGGGCTAGTGCGGGTATTATTTTAATATCCCCGCAAAAACATCTTATACCTTTGTCCTTCAAATTAACATTTGCTTGCACTAATAATACTGCTGAATACGAGGCTCTAATCCTTGGATTACGAGCTGCCTTGGTGCTAAAAATCAAACATCTACTCATTTTTGGTGATTCTCAACTTGTTATAAACCAAATTAATGAAGTTTATCAGACCATAGATGATAAATTGTGCCCATATAAAGCATATGTTTTGCAATTGTTATCCTTGTTTGATAAAGTTACCTTGGAAGCTATTCCTCGAACTAGCAACCGCGTGGCTGACGCTATGGTTGCAGCTGCATCTCTTCTGCCCTTGGAGTTAGATGACGAATATGCCACCATCATTATTCATCGAATCCAGGAACCCACTTCAAATAAGTCATGTTTGGAACCTTTGGATGTGTTTCTAATCAACGAAACTACTCCTGAACCTTGGTATACGGATATATTTGATTTTCTTCAAAATGGGACTTTCCCTGCCAATTCTAATAGAAACCAGCGTCAATTATTACGTAGACGAGCAAGTCAATTTGTAATAATTGGCAACACTTTATATAGGAGATCTTTTGAAGGTATCCTATTGAGATGTTTGAATCTAGAAGAATCCAAATCAGCTTTAAGTTAAGCCCACGATGGATCTTGTGGAGGACACTTCAATGGTAGTGTCATTGCTAAAAAGCTCCTTAGGATAGGATACTTTTTGCCTACCATGGAAAATGATGCACATGATTATGTGCGCCATTGCGACAAGTGCCAGAAACATGCCGACCTTGTACATGCGCCCGCACAAGAGCTGCAAGCTATTTCATCTCCTTGGCCCTTTTCAAAATGGGGCTTAGACATTATTGGCAAAATTAATCCTATGTCATCTGATGGACACAAATTCATCATAATCGCCACTGAGTATTTCACGAAGTGGGTTGAAGCTATGCCTTTAGCTTCCTACACTGGAACACAAGTCTCTAAATTTATTTTTAATCAAATCATTTGTAGGTTCGGAATTCTTGCAAATCTTATCTCAGACAATGGAACTTGTTTCAAAAATAAATATGTTAAGAAGTTATGCCAAAAATATAAGATTCAACATCGCTGGTCCACTCCCTATTATCCTCAGGGTAATGGCCAAGCAGAAGCATCTAACAAAACCTTAATCAAAATTCTTAAAATATTGGTCAATAAATCTGGTCACGACTGGCACATTCAATTATATCCAGCTTTGTGGGCATATCGCACTAGCGTTCGAACTCCCACTGGAACTTCACCTTTTGTCTTGGTTTATGGCGTTGAAGCTATTTTTCCCTTTGAATTAGAAGTTCCTTCTTTGGCTCTACTACTTCAAGATACCGAAGTAGGATATGAATATCGAGCTGGCATACTCAGTTAGTTGGAACTCCTAGATGAAAAGTGCATCAATGCTTTGGAGCATCTTCGTGCCTACCAAAACAAGCTTAAAAGATCATATGCCAAGAAAGTTCGTCATCGATCCTTTGAGGTCGGCAACCTTGTTTTAAAAGAAAATCAAAAAAATACTAATGCAACTAAAGACCTTAAAGGTAAATTTGAGCCCAACTGGCTTGGACCATATATTATCACTGCTAAATTTGAATCGGGAGCATACAAATTAGCTACCTTAGATGGTAAATATTTAAAAGAACCTATGAATATTATGCATCTTAAGCGATATTACGCATAAAATTTGGTTATTCCATCATTGTATATATTTGTTTTGTATATTATTTCCTTTTTAGTCTCTTATATAAAAAGTTTCAAAAAACAATCACATTGTATTTCTTTCAATTCATCAATTAAGATCAAAACATCCAAAAACATCCAAAATCTTCAAAAACATTTTTTATTTTGTACTTCTCAAATTGTGACATATTGCAGTTATATTTTCAAGTTATTTTGGATAAATTAGCATTTATTTGGAATCCCGCACTTTCACATTCACATGAATAAATATCTTGATTTATTTGGCATGATTACTAATCTCTCTTATATCAAAGTCCACAAAATTCAATTAAATAAAGTTTGAGCACAGAGAATTGATCTTGTTATTTACTTAATCCAAGCATATCCTTTCACAATAAAATGATTATATTTGTAATGTCCATGCTATGCTACATAGTAGAAGTGGTTTCTTGAGCGAAAAGTTTCCCTTGCTATCCTATCATGCACATGGTCTAGAATCTTTGAGAATTGACAAAAGGACAAGCTCACCCCTACCCAGAATAAAAATCCCTTGCTCTACAACTAATCCGAGCAAGTATCCCTAGCATAGGAAGAAAAGAAAATTTCAAGAAAAAGAGAAAAAGAAAAAGGTTATTTCAGCATTATCTCAAATATCAAAGCAAAAGTACAAAAAAAAAAAAGCAAAAATACAAAAAGAGAAAAAAGAGCAAAAGAGCAAAAGAGCAAAGCAAAAGCAAAAGCAATAAAATCCCTTTCCCTACCCATTGAAAAGAAAAGAAGGGTTGATGAGCTTGAATCCCTGGAATTCTCAATTATTCAAAAACTGTGAGGTAAGCCCCATAACAGGTGGTTTGTGCCCAACCCGCTTGGCCTTGGGTAACTCCTAGCATGGTGATATGTCTGTTACATTAGCGACCTTATTTTGTAGAGACCTATGTCTGCTTATGGATTAGCTAGCTCTTGATAACCCGACTTACATAGTAGTTTGGTATGGTTATATGCATCTAAATCATGGTTAATGAACACTTATTTGGTTAATTCAAATCACTTGTATCAAATTATCTTGCTCAAAACTGGTAAATGCACAAAGCAATTGCACACACATTTGTATTTGAGATATTTTGTGTATCATTATGATAAATCAAGATTGGTAATGAACTCACATACGCACATGGGATTCCTTATAAATCTAATCGTTGTCTTTAAGATACTTTGAAATATTTTTGCAAATTGTTTGGAATAATTTCATTTTCTTATTTGAGAACAGCTTGTTTAGTATAAAGACAACTACATACATTTTCAAAAAAATCAAAATTTCTTTCAAAACATACACTCAAATCATATATATATTATCGACTTTCACGACGATGGTATAGTTCCAAAACTTAAATTGGAATTTTATGCCTAGCGCAAGTCCTCATCTTCATATTATCTGTTTATTTTCAAAAATAAAAAAAATCAACCATGCAATAAAACTATTATTTTCTTCTTTGGATTTCACGATGATGGTATAAGTCTATACCTAAATATTCTATGCCTAGCGCAAACCATTGTACCAATTTTATTTCCCATTTATTTAAAAGCATAAAAACATGTGACTTAAATCATTATGTTACACAATTATGCTTTAACAACAACGCACATTGTTTCTATTTCATGTCATTATGTCAAAATTCAATTTTGCAATGATGGTATAATTCCTAGGGAATTATTCAAAAATTTTATCACACTTAGGAATTTATGCCTAGCAAAAATCATCTTTAATATATTTCATGCATTATATTTTCATGGAAATCTGAAAACAAATCACCATCATCATCATCATTTGCATCATCACAACAAAGTCTTAAGACAGTCTCTTAAGCACTCTTTTATTTTTAACAATATTTCTATCCTGGGATTAGCTTGACGACCGAGTGAGCGGCGACTCCATGAAGTGGTCTATAATAGCGACAATGTCCTTTGAAATTATTGTTAAAAGTCCCCTTTTATTTTTTATCAAATCACATCACAACAACCAATTTGTTTACATCAGATTATTTCATTTAAATTTTAAAAGCATGACATTCAAACCATAATATTTCCAAACGACATAATTACATGAATCATCAAATCAATCACACCAAAACATTAAAGCATCATACAAACACATAAGACAAGTCATATGATCAAAAATATCTCATCTATATATATCTCAACAATATATGTACATCATATCAAAACTAGATTGGTATGCCACAATCTACATCTTGGCATACTCAATCCTCTCAATCATATATTCAGTCTGTACAGTGCAGTAGCCTAGCCTCGAGAACCCCTCGAGCTCTTAGCCTCATCTCCTCCCCCGCCCTGAGGTGGACGAGGTGGCCCCATCACAGTATGTGTGGTACTGTGAGTCCTAGTCATCGATCGGGATGAAGTCCTCGATGACCCAACCCTGATCGGATCCACAATGCCAGTTGGCAGTTGTACCCTCTAACCCTCTGGCACCAACTAGAAGTAGATACCCTTATAGAACACGGTCTGAGCAATCAACCGTGCCAGCTCTCGAGTGCTCGCTCCTCCGCTCCATGCTCTGAGGCGTGCAACCTCATCTCTGAGCTGTGTAGCCTCAGCTCGATGGCGTGTAGCCTCATCCTGTAAAGTCTGCACCTGTGCCTAGAGATAGACAGTCTCCGCCCGGAGAGTAGCCATCTCACTACTCTCTCTTATGTCCACACCCTTGCCCTTATCGGGTGATGGTGGCCTCTCTCTCCATGGAGAAGGGGGTCTATCCTCCCTCCTCTCCCACTATCATGGCCTCTACTGAGCCTATGGCCTCCTCTGCTCCCTCCCGTCATGACCCTATGCCACCTCAATGGCCGCCTGGCATCGCCTCCCCATCCGATGCACAACTACATGAATCGAACCCTGAGCCCTCATCATCCGAGGAGGGTGGATGCTTGTGTACTAGGCATCGTAGTCATCGGCTACCCCTACGTCATCCCCATCCACTGGCTGGATCGGGGCATCATCTATGTCTTGACTCTAGAAGCACTGCATATCTGGAGCCCCGCTAACTATAGTGTTATCCCGGACGGTCCGAGAAAACTCGTAATCTTTGAGAGATGGGATCCCCTGTTGTAGACCGAACTGCCTCAAAACTTGATCGTAGCGGTGGAGCTCCACCTCTCCCCTCTCCATCCTCAGCCAACAGGTTCACCTAACGTGATCCAGCTCTTGTCCGTCCTCGGCCCACCCTAGATGATCTCTCCAAGGCCTCCAGGTGATCTGGTCGGAGACAAGGTCATCAAGTAGTCTCCGGGACATTGGCAGATCTATCCGTCATTGTGACCCTCTCCGGAGCCACCAATAGAAATCTCGGGGCCTCTCCCTATCAATCCCTGTCAGTGGGATCCCTATCGGCCTCTGCACCGTGATGTGCTCCCAGCACCAAACCTGCAGTAGTGATGTCATGACCAGACATCGGTCGCCCTTGTATACGACCCCATGCAGGATCCTATACAATCGACATAGTACAAAGCTCCCCCAAGCAAACCTGTACCCATGGTCTCTCATGTCATAGACCACATCTGACAGTAGCCATGGTACTTTGCATCCACTCTGATGGCATAGCAACAGACCACCTACCACCCCAACCAAAACTTATGTCAGTCTAGATGCCCCAGGCATCTGGCATAGCGACTCGATTTTCACTTCGCCCTTCTCCAGGGTGAAGCTCAGATCTTCGCACAGTCGCATCATCATGTGGCCCTGATTGGCCATGGGAGTTATTAGCTTTACTTTTATGGGTATCCTCAAAATCCTCCATACATCCTCCAATGTGGGATTCATCTCCCCTGTCGGTAATCGAAAATAGGAAGAACTCGGATACCACCTCTCTGCTAGGGCTGTCAATAGCCCCATGTCTGTAGACACCTATGGCATATCTACCACATGCTGCAAGTCGACTTGAGCCAACTGATCTCGCTCTGCCTAAGATAGAGCTTCCAAGTCATCCCTTAGCCCGTCGTATTTCCATTCTCTGCTCTTTAGTAATCCTTTTTGCAACATAAACAACAAAACAATAAAAATCATTAATAAAACAGTGATTAAAAATGCAAGTAACACAAGTTCAATTTGAGCAAATTTGTCTCCGATTTTGCAAGCCAAAATTGTCCCTTATTTGATGAAATCGTCCCCATTTCGTCGATTTTGCCCCTAGACGAAATCGGCGATATCGAGATGATTTCGATGAAATGGAGACGATTTCGTCCCGATGACGTCGACGGCCCAAAAAATGGTCGCGATGCTCAAAAATCATTCAAAATTAATCTAAAAATCATAGAAAATCAAAATTAAAGCATTCTAAACTAAGTTTAGACCCTTACCCGTAGCCTGCGTCGGACCTCTGTCGATCTGTGCGCTGTCTCGACCATTTTGTTTGCAAAGCTCCAGAAACCAGAAAATGAAAATGAATAGTAACAATGAATTAGGGTTTTTCCCTATTTTTCTTAATTTTATTCAAAAACAATTAAAAACATTTTAAACTTTTGCTTTTTCACATTTTTACCTCAAACGTTCGATTTGGGTAAAAACACGGAGGGGGCACCATAGTAAGCTGTCATACGATTCGACCTAGAATCGTCGCCTAAAAATGGGAATAATTTTTGCTTTCTCGTAGATCGAGAAGAACTCATCTTTAACGCATTTTCTTTGGAAAATTCGCTAAAGAGGGGGCAAAATGTAGCACCCAAAAATTGGCACAGTAAACCTTAGCAATAATTAAAATTATCTTGGTAATAATTCAAATTCAAATTTTCAACCCCGAACCGCCCGTTAACCGCCTGTTAAACAGCTTTCCCCATTTTTCGTGCCATTTTTAGGATTTGTTGTGATCGTTGGACGATATCGTCTCCGATCAGATGATATCGCCTCAGATCGATGATTTTTTTTGGAGCAGAATGTCCAGACGATCTCGTCCCAAACTGATTTGTGCATAATTAGCTTCTATTTCAACGGTGTCTCTAACCTGGGCAAAAGTGTGTCTACGCGGTTAGAGACCTCCCCCATTGGAGATCTCCTAAATTGGGATGATCTCCAACCTCCCAACCTCCTTCCTATGCCTATTTAATCTTAGGCCCTCCCCTTGACATTCCCCTGGCTGAATTTTTTTGCACTTCGAGTTTTACATGCATTAGAATATCCTAGACTATTGTTTGCCTTTGTCCCTTTTTGAATTTTCTTGTAGGAACTTTGTTATTCTTCAGCCGAAGCAAGCTCAGATCATCGCAGACGATCCTGTCCAATTCGAGACGATTTCGTACCAATCCGAGATGATTTCGACTGCAATCAACATTGGGGGCAATCAGTGCCCTGAGTTTGCATTCTTTCTCCATTATTTACTGTTTTTCTTTGCATTAGTTAAACTTATTATTATTTTGCATCCTGGAGTTCACCCATATAGTCTTAATGCATAATAAAATCATAAATTGTCATTAAATCATTGTAATGCACTCGTGTTTTTGTTTATTATTATCATTTTAATATTATTACTGTCATTCTACATCATTGCCCTCTGTTGGCATAGCTGCATTTTTTGTATTTTGTATCTATTTCTCTGATTGCAGGTCTCTGAAAAATTCGTCAGATCTCAGACGATCCTGTCTGATCGCAGACGATCCTGTCAGATCAGAGGCGATCTTGACTACTTCAAGAATTAGAACCTCCATCAGACATCCGGATCAGGTATGGCTCTTTAATCTAGCTTATTCTCTCTATTTTCTGTTCAAATATGTTTTTTGTATTCATTTAAATCTGCATTTTCATAATAGAACAACTTAGATTCATTCGGCCAAACCTAGGATTTGAATGTTTAAAGATAAAATTGAACACATTAAACACATTCCCAACCTAGGCGTGGAAACTGCCATTCAAAATTTTCTTGGTGAACCCACCATCCATCAAAAAATCACCTTAATACACCTCCCCCGAGAGGCGGGACCTTCAAAGGGCCTCTCAGTCCGAGGTATTGTCCCATCCTTCCCGCATCCCCCTTCCGGGCATGGATCCTTTAGCCTGAAGGTAAGGGTGCAAAAAATTTGGAACGATACATCTATATTTTTTAGGCATAGTGAGTCTAGGCATAGTGGCTCTAGGTCTAGGTATCCTTCAGGATCACATGGGTCCTCTTATAGATGTTGGCTAGTACCACTTTTGGTATATCTGTATATAAGCCTTAGTGCTCCATTGTACATAGCCTTCAAGTATTTATTGTATATGCAACATTTATATATAAATGGATTTTACTTTTGTATTATGTTTTTGTGTGAATGCTTTTGCATGAATGCATGTGTATATATGTGATGGATGATAATGCAATGATGATGTGTATGAATGTAAATGAATTAATGCTCTAATGACAATTCGTAGTTTATATTTTATTTAACCATGGATAACATTGTTGTTTAATCAGGGCCACCAAAATGGTGTCATGTGAAATGGAAGACTCATGTAATGATATAAGTGTTGATATGAAAGATATAGATGTTGATATGGAATAAGATATGGATTTTGATATGGAAGAAGATATGGATGTTGATATGGAAAATTGATTGTTTTGTAGAGACTCGGACATACTAGTGATATCAAACAAACTCACTAAATTTTATCTAATTTCTCTAGAACCAAATTTCATTTCACATATTCATTGAGCACTATCATCTTCACAATCATTTCATTTCATATTAGGGGATCATTTATTCAGTTTAGATATTAATTGATCCAATAAAGTCATGTTGCCTTAATCAAGGGCACCTTCAAATCATCATCCATTTCATTGCACCATTCCATAAAGTCAAATTGTCATTTGTAAACCAAATTTCCATAAACCCTAGGTGTTTTCAATCACTCAACCACTCCTAGTGTTTCTAGCAACCTCCAATACATGTCAAGTTTTCTTTAGGACCAAGACATATTTTTACTAAGAAAATCTTGAGTTCTGGAAATTGAATTTAACACTCTTGAACCAAACACAATCACACATCTTAAAAACATCTTGTGTCAAAGAGGTATAACACCATAATTGGATTGAACCTTGAAGCAAAAATGGTATTCCTTACTTATCCCATCACGGACATAGTCCAAAAATAAAAAACAATGGTTTTTACAACTATCACAATTTCCAAATATAAGAAAGAGTAGTAAGGATAGGGTAAAATTGTCATCACACTTTGGTTTAGAATTTTATTCTCCAAAGCTCTAAATATTTTACACATCACACACCACATATCCTCAAGTTGTAATGATAGAACTACATTTTTGGTCAAACGGTTAGGTAGTCCAGATTTCCAAAGTTTAGAGATCATATTCTTGGACTATGTAGCTAATCTCCACCAAGGCTATAAACATTGGTAGTGGAGTACGCTCATGTGTGGTGACACATATCTCTTGAAGAGACCTCTGATTGCACATACAGACAATCTAGCTTTTTATTCTTCTCTATAATAGGTTTCATCTCAATTTACTCAAGATGGGTTAATAAACTCACTTGCACACAAATTGGTTCTTGATTTCCTCAAGTTATTACCATACTCATGATTCAATAAATGGATTCACTGCACACATATTTGGTCTTAGATAAATTAGGAAGTATTTATTGAGTTTTTTTTATATCACTAGTATGTCTGAGTCTCTACAAAACAATCATTTTTTCATATCTTCTTCCATATCAACATCCATATCTTCCATATTAACATCCATATCATTACATGAGTCTTCCATTTCACATGCCACCAGTTTGGTGCCCCTGATTAAACAACAATGCTATCCATGGTCAAGTAAAATCTAAACTATGAATGATCATTAGAGCATTAATTCATTTGCATTCATACACATTATCATTGAATTATCATCCATCACATATATACACATGCATTCACACAAAATCATAACACAAAAGTAAAAGCCATGTATATATATATAAATATCGCATGTACAATGAATACTCAAAGGTTATATACAATGAAGCACCAATGCTCATACACAAAAAATGCATCTAAGCACTAGCTAACACCTATAAGAGGACCCATGTGATCTCGAAGGAGCCTTATACCTAGAGCCACTATGCCTAGACTCACTATACGTAACAGTTCTAGATATGGATGAGGAGGGTCGATTAGGTAGCCCAATTTGGTGTTGCATCAATAGATCCTCTAAATCTCAGATGTATCCATCTCAAGACTGAAGACATAGTACATTGTATATTTAACAGTGGCCTCTCTATGCTAGCTCTATCTAGAGCCTCGTGATCCTATCCTTACCTCCACCTATATTCATTTATACTTCTAGCTCTACCTACAACTGAGCTATATCTACATCTTGAGCTACTATCTATGTGTCTCACTCTACCATGATCTACTCAAGCCTCATCCAATCCTCCTCACTCTAACCTAGAGGTCTCTATGGAACCTCCTTCGTGTCATCCATGTCATATCCATAACCTCCAATATTTAGAGGTTGCTTTGTTGCCTCCCTCACCCATCTCCCTCGATTGCTAGATAGAAGATATCTTTAAAATTTTGGATTCTCATCTACCTCCTCCACCTTAGCCTCTACCTCATCCTCATCCCCACTACCCTCATCCACTACCAGACTCGGTACTCATTGTGGATGAGTAGTGAACCATGCATTGTACTCAATAGTAGTTCCTGCATCACCCATATTTAGGAGATCTATCTCCTCATCATTCGCATAGGTCACCCACCATGCTTCAACACAAGGTAAACATGTCTCATCCTGATGGTGCCTATACAACATTGGTGCCTCAGGAATCCCCTATCTAAGCCTAAAATTCCATAGCACTTGTGAGAACTAGATCAATGTTGGCAATTTTGGGTTTGAGATCCTAGCTTCTTGTCTATGAGTTGTCATTGATGTCAAAAGGAACTGGCATTAATGTCAAGAGGATTTATTGGCTTCAAAGGTTGAAGATTCCAAAGAATTTTTTCTAGAAGATTTCGGAGAGATTCCATGTGGCAGATGAAAAGGTTTTTATCAAAACCATGGCAGGTTTAAGGGTTTTTATTAAAACCAGGTGGATGCATTAAGGGTTTTTCTCAAAACCACTCTCAGCTTAATGCAAAGGCTGGAGACACTTATTAATTAAATAACTTAATTAATAAAACCTTTTAAGGTTTTTTAATTAATTATTTATTTGATTTAGTGATTAAATTATTTTAATAATTTAATGGGTTCTCCACCTAAGGTCTAAGGTCTAAAAGACCTTTGATTATTTTTTAAATAATCAAAAGGGTTTCATAAACCCTAAAGTTGTTTCGAAGGCGCCAAAATAATATTAATTCGAAAAGTTTGAATTATCCTCCCATCGACGTCGTGCATAGCATGGAAGTTTGGCTATATAAGCCATAACCTATAGTCCAAAGCAATGGTGTTAAAGAAATTCGAATTGCGCAAAGGTTGGGAAGTAAAAGCTACGGCTATCATTTTTTTCGCCACGTTTATCCACCGCCAAAGGGTTAAGGAGAAGGAGACTCTTGCTAGCCTTCAAGCTAGCGCCGTTGGCCTAGTGGCAACGACTGTTCTGTGAAGGCGCTTGAAGGGAGGTCAAGCGTTCGACTCCCACCGTGGAGTGTGAGAAGAGTTTTTGCGCTCCGATTTTTTTGGAGGCACTGTTGACCCACGATTTTCGGAAGCATTTTTTTTGGTAAGGTTTTTTAAATAAAATCTGCATTTTGTTAAAGAAGAAGTGGTTGGGCAGATTTATTTAAAATTATTTTTAAGGTTAAATGCTTCTTTGGAGATATAAGGTTGATAGTGTGTGGTTGAGATTTTTGGCTTGATTGTTGAGTGAGATTTGCTTAGAAGCTATTATTCCTTGAGCATGGTTTAATTAATTTGGAGAAATAAGGTGTAAAAGGATATATTGTTTGTATGCTTTATATTTTTTGGTAGTTGACTTCTAAGGATTGGAGTCATAAGGTGTTTTATGGAATAAATATTTTTGTGGTTACTTTTATGATCTAACCCTAACTTGGTGGCAAAGTTGAGGGTGGTGTTGGTAACAAAGTTGAAGAACTATTCTCTTCTTCCTCAAACAAAGGTATGGGCAACTTCTTCCATGTATATTGTTGATGGTGTATTTTCTGAAATTGAGTTTGGAGTGAAAAGGTTGTCTACTAGGTATTCTTGTTGGTGTAAATCCCATTTTCTGGATATTGAAGATTGTTTATGCATTAAAATCATTGATGAGTTTTTTGGGTGAATGCATAATTCTGGTTGAGGAAGAGGAAGCATTTTTGCACTAGGGTTTATGTTAGTAAGTCTTGCTACTTGCATTGAGTTGGTGAAACCCTTAGTTGGCTGTTTTGAGATTGATGGTTGAGTTGCTTCCATAGAGGTTGTTTTGATCAAGTTAATGCTTTACTTGATACATGATTTGGGCTTACTCCATTGAGATTGATTTGAGCAAGTTATTCTTTGCATTGGTGATTTATGTTGGTGGCTATTTTGTTCAAATATCTTTGGAGGGAAAAGGATGTCTACTAGTTTCCTTTTCATGTAGTGATTGGTTGAATGCTTCAAGGTTAATGTTGAGTTGAATGATGTTGGTTAAACCTTGTCTATAAGCATTGTTGTTAAAGCCCTAATTGGTTGTGAAAAGATATTGGTTGTGGAAAGAACATGAGTATCATTGTTATATGAGTTATTGCATGGTTGGCAATTGTTGGGTTGTGTTTCATGTTCTTGAGAAAAGCATACTACATCTATCTTATTCTTTTGAGATTGAATTGAGATTGAGTTGAGATTTGAGATTGAGATTGAGTTGAGATTGAGATTGGGAGTTAAGTATAGAACATATTGAGTCTCTAAAAATTCTCTTTATGCTTCTATGAGGTTGATGAATCACATTGGGTCTCTAACAATTCTCTTTGTGGGTTCATGCTAAGCAAGTTTTTCTTGGTGAGCTTGCTGATTTGGACAGGTTCTAGTGAGGACTTGTGAGCTGATTTGGATAGGTTCTAGTGAGGACTTGTGAGCTGATTTGGACAGGTCCTAGCAGAGGACGTGAGGACAGAGTTGAAGTGGTTCTTTGAGAAGAACCTGAGGACATATTTGACAAGTCTTTGAGAAGGCTTGTGTGCAGCAGAGATTGATTTGTTCAAGCTTTATGAGTTGAGCTTGGGACAGATCTGACAGAGTGAGGAAGACTTGTGCTGGACCAACTGACTGTGTTTAGTACAGGTTGATGAGTTGTTGTGGAGGTGATCAGTGAGGACAGAGGTCTCTTGAGGCTGAGCATTGAGGACAGGAGGTCTTCTGTGGAAAGGAGTTCCACGTGCTAGCGGAAGAAGAGGCAGGTGATCTTCTGAAGTATCATTTCCAGAGTTGAGGGGAAGGTTTCTCTTTTGGGCTGAGGCTCATAAACATTGTAATTGGGAAGGATTCCCAAAGAACTTTGAGAAAGCTTTTAGAGAAAATATTTGAGTGGACGTAGCCCACCTTGGGTGAACCACGTTAAAATGGGTCTTCATTGTGTGATGTTTTCTGTGATGATTAATGCTATGATGATGCCACTGC
The DNA here is from genome assembly GCA_028583015.1 of Wollemia nobilis. NCBI lineage: Eukaryota > Viridiplantae > Streptophyta > Pinopsida > Araucariales > Araucariaceae > Wollemia > Wollemia nobilis. Next base: position 4,345,289 of record JAQPPZ010001340.1, read on the forward strand.
TATCTAAAGTAAAAATTGATAAATGGTTAAGTCTTATACTGTTCACCCCCCCTCTCAGTATAAGTCTATGTTCTTCAATTGGTATCAGAGCAGGTCTCTCCAGGAAGAGCCTAACAGCTTGGAGAAGGATCCAACAGAGGAACATACAGATACAGAAAGTGATGAAGAGATTGAATTCGATCTAAAAGGTGAATTCTTTTTGGCCTTAAGAAATCTTGAAAAAATCAGGGAAGAGAATTCTATTCTAAGGCAACAAAGTCAGGAAGAAGAGATAGTAAGATCAGAACTATCTCAAAGTCTCACAGACTTTAAGATTCTAGCTGAAGAAGGGAAGAAGGTTGAACAGGTTCTAACAGAGGTTCTCAAAGGGAAGGAAGCTGATTGCGAGAAACTTGAAGAAGAAGTGGTGTCTCTTAGAGTTAAGTTGGAACAGCTGGTTCTCAAACAGAATATTCCTTTTGGAAAGCAAAAGGAGGATAGTCTCACCATTCAAGAAATAGGAACTTCAAGCAAGATCAACTTTCAAACAGAAGAGCGATGGATTCAAGTTGATCACAAGAAGAACAATCATCCAAGGCATCAAAACAGGTTACATAATACTTTCCATGGCTATTGTCTTTCTTGCAAAAAATTTGGTCACAAAGCTATGCATTGCAATAAGTTTGTGAATAACCATGATAAGGGAAATGTTAATTCTTTTGCACCTCTTGTGAATAAAGATATCATGTGTTACAAGTGCAATAATTTTGGGCATGTAGCAAGAATGTGTAATTTGGATAGATCTAGCAAAGAGTTTACTAGGAAAGGAAATGAAATCAAATCTAGATCTATGATAGTTCAAACTGCTTTTCATGCTCAAGATAAAGAGGAAAAATGGTATCTTGATAGTGGTTGCTCCAAACATATGACTGGTGAAAAAGAAAAGTTTTTGGTTTTGAAAGAAACAAATAGAGGGACAGTTAGTTTTGGAGATAACAGGTCAGCAAAAATTTGTGGGAAAGGAACTCTTAGTTTGGATGGAAAAACCAAAACAAAAAATGTGCTTTATGTAGAAGGTCTTAGACATAATCTTCTGAGTGTGAGCCAACTTTGTGATCAAGGGCACATAGTATCCTTCTTTTCAGATAGATGTGAGATAAGTAAAGAAAAGAATGGAAAAATCATTGCTAGTGCTAAAAGGACTCCTAACAATCTTTACATGTTAAGTGAGATAAAAAGGGAAAAGTGTTGTCTATCTCAAGAAGATGAGAGTTGGTTATGGCACAAAAGAATGGGACATTTGAGTTTTGATAACCTTGTCAATATTAGTCACAAGAAGGCTGTTAGAGACTTACCCAAAATAAAGAGACCACAAAACACCATCTGTGGTCCTTGTCAACATGGGAAACAGACCAGAACTAGTTTTAAATCTAAGGGGTACTCATCTTCCAAACCCTTGGATCTTATTCATACTGATTTATGTGGCCCCACCAGGACTCAAAGCATTCAGGGAGAAAGCTACTTCATGCTTTTTATAGATGACTTTTCTAGAATGACTTGGGTCACTTTTCTAAAAGAAAAATCTGAAGCTCTTGAGAAATTTAAAGCTTTCAAAGAAATGATAGAAAATGAGACTGATAAGAAAATCAAATGTTTGAGATCAGATAGAGGAGGAGAATTTACTTCAAATGAATTTGTGGAGTATTGTGAACAACAAGGAATTAAAAGAGAGTTTTCAGCAGCTAGAACTCCTCAACAAAATGGAGTAGTTGAGAGAAAGAACAGAACTATTGAAAATATGGCTAGGGCTATGCTGAATGAATCAAAGCTTTCAGACGGTTTTTGGAAAGAGGCAGTTAGTACAACAGTTTATATTATCACCAGGGCTCAGTTAAGAGTAAATCATCATAAAACTCCTTATGAACTATGGAAAGGGAGACCAACTACAGTGAAATATTTCAAAGTGTTTGGTAGTAAATGTTTCATCAGAAGGGAAGATCAGAACTTGGGGAAGTTTGATCCTAGATGTGATGAGGGGATTTTTCTTGGGTACTCCAACAAAAGCAAGGCCTACAGATGCTACAACAAAAGAACTCATACTATCGTAGAAAGCATAAATGTGACAAGTTGATGAGAAGATAGGAATACGAGAGTCAGTCCAGGAATTTGATGATGAGAATTGTCAAGAGGAATTCGGAGAGGTTTCAGATGAAGAAGAAGAAAGACAACAACTTCTCCCCAAAACTCCTTCCAGGTATGTTCAGAAACATCATCCAAAATATTTGATCATTGGTAATCCAGATAGCAGTACAAACAAGAAGAAGAGTTATTTCCTCACATGTTTCCACAGATATCTCCTTACTATCTCAGATTGAGCCAAAGGATCTCAGTGAAGCTTGTGCAGATAAGTTTTGGACAAAAGCAATGGATGAAGAATTAAATCAGATAGAGAAAAGTGAAACTTGGGAATTGGTTCCAAGACCTAAGGATAAGAATGTCATTGGTACCAAATGGATTTTTAGGAACAAACTCAATGAGGATGGTAAGATTGTCAGAAACAAAGCAAGGTTAGTTTGTAAAGGATATGCTCAAGTTGAAGGTATTGATTTTGAAGAGACCTTTGCTCCAGTTGCTCGTCTTGAAGCAATCAGAATGTTTTTAGCTCTCTCAAGTTTCAAGTCTTTCAAAGTGTATCAAATGGATGTTAAGTCAACTTTCTTAAATGGTGTGTTAGAAGAAGAAGTTTACATAGAACAGCCAGAAGGATTTTTACTTTCAGAACATTCAGACTATGTGTGCAAGTTGAAAAAGGCTTTGTATGGGTTAAAGCAAGCTCCTAGGGCTTGGTACTCAAGACTTGACAGGTATCTTCATGAACAGGGATTCAGAAAAGGTATGGCAGATAGCAATCTGTATATTAAAAATGAAGGCAATGATATGTTGATTGTGGTTGTTTATGTTGATGATATTATTTTTGGAGGAAACAATACTCAAATGTGTAAAGATTTTGCTAACAACATGCAGAAGGAATTTGAGATGTCTATGATTGGAGAGTTATCTTTCTTTTTAGGTCTTCAGATTGCCCAATCAAAAGACGGTATATTTCTCTCTCAAGGAAAGTATATAAAAGAGATGTTAAAAAAATTTGGTATGATGGATAGCAAACCAGTTTGTACTCCAATGATTACAGGGTGCAAGTTGAGCAAAGATGATGAATCTCCAGTGGCAGATCAGAGGTTGTACAGGTCAATGATTGGCAGTTTACTGTATGTTACAGCTACCAGACCAGATATCATGCAGGCAGTTGGGTTAGTAGCAAGATTTCAGGCAGCTCCAAAAGAAACTCATGTTATGGCAGTCAAGAGGATATTCAGATATTTGAAGGGCACTATGGACCTTGGACTTTGGTACCCCAAGGGTGATAAGTTTACTCTCACAGCTTATACAGATGCAGATTGGGTAGGAAGTATTGATGACAGGAAAAGCACTAGTGGTGGAGCTTTCTTTTTGGGAAGGAGTTTGGTTGCTTGGTTAAGTAAGAAACAACCTTCAGTTTCTTTATCTACAGCAGAGGCAGAGTACATAGCAGTAGTAGCTTGTTGCACATAGGTTTTATGGATGAAAACCACCTTGGAAGACTTCAAAATAAAGCATGATCAACCCATCTCCATATTATGTGATAATACAAGTGCCATAAGTATCTCCAAGAATCCGGTAATGCACTCAAGAACAAAGCATATTCCTATCAAGTATCATTTTCTAAGAGAACAAGTTCAAGACAAGCAAGTTAAGTTAGAGTATGTGCCTACTAAAGAACAGATTGCTGATATCTTCACCAAACCTCTTCCAAGAGATACGTTTGAGTATTTAAGGGAGAAATTGGGAGTTTTACTCCCACCCCAGAATTAATCACCTCAACAGGAGGTGGGGGAGGGACTAAGCTAAGAGGCTCATTCTTAGTCCCAAGCCCCAAAGGTGACCCTTTGCCATTGATGACAAAGGGGGAGAGATATGAGTAAGGGGGAGAGCCTCAAGTCGGGGGAGCTGATTTCTATACAGCAGTTTTGAGTTTCAGTGTTGTTGAGAAGCATGGTTTGCCATCAATGACAAAGGGGGAGATTGTTGGCAATTTTGGGTTTGAGATCCTAGCTTCTTGTCTATGAGTTGTCATTGATGTCAAAAGGAACTGGCATTAATGTCAAGAGGATTTATTGGCTTCAAAGGTTGAAGATTCCAAAGAATATTTTCTAGAAGATTTCGGAGAGATTCCATGTGGCAGATGAAAAGGTTTTTATCAAAACCATGGCAGGTTTAAGGGTTTTTATTAAAACCAGGTGGATGCATTAAGGGTTTTTCTCAAAACCACTCTCAACTTAATGCAAAGGCTGGAGACACTTATTAATTAAATAACTTAATTAATAAAACCCTTTTAAGTAAGGTTTTTTAATTAATTATTTATTTGATTTAGTGATTAAATTATTTTAATAATTTAATGGGTTCTCCACCTAAGGTCTAAGGTCTAAAAGACCTTTGATTATTTTTTAAATAATCAAAAGGGTTTCATAAACCCTAAAGTTGTTTCGAAGGCGCCAAAATAATATTAATTCGAAAAGTTTGAATTATCCTCCCATCGACGTCGTGCATAGCATGGAAGTTTGGCTATATAAGCCATAACCTATAGTCCAAAGCAATGGTGTTAAAGAAATTCGAATTGCGCAAAGGTTGGGAAGTAAAAGCTACGGCTATCATTTTTTTTGCCACGTTTATCCGCCGCCAAAGGGTTAAGGAGAAGGAGACTCTTGCTAGCCTTCAAGCTAGCATCGTTGGCCTAGTGGCAATGACTGTTCTGCGAAGGCGCTTGAAGGGAGGTCAAGCGTTCGACTCCCGCCGTGGAGTGTGAGAAGAGTTTTTGCGCTCCGATTTTTTTCGGAGGCACTGTTGACCCATGATTTTCGGAAGCATTTTTTTGGTAAGGTTTTTTAAATAAAATCTGCATTTTGTTAAAGAAGAAGTGGTTGGGCAGATTTATTTAAAATTATTTTTAAGGTTAAATGCTTCTTTGGAGATATAAGGTTGATAGTGTGTGGTTGAGATTTTTGGCTTGATTGTTGAGTGAGATTTGCTTAGAAGCTATTATTCCTTGAGCATGGTTTAATTAATTTGGAGAAATAAGGTGTAAAAGGATATATTGTTTGTATGCTTTATATTTTTTGGTAGTTGACTTCTAAGGATTGGAGTCATAAGGTGTTTTATGGAATAAATATTTTTGTGGTTACTTTTATGATCTAACCCTAACTTGGTGGCAAAGTTGAGGGTGGTGTTGGTAACAAAGTTGAAGAACTATTCTCTTCTTCCTCAAACAAAGGTATGGGCAACTTCTTCCATGTATATTGTTGATGGTGTATTTTCTGAAATTGAGTTTGGAGTGAAAAGGTTGTCTACTAGGTATTCTTGTTGGTGTAAATCCCATTTTCTGGATATTGAAGATTGTTTATGCATTAAAATCATTGATGAGTTTTTTTGGGTGAATGCATAATTCTGGTTGAGGAAGAGGAAGCATTTTTGCACTAGGGTTTATGTTAGTAAGTCTTGCTACTTGCATTGAGTTGGTGAAACCCTTAGTTGGCTGTTTTGAGATTGATGGTTGAGTTGCTTCCATAGAGGTTGTTTTGATCAAGTTAATGCTTTACTTGATACATGATTTGGGCTTACTCCATTGAGATTGATTTGAGCAAGTTATTCTTTGCATTGGTGATTTATGTTGGTGGCTGTTTTGTTCAAATACCTTTGGAGGGAAAAGGATGTCTACTAGTTTCCTTTTCATGTAGTGATTGGTTGAATGCTTCAAGGTTAATGTTGAGTTGAATGATGTTGGTTAAACCTTGTCTATAAGCATTGTTGTTAAAGCCCTAATTGGTTGTGAAAAGATATTGGTTGTGGAAAGAACATGAGTATCATTGTTATATGAGTTATTGCATGGTTGGCAATTGTTGGGTTGTGTTTCATGTTCTTGAGAAAAGCATACTACATCTATCTTATTCTTTTGAGATTGAGATTGAGATTGAGTTGAGATTTGAGATTGAGATTTTGAGATTTGAGATTGAGATTGGGAGTTAAGTATAGAACATATTGAGTCTCTAACAATTCTCTTTATGCTTCTATGAGGTTGATGAATCACATTGGGTCTCTAACAATTCTCTTTGTGGGTTCATGCTAAGCAAGTTTTTCTTGGTGAGCTTGCTGATTTGGACAGGTTCTAGTGAGGACTTGTGAGCTGATTTGGACAGGTTCTAGTGAGGACTTGTGAGCTGATTTGGATAGGTCCTAGCAGAGGACGTGAGGACAGAGTTGAAGTGGTTCTTTGAGAAGAACCTGAGGATAGATTTGACAAGTCTTTGAGAAGGCTTGTGTGCAGCAGAGATTGATTTGTTCAAGCTTTATGAGTTGAGCTTGGGACAGATCTGACAGAGTGAGGAAGACTTGTGTTGGACCAACTGACTGTGTTTAGTACAGGTTGATGAGTTGTTGTGGAGGTGATCAGTGAGGACAGAGGTCTCTTGAGGCTGAGCATTGAGGACAGGAGGTCTTCTGTGGAAAGGAGTTCCACGTGCTAGCGGAAGAAGAGGCAGGTGATCTTCTGAAGTATCATTTCCAGAGTTGAGGGGAAGGTTTCTCTTTTGGGCTGAGGCTCATAAACATTGTAATTGGGAAGGATTCCCAAAGAACTTTGAGAAATCTTTTAGAGAAAATATTTGAGTGGACGTAGCCCACCTTGGGTGAACCACGTTAAAATGGGTCTTCATTGTGTGATGTTTTCTATGATGATTAATGCTATGATGATGCCACTGCTATCTAAAGTAAAAATTGATAAATGGTTAAGTCTTATACTGTTCACCCCCCCCTCTCAGTATAAGTCTATGTTCTTCAATCAACTCCACCTAACTCATGTGTCTCCCAACCACCCATCTAGCCTACCAAACTCTCTATATCTTCTCCCCATCACTATTCCACTTGGCACCTCACCATGGTCTCCAAAGTACCTGATCTAGTGTTAGCCCTACCCAAAAATCCTTGTACTCCTAGCTATTCTATATAGGATAACTTGATTGCACTTCCTTACCCACTCACCATATCAAATTGTAGGGCTACTCCCGATTCCATGCCTCAGTAGGCAAGCCCATAGGTTGAGCCACACTGAAGTGCTCCCAGCACCAACATTGTAGCAGTACTCTGCAACCCAACTCCTTTCACCCCTATATCCTCACCTCGTATATCTTTAAGTACATCTAAGCTAGTAGAGAAGGTGCCCATGCATACACCCAAGGCTCATCAATCATATCGTACACTAAACTAATCATGTTATCATAGAACTGATAGCTAGTGTTATTTGGTGCCATATGTTGGCCAACAAAAATATGACCAAGGTGGGAAATACCTCAAACTTCTTCTCATAATACATCTCTAAGTACTTGATCCCCCCATCCTTCACACCCACACTTAACCATTGATCTCCAAAGATCTAGCTTATCTCATGCCCCTTATCGTGTCCAACCTCAACACGTACCCCATACATTGGTACTTTTAGAATGTGGTATACATCCTCAATATTCATTATAGCCTCACCAGTAGGGAGCTAAAAGGTCCCCTTATCTAGATCCCATCTCTTTGCCAAGGTAGAGAGATACCCCTTGTGAGCCCTCACCACATCAATCTGAGCTAATCCAACCAGCCCCACATCCTCAAACCAATCCCACTACTCCTTAAGTAGTACCTTTCTCACCCTTGATATAAGAGGCAAGAACCAATATTGAGCCTCCGAGATCCTCAATTGCAGTGTAACACATATACAAGGCAACCACATTAATGTCACATTCATTACATAATTCTAAAAAAAATTGCATAATGTCCAAACAAAGAATTCTAAGGGCACTTTCCTCAACAACATGTACCTCTGCTCCTGCTCCTGCATTTGTATCCTCCATCACCATAGCTTCCACTCCACCACACTCTTTCACCCCACCTCACTTCTTCACTCACTCACTTATTTATATGTAGCTTCTAGAATTTGTGAACTCAAGAATGAATTTTATTTCACCTCTGTAGACTATTATAGTTTTTTTGGTGCATTAAAACACCCATGGGCATTCACAGGTGCATTAAAATATTAACTAGCATATGTAGAGTAGAAAATGCTTGTCGACATCTACGCATGATGTGGACGCTAGCTGGCATTTGGTGTCAAAATTTATAGAAAGACCAAAATAATTTAAAAGTGTAACTTACCTCCACAAAATATCTCCAAATTCTATCCATACATTCATTTCATCATCATGTCATGTTTTATGAAAATAAAAATCGATTTGGGTGCTTAATTTTTGCTTGCAACCAAAAGTTGCAAAATCGCATTACAATCTTCAAAACGCATCAAAATGGTCTGAATTTTCATAAAACAACCACATTCATCATTAAAATCATTCATTGCAACATTCCATCATTTTTTTGTGATATTATGGATTTATTTGAGCTGTTAACTTGTTTGCGACCCAAAAAGTCATAAAATTTTCCAAAATTGCTTCAAAATGCTCCAAAACAATGTAAAGATTTCACAAAATCACATAATCCAATCATCAATGCATTTCTCATCATCACATATTTATTTCAACACCACTTTTTATCCATCAATCATTGCATTTGCATATTTTCCAAGTCCCCATACAATTTCAAGTGAACCTTGTATCTAGTGGTCTATTCTATCACCTTGGAAATTGTAGTGATTGGTTGTCCATGTAATTTGGTAATATGGATAAATAACCATAAGGATTATTGTCCATTTTCATCATCCAATATATCCTCGTTTTAAATTGAATTACAATTGATCCATCGATTTTGAGTGTGACTATGCTCATATTAATTTGCTTAAAAGTTGTCATTGATGGCCTTGTCAGTGGGGCTTGAAACGTGGATAATTCATACTACATAATTCCCTTTAACATTCAATAATTGCACATAGTCATTAGGAGGGACCCCCTAGAAATCACCCAACCATGGGATGATTGATTCTTGATATTCTGCATTTTCGTCACTTTGCAATTCAATAACACCAAAAGGTAATTTCTTCAACAACATGGAATCATCCCAAACTAGGGGCAACCAAATTTAATTCTAATTTTCCATAGTGGGATACATATTACATTATCATGGCATACACATTTGGAAAAAACCTCCTTTCTCCATTGGGGTAAAAATGACATCAATTTACATCATTCATATCATTCACATTTACATCATACACTTGCACTTGAATCATTCACCTACATCATTCTCCATACTTTTATCAATTGACTTGTGAGACTCATATTTCACTCATTCACAAATTGAGGGGGTAAGCTACACATACAAATTATTTATCTTCAAAATCATCTTTGCATTCCAAGGAAAGAAAGTTGCTTCATCATGCCAAACCAAGTGTCTCGTATTTTTGCATTGCATTGTGTTTCACGCAACGCGATACAAAAATAGGCATTTGTAAACACCAAAATCTAGCCACTTGTCATTCATTCGTGTCCTCCAATAATATTCATCCATAATTTATATGTATATATATGTATTTACTCAAAATATATATAGATATTAATATTTTCTATATTATATTTATATACATTTAATATATATATATGTATTTATATGAATAAATCCTAGTCATCCGCCATGTTTTAATCTTAGTCATTCATCCATATCAATCCATGCCACTTTCCCAATATTAATCTCCACCCTTCTTTATGTTTTAATCTTAGCCACCCATTTTGTGTCGTCAAAACCCTAACATGTTCAAGGGTATATTATAAAAGTGATTCATTTTTATGAATCAAGATCCACGAGCATTGCCCACAAACATTTTCAAGGTCCCAAATTTGAACAATTTCCCTAGTCATTTCACTATCATCCATCGCCATCGCTCATCCCATTTCCAGAACCGCAAAACCTCATGAACCAGATCTGGTTTTGCCTCCCTTCCCTTAATCCTCGAACGCCCACTAGAGTTCATAGAACACTAGTGAGCATTTTTGGAATGCTTATAGGTGTTCACAACCATTTTCCATAATAGATCTGTAGTTTTTAAGCCCTTAGATGCTTTTGGGTGTCCACACGACCATCGACCACAGAAACAAGAGTAGAGATTATTCTTGACAAGGTAAAATATATTCAATGCATTTTATTTACATTCTTGTATTTTTACTTTTAGTTGTATTCAATAGCATCTAGGGTTTATTAATTTTATCTCTCATAGGGCCTCATGCAATGGAGCCCTCGCAAGTGCTTTTAACCCCTTTTATGTTGTTTTCAGGTGTAGAAATAACCTATCTAGAAGTTATTGAAGCTAGGGTGGTCCTGTAGAGATACACAAACCCACCCACACTCTTGTTTGGATCAAGGAGCGAGAAGATACCAATTGTTCACTAAACTAGGGTTTTGAAACCTTGTTATTTGTAATATTTGTATCAGAAAGCATTGTAAAACCCCATATTGGGGCACATTCATTGTACAACTCAGAGATCTACCCATATTAATAAAAGCTTATTTATTTTGTGCATTTCCATGGTGTTACTGTGTTTTTGTTACTTTATCTTTGTATTGGTGTTGTTAATTTTTTGTTTATAGTTCCATCGCTTGACTACACCTAGGGTTTACACCCATTTCACTCCTACTGGATTGGAAAATTTTTATATTTCTTATTTATTTTAATGCACAAACATACTAGGAGTTAAATTTTTAGAAACTTTTGGAATTTTTGACTTATGAATAAGTGTTGTGATATAAATAAGTGTTATAAATAAGTTTTATGATATATTGTAAGGATCCTTTTGGTAAATCCAATAAATTATTTGATTCTCTAAGTTCAAAAAACTTTTGAATAAGTTTGCTTATTTTTTTCTTATTTATCCATTGATAATTAAAATTTGCCTATATTATCACTTCTCACCTTTTGGATGCTAATTAAAATTGGATGGTTATTAATTTTAAACTCATTTATCTTGCTATTAGTCCTTTTAATAAATGGATGATTTAATGTTATTTATGCATTGGAATAAATTATACTCACCTTGGTTCTTATTATGATTGGTTGGATCACTAGAATCTCAAAATATTTTATTTTTTTTATATTCCTTTTCTTTTTTCATGTAAATTTCCAAATTTGTTGTGGTCTAGGACACAGTAAAAAAATTTAGATAGATCAACAGTTATATAACTTAAGAAAATATATATTTCTATAAGAATGAAATAGAATAAGGGAAATTATGGGTACAAGTTGTTATATGATGTAATGAAACAACTTTCGAAAAACAACAATTGCAACAATAAGTTTTAGAATAATGGCAATAAAAATAGCATACACTAGAATATTCACAACAAAATCATATTCTAGAATAGTAAATCCAATATGGTATTATTTAGATTTCAATACATAGAAACAATCCATGTCACTTGAAGAGGTCAAAGTCTCTTAGCCAATCAGATAGGACAAAGTCTCTTATGTACACTAGAGGTAATAAAAGCTAGACAAATTTTTGATACCAAACTACATCACATTCTATCTGATTTATAGTTAATAAAAATAATGTAAATTATCCCTAATGCTCAAGGGCCAACCACCATACCTTAGATCCCAAGAAAACAAATAGACGTAGCTAACATGGATACATCTAGAAAAATAATAATTGTCTTTGCACTTGACTATAACTATAGGGGATGAATAGGGATTGGTACCAAACATATCTTGAATTAGCTTCTCATTTTTTTATCTTTTGATGTTGGGGATAGCAATAAGAACAAACATCGGGTAGTTAATTTCCTAGAATAAGGTGGACAACATGATGATGTGCCTTCTTCAGAGGAAAATCCTCGAATTCTTCAAATACTTGAGCATATTTATTGAGAAGTGACTAAATTTTGATTGGAATAGTAGGAAGTTGATATTCTATGGCCATGAATTCCATGCAATAAATATAGGTGAACATACCCTTATTGTTATTCTTCAATATTTTCCCATCTAGTGGAAACTGATAACCTTGGATGGTGGGAGTCACAAACCCTAAATATAAATTACCTTGTTATTTTCTCTACACTAGTATATATAATATATATATATATATATATATATATATATATATATATATATATATATATATATATATATATATATATTATAGGTTCAAAGTAATAGCCCCCAACTAATACAACCATTGATTCAAGGATAACATCTACACTATCCAAATGTTGGATTTCTCATCAATTTGAAAAAATGAAGAGAAGCAATCCATTTACTCAAATCTTATATAGAAAGGAAAAGAGCAAAATATAAAGAGTTATAGATATGAATTGATGGGTTATCTTAAGCACAAATAATAATTATATTATCCATAGATAAGGATCATAACTTTGATACAATGCATTAGGCGCATGGGCCCTTGAGCACCAACAATCACTATATTATATCAATACCTAAATCCCAATTGCATAATCATACTAACCTAACATGACATAACAAAAGAGCTTTAGGTTAATTTTAAGTTAAAGGGTTAACCCTGACAAGGTTAACCATGGGCCCAGCCTATACATAAATAATAGATAATTACATTGCATAATTATTGCCCATAAGCTTACAGAATATTATATCATACAATGTTGGCCTTGGCTAATAACTCATATTATAACTTCTAACACCCCCTCGTAATCTAAACTAAAGGGCCAAGAAAAGAAGACATCAGTGACAATAACATCATCTTCCCTATAATGGATGCTCTAGTGGATATTTATATTTGAGAAAAATTTAGTTGAATCTCCCTCATCATTTGGAAGATGGTCACCCATATTCTTAAACTCTACTCCAATCCTTTGTAACTTCTATAAATAGTTCTTTATTGTATGTCCTTCCTTCTTATAATATCTATAAATGGTCTCTAGCTTATTTGAGGACTTGGACTAGCCCTTATTCCCCCGGTTCTTTGTCTCCTTAGATTTGAATTTATTTGCATGAGCCTATATTTGGGAAGAAGCACCATAATTCCCCATAGCCACTTGGAAGCGAATTAAAAGAGACAAAATTTGATCAAAAATTAGATATTTTTGTGTTTCCCAAAATATAGGAACCACATGCTACTCCAAGCATCTAAAAGAAAAAAGAGAGATTAGAAAGAATAATATTGACATATTCTACATTATCATTCTTGTTATCTCTAAAAGATGAAATATCTTTTTTCAACACCTTAAATTTCACAATATAGCCTCAACATTATCAAACTTAACCATTTTGAGGGAAGCAAGATTTAATATAAGCCATTGTCCTCTATTGTATTTACTTTTCTCAATAAATTATGTAATTTTTCCATAGCTTGATAGGATCACTTTTATCTTTGATATAGAAAAGAAAATCTAATTCAATCAACAAAGGAAATAAACCAAGATCTTCTTTTTATTTGTTTTGATGATTTTCTTCATTAAGGGTTCCTACTTTTATTAATTTTAAGATGCACCAATTTTTTTACTCTATAATAATCTAGTCATTTGAGTTGACCATGAACTATAGTTTTACCCGTTGAGATGAGTAACATAAGCTTGAGGATCCATCTCATAATTTTTATCCCAACACTATAATGGGTCCTTGTACTCATGTCACCAATGTAAAGAGCTCAAAAAATTGTGCAATTTAAAAAAATGGGATCCAAGCTCTTTTGTATGCAAAACTTTTACCCTATAATCCTAAAAATAAAAAATTAACCTCTCAAAACTTATAATATTTGTATCTAGTCATAATTTACCATATGGTATATACTAATTTGTTGATGATTACCACTAAAATTCTACCACTTGTTTACCATTAGACACAAAAAGCAAATAATAATTAGACACCTATTTTGGTTTGATTTATCACATATAATTATAAATAATAAAAATTCTTTCTTGCTCCACTAGATTTCCATGTCAACTACTAGCTCAATCGACCTAGGGTGGTAAAATTAAATAATATAGAGGAAGTAGTGGGGTTCAAATGTTTGACCCTAGGGTGGTAGTGGCCCAAGTTATCCAAGCTAGTAATTCATCCACACCTATACCTTAATAGAATTATAGTTCCTTCACCCCTTAAGGTGAGCTAGAGGCCACTTGACCATCATGTAGTTCACCAAAATAAAAGGGAGGAGACTTGAACCCAATACCACTCAACATAAAAACCTTGCCTTTATCCATATACTAATGTACCAACCAATGCAAATGGAGGAAGATAACTCTTGCAGTGATACTTCTGCACAGTTGCAAACATGTACCAATGGCTAGGACAAGGAGTCCTCTCTTGAAAGGGAATATTGGTCCCCCAAGGTTTGGATAAGGTTGGTCTAACCTAATTGATAATGTATATCAATTGTTAAGTCTTTAAATAAAAATAATATAGGAATATAAAGCATGTGGATCACTCAATTGTTATAAGGGTAAGTTTCTTTTCACTATTTAAGCATGAAGAACTAAAGGTATAGCTTAATTGCTCAATTAATCATCAAATTTGAATATTTAATAGCAAAAATCACTTCAAAAGATCAAAGAAAAGCAAGATTCTAGGCTTGCTACCTTGAAATTATCAATATATCACATTCATTGCATTATGAAACATAATATTTATAGCAAATTGCAATGTTTGTTCTAAAAATTGAAATAAATGAAGCACATAATCATAAGAATAAGCTTCAAAAATTGAAATTCAACTAATATACTCCTAATCTAATCAAGTTTCAAAGAAAATTTAAAAGAAAATGGTTAGAAAAATAAAAGAAAATAATCCAATGCATCATCGAAGATTTGCAGAAGAATTTGTTGAAGCAACAAACTCTGAATCAAACCAGCTCTAACTATACCAACTCTTGCACAATATGAGGTCAGAGTGATGCCATATTCAAAGGGGAAAGAAACAATACACTAGAATTGACTCAAATGAGACCACCATCAACATGCGTAGATCACACCAAGAATTCCAGCATATTGCATTGATAAAGATGTTCAATAAGTACATTTTTATAATTGCTTTCTACATATGATTGTAAATGCAATTCTCCAAGTACAATGATAGGGGTGTAGATGCTCATGAAACTACAAAAGAAAGAGAAAGTTCCTAAATTGCTATTGCTAAAATGGAATCCGATGATCTTTTTAAATGAGATCTAAATGGTTATTTATAACCTTCTAATTCAAATTTTCTCAATTATTTACAGTTGTAAAAGTCTAATTGGTTTTGGATGATGTGGCATTCTAGGTATTTTTTGGATCTTGATCTTCAATTCTTAACCATGGATCTCTACAGTTATTTGAGAAGATGAGCTATCAAGCACTAGGTGGTTGAAATTAGGTCCAAGTTCAATGTATATCTGCTTCCTTCAGCTTTCACTCTTTGGTTCGATGCTTTGTCTTCCATCGTCACTTTTGCTTCAATCTGAGTTGTCCCCTGTTCTTGTGCTAATTCACCATGGTAGATCTTCAACTGCATCTTGTTATTTGAATCATTCTATAGGCTTCTAGACCTCATTGTTTCATCTTCCATACATGCTTTAGCTTCTGCCCTCTCTGTTTCTATCGCCTGCAACACAGAAGAAAAAATCAAAAATTAAATCAAATAAAAAATTTGGCAAAAAAAATCATTTTATTGCTATTATTAATATTATTACCTAAGGTTGATGATTATTGATTTTAATTAATATATTTTCTAAGGTTTGATATTATAGTTCATTTTAATTTTATATTTTATTTTATTTGCTAAGGTCTTGCTTTTAATTATAGGGCAAAATTTTTGTTCCAAAAAATATTTGAAATACCGATTAAGGTTTTGCTTTATTTCCAACATGTTCGGACTGGGGTGAATTTTATTTTATTTCCTTTGTCTCAAAGACACGATATGGAGGTGGTTCTAGATTGCAATTTAAATTTTCTTTAGGCACATTCAACGCTTGTTGATCATGGCCTGGACACGTTGTCTCGCGGCTAATATGGAATTCCAAAATCTAAAAATTATTACTTTGAAAAAAAACTCGTGATTGCAATATGGAAATGACTCTAGATTGTGGCAGAATTTTGAAAATTATTAAATTAAATAAAATTTACAATTGGAATCCTAAGTCATAAAGTCTAGTAAATTCGTGGAAATCCACACCCTTAGTGAAATCCAAAATATTATAGAACAAATTTAATTTTCTAATCCGCAACCCTTGTCTTGGTTTTGAGCAATTTTTATTTTTAGGCTCTAGGTCATAATTCATTCTCACATTTCTCCATGTTTGACCACTTTGAGTGTGACGTCTAAAAATTATGAAAATTATGAAAATAATGATTGTGGATCGGAGTAAGCTTTTCCAATGAAGTTGGTTCTAGATCATAATTCATTTTTGAGTTTTACCTTAGTTGACAGTGTTGACTGCAGTGTAGGGAAGGCTTTACATTGGGTGGTGCATGCCACATTCTCTTCCTCTTGTTTCCTCAAAATAAATCTTGATCATGGTGTGGGAACCCTTCCTTGGGAATTTTGCTAGCTTGACTGCCTTGACTGTAATTTTGAGCTGCTTGGTTGAGTGCAGTCTAGATAAAGGTACGTTGGGCTATAATTTGATTCATAAATTTGGCTAATTTGACTACATTGAATGTGATATAGAGCAATGAAGTGGATGAAAGCCATGATCGCAAATTGAAGCAAGCTAGATTTCCCGTAGTATGAAAAATAGGTAAAAAATCAAAGTATCCATAATTTAATAAAATTGTACACTCTTAAATGGGACAAACGGGTATCCAAATCTATTGATAAAACTTAAAAATTCATTTTGAATCAAGAGATATTGCATTTAGAAGTTTATTGGCTATAATGAGAAACTGCTATTTATGGATAAAATTCACATCTAATATTCTAAAAATGTGGTATTATTGTAAATATGAGCTCAGGATATTTCTACCAGGATTTAAATCACCTCAAACAGAGTTTTCAATCAAAAGTTATGGCAATTTCAATTTTGTAGTAAATTTAGGGCAAGATGATGAAATTTAAAGAACCCTAAAATTGATTTTAATATTTTGAACCTTAGAAAAACATTGAAATTTAAATTTTTTGAAACATTTAATCTGAAATAATACCATTGACATGCAAATATTCAAAAAAAATTTAAATCAATGTAGCCAAAATTTAAGTCTTCCACAATATGCAATGCAAGCAATCTTGGTGTAAGCAAAATTCAAAATCTTGATGTAAGCAAGCAAAAGTTCAAATTAAAGCCAAAATTTCAAGTGGATCCCCAAATTGGGGTAAGTTGTGCAATAGCAACAACAAATTCAAGCTCTTCCTTGAAGAAGACCAAAAAAATACATCCTCATAGACTTATCCTAAAATTCTAAAGGGGGGTATATTTAAACCCTTGACCTCCCCAAACAAATCCATATGCACCTTCTCATTGTCTAGACTATCTATCACTATCAATGAGTCAAGTACAAACACCCAACCTTGAAAATTTTATCAACCTTGAACGTATGCAACACCATATAGGGATCCAAAATTGTAGCACAAGGTTCAAACTGGAGGTACCAATGGATGTGTGATAATTGTTTGGAGAATATCTTCACCATCTATATGTTGGTGGAACTCATTATTGGTTTCTTAAATCTAGTAACCCATAGAATAGGGGATAAAAATATATAGTTTGGTAAATGATTTAAGCAATGAATAGTCGTTGAAGTATTTACATCCAAAAATCAATCCACCTATGCATACCATCAAGGATAAAACAAGGAAAATACCTTGATAAAAATTCCACGAATCAACTTTGTTATGATCTAAGAAATTAATGATGAATTTTAGAGGAAATAAAAGAGAGTCACACCCTTATTTAAAATTTGAATTTTTCCCTCTTAAAAATCAACCACATATTTATATGCCACACTTGACTTATGAAGCTCTAGAGGATAATTCACCCTTGATATTGAAAGAGAAGATAAAATCTCCAAATAGACCTTCTATGTGACCAATTAATATGCTTCATACCTACTCTAATACAATGTTTGATTTGTCACCAATTTCTAAAAACGAATAGAAGCAATCAATTTACATAAATCTTATATAGAAATAAAAATGACAAAAGGGAAATAACAATAGACACAATTTTTTTTTTATTAGATGGACGAAGGAGTTTTGAAAGAATCTCAAAACCTTGTACAAAAGAGACTAAAATCCATCCAAAAATATGGAGCCAAAATTATTTACATCCGATAATAATCAAGGAATGACCAATCAAAGGAGTTGCCCCTTCCAAAGCCAAATCAATACATAGGTAAGACCATACATAATTTAAAACTTAAAACAAATTGAAATCAAATTAGGATGTCAAAGATAACCAATCAAACACAGATCAATAGTAGGACCTGAACCACAAACTAAGCCATGCACCAGTCTCATTCTCCTCCATGAGGTCGTTGTTTTCTCAGGCCTACTAGCCCATCAGGACAAGAATTTCTTTTGCATTGGAGATTGTGGCTTGCAGGGAGGAAAAAATAGCTTGGAGATATAAAATTTGGTATGAAAACCCAAAATCAACAAGCAACCCCAAGTTTTGCAACCAAGTCATCAACAACAACTCAATAAGAGCAGCAAATTGTGTATGAGGTCATTATCAATAGAAGCAATATCCATCGAGAAATTATCCTGCCACACCACTAAACCATTCTGAATAACTCCTTTGTTAGCCAATAGATCGGTCGCTCGATTACCTTCCCTGTATGTATGCTTAAACTAAACCTCTTCTAGATTTTGGATGTATCTCTAAAATTCTAGAAGGTTCAAAATAGTCCAGGTAGGAGATTCAATCCCTCTTGCCATATTTATAATATTAAGGGAGTCCCCTTCAATTATTAGTTTCCTACAACTTACATAATACAATAGAGAAACTCCTTGGAACAAGGCCCTGGCTTTAACGAAGTGACTAGTTTCATGGCCTAGATTATTAGCAAAGGCTAAAATTATCAAACCATCATAGTTCCTTATAATCCCTCCAATACCTGCAGGAGCCAAATTCCCTTTAGATGCACCGTCAAAATTAAACTTTAGAAAACCAATTGGAGGTGGATCCCACTTAATCTTGGCTCTGTATGAAGGCACAACAGGTCTAATTGGTTGAATATTGGAATTGAATCCAAGAGATCTCTCCATTGATTGTTCCTGGTCTGTAGTCACACCATTCAAATTTAGGGTTCTGATTTTCTCCACACAAAAAAGAAATCACCTGCAAAGCCACAACTTTAGTCGAATGAGAAGCATCCTTAAACGCCCTTGAGTTTCTTTCATTCCAAATACACCACCAAATATGAGGAAGGCTAAATTTCCAAAATCAATGAAGGTGGAGAGACAGGAAGGGATAAACCCATTGGGTTAGCACATCCTCTAGGATGTTCAGAAACACCCATTGGATGTTCAAATCTTTGAAAAAGTAGCTGAAAACCTTCTACGAGAAAGGATAACTAAAAAGAATATGGAGCGAGGATTCCTCCGCATTTTTGCACAACAAACAAGCATTCGTCAAAATCATACCTATTTTTTTGAGATTGTCTAAAGTTAGAAAATTTTCTTATACGGTCAACCAAAAAAAATATTAATTTTTGGAGTCAGTCCTTTCAGCCAAATTTTATCTATCAGAAACCAAGGATAAGAAGGACCATCTGCTGCAAAATAAGTTGATTTGATAGAGAATTTCCCATACTTCTCTAATACTTAAATGAATCTATCCATAATTTCTCTTCCGTGAATTATAATCCATTTAATAATATTAAAAATTTCATCAAATGCCCTCCTTTCCTCCACCAAAAGTCCTAGGAAGTCAAATGGTTTCCATCGGGGGTGGTCTTCAATCCTTTCAATGAAATCACAAACCTTATTCCCCAAAAATAATCTGTAATTATTTTGACTAAATTCAGCTCTGATATTGACTCTAGCGGAACCTCAATCACCCACACGTCACTCTAGAAGTCGACAGACCTGCCATCTCACAAACACCACCTACCCCCTCTACAGATATTTGATTTGTACCAAATTGGGCTAGACCATAAAGTTGAACCCTGGAGGGGTAACAGGTCTTTAATAAACTACTTCCCATCATAATAAGTTTTAGATTAATAGCATACATCATAATATTTGCAACAAAACCAAATTCTAGAATAGTAAATCCAATACTGTATCATAGATCCAAATTATATCTCATAAATAATCTAAACCACTCAAGATGACAAAGTCTTTTGTGTACTAGAGACGATAGAAGATAGATTAATTAGTGATGCCTAAATACATCATATTCTCTCCTATTTATAATTAATTAAAATAACATAACCTAAACCTAATGTCAAAGGGTTAACTATCCTACCCTAAGAGCCCAAAGTAATAAATAATGATAGCCAACATAACTACATTGGGGCCACTGCACATGAGGTTCCAACCATCTCCTATATAATTTTGAGATAAGAAATAGGATTAGTTAAGTTTCATTTTCTAGATAATACTAGTTGGGTAGTTACCAACTATTTTGGCTATATTTTATTGAAGATTATTTTTCTACAAAAAAATAAGTAGTTTCTACATAGCCTCTCTATTGAAAAAAAGTTATATTATAATGTAGGATATTTTTTGTTATATTGTTATTTTTTTTCATGATTTTATTGTTTCTTGATTTTACTTGTAAATTGAGAGAGGGTTTGGAGATATTCAAATACAACAAGAAATGGGTCTCTTATCTACATATGAGGAGAGACCCATAGCCTAATAAATTAGAACTAGATTAAGTATTTTATTTCACTTTTTTTCCTTTTATTACTTTGTACATAAGCTAGATTCAAATCCCTCTTAGGGATGGATGTATAGAGTATATGCCTTGGTGGAATTGTATGACCATGGATTGATAACTTATGAAGGATTACAAGATCAACTAACCAAAGTGCTATTAAAGTAGAGACCACACATGGCTAAATTCACCCATTATGCTTGAAGAAATATTTTTCAAAGTATCCAAGGCTTGTAATTTAGTCCTAAGCATATTGATTACTTGAACATGTACCCAACGATAAATATAAACCAGGCTTGGATAATAAGGCAATTAAAATTTATACTTTGAGTAGTACTATTAGAATGTAGTTGATATTTCTTGTTGATCCTCTCATTAAATTTTAATGGATCATCCTATTCCAATGCATCTTCACCTACCAAGGATCCCTTGATTAATGGGGTTCCATTTTTGGAATATTATAACACCACACTCATAACATTCTTTCACTTAATTTTGCACATCTACGTGATATGTTGATTATATTCTATAATTTCTCTACTTTGAACTTTTACATGGCATCAAAATATGTGTGAATCTCCTATCATTTTATTCAAGATTTTAGTTGTGGTTCTTTAGTGGTGTTGCTTCAATTGAAGGTGTATATTCAATAGGTCGCAATTATAAGGTACTTTTAGATTGATATTGTTGAGGTTTTTAGAAAAAAAAATTAAAGGACTTTTATAACTTATAGCATTACCTTCAAGGCTAGACTATGAAACTATAGCTTTAGATCAATTTTGCTTAAGTTTTATGAAATTACTCTTTAATATTCTATGGATCTCTTGTAGCAATGCTTTCAATATTACAATGATAAAATTTGTATTTTGGACTAGCATTTGAGGGATGCATGGCTATCTTGTGATAATTCTTTCAAATTTATAACTAAAAAACTAGTGTCTCAAATCAACATTGCTAAAGTTTACAAAAATATGTTTGACATTGGTAAGGTTTGTGAAAGATCCATTTATATTTTAATCCTTCCATTTATTTTTAGAGTCAACATGTCTAAAGGGGTAAATACTTTGGTTTCAAAAAATTGAACATTGTGCTAAACTTCAATAGATCCCCTTAGTACATTGAAATGCATTTGGGTAGAACCCATCATACAAGTTATCCCCAACATTGAAATTTAGGGATGAGATGGTTTGGTTTCATATTCCTTTAAAATTTTGTTACAACATCTAGTTTTACCAATTTAAGGAGCAATTATTATTATAAATGTTAAAGTATGGATCTATAGGATGAACCATCAAGAAATAAGGAAAAGCATAAACATTTTTCAAATTTTGCATGTGTTCTTAATGAATCATTATATTGGATTCTTATGTTATGGTGCTCAAAATTGCAAAAAATGTTTTTTTATTTTTTTTTGGTGCCTTGAAGTCTATTTATAAGAGTGATATTCTAAAGGTTATATTTTTTTTCATATAGAAGCTTTTTTGTGATTTGTTTAGATTACATATTTTTTTAGTTTTTAATGGTACCATTTATATACTTCTAATCTACTAAATAAATATTAAAGTATGTGGAAACATGATAGACTCTAAGATATTTTATTAAGAGGATCTACTTGTAGATAAATTCACTATGGTCATGTTGGAGGTATCCTTTACAAAATTGTCATTATCAGTATTTCGACCAAGGGAATTGTTAAAATGTATAATCATTCACTTTGCTCATGGCCAACTTTATGATATTTTTATTATATTTGCAAAAAATCCAAAAAGTACATTATTACATTATAAAGTACCTCCACCATAAACCATTGTAATCATTAATGTGTACAATTTATGAAATGAAAATGTCTATAGGCACCACTCTATATCTTGTTTTCTCTTTCGTGTTGATTTCGTCCAATTCTCTTTATATTGTGAACTTTTACTTTTTGTATTGTTAATAACTAGGCATTTTTCACATCTTTTACTTGTAAAATGCATTCCTTAGGATATATATTACATGTGTTGTTGGTATTATAAAGGATTGTTTTATATGATATTTTTATATTCATAGAATTTGGTGAAAAAAACAAGTAATATTTCCTTTCTAGATAGCCTTCCTATTTGGACCAAAAGTGTGTGATCATGTATGTGTATATCGGACTACATCTTGCTTACTTTATCATTTTAAAATCTAGCATGTTGATAAGGATATCATAGGGTATTACTTAATTGTTTTATTATTCACTTGAGCATTTATGCCAAGGATAGTTTGTGTTACTTTATTCTTAGTTTGTTAGTTGTTAGGCTATTTTAGCATTTCGTGAGGATTGATAGCTATTTGATCATCTTATTGTAATTTGAGCATTTTATTGTAATTTGAGCATTTCCAATTCCTATTTAGTTTGGAGATTTTAATAAAAATGTATCTAAAATTTGGAATTTATTTTGGAGATTTTAATAAAAATGTATTCAATTTTGAATTTCTTTTTATGCCTAAGGGAAAAATTTCCTTGTGGAAATTCTCTATCCCTTTTGCAACTCCTTCCTCTGTCATACAATCAATAGGTTGTTGTCAGAGTTGCAGTGGAATCCTTTGGGTCCAACATCTATACTGGTTACATCTGTAATTTTTGTGGTTTGGTATGTTATATACCTTTTCCATTGGCTCCATGATGAACCCGTGTTAATGGTAATATAGATTAGATTCTGCTATAGCAATTTTGGCCATTCGTAGAGGAGAGAAGTTGCCCTTCATAATTTCTTGTGATTCATTCACGGATTCACGGATGACTAACCTACCTAGTGCTCGCTCACGTGAGTCACAATGGTCGTGTCTTCTTTGAGCACATCATCTGGCCAACGGATTGAAGTTGTGGAAGTTTTGTGAGCCACCACAAAAAGAAATGTTGAGTTGAGCCGAATAGTGTCGATTTTAGCTGATGATAATAGAGAGGTAGATCTCATTCTACCAGATCCGTAAGAATTTGTCAATCACTGACAAAATCATGTATTTTATCTTTGATGGGGCCACAGCTTCCACAGCACCATTGCCACCACTCATGGTAGGCGGTCTTTCATCAACTTTCAATGTTGCGTACTTTGATGATGTTGTCAAGAAAGACTGAAGATAGCATGAGAAACCTTTTCTTTTCATATTTTTATCCTGGTTTTTATTTTACCTTATCGTTGGGCTGCGCTACACAAAGTTCTAGTTCAACAAGACTTCAAGTCATCATTTGCATTTTGGCCATAGATTTGTGAGAAATCATGTCAGATCTAGATCTAGGACAATATTAAATCACACTGTTCTTCAATGGATCCGTTGAGTGGCATGGAGATTGCACCCGATGAAGGAACTTCAGATTTTCCCAACCATTGACAAATTTTGCACATATTTCGTTTGGTCCTTCGCCTATAGTTACTTTCTTCAACCCCTTATTGTAGATAAAATCTTGATAGCAGCGACTCCCATGTGGCAAATCTTGGCTCCATCATGAGCGCCTTTGGCTACAAGACCCGTGTGAACAAGCTGTGAAGGATGATTCAGGAACAATATCACAACGATGATGGTTTATGAAAACTGCCATGTGGCAATGCCTTTTTGGTCCTTTATATTTTATTGGATGATGATGATGATGATGATGATGATGCTGATGTGGATTCTATATTGGTGTGGACCTTGTTGCGCATTTCGTCCATACATCCAAGTTGTCAGCCGCAAACCCAGGTGAAGATTGTGATCACTACAAGCTCTCGATGTTACGGATGCATAATTATAAAACCATCTATACACAACCTCATGAAGGCGGTCATAAAATCCATGGCGAACGAAGGGTTCTTCGGCCTACAGTCATATTTTGGGCGATCCGATTTGGACCTATGGTGAAGCGGGTAAGTCTGATATTTGTCGTCGTTACAATGCAATTTTTTGTCACTGACAAATGCTCCAATTAGACTCAACGGCCTAGTGTCATATACCTTGGAGAGGAGCTTTTGAAATATCCCACATGTGCGGGATAAGCATCAATTCAAGTGTTTAATATGCATTCGTCACACCTATATCAACGATCGCTATTGAGGCAGTCCCCTTGTGATGGTTTGGCTATTTAAAGGTTACCGTGCAGTGGGTAGTAGAAACCATGCCCGAGACCTAGTGTTTGGCTTGCAGTCTTGGGTTCTATTATTTTTGATTAATTACTTTCATTAATTAATCAAATTCATTAAAATAATTATTTAATTAAACATTAAATTTAATTAATTAATTCTTTTGATTATAATTATAATGCATCTTAAAAATTAATTATTGTAAATAATTAATTTCTTTCATAATTTAGGTGTATCTAGTCCTATTGTAGATTTTCTTTTGGTTACAAGCCATGTATATGCTTTTACGCATATTTATCCACTTGCAATTGTGGATTTTGTATTACAATTTATGGGATCGTTTGAACGTTTTAAGGATTTGAGTTGGGTTCTCACTCTTCTCAATTTGGTTTTGACAACCTTTTTTGTACACTTATTTGAAAGTGTTTGTGGATTTGTATTGGAGTGCAAGCTCGGTGGTACCCGACACTCCATCCTCTTATTTGAGTCCACTTATATGTCAATTGGGCATTTTTATACTCCCTTAGTAGGAGTTGAAGTCACCATTGTGACTTTTTGAAGGTATTCCTCCACTTCATGCCTTCTTTCACCTTGTTATTTTCTCACAAGGAATTGTGTCTTTTTGTCCTTTTTGTTGCAACAGGCAACATTTGGTGAAGATGATTGTAAACTTGCTACCATGGTCTTTTATCCTTTTTGCTTATGGGTGCTCCCATTGTAGGAGTGGCAGTCCTCCCTTCTATCGAGGCGATTATCTGTTCTTGTGGGGCGTCTCTAATATGTGTATGCTCTTTGTGATTGAGCAAAGCTTTGAGACAATTGTATGTTGTTTACCATCAAGCGGATCTTTCCCCAAGGGTCTCTCTCTTTTTCTTCACATTCGAGGATTATCTTTTTGGGCATTTGCACTTGATCTCTCCCACTTTCTTATAAAAGCATTGGAGTCCAATGTTTCTATAGTGGGGGGAATGATAAGGATATCATAGGGTATTACTTAATTGTTTTATTATTCACGCCAGCATATAATTAGCTCACATTTATCCCAAGGATAGCTTCTATTACATTATTCTTGGTTTATTAGATGTTAGGCTTTTTTAGCAATTTGTTAGGATTGCTTAGTTGTTTGATCATCTTATTGTAATTTGGGCATTTCGAATGCCTATTTAGTTTGGAGATTTTAATAAAAATATATCTGGAATTTTGAATTCCTTTTCACATGTAGAAAGTAATTATGTATCTGCCTTAACCCTATGAGTTTACGATGACTTCTTAAAATTTTTAAAGGAGATAATATCCCTAATTGTATGTATGTTATAATTGTCAAGTTTATGAGGATTATATCATAACATCTAACTCATATGCATAAATAAACTATATGAGATCAAATTTATCTTTAATGCATTTGCTAAAAAGGATATTTGTCAAGTTTACGAGGATTATATCATAACATCTAACTCATATGCATAAATGAACTATATAAGGTCAAATTTATCTTTAATGCATTTTCCAAAAAGGATATTTGGGTTTGTTTGGTATTTGAATGTCCTAATGCCCTAGTGGTTCTTTATATTTAACCTTGTATATGATGCCTTTGGGTCTAAAATCTAAAGACTTTAACTCTTACACCTATAACATGCATGGTCTATTGAATTGCATTAGTTGATTCAAATCTAGTTATCTCTTTGGTGTTTGCTAAGTGTTTTAGAATTAAATAATATAAAACTCCCTTATGTTGGCTTTGCATAGTTATGATCAAATTTACCTTTATGATATCATAATTAGTATTAAATTTATATTTTTCATCGAGTATGATTGATATTTTATCTTAAACACTTATTGCCAATCCGAGATATTTGAAATAATTTTATAATGAATATTGAGTGTTCAACCCAAAGCCTTGTCATTACTACCAAATGGACTAATTCAAAGTTATCATGAACACATCATTCTATGATGTGTTATCATATCACCCCTAAAAGGTAGAGTTATTTTATGGTTGCAAGTGTATGGGTGCAAATTCCTAGGATGACAACCTTGAGATTCATGCACTATATGTAACTATATTACATAGTACATACATTATAAATTATGTTTACAAATGATTGTTAAAAGCTTTAATTTATAGCGGAAATGATATTAATTAGGCAAAGGTATATTTTTTTTTACTAGATATAGAAGGGGTTTTGAAAGGGTCCCCAAACCTTTTACAATAGGAGAAGCCCTGCAAAACTTGACCTAAGACCAACAATACTGGGACAAGAACAACTGTAAAGTAATACAAATAGCCACCCTTTACCAAGTGAACCAGCTACAACTTGATATAAAAAATAAAATTAGAATTGTGTTGGTGAGCTCCCCAGCCAACCAACACTTCCACCTGGCTGCGCACAAAACCTTTCTTCATAAACAGTAAAAGCTTACATAGCATCAAGAAGCATGCATAGCTAAATCCAATTAAAGAAGACCTTCGGGAAAGTTGT
Source organism: Wollemia nobilis (assembly GCA_028583015.1). Taxonomy (NCBI): domain Eukaryota; kingdom Viridiplantae; phylum Streptophyta; class Pinopsida; order Araucariales; family Araucariaceae; genus Wollemia; species Wollemia nobilis. The sequence goes on from JAQPPZ010001340.1 coordinate 4,372,670, forward strand.
CTCTCCAAATAAATAGATCATTGAGACTTATACCCAAGTTTACCTGTCATGACCCTCCCTTGGCAAACTTTTTATTTGGATGGTTTTATGTTTTGCTATTGCTTCTTCTAATGAGATGATGGATTATATATTAATTAATCTTGCAAAACATGTATTTTGGTGAAATTTGTATAGTGAAATGATTGACCATTTCATGTTTAAGTTTTTGTTAAGCCTAAATTTTATGGAAGAATAAGATGTTGCTAATGGAACTTTACTTTTATAGGAATGAATTTGCTATTGGTGGTAGAAAGAATTGGTCACCGAGAAAGGGAATGTCCAAGGGAAATTATGTGATGGGTTATTTGATGAAGTATTCGGAAGCAACACGAATGAGTGCTTCTTTCATGAAGATGCATAACATGATTTGCATAAAAAAAAAAACTAATCATATTGATCTTTAGCTAAAGGATGTTTATTTTATAGTAGTTTATTTTTTTGGTGTAATTATAGTGGTTATGGAAATGCTTGTTTGCTATTGATCCTTTTTAGAAGAAGGAAGCATATGTTTAAAAACATCTCTAGAGTAGAATCTAGAAAGGAATGATTTATTAGAGGATATAAAGACAATAATGATAAATATGAATTTCTTGTTTCTAGTATTATATGAGCCTGAACCTCGTATAATTGCTATTTTAATTAATTCATTTCGTAGTTGTTTTGATGTCAAATATTTTGGAGAAAACATAGTTTTGCTCGTAGCTATATTTTGGCTTGGTTGTTGAGTGTGCAATCATAAGAATATGTGAAGTGTTGTTTTCCACCACCTTTGTGTTAAAAATAATTTAATTAATGACCCTAGCTGTCGACGAAAGAAACGGATCGTGCCAAGCAAGTGGAGTAATGTTTTTGGTAGTGGGAAGCTCGCAGAAGGTGGAATGGATTAGTAGGCGAAGGGAGGATGTTTGTGAAGATCATGGTGGCTTGGAAAAAAATAAGTGTGTTGGAGGAGAGTCTTTTCAATGGAGAAGAAAAAGAAGAGGCGTTGGGTAAAAGGTTTGAAAGACCTGCAACAAACATCAGGTAAATTTTTTTATAGAAAACAAGCTAGAATATTATGTTGTGTGAAATTTGTTTTGTAGGAGTAAGTTCTTCTTTGGTCAGCCATTGTTTTTCTTGGGAAAAGAATCCAATGCATCAGCTGTAAAATGAATAAAAAAATGGGTTTTTTTCTTATATATTTAATTGCAGTAGAGAGCTTGTGCTTTTGACCACGTTCTAGGAATTGAAGTGACCGAAACTGAAACTTACCTTGAATGTCATGATTGTTTAATTGATCAGTATTTTTCCTAAAGTCGTGCATATTGGAAAGCTAGGAAATTTTTCTTGTGTAAAGGATTAGTAAACGAGTTGTTTGAGAATTGAATATTTCTACTCCACATGAGCATTATGTTCCAACATAAAACTTGGTTTTAGAAGAATAGAAGATTTGGGTAAAACTTTGCTACTAAGTTTTAGAGAACATGTTTTGTTTTCCGAGTTTGTCAGATCAAAATTTTAGAACCATGAGCTAATGGAGAGTGAATAAGAGCTACGTCCAACTATAGATGGATGGTAGAGTATGTTGGGATGCTGAATGTAAAACATGTGGGATGTCTTTAAAGAAAGCTACTCTAAGTTTTTGTGTGTTGTTGTTTATGTTTATATCCTCCTAGATGTTTGCTGAAGGAAAATAGTAACTTGAAGGAAAAACAGAAATATATGAATGATCTTGTGTTTTCTGTTAAAATAAAATAGTATACATTTGCATAAAAGAAATAAAATGATTTATGATGTTTGCCTGTCATTCGTATGCATGTAATGGATATTGACTGTGATAAGGAAGTTTCCATATGTTGATATCATTGAATGCTTCATTAGGAAGAAGTAGAGAATGCATAAGGAGGTATGCTTGCAGTTGTGTTTGATGCATGCAAAGTTTTTCTTTTTTTTTTGAGAACTTGCAAATCTTTGAGTCTCTTGGGTGTCGTGTAATCCCGATGAGTGGACATTCTCTTTCTGGAAAACGGGAGAGTTCTCGCATGAAGATGAATCATTACAAGAATGGTTGTCGAGGATAGCGGCAAAGGAAAAGGAACTACACCTCAAGCTGAGTCTTAGTTAGAGTTACGAAAGGGTGTCTTTCGTTGGTGTAGAAAGAAAGCTTTGTATTTCCATGAATCAATTATGTCGGCTAGTTTACAATGTTGCTGGCAGATTTACATTGTAAAACATGTTGTAGAGAATTGTAGTAGTAAGATGTATTTAAACTTTAAGTGGAAATATCTTTTATAATTTTGAGATAGAGGTTGTTTTAGAACCTCACAGATTGTAAGGTATACTTGTGATGCTTATGGTAAAGTTGTTTCCAAGCTATTTGTGTTTACTTTGATTATTCTTTTGCATCATTTTTATGAGGGTAAACCTTTAGTAGAGAATGGTTTAAATGATGTCGATAAGCATTTAAGATATTTCCTTCCGTAGATAAGAACTGTGCAAGTGACTTATAGAGGGAATGAGTAAACAGGGAAGGTTTTTCCTTATACCTTTAGAGATTTTAATGAAATGATGTTAATCACTCTAAAAGAAATGAGATGATTTTTAATCCATGCTAGACATCCGACGTGAGATTTTTTGGATGTACGAAAGATTAGAGCTTTCTGAAGCATATCACTCTAAACCTCGAAATCGGTATTAAAATATTGATTTGGTCGACTTTTGGTGATGCGACCTAAACCAGAATAGAGCTTTGTTTGAAGCGGGTGATCACCTTGTGCTTCGAAATAGTATGTAAAACCCTTGTGAGTCGAATGTTCTTAACGGCTGTGTAGATTTATGGTTGTGAAGCCATAAGAGTCCATGTGGTATATTAGAAGTTAGACTGGAATTATAACTTCAACATACTTGTTCTTTAAGAGCTGCGAGGATATCTTTTTGATAGAGTAAAGTAAGCTTAGTCATAGATGAGCCAAAGACCATCGGGTCAATTATGTTGTAAGAATTTTAGTCCCATTTTTGGTAAAAATATGTAAAATATAGTTGATGTCGAGTAGACTAGGCCCTCAGCAGGTAAAGGGATAACTTGTCATTGCGTGCATAGTACAACTTCATAGACTGGCTTATGTAGCTTGCAGGGATTTTTACAGACCCTTTTGATAGATAAAAAAAGGATACTTCTACACTAAAATACTTGTAGTATGACGGGTTGGGTGCTTCTTTTTCGAAGGACGAAAAAGGAAAACTCCTACATTGAAAGACTTATGTAGAGAGCTGATTATTTAGAGATACCCTTTCAAAGGAAAGAAAGAGGGGTGGCAAAATGTAAGTCATCAAGAGAAGAAAATATTGACTTGTTAAGTGAACTATCCACACAACTGCTTGCAAATTGCGGATGTGTGATAGATGGATGGTGGAAGATCAGTGATGGTCCATAAGCAGTTCATGACTCTAGGCTGAAAAAAAAATGAGGGAGAATTATGGGTTGTTACATTACCATAAAATCAACGTGGCAATTTCCTTCACTGATGATATGCTTTATCTTCCTATCCTCTCTAGCTTGAAAAATCTACCTAGATTCCATAATCACAACCTCAATGTTCCAATCGAGGATTGAATCACTTTTGACCAAGTTTATAATATTAAGTGAGTCTCCTTCAATGCAAACTTTTTGGTACCCCATCTTCTCCACAAGTAGGAGACCTTGGTAAAGGGCTCTAGCCTCTGCAACATGGCAAGTCTGGATATCTAAGAATTTGATATACGCCAGCAGAATCCCACCTCTGTCATACCTAAGCAACCCACCAGCACCAGCATTATCAGGATTACCCTTTGAAGCTCCATCAAAGTTCAGTTTAACCCAACCTGGAGAAGGAGGTTCCCACCTCACAAGGGTCTGAGGATTAGGACCAGAAAGACCAAAAACCCTATTGCTCTATTGAAAGCTAATTTTTCTTTCGAGCTCAGTCTCCTCAAATTTTCCCTCCTCCAAAGCCAAAGAGGACACATTATCTAGGGTGGAAGCCAAGGCTAGCACAAACTGAGGTAAGATGTCTTTGGAAGTTTTTAAAAAATTCTACTATTCTTCTCCTTTCACTCCTACAAAAAAAGATGTGGTAAACAAAAGTTTCAAAAATCCTTGGGGAGTAAAAAGGCGATGACCATTGAGCGCAAACATCAACAAGCGAACCCGACACCACCCAACTCAGTCCCAAAAAATTAAAAATAATGTTAAGAACCTCCATAGAGAATGAGCATTGAAATAATAGATGGCTTGTATCTTCCTCATTAGCACCACAAAGGCAGCATCTGTTCGGCATCAACCAACCTATTTTTTTAAGATTTTCAATTTTTTAAATATTATTCTGAGTTGCCAACCAGAAAAAGATATTCACCTTTGGTGTTATACCCTTAAGCCAAACTTTGAAAGGTGGGACCCATGGAGGAGTCTTGACAATTAGAAAATTGTAGACAAACTTGACTAAGAAGGATCTGTTATTTTCCTTTGCCTAGAAGATCTCATCCTCTTCATTTCTCTATTTAATGACATGAAACTTCAACTTATTAGCAATTAAATTCCAAGCTTCAAGTTTAGCATTGTTAAGAATAGACTGGTCTAACAATATCCAAACCTTCAACTCATTGACCACCTCGATAAAGTTAGCCACCTTATATCCAAATATCAATTTGGTCCTAGGCTCCAAACATGCCAGATTTGGAATCTGCACAAGGGGTTGGTCCTTCAGCCAAATATCTTTCCAAAAATCAATCTTGATTCCATCAACCAACCTCCACATGCAACCTTTAGATACTAGCGCCCTCGACTTTTGCAAACTCAACCAAAAGGCTAAACCAGAAGTCAACAAAGGATCAACAAGCAAAAAAAATCTTGTCTCAATTATTTGGTCGACACAATGTTGACCCAGCTAGTTTCAGTTTGATTTGCCAACTTCCATCCCTATTTTGCAACCAGAGCCTTATTCATCTGCCTAATGTTATGGAGACCTAAGCCACCATCATTTTTAGGTCTGCAAACTTGCTCCCAACCAACTAAAGTAAATTTGTTTCTTCTCATCAAACCTAGACCAAAGAAACGACTTTTGAATATGTTCAATCTTCTTGTTAGGAATTCTAAACATAGATAAGAAGAAGGTTGGAATGCTTTGAAGAGTAGACTTTACCAGGGTAGCCTTTTCGACTTGACTGAGGAGAGATCCTTTCCACCCAACCAACTTCCTCTGCAATATTTCCACCACAGGTTCCCAAAGCGAATCTTGGAACCTACTTTTAAACAAAGGCATTCCAAGGTAAAGAGACAAGAGGGCAGCCACCTCACAACCCAGGATACAAACAATTATCCTCTACCTTGCTAAGGGGGTATTCAGAAAAAAGATTTTGTTTTTTATATAATTTATCTTTTGCCTAGTTGCATTTTCAAATACCTCCAAGATTCCTTTTAGCACATTTACTTGGAAAATTGAAGCAAGGAGGGAGAGCAGAACATCATTTGTAAATTGATGATGAGAAATAGGATCCACTGGTAAAGTGGGCTTGATACCTTTCACAAAGGGTTCTAACTTGATTACCCTAGCCAAGGCTTTCGCCACTAAGATATAGAGGTAAGGGGACAAGGGGTCCCCTTGGAAAATGCCTCTCAGACTTGAAAAAATAACCTATTGGGGAGTCGTTTATTAAGACCGAAAACTTGGCTAAAGAGATACAGGCATGGACAAGTTTTATCCAACTCTGGCAAAAACCAAACTTTACCAAAACCTTTAACAAAAACTCCTACAAAACCCTAGCATAAGCCTTGTTCATGTCTAATTTGAGGAGACTAGCTCTGCCACTTTTATCAACTGAATGAAGAATTTCATGAATAGTTATGATATTGTCCAAGATTTGTCTCCCTGGCATGCATCCACTTTGGGCTGAATCAATCAAGGCTGGAAGAAAAGGTTTTAATATGTTAACAATGGCCTTTGTCAAAATTTATAAATAGTGTTACATAAGTTGATGGGTCTAAAGGCACCAAAGTCCTTTGCACCAATAGTCTTGGGGATCAAAGTTAAAAAGGTAGAATTCACTCTAAATGGGATATGATTGGTGGTTTGGACCTCCTGAAGGGCATCAACAATATCCTTCCCCACAATATGCCAATATTTCTGGAAAAAGAGGGGGGAAACCATCAAGACTCAGAGACAAGGGCTTGGTTCATATCAACCGTGACAAGGCTAGGAATACTACCAAGCATCTTATTTTGGGCTTCCTCACTACAAACCTCTTCCACCCCAATCAGATTTCTAAAAAAAGCCACAACCTCAGCTCTTATATCGTTGAATGTGAGTAGCATTGGATCCATCAGCTTTTTGAATTTCTCTAATCCTAATGGCGCTTCTGTGCTTCAAGACCGTGATGTAAAAAATTTGGAATTTTTATCTCCCTCTTTTAGCCAAAGTGCCCCGAACTTCTGTTTCCACAAAATTTCCTCCTTTGCACTAGTGTTATGAAATTCGACCAGCATCTCCTTTTCTCTGTATCTGATCTCTTGAGATTGATTTCCAAGTTCTATCTCAGATTCAATAGCTTTAAGTTAACTTTTTAGCTCTTTTTTCTTTTGCAAATAATTCCTAAAAACCCTTTCTTCTTTTGCAAATAATATAAGTCAGAAAATTAAAGATAGATTATAAACAGATGTCATGATTATGATGCTTACAGTTAAATTTTACAAACTATTTGAGAAAAAATGACCACTTTGCACTGAAACTGGAGATTATAAGCCCATAGTGTTTAATAACAATTATTAATCTCTTCCTCAAAAGTATTACCAACTTCCAAGACACAACAACAATGTCATTACAGTCGCAACAGCAATGTCATTACAGTCATGATATCACACAAGTGCATCTTTTTTAATCCTAAATAACAAACTAAAACTTAACCTCTTTTATTTTAGCATTAAAAGATGTGTACATTAAGTTTTATTTTATACAATACTTTTCATTTCATTATCTCCCTTTCAAATCCCATATGACTATCATCCACCAAAGCATGTATTTCTTCACCTTTACACATAAAGTAATAGCCTAATCATGCAAAAAGAGCTTAAGATCTAATTTATAAGCAATGGAATCTTCCCCTGCTATAAGTAAACTACCTTGTAGTACCCATTAGGATTTATGACTACAGGCATTCTGAATATAATGGTGACGATAAAGCTACCTTTGGAGGTCTTGCAAGTTAATATCCACGTCATGTTAGACAGCCTTCAACAGAATAAACATTTACTTGTAATAGTTGAAAAAATAGAATATTAGTTTATTTGGAGGCCTTTCGATAATTCATTCTTTAAAAATATGAATGATTTTTAATTTCTTTTTTTTCAATGAGTTTACACACAGGTTTTTATGAGGGGTTCCAGTCCCCTCATACTAAGTGGGGTTTGAACCTCTCAAAGAGAGGCCAAAGCCCTTACCACTGCAGTAAGCTTGCAACTCGTAATTTATTTTTTTAAATCATTCTTGTATATGTATTAAAATGTTGTTGGCCAATTTTATTAATGAGGCAGGTATTCCATTTATCCAACTGAATCTCACCTTGTAATACTGATATCTTTTGAAATTGGTATTCTGAATCCCAATGAAATTCTTGGATTCTTCAATGATCTTCCAATGTTTTCTCAGATTAACATGTTTTTTTCTGTGAAGGTAGAAGGGCAGTTCCCAGCAGCCAGGAAGATGTAATGTATTTTTTTTACACTCTACAACACTACATTCCAGAAGGCATGTCATCTGCTCAAAGGGGCAAGTACTTGTGTCCATGTATGTTATTTGTCATTAATTGCTCAAGTATATGCACCATAACAAACAGTTCTATAAAATGCAAATGCATTTATTATTTAAAATTATTGTGTAAAAGGAGACCCAAGTTCAAACCACACGATACTGGCCAAAAATAAACCATTTTTGTCTTTGAAGGCACAACATTTCACTTTTGCTGGAATTATGTTTAATTGTATAGAACTTTTGATTTTGGAACCAAAATTAACAAGATTGATAAAAGCATGTGACAACTATAAACTGCTTGGATGAATAGACTTCGAATATTTCAAATTTCAACACAAAAATGTCATTTTCCATAAATTTCATTTTTCCTAGAAATTTGTAGGCAGGAACAATTAAGATGTGAAACACATTTTTAAGGTAAACCAAGTGCACCTTAACTACCAACTCTTCATCTGATGAACTAAATAAATATGTCATGTTAAGAAAGATACACCTAACGTTTATGTTAAACTCTTGACCAAATAAGACCATTATGACAGACTTCAACCTTTCTATGCTATCATGACACATAATAATCAGTAATCCCATAGCGTAGCTGCAAATTGACATTTCACATTTTGCATGTCATGGGACAAATAAAGGCAATTTTTTTGTCAATGAGGAGCACACATATTGTTTGACCACTTTGGCTGCTCTAAAGATCACATACAATGACATCGAAGAGGAACATAAGAACCATTTGGCTTTCTCTTTTCTCGAGCAATCATTTCTTTAATTGTTGGCACCTTTACCATAATCTTTTTCCATATGTGATTGACAGCACCATCTCTTACAGCAGGTCCAATGCCACCTGTATGCTTATTCTCATATTCAAATATATGCTGAATTTGAGCCATATTCTTACGCATTTCCCTTCGTTGCATTGCACTTATACCTTTGAGATGATTCACCAGCCATTTCGGTTGCAATGCATCATGCATTGAAACAAAAACTGAAAATTCTGTATATTCGATCATGCCCTCAAATGGAAGCTCAATGTTGTCACTAACAATAACCGGAATGCACAAGCTAGCAATTGCATCAAAAAGGCGACAAGAAGTGGGTGTATCCCCAGCTGGATGCAAGCAGAATTCAGCATTTCGCATGCCTTGTATGGATTGTTCACGGCCTGTGCTATTAGGAAATCCTTCTTCAATGACAACACCAGGCTCCTTATCCAACAGACCCCATAACTTATTCCGTACCAGACCACCCTGTCAATTAAACAATCCATGTTATATTTTGCCCGAATGCACAATTTGAATCTAAGTAAACAAAACATAAATACCCTATGCCGGTGTCTTGCTCCTTTGAAATAAAGAAGAGTTTTTCGTGGGCAATCCTCTGAAATGTTTAGCATGGGAAGCAGATGTGTGTAAGGTATAATAACATCTTTAAGTAGAGATGCTTGAGTGTGTTGAATCATTCCCGTTGCATTGGCACTAGATGCTTTTGAATCTTCCCTGTACCATCCTCCAAAGTCAACCACAAGCAAAACTGCTGAAGCTATCTCTGCTCGGACATGCCACATTGCAACTGGGTCTGCCAAACAGTGCTTCATCATTTAACTCAGTGCCTGAGAATGCAGAATGTTCCAAATAAGCTGCCAACTCTAACTCAGCATACTGATCCCACAAGACAATCAAAACAATTGTATTGATCGACATTGCAAGATTATTATTGCATACAGCCCCAAAGAAAAGGACAGAAAGAGACTCTAAAACAAAATGAAATGTCTTATTATATAAAATCCTTTCATTTATGCATTAACAACACAGCTATATAAATTAGGAAACTATCATACAAGACACATTTGAAGGATGTTCCTGAAATGAGACCCAAAATTCAATGCAAAACAGCAAAAGGATTCATACGTGGCAACCAGGAAATAAGATGAAGTATCTACTTGTAGTGATATTGGTTAAACCATGTTTGATACATCTATTATATTGTACTTTAAACTTCAAGTCAGGTTATGTCAGCTTGAGGTTAACATTTAATTGGGGATTAGGTATCACTATAAATACCCCCCAATGACGGATCAATTGTATCAGTTTGTGATATATGAGATATTGTAGGGTGCCTATGAGCACCCAACCCTTATTCCTTCTTTCAAATTGTGTCGTTTATCTCTCTTTCTATTTCGTTTATCATGTTATCTTTAATTTGCTCTTGCATCTTTTCTGCACATGATCATGGTGAATGTATGTTTTGGACTGTTTCTGTAAAGCATTGTGAATTTCAACAGCTAGAAGGTATAACAAAGAAGTGAGGGCCATCCTACCTGCAAAGCGAGTGGAGTATCCCATCCTGATTACACCTAAGAGTATTAGAAAGATGATGTGCATACATGAAGAAAACATCGGGTGGATCTCCTTCCAACCACAAGCCCAAATTCAGTTCTTCAACAACAAAGACACAATGCAAAGGGAAGCAATTTTGGCTCAACAGTTGAGGAAGCCCGAGAAAGCTAAAAGCTTCAAGCTTCCAATGAAAATTGGAATGTTTAAGGAAGACGTGCAGTGTGTTCTCTCCACTGTTGCCTTTGTACTGGGGACTAGGTCGGATAACTTGGTGAAGGAGGAGCAGTTGGGCATGCTCCACGTAGTCCATGACATTGCAAAGTACATTACGCTGCTTGACTGTGCTACATACATTGCCCCAAGAATGGATCAGCAAATCGAAAATTTTAAGAGCCAAAAAGATTTTATTACTTTAATTATACTTCTTATCTAGTGTGGTTAATCATGAGTGAGAAGTGGTTCCCAATTCACAATTTAGATCAGAGAGGGGCAGATGGGCAGCCACTTCGAATTTTTGACTGTTTAGATATACCGTATAAGGGAAAAAAAATTGAGTTATGATTTTAAATTAGATGTATATGAACCAATCATGCAAAGAATACAAGGCAAACTCCCAAGATTGTCACCTCAAGGAAGGGCCTTATTAAGGACGAAAGGAAATGAGTTGCGAAGTTTTTACCTGGGCAGGTCATCATTGTCTATCAGATGTATGGGTTCTCAAAAGAACCGATTGGATTGCTAGCATTCATACCGGACACTGTTTTGGGGATGGAGGTGGCCCGACAACTTGATTTGATTGATAAAAAAATCAAGAAGGGTCAAAAGAAAGCCAGTATATTTTGTTAGAAAACAAATATTACGAGCAAGCAAAACAATAACGCAGATTTTTACGTGGAAAACCTGCAGTGTGCAGGAAAAACCACGGGGCAATGGCAGCTTCGATCTTTTATTGATTTCGGCAAACTTTTACATTCACTAAACTATTACATGCAAGGGGTCATTCCCCTTTTATAGAAAAACAAAGGAAGACTCCAAAAATTGTTCGCTTCCTCTTCCAAAAAAAATTGTTTGCTTCCTCTTCCAAAAAACTGTTCGCTTCCTCTTCCAAAAAAAACTGTCCGCTTCCTCTTCCAAAAAACTGTTCGCTTCCTCTCCCAACGTACGGTTGTACGGACAGCCAAAAATTTCAGATCGGGGGATCCGCCCCCAACCCCACCTGGCCGGTTCCCCCCTGCGACCCCCCTCGGCGAGCCAAGCACATACGAACAGCGTATATAATTGTATCAAAATAAACTGCACCACCATACACCTCGCTGCTGAAGAACATTGGAGATCTGGATATTGACTTCACCTCCTAACATATTTGACCCAAGCAAGAATTATTTGATTGTAAGCTGCTCTGGAAAGATTGGATTCAGATCAGGTTTGAGAAAGCATATATACAGCTTTGAAAGAAAATCTTTTCCCTTAGTTCTGCTTCTATAGTGATTACATGAAAAGAGAAGACCTGGAAATCAAAGACGATTATGACCATGACGAGCATGCCAATCATCAAACAACAGCATTGCTGACAGGGGAAAACCACAGGTGGAGAATGGAAAAGGTGACAGCCTATCAAAGAATGCAATATGAAATCAGTCAAAAAGGCCAAGGCAGGATCATAAAGGGGATGTTCGATGAAGTGTTCTCAAGAATAAGCGACAAACGGCACTCCCAAGGGAGCACAGGCAAAAGCAGGCACAACAATCGCTCCAAGTCTCCTCACCGCAGATCTCAGCAAGCCAAGCAACAATTATTGAAGTGACATCTGCATTTAAAGTGGCAATGAAAGCAGCACATCGGAGAGGAACAGTTGATGAAAGAGGTTCTCACAACTTGACCATCAACAGAGACAAGAAATTGTTACTCAAGCGCAAGCTCCCATAAGCCCACCTGAAACAGAAATGGAAGAGGTAGAGATCCATCCCAAGGAAGAAGCAGACACAAGAGTGTCGAAGGGGAGTCTCAAATGGAGGTTGAGACTAGAGGTGGCTAGAAGGGAACATAAGATGTACAAATGGTTGTCGATGAAGGTCAATAGGAGGCACTACTAAGCCCTGCCAAGAAAGGAGTGGCACATGCAGAAGCTGCTAGTCCAAAGACTCAAATAGCTTCTACTCCTCTCATGGTCATCTCTTCTCTGCCATCTTCTTCCTTCATTCCAATTTCTCCTCTCTGATTTATTATTTCTTCTGATCCCACTTCTCTTACTATCCCCTCTTCTTCTCTTGCACCCACTCCAGCAAACAACTGCAGCAGTCCATGTAGTAGGGAAGAGGCAAATCTTCACCTCTTTGTATGACACGTATCCCACTACTTCGCCATCTTTACTATCATCTTCCACACCCATTTCTATTCCCACCATTTCATCCATATCCACTCCTCCATCCATTCCATCCACAAGTCAAACTACATCAGCTATCCCCACTTCCATTTCATGTCAACCCACATCAACTATCGCATCATATATGTGGTCCACCTTCCACCCTTTCATTTTAGGACCCACAACACAGATGGATGTACCAAACTCTTCAATGGAGGCAAGACCACAAATAGCTACCCAACCCAACCCAGCCATGAGCCGATCACAAACAGTAACAAGGACAGACATAGCCAGAGTGTCACGAGCCATGGCCCCTCTACTTGTGCAAACAATCTCCCTGCCAATGCTAGGCAATGTAGATACAATAGAGCAGCACTTGCACAAAGCAAGAGAGCAAATCCATAAGATTATAGGTGATTTTGTGCAATCAATGGGGCCTGCCCCACAAAGAACAAAAGTGGTCGAGGGGAGAAAACAGATGTTGCTGGCAAAGGCATATCAACTTAATACTAGCAGGCTAGCTACAGCAACATCCAACTACCTGACAAGGCTGACTTCATTAGATTTGCAATGGGCAGGACCTTTGGGGTTGCTGCAATTTACAGAACAAGAATATTTGGCAATGTCTTTGAATTACATGCAGGCCATCAAGGAGGTATAGGGGTACAATAAACAAAATCGAGAACTGGTGGTATCATTGAAGAAGAAAAAGTAGAAGCCAAAGGAAAGGATAATAAGATTGATCAAAGAAAGAGAAAGAGGAGCTCAAGTAACGGATTAATCAGGGCCAAAAAGAACAGCAGCAGTTGAAACAGGATCTGGATCAAATGAACAACAGCTGGAACAGGATAAATACGGCCTGACTAGCTAGTTGGAAGTAGAGAAACATAAGGCAATCGAGAGGTTGAACAAAAAGGATGAGGAAATAGAAGAATTAAAGCAAATTCAGAGAAACCTGAAGAAAGAGATGGAGACAATGAAACTTGGGTTTTGGCTGTTGATGTTATCAAGTCCCTGGGACCAAATACATGAGGAAGTGGGACAAGCCAAGATCTACTTGCAACACCTCATGGAATGAGAAAAGATGGTAAATAAAGCCCGATCAACAATTGACAGCAGCCAAGCAGAGCTATCCTCAAAGGCCAACCACATTCAAATGATGAGGCACACGCATTAAGCCTCCAACCAACAGCTCCAACAATTGGGAATCCCTGATAAACAAACGGTGCAAGTTTGGTTGATGAATATTCCTCTTAAGCAACAGACGTTGAAAACCTGCAAAGCATCCTTTGAGAGCTTGAAAGAGTTAGTGGACAAGATGAAAGAAGAAATACCCCAGTTGGTTAGGAATGGACTTCCGAATCCTCACTGACCAAGGCAATCTCATGCTTGATGACCAATATGTTGGCATGATTGAAGAAGAGAAGAAAAAGGTCATTCAGGCAGAAAAAGCTTCTTTGGCAAAGCCAGCTGTAGAAGCTCCAAACATCATTACAAATTTGGAGACATTGCTTGCAGGTATAAAGCTTGTGCATAAAACAAAAGACCTTCCAAGAGAAAAATAAGACGACCTAGCTGCACTGATGAGGGGCATGGAGAATATCATGATACCTTCAAACGATGAATGGAATACACTATAGAGCCTGTCATCCAGATAAAGCAGATGGGTACATCCACAATTTTGTAGTATTGTAATTTTGGCATCATTTTCTTAGACTCCTAAGCCAATGGAATAAGGTCAATTCGGGATCTGTTGTCAATCAAGCTTGACATCCTTGCAAGTCGCTGGAAATGTAACACGAAGTGACCGCTATTGCACTTTAGAATCAGAAACTGATACTGCGAGTAATGGAGGACATAGCAGATGGGGTGCAATTTTCAGCAATAAACCGTTAGAGCAAATTTTAAAATCAGTTAAAACACTAGGAGTGTGTTGGTCAAAGCCAATTTTGATGAGAAGGTCAATGACCAGAAACCTACAAGAAAATTGACTAAGTCGAGAATCCAGCTATTTGTTAGCTCCTTCAAACGAATCATCTGCATGCCAACAAATCCCCTGCAAGCAAGTAAAGCGCCAACATACAAGTAATTCGCCAGGAGATCAAGCGAATAGGCAACAAAAGAGGCATGGAAGCAGATGGTGGGGCATGAATTTGAAGGCAACGGTTTTGATGAAGACATTTTTGAGTCACTAGGATGAAACCAAGGTTTAAATGACTTTACCATAGCTAAAAGTGTGGTTAATGAAACTTGAAAAATAGGAGCTATGGGCTCCATTGTAAAGATCCTTTGGTCATTTGTGAATAGTAGAGCTTTACATTGTCATAAAGAATTGTACTTTTGATATCATACTGCAATTAATGAAAGATTGTGCATGACATTTGTGGATCAACTATATCCTTTCATCTCTTGATTTGTGGATGCATGGTGCTTGTGGTTCTACTTTCCCACCTTTTGTTAGTCCTCTCTTTCGTTCAGCCGGTTATGCATGGATTAGATCACACTAATGTTATTCGGTCACTTCCAAATATTACCGATGGATCAACACCAATCACGTTATGGTCACCCGACGATATTGTCTTTTATTGTATTTACTTTCCCCCTTGCATCCCTTTTCCCCTCGGATTTACTTTACTTACATTAAATTAGTTTTATTTTAGCTAGATGGATGGGGAGTTGGCCTGACTCGAAGGTTGAAAGGGTTAATTCCCTTTCTTCCAATGTTGAAAAGCAGCTCCGCGGATGCATTCACTTACGCAGATCAACAGATGTATATATTCACCCCCCAAACCAGTCTAGAGACATCCATTCGTTCATGCATAAAGTTGGGTATGTTAATGTTCATGTTGTTGAAAGAGAGAGAGAGAGAGATTGTGCACACATGCTGTAACTAAGACTAGTTCATCATGTACCTTTGGAGAAAGTAATGAAATGTTCTTGATGTTTTAATCTCTTATAGTTGTTATTTATATCAATGCATAGCGTTTCTTTTTCTTTTTTTTTTAATAAGCTACATGTGGCTTCTATTGGGCAATGCATAGTGTTTCTTTTTTTTTCAAATAAGCTACGTGTGGCTTCTATAGGGCAATGCTTAGTGGTTCTTGTTAAAGTGTTTTTTTTTTCCTTTAGGTGTCTAGTACTTATTGTAGACAATAGTTTAATTTAAAAATCTGATCCAAAATACCTTAGCCACCTTGTTGTCAAAAGATGCTGCAATGCATAGAAACAGGATTACTTGGAAAGATGATCTACCACAAAAAAAGTTATTGTTTTCCCTTCTGATTTAGGAAGACCTCCAATGAAATCCATAGAAATTATTGTTGCTTTTCTCGAATTAGTAATGGTTGCAACAATGTTGGGGGTTTGAAAATTTCCCATTTATTCCTTTTGCACATTTCACATTCTTCCACAAACTTCCCTTCCAAGAGAAGCATGCATTCCTGGTGGATTTTATCTTTTACCTTGGATGATTTGTTCAAGATGACCATTCTTTTTTCGCAAAATAGCTCCTAACCACGAGTAATCTTGGTCAAATGATTCTCCAGCTTCGAGCCTTTGAATAATGTGAGAAGTCCTAGCATTCGTCTTCCTTTCCTCCCTAATCTGCTCAATCCATATCAAAGTAAGGCAAGAAATGGCATAAATAGGGGCTGAATTTTCACATTTCCTAAAGAGTGAATCTGCTGCCAAATTTTCTTCTCTTTCTAGATTCCATTTCAAAATCATAACCCAATAGTATTGTTAGCTACTTGCTTTGCTCCAAAAAGTATTTGGGACTTCTATAATCGATTTTTATTTTAAATTGTATACCCATTAAAAAAAGCTTTCATTTCTCAATTGCATGTACAATTGCCACCATTCCTTCTCATAAGTTGACTTGCCCAAAATCTTCCCAGAGAGTTGCTTGCTCTCAAAAGCCAGAGGGTGACCATCTTGCATCAACAATGCACTAATACCCATTCCTGGTGCATTAAACTCTATAGCAAATGGTTTGCTAAAGTTTGAAGTAGCCAAAATTTGAGTTCAGCACATGGCCTCTTTAAGGCATTGAAGGAGTTTGTAGCGTCATTTGTCAAGGCAAATACATCTTTCTCTGTAAATATTGTCAATGGTGCTAGAATTTTCACAATTTTTCACAAACTTCCTCTAGTATCCCGTGATATCCAAAAACCTTATCATAGTCTTCAGGATTTTTGGAAATGGCCAATCTTGTATTGCCTGAATTTTCTTGGGATCTATTTTCACACCTTATCATAGTCACAATGTGTCCCAAATAAGCCAATTCAAAAACTGTAAAGGAGCACTTGGACTTCATGACAAAAAATTGATCCCTATCCAATATCCTAAGCACTTGTTCCACATGCTGCAAATGCTCTTCCAAGTCTTCTTGTAGATCAAAATGTCCTCAAAAGATACCCATAGAAATTTCCTAAAAAGTGGCCTGAATATTGAATTTGTAAGGCTTAGAAATGTGGGTGAGGCATTATTGAGACCACATGGCATAACAAAAAATTCAAAAAATTGTTTGAGATATGTCTTCCTCGTTGATCCTTATTTGATTTATTCTTGATCCCAAATCTTAGTGAAAAATTAACCCCCATGCAATTCATCCAACAAATTATCAATAATGGGAATAAGAAACTTATCTTTGATGGTGAGTTTATCAAGGAGACAAAAATAAGGACACATCCTCCATGACACATCCATACTCTTGACCATTACCACTAACAACAAATAAGAGTTGGGGTTGGATCAGATAATACCTTGTTACAAAAACATATCATGTACCAACTTCTCTATTTCAGTGTTCTGCAACTGTGGATATCTGTAAGGCATGACATTTGGCGGATGGCTAGTTGGAATCAAATGTTTAGCATGATCATGCATTCTCTTAGCAAAAAGTCCCTTAGGTTCTTCAAAAACCTTCACATATTGTAGGAGGATGTTCTGCATAGCAAGAGGGGATATCCAAAGAGTCGTGTGTGTCTACTTTGACCTCTATAAATAAAAATTGCACTACTATGCCTTCACCATTTTTAGGTGAAATCTTTTCCATTTGATGTGAACTTACCACTTTGGAAGGCAGTAATTTTATCTCTTGGAGTTTAGTTAGCTTTCCATTGTCCATCTGTTGTACATATAACTTCTGTGGATTAATGGTAATGTCTCCCTATCAATCCATCCATTGGAAACCAAGGACTACATCTGTACTTCCCTAATCCAACATATACTATGCCTCAATCCATGTATAGCTTCCTCTAGTAGTCTCATTTTAGATGCTTTACCCACACAAGCAACTTTTCCACCAATAGGAATCAATACATTGAAATTTCCCAAAAATATGTGCATACAATCCCAATCTCTTTGCAACATCTCTGCTAATGAAATTTTAAGTGCTACCTAAATCAATCAAAACAATTATTGTTTGATTTTTAATAAAACCTCATACCTTGATTGTTCGATTGATTTGCACGCCTACCAATGCAAATATTGACAAGCTTGATTAGTCATCCTCCAGCATTGACTGGTCATCCGCCCGCATTCTCAACTGGGTTCACATCTTCATCTTCGCTCTTTGCTTCTGGAATGAAAGCTTTGGCTTGTTCTTCTTCTTCCATGTCCATCTTGAAAAGATTCTTCTCTTCACATGCTTAGTCTTTAGGATGTTTGGACCTCCACTTGAAACAAAAAAGTTTTACTATCCTCTCTTCCCCTCTGTGGTTGAAATATGACCTCCTCATATTGAAGTCTCTCAATGCCAAAATTCGTGATACATTGAGTTTGTTTTTTGCTGCCTTCACCAATGTTTCCACATCACAAATTTTTCAAGAATCATGCATGTCATGTCATCTATTTCTAAATGTTGAAAGTACCACTAGATACGAATTGCATGCGAAGTTAAGAATGCTCGTAAATTTATCATAGTATTCTTCGACTAATCCTTTCTATTTGGTTTCTAATAGTCATGAGAAAATAAGGCACCCTTATCAAACTTCCTTAAGAACATCATCTTGAATTCTATCTATTTAAGGTGGAAAACATTTCCACCTCATCTCCTATATAATCTAGTTAACGCTTGATCATAAAGGAAAGAAATTGCCAAATATACTTTCCCATAGTTAAGAACCCTCTGCAACCTCAATAAACATTCAATCTTGGAAATCCAATCTTTCAAGTTTTCATCCGTAAAAAAAGGTAATTGAGTTTTGACACTTGCAAATGGGGGGCCAATAAAGGAGTTTGAATGCTCCTCCTAGGTCCACATCCATATCACAAACATAATTTGAATCATGGTCCTCATACTTACGACCGCACTTCTTATACATTACATGAGTTCTCCTTGGAGGGTTGACATTAGGTTTAATTTAATTATATTCCCTGAAAGCCTTATCATCTACCTTCGTAAATTTTGTATCAAGTTTGCACTGTTTCCCTGATTCCATTATCATCTACTGGCTGAATTAAATTTTTAACCGCCTTCAAAGCTTGTTGGAAATGGTTGGCAAAGTTCTTGCATACCACTTTTATTCTTGCCACATCTTTTTCAAACTATCCAATCTACTAGCTATAGTATCCTTTGGTGATGAACTGCCACCAGGCCAATTGAGTTGTGTGCTCATGGTGACTCAAACGTTGTTGACAATGAGGACCATAATTGTTAACTCTTTCTAGGTTGTTGCGTTGCTTGCCCTTATTCCATGGGGATCTTTTCTTGCAACCCATATACTTTGCATCCTTCCTTGATGTCCTTCACAATCTTCACTCAGTCCTTTCACAACTTTTTGTGGACGGCAAAACCGCAAATTCGCTACCATGGTGAGTTACAACTCTCAAATCAAGGACCAGACGTTTCCTGAAGTGTTACAAAAGATACATCTTATTTTGATCAACTCGAGGAGTCAGTCAATCAAATAGATCTCTCGATGGGATCTCGGCATGCCCATTGCTCTTTTAGGTTCTACTATTGTAAATTGTTTCAGCTAGATCACAATATTATGAAAGAAAATTGCATCAAGAGTTGGAATCACTAATGTTGATTCACTGAAAATTGTTAGATGCAAGTTCTCACTCGCTTGCTTTTAAGAATTTTTTCCTTCCACAAGCAATCAAGATTCAACGGCCAGGTCTAACATAGCCAAGACGTGTTTGTAAAATGCTCTCACAAAGAAGAAAAATCCTTTAAAATTCCTGAAATCGGTACCTAATTTTAACGAATAAAAAGGTCTACCCTGACCCTATAGAGAAACACCCCTAGCAGTCTCGTGTTTGGCATAGCTAGTCCCTTAAATCAACCAAAGAAAATTTCTACACTTGATTTTCCTTGTAGTTTTATTTATCATTCCATTCTTGCACTTTCTACAACATATTCCAAATATAGAACATTCCTTGTGTGTGACCAGTTTGAATGATGGGAGGTGGAACTATGAGTTAAGTGGATGAGGTGGCCAACCTCCAACCTAAATCTATACAAAGTTGGATCTCTTGGTCTTAAAACCTTAAGACTGCCTACACCACAATGGTGAATGGCTAATGTGAGGGTGGAGACAACAATCCAATGGAAGCAATGTACATCCACACCTTGGATGACAACACACTTCCTCTAGATCACTAGGTCTTAGTCTAGGAAGACCAAGTGATGAATAGCTCTCTTAGGGGTTCCTTCCTCAAACAACCTTGTGGATGGCAATCTCCCCTTTGTGAAGGTAGTGGTGTTCTCAACGGGTGGTAGCCTTCCCTTTGTGGACGGCCTCTTGCACCTCCTCTACTTCCTCGATGGGAACTCTGATCTTAGGGATGGCCCAAAAAGGAGGACAACAACTAAGGGGCAAGTAACAACATTTTCTTTATCTCAAGCTACAACTAATAACCCCTTCAAACCTTGGACAACATGATCCATGTAAGAGACAACAACCTCTATGTCTTGGATGATGGTCACCAAGTGTTAGAGTGCAACATTTTCTTTTGCTCTTGGGACAACACACCTGGAGTTGTGGACGATAAAACCTAGGGGGGCAACAATGAAAGATTGTCTAGAACATTTTCTCCACTTCCATGGACGATAGCCAAGGCATCCGCTCATCAATGGATGGCTTCCCACTAGACTAGAAAGCCTTTTCCCCACATACAGCAAAGCCTCAAACTAATATTGCAAAACAACTAAAGACAAGAACATGCGAGCCAAGGCAACTAAGAACAACATCATGCCTCATACTACAACCATTTACTCGAGGACAATAGGTTTGTGAGAGGCTAAAGTGATGGATGGCAGGGTGAAGGTATACACCTCACACCATTCCCCAAACTCTTACATTAGACCCTAGACGGCATGTCAAACACACGCTCAATAATGGACAAGAAGGCCAAGGTGGGCAATGTTTGAATCATGGACTAAAATGTCTAAAAACCAAAAGAACGTCTTTTCCTACATACAAAATGAATACCTCTAAAGGTTGGGCAACCATTGTTCATAGCCTTATTTTCATTATGGTAGTTTTCAGTTATTAATTAATTATGAAATACGTCATGGGCAACAATACTGGCTAAGTAAAGTTGTCCATTGTTAACAGCCTTTGCCTAGACAATAAACGTCCTTAAGGCGTGCTTGGCATAGAAATTGGACTTACATTTTTTGTTAGAGTAGAAAGTACCATACATCAACTAGACCAACATGTGCCTAATCGTAGTCTTGAAAGTGATCCTATATACCCACAAAACTTCTGGCACCCACTCTTCCTAGTTGGCTCCTTCAATGCCATAAGATTTTTGTATAATAGAAACTAAAATTTTAAAACTGGCTTTTGCCTTTCCATTCACTCAAGGATAATATGAACTAGACAGTATTATAAATGTTAAATTTGGACATCAATCCCTTGATCACATTATTCACAAAACACTAGTAATTTGCAACAAAATACCAAAACATGTGATAATGTGCTCGTAAATTAATCTTGTGTGCTCCTCACTTAATCGTGTGATAACATTTTGGCCTCAACACATTTAGTGAGGTAATCAATTGCCACTACAATATAAGTACTTCTCCCCTTGCATATAGGCTTTAATGGCCAAACGAAAACGAGTTCCCATCATTTGAATTTTTTATATTTCAAATGCAACAGTAAAAAGTCTTGCTTTAATGGCTTCCCTATCTTTTGACATGTGTCACAGGAGGTCACTCACTCCCTCACAAGGTTAGCCACCAAATACCAACTAACAGTGCATTCCTAGTAGTCACGTCAAGTCCCATGTGTTTGACTAATAGCCCTTATGATAGTCGATGTGTTTAATCTCTCACATCAATCAAGTTGAGTATATTCAAGCTCCTCCCTCGTACTTGTTTGGGGCATCCCACCTCACTATGATTACTTGGACCACATCAACAACACATTGTCATCGCATTTGACCTAGCTGTATTAGTCAATCTCAAACAAAGTGCCTATCCGATGGCATTTGCAACACTATATAAGTTCATCACTCGTGTTGTACTGGATCCCGCTGCTCATGCCTCCACTACCCCCCTTGGTTTGCATTCTTCCTATTTCCTTGGTAGTTGTTTCCATAGCTGCCACTCTTGGCACCATTCTCTTTCAAGGAGCTTGCTTTCAATTTCAAGCAAAGGCCCCCTCTATTGGCATTTGCAGCACTATATAAGTTCATCACTCATGTTGTACTAGATCCTGCTACTCTTGCCTCCACTACCCCAACCTTGGTTTGCATTCTTCCTATTTCCTTGGCAATTGTTCCCATATATGCCACTCATGGCACCATTCCCTTTCAAAGCATTTTCTTTCTCCTTTTTGTCTAAATGGTTAAAAAATAAAACCTTATTCTTCTTGCTCTTTATTATAAAGGGGCATTTCTTAAGGGAGTGTCCATGCACCTCACGAGTGTCACAGTAGGCATTCTTAGATCATTGCATGCTACTATATCCCTCTCTTTTACACTCCACACACTAGATGTCCTCCTCGTTTTTGGTGTCCTTTAGCATCATACCCTTCCTAAAAGAATCTATTCATGCTTCCTCTTATTCACTAACATCATCAAGTCATTACCCAATCCACCCCATCCACCCCCCAACATTGTTGTACTCACTTACAAGATTCAACAATCTATCCAAAACATCATGGTATGTTATAAGCAGTAATTCTTGCAAACTTTGGAATAAGGCCTTCCATGAACCACTATTTCTTAAAGTCGTCTACTTGGTCATCAAATTTGCCTAGCAAATTCCTTCAAGTGATGGTTATAAGACCACATGTTCTAGGTCTCTCCTTGATTAGTCTTGTATATCTCAATGAAAATGTTGTTGTCAACAAGCAAGAGTCAAAACTCCTCAAACACATCTTGCAGCTCATCCCAAGTGATGTGGGGAGTTAGTGGGCTCAATGTACCAATCCACTACAACACCCCTAAGTGATGAAGGAAATGCTCACATCCGGCTCATCGTTCTAGTTGTTCACATGCCATACATTCTGCAATGATAAACAAGGACTTCTTTTCCATCATCGTAAACCTTAGGACAATTCTACTTCCCTCCAATCGCATCCATAATCCTCTATGTTTCTCCCAAACTCAAATTAGTTGAGCTCCCCAACATCTAAGTCTAGTTTACTAGCATTTAAGTTTGGTCCTCCAATTTAGCTTAACTCCTTGAGTTATCGATTGATGGTGTCAAAATTCTCCACCAAGATCCCTTAATTGTCTTCGAGTATAAACTAATGTTGGCTCCAATCTACTACTACTCGATGCACAATTTTTTTTTCGGTTACATAGGACTACTCGATGCACAATAACGTACTCTATTGTGGTCGCTCCCTTGCTAAACTCCCATGCCATGCACTATTAGACACAGTGTTGGATTCTGGTGCATAGTCTCTAACACACCACTTGGATTCTGGTGCATAGTCTCTAACACACCACTCGTCTCCTATGACTCCAACTTTGTCAGTCATTATGGCTTCATATGATCATTGTTCACGATCCAATCACTCATCTTGCTCTTCCACCGTCAACAACAATCTCTCCAACAAAACCTGCTAAATGATATGCATTTGTTTCCTCATCAAAGAGCAAATGATTCTATACATGAGGACTTCACTTGTCCTGAGGTCATGTTTGATATCGGGTAATGAAATTTCTTAAACCGAATTGACAATCAAGTTGGCTTCGTAGCTTGGACCATTACATCTTTGTTCAATTTGAACAAGCCGAGGTGTCTACACACCTTGTCTTCCCTCATGGACAGGCATTGTAGAAATTCCAAGTTCCACACTTCCTTTCGATGGAGGAAGGGATGGGTCTCGTGGAACACTCTGACTTCGTTGGAATTTTGTTACGCATGCTCTATTGTTAGTCCCACATATATTCTCAAGCACTCTTCAATAGATCCTCTTCCAACATGCAAGTGGGATCACCCAACTATCGTCATCTTCATTTGCAATAAGGCATGGATTCTTGCTCATTCACTTTTATCATTGACCCATCTTCATTTCGGCAACGGCACCAAAATGTAGTATTGCAAAGTATTCCAATAACGCATGAACCAGAACAATGGAATAAGGTAGACTAGAAATGGAATTGCAATAAACATCTAGTCTATGCAAATAGAAGACAACAATATAAATCACTCACAACCATGAAAGTATAATTAGCAACATGCCTCATACATATTGAGTTAACTATACATCAGCTATACAACGACAATCAACCTGGTCAAGTGTATTGACTCTGACAACGACACTACACACAATAGCAGCAACTACACATATGACAAGGACAACCACATGAACAATGGCAACATCAACCAAATATTGACCAACCTGAATGGAATGCATAGGGGTTCAACAGGAAATGGTAGGGGGTTGGCAACTACAATACCAGCTCAACCATCACATACCTACGTATTACCCATATATAAAACCACAAAAGTACCCATAACACTATATATTATTTTATTATGTCAAACTTCATCATGAACACCTATACAAAAGACAAAACCTATTTACACTGACTCATCGTTGACTTGGCTCTTAAGGTAGACTACAATCAACATGACTGCCTATTGTAACACTGCCATATTTATATCAATATGCTCTTTTGTTGCATGTAGCTCTTGTTTAAAGGTTTCATTATACTCACGCATGGTATTGACACCCTTGGTGCAATTGCTTACCTAATGTTGAAGTGCTTCCATGAGCATGTGCTCTATTTCAAATACTAATTACTGTGCTTCTCTATTTTTAAGCATATTAGTATTATTATTATTATCATCATCATCATAAAATGCAGCGTGGCAAAACAGACACTCCCTCCTACTAATAAAATGCAGCGTGGCAAAACAGACCCTTCTTGGTCTAGTTCTCATAGATAGTAGCCATCCGAAATAGAGATATTCCAAAACTTTATTATGACAAACCAGTATGAATAGAATGCTAGCAAAGCATGCCCTTCTTGGTATAGTAGTCATAGATAGCAACCCTCGTAAACGGAAATATTCCAAGACTTTATTATGACAAACCAGTATGAATAAAATGTTAGATTTTGAACCCAGTGTCAGTTCTTTAACTGGTGCTACAATGGTGACAGTCTATTCATACTGATCTTGGTTCGCCCCCCACAATTTGAATTTTTCCCTCCTTTTTCTTCTTTTTAACCGACAGAATCAAGGTGATAGGGTGCCTTTTTTATAGTTTGCAAGGGTCCATTTTCTGTGTTATGCCATCCTCCATTGGATATAATTTGCTAGCAGCTTTGGTTCAAGTCACCACACAAAGTAAGATGCCTTGGAACCTGCAGATAGCATAAATTTATAATATTAAGAAAAATTGACTTTATGCACAGGCTAGACAAAGTACACAATGAACAGGCCTCATACTTGCTTGGATCTGCTTCTTGAACCAAATGCTGCACTGACCTGGAAGATAAGCAAATAACTTAATTCCTAACATCTCCTAATACAAATGAAGACTGACAGCAGAAAAGTACACCCTTCAGAACTGAAGGTTCTGATACACAGTTGTATAAAAAATAATGAAATAATGATGAAGATAGGTGAGAAGGGGAACCCCGTCATATAATAATAAAAGACATAACAAATTCAGTTTTCACTTTTCAAATAATGAATACTGGCAGCAGAAAAGTACACCCTTCAGATAAACTGTTGCCAATCAGATAGCAAATACATCAAATATATAAGGAAAAAAATACCAAATCATGATGATAATAGGTGAGAAGGGGAAGCCCTCGTCGTATAATAATGATGATGATGATACTAGACATTACAAATTCAGTTTTCACTTTTCAATTCAATTAAGTATTCATATCAGATTTCGGCTTGTTTGCTTTCTTGTCCCATATTGTAGATCTCTTTCCAGAAAATTTAGATTCAATAAAAAGGAACCAAAAGGAAAAACCTTTTCAGATTGGATTCTGCCCCAGTTTTCATAACAAATTCAGTTTTCACTTTTCAAATAAAGAATACTGACAGCAGAAAAGTAGACCCTTCAGAACTGAAGGCTCTGATACACTGTTGCCAATCAGATAGCAAATATGTCAAATAAAAAATAAATAACAAATAATGATGATGACAGGTGAGAAGTGGAAGCCATCCTTGTATAATAATAATGAGGATGATAATAGACATCACAAATTTAGTTTTCACTTTTCAATTCAATTAAGTATTCATATCATATTTTGGCTTGTTTGCTTTCTTGTCCAATATTGTAGATCTCTTTCCAGAAAATTTAGCTTCAATAAAAAGGAACCAAAAGAAAAAACCTTTTCAGATTGGATTCGCTCCGGTTTTCAGATTCAAAATTAGAGTATGGTTCATTAGTGCAACAGTGGTATCAGAGCATATTTTTCTTGTTCCCAGATCAGATTGTATTAAAGTTCCAGATTCAAATTTTAAGTTTCAACTTTGAAACAGAACAATGTCATCAGGGCCACTTTCATGGGCTTGTGGAAGGCCCAATGACACCAAGTTATTTAAAGAAGTATATCATCTGTTAGACTTCATTGACACTACTAGGGCTTATGGGACACTTGCATTAAAGAATTTCCTGAAGCCATTGAAGACCTAAGTATGTTGAGTTCTGTGAACCACATCTTAATTGGCGGCTGTTGGAACATGAGGAAGTAGCTGAAAGAGTCAAGTGCAAGGATGGAAGTAATTTTGTCCATGAAAATGTTGGTGAAGATTCCCAGAGAGATTAGAAAGCACCACAAGCAATACAGAATTGAATAAAGACCCCTAACAAGATGATGAAGCACCACAAGTGGTATGGGATGAGAATCCTTATCGTAAGGAAGAAGGCCAAGAAGTAATATGAGATGAAGACCTTCATAAAGAAAAGGACCAAGTGACATCAGTGGATGAGAATGCCCATGAGGGCACCTCATTCTCATCCACTTATGTCAGATTTCTGACATATTGCATGCTGATTGAGAGGAATGAATGACAGTAATATGAAGTATCAAACAGCATGGCATATGTCAGAAATCAGATTTCCAAACCTGTAATCAACAGTTAAAAGCAGCACGACATGTACATTTAAAGAAAGAGATGATCCTACCCTAATCCTAAGAAGAAGGATGGTCGGGCAAGATACTCACTAAACTTCTAAAAGCACTGACTTCCATGGACAACTTGCCTGTCCTATCCTTTTAGCCTTTAAGCTAATTAATTACAGCTTTACAATGTTGCTAAATAGTCTCAGATTGTAGTAATCTTTACAATCATCCATCGCAAAAATAGCCTATTTGTGCACAAGTAGGGTTAGTACTCTGGCAGATAGACAACAAGCAACGACGTTCAAAACAAGTCATGGTTGATCTACCCACATCTTATAAATTCTGTATTGGTAGCTATCAAAAAGTAGGAATAGATCTAAGAAACAGGCACTAGTAATTACAGAAATGTACACTAAGAGTTTGACAACAAATAAAGCATACACAAAACTTTAATAATACACAGGCTACAAGTGGTGACCAAACTGGAAACAATTTCGTCAATGGAAGGATCTGAAATTCACGAAGAATACAAATTAAGTAAATTTAAAATTTCTTACAAGTTCAAACTAATTTTACCTAACTTACATTGGTGTATCAAAGTTTTACAAACCGCTGTGTATACACATCAAAATGAAAACAAACCCTTTCAGTCAAGTAGGCGTGATGACTTCCTAATTTTGAGACAAGGATGGTTGTGGACCACTGCTCAAGCATGACTCACTTAAGGCCCCTCTTGTCTTAGCTTCTCCTCCTAATGCCTTTGTCAAAAATCGCCCGCTTGACTCCCAAACTTCAAATGTGACTTATTATAAAGTTTCTTTTTGGTATCCAAATAAGGCCCTGCCACTTGTCAGCATTTTGAGACAAAGATACAAACATGAGAAAAGCCATAACTGGCCCATTTGAACTTATATATTAAAATGTGTCTTGCTTTACATAGTCCCTTCCCATTTCCATACAAACCTTGGCCATTCATTATCAATTTAACAAAGGAACCCCTTTTAGAAGTGCCTCTGTTAGTGTTTTGGGAGGGCCCATCAATCATTGCAAGCACATATATACAGAGGAGAGATTTTGTTTCTTAGGGATAAAAGAAGAGAAAAATGTTTGCGTCATATATGTCAAAGACAAAAATACAGACCACTTCCTCTCTTCTCTTATGTAAGCACTCCCCTGATATATCCTATGGGTACAGGCAAAACTGGGTGGCTTTGAGGGACAGACATAGTAACTCTGGCAATGTGTTTGAAGATAGCCGCCAAAACTGATGATGTACACTATTCTTTAGTAGTGGGGTATAAATAGATTTGCAAAGATGAGGCTTAAGGGTTGCAAACCATCTTTGAACTAGGCATGCATAGACACATCAATTAGTTTAACTTACATGCAGTAATGAATTGTAATGTGCATGGATTCCTCATACAGTGCATCTAAAATGTACTGGACATGCAAACCACTTACATGTAGCCATTGAAATGAACTAAACATACAAACTATAACTCTAAGTAGTAACTGAGATGAACTGGACATGGACATACAAAATATGACTCTAGCACTAACTGAGATAATTACAAGCTAACTCCATGTAAGTCAATTCCTATGTTAGGATGACCGTGTAAGCCCTATCCTATGTTAGTATGACCTTATTGAGGTATTGGTAAAATTTGATCTATCCTAAATCAGGTTGGCTAATAGAGAATGTCTTCCCAAGTAATGCACTTTGAAGTTTGAAAATCTCTTATAGCTTCAAAGAAGGCCAAGCAATAGAAAAGCAACCTTTTAAAGATCCTGGTCTCTTCTGGCTTCATAGAAACCTAATAAAAATGATTAAAATAACAATTGTTTCTTAAGAATCTTGGAAACCTGGAATTAAAAACTTATACTAATTAAATAGAACTATCCTACTCCACTTCTTACTTGGTTTCCAGTTCTTTACTTGGTGTGCAGTTCTAACACCAATGAGATTTAATTCAGATTTCACTTAAAATTAAAAGCACAAGTGTTAGAATATTCAACAAATTCACTTTTGTTACAAACAAAATAATGTTTGGTTCATAATGAACCATCAGCCAGTTGCTTATGCAGCTAACTCATAATCTGTCATATGATACATGTTTCCACATGAATTAGCATCCATGAAATGACATAACATGACTTTTAATTCTCTCAAGGACAAACCTGTCTGCAGAACGTATCAAAATACATCTACTTGTTCAAGTGATTGTTTTCTCGAATAACTTATTCAGGGTAATTGTTTTCTGGAATAAGTTCTTCGGGGTTTGCTTCATTTCTCTGATTTACAACTTTGTCTACTAAGTTGAAATTGCAAATATATGTGCAGTTGAGTGTAATAGCAATACAAAAATGAAAATGTAAATGTAAATGGATAGATGGAGAGGGGCTGACCGGTGAGGACGAAAACATGATCGCGGCCACGGGATCTTTGCCAGGCACTGGAGGTCTTGATAAGATCCACCATTGTGCGTTGTCTCATGTAATCTTGATTTTCCTTGATTTTATGCCGAAAGTGGGCCTTCCCCCTCTCTAGCTGCATCTCCGCGCTCAGCGTAGCGAAGAAGGGAACAAAGATGACATCAGCATCCTCGGGCCTCCACACCCGTTGGACCACATGCTCCCTTCCTCGACGAGGTGTCAGTAGGTCTCCCAAAATCCAGTACTCGGCACTGTACTGTCTTATCAAAGGGTTCACCGGATATGGAGGGTACTTCATCCCCATGGCCCTCTTCCTCCGTCCTTCCTGTTCATCCTCATCTGCCGCCCTCCCATCCTTTTGGCTCCAATAATCCTCCAGAAGCCCATAGTTCATTTCTCTCGGTAGATCTGCGACGTACACTTTCACTATTTCACTGAAGAAAGCCGCTGCCGCCGGCCCACATTGTGGCCTTGCCAACTCAATGTTTTTGGATGACAGGTAAAAAATACAAACGAGAAAACCCAAGGCTCCTATAGAGCATGACACAAACAAAGAGGGAACCCTCTGAGCCATCACGCCTGTTATTTTCATTTCCTTTTCTCATGGACGAATGCTCTACCCTGCTCTTGCTTCGCTTCACAACTCAAATTTCCAATTTGTCGAACTTTGTTTTGTCACGCACTACCAAATGGCCTGGTCTTTTATTTGAGTGACAAATACAATTACTTTGTCTTTGAAATAAAAGTTATCACTTATGCTATTTACTGATTTGTGAAAGGTTACGTTTAAATTTTGAAATATATAAATATGCCAAAGTCCTTTTTTATTAATATATATTTTAATTAGGGTTGCAAGTTTATTGTAGTGGGTAAGGGTTTTAGTTTTTACTTAGTATAAGGGGACTAAGACTCTGCCCATTGGGGTAGCAGGCTTAAAGGTGCAAGTCCTTGGTCCCACTTTGCGGATTCCTCACCCCTATTAACATTGAGTTTGGGCATGTGTGTGGGGGCTGGTCCTCTTGCTTTCTAACCGGTTAACTTGATGATGCAAGTCTAATGGCATAGTCCATGATTGGAATTCCGTTCCACGTTAATACCTATATATCTATCTATCTGAGTGTAAACCCATTGAAAAAATATATATTCTAATTAGCTATATGAAATTGGAACATGTTTTATTTATATTAAATTATAGCAATTTTTATTAAAAAGTATACGTTCATCGTTAAAATCATATTCTCAACTAAGTTTGGTGGAACCAATCACAAGCCAAGCTTTCGGGCCGAAGCTATGTGCCTTCATTGTCTCAGTTAATGATAGAAAATGTTGGAAACCATTTGTTTTTCTAAGGATTTTGCAGGAAGAAGAAATTACATTAAAAGATTTGATGGGCATCCTAAAGTGGATGGTTATTCCTAACCAGGATAGGCCAAATAGATTGGTGTGGGGGGCTGAGAAGGATGGTTGCTTTTATGTTAAGTCAGCCTATCTAATGTTAGATATTCCCTTTGATCCCTGGTTTCCCATTAGTAATATTTGGCTGAAGGGTCTTGCCCCCAAAGTTAATGTTTTCTTTTGGTTGGCAGCTCAAGGGAAGTTCCTTACATTGGATAATTTTCAAAAAAAATGATTGGTTATCCCGAACAAATGCTACTTGTGTGGTAGTGTTGAAGAATCACCTGTGCACCTGTTGTCTGACTGTTCCTTCTCTCAATCTGTCTTCTCCCAGTTCTTGAGGACCATTAGTGTGGTTTGGGTTTTCTCGAAGTTGTTTGACTTGATTGTTCAATGGAGGTCTCCCTTTCTATCTTCGCATCTTTGGGCTTTTTGGTCCTTTGGTTTATCTCATGTTTGGTAGCGTATTTGGAAGGAGAGGAATTCTAGAGCCTTTAAAAATATCGTCCATCTGGCCATTCTTGAGAATGTGGATGCAATTACTTTTAGATAAGGTCACTTTCATTGGGGAGTTGGCGGTGGAGTCGACTCTTGGATTTAGAGATTATTCTCCCAAATATTGCCCTAAAGCTCCTACTAGAAATACTACTATTTGGGAACCTCCTCCTCCTAGTTGGTTGAAGCTAAATTTCGATGGAGCGTATTGGATTTAGAGATTATTCTCCTGAACATTGACCTGAAGCTCCTGCTATACATACTACTATTTGGGAACCTCCTCCTCCTGGCTGGTTGAAGCTAAATTTCGATGAAACTTCTAAAGGGAATCCAAGACCAGTCAGTGCGGGGGTATTGGTTAGAGAGTCTAATGGGAGGATTTTGTTGACTTTTGCTAAAACTTTAGATCGTCAAACCTGTCAATTTGCGAAGGCATGAGCTCTCTTTCAAGGGGTTTGTCAACTAGAAATTTTGAATGGCATAATGGTAATTATTGAAGGGGATTCCCTCAATATCATTAATATACTCAAATGTGTTCAAGTCCCTTCTGAGATGATCACAAATGAACTTGTTGAAATCCAAAGACAAATTTTAACCCTCGAAGTGGTTGAGATTAAGCATGTTTACAAGGAGGGAAATAGATCGGCAATTTTTTTAGCAAACTTGGGACTTTTGGAGGAAAGATGAACAAATTAGCAGGAGGATTTCCCAGATGGATTAAATCAAATAGATAATGAAATCTTGAGGAGATAATTTGTGTTTTCAAATGGCTCTGATTCATTGTTTCCAGTTGTTTGGTTGATCCACTCTTGTAAAAGGTTTAGGGCACCTTTCAAAACCCCTTCATCCATCTTATCAAAAAAAAGTATACGGTTCAAATCCTGTGTTTTGATAATCCAAGAATGGTTGGATCCATATTAGGAAAATAACATCCTCCGTGAGGGTCATGTTATATGGCCTAGTAAGGTTAAAAACTACTTTCTTTACTTTGATAATTATATTTGTATTGTTTGATATAATTTAAATATAGATCTATTTCTTGAAAGTTGAGGAAAGCCTTGGCATTTGATATTTGATAGAATATTAAGACTAATCTATAAAATAAAAAAATTGACTCAAGTTAGTGTGAGAAACCCCTACAATCGATGCTTAGGGTTGGGCATCCTCATTGTAACCATAACCTTTGATAAGGATGAGAGTTGAGTTTATCGATAGGGACCATGCACACACTCGCCCATGTCCTGGTTTGAACCTTGGATCTCTCAAATAAGAACCAAAGCCCAAATCATTGTATTGTCCCTGGGGACAATCTATAAAATTTAAATCTTGATTTAAGATGCAAAACTCTTTTGTTTCTAATTAATTGTTTTCAACAAGGACACCACAATGGTTAGGGCTTTGGCCTCTCTTTGGGGAGGTCCAAGGGTCAAACCATAGCGTACCAAGACGAGAATAGGCTAGATGGTAGTGGTCGAGTGTTTTTCAGTTGACTGCCCCTAGTTTGATACCTTCTATGGTGAAAGGCTCCATTGACTTCATCTAACTCAATGGACTAGGGTTTTAGGCTAGGGTTTATAGTGGCAGGCTAGGCCTTATAGTGGCAACACCCAACTATGTTACTCATTCTTTATGTATTAAAATAAATAAAATAAAATAAAGATTCACTTATGGAATTAAAACCTTGATTTAGGATGTGATTTTTTTACTTCTTACTGTTACCCTAAGCCTCATGGGAATAAATATTAAGGTTCACCCCTAAGATTCAAACCTTGGTAGGGCAAAAATTCAAGGGGGTTGGTCCCTAAGGGGCCTGGCAAATGGTCTGGTTCTTTAACGATCAAAATATGAAGGCTAAGGAGCGTAGAAGGTTGGAAGTTAAAGGAACCTGAAGGAGCGTGGAAGGCTGGAGGTTGAAGGAGCATGGAAGGCTAGAGGCTGAAGAAGCGTCGAAGGCTAAATGATGAGTTGATCTTTGGAGTGTCAAGGATAAAGGAGCATGGAAGGTGGGTTGGTTGAAGGAGCGTGGAAGGCTGGATTTGTTGAAGGAGCATGGAAGGTTGGGTTGAAGGAGCTACAATGAAAGGCTAGGATGTTGGGTGGAAGGCTAGGATGGTTGAAGGAACGTGGAAGGCTGATAAGGTTGAAGGAGCGTGGAAGGTTGGGTCGACTAAAGGAGCTGCAACAAAAGGTTGGGATGCTGAGTGGAAGGTTGGGAAGGTTGAAGGAGCGTGGAAGGCTGGGATGGCTGAAGGAACTACAACAAAAGGCTGAGATATTGGGTAGAAGGCTGGGATGGTTGAAGGAACTACAACAAAAGGCTGGGATGTTGGTAGAAGGCTAGGATGGCTGAAGGAACGTGAAATGTTGATAAGGCTGAAGGAGCATGGAAGGTTGGGTCAATTGAAGGAGCTACAATGGAAGGCTAGGATGTTGATTGGAAGGTTGGGAAGGTTGAAGGAGTGTGGAAGTATGCTTACAATAAGAAAAAAAAATTGCAAAGTGCGAAGGATTAGGGTTTTTTCCTAAAAAAACATTTTATCTTTTAGGAGCCATATCTTCATGAAGACTTATCCGATTCGACTAATTCTTAGACCAACTTGTGCATAATTTGAATAGCTTTAAAATGAGTGGTCATATGCAAACATATGAGCAATATTGAAGGAGATACAATCTTATGAATTCAGCCATTTGAAGTAAGGGCAGTGATAATTTTTCAAGCCACGAAAAAATAAAATTGCAAAGTGCAAAGGATTAGGGTTTTTTCCTAAAAAATATCTCATATTTTAGGAGTTATATCTTCGTGAAGAGTTATCCAATTCAATTGATTCTTTGACCAACTTGTGCATAATTTGAATAGCTTCAAAATGAGTGTTCATATACAAAAATATGAGCAATATTGAGGAAGATAGGACCCTGTGAAGTCAACCATTCGAAACAAGGGTAGTGACGATTTTTCAAGTCACAAAAAATAAAATTGCAAATATTTGCCAACTAGGGTTCGAACGATGGGAAGAGCAATGAAGGGCTATGACTTTAGCGAGGAAGGAAACTAGCAATTCAGATTTGGTAAAGCGGACTATGATAGTGCGATGTTTTGGAAATATTACTCTACTAAGATGCAAGGCAGAGATAGTAGAGGTGAAGTTTTGGCATTTGAAGGCTGTTATAGGAAAATGTCAAGAAAGATGCTAAATTTTGGAATAATTGTATTCATACAAAAATTTAAAAAGATCCAAAAAATGAAAATAAAGAATTCAGACATTTTATGTAAAATGATGTAAGTTTCTAGCTATAGCATCTCAATTGAGATGAGAAGTGTATCTATTTGTAATCTCTCAAGCTCTAAAGAAGAGAGATGTAGTTTGTCAAGGGTGGGGGACCCGAGTACAACCCCTTATTATCCAACAAAAAAAAAATTCAAACCTTGGTTTAAAGAGTAAAATATTCTACTCCCTTAAATTACTTTAAATTCCATGGGTACTACTAAAATTATATTTAGTTGTTCATATATAAACACACTTATAATGAAACAAAACATGTTATTCCTTTTAAAAGTATATTTATAGATTTATTTATATAAAGAAAATACAAAATAAAATAAATTAAGATAAACAATATATTTTTAAATAAGGTATGTATGATGTTTTTTGGAGTCATTTATATCAAAATAAATAAATGAATAACAAAATATCATATTTGTTATCATGTAAATTAAATCATATTTAATGGAAGTAGGAAGCAAGTGCAAACAAAAGAGTGAGCTTAACTTTTCTTTTCTAAATCTTTAGGCAAATTCAAAACTAAAGGATTCTTATAAGAAAAAGATAGATAGTGTGGTAGGAATGTCATTTTTGGAAGTCCTAATTGGAAGTAAGGATGTCCTAGTTGAAAGTATGGATTCCTTAGTTGGAGACAAGAGGAAGGTCAAATGTATGGCAAACCTTATCTAAGTAGAAAATGTTACACCAAAAGAGATTATCAAGGATG
The DNA here is from genome assembly GCA_028583015.1 of Wollemia nobilis. Lineage (NCBI taxonomy): Eukaryota > Viridiplantae > Streptophyta > Pinopsida > Araucariales > Araucariaceae > Wollemia > Wollemia nobilis. The sequence goes on from JAQPPZ010001340.1 coordinate 4,407,988, forward strand.
AGATGACCATGCGTAGCATAACAATTCTTAAAAGTACAGGGTTAATATATAATTTCCATGAATATTAATCAAATTTCTTGAAGTTTCAAAATTGAATCAAGTAAAAGTAGGGATTGAGTTCAAATTACTCCATGAAATTTCCTCTAAAAGGATTTTTCTCATCTTCTTCAATTTAAAAATCAAGGATAAAATAATGGGTGATGGTCCATGGTTAAAGGGGACAAATACATTATGGATTGAGAATTTTTTTATGGAGACAAAAACTATCAAAAGCCTTCCAATATGGGTTGGGTTTTTTAGACTTTCATATCAATTAATCAATAAGGAGGTTTTGAAGAATATTGATAACACTCTATGAGAGTTCATCTAGGAGGAACCAACTACTAATGAATGAAGGTATGTTGTATGTACCCACATATGTGTTGCCATAGATATTTCAAAATCATTGCCACAATCCATTAATATTAAATTTGAATCAAGAGAATAAGATCAACAAGTAGATTATGAAAATATTACATTTTGAAGTTGCAAATGCTACAAAAATTAGACACACAACAAAATATTGCAAAGTGAAAACAATGGAAAAAGAGACCCAAAAAAATGCACAAGACAAACTTCAATGTGAAGCAAGGAGATCATACCATATTAGAAATTGGACCAATTCAAGGGTTTATCGCTCACAATAATATGGCAAACAAAACGCCTTCACATCATCAAGTGGTGAAGGCCATTACATATTACTTGGATCAACCACTGGAAGAAACAAATAAGGACACAAGGGATGATGTAAAATGTACAAGTTCAAATTCAAAAGGAATTAAATGTGAGAATGAATATAGGGAGGTAAATTTAAAAACAAAGGAGGCAAAAAATGTTAAGGTTAATCCAAGTAAATCATCTTCATTTTTCTAAAGTAGTATAAAAGCCTCTCCTTGCAATAAAAATAAAAGTAGTGCAGAGTGTATCCCTTGCACTTTAGGGATTCAAGAGCATCATAATAAATAAATGAGTATGGAGGATATCCATGGAAATTTTGGTTTCCCAAGACAACATAAGAAAGTTATTACTATAGGGGGTCATCCTTGGACTTTAATATTTCCATGGAAACATTTAATATTTTTAAAGCAACATAAGAAGTAACTATTATAAAGGATCATCCTTGCACTTTATTATTTCCATGGCAACATAAATAAGAAAGTGATGGCGAGGTTATTCCTTCCTCTTCAAATTATGCAGGGTAGCATAAACCTTTAGAAGATAAGTCTCATTATGAACAACATGGAAAATGAAAGAAATTGATGAAGATGAAAGTGTTAGGGGGGGTGGAAAAATGAGAGGTAGATCCTCAAAGAAAGAACAAAGATAAAAGGAACTCAAAGGGATATCAATTTGGAAACCCATAAATAAATATCTCAATTGTTAACAAGAAGTGGGGCTAAGCCATCAAATGGCATTAGCTCTATTGGTTAAATTTCTTGACTTTTAAGGAGGAGATCTATGTTCAAATCTTGCCAAACAATACATGCATAATTGCCAAGTTTTTGTAATACCGCTATATAGTCATGATGTAATATGTGTAGGCCTTATTTTATTACATTAAAACCCATTAAAAATGAAGTGGGGCTAAGCCCACAATTAAAAATAAAAAGTGATGATGAATAAGGTATCATGGAATATTAGGGGATATGATAAAATCCATAAATTAAAAGTTATTAAGGAATTAATAGGTCATTATAGTCCCAAGTTTACTTTAATATAGGAAACAAAATTAAGTAGTCAATAATATAATGATGCAATTCAAAAATATTTAGAATATAAGGGATTGTCTAGCAATTTTTTATATAGGTGTTTGCATAGGTATTACAATAATATGGGACAAACAAAAATGGGATGGACAATTTCTTGAAGCAAAAGTAATTGGGTTGCAAGTCTAATTTGTAGGAAAGAGGAAAATATCAAATTTGGGGTTATAGATGTATATGCTTCAACTATAGTTATTTCTTATGAAAGATGTTTGAAGGGCCTCAACATATTTTTATTAAATTCAAGGATGATATTAATCATTGCACAAGAGGTCACACATTCTTTTCATTTCATAAAAAATCCATGTATGCTTATGAAATTGGATAGATTTGTTGGAGTTTTCTACATGATATTCTTAAAAGTTTTGGCTTTGATCAAGATTGGTATTAATGGATTAGATGTTATTTTAACACTCTAAAATTTCCTATTTTGATTAATGAATCACCTACAGGATACTTGGAATCATCCCATATATTGCCAAGGTGAGTTGGCAAAGGCATTGGGAAGAGCTTTCACAAAGGCAAAAGTGGAAGGAAACATTGTTGGACATTTTGAGTCCCTAAGCTAAAAAGTTATCATTGATGTCAAAATGACCTATGCAAGTAAGCACTATGATTTTCTCCACAAAGAGCTTCATGAGAAGCAAAGGTTTTGATCAAAAAGATGCATGGCATTTGGTTCCAAAAAGGAGCTTCAAGGAAATCTTAGCAAAGAATTTTTATTTAAAACTATGGACAACAAATTTGAAATGGGTTTTTCTTAAAACCCCCAAGTTGGCTTTTCATTTCATCGAAAAAGGTGCCCTAGTGATGGAGATATTTAATTTTAAATATTTAGTTTAAATTTTAATTATTTAAAATTAAAATTTTAATTTTAAAATTAATCAAAAATTTTCCCTCCATTTTCCACCGACGTCGAATTTTATTCTTCCCCATCCGCATCGTGTATAAAAGGCGCCTTGTTAAGCAATGGTTTATGTCCTCCAAAATTTGAATGATAAATCCTCTTTTGCAAAAGTTATCCTCCTCCGAAATCGTGCACTATTGACGACGAAGGTTTGGGAGAAGCGCAATTTGTAAGTTCATGGGCGCAAAGAGGAAGTACATCAAGCACAAAGTAGAATAGCTTCCACATGGGACGATTAGCCCACTTGGTGGGCGAAAGGAGTGCAAAGGCGCACTCGTTGTTGTAGGTCTCGGGTTCGAGTCACTCGAAATTCGTTTTTCGCTTGTGTGCTGTCGCCACAATTTTCAGAGCAGAAAACAATTTTTTCCAAGGTATGTCGTCGCCATAATTTTTGGAGATTGAGATATAAATGTTTTAATTTGCCTAAGCTAAGGTTAATGCATCATTATTGAGGGTTTTCCATGGTGGTATAGTTTATGAGTTGTGGCTTATATTTTGCACTAGTTGATGTGGGATTTTTACATTAAGGAGCTTAGTGAGTTGTGCATTAGTGCAAAGTATTTTTAGGAGAAATAAGGGAATGGTAAATGGTTGTGGTGATATTCATGCTATTCTTAATTAGATAAGGAAATAATTATCTTTAATTATTTTCTAGTGGTGGATGTGATTTTTGACTAGGAGAAATAAGGTGTAAAAGGTTATGATAATTATTTTGTAATTTCTCCTAACCCTCATGAAGATTGGCAAAAGAATATTGTGATTGTGGCATATTTCCAAAGAGATTTTTTCATCTTCATAAAAGGTATGGGCACATTATCCTATTGATTGTTTATAGTGGTTGATTTCTGAAATATCATTGGAGAGAAAAGGATTGATTATGGTTTCCTTTTCGAAAGTGGTTGGTTGAATGCTTCAAGGTGTAGATTAAAAATACGTGCCAAACAAAAATAAATATCACAATGACAGAGTACAGAATAGTTGCACAAAAACAAACGATTTCTATTAATCGATGGAGTTTAAAAACTCCTTTTTTGAATACAACTGGGCCTATAACCCTTTATTTGTGATACACGATTACAAATTATGCTAGGGTTCTCCGAAACCCTAGCTGGCACAAATGGTGGCATTTCCGAAGAGTGTATCTTCAATCCCAACATAGTGAGTGGGCTTTGTTGTATCCCTCGCTTGGACCACTCCAGCTTAATCAGCTGCCATCAATAAATCGGATCTCTTTGTCAAAACCTGCACACATTAACACTATCAAGGAGTTAGAAATTAATAAGAGGGCTCCACTGTGTGAGCCCTCGAAAACAATCTAAAACCCTAGAAAAATGAAATGCAGGAATTCAATAACAGATCAATAAAAGAAAAGAAGTTAATTGCTTTAAACTAATTTATACCGTTCTCCGTTAGCGACTAGACCAGGCGACACCTGGAAGTAATGTTGTTGTCAGAATAGGCTGCGAAAGGCGCCCTGGTGCACTCGCCGAACGCCCGCGTGCTTCTGGATCTGGATTACAGATGCCGGTCTGAGTCTGTGGCTGTGGGTAAACGCCCGTGGGCACTTGGTAAACGCCCGTGGGCACTTGATAAACGCCCGTGGGCACTTGGTGAAGGGGTAAACGCCCATGGGCACTTGCGACAGGAATGGGAGATTCTGCAGAGTGTTTGCAGAAGGAATGGCGACGAAAGCGGCGATGGAAACGACGATAGATGCGGAAAAAAGGGTAGCAGAAGAGAGGAGATAGCAGTAGAAGAATTAGAATCAAAAATAGAAGTAGCAAAAGACATAGGTTTGAGCCATCAAAGTGACTCAATTTATAATCCACTCTTAGGGCACACTTTAGGGTTTTAACGACACTTTAAACGTGTGGCTAAGATTAAAGTGGATCCAAGGGTAGAGAATAAATCTTGGTTGTGGAATGGATTAAGATGGATGATGAGGACATGGAGATCCTTGACGTGGATGACGTCAGGGTAACAGCTGAGTATGCAGTATGGATGGTCGCAGAGCCGAGGTGGGAGCCACCATTGGTGGCTGTTGGAGCTGGAGAGGACGAGGGAACCACAGAGGTTCCCAAGCGCAGGGAGGGTCCCCGCCTTCGAGCTGACAGTCGAAGGCGAAAGGGGAATATGGTGCGGCAGGCACCAGGGAGCGGAGATGACGAGGAGGATGATGGCGAGGGCCTAGGAGAGGCCGTGGGAAAGACTAGGGAGGTACCCCCTAGCGGGCACGAGGATGATCTAGCGCAGTTGCAGCAGCAGATAGCAGAGCGCGACGCTATGCTAGCTGTCCAGGATGAGAGGATAGCTTGGCTAGAGTAATAGGTTGCAGAGCGGGATGCCCTGATAGATGTTCAGGAGGGGAGGATGGCTCAGATACAGGCGGACTTGGATGGAGCGACTAGGGTGCCCCAGGATAACAGGGTGACAAGACTCCAGGCAGAGCTAGCGGAGCGGGAGCGACGACACATGATAGACATATCTAGACTTAGGTCTAGGACTCGTTATATTAAGGCTCTGGAGGACACATTGTTTAGGCATCACATTGTGTTGCCTGATCCTCCATCCTCCTCTGTCTCTAGGCGTAGTGAGTCTAGGCACACCACTAGGTCTAGGGCTCCTACTAGGTCACAGGGGTCCTCTTTTGATGGTTAGCTTAGTGCTTAGATGCACTCTTTATGAGCCTTGGTGCTCTATTGTATATTGTAGCCTGTTGGCATTCATTGTACAGTTTGACTTTTATACACATATATACATGGCTTTTATTTTTAGTGTTTTACTTTCTTTTGTGTGAATGCCTATGTTTTTGTGATGCATGTTTTTATATGTTTTAATGTTTTTGATGCATATGTGATGGAATGGAATGCAAAGTTATAGATGATTAATGCGAGACTAAGTAAATGAAATATGCACTAAGAAGCACTCATAGTTTTAGATAGTTAGATTTAGCCAACTGTTATCATAATTGTTTAATCAGGGGCACCGAACTTGGTGGCTTGTGAATGGATGACGTATGGAATGACATGAATATGGAAGAAGATATGGAGGTTGATATGGAAGAAAATATGGAGGAAGACTTTTTTACAAAGACTCAAACATGCTAGTGGTATCAAACAAACTTACTAATATTGCCTAATTCAACTAGGACCAAATGTGTGTGCATGTGATTTCATTAACCAAATCGAAGCATGGTAGTGACTCTAGGCAATCAAAAACCTGTGTGTGTGCAAGTGTGTTCATTAACCTCATCTTGCATAAATTAGGTAACCCTGTTATGGAGAAGACCCCGAAGCTAGTTTGTCCGTATGAGCATTCAGAGGTCTCTTTTTGAGAAGAGACATGTCGCCATGCAAATGAGTATACTCCACTGCCAGTCAAGCGTCTATAGCCCGGTGAAGGTTAACTCCATAGTCCATGTTGTTTTTGACCTTTGTAAGCCTTGGGGATGACTACCTATCCGTATGATCGGACAAGTAGTATGATCATTACAACTTATTTGGGATCAGTGGTGTGTGAAAAATGTTCATTTCCTTAGAGCTTTGGGGAATCGGATTCTCAACCGAAGTATGATGAGAATTTTACCCTATCCTTACTACTCTGTTTATATTTATATTTTGTGATTGCTTGTGATAGTGGTAAGAACCACTGTTTTATGGACTATGTTTGCATGATAGGACAAACGAGGATTACCTCGTTCACTTCGAGGCACAACCCAAGGATGGTGTTATCTCTCTTTGACACAAGATGTTTTTAAGATGTGAAAATGTGATAGGTTCAAGACCGCTTTTGAAATCATTTCCCAATACTCAAGATTTTATTTAGTGTAATTGGTGATATGGCCCTAGAGGACTTTAACATGCATTTCGAAGTTTGCTTAAAACACTAGAAATGGCTGAGTGACTGAAAACATTTTGGCAATGTAAATATGTGCAAATGGAAAATGGATGTACGAATGACAATTCGGTTTGATGGATTTTATGAAGGTGCCCTTGATTAAGGCAACATGACTTTTGCTTGACCAAATTTTATATCCAAAAGATAGAATGGTCTCTAACATGATATGCAACTATGGCTGAAAATGAAATGTTATGGTTTTCAATGAGATGTATGCACATGAAATGCAATGCAACTAACAATGAAATGCAAATTCTTTTTATTTTATTTGTTTTTTTTTTTTTTTTTTTTTTTTGTACAAGCCATGTATATATGTACATATAAAATTCAAACTATGCGTAGAATGCCATCAAGTGTATAACATTAAGTGGTTCGGGTTCTTCCTCTCCCTCTAAAGCTGGCAAGTCTATAAGTTCCATTACCCACTCTTTCAGTGACCATATATGGACCTAACCAATTAGCCACGAATTTATCTCGAAGATGCGGCAAAGCATTGGTGTTTTGTTGATTCTCTTTAAGGACAAGATCCCCTACTTGAAATTCTCTTAGATGAACTTTGGCATTGTAAGCACGTTTCAATCGGTCTTGATAAACTCGCAAATGCTCTAAAGCATTGATTCGTTTTTCATCTATGAGTGTGAGTTGATCAAGACGTGCTTGTCTAGCGAGTATCATCATCGATAAATTCCCTGCAAAGAAATTCGCAAGGGATCTTGAGCTCAAGAGGCATGATTGCTTCACTCCATAGACCAAAGAAAATGGCGTTGCCCCAATGGGAGTTCTGATGCTTGTTCTGTAATCCCATAATGCCAAGGGGATTTGTGTATGCCAATCTTTATGATTTTCTTTAACAAGTTTCTTAAGAATAGCAATTATGGTCTTATTGGAAGCTTCAACTTGTCCATTGGCTTGTGGGTAGTAAGGAGTTGAGAAACTATGTTGGATATTATACTTTTCGCAAAGAGCTTGAACATCCTTATTCTTAAAAGACTTGCCGTTATCGTAAATGATTTTAGAGGGAATACCAAAACGACAAATGATATGGTGAAGTATAAACTCCACAATTCTAGGACCCGTCAGATCTGGTTAGAGGAATAGCTTCAACCCACTTTGTGAAGTATTCGAGTGGTCGTAATGATGAAAGTATGTTGTCCCGAAGAGGCGGTGAAATCTTGCCAATTAAATCGAGACCCCATTGTGAGAAGGGCCAAAGGCTTTGGATGGGTCTGTAAAGCTTGTGATGGTATATGGATTAAATTAGCGTGTTCTTGACACTTTTTACATTGTTTAACATATTTGCAACAATCTTGTTCCATAGTGGGCCAATAATACCCCATACGTAAAATACGCTTCGCAATGGCCATTCCACTAAAATGACCACCACAAGTACCATCATGGGCTTCAAGCAATAGCTCTATGTGTTTCACCTGCTTCTAGACAGCGGAGAAGTACTCCATCATATCCACGTTTATACAACACATCCCCCAAAAGAACAAAACGAGCTGCATTTTTCTTAAAACAACGGCGGGCAGTTCGAGACAAACCAGATGGGAGTGTTCCAAACTTGAGGAAGGCTACTATCTCACTAGACCAAGGCTCATATGGATCCGAATGGATAAAGCAAACATCTTTTTCATCCTTAGACTCAGCATGGACAATTGTAGACTTAGAGATTATGGAAATGATTAGGGGCTGTACCTCTCCAAGGGAGTCCTTTGGAATCAATGATCCAAGAGAGGCCATGGCATCTGCAAATCTATTAGTCGAACGAGGCAAACTAGTGATCTCATACCAATCAAACTTAGAGAGCAACTTCATTGCTACATCATGATAAAGCTTAATGGTAGGTTCTTTGGCTTGGTATTCTCCTATAATTTGTTTAACCACGAGTTGAGAATCCCCAAATATTCGAATACGCTTAATGCTCATAGCTATGGCTGATTGAAGACCTAAAATTAAGGCTTCATACTCTGCTGTATTATTGGTGCATTGGAAGTCTAGTTTGAATGATAAAGGGATGAGAATCCCTTGAGGTGTATGAAATACAACTCCAGCACCCTGACCTTTCGCGCACTTAGAGCCATCAAAGAATAACGTGATGTCAACATCTTCCTCCGGAATGATGTCCTCTTCTTGTTCGATGATAGCAAATACCGAATCATCTGGGAGCTCAATAATCAAAGGATGATCACTAGGTAGTGGAGCTTCCGCAAGTTGATCGGCTATAACTTGACCTTTAACAAATTTTTGGCTAATGAATTCAAGATCGAATTCGGTAAGCAACATTATCCATTTAGCGGTACGAGTGTTATTATAAGTGCGAGACATCATATAACGCAGAGGGTTTTCTCTAGCTATGACATATGTTGTATGGCTAAGCATATAATGACGAAGTTTCTTAGTGGCAAAAACCACTGCTAAGCACAACTTTTCCACATAAGCATATCGGGTTTCATAGCTTACCAATGTTCGACTAATATAATAGATAGCTTGCTCGTGATTTTGTTCATTCTTTTGTGCAAGCATTGTCCCTAAGGCAAAGTCCGTTGCTGAGATATAAAGGTTGAAAGGGACCCCTGGATGAGGCGGAGCTAAGATCGGCGGAGACGCTAAGTACTTGCTTGATGTCATCAAAGGCTTTATGACACTCATCTGTCCATGAAAATTGTACCCCCTTTTGTAGTAGGTGGCAAAATGGCCTACATTTATCAGAAAGTTGTGCAATAAAGCGACAGATTGAATTAATATTTCCTTGTAAACTACGCAACTCCTTCAAATTAGTTGGGGGAAACATTTCCATAATGGCTTTGACCTTGTTTGGGTCCACCTCAATACCTCGTTTAGAGATAATAAAACCTAGGAGTTTGCCTGAGGTAACACCAAAGACACATTTCTTAGGGTTCAACCTTACTTTATGCTCTAGAAGTCTATCAAAAACTTTTTCCAATACATCAAAATGCTCTTGTCGAGTTTTAGATTTTGCCAATAAATCATCCACATAATCTTCGATAATCTTATGCATATAATCATGGAAAATATAATTCATGGCTCGTTGATAGGTTGCACTGCGTTCTTAAGGCCAAAGGGCATCACCCCGTAACAAAAAGTTCCCCAAGGTGTGGTAAATGTCGTTTTGTGTTGATCTTCGGGGGTTTATTCGAATCTGGTTGTATCCTAAAAATCCATCCATGAACGAAAGCATTTCATGACCAGTCGCAGTGTCGACAAGAGTATCAATGTTTGGAAGAGGAAAGTCATCCTTAGGACACGCTTTATTTAGATCTCGAAAATCGGTGCAAACTCGTATCCCCCCGTTAGGCTTGCGAACGGGTACCATGTTAGAAAGCCACTCAGGATAATCAATCGGGACGACAAATTTAACATCCAAAAGTTTTTGAATCTCCATTTTAACTATGAGGGCCATGGTAGGATGCATTTTCCTAAGTTTCTGTTTGACAGGTTTAGCATATTTTTGTAAGGTGAGGTTATGGACAACCAAATTAGGGTCTAGGCTTGGCATGTCTTTGTAATACCATGCAAATATCTCCTTCTTCCGCTTGATTAGAGCAATCATTTGCTCTTGTTCCTCTGATGATAGACTTTTAGCCAGTTTCACAATTTGGTTGCCATCTTGGTCTGTACTAAGGTCTACATCAATATTTTCTTCAATAGACATGTGGGAACCTTCCTCAAGCTGATGGGGAGTAGGGATCAGATTTATGTCATCTAAAATGTCATCAAGCTCCTGTGCCTTGCTCTTGTCTATGTCTACCTGGAAAACCTCTGGCTTAGAAGATGAAGGTGAATGTGGAGGTGAAGGAGGAATGTAGTTGACGGAAGCCCTTAACAATTCCTCAAAAAGGATGAACTCTGAAATAGATGGAGGGAATGAAATCCGATCCATGTCAATCAGGCTTGGGTTGATCGGGATTGACTTATCTGGATCATATGGATTATGGAGCGGGGTGAATAAGTCTTCAAAATTCATTATCGACTTATGGAAGAAAGGATGGGCGGAATGGAAAGGAACACCGGTGAAGACCTCGGAAGACCTGAAGTGCAAAACAACATAGTTTTTCAGTTTTTTTTTTTTTTTTTTTTGTAGTGGTGAAAACCACTATTACACACATACATACAGCAATAAAATATATATATATATATATATTGGAATTTTCTGATTTTTTTGTTTCTGGTAGTGGTGAAAACCACTATTTTAGTATATACATATAATACAGGTTTGGATTATGACTTATGGATGTGGCGGGGGTGGTGGTTCACCTCGTTCTTGTGGAAGAATCAAGCGAAAGATGGCTTCTTGGAGAGGGAACAATTGGAGATAAAACTCGTCTTGTTTAATGAGGGGAACAATGGGCACCGACTCTTCTTCAGATTCATCAGCATTTGACATGACGTAAAATTCTTCATAGGCTTCATCTTCGGATTCATCGGGGTGGAGGATTTCTTCTTCTGAATTAATATTAATGCGTTGAAAAGCTCGTTCAAAAGAAGAAAGGGATGGAAGTGGTTGGTAGCCCAGACCAAAACGCTCAGTGGGTCTCTGATATGGCATATCGATGTGTTCAGTTACTCCTTGCTCGTAGCGACCTAGGCCAAATTGCTACCAATTATGTCTGTGGAAATAGCGAGAGGGAAAACCCTCCATCCTTTCGATATTGGCAAGGACTGGATGCTTAGGTTCTAGTATGGTGGTAGGACTAGAAGATGACTCTATTCCCCCATATACAAAATTAATGGAATTTGGCATAGAACCCATGTTATAAACCGATCCAATGGATAAATGTTGGTCATGTGGACGACCAAAATCTTTAATTGTTTGCACATTGAACGGTGTGATGTGGACATCTTGAATGGCATACTCACCAATACCTGCATCAGTTAGATGTACCTTGACTTGGGAAGGAGATGGACTTGATGATGGAATAGAAGAATGTGGGATAGAAGAATTGGAAGGATTTGGTTGGGTTGATGCTTCACTAACTTGTGAAACATCAGCTGGTGATGGTTGGGAAGATGGAGGAATAATAGGTGATGTTGAAGAAGGTGTAGAAGAATGGGGTAATGACATGGAAAGAGATGATTGGTCATGGCCACATGTGCATGTGGTCACTGATGAAGAAGAAGGAAGATTAGTTGATGAAGAAAGTGGTGAATGAGATGGAATAGCGAAAGAGGAAGATGGTTGCGATATGATGGGTGGCTCCTCAGGAATGGGAGCTTTAGAAGAAGATGGTATAGAAGAAGTAGATGGGGTTAAGAAAATATGAGTGGATGGCAACACAATCTCATAAGGATTTGAGACATAGTTGCAATGTTTGAAGGGTTCCGTGTCAGTAGGTACACAATGAACCTGTCCCTCATATACATACTTCGGACATTGATGCAAGTATAGAAGGGACACATCTCATCTCCCTAAGCCAAGGCCGTCCAAGCAATACATTGTATGCCATGGTCCCTTCCAAGATGTGAAACAAGGTATGCAAAGTTCGGGCCCCTACCTCAATGGGCAAGATAACCGTGCCAACCGTGGAAGATAAAACATCATTGAATGCTTTAAGAGTAAAGGTCGACTTGGTGATAAGGGATGGCGACAGCTTTAGATGACTCAACGCCGATGTTGTAATGATATTGATTGAGGAACCGGTGTCAATTAAGACTCTCTTGAATGGCTTGTTATCGATCTTGGCCATGATATGCAATGGAGGATCTATAATTTTTGTTGACATAGGTTTGATTTCAAAATCAAAGAAAGTGATGGAGGGCTCCATGCATGTTTGAATACTCCCCACAAATTTGTTGAAGGCATTAGTATCTTGAGTTTGAAGCTCGATTAACTTTAATATTTCCATTAATGCCTCTCTATGCGGAGGAGATTGTTGAATGAGGTCATAGATCGATAACTTGGTAGAAGCCATTTTTAAACTGGTAGTTAACCGGCTACTCAATGACATGATTGGTCATTGGCGTTGAGTAGAATGATTTAGCGGTTGTTGAGAAGTACTAGCACGTTGTTGGGTCACTGTTACCTGAGGTGGACTGGGGGTTTGTACTGGTGTGGCCGTGGTTCGACCTGATTTGGTTGGTTCTCCTTTTGACCTCGGGTTACTACGTTAATAGTACCCACAAAACCTTGGTATTGTTGTACATGGTTGACTTGATTAGGAGGAGTTACCTGAGTTACTCCCCCTGAAGTTGTTGGAGCTTCCTCCCGATGTGGAAGGGGTGTTTGAAATATACCAAGATTTTGATTTTGTTGGGCTAAGGGGCTATCCAATTTAATGGCTCCAATCTCAATAAGATCTTGGATCACATGTTTGAAAGTTGTACAATTATTGATATCGTTCCCATTTTGCCTATGATAAGGACAAAATAGGTACTCTTTGTAATACTTCCCCCTTCTAGATGGGTCTAAAGGTTTAAACTCAGGTAAAGTTAACTGATTTGTGCTATATAACTTGTTGAATATGACCGCATATGGTTCATCTAAAGGTGTGAATTGTCGCTTGGGACGATTATTTTGCCAAGGTCGAGTTTCCATGGTTGGCCCGATATTGGGAGTCTGGTTGAGTAGGGGCGGGTACCGCATGATAAGCAATTGGTTGCGGTTGACTTTGCATTACTTGTTGTTGAGCCATTACGGGCTGACTCGCCACCACTTGATTAACTTGGTTAACATTTGAGGCTGTACTAGCCTGTGTTTGTTTATTTTGGTCGTAATTATTATTTCGTTGTTGGCCCTTTTGTTCCCATTCTTTTCTACAGGGTTTTAAAACACCCTCTTGGACTTTAATGTCTTCTATGATACTTGCTTGGGCCAAAGCCTCTTCAAAAGTCCTGTATTGTTGTAATTGGAGTAACCAAGAGATAGGTTTTAAACAACTCTGGGTAAACATTTTGGTTAACTCCTCCATTGGTAGGGAGAATGGTGGTTTATTAATGATAGCCCTCCAATGGTTTCCAAAGTCATAAACAGTCTCATCGTCATGTTGCTTGAGCTTGTATAAGTCGGACAATGAAACTCTCTTTTGTACATTTAAGGAGAATCGTTCTAAAAATAGATTAATCAATTTATCGTAAGCATAAATGCTATGGTGAGCTAAATGATTGTATCACTGTACAACATCTCCTCCTAATGTCTGAGGAAAAGTTCTGAGCATAAGAGCATCATTATTTTGGATTCTAAAGCAAGCATGCATGAATGAGCTCACATGTTCATGAGGATCCTCAGTTCCTCAGAATTTGTCAAACTTCGGTAATGTGAAATCAGTTGGATATGGTGGTGAAGGTATCGAAGGATGAATTGGTTGATTGATCAATGACCTTAGCGTAGGTTTCTGACTAAATGAGCCAGGCGCGTTAAGCATAAGGTTGTCAATCTGTTGTTGCATAGCATGGAGTCGATAATCTTCATTAAAATTTTGACTCGTTTGATGATTATGATGATGTAATGGAAGAGTGGAAAATTGATGAGATGGGATGAAATTACCTGGATTAGGCGATGTAGAATGGACAGGTTGTTGGTATGGATGATACCGGAAAGAAGGTGATTGGGGTAGATGATGAACTGGACTAGGTTGGGAGAAAGGTGGGGTAGGAATGGACACCACCGAAGATTGGGGTACCCGAGTGGGGCCTGAGCTAATAAAAGTCAGTCTGGGTAGAAATTGGTTGAGGTGTAGGATTTACTACGACAGGTGGTTGAGCATTTTGTTGTTGTTGTTGCAAAATCAATTTGTCGAGATACTCCTTAACCTTATTAATCTCTAACCCAAGGGAGGTGGGATGATTGGATGAAGGTGGAGGGTAGGCTGCCATGGTAGTCACAGGAGACTGCATAGCAGGGGCAATGAAGGTGGCTGAAGTAGGCGGTACCTGGGAAGAAACAGTAGACTGTGCCCCAGGTAGGGTGAAACCATAAATGGTTTGGGAAGAAGCGGGTTGAAATTGGTTATGGTTAGAGGAGTTTCCACCAACTTCATAAAGAGAATTGGTGTACACCCGGGTACATGGAGGAGAAGGTGGTCGGGAAGACACTACATTTGTCTCCAAAGGAGAACAATTGAGCATCCGAGAAGATGTTGGAGATGAATCCGGCTGAACAGATACCACATTAGCCTCAAAAAAAGGGTTAGTGTAGACCTGAGTGAAACCAACGGGTATGGTTGATGCAATATCCTGCTGAAAAATAGAATCTTGCATAGGGGAATCTTGGATTGGCTCAAGGACATAGCCGGTGCCATCTCTTAAGTGAGTTTGCACTTGGGCCATATCAATGTGGGTAATATGATAGGAATTGTCTTCCTCCATGGGCATGGCCATGTGATAGACGGTAGAAGGACATGAAAGACCTGCAGGTGAACTTGCCTGAAATTCACTAGGATAAGTGGTTATGTTGGTGGTGGGGATGTTCTGTGAATTACCCATTTGATTATTTAGATTTAACATTTTAGATTGATTCCTTGTTAAGACCATAGAGCAATAAATCTAAACAAATTTAGAAAAGAAAAATGCAAAATTGGAATGATAAATTTACACTAAAGAAATTATCAGAAAACAGTCACAACCTAGGTTTCAACCAATGTGTCTTACCTTGCAGTTAATTAATTATTTTCCGATCTTAATCTGTAGTAAATTTTAAGTGTTCGGTTTATGAGTTTTGCATGTGATCTAATCTTGAATTATTCACAAAAAAAGGTAAAAACTATGGCTAGGAAAGGACAACGAGATTCTTACTCGGTGATGAAATCCAGACAAGTTTGCTCGGGGGTGACCTATGGTGTCTAAGGCGGAAGTTTAATGGATGGAGATGAATTCCACCGTCACTAAACTTCAAACAATACCCGGTGATGAAATCCGGATATTACTCGTTTTAAATGCAATATGAAAATGCAATGAATTTTTTTTTTTTTTAAATGTTTTAGTTATCTAATGTGTACATACAAGGCTATAAATCAAAAGTTCTAATGATCTAAGCAAGAGGCTACTGAAAACATGTCATTTCCTCTGAAGAAGTGAAGTACACCGTTTAAAACCCCCTGCCTACCAATGATATCGGATATCAAAGGAGCAAGCTGGAAGGTTCGTCCACTTCTCTGCCTGGAATCACCCAATGGCAGGAGTACTATTGACATCCAATCAATAGTCCTACTTAGATAATTAAAACAAATAATTCGTAGCTATTCTAATATGCAGCTAGGTATGCAATTTTTTTTTTTTTTTAATGCAAGCAACAATCAATAATGCAATGCAAAGAAAAATGTAATTAAAAATAACTGTTCTTTTCCAGATTACTTAGTTTTTGTTCATTTTAAAGTAATGATCTGAAAAAGAAACAAAATATGGCAGAAAAACCAAAAACGTAAAAAGTACAACACTTACTTGGAAGCCTATGTTTTTTTGTAAAACTGACTTCAAACGCCCACGGGAGTCTGCACAGGCTGAAACGCACCTCTGCGTTTCGTATTGGACTTCCAGACGCCCCTCTGCGTCTGCTACGTTTTTTGCAAACTCAGAAACCCTAGTTCGCTGGAACAACGAATTTCGTGATTTCTGGAACCTGCAAAATAAAACAGAAAATAGGAACAGATTAGTAAAGCAAGTATTAAAAATATGAAACCCTAGGGGGTCCCACCGTGATCGCCATTTGTAGATTAAAAATACAACGCCAAACAAAAGATAAAACCACAATAATGGAGTACAGGAAAGTTGCACAAAACAAACGATTTCTATTAATCGATGGAGTTTAAAAACTCCTTTTTGAATACAACTGGGCCTGTAACCTTTTATTTGTGATACAAGATTACAATTCGTGCTAGGGTTCTCCGAAACCCTAGCTGGCACAAATGGTGGCGTTTTCGAAGAGTGTATCTTCAATCCCAACAGAGTGAGTGGGCTTTGTTGTATCCCTCGCTTGGACCACTCCAGCTTAATCAGCTGCCATCAATAAACCGGATCTGTTGTCAAAACCTGCACACATTAACACTATCAAGGAGTTAGAAATTAATAAGAGGGCTCCACTGTGTGAGCCCTCAAAAACAATCTAAAACCCTAGAAAAATGAAATGCGGGAATTCAATAACAGATCAATAAAAGAAAAGAAGTTAATTGCTTTAAACTAATTTATACCTGTTCTCTGTTAACGCAGATAGACCAGGCGACACCTGGAAGTAATGTTGTTGTCAGAATAGGCTGTGGAAGGCGCCCTGGTGCACTCGCCGAACGCCCGCGTGCTTCTGGATCTGGATTACAGACGGTCTGAGTCTGTGGCTGTGGGTAAACACACGTGGGCACTTGGTAAACGCCCATGGGCACTTGATAAACGCCCGTGGGCACTTGGTGAAGGGGTAAACTCCCATGGGCACTTACGACAGGAATGGGAGATTCTGCAGAGTGCTGCAGAAGGAATGGCGGCGACGGAAACGACGATAGATGCGGCGAAAAGGGTAGCAGAAGAGAGGAGATAGCAATAGAAGAATTAGAATAAAAAATAGAAGTAGCAAAAGACATAGGTTTGAGCCATCAAAGTGACTCAATTTATAATCCACTCTTAGGGCACACTTTAGGGTTTTAACGACACTTTGAACATGTGGCTAAGATTAAAGCGGATCCAAGGGTAGAGAATAAATCTTGGTTGTGGAATGGATTAAGATGGATGGACGGATGAGATTAAATGAAGGATGGGCGGCTCAGATTAAATCATTTAAACTATTATTTAAATATATATTAAAATATTAAAATATATATATAAATATTAATTTAAATAAATTTGGGGATGAAAAATGGCGGGAAAGGGTGGATTTGGGCCAAATAATGGCAGGAAGGTGGATGACCGACACGTAGCTAACATGAAGGTATAGATGACTTGCAAGTGGCTGGATTTTGGTGTCTACACAAGGTTTTCTGGTTTGAGAGTTGTGATTAAACCTTGTTTTATAAACATTGTTGTTGAAACCCATTGATTGTGAAATGAACTTGAACTTGAGTTAGAGAAGAACATGAGTATCATTGTTATGTGAGACTTGTGATTGAGCATTTTTGGAAACATTTTGAGTTGGTTGATACATGCTTGGACTAGGGTTTGTGAGAAAGGATTGATCCTTGAAGTGATTGGTTGAGTTGAGTTGATTGAGCCTAGTCAAGTGATTGTGTGAAGTGGTTGTTCAATTTCCTAGAAACAAAATATTATATATTTTGATTTGAGTTGAGATTGGGATTTGAGAATAGAACATATAAAGTCTCTAACAATTATGGTTCTATGAGATTGATTTGAGTTGAGATTGGGATTTGAGAATAGAACATATAGAGTCTCTAACAATTCTCTTTATGATTCTATGAGAGTGATTTGAGTTGAGATTGGGATTTGAGAATAGAACATATAGAGTCTCTAACAGTTCTCTTTATGGTTCTATGAGATTGATTTGATTTGAGATTGGGATTTGAGTATAGAACATATTGAGTCTCTAACAATTCTCTTTATGCTTCTATGAGATTGAGTTGAGATATTGATTGAACATTGAGCTTAGAACATATAGAGTCTCTAACAATTCTCTTTATGATTCTATGTGATTGGACAAGTTCTGTGTGAGCTTGTTAAGCAGATTTGAGACAAGTATTTGAGAAGGCTCGTGGACTGATTTGAGTAAGCTTTTGTGAAAGCTTGCTATGCAAATTTGAGCAAGTCTTAGAGAGGACTTATTGAGCAGATTTGGACAAGTTATGAGAGAGCTTGTTGAGCATATTTGGATAGATTCTGTGTGGACCTGTTGAGCATATTTAGACAGGTTCTGTGTGGACCTGTCGAGCAAATTTGGACAAGTTCTGAGTGAGCTTGTTGAGCAGATTTGGACAAGTTCTGAGTGAGCTTGTTGAGCAGATTTGAGCAGGTTTTGAGTGAGACTATTGAGCATATTTGAGTAGGTTTTGAGTGAACCTATTGAGCATATTTGAGAAGGTTCTGAGTGAACCTATTGATAGAGCTTTGGAGGTGACAGAGTACAGAGGACAGAGTCTCAGTGGATAGAGATCCAACAACTAGGACAATTGAATATAGATATGAGTGAGGAGTCTTCAAGTGGAGAGATATCCACAAGTTAGTGTAGCAAAGAGATAAAGTCTTCTAGAAGATCACTAACTAGAGCAGAAGGGAAAAAAGTTATACTGTGGAAGAGATCCAAGAACTTGAGATTTAGGGGATCAACATCTCCTTTGGAAAAAGGTCCATAAATATTGTAACTGGGAAGGATTCCCAAGAGATTGATTGAGAAAGTTTTAGTAAAATATTTTCTCCGTGGAGTAGCCCGCATTGGGTGAACCACGTAAATTGTAGTGTCTCTATTGTGTGTGATGATTGGTGCATTGCTTTGGTTATTGCTATTGATATTGCCATTTATTATATTGATTAATACTATTTGGGAAAGAAAAGTAAAAAGTGGTCTTATACTGTTCACCCCCCCTCTCAGTATAAGCTTGTGTTCTTCAAACATCAAAGGTATTCAAGTTGTAACATATGGTCCCTTTGAATATCATCTCTAATTTGTTGATGTTGTTCTTCTTTTGGGTCATCCCTCTATCAATAAGGCCATAACGTTTAAATCAATATTATCATGATATGAGAAGGTTATCGAACAATTGGTTGATACTAAGAAAATATAAGATCTTTTTAATAAATAATACCCTGGATTTATAACATATTGTTGTGAACATTTAAGAGTTTAAAGTTGGAAAATTTCCATCATTATATTTGGGTATTCCTTTATATGATATAGAAAAAAAGAAGCTCTGGGACTTGATTTTGGAGAGAATGAAATCTTGTTTGTTAGGTTGGAAAGATAAGTTCATAACATGGCTAGAAGTTTACAACTCTTGAAGACTACATTGCAATCAAGATCCATATATATTTCAAGAGAGGATTATACTCCACTCAACCACCAAAGAGGGTTGACTCCCTTCTATTCTAGTTAACCTACTCTAAAGATTGTGAGAAAAAAAGGTTACACAAAACAAAACTAAAATGCAAAAAGTAAATATAGTTGTTAGGTTATATCATGGAGAAAATGGTCCAATTGAGGTCTAATGATAATCAAATAACTATAATCTATAAAACTAAATAAAACAAGTGTTGAAATTTGCAATAATTTCCAAAAATCCTTTGAAGCATACATTCACCACAATTACATGAAAATGAATAAGGACCAAAATAATGAAAGCATAAATATGAAATAAAATATGAAAGAGAAATAAAATAAGGATAAGGAGTGAATGCTCGTAGGCATCCTAGTGATCTCATATATCACAAATTGATACAATGAATCAGTCATTAGGGGTATTTACAGTGATACCTAATCCCCAATTAAATACTAACCTCAAACCAACATAACTTGACTTGAAGGTTAAGTTACAATATAATAAATATATTAAACCTTTTAACCAACGTTAACCATAGAGGTGGTTTAACAAATATTGCTAAGGGTGAATATATTGAAATTGCTCATTGGGTTACATAAATATGTGTGTACACCTCCATAGAAGAATATCCATAATCTTACATAGAAATATGTTTGTAGGATTACACATAGAATGCTCATAGGCTTACAAAGCATTTCCCCATATACTACATCAAAAGTGCCCATAGGCACTTCATAATTATTGACCTTGGCCTAATAATATCAATTATAAATATTACAACACCCCAATAACCTAAGTTGAGGGGCCAATGAGAGGAGAGATTAGATATGGTACATCTCCCCTCTAATGAATGCTCAAATGGGTCAATGAATCATGTTATAACTCTTGCTAAGGAATGTGAACTTGATTAACCCTTTCATGAACATGAAGTCATGATTCTACCTTCTAGATCAAGATGTTGAGCTTCCCATGAGAAATTCTTCCACATGCAATATGGTGACCATAATTTGTCTTTCAATCTTAAGAAGAAGTAAATGAATCATGAAGCAATGGACAATTATCTAAATAGTCAGCACCAATGATTAGAAAGGGTTCCATAGGAACAAGGTATACCTTACATTGAGCATCCAAAACCTACTCCTCTTATAGCCAAAAATATTATCAACTACGATGCCAATGGGTTGTTAGATTTAGAAAGTATATCATGTCTTAGGCATAGAAAAGATACACACTATGAGAGAAGTGTGAAAAATATAAACATAGGGAATTGAACTTTTAATCTTCCAGATACAATACAACTAATCAGCTACTACACCAACCTTAGAGTTAGATGTTTGGTGCCCCTTGAAGACATCAAACCTTAAGTGTTATGATAAAAGTAAACTAGTTTTGAATCTATGGCCTTCTTATTGAAGAAATATTTTAAAGAACTTGCATTGGATGAGGTAGCAAGGGATGATGTTTAGTCCATTTTGCATAATTGATTTAAATATCCTACAAGTGATAGTACTAGAAGAAGAAAGTACCATCTAGAATCATCCTTATTGTTTGTGCAGATTTGAACCAAAAATTTGTTGGATATGAGAAACCTTACCAACCACCCTATTAGTGGGCCTGTTGGAGTTAATGTCACACTAAAGTAAAGATGAGAATGCCAACTAGTTTTTAATACAAAAAAAAATTCCTCAAAACTATAGCAAGTTCTTGAATTGATGTCACTAGTTTGTAGAACTAAAAAACCATGCAATATTAAAAGTAGACCCAAAATGCTTTCATTTTCAAAAGTTATGGCCTTTGAAAATATGGGCATATAAATAAATCAAGAAAAATTAAATTTTAGACCTTAGATAAAAATTCCACCAATTAGAGATTACCACGTGTCACATACAAAAGTAGACCATGTTAACATCATTACAATGCTAGTTGGGATAATAAGGGTCTAACACTTGGGATATACTTATTGGTTGAATTTATGTAGGTAAATAATTATGCAACCATTGCACCATTGGAAATAAAAAGCACAAGAATTAAAATCAAGACCTTTTATGTGCAACACACCTTACCAACTAGAAAACCAAATAAAATATTGGATATAACAAAAATTTATATACACTATATGTTGTAGAGCATTGAGTTTACATGTATACCCACCTAAAAATGTATTTGGCTCACATATCAAACTCAAGACCAATCAAGGACCATTCAACAAGTCTATCACTATGTCATAGCATAGACACAAGTATTATTTTTGCACTCAATGCCAAAAGAGTGTTTATTTAAAAAATATATGCAATACCTCAATTCAAGCCAACAATGAATTGATCATAAATGTTATGGTTGCTTGTACCAAGTTTCCACCCTTAGACCTCCCATCACCAAAACAAGCAACTATTGTGGCAATCAACAATGTTGAAAATAATGTTTCTAGCATCCTTAGATATGTTCATAGAATACTTTAATGGAAGTGAAAAAGGTACATTTTGAGAATGAAAGAGGCACAAACTTGAACCCATGACATATCCACAACAAAATACTTCATGAAGCATTCATCTACTAGTTAATAAGGATACTATTGATCTCCATAGAAAACCTCTCCTGATGTAGTAACTCAACGTGAAGCTGATTTCTTATTAGCAATAGAAGAATATATAAGCAATACAATGGAATATCACGTAGGTTAAGTGGTTGCGATAATTTTCCAAACATGGCCAACCACTTAACTAACATATAACAATTTGCTAATCTAGGATGACAACTAACTGCTAGAAGACAAGACACATCCTAACAGTTAACTAAACATCCAAACAACTTAACAACCTATTTCTAACATGGGCATACTATGCCTCACGTGAATACAAAGTGCAAGAAATAGGAAATTAATAAAATAATAAATAATACTTAGGCTTAAATGGATAAGCCTAAGTATCCTCAACATCTCCAATACCTCAAACTTAAATATCATGCATGTTTTGAAGAGTGGCATGCGATATTTGGTGCCTATGCATGGTGCGTGAACTTTTTGAGGGAATAGATGCACAAGCTTTGATACCAAAAGAAATTCAAATCCTTTAATTTTTTGAATTTTCCCTCCATAAAGGAAAAATTACTTACTTTTTAATTTATTCCTTGAACCATTAAACACACAAACATTCTTATGTGTAACCAAATAAAGACACTCCATTTTAGCTCTAATAATATTTTGGAATTTATAATATTTTTCATAATTCCTTTGAAGCATTCATTCACCACAATTACATACAAAATAATAAAGATGTGAAATAAAGAGAGCATAAAGATAAAATAGAAAAGGAGAGAGAAATAAAATAAAGATAAGGAGTGGGTTTGCATAGGTACTCCCACAATATCACATGTCATAAATTAATAGAATGGATTAGTCGATGGGGGTATTTATAGTGATACCTAATCCCCAATTAAATGCTAACCTCAAGCCAAAATAACCTAAATTAAAGATTAAATTACAATATAATTAATGTAATAAACCCTTTAACCAAGGTTAAACATAGAGGTGATTTACTCAATATGGCTAAGGGTGAATATTACATAAAACGTGATCATAGACTTACATAGAAGAATACCCATACACTTACATATAAATATACCCATAGGTTTTTATATAGAATGCCCAAAGACTTACATAACACTTACCATAAGCTACATCAAAAGTTCCCATAGGCACTTCAACACTGTTGGACTTGGCCTAATAAGTTTTGAATATAGATATTCCAACATGAAGGACCGATAAAAATGAGAAGAAAAATCCATGAACATCATTTCACTTAAATTCAAATAGGCAATGAAGAAATACAATTAGTTCAACAATAAGTGCCCATGCACAATCCATAAGCATCCATTTCAGAAGTTTATTCAACTTTTATTTGACTAAAAGAGTAGTAATAGTTCTTAAAATAGCCAAAATAAGCAATACTAATTCTTGAAATAGCCAAAAGGATCCTTATAAACAAGCCTCAACTTGTATTTATAGTAAAAATACTTTGTCTTTACTATGGTGAAATAAACCCTAACACCTAACTTTTGTATATAAATAGCAAATTGTATCATTTGATAGTAGATAACTACTTATACAATCTATTTTGGATTTAAATCCTCCTCCTTGTTCACTTTAATGGATGATTTCCTCCACTATCTCCATTTGGTAGAAGTTTTATCTTTTACTAGGTTATTATAGTGGGTCCCATGTAACCTACATAATGTTGCATACTAAAAATAAACCCCAAGAGAGAAAATTGGGTCATTTTAACTCATGTTTATGTTTTTTGTATTAACTAAAAAAATTGGTCCTTGATTGAACAAATTAGTCACTTTGTAAGTGAATCGACATCTTGTAGACAAGTCAATTTTCATTTTAGTGAAGTGTTCTCATGTTAGGTGAATCAATTTAATTTAAAGCAAATCAATATTAGGCAAATCAAAAGACACTTACCTTGGTGAAATCAATAACTTTGAGCCATGCATTATAAATTTTCCATGCAACATCCCTTGCTTCTTCAATTTGTTCATCCTTATTAAACAAATCAGTCTCCTTTATCTCTCTTTTATTTTAAGTTAATTGACAACTATAGTGATGTCATCCTTGCATCATTTGATGGGTGAATCAACATGTCTACCTTCTTCAATAAATTATTTTTCTTTTCATGTCAATTGGTTCCTCCCATTGGTCAACCAATATCAACATGATGTGACCTTCCCATACATAAAATATATTAGGTGTCAATCGTTTGGATCAAGTGGAAAGGACCACTTTGACTTGGCTAACTTTCCACTATTATTCTTTGTAAGCAAATTATTTTACACATAGTAAAGTAGTCAATCTAAGAGGATCAAATCAAGTGGGTTGACCTAATCAAGACAAAAAAAAAATCATGAAATTTTCTCCCTCTCACTGCCTGAACTTAGGCAACTTGGGTACCATTTGGTTCTTTTGAAACTTGTTTGTTAATCTCATTTAAAGCCTTAATGTGCCAATATATGTTGAATTTTTTTTTGCATAAGTAAATTAACATATGTGATGTGATGGTATTTATAACACTATTATGTTTTTGGTTACATCTAAGGACATCATGCTCAATGGATGGCAAATACCAATGTGTCTTATTCCTTGGGCATAGAGTCTTTAAAGAATTTGACCAATCTTACAAAAACAAATAATGGAGGAGGATCATTTATTCAAGAAGATGAACCTCTTGGTAGCAACATTAATGTCTATAAAGTAGTCAAGTGTATCTCCAAAGGCATATGTATTTTGTTCAATGTTTCATGTCAAATTTAACTCCTCGTACCCAAGATATTTTCTCCTTTTTGTTTGTTGTTAGTCTTATACTTGCTAATAGCCTATCCAATTGGATGATTGATATTGAGAGTGTTGTAGTTGATTGATCTAGAGGTATCTCTCCTATTCAAGGCATATTTACTTTTCTTTACTCTATTAATTAAGGGTATCGCTTGATTTGACAATGAATTAGGAAATCCATAATTTGCTTCTTGTAATACTTCACATATCATCTATTTCACTTATTAAATTAGAATATTCAAATGCTAATTAAACCAATAATGATACTATTAAAAAATGTATGTAAAATGAGTATTTATGGTGCTTATTAGTATGTTCCCAATCCCATTTCTAGTAGGGCTTGAGCATTTTAGAAAGGTAGTTGATCATCCACCTCTAAATACTCTAAGAGTTCCACTAATTTTGGTTCTTCCATAACTGAGTGATTGTACATATCTTCTTCTATTTTCTTAATGTGGTAAGTAACTAGCTTTTTAGGATCCAGTCTTATCCTCCTTCCTTTATGAGGTGTCATCATACCAGAGTAGTCCAAATACATGTACCCTCCCAACTTGGTAGTGAGTTCTCTAGGAAGACATAATCCAAAGTAGAGCTCAATATCCACTACTATGATTTCTTGCACAAGAGTGATCTCAGGAGCTCTATGCAATTTCACTAGTACATATTTTACCACTCCCATAGTCTTCATTGGGGTACCATCTAGCTGGAAGACTTCTTGACAAGAGCATTTATATTCCATACCCATTTCATCACATACAATATTAGGCATAATGGTAGTAGAAGCACCAGAATCAATCATGCAATTATGGACTATCCATCCTTCCATTCTTAAATAAATATAGAATGAGGGAGGTTTATTATTTAGAGTGGCAGGGAACATCTTTTCTTGATCATGAGACTGGTTAAGCACAATAGTCATCTCTTTTCCTTGAGATTTTTTGCTGAGAGATGCTTTTAATAAATCAATTTGTCCAAGGAGGAAAAGAGTATCATAGAGACTTGCTCTAGATGACATCTTGTTAAGCTCATATACAATATTAAATTTGGACTTCTCCAAAGGATTTCTCTCTTATTTTTTGTCCATTTCTCCAAATCTCCTCCTACACTATTGAGTAACTTCGATCATTTATCTCTTAGTGATAGAAGGGAACTACAACCTTGCTCTCGCTTCTTCCTTATAACTTGACTATTATTTATCCTTGTAGCTCTAATTTGGTGTACTTTTACCTTTCTCCTATCCTTGAGGCACCAAATCTATTTTCATGGCTACCTAACGAATAGGGAATTTATCTTTGTTAGGAAAAGAGAGATCCTTCTTATTCTGAGAAGGAACTTGAAATGAACTCAATTTTTAAGGATCAACTTGAATTGACTTCTTTCGATATATAGTCAATACTACGATAGGTTCTGGTTCAGAGGAGATAGGCTCACCCACTTCTTGCTCATGCTACCACAACATGTTAACTCTACCTTTCTAATTTCTCTCAGCCTTTTCCATAGCTTGTTGGACATGGTGTTGATACATGTAAAAGGAATCAGGATCATGCGGATCATTACTGATCAAGCACCAGATATTGACCAGAGCAGTCTTAGGATTTGAATCATATCCTTCTCGAGTAGCATTATCTCTTGGCCTTGCATTATTACTTGAACTAGGTTTTTGATATTTTTTGATGTGGGAAAATCTCCTTTGTTGAGATATTTCTATTTCTCTTTTCTCTATAGCATTGAATTTGTTGTTGAGACTCTTTAAAGAGTTCTAAATATTAAGGGGAACTAAAGACTCTTGAGGTGTTTGATATGGGAGATAAGGTAAAGGTACAACAATAAGAAATTTAGGAGGTGGTGGATTTGTTGTAGGAAGGTGAACAACAAGCAAAGAAGGATTCATGGCGGGAAAGGATGATATTGAGGGCTGCTAAGTGATTTGAGGAGTGTATGGGATAACATGTTTAGGAGGTAGTCTTCCTACTAAAATCAAGATATATTTAGCATGAATTGCTATTTGATAAACCTGGGGAATGTGGTTATTCTATATTATTTGGTTTGCAAGCCAATATCTGATCCTAATGCTCTGATATAACATTTTGTAAGCTAGAGGAGAAGCTGGTCTAAATTCATTAGGGATTCTCTTTCAGGTTCTACTGAACTTGAGGATAAAATCAGAAATTGACTCTTGAGGATGTCTTTGAATTACTGTAAATTATATTAAGAGTGAGAATGGATCTATAGACTCTTTAAAATCCTCTACAAAAGGGCCAGCCAAGTTAGCCCAACTTTTGATTGAGCCATTTTCTAAGGTTCTAAATCAATGTAAGATTTTGCCTCTAAAATAAAGAACTAAAAAATTTATAATGACATATTTATGTCTGATGTTATGAACAACTTCCATTGAGAGTACATCTTGGTAATGTTCATATGTCGTTATCCTAGTACCATCATAGGTAGGTATGGCTTTGATAGCGGCTTGAGGGATATCGTGTGAAGCTTGAAAAGATAATGGGGTTGGAGCATTCCAAGATGGATAATTATGCTAAACTTCATCCTTTTCTTCAGCCATGTTGGTAGTATCAGAAGGATATTATGTAGAGGGTGATGTTTGGGACTCTTCTATGGAAGTTTTAGAATAAGGATATCTCAGATACTTGGAATTTGAGAATAGTTTGTAAAAATTGCTAGGCTGATCACCTTTCTTAGAGGCACTTCTAGTAAACATGAAATTATAATGGTAAGGACTAAAATTTTACTGGATCTTATTATTAGGGAGTCTCCAAGTGAATTTACTCTCTTCACTCATGAGGTCAAGATAATTCACTAAACCTTGATTCCTCCTGGTAAAACATGTAAGATATGTATAGTGGAGTTTGTTCCAACGAACGTGCCAAAAACTATTGTAGTGAAGTTTTTCATATAGCCAATCCTAGAACTGTGATCATCATCTTAAATAATTTAAAGGTGAGCACCCACTAATCACAACCCAGACTAAACATTGGAAGAACCAAATTGCTTTGATTCAACCTCCAAAAATGCTAGTATACCTTATCAACTTAATGGATGTTGACTTTATTTAACTCAAGTAGTAAAAGTTTAGGGATAGAAATGGTAGGGTTAGAAATATATGAATAATGAATGGATGGGTAAAGCTAATAGCATAGACATCCACAAGATATTCCTTGATAGGTTGAATTTTAGAAGCAAAATTTGAGACTAACAACATTCAAAATTCTACAATTACTGCGTTAATGGCCCTTTTCCTGCTCATAGAATTATTTCAAACATCTAAAATGTTAATTATCCAAATTAACAAAATAATATCAATGCCTTGACTAACATAAATAGAATTCTTGAAAACATGTATGCAGAAACAAATTATATCAGTTTAGCCTAAGTTAATTATCCAAATTAACAGAATAGACTAACCATAGTAACAAAGATAGAGATAATTCCACAAAACTGTATTAGCTATTCAACACAAGTGCAAGTTCAAGGTAAACATCCCTTGTAATGATTCATTCATCAATTTGTAAAATATACATACAGTAGTGCAAGAAAACACTTTAGATCCGACCTTTTGAAAGGAGGTCATTGCCTTTATTTATAGATTTTACAATGATATTCCTTTCTAAGCATTATAGGGATTTTGATTTCTTGATTTTTCTTAGACCACTCGTCATCCATGGTGCCTTCTAGCTATGTCTTCTTGATCTATTACAACTAAATTTGGCTTGAGATCATCACTGTCGTTAGTGGTTCTTGTGATTCATTCTCCTTCGTTGATCTGCAACTGAATCTGGTTCATTAGGAGGTTCTGGAATATTCTTGACTATAACTGCTATTTCGGCTTCTATGGTGTCAACCTTTAACTTTTTCCTATTCTCTAAATCACACATGTAAAATTTCACAAAAAATATGTATGGAAGATAGGGAGCTTGATATCTATTGTAGATCTATTAATCAGACGACTATGGTTGACCATGTATAGTGTTGTTTCAAATTTACATGACGATAGTGAAGATAACAGAGAATCGTGGCTTTTCACGCTTTGGTCACTTTTTCTCA
This sequence comes from Wollemia nobilis, assembly GCA_028583015.1. Taxonomy (NCBI): domain Eukaryota; kingdom Viridiplantae; phylum Streptophyta; class Pinopsida; order Araucariales; family Araucariaceae; genus Wollemia; species Wollemia nobilis. The sequence continues at coordinate 4,436,902 of JAQPPZ010001340.1, forward strand.
ATTTTACACTTCTTCTAGTGATTTCATGTTTGCGTGCTATCAACAAAGGAGTCTGAGAAACACAACTTCGTACCTTTTGAGTTTCTTAGTTTTTTGCATTTTCTCGTGCTTCCATGTTTTTCGGTGCTTCTTTGTTTTGCACGGTGGTTACAAAGCAATGAGAAAGAACTCATTACAAAAATTTCTCTAATTATATTTGATTTCACCCTTTTCTAGTGTTTTTATGTTTCTTAGCGCTTTTATGTTTCATGGTGTTTACAAAGAAACAAGACAATGTGATTCTTCTATCTTCTTTGATTTACTCATTTTGTGACACTTCTCTGTTCTGGGTGCTTTTCAACACTTTCTTGTTTGTGTGCTTAATAAAAAAGATGGCAAAAAATTATGGCTCACCTGACTTCTCAATTTTGACCTATTTCCAGTGCTTCTCTATTTTGGCTAACTTTACGCACTTTTCAGTTTTGCGCTTCAAATACAAATAGATAAGAAAGCATGGTTTGCCCTCCTTTAATTTGGCCCCTTTTTAGTGCTTCTTTGTTTTCACTCATTTTCGGTGCTTTTCAATTTTAGAAACCCTTTAGATTTGCATGGCAAAAAAAAAGGGACAAGAAATATTAACTTCTTTGACTTCTCAAATTTTTGTTGTTTTTAGCGCTTCTCTATTTCGACCAACTTTCAACAGTTTTTTGTTTACCTTCTCCATACTTGGTCAAAATTTGCAAAATTTTGGCTAAGTACAGATGTAGCTAATTTTGGCTTACAAAAATGATGTGGGACACTTCTAAGATTTCATTTCGTAGTCAACATGATCAAAATAGATGTAGGAGAATTTACAGAAACAAATTTTTGTACTATGACACTCTGAAGCTCCAAAGCAAAGCATCGATCATTGAAATTTTAAAGGGGAAGATTTTGAAGTTGTAAAAGCATGGGATGACATCAATTTATAGAGGTACATCTGAGCCATTCAAAGGCACATCAATGGTTGGTGATGAATTTAGACCCGAGCTCATTAAAAGGGCAATATTCCACGCTAATAATAGAAATGAACCTCAGTCTATGTAACTACTAAGTGTAAGAAGAAAAGCTAGGGGAGACCAAGCATTGCAGATATCAAGATCCATCGATAGTTTATTTGTAGATCTATGGTGGAGAAGTCACTGCAAGAATAGGGGATGGACTTGATTAGCCTACAGTCAACTCAGTGGTTGAATTCTATAGAAAGTCGAATGACTTGCAGAGGTCAAAATTGTAGAGGGTTTCATTGAACACACTTCCTTTCTTTCTATAAGCAAATAAGAGATTTCCAACTCAACACTCTACTAATCTGGCATGAAAATGTCCTTGTAATATTCCTATTTTTTCTATTTTCATTGTAAAATTATATATAGAGGTCAAACCCTCGATTTGAAGGGTCGGCTCTGCAGTGTTTGCTTGCCCTATTTTTGTAATTTTTTTGAGAAATCAATAGAAGGAGCATTACTTGGATGTTTGCCTCAAGTTTGTGAGTTTAATCTATGAATTCATTTCTACTACTATTGTTATGGTTAGTCAATTCTGTTGATATTGGATTTATGACTTAGAGCAAATAGGAATATTTCATACTTAAACAAATGTTGTAGGAGAAATCCTTTTTCTATTAATATGGGTGTTGATCTAATTATGTTATTTTGATTATTAACATTTTGGATGTTTGAAATAGTTCTCAAAGCATTTTCTTATTTTTTAATGGTGAATATTATTGGTTTTGAATGTTGTTAGTTTCAAGAGTGGCACGGAAATATGATTTACCAAAAGGTTTTTTATAGTTATCTATGTTGTTAGCTTTATCCAACCATTATTCATTCAATTCTTTCTAATTATTATTCCTTTTCTATCCCTATCCTTGCATTTTAAATTGAGCTTAATTGAGTCAACACACAATTAGTTGACAAGGCATACCAGCCTACTCTAGAGGTTGAATTGAAGTAATATTTGATCCATCCAATGCTGGAGTTTGAGTTGTGATTAGCTAGTGTGCACTTACTAGAAGTCCATAGATTCATATTCACAGTTCAAGTTTTCCTTGATGTCAATTCAAACTCCAATAGGTGGACAAATCTTAATTTTGATGGAGTGACTAAGGGAAATCCTAGTATCTTTGGCATGGGGGTGTTATTAGAAATTATAAAGGTGAAATTCTTCTTACCTTTGTGGAAAACCTAGGGATTCAAACTAGCCACTTCGTTGAAGCTAGAGCCCTTTTTCAAGAAACAATATTTTTAGAATCCCTAAAATTCAAAAAGGCAATTATAGAAGGAGATTCTATGAATATAGCCAATACCTTAAAACGTACTCATCTCCTAGCTAGAGCATTGAAAACCTCATTGATAAAACACAAAAAAACATTTAGCTTTTTGAGGATTCCTAGATTAGACATGTATACAGGGAAGGAAATAGGGCAGTGGACTCCATGGCTAATCTTGGTATCCACTAGAAAGCCCTTACAATTTGGAGGGAAATATTCCCCTAGGTTTTCACTTATCTCTCTTTGGGGAATCGAATGCTAGTTTCGTTGGAACCTAAATCCTCCAATCCCCCTCTAAATTTTCAAGGGAGAGACCCATGGATGAAAATTATATTTCCCTATCCAATTTTTGAGATTTCTTCCTATAGGAAAGTTTTCATCTTTTTGGTCCCTTATGGGTTAGCTTGTTCAGGCAGTAAATACAATAGGATTTTTGTTGGGGTGAGATGGCATCGTCTAAACCCCTTTCAGTCTAGGGTAGCTTTTATAGATGATAAGAGGATTAAAAACTATGATGTTGCCACTTTGTATTTTTTGAAATCCACCTTGCTTGGATTGGCATATTTAGATGATATGGAAAAAAATATTGTAATTTGTTGAGCTGGCACTTTTTGGGCCCCATCCGCTATGGGTTCTAGTCTCGTTGGTATCGATTCTAGGTTTTATCATTGAGTTGTCATTTTTTGAACCCTCCCCTAATGATTCCACATGGTTTTATGGTTTTGTAACTTGCTCTCCCTATTGTGTTAGCTCCTCCTGGAATCCCCCTCCTTGTAATCATGTTTTATTTATTTTGAAATCCATTCTCCCACCTCTCAATAATGCCTATGGAAGCCTTTATTCATACTTTGTTTTTTCTATAGATTGGTGTTACCTCCAAGGAAGATTCATAGTAAATTTTGGGATTGCATGATGGATTGGGATGTGTCCCCTTCCATGCTCAAAAATCCAACTAGAAATATTTTGATAAAGGAAATATGACATGGCATGCTTGAGGGTAGGTGTTCTTACATGTATATTATATTTTCTATCATCCTCCAATATTATTTTTGTGTCTGCTCTCCTCTATGCTATATCTTGCAGGAATTGTTATAGCTTTAAGAAAGCATAGAAGCAAAAAATAGGTGACAAAGAAAAATATTGAATCATATGCTTTAACCCTTGACAAGGATGTGTGGGAAATTTTTTAAAAAGAGGGCTTTTTGATGTTCCTAAAAAAAATCAATAGGCATGATAAATATCTATCTATGGATATGGCTCACTTGTGGCAATATGGAAAAGTAAGAACTAGGGGTATAGAATTCACAATCAACATCCTTCACATATCTAATTTTTTAGGTTTGGTTACTTCTAGAGAATGCATCAATAGGGAGAAGCATTCTCGGGATAAAGATCTAATAAATTTTAGAGGAAAAGTGGAAAATCCTGACAAGTTCTAGAATGGTATTCTCTTATAATCCCTCCAAAATACTTGTGATAGGGTGGTCATCACCATCATGCAATTCTTCACATTTGATTATCATTATGTTGTTGTAAGAAGCTTTCATATATCTTTCTTGGATCATCTTCGTCATAAAAAAAATGAGCATCCCTGTGTTATTTTTTAAATTAGTGGAAAAGACCATGAAACACATCCAAAAAGGGAATTCATCTATCCCTTTCCATCAAGGTTTGCTCAAGATGTTTTTTACATACAACAAAAAAAGGTGATAATGTAGGGGTGGTAAGCCTAAGCCTTGACTATGGGAGCCCCTCTGAATCTAATAAGAAGTTCAAATCACTATAGGAGACTTCTAAAGATTCCTCTAACCAAACCCCCTTTGTGGAAAGAGGATCAAAACATGGTTGTACAATTTTGAAGAAAGGTGATGTATGATAGAAAAGGAACTTGTTTTGGGGGTTGAGCTGGCTACATGTTCCAGAGGCAAAGAAGACACCTAGAGGTATTCTAATCCCCTAAAATCAATAGCAAATAAAGAGGAAAAATATTTTGTCATTTCATTATAGTCCTAAATTCAAAGTATTCTAGAGATTTTTCCCCATCGTCATCAAAGAGAGAAATCTTGCTCGTTACCTCTAAAGATTGTGAATCATTGTGGTGATTCCTCGACAAGGAAGAAAGTTCTTGTTGAGTCCTAGGATTCTCAATGGAGCCATAGAAACACCTTGATAAGCATAAAATATCTCATCAACTCCATGAGGAGGGCCATCAAGATGATTGCTAGTTATGCTAAAGAGGTTACTCTTAATTTATCTTTATGTTTTTCCTTTTAATGGAAAAGGATAAACATAAAAATGAGAAGATTCATTGAAATGCATCCCAAATTTTTACATTCGTTCTTCTTGATATTTTGAAAGTAAAATTTATTTTTATAAGAGTTTACATGTTTTCTTCTTTAAATTTCTAAGTTTAGTTGTTTATTGTATCTATAAATATTTATATTAAAAAATCAGTACAGTATAATTTTATTTATCTTATAATATAAAAAATAGGTTTTTTTTTTTGGTTACATAGATGAATTGGTTACAAATATGAAGTTTATATCTTAAAAATAAAGAAAATAAAATTATTTTAAATAATTTATAGAGATAAAATAATATATATATTGATATATGGTTTTTTTTTTCTTTGTCAGTTTTGACAAGTATTTATTCTAGTGAGAGGATTTGGAGGGACTCAGAATTGGAACCTGCAGATCTCAAGCTAGCAAAGACTCAACTAAAAATTGCACAGTCTACTACCTCCATCTAATTTTTTATATTTTAATTTATATTATTTTTATATAATGTGATTAATATTTTTATTTTTGATAAAGATTTATGTATTCTTTTCTAATTTTAATTATAAATAATGTCTTGAGCACCTTCTTATATTTTTAGTAGAAATTAAGTGGATGTTATTATTTGGTTGTATATATTCTTTAATATATATATATAGTATATATTCTTTAATATATATATATATATATATATATATATATATATATATATATATATATATAGTTTGGAAGTCTTGTAATTTTTTAGTTGCATGTCTTTTTAAACATTGTAAATCAGTAAAATGTTGTAGAGGCTGCTAGTTCTCTTGGAAGAGAATTGGTGCTAGTGACCACCTTCTAAGATTTGAATCATGGTTGCATATTAACTAACATTTTGTTGATTTTTATTGGTTCTCAAAGTTTTATCTATATCTATAATTTTTTAATTTTTTAATATTTTTTCATTGTATTCATAATTAAATATAATATATAATCTCATGTAAAATTAAAAAGTAAAGTTTCATTGTATTTATAACTAAGTTAGATTTATTACAGTTTAAAAGGTTATATATATATATATATATATTTGAAAAATGTTATAAGATACCCTCAAGAATTTTAGTTACATTTTATTTAGGAGTTGGTTTAAACTAAACTAAGAGGAGTATTGGCCTTCTTGCTATAATATATTACAGTTAGTTTACAATCATTTGAATGAATCTTATTTGAGTACCAAAACCGAAGAGGACTTATGTTTCAATTCTAAAGACAAACACTTCTTCCCCTTGCCTTCATTTTTTTTTGTAATAATAGATCTTTGATATGATCCTCAATAAGAAGAGGACTATGAGGAAACCCAATATCCTCTAACCATTTCTTCACTCTGCCAAGTGCACTTAGCTAAGTGCCTGAAAGAAAATTTAAACAATCTTTTGAAGGACCATATGCTTCTACATTTAATTCCCTATAAATACGCTTGTATGAAAGTTATGTTATAGAAGATTTAAATACTTTTACACACATATATAAGTTTTTATAATTATTTAATTGTAAGTTTTTTTGAAATGACTGTTTACTCCCCCTTAAGGGAGTCAATATGAGGTTAATCACCAATCTTTTAAGTTTCAAATTGTTGTACTCTAGATATTTTTTAGTTGTATCCATAGTTGTACAATTCTTTTATGTTTTTTTATTGTACCTAAAGTTCAATGATACATCTACTATTTTGAAAATTTTTATAATTTTTTAATTGTATTATTTAATTCTTTAGTTTTATTTATAATTATGTAAGGTTTCTAATTTTTATTTTATTTTATATAATCTCTTAAGTTTTAAAAGGATTTTAATTTTTAATTTTTATTTAAATTAATATAATCTATTAAAATGATATATATCTAATTTTTAAATGAAAATGAATAAAGGTATAGTTTAAATACTGTGTTTATGTATAATATTTACGTAAACTATAATTTGAAAAGATAATTATTATTTATATTACATATATATACAAATATAATATTTTATTTCTAATAATTCAATTTAAAAACTATATATTTTATTTTTTTAATAATTTAATTAAAAATTTAAAATACATTTATTTGAAGTAACCTATGAAATAACTTTGTAATTCCTTACTTTACATATATAATAAAAAAATTATATAAAAATGTTTTTATGTATAATATGATGAGATCAAGGATTCACTTTTATTAGTTATATGTTCTTATATATATATATATATATATATATTTATAGTCTTCTAATAATTTATATTAAAAATATGATCAAAATTAATATCTAATAATACATATTTAAAAATATAAAAGACCAATACAATGTATATAAAATGACTTTTATTTTAAGTTAATATATATATATTTTTACATATTTATATATCCATTCCATGGTTTGAAATTGGACTTTCTTAATAAAAACTAAAATATATCAATGAAATGTCTCAACAAAGATTAATAATTTTTTTTTTAATAATCTATGTGTGGCTTTTATTGGGACTATTCTCAATACAAAAATGACACATTACATTGCTCTCATTACATTTCTAACAAGTTAATTAGAGCATACCCATCTTTGCCTTTTTATCAAAGATATTCTCCATGCTCCTCGAAGTGTTAGGTTTCCATAATCAACTCTTTTTTTTAAGGAACTGAACAGCCCTTACATTACACATAACTCTAATAGATAGAAAAAATAAACATAACAGTCATCCATCAAAAAAGGAAATTAGTTCGATTTGAGAATGCATTTTTGCACTTCAAGCTCATGATATCTTGTTGTAACACATATTTTAGGATCTTCATTTTTAGAAAATTTGACCATCATTGATTGTTTCATAATTAGCTTCAATAATACTATCTTAGGTGCTAATATTTTCCATGGAACCGTCTGGATGGTCTTTAGTAACCATTTGGCTTTTATCAATGATCCGATTCAAATTCTCCTTTTGGGGTTGAGTCTTTTGTTGCTCGCATGATGAGCTTCTTTCTTTTGAAATCAAATATTTTAAGGTTTCAAATAATTTGCATGTAGGGCCTTCTCCTCCACCAAGGAGGAATTAGAGCATATTCGGATGAGTGGGCATCTCTTCTTTAGGTGGTCATATTGTTGATAACCATAACATCTTAGGGAGAAGTTTTCATATTTAATATTTTGGATCCATTCCCCTTTGTTTAAGGAGATGGTAATGGATTGAGGCCCAAGAACTGAACTGAAACATCCATCCCAATAACCAATCTTGTTTTACTCATATTAATTTTATTGGATAAATTTTCTTCTGTTTAGGCATCCATATATATTGGAATGCACCAATGACATTATCCATTTTGGTGAATATCTTCTCTCCCCAAAACTCCATTATTAACTTCACCCACACTGGGAAGCCATTAACTTCTTATATAAAGGGATTGAAACTAGGATTCCAAGGTCTTATATAGACACCTCTTTGTCACAAAAACCAATTATATCTATAATCCATTACCCTATCTCTACTAGATTAGAAAATGAAACAAAAAATCGACTAGATTAAAAAAGAAACAAAAACAAAAAAAAAATTGGGTAGGAGAATTATTTGAAATTCTTTTTTGGTCCGCCTTTAATGTATCCTTTGAGCTCCTCAAGGTATTTTGCCTTTGAATTTGTAAATAATTGTTCAGCCTTCATGATCAATCAAATCCAACCCAAATTCATCCTCTAAAATTATCGTTTTATTTCATCACTTAACTCCATTATATATAAAATTTACACCCTTTAACCAAAATTGTAACCACAACCAAACTATTTTAAAATTTATAAAAAATTCAACAAAAACTAATAACTAAATTAAAAAGTATAAAAAATAAAACTTATTAAATAACATATAAATAATACTTAAAATACTATTGAAGTTTTCTTTATTTTTACATTTTATCCTGCTATGTTTAGTTCTTCCAAGCTTCTCTTTAATAGAAATAAATAATTAAAAAGAAATCATGCAACTAATTTAAATTGTAATTTTTCCCAAGGTTTAATATAGGTAATATTTTTTTGGTTATTTAGAGAATTAGTAACATTTTTAAGGCATAGTTTTTTTTTGTTAATTAAATAAAAAGAAGTCAACAAATCCTAAATTTTTAAGAAATTTAATTAAAACAATCAATGAATAAACACTCAAATACTACCAAAAACTACCAATTAATCTATCCCTTCCACTTTTAAATAAACTATGATTTAAACCTAATTTTTTAATAATTTAAACCTAAATCTTAAAAATTAAAAACAAAATCCTCACTACACTGTGCTTGCATACAAATATAATCCATAGCTTATCGATTACAGTTAAATTTGCTTAATGGAAGCTTGTACTAAACTTCAGAATAAAATAAATTAATGTGTGAAGTTCACCTCACATGCAGAACACATTATATTATGGTTCACTCTTTTAAAAAAAAACCTTTATCTACTGTAGTTTTAATGTGCGCTGGCAAGATGGGCCAGTATAAACAAAATACATAAATAATGACCTGAAATTCAAGGTACAAATTGTAAAGACAAAGACTTGCATTAAAAATTAGTTACAATTATTTTTAGTAATTAGTCAGTGTAGTTCAAATTACATTTCTTTTTTAATTAGTTAGTGGTACTACAACAAAACTCATATATTATACAGATATAATATAACAAAATTTGAACCTTAATCTTTCCTTAAATATTAAAAAATTTAACTATTTAAACTTATACCACTTAATTTCATATTTATACCTTTAATTGCTTTTAATTTTATTTTACTGCAACCTCTCTAACCGATCCCAGACATTCTATAATCTTAATAATAAACTTTTAACTTAAAATTGTTACAATGTTGATGTGACTAAAATAGTTCATTTATTTTGAAGTAAATAGTTGAAATTTGGTTTGGTTGGTTTGTTTGTTTTGTAGTTAGGTAAGTCGATCTTTCCGCTACAATAGTTAATGTTAAAATTTATGGTCGACGCACTGACAAAATGGTGAAGTACATGGTGAATGGGCCATTCAAAGTATTAGGTAACACCGATTAGTGTGCTATATATAGTAGAAAGTCTCACACACCTCTACAAACTGGTTGACCGTTGATTGAGTGGTTAATGATAAAGACGTATATAAAATTAAAATAAAAGATCAAGGTTTTATTATTGTATACTATGTTTACGTTGGTTTTGAAAATTGACGGGTAAAATACATGCAACTTTTTAGACTGGTTCCCAAGGCGAAGGTTCATATATATATATATATATATAAATCTAGTCTCTTTTTTTTTATTATTAAACAAGGTTTAAATTTTGGGGTTATTCTTTATAATTTTATAGTAGTTATTTTATTTTAGTGTTGTTTAATTTGGTGTGAAATGAATTATTAGTCGTTTTACAGTCCTTTTCGGGCTAGCTCACACTCGAATTCATGTTAGACTACTACCTTTGCAAACAAGCATACCTTGAGGTTTTAAATATTTTAACTTTGTGTCAAACTCACAATCACTTTTTTATATTATCTATTATATGTGTATATACTTGTTTATATTTTACCTCTTATTTATTAAATTTTATTTACAAATTTTATTTTAAAAACTGCATTATGATAATTATTTTTATTTTATTTTTTAATAAGTTATATGGACCACTTCCATCAAAATATCAAAATATTACATTTGGTGCAATATATCTTTTTATCATAAATTTTTTATTTCTTTTTCTTTTAAATATATTCTTCAACTTCCTTGAAGTGCTATGTTTCCGTAATCATCTTATTGATTTCATTTTTATTATGAGATAAAATCTCGCTTGACTAATTGCCTTTTAAAATTTGAATTTTTCTGGGATGAAGATTAACACAGCAATTCACTAATTTATCTGCTACTTGAATTTTTCCCTATAAATATGCTCACACTTCCAAGAGATTGCCTCTAGTAGTAGATGATAAGATATTGCCTCTAGCAATAGATGATGAACATTAGCAATAATATTATTTTTTATTCAATCTTCACATGTATTTTTGTTAGTAACATTGATGATAATTTGTGAATTCCCCTCAATTGAAATAATTTCCATCCTTTTTCTACAACAATTTTAATCCATATAAGAAGTGCCCTAGCCTTTCTACATAGTTGTTAGTTGAAGTTCCATATGATTCTGAATAAGTGAGGAGAATTTTTCTTTCACTATTTCTAAAAACACTACCTCCACCAACTTTTCCTGAATTTCCTTTAGAAGCACCGTCAAAAATAATTTTGATAATTCTTATACATATACATATTCGCCATGGGGATTGAAGTATATACTCAATAAATAATAATAATAATTTTGATAAAACCAATTTCTAGACATTTCTATTTTATTGTATATTGAAGTAGATCCTTTGCTTTAATTCCATTATTGTAGATGACTCTTTCATAGATGTTCAAATCATGTAGCCAAGCTATTAGCACCTCTTTTTTTGCAATTGAAACTTTTGATGATGAGCACTATATTTGTAGATATTTTGGAAGAGAGGGAATAATACAGTTTCAAACTTGGACTTGGTTTTGAGATTTATTTTTAAAAATTATGTTATTCCTTTCAAGCCATAAATTCAAACAAATGGTTATTTACATCAGGGGGGAAGGATGGGGAGCTCAAGGTAAGAAGCAGTGCCAGGTTTGACAAGATCGATAGACAAGCAAAATGGACAACAGGAAGAAGATGTTGGGATCGATGATGGAGATTGTGATATGAGTAAGGAAAAACCTTTTGACCCAAGTGCTCAATCCTGGGTTAATATTTTGAAAGGTAAGCAAAAAATCTCAAAGAGGGGCTTCAACTTGCAACCGTTGAATGGAGAACTGCAAATCCTAGATGATTTGGCAGACCTGGCAGTTGAACAAGCAGAGATGTCTCTCGTTGGAAAATTCGTTGGAGTTTGACCAGGGTTGGAAGAGATTAGGAAATGGGTAGAACAAAAATGGAAACCCCTAGGTCATATGGACATTGTGGCCTTGCCACTAGGGTTTTTTTGGATCAAATTAAACTGTTCAATGGACTACAATAGAATCCTCCAAGGAGGCCCATGGTTCTATGGGAGAAGATGTCTTTTTATTCAAAAATGGAGCCCTAATTTTGATGCCTTCTCGCAAAGCATTGATATAGCTTCGATCTGGATTTGTCTCCCTGGGCTCTCGATTCACCTCTAGCATGAAGAGATTTTAGCGGGTGTGGCAAGAGATATAGGACAATTAATTGTAGTGGATCCAACAACCTTAGCCAAGTATTTTTGCGAGAATTTGTGTAAATGCAGACTTGAATCAAGAATTACCCAAATCTATAAAACTGATTTCCAAGTATGGATCTTGGAACCAAACCATTGAATATGAAAATTTGACAATAAAGTGTGGGGTTTGTAAAAAATAAGGACATCTTAGTGTTGCATGCAATGCACACAAGAATAATTTTAATGGTAAGTGTAAATGGGTTCAAAAGCAAGTTGCTCCTCATCAACAAGCTAAGATTTCAATGAAGAGTTTTCAGAAGGCAGATTCAGAAGGAAGGGCAAAGCAAGTGACAGGATCAAGAGATTAGGAGACATCAAAGGAAGGAGCAATGGAGGATCTTGATAAGGAGGTAAGTGAATTATCCCCAAACCCTAATAAGTTGAACAATAATATTCCCCTATCAAATTCATTCTTGCATTTGAATGTTATTGAAGAGATACCAGGTTGTTCTGATATAGAACTAAGGGAAACTCCAATAAGGGAAAAATAAAGAGGGTGAAAAACAATCCTTAGATAATGAAATCCAAATAGAAACCAAACAATTTGATGGAAAGTTGGAGAATATTATGAGAGAAAATTCAAGAGGTAAACACCAAGATGTTTCAACTCAGAGTAGAGTAACCCGAAGTCATTCCAAAGGGTCAATGGACATGGGAGGTGAGACAAGACCAGGTAGACCGTTAGTTGTTGTTACTATTCAGAAAGAATCTGCTAGGGATGTGGTCGATGGCACTCAGGAAACTTTAAATTTTGGAGGGGGGAAGAATATTTCCACCAAAACAAAGAGATGAAAATTTTATCATGGAACATTAGGGGCCTTAATGCCCCTTCAAAACATCGTTTGGTGTATACTCTTAGAAGAGAAAATAATCCAGATATTTTTTGTTACAAGAAACAAAACTAGACCATATTAAAATTGATAGGATTCAGAAGGAAATTTGGAAAGAGGTAGGTTGGGAATATAGTGAAGCAGTAGGAGCTTCAAGAGGGCTCTTGTGTTTGTGGGACAGGAAAAATATTGAGGGCAGGTTAATTGTAAGTACAAGATGGTCGATTACAATTTTTTTCCACAATCTAAAAAACAAGTAAAATTGGATTGTGACTAATGTGTATGCCCCTAATACAACACTTGGAAGAAGACAGTTATGGTTTGACCTAACTCGGATGAGAGAAGCATTTAAGGGACTACCTTGGATTCTAGCAGGATATTTTAATACTCCTCTAAATCCTTCAGATAAGAGAGGAGGATCTTCCACCCTTTTAGAAGGAATGCAAGATTTTAGAGACTTTGTCAATGGTAATGAATTGATGGATGTAGAGCTCAGAAGAATACCTTATACTTGGAGTAATAGAAGGTTAGGAGATCAACTCATTTATATTAAATTAGATAGGGTGTTAATTTCTTAGGAGGGGTTGACCATTTTTGGTGATTCCACACTCACTGCAATCCCAAAGATTGGGTCAGATCATAACCCAATCATTTGGGAATTTTTAGAATATGGTAGGAAGTACAATAGTCCATTTAGGTTTGAATTAATGTGGTTCAAACATAAGGATTTTGACTCCAAAATTGAGGAATGGTGGCAGAAATATTTCCCAGGATCTAAACTTAATCAAATAGCAAAAAAATTAAGATATATCAAGAAAAATATTAAGGTGTGGAATAGAGTGGTGTTTGGAAATATTTTTAAAAGAAAATATAAAATAAAAGAGCAGTTATCAAAACTAGATATCAAGTTGAATCAAGGGAATCTCACAAAGGAAATTAGACAACAAGAGAAGGAGCTTCTTGCAGAATATCATAATATCTTAGCTAGTGAGGAAGTTCATTGGAAACAAAAGTCTAGGATTAGATGGCTAAAGGAAGGGGATCGTAATACAAAGTTTTTCATGTTTCTACCCTCCTTCATAGAAGCTGCAACAAGATAAAGGAAGTTAAACAAGATGGATTAGTAGTCAATAAGGTTGATGATATTCAAGAGGAGACAATAAATTTCTTCAAGGATCTCTTGGGAACTCAGGAAGAGGAAGATCCAAAAGCAATGGAATCTTTTCTAAATCATATTCCCCTTCTCATACAAGATGATTTTAATGATTATATTTCTAGCCCTTTCACTAAAGAGGATATTAGAAAGGCATTTTTTAATTTGGGAGGTGATAAAGCTCTAGGGCTAGATGGTTTTCCAACAACTTTCTTTCAATATTTTTGGAACTTGGTGGGTAAGGATGTGGTGGAAGCTATTCAAAAGGTGCAAGGAACCCATTTTATCCCTATAGATGTCAATTCTACTTTTTTAGCTCTAATCCCCAAATCTGCAGGGGCTAGAGATTTTACATAGTTTAGACCTATAAGCCTCTGCAACACCTTATACAAGATCCTATCAAAAAATTTAGCTAATAGGATTAAAACAATTTTACCCTTTATTATTGATGTTAACCAAGGGGGTTTTGTTAAAGGCAGGCAAATCTTGGATGGAATAGTCATAATTCATGAGGTTATTCATTCTATGGATAGAAGTGGGGAGGTTGGAATGTTGTTAAAATTAGATATGAATAAGGCATATGATCGAGTCTCTTGGGATTTTTTGGAAAGGATCTTAAAATTTTTTGGTTTCAATGAGAACTAGGTAAAGTTAACCATGAATTGTGTCTCCACAACCAAGTTCTTAGTTTTGGTAAATGGAGTAGCAGCAAGATACTTCAACAACATTCGTGGATTACGTCAAGGAGATCCATTATCCCCATATCTTTTTATTATTCTTGCAGAGGCCTTAGGTCGTTCCTTGGTAGCAATGGTCTCTGAAGGTAATCTTGGAGGTTTCAAGGCAACTCCTTTGTTAGATCCAGTATCTCATCAACAATTTATTGATGATATTATGATTATGTCCAAAGCCTTTGTCCCTCAAGCTCAAAAAATTAAAATAATTTTGGACAACTATGAACGAGCAATAGGGCAAAAATTTAATTTCAACAAGAGTTTGATCTACTTTATAAATACTCCAGAGCATAGACAAAGAAGCATTAAGAGAATTTTTTGATGTGCGATTGGCACACTTCCCTCTTATTACTTGGTAATGTCACTCTTTAAAAGAAGAATGAAATATGATATGTGGAACCTAGTCATAGAAATATTTTTGAAAAAGTTATCCGATTGGAGAGGTAATTTATTGAGTTAGGTTGGGAAAGCACAACTAGTTTAGTCCACCTTGCAGAGCATTCACATCTACTTTATGTTAGTGTTTAAGATTCTTGATGTTGTTAGAGATCAATTAGAACAGATCCAAAGATCATTTTTAAGGTCTGGTTCAGAGGATAAAAAACGGTTGTCCCTCGTAAATTGGAATCAAGTATGTTCTAAAAAAGAATATGGAGGCTTAGGCTTTAGACGCCTAAAATTACTAAATGAGGCCTTAATTGATAAGATGGGATGGAAGTTGATTAATAATGATAAATTGGGATGGGTAAAATTTTAAAGGTAAAATACCTAAAAAATAATAAAGATTTCCTATGTTCAAAAGATATGCCCAAGGGGTCTTCATTTTGGAACAATCTAATGCATAACAAAGACCTTTTGAACAAAGGCTTAAGGTGGAGGATTGACAATGGGGAGAAAGTGAATTTTCAAAAGGATTTTTGGTTGACTAACCAACGCCTAGAGTTTGACACTGAGTTACAACCCATTAGACAAATTTTATCACAAATATTGGGTGAAAAGGTAAAAGATTTTCTTGTTTTGAATTCTTAGAGAACTAGGTGGAAAGATGTTAGGTTGGAAGGGTTGACTGAAGAACAGAAGAAAGCAACTCACAATCTCTTTAACCTACTCAAGGTTTTTCCTCTGAAGCCTAAGGGTAGTAATGACTCTCTAGTTTGGAGTAAAGAAAGTAAATGGGACTATTCTGTTAAATCAGGATATTCTCTATTGGATAAGGAGGGAGTTGGTTGGCTCCCGGTTAAGAAGATTTGGATTAAAATTTTATTTTTTAAGATTAAATTTTTCTTTTGGTTGTCTGTTCAGAATACGATTTCTACCATTGATAATCTCTGTAAAAGGGGTTTCCATTTTTTAAATAGGTGTGCTCTATGTGAAAATGCTTTGGAATCAATCCAACATCTCTTTTTGGATTGTGCATTTTCCTCTAAAGTCTTTAATTTTTTACTCCAAAATTTTTCAGTATCTTGGGTGAAGCCTAACAATATAGTGGATATTTTCTTACAATGGAACTTTAATAGGAAGAGCTTGAGTGTTTTTTTTTAGCGAAAAACCCCTTGCGAGGCCGCCTTGGTCTGAGAGACCATGAACAGGGGGTTCTACACTGTCAAAGTCACCCGGGAGTCACACCCGACCCTGCCCACACCAACATTATCAATTGGATTTTGGGTACCCAATTCAAATTTTTGGTAGGGTGGAGATTCAAACCTGGGACCTCCCTTGGAGGATTGCCCTCTCCTTTCCAACTCACCTACAACACCTGGGTGAGAGCTTGAGTGTTTTATGGCACTTTTGTCTTCCTTATTTTTTATGGGGGATATGGAGAGAGCATAATAATCACATTTTCAAGGGCAAAAAGAGAGATGTTTCTTCTATAATTTTAACGGTTGGGAGTGCCTTAGAGGAGAAATTTAAAGTTTATTTTCCAAAAAAAAACTCAATATAGAATTCCCTTTTCTTCTAGATTGGCAAGTTTCCAAATTTTCTCATTCTTTGTTGAAGCCTTCTCAAGCTAATGTGTTTTGGGAAATGCCTTCAAAAGATTGGGTTAAGCTTAATTTTTATGGAGCATCAAAAGGGAATCCAGGTGTTGCTGGAGCAGGTGGGGTAATAAGATATGAGACAGGTGATTTTTTATTAGCATATGCTGAACCTCTTGGCAGTCAAACTAATCATTTTACAGAAGCTAGAGCTCTCCTATTGGACACTCATTTTTACCTCAAATGAAGGCAAGGGATGTCATAATTGAAGGGGATTATTTAAATATAGTGAAATCTCTCAAATAAGAACAAGAAGTGAGTTGGACAACAAAAAAGATGATTGATGAATGTAGAGTGAATTTATCACAGCTGAATTTTGCCAGTATTCAACATATCTATCAATAAGGGAATGGAGTTGCAGATGTTATGGCCAACATTGGAGTTTCATCGAAAGAGAGTAAGTCTTGGACAAATAATTTTCCCCAATCATTACAAGAGATATGGGTAAAGGATAAAATAAGAAATATACCTTTGTAGGAGTAGTAAGGAATGAACAGATTGGATAATGTTCATAGATGATGGGAATTAACCAGATTGAGGCAAGTTGTTGCGGTATGGTCTTGACTGTTTCTTATGGAGATTGTTGTTTAAGTTGTACTTGGTTGTTTTGCTCAAATTTTAGTTCAGTTTATTGCCAGTCTGTGTTTGTACAGGACAATTGTGTATTGGTTAGCAAGTTGTGTACAGGACAATTGTGTATAGGACAATTGTTGTTTAAGTTGTACTTGGTTGTTTTGCTCAAATTTTAGTTCAGTTTATTGCCAGTCTGTGTTTGTACAGGACAATTGTGTATTGTGTATTGGTTAGCAAGTTATGTAGCTGACAGGTAGTTCTTTGTCAATTTTTTTTATGCTGAACTGTATATTTTTCTAGATTTTTTAAGGTTTTGGGGATCCTAAAACCCCTTCTTACCATAATAAATAAAAAATCAAACAAATAATTGTAGGGTCAATTTTACAAAGAATGCATAATGCTTTAGCTTTGAAATCATTAATACAACATTTCAACAACTTTGTCAATGTTGATGGAGCTACCCAATATAATTTCATATTTAAAAAAAAAACCCCAAATGGTATGAGGAAACAGATAATGAATAAGTAAATGGTCCGTTTTTTCTAAATCCTTCGCACACAATGCACATCTAAAGGGTCTATAATATCCTCTTCTTTGGAGACTCTCTCCTATAAGAATATTACTTTGAACTGCTAACCTCTCCTGTAAGAATCTTATTTTGAATTGCTAACCAAAGGAATGTTGAAGCCTTAGAGAGAGCCTCTAATGACCAAACATTCTTCCAAGAAAAAAAATTGGGATAAGAAAATTTTGATTGTTCTAAATCCTCATATCCCAACTTGACCGAGTATCCACCATCCTTTGATAAAATCCAAACCAACTCATCCTTTCATGTAAAAATCAGAAAAAAAACTCTTGAAGCATATTTTGAAGTTCATCTACAATTTGTTTGAGTTCCTCTCCTTAAAATATGTTACTAAAATAACTCCATGATCTTGAGTTGTTGCTCAAAATAATAGTCTTTGACCTTTGGACCTTTACATGCTAGGCATGATTGAGCCAATGGTTACCATTTTGAGTCGGAGATAAGAGGATAAGGCTTCAACCAAGCATCAAACCAAAAATTTGCATAACTCCCCTTATCAATTGGCCATCTAATATGTTCCTTTATCAATTGCAAACTCTCTTATATGAAGTTCCATGTTGACAATCCTTTCAATAGGGTTATCTTTCTAAATAATTTTTTTGCATAAAAATAACCTATATATTTTTGAAGTAATAATTTTGCCCAATTATTTCCTTTATCTCTAAATAATCTCCACCCAAGCTTTGCTCCTAATACCAAATTCATAAGTCTACAATTCTGCAAGTCTGCTCCTCTAGTATTCTTTCCTTTGCAAACCCTATCCCATTTACAAAGAAAAAACCTAAAATTATCCTCACAACCTTTCCATAGAAAGTATTTGAATTATATCAATTATTGATGTTTTACTTGTTGTCAATCTTGAAAGTGACATCATATAAATAGGGATGGATTGCAATGTAGTATTTATGAGTTGTAGCCTTCCTATATTGGTTAAGAAACTTGCCTTTACAACTTGCCAAGCAAGCTTTCATTCTATCCAAAAAAGAGATCCAAAGCTCCTTTTTATTTCCTTTATTAGACAAAGGAATGCCCAAATATGTTGATGGAAATTTTTTAATTTTAAACCCTAAAATATTCATAGTAATTTGTTGTAAATCTAGGGTAGTATTTATAAAAAAATCCTTGATTTTGTAGTATTTACCAACTTTCCAGTTACCTTATCATAGAATGATAATCTTGATTTAAACTCCATGGCCTCACTAAGGGATGGCCCAAAAGAAAAGTATCATCAACAAATTGGAGATGAGATTCGGAGGGATAATTTTTTGCAAATTGAATACCTTTGACTTTTCCTTCCATTTTTACCTTTGAAAAGGCTCTCCCTAATGCTTCCACAAGAAATAATAAATAGATAAGGAGAAAGAGGATCAGCTTGATGCATTCCATAAGATGACTTAAAGTAATAAATAGGAGAACCATTAATCAATATAGAAAAAATTGCAATGCTATAACAACATTTAATCCACTCACATCAACTATAATTGAAGCCAAACATTATGAGAATAGCATGTAGAAAATTGTAGAAAATCCTATCATATGCTTTGTTCATATCTAATTTTAAAAACATACTTGGTTGTTTTCATGGAATGAAAAGAATGTATGGCTTCTTGTGCAATAATTATACCATCAAGAATTTATTTACCATGAACAAAAGCAACTTGTTCCTATGATATAATACAACCTAGAATGCCCTTCAACCTGTTTGCCATTTTTTGTGAAATGATCTTATAAATCATATTACAAAGGTTTATTGGATGAAAATTATCAAACATATTAGTCATAAAGACCAAGTTTGGCTCAAGAGCCTATTTTTTAGCAACATTTGATGGTAAATAACATAAAGAACCAATGAACATAATGCACCTAAAATGATATTATGTATGATTTCCCATCTATCATCTCTCTATTCTTCTCTCTTCTCATTTCTTCTATTTTTTTGCTTCTTTTGTGCCAACTTGCATTTGTTTGCTTTCTCATACTGCATGGTTGCTTGTCATAAATTGCATGAACTGCTTGACATACCCATATTTTTGCACTTATGTTTTTCATATAACTACTTTGCTACTTGAACACATTGCATTTGACTGCTTGATCAAGTAGACTTTTGGGGACTTCACAATGAGGCAAGTGATGATACCTAATTATGTTAGCTCATATGCATTGCACTCACACTAGGTCATTGATTCTTAGCAAATCTTCAACCTAGGGCACATCTTTTACTTTCTTCCATTGGGATGCTAATTATTACCTCTACTTGTTTTTACACATACATTAGGTATTTCTATGCTAGTGGGAAACTTGTTCTTATGCATTTTTCACATTATGTATCCGTTGGCACAAAGCACATTTCTTCTCTATCTCATATATTCCTTGACCTTGAAAGTTTCAAAAATTCTCAAAATTTTCCCAAGTCAAGGGATATATGTTCTCTTTCTTCTTCTCCTCTATTCTTCTATATTCCTTGACCTTGAAAGTTTCAATAATCATCAAAATTTCCCCAAGTCAAGGGATATATTTCTTCATCTCTTGTATATTTTTGTCCTTTGAAAAAAAAATTCTTCCTTTTCACCAAGACAAAGGATATACACTTATTCTTCTCATTCTTCTATTTGCTCATATTATTTTTGATACCACTTTTTCTTCTTGAGATTTTGATTGTTAAGGAATCCTTGTAGAATAGGGTAGATACTCCATGAATATCACTTATGGTATTCATATGACTACTGATTATTCTATGCACATATCTTAGCTATCAAAATTTCAACAAGGATACATACACACACACACACTTTTCACCAATTTCTTCTTTCTCTTATTCTATCTTGCTTCTATCTAACACATGCACATAACACATATTTGCTTTGCTTTGCTTAATCACTCATATTTTTTTAGCATTACACCCCTATTGGGTTACACTCTACTGTTTACCATTAGCAAGCATTACACCCCTATCAGGTCACACTCCTTTTGACTATCAGCAAACACTACACATGTACAGGTAGCTTCATGGCTTCTAGTGAGCACAACCTCTACTATAGGCCATTTATGAGCACACATCCTTCATGCATTTTGCTTAACCTTCAGCCACTAGCGAGCACACACCCATAGCAGATATCTCTTTATTTTTGGTTGCTAGTGAGCACACACCCATAACAGGTATCACTCCACCAACTTGTTCTCATCAGTGAGAATTACACCCTTACAAGATAGCTTTATAGTCATCAACGGGCATTGCTCAACCTTCGGCCATTTGCGAGCACACATACTTATCAGATATCACTCCACCTTCAATCATTAGCAAGAACTACATATTTATAGGATAGCTTCATGGTCGTTAGCAAGCATTGCTTCAACTTAGGCCATTTGCGAGCACACATAGTTATCAGGTATCACTCCACCTTCAGTCACTAGCGAGCACTACACCCCTACTAGATAACTTCATGGTTGCCAGTGAGTATTGCTCCACCATAATCCATTTGCGATCACACATCCTTCTTGGATCACAATCCTCTCATATTTTGCTTGGATTTATGTTTATTTGATCACATTGATCTATCTCGATCTACGCTAATTCAAATGACATAATCTAAGCACCTCTTTACTTTCTTTGACCTTTTGGTGACTTTCTCCTTTTTTATTTTATTCTTAATCATTTTTCTTCTTTTTCCTCCTATCACAAATTTACAGTCTATCCATACAAGGCAAAAATTCTCTCTCTAACGATTTTGTGGTCACCCTTTATAGGACATAAATCCAGCTAGAAAGTTGTTTTTCTCTTTTTTTCTCCCACCACTATTTTCTTGTCTACATCTAGTCATATAGTCATCATTAGTTAAGTTCATCTATCATGCATTTATTAGATAAGTTCATTCCTCATGCATATCTCCATTTTTATCATCTCATTCATTCATTTTTTGCATTCATTCATCTAATCATGCATAATCAAACTAAATAAACACACAATAACACACATGATAATAACAAAGAAGCAAAGTATATATTACTCAAAAGTGAGAATACATATCAACTAGTGAATTGGTATGCCATAATAAAAAATAAACACACTCGACCATATCCTATCCTAGGGATGCATACCACACTCAAAATTGACATGTCATATTGATCCCTGCCCTAGCTTTGTGAGCTCGTCTCCTTTGCTCTACATGTTAGAGGTGTTCCTAATGGAGGCATGTTTACAAACCATAAAATAGTTTGTATCTGAGATTGTGATCTGATTCAAGATCATAATGAGGATAATAGAGGTGCCCTCTAGTCTATTGGTACTACCTAGAAGTATAGCATTTGGTAGAAGATCTCCCTCCACATTGATGGTTGTAGGTCCCACCTTGCCCTCTATACCTCCTACAGTAGATGAATCCCTTGATCCTATTGGTATCTAGTGATAACAACCATCCCCTCTACCTGGGCCTATTGTTACTCTTGCTCTAGTTGGCCCATATCCTCCTTGAGTCACTCTACCTCAACTCTTACTACATCCCTCTTCATAGTAACTATATCCTACTCTACGATGGACTGATCACACTTTGTGATGATGTCACCGATTAGGGTCATCTTGATTAGGCCCATCATCTCCATATCCCCAGTAGGGTCATTGTTGAGGATACTTAGGAACTACATTTTAGCCTAAGTCCTCCATTCATATTTATTTTTATATTTTGCACTTTGTACACGTGAAGGTATAGTATACCTCACGATTTATTGTTTTCCATAGATAGGAGGCAGTTTTGATTGCCTTGGCAGATAGTACAGTGTGCATGTTATCGTGATCGAGCGTTGTCCATGTTGGGCACTTTGTTATAACGCTCTCACCTGATTACAATTTATGTATTATTATATATATGTGTACTGCATAATAAAGAATTCAGCTTTGTTTGGGTTCTCTTGCTGGTCCTGTCCATATCAGTGGTATTCAGAGACAAAGAAAGGATCCTATTGGTGATTGCGTGAACTCGGCTTCATTGCCAACCGCATCATTTTTGGTGAAGCTCAGATAGCCATTCTCCGCAATAGGTAACCTCCCTTACCTCAGTTGCAAGCGAGAAAATTTTAGTTTCAGCCCCTCAGATCCGGCCCGTAGCAGTGCAGCCACGAGCTTTGGAGTTTTTCGATGCAAAAATATTTTGCGTTGAGGTGGAACCATAAGATATATTAAGGTTCCATTGTGTTTTTTTATCAACGATGACGTGTTCCTCCCAAGAAGTGATTTCTGGCAAATAAAGAAATCCAATCTGCCAAGGTTGAAATTTTCTCATCATAAAAGTTTGCGGCAAAGGCAAAAGATTCATGGCCACGGTTTTACAACTCAAACAGTGAACAAAAATATATATATATTTTCTAAGGTTGTGAAGCCCGAATTAAGTAGTCTACCGGCACCGACGATCGTCTCCCACCGACGATCAGAAAAGAAGAAACGCATAAGGAACGTGAATCATTCGTCAGCAAACGGACCAAGTAAGGCGTCAATAATTTTTTTTTATTCTACTAAGGTTTGGTTGCGCGATAAACAATTTTTGCGTTTTTCCGGCAGCCATTAGTTCTTTCGGCGTCATATATTGCAAAGGTCGGGCGATTTAATTTAAGTCACTGGGAAAAACTCTTTCTTCCCAGCACGTTAAAACCGACGCAAGATTTTGGTTGCATGACTTTGAAAGCAAGCTATTCGAAGGGGCATAGAAACGTTTATTGAAATGAAATAAGAGATTTTAATTAAAATAAAAAATAAAAAATTTGACGCCCCAATGTCGGTGACGCCCCAGTTGATGCCCAACGACGTCGTTTGACGCCCCCGCGATGCGGTTTGATGCCCCGTGATGATTTTGATGGCTCGCGACGATATTTGATGGTCTACAAAACCTGTTTGACGCCCGCGACACCTGTTTGACGCCTCTCGATGTTGTTTGACGCTGAAATTGCCAATTTGATGGGCCAGATTGACTGTTTGACAGTCTAGATTGACAGTTTGATGACCTGTTGACCACCAGATCCCTAATTTTTGCTGAGAAATTGGAGGTGAAAATTGTCTTTTAATTTTTTGCATTTTCATCTTTTGCAAAAGATTATTATTTTCACTAAAATTGGCCAACAATACTTGCTTAAGGGGAATATTTTGAGTTTTAAAGTGCTATTTTTTTTAAGAGTGGGAGATAAAAGTTGATTCTTTTGCACTTAAACTCACCCTAAATTGCAAATTTTGAGAAAAAAAAGCAGTTGTGTTGAATTCTTTTGAAAACCCCTCATATACTGGCATACACTAGACAACAAATGGCAAATGATCTTGCAACACAAGTGGCAAACATCGCCACTGTAGTAGGAGATTTGATGGATAGGGTGAAAGAAATTACTGTCAAAAATGATGTCAAAATCTACAACAACAAATACTCCAACAAAGCAAAGTGTGATGTAAAACCTTATGATGGATCCAGGAATCCTGACGTATTGTCCACTTGGATCCTAGATATGGAAACTTGGTTTGAGTATGCCGAGGTTCCTGAAGATGAAAGAGTACCTTTTTCCATGATAAAACTCACAGGGTTAGCAAAGATGCTCATTTCAGATGAGAAAGCTAACGTAAAAAACTGGAAAGAGTTAGTCACACTTTTGAAGGATACATTTTTTCCACCTAACTACCAGGCCGATCTAAGGATCAAATGGTATAGGTTAAAGCAAGGTTTCAATATGCCAGTTTTTTATTACATTTTTTAGTTCAATAAGCTTAGAGTTCTTTTTGGTATCACTTCTTCTAACGAAGAGCTTATTGAAAAATTTGTAAGTGGATTGCATGATCCTATAATGAGGGAGTTGAAATTCATTCCATTTGTCACATTGTCATCGACATTCAAACATGCTAGCTTGGCGGAGGAGAAAGTTGGTGGTTCCTACAAAGCACGACAGGCATAGGAGAGCTCATCCAAGGGTTCAAATCAGCATCAACAAAAGGTGAAGAACTCCTCTTTCCCTAATTCTTCTACTCCTCCCCATTCATCTAAATCCTATTCTTCCTCTTTTGGCTCTAAAAATTCTTCTTCTTCATTGTTTTGTAATTATTGTAAAAAGAATGGTCATACCAAAGCAAATTGTTTTGTACTTGGGAGAATGAAGAAGAAATCCCTTGTTGTAAAGTCAGATGAGGGCACACAATATGGCCCCATTATGGCTACAGGGAGAGAGGAAGAATATCCTACCTTGAAGGGTAAACTCAATAAGGTTACCCTTATGACAAATTTTTTTGCTTATGGGGGTCGTGACCATTTGTTTGTCACTAAGGCCCACCTTACACACAATGTTTCTATTGATTGTATCATAGACAACGGCTCGCAAAAAAATTTGATTGCGAGATCCGTTGTAAAGAAGCTGAAGCTCCCCACCAAACCACATCCTCAACCCTATGCACTTGGGTGGAAGGATGTTGACTCTACTTCAGACATCACACACACTTGCACCGTGTCCTTTGCCTTTGGGGACAAATTTGTGGATAAGGTTAAGTGTGATGTCACAGACATGGATTGTTGTGGAATGTTGTTGGGTAAACCCTATCAATATGATAGGAATGCCATCTACCATGCTAAAAAGAACACCTACACATTGGAAATGGATAACAAACAATATATGGTGGAATGCACTAAGGACACATCTAATCTAGTGCTAAGTTGTAGGCAAGCTCACAAAGCAGTAAATCAAGCACAAGAGTTGGCACTCATATTCATAAGACCCACACAAAAAGAAGGTCAAACAAAAACTTCTAAGTTCCACACAAAGAATGCTTCACTTCAAAATATTTTGCAATCACATCAAATTGTGTTTAATGAACCCACCACTCTACCACCAGAGAGAGATATCAATCACAACATTGACATAATTCCAGGAGTTTCACTTCCAAATGCACCTATGTACAGACAATCAATAATACAAATGGATGAAATCAAACGTCAAATTGAGGACTTGTTGGCAAAAGGATTCATTCAGCCTAGCACTTCCCCTTGTGCTTCCCCCATTCTTTTGGTGCTTAAGAAAGATGGCTCATGGAGACTTTGTATTGATTTTCGTGCATTGAACAAAATCACAATAAAAAATAGATATCCTCTCCCTCGCATTGATGACTTGTTGGATCAACTTCAAGGGGAAATTTTTTTCTCTAAAATTGATCTTAAGAGTGGTTATCATCAAGTAAGGGTTCAAGCAGAAGACACTTGGAAAACAACATTTAAGACTAAACTTGGGCTCTTTGAGTGGTTGGTGATGCCCTTTGGTCTTACAAATGCACCTGCAACCTTCATGAGGTTGATGAATGAAGTGTTTAGGGATTGCCTAGACAACTTTGTGATCATATACTTGGATGATATCCTTGTATATTCTACTACTTGGAAGGAACACTTGCAACATCTAGATCAGGTTCTCCACACCCTTGAGAGGAACCAACTTTTTGCTAACCTTCCTAAGTGTTCATTTGCTCAAACTTCAATCTCCTATCTTGGCTTTATAATAAATCAACAAGGAATCAATGTTGATCCCACAAAGGTAGAAGTACTCCAAAATTGGCCAACTCCCTCCTCTGTCACTGATCTTAGGAGTTTTCTTGGACTTGCGAATTTCTATCGTAAGTTCATTTCTGGCTACTCTACCATTGCTCACCCCTTGCATCATCTCACGAAATCCAAAGTTAGATTTCAGTGGCTCAAGGAACATGATCAAGCCTTTGAGACCTTGAAACACAAACTGTGCATTGCACCTGTTCTTGTACTCCCCAACCTTTCTCATCCATTTGAGATAGAGACAGATGCCTCATAGTTTGCGATGGGAGTAGTTTTGAAGCAAGATGGACACCCTGTGGCATATCATTTCGAGACCTTTTTAGCTACCAAAAGAAACTACTCCACATATGACAAAGAGTTGTATGCTTTGGTCCAAGCCATCAAATATTGGAGACACTATCTTCTTGGGAAAGAAACAATTGTCCACACAGATCACATGCCACTCAAGTTTCTTCAGTCACAAACCAATATTGAAGAGGCTAGACACATGAAGTGGGCCACTTACTTGCAGCAGTTCCACTTGGTCATCAAGTACAAGAAAGGAACAACTAATACAGTGGCTGATTGTTTGAGTCATCCACCCATGGCCCAAACCTTGACAACAATTGTGACTACCTCCCATATTGGATTTTAGACTTGGCCACCTCTTTATGCTCTTGATACAGATTTCAGCAAGGTGCACCATCATCTTGTACACCCTTCATCTTCCAACCTCACTCCTTTTCAGGACTATCACTTGAAGGATGGACTTTTGTACAAGCTAGACAAAATTTGTGTACCACAGGAGCATAGGGTTTCTCTCATCAAAGAAGCCCACTCAAATATTTATGGAGGTCATTTTGGGAAATAGAAAACACTCCACCACTTGCAGCGGTTCTTCTATTGGCCTCACATGTAGAGAGATGTCCTGCGATTTTTGAGACAGTGTGTCGTATGTTGTCGCTCCAAATCAGCAAATAGGAAGTTGGGCTTGAGTGTTCCTTTGCCCATTCCTTCACGTCCTTGGGAGAGCATATCCATGGACTTGGTGAGTGGATTTCCCATGACTGTGAGACAGCATGATAGTGTTCTTGTGATTGTGGACCGATTAAGTAAGATGGCCAAATTCATTCCATGCAGGAAGACTAGTACAACACCTGATTTGGCACAGTTGTTCTTTGAGATAGTGTGGTGATCCTTTGGTCTTCCCACCAACATTGTTTCTGACCGAGATCCACATTTTGTGGGACACTTTTGGAGATCCTTGTGGAAAATTTTGAGAGTTTCCCTTAATTTTTCCATGGCTTTCCACCCTCAGTCAGATGGGTAGACTGAAGTTGTGAATCGCACACTAGTATAGAGTTTGAGGATCTACCACCACACCTCACCGACTAAGTGGGATTTGAGCCTCACTCACATTGAGCATGCATATAATAGAGTGGTTCACAGCTCCACAACACATTCACCTTTTGAGGTTTGTCTCGGATTTTAGCCACTTGCACCTTATGAGTTGCCTCTTGCTTTGCCCTCTCCCACCACTGCACACATGGAGAAGGAGCAAGATAAGGCAACCTCTTTCATACAACATTTGTAGAGCCTCCAGGCTAAGGTGACACAGATCCTATAGAGGACTCAGTAGCAGCAGAGGAAAGCGATGGATCGGCATCGCGTTCCTCATCCTTTTTAGGTTGGTGACAGAGTTTGGCTTCACTTAGACAAACGACATTTTTTAGAGAAGGCACATAGCAAGCTCAAGCCTCTCCGCTATGGGCCATACACCATCATTCAAAAGATCTCTGAGAATGCATTTTTTTTGGACCTTCCTTCACATCTTGGCATCCATGATGTTGTCAATGTGGATCTTTTGAAGCCATATCAAGACTCGACTTTGGAGATCGCACCTGTCATCAACCATCCAGCAGATGTGGTACCTGAATTTCAGCTTTCGCTTGATACAGATAGAGTTTTTGACATGAAGACTCGTCAGACTCGACAGGGTTCGACCACTTCCTACCTTGTCACCCGTCGCGGTCAGCTTCCACACCAGGCATGCTGGATCTCTCACCATCAGATGGCTCGTGACCTTCCAGATTTGTTGAGAGCATTGGGGTCCAATGCTTCTATGGTTGGGAGGAGTGTTGAGGATACTTAGGAACTACATTTTAGCCTAAGTCCTCCATTCATATTTATTTTTATATTTTGCACTTTGTACACGTGAAGGTATAGTATACCTCATGATTTATTGTTTTCCATAGATAGGAGGCAATTTTGATTGCCTTGGAAGATAGTACAGTGTGCATGTTATCGTGATCGAGCGTTGTCCATGTTGGGCACTTTGTTATAATGCTCTCACCTGATTACAATTTATGTATTATTATATATATGTGTACTGCATAATAAAGAATTCAGCTTTGTTTGGGTTCTCTTGCTGGTCCTATCCATATCAGTCATCCTGACCCATCATCCTACTAGGTCTAGCCTCAAAATTCATGGGAGCAACTCTTGACGGCCTTGTTCTAGCTATCCCTATTATAGTGATGGTCATTCTACTAATTTTCACCATCTCCATTGAAATATCTACTTGCATTTGTATGGGTTGATCTACACCCCTCTATCATTGCTCGATGGTCCATTTGGTGGCCTCTTAGAGTGCTAGCTACATGCCCTATCCCATGACATGATACCTCTACATTGGCATCTATGGTGAGATCCTTGGAGGTATTATGCCCTTATACCATCTTTGGTACCCGAAGGCCACCTTGACATTATCAACTTCTTGATCGACATATAGAGGATTTTTTAGGTCCTCCTTTGCAAATATCACCACATCAAGGTTCCATCCAACCCTTTATGGGTCCCTTCACACCCACTTATACTAAAAATATCCCAAGTTTGACACCTCCTACAAGATGTTGAACTACCTCCACACTCAATCAGACTAAAATAGCTCTTGCTCATCCTGGTCTGTAATAACCCATTTGATCTGCTGAACCTGAGCCAACTCATATCTATCATATTCCCATATAGGGTGATAATTCCATGATCACAATATGATCATCTAGTACCATAGCTCATCCACCATCCTCTGCTCCAATGGCAAGATACAAGCATATGTCCTCTGCACACACTCAAAGTGTCAGATCCATCTAAATGTTACTGGCCACTTTGGGTTGGGCAATGATCTTGGTAGTGATTTTTATCTCCTAATTACAATGTGCTCCCAAGACCATACCTGGAACAATGTAGTCCATACAATCCCAGTATATCGCTTGTACAATATCCTATGCAAATGGGCTAGCATATACAGGCCCCATACGAGCCTCACTTGCTAGTATTGCATGTCTGCTATGACCCCTACCAATGTCCATGGCAAGTTTTGCCTGCTCATGTGGCATACCAGGAGCCCAACCACTACCCTGTAGAGTACCGTTATCAGTGCATCAACCCCATATTATTATGGCATCTCATCGACATGGAGATCACTTTGGCAAATATCATGTGTCGGGTCCCCTAATTTTTTTTATAATGATACCTTAGGCACTTGTGATCTATACAATGCTATCCCCCTAATGAGGATACTTAGGATCTATCAAACATCCTCTAGTGTGATGGTCATATTCCCTGTTGGTACCCAAAATGTGGATGACTTCAGATACCACCTCTTAATGAGCATTATTAGTAATGCCTTTTCAGCCTCAACTTGGGCTATCTATGCTAGATGCAGTAGTCCCATAGCCTATAGGATGTCCTTGTCTACCATTGTGAACTTCCTCACATCTTCCAATGTTTGGTCGCCACTCTCTGCTCTCGAGTACATCTTATTGCAAAAACAACATTAATAAAATTTAATTAGTTCCAAACCATCATAATCTTGATAAAAATAATAAAAATCATAAAATAAAAGAATAAACATAATGCAATCTTTCTTTCTCTTTCTTTGTCTTTCTATTTTTTTCTCTTTCTTTCTCCTTCTTTATCACTTTTTTTTTTCATTATGTTTTCTTCTGTGATTTCACACCCCATTCTCATAAGGCACAAAACCGCAAATTCATTCCCTATAATTCTAGGATACAAATTTGTTTGTCATCAAATCCTTGATCGAATTTGCAGTTGACCCCATGAATTTGCATCGAAGTTTGTGCGATGAATTCTACAAAAAAATAAAAATAATAAAAAACATGCTTAAAAATATAATCTAGTCTAGAGGGTGAGATTCAATGCTTACTCATCCTCGCTCCACTATCGTGTCAGCCTCACCTCTTGCAACGACTGCATAGTGTGTTGGAAGCACCATATCTCTATTTTCTCTAAAGCTCTTTATCTCCTCCTTGTGCAGTGAAAATGAATTTATTTTCACCCTCCCCTCCTCGTTTATCCCTCCATTTCTCTATCCTCTTTTCTTTTTCTTTCTTTTATTTCTTCTTCATTCTTCTACGTCTGCCTTTTCAAGTTTCTTCAATAAATTTGCATTCCTTCTGAAACTCGAGGGGGCACCTTAGCCTTGGGGGCATTGATATCATCATTACCTCGTAAAGCATGCAAAATTTTAAAGTGTTTGAAATAACAACATTTTTGCACCATCCCTCTATCTAAACCTGCTACCCCTTTTAGTGTTCGTCATTCTTAGCCCATATGTGTCTACAAATTTTTTACACATGTATTATGCCATAAATGCATCTAAGAGGGGGAAAAATTTAGACACAAGATAATTGACCCATCCAAATGAGTCAATTTTCCTTTAGACGCTTAAAAAACCACTCAAAATTGCTAAACACAAATTTTGAGCTCCCCACCCCTTAGATCAACCTTCTTTCCTAGCCTCATCAAATTCATGGTCATCCAATATATGGAGTGAATTCAATCAAGGCTACCCAATGCTATCTGAAATTCAATGGTTAGATTTCATAGATTTGCAGTCAAATCATATAGATCATAAATTTTATGTTTTAGGGTTTTGCCCTTAAAACCCTAGCCTTGCATCACCTTTTTGTGTTTTGGACCCAAACCTAGTTTTATAGTGTTTTTCATTTTCGCACCTAATCCCTCCAAACGTTCTATAAATAGAAGGGTTGGACTCATTTTTTTTATCCCAAGTGAATGTTATCCCAAATGCTCTACTTTTGTGCTACCTTGTGATCTTGCCTACTTTCTTTTTGTATGATCATTGACATAGATGCTTTGGGTGAACAAGTGGAAGAGCTTTTGATGACAGATCATTTGCGAGACTTATCTTTTGTTCCATTGATAGAGAAGGAGAGGCCCATCATTTTTGGTTGTTGCCTTCACTTTTTTCCATTGCTCTTTTTCTTCCACCATAGTTAATTAGATTCTTTTGCATCATTAGTTTAGTTCATTTATTAATGTTAGAATTTTATTGCACTCTCTGCATTTATTCTTCTTAATAAAGTACATCTAAAAATTCATTTTTTGTTACATTGAGATTAACATCAAACATATGGTTGTTTTTATTCTATTGCATTCTAAATTATAAGTTGCATTTTTGTTTAATCATTTACATTGCTACACTTAGATGATCATTTATTTTTTATTAGCTAGGGTTTTGTATTATATTTTCATCATTCATTCTTCTAAATAGAGTAGACTTAAAATTAATTTTTTATTACATTTCGATCAATGTTAAACATATTATTGTGTTCATTTTGTTGCATCCTAAATCACAAATTGTATTTCTACTTAATAATTTACATTACCATCTAGGTCATTTTATGTACTATTTTGCTTGCATTTAGATTGTTTAGATTGCACATAGTTGTTCCATATTTTTCTCTCCTATTCTTTTTTTGTTGTTACTATATCGTCTGCTTATCATTAGATTGTATTCTCACCTTCACATTTCCACTTTTTCTCTTCTATTTCAAATTTGTAGTTCATCCATACGTGATTTGGTGAAACTCTTGGTTTCATCGCTACTTTTGTTGTTGCTATCTTGTTGTCATCACGAATTCATAGTCACCCATTACAGGGTGTGAATTTGATTACAGAGATTTGAAGGTAATTTTTTTCTTTCGAAACCCTCATTTTGTTTTATGTATTTCTATTTTCTATTTTTGTTATGCTCTCTCTGTCTGCACTTTGTTTTCTCTTTTTTCATCCTATGTTTTGCTGTATTTTTTATTTTATTTTCGAAACCTTTATTTTTTTCATCTTTGTGCTTCATATTATATAGATTTGTTTCTATTCTATCTACGCTCTTTCCTACATTTTGCTGCATTTTG
The DNA here is from genome assembly GCA_028583015.1 of Wollemia nobilis. Classification (NCBI taxonomy): domain Eukaryota; kingdom Viridiplantae; phylum Streptophyta; class Pinopsida; order Araucariales; family Araucariaceae; genus Wollemia; species Wollemia nobilis. Next base: position 4,469,395 of record JAQPPZ010001340.1, read on the forward strand.
TTTATTTATTTTCAAAGGTCAACAATTACTTTTCATTTTGAATGTTTAGCTAAAAGGACCTAGGGGGCTTGATTATTGCACCTCTAACTCAGTCTTATAGAGGCCTAAGCAGATCCTAAAATAATGACCATTATTTTTTCAAGTTTTTGTTGTTTTGCAGGTTTTCTCAAATTCACAATTGATATTTTCAAGGTGCGAATTTAGATTCAAGTTACAAGATTAGAAGCATGAATTCGGTTAGGAATGAATGCCAGGTCAAGTAGGTGTTCTGTTAGATTTTTTGTAGGTTTTTTGTTGTGTCTGCATTCATTTCTATTATTTGTCATTGGATAAAATAAGATAAACTTAGAACTTAGTCACATTTTAGTAGATTAGTTAAAAGGAATTGAAATTCATCTTAGATTATAAGGAAAAAAATTGTTTTGCTTTAATATTTAGGCATCAAACAAAAACAACATATAGTTTGTATTTAGTCTAATTTTGTTTGTGCATTCTATTGGAGCTTTGCTTTAAAAGGACAAATTTTTACTTTATTGCAAATTTAGGAGTAGTATTCATTGAAATCAAGAATCATTTTTAGGATGGTGTTTTGTTTGCTTGCATTTTTGTTTTCCCTGCATTGTTTTATAACATTCCTTTAGTTACTATAGTTAAAATCATAGTCAAGACCACACTTAGGTGTATTTTTAACAAACACATCAAACCTTCCATATTGAACTTGGAGTGAGTCCTAAAACCACTCTTGGTGAACCCTTCGATCCCCTAAGCCGCCAAGTGTAGAGAAACATAGCCACACAGTTACCTCGGATCCCAGCGGATCTATCAAGAATCATCTATGCAAGTTATTTTCCCCTCTAAAATTACTTTCAATAAGGACTTTCAAAATTGACTTTCTTTCCATGGTACCTAGATTCTCTTCAAATAAATTCTTTAAATTCTCCTAAGATATAGAACAAGAAGTGACACTTGTTCTTGACCACACTTTACTTTCTATTTCCTGCTTACACTTCCTCCTTGCACTCGGATTACACTCAAACAATTTCATAAATTTTATAATAAGATTGCATTGTGATAATTATTATAAAATGTTAAAATAATATATTTTTTTTGAAAAATTAAGTAGTAAAATAAACCAAACTAGAAAATGAATTAAATTTTTTAATAATATTAAAAATAATTTCCACTTATTTTTAGATTAATAAATTTAACTCACACTTGTAAAAAAAAGTTTTCTTAACATATATAAATGATTTCTATCTTATTATTATATTAGTAATATTAAATATACTTATAAGTTTTTATTAAACATGAATAAAAGAAAAATAGACTTCTTAAAGACTATTAAATTTAATATGTCATAAATTTTAAGTGATTTGAAATACTACATAACAAATTTCAAGTATTGTTCGTTAGTGGTGGTGGTGTAAAAAAGTTGACACCTCTTTAGCATTGAGTGGACTCCTCAATTGAATGTACCTAATGAAAAAGACCATTGAATTCCACGTAGAAGGTCCAATGTTTGAAAATATAGGATAGTATGCTATAACAAAAATTCAATTTGGCAATGGTAAAGGTTTAAATCAGATTTATACTATTCTTCAAAAATGTTTTTCTTTCCTTTCAACCAAAAAAACCATCTCTTAGTAGAGGTTGATAAAAATCTATTTTCCTTTCCTTTTTCTATTCACGTGTAGTTAGATGATGTAATTTTCATGTTTATAGAGTTTCCATGCTTTCCTTAATAATTCACTATGCTAATGATAATTACTCCTAAGACATTTTATTTTCTCTAGTTTCACTTAAAATTAGATATCACTTCTCAATGAGAAATCTTAAACCAAGACCTGAAAGTAATGAAATAGATATGAGATAGCCAATCATTTCGTATCATTCCAATTAGAATATGATTTCAATCTTGGAATAGTTTAGGTCATTTGATGCCCCACAACATATCTTCATGCCAAATATGAAAAGATAAATTTGGGAGTCACACCTAGAGGGGGACCAAGTTCACCTTTTACATCTTGGGGTTGAATTCTAGACCTCATTTTCATAGAAAGAGACCCCTCTTTCCAAAGAACAAGGGACCTTCACCTAAAATGTGCTTTGCATCCTCCTCACAATTCAGTTTGATGAGGAAGAAGGTAATATACATTGCAACAACATAAAGCGATCTAGTGGTTTCCATTTGCAAACTGCCTAGAATCGAATAGAGTCAATATCTAGTCTACTACCTTGGAACTTGTCGACTAGGTTCCATGATCCTTCCTCCATAGTCACATCCAAGAGTTCGTCCGACACCACCAACTTATTACAAACTGGAGAAAGGTTGAAGAGGAGTTTTGAGAAATGATATCGTAAGCCTTTAGCAAGAACCATAGCAAAGTAGGATACCTTAGGGTTATAGGGGTGACTAAGCCTTGCGGACCCACTCACGAGTACCCCAGAGAAAACCCCACTACAATCGTGGACACATTTTTCCCTTTCCTTGACCAACCCTTTGAGGGTTGCACCTTCCTATTTTCCACCTAACCCTCCAAATCCCTATAGAGCACCAATGCATCCATCTTCCTGCCAACCACCAAGCCTTTCAGATTCCTACTGACCATTAGTGATTTCTTCCATTACTATCCTAACACTATTGTACTTGCCTTCGCTACCCTAGCACTGTTGCGGTACTGTTAAAATATTTTACTATTTTTCTTTCTACCTTTACTGCCCTAACATTATTGCACTTGTCTTCTCTGCCCTAGAACTACTGCACTACTTCACTGCCCTAGCACTCTTGCAAGAATGTTAAAATATTTTTACTTTGTTGCCTTAGCATTGCCGCACTCACCTTCATTGGTGTAGTCTTTAACTTTAAGGTTGGATTTGCTTTTGATATGTGGGTTAGTTTCAACCTATTTTCTCATGGTAACACATCTAGATTAATTCAACATGCTCTCTAGAGAATAGCGATATCTTAAAATAAGGTAATATAATTATTAAAAAAACATCATAAATTTATAATATATTTTCTTATAAAATGATTATTTAAGGTTATTTAATCCATTAATTTAAAATGACCAATATTGTATTTGCTATCTCATCTAATCTTAATAACACCTTCTAGCCATGAAGGGTCCAAAATAATTTTATCCCTTTTTACATCAAACAAAAAATAAAATTTATAAGTCATTTTTTATTATATTAATATTTTTTTACATGTTATGAAAATTGAAAACAATATTTAAATATAAGTAAACATGTTTTCCTATCACAAGTAATTTTATTAGAAGAGTGTGTATTGTTTGAACTCAAGTCACACCCATATAATTGGAACCCATTTACCTTTATAACACATTAATATAAAAATGTATTAATTTAGTAAGAAATTAATCTATAAAAATTTAATCTTATTAAAATATTTTATTTTATTATATATAGAATTTATTTAAAAAAATAAAAATAAAAGGTAAAGTAGTTTTTAATGCCTAAGATATCATTGGTTATATAAAACGATCCTTATAGAATGTGTTTATCCAAACAAACTTCGGTTATCAAAGTATAGTGTGCAACTCTACCTCACATTACATTCGAACCTTGAACCTCTTATTTAAATTTCCAAATTTTTATTATTAAACCCATTCAAGATATAAAAAAAATACAACTTAAGTAGGTATTATAGCGGAACAAAATATGAATACATAAATTATTAAAAAGTGGCCTAGTGACCTATAAGAATAAATTATCACATAGATTTAATTTATATAGAATTAAAAAAATATATTATATTTAATTTTTAAAAATTCTTATCATGTCTTATCTTAAAGAAAGTATATATCATAATGGAAGTATTTGAACTCAGGTCACATTCATATGATCACAACTCATTTACCTTTGTAATATATATATCACATGAATCCAATTAAAAAATAAAAGATCCATTATCCCCACACATGCCACAATTTAATGTTACTTGAGGTAAGAAATCCTACATAAGTGGAATCTAGGGCTTGCACCTTTAATATTGTTATACCATTAACAAAGAGTTAAAAAGTGGTGGGTCTCATAAATTAATTAAATATTGCATCTTGATCAATGTGGTATTATACTCAATACATTAAAAAATTGGTTAAAGTATTATAAAAGAATTTCAAACATATGACACTTATTAGAAGCATCTAGTGTTAGAGAATATTACATTATTTGGTAGAATTTTAAATGTACCTTATGGTATGTAGACATAAAAAATTGATCCACTTTTCATCAATTTTCATCAATTCACCCTCATGCATCAACCTTCTAACCCACCAAGCCAAATTCACCTTTTAAAGACCTAAAATTGAGCATTTATTGCTTCAAAAATTAAGGTTATATTTGAGCCAACTTTCCCCCATAAATCTTCTCCATTCTCAAAAATACTTTCATTATTTTTGGCTCGAAAAGAGCTTTTCGACGATATAAATTTTACCAAATTTTGACATCATTTGGTCTTCCAAAATGCAATAAAATTGCACATGGGTCTAGTTGTTGTGATTGCACTATTTTTGAAAGTTCTAGGCCATTATGGGTTCCAAAACCCTAGTGGTCACCTTAGTCCTAAAATATATATTTCTAATTCTCATTATCCTACCTAAAAATCCTCCAAACCTCTTATAAATAGAAGGATTGGATCCCCTTTTTTAAATCAATCAATCCATATTGATCTTGATCTATGTTATCTCATGTTTTGGATGCTCTTAAGATCTGATGCTCTTGTAATGTTCTGGTGCTCTAATTTTGGTGTGTTTTGAGATTTTGTTGTTGAATATAAGCAAGTGGAGAAGCCTTGATGACAATTTGTTTTCTTGAGGAGGAGAGATCTTTCGCCTTTGCTCTTGCTTCCATCATAGGCTTATTAGGTTATTTATTTTGCTATAGATCATTAAATTTTAGTGTTAAATTGCAATTTTAGCTCTCTAATCAAGTTTTAGTCTTCTTGTGCGAATTCATGCCTCGTCATAATGGGGAATAAATTTGGTGAAACCCTTGGTTTTGCCAATTTTTATTTGTTGTCGAATTTGCACCCACTTCTTATGGGGCACAAATTCTATTATAGTTAACTTAGGGGTAAGTTTTTGTTCCCAAACCCTAGGTTTTGATTTACATTTCTATTTTTCACTTCATTATTCTTCTTAACATTCTATTTTAGTTGTCTTTGCACTGCTATTATCTTGTTTGCTTATATTTGATCATATTAGTTTGGGGGCAAATTGCTATCCCAAAAACCTAGGTTTCTAATTGCATGCGAGTTCTCCATTGTATCCATTATGTTAGCATTTTGTTTCATTGTTTTATGTTGTTATATCTTGTCTTTATTATTCCTAAAGATCAACAATTATTATTTTTTTCAAACATGTAAGCTAAAAGGACCAAGGGGACTTGATTGTTGTGCCTCCAAGCTCAATCATATAGCGACCTAAGCAAGCCTCCAAATGTTGATCAAATTTTCTAGGGTTTTGTGAAGTTTTTTGGATATTTTGGACACAAGTTAAAGCTAGGATAAACCGTTGAATTAGATAAGTTCTCTAAATAAACTCCTTAGGTTGTTTGTTGTTTGCTTTCTGTCTATTTCCATTCCATATTTTAAACCTAAATAAAAAAATATTTTGATTTATTTTTAGACATTCAAAGATAAAATCATATAGTTTGCATTCTAGGGTTAACTTTGTTTATGCATTCTATTAAATCCTTGCTAAAAAAGAAAAAGATTCATTTTATTGCAAGTTAGGGTTTAGTCATATTGCAAATCAAGAATCATCCTAGGGTTAGTCTTTATTTGTTTGCACTTTTATTTATCTTGCATTGTTCTTTCATTTTTCCATAGCTTAAGTTTTAGAAAAGCCAAATATAGTTGCTTTATAAATATACACATCAAAAACACCATCCTTGGACTTGGAGCGAGTCCTTAAATTGTTTCTAGTGAACCCCTTGATCCCCAAGCCCTCGAATGTAGAGAATATAACACACCCTTGTGGTCACCTCAGCTCCCAGTGGATCCAATTGAGAATCTTATGTGACAGGGTAGTTTTCCCCCTCTACATGGTATAATTGTAAATATTAGAATAGGATTTGAGTCTATAGTTTATGAGTGTGATTTATATTTTTCCTTTATGTATGTTTCTATGTGTAGGATGTGCACAAGTGTCACGTAACAATGTGTGCAAGTGTGTAGAGTAAGAAATTGTGTAGGTGTCATATCTTGAAGTGTACAAGTATCATAGAGTAAAGTATGAAAGTAGATAGAGAGTCAAAAGTCATATATACAAGCGTGAAGATGAGAAGCCAAGGACATGTGAGATTTATCTTATGTATGAAATGGGAAAGGTAGCAACTCCTGGATATGTGAGGAGCACAATAGTCAAGTATTGAAGAGTCACCTTTCTAAGGTTATATAATGGAGACAAGGCTCCATGTATTATATCGAATGATCAACAAAGAATATATGTATTTAAAACATAAAAATTAAGAAGCTTGTATATAATTTGAGCAATATTATTGTAAGTTTTTTTCATGTTATTTCATGAATGATTTTGGCCATTTATTTCATATTATTGATGTTATTTTTATGAATGTTATGTTCATTGACATTGGCCATTTATATTGATTGCTCATTTGTTGAATGTTATATTTAATCCTAAATATTGGGACCTATGATAATATGACTAAAAATCCATTAGTGGTTTCAAAGCTATCACACTCTTTATATATTTATTGAAAGAGATAGATTTGAAGGCTAGCATTGGAGAAGGAATCTAGTGTTAATTTAAAAAATATATTGGGTTGATATTTGCACCTAAGATTAAGCTATATCTTTCTTGAGAAGAAATGTAGGATAGAGTGAATAAATCCACCAGAGAAGAAGCAACAAGAATTAAAAATAACAACAACAGGGATTTAAAGGAATTTTTTTGTAAATTGGGGTAAATAGATGTGCGAAAAGCACAATAATCATTGGAACCAGAGAAGACTAGCAAACGTTCGAAGAATCTAATATAGAGAAATGTAGTGTATAAGCCAAAGTTTGAATATCATAGTGAAGTCTATGAGCCAAAGTCTAGAGAATGAGATGGTGAAGTCTGAAGAGTTGATGCTTAGAGGACAACACAACCAAATCTAAGATCCTAAGAAAGGAAGCAATTCACATTTTTGATGAACAAGAAAGAGTGAATATGCAACATAGTTATCAAAAGAGCTTGATGTTGTCTAAGGGTTTGCTTGAGAATGTACAAGCCATTGTTTGAAATCACCTAAGGAGCCACTTGAGGTCATCCAAGCAACAAAGAAAGTTTGGAATAGCCCAAGGAGGACATGATCCCTTCCTGAGGTGAAATAAGAGCTATTGAATGCATCAAAAAATAAAACAATGTTACGTAAGTATAATGCAAAGGAGCAAAAGACAATGTAAAGTAGCTTGAGTATAACGCCCATGAATCTTGCATGAAAAACATCCACCTGTGACTTTGATTTGCCCTACCACATGCCCTGACGAGCCCTAACAAGCAACTGATGTATTCAATGAAGCATCAACTATTCCAAGCATGAATACCAAGCACATGCAGACTAGGTAAGGGTTTTAATTTGATTTTTTGGGAAATAATAATAAACTGGGCAAGAATTAGAGCGCTACACAACATTGTGGAGTAATAAGGTTAAAATGAACCTTAATATAACACATTCATTAATTTATTTATCAAAGCTTTATTTTTGGAATTTAGTATTTAAGCTTTAATTATTTTTAAAAAAATTGGTCATTAAAGAATTAATTTCAGTGATAAGGATTAAATAGAAAAATGAAATTGACTTCCATCTTGATTTTTGAAAATTTGAAAAGAGAAAAAAATAGTTATTTGATTAATTAGGGAGTCAAAAGGAATTCCACTATAAAAGTTTTTTTGAAGAAATTGATTTTTATTTATTGCAATTAGAATTTAATATAATTTGATTACAATTTGAAAAATTGAAGTTTGGAGAGATAATATTTTCTACTCCAAAAGAAAAATGAAAAGATTTGATTTATTGAAAATTTTACAAATTAAAAATTGATTATTTGGGAGCCATAAGGTTTCCTACTTCAAAGAGATTAAATTTTATTATTATTTAATTTATAAATTTGTAGATTAAGGAATTTGATTTGTTTGATTAAATTAAAACTTTGGAGTTATAAGTATTTTAACTTCAAGGGATCTCATTATGGAAGAAATCATTATGCATTCTTTGAAGATAGTGAGGAAATGTTGAAAAAGTTAAATTTCTATACACAATTTAATGGATGACTTGAATGGAGAGAAGGAAATGTCAAGTGATTTGAAAATGAGATTATCTTCAATTCTTAAAAAATAAAAAAGATAAAAATAAATTATAACTTTCATCAAATATCTTCATGAGATATTTTCTAAAGCATGGTGGAATTATTAAAACACCATTATAGTATCCATTGAAGTATGCAGTCATGTATATGGATTTACTCAATTTTAACATTTATCAAGAGAAAAGATAGGAGAAAAAGGATTATAGCCGTGATACATTTGATTTAAATGCAACCTATGTTAGCTTCAATATGGAATATTTAAATTTCAAAATATATTATTGTGATGACTTATAAATTCATTATCTAGTAGTCACACCAATAGATATATCACAACTGAAGATGAAGATAAGGAAGTCAAAGAAAAAGAGTAGATCAAAGAACAAAATAAAGAAGAACAAAAGGTATGAAGCAAAAGATGAAGATAAATAATATCAAGATGAAGGACGAAAGGAAATAGATTGAAGACTAAAGTCTTCAATAACCAAATAATGCTATAAAGGGGGGTGTTAGAGAATATTACATTATTTGGTATAATTGTAAATGTACCTTATGGTGCAAATGTAAATATGTAAATATTAGAATAGGGTTTGAGTATATAGTTTAATAGTGTGATTTATATATCCCCATTGTGTATGTGTCTATGTGTAGGATGTGCACAAGTGTAGAGTAAGAAACTGTGCAAGTGTGTAGAATAAGAAAGTGTGCAAGTGTCATATAGTGAAGTGCGCAAGTGTCATAAAGTGTGTTAGTATATAGAGAGTCAGAAGTCAAGTATACAACTAACAAGATGAGATTTATCTTATGTATGGAATAGGAAAGGTTACAATATTGGATATGTGAGAAGTGCAATAGTCAAGTATTGAAGAGTCACCTTTCTAAGGTTATATAACGGAGACAAGGCTCCATATTATAAGTTTTATTGGTTTTGACCATTTATTTCATATTATTGATGTTATTTTTATGAATGTTATGTTTATTGACATTGGCCATATATAATGATTACTCATTTGTAGAATGTTATATTTAATCCTAAATATTGGGACCTATGATAATCTAGTTGAAAAGCCATATGAAGAACATAAGCTTATACTGAGAGGGAGGGTGAACAATATAAGATCAAACTTTTACTTTTCTTTCCAAACCCATATCATCCAATATTATCAATTACAATAAATAAACAATGCATAAATCATCACACACATAAGAGACACAGATTTAACGTGGTTCACCCAATATGGGCTACATCCATGGAGAAAATATTTATTGTAAATTTTATCAACAAATTCTTTGGGAACCAATTCCCTATTATAATGCTTGTGGACCTCTATCCACATGAGACACCAATCCCATCTGCTCTGGTTCGTGGACCTCTATCCACAGGAGACACCAATCCCCTCTGCTCTGATTCATGGACCTCTATCCACAGGAGACCTCAATCCCCTATACTTTGGTTCGTGGACCTCTATCTATAGGAGACCTCAATCCCCTCTGCTCTAGTTCATGGAACTCTATCCATAGGATACCTCAATCCCCTTTGCTATGATTCATGGACCTCTATCCATAGGAGACCTCAATCCCCTCTACTCTAATATGCTCCAAGCCTTTACACAAGGCTTTCTCAAATCTGCTCCAAGCCTACACAAGACTTGCTCAAATATACTCCAAAACCTACTCTTAATTCTACTCAAATTTGCTCCAAGCCTACACTCAAGGCTTGCTCAAATATGCTCACCAAAACCTGCTCACCAAAACTTGCTCATAGAAACCTGCTCAATTCTGCTCATAGATCCTACTCAACCTTCTCAAATTTACTCACAAATCCTGCTCAAATATTCTCCAAGCCTACACACAAGGCTTGCTCAAATTTGCTCACCAAAACCTACTCAAATCTGCTCCAACTCTTACACACAAACAATGCTCATATCTTAACCAAATATTGCATAGAAACGATGTTCATATCTATTCTCAAATCTTGCATAATGATGGCATCGAGTACTTTTCTCAACTAAAGCAATTCAGACATATTCTACCTTGAATTATTTTATCTTCATGAACATATAGAAAATTATATGCACTAAACGAATGCCCAATATGTTCTTCACATTCATTAAGTCTGTTGCTTTATCATGTCTCACATTTATTACATTTTAAAGGTAGCTCTAGTCTAGCACTTGATGACTGACCTGGTAATTTTTGATTTACACCTTCACTTCAAAACCAATCACTATGCACAGATCTACCCTTTTCATCTACTCATAAAATCAATCATGAACAATGCACAAATTTGCTTCTCAAATCTGATCTATAACCCTTGCATACTTGCTTCTAATTTCCATCACATCAACACACAAATTTGCTCATAAATTTGATCTATAGCCTTTGCACATTTATTTCCAATTCCACTCCAAAACCAATGCACAAATTTGCTTTCAAACCCTTATACTATTATTCCCAAATTCATTCAAAGCAATGCACAATTCTACTCACAAAACTGACCTATAATATTTGCACATTTAATCCAATTTCATTCAACACTACTGATCATCAAATCAGTCCTTATATCTCCAACCATATGACATCAAAATATTTTCTTCATTCAAAAACAAACCTTGAGTAAGGGATTAAATCACCATACCTCTAAAACTACCTCAATGATTATGATCCTCTATGAGCTTCCCAAACCTGTCTTGAAAAATAATTTTCCTTTCTTTTGCCACTTCATAAACAAGTTAGCAAAACCCTTTTTTTCTTCTTGATTAGATATCAAAATATTCACATTAAAATCCTTTATCAAAATGTGCTCAATTAGGGCTTAAAAATAACATCTTATACCTCCTTTTATAAAACTCTCAATAAAAGACTTTATTTATATCTCAATCCCTTATAACCCCATTTATTAATTTTCAACAAAAATACATAAAAACTTATAACTCTTTTATAATTTTCAACAATGCAATCCCCTATTAACATAAAAACCTTATAACTCCTTTTATATTCATGTGCAAAAATTACAACTTGAAACAAGCACCTTGACCCTTATTTATCCTATCCCCTATATCAAATTTAATAAAATAAAAAATTAAGTACCTTGCATAGCAACGGTGGGATTCGATCCCCTACCCTCAAGGAGCACAACGCTTTCCCAAGTGCTCATTGTCGGTTGCACTACAACAGCTGGTGGAACTAAAAAGGGGTGGCTAGGTATTTTTTTGTGTTCTTGCTCTCCAACCAGCAAAACCTCAATCAAAATGGCATTAGCAAGAATTGACCCCCTGATATTTTATTCAACAATGCTTCCATGCTCAGCCAACAACCAGTTGGGCTACCTCAACCGGTGAGAATAAATGTGCACAATGCACCCTTTATATCTGTTTGTTGCACCTTTGAAATATTTGTTGTCTTCCTCCTCTGTTCTGTCATTCGCACTCACACAGGAATAATTCAACATATTTATATGCCTTCATAGTACTTCAATTTTTCAATGGCGTCGACTCACATTTTTGCTTTCAAATTTTATAACCCTTCAATAGTATTTGGCACCTTTTATTTTTCAAACCCTTTTGTTTTATAATATTTAAATTTAGAATTTAAATACTATTTAACTTTGTCCCTCTTTGTGATATATAAACCTTTGTCTTTCTTGTAATATTTAAAAACCTTTGTCTCTCTTTTAAACTTCTTATTTATAATATTTAAATATTATAATCCTTTGCTTGAGTATTTTCTTTGCTTTGCTTCATCTTAAAAATATGCTTACCTTGAATAAATATCCTTTGTCCAACCTTGTAAATTCATCACTCTTGAAGAATATTTTTGCCTTGAATACCATGCACCTTTTGACATCAATGACAACTTAATATTTCCAACAATCTCCCCCTTTGTCATTGATGGAAACCCTACAAAAAATTTCCTTTTACTGCAACTAGATTCCAAATATGCTCCCCCTGATAAGCTTCTCCCCCTTACTGTATTCTCCCCCTTTGACATCAATGGCAAAGGGCTCCTTAGGGCTAAAAATAAGACACTTAGCATAGCTCCCTCACCACCTCCTTTTCTTGAGGTGTTCAATTTTGGGATGGGACTAAAGCTACTCCAAATTTACAATGCTCTTATTCTTTTTCAATTTTATTTTTCCAAAATTTTGAAGTCATACCTCTTTGATTATTTTGACTATCCTTCTTGCTTGTCTTTGGAAATTCAGAGAACACTGTTTTACACCACTTTACTCTATTCCTAAAGCTATTGCAATTGTAACACCTGATGTTGTAGTTCTTGAAAGGTGTCAATGAATCAAAGTTACTCTTGGTTAAGCCAAAAATATTCTTATCATGAACCTACAATGTATAGCTTTGTGACAAAAAATATTACATGAGAAACAATAACCCTGGAAGAAGTATTCATCTTGCCTTGGAGGATATGGTTGCATGATTATTTCTTTTCTCTTTCTTTGCTGGTCCCTATTCCTTGATGGTGCATTGTTTTCTTTCTCATTGATATTTCCACTTCTCAACTCATTAGTACAGGTCTTATATTCTTCTTCAAATACCTTCTTTGATGCTTCTATTTCTTTTGAGCTTGACTCCTCTTTTTGTACTTCTTGACCTTCCTCAAATCCAAGTCAAGTCTTCATATATGGAGATATCTGTGTTTTGATAATATCATCCAAATATTTTGAGCTTTTCCTAAACTGATATATCTTATTATTAAAATTTTCAATTCCCTTCCTTAGAGAGATAACTTCATCTTCTAGTATTTTACATTCTAGCTCTTTTGCCTTTAACTACTCAACCATACCTTCTTCAACTTTCTTTGCCTCTTCAACCTTAACTTTTAAATCGGTGAGATCTTGTAGAAGTTTTGCCTTTGTTTTCTCATCCTCTTGTACTTGATCCTTCAAAAAACGTTCTCCATTTTCAACTCTTTAAGATCAAAAGTAAGTTATTCTTCTATATCAACCATGACTTTTTCCTTTTTTGAATATTTCTCTTTTTCTAGGTCTTCAACTATAGGATCATATTATTTCTATTCTATGGCCAAAAATAGAATTTATTTTGTTTCACTATCGGAGAGACTTTCATCACTGTCATTGGAAGCACTACTTGCTTCTTCAACATAGAAAATTTTCTTGTGCCTTTGAAACATCTTCTTCTCATGCTTGATTTGATCATACCTATTCTTCTTTTCATGATAAAATTTTCTTCCTTTCTTTTTCTTGTATTCCTTTTCTTCTTCACTGCTACTATTCCCATATTATGGATAATTAGCTGCATAGTGACCAATGTTACCACAACTAAAGCATTTCACAATCTACATATTTTTGTATTTTCTTGGACCCTTCTTATTTCTTCTCACAAAGTTAACCTCTTCTTCACTTCTTGATTCATCACTTGATTCTTGTTCTTTAATATTTTCCTTCTTTGAAGCTTTGAATGTTGCCTCTCTTTTTTATATTTGTTCTTTTTCTATCCTCATCTTATAGACTGTGATAATTTCATGTAGCTCATCCATACTTAAAGTTTTGAGATCCTTCATCTCTTCTATTGTTGAAACCTTTGCTTCATACCTCATAGGGAGTGACCTCAATATTTTTTGAACAATAGTAGATTCTTCAATATTTTCTCCAATTCCACGAATAGTGTTGACAACCTCATCAACACGAAGTAGATACATAGAAATATCTTCATCATATTTCATCATCAAGTCTTCAAACTTCCTTCTATGTGTTTAATGTTTTGCCATTTTGACCTTGTTGTCTCCTTCACATATTCTTTGTAACTAATCCCATATTTCTTTTGCTGAAGTGCATTGCATAAATTTCACAAACTCTAATTCACATAACCCACTAAAAATTGTATTCATTGCCTTATCATTATATTCATATGGTTTCTTACCACTTGCATCTGTAGGAGGATTTTTAGATGGTGTGAATCCATTTTCAATGGATTTCCATGTATCATATCCATGTACCATCAAATAAGTCTTCATCCTCACACTCCAAAAAGCATAGTTAGTCCCATCAAACCATGTATCCTTCTTTGATGAAAACCCTTCCTTATGAGCCTTGTGTGTTCTTCTAAGATATTCCTTCAAGATGTTAGGATTTCACGAAGGAACCTGCTCTGATACCAATTGAAGAATACAAGCTTATACTGAGAGTGGGGGTGAACATTATAAGATCAAACTTTTACTTTTCTTTCCAAAGTAATATCATCCAATATTATAAATTGCAATAATGAAATAATGCAAAAATCATCACACACATAAGAGACACAAATTTAACATGGTTCACCCAATGTGGGCTACATCCATGGAGAAAATATTTCTTATAAATTTTCTCAACAAATTATTTGGAAACCAATTCCCTATTACAATGTTTGTGGACCTCTATCTATAGGAGATACTAATCCTCTCTTATTTGGTTTGTGGATATCTATCCATAGGAGATTCTAATCCCCTCTGCTCTACCTCATGGACCTCTATCCATAGGAGACCTCAATCCCCTCTGCTCTGTTTTATGGACCTCTATCCATAGGAGACCTCAATCCCCTCTACTCTGGTTCGTGGACCTCTATCCATAGGAGACCTCAATCCCCTCTGTTCTGATTCATGGAACTCTATCCACATGAGACCTCAATCCCCTCTATTCTAATCTTCTCCAAGCCTTTACTCAAGGCTTGCTAAAATATGCTCCAAGCGTACACAATAATTGCTCAAATCTTCTCCAAAAATTGCTCTCAACTCTGCTCAAATCTACTCCAAGCCTTTACACAAGGCTTTCTCAAATCTACTTCAAAACCTAATCTCAATTCTACTCAAATCTTCTCTAAGACTACACTCAAGGATTTCTCAAATCTTCTCACCAAAACCTACTCATTAAAACTTGCTCAATTCTGCTCATAGATCCTGCTCAAATCTGCTCCAAGCCTACACACAAGGCTTGCTCAAATTTTCTCACCAAAACCTACTCAAATATACTCCAACTCTTGTACACAAACAATGCTCATATCTTTCCTAGATATTGCATACAAACAATGTTCATATCTATTATCAAATATTGCATAATGATGTCATCAAGTGCTTTATCTATTCTTCAATGTGTTTTTCTCAACTAAATTAATTCAGACATATTCTACCCAGAATTATCTTACCTTCATGAACATATAGAAAATGATATACACTAAACAAATTCCCAATATATTCTTCACATTCATTAAGTCTGTTGCTTTCACATGTCTCACATTTATTACATTTTAAAGGTAGCTCTAGTCTAGCACTTGATGACTGACCTGGTAATTGTTGATTTACACCTTCACTTCAAAACCAATCAGTATGCACAAATCTTCCCTTTTCATATACTCACTTAATAAATCATGAATAATGCACAAATTTTATTCTCAAATATGCTCTATAACCCTTTCATACTTGCTTCCAATTTCCATCACATCAACGTATAAATTTGCTCATAAATATGATCTATAGTCTTTGCACATTTATTCTCAATTCCACTCCAAAACCAATGCATAAATTTACTTTCAAACCCTTATACTATTATTCCCAAATTCATTCAAAGTATTGCACAATTCTACTCACAAAACTGGCCTATAATCTTTGCACATTTAATCTAATTTCATTCAACACTAATGCTCATCAAATCAGTCCTTATATCTCCAACCATATGACATCAAAATATTTTCTTCATTCAAAAACAAACCTTGAGTAAGGGATTAAATCACCATACCTCTAAAAATACCTCAATGATTATGATCCTCTATGAGCTTCACAAACCTGTCTTGAAAAATAATTTTCCTTGCTTTTGCTACTTCATAAACAAGTTAGCAAAACCCTTTTTTTTCTTCTTGATTAGATATCAAAATATTCACATTAAAATCCTTTATCAAAATATGCTCAATTAGGGCTTAAAAATAACATCTTATACCTCATTTTATAAAACTCTCAATAAAAGACTTTATTTATATCTCAATCCCTTATAACCCCATTTATTAATTTTCAACAAAAATACATAAAAACCTTATAACTCCCTTTATAATTTTCAACAATGCAATCCCCTACTAACATAAAAACCTTATAACTCCTTTTATATTCACGTGCAAAAATTACAACTTGAAACAAGCACCTTGACCCTTATTTCTCCTATCCCCTATATCAAATTTAATAAAATAAAAAATTAAGTACCTTGCATAGCGGTGGTGGGATTCTATCCCTACCCTCAAGGAGTGTAGCGCTTTCCCAAGTGTTCTTTACCGGCTGCACTATAGCAACTGGTGGAACTAAAAATTGGCATCTAGGTATTTGTTTGTGTCCTTGCTCTCCAACCAAAAAATTCTCGTTCAAAATTGCATCAGTAGGAATCGACCCCCTGACCTTCTATTCAGCAATGCTTCCACTCTCAGCCAACAACCGGCTAGGCTACCTCAACCGATGAGAACACATGTACACAATGTACCCTTTATCTCTATCTTTCGTGCCTTTGAAATATTCATTGTCTTCCTCCTCTGTTCCACCGTTTGCACTTACACAGGAATAATTTGATTTCACATTGCCATTGTAAGGTGAAATATTTTTCACATATTTATATGCCTTCATAGTGCTTCGATTTTTCAATGACATCAGCTCACATTTTTGCTTTCAAATTTTATAACCCTTCAATAATATTTGGTGCCTTTTATTTTTCAAACCCTTTTGTTTTATAATATTTAAATTTAGAATTTAAATATTATTTAACTTTGTCCCTCTCTTTGTGATATACAAACCTTTGTCTTTCTTGTAATATTTAAAAAACATTTCTCTCTTTTAAAATTCTTCTTTATAATATTTAAATATGATATTTAAATATTATAATCCTTTGCTTTGCTTCATCTTAAAAATATGCTTACCTTGAATAAATGTCCTTTGTCCAACCTTGTAAATTCATCACTCTTGAAGAATATTTTTGCCTTGAATACCATGCACCTTTTAACATCAATGACAACTTAATATTTCCAACACCATCATCTACAAAGAATATCAATGTTATAACTTAAAAAGAAAGTGAAAGTGGTGTTATTGGTTATAGTTTCCTAGAGAGAAGGATTAAATATTAGATCAATAATCAAACCATAAATAATAAAATGCTATTCTATTAAATATTTGTCTATGTAAAGTGTAGACACCAAAATCTAGCCACTTGTCATCCATTCGTATCCTCCAATCATAGTCGTCCATTATATATATATATATATATATATTGTGTGTATTTATTTAATATATACATAAATATTAATATTTAATATTTATATATATTTAATAAATATATATATGTATTTATGTGAATATATCCTAGCCATATGCCACGACTTAATCTCAACCACCCATCCATCTTAATCCATGTCACATACCCAAATTTAATCTTAACCCTTCCTCATGTTTTAATCTCAACCGCCCATTGGTGTCATCAAAACCCTAACATGTTCAATTGTAGATTATAAAAGATGATTCATTTTGATGAATCAAGGTCCTCAAAAATTCTTAGAAGGATCATATTCTTGATATTGCCTAGTCCTTTTTGCTATCATCTTCTTCTCTTACCGTTGTCATTGCACCCACTGCAAAACTCTCACGAACTAGATATGGTTCTACCTCACTCCCATCCATCCTCGAACATCCTAGAGTTCACAGAACATTGCTAAGCATTCTGGAACACTGTTGGGTGTTCATAGTCATCACCAAATACCTCTAGGCATTTCCTAAAAAATATTTTGTAGCTCACAAGCCCTCAAATGCTTTTAGACTTTCATGTTACCTTTAAACATAGAAACAGGAGCACAAATCATCATTAACAAGGTAAGATATTTATTGCATTTATTCATGTTTTTGCATCTTTGTTTACAGTTCAACATTGCAACATTTAGGGTTTATATATTTTATCATTTAGAGGGCCTTACACAGTGGATCCCTCATAGGTGATATTAACCATTTTATGTTATTTTATATTTGCAAGTATAGGAACCACATATTTGGAAGCTATTGTAGCTAGGGTGGTCTAGTAGGAATACACAAGCCCACACACACACTTGTTTGGAGCAAAGACGACATAGAAGACACCCTATATTTGGAATCATTGTATCAATACAACATCATATTGTAACATTGAAGATCAAGGCTAATATCAATATTATTATCTTCATTTGTGCAATAAGCTTTTGTGTTGATTCTATTATATATTGCTTTGATGTTGTCATTTTTCACTTTACAAAATAGCGATCATGGTGGGAATCCCAAAGGGTTATTCATTTTCATTTTCATTGTCACTAGTTTATATTTTTGTTTCTATTTTACAAGTTTCCAAAAGTTTGATCACACAAAAATCACAAAAAATAGGGTTTCTAGGAGTTGCAGAGTTCATTCAATGGTCACGTAGACACCCTACAACATTTGAGGGATGCCCCGAAGCATTCCAGGAATGCCCTATAGCATTCAAAAGAAGTTGGTTGGAATTTAGAAGAGTGGGGAAGAAATATGTAGGCTTCTTGGTAAGCTTGGTTCAAACCCTAACTCATTTTTATTTTCATTTTTCTATTTTTTAATAGTAAAATCAACAGGAAGTCATTTATTTTTGTTATAAAGAAGTTGCATTTTTTTTTTAATTATAGGTATTTGCACCTTTCATATAGTTTGCATATAGGGTAGATTTGTATTTATGCATTTGTTATAGTTGCATAATCACATTTGATATAGATTTATGCTATTTTATGGTGTTTCATTTACTATTTTGTATGTTGTTTACAATTGAAATGACAAAAGCATAAATAGCTACATATTAGGATTAAAGGCTTCTATTTTTTGCTTTTCTAATTTGGAACAAGTTCATAATACCTAAGTATACTCTCGTTGTTGGAATCACTTGATTATTTAGGGTGGAAGAACTAGGTAAACCCTCCATTATTGGAATCACTTGATGATTTAGAGTGGATTTTAAGCAATGTACCGTAGGTTATTTTGAGGAACTCAGTGTTAATGTCCTTGGATTATAGCTTAGATGATTGAAATAGGATTTTTTTAACATTGAATGAACACAATAGACAACAAAAATATAAAAAATGAATCATACACTATGCACATCACACATTTAACAATAGTGAGTTGCATTTCATCACCAACCATTGTTTGAGATTGGTGATGGTGGGCTTCATATCCATCCATCATCTTGCCCCATAGAAACCATATTCACCCATGAGCAATCTTTCTAGATTTCATCACCAAAAATATTCTAATTTGCCATCCAACCTTAGAGTCTACCTTGCATATTAGCTTAGGTTTGCAAAGTACAACACACAAACCCCACATAAAAAAAAATCTATTGTAAAAAATAGGATTGAGTTGCTTGTTTGATTATGTGGATTTCCATTGCATCTTTTCTGCACATTCTACACATTCACCATCCCCAACCATCTCATTAGCTTATGGTTTCAACTCAAAGCCAAGAAAATATTTTGAGTCAAACGTCTATTAGCCAAAACACTTCATCCATGGAATGTTCCACATATTTCCACACCACTTTTGTGGTTAAGCCTGTAAGTGTGATACAAATAAGCTATTTTGGTTTATCTATAGGAATCTCATGCGTTATGTATACCTCAAATACTGATATGTTGCATAGAGCCATAAATACCCCCATTCCAAAAAATGAGCCATCATCCCCTACCAACCATGGTATCACCTACATAGACATGGGTAATGGAGCTTATTTAAGATCCATTAACCCTATTGTAGATAAAATCAATAGCCCACCTAGGCATAATCCTTCTTCTTAGTAGGAACTTGCCCACTCGCAACCTTCTAGTTTCACCCAGGTGTATACCAACCCTATTTTTGAGGCATCATCTGCACCTTCCCATCATTGGTATCTTCCACAACAATCATGTATCCAAAATATTTCCATTCCATCTTCCTATACCACCACTTATGGAAATCCATTGTATGAAGCACATGTTAATGTTGCTTCATAAATGCCAATCTCCACTTCATATAGTGTTCCCCATTTAGTTGCAATACCTGTTGCAACCTATCCTCCACCCACCTCATATATTTCCACCACACCTACACCATCTACCTCAAAAATTGCCATACAAAAAGTAGGACAACACCTCAAAAAATGCTCATGGGTTAGCATGATGCTCATTCTTATTCCCAACAACAAATACAGGTGGTAAATTTTAATTCCTAGCCTATTTCCACCCAACCTACTTTCTTCACCTCAAATACATCATGGGTATCACAATGTTCTACAGTTTCCATCCCCACACCTCCATTAACCTACACCCATTCCATTTCCACAAGTTATCACATTCATAGTCCTCAAACCTTATCTCCATTCCATCACCTGAAATCATTCCCTCATAAATACCAACATCATCAAATGTAATCCAATCCATAAAGCCATTAACATCTCATTACACCTTAGTATTTCACCACTTCAGCTCCACACATTCACCAAGTAATTTAGGGGTTCCACATAACTAGGTAATATCTTAGAATTTAGGAAATGCAACAACATATTGATAACTTAATACAACACACTCCTAGTATGATGAATTATAACCCTACCTTAAGATAGCTAATCAATCAACCCATTCACATTTTGGTAACATCATCGCCATATATGGCATATTTCATAGTGCCAAAATTTGATAAAATTAAAGGGACTGAGGATGCTAGAGAGCATGTAAGCACATTCATTCACTCATGATTCAGAATCCAAAATCAAGATGCTTTAATGATTAGAACCTTTCCTTAGATATTGAGAGGAGATGTCATGGAGTGGTATAACCATTTATCTCATCATAGTATTTATACATTTGAATAGTTGGTAAACCAATTCCTAGAAATATTCTCCCTCAATGTTTGTAATAAAATCACATTGTTTGACTTGTATAATCTTAAGCAATTTTATGATGAGTTAGTTTATGATTTTGGCAATTTTTGGAGGGCCATTATCACAAAACTACCAATTTATCTACCAATGGAAGATTTAACTTGATTGTTAACAAAGAGTTATTTAAAACCCATCTCCTGGTTATTGCAATTGCAACAATATAGCTCATTCAAAGAAGCTCTTGCATAGGCTAGCATAATTGAGGAAATAAAAATTCAAGAAGGTATGCTAAAGCCCAAGAAGAAAGAATGGTAGAATAAAAGCCAAACAAAAGGAAGTTATTCTGGCCAATCTAAGTTGAATTAAGTGAATAAAGTGGTCATGAGTTAGTCGGTAATGAATCAATAATAGAAATCAATACAAAAACACGCATAATAAATTTCATATCAAGCAATTTCTCCACCCAAAAAAGTTCATAGCACAGTGTCATCGATAATCCATTCGACAAAATTGCCAATACACACCTTTTTTGGAGTCATATGCTTCCATATTTTATAGGTTGTATGACACAAATCAGCTTGCCTTATCTGAGGTTAAAATAGATGATCCTACCAAGAATAGCAAAAGCTATAGATAATATGTATTTTATCCTAATCATCGATAGAATGGGCATGACATTAATAACTGCTATCAATTTAAAGATATAGTGCAAGACCTGATTGACTTAGGAGCCATCAAGGTTGATAGTCCCTTGGCTTAGCAAAATTAGAACATTAGCATTTATCAAACACCACTTCCTCAACATGAGGAGGTGCAACAGATAATAGGAGGATCAAACATCAAGAATTCTCCTAATCAATTCAACCATGTGCAATAATACCAAGGTTTTGTGGGTGCTATTCATATAGTAACCCAAGGTCAACAACACACCAATCAACAAAATGCATAACAACATATTGTCCAATATCCTACGTCAACCTACCAATTCATCATCACCCATTCAGTTCTCCACCAATTCTCCCAAACCAATTCACATTCCAAGATATCCATCTCCATCCACTCATCTTTCCAATCATCTACAAAGGCCAATTATCTCTCTGAGTAGCCATATAACCACTAGATTTAAAATATCTTTGACCAAGCTATCTATTTATGAACTAATACAATAATATCCCCCACACCACGAGGTATTAATAGAGATTCTAAAATCCATTGAACTCTAATCTCAGGATACTAATACCTTTAGCAATTTTGTGGGGAATATAGAAACATGCATGGAGCCTTCCATTACATTTTATGATTTTGAAATCAAATCAATATCATCAAAATTAGTGGACTCTCCATTAAACTTTATGGCTCAAATTGATAGGAAATCATTCAAACAAGTTTTGATTGATACCATCTCCTCCATCAATATCATCACCACCTCTACTCTTCAACATCTTAATATTCCACCATCTCATATAACCAAATCCACCTTCACCTTGAAATCATTCAATGATGCTCTCTATTCCATAGTTAGAACTATTGTTTTACCCATCAAAGTTGGGGTTAACATGTTGCATATATTGTTCCACATCTTGGAAGGATCCATGGTGTACAATGTACTCCTTGGATGTCCCTGGATTAGGGAAATGATATGTGTCCCCTCTATACTTCATCAATGTCTAAAATATGTACATGAGGGACAAATTAATTATATATCAAATGAACGTCGAACCATTTAAGTATTTCAAATTCATTTCAAATCCCTATGAATCCACTTTTTCATCCACTCATATTTTCTTGACCACATCAACCACATAATCCACCACACCATCCACTTCATCCAAATATTCTATTCCTGAGGAGCTCCCCATCACTACTCCACCTCAAGCTTCCACATTCATGCTCCCATCCTCATCACCATCGACTACATGTACATGTGATCGAGCCCAATCCACATTATCCACATCATTAACATCAACATCCCCCATAATTAATCCCTCCACATCATCACCCATTCATCAAACACATCAGCCAAATCCACCTTTATCCACATCAATTGATGTCTTACAAGTCAAATTAATGGATTGTAAGATGCAATTTCAATCCATACCTCTCCCATTATTGGAGCCACAATCCAATCATGAGCCTTTTATATCCACCTCCACATCATCTCAAATTGTGGTCCACCTCACTAGTCTTGGAACTGGTGAATACGCTGTCCAAGATATTATTGTTACACCACTTAGCATCCAAACTTCTAGGGATTATGGTCATCAATGTGACCCACCCTTATCCATAGGAGCAGTGTACAACATAGGTTAAATTCCTAACAACATAAATTTTGTGTATGGGGATTTATTCATCGTCCAATCCATCTTTCCTAGATGAACCCAAACAAACAAACCTTACCAATATACAATACATGTTAGGTTTTCCATAACGATACTTCCATCAAGTCAATTTGTAAGGATATGGCCTAAGATGACATGAACAAGGAATGCTTGAGCTCATCAATACTCCATATCGAGAAGCACATGATCATTTAGGTTTAGGCTATCACTCTCATTCTTCCACTTCTTTTGAACAAGCTTTTCAAAATATCCATTTGAATTCATAAGAAGAAACCCATCATATCAATGACTTTGAGGAGGAAATCTATGAAGAATATGATGTTATATCAATATATTCTAATGAATATGATGAGGAATCAGCACCCATCACTCCATTCACCAAACATGATGAGTATTACCTTAGAATATTCCCCATCCATCGACCCATTTTTCATTTTCTCCTCCCTAGAGAGTGAGCTGAATCAATTGGTGAACCACATCCACTTCATTGATCCACCTCATCAAATAATTTTGTAATATATGTACATAAAAAAAAAAAAATACACACACACACACAAAACAAAATCATCATTGCATTGCATGTGCATGGCTTTTTACTTGTTGTATTTATTTGTGTTGTTCACTATTTTTCAGGTTCCCACAGTTCTTTCATCGGTTCTAGTAGACAGGATCCATCCATCATTTACATTACCAACCTCTAGTTTACCCTTTAATTTAACATGAATACTGTTGACTTATTCACCCCAATTTGTAATCCATATGATTTAGCAAAGCCAATTCCAATTGACATGAGCCTTGTTAATATGGATCGAATTTCCTCGCCTTCATTATTTTTTTAATTCATCCTTTTCAAGGAACTGTTAAGGGCTTCAACCAACTACATTTATCCATCACCTCCACCTTTAACTTCATCTTCGCATTTATATCCCAAGGTTTTCTAGGTAAACATGGAAGATATAATGTCAAATGATTTTTATAACATCATATATGACATTCACCTGATCCCAATGCCCCATCAGCTTGAGGAAGGTTCTCATATGTCCATTGAAGATACCATTGATGTGAACCTTAGTTCAAATGTAGACAATCCTCAAATCGTCAAACTTGAAAAAATATATCCATATATGAACAAGAGTAATTAATTGCTCTCCTCAAGAAGAAGAAGAAGGGTATTATTACATGGTCCTACAAAGACATGCCTAGTCTTGACCCTAACTGGGTTGTCCACAATCTCACTTTGCACCTTGATGCTAAGTTGATCAAACAAAAATTGAGAAATTTGCATCCTACCATTGCCCTCATGGTCAAATAAGAGCTTAAAAAGCTTTTATATGTGGGTTTCATTGTACCCATTGACTATCTAGAGTGGCTTTCAAACATGGTACCCATTTACAAATCTAACAGGGTGACACACATTTGTACTAACTTTTGATATCTAAAAAATGTGTGTCCTAAGGATGAATTTCCTCTACCAAAAATTGATACTCTTATCAACACTTGCACTGGCCATGAAATACTTTCTCTAATGGATAGTGTTTAGGATACAACCAGATTCAAATCAATCCTGATGACCAACACAAAATATCATTCACTACACCTTGGGGAACTTTTTGTTACAAGGTGATACCTTTTGGCCTAAAAAATGTAGGTACCACTTATCAACATTCTATGACATACATATTCCATGATTACATGCATAATATCATCAAATATTATGTAAATGATCTCTTGGTAAAATTGAAAACTCGACAAGAGCACATTGGTATCTTGGAAAAAGTCTTTGATCGACTTCTAGAGCATAATGTAAAGTTGAACCCCAAAAAGTGTGTCTTTGGTGTCACCTCAATAAAACTACTAGGATTCATTATTTTCAAAAGAGGCATTGAGGTGGAACCAAACAAAGTTAAGGTCATCATGGAGAGTCTCCTGAAACAAACTTGAAGGAATTGCATAGTTTACAAGAAAATATCCAATTGATCCATCATTTTATTGTGCAACTTTTTGATAAATGCAGACCATTCAATCACCTACTACAAAAGGGGGTGATATTTTCATGGATATATGACTACAAAAAAGCTTTTGATGAAATCAAGCTTATTGTGTGCTTGTGTCCATTTTGTTCAGTTCTAGATTTAGATCATAAGAAAAAGAAGGCATTTTGATTTCATTTCTAGGCATCAAAAGAGAAAAAGCATATAGTTTACATTTAGGTTAATCTTGTTTGTGCATTCTCTTGAACCTTTGCTTGAAAAGAACAAAATATTTACTTTCTTGTAAAATTAGGGATAGTCCTCATTCAACCAAAGAATCATTCTAGGAATAGCTTCTTGTTTGTTTGCATTGTTGTTTGCCTTGCATTTTTGTTCTTTAATTCTTTCTAGTTTAGATATTAGTAAGACCAAACCTACCTGCATGTTCAATAAACACATAAAAAACCCTTCCATCCTAAACTTGGAGTAAGTCCTTAAACCATTCTAGGTGAACCCTTCAACCCCCCAAGACCTTGAGTGTAGAGAAACACAATAGCCCCACAATCACCCTGGCTCCCAACAAATCTATAAGATAATCATATGTGAGAGGTATTTTCCCCCTCTATAATAGTGTAGTAGCAAATTTGATCATGCCACTTATTATGCTTATATTTTCTCTTGCTCTCTAATTTATTTTGAAACTCATCCTTCACTAGGTTTATTATTGATTATGTGATTTTATGATCAATGGGTTTAAAGAGTTGGTAGAACATTATTGGTTGAATATGTATTTATACTCACTGTGTGGCACTTTGTCTTCCATGTTGGTCTATAACACATCAATACATACCATATCATCACCTTCCATATCATCATGTGTCAAGTTAACACTTATCATGTCATCATATGCCACAACACCTACCACATCATCATGGACTACACTATCGAGTACCACATTATCATTGCCATGTTATCAATCACTACCATATCATAATTATATTTTACTCATCATAGGGTATCATGTTATCATAGGGTACCTCATCATCATTGGGTGCTACATCATCATAGGATGCCACATTATTGTTGGGTGTCACATCATCATGTTCATGCAAAAATGAAATCACATCATCACTAGGTGTTATATCATCTGAATGTGCCACATCATCACATAATGCCAACTCAAGATGTTATCCTCAATGGTCTAAGGGATGACATCATAGTATTAAATAAAAAAAAGTGGGCAAATGGGGTTTGAACCATAGGGTCCGAAGCCTTAAGGGAACCTCCTCTAGTCTTCTTGTGGGCACTTTAAAAAATAGCATCACCACTAGTAAATAAAAGGATGCTCTCCTTTTTGTCACATGTCCATATCCTCCCACATGCCCTTATGAACCGATGCTGCACATATCATCTCTCATGCAATAATGCCCAATATGCATATATTTTTATTACTAGAAAACATATACCTAGAGGTAAATTGGAGAAAAGTGTTGAACTACAACACCCTTGAAATTTTATAATGAATCTAAAAACATTGATAATCTATTTATATTTGTCATGGTTTTCCCTATACAACCTTTTGTATTGAATGCATCCAATTAGGATATCCTCTTATGCAAACATAGCACAAATATTGTCAGACTATATTAGCAACTTTATCAAGCAGATTCGAGATCATTTTCATGCATGGAAGTCTACCCATGACTTCATGATCATCCAAGATCTATTAAAAAATGTTAAATCTTTTATTTTCTATTTCAATGATCATGCAAATTGTCCTCTTATCTATATTGCTATTAAAAAAAAATGAAGAACACAAGCTTATATTGAGAGGGGGATTGAATAGTATAAGACCACATTTTACTTTTTCTTTCCCAATAAATATTATGCAATGTATCAATAGCAATATCAACAAAAGTAATCAAAGCAATGCAAAAATCACCACACACAATAGAGACACCAATTTAACGTGGTTCACCCAATGTGGTTTACTCCACGGAGAAAATATTTCACTAAAATTTTCTCAACAAATCTCTTGGGAAACCTTTCCCTATTACAATATTTATGGACCTTTGTCCAAAGGAGACACCAATATCCTAATAAAGTTTGTGGATATCTATCCACATGAGACACCAATATCCTCAGCTGGTTCGTGGATATCTATCCATAGGAGAACTCCTTCTTCTCTACTCTGGATAGTGATATTTTATAATAACTATTTCCTCCACTACACTGGCTAATGAATTTTTGTCACTAAATACTCTTGTCCTCACTTAGAAGAAATGTCCTCACTGCCTTGGCTGATGGAACTCTATCCAATGAAGACTATAATCCTCTATACTTTGTCACCTCCAAAGCTTAATCTTACCTTTGTCTCAAATATGCACTAAACACAGTCCTTCAGTCTAGCACAAATCTGCTCAATCTCTGTCTCTGGTCTGGCACAAATCTATCCTCAAATCTACACCAAAATCTATCCTCAAATCTAAACTAAACACAGTCCTTCGGTCTAGCATAAATCTGCTCAATATCTGTTCTCAAGCCTTAACACAAAGCTTGAATCAATCATAAATCAACTCTGTTAGATCTTCTCCAAACCTTAACTCAAGGTTTGAACAAATCACTCAATAAACTCTGCTCTTAAGTCTTCTCATAGACTTATCTCAACTCTACATTGTAAGCTTCCACAAAAGCTCACACTAATCTATCCACAAGTCCTCTCTAGAACTTGTCCAATATGCTTTCAATCTTTGTCTTCAAATCTGTATTGTAAGCTTCCACAAAAGCTCACACCAAACTATCCACAAGTCTTCTCAAAGACTTACCTCAAATCTTCTCAATAAGTTCTCACTAGAACTTATCCAATATCATAGAAACATATAGAGAATTGTTAGAGACTCAATATGCTTCACACTCACAACACCTCTCAATCACTTTCACTCTCTCTTTCTTTTTACCACAAAAACATATAGAGAATTATTAGAGACTCAATATGCTTCACACTCACAACAATGCTCAATCACTTTCAATATCTTTCTCAAATCAATTCAAAATATAGAATAATTTGTTTCACAGAATTATAACTATCACTTCAACTTGACTAAGCTCAACCAACTTCACTCAATCAATCACTCAATAAAACACTTCTTGCTTACAAACCCTAGTCCAAGCATATGAACACTCACGCAATAATTTCCAACCATGCTTATCAAACAATCTCACATAACAATGATACTCATGAGCTTGAACAAACCCTTGTTCAATATAGTTCACAACTTCACATAACAATGAAACTCATGTTCTTTCATAAACCCTAGTTCAAGCATATGGAATCTCACTCAATATTTCCAACAATGCTTATCAAACAAGGTTTTATGATCAACTCTCACTCAAAAAAATCTTTACCATGCAAACTCAACAATTCTTACCAAACAATCCTTTTCACTCCAAATTAGCATTCACAACATTCAATCCAACAATATTTTTCTCACAAGGAAGATTTACCCATACCTTTTATTTTGATGGAGATGTCTTCAAAACTTGTCTTAACCACAATCAAAATTTTCTTTACCAACACTAGGGTTAGGTTACCACAACCTCTCTCAAGATCTCCACAAAATAATTTCCACAAAGATTATTTTTCATACAAAATAATAAATCCATTTTGTAAACCTTATAATCTCCAAACTCACAATATCCAATTTAATAATTTCACCATAACACTACACTTAACAACAAGTATAGAAAAGCCCTTATACACCTTATAATCTCCAACTTTATAAAATTTAATCACCAAAAATTAAAATTAAATATTTAATTTTTGATCCCCTTATATCTCCCTCAAAAACTTTAATCAACTTTTATTTCCATAGCAAAGCAACCTTCGAAATTACAACCTTAGCAAGAGAAAAATTGGCGCATACCTTATTTAACTAGAAAAATACTTTTGGCAGGTTTTGAACACCTAACCTCACCACTCTAAGAACCTTAGCAAGATGTGCACCCATCGTGTGGGCTACAAGCCCTCATGGAACCAAAGGTGCACAATGTCCACCTTATCCTTCACTTCCTCCAAATACACAAACCAACAAAACCTTCTCTGCTTCGTAAAATGTAAACCAACATAATTCGATCCTTGCACCTCATATTTGTCAACAACTTGGTGCCTCTATTGCTACCAGTTGCACAAAAAAGCACTTTGGGATATAAAATTAAAGGCTTTCCTCCTTGTCCTATATGCTGCCACACTTGATTTTCAAAACACACAATCGCTTGCTTTCTCAATGCGCACACAAATTTCTTTTGATCGCAGATAAGGATATTTACCAAAGTTTTGCCCCCTTTTATATGCATTATGCTATGTCTTCAATGACCTCGATGATAATTCAAAAATTTGAATTATAAACTTTATAACCCTATCTTTAGGGTTTTAATTAATTTATAAATTAACTTATAATTAATTTAATAACTTGAAAAGTTAATTAAATTAACTTATAAATTAAATTATAATAAAAATAATATAATTAATTAAATCTTTGGGTCTTGCACCTTTAATATTATAATAAATTATTATAATATTATTTTTCTTGGGCCTTCCTTTTGCCCTTTAAACCTCGTCTGACCACATGGGAGAAAAAATCCTTTTGTACTTGATTACGGAACCTGAAACTGATGTTGCTCACTGAAACTGACACTTGTTGGTGCTGACTTCTTGACATCAATGACAACAAAACCTGCTCATATTTCCAACAACAAAATGCAAGAAGAGATAAGGAAATGGATTTTTTTTTAAATCTATAAAAGATAAATGAGTTTTTTAAGAAATCTCGGCAAACTTAATCTTGAAACAAGGGCATCCATTTAGTTATAAATTAATAAAATTGGATAGTGTTAAGAGAGGAACAAGGAACTTATTGAAGAATATTTTCTGGGAGCAAATTTGTTGAATCTAGAGAGATCCTTGGGGTTTAAGTCCATTTAAGGTATTTTCAACAAAATATATTTTCACACACTACAAGTGGCTCACAAAAATTCTTCTAGCTAGTCCAAACAATGTTTCCCTTAGAAGAAGCTATAAAAACTAATCTTCCAAAGACAAGAAATTGAGTAATGGAGATTCACACCTATTGTAATAACATGTGAGATTGTATAGTACTTTTCATAAATGAATAGAATCAACATATTACCCAAAAATGTTAAAAGTAACTAAAAGAAAGAAAACATGTAAAATAATAGGGTACCCATGGACACTAAATTATCTCATTAAAGGAAAATAAAATACACTTAACTAATAACAAAATTATTGGTATGAGGGGGGCATTTATACCTAATTACAAGAAATATTTAGATCAAGATTAAGGAAATGACATTTAGGTTAAAATATAAATTATTTTAAAAATATTCATCTATACAAGGTATATAAAGGCCCAAAGGGCATATATATAATATGATACAAATTTGGTCATGGACTCAAGTGAAGCTTAACCACCACATATTCCAACACAATTTCCTATCTTCAAAATCTATTTGAATGCATCCTTACATCCGTCATGACTTATTTTACTTTTTTGTATTAAAAAAATAAATCATGATTATAACAACCTACTAATTCGTTGTTAACCATTTTTAAGCAGTCTTATAATCTAATATACCCTCTTTGTCATCAATTTTTATTATTATTTGTGGGATTAACCCCACGTCTTATTAACACTTATGATATTTATTTTTTGTTTCCAAAACTATTATCCCTACAAGTCGTGTTTTCTCTTTATTCTTGCTTTAAAAGCATTCCTCTCTTTTTTCACTTTCATAAACACTTTTATCTTTATTGAACTTTTTTATTTTTCTAGTCTTTTCATACAAGACTTATCATCTATAGGTTTATGTTTTTCTTGAGACTTGAAGTTCAAGTAATAGCCTCTAAAACACTTTCTTCTTTATGTTGTCTTAGAAAACCTAAAATTGAAGGACTATCCTTCATAGCACTTACTTTCTTATGCTACCCTCTAAACCCTTAAATTACATTGGATATCCTACATAGTCCTTTCTTTATTTTGCTGATATTTAAACCCTAAAGTGCAAGGGATAAAATCTATACTACATTCACTTTTATTGTAAGGAGATGGTTTCTTAGTATTTGAGAAGAAGGAAGATGATTTGTTTGGATTAATTGATCTCTTTTGTCTTTTTTATTTTAAAACTTGCCTTGATATCTACCTTCATACCTTTAATTCCTTAATTTTTACTTGCATATTTTAATTTCTCATCCCTAGCATCATTCTTAGTTTCTTCTAATGATTGATCCAAGTGTACTATAATGACCTTTACCATATAATGATATAAGGGTGCTTTATTTTCCCTTTTGGGAATGGAATATCCTTGATCTCAATTAATTTATACTAAAATATTTTTTTTGGTGAATAGGTTGAAAATTTGGGGGCACATCGGGGCCACCCTCCCAATGAATTGAACTTGGGTCTTCATTAGGATAGCCCAATACTTTTTGCCATTGTGGTGTCCCTATCGGGACTAAATTTTTTCAGTGAGTTTACACAAGTTTTTATGAGGGATCTTGGTCCCCTCATATCGATTCGGGTTTGAACCTTGGACCTCTCAAAGAGAAACCAAAGCCCTTACCACTACAATAATATTACAACTTTTTGTTTTCAATGAGTTTACATAGGTTTTTATGCAAGGTCCCTATCCCTTCATAATGAGTGGGGTTTGAACCTTAGACCTCTCAAAAACATACTTCTACTACAATATGATCATACTTCCCCTTGTATTTTTTCTCATGAGTAATTTTTTTGTCTTTGTAAATTGTTTTCACTTTGTAATCTCTTATCATATACCCAATTTCATAATATTTGTAACATAAGAGTTCAATATGTTTATAATCCACTTGATGATCTCATTAATTCTTATGGAATTTAGAAGAGTTATTGAAAAGTCTATAACACATATTTGGGTATATACAAAAAAAAAAATTAGTAGTTGATCCTTTATAGATGAATTTTATAATTCTAACAATATTCTTTAGAAACTCCTTATTGATAAGCTAACATGAAAGTCCAAAAATCATAACTTACACTCTAGAAGCATTTCAATAGTTTCTATAGATCCATAGTAAAATTCTCACTCCATGGTCTTAAATAAAAGCAATCTCTCCCCTTAAACCATTGGTCAACACACATATATTCTTGATTTTTGAATTGGATAAGACAGTGAGGAAAAAAACTTTTTAAAAACTTCATGGAGTAATTTGATTCAATCCCCATTTCTATTTAATCCTCTTTTGAATCTCTAGAGAAACCTGACTAGTATCCATCAAAAGTACATATTAACTCTTTACTAGGTCTTGCCGCCACCACTGTAGGAGAATATCCTAGTGCCTTGCTTGACATGGCTTCTATTATTGTGTGGGTACCTCCTCATGTCCTCCCTCCTCCTTAGATAGAGAGAGAAAGTTGTCCTCATGGTTGTCACCATATCTATCCACACCTATACCCATGACTATCTAGGTGGGTTTGCACCCCTTTGTTATCACTTAAATGTGTGTTAAGTAGCCTATCAAAGTGCTAAATACACCTGCTAGGTCATGATCTGGTACCTCTACATTGGAACTTATGGGAATATCCTTGGGGGTATAAAACCCTTGTACCATATCTAGTACCCAAGGGCTATCCCAATATCATCCACTACTAGGTTCACATAGAATGGATCATCCAGGTCCTCTATAAACTTACCCATATTAGGTCCCATTCAACCCTTGATAGATCCCTTCACACCTGCCTAAACCAGTAGTCATCGAGATCCAAAATCTCATAGAGAATGTTAAACTATCATTGTACTTGATTAAATTTATATAGCTCTATCTCATCCCTCTCCATCACCACCCACCTAATACTTCGTACCCTCGTTAGATCCTCCCCATCCTCAACCCATCCAAGGTGTAGATACCATGGTTTCCATATGATTATGTGCTCCCATAGCTCACTTATCACCTATCTCCCTAGTGGTAGGATCTTGACACGTCCTCTAGATATGCTTGAACTTGCGGGTCCACTTATATATTGTTGACTAATCTAGGTTGGGTAGTGGCTCTGGTAGAGCATGTGATCTACTGACTACTATGTGCTCCTAACACCACACCTAGAGCAAAGTTGTATAGACTATCCTTATCTATCGCTTGTACACGATCTTGTACAATATCTTATACAAATGAGATAGTACATATGGATCCCATGCAAACTACACCTACTAGTATTGCATATATACCACTATCCCCACCAATGCCCATGGTAAGTCTCACCTACTCATATGGCATGTTAGGAACCCAACCATTGCCCCGTAGAGTATTATCATTAATGCATCGACTCCATATCATATGGGTATCTCATCTACATAGATTCCACTATACTAGACCTCGTGCATCAGGTCCTCTGACAATCATTGCAGTGCTACCTGATAACCCATGCTCTGTAACTACTCTCCCCTAATGGGGATTCAAAAGACTTACCACACATACTCCAACATGATGGTCATATCTCTCATCGATAATAGAAAGGTTGATGACTCTAGGTACCACCTCTCTGCTAGCACCATTAGTACCACTTTTTTACCTCCACCAAGGATATCTCCATAAAATTTAGAAGTTCCACAACCCATAGAGTGTCTCTCATTGTTGTTGTGAGTTGTCGTAATGCCTCCTTTATGGTGATCGCCCACCACTACCTCCTCTCAAGTACATCATACTGCAAACATAAAAATTAAAAAAAGTTTCATCAATTTCATCATAATAAAAAGGAGAAAGCAACATAAGCAAACTTTTAAACACATACATCTAATTTTATCTCTCTTCTTCTTCTCTCTTTTCTTTTTTTTCTCTTTTTTTCTCTCTTTTTCTCTTTTATGAATTTGTGCCCCTTCTTTCCAGGGCACAAATTCATACCTTATACTTTTTGAGGTACGAATTTTGTCACCACTAGTGTAAAACAAGATTTACAATTGGCCCCAAAATTTACGTTGGGCACCCATGCTGTGAATTCCTCTAAAAATTAAAAATTGCTAAAAAAGTTAAAATCTAGTAAAAACCTAGTATAGAAGTTGGATTTTGGTCCTTACCCATGCTCTATCCACTATTGCATCAACATTGCCCCTCCTAATAGCTAAATGTGTTAGTATCACAATGACACTGAGAGGGAGGGGTGAATCAGTGTAGCTCTTTAAAACTTAAATCTTCAACTCTTAAAGCTGAAATAATGAAAACTTAAAACCAAATAAAGCAAATATAACAAGAGAGCATCACACAACACAAGATGTATCGAGGTTCACCAATTTGGCTACTCCTCAAAAATTGATTGTTTGGACTCCCATCCAAATCCAGCCTTTGCAAAGCAACAACTTTACAATCAATTTACCAGCACCCACTGGAAGGAGCACCAACCCTTGATTTATCTGCACCAATAGAAAGGAGCACCAACCCTTGATTTACTAGCACCAACTGGAAGGAGCACCAACCCCTGATTTATCTGCACCAAAAGAAAGGAGCACCAACCCCTGATTTATTTGCACCAACAGAAAGGAGCACCAACCCCTGATTTACCAACACCAACTGGAAGAAGCACCAACCCCTGATGCCAAGCACCAACTTGGACTTTAATTCTAAAACTAGAAGATTGACATATAAATGCATTCACTTTTACAAGACCCTAACTGGTCTATTGCTTACTCAACATCTCCCACACTTCACAAAACACACACCCTTCTCGCTCGCCTCTCGCGTGCCTCTCGCTCTCCTCTCACTCTCTTCTCGTGCTCCTCTTGCGCACTTCATCGAATAAATTCACCACATAAAATTCTTTGAGCAACACTCCTTTTATAACCATCCTTTCTCTTTGTAACTCCAGTTGTAACTCCTTTCATATTCTCATATGCCACTTTTCAATTATAACACCTTCTTTATGTAACTCCTTTTGTATATTTAGAGTAGGCATTTTGTCAAACACGTTACATGCAACGAATTGACACCATATTCTCCTACCATGACTATTCGTCTTCTCGATCATGACTGTTCATTTTCTCCTTTGTGCATGCATGCATTTTGGTTTTCGAAAAATCTTTTCATTTCTATTTTGATGACTGTTCGTTTTCTCCTTCTTCGACTGTTCGTTTTCTCCACATGGGCATGCGTCCTCTTCTTTCCATGACTATTCATTTTATCCTTCCATGAATGTTCATTTTCTCCTTCATGACTGTTCGTTTTCTTTTCCCTTGTGCATGAATTTGTTTTCTCCTTCCCTTGTGCATGAATTTGTTTTCTCCTTCGATGATTGTTCGTTTCTATTTTGAGGCTCTTCTTAAGTCGCAAAAATGCGACATGTCGTGATATCACAATACTTTTGTTACTTTGCCTGCCTACCTTTCTTGAGTCACGAAAATGTGACATGTCACGATATCACGACACTTTTGTTACTCTGCCTGCCTGCCCTTCTTGAGTCATGAAAATGCGACATGTTGCGATATCGCAACACTTTTGTTACTCTGCCTGCCTACCTTTCTTGAGTCGTGAAAATGCGACATGTCACGATATCGCGACACTTTTGTTACTCTGCCTGCCTGCCCTTCTTGAGTCACGAAAATGCAACGTGTCATGATATCGTGACACTTTTTCTTTCTCTTCCTGCCTATCCTTTTTGAGTCATGAAAATGCGACATGTCACGATATCGCGACACTTTTTCTTTCTCTGCCTAGTTGCTCTTTTTGAGTCGTGAAAATGTGACATGTCGCGATATCGTGATACTTTTTCTTTCTTTGCCTGCCTGCTCTTTTTGAGTCGTAAAAATGTGACATGTCACGATATCGCGACACTTTTTCTTTCTCTACTTGGCTACCCTTTTTGAGTCACAAAAATGTGACATGTCGCGATATTGCGACACTTTTTCTTTCTCTCTCTTTCTCCTTGCTTTGGCTCGCAAAAATACAACATGTCACGATATCGCGACACTTTTTCTTTCTCTCTCTTTCTCCTTGCTTTGGCCCACGAAAATACAACATGTCGCGATATCGTGACACTTTTCCTCCTTGCTCTTTCTCTTTGCTTTGGCCTGTGAAAATACAACATGTCACAATATTGCGACACTTTTTCTCCTTGCTCTTTCTCTTAGCTTTGGCCCGCGAAAATACAACATGTCGCGATATTGCGACACTTTTTCTCCTTGCTTTTTCTCTTTGCTTTGGCCCTCGAAAATACACATGTCACGATATCGCAACACTTTTTCTCCTTGCTCTTTCTCTTTGATTTGGCCCCCCAAAATACAACATGTCGCGATATCGCGACACTTTTTCTCCTTGCATTTTCTCTTCTCTTTTGGCCGCGAAAATGCAACATGTCACAATATCACGACACTTTTTCTCCTTGCATTTTCTCTTCTCTTTTGGCTGCAAAAATGCAACATGTCACGATATCGCGACACTTTTTCCTCTTTGCTTTTTTGTTTCTCTTTTGCATATGGGCCACTTCAGTATTCTTCGACAACCTGTAACAACTTCACCCAAACGTCAAAAACATCCTCATAAGCATTTAACTTCACTGTACATACTATGAATAACCTCTAAAATCTTGTCCACTGCATCAACCGATCTTTCTGACTGTGTTGAAAACAATGACAATACTGTCGCTGCACCTTGCTCAACAAAATGGTGTGTGCGAAACATCATTTGTTATTTTTATCCATAGCTCTTTTCTTCTTCTTCACACAATGAAAATGAATTCATTTTCACCCTCCCCTCCCCTCCCATTTTATCCCTCCTTTTCTCTCTCCTCTTTTTCTTTTTCTTCTTTTGTTTGCTTCTTTGTTCTTCTACGTCTACCATTTTGAGTTTCTTCAAGAATTTGGCATTCCTTTTGAAACTCGAGGGCATACCCTAGTCTTGGGGGTATTAATGTCATTAATGCCTTGAGAAGCATACAAAATTTTAAAGTGTCTAAAATAACACCATTTTTGCACTGTCCCTTTGTCTAGACTAGCCACCCTTTTTTTTGTTCATTGTTTGTCACCTGGAGGAGTCTAGACTACATCTTTCTTTGACACATTTATTAGGCCATAAATGCATCAAAGAGGGGTAAAAAGGTAGACACAAAAAATTGACCCATCAAAATAAGTCATTTTTCCATTAGAATCCCTAAGAAGTCCATCAAAGTTGCTAAGTGCAAGTTTGGGATTTTTTCCCCTCTTTTTATTTGCTTTTTCTCCTAGCCTTTCTAAATTCGTAGTCATCCCAATATGGGGTGTGAATTCGGTAGTTTGGGATTTTTCTCTCCAAAAACCTAAGTTTTTTGTCGACCTTTGTGACGTTGGTTCTTGGCAAAGGTTGTTTTTTATTTTCCCATCTAAAACCCCTCCAAACCTACTATAAATAGAAGTATCTGGATACCATTTTTCCCTAGATAACCTAGATGAGATCTATCTTCTTCTAGTTCTCTCAAGATTTTTGTGTTTTTTGGAAAGCTCTAGTGCTTTGCTTCTAGTGTGTATCTTGTGAATTTTTTTTTGGGATAAGCAGGTGGAGAAGCCTTGACATCAGATTGTGAACATCATTTGTCCTCTAGAGAAGGAGAAAGATCTTCCACCTTGGTTGCTACCTTTACTCTCGCTTCCTCCATAGGCCTAACCGGTTTTTTGTATGCTTTATTTGTTTTTACATCATTATGATTGAATTTGTGTTTATAGGTTAATTTTAAAAGACTTTATACAATTTTGTACCCCTCCCATACGGGGCATGAATTTGGTTTTTCTTCTTTATTTCTAAATTTTTAACCTCTAATTATGGGGCACGAATTTGGTCACAATACCTTGGGAGAAAATTTTTGCTTTAAAAACCCTTGGTTTTAATTTATATAATTATTTTACATTACATCCATTATGTTTTCACTCTGCTTTCATTGTTTCATGTTGTTATATCTCATTTTGCTTATTTCCCAAATATCAACAATGATTTTAATTTTTGAATGATCAACTAAAACGACCAAGGGGGCTTGTTTGCTACACCTCTAAGCTCAATCACATAGCAGCCTAAGTAGGCCCCAAACACTGATAATTGTTTTCAAGGTTTTGAAGTTGTTTTGCAGGTCTGACCGAATTCATGATCATTGATTTATGAAGCACAAATTTGGCTAGGATCAACCATTGGATCAAGTGCTCTGATAGATTTCTTAGGTTGTTTTTTGTGTGCTTGGGTCCTTTTTTATTCATTTCCATATTTAAATTCTAAGAAAAATAATGCATTTTGATTTTATTTCTAGGCATCAAAAGTGAAAAAGAATATAGTTTG
This sequence comes from Wollemia nobilis, assembly GCA_028583015.1. Classification (NCBI taxonomy): domain Eukaryota; kingdom Viridiplantae; phylum Streptophyta; class Pinopsida; order Araucariales; family Araucariaceae; genus Wollemia; species Wollemia nobilis. The sequence goes on from JAQPPZ010001340.1 coordinate 4,508,243, forward strand.
CGTCCAGGCTAATATTGTTTGTGCATTCTCTTGAATATTTTCTTTAAAAGAACAAAATATTTTCTTTCTTGCAAAATTAGGGATAGTCCTCATTCAACCAAAGAATCATTCTAGGAATAACTTTTTGTTTGTTTGCATTATTGTTTACCTTGCATTGTTATTATTTAACTATTTCTAGTTTAGATATTAGTAAGACCAAACCTAGGTGCATGCTCAATAAATACATCAAAAAACCTTCCATCCTAAAATTTGAGTAAGTCCTTAAATCGTTCTTGGTGAACCCTTCGATCCCCCCAAGACCTTGAGTGTAGAGAAATACAATAGCCCCACGATCACCCTAGCTCCCAATAAATCTAACTGATAATCATCCGTGAGGGGTATTTCCCCCTCTACAATATTGTACTAGAAAAATTGATTGTGCCACTTGTCATGCTTATATTTTATCTTGCTCTCTAATATATTTTGAAATTCATCCTTCACCAGGTTTATTATTGATTATGTTATTGTATGATAAATGCTTTTAAAGAGTTTGTAGAACATTATTGGTTGAATATGTATTTATACTCACCATGTGTCACATTGTCTTCCATGTTGTTCTATAAAATATAAATACATACAATATCATCATCTTCCAAGTTAACACTTATCATGTCATCATACGACACAACACCTACCACATCATCATGGACTACACTATCGAGTACCACACTATCAATACCATGTTATCACTGACTACCATGTCATAATTGTATTTTATTCATCATAGGGTGCCATGTTATCATAGGGTACCACATCATAATTGGGTGCTACATCATCATAGGGTGTCACATTATTGTTGGGTTTCACATCAACATGTTCAAACAAAAAGGAAATCACATCATCACTAGGTGTTATATTATCTGAATGTGCCACATCATCACATAATGCCAAATCAAGATGTTATCCTCAATGGTATAAGGGATGACATCATAGTCTTAAATAAAAATGTGGACAAATGGGGTTTGAACCATATGGCCCCAAGCTTTAAGGGAACCTTCTCTAGCCTTCTTGTGGGCTCTTTAAAAAAATAACATCACCACTTGTAAATAAAAGGATGCTCCCATTTTTTTCACGTGTCCGTATCCTCCCACATGCCCTTATGCAATTATGTTGCACATATCATCTCTCATGCAATAATGCCCAATATGCATACATTTTTATAACTAGAAAACATATACCTAGAGGTAACATGGAGAAAAGTGTTGAACTACAACACCCTTGAAATTTTATAAAGAATATAAAAACATTGATAATCTATTTATATTTGTCATGGTTTGCCCTATATTACATTTTGTATTGAATGCACCCAATTAGGATATCCTCTCATGCCAATATAGCACATATATTGTTAGACTATATTAGCAACTTTGTCAAGCAGATTCGAGATCTTTTTCATGCATGTAAGTCTACCCATGACTTCATGATCATCCAAGGTCTATTAAAAAATGTTCAAAATTTTCTTTTTTACTTCAATGATCATGCAAATTGTCCTCTTATCTATGTTGCTATTAGACACAAAATGCAAGAAGAGATAAGAAAATGGGTTTTTTTGAAAATCTATAAAAGAGAAATAAGTTTTTTAAGAAACTTTGGCAAACTTAATCCTGAAAGAAGGGCATCCATTTAGTTAGAAATTAATAAAATTGGATTGAGTGTTAAGAGAGAAACAAGGAACTTATTGAAGAATATATTATGGGAGCAAATTTTTTGAATCTAGTGATATCCTTGGGGTCCAAGTCCACCTAAGGTATTTTCAACAAAAAATATTTTCACATACTATAAGTGGCTCACAAAACTTCTTCTAGCTAGTCCAAACAATGTTTCCATTAGAAGAAGACATAAAAACTAATTTTCCAAAGACAAGCAATCGAGTAATGGAGATTCCCACCTATTGCAATAACATGTTAGATTTTATAGTACTTTTCATAAATGAATAGAATCAACATATTAACCAAAAATGTTAAAAGTAACTTATAAAAAGCAAACATGTAATATAAGAGGGTACCCATGGAAACTAAATTATCTCATTAAAGTAAAATAGAATACACTTCAACTAATAACAAAATTAATGGTATGAGGGGGGCCTTTATACCTAATTACAATAAATATTTAGATCAAGATTAAGGAAATGACCTTTAGGTTAAATAATAAATTATTTTAAAAATATTCATCTAGACAAGGTATACGAGGGCCCAAAGGGTATATATAAATAATATGATACAAATTTGGTCATGGAATCAAGTGAAGCTTAACCACCACATATTCCAACACAATTTCCCGTATTCAAAATCTTTTTGAATGCATCCTTACATCCATCATGACTTATTTTTATTTTTAGTATTAAAAATAACTCATGACTACAACAACCTACTAATTCATTGTTAACCCTTTTTAAGCTATCTTATGATCTAATATACCCTCTTTATCATCACTTTTTATTCTTATTTGTGGGATTAACCCCACTTCTTATTAACACTTACGATATATATTTTTGTTTCCAAAACTAATATCCCTATGAGTCTTGTTTTCTCTTTATTCTTGCTTTAAAAGCATTCCTCTCCTTTTTCACTTTCTTAAACACTTTTATCTTTATTAAACTATTTTATTTTTCTAGTATTTTCATACAAGACTTATCATATATGGGTTTATGTTTTCCTTGAGACATGAAGTGCAAGTAATAGCCTCTAAAACACTTTCTTCTTTATGTTGTCCTAGAAAACCTAAAACGGAAGGGCTATCCTTCATAGCACTTACTTTCTTATGCTACCCTCTAAACCCTTAAATTGCCATCATCATGGATATCCTCCATAGTCCTTTATTTATTTTGATGATCTTTAAACTCTTAAGTGCAAGGGATAAACTCTATACTACATTCACTTTTATTGTGAGGAGATGGTTTCTTACTACTTGAGAAGAAGAAAGATTATTTCTTTGTACTAAAATTGACCTCTTTTGTCTTTTTCATTTTAAAAATTTCCTTGATATCTACCTTCGTACCTTTAATTCATTAATTTTAACTTGCATATTTTAATTTCTCATCCCCAACATCCTTCTTAGTTTCTTCTAATAATTGATCCAAGTGAACTATAATGGCCTTAACCATATAATGATATAAGGGTGCCTATTTTCACTTTTGGGAGTGGAATATCCTTGATCTCAATTAATTTCTACTACAATATATTTTTTTGGTGAATATGTTGAAAATTTTGGGGTAAATCGAGGTCTACCATCCCCGTGAATTGAACTTGGATATATTTTAGGAGAGCCCAATACTTCTTGCCATTGTGGTGTCCCTATCAGGACTAAATTTTTTCAATGATTTTACATGAGTTTTTATGAGATATCCTGTTTCCCTCATACTGAGTGGGGTTTGAACCTTGGACCTCCCAAAGAGAGGCCAAAGCCCTTACCACTAAAATAAGCTTACAAATTTTTGTTTTCAATGATTTTACATAGGTTTTTATGAGGGGTCCTCGTACCCTCATACTGAGTGGGGTTTGAACCTTAAACCTCTCAAAAACATACTTCTACTACAATATGATCATACTTCCTCTTATATTTTTTCTCATGAGAAATTATTTTTGTCTTTGTCAATTTTTTTCACTTTGTAATCTCTTATCATACACCCAATTTCATAATATTTGTAACATAAGAGTTCAATATTTTTATAATCCACTTGATGATCTCATTAATTCTTATAGAATTTAGAAGAGTTATTGAAAAATTTATAACAACACATATTGGGGTATATACAACATATTTTTCTTTTTAGTATTTGATCCTTTCTAGATGAATTTTATAATTCTAACAATATTATTTAGAACCTCCTTATAGATAAGCTAACATGAAAGTCCAAAAATCCTAACTTACACTCTAGAAGCCTTTTAATAGTTTCTATAGATCCATAGTAAAATTCTCACTCCATTGTCTTAAATACAAGCCATCTCTCCTCTTAAACCATTGGCCAACACCCATATATCCTTGATTTTTGAAATGGATAAGATGATGAGGACCTTTTTAGAAACTTCATTGAATAATTCGAATTCAATCCCCATTTCCATTTAATCCTCTTTTGAATCTCTAAAGAAACCTGACTAGTATCCATCAAATGCACATATTAACTCTTTATTAGGTCTTGCCACCACCACTGTAGGAGCATCTCCTAGTAACATGATTGACATGGCCTCTATTGTTATGGGGTTACCTCCTAATGTCCCCCTCCTCCTGATATAGAGAGTGATAGCTGTCCTCATGGTTATCATCGTATCTATCCACACATGTACCCATGATTATCTAGGTGGTTCTACACCCCTTTGTCATCACTTAAATGTGTGTTGGGTAGCCTCTAGAAGTGCCAACTACACCCACAAAGTCATGATATGGTGCCTCTACACTAGCATTGATAGGAAGTTCCTTGGGGGCACAATACCCTTGTAACATCTCTAGTACCCAAGGGCTATCCCAACATCATCCACTCCTAGGTCCACGTAGAGTGGATCATCCAAGTCCTCTGTAAACTTACCCGCATTAGGTTCCATTTGACCCTTGATACATCCCTTTACACCCACCTAAACCAATAGTCATCGAGATTCAAAATATCGTAAAGAATTCCAAACTAGCATTGTACTCGATCAAACTGATATAGCTCCATATCGTCCCTCTCCATCACCACCCACCTAATACTTTGTACCCTTGCTAGGTCCTTCCCATTCTCAACTCATCCAAGGTATAGACACCATTGTTGCCATATGACTATGTTCTCTTGTAGCTCATTTATCACATATCTCCCTAGTAGTAGAAAAACGATACGTCTTGTGGATATGCTTGAACTCTTGGACCCACTTGTATACTACTAGCTACTCTAGGTTGGGTAGTGGCTCTGGTAGTGGATGTGGTCTACTGACTGCTATGTGCTCCTAGAACCACACCTAGAGCAAAGTTGTATAGACTATTCTTATCTAACGCTTGTACACGATATTGTATAATATCTTATACAAACACAATAGTACATATGGGTCCCATGTAAACTAAATATACTAGTCTTACATAACTACCACTACCCCCATAAATACCCATGGCAAGTGTCACCTACTTGTGTGACATGCTAGAAACCCAACCATTACCCCATAGAGTATTATCATCAATGCATCAACTCCATATCATATGGGTATCTCATATACATGGAGTCCACTCTATTGTACCTCATGATTCGGTTCCTTGACAATCATTGTAGTGCTACCTGATGCCCCACACTCTATAAACTACTGTCTCCCTAATGGGGATGTGTAAGATCTTCCACATGTCCTCCAACATGATGATCATATCTCTCATTGATAATCGAAAGATTGAAAAATCTAGGTTCCACCTCTTTTCTATCACCATAAATAGTGCTTTTTATGCCTCCACCAAGGGTATCTCTACCAAATGTAGTAGCCCTACCACCCATAGAGTATCTCTCTCTGCTGTTGTGAGTTGTTGTAATACCTCCTTTTAGGTGATCGACCACCACTCCATCCTCTCAAGTACATCATGCTGTAAACACAAATATTAACAAAAATATCATCAATTTCATCATAAGAAAAATGATAAAGCAACATAAGTAAACTTTTAACACACATCTAATTTTATCTCTCTCTTCTTCTTCTCTCTTTTATTTCTTTTCTCTCTTTTTTCCCCTCTTTTTCTCTTCTATGAATCTATACCCCTTCTTTCCAGGGAACAAATTCATGCCCTGTACTTTCGAGGCATAAACTTGATCACCATCTATGTACAACTAAATTTGTAGTTGGTCCCAAAATTCACGTCAAACACCCATGTCGTGAATTCCTCTAAAAATTAAAAATTGCTAAAATTTTTAAAATTTAGTAAAAATATAGTATAGAAGTTGGATTTTGGTCCTTACCCATGCTCGCTCCACCATTGCACTGACCTTACCCCTCGTAATAGCTGAATGGTGTGTGGGAAACACCATTTGTTCTTTTTATCCAAAGCTCTTTTCTTCTTCTTCACTTGATGAAAATGAATTCATGTTCACTCTCCCCTCCCATCCTCTTTTATCCCTCCTTATCTCTCTCTTCCTTTTATTTTTCTTCTTATGTTTGCTTCTTTGTTCTTCTACATCTACCATTTTGAGTTTCTTCAAGAATTTGGCATTCCATCTGAAACTCGAGGGGACACCCTGGTCTTGGAGGAATTAATATCATTAATGCCTCGAGAAGTGTACACAATTTCAAAGTGTTTGGAATAACACCATTTTTGCACCGTCCCTTTGTTTAAAAATAGCCACCCTTTTTTTGTTCATTTTTTATCACTTGTAGGAGTCTACATCCTTCTTTGACACATTTATTAGGCCATAAATGTATCAAAGAGAGGAAAAATGTAGACACAAAAAATTGACCCATAAAAATGAGTCATTTTTCCCTTATAATCCCTAAGAAGTCCCTCAAAGTTTCTAAGTGCAAGTTTGGGCTTCTTTCCCCTCCTTTTCTTTGCTTTTTCTCCTAGCCTTTTCGAATTCGCAATCGTCCCAAGATGGGATGCAGATTCTGTATTTTGGAGTTTTTCTCTCAAAAAACCTAAGTTTTTGGCTGACCTTTGTGACATAGGTTCTTGCCCAAGGTTGTTTATTGTTTTCTAATCTAAAACCCCTCCATATATATATATATATATATATTCTTTTCTGTGGAAAACATCCTAGAAGGGATGCCACTTTCGGGTAAGACCCAAGGAGGTAGGTGTATCTATTTTGCCAAAATCAACTAGGGCTTGCACCTAGACTACCACCTTTGACATACTCAAGGAGCAAACAAACACACAATAATATTAAAATAAATATATAAATAAAAATAAAAAACACAACACAATAAGATAAAAAAAACACAACTCAAACCACATAGAAAAAACACAAGAACAACATAACAAAACACAAACATGACAAAAACAACAGAATGCTACAAAGACATAACCAACAAAAACATGAAAAACAAAAATAACCAAAACCTTAAAAAATTTAAAAATAATAATGAAAATGAAAATAAAAAAACAACCAACAACAGATAATAAACAAAAATAAAAAACATAGAAAACACTCACACACAAAAACACGAATTAACACAAACATACAGATACACGAGAACAAGAACAACAAAAATACAAGAACAACGAAAAACAACACAAAAAACATACACCTCAAAAAACTAAATAAAATAATAAAACGACAAAAAGAAAAAACTGAACACAACAATGACCTTTCTAGACCAAAATAATTTTAAGGCAAGAATCAACAAAGGAAACAAAAGAAAGAATATTTTAATCTAGGGAACTAAAATACCCTAACCGAACCAAAGAGAAGCAAAAATAAAGTAAGAAGAAACTAGGTACCTCCAATACTGGAGCCATCCAAAGAAATGATAGAAATAAAAGCTTATTTTTATTTGTGAAGCCCACCATCTGCGAGGGTGGCCATGGCAAGTAAGATCACCTTTGTCCAAAGACCAATTAGCTAAAGCACCAGCACCATTGTTTTGATCTCTGACCACATGATTGTAATCAACTTTCAAAAATCCTAACTGGATTAATTGAATCTTCTCAATAATTTTTTATTCCCCAATAAACCTTATGATTCTTAGAAGGAGTCTTCAAAAGATTAATCATGAGTTGAGAGTCAGACTCAACTAGCACCTTTTACTATCCAAACTTAGTAGATTCTTGAAGGCCTCTGAGGATACCATACCCCTCAGCAAGGTTATTGGAAATAATATCCAAATTCTCAGCAAAATTAAAAACTAGGGAGCCATCTAAAAGTATACCAATTCCTCCTACACTAGCTTTTCTAGGGTTCCCTCTAGAGGCTCCATCAGTATTGAATTTTCTAAAATCCTTAGGAAGAGGTTGCTAATTTTTTTCTATCCATATTACAAATACTCACATTCCCTTTAAGTTGGTTTCCCTTAGAATATTTAATCTTCAATATTTGCATCACTTGATCCCATATTTTTTGGGATTTTTGGGGGTGATTAAGGAGTTTTTGGACTAATTCAACTAAGTTGGTAATGGTATTTTGCCAAATATAGTGAATATCCTTCCTATCTTGATTAAAAATTTGACTGCTCCTTTCATTCCAGATATTTAAAATAAGAGTGGTAGAACCCATCCAAACTAACAACCTAATAAAATGATCAACCCTCTTGTTTAGGCCAACCCCTCCAAAGTTATTCAAAAGTAAAAAAAATTGGACCACTGTAAGCCAAGTAAAGTGGCCATTCTCCTCCATAGCTCAGACCCTAAATTACACTCAATAAAAATATGGCTAAGAGTTTCTACATTCTCTCCACACGTTTCACATCTAAAAGAGCCATGAAAACCACATGTAGACACTAAAAACTGGTCAATCCGATTGTGCTACCATAAGAAGTGACTTCGTGACACACCAAGGCCCCTAGGGTAGCCCTCAGGAGGTATACAATGGTCCTAACCACTTAATGCAAGGGTTTTAAATGTTCTAGGCCACTTTTGGCACCTTTTGGACACCTTGTTGCTATTCATGCCACCCTGGAATGAATACATAACCTATTCGTTGCACCCTGGGGTGAATAGCAGCATTCTCTCCGGGGTAGAGCGAATAGTAGGTTTGACTGGAAAAAAGTCAAACCTAGACAAATGGCACCTGCCAACGGTTACATTTTTGGTCCATAACGGATAGGAGGGAAGGGTATGCAACATCTTAATTCTCCAACCCATGAGGGAGGCCAAATTGGGAGATTCTCTTCTCCCTCCATTGCATGTTACCCTTGTGACCAAGTGGCACCTCATGCCTCGCATGCCCTCGCATGCCTTTTGACCCCTGAAGCCTCCTTAGGCTATAAAGTGGAGATATTTTCCACACCAAGAGGAGAGGAGATTTTAAGGACAAAGCAACGGAGTGCTGCCAATATTTCTTTCCACCCTTTTTGCATCAATTATTCCCTTTGAATCTTTTCCTAGCGAAGGAGGTTTGCGAGTGAGTTAGGGGGCATAATCTGTTACAAAAAAAAACCAAATGAGTGAATTCCATAACCAAATTTGATGAAAACACATTTTATCGGGTTTTGCATCATTCCCAAGTGGAATTGGTGGTAAAATTTAGGGATATTTTGTGGGCACCGCACCCCGGGGCGCCCCCTAATCTGTGACAGTCCTATTCGCTCCACCTCGAGAAGAATAGAGATATGTGAATTATTTATTGAATTTTTTTATTATATATTTTACAGACACTTATATGATGTTACAGTCCAAATTTCCTGTTATTCTGAGCTATATTGGCCGAGATATTGCATTTTTAATGTTTTGTAGGGTCTCTTGCAGGTATCCGACGGTCATTTGAGATAACACCCAAACTGTGATTGATATCACAAATATAATCAAATGGGTTTTCTTATAATAGTATTTTATGCATTCTGTCCAATTTTTAGGCGTTTTGGATATGTGTAGGGTAGGAAATTGCTTGCTTTGGGTTTTGTAGGTTGTGAATGGTCATTCAAGTTTCGAAGCCCCATAGGATGCAATTTTGGAGAAATTCCTGGTGATATCTTCCCAAAACCTCTTTCTCTACATACACATTTCATATTCTATCATTTGGAGTTGGTTTGATGCATTTTCTCACCATTAGCCATTTTGTCCCCCATGGGGATTGCATGCTTTTTAGCATATGCACTCGCTATTTGATGATTTTGGTTTCCTTTTGTGTAGGTGCAGGTTATTATAGTGCATTTGGAGGTATCCTAATACATCAAAGATCAAATATGCAAGTGGCAGAAACTTTGGCCCGCCCACTTCGATTATGGGTACGAGGAAAGACAGTGGATGTGCACCCAATTTTTTTGAGAGATTTTACCTTTGGGCACCCAAGTTGTAAATATTTGTATCACCCATTTTGATCCCTTAAGGGGACACATTGTAACCCATAATTTTGGATCATTTTGATTAATAATATATATACTTGTTTTGCTTTACTTCTTGTTATTCGATGTCTTTCCATTTACTTGCATGCTTTCGTTTGGCGCTCATTTGCGATAGGGCATAGATACATACATTGTTTATATTTTATTTGGTGTACCTTTTTTCCCTACTTTAGTGGCAATCATGGTGGTACCTAGTCCCTTATGCTTTAGGTGAAGTTTGGATCTCATTTTTCATATTTTTATGTTGCAGGTGCTATTCGTTCTGGCTTGAAGTGAACCCTGACCTGCTATTCATACCCCTCTAGGGCGAATGTGAATTTGTCTCACCCTGGAGAAAATTCAGACATGCTATTCATCACCCCCTGGAGTGAATAGAAAATAGAGATCTTTTGGAAAAAAATTTTAGAAATAGCAAGTTTTGGCAGTGATGAGGTAGGTCCCTAAATCTGTCATCTTTGTTTTGCAATTACAGAAACTACTTATTTTTAGTGTTATGTGGTTTTTCTCACATTTTTGTTTGCTTAGAAAGGTTAAATGTAGCTTCCTTTTCTTAAATACAAAATAATAAAAACACATAAAAGGTAGAAAAATCAAAACAAATTCAAATTAGGAATGCATCTCTATGGTTTGTGTGCTTGTAGCCTACCCAATGGGTAGGCTAACATTTAGGGCTTTTTATTTCTAGATACATTTGTGAGTTTCCTTTTACGTACTAACCTTTCTGAAAGTAAAACACACTTTACGCATGCATTTAGTGAATGATCATTGAATGCTTCTTTGCTTGCTTTCTTTAAAGTTAAAAGGAACCCCACATGTCATGTTTTATCTTAACATCGACGGCGTTGGGCTCTCAAATCCAACCCGTCGATTGAGACCAACAGTGGATGTCATTACCACTTGATTGGCTCATGTGAAAGAGTATCATCGGGACCCATCTATGGCCAAGGCCAACCCAAGATCTGTCCTAACCATGCAAAATAACACCCATTCCTCTTCGGAGGGGTGTATCACTGTGCACAGGGTGTTGGGTGAGGGTTGGTAGTACCTATGCTACCTCGTTGGATATGGATTTCATAACCATATTCAGCTTGTGCGATTATATAGGTGAAATCCTTTAAAAATTTGAGTACATCATCCAACAATATTTCAAATACGCGACACAAGGTCATTCTTTACAAACAACACATATGAAACACACAAAATAGTTTAGGGACTCACATCTAAAACTTAAACAAGATAATCATCTGTCTTATTGAGTGTTTCCTTTATTGTTTGCTATTTCATTAAAAATATATAAAGAAGATAATCACTTGTGGTATTGATATAGGAGCGCGATGATGCGCACCTGCAACCAAGCCCAAACATGGGTGAAATCTATAGAGAGTGGATTAGGCGACATGAATTGTCTTCGTTATAGCCCTAGGGACTTGGTCATACCTCCCTGGTGAGCTTCCACTCCACCTAGCCCCAAGATAGTAGGGCATGAGCCTCATCTTTGAAGGGACCCTCTATAGGACACCTCGAGGGATGATGAGCATTACTTGGGAGAGTGTTCCTAGTATGTAGATACATCACAGACCTTCTTTGATGGAAGGCAACAATGTTTTGAGGTGCTAATATATAGAGTAGTGCCACGCATCCACATACCCATCAGGGCTGACATGCCTATTCATAGCCAAGAGCACGACTTCACAGACTGGATAGAGCAAGTCAATACAACTTTACCTCTGTGTCACCTTGACAAGATATAGTAGCTCATACACCCTGATGGCAATGACACTCGTCAGTCGGGGCGAGCCAATTCTGCCCTACCTTTCCTCTTCCTTGAGGGAAGGCATGAGGAGGTCCCAGATATTCCCTCAAAAGCAATATTTCATGCATGCTTGATGTGCCTCTGTGCCAGCTAAGTATAATGACCACATGTTCCAACCTGAACCTCAAGTCAATGTGGCAAACCTCGAAAGAGGCAAGCACCTCTTAGAGATCATAGACTATATCGAATGAGGTCAGCCCCAAGGCGAGGCTCCTAGACCCCCTAGGCCTCGTACAGTGGAACAAATTGGGAAAATAATTGTAAGATATGCGGTATGCCAAGCTCAGTTTAAGAAGTTTTGGTGTGATAAAGATAAACTAGACCGCTTGCATCAACTTGAGAAAGAGAGGATTGAGCGACAGACTAATGAGCTATTCTAGCAGACTTTGCAGGAGGGGGTCCCTACCCCTAAGACCCATAGGTAAGAGGTCCATCTGAGGTCGGGTTACAATGTTGCCTCTGTGACCTCTTAGGTCGGAGTGAGACTTACCTCATAGGCCAGATGTAGGGCATCCATAGTAGGTAGACACCCATATTTATAGATCAACTCGAGAGATGCCTTACAGGACCTACAATGAGCATGAGCTAAAAGTAGAGTATTTAGAGATGCCTTATCAAGGCAGGGGGTGACAAGTCAACACCCCACCTTAGGTTGGAGGATCCTAGACCTCCACATCAGGATGTGAGCAAGAATGAAGAGATCAAGTCTTCGGATCCATATAAAGAGCTGCTAGAGAGCCTTGAGTCGATAGAGAACAATACCTCTAGGTATAGATCTCAGAAGCCCACTATGCGCTAGTTGCGTAGTCAACCAATCCATCCTTCAATACCTATGCCTCTGTATCTAGAGCATTATAAGTCACTACATTTTTCTATTTTAAGGGAGAAGAGGATGCACAGAAGCATGTCACCAAATTTATGGGTCAATGTTTTGGCATTCATGGTGATGATTCTTTGCTTTTGCGAACATTTGTGACTATCCTTTCAGGCCTCACTTTGGAGTGGTTTTACCAACTCCCTATACATAGCATCCATACTTTGGATCAACTTGCAAACGTGTTCCTAGAACGCTTTGCCTTCAATACCAAGAGGAAGGTGACATTGACCAACGTAGTTAGGTTGAAGCAATATGACGATAAGTCAATAACAAATTATGGCAATAGATGGTAGGCCTTGCTCACCAAGCTGCTTATTTTCTCCCCATGTTAGAGCTGACTTAGATGTTTGCCAAGAACTGCTTGAGTCCCATCTCCTCATTGTTATAGCTGTAAAAATATCCCACTCTTGAGGATGCTCTAGCACAAGCTATGACAATCAAAGAAATCAAGATTCAAGAGAGGGAGATTGCGAAGCCATATTGAGGCCATAGGGAGGGCTTCAAATGAAAAATATTTTTCTAAGAAAAATCCTTGGAAGTAGAAAAATTTGATTGCTTTAAAGCCTTATATCCTAATTTGATTGAGTAATCCATCCCGTTTTGAGATATTTATTTAAAATGAGAAAATAGAACTCTCAAAGCATAATTTGAATCCAATTCACTATTTGGTTGAGGCTATCTCCCTCGTCAAGTTTTATTTTTTATAGAAGATTATGATCTCGAATTTTTGCTCACATTAATATAAGTTTTAATTTTTGAACATTTACAAACTAAGCAAGTAGTTACTATTTTGGATTAGAAATAAGAGAATAAGGTTTTGACTAAGCATCAAACCAAAAATCTATAAAATATTCCTTAATTATTAACCACCTAATATATTTCTTGATCAATTATAGACTATATGATATGAAGTTCCATGTTGCCAATCTCCTACATAGGTTTATTTCCTAAATGATTTTACTACATCAAAAAAACCTATATATATTTTGAAGTAATATTTTTCCAACTCTTTCCTTAATCTTTGAGTAATCCTTGACTAGGTTTTACCCCTAATTTCAAACTAATAGCTCCTAGATTTTGGAAATTTTTCCCTATAATATTTTTTCTTTTCAAACCCTATCCCACTTTCAAAGAGGAAATCCAAAATTTCCTTACATCCTTTCTAATAAAATCATTTTAAATTTTCTCAAATTTAGATGTCATAGATGTTATAATCCTAAATTAGCATTCTATAGAGAGAGGGAGAGAGAGAGATTATGATATAGTCTTTCTAAGTTGTAGCCTTCATACATATTATGAACTTATCTTTCCAACCTTTTAGACAAGATTTCATTCTATCCAAGGTTTAGTTCTAAAGCTTTGTTTTCATTTATTTATCAAATAAAGGAATACCCAAATAGGTGGATGGAAATTGTTAATCTAAAGTAGTGTTAATGTGAAAAGAATCTATATTGTGATTAACTATCTAAAAAACTTCTCATAACAAGATAATTTTATTTTAAACTCCATTGCAAAATTGATTGATGGATGACCTAAAAGAAAAGTTTCATAAAAAATTAGATATGAGATTCAAAGGGGATCTCTATAGCAACTTGAACATCTTTAATTTTTTTCCTTCCATTTTTACCTTTGATAAAGTTTTCCCTAATGGCCCAACAAGAATAATGAAGAGATAAGGAGATAGTATATCATCATGGCTGGGTTTATGAGATGATTCAAAGTATCCAATGAAGGATCCATTGGTTAAAATATAATATTTTAGAGTGCTATAATGTTAGGACCCCATCCTAACATTATTTTTGTAATTCTCATTTGATTATGTAATGATCCACTTCCAATGTGGGGATACCTTTTATAATGTTATTTTGTAATACTTTGTAATGGTATGTGGTAAATAAGATGCCTAGACAAATGGGGCCATTTGATGTAACCGTTATTAAGAATGTAACCGATGTTTGGTAGAAGATTCTAGCTCGAGTGGCATTTTGTACGTAAGCTAACTCTTTAGCTTAGGGTTAGGGTTGCATGAATTTTTTCTTTAAAATACATGGAGCCATGTATGAATGTATCTTTTTTACGAATTAATAAAATATTTAAGGTTTCCCACTCAAAGAGGCCTGCAATTCTGTGTCTATTATGAGAGTATTTAATTTTACATTTACTTTTTGCATTGTGATATTTTGTTATTGCATGAATCTCAGCTTATTTTTAGTATTTTATGTGAGTGAGTTTATTTTTAATAGTAGGTTTCTAACAAGTGGTATCAAAACACTTTCCAAGGTTGAGTTCTGCTTCAACTGCGATAATTCTTGTCCATCCATTCCAACTGTTAGGTATAATTTTCCTATGTTTTCTATTTTTGTTTGTAATTTATTTAAAAAAACTAGTAAAAAAATATAGTCCTTCATTTTTTCTATAGTAGTTGTATAGGTTAGAAATCTTGTGTTGAGGGTTTTAAATTACCACAAAGGAGCTATCATTACTGGTTAAGTTAGATAGCCTATAAAGTGTCTAGTGAAGTGAGGGGCAAGTAGGCTCAAATATCCAGGCCTCAAACAACACCCACACATGGAATTGAACTCCCATGTATCTTCAAGTATTTAGGGAGACCATCTAGAATTAAATAAACCTTTAGCTCTAGGAAGATTTTTTGGCCTTGTATTATCCATAGTATACGAGATACAACATCCTAAAAGATTACCCTCCTGTATTGTTAGAGGCAGGTAGTGGCTCAAGGGTATGTGTGGAATCCTCCTTGAGTTTGAAATACTGGTCCAAGCACTATTATTCATCACTAGGTATAATATATGGCCTATGGGTATTGCATACACCTTTGCTTAGCATACCTTGGTTCTGTCAAAAGTTTAACTTGCAAAAAAATAAAGCTTTCTTGTTTTGTTGAATGTGTAACCTGCAACCAAAAATTCATCCCATAAAAATGAGCATATAGAGGATACTTCCCTATCACAAAAAATTTGCATGCAAAAATAGTCAAGGTAAAGTTTACAAGTATTCGTAATAGTCAGGTATTCATTTAATAACAAACATGGTTGTCAGTAGCACATGGAATCCTAGAGTAAAAAATTGAACAATCAGGATTGTCATTGGTGGTAATAATCATCTATAAAAGTAATTGAATACAAGATTGTCAATGATAAAAATAGAACATACAGTACCAGTAATTATAGGGTTGTTAATACAGAAACTAAATAGTGTTAGTGTCATAGTATAGGTGCTAGTATAGTGTCCAAATTTATTAGTAGATAGAAATAGATAGAGAAGAGTTGATTGATGTAGTACCCAACTTTTGAACCCAACTCCAAAGCAAACACTGACCACACCAATAGACTCATCAAAAAAATAGATAAAAAAAATTGGGGTGTCCAAAATAACTATTGGGATAAATAGCTCATTGTGACCATCTTTTCAAGTTGATCATTTTGATATATAACACCCAAGTACTATTTCAGACTCCTTACTAAAAATAGTAACTCTTGTAGTCACAATTATATTTTTAGTAATTTAGTGAAAGAGGTTCAAAACTTTCTAAAATGGTTGTGTCATGACCCTCCCTTGGCGAACTTATTCATATGATGGACTTATAAATTGTTATAATATTTTAATGATGAAATGTATGGCTATATGATGATTAGTTATTGTAAGCAATTTTTTTATGTAAGAATATGATGCTGCTAATAGATTTACACTTTTGTAGGAACAATTACTCTCGTGGATGGAAGGAAAGGATCAACTATCGAGAATGAGATGCAAAAAAGGAAATGATGTTTTCTCTTAAATGTGACAACTCAAAGGAAGATAAAATTTTCTTTCATGTAGATGCATATCATGTTTTGCATGTGGGAAATAAACCATCGGTAGGGAGGTTGTTTTAAAAGAAAGAAAACAACGAAATTGATGGAGTGGAAGTGGATAACCAAAAAGGTTATCATGAAAATATCTTTTGTGATTTTTCTTGGCATATGATTGCTTTATTATTGTATGTTCAATCAATAAATATCTTCCTTTATTTGTTTAAATGGGTGCTTAGAGAAATGGGATTTCTTAGAATAACTTTATTTTTGCAATGAAGATCATGCTCTTTATGTTGGAGACCTTTTTTATGCCTTTATTTTTGTAAATAGAATTGAATGGAAAGGTTATTTTTGGTAGGCTTCTTGAGTAGGAGAACTTATTACCTCTTCTTTAGTTAATTCCTTGGCTAGTTCCTTATAATAGCCAATAATATTAAATTTTATTCGAACATAGATGTTGTCCTTTGATTTCTTTGGATTATGAATAAGTTGATAATTATGAATAATTTCTTGAGGAGTACTTTGTTGCCTTGCTTCACGAATGGAGAGGGTGAGTGGTATTATGTTTGCTTTAGATAAACTCTTTGATGACCATGAGAAGCAAAGAATGGAGGTTAATGTGGATCAAAAATAGTTTTGAAAGGGAGTTGCCGTGTTCATTTCTTGAGGGGAGTTCTATAAAAAAGGAGGGACATGCAAAAGAGGACCACAAAGTAGAGGAGGATCAGAGATGTTTGTAGAAAAAGAAGATGAAGATGACTAAACAGAGAGCTCAACATAATCACTAAAGGTTCATTGTAGATTTGTAGGAGTTCAGGTAGGTTTCGAATGCTTGAGACCTAGTTAAGGTAGTTTGGAATGGAGTTCATTGATAATTTGATATTTTAAATGCTTTTCTTGTGTGAACCGGGTGATCTAAAACTCCTTTGTTCTTTGAAAAATATCCCTTCCATACCTTTAAGTTTGTTGCATGTTGGATTCATTGATTGGATTGGATATGATTTATTTCAATATAAATGTACTCTATTTGGCTTTAATTTTATTCCTTAGCTTGCTTTACATCAAACTTCTATTGGAATACCTTTTAGAAAGTGACCTTAGCAGGAAATAGACTGTGAGTTTGTCTTTTACGAATGCTTTTGATTTATTAGTGTTTTAACTCTCTTTATGTTCTAGCTATGATGAGTGCATGTATTAATGATAATAAAACCCTTTGTATCACCTTATCTGTGAAGGTGGTAGTGATTAAATCATGTTGGGTGCTTGATATTGTTTGAGTTATGAAATGCTATCAATTATTTTATTTTCAATGAACGATTTAAGCTATAAATATTATAATATATACATTTTTCCTTTGTTATGGTGTGTTGTTTATATTTCCCTCTTTTAAGAGGTTGCTAGCTAAAAATAAATGTGTCGTAGATTTCATTTTTAAGTTGAATGTTGTGCGGTTCATTGTTAACATCGATGATGTCCTAGATCTTGATAGTAAGCTTACATAGGTACTCGTTGGAATAATAGGAACTATTTGTGTATTTGCTACAGTCTTCTTTGGGACTATAGCATTTTTAGAACCAACATAATGTCCTCCTTGGTTATGGTTTTGCATGGTGAACGTGTTTTGTTGTAGCTTGAGCTTACATTGATTAGTCTGTGCAACATATGCCATTGTTTAACTTTTATTCTGAGTGCTTCTAAGGCTTCTTTATTTGTTAAGTTAATTGGAAATTATCTTAATGTTTTTAAAGGATGAATAGTATTGTATTGTTGTTGAACATTTATCGCTTATTGAATTTCTTTTATGGTTGTTATGGTATATCTTTTATAACCATAATAAAGAAGTGATTTAGGGATCTCATATATGAATTAGAATAGTCTTATTTATGAGGAGTTGACTGTTGTATGTGTAAAGCTATAAAAAGTATGCATCTAAGCTAATTGCAATATGATAACAAATTTAAAGCAATGAAACATGTATAACCAAATGAATTGACAAAAAGAAATGCCTCCTTTGTATTAATCAATTTCAAAGATCGGTTACGTATTTGTCCCTCTTAGGGAAACCAAATTTGATATATCATTACTATTGTTTTTGAGCCCCAAAATGGGGGTGATGTATTCTACAGGCTATTTAGGTCTCCACCACTTTGCTTATGAGAGGTCTTATTAGCTACCTTCTTCTTTTATGCCAAGGAAGATGATATCGCTGATGCTCTTGGATCCTTGAATGTCCCTATCACCTGCACATGAAGAAACTAGAAAATACATCATTAGCACATGATGCCTAACAAGATGAGGCTAGTTCCTCAAAATATGTAAATAGGAAAGAAATGCATAAAATAATAAAGAATGCTTGAAAACTTGAAATAATGCTTGAAATACTGAATATAAAGAATGAAAATACTGCTATACTAGGTTAGAAATCAATGAAAATACTAGTAAGCTAATATAGTGGCTAAAAATAGGGGAAAAGAGACATCAAACCCTAGCCGCTATTGCACAGAGTAGCTAGATCTGCTAGCCGCTATCAAATTCGGTGGCTAAGCTTATGAGCCGCTATCAAATACAACGATCATGGGAGAAGTATTATACCCTTTAAATCCTAGGCCTGGCTTCAATCAATTCCACTGAAAAGAGGTTTGATGTTATTGGTGCGTTCTCTCAGAATGAATTTTGGTGGTAAATTAGCTCAAATTATGTTGAATTGAGTGGTTGAACAATAATTATTATTCTCAAAATATGGTAGTCTCCATTGGTGGATAGACACTTGTCATTGCTCAATTGGACAACACTTCATTACTCCTCAAGGGGATGTTGATTTGCTCTCCAATCCGATAGGGCTTCGCTATGGCAAATGTTCATCAATTCTCTAGTTAATCTGACAACACTTTATTAGGGAAGACAACCAGGGTTTGCTTGATAAATTTTGGGCCTTAAGTAGACTCCCAAATTCCTTGGTATAGCTTCTCCATGAAACCAATATCAAGATCTTGCTGAGTTGGAATGATTAGGTGAAGCTACTAGGGGCTTCTGGAACCTAAACCATTGCTAATTCATTAGACACAAATGATTTTGATTGGATTGAGGAGCCTGAGTTAGTTACAAGGCTAGCCGCTCTTACTCAGCATGGCTAGGGGCAAGTTGCCCTTAGACACTATCGATAGGTGTAACTAGCTCTTAGCCACTCTGATTATCAGTGGCTAGGATCTTAGTTGTTGTTGACATCAATGACTAGAGTTGCATAGGACTAGACTGCCCTATATGAGTGGTTAAAACCACTGCTTAATATTGGAAATATCCCAAGTCATTTATATGGTCTGCAAAGGTGCCCATATGAGTAGTCTCATAAATATGATGTGTTTAGGTGTCTACAGATACTCCTTTTGGAATGCATTATGGGAAAACAAGACGTTGAGCAAAAATAGACCACCTAAAGCCATATTAAAGGTTTGTTGATGTTCATTGATTTGGTCAATGCTATATACCCCAATCCTGGAAAGGACTTACATATCAGAATCATTACTTCCAACAACATGGAAGGAAATGGTGCTCTAACATATCCAAGCATAATTGGGTAGCATACAAGCTACTATAGGTCCGATAAGCAATACAATAAAGGTATAGTTCATTGTATTTACTTTTTGTCCCTACAAATGGAGAATCTTAAGATAGTTATTAGCAATGATTCGTAAGACAAACGTGATTAATAAGATTATGCTTTGAATTGTTGATTTAGATTATGAATATTGTTATTATGACTACCTCCTCAAGCAAAAAATTGATGAGTAAAAGGACAAGTGATGAAAGTGACGAGTTGCTTGACCAAGATGATTTATTTGGACAAATTAAGATGATTACTTTTTTTGTAGGGTAGGTCCTATTATAACTATGATTTGAACTATTAATAGTAATTGTACACCTCTATCTCATGAAGAAGTCCAACCGTAATGTCCTTATTAGGGAATAAAAATGATAGCAATTCAATTAAGCATGTGATGAATCACTATGTTCGATGATATACTAAAATTAACATAGAATAAATGAAATGAACACCTCGTTCCCATGGAGCAGTCCGACCATAATGGCCTTCTTAGGGTTTGAAGTGAAAAAATTTCAAGTCAACAATGAATAATTTGGTTCAAATGGCCTTATGGTAATTTACTCATATTTTCAAATTGCATGGAGCATAAGTCACTGCAACCACCAAGTGTATAGGGTAAATAAATAGATACGAGGTACATTTGAATTTTGATTTTTTTTATTTTTTGTTATTTTGATGATTCTATACCAGTAGATATAAGCATATTTCCATTTTGAAGCTCCTCACGATGAGAAAATATGTACATTAGGTGCTTCTTCTTAGCCATTATTGAGGGTTGTGATTGGTTTTTGCAATTTCCTTAGCTACTATCGACATCAGCAGCTAGGGTTACCCTAATTTGCACTTGCTATCGACATCAGAGGTTAGGGTAAAAATAGGAAATATAAAAGTAAAATTAGGATTTTTATTCTTCATTATTTCCAGTTGGCTTGAGTGAACAATGAGCTCTAAGGAGAGGTAGAAAGTATTTGATATGAAACGCTGTCAGATTTACCCCAGACTTCTAAGGTGGACCAACCAGAGGCATCGATGAGTGGTAAATCCAATGCTCTTAAGGTAGACTTGAAATCCTTCACTCATGATTTTAGAAATAAAATGAAACTCATTGAGTAATGAAGTTAAATGAACCACATTAAACTACTAGAAATGAACCTCACCCCTTAGTTAGGTTTAACATTAGGTTAGCTTAGGTCGGTTAAGGGTAAATTTTAATTTTTGGGTATTTTTGAGATGGGAAATGATCTTGCAAGGGGTCTTTCCCGTAGCCGCTATTGATGATGGTAGCTCTCAATTTGCCAAAGGGGGGCCACTGTCACTATGGGTGGCTAGGTTTAACCCCCAATGGTTAGAAAATTGATTGTTGGTACTAGCTACTATCAACGTTGACGACGACCATGGCGACTGCTATCAATGTGAGCGACTACGAAACCTTAGCAAAAAATTTTGAAATTTTTGATTTTTGCTCTTTTTTTTAGGTTGATTATGTATTTGGATTTTTTGCATCTTAGACCTTGATAGCACAGGCATGGGAGCCTAATTTTTTGATTGAGTTTCTGCCCCAGTTAGACGATAGGGATTGGCACTGGTTTAGAGTGTTAGGCCTCAACTTTGTTGTTATATTGCTGATAGTAATGTTAGACCAAACCTACATCATAGCCCTATACCATCGATGGGATGATAGGACTAACACTTTACACATACCTACTGGAAAGATGATGGTGACGTTGGAGGACGTCTACCATATCTTTTGGATCCTGATCAATGGTCGGGCTATCACTTCTTTATCGACTACGACTAAGGTAGTAGTATTCCAGTGAGTGTTTGGTAATAAAGCTATTGAGGCACTAGGTGACATTGAGCATGGCAGAGTACCGGTTACCTATTGGTTCAGGTAGGATGTCTTCTCACGGTGCCAGGTCATTCTTACACACATTATCTATAATGTGTTATTACCATACACTTCAGGTGCGAGGTTCCCTTGGAACCTCTTAGCTATGGTACAAGACTTGTTGGATAGCACTACATCACTTATTATGGAATGGAGAAGTGCACTGCTAGCCCATATCTATGATGAGTTCTACCAAATTACATGGTGTGGGTGAGCTGGAATTAGATGCAACTTGATTTTATAAATATGGGGATGGGAGCATATCAGGATAGATAGGCCTGGTGGATTACCCTTCGGGATTACAGTAGTAGCGATGGTGGCACAGTGCTATGGTGCTTGATGGTAATAGGAGGTAGAGAAATGTTAGAGCAGATCTTATGCTAGGGATCTAGCTCATCACATGGGGTTATTGATAGGGCTATAGGTGACCTGGATCATATGGAGACCCTATTTGGACTGTCAAACTTGGGAGGAGGTAGACAGGTACCTGGCCCAGACTAGGCATGATAGATGGGTCATTAAGAACAAATCTAGGGTGAGGAAGTTATTCTATTTACCTCAGGTGACTAGGAAGTTCAAGATCAAATAAGATGTTCTAGAGGAGCCAATCCTCTATCTCCACCTAAAGGCAGAGACGTAGCTCATATGGCCCCAAGTTATAGCTCGAATAGAGGAGGTTGACGCTCCTATAGCAGATAAAAGGGTAGCAAATGTTGGGACGACTAGTGAGTATGACACCTGGTAGACTACTCAGCTATGGCAGGGTGGTGGTAGCCTAGGTAGGGCTAGAGATGAGTAGTAGTAGAGGGGATGATGGTGATGGGTGACAAGTGCATCACAGGATGAATGAGGCATGGGGCCAGGCTACAGAGCAGATGGATGAGCTGCATGATGAGGAGGGGGATGAGGAGGACCCAAATGATGAGGTGTCCCAGATGTAAGATTAGGTACACAATATTCAAGCATAGCTACAAACAATGCAAAGATAAATCATGGAACGAGATACATCTCTCACTATATTGTAGACCCAAATGAGTGTAAGGTAGAGGTAGTGGTGAGGGTATATAGAGGAGAGGATATTTCTGCAGGTGTAGGTGGACTCAGCTTAGACTGCTATATATCAGGTCACTTCAAATAGGGATATTTTGTAGGTACAGTTGGATGCTAGGACTGATGAGAGAGATGCTCTCAAGATATAGTTGGGGGCTTATCCTATTGGCCAATCCACACCATATACTCCAGCTACTCAGGATTCGATAGGCTTGGATGCGACTACAGAGATTAGGTGACTACAAGGTATTTTAGAGGATGATGTGAGGTGAAAAGCCTTAGATGCAACCCATATAGCTCTTCTAGAGGCTCAAGTCAGTATGCACGGTGGCATTGTGCCAACCAGGTCTACAATCAAAGGTTCATAGCGGAGTAGGTGGAGCAAGTCTAGGTAGTCATCAGTGCATCCCAGTCATAGGATAGGTGCTCAATTAGAGATATCGATGGGTACCATATCTAGAAAGCCTCATGGAGAGGGAGTTGAGAGTGGAGGTGATTCAGGAGGTGTAGGCATCGCTTGATATGTCACGATGACTATATCATTTTTGAGTGTAAGGTTTGAGGATCTACACATTTGTAGCTTGTGGGTATTTTTGTACCTCATGTACCTTTTGACACACACACACACACATATATGATACTCTTTTATTTCTCACTATGTGTATTATATGTTTGCTTTATTGTTCATGTGATGCAAATGTAGATGCAATGCTTATATGATGCTTTGATTATGCTATATGGATGTGATGTACCGATGACATGCACTAGCTAGATGATAGATGTATGAGTAGATGTTGTGATATAGATGTGTAGATGCAGTATTATGTATGCATATATGGATGCAATGGTGAATGTTAAATGCATGTTTAATTTGTTTTAATTGTTTATGCATTTAGTCTATATGATATGATATGATAAATGATATGTGATGTAATGCATTAATTATATGAGAATGATCTAATGCAAATAGACATGTATGCTTCTAATCACTTAAAATATAAGGAATAAATTTAATATGTGTTTATCAAACTAATGGATGATACCATAGAGTATATGAAAATCATGAATATAAATGGTAACTCTTATCATAAGAATTAATTACTTGAGCATTCATATGCAAGATGAAAAGATGAGAGATGTATGGATTTTCTCTATAAGCTTCTATAAATTAAAATATATGTACAAAATAGTCAATGTTCATCTAAATATCATTGTTTATATCCATCCTGTATCTGTCCTATTTCATGAACGTCCTTTAAAACCTCATAAGAAAAATTATGATTGATATATGAGATTATTTGTTTCTATAGGGGAATTTTTGAGGTTTTCCATGAGACTCAAACACCTTAGTTGATTAATCAAAAGTTGTATAATTACTACACAAGACTCCTAAAAGATAAACGCTTTTGTTATGAAGACCAGGATATTTACTATCTCTGTGTATACAAATGAATATATTAGATGAAGTATAAGACTACCTCATTGCCAAGAAATATTCATTCAACACATTGTTGTAATGAGGATCACCAAATGTTCATCATGATCCTAGGTTTGAATGCAGTTGGACTAGACTACTAGGTAATACATGCAACCTAAAGCTAGCTCATTTGTAAATTGCTTAGAACTACCCCATTTCCAGGCGGGATTCATTCAACCCATTGTTGTAATGGGGATCACTCAATGGTTGTCGAGTATTGACCATTCCATGGATTCAATCTCTTCACCCCCTTATTTTATTTTTATTTATTGGGATACTTGCTCATGCTTAGTGATGATAATCATTGTTTATTTTACATTTTTTTTAGCAAGGGATTTACTTTGATTTTGGGTTTTTTCTTATTTTGTATGAAAGTAAGGGATTTATTTGGGTAGGGGGGAGCTTGTCCTTTTTTGATCTAGAGGCTATGGAGGTGCACACTGTGAAGATGATCCCTTAGGTCCATAAACCTCAAGGAGAGATGGTGCCCAATGATTATTCATATCAGGTCAACATTGAGGACCTCACAAGGATTGATACGGTAGATAAAATGGGTAATATACAAGTGGAGATGAGTTCAATCTACCTGCATGACAAGCATTACAAGGATCACTTCTTCTAGGCTAAGGCAAATATATCGGAGTTAGAAGAGGCTTTGGCTGCACAGAAAGCCCAACTGGACGTTGCACAATCGAAATATTAGAAATGGTAGTAGAGAGCAAGGAGCCTAGAGGGTGAGATTAAAGGATATAAGTAGGCAACCAAACAAAATTAGGTGACACAACAAGAAGCACAATAACAGATCCAGGCATTAAAGGACCAACTCTAGAATATGCATAATCAGATGGCAACAAAGGCGATGCAGTTAGTAACCCTCACAAATGAGAAAATTAAGGAGTCTCATAGTTAGTAACCCTCACGAATGAGAAAATTAAGGAGACTTGCAGTCAGCTGATGATTTATTATTCTACAATGGTGATAAAGGTAATGTTAGTTCTCATGTTCCTTTAGGAAGTGCAGACAGTCGTTTCGTACGATAAACATATGGTGGAGTATTCAAAAGAAAACCTAGAGCCAAAATTAGGAATGGCAATGAAGATCTAAGCGATGGCTCAAATGGATCTCCAATTTCACCCACTAAGCGAAATATCCCGTGCTTAAGCAAATGCCAAAATCACACTGCGTAGTTATTTCTCCATGTTGGATCTTGTTAAAGAAGCCTGAAATCTGCTAGAGACATTTGAGAAAGAGAGGCGCATTTCATTGGTTTACCCAGTTTTGTTGATGATAAAGGGAATAGTCTAGCAAATAAGTACCTGGATACGATATGGGCTATTTTCACAGATGATGCTTTAGATATTGATGGCTTGGAAGAGCCCATTATCGAAGAGAACATGCTACCATGAACAAGAAAATTTGAATTGTTGGAGCTTAGCCAGAGGGCCAACTATATTGATCTGGAGTAGGTTGAGACTTTTTGATACATTGTGGATACACTCAATGCTCATGAGGTGATTAGTATGGATGCCTGGGTCGAAGCAGTTGTAGTGTATGAAGCTACAACTTCACATCTCAAAAAGCAAGAAGAGTCTAGTGCAAGCAACAGAAAATCAGATGCAACCGATGGTGGAGACTCTGAGCCCAACGAATAAAGACCCTAGGATCGATTGCATTCAAGCAAGCTGAATACCCCATAAACCACTAGAAATGTTGGCATTTTTGCCACATTAAAATTTTGTTAAAATTTTGCCTAAATATGAAAGCAATTTTGCTAGCGAAATTCATTTTGAGCATTTTTGGTGGAATTCATTTTGAGCATTTTTGTCACATTAAAAGTTTTTTCAAAATTTTGTCTAAGTGTTCAATGAAAATCCTTTTCGGGTAAGATCACAACAAAATTAATTTTCGGATAATTTTGCCAGTGAAATCATTTGTTGGCAGTTTCACCTAGTTTTTGGTGAAACTCCTATTTCGCCCAATTTCTGGCAAAATTCCCATTTTCCAAGTTTCTGGTGAAACACCCAGTTTTTGGTAAAATTCCTATTTCACCCAGTTTTTGGAGAAACTCCCATTTCGCTCATTCTCCAACGAAACTCTCCTTTCACCTAGTTTTTCAACAAAATGAATTTTGAGCGTGTTTCGGGCGAAAACGTTGGTAAGAGCACGTTCTAGGTGCAAGTCAAGACGAAGGTCCATTTCGGGCATAAATTTGGGCGAAAGCTCATTTTGAAAATGAACGCCATCGCCCCCAACATTTTTAGTGAATATCTTCTTTGGAAAATAGTCAAAGTTAGTAAATTCAATTCCTGGGGCGATGCAATTGACATGTCTGGGATCACTACTGAAGAACTGCTAAGATTAAATGTTGTTCTCTTGACTCCGGTGTAATCTTGTTCATTTTTGAGGCACTGTACACTTCAGTGAATATTCGTTTTTAAGGCACCATCATGGAGATTAAAATTGGATCGATGATTTCTGTCAAAGTCTCGATACGACATGTGATGAAATCGCTAGACACTTCCCAACACATTTGCTAATTTTTTCGTTTTTGTTACCAAGGAGGAATTATTTTTGTTCGATTTTTTACTAGCCAACATTTTATTTAATGAGCATTTAATTTTGGAGGTGAAATCCTCTATAAAACCTAAGAAACTTGATGTAAGAGATAATGGACATTCTGCTGAAGAAAAACACTTTAAGTTTAAGCTTCTTCCTTAATAGAAATATTGTTGGACTCGATTACCGGATCAACTGTGTATGCAATTACTTTATGCCTGTCATTTCTGTTTCATTCATGCTTTTGTTAGGTAGATTAAATTCTGTAGTTGAATTTAATTTTTGATGAAGAAGTGGATGTTGAAATGCTTATTGGAAGTTTTACATTTACAATCTGTGATTGATTCTTGTGTCATTCTTTTTGTTAAATGTTGGTTAAAATTTAACTTTTTTATTTAGCTGCTAGTTTATCCTTACTCTGTTTCTCTGGCTCACAGCCATATTTCCCATTTCTTTTTATCAATTTCTCTCCCTAAGATTTATACTGAATTTTAGATTAGTAAGGGAACCAACCCTCTCTAGAGATTAGCCCGAAGGACATCTCTTTCCTTCGACCTTTCAATGTTGGCCTGGTCTATGGCGCATATTTTTACACTTACGCAGATTCGTGACCAATAATCGTATTTTGGGTTTGATGGCTTGCGTGCTTGGTGTCTCTGCCCCTGCGCGGGTCAGTGGTATCCATAGTTTGGTATATAGTTAGTTTTGTTTCTTTTCAGGGTCTTTGGTTCCTAGGGTGGTTTCTTTCTGCAACTTGTATGTTGTTGCTATGCTCATGTGTGTTGCTTCATCCTGGTTTCCCCAGTGTGTGGGTAACTAGCTTCATTTTATAAAGGTTTGGAGGTCCTTTCAGAACTCCTTTCGTCCACCTTATAAAAAAAATTAATTCAATTTTATAATAATTCAACTCTTCAAATCAATCAATTTCTTCAAAATTTATTTCCATCATTCATCAAATCAATTTCTTCAATTATTTAAATTATTCCATTAAATCATCAATTTTATTTTCATTCAATTTCAATCCTTTAATTCATCAAATCACTTCAATTTAATTAATTCATTCTTCAAATAATTAATTATTTATTCTTATAGCTTTTGTTCAATATATCAATTTATTATTCAACTTCGTATAACTCCCAAAATAAATTCAATTATTTTCCCTTATTAATAATAAATTTATTATCTTTTCCTAATAACTCTCAGATTTAATTTCTTCCTCCAAAATTTAAGTATTAACCTCCAATTAAATCCTCATCCTTCACATTAAACATTCATTAACTACTTATATCTCCTTTTAATTAATCTTTTCTCCAAGAAATAAATTAACTTATCCCTCCAACAACGACTAAAAATAACTTTACCTTATTCTGTGCAATACCTTCTAAACTATAGTTTGACGAACATTATAGCATAATTGAAATCATAGCTCCTAGCTTGCACACTTGCACTTTTAACTTCTTTGTCTCTGCGTAACAGACAATGCTTTGATCACTCATTCTTATCTCCAAAACTCTATGTTTTCAAAAATGTTCAATATTTTATGTAGTCGTATCCAAAATTCTATGCGGTTGTCTCTAGTATTTCGTGCTCTTTGCTATTGCAATTGTTCGAAAGACAATACATTCCTTCAAATAATGTTCTTATTAGAACATTGTCCTCAAAATGTCACATTGTAAAGTCCTTTTGCACCAATTCTAGGCACTGAAATCCAAACGTATTCGATCTCTCCTTTGCTTAATTCTCCACAAAATCTCTACTTTCCATAGTATATCCTTCGTAACTCAATTGCTTCTCCAACAATGCTTTCTTCTTTGATGCTTTATCTAACATATCTCTTATATCTTGCATTCTTTTTCTCACTTCTCCTATGGACATACTTCCACACTCGTTTTGGCTTTGAACAAAGCCTTATCTGTTGTAGAATCTCGGTCTAGTGCTCCACACAAATATTTTTCCACTGATCGTTCTTCTTCAACTCTCCTCCAAACTCCCCGTCAAAGCTTCTTCACCAATCTCCTGCATTCTTCCACTCCTTCACTTCTAGCACTCTAACTCAATTGCCTTTATCTCGTCTCTTCTACTCTCTTCCTACTCTAATATCTACAATTGTCTCTTCTTGTAGCTATTTCATTCAAGGTGGCTACCATGGAGTCCACTCAATGTGGCTCTAATATCATTGTTAGAAAAATGTCACTATGCTTCATAGGTTAAACAATTCCCAGAATCATAAATATCAACAAATCATCAATAATCAATCATATATCAACATATATCAAATGAACATCAATCTCACTAAAAATATTTATTCCAAAACTCAAGCAATGCATAAAGCAAACCTTATTTGAGTTACATTTTACATGGCTTTGTCTTTAATATAAAGATACATGAGAGTCTTCACATTACATAACTCTTGATTTTTGGTCTCCTGAAACTTAGAGGAGAACTAACTCTTCATATTCATCTCTTAGATAATAAGTTCCACATATTACATAAAGAAAAAACATCTCATTACATACAACTCCCTACTTGTAAACTTACAGAGTACTCAAATCTCTTCACTTCCTAGCAAGACACCTTACACACATAAATACATGACACATGCTCACACCTTACTAACTTGATACATACTATATACATAAGATCAAACTCACACCCTAATTTAAATATTTATAATGAAACCTAATAATTAATATAAAAAATTTAATATAAATTATATAAAAATTTAATTATATATATATATATATATATATATATATATATATATATATATATATAAATTTAATAACCATTTAAAAAAATCTAAATTGACTCTTGTTTATTATCACCGTTTCAATAAATTAGCAGAAACGTGCATTGTCTAATACAATTTTTATATTAAAAAACAATCTTGGTTAGGATATTGTCATAAATTCTAATTTAATAAATTAAAAAATAAATGAATGAACTTTATCTTCGAAAACGGTGAAATGTAAAAAGCCATATATGTATAATGAGATGGTCAATGCCTATTATTGCCCAGGTTGGCACCTACAAAAATATGGGCTATGGGCTATGCTATCCAGCACTAAAACACAAATACCAAATACCAAAACATATAGCCCAGTCAGTAATGGCAAAACACGTCCAAGTTAGGTATAGAAATACCAAACTCTAACCTGGAACCATTGGAAGAGGATTATTTTCATTTTGTCAGCCAACTGCACCACTTGCACCTCCTACATTTAGGTATAACTACCTACCTAGGTAAGCCTCTTGCCGTCTTTATTTTGAACAACATTGTAGCTTCGTAAGTTGCTTTCAGTGTGGACATGTCTTCATTAAATACCGAGCATTCACGAGGCAGGTAGGCGTGGATGGGGTTGTCGAGATCATTTGATTTTTCCCATAATAATTTTGTTTTAAAGGCAAAGCAATAGCATGACAAATATGATGGTGTTACATAATTTGGGTGTGGTCATGCACAATGAATGCATTGGTCATATTGTGTGGCGCCGAGGAAATCACCGTCATGGCTATGGCCGTCTGTTGACAAATCCCTGCTATTTGTTTTGTTTTCCGCCAAGGATATAGTGAGAGCCATAGCCATAGCCATGGGAAGTAGCAACAGCGGCAAGGGCGTGGGCGTTAAGGTGGGAGGCACCGCCACTATTTTTCTTTGCTCTGCACTCATGTTGTGGGCTTACGACAGGGAGAGTTGGTTGCTTCACACCACCACTCTCTTCACTAACAACCAACTGCGATCCTCCACCAGTTGGGCACAGAGCAACCGCACATCAAGCTTTGTAATGGAGGACGTTAGAGAAACGAAGCCTCCGGATAATGTGGACAATCAAATTAACCACTCTGAAATTGTGAATCACACGAATTTTAGATCTGGCCTAAGCCTTGAGCAGACTAACACCTCCGAGGTAGCAAAACAGTGTGATATTTTTACCGGTGCTTGGGTTTACGATGAATCGTATGTCTTACATTCGCCAGGGCAGTGCCCATACTCTAGTCCAGGTTTCAACTGCCAGAAGAATGGCAGGAAGGATTCCAAATACCAGAAATGGCGATGGCAGCCTCGGGACTGCGACATTCCCAGGTATGTATGTGTGTCTTTCAAATTTGTTGTTGCTATAAGAGATGCTTTTATTTGTCATTTCATGGAGCGGAATGGCAGGTTCAATGCATCAGAGGTGCTGGAAAAATTGAGGGGCAAGAGGATGGTGTACGTGGGAGACTCCATCAGTCGCAGTCAGTGGGAATCCATGCTCTGCCTTCTTAGCTCTGCTGTTGCCGAGGGCGACGCCTCCCTCATCCACTCCCACGCTGGAAGGACCGTCGCCTATGTAATTAAGGTGGGTGCTGCTGCTGTTTATGTTGCTGCTTTGTTTTCAATGGTACTAGTAACTCTGTGCTTGGTGGTTGCAGAGCTACAATTGTACTGTGGAGCTTTCATGGGCACCATTTCTGGTGCGGCAACGCGAAATCCCAGCAACCAATGCCCCACTTCTGCAAAGGAAACATTGCAAATTGATAGGATGGACGAACAAGCCTCCGTCTGGAAGAATGTACATGTTCTGCTTTTCAATACTGGCCATTGGTGGACTCACCCGCAGCCTTTCACAGGGTAAGTTACTGTTTTTCCAATTTATTTACCGTATTATAAATGTCGTAGCCTATGCCGATGTATAGCTTTCCTCTTGCTTCTCTTCCTTGGAAAATTATATAGGCACATAGAGAGCACTATAGACAGCATTATATTTGTGATAGGAGGACAAGTATAAACGAGCTATGGCTTACAATGAATAGGAACGATTATTACGAGGAAGGGGGGTTTATCTATCCCCATATGGAGGAGGCGGTGGCTTTTGAGAAAGCGATGAAGACATGGGCTAAATGGGTGGATAGCAACATCAATCCTCTCCACACTCAAGTCCTTTTTGAAGGCTACTCGCCCGTTCACTTCAAGTACAATAATCTACTCTCACTCTCAGCCTCTTTCTTTTGTTTTTTCGATCTGCCTTTCGTCCGTTTCGAATTTTGATTGCTAATTCTTGGGTGTGTGTATATTGCAGCGGCAAAATGTGGGGGAAAAGTGAAGCAGGAGGATGCTTCAAAGAAACAGAGCCTATAACCAAGTTGGATGAGGAGGAAGCGCGAAGAAATCCGGACATGAAGAGGGTGTGGACGGTGGGAAACGTAATAGAAGAAATGAAAATAAAAGTGAAATTGGTAAATATAACATGGATGTCGATGCATAGAAAGGATGCACACTCATCAGTTTATTCCGGTCGGACTGAATCTGATTCTGACTACACTAAGGCGGATTGCAGCCACTGGTGTCTTCCTGGCCTCCCTGATGTATGGAACCATCTCCTCTCTGTTCTTATCATTTGAAATAGAGAGCTTATATTTCAAATCATTAACAGAAACGAACAAGTGGGGAGCGTTTACAGTTTGTGCCGACCCTTCACGGTGCTTGTTGCTCTTAGCTCATATATTCTGCCGTGCTATGTCCGTGCTTCACGCGATATTCGCCATTTTACTTAATATTTATTTTTAGTCCTATGCAATATTAATGTCATATAACATTTCGTGCGTACACACTTCAAATAAAATAGTAGCAAAAAAATATATGTAATTTTTAAGCTTTTTCGACTGACATGCTCCTTTTTTTACCCTTATATGGAGAAGAAAACAAAAGCGGTTACTAAATCTTGCTATCAAATTATGTCATATAGAATATGGAGATACTCAAATTAGGGGAAATGTATAATTCACTTATAATATTACTCTATAGTGTATTTGTTAATGACTAAGTGCGCCACTCATATATTTAAGCATTGTTAGTAGTTTCATACGGTTTAATTTTAATTATACACGGGTAATCTATAAATGAGTTAATCAAATTTTGAATTTTTATAACTTAATATTATGTCATGTATTTTGGAAAATGTGTATTCATACTATATAAAACATTCCTCTTTTATATATATATATATATCATATTATTAATAATATATATTTTTGTTTATTATCTTCATAGAAGGTTAATTTATCAATATTTTCTTCGTTTAATAATTTAATTTGTCTAAAACAAAACTCTTTTAATTTTTCTTTTGAATTATTATCAAGAATATATTTATACAATTTTGCTATTATATATACTTTCGTAAAATTTTCAAACAACATACTTAACCATGTGTTCTTATGATAGCTTGTCCACATAATGCCATTGTATGTATAACCATTTAATGCAACCACCAAATGCAATAAAATAAGCTATTACATTTAAGGTTTGCTTGAAATATTCTTGTTTTACATCTTCTTTTTGCTTTTGTATGTGGGAGCCTTACTTCTACCACACATTACATTCACCCATTTTTCTCATGACTTCTTTTGCTATTGGGATTATCATGTTGAATTTTCTTTCATTTGTATCACATAAAACTCGTATATCATGTTGACGATATGTACCAACTAGGACCTCATATATTGTGGATGCGCTACCATAAAGCTTTTGGTCCTTGGACTAATCTATATTTTAGGTATAAGAATTATCCACATTTGAGCTACTACTTGTTTCTCCAACACCGTGAGCCGTACTATTCATGCTCAAGGCTTTTAGTTTTAATATTGGCTCTCATACAACTTGAGAAATTTAAAATTATGAAAAATATCAAATAAATTCTCACAACCAATTGTAAAAATAACTAAAAGCACAATAATGAATAAACAAATGCAAAGATATTCATTTAATTAAAAAATTAGATATTCAAATATTAAAATTTAGTGTAAGTGCATAACTTAACTATAATAAATCAACCAAATTATAAATCAAGTTATCATACTCAGAATTAATCAAGCTTATCACCTTGGTATCTCGAATATTCAAGATATAAAATTAATTACGCTCATAACCTTATTCTTTTCAATATTTGAGACTCACTAGTTAGCAACATCTTCACAATTGAATTTAATTTACAATCTACATTTAAATTCCTTTATAATAATTAAGGAATATGTTTTTATCATGCTAACATTGATAGGATTTTCATTGCTTCTAAAGAATTGGTTGATTTTTCTCATTTCTTTGCATAGCCATACAATTTTGATTTATAATTAAAAAAAACTTCTATACTTGTGTTTTCTAGATTTTCTTTCAAAGCCTTATCAAAATTTAGTTTTATCCCCTATTTTTTTTCAACTAATATCAGTAATGGATTTGGAGCCTATTTCTTTCGAAGAGTACAAGGGACAGTATAAAGAAGATTTTGAACTTGGAAAGAAGTATATGTAGTTGAAAAATGGAGTGCAAGGAAAATCTAATGAGGTTTTTTATTTGGAAAAAGACTTGTTGTTCAAAGAGGGAAAGCTCTGTGTCCAAGAGAGATAAACACTTACAGTTGATAAGGGAAGCTCACACAACACTAGTTGTTGGTCATTTTAGTGTGCACAAAATAGTAGCTAACCTCCAACAATATGTCTATTGGTCCAATATGTAGAATGATGTGTCTAATTTTAATTATGGATGTGAAAATTGCAGCTTAAGCAAACCCAACAACTACAAAGGTAAAATACTAAGCAAGGAAAAATGGATCTCCAAGAAACAATATTTCCATATGAATAAAGATGATTTTGAGGGACCAAAATCCTCCAATGGGGGAGGTCTTGATTAGGAGATCAATTAAAAAAATTCATCTACAAGAAGTGTGGAAGGAGCTCCGGATAAAATTCTCACTTCGGAGCAATCAACACTTATCGAAACAGAGCATGGAGGAAAATTGGCTTAACTTCCATCATTTAATGAGTGGTCAACACCCACTTAATAAAATGGATTGGTTTTAAATAACCAACACCCATTTAATAAAATGGGTTGGTTTTAAATAACCAACACCCATTTAATAAAATAGGTTGCAAGCATTTAAGAAAAGGGGGCTACACACATTTAATGAAAACAAATTTCTTTTGCACAACACTTAGTGGAAAATGGTTGCACAACATTGGGTGGTAGTTTAATTTTTACACAACACAATGTGGTAGAGTTTTTAGAACATAAATTCTTGCAAAACACATGGTGACGACTTGATTGCCATATTTGCAGTGGAAGAACAAAAAGAGAAGAAAAGACATCAGAGCAGGGGGAGTAGAGTTGGAGAATGGAAGATTGCAATCTAATACCACAATAAGGATTGTAATAGAACTATTATTTCCAATATAAATCTACAAAAATATCTTTGACCGTGGTTTTACCCATTTTGGGGTTTCCACGTAAATTTGGTGTTTCTCTTTAAACTACGTGTACGTTTTTTTTAATCTGAGATTATTGCTATTATTTACCTTAATTACGAGAATTACTAGATTAATACTAATACATATAAAGAGTTGATCTCTTTGAAAATAACTAGATAGCACACCAATGCTTGTATTCATGTTGTGAATTTACGAAGTGGTTTCTAGTTCAAGTTTCAGATATCTTCAACCATAAATTAAGCATAAGGATTAAGCAAGATTCATAGATTTATATGTAGAGGTGAATCCATAGCGTGGTATTTTATAGATCAAAAGATAAGTGTGAAGCGACTTTTGAGTTACTTAAGTAGAAACTGACTACCACACCTATACTAAAGATTCCAAATCCTTAGGGAAACTATTCAGTTTGCACAGATGTATCACTAGAAGGGTTAAGAGGAGTGCTTTTCCAAGATGAATTAGTAGTGGTATACAAATCAAGAAAATTCAAGAAGCATGAGGTGAATTATGCCACACATGATTTGGAGTTAACAGTTGTCATACATGCACTTAAGATGTGGTAACACTATCTGTTAGAAAAACCTTTTGAACTACGAATCAATCATCATAGTAAATATATTTTTAGTCAACCTATATTGAATGCTAGATAGATAACGTGGATTGAGTTATTAGCTGAGTATGACTTTGGTATAGAATATATCAAAGGCAAAGAGAATAAGGTCACTATTACCTTGAGTAGAAGAAGGTATATAGTTGCACTGACCCATATTTTCATAGAATTGATGGACCAAGTCAGGAAGGCGCAGACCCAGGATCTATTTTGTAATGATATATAAACAAATATGGCAATAAATATAAAAGAAAATAAGGATTTTAGCATAAAATATGGGCTCTTTTGCTTCAAAGACAAAGTTGTCATACCTAAGAATGGTGATTTAAGAGGATTGATAATGCACGAGGTACATAAATCTCCTTAGTTTGCTCATCCTAGAGGGACTAAGATGAAGGAGAATATGAAAAAGATCTTCTTTTGGATAGATATGAAGAAGAATATCATCGAATTTGTTGCTAGATGCATGGAATATCAAAAAGTAAAAGGTGAACATAGGCATCCGATAGGATATTTATACCCACATGATATACTTATATGAAAATAACAGGTCATATCAATGGACTTTATTGTGGGATTACCTAAGAATAGGTACCAACATGACTCAATTCTTTTGGTGGTGATAAGCTAACCAAGGTTGCACACTTTATACTAGGGAGCACGAAATATGATGCTCTAGTAGTGGCTAATATATTTTTCAAAGAGATATTTAGGTTACATGGGTTTCCTAAAGTGATTATCTCAAATAGAGATTCTAGATTTACATCTACATTTTGGCAAGCTCTTCATCATGCAATTGGCACAAAGTTGAACATAAGTTTTGCATACCATCCAAAAATAGATGGTCAAATAGAGAGGGTAAACCAGGTCTTGGAAGATATGCTTTGTATGTATTGCATGGAATAGAAGTCTCAATGGGAAGAATTTTTACATCTGGTGGAATTCACTTACAATAATGAACATCATGCTTCCTTGGGTATGGCCCTGTTTGAAGCCTTGTATGGTAGAAAATGCATGACATATATCTCTTGAGATAATCTAGAGAATCAGGTAGTCATCGATTCGAACGCAGTTTGAGAGATGGAGAAACAACTTAGGATAATTAGGTAGAGGCTTAAGGAAGTCACCGATCGTCATAAAAGTTATGCCAATCTTAAGATATCACCTTAAGAGTTCTCTATGGGAGATAGAGTATTCTTAAGAGTGAATCCCATAAAAAGCACCATAAAATCTACTAATCAGGATCCCAGATATGTTGGGCCCTTTAAAATTACTGAGAAGATAAGTCCTGTAGCTTATCATCTCACCTTGCCATCCAACCTATCAAATATCCATGACACTTTCCATGTATCCTTGCTTAGAAAATATATTATCGACCCTAACCATGTATGGAATGGATATAACTTGTAGACAGTCGATCCATCAGTGATTGAGGTGAAACCTATGAAGAGTCTAGAGTTCCATTCTAAAATGATGAGAAACAAGACTCTAGAACAATGTAAGGTCTAATGGGACCACTACTCTGAGTGAGATGCCACTTAGAAGAAAGTGGTTGATATGTAGAGCTATTTTCCATTTTTATTTGAAACTGAAATGTTATTTTTGTTTTAATGTCAAGATGTTGATGAAACACAAAGGACTGTGTTTAGCCTAAGAGGGATAGTATATCATGACCCTCCCTCGGTGAACTTATTTATATAATGGACTTCTGAATTATTGTATTATTTTAATGATGAAATGTATGGCTATATGATGATTAGTTGTTGTAAAAAATTATTTTATATAAGAATATGATGTTGCTAATAGTTTTGTACTTTTGTAGGAACAATTACTCTCATGGGTGGAATTTAAGGATCAACCACTGAGAACAAGATGTAAAAGGAAAATGATGTTTGCTCTTAAAGGTGACAACTCCAAGAAAGACAAAATTTCCTCTCATGTAAATGCATATCATGTTTTTGCATGTGGGAAATAAATCATGGACAAGGAGGTTGTTTAAAATAAAGAAAATAACAAAGTCGATGGAGTGGAAGCGGATAACAAAAAATAAATCATGAAAATATATTTCATGATTTTTATTGGGATATTATTGTTTGATTATTGCGTGTTCAATAAATAAATATCTTCTTTTCTTTGTTTAAATGAGTGCTTAGAGGAATGGGATTTCTTAGAATAGTTTCCTTTTTGCAATGAAGATCATGCTTTTTATGTTGGAGACCTTTTGTATGCCTTTGTTTTTGCAAATATAATTGAATGGAAAGGTTATTTTTGGTAGGCTCCTTGAGTAGGAGAAATTATTGTCTCTTCTTTAGTTAATAACTTGTCTAGTTCCTTATAATAGCTAATGATATTAATTTTCATTCAAACATAGATGTTGTCCTTTGATTTATTTGGATTATTAATAATTTGAACATTATGAATAATTTTTTGAGGAGTACTTTGTTGCCTTGCTTCATGGATGGAGAGGGTGAGTGGTATTATGGTTTCTTTAGATAAACTCTTCGATGACCATGAGAAGCGAAGAATGGAGGTTAACATGGCTCAAAAATAGTTTTTGAAGGGAGTGGTAGTGTTCATTTCTTGAGGTAAGTTCTTAAAAAAAATAAGGGTCATGCAAAAAAAGGACCATAGAGTAGAGGAGGATTGGAGACGTTTGGGGCAAAGGAAGATGAATATGAGTAAACAAAGAACTCAACATAATCACCGAAGGTTCACTGTAGATTTGTAGGAGTTCAGGTAGGTTTTGAATGCTTGAGATCTAGTTAAGGTAGTTTGGAATGGAGTTCATTGAGGATTTGATATTTTAAATGCTTTTCATGTGTGAACTAGGTGATCTGAAACTCCATTGTTTTATGAAAAATGTCCCTTCTATACCTTTAAGTTTACTACATATCGGATTCATTGACTGGATTGAATATGATTGCTTTTGATAGAAATATACTCTATTTGGCTTTCATTTTATCCCTTAGCTTGCTTTACATCGAACTTTCAGTGGAATACCTTTTAGAAAGTGACCTTAGCAAGAAATAGATTATGAGCTTAAATTTTACAAATGATTTTGAATTAGTATTGCTATAACTCTCTTTATGTTCCAGTTGTGATGAGTGCATGTATTAATGATAAGAAAACCCTTTGTATTACCTTATTTGTGAAGGTGGCAGTGATTAAATCACGTTGGGTGCTTGATATTGCTTGAGTTATAAAATGCTATCGATTATTTTATTTTTAGTGAATGATTTAAGATTTAAATCCTATAATATATGTATTTTTTCTTTATTATGGTGTGTTGTTTACGTTTCCCTCTTTTTAGATACCACCAACTAAAAATAGGCATGACATTGATTTTAAATTGAATGATGCCTGGTTTATTGTTAACATCGATGACGTCTCAAAGCTTGATAGTAAGCTTATGTGGGTGCTTGTTGGAATAATGACAACTATTTATGTGTTTGCTACAATCTTCTTTGGGACTATTGCATAGTTAAGAACCAATGTAACATCCTTCCTGGTTCTGGTTTTGCATGGTGAACATGTTCTATTGTAGCTTGAGATTACATTGATTAGTCTATGTGATATGTGCCACTATTTATATTTTATTTTGAGTGGTTCTAAGGATTATTTATTTGTTAAGTTAATTAGGAATTATCTTAATATTTTTAAAGAAAAACAATATTGTATTGTCGTTGAACGTTTGTCACTTATTGAATTGCTTTTGTGGTTGTTATGGTATATCTTTTATAACCATAATAAAAAATTGATTTTAGGGACCTCATGTATGAATTAGAATAGTCTCCTTTACAGGAGATTACTATTGTATGATTATTTTGATTGAAGGGCAGCCTTAAGTTTATGTTTTGTTAAATGTTCTATTTTAAAGAAATTAATTATAAATGAAAATTTTGGAATAAAATGAGGGATGAGGAATCCATATGTTCTTCTAAAGAGATTATGGGGTCTCTATGATTTAAAGAAAATGATGTTAATATTTTAATGGTGTGGGATGTAAAACCATTTATGATAATTCTAAAAAAATTATGGGGTTTCTTGTTGAAATGAACTTTTGCTTATGTTAAGTAGAGAGAATGTTGTATTGAAAAGAAAGTAAGGAACTTGAATGAGAGTTTAAAGTTTCTTTTGGATTACTGTTTGCAACAAACATAAAATGTATTTAGGATTGCACTTTCATGATTTAGGAGCTACCCTGATCCCTACAAGCTCTTATCCTCTATGATGATCCAAGAGATTCAATGATGGGGTTCTATGCATAGGAAGATCAACCATATTTTTCTAAAAAAAATACTATTATTTGTTTGTATCTGGAAAAAGAAAGGCTTGTAATTTGTAATGATTCATTGAAAGACTAAAGTTGTTCTTTATTATTTCAT
This sequence comes from Wollemia nobilis, assembly GCA_028583015.1. Taxonomy (NCBI): domain Eukaryota; kingdom Viridiplantae; phylum Streptophyta; class Pinopsida; order Araucariales; family Araucariaceae; genus Wollemia; species Wollemia nobilis. Next base: position 4,548,527 of record JAQPPZ010001340.1, read on the forward strand.
AAGTTCATGTAATGATTCTTGGTGGGACTAATGGATGTTCTAGTTTTATGAATGAGTCATATTAACCTTAAAATGATGTGGTAATTGGACATTGAGTTGATTAGAATGAAATGTTGATAAAGATATTTTATTTAAACATAGGGATGGAATATATCTTTATTGCATCAAATGGAATTATGTTGGTTTTATAATTAAAAAGAGGATTAATGTTAATAATGGAAGGCAAATGTTATTTTGCAAGAAATGTATTTATTTCTATTATACTTCCTTTTGGTTTAGGGGATAAATTTAGGCATCGGGGTGGACCTAGTTTTCCATTATAGAATAACCCAAGGGATACAACTACCCTTAAGTAGTTATAGTTGCATAACATTTAAGGTACACATAGTGAGAACTTCTCGATAAAGGATCTTCAAGAAGGTTTCAAGGATGGTGAGTCTTTGAAAGAGGATCTGGGTAGTGTAACATAGAACCTCATTTCCATTTATGGAGGATCGGATCTCATTGTTGTTAAGGATTTTGTGGTGGAACCAAGGCTTGTAAGCTTAAATGTTCTATGTGAGTTATTTGTACAAAGTAGAGATCATCTTAGATAGAGGATATGGGTATATCTAAGCACTAGGTGGCTAAGGGTTCATCACGAAGGTGTAACCATCTAGACATAAGAGCTTTATGCTACTATAGAAAACATCATATAAGGATTTATGATGAATCTTAGAAATAAATAGTCCTTGATCTTGAAGGATAGAGAGAGGGTTAATCCTACACTATGGTTGATTTATCCTGCTTTCACAGAGAAAATTTAGAAATGAGAAAACCATGTGAAGGCATCCTTTATACCGTGGAGGTGTACAAGGTTAATCCCAGATAATTTATGGGATATTGTCCTCTCTAATACACTTGAGTAACGTCTACAATGTTATGGAAATTGAAATGTTATTAAGCCCTATGAATTATGAATCATATTATGGAAGTATTCTAGTGAACCTTATCCTTATAAAAAAAAATTCTTACTCAGGTTGGGTGAGTTTAGGGTTGTTACAAGCTGGTGGCACTCATGGACATCAAAAAGAGGTATATCAAGCCACTTTAATATTTGAAAAAATACAAATCACCCTTGATAGCATTTTCCATGACAACAACACCATAAAGAAATATATTCAATGCTTTAGAGGTGAATACCTTAACTCCAAAACAAAATTGAAAGAACAACTTGCCGACGTTGAGTCTAAACTTCAAGGTGTCCCAAAAGGGTTTGATTTCCACATTTAATAATCATATGAGGGAAAAGGAAAGGAAGGGATAGACTCACCCTTTATTTGACTGTGATACTACCTTTAAGATGCCTAAATTAAACTTTCCTAAGTTCAATGGGAAGGACGTAGATGGGTGGTTATATTATGTTGATCAATTTTTTACACTCTATAATATCCCTAGATATTTTTGGTTCCTGATAGCTTCCTTCAATTTGGAATCTAAAGCTTTACAATTGTACTAGTGGTTACAACACACCATTCCTGATATTTCTTGGGAATATTTTGAGTCCTAATTACTCACTCGATTTAACCTTAGTGAGTATGACAACTTTGAGCATTGAAAAAGTTACGATAAACCTCTACACTTTAGGATTACCATATCCAATTTGAAAAATTGGCTAACAAAATTAAGGGGTTTAATGAAGGGTTTTTACTGAGCTATTTCATCAATGGCTTGAAGGACGATATTTAGGCTGAGGTCAAGATGTTTAAACTGCAAACAATGATGCAGGCTATCATCTTGGCATGGTTGGTTGAATCCAAATTCTTAGCTCAAAGGAGGACGTCTAAATTTCCACAAACTAAACCCTCATTTCCTCTCAAGTTCCCAACTCATAATGAAAATAAAACTACTCCCCACAAATGCTTGACTATAGAAGAAATGGATGCTCGACGTGCTTAAGGTTTGTGCTATAATTATTATGACAAATATATTTGAGGGCATAAGTGCACACAAAAGAAGTTTTTCCTCATAGATGTCAAAGATCTAATCAAAAGTGACCAATGTGGTGATGAAATAGAACCAATAGAATGTCCACCCAAAAATGAGGAAGAAGTGCATGAAGAACCATATGCAATTGTTTTTGTACATGCTTTTGTTAGGATTACTACTCTTGAAACCATGAAAGTTGTGGATTTTTCCAAGACCAACATCTTACAACCTTATAAATTTAGGAAGTACACATAAATTTATTGATCCTTAAATTTACAAGTAGGCCAATTGTTACATACACACATGTAATTCCTTTAAGGTTATGGTGGCCAGTGGAGGAACTTTGCATTGCAAAGGTAAATATCATAATGTTAAAGTAAAAATAGAGTATTATGAGCTCAAAAATGATATGTTTCCTCTACAATTAGGGGGATGTAATATTGTACTGAGATCTTAGTGGTTCGGTACATTAGGAACCATCTCATAGAATTTTCTAGAGCTCTCGATGTTGTTTTCATAGAATGGAAGGTCTTACACTCTTTGGCATTCATAAGAAAGGTCTCCTTAGATTACCAGCTCAAACTGTATGGAGAAGTTGTTGAAAAAATCTACTTGTGGGTTCATTGCTCAGATATTTGTAATCCAACCATCTACTTCACAGGTGGACAAAATTCCTAAATATTTGCAACTTATTTTGACAAAGCACAATGCAATTTTTTTGAACCATTAGATTTTCCACCACGTCACTCCCATGATCATGCCATTCCATTGGTACCTAGCAACGTACCACCTAACATCAGGTTGTACCAATACCATCATGCCCTTAAGTTAGAAATAGAGAAGTTAGTATAAGAATTGTTAAGAGTTAGAGTCATTTGACTGAGTAAAAGTTACTCTTCTCCTATATTATTGGTGCAAAAGAAATATGGGTCATGGTGATTATGTATAGATTTTTGTGAACTCAATAAGTTCACCATTAAGGATAAGTTTCCTATTCCTATGGTGGATGAATTATTGGAGGAGCTACATGGGACTATGTTTTTATCTAAAGTAGATCTTCGCTCTGGGTACCATCAAATCAGGCTCAAGGATGAAGATATTTTCAAAATTACATTCCATAATCATGAGGGTCATTATGAGTTCTTGATGATGCCATTTGGATTGACCAAATCACCTTCCACATTTCAAAGCCTCATGAACAACATTTTTTGTTCATTCATTTGTAAATTTATTTTGGTTTTCTTTGATGATATTTTTGTCTATAGTCACTCTTGGGAAGAGTACCTCTTCCATATGGATCAAACTTTACAACTTTTGGTACACCATAAAATTCATGCTAATCGGTCCAAGTTTTCTTTTGGGTTGACAAAAGTGGAGTATTTGGGACACATTGTCACAAAAAATGGAGTTAAAGTTAACCTTAGAAATATTTAGGCAGTTCAAGAGTGGCCAAAATATCACACTCTAAAAGGTCTTCATGGATTTTTGGGGCTTATAGGCTATTACCATAAAAATATTTGTAATTATGGTAAAAATACTATTCCATTAACATCCATGTTAAAAAAGGATTATTTTACTTGGATTAATCCAGCTGAACAAGATTTCCTTGAGTTGAAGCATGCTATGATAATCACTTTGGTATTAGAAATGCTTAATTTTTCTAAGCATTTTGTAATTGAAAGCGATGCTTCTGTTATTTAATGTTTAATAATTTAATTTTCTTTGAACAAAATTTTTTAAATTTTTTCTTAAATTATTATCACAAATATATTTATATAATTTTTCTATTACATATATAGTTTATTAATTTTGCTTTATGTTATGACCTTCATATATGTTCAAACAACACATTGAACCATGTGTTCTTATGATAGCTTGTCCACATAATGAAATTGTATATACCATTTACTCCAACCACCAAGTGCCATAAACAAGTTGTTTCATATAAGGTTTGCTTGAATATTCTTGTTTTACATATTTTTGTTCTTGTATGTGGGAGATGTTGGAACCATTTCTTGCATCCATAGGATTCGATTGTCACGCTACAAGAAATCATTTGAAACCAACGAGCTATTACATGCTCTGGTCAACCTACCTCTTTATTCTGATTAAAACAAATATTGCTACAGAAAAGTTACAGAATGGGTAAGGAAACCCTAGTGGTAATTTATGATATTACACGGATTACACACTCCATATTAGAATTATACTAGATGTATTAAAATGACCAAGCAATGAAAATAACCATTATTATACCTTATGTGGACCGGTGCCTAGATTCATTGGGTTGTTATAGCAATTTAACAACATTTGTAAAATGAAAAGAAAGAAAGGGACTGAGAAAGAATTGGCACTATCACATTCATTCGAATATCATAATAAACATAATAGTTGGCCAATGAGAGAATCGTACGTAGCACATTCAAATAATGTAATCTACTATGTAGCAACACACAATACTGAGATAATGAATTAATAGAAATGAGACCCAAAATTGTATTGATTTCATAGAATATTACATGCAGAGTTGGCAGAGTGCCATTTAACTCTGTTTTTCTAAAAATACGTCAATACAATGAAGAAATTTCGTTCAAATGATGTAACAAAACTCTTCTACTCTCCTTGTTCCAATTTGGTAACAACAAAGTCTCCGAACCTTAGGCTCAATAAGTCTAGAAATAATCTCAGCTTCTTGAGCACTTTCCTATCAAAATCCTGCACAGTAAAGGGAAGGAATGAGGAATGAACGAGAAAATAGACACAAAAGGGAATACAACAACTCAACTTAAAGGGCACTCAAGTATACCTCTTAGAAAAAATGCTATCTCTAATGCTTGATGCAGATTCTGACCGCAACTGGTGTCTTTATAGCTCCAGGTTCTTGAATCTATTATTTTTGGCCTAATCTTGGCCTTACACTTGTCATCATCTGGTTTGATCTTCAAAACTGGTACAATTGGCTTCCATTATCCTCTTTTATTCATACTGTACACTCCCCTTTGACTTTTTAAGTCTTAACTTGTTCAACCAATGATCTTAGTGCCTGGAGGGTCCCCTTCTTCTGTTCCTCCTTCTGTTTCTCCCCCTATTGTTTCTCCTTGGCCATCTGACTGGATTTCTGCTTTGGATGTTTCCCCTTCCTGAGAAACTTTCTCTTCATCTCTAGGAGGTGAGCTCATTTCTAGTTGTAAGCTGCATATTTTAATTTCTTTACCTTTCTTGCCCTACTGCAGCCACCTGATTTTTTTCCCAATCATCCTCCAGGCATCAATGTTAAAAGTTATAGAGAATCTCAACATGTTCATTTCTTGCAGGATCCTGATTTTTTGCATGCTGATATAATTCTTACTTTTTTCATAATGGGTGATTAGCATTTCTATAGTATTTACTAGAAAGGTGGTTTGTCTGGCCATCTCCTGTTCATCATATGGTTCACAATCAAAGTCTTCTATTTTATTTTTGAGGAGATCTTCTATACTGGCAGTTTCTAAGAATTCTTCCAATGATAACCCAATATTTGCCAGTTTCTCTATTATGTCATCCAACAGAGTGAACATTTCTGCAACATCATTAAGCCATATTTATTTGTTTGACCCAAACATAGCTGCTCTCATGAATTCAATATTACACTTGATCTCGGTACCATCATTCAATATTACTTCTTCGTTTGGCATCTCCTCAAAATATTCTGACATCAAGTCGAGAGTAGGGTGAATGGTCTCAAAGTCTTCTTCTCTCTAGTAAATCAAGCTTTCCATTTCTTGAGTGGTAACCTGGATCACCCCAATCTTCTTGAACATCTCAGTGATCCCTTTGATCTTATCTTGAATTTTAAATGACATTTCCCTTTTTATTTTGGTCAAATAGTTTGTATAATTGGTTATTTTTATCACCAAGGGAGGTTGTGCTATTGGGGTGGTTTTCTGTGCCAACTCTTCTTTCAGACTATTAATTAAGGCTTGCATCTCTGATTTTTCTTTATCACTCATTTCTAGTTGGCTTCTCAACTCTATATTTTTCTGATGTAGTTGGTCCATAGTTTGCTCTTGTAGTGCTTTAGCTACTTTGACCATATCACCCTCTTTTCCATGCACTAAAAACCCTCCTGTTTTCTCATCAACTTTGAGAACGAAAGGTTCTTGTGGGGGAGGTATGTATACTTCTGCTATATCTTATTCTGTCATCTCTACTCCTACTCCAGCTATAGAGTTGTCTCCCATGCCACCCATTCCTGCTACTACCTATAGCTCATGCTCATTGGCAGCACTAAAAACTGTTTGTTCTTCTGTTCTTTCCAACATAACCTTTGTTGAGGGTAGAGACAACCTGGGCTTCTTTGTTTTTGGGATAGATATAGTTGTTTGCATTTTAACCCTATGATCTCTAAAAATACCTCCAAATCCACCTGCTCTCCTCATGTTCATTTGTATTATTGATGGAATTTTTATCTCCTTGTTATTTATTTTCAAAGAGTTGGGAATGGCTCTGGGAGCTAATTTCCTCACACTAGTTACTGCTAATAGCTGGTCAAAAATGGGAACTATAGCTTACTTCGAAGTAGTGAGCTCTTGGGCAGGTGTGGTGGTGACTTCTTTTCCCTTTATTATACTCGAGCTTTCAGAGATTCCTTGGGAAGTGTTGGGTGTTGCCTCTATTCTGAGGTGAGTATTATCAGGGGCTTGGACTTGGTGTTCTACAATGTCCATCGTGCTCACAGTGGCTTCCATCTGGTCAATACCTTGATCCTCTATCAACTCCAATATAGGGTCTTCTCTGATTTCCTGGGCGGATTCTGGTAAGAGAGGGGCTGTAAATTCCATTGAGATTATTCTGATTGCAACCAACTTCGGGGGGTAATCATAGGGCTTCTAAATTTGTGAATTGCCCCTTTTTTCAAAGGGGAACTTATCCCATACGGTCTGCAAATATTTCCCTTTTTCTATGGCATCCAATAATTCTTCTTCATAATCATCTTTCCTATGCTCGACCCAGGCGTAATCACGATTTTTCATTAACCTCTCATACTTTTTGTCTAGATCGTAAGGTCTCCAAGTTATTTCTTCAAAATCCATGAGATCCAAATCATACATCCCCTTGAACAAAGTTGGATATCCTATAAATACGTAATGTCCAAATATACAGGGGACATTGAGCCACGAAACTCTACCATGCTTCTTCACCAGCCTCATTTTGGCCTCCTCGACCACCTTTCTACACAGCTCTAGGGCAACGAGAGATAAGGGACAATACATAGGTAACATTTTAGGAGGAATCTTAGCTCCATAGAGTCGAATGTATGTGAACCCCTCAGAGAAGAAATAATCTCCTATGTATTTTTCCTTAATGAAATCTCTTACCCTAGGCCCCAGTCTCTCAGGGAGGAAGCCGATTAGGAGCCAATGAATTTCCAACATGAAATTATCGCAAAACCAACCCATGTGAGTACGACCTTCATGTATCCTCCAAAAACTGGACTGGACGTAGGGACTCTCAATGGCCCCTACCATTTTTTTCCTTCCTCTCCCAATTTTCCCGCTAGCAAGTGCATGAGAATGGAGTAGTGAGAAAAATGAGGCATCTCCTACCTTTGCTCCAAAATAGCCTTTCTCAATTTGTCAACTGTGTGTGCAGTTGTTCGCTCAATTCTTGCTCCTAGGCGTAGATAGGGGTGTTTATTCTCTTGTTACTCTATGCCACTAGATACAATACATTCCTACCCACTACACTGAGTTCTTGTACTCCTAAAATGATATTAGCCATATCACAAAAATCTTGGACCCATGGCTTGAAAGTAGTTTTTTGAATGGGAAACTTAAAAATTACAGGCTCATGATCTTCAAATAATGACTTAAAAACATCTAAATATGTTAACCTTTGAGATTGCATTTCAATTACCTATTGAATCAACTGAGTATTTGAAGGTGCTAGTTTGAAGACTTGCTTGATATGTTTGGCTGCGACACTGAACACTGGTCGGTCTCTATTATCTCAGAATGTTCTAGTTTTCTTGTCGTACGCTACAACTAACCAGGCCAGTAGGTCTGAGGAGTAGTATACTCTGGGACATATCAATTTTCCTAGGTTACTGGTCCACCTATTACTCCTGGGGAAACCCTTATGTTGCAACCTCCTTGCTTTGTGGAATAAATCAGCTAGCAACCAAGGGGCTCTTTGCTCATTCTCCATTGTGGGCGCAAAACTTTGGATGCAAGTGTTTTCGATTTCGTATTGCTGCACGAGAGTGAGCTTTTTGTCAGCCCCGCACCATTGGGCAAAATCATACATCATGCTCCCAGGCACAAATTTGCTGAGGAGTTCGGCATATGGTGATTGGTCTGTGATAAACTTCACCGCTTCTTCAGTATCCTTGGGTACGAAAGCATTTCCCCAAGTTGCCATTTCACCCGCGATAGTTATTTTAGCTCACTGAAATAAGTCTCTCGAGTTTTCTCTTACTCTCTGCTCCTTCGAACTAGTTCCTTGCTCGAGATTACCAGGGTGGTAGTGTCACTTGATAGTGGAGGTTTAAATATTTTATGGAGAAGTGGGCTCACTACCATCACACAAGTTACCATTAATACAGTGTTACCAACTACCTTTCCAAATTTTCCAATGGAAACTTGCCAAAGTATCATATTCTAAAGTCAGATAGTTATGGTAGGTGGCTTTCCTCGACCTGCACGTCCATGAGGACTTTGGTCTGTGTACTTGCAATCATTCATAACTTTTCCATTGGTCACCAAACTGATCCTCCCTCTGACATGGAATTACGAACGTGGTGGTGGTGGCCTTTCACAGGAAAGTGTTCTGCCACTTTGGCCCTGAAGGAGATTTGGCTTTGGAAATAGTTACACCATTAACAAGGTGGTGATCATTTTGGGGATCTGCTATCAGATTTGGTCATTGAGGTGCGTGCCCATTGGATCCACCAACTCATGATTACCATTGGATGAAATACGCATCGTGTACCTCCATTTGATACTTTTGGACCTGCATAAATGTTAGTCCTACAATATAGTAGACATATGTCAATGGTGGTCATGTATATTATAGAAGATACCCAAAAGTTATTGGTTAGTCGATTTTAACTTTAATTTACACATTTTAATAATAATCATTGACTCAATATTAAATTAGGGCCTTAACCTTCATCTAATATTTATTTATTAAAGGTTAATCAAAGTGATTAGAAAGTTACTAACCTCTCATTAATACATAACCTTTTATAACCTGATTACCTTGTCAATAGCTCACCGTTCGATCAAATATATGATCTAGCATGCTCGTCCGATTATTTAGACATGCACCAGAGTTTGTCGAGAAGGGGGATCATTATCAACATGTTTAGACCCTTATTTAATTTTAATTAATCATATAACAGTGAAATAAGCCATATCCCTTAACCTTCAGGTGACTTGGCCACGTGCTACCATCGGATCTGGTTGGGGTCCATCATCGTCGTTAGATCGGGTAGAGTTGTGCGCCCTTTATCGAACTTTATTTTCCTTTGATAGCCTTGATTAGGTGGCCATTGGATCTAGGTGGAGATAAGCATGACCATCCGATCTGGTTCAAATATAACTTAGTCAATGACCATTTTGTCATTTTTCGTCTTCTTTAGCTAAGGCGCCACTGTTAGATCTGGTAGGATCGAGCGTGATCATTGATGTCTTTTGCTTTTGTTTTTTCTTTAAGTGAAGCACCATCGTTGGATCTGTCTAGATCGAGCGCTACCATCAGATTCCACTTTGACTATCGATCTTTTGATGATTGTTCATTTAATCTTTGACTACTTTGAGTGAAGTGCTACCATTCGATCTATGGTGGATCGATGCCACCGTTGGATCTTACCAAATGTGGGGGATCACTTTGTTTAATCATGATCTTCCAATTGGTCGGATGAGTGGCTGTAGGTGCCACCATTAGATTAACTCATGATCACGCGCTACCATAGATCTTCATCAACCCTTTTTCAAAGGAGGCCCTTTTAAATCTTTGATCAACTTTCTCGGAGCGTGACCGTTAGATCAAATAGGCTCAAGCGCAACCATTAGATCTGCTTGAATATGGGGGCATTTGAATTTGACTTGGATGGGAGCTTTTAACGATCGATTATCTTGTTATGCGTGCTATCATTGGATTATCTCTAAAGAGGGCGCATCCATTGATGTTCCTCAGATCTGCACATACTTTAAAACATGAGTGCGAATAATGCTTTAGGCTAACCTTGGTGGTTTGTGGTAACTATGCATCCATTGGATCAGGTGTGGGTTAGGTGCAACCATCAGATTCATCTAGAGATGCTCAATATTTTAGTAGATCTAGTGCATATTTGAAGTTGCTTTCTTTGGGAAAGGTGCATCCATTGGATTAACTCTCGATCATGCACAATCGTGGATTCTCTATGACCTATTAACTTCATAACCGAAAATAAACCTTGTATTAGCAAAAAAGGGGGAGGGATTAGCAATGTATGATGACCCTCGCTAATCTTGCTTAGTGGTTTTAATTAATCTTTCGATATTTAACCCTTTTAATGATAACTTTATGAACCTCCAAGAGAGCGCGATCGTCCGATTAAATCATAATTGAGTGTTGCCCTTGGATCTTCTGAAATAGCTCGATGTTTAATTAAAGGGGGCACGTACCCTCAAGGATTTTATTAAAATTTTTTCTCAAAACCTTAGGTTTTATTTCTTTTGACCATGGTGCATTATTAATTAAATATTCTGACTTATCAAAGTGAGCGCATCCATTCGATTTCATCTTGATGAAGCGCTGCCCTTAGATTTACTAGATTTGCATGATTTTTATTCTAGAGAAGCATGTAACCCTCAACTTAGCTTTATTAGACTTTGATTTATCACCATTTAATACCTTAGGATATAAGTCTTTTTATCATGGCACACATCTTTACCCTTAAACAACTAGGCTCATTTTGCAAGCGCTTTCATATGATTCAGATTGACTTGGGTGCTGCCCTTGGATTTAGCCATAGTGCTTGACTTTTAATCAAGGGGGCGCATACCCTTAAATGATTTTATTAAAATTTTACTTAGGCTAGAGATGACCTTGGGTCCGAATGCTTTAATAACACCTTTAGACACCCTGGGACTTAGGGGTTTATTTATTTGACTTAGGCCCAAAAGTTGTGATTATTTTATAATGAGGGCTCATATTAAATTCGTGGATCATAAACCTTATTTTAAAGGAATCGAGGTATTTAATGGTTTGACCCTTTTAGTGGATGTTCATTTAATTTGACCTTTATGGATTCCTTTAGGATAAAACAATGGTTATAAAAGCAATCCAATAAATGGCTAAGGTTTGGTTCTAAAATCAAACATTGAAAGTCAACTTCTCAGATGAAAATGCAATAGAGGCCAGCAACATTTGCTAAATTTATTGAAGCCAAAAATTTAAAATTGGGGGTCTCAGATGTTGAGTCAATTTTGGCTCCAACATAGGCTTTGACTGGGACAATGTGCTGAAAACATGAGGCACTTGAGAATTCTAGAATCTCTTAGTTTTACTGCAAGCATTTGGACAAAATTACAAATCATCAAGCTTGATAAGCAAAATTGAAAAATAAAACACAATAACTTTTAAACTGGAAAGTTGTAATAACAACATGATATCAAAGCAATAGAGTATTAAAAATTGTAATTCCTTTTATTCAATTTGAAACCAAGGGTCAGAATTTTAGAATCAGATGAGCTTTTTAGATATATTGTTATGTTTGTTTAGCAAGGTCATAGGATATGATTACACATAATTTGTCAAAGCTACTTGTTCCATCATGCTTTGGCCCATGTGTGTGTTAGTGCATTCATTTTGATTTCCAAGTCTTCCAAAACTTTGTCATGTTTGGGAAAATAGTTAAGCTTAGTATATGATTTCACTCTTAAATATGTTCGCCATTCTGCAGGGCTCCACTGCTAGTCAAGCGTCTATAGCCTCGGTGGAGTTGCTTCTAATCCCATCCGGTTTTACCCTACTGCTAGTCAAGCGTCCATAGCCCCGGTAGAGGTTTTCCAAGATATCTTAGGTAGTGACCCAACCTGCATTATTTTGATTTTCTTTCTCATTTGAGAAATATTCTGATATAAGCAAATTGTGCAATGAGTATGCCTGAGTTGAGGATTAGTTTCTGGCTAAAAAGGATGAGTGTAATGATTTTTAGCTCAACCACCTTACCAAAGATAACCTTGTTCTTTGGACCTTGAAATCACTTTAAGTATCATTTGTAATGTGAGGCCTCAACATGGTGTCCCAATCAACTCTGATTTCACTCTGTTTTATCTCATATCATATGACCATTGCATGAACATTCATATTTGAAAAATTGTAAACATCATCAAAGTCTAAAATAAATTTCCTTTCTTCTTATTTGTTTTTGGAGGAACCAACAGTAAGGAATACTCATCATACTAAGAATACCATGTGAAACAACAAAACAGAACAATACAGACAAAAGAAAAATGCTTAACTGGTAAACAAAACAACACTAAAAAAACATCACTCTGTTTTTGGGGTTTTTGACTTTCTATTTTTTATTATTATTATTTTTTATCAACAGGGCACTTCCTCTTTCCTGACCCCACCACAAGGATTGTACATCTTGAGGTGTTGGCCATTAATAGGGATAATCATTGGTTCTCCTTGCAAGGTCTGCAATTTGTAAGTATTCTGACCAACAACATGGGCTATCTGGTATGGACCAATCCATTTAGGCTCAAGCTTTCCCTTTTCACCATGCTTATCATTTTTAGGGTCCCAATAGATGACTATATCTCCTTGAGAGAAAGGAGTACCTTTGGATTTCTTATTAAATAATTTCACAGTTTTCTGAGTTTGTTCCATCATCCTATTAAGGGTTTCTCTTCTTTGTTCTTCTAACAAGACAATTTGGTCTAGCCTTCTTTGTAAGGGGTTGGGGTCCTCATGATCTTGCAATAAGAGGGATAATGCTAATTTCTCTATCCTAGGAGGTAACAAAACTCTTTCCCCATACACCATTTCATAGGGGGTTCTTCCTATGTTTCTTTTGACAGACAACCTATCAGCCCAAAGAGCAAATTTCAGTTCACTATCCCATCCTCTTTTGTTCTTACCCAATGATATTTTTATTCTGGTTATTACATTCTTATTTGATGACTCAGCAAGACCATTCCCTTGGGGGTAATAATTAGTAGAATGGGAAAGTTCTATTCCATATTTAGCACAAAAGTCTACCATCTCATATGAAACAAAATATTGTCCATTATCTGTTACCAATTTTTGAGGAACTCCAAACTTGGTTAGAATGTTTTCTTCCAAGAATTTGATAATGGTGGTGGTTGTGGAGGTTCTTAGAGGAGCAGCCTCTACCCACTTTGTGAAGTAATCCATTGTAGTTATGATCCACTTGTGTTGGCTTGATGAGTTAGGCTTGATCTCTCCAATTAGGTCAATGCCCCATTGGGTGAATGGTGCTTCAATGATCACTGGTTTGAGGGGCATGGCTGCTAGCTGCTTCTTTCCTATAAAAACCTAGTAGTTATGATAGTTCCTAACATATTTATATACATCCTTAAAAAGGGAAGGCCAATAATATCCTGCTCTCATAATTTTATTAGTTGTGGCTTTTGGAGCAAAATGTCCTCCACAGAAACCATCATGGAATTCATTAATTATTTTTGGGACTTCATTTTCATACAAATAGACTAATAACACTCCATCAGGGTGTTTCCAATAAAGCACACCATCCTGCACATGGTATTTTTGAGCTTGAAGTTTCACTGACCTCATTCTATTTGTTGACATATCTCTAGGAAAAGATAGAGTTTGTAAGTATGCCAGAATTTCATCATACCATTTGCATTCTGCATTATTATTAACTCTCCTGGTGTCATATATCTCATCTATTATGAGTGACATTATTAGATTCTTCTCCTTTATATGCCAAAATTTTGGCTAAGCCTTACCCTCTTACAGTTTTGACTATTTTGAATTCAGCATCATATTGTAAAAGTTTCACCATCCATCTTATAGGCCTTCCTAATGGCTCAAATTGAGTGAAGATATCCTTTATTGTTATGAAAGGGATGCAACAATAAACTTTATTTGAACCGAATATACCTTTGAAATGTTCTAAATATTGGATGACTGCATAAGCATATTTTTCTAGCAAGGTATATTTAAGATGTGCTCCTTTCAGACCTGAACTCATGAAGGCTATTGGCCTTTCATTATTTTCATCATATTTTTATGAAAGAACTGCAACAATGGAGTGTTCAGATGCATATGAGTAAATGTTAAAGTCTTTAGAATAATCAGGGCAGCTTAGGGTTGGAGTAGTAGAAATGGCTTCTTTTATCTTATTGAATGCTTCCATGTTTTCTATTGTCCATTTTATTTCTCTAGTATTTTTAACCATGTCATTTATGGGTTTGGTCATCTCTGCAAAATTTGGAATAAATCTTCTGACAAAATTTATCTTGCCAAAGAATGACCTGACTCCTTTTAAGTTTCTGGGAGGAGGAATTTTGGAGATAGCTTCTATTCTTTTTGGGTCAATACTTATCCCCTTTTCTGAAACTATGTGACCTAATAATTTTCCTTGTGTAGTCCCGAATATGCACTTCTTGGGATTTAGGGAAATTCCAAATTCTTTGCACCGAGCAAAAACTGTTGCAAGATGTTCTAAGTGGTCTTCTAGATTTTTAGAAAAAACTGTTATATCATCCAAATATACCACCACTATTTTGAACATTAATCCTTTGAAAGCAAAGTCCATTGCTCTCTGAAAGGTAGCTCCTGCATTCATCAATCCAAAAGGTATTCTTAGATATTCAAAAGTTCCCCATGGTGTGGTGAATGTTGTCTTGTGTCTATCTTCTGGATTAATCTGAATTTGGTTGTATCCAAAAAATCCATCTAACAAGGACATCCTTGATGACCCAACTACTGCTTGCAGTAGTTGTTCCATATTGGGCAAAGGGTAATTGTCTTTCAATGAACTTTTATTTAAATTTCTAAAATCTACATAGAGCCTGATATCCCCATTTTTCTTTTTGACTAGTACTAGATTAGATATCCAAGATGAAAATCTTACCTTTTTGATTATTTTGGAATCTAGTAATTTTTGTACCTCCTTTTGCATTATTGGGTGTAAGGTAGGGTTATATTTCCTCTGTTTTTGTCTGAATGGCTTGGAATCTTCCTTTAGGGGTATTATGTGTGTCATTACATCTATTTTGAAGGTTTTAAGGTCTTCATAAGTCCAAGAAAAATGTTCCTTATTCTTCTTTAAGAAACTGATGTATCCAACCTTTTCTTTTGTTGGTAAGGCTATGTCTACCTTCACTATTATGGGCTCTCTCATTGTACCAATGTTAACATCTTCAGATATTACTTCTCTGTGTAGAGGCTTGTAAGCTTTGTCGAAATCATCAAATAGACTCTCTAGAGAAACTAATCCTTTTGGTATTCTATTTGTTTTTAGTTGGATTACTTCTACTGGTTCACCTATTTGATCTTTTAGCTTTTCTTCATATTTTTCATCATAGATTATATCTGCATATTGATTTTGTAAAGTCATGAAATATTTTATGTCCACATCATCTTGGAAGACCTGTAGGTAAACTATGTTATCTAGCACAGAGGGCTTATAAACTGAAATGGTTGGGAACCTATCCATATACTTTGTAGTTATTTTTGGATGGTCTAGGCCTGATGCATTTACAGCTAAAAGATCTGCAACATGATTTTGTTCTCTAGGAATAAATGAGATATTGAAAGCTAAGAATTTTTCAATTTCTTCCAATACTACATTTTTATACTATTTTAGCCTAGGATGCTTGGTCTGATATTTACCTTTGATTTGTTGTATAATTAGTTATGCATCTCCTATTACAATCAAGTAGTTAATGCCTAATTCTTTTGCTTTCCTCAATCCTAGCAATAAAGCCTCATATTCAGCTACATTATTGGTGCAAGGGAATTCTAGTCTATAAGGAATACCAAGATAGTTTCCTTTTATATCAGTCATATTAACTCCTGCACCTGCTCCAGATTGGGATTTAGCTCCATCAAAAGTCATGGTCCACATTTCTTGAGTTAACACTCTATCTGATTCAGCATCAACCATTTTCATAACTTTTGGATCCATGTTCTTAGCCTCTGGCACTTCTACTAGGAATGGGTTATGCCATATTGAATAAACTCCCATCCCTTTTTCTTCCATAGAATTTACTAAGTTTATCATGGTTTCATCTATTTTAATTAACTCTACAGAATATTTGTTAAATGGTTCTCTTCGTAGAGTTACATTTTCTTTATCTGATATTGGGATGGTAGCATAAGACCAATCCAATTGGATTGATCCTCCTAGTTGTTCTGCCCAATGTCTGCTTAATAATAGTGAGAAGAAAGGATCAACATCAACTACTACAACATCCATTACTATGCCCTTTTTGGGGTGTTGGTCTAGGAAAACTAATAATCCAGTTATCACCCCTACACAAGGAATTTGTCTACTGTCCATTACTGAAATAGGGGCAGAGTCTCTTGTACAAATTAACCCCATTTGGTCAGCTATCATTTTGGGCATGATATTATGTGAAGCTCCACTATCCAACATACAATTATGAATCACATACCTCTCTCCTTCATCTGAATTATACCTTAATGATACATAGAAGGGTCTAACAGAGGATGGTGATCTTGTATCATGTTGATTTTGTCTAGCAACATGGCAAGTTGGGTCTTCTTTTTGTTCAACTAATCCAAATGCTTTGCAGACTTGTTCTCTGTATTGCTGAACTTTCATAAGCTCTCCAAATGTGATGTTAAATTTTTGTTTACTGAGTTCTGACCCAACATCAAATTCTATCTTTTTTATATCCAGTGGTCTGTTGCTTTCTTCTTTGGAAGTTTCCTCTTCTAATTCTACTATCTCAGGAATAATCTTTTTGGAGGTTCTATCAGTTTTCTCTTTACTGATATTTTTATTTGTGAAAGTCTATTTTCTTGTTTCACTTGTAGAAGCTTTTTCTGTTCTATTAGGGACATTTCTATTTCTTAAATTCAGAGTATTGGTAGCTTCTAATTCTTCCACTTCCTTAGCAGTGGGGATTAATTTCCCTTGCTTCATTTTGTCATATCTTGACTCATGTGGTTTTTGCAAGATTTTAGTTCCTTCAGCTACTAAGATTTGAGGATGATGATTTGAAGCATACTTGTCCATATTCTCTTCGAATAACCTTTCTATGGACTCATCTTCTAGAGACCAATAGGCATTAATTCTTATATCTTCTTCTGAATCATCATGTAAATCTACATTGTGTTGTTCACTTAGGTAAATCCCACATCCATATGGGTTATGAGGTGCATCATAGGTAGAGCAAAAATAGGGAAAACCTTCTGCTATGTTGGTAGATGGTATAGGGTTAGGAACATTGTTTTGATCTCTGTTAGACTCTCTATTTTTCCAATTATTGTTTCCATTGTTCCTATTCCTGTTTCCTTCCTCAGAGCCATTGTTGTTCCCCCAATTTCTATTGAAGTTTTTCTTGAAGGGAGGGCGATTATCAACATGTGGTCACTCTATTTGTGATGTCTCACCATTATTACCATTATTTATTTCAATTCTTGCTAACCTATTGTTCATGGTATTAAACATCTCAACCATTTGATTAGTTAGTTTTTCCATTGGATCTACTTCAGTTCTTCTTTGTATATCAAATGCTACCCTTTTGGGCTTTCTCTCAGGTAGATTGGCTTCCAGAGAGTAAGGCTTCATCTTACCACTATCAAGCATATTTCTTTCGATATCCATTGCCTTTTCCATACAACCATCAATGGTGGTGGCTTGTTCTTGCCTTAACTCATAGTTAAACTCTCCTTGAAAAGCATTTTTATAGAAACAAATGGACTGAATATCACTAGGCCTAAGGTTAGCAGGGATTTTATTTCTGGTTTTTGAGAACCTTCTATTAAAGTCACTGACAACCTCATTTTCCTTTTTCTTCATAGTGGCCAACTCAGTTAACAGAGATTGTTCATTTTTCCTTTCTCCATATTTCTTCAGGAAAATAACTTCCATTTTAGTAAAATCTGGGATATCATTATCTGGGAGAGAATTGAACCATTCTCTAGCATATTTTTCTAAAGTTTGTAGGAATAGTCTTAGGACTACGTCTTCGTGTTCAACCTCTAGGCTATCCATTGCATACAGAAAACTTTTGATATGGTCTTCTCCAGTTACTACATCATTTCCTATAAACTTGGGAAGATATTTGTGGGCTTTATTAGGTAAGGCATTCAAATTTGTAGGTAAGGCAAAAGGCCTGTACCTATTGGTTCTCCACAAATGAACATTATTTTGATTTTGTTGAGCCATTGTTACTGTAGGTGTAATGGGATTTAAATTCACAATAGCAATGCCTACAAGGATATGGGTTTGGGTATCCTGAATATAATATGAAAGATTATCTACCACAATATTACTATTAATCGGGCAATGAGAATAATCACATGTATCTTCTACAATAAAATTCAAATTTTCATCTACAATGATATCAACAACAATAGTATTTTGATATTTATTTTTCTTTACATACTTTTTACCACTAAAGTAAGATCTATTCTCATTAACAATACTCTTAAGAATGGGGATTTTTGATTATGGGTAAATACCTCTGGATTTTCAAATTCTGAGAATAGCTCCTTACCGCTTCTCCTGGTGTGTACCAACATGTTCTGCTCCTTCTTTCTTGATGTTTGATTTCTGGGTTTGTCCAGATAGAGTCGCCAACACAGGTAGTGTAGAAAGAACAAAATATATTATCAAGAATGCTTGATTTTTAACACTCAACCTCATAGGGAATGGTTCTTGGAGGAATTTCAAGAAAATCAAGAAATGTCAAAACACTACGGTAAAATAAAATAAAGAACACAAAAGTCATAAAAATCAAAATGTAGGTTCTTTATTCCAATTGGTCGCTCGTTGATTAAAATAATAATCATTGTTAAACCAAGGTTAAGAATTTAAAAACTCTTCCCCAACAATGATGCCAAAAACTATTGGAACCATTTCTTGCATCCATAAGATACAATTGTCATGCTACAAGAAATCATTTTAAACCAACGAGCTATTATAGGCTCTAGTCAACCTGCCTCTTTATTATGATTAAAATAGATATTGCTAAAAAAAACTTAACAGAATGGGTAAGGAAACCCTAGTGGTAATTTATGATTTTACAAGTATTACACACTCCAGATTTTAATTATACTTATTATAAAAATGACCAAGCAATGACAACAACAATTATTATGCCTTATGTAGACCAGTGCCTTATTCTTTGGGTTGTTATAGCAATTTAACAACATTCATAACATGAACAGAAAGAAAGGGAAGAGAAGAATAGGCGCTATTATACTCATTCAAATATCATAATAAATATAAGATTAACCAATGAAAGAAATGCTCATAACACATTCAAATAATGTAATCTATTACGTAGCAACACACAGTACGAGACAAAGAATTAATAGAAATGAAACCCAAAATTGTATTAAATTTCATAGAATATTACATGTAGAGTTGGTAGAATGCCATTTAACTCTATTTTTCTAAAAATACATCAATACAATGAATAAACCTTATTCAAATGATGTAACAAGACTTCTTCAAATCTTCTCCTTCTAAAATGTTAACAAGAGAATCTTCAAACTTTAGGCTCAATAAATACAGAAATATTCTTAACTCTCTGGGCACAATTCTACCAAAATCCTACATAGTAAAGGGAAGAATGAGGGATGACAAAGAAAATAGACACAAAGGGAATACAACAACACAACTCAAAGGGCACTCAAGTATACCTCTTAGAAAAAATGCTATCTCTAAATGCTTGATGCAGATTCTGACCTAGATGGTGTCTTTATAGCTTCTAGTTCTTGAATCTATTATTTTTGGCCTGATCTTGGCCTTACACTTGTCATCATTTAGTTTGATCTTTCAAAATTGTACAACTATCTTCCATTATCTTATTTTTTTCTTACTCTACATCCCCTTTGATATTCCTTTAAATATTAACCTGTTCAACCGATAATATCTATGCCTGGAGGGTCTCCTTCTTCTATTCCTCCTTCTCATGTTTCTCCTTCCTTTGTTTCTTCTTGGCCATTTGACTGGATTTTTTCTTTTGATGTTTCTCCTTCTTGAGTAACTTTAACTTTGTCTCTAGGAGGTGAGCTCATTTCTAGTTGTAAGCTGCACATTTTAATTTCTTTACCTTTCTTGCCCTATTGTAGCCACCTGATTTGTTTCCCAATCATTCTCCAAGCATCAATGTTAAAAGTTATAGAGAATCTCAACATGTTCATTTCCTGCAGGATCCTATTTTTTTGCATGCTGATATAACTCTTACTTTTTTCATACTGGGTGATTAGCATTTCCATAGTATTTACTAGAAAGGTGGTTTGTCTGGCCATCTCTTGTTCATCATCTGGTTCACAATCAAAGTCTTCTATTTTATTTTTGAGGAGATCTTCTATACTGGCAGTTTCTAAGAATTCTTCCAATGATAACCCAATATCTGCCAGTTTCTCTGTTATGTCATCCAACAGAGTGAACATTTCTATAGCATCATTAAGCCATATTTCCTTGTTTGACCCAAACATAGTTGCTCTCATGAATTCAATATTATTCTTGATCTCAGTACCATCATTCAATATTACTTCTTTGTTCTGCATCTCCTCAAAATATTCTGACATCAAGTCGAGAGTAGGGTGAATGGTCTCGAAGTCTTCTTCTTTCTGATAAATCAAGCTTTCCATTTCTTGAGCGGTAACCCGAATCACCCCAATCTGCCTGAACATCTCAGTGATCCCCTTGATCCTGTCTTGAATTTTAAATGACATTTCCCTTTTTATTTTGGTCAAATAGTCTGTATAATTGGTTATTTTTACCACCAAGGGAGGTTGTGCTATTGGGGTGGTTTTTTGTGCCAACTCTTCTTTCAGACTATTAATTAAGGCTTGCATCTCTACTTTTTATTTATCACTCATTTCTAGTTGGCTCCTCAACTCTGTATTTTTCTGATGTAGTTGGTCCATAGTTTGCTCTTGTAGTGCTTTAGCTACTCTGACCATATCACCCTCTTTTCCATGCACTGAAAACCCTCCTGTTTTCTCATCAACTTTGAGAATGAAAGGTTCTTGTGGGGTAGGTATGTATACTTCTACCATATCTGATTTTGACGTCTCTATTCCTACTCCAGTTGTAGAGTTGTCTCCCATGCCACCCATTCCTGCTACTACCTATAGCTCATGCTCATTGGCAGCACTAAAAACTATTTGTTCTTCTGTTCTCTCCAACATAACCTTTGTTGAGGGTAGAGACAACCTAGGCTTCTTTGTTTCTGGGATAGATATAATTGTTTGCATTTTAACCCTATGATCTCTAAAAATACCTCCAAATCCACCTGCTCTCCTCATGTTCATTTGTATTACTGATGGAATTTTTATCTCCTTGTTATTTATTTTCAAAGAGCTAGGAATGGCTCTAGGAGCTAATTTCCTCACACTAGTTACTACTAATAGCTGGTCAAAAATGGGAACTATAGCTTACTTCGAAGTAGTGAGCTCTTGGGTAGGTGTGGTGGTGACTTATTTTCCCTTTACTATACTCGAGATTTCAGAGATTCTCTGGGAAGTGTTGGGTGTCGCCTCTATTCTGAGGTGAGTATTATCAGGGGCTTGGACTTGGTGTTCTACAATGTTCGTTGTGCTCATAGTGGCTTCCATCTGGTCAATGCCCTGATCCTCTATCAACTCCAATATAGGGTCTTCTCTGATTGCCTGGGCCGCTTTTGGTAAGAGAGGGGCTATAGATTCCATTGAGATTCTTCTGATTGCAACCAACTTCGAGGGGTAATCATAGGGTTTCTGAATTTGTGAATTGTCCCTTTTTTCAAAGGGGAACTTATCCCATACGATCTGCAAATATTTCCCTTTTTCTATGGCATCCAATAATTCTTCTTCATAATCATATTTCCTATGCTCGACCTAGGCGTAATCATGATTTTTCATTAACCTCTCATACTTTTTGTCTGGATCGTAAGGTCTCCAAGTTATTTCTTCAAAATCCATGAGATCCAAATCATACATCCCCTTGAACAAAGCTGGATATCCTATAAATACATAATTTCCAAATCTACAGGGGACGTTGAGCCATAGAACTCTACCATGCTTCTTCACCAGCCTCATTTTGGCCTCCTCGACCACCTGTCTACATAGCTCTAGGGCAAAGAGAGATAAGGGATAATACATAGGTAACATTTTAGGAGGAATCTTAGCTCCATAGAGCTGAATGTATGTGAACCCCTCAGAGAAGAAATAATCTCCTATGTCTTTTTCCTTAATGAAAGCTCTTACCCTAGGCCCTAGTCTCTCAAGGAGGAAGCCGGTTAGGAGCCAGTGAATTTCCAACATGAAATTGTCGCAAAACCAACCCATGTGAGTACGACCTTCGTGTATCCTCCAAAAATTGGACTGGACGTAGGGACTCTCAATGACCCCTACCCTTTTTCGGCCTTCCTCTCCCAATTGTCCCACTAGCAGGTGCATGAGAATGGAGTAGTGAGAAAAATGAGGCATCTCCTGCCTTTGCTCCAAAGTAGCCTTTTTTAATTATGTCAACTGCGTGTGCATTTGTTCACTCAATTATTGCTCCCAAGCATAAACTGGGGTGTTTATGGCCCTATTACTCTATGCTACCAGATACAATACCTTTATACCCACTACACTGAGTTCTTGTACTCCTAAAATGATATTAGCCATATCACAAAAATCTCGGACCCATGGCTTGAAAGCAATTTTTCTGATGGGAAACTTAAAAATTACAGGCTCATGATCTTCAAATAATGACTTAAAAACATCTAAATCTGTTAACCTTCGAGATTGCCTTTCAATTACCTATTGAATCAACTAGGTATTTGAAGGTGCTAGTTTGAAGACTTGCTTGATATGTTTGGCTGCGACACTGAACATTGGTCGATCTCTATTGTCTCGAAATGTTCTGGTTTTCTTGTCGTAAGCTACAGCTAACCAGGCTAGTAGGTCTGAGGAGTAGTATACTCTGGGACATATCAATTTTCCCAGGTTACTGGTCCACCTATTACTCCTAGGGAAACCCTTATGTTGCAGCCTCCTTGCTTTGTGGAATAAATCAGCTAGCAACCAAGGGGCTCTTTGCTGATTCTCCATTATGGGTGCAAAAATTTGGATGCAAGTGTTCTCAATTTCGTATTGTTGCATGGGAGTGAGCTTTTTTTTAGCCTCGCATCACTGGGTGAAATCATACATCATGCTCCTAGGCACAACTTTTCCAAGGAGTTCAGCATACGATGATTGGTCTGTGATAAACTTCACCGCTTCTTCAGTATCCTTGGGTACGAAAGCATTTCCCTAGGTTGCCATTTCACCCATGGTAGTTATTCTAGCTCACTGAAACAAGTCTCCCAAGTTTTCTCTTACTCTCTACTCCTTCGAACCAGTTCCTTGCTCGAGATTACCAGGGTGGTAGTGTCACTTGATAGTGGAGGTTTAAATATTTGATGGAGAAGTGGGCTCACTACCATCACACAAGTTACCATTAATATAGTGTTACCAACTACCTTTCCAAATTTACTAATGGAAACTTGCCAAAGTGTCATATTCTAAAGTCAGACAGTTATGGTAGGTGGCTTTCCTCAGCCTGCACGTCCATGAGGACTTTGGTCTGTGTACTTGCAATCATTCACAACTTTTCCATTGGTCATCGAACCGATCCTCCCTCTGACGTGGAATTACAAACGTGGTGGTGGTGGCCTTTCATGGGAAAGCGTTCTACCACCTTGGCCTTGAAGGAGATTTGGCTTTGGAAATAGTTACACCGTTAACAAGGTGGTGATCATTTTGGGGATCTACTATCAGATTTGGTCATTGAGGTGCGTGCCCATTGGATCCACCAACTCATGATTACCATTGGATGAAATACGCATCGTGTACCTTCATTTGATACTTTTGGACCTGCATAAATGTTAGTCCTACAATATAGTAGACATATGTCAACGGTGGTCACGTATATTATTTTTTTATTTTTATTTTTTGTTTATTTTTTTGTTTATTTTTTGTATTTACATGGTGGAATCGATAGCCGCCATGAATTCGGGTAGGTTTTCCAGCTTTTATGGTCGCCACAGTATTCTATGCTATCTGCCTTGAAAGCCACCACACAGATCTTCACGTAGTCCGCCCCTATAACCACCATGCCATAATCACTTTAAACCTTTTACGTCATTGAAATCACTAGGAAAGGGACAAGCGTTCAGTTCGGTGAGGCCCAAGATTTGAACCTTAGACCTCCGCCCCCCTTATGGGGTTTGGATGAACCAATTTGTCTACACCTCGAACTTCCATATATTAATTTACATGGTGGAATCGATAGCCGCCATGAATCCGGGCAGGCTGTCCAGCTTTTATGGTCGCCATAGAATTCTACGCTGTCCATCCCAGAAGCCGCCACATAAATCTTCGCACAGTCCGCACCTATAACCACCATGCCACAATCATTTTAAACCTTTTACGCCGCTGAAATCACCAGGAAAGGGACAAGCATTCAATCCAACGAGGCCCGAGATTTGAACCTTGGACCTCCACCCCCCTTATGGGGTTTGGATGAACCAATTGGTCTACACCTCGGACTCGTGGTTACATATATTATAGAAGATACCCAAAGTTATTGGTTAGTCAATTTTACTCATCGACTCGATATTAAATTAGGAATTTAACCTTCATATAATATTAATTTATTAAAGGTTAATCAAAGTGATTAGAAAGTTACTAACCTCTCATTAATACATAACCTTTTATAACCTGATTACCTTACCAATAGCTTATTGTTCGATCAAATACATGATCTAGAATACTCATCCGATTATTTAGACATGCATCGAAGTTTACCAAGGAGGGGGGTCATTATATACATGTTTAAACCCTTATTTAATTTTGATTAATCATATAACAACAAAAACACCATATCCCTTAACCTTCAGGTGACTTGGCCATGCACTACCATTGGATCTGGCCGAGGTCTATCATTGTCGTTAGATTGGGTAGAGCTGTGCGCCCTTTATCAAACTTTATTTTCCTTTGATAACCTTGATCAGGCCCAACTATTGGATCTAGGTGGAGATAAGCGTGGTCATCTGATCCGGTTCAAATGTAACTCAATCAATGACCATTTTGTCATTTTTTGTCTTCTTTGGCTAAGGTGCCACCGTTAGATATGGCAAGATCGAGGGTGACCATTGATATCTAGTGCTTTTGTTTTTATTTAAGTGAAGCATCACCATTGGATCTATACAGATCGAGTGCTACCATCAGATTCCACTTCGACTATCGATCTTTTGATGATTGTTCATTTAGTCTTTGACTACTTTGAGTGAGGTACTACCATCTGATATATGGTGGATCGACGTCATCGTTGGATGTTACCAAATGTGGGGATCACTTTGTTCAATCATGATATTTTGATTGGTCACATGAGTGGCTACAAACACCACCATTATATTAAATCATGATCACGTGCTATCATAGATCTTCATCAACCCTTTTTCAAAAGAGGCCCTTTTAAATATTTGATCAAATTTCTTGGAGTGCAACCATTAAATCAAATAGGATCAAGTGCAATAGATAGATCTACTTGAATACGAGGGCATTTAACTTTGACTTAGATGGGAGCTATTAACGATAGATTATCTTGTTATGTGTGTTGTTGGATTATCTCTAAAGAGGGCATGTCCATTGATGTTCCTCAGATCTGCACATACTTTAAATCATGAGTGTGAAATATACTTGTGATTAACCTTGGTGGTTTGTGGTAACTATGCATCCATTGGATCAAGTGTGGGTTGGGCGCAACCACCGGATTCATCTAGAGATACTCAATATTTTATAGGATCTAGCATATATTTAAAGTTGACTTCATCAAGAAAGGCACATCCATTGGATTGAATCTTGATCATGCGTAGCCGTGGATTATCCATGATCTGTTAACTTCATAACCAAAAATAAACTTTGTATTAGAAAAAATGGGAGGGATCAGCAACATATGATGAACCTCACTAGTATTTCTTAGCGGCTTTAATTAATATTTCAATATTTATCCCATTTACTGATAACATTATGAACCTCTAAGAGAGTGTGATCATTCTATTAAATCATAATTAAGCGCTGCCATTGGATCTTTTGAAATAGCTTGATGTTTAATCAAAGGGGGCACATACCCTCAAGGATTTTATTAAACTTGTTTGCTTAAAACTTAGGTTTTAATTCTTTTGACCATGGTGCATTATTAACTAAATATTCTGACTCATTAAAGTGAGCGCATTCGTTCAATTTCATCTCGATGAAGCGTTGCCCTTAATTTTACTTGATTTGCATAACTTTTATTTCAAATAAGCGCATAACCTTAAACTTAGCTTTATTAGACTTTGATTTATCACCTTTTAATACCTTAATATATAAGTTTTTTTATCAGGGCACACTTATTTACCCTTAAATGTCTAGGCTCATCCTATAAGCGCTTTCGTCAGATTCAGATTGACTCAGGCGTTACACTTGGATTTAACCATAGTTCTTGGTTTTTAGTCAAGGGGGTACGTACCCTTGAATGATTTTATTAAAATTTTACTTATGCTGGTGATGACTTTGAGTTCGAATGCTTTAATAACAACTTGAGACACCCTGGGACTTAGGGGTTTATTTATCTGACTTAGACCCAAAAGTTATGATTATTTTGTAATGAGGGCTCATATTAAATTCGTGGATCATAAACCTTATTTTAAAGGAATCGAGGTATTTAATGGTTTGACATTTTTAGTGGATGTTCATCTAATTCGACCTTTATGGGTTACTTTAGGATAAACAACGGTTGTAAAAGCAATCCAATAAATGGCTAAGGCTTTGGTTCTAAAATCAAACATTGAAAGTCAACTTCTCATATGAAAATATAACAAAGGCCAACATTTGCTAAATTTATTGAAGCCAAAAATTTAAAATTGGGGGTCTTAGATGTTGAGTCAATTTTGGCTCCAACAGAGCCTTGCTTCTACCACACACAACATTCACCCATGTTTCTCATGACTTCTCTTGTTATTGGGATTATCATGTTGTTGAATTTTCTTTCATTTGTATCACTTCCAACTCTTATATCATGTTGACTATATGTACCAACTAGGACCTGATATATTGTGGATGTGCTACCATAAAGCTTTTGGTCCTTGGACTAATCTACATTTTAGGTATAAGAATTATCCACATTTGAGCTACTACTTATTTCTCCAACACCTTGAGCCATACTATTCATGCTTAAGGCTTTTAGTTTCAATATTGGCTCTCATACAACTTGAGAAAATTTAAAATTATGAAAAATATCAAATAAATTCTCACAACCAATTGCAAAGATAACTAAAAGCACAATAATGAATAGACAAATGCAAAGATATTAATTTCATTAAAAAATCAGATATTAAAATATTAAAATTTAGTGTAAGCGCATACCAACCAAATTTATTTATAGGCATATCATCAACATGAGTGGAAATCTCCATACTACCACTACTATAACATAATCTTAGCTAATAAATTTTGTTCCTATAATTTTATATGAACTTGAATTATTTATTTGGTACAAGGAATATTATAATCCCAAGAACAAAGTTATACATAGTAGTAGTAGTAAGGTACTATTGGAACTTAATTCATAATCAATTGGAGAGGCATTGGGTCTAATCTATAGTCTAATAAAATTTATTCAAAAATAGTATTGCTTTTGATGAGTTCATAAAATCAACATGGGTAATGAAAAATATCTTCTTGAAGTTGAATCATGTCAACAAGGAAAATATCATGTGATGCCAATTTAAATTTATGTTATTAAATATGATATCCAATTATTTGGGGAGGAGGATAACTAGATGACTAAGGCTACTCATGTCTACATTATTATGTAAGAGAACAACCTAGTGAACCCAAAAATATTTGATAATGCAAAATGGCTATATAGTGTCATAAATGCTTTCTTGGATGAGTGAAAAAATGAGAGGCCATTTAGGTATTACATTCACTAGGTTATCCTATTTTTGTATTATAATTACAAGTCATTTTCTGGTCTTGGTATTTCTATGATGGATAGTAAAGGGTACAAAATGCTAGGACAAATATGAACTTGTTTGATTTATAGAGATAAAAATATTGATATGGTTATGTTCTACAAGTTTGTAGCCATAGCTTTTAGATGATATTTGACAAAGAGCATACTATTCAAAGATTGATTTAATAGGATTTTAAGAGTTATTGACCATAGATATGTTTCTTATTTAAGATTACACATTCCAAATAATAGAGGTGATTTATATTTGGAAATAAACCATAGGTACATTAGAGTGTTCAATATCACAAGAAGTCCAACAAGGCTTCTTAAAATAATAACTCTTGAGGTTATTTACTTTTAAATTCTTCATACAAGCCTTTTTTAATATGGAATGAGTGATATGCAATAAAAAAAGGGTTACATATTTTAAATACCCAATCAATGTGGATATAGTCACATACATCAATAAGAATAGACTAGCTTTAAATGACAAGTACTTTTCATAAGCCATGTGGGAGTTCATGGGATATGGGCACTACAATCCATAGGGTATTATGAAGAAAGTAAGATAGTTATTCAACACTATAATTAAGAGGAAGATATATTAAAAGACTTACAAGATGAATTCAATGTGATGTTAGTGAAAGTAGGTTACCAAAAGCACAAGCAATTACGAATGCTTAGATATGATAAAATTAATAGCAATATTGATTTTTATCTAAGGCACAAGGTAAATAGAAATGAAGTTTATAATATTGATAATTCTTAATTAGGGTAAATTAAAGTAGTGAGTGTAATTTAAAATAAAGTGTTGGTGATGCCCATATTCCAATTCAAGGTGATAAGGAGAATGATGCCCTTATTTAGGGCATTGAGGGGGAAGATTTTAAAATTGTGGAGGAGCAATTGGAGGAGAAGAAAAATAATTTAGAGAAGCCAAGAATTGAGATGACTCTAGAAATAGAATAGTTGAGGGAGGTATTGAGGATAAAATGAGTATACAAGATAGGTGCATCCAATTAAAGCACTAGTTTCTTCCACATTAAGATAATTACTTGCTATAAAAAATATGAAGTTGGAAGTCGACCTGATATTGATCCTAACCATACCACACTAGATCAACTAGTTCAAGATAATGGGTTAGCAAAAATTAAATGGTTGGGATATATTAACTCAACATGTCATGTAGAATATTATAGATGAAGATAGGAAGAAAGTATATATGAATGTGAAGTAGAGAGGAAGATATATATAGTCTTCCTTGAAAATTGCTTTCATAAATAGATAATAATCCTAGGCTTTCTTTATACTCTTATAATCTAAGAATATTTTGAAAGCTACTACTTTCAGTACTAGGTCCCAGTCATCGCCATAGTGGATCATCCTAGGCTATCCCTTTGTTCCTAGGTTTACATCTACTATCTGAGGTCCTTC
Source organism: Wollemia nobilis (assembly GCA_028583015.1). Taxonomy (NCBI): domain Eukaryota; kingdom Viridiplantae; phylum Streptophyta; class Pinopsida; order Araucariales; family Araucariaceae; genus Wollemia; species Wollemia nobilis. Next base: position 4,578,111 of record JAQPPZ010001340.1, read on the forward strand.
ATACTTAATATTCATAGGCTATGTTTCTACCTTTTCCACATTCATTGAATGTGCTGGTCTTGCATCAATTTTAGCATATCCCACTGTGTATTTTGCAAAGCTTTTAGGGAATGACCATTTCTCCTCTTCTTATTTCTTTGGTTTTGAGTTGACTTTCATCTTATCTTGTCCCCTCTGTGTCAATACAGAGGTAGGTGGGCTAAAAAACTATGTACTCCTCCATTTTCCAATGGAGTAGTTTGCTATCAGATCGAGCTTTATCTTTGCTACAATAATGTCTTCTTCATTAGGCATATGATATTCTTCACCAGAAGAACTACTTGACTTATCAGTCATGGCCATGCCCTCACTGATCCTATGGTTATTCAAATTAATCATATATTTATGTTGTCCTTTCTTGAAGGTGATCTGATCTTTTCCCTAGTTGTGATTAACATTGGCTATTAGTAGACATCCTCTTTCAAAAAAAGCATCATATGTAGACTTATACATGGTAATCACAATGAAATCCAAGATAAACTCTTGGCTAGCTATTATGACTTATTGTGCGGTCAAGACTCATTTTGTCTCTATTTCATATTGGTCGACACCATATAATCAAAAGCTTGGTACCCATAATGATGGAGTACCAATTTATCACCAAGTATTCTTGGGTAATACATTAACACTGGATCCTCCATCCATAATAACTTGTCTCAGCTTGTGTCCCAAGATCTCCATATGGACCAATGCAGGTTTCTTTCCAATATCAATCATCAATATGGTAGGATCCATAAAATATTTCTTTTGTTCTTCTTCCTATATTGGTTGGCTTTGTACCTCCATCCCCTTATGAGGTTGTATGTCTTTCATCATCGCTTTATGCAATGATGAGATGGCTTCTAACACAATCACCACCTTAATATCAATAGTGAAATTCAAAACTTGTGCTACTAGATTTTGTACAACTTCTTTATCTTTTTATGGTTTATTTAACTCTTTTTCTCTCACTATTCTTAATTCTTTTGCCTTATTTTCTTCTTCTTCAAGTACCCTCTTCACTACTTGCCATCACTTATTTTCTTTGGTAGGTTTAGGATACTTGTCTTTCCTAGCTTGATTCCTTGTCACGACTAGTACTTATTCAGTTTTCTCACTGACTGAAGGAACCTCTATGTCTAAAAAGTTCACATTTTGTGGGTTACTAGAACTCACCTACTTTGGAAAATTTGCTTTCTTATCTTTCCCTAGACCACACCATCTACACATGTGTAGTATTTGTTTGTTACATCTCCTATTTTGGGGGTTATGGACAATAATTTGTAAAATTCCCCCACTCTTTAAAGTTGTGACACTGTATGATTGGTATCCTATCCAAATCATACTACAAGCAACTCTATCCTCCTTGTTGGTTTCCTTGATACTATCTTCTCCCTCTATGGCTATTGCTATAACTGCCACTAGTGGCTTGCTAGCCACTCCTTTGATTTTTGGGTTTCTCTTCCTACTCTTGGATAGAGATAACCTGTGGGTATACCTTTGCATTAAATGGACATTCCATCACTTCATATCCAATTACATTGCAAATGTGGTAATATTCATTGCAAGGATAAGTCACATTCATGTGACCTTTAGTTTTGCAATCTATACACCAAATGTCCTTTCAATATTGCTTGACTTTACCTTTTTATTATTTAATTATTTTATCAAATTTATTTCAAAATGACTACATCATCTATTGTATTGTATCATCCTCTTTGATATATAAATCATTGCATCTTACATGTGTTATCATTCTAACGATTGTTTTTTTAGCCTCGCTTTCGAAATTCTTCATATTTTCTGAGGCTTATTCATACGTGGCTGATGGAACTACCTTCATATTCTTATTGTATCTAGGTAACAACCCATGTACAAACTATCAATTCACTAGCACATTCGTTAGAGGTATTTGTATTTTATCCACCAACTGCTTCAATCAATGGTTGTATGACTTCACATCTTCATCAGATTTCTGTTTAGTGGAAAAAGTTTAGTTTCAATACCACCATCATCCTTCAAGGGATAAAATTCCTCAATGAATGCATCTTTCATTGTATTCCATGCCTAGAAGTTTGGTGTGTTTTTCATTTTTGAATACCAATCTATACCAAGTCCTCGTAATGTAGTAGGAAACAATAGTAACCATTCATCTGGTTGGTCTACACCATTTGCTCTCCAGATGGTTATACATATCTTGATATATCTTGCCGGGTCTTACTTTCCTTCCCAAATAAAGGGTGGGCATCTCTACTGAATACATGGGCCATTGGTGGTTCTTATTCTTCACTTGATGAAGTTTCACTTATAATCCTTGATCGATTCCACCTTATAGGTGACTCACTTTGCTAGTCCTCGTCAAAACCATCTACTCAAGGAATCTTATATTCACCAAATAGTCATCTACCAATTTATTGTGCATCTTCACTTCATGATCTCCTTCACTAGTATGTAGGTTGTGGCCTTGGTCCTTCTTCTTGAGACCTCGTGTGTTGTTGCTCTAGTGCCCGACTCCCATCCACTGCACTTCTTTGCAACCTATATGCCACTTTCTTAGGTGTTACCATCCACTCCTTAATTCTTGCATAGTTTCATTGTTACCATATTTAATTACACTAATGTTATCCTTGAATCTAGGTGCTTCTTGTTCCTCTCCTTCCATGTCGATTAATAATGTATCCAACCTATCAATATCTGCTTTATCAGATGTCCACACTTGTTCTATTACTGGTTCATGTGTATTGTGTTCAACACTGTTCTTGGTCTCTCTTTGAGAAATTCTCGTGCTCCTCCTAACAAGGATTTCCTCTCTATGATATTGTATCCTATACCTTTGGAAACTTGTGTCTGTCATTCACTTTCAATTTGTGTACTCAAGTTTATCAATTGTACGATCTTCTACATTATGACACTTTTGACCTATTTTTAACAAAGATGCCAAAGTTTGATAAGGAAATAGTGCCAAATGTAGATGCTAGTGGTGTATTATTCCTATATGAGGAGGTGTTTTGGAAGCTCTAGGAATTATTACCACAATATCAAAATTCAACTTACACAAATTGTACAACTCGTACGGTCTCCATCGTACACTATGCAAATCTACAAAAATAGCTTGTAAAATTGACAAATCATACAATTGTATGGTCCAAATCATACAAAATAGTACCTTGTACAATTTGGTACTCATCCAAATCATTGGAATTATTTTTGCAAGCTAAATCAATCAGTTTTGTAATCTATTTCTCCAAACTAGAATTATTTCATTAATTGATAGGTTTTGGATTGCAGATTTTATGACCAAATTGGGTAAACGACTATTTGTACGATTTAGGTATAGCACTTGTATGGTTTGTATGAAAACTTGTTGCAACTATTATCCATATTTATCACTCTACATCACCAATCCTTCCAAGATATATTTTGGGAAGTTTCTACTAGTCAATTGTTCCAACTCTTCATAACATGCAAACCCTAAATCAATAACAATGAGTTGTACTCCTCATGGATAATTTAAAAAATTATAAAACTACATGGATATGTTAGGTTATGACTATAATTCTTCATATAATCAGTTCCATTCTTCATACCAAGTCTATAGGTTAACCAAGATCATTCACAATGCAATTCCATCCATAGACATGCCAAGTTATGTACCAAACATGAACTACACAACCTGCAATAGTCAAAATGTATGGTGGAATTCACAAGGGCAAGGAAATAAGATAAATTTCTGCAATTTTCTGATTATGAGTAATATTTTACAATATAGCCATTGACATTGCTCATAATCACCATAACAATCACAATGAACAACATATAAATCAACAATTAATACTCCATGAATTATGTATTAAGGTTTCAACAATGAAAAACAATGAACATGAATGAACTATCCATCCAACATAAATGAATAGAACAAAAAAAAAATTAATGTGGGGATATATAATGCATGCACAAACCATTCCAAAGCAGTTTTTGAAGCATCACAATATTTACAACTGCCTTCCCGAACTAACTCCAAAACAATCTTTTACAAGGTTTACTAAGGTCTAATTTGATTTTTATCAAATTCACTCCAAATGTACATTTCACCTAATTTTATTTACATTTCATTTTGTACATTTTCAACCTTGTATGTTTTGCTCCTACTTGTACATTTTTACACTTGTACATTTTAGTATCTGATGCCTACAAAAATTTAGTATTTGGTCAATGTATCTGCCGACTGGGCAAAAGTGGAGATGACATTATAGTGGATGACCTAAGAGAATGGTTCTTAATACTAGCAATATCAGAATAATGCATGTTATATATGTTGTAGTAAATTCAACTATCATGGTCAAAATCACTTAGATAAGAGGAAGAAATAATTGAAGGAAAATAAGCTATTAAGGGGTCTAGTGGCCCAAAAAGAGTGGTAAATTGAGAGAGCACACAATGTTATCAAGGATTAATATACAAAAATTGACAAGTTACAATATTAACCCTCATAATCACTCTTATATTATTTTGTACCACCATATTTATCAAACCTTCCATGTAGAATATCCCATGTACCCTAGGACAAATAATCATATAGAAAAGTATTGTTGAAAATTGTGCAACCAAAAGTACAAGATATCAACAACTCTACTAGAGATATATGGGATAACATAATACAACTAAGGGATGTAAGGAAGTATATATGAAGAGTTTATGTGATTATTATATACATAGAGGAACTTATCATGACAAAATATAAATAATTGAGAAACATGTTGGCAAAAGTTCTAGTATGTTTAAAAAATTTTAAATTAACCTTAACTAGAATATTCATGTGATGGCTCTTACAAAGGTGCTAAGGAGATGTAAAATATAAGTTGAACATCTAAAGGTATTTAACTCTTTGGATAATTTGAGACTTCTTAATTCTCAAGTGGAATATTGATAACATTATGAAGCCACATATCTAGTGGATGGAGGAAGATAACAATGCATTGAAGAAATTTGAAATAGATCTCAACTTACCAGTAATTCTAAAGGTTGACTTGGCCATTGCAATAAAAATAATGGTTACTTGAAGTATGACATACCAATTTTATTACAATATTCGCTAGAACAAGATACTCTAGTGTTGTTCAATGCTTGATATCTAATACAAAGTTCTTGTAGTCTATAAAAACACCGTCACCTAAAGACTAGTAGATTTTTTTTTTAAGGATAACAATACTTGGTTCCCCCACTCTTGAAAAATCATAAACAAATCCTTTAGATATTGAAAATTTACAAACAGACTCAATTCTCATCTCAATTAAGGTTCTATAGCTAGATACCTACATCATTTTCATAAAAAGTCTAAAGTTTTTTTTTTTGATCTTCAATTTTTTGTGTGAATACAAATATTCCAAAATTTAGAATCCTTTTTCTTGAAATTTTCCTATATAAGCCTTAATACCAAAAATACATGTCTACTAAGAATTATAATAAATAGTTTAAATGAAAACACATCAATGTTTAAAATAAAGTAAATATTACAAATGGAAAACATTAAAGTAAATATTAATCATTATTTTATTCAAGTAGTCAACATTTTCTTATCAACTTCAACAAAACTTACTACTTCCTCTAACCATGGAAAATAAAATAACTCCATGATCCTCAATTAAAACTCCTCTATTGACTATCCTATTTGCACATGTGTTTCCTTACCTTAACATATACATAAACTTGAGTTCTTCAAACTATATAGCAAGGTCTTGTATTTCCACAATTATGTCTTGTCTGTTCTATGGAGCCTTTGGTTTCCTCAAAATTTCATTTATTACTATTAGTGAATCACCTTCTATCCATACTCTATTTATTTTCATTTGCCTGCATATTTTTAATCCTTCCAAAGTTTTCCAAGCTTTAGCTTCATTGTTTTTCTTAAATCCACTATTGAAAGCGTAATGAGACAAAATATCTCCCCTATTATTTCTAATTATTCCTTGTCCTGTTGGTCCTAGATTTCCTTTAGATGCTCCATCAAAATTCAATTTGACCAAATCCATTTCTGGTTGTTTCTACTTTATATTCTTTGCCTTATTTTTGCTTATATACCCAACATCATATTTCCATTTAATTACTAAATCCATATATCGAGGCTATCTACTTCAATATTAGGGTTTGCATGAGTTGATAGGGTTGGTTTAGTCTCCTCTATAGCTAAATAGAACTTCCTTTTAATTACTATAAAATTCTTTCCTTTGCTTTAAATATTCTTCTATTCCTTTATAGCCATACAATCCAAAGCATTGTATCTTTTGATCTATCCTATATTTTATATAAAGCCTCACTTTTAAAAGTGTTCTACCATTTCTTTAACCATTCTTTAATTCTACCATTCATCACCATGCATTTACTAAACATATTAAAAACCCATTGCCATAGTTTCTAGACTATCGAGTAGGGGCCCAAGAGATGGTCTATACTCTACTCCTCCTTTTTACATAGAACACATTATGAGGGGCCATAAAACCTTTTTTTTTATAAGCTTATTCTAGGATAATATTCTTCTATGACCTGCTAGCCAAACAAACATTTTAACTTTAGGAATGCTCAAGCTATCCCAAATATCTCTCCATATTCTTGTGGTATTCCTATTTTGTTGGTGATTTACATTATATCTACTTATTATTATGTATCCTCCTGAGCTATTCAACTCCCAAATTAGCTTATACTCAACTCCCCTCATTTTTGTCATTTTCTACTCACTGCATTTTAGCATCAATGTTTTGTGTACTTGTAAAAATATTTTTCCATTTGTATCTTCCTTCCTAATCCTTGTACATAATGTTTGAAACACTATCACCATATTTTTCTTGAATTAATCTCATCCAAGGTTTCAAAATTGGATTAGATAAAGTGTTTTTTTATCACATAAAGTATCCATCAAAATATAATTTTTTTCTTTGGTTCCCACCACCCATATTATACCTTTAATCAAGATCAATAAATTTTTTAAAACCATTCTATAGTGTAGAACCATCTGGTATTAATAATACAGTAAATATTAAGCTTGGGTCATTGAGATCAATGTAATTACTTGGAAGAATTGTTGCCCATTGTCTTTGACTCTCTTTGTACAATATCTAAATTACTTTTCCCCTAAGATCTAAGTTTGCATGCGTAAGAACTCTTAAACTGAGACCGCACCTAATTTTATAATCACACACCTTGCTTCATTTCACTAAAGGAAATTTCCTTTTATCATGTAATCCTAACCACAAAAATGATCGCATAATATTGATTAAGACTTTTTATATTTATTTTTGCATACTATACAAGGACATATAATATGTTGGAATGGTCTATAAGACTAATTTAATTAGCCACACTTTTTTTGATAATGATAACCATCTACCTTTCTATCTTGGTAGTTTATTCTAAAATTATAATTGGTTTCCATAATTCTATACTCATTCTCCCCTCAAATAAGGGCATCCCTAGATAAATTATTGGTAAATATACCTCCTCCATTTGAAGTAACCTACATATCCCTAATTTTATTCTAGTTGGAGTGTTTAGCAAGTACATTTTGGATTTTGTCCTATTAACTTTCTGCTCTAACTCTCTTTTGTATTCCTTTAAAAATTTATTCAAAGCTCTAGCCTCGTTTATCCCTGCCCTCTTAAAAAGGGTTGTGTCATCTACAAAATAATTATGGGTGATGTTGTCGATGTTATTACTAGCCTTAAGCCTACTTATTAGCCCATATTTTTTAGCCTTCTTCAAGTTCCTACCCAGTATTACTTCCATAATAATGAACATATATGGCGATAGAGGACCTCCATGTCTAAGACCTCTCTTGGATTTAAATGATTTTATTACTACCATATTCACCAACACTAAATATGATACTATAGAGACACAATTTTTAATCCATCTAACCCATTTCTTTCTAAATCCAAACTTTTCTAATACTACAAAAAGAAAATCCCAGTTAATCCTATCATAGGCTTTACTCATATCAAGCTTTAAGATCATTGCTCTCTTTTCTTGAAGTTTTTGAATGCAAAATTCATGAGCTACTATGATCCTATACATAATCTATCTCCCTTTCACAAGTCCTCCTTGCTCTTCTAAAATGATTTTGTTTAACAATGGTCTTAACCAATTTTCCATCACTTTGGAGATTATATTATATGCCATATTACATAGGCATATGATCCTAAATGAACCAAACTATTTTGCATCCTTATTTTTTGGAATTAGGGTAATATATATTGAATTTGTTTTATAATTTTAGCTTTTGATAATGTAGGATATGGAGGAAAGCAATCATAAGATGTAAAATATGCAAAAAAGTAAGATAATGGAATTCTGAAATAAGACTAAAATATGCTATTAATGGAAAGTTGCAAAAATAGTACAATGTAATGTAATGGAGGAAATGAACACTCCAAAACTCTAATGGAAACTACATTGTACCTACTCACTACTCAATAGTAGTCTCACTTCTGCTACACACTCTTCTATTCACTATGGGGCCTATATATAAGAAGATAGGTTACTTGACCCTTACTCTTCCTAACTACCTTTCCTATGACTCATGTACAAGTGGACTCCTTGTACATTTACATAATTGCACATTGACACTTGTGCATTTATTACCTATTCCTCAAGTAACCTAAGATAAAATCCTAATCTAACAATGTACCCAAGGTGGTACATTGACATGCACTTGAATAATGTAATATACTATAACATCCCCTTGTATTACATTATTTGGGTATTGAAGACTTTAGTCTTCAATATGAATATTTCTCTTTTGAATAGTCTTCAGATAAATAAATTATTTTTTCTTCTTCTGCTTTAGTCTTCATGTTATATCTTCTTGTCTTTTCCAACCCACTATTTTTTGTTGTCAAGCATCTTTGATGAACTAGTGATCTCATAATTTTGCACATCATAAGTGGATCAAAATTGATCCATTTTCTCTCCTTTGATTCTTTGTATGACCTATTTATTTAATGAATTTCAAGTTCAAACTTATTGTCAGACGATGTTTTTGAAATAATAACCTAAAATAAACAATCTATTCTATGTAGTAATTTTTCTTCATAACTTGTATAGTAATTATTTTTATAGTAGTGGTGTATCGCTCCAAATTTTTCGCACCCTTACCTTCAGGCTATAGGATCCATGCCCGAAAGGGGGATGTGAGAAGGATGGGACAATACCTCGGACTGAGAGGCCCTTTGAAGGTCCCGCCTCTCGGGGAGGGGTATTAAGGTGATTTTTTGATGGATGGTGGGGTTCACCAGGAAACTTTTAGTGGCAGTCTCCATGCCTAGGTTGGGAATGTGTTTGATGTGTTCAGTTTTAGCTTTAATCATCCAAGTCCTAGGTTTGGCCAAATGAATCTAAGCTGTTCTATATGAAATGCAGATTATATGAATACGAAAATAGAATTAAACAAAGAATACAGGAAATATACTAGATTAGAAAAAAGCCATACCTGATCTGGATGTCTGATGGAGGTTCTGATTTTTGAAGCAATCTAGATCGCCTCTGATCTGACAGGATCATCTCTAATCTGATAGGATCATCTCTAATATGACGAAATCATTTGAAAATTTCATTAGAGACCTGCAACTACAGAAATGGATACCAAGAACAAAAAATACAATTGCAAAAGCAAGGGAAAATGATAGAAATGAAAGTATGAATGTTAGAATGACAACTTTAGATAACAAATTAAGTAAAATGCATTGTTTTAATGACTAACTTTGACTCTATCATGCATCTATGCTACATGAGGTGAACTCCAAGATGCAAAATAGAAATAAATCTAACTAATGCAAAGAAAAATAGTAGATAATGGATAGAGAACGCAAACTCAGGGCATGGATTTGCCCCCAACGTTGGCTGCAGTCGAAATCGTCTACAAAATACATAATCGTCTTGAATTGTGGCATGATCGTCCGAGATCGTACAGGATCATCTGCGACGATCTAGGCTTGCTCCGACTGAAGAATGACAAAGTTCCTGCAAGAAAATTCGAAAAGGGACAAAGGCAAACAGTAGTCTAAGACATTCTAATGCATGTAAAACTCGAAGTGCAATAAAATTCAGCCAGGGGAATGTCAAGGGGAGGGCCTAAGATTAAATAGGCATAGGAAGGAGGTTGGGAGGTTGGAGATCATCCCAATCTGGGAGATCTCCAATGGGGGAGGTCTCTAACCGCACAGACATGCTTTTGCCCCAGTTAGAGACGCCGTTGAAACAGAAGCTAATTATGAAAAATCAATTTTGGGACGAAATCGTCTGGACGTTCTGCTCTAGACGAATTCGTCCGATCTGAGGCGATATCGTCTGATCGACGATGATATCATCCAACGGTCACAACAAATCCTAAAAATGGCATGGAAAACAAGGAAAGCGGTTTAACAGGCGGTTCGGGGTTAAAATTTGAATTTGAATTATTACTAAAGTAATTTTAATTATTTGCTAAGGGTTTACTGCGCCAATTTTAGGGTGCTACATTTTGCCCCCTCTTTAGCAAATTTTCCGAAGAAAATGCGTTAAAGACGAGTTCTTCTCGATTTACGAGAAAGCAAAAATTATTCCCATTTTTAGGCGACGATTCTAGGTCGAATCGTACGACAACTTACTATGGTGCCCCCTCCATGTTTTTACCCAAATCGAACGTTTGAGGTAAAAACGCGGAAAAGCAAAATTAAAATGTTGTTAATTTGTTTTTTAAATAAAATTAAGAAAATAGGGTAAAACCCTAATTCATTGTTACTATTCATTTTCCTGGTTTCTAGAGCTCTGCAGACAAGATGGTCGAGACAGCGCACAGATCGACAGAGGTCCGGTGCGGGCTATGGGTAAGGGTCCAAAATTAATTTAGAATGCTTTAATTTTGAATTTCATGCTTTTTAGATTAATTTTGAATGATTTTTGAGCATCGCGGCCGTTTTTGGGCTGTCGACGTCGTCGGGACGAAATCGTCTCAATTTCGTTGAAATCGTCTCGATATCGCCGATTTTGTCCAAGGGCGAAATCGACGATATGGGGACGATTTCGTACAATAAGGGACGATTCCCTCTTGCGAAATCGGAGACGAGCTTGCTCAAATTTTGGACGATATCATCCAATAGTGGACGATATCATCATTTGTATGAAATTGAACTTGTTTTACTTGCATTTTTAATCACTGTTTTATTAATGATTTTTATTGTTTTGTTGTTTATGTTGCAGAGAGGATTACTAAAGAGCCGAGAATGGAAATACGGTGGGCTGAGGGATGACTTGGCCACTCTATCTTAGGCAGAGCGAGATCAGTTGGCTCAAGTCGGCTTGCAACATGTGGTAGATATGCCACAGGTTTCTACAGATATGGGGCTATTGACAACGCTAGCAGAGAGGTGGTATCCGGGTTCTTCTTGTTTTCGGTTATCGACAGGGGAGATGACTCCCACATTGGAGGATGTATGGAGGATTTTGAGGATCCCCATACAAGGACGGCTAATAACTCCCATGGCAAATCAGGGCCATGTGATGATGCGACTGTGCGGAGATCCAAGCTTTGCCCTGGAGAAGGGCGGAGTGAACATCGAGTCGCTACGCCAGATGCCTGGGGCATCTAGACTGACATAGGTTTTGGCTGGGGTGGTAGGTGGTCTACTGCTATGCCATCAGAGTGGATGCAAACTACCATGGCTACTGATAGATGTGGTCTACGACATGAGAGACCACGGGTATAGGTTTGCTTGGGGGAGCTTTGTACTATGCCGATTGTATAGGATCCTGCATGGGGTCATATACAAGGGCGATCGATGTCTGGTCATGACATCACTACTGTAGGTTTGGTGTTGGGAGCACATCATGGTGCGGAGGCCGGTAGGGCTCCCACTAATAGGGATTGATGGGGAGAGGCCCCGAGTTTTCTACTGGTGGCTCCGAAGAGGGTCACAGTGGCGGATAGATCTGCCAATGTCCCGGAGACTACTTGACGACCTTGTCTCTGACCAGATCACCTGGAGGCCTTGGAGAGATCATCCAGGGTGGGCCAAGGATGGATAGGAGCTGGCTCACGTTAGGCGAACCTGCTGGCTGAGGATGGAGAGGAGAGAGGTGGAGCTCCACCACTATGACCGAGTTTTGAGGTAGTTTGGTCTACAGCAGGGGATCCCATCTCTCAAGGACTACGAGTTTTCCTGGACCGTCCGAGATAACACTACAGTCAGTGGGGCTCTAGATATGCAGCGCTTTTGGAGTGAGGATGCGGACGATGCCCCCATTCAGCTAGTGGATGGGGACGATGCAGGGGTTGTTGACGGCTATGATGCCTGGTATGCAGGCATCCGCCCTCCTCGGATGACGAGGGCTTAGGGTCCGATTCATGTAGTTGTGCATCGGATGGGGAGGCGGCACCAGGCGGCCATTGAGGCGGCACAGGGTCACGGTGGGAGAGAGCAGAGGAGGCCACAGGCTCAGCAGAGGCCACGGTAGCAGGAGAGGAGGGAGGAGAGACCCCCTTCTCCATGGAGAGAGAGGCCACCATCGCCCGATAAAGGCAAGGGTGTCGAGGTAGGAGAGAGTAGCGAGATGGCTACTCTTCGGGTAGAGACTATCCGTCTCCAGGCTCAGGTGTAGTCCTTGCAGGATGAGGCTGCATGACACCGAGAGGAGGCCACACAGCTCAGAGATGAGGTCGCACGCCTCAGAGCATGGAGCGGAGGGGTGAGCACTCGGGACCTAGCATGGGCTATTGCCCAGATCACATTCTATCAGATGCTATACCACCATATGGTGCCAGAGGAGCAGAGGTTACCGCTGTCGGCCCCCATTGCGGAGCCTATCATGATGAGGTCATCGAGGACATCATCACGATCAGAGTCCAGGACTCATAGCACCACATGGACTGTGATGGGGCCACCTCGTCCACCTCGGGACGGGGGAGGAGATGAGGCTGAGAGCTCGAGGGGTTCTCGAGGCTAGCTGCTATAGACTGCACTGCATAGATTGATACATAGTGTTTATTATTTTTGATAGGGGATTGAGTATGCCGAGGTACAGATTGTGGCATACCGATCCAGTTTTGAGATGATGTATATATTGTTGATATATATATAGATGAGATATTTTTGATCATATGACTTGTCTTATGTGTTTGTATGATGCTTTAATGTTTTGATGTGATTGATTTGATGATTCATGTAATTATGTCATTTGGAAATATTATGGTTTGAATGTCATGCTTTTAAAATTTAAATGAAATAATCTGATGTAAACAAATTGGTTGTTTGTGGGATAATTTGATAAAAATAAAAGGGACTTTTAACAATAATTTCAAAGGACATTGTCGCTATTTATGACCATTTCATGGAGTCGCCGCTCGCTAGGTCGTCAAGCTAATCCTGGTATAGAAATATTGCTAAAAGTAAAAGAGTGCTTAAGAGACTGTCTTAAGACTTTGTTGTGATGATGCAAATGATGATGATGATGGTGATTTGTTTTCAGATTTCCATGAAAATATTATGCATGAAATATTTTTTTTAAAAATGATTTTTGCTAGGCATAAATTCCTAAGTGTGATAAATTTTTTGAATAATTCCCTAGGAATTATACCATCATTGCAAAATTGAAGTTTGACATAATGACATGAAATAGTAACAATGTGCGTTGTTTTAAAGCATAATTGTGTAACATAATGATTTAAGTCATATGTTTTTATGATTTTAAATAAATGGGAAATAAAATTAGTACAATGGTTTGCGCTAGGCATAGAATATTTAGGTATAAACTTATACCATCATCGCGAAATCCAAAGAAGAAAATAATAGTTTTATTGCATGGTTGATTTTTAATTTTTGAAAATAAATAGAAAATATAAAGATGAGGACTTGCGCTAGGCATAAAATTCCAATTTTGGTTTTGGAACTATACCATCATCACGAAAGTCAAAAAGTTATATATAAATGTAACTTTATTGCATGTTTTTTGAAAATGATTTTGATTTTTTTGATAATGCATGTAGTTGTATTTATACTAAACAACTGTTCTCAGATAAGAAAATGAAATTATTCCGGACAATTTGCAAAAATATTTCAAAGTATCTTAAAGACAAAAGTTAGATTTATAAGGAATCCCATGTGCGTATGTGAGTTCATTTCCGATCTTGATTTATCATAATGATACACAAAATCTCTCAAATACAAATGTGTGTGCAATTGCTTTGTGCATTTACCAGTTTTGAGCAAGATAATTTGATACAAGTGATTTGAATTAACCAAATAAGTGTTCATTAACCATGATTTAGATGCATATAACCGTACCAGACTACTATGTAAGTCGGGTTATCAAGAGCTAGCTAATCCATAAGCAGACATAGGTCTGTACAAAATAAGGTCGCTAATGTGACAGACATATCACCACGCTAGGAGTTACCCAAGGCCAAGCGGGTTGGGCACAAACCACCTGTTATGGGGCTTACCTCACAGTTTTCGAATAATTGAGAATTCCAGGGATTCAAGCTCATCAACCCTTCTTTTCTTTTCAATGGGTAGGGAAAGGGATTTTATTGCTTTTGCTTTTGCTTGTTTTGCTTTCTTTGCTTTCTTTTTCTTTTCTCTTTTTTTTTGTATTTTTCTTTTTTCGTATCTTTTGCTTTGATATTTGAGATAATGCTGAAATAGTGCTAAGAGAGTACAAAATGATTATGAAATAATGCTTCTTTTTCTCATGATTTTGCTTGATTTTTCTTTTTCTTTTGCTTCCTATTCTAGGGATACTTGCTCGGATTAGCTGTAGAGCAAGGGATTTTTATTCGGGTAGGGGTGAGCTTGTCCTTTTGTCAATTCTCAAAGATTCTAGACCATGTGCATGATAGGATAGAAGGGAAACTTTTCGCTCAAGAAACCACTTCTACTATGTAGCATAGCATGGACATTACAAATATAATCATTTTATTGTGAAAGGATATGCTTGGTTTAAGTAAATAACAAGATCAATTCTCTGTGCTCAAACTTTATTTAATTGAATTTTGTGGACTTTGATATAAGAGAGATTAGTAATCATGCCAGATAAAATCAAGATATTTATTTTTGTGTTTGCAAAAGTGAGAGATTCCAAATAAATGCTAATTTATCCAAAATAATTTGAAAATATAACTGCAATACTTTAAGAAGAAATATATACAACAAATATTTTTGAGGAGTTTGATAATTTTGACTCTCTCTTTCTTCTCTATTATTATTTTTTTTTTTTGGTTTCAAAAGAGTCAATAATATTGTTGTTTGTTTTTGTTTAAACAGTTTTATACATTTTTAAAATGAGACAACATGCAAAATATATACAAATGATGAAATGACCAAATTTTATGCGTAATATCGCTTAAGATGCATAATATTCATAGGTTCTTTTAAATCTTTACCATCTAAGGTAGCTAATTTGTATGCTCCCGATTCAAATTTAGCAGTGATAATATATGGTCCAAGCCAGTTGGGTTCAAATTTACCTTTAAGGTCTTTAGTTGCATTAGTATTTTTTTGATTTTCTTTTAAAACAAGGTCGTCGACCTCAAAGGATCGATGACGAACTTTCTTAGCATATGATATTTTAAGCTTGTTTTGGTAGGCACGAAGATGCTCCAAAGCATTGATGCACTTTTCATCTAGGAGTTCCAGTGATCGAGTCTGCCATACTCGATATTCATCTCCTACTTCGGTATCTTGAAGTAGTAGAGCCAAAGAAGGAACTTCTAATTCAAAGGGAAAAATAGCTTCAGTGCCATAAACCAAAACAAAAGGTGAAGTACCTGTGGGAGTACGAACGCTAGTGCGATATGCCCACAAAGCTGGATATAATTGAATGTGCCAGTCGCGGCCAGATTTATTGACCAATATTTTAAGGATTTTAATTAATGTTTTATTAGATGCTTCTTCTTGGCCATTACCCTGAGGATAATAGGGAGTGGACCAACGATGTTGAATCTTATATTTTTGGCATAATTTCTTAACATCTTTATTTTTGAAACAAGTTCCATTGTCTGAGATGAGATTTGCAGGAATTTCAAACCTACAAATGATTTGATTAAAAATAAATTTAGAGACTTGTGTTCCAATGCAGGAAGCTAAAGGCATAGCTTCAACCCACTTCATAAAATACTCAGTGGCGGTTATGATGAATTTGTGTCCATCAGATGACACAGGATTAATTTTGCCAATAATGTCTAAGCCCCATTTTGAAAAGGGCCAAGGAGATGAAATAGCCTGTAGTTCTTGTGTAGGGGCATGGACAAGGTCAGCATGTTTCTGGCACTTGTCGCAATGGCACACATAATCATGTGCATCAGTTTCCATGGTAGGCCAAAAGTAGCCTATCCTAAGGAGCTTTTTAGCAATGACACTACCACTGAAGTGTCCTCCACAAGATCCATCGTGGGCTTCACTCAAAGCTGATTTGGATTCTTCTAGATTCAAACATCTCAATAGGATACCTTCAAAAGATCTCCTATATAAAGTATTGCCAATTATTACAAATCGACTTGCTCGTCTACGTAATAACCGATGCTTGGTTCCTATTAGAACTGGCAGGGAAAGTCCCATTGTGAAGAAAATCAAATATATCCGTATACCAAGGTTCAAGAGTAGTTTCATTGATTAGAAACACATCCAAAGGTTCTAAGCATGACTTATTTGAAGCGGGTTCCTGGAGTCGACGAATAATGATGGTGGCATATTCGTCATCTAACTCCAAGGGCAGAAGAGATGCAACTGCGGCCATAGCGTCAACCGCATGGTTGCTAGTTCGAGGAATAGCTTCCAAGGTAACTTGATCAAATAGAGATATTAATTGTAAAACATATGCTTTATATGGGCATAATTTATCATCTCTGGTTTGATAAACATCATTGATTTGATTTATGACAAGTTGTGAGTCACCAAAAACCAATAAACTTTTGATTTTCAATGCCAAAGCAGCTCGTAATCCAAGGATAAGAGCTTCATATTCGACAGTGTTATTGGTGCAAGCAAATGTTAATTTGAAGGACAAAGGTATAAGATGTTTTTGTGAAGATATTAAAATAATACCCGCACTAGCCCCACTCATGCATCGGGCTCCATCAAAGTATAAGGACCATTGCTTTGAATGGTCTGCCTCTAGTTTAAGGCATTCATCAAGAAACTCAATGATGAGGGGATGAGTAGATTCTAAGGGTGCAGTAGCTAATTGATCAGCTATGATTTGACCTTTAACAGACTTTTGTCCTATGAAGGTGAGTTCAAATTCGCTTAGCGCAAGAACCCACTTGGCTATGCGACCAGATAAATACGGTCGACTCATGAGATATCGCAAAGGGTCGAATTTGGCAATAACATATGTTTTTTGACTGAGCATATAATGTCATAGTTTTTGTGTAGAAAATATGACTGCTAGACATAATTTCTCTAATATGGTATAACGAGTTTCATAACTGATTAAGGTTCTGCTAATGTAATAATTAGCACGTTCTTTCTTCTCATCATCCAGTTGAGCTAACATAGCTCCTAAGGCAGAATCAGAAGCAAAAATATACAAGATAAAAGGATGATCAGATCTAGGCGGTGAAAGCATAGGTGGGTTAAGGAGGTATTGTTTGAGAAGTTCAAAAGCTTCCTTACATTCATCATCCCAATTAAAAGGGACATCCTTCTTAAGAAGCTTAAGAAAGGGACTGGTTTTGTCCGCCAGCTTATCGATGAAGCGACGGATAGCTTGAAGCTTACCTTGTAAACTTTGTAACTCAGATATATTGGTAGGTGCGGGCATATCAATGATAGCCACAATCTTGAGAGGGTCGATTTTGATACCACGTAAAGAAACTAAAACCCCTAATAATTTATCGGACTTGACTTCGAATATACATTTGGCTGGATTTAATCGAATAAGATATTCTCTTAACCGATTAAATACTTTTCTCAAATCATCTAAATGATCATCTTCATTAATAGAGTGAGCTATAATATCATCTACATAATCATGTAGGATATCATGCATCATATCATGAAAGATATAAGTCATGGCTCATTGATATGTTGCGCCTACATTCTTTAAACCAAATGGCATCACTTTCCAACAAAAGGTACCCCAGGGGGTAATAAAGGTTGTTTTAGCCTGATCTTCAAGAGCTATCCTGATCTGATTATAACTAGAAAATCCATCCATTAGGGACATCATTCCACTCCCCGTAGTAAAATCAATGATTTGATCCATGTTGGGAAGAGGAAAATCATCTTTAGGGCATGCAACATTAATATCTCTAAAGTCTGTGCAAACCCTAACTTTGGTAGCTTCTTTCTTGGTGACTTGGAACTACATTCGAGATCCATTCAGCATAATCAATAGCTTGTATAAAAACAACATTCAGGAGTTTTTCTAACTCCCCTTTGACTAGCAAGGCCACTTTGGGATGCATTTTTCTGAGTTTCGTTTAACAGGTTTAGCATCCGGATGGACTACTAGATGATGCATGACTACAGAAGGGTCTAAACCTGGCATATCTTCATATGTCCAAGCGAAGACATCTTCATATTCTTTAAGGAATGCAATGTATTGCTCTTGTTTTTCTTGACTTAATTCTGATCCAATACTGATGATGTGAGGATTATCCTCAGTTCCAATGTTAACCTTAATGACGTTTTCTACTTCCATGTGTAGATCTCTTTCAAAATTAGGTGGGGCAGGTGAAACGCCCAATTCTTGTAATTCCTTTAAGGTTAACTTGGATAATTCATCTTGAGGAGTCGTGGCCTCAAGCTGGGCTATAGTAGGTATAGAACCATCAAAATAAAAACCATTGTGTAACAACTCTTCAACGGAGACATCATGGAAAATATCTCCTTCCAACTCATCGTCGGATTCGACAATCATTTCAGGATAGGCTATGGATAGCATATTGCAGGTAGAAGAATTATTCTTGGGATACAAAGAATCTTGTTTATCTAGATAATCTTGATAACATATGAGTTGATCATCATCTTCAAAAGGGAAGGGTTGACCCTTACTAGGAAATAGGCCCACACCACATCGGGCGGGCCATGGTTCTACCTCAAAGGGTTCTTTCATACCATCTTGGAGAGGTCCCAAGCCTTTCCCTTTATATCCCAATTTAAGCATTATGGGTTTAGCTTTAATATATTCATTAGCAAAATAGCATCGAGCATATCCATCACAATGCGTCTTGATGTTTCGGGGTATTCTTCCCCAATCATATCCTTTATAAATAAAAGCACAACTCCCGACTTGGTAGATACTTCCCATAGGTTGTGGGAGGCCCAAGGTATGAGGAGAAGGCGACAAATTACTTAAGATAATGGAATCTTGCATAGAAGCATTTGTTTTTTCTGATATAAGAATTTTAGATAAATCAGGTAAGAGTTCATCAGAAAGAGCATAAGAGGTAGAAGGATCATTCCCTATATCTATAGATGTGGAAGGTATGATAGATGTAGATAATGTGGAGGTGTTAATAAATGGGTCTATAGGTTTTGAAATTATAGGGATGGAACATGAAGGATTGGTTGTGGATTTAAGATCTTTTTGAGGTTCTAGTGTGGTTTGTTTAGAAGATTGTTGAGCTATATATGAGGGTGAAATTAATGGAGGAGAAATAGATGAAGTTATGGGTGTGTGTTTCACACGTTTAGATGAAAAATAAGAATTAGGATGTGTGGATGACAGAGCAAGGCAAAATTGAACTCCAACAAGTTCTGCCAAAGCACACATATCAAAGGGTCTAGGATCACCATGGATAGTGACCAACTGATTTTTAAATTCGAATTTAACACATTGGTGTAAAGTTGATGGGACAGCCCACATTGCATTGATCCAAGGATGACCCAAGAGTATATTGTATGATGCGGGGACAATGTACAATAAACACGGTCGTGTCTAAGGTTCTCGGACCAACTTGCAATGGGATGGTGATAACTCCACACGTTTCTTGTGTTTCGTCATTGAAAGCTTTTATGATCATGTCAGTTTTCTTCATTTCATCACTTCTAAACCCAAATATTTGGTAGAAGTCAAAAGTGCAAATGTTTAGAGATGAACCATTATCAATCAAGACCCTTTTGACTTGCTACATCTCCTATTAGGGCAGTAATATATAAGGGGTTATCCTTATGTAAACTATGTTGTGGGATATCTTTATCTCGAAAGTCAATACAATCGACTTCTCGAGTGATGATAGTATTGGACATGGCTTCAGGTTGAATATTTTGAGGTACCATCATTTGGCTTAATGTGAGCATTAATTCATCCCTATGGGTAGGAGAAGATCTTAACAAGTCCAAAAGGGAAATTCTGGCTGTAGTATTGGATAATTGTTCATTAATATTGTAAGGAGGTTTTGGTTGAACATTAGACATATGATTCCCTTTATTGGGATTTTTCAAAATAAATGGAGCTGATCCATCATTCTGAGTTTGATCCTGTTGAGAATTGTGAGCTTGTTGTCTGGTAACAACTCCGATGGTACCTACAATGTTATATTGAAGATGCTGAATTGGTCTCGGTCTAGTGTTTATGGCTTGTTCATTAGGAAGGAACTGATTAGAAGAGGGTCGAGTAGTAACTCTTCTAGGAAATGGTTCTTCCGAAACCATAGAATCTATGATAGGTTGAATAGGATCTGATTCGTCTTTAGAACTATTCGATTGATTTGAGGTGATGTCTATTTCACTTTCAGTATCCGATTCTACATCACTAGGATCCGGTGTTTGAGTATTATATAGGGGTCTGGACGTAACCATGGATAAAGTTGTGTCAAATTTTTGTAAATCATGATTAGGTAAATGTCCGCTAATAGTTCCTACATATCGGGTAGGAGGAGGGACATTATGATGCTCAATTTGATTGGCCACCTCTTTACCATGTTTTGGTAAAGGATGTTGAAATATATCTAATGATTGATTAGCATTTTGATTCTGATTTTGGGGAATGTTCTTTTGAGCATTATTAGGAGGATTTTGTTTAGGTTGAAAGGCTTGCACCTCCATTTCATTATTATCAATCAAGTCTTGTATTTTATGTTTTAATATTTTGCAAGAGTTTGTAGCATGTCCAGGTCCTCTATGAAAATCACAATGTAAATCAGCTCTGTATCCGGGTATAGTTGGATCAAGTTCCCGGATAGGTAGTAATTGAATCAAACCTCTTTCGAGTAATTGGGGTAGAATAGTTGATAATGGTTGATTCAATCTAGTAAAATCTCGAGGTGGTTTATCAGGAGGTTTTAATATAAACTTCTTCGTTGTTTTCGTAGTATTAACATTAGCAATGTTTCTACTATCAGTGACTCCGTCACCTACAACTTGTTTGTTTTTATATTGATTTCTGGATGTTTTCTCATCATCTTTCCTTTTGAGCTGACCTCTTCTAATGAGAGCATCTTCCACCCTTCGAGCTAAGTCTATAGCTTGATCGAAGGTGGTTAAGGTAGCAGTTGATAATTCATAGGATATTTGTTCTTGCAAATTATTAATAAAAATGTCCAACATTTCCCTATAAGGTAGCACAAAGTGTAGTTTTCCTGTCAACTGCCTCCATCTAGCTAAGAAATCAGCAAAACATTCATCTTTGTCTTGTTTTAAGTTGTATAAATATTTAATGGTCACGTGTCTCTCGATGTAGGCACTAAATTGATGGACAAAAGATTCAGTTGTTTCTTCAAAATTCCTCAAAGAATGAGTGGGCAATTGATAGTACCACTCTAATGCCATTCCTCCTAAACTTTTTGGGAACATTTTTAGTAATAGCAAGTCATCATGTGATATATCATGACATGCTATCCTAAACATGCGAAGATGCTCTATGGGATCTTCAGTTCCTTTATATATAGGCAGGACGGGCATGGGAAAGTGCTTAGGGTATGGTTGTGCTACAACTATGGGATCCAAAGGCTGACTACACATCTCTCGATAATTGTACGAGGGACGATAGGGATCTATCTGGTCCATGCGGGAAGCTAACTATTTCACCATGGCTTCCAGATTACTGGTTTGCCCACCATATTGGTTCGGTAGGGCATTAATATGGGATTTGTGAGCATATGATGGAGGGACATGAAGATTAGATGCTATATTGCTATTGTGTAAATTGTTGGTAGGAAGGGTGTTATGAAGAAGTTTTGAAGTTGTATTATGTTGTATCCCATATTGGTGAAAATTGGTGTTTGGCTTCATTTTAGGTTTTTGTCGATTTGAAGCATATTGATCAATAGTTTGGCGAAATAAAGCAGTGAATGAAGGTCTCTTTTGTGTGGGAATGATTTTAGGCTCAATAACAGGTTCCTTAGGGGGTTGGGTAACCTGTTGTTTTTGCATGTTCTGAATCATAGTGACCATATCTATATTGGATGGTCCAGCTTTATCACTTTCTTGATCGATAAAAGACAAAGGATTAGTGTGCATGTTAAACATATCTTCCATGGCTGCTTGAGTGTCACTAATTTGTCCTCTATCAATACGAACTGCCATATTAAGAGCACCAATGTTATTACTGAGAAATTTCTAGAAATGATCTATATTATCAAAAGCAACAGTTTCGTCTGGAGCCATTCTAGGGGATGAGGATCCTTCCTCTTTAACATTTTCTTCTTGTTCATCTACAACAAGCTCATCTTCTGGCTGTTCTAGAGTTCCTCCTTCCGGAATTGAATCCTCAGGAAGGACATTTGGGTTTTTTGTTTTGTTTCCTAGCCAATCTTCTTCTTCTTCTTCTTTAGTTTGTTTACCATTCCTAAGTCTAGGCATTGTGCTTAAGTTTAGATTTCAGCAAAAATATATATATATATATATATATATATATATATATAT
The DNA here is from genome assembly GCA_028583015.1 of Wollemia nobilis. Lineage (NCBI taxonomy): Eukaryota > Viridiplantae > Streptophyta > Pinopsida > Araucariales > Araucariaceae > Wollemia > Wollemia nobilis. Next base: position 4,600,958 of record JAQPPZ010001340.1, read on the forward strand.
ATATATATATATATATATATATATATATATATGCAACAAGCTTAAGAGGTATATATTTTAATTATATACCTACTATAGTATTTAAAATAAAATGTTTTGGTTTTGTTATGTTTTTGGTTTTTCTTGTTTTTTTTTTTTCTGTGTTTTTATAACAATATTATAAAGATAACAAACAACACACTAAATGCAAGAAATAATAATAATGAAAGCAATGATCTAGTTTTCTATAAACAATTTATAAATATCATTAACGGGCTCAAGTTCTTCGGGAGTCATGAAATGTTCTTCTTCAAATTGAAAATTTTCTTTCAAGAATTTGACAAAAAGTGCTATAGTGATATTATCTGTCTCAGACTCTGGTTGGTAGAAATAAAGTTTCTGGCAATACTCTCGATATAACACAGCTCTAGGAACTCTCCTCCACCTTTCCCTATCCATAAGAATGACCTCTTGGTCTTCTACACGACCTAGGAATTGGTGTATAACAGTTGCGTTCTCGAGGTATTCCTCGAAGGTGAACAATTTTGAAGACACAAGAGCTCTCCTATAAGCTAACCACCTATGGCAAGCTCTCTGAAGTTCATGATAAAAAATGAGTTGATGAGGATCCAAGATTCTATCTAGGGCAAACCTCTTGATTTTTCTAAGTTCTGCTGACCTAGATGAAATGATACCTAGTCTCCTATCAAGTTCATCCCACAAAAGTTGGTTTCTATCTGTTTTAGGCACACTAAGCACAAAATTAATTTCTATGGCTGCTAATTGGTTTTCAACATTTATAGTGACAACTAGTCTTTTCTTAGGAGCTACCATCTAAACATGATATGCAACTTAGTAGTTTTCTAACGATTTTAAATGCATCTATGTTTTTTTTTTTTTCAAAAGGTTTTAGTTTCACGTCGGGTTCACCAAAATGTATCGCTCCAAATTTTTTGCACCCTTACCTTCAGGCTATAGGATCCGTGCCCGGAAGGGGGATGCGAGAAGGATGGGACAATACCTCAGACTGAGAGGCCCTTTGAAGGTCCCGCCTCTCGGGGGAGGGGTATTAGGGTGAATTTTTGATGGATGGTGGGGTTCACCAAGAAACTTTTGAGTGGCAGTTTCCATGCCTAGGTTGGGAATGTGTTTGATGTGTTCAGTTTTAGCTTTAATCATCCAAGTCCTAGGTTTGGCCAAATGAATCTAAGCTAAGCTATATGAAATGCTGATTATATGAATACAGAAAATAGAATTAAACAGAAAATACAGGAAATATACTAGATTAGAAAAGCCATACCTGATCCGGATGTCTGATGGAGGTTCTAATTTTTGAAGCAGTCATCTAGGATCGCCTCTGATCTGACAGGATCATCTATGATCTGACAAGATCGTCTCTAATCCGACGAAATCGTCTGATGATTTCGTCAGAGACCTGCAACTACAGAAATGGATACCAAGAACAAAAAATACAATTGCAAAAGCAAGGGAAAATGATAGAAATGAAAGTATGAATGTTAGAATGACAACTTTAGATAACAAATTAAGTAAAATGCATTGTTTTAATGACTAACTTTGACTCTATCATGCATCTATGCTACATGAGGTGAACTCCAAGATGCAAAATAGAAATAAGATTAACTAATGCAAAGCAAAAACAATAGATAATGGACAGAGAATGCAAACTCAGGGCATGGATTTGCCCCCAACGTTGGTTGCAGTCGAAATCGTCTACAAAATACAAAATCATCTTGAATTGTGGCGTGATCGTCCAAGATCGTACAGGATCATCTACGATGATCTGAGCTTGCTTCGACTGAAGAATGACAAAGTTCCTACAAGAAAATTTGAAAAGGGACAAAGGCAAACAGTAGTCTAAGACATTCTAATGCATGTAAAACTCGAAGTGCAGTAAAATTCAGCCAGGGGAATGTCAAGGGGAGGGCCTAAGATTAAATAGGCATAGGAAGGAGGTTGGGAGGTTGGAGATCATCCCAATTTGGGAGATCTCCAATGGGGGAAGTCTCTAACCGCGCAGACACGCTTTTGCCCCGGTTAGAGACGCCGTTGAAACAGAAGCTAATTATGAAAAATCAGTTTTGGGATGAAATCGTCTGGACGTTCTTCTCCAGATGAATTCATCCGATCTAAGGTGATATCGTCTGATCGGTGACGATATCGTCCAATGGTCACAACAAATCCTAAAAATGGCACGAAAAACGAGGAAAGCGGTTTAACAGGCGATTCAGGGTTAAAATTTGAATTTGAATTATTACTAAAGTAATTTTAATTATTTGCTAAGGGTTTACTGCGCCAATTTTAGGGTGCTACAAGTAGAAGAAAGATAAATGATTTTTTCCTCCACAATATTTACATGGATGGAAACTCTAGCAATTGACTTTCTCATGACCAAATTGGTTGCAATAAGTGCATAGTAAAGGTATTCCAACTGCTTTGTTGTCTATTTTAGGAATATCATGTTTATCTATCTCCTTGATGAGATACTTAAACCATATGTGAACAATTGAGGCTATTCCATATTTACTTCTTTCATACATCTATATGATATCTTTTTGATCAATATTATTTTCTTCTTTTTGAATATGATCTTCTATATCTTCATTAGTATAGTTGTCACCAATTCCTTTTGCTATCTCATTAGAGGATGTTTTAGAAGAATTTAATTTTCCATTACTATCAGTTTCAAAAATCCTTTTAAATCATATCGATTCTTCTTTCCTGTTTACATCTTTATCCATTGAATTATCAATCATGCTATTAATCCATATTGATACTTTCTAATTGCATTATTTAAAGTATTAGTAGACATACTTGTAGCTCCCTAGATAAGGGTATATGAAATAATTTGATAAAATATTTCTTGAATTTAGGTTATGTAGGATTCCTTATATCTCCCAAGTAATTTAGAATATGCTATAGACTTTAGTAGTAATTAGTTCACCTTTTGAGTTGATTTTGTAATATTTTGACAATAATAATCAACTTTCAATTTTACCTTATCTCTCCTAATGAAGTTCTTATAGTTGGATTTATTTTTATCTCTTTAGTATGAGTATGAGACAAGTGTTACCAATTAGTTCCAACTCTATATGTAAGAAATATATTTGTTTCTCTATTCAATAATTTAATTTTCTAATTTCCAAGTATCTATAGTTTGGTGTAGTATGCCTTATAACTCCCTCCTTTTTGAATGTTACAAAATAATAGTATTTGCAAATTGATATTGAGTTTACCAGGGTTGACAACCTTATATATCCTACTTGGTTGTTTGCAAATATTATAATAATATAATGTACTTTAATTATAATGCTTCAAAATAGAATTTCTTTATAACTTACTAATGCTTGGTTATTCCAATATAGTAGTAATTTTGACCATATATATAGCACCTTATAACTCCAATGTTAATTTAATTAAACATTTAATATCAAAAATATCTTATTAATGCAGTATGTCATATTGCTTAAGACTTCACTCTTCTCAATGGCTCTTTGGGTATTGGAATCGCTTGAAATACATTATATCCTCTCACTGGTTTATAATAGGATTTAATGGACATCCTTAATTCCACATTTTACTCCTTGGCTTTAGTCTTTGAATATGTTCTCTACTGAATGTGCCTTTGATTTAATGTTGGCTATAATTTTCTTATGTTTCCCTTGGACTTCGCTTACACTTTGCTTAGACTTTGTTGAATTTTATCACTGTAGGTTGGGTACTTATGTAACTTTTTTTATCCTTGGAGTTGCATTCACATGTCACTATGAACTTGTGATGTAGAACATAAGAAAAAAAAATTGCACTCTCACCAATTCCAAATTTTCATTCAACAATCTGGAAATACATACAGTAACAGCCTGCAGGCTTTACAATAACCAGCGCTCGGCTTAGTTCATCCTCTACGCTATTGCAATTCTCAAATTCTGCCTAGATCTATTCTTCTTCTCTTTACAAATGTAAACTACCTCAACCTTCGGTGATCTGTTTACTATTTCCCAAGATTTCCCCAGCCCATGGATAAAAAAACATGCTCTTCAAAGCCGGTTCAGAATGGCTCTCTCTTGCCCTCGATTCTGTAACCCCTCTGCTTCCAATGTTTTTTGACCACCTCTATAGTTCTCCGATTCCCATTTTTAAACTGTCTGACCGATGCTCTGTCTTCCCCCTGTGGTCCCCCTTCCACTGTGATTCTTCATCTTTGTCTTCTTTCCTACGTCTAGATGCCACGTGTCATGGGTCATCATTTCATGAAGTGGCAAAGTGCTCTGTAGCCGCCTGCACCTCGACCTGCTGAATCATCATTTTCAGAGTGATGGTGTGCTCTATAGCCATCTGTATCTTGCTATCACATGCCCTTCTATAATGACCTCTGCATCTACCTACTCTTCTCTAGTCATGAACCATGTGTCACGAAATCATGACACTTCTGTGTCCTCTGTCGGCTCTTCCCCTTGCATCATGAAAATGTGACATTTTTCTTCTTTGTTCCTCTTCTCCACTTCGGGTCACAAAATCATGACATGTCACAATTTCATGACATCTCTTTCTACTTCCTTTCGCTCCTTTGGGTCACGATCTTGCGACATGTCACAAAATCGTGACATCTTCCCATTTTGCCTTCTCTTTCTTCTTCATGTCGCGAAACCGTGACAAGTCATGATATCGCGACTTCTTTGCCTTCTGCCCTCCTTCTCCTGCTTCTGTCACGAAATCGTGACATGTCACGATATCATGACATCTTTTCTTTCGGCCTCCTCTCGCTTCTTCCTATCGCAAAATCGTGACTTGTCATGATATCGTGACATCTTCTTATTTTGCCTACTTTCTCCTCTTTGCATCACAAAATTGTGACCTGTCATGCTATCATGACATCTTCCTTCCTTCCATCCTTTCTTCTCTTTCGGGTCATGAAATCATGACTTTTTAGCTCCCTTGCCTTCTCTTCTTCTTGAGGTCACGAAATCGTGACATCTACCATCCTTTGGCTCCTTCACTCACCAGCTAGTTGCGAAACTATGACATGTCACGAAATCATGACATATTCCTCCTCTTGCTCCTTTGCTTGCCCTCTGGTTGCAAAAATGTGACATGTCACAAAATCATGACATCTTTCTTCCTTGGCTCCTTCTTCGCCTTCTGGCCGCGAAACTGTGACCTGTCGCGAAATCGTGACATTTCCTTCTCCTAGCTTTCTCTCTCCTTGGCAGGTCGTGAAATTGTGACATGTCACAAAATCGTGACATCTTCTCCTTTGTGCCTTCTATTTCTTCTACGGGTCATGAAACTATGACATGTCATGAAATCACGACATCCTCCTCTTCTGCTCTTCATCCTGCCTTCGGGTCATGAAATCATGACATCTTAGCTTTCTGCTCTCTTCTTCTTCTTCAAGTCATGAAACCATGACATGTCATGAAATTGTTACATCCTTGCTTGCAGCCTCCTCCTTCTGGTTTGGGTCACAAAATAATGACTTGTTCTCATCCGTGCCTTCTCTCTCCTATTTCAGTCGCGATTTCGAGACATGTCACGAAATCATGACATAATTATCCCTTGCACCTTTTCTCGCTCTTTGGTCGTGATATCGCGACATCTTTTTTTCTTGTCTCCTCTTTCTTCCTCGGGTCATGATTTCACGACATGTCACAAAATCGTGACATCTTTCCTTTCACTCTTCCTTTTTTCTTTGTGTCGCGATATCACGACACATTCGCCATTGCGATATTGCAACGGTTTCTCCCTACTGGCTTCTTTGCTCCACTTGTGTCGCGATATCGTGACACATTTTCTATCGCGATATCACGATAGCTTCTTCTCCTTGCCTACTCTCTTCTCTTTTGGTCACGATTTCGTGACTCGTCGTGACATTGCGACTACTTCCTTCCTTAACCAGATTTTCAGAAGTGGCCCTCCTGTCACTGGATGTTTCTACATCAGGTGCCATTGGATGCTTCTACATCAAATTGAGAGGTGTTACTATGATGAATAATGCCTTAGTCTTGAGTAGCAATCCTTACTTATTCAATCGATGAGCTATGATAAATATGCTTTGAATGATACCTTTCAATGTTTGAGACTTAGACATTACCTTAAGCATTTATTTTGTGAAGGTTAGGGCACTCTATTTACTGTGACAAGTGGTGGTCTTTACAATTGCATGTATAGTATTTTCCAACATCTATAAAACCTTATAAAATCCTTTTCTAGTGAATACACAACTATTTTCTTGCTCTCAATGCTTTCTTCAGGTGAAAGAATATGCTCTTCTTCAAGGCATTGGATCTATTTCAATGAAGATGGTTCTATGGTGCTACTCTTGGCTAGCAGTTCTCCCATGATAATGCATCTTTTGTATTAGCTAAATATCCCTTCTCTTCATTGTAATGAGATATAATGTAATAGATAATAACTACCCTAATATGTTGTCCTTACATTAACTTTGATTCTTGTAGACATTCACTAATGTAGATGCTTGACGTGGTGGATGATAGGGTGTCTTTGGACACCTCAATGAGAGCTAGATTCTGATCCTTAGGATGACTCTTTTCCTTAGCACCAATGGTGGATATCGAGCCCTTCATTGGCTCATATCTTACACACTCTTAACCTAGTGCTTGCTCTTCATGGGCATTAGATGTTGATCCCCTTTGAAATATCTCCTTCTAGTTCTTTTTAAGGATGGTTGTAGATAGGATCAAGATAAGCTATGTAAAGTGTTCTTAAGACACTTAATATATTCGTTTGATGTAATAGTAGGAGGTGAATTTAGTGCTCAAGTATCAAACTGTAATAGCCTCTATTTACACCTTAAATATGAGATACTCCAAGTCTCATTTTTAAGCTTATTTCTCTAATTTTAATGGTTGCATTCTTCTCCACTCCTTGGAGGAGTTTTGATCTTCTTGGTGGATTATTTAGGCTACAATAAATTGCAGATTTTATGCATTGAATAGTTTCTTTAGACAATTTGATATACATAGATCTTATGCCCTTTGGTTTTTACCTTAAGTTAACAACCAATGCACATAATTATCTTTAAGAGTAATAAGTTAAACAATATAGAATAGTTCAATAGTATTCTCACCTTATTGATCCTTCAATGCATTAATAATAACTCTTAAAGAATATACCAATAATCTCTGCAACTTTCAACTAAGAATAATGTGCTCTTTATAAGGAACTTTTTAAGCGTAATCCAAAACTTGCACTACAATAAATGTTGTAGGATGTAGTCTTCTTTAGATTTTAGATAGACGATAGGTAGATGATTTATTTTTTCTATCAATATATATCCAGCTCCTATTTTAATATTTAGGTAATAACCCTTACCAAAAAATTTCTTCTGCACTTCCCTTGAAGACTTTAAAATATAAACTTCTTGCAACTTCTAGATTCTAATAAGGCGCCTAATGAAGCTAAGTAATGAAATAAATATAAGTGTTCAAGTAATGAAACCTTTGCACCTAAGTTGCATACCTTTAATGATCTCTAAAGTGATGTAGATCTTGGTGTTTTGATTCACCAAGTTATTGTTTGGAATGGTAGTAGATGACTTCAAATTCTCCTTCAAGATGTACCCTAGAAATATGAAGTGTTGTAGTTGGAATTCTCCTCCAAGAGCCCTACGGTATTTTTTTGTAGATTCAAAAAACCCCTATATCCAAAATATGCCTTCTTAGCTATGAAAGTCAATCTCCAAATATATTGGATTTGGTAGGTTTCTTCTATTTGTGTTCTCCTTCAACCTCCTCATTGAATTTTAGCTTCATTCTAGGCCTTCTTCTCAATATTCTATAAGTCTTGAGGTCTTCATTGGTCTCCTTCAAAATTTGGCAAATGGCTTACCAAATTCTTCTCTCTTGGGCTTGTTTTCAGATGGCAATAATTAAACCAATTTATTCACTATTAGGAGCTTCTTCTTGGTATTGAATTTCACCAATGAGTTCTTCTAGGAAATCCTTTAATGGCTTCTATAAAATCTACAATAATGCTCTCCAATCCTTCTCCTTGTTTCTCCTTGAGACCTCTCCAAGGTCTTGAATCCCACAATTTCTCTAGTCTTCTCAATGAGACCTTTCTTTCAACCTTCTATTGTGGAAGTGTTGGCAATGAGGTCTCTTGAATTTCTAGAATTTACTGCTTCTAGAATCTAGAATAGGGCATTGTTAGTCCTTCTTCACTTCTCCAATCTACAGGATTCAATGGAGATAACCAACCTCCAATATTCCAAATTTGGAATTTATTTAATGGGACCTTCAATGGGTCTCTTCAACTTCTTTAGGCTTATTTCTTCAATATTCTTTCTATAGTATTTGATGGAGATCACCAATATCCTATCTTCTTTTGGACTCTTCTTTGGAGTCTCTTGAATTAGAAATGATGCCACTATAGCCTTTTCTTCTTATATAATGTGCAAGTCTACAACATGACTTCCCTCAGGTTTTTGGAATCTTCTTTTCTTCTATTTGAATCTGAAGATGATATTCTTCCTAGCTCTTCTGTAGGAAGCTTCCCAAATTTCTTTGAATCTCCTTTTTTCTACAACAAAGTATTAGGACTGCAATGGAAGGAATTCTAAGTGACAAATATTCACTAGTTGATTTTCCAATCTAGTGGAATGAATGTTGAGTCCTAGTCTTCATGAGTTTTTTGCAACTTTGTGGAAATACTAGCCAAATGCAATATCAAAAGTTTGGAATTGAGATTTTCTTCTCTCCTCTTAATCTCTCTTGTGGCTGTCCCTATTCCTATCTGATCTACCGTAGCTCTGATACTATTTTTAGATTTTTATAATGTAGGATATGGAGGAAAGAAATCACAAGATATTAAATATGCAAAAAGTAAGATAATGGAATTTTACAATAAGACTAAAACATGTTATTAATGGAAATTTGAAAAAATGGTACAATGCAATGTAATGGAGGAAATGAACACTCCAAAACTCTAATGGAAACTACATTATACCTACTCACTACTCAATAGTAGTCTCACTTCTACTACACACACTCTTCTATTCACTATGGGGTCTATATATAAGAAGATAGGTTACTTGGCCCTTACTCTTCCTAACTACCTTTCCTATGACTCATGTACAAGTGGACTCCTTGTACATTTACATCATTGCACATTAACACTTGTGCATTTACTACTTCTTCCTCAAGTAACCTAAGATAAACTCCTAATATAACATGTACCTAAATAATGTAATATACTCTAACATATAAGGTATCTACTATTTTACCCTAGATTGTTCCATTACCAAGACTAATAGAAAATTATGGTAGTGTTCTCTTTATATTTTTTGATAAACTCATTTTTTTGTTTTAATACAATATAATGCAATGTTTTGCTTGAATGTAATTTTTTGAAATATTTTTTTTGTATATTTTTATTGTTGAATATTTAATTATCATGCATAAATTACTCGACATACTTTTAATTATTGTTTAATTTATAACTTAAAATCTTTGGTTTAAATTGCTTGACATGTTTCCCAAACTCATGATCCATAGTGGTATCCAATTATTTCCACTTATAGTATCCCTTATCATGATCATGGAGATCCATAACATTGATTTTGAAATTAAATATAGTACATAAATATAGAGATAATAAAATCATAGGCTAATCATAGGAATCCATAATATCAAATAATTATAGCATAGCTTTTGCTACAACTTTGGTTTAAGTGAATAAAAACTATAACATATTTTCTTGTTACTACTCTGGTGTATGAGAGCATTAAGCAACTATAACATATTTTTTGTTACCACTTTGGTGTCAAATTTCACAATGCTTTCTAAAACAAAATGAAGCATAATATTTGTACACACCCAATTTTGACACGCCTAGCCAATGACATTCTCAATCAAGGTACCAAATAACACTTCATTATAACACCCTAACCATGGTAAATTGGATATCAAATTTAGAGTATATTCATAAATTTCCAAGCCTACTAAAAATCATCCATTAACTTATTTTCACAAGCCTTTTGATCAAGAAAATTTAATTAATCATCTTCATACCTGAATTTGGGGTGTTTATGGTCCTAAAAGTAAGGTTATTTTGGGACACATTTTGCCCTACCAAATATTCTCAAAACTTCAAAAAATACTACCATTAGATTGGTCTTGAAAAGATATTTTTGACGAGTATAGATATGCCTATATTTGGGCATCAATAAATACTTCAAACTGCACAAAAAATACACCTAGGCAGGACAATTGTAAAAACACCACAAACTAAAAACAATGCCAACGGTAAATTTCTACATTTGGGGTAAATTTACAAAAAACCATTTTCTAGTCATTTGACTAGTCAACTTGACCATTGACAAAAATCACCAATCATGAGCATATTTTCTAGTGTAACTTTTTTAAAAAGGAGCAGCATCATTTGGCATGACCTAAAAGCATGTGGATTCATCAATCCAACTACCTTACTTGATCACACACACTCTAGTCTTGAATCAGGCATGCAAATTTCAAATTTGGTGTTGTGCAATAATGACATCTTGCACCTAACTTTTCCTCTCAATATCTCCTCTAAATATCTATAAATGTAACTCTTGGGGTGCACATTCAATAAGCAATTCTAAGCTAGCAGTATTCCTCCAAAATTTTATTGTTCTCTCCTTCTCTCTCATTTGCATTCTCTCATTCTCTCATTTGGAGCATCTTCATCAACCATTTTGGACAAGTCAAGCAAGGTGAAAGGGAAATTAGGGTAAGGATATCTTGGAGTGAGGAGGAGCAATTGCTAGGACTATATATTTCCTAGAACCTATCTCTTTCCATTTTCTTACCTTTATTTCATGTATTTTCCTCCTTTATTTTGGCCTTGCTAATGTGGATTTTGTATTTGCAGCTATTAATCTCTATTTTTCATGTTTATTTAGCTTTCTAACACTTATTTGGAAGTCATTAATGCTTATTTATGATATTCTCATTTCAAATCACATCATACTCTATTCATTTACTTAGTTTTTAGTCATTTAAAAGTATTTTTATTTGCATTTTGGCATGCTAATATTGTTTCTTCTCTTTTCCATGCACCATAGTCACTAATATATCTCATTTGCAAGAATTTATCTCTCTTTTCATTTAAATTTGTTTTATTTATAGGTTTATTTGCATAATTATCTCATTTTCATGCTTATAATCTTTTTATTTATAGGTTTAGGTGGTTTACATAGCTATTTAACCTCATATTTTTCATGTATTTTCATTGAGTTGTTATCATTTCATGTAATCCTTCATTTACATTCTCATTTGATATTGTTGTAGACCTAAATTTTTTTTATCCATGTTATCATAAGTATTTCATTTCATATTTCATGCTTTTGCAAATTGTCATTTGAGTTTTTATGGCAACTTACCTTCCCATTTTCATTATATAACACATCTTCTATCATAGTATAAGTTTCAATTAGCTTATATGATCTATTTATCTCATTTTTTAGGCATCTCCAAGGGTATTTTTAACATATAGAATTTCCTATTCTCAGTATATTTGATTCATATTGCAATTTTTATAAAATATTCAATTCATTTGATAGAATTTTGTGAAACTTCAACTAGCAAGCCTTGGGGATTGGGGTTTTCAACCCCTTTATCTAATTCAAAGATAGATTGAAACAATCAATCCAAATTATCTACCCAAAAATTAGTAAGTCTCTATTACATACCAAATTTACCATTCCCTACAAGCATTGGTGATTTTGCCTCTTTGGAATTACACAGAGTCAATTTTCCACTTCCTAGCAAAAATGTCAGTGGTGATTTTTCCAAATTATGGTAAATTTGTAGTTTTAGCTTCCATCCTCAAATTTTTAGGATCATACTCAATTTTGTTTTAATAGGTGGTCTGATCAGTTCGAAAGATAGTCTATCAACCTCGTTACACTCATATAGAACCTTTAAATTAGATACACCTATTTTTCTGGTCTAGATCCTGTAGGTTTTAAAAATATCACTTAGTCATAAAAACACTAATGATGAATTTGATAACTTTTGGAAAATTTCTTTAGGCTCCAAAATAGGTAACCCTACCAATTGGCACCTCCCTTCTCACTATTTTTCACCACTTTCTATTTTCTAATTTTTTGTTTCATGACTAGTTTGCCTAAAAATATAATTACTTTGGGAAATTAAGGAACCCCTAAAGTAATTTAACTTGTTTCTTTAATCACATTTATTTTGGGTAAAATCCAAGAATCAAGTTAGATCTAAGTTCTTTCCTTTGAAAGCAATTAGGTAAGAAATCAAAAGTCATATAGTTGCATTTTAGGCTAGCTTGTTTGAAGAATAATCTCTTGCTTTCCCTTGAAAGAAATATTTTCAGCATAGTTCATCATTCAAATTCAAAAAATATACTAGGCTAGACAACTTGTTTTCTTGCATTATTGTTTGATTGCATTTAGCATACAATTTTAGGTGATATTTCCTTTAAGTTTTAATAAATTTTATCTCAATAAGGCTTGATAAAGATTCATACTAGAGATCCAAAACCTTAGGTGTGTTGAATTAACTCATTATAACTATGTACAAGCATTGAACATCAACAAAAAATATAGTAACCTTTTTAATACATGAGGTAGAGCCTACTCACATGAAATTTGTCAAGTTATGTGGTATAATAAAATAAAACAATTACAACTATTTTGAAGGTCTCAAAAAATAATGTGCTTTGAAAAAAGGTAAAATTATTTTTTAATACATAAGTTATGGCCTTTTGAAGTTTAGCCTTTCATGCACTAATAAAGCTACCAAAATTTATTCATAATCAAGGAAAAATGCATGGTTCCGCTAAGGATGAGTTCAAGGATCCTACGGTCAAAGATACTTCAAAAATACATCATAAAGACTACTAATGCTACCATAGCCCAGATGGAAAGTGTTGTAACCACGAGCATGGTGGCCATTGTCCATATGAAGGAGCACATAAATGCTCTAAAATTATAGTTTTTCTATGATAATTTCTTTGAGGATCACCCAGAAAAGAACATCATAGGAGCCAGCGCTAGTGTCAAGGAGGACAACATGGTGGAAATAACCATGGAAGTGTTCAAGGAAACTCCTAAGGATTTTGAGAAGGATGATACCAAGGATTATTCTAATGTGTAATTATTTGCAATTTGTCTGTAGTTTCTAGGTTTTGTCTTATTGGGACGTTTTGTTTCCTATTTCGTCCCTTTGGTCTATATTTGGTTATTCTAAAAGTCTTAGGATTTTTGTGGATGCCATGAGATTTTTTAGGATGTTGCATCCTTTAATCCTACTTCTGTTCTAAGGCATTAGGGAACCTTTCAAATGCCCTCTTCAATACAATTTTGTTAACTTACCAAAAATTAAAGCTACCAAAATTTGAATTAAAAAATTCAAATCAAGTTTATTACCAATTTGAGGGCACCATGTGTAATAGAATCATCAATATCAAATAATTCCACCTATTCTCCATAATTATCATTACTAATTAGAATAATGAATGGGTAACCATGCATATTCTTCATCTATTGATGGGGTATGTGTAATAGAAAAATTGATAATTTATCATTTTAGGATCCATAAATAATAAAATAACATTGATGACAACCATAAGGGAACCACATCAACTACCACATAATTAGCTCCAACCAGTGTTACTGATGTCAAAATATGAGGGATAAATGTTTGAACCCCTAACCACCTACATGCCAAATATTGGCATATATTCAACTAATGAAAGGTACATAAGTTTATGCACATATAAAGAATACAAAATAATCAAAATATTATTTTTTCCTTCAATAATTTAAAGGCACAATAAATAAATATTAGGATTTGAGCCTCTACCTGTCATAAGAAAATGCCTTAAATACTTCACATTAATAGCCAACATCTTGACTAGTTTCCACAAGTCAAAATAGCCATAGTTGTCTTAAAGTACACAAAAGAGTTTTCATCCACACAATAATTCAAACTCATTGCTCTTAGGGTACCATTATTTTGTGCTTCCCTCTACTATCTAGAAGGTATAAAGGATGCATGCATAAAAAAAAAATATACATTAATCAAGTCTTTGCTACATTGTGTTAAACACTTGAACCATGGATTTTATTTGATTCCTCATAAATTACCTTATCCATGACTTAACATACCTTACTATACCATAGGTTCACACATATCCCATGATCTCATAATCACTATGCTACAACCATATAAAAAAAGAAAAATGAGACATACTTGTGTGCACACTAGATTTGATCCTTGCTTTATTACCCTTTGTATATTGATCTATAGATACAAAAAAACAAAGACACCAAATAACATGACTATATTTGTTGTTCTATCATGTCCTCTTTATCTTATTCTTCTCCAAGGAAAAAGGTCCAAAGGAATTAAACTTAGATCCATCTATGATTAATTCACACACCTACTAGTTGTCTTTGAATGAGGCCTATAAGATAGGAAAATATAAGATGTAAATTCACTATCTATTTATTCCATACTACCATGGCTCCTTCTCCATTAGGACTTTCAAAAAATAAAAAAAAACTAAACTAAAGAAATTCAATCTTAGAACCTTCCATTTACAATCTTGACATGTTATCGTTGCACCACAATAGACCGATGATAATGAAACTACCCTAATAATTAAATATTACTAAAATTTTGACATGAAATTATCCTATAACCTACTACCAAGAAAATGAATATTTGATAGAATATACCAATTTTTAAAAATTCAAATTTCAAAATTTTGGAGGAAGATGTCCATTTTTTAGACACAAAAATAGATATCAAAATGATAAAATCAACAAAAGCATTGAACTAATACCCCTTGAAATTTCACAAAGAGTCCAAAAATACTAGTAGTTTGTCTATATCTACCATAGTTTTACCTATATAACCCTTTTTTAGAATACAAACTATCAAGCAATCCTTTCCTACCAAATAAGCATAAAAAGTTATTGAACCATTTATACAAGTTATCAAGTGGCTCAAAGGTCTTTGCCATGCATTGAATCCCGCCTAAGACTTAACTAACAACTAGAGGTAATATATCAAATTTTGAAACTCTTTTTATTAGATTTAAAAACCATGTAGGAATCCCTCTCAATTGTGTTGTATCGATGCCAAAACAAAATATAACTAAATAAGGAAATGAAAATTTTAATAAAAATCCATAAAAGACAAAACAAGATTTTGAAGAACACAAGCTTATACTGAGAGGGGGGGTAATCAGTATAAGACCACTTTTTTATTTTCTTTCCCAATCAATATTATGCAATGTATAGATAGAAATATCAACAGTAGGAATCAAAGAAATGCATAAATCATCACACACAATAGAGACACCAATTTTACATGGTTCACCCAATGTGGGCTACTCCATGGAGAAAATATTTCACTAAAATTTTCTCAATCAATCTCTTGGGAATCCTTTCCCTATTACAATGTTTATGGACCTCTGTCCAAAGGAGACATCAATCCCCTAATCAAGTTTATGTATCTCTATCTACAGGAGAACTCCTTTCTCCTTAGCTCTGGTAGGTGATATTCTAGAAGAATTGTTGCCCCCACTACTCTGGCTAGTGGATCTCTATCCACTAAAGATACCTATCCTCACTGCCCTAGCTAATGGATATCTATCCACTAGAGACTATCATCATCTATACTATGTCACCTCCAAAGCTCTATCTAAAATCTGTACTAAACACAATCCTTCAATCTAGCACAAATCTTCTCAATCTCTGTCTTTGGTCTAGTACAAATCTATCCTCAAATATGTACCCAAATTTGTCCTTAAATCTGCACTAAACATAGTCCTTTGGTCTAGCACAAATTTATCCTTAATCTCTATCCTATGATCTGTAATAAACATAGTCCTTCGGTATAGCATAAATATTTCCTCAATATTTGTCCTCAAGCATTAACACAAAGCTTCACTTAATCTCAAATCAACTCTACTAGATCTACCCTAAAACTTAATTCAAGGTTTGAACAAATCAATCAATCAACTCTACTCACAAGTCTTCTCAAAGACTTGTCTCAATTCTACCTTGTAAGCTTCCACAAAAGCTCACACTAATCTGTCCACAAGTCCTCTCTAGAACTTGTCCAAATATACTCAATAAGTCCTCACTATAACTTATCCAAATATGCTCTCAATCTGTATTGTAAGCTTCCACAAAAGCTCACACAAATATTTCCACAAGTCTTCTCAAAGACTTACCTCAAATCTGCTCAACAAGTCCACACTAGAACTTGTCCAATCTCATAGAAACATAAGGAGAATTGTTAGAGACTTAATATGCTTCGCATTCATCATAATGCTCAATCACTTTAAATCACTCTTTTAGAAACATAGAGAATTTTTAGAGACTCAATATGCTTCACATTCACCTCAATGCTCAAACACTTTCACTTACTTTTTTATAAATATATAGAGAATTGTTAGAGACTCAATATGCTTCACACTCACAAACTCTTAATCACTTTCAATATTTCTTCTATTACAGAAAAATATAGAGAATTTTTAGAGACTCAATATATTTCACACTCATCAAATCTCAACCTCTTTCTCAAATCAATTCAGAAAATAGAACAATTTGTTTCATAGAACTTGAGTTATCAATTCACACATCCACTCTAATAGTATCAACCAACTCTACTCAACCAATCACTCAATGAAATAATCCTTGCTCACAATCCTAGTCCAAATATATGAACACTCACTCAAATATTTCCAACAATGCTTATCAACCAATCTCACATAACAATGATACTATGTTCTTTGCAAACCCTAGTTCAAGTTCCTCACTCAACTTAATCACTTCAATAACAATGCTTATAAAACAAGATTTTATCAACAACTCTCAATTCCAAAAAAAATTGAAGTATTAATTAAAACACACTCAACAATGCTTAACCAAACAATCCTTTTCACTCCAAATTTTCATTCACAATTTTCAAAAATCACTCACTAGGAAGAATATGCCCATACCTTTTGTTGGATGTAAAAGTGCCTTTAGAAAAACCTGTCTCAATCACAATTTTCTTCTTTTCAATTCCAATGGTTAGACACAACAATATTACTTCAACACTTTCTCAAAAGTGTTCCTTAGACATAAAATAATCAAAACTCAATTTATGCCTTATTGCTCTCTTTTAAAATAACACTCATCATACCATACATGAAAAATAATTTCTTTGATACACCTTATAAACTCCAACGTAAAACAATATCCAACACCACAAGTTTTCAAACAATATTCCTAAACACCTTACTACCCTTTCCTAAACACTAAAGTAAACAACTCAAAAATTTAATTTTGCATAAGCCTTATAAATCCCCTTTGCAACCTTATAAACCAATTATAATATGCAAAAATTAATTTCTAAATGCTCAAACAATATTCCTAAAATTTTTGGTGCCCAAGATTAATGCATACCTCTTTCTTCCCCAAAAATGGGTTTCGGTGTGATTCAATCCACTGTCTCCCCAAGCCTAAGTGCCTTAGCACTTGGGAGCCCACCGTGTGGGCTATTAGTACCCATGTGAAGGAAGGAGTAGTCCCTTCCTCTTATGCCTCTGTCACCGTTGACTTTCCTTGAAATCGCAAACCCTTTCTTCTCTTGGACGCAACACAATTTGCAAGACTCACATTAATAATTTGAAGGCATGGTAAGTATGGTAAGGTGGGTAGTCCCCCTTTTATACACATTTGTAATTTTCTCCTCACGTCGGTGCTTATAATTTGAAATAAAATTTTGAATTTAATTTAATAACCCACCTTAGGGTTATTTAACCTTAGCTTAAATTAATTTATAATTAATAATTAAATTAATAAATAATTAATTTAAATAACTTTATAAGTTAAGTAAATTAACTAATAAATTAATTTAAAATTAATTTTAAACTTTCTTTGTATAATATTATAAAAAAATATTATAATATTATTCACTTTGGGCTTCTTCTTGCACTTTGGACCTCATCTGATTTTATGAAACCAGGTTATCCTTTTGCATTTATTGGAGAACCTGAAACTACCACTGACTGGTGCTGAAAACTCAACATAAATGATCACTCACTCTTGACATCAATGACAATTCATCTACTCAAAATGTCCAACAGATTTTTTGAAAAAACCCTAAACATTTACAATTACAATTACAGTAACAATAACCAAGGATGATGGAAACTCAATATTTAGTCAAGTTACTAAATTTTTAATAAAGTTTTAGTTAAGGTTAACCATCAAGTGGTTTAACCAAATCCCACCAGGGGTGAATACCTAACCATGCAAGTTGTGCTACCAATTCTATAAGGTGTGAATACATTAAGAATATCCATAGGATAACTATTGTATTTTATAGTAGTTTCCAAAATTAATGGAATTAGTACATTATCCATAAATGCTAAAAGCAACACAAAATACAATACACATATATAAGAGTATGCTTGTGGACATACACTCCAAAATATAACAAAATGATTTCTATGAGGGGTATTTATACCAAACCACATAATTTAAGGTTAAGGAACTAGCATTTAGGTTAGATAAGAAAATATTATAAAATATTCACCTATAGAATATGTACAAAGGCCCAAAGGGTATATACAAAGAATATACTACAAAGTTGATCATGTCCTCAAGTGAAGCTTAACCACCACATATTTTATCATATCCCCTTAAGATAAATTGGGAACATAGATAGAAACATTTATTAGTTATCCCCCTTAAGAGACACTCTCCTACACCAAGTAGATCCCACATGTGCTAAAAATTAACCTTGAGGATGACCTTAGTTAGGATATATGCTACCTACTCTAGTGATGGTGCAAAAACTAGATCAATAATCCAATGGGCATAAATACTTCATGTATAGTACATTGAACTATCAATGTGCTTGGTCTATTAATGAAATATTGGATTATAGATATGTTGAGTGATGCTTTGATTATCAAACCAAAAAATGACTAGGTAGAACTAAGGAATGCCCACATATTCCAAAATTATAAGCATCCATAAAAGGTGCTTTCCCACGTCATTGTAAATATAATATTTAGATTTGGTGGAATACTAAGAAATAATGGATAGTTATCTAGAGAGCCAAGAAACAAGTCCAAAACTAAGGTAGAATAAAAAGCACATAGTGGAGTGCCATTGAGCTAAATCACCAACCTTATCTATATCTAAGAAGCCTATAAAAATTGGAGGTGCACTAACTAAATAATGAATACCCATATGATATGTACCTTTGATGTATCAAAGAATCCTCTTGGCCATGCCCTAGTGACTCTCTTAAGGTGCCTATATGTACCTAGAATAATAATTGATAACAACCTAAGTAGTCCTCATGGTAAAAAAATTGGAACTCTAAAGAGGATGTTTAAGGTTCAAATCCTATGGGTTCTAGCGTTGCACACCATGCTTCAATAACCAAAGTATGGTTGGATATTGGGTAAACAACATCCTCCATGAGGATCATCTCATATGGCCTATGGCCTTCTGGATGTTAAAAGCTACTTTATATTTCACCTTTACCTTTTATAAGAGACTAACATAAGATGACATCCACAAAAGGAGTCATGCAATCCACTCAAAGCTTCAATATTGAAGCAAAATCATTCTAAGTGGACTCAGAATTGTCCATCCTAAAGTGTTGAAAAATATCTAAGGCATACTTGGGCTATGATATAGTGATTCTAGAAGAATTCTAATCAATTTGAATTCCCAATAAATAGTATAGAATCCCCAAATCTATCATTTCAAAGGGAGCATGAAGTCATGATTTTATTTCCTAAACTAAGGTAGGTGAGGTTCATGTAATAAGAAAATAATCCAAACTTATTAAAAAGAATAAGAAAATAATCCAGATATAACATAATCACCAAAGTCTTCACATCCTAGTTTTTGATGTAAACATTATTATATTTGGCCTCACATTGTCAAAAGCCATAATTAAAAAAAGAGTGAATCTTATCATATCAAGCACATGGTGTCTACTTAATTCCATAAAAGTACTTAGTCAATCAACATACCAAAGGGGTAGAAACCTCAATCTCAAAGCCAAAAAATTGTTGTATATAAATTTCCTCCTAAGGATCACCATGAAGAAAGACACTTTTTACATCCATATAATGTACCTTCCAACCATATGAAATAACTATGGATATAATCATCCAAATAGAGTCCATTCAAGCAATTAGGAAAAATATATGTAAGTAGAAAATTCCATCCTTTTAGTATAATCCCTTCGCAAAAAGTGTGGCTTGTGGTTCTCTATCTAACCATATAAAGTATACTTTATCTTATAGACCCATTTGCAACCAACAACATTCTTCTCTTTTGGAAGAGGAACAAGCTTCTATGCCTAATTCTTCATCAAAGACTCATACTCAAGAGGTATGGTAATGTACCATTTTAGTCAGCCATTTGTTTAGGTGTAGGTGAGATGACCTCCAAAATTATCAACCTTCAAGAGCAAGTTCCAAGAAGGGGTCTTCCAATGTTGTTCCATGGAAAGAATGGGATGAGCGTTGTGTAGGATATTTTGAACCCCCTTGTTTGTTTGATGAACTATGGAAGATATAAGCTTATACTAAGATGAAGCAACATTTGAAGCCAAAACTAAAGCATCTAAATCATACTCACCACCTACCTTAAGATCCATCACCATGGCACATGGAACTAGAAAATCAATCTCATCATTCTTGGAATGCGTGATTAATGTACTAGTGATAGTGAAAAGTCTTTGATTATATGGTTGAGGACAGAGGCAGAATGAAGTGGAAACAAATAATTTTCAAGGATCCCAAGTGGAATCAAATGATATTTGTAACATTCTCGGACAATAGTTTATCCCCATGAGACCCAAGGAAGATCAAGTGACTTGGGATCCTACGAAAAATGGGCAGTTCACTGTTAAATATGTTACCAAATGAAAGGTAAGAGAAATGATTTGATGAATAAATAATGCATTTCATTAACTTAGAACATAGGATAGCAATAAGCTTAAATAGGTTACAAAATAGAAATAAAACAATATTTCCTACATCCATGCTAACCACCGCGTTATTGAAGATACAGTGATATGCTCGGGATACTTAACCTAGGATATTTAGATAATTACCATTAGATATTTAATACAGTAAATATCTACATGGTAAGAGATAGAAAAGTAAAAGTAATAATCTACCTATGTAGTATAATGCAATATACTACCTATTTTACCTAGTGGAGTAAAAGGGTAAATATCCCAAAGAATGGAATATTACTCTAACATTCCCCCTTATTACATTATTTGGGTAATACATATACATCCTCCTATACAACAATATTTGGGTAAAGTATATAACTGCCTTAATACAGTGGAAGAAAATATCGATCTACTGGTTCTTGCTCTGTCACAGTACTCTGGATGCTCCTAAGAAAAAAGTGGGTCATTCCTCACTTTGTCTTTACATCAATGAATGTACTTATAGTAATCTCATCATCCAACCAAATTGCATGGGTAACCAACCACTACAATCACTAGGTTTAGTAGAATAGATCACTTCATATGAGGTTCATTTAGTTTACAATATGATTTTGCAAAAGATAAGGTAGTTAAGGTGTCGGTCGTTGTCGAAAATGCATCCTTATAAGTTCCCCCTTCTTGTTGCAAAACATGTTGTAATTAATTTTTGAAAGAAGTATGACTAAGGTGTTGGTCGTTGCCAAAAATGCACCCTTATAAGTCTTCTTCCCTTTTTACAAAAAATTGTGAAGAAAATAAAGTATATCCCCCTTAATTACAAAAGATGTGCAACTCAAGAGTTTTGTGAAGGATTTTACAAATATTGCCTCCTAGGCAATTTTACACTAGAAAATTCCCTCCTTTTGTTACAAGAACTTCAAACAATAAGAGTTTGCTATTTATGAAACCTAAAAGAGGTACAAACAACCCTTTATTACAAGTACTTCAAACAAAAACTTATGCTATTTATGAAGCCTAAAAAAGAGAGAGAGGATGATGGTGCTTGCTTAAGGTGACAAAATGTGTTTTACCTCTACAGTATTGTCTTAGCAATGAGCACTCTATGTGCTTTTTCTAAACCAGAATCAGAATCAGAACTAGACACTTCACTAGCAATATTGCCTTTGTTTTGCTTCTGTATTGTGCCTTTATCTTTCTTGTTTTGCTTGTTTTTGAACCAACACCGATTGGTGTCATGGTTGTCCTTTTTACAATGCAAGCAAAACCTATTTTGAGATTGCTTTCCCTTACCTTTTGAGGATGATCCTCCTTTTTGAATGTTTTCTTTCTTCTTATCACCCTTATAGTTTGAATAAAGTGCATTGTTCGACACTTCATCATTTTGGAGTTGGTTTGGTTCCTCAATTGAAGCAAATTGACTAACTCCACAAAGGTGACAAATCTTTGTGAAAAATTAAGGGATGTAATCAACATTTTGTAGGATTTGGGAAGAGCTCTCAAAATTACTGAAGTCAAAATGGTGTCTTCTACTTTAACCCCTAAAGCATTAAGCTTAGACTTCAGATCTGCCACTCTACAGAGGAATAGTTCTACTGATTCACATGACTTCATATGGAGTGTATGAATTTGTGTTTGAAGGTTTAGAACAATTGATTGATTCTTGCATTCAAAAATGGTACTAAGTGCATCCCATGCAACTTTACCAATTTTAGCTTCACTTATGTGAGGTTGTATCTCATCGGTAGTTGCAAGGAGTATCAACATGAGAAGACGATTGTTCTTTTTGTCCCATGCTTTTTGATCTACTCCTGGTGATGCGGGTCTTGTTTCAGTGCCATCAACTAAATCCCACATGTCCTCTATAGTCAAGATGACTTTCATCTTAGTTTTCCATGATGAATAGTTAGGACCCTTTAGCAATTGTGTATCACTTAAGTATTTATTGATAGTTGCCATGATGAAGGTCCTACAATTTGAACTAAGATGATCTTTCTTTCACTCTTAAGTGATATTTAATGGCACCTTCCTAAAAATTTTCTTGAAGAGAGATAATCAGTTGGAGTAAATTAAACCAAACAAATAAGAGATTAAAGATAATTCACTCAAAAAGATATTTAATGGCACCTTCCTAAAAATCCTCTTGAATAGGGATAATCAGTTTGAGGAAATTAAGACAAACAAATAGAGTGAATTAGGGGTTTTTGTTTGTAGGAGATAATATCAAGTGAATATTGGATTTAAATATGTGCAAGGATTTACACAAATTATTAGTGAAATTTTGGGGTAGAAGTGTTCTTGATTCTATGACTTATAATTGCAAAAGAAATAATGCAATAATCAAACAAGAATGCCCACAAAATTCTTATCACCTAGGTGTCGGATGCAACCAAAAATGCACTTAATTTGCCAATGAAGGTTTCAAGTAAAATCGAAAATGCACCTTTGAATTTTTGCAACAAAATTTGAATTTGTGTTGTGCAAAAAAAATTGATATGTTTTTGTCTCCTCCTTGTCTTACAATTTTGCAAATAATGTGGCAATAAACAATTGCCTATATTTCTTGATTTTGCAAAATAAACAAGTTTGATTTGTTTTAAGTGCTCCTCACTTTTGTGTTACAAATTTGCAAAAGAAATACAATTTCTTGTCTTCCCCCCTTTGTTTTGCAAATTTAACAAATAGCACTCCTTTCAATACAAGTCAACACACGACCCGCTTTTGAAAGGCTTCCAGAACCAGTCGATAAATGACTTGGTTTTTATGGACCCAAAGCTTCAAAGTCTTCTTAATTTTGTAAAAAAAATGTGCAATTTTATGTCTTATATCCCCCTTGGAGAAAACAAATGCACACTGTTGCCTTTGAATCTTACAAAAATTTTGAGTCTCCTTGTTTTCTAAATTTGCAATAAAGAATCAAATGTTTTTTGATTTTGTCCTCTTTCAAGTTTGCAAATTTAACAAGTTTGAAGAGAAGTTTAGGTGTCCAAATTTGCAACAAAATCATGCTAAGTTCTTGTATTTTATCCCCAAATTTGGAGAAAACAAAGAATATAAATTCTTGTAGTTGCAATAAATAGAACCCTTTTTCTTTTATTTTTTAATTTTGCAATTTTTTTTTTAAAGTTAAACAAATACTTCAATTTAATAAAAAAATACAATTATGTTTAAAAAATCAATTTAAATTTTAAAAAAATGATTTTTAAAACATAATTAATATTTAAATTATTAAATTAAAGTTATATTTTAAAAAATTTAATTAAAATAATGCAAAAAATATATATATTAGGCCTTGTGGAGCGCCCACGGGGGATTGAACCCGCGACCTGACGGGTTCGAGCGCTCTAAACTAGAGCGCCCAACCTTCCCGACTTCCAAAATTGGTGAGACGAAAGGGCACTTTTTGCCCTTTATTCCCTGCCTTGCAGCCTGGCGGAGAAAAAAAAATTGAATGTGGGACTTTTGTCCCACATTCACCCTGCGAAGGCTTTGTGGGTGTATAAAAGGAAAACTCTTCCCTTTAATACGTGATTGCCTACAGGAAATCACCCTCAAGCCCTTTTGTCCTGCAAATGACCAATTGAAACAAGCCATGTCACACAAGCCCACAATGTCCCATGTGTCTTTGAGAGTCATGCCATAGGTGTTGGTCTCCTTAGTGCCCAGTCAGCTCAACACATCATCTCCTCGGTCCATGTGCCATCACCACATTAGTTGCTATCTTGTGTTCCATACCAAGGCCAAATCAGATGCCATGTCAGATGCCTCTCCTTTGTCTTCCTTGGGAAGTGTGCACCTAGTTCGCTATGGGCCTCTCGCCTAGTGCTCCAAGATCACCGATGGCTCCTCCATGGCTCTGATGCCAATGTTACCAAATGAAAGGTAAGAGAAATGATTTGATGAATAAATAATGCATTTCATTAACTTAGAGCATAGGATAGCAATAAGCTTAAATAGGTTACAAAATAGAAATAAAACAATATTTCCTACATCCATGCTAACCAATGCGTTATTGAAGATACAACGATATGCTCGGGATACTTAACCTAGGATATTTAGATAATTACCATTAGATATTTAATGCAGTAAATATCTACATGGTAAGAAATATAAAAGTAAAAGTAATAATATACCTATGTAGCATAATGCAATATACTACCTATTTTACCTAGTGGAGTAAAAGGGTAAATATCCCAAAGAATGGAATATTACTCTAACAAAATCAGCTTACAAGCTTCTGCTTGATGACGAGGATTTTGTCCTCCAAAAGGACTTAGTTTGTATAAAAAATTTAATTTCAAAAATTGCAGTCTTTTCATGGTTGGTTATCCAAGGAAGAATTCTAACCATTGATAATATTATGCGTAAAGGTATTTCTATCACTAATCGTTGTTATCTGTGTAGGGCTAATTGGGAGATCATTTATCACATTTTCCTTGAGTACCCTTTTTCATTGACTATCCTAAGTGGGGTTTTTTAGGCCTTCAATATTTCTTGGGTTAAACCAACCACCATACTTGATTTGTTTTTCCAGTGGCCTTGCCCCTTTTCAAGCCAAAGACTTAGATACATGTGGAAATTTTTTCTCAATCACTATCTTTGGTAGGTGTGGTTAGAAAGGAACCATAGTCTTTAATGAGTCTATCCATGATCATCAAACTATCATTGATAGGATCATATCCTTTGCCAATGATAATGTGAACCTTATCCATTTTGATAGTCGTAAACCTCATCTGTAGGAGACTATGATTGCTCAGTATTTAAGCTTAATCTTGTTAGATGAGTCTGTGCCTAGGGTAGTCAACCCCAGAGCCAATGTTAAGTGGTCCCCACCTCCTATGGGTTGGTTTAAGATTAATTTTTATGGAGCGGCTAAGGACAATCCTAGTAGAGCAGGCACTATCGGCATTGTGCAAGATCATAATGGGAATATGATGCTTGCATTTTTCAAATATTTGGGAATAAGGACAAACAACGAAGCTAAAGCTAGAGCTATGTGGAGAGGCCTTCAAATGACTCAAGACTTAGAAGGAAATTTTATCATAGAAGGATAATCTATGCATTTTATAAATCTCCTCAATAATTAGAAAACACCTCCTTGGAGGATTAAAACAATTGTTGAAGAGGCTAGGATCCTTTTCCAGGGAAGACAGGACAAAAAATCCCAACATGTCTTTCGGGAAGCTAACAAAGTTGTTGATAAGCTGGCCAATTTGGGTGTCAATGGTGACGAACTTTTCAAATGGGAACATGGTGTCTTGAGTGAAGTAGAGGATCTTATTCAACAAGAATGCCAAGAATAATAGTCGAATTTACCAATAGGGAAGGCACTGTAAGTTCGGAGGCTATGAGTATTCCCATATCTTTTTGAAATGGACTCACAATAAAAATTATCCGAGTTGTTAGTCTTGGTGGATGCTACTTGGAAATACCACAAAGACTAATGGGGATAGTCACATGTTAGATAACATGGCTCCTAGTCGTCTTAGTAATTTGAGGTTGGTTGATAATCACATGGTAGGAAAGAAACGACAATATAAGACTTCAAACTAGAGCCACATGGACCACCAGATAGCCACTACCATAAATCTAGCCAGCAGGTTCACTTCTCCAAGGCTGATTGGCCAAGATGAGATGTGGTCCCAAAGCATGTCATATATGAAAGAAAGCAATTACCAAAGAATTATTAAGAGTAATCGTCAATACAGAGCTTGTGGGAGTTTTTTTCAGTACTCTGCTATGTGTGTCTGTAGCTTTTTGTTTCTCCACTATTTCAAGGAAGGGATATGTGTCTGTTTCTTTTTTGTAATTATGATGCATGTGTGTTTTCTCGAGGTATACCCAAAATGTTGTATGGGAAGTTTCTTTTTGATAACAAGCTATGTGCCTTACCGGATGTAATGGCTTTGGCGGCATGTAGATTTTACATATATAGGATCCTTAGTAAGGACATGTTCATCAATAGCCCTAGGCTGATTTTTGTAAAAGGTTTTGGGTCAACCTGTAAAACCTAGTATTAATGCTATAGTATCTTATCTACCAAAAAAAAATAGTGCTACTCAAGATGAGGTCAAATCTATAGGTATAAAACCTTCACTAAAATGTGAAAAGGACCCAATAGGAATAGTGGCCATAATATATTAGAATAGTCAAATAAATATGATGATATTTTGATGAAAGCTTACGTGGAGAACCTAATGGAGCTACTAGAAGAACATCATAAAAAATAATATATTTTAAATGAGAACCTCACACCTTTGAGGATTGAAAAGTTGATATACTTCAGAGGTATCTGAATACCCCACAAAAATAAATTTTGACTCTTTGGTAACTCCTTCCAAATATTTTTGGTATGTGATCCCATGCTAAATACCCAAATATATGAAATCAAGACACATTAGGCTTATTACCTATGAACCTCTAAAAGGGTGGCAAACCTTGAATTGATCTAGTAGGAACTCCATTAATGATGTACACTATACAAGTTACGACTTCATCCCCTTAGCATAAATTATGTAATGAACCATCTTTATAATTACCCCATTTTTTGTCTTCGCTACCCTTGGAGTATAATAAACATTCCTTTGAAAGGAAATACCATGACGAGTAAAAAAATCTTAAAAGCATTGTTCATTTATTCACCTCCCTTATTTATCTTGAGAAATTTGATCTTTATTTTTAGTTTATTTTCTACTAGTGCTTTGAATACCTTGAATCTCTCAAAATCCTCATCTTTGGCATGAGTAATATACAACCAAACACATCAAAAGAAATCATCAATGAAAAGAAGAGAGCACTTTTTCCTAGAAATAGATGATGTACCTATGGATCTATTCATATCATTATGAATGAGATCCAAGGGTGATGTGGTGAACCTTACTATCCATTTTGAAAAGTACTCCCAAGACACATATCTTATACACATCACAAGGGGGAGAAATTTGAGGGAGTCAAATATCCAACTGATGATGTCTCATATTTAGTGACCCATAGCTAGGATGCTTAATTTTGTGATGTCATAACTAACTCTCATAAAATTTTATACCACCATAGCCACAAAATCTCTTTTCTAAGAGGAAGAAGTAGAAGGATTCAACCTACCACCTAGTTTTTACATATGATACAACTCATCATAATACCCAAATACAACTATCTTGAATCCATTAATATTGTCCTTGATCACCCATCAATTAAACCAAATACCTATCTTTTGTTTGTATGGGTTATACAATAAATAGATAAAATATTAGGGCCAACACTAGGAACATGAAAAAACTTATAAAATGAAGATTATCCAATACTATCCTCACAAAAACCTACCATCTATAAGGAATAATAATATTTTATGACAACATGATCTCTTAAATATAATATGCTATAATCATGTAGAGTGTGTCTATCAGGGTTATGCATAAGCACGAAATATCATAAATTGGCTCTATTTAAGATTTTCTATCTTTTAAATTAGCTAATTTTGGATCCTTTCACGGGGGCCTATTCGCCCGAAAATTACGGGGCAAAAGTTTTTTTGGGGTAAATTTGCCTACCATTGAAAATAATTAATTTTTTTTATTTTAATTTGCCAACCTCAAATTACAAATGATTTTGATATTCCTGTCCAATTCACCTTCAAATTATAAATAATTTTTTATTTCTTGCCCAAATCGCATTCAAATTATAAATGATTTTATATTTCCCACCCAAATTGCCTCATATACTACCCATATATATATTGTACTAGGTACCGATAAACATAAATCGAAAATACTGTAACTCAAAATTAGCTTTGAAACAACAAAAACTTGACAAGGTTGCATAAGACGATCAGTTGCAGAAGTGTCGATCGACATTAGCCTATCGGTTGTAGGGGTTGTCGATCGACATTTGTATATCAGTTGCAGAGGTGTTGATCGACATTTGTCAGTCGGTTTTAGACATTTCGATCAACATTTGTCAATCGGTTGCAGCACCGTGTTGATCGGTATTAGTCAGTCGGTTGTAGATGTGTCGATTGGTAGCAGGTTATCGGTTGCAGGGACTATTGATTGGCAATTTTCTATCGATTATAGAGGTTTCGATCGACATTTGTCAATCAATTACAACACTGTGTCGATCAGCATTAGTCGATCGGTTACAAAGGTGTCGATCGATAGTAGGTTATCGGTTGTAGGGACTATCGATCGGTAATTGTCTATTGGTTGTAGAAGTGCCCATCGATATTAGCATGTCAGTTGCAAGAACTGTCGATCGATAATTATCTATTGGTTGTAGAGGTACCAATTGACATTACTCTACAAGGATTATGACGATTGGCATCAGTGGGTCGGTTGTAGAGGTGTCGATCGACATTAGTCTGTCAGTTCCAGGATCGTATCGATTGGCATCAGTCAGTTAGTTGCAAAGGTGACGATCGACATTTGTCTATCGGTTGCAGGGATAATCGATAAAAACTTGCCTATAAATTATAGGGGCTATCGATCGATATTTATCAATTGGTTGTAGAGGTGTTAATAGTAATTAATATGTCAATTGTAGGGCAATGTCGATCAACATTTTTTTATCGACTGTAGAGGTGTGTCGATCAGTTCAAGCCGATCGGTTGTAGAGTAGTGTCTATCGGTATAAGCCAATCGATTGTAGAGCATTTTCTATCGGCATAAGGTTGTAGAAATGTAGTATATCAATTTTTGAGAAGAGACTATCAGTAAAATCCGGTCGGTTGAAGAGGATTCATGACTAAAAAATTGGTAGGGTATTTTTCTTCCATTGTTCTTTTGTCTAAATCTCTTTTTCTTCAGTTTCATAGGTAGTGTAGGTCAACTATATGCAACTATGGTAGATAACTATCAATGTCATCTTGTTAGATACTACTTCTTCTCTCTTAGAGTATGTTTCATAGGTAGTGTGTAAGCACTATCTACAACTATGG
Source organism: Wollemia nobilis (assembly GCA_028583015.1). Taxonomy (NCBI): domain Eukaryota; kingdom Viridiplantae; phylum Streptophyta; class Pinopsida; order Araucariales; family Araucariaceae; genus Wollemia; species Wollemia nobilis. Next base: position 4,630,853 of record JAQPPZ010001340.1, read on the forward strand.
TCGATAAGTATCCATGTCATGTGTCTTAGGAGCATTTTCTTGTCATACTGCTTCTTGTCTTTCATATGTCATTCGACAAGGCAGAATTGAGGGATGTCTACTATTTTCCTTCAATTTCATATATATTTTCTAACATCTGAAGGGGGATGTCTGCTATTTTCTTTCAATTTCATATACATTTCCTAACATCTGAAGGGGGATGTCTACTATTTTTCTTCAATTTCATATACAATTCCTAACGTCTAAAGGGGGATGTCTGCTATTTTCCTTCAATTTCATATACATTTCCTAACATATGGAGGGGGATGTCTGCTATTTTACTTCAATTTCATATACGTTTCCTAACATTTGAAGGGGGATGTCTGCTATTTTTCTTTAATTTCATATACAATTCCTAACATCTAAAGGGGGATGTCTGCTATTTTCCTTTAATTTCATATACATTTCCTAACATCTGAAGGTTTTTATTTACAAATACAATGTCACCTAGTGAATATGGAAAGAAGGGAGGCCAATCTTCTTGTAAAAAGACAATTCTGAAATATTTTACACAAATATCAAAATGTAATGAGGCATCAATCTCTATAGATTCTACACAACTTGCAGGTACAAACACCTTTTACCATCAAATTTTTAATATTTTTGTTCTTAAATATAAAACCTTTCTTTATTAATAGATAAATGGTTTTCTGCTTATCTACCTCTTTTTAAATGCTTTGTAAAATTGTATTCTGTTATTTATTTAAAATAGTGTCTTTTTTACTTCAAAAAATGATAGAGAACCCCAAACATTGAATGCAGTAAATATTATCGACCCTGATGTGCGTTCACTCGAAGATATTCCAACAGATGAGATGAGACCACATGATAATTTTCCTAATAATGACATTCAACAACCACTTCAAGAGATTTTAAATTTAGACGCATCAACCAAAAAATAAAATAACAGTACAATTAAAATTCAGAGCTCTGGTGAATCTTGTAGTCAAAAATCTAAACGTTAAAAGATAAGTGAATGGACTATTGGAAGGGATTTTAAAAATTATTGTGTAAGGTTATACCCCTTTATTGAGCCAAATGAGAAACTGAATGTGTGTAAATGTATTATTTATACATAGAAGTTGGGAAAGGATCATTTATTGCAAAATAAGAAAGACACAATAGAAAAATATTGTGGAAAATTTTACATGAAAGAAATACAAAGTGATGGAACAATTAACAAATTTCATAGGTGGAAAGATGCAACAGAATGTGTGCATGTGAGATATGCACTTGAATATGAAAAAACAATGAAACAAAAACAAAATCTCATTGAGAAGGGTGGAACAATTGAGGCACAATTTCAAAAAATTAATAAGACTGTATTAGCCTCAAAGAAATTATAGTTTGCTATTGTATTTAGTATTCTAAAAAATGGTCGACCAATGTCTGATTTTGCTGATTTTAAGGAAATACTTCAACTAGCCAATGTACAAAACCTTACCAGTTCACATTGGTTAGATCAAAGTGGTTGGGAAATGATAAAATGTCTATCACTGGTTGAGAAGGAAGACCTAAGAGAGAATGTGAAACAAGCCAAATTTATTTCACTTTCCATTGATGAGGTAACAAATGTTGACAACACATATTGGATTTGCATACATGTTTACACATTCAAAAATCATTTGAGACAACCTCATTTACTAGCACTACATAAGATGATTGAAAATTGTAATGCAAAAAATATTTATAATGTTGTTGTAACCAGTTTAAAGGATATTGTCGGAATGGATGAAAAGAAAATTGCCACAAAGTTAATTTGTGTTGGAGTTGATGGTGCAGCTACAATGCAAGGACAAAGGAATTGTCTTTGTGTTAGGCTTCAGACTTCCATTGCCCCATATGTGATTCCTATTCATTGCATGGCTCATCGAATGAATCTTGCATACAAAATTGTGAGCAATTTTGATAATGTAGCCAAAGTGGAAGAACTCATCCGTGAAATACACTCATACTTTTCATGCAGTCCAAAAAGGTTTGTAGAGTTTCAATAGTTTTCTCTAGGTGTAACTGAAGGCAAAAAAATGTTAAAAGATGTGGAAACTAGGTGGATTTCACTGTTTCTTCCTGCAAAAAGGGTATTTTTAGAATATCAATCCTTGGTTGGGTTTATGTATGCACATCATAGGGATGTTGACAAGGCAAAATATTTGCTTTTTTATATGACTGACTTGGAAAATCTTCTCACATTATGTGGTATTCTACCAATGTTACAAGAAATGAATTCTATGATTAAACTTGCACAAGAAATGGTAATTTATATTGTCGATTTCATGAGGATGAGAAAACAAATATGTATGATTATTGACAAGATTTATTTATCTGGAAAATTTTTTGAGGATCTCAAGTTTGATAGTTGGAATACGTTAATTAATGTCAATGAACCAAATAACTTTTTAAAGTTCAACATCAACGATAATATTTGTATAACTATCCATGGAAAGTTGATTCTTGTATATCATTTTGAAAAGTGATTAGATACACTAACAAATGATGTTGAACAAGTGCCCGTTACACATTTCAGATTCGATGAGGTTTTGGATAGCACTAAGAATAAACTAAAAATAATTGCAAATGTATTAACAAGTGAAATAAGAGATCGTTTTAAGAGAGATGAGACACTTGAGGCCATGGCTGTTGTTAATCCTAATTTCTAGAATCTTTGTGGTGACCATAATAGTAGAAGTGAGTTGTTTGTAAAATATATGGGCCACCTTATGACACATTTCTCTAAAAGTGTGGAAATAAATGGCATTAAAATCAATGGTATTCTAAACAAAGATATTTTGAGAAAACAATCAACCAATTTTGGAATTACAATGGATAATCAAATTGCACGTTTCAAAAATCCACATGAGACTGGTTCAATCACGCATTTCTAGAAAAAATTGTATCGAAGTAGTGTCTTACAAGAAACTATGAGTGAATACTTTATTTTATATGAATTATGCCAAACAATGATTTTGGGATCTATTGAAGACGAAAGGGTTTTTAGTGCATTATCTTTTGTTAAATCAAAAGTTCATAACAAGTTGGACAAAAATTTGGATAATTGTTTGAGATTGTATGTGTCATCGTACGAGGTGGGTAAGTTTCCCTATGACAGAGCATTGACATATTGGAAGTCCCTAGCAGAAAGAAGAGGTCTCTCTAATACTATTGATAATGACAAAAATGATTCAACTTGGAGTGATGATGAGATTATGGAAACACAAAATTCACTGATTCTTGGTTCTTGTGGAGAAGTTGATAAAGATTTGTATTACCTTCCAGAAATGTAAAAATTACAATGATTATATGACAAATTCATATAATCTAAGATTTTTCGGATTTGAAATCATTTTGTAAAATTTTAGTGATTTGAATAAATTCATATTATCAGTGATTTTCTGGATTTGAAATATTTCATATTATCAAAGATTTTTTGTATTTGATTTGTTGTAAAATCATATAATCATTCAATTTTCAATGATTATGCATGTTTTTTTTTAATGATATGGTTGTCTATGTTTTCAAAATTTATGATTTATGCTATAGCTTTGAGTAAGTTGAAAATTTGAAAACCATGTATACGTAATGATGCTATGTTATTGAACTAAATGTATATGTTGACAAAAAATAGTTATTTTTCCTTTGAATTTAAATGTATGTATGTATCATTAGTTGTATGATATGACAAAATATAGTGATTTTTTATGATTTATGCTTTGTCATTGAGTAAACCTTGTATGCATAGTAAACATTTCTCTACATATGTATGAAAAATGCATGTAGTATATTACTCTAGATATGGAAAATGAAAATTTAAACCCATTCATAGATATATCCATCGTAAACTCACTTTGAAATATAAAAATAATATAGCATAATACAAATTACCATATTCATTTTTATACAACTATAATGACTAACTATGAATGCACTGAAAATTGAAACCCATGCATAGATATATCCTTCGTAAACTCACTTGAAATATAAAAATAATATAGCTTAATAGAAATGAAAATACTCACTTTTATACTACAACAAGAATGAATATGAATAAACTGAAATTTAAACACATGCATAGATATATCATTCGTAAACTCATTTGAAAATTGAAATATAAAAACAACATAGCATAATATATGGAAATTGAAATTTAACCCTTTCATAAATATCTCCATCATAAACTAACATTGAATATGAAAACAATATAGCATAATAAAAAATAAAAAAACACTTTTCTATACAACAACAAGAATGAATATAAATAAACTCAAATTTAAACACATGCATAGATATATCATTCGTAAACTCATTTGAAAATTGAAATATAAAAACAACATAGCATATTTGAAACACCATAATACTTAAAAGATGAAAATAACACACAATTATAAATGTGTATCTCTTAAAAGTAAAATAATAAAAGCAAGTATCTTGTTTTCATACGAAAACATATGAAATATCATAAAATTATCTTTCAAAATATCAAATTTTAAAATTCAATTTCTTGCTCCAGAATCTTTTCCCGTTGGCAGTGGACGTGCTGTAGCCGTAGGTGGGGGTTGTCAACGATCAAGAGAACTAGATGTTCTAGGTTTCCTTGTTGATCTTCTCCATACCGATAGTGTTGTTTCCTTTGCAGGTGTTTCAGAGTCTCTTGATTCCTCTATATTATAACCTCTGATAGCAGCACGTCGATTTGAAGAGGAAGAGGATGCCCTTTTCTATGTATATATAAAATGTCAAAATTACAAAAAGACAAATAATGGAAAAATAATAAAATTTTATTTAAATATTGACAAAAAAATTACCTAAACCTACTGTTCTCTCATGGCTGCATTATCTAGGATTGAGTGCCAAGATGTTGGTATTGGAGTGTTCTGCAAATTATAAAAATATTCATAAAAAAAGCAATAATATAATTGCATGTGCTAACTATTAGTGAGGGTAAAGCGTGGGTTATCATATTCTCTATTTCCAATCTGATCCGATGTGAGACATAGGTGGACCAATCAAATTTCTAGTGTGAAACACAACGAACCAAATAGTCTAAGGCCCACATCAGAATTTCTATTGGACTTCCTTGCAGAACGAGTCTGGCAAGGAAGAATTTGCAACATGCTCGAAGAAATTTATTTTCAATCGCTAGTACGGTCAAACCCCTTCTAGACTTGGTGGACATAACTACAAAAAAACAAAATCAGTAATACACTAGTGACTAGAATTTAAATTCAATTAAATTAAAAAATAGTTATACCTTGAAAATATTCCAACTACACATTGAATTTGGTCTCTAGGTAGAGTTTGTCTGCATTAGTTAATTGGTATTTGGAAGTGATAGGCTCAACACCAACGTGGGGCAATGTTGTCAATATGGCGACATCTGCGGCTATGAAAGAAAGAATGATGTTTTTATTATTGATGATAAGATTTACCTTACCCAAATCAATATTATAACCTACAATGATCTTCTCTAGTAGTTTTGTTTCCATGTCAAACTATGGCATTGAAACTAGACCTCGAAGACTAGAGGTCGTGACCCATGACATGTCGTAACCCGATGTTGATAAAATTTTAGAAATTAGGGGGCAAACCAGGTTTTTAAAATTAATTTTAAATATTCTAGGGGTTGTAGGGGATGCCATAGGGTGTACAAGTATGGATCAGAAGACACAGAGGATGGTACATGACACTTGATAGAAAAGGATTCAAACGAGAGGAAAAGGGTTAAAACTAGCTTAAAACTTAAGGTAAAAGGTTAAAACTAAGATAAAACTAGAGGAAGAGGGTTAAGAATGCATTAAAATGAGAGTAAAATGGGTAAGAATGCGTTAAAATAGGAAGAAAATGGTTAAGATTATGATAGAATAGGCAAAAAAATGACTTTTAATCCCTTTATATAGACTTCTCTGCATGCAATCAGCTTTTAGATGGGTGACATGTGGTATTTGCATGCAATCATTTCACAGATGGTTGAAACATGGCATAGATACAATGCTGCTACCGATTGGGTACTTGAAATAATTGTAATCGATTGGCATTACTGTAGCCGATCGACATAGTTGCAACTAATCGACATACCTGCAACCGATCGACATATCTACAACTAATCAACATTCCTATAGCCTATCGTCATGTCTACATATGATCATTATTACTATATTTGATCAGTATTACTATAGCCGATCATCATATCTACAACCTACCATCATGTCTGTAGCTAATTGTCATGCCAAAAGCTGATCGTCATACCAGCAGCTGATCATCATGCTTGAAATCGATCGTCATGTCTGTAGTCAATCATCATGCCTGCAACTAATCAACATGTCTGTAGTCGATCGTCATACCTGCAACTGATAGACATGTCTACAACCAATCGACATATCTACTATTGATAATCATGTTTGCAACCGATCCACATATATGCAGTTGATCATCATGCTTACAACTGATCGATATGTCTACCTGCAATCGACCAGCTTGTCTATAACCGATCGGCATTCCTGAAGTCGATCGACATATCTACAACAGATCAACATATCTACAACTAATCAACATATCTGTAATCGATAGGTATGTCTACATGTCTACAACCAATCGATATATCTGCAACTGCAACTGATCAGCATATTTGCAACTGATCGACATGTTTACAATCGATCGACATGCTTGCAACTGATCTAATTTTACATCTCAGACCGATCATCATAAATCGTAAAGGCTAAAATCCTTTCTTGTCGGCCTAAATACTTTAAGTTTTCCATAATTTTTTAGAGTTTATAATATGACATTCATAGCCCCAAACACAAAAAAATTTGCCACGATTTGAAAATTTTTGAAGAAAAATAATTGAAATTCGCAATGGTTTGAAATTTTTTGGAGAAAAATAATTGAAATTCGCCACGGTTTAAAATGTTTTGAAGAAAAATAAATGCAATTCGCCATGTATACTTCTACATATTTCATTGGGATTCCAAGATAATTCACCTTCATTTTATAAATAGATTTTGGGGCCAACCCCTTATGCATAACCCTGGTGTCTATGCTTGGTCATGTGCCTTGTTGGCCATGAATCTACAATACAATCATTAGAAGTGGTGGATGTCCACTATGCTAAATGAACAACTATATGAGCTTGTGAGAATTCATTGATATGATTTTCCTCACCCTATGCATAGAAGAAAGCAACATCAACATCCTCATTTTTGGCTACTTCCTCAAGTTTCTTGATTCAAATTTGACAATAATATACTTTATGTCCTTCCTTATTATATAAGTTATAGGCTGGATTTTTTAAGGTTTCTTATTCTTCTCATTTTGCTTCTTCTTCTTATCAGTCTTATCCTTAATCACTTCTTTTGCATGATTTTATTTATGAGAGGATGACCATTACATCATTGTCTTTGAGCCTTAGGATGAGGATATATTTGAACATTTCATTAATAGGAGTAATAGGAAAAGTTAGAAAGTATACACAAAGTATATTAAACACAACAAAACTATCTTATATGACTTATGTAATTGTTTTTTGATATAATTTTAAAATCTCAATGCTATCACTATTTGTAGCTTCTTGTTTCTATCCTATTTCATTTGGAATGACTTCAATAATTTGGATATCATATTACAAATTATGGAATTAATTTATTTAATCATCAGTGGTATCAAAAGAGTCCATAGTCAAGGTAGTAGATCACATAACCCCTAACATTTATCAAGTAATGGCTTGGGATTTGTAGTGATACTAATATGGGTGTCATAATATTATCAATAGGAAGAGCTATCACAACAAGATCCTCATCATTCTTATCCATAAACAACTAATTATTCTCTTTAGAATTAGTCTCCAAAGGCTTCTCATTAACATATTTAGGTAACCCTTGGAACAGATCTTCAATCTTGATTTTCCAAGTGGTATAGTTTGGACCATTTAAGAAGGATACATGTTGATCCATAAATTTCCTACTAAAATATAAATATTACATGTATATATTACTAGAAACAACACTACTAATGTAGATACCTTAAAAAATCATATTATTTTAAAAAAATATCAAAATTCTTTTGTAAGAAAAAGTTATATTCCCTAAATTTTAGCCCTAAAGTTACACAAATACCTCCAAAACCTTTGAAAATTTATAATTATTTTAATACCTATAGAAAATGGGAGGATACCACATGTCATTGTGCAAGTTTCTAAGAGGGTGTTAAATGGATATTGATAGGACAACATATTTATGAATGGGTTGATGCCACTTATGATTATCTAAAAATAAGGGCTACCAACTAAGTACTGACTATGTAGGCCACTAGGGTGTGTACCAAAAAGAAGAGATTTCATAGAAAAAGGCTTATCCTTCTTATTCTTGAAAAAATAATTACTCTCTTTAGTATAAGTCTCTAAAGGCTTCTCAATAACAAATTTGTGTAACCCTAACTTTGGAGTAGAGCTTTAATCTTGTTTTTCCAAGTGGTATAGTTTGGACCATTTAACAAGGGTACATGTTGATCCAAAATTTTCCTATAAAAACATAAAAAATTTCATGTAGTTGTGACTAAAAATAGCACTTCCAATGCAGATATCTCAAGGAATCCTACAATTTAAAAAAGGGGGCTTAAAATATTGTTGTATACAAAAGTTATGATCCTTAAAAATTTGACCCTAAACTCACACAAAATACCTCCAAAACCTTTCAATTATTTTATACCTTTAGTTAATGGAATGTTTCCACATGTCATTGTGTGAGTACTAATGGGGTGCCAAATGGATGTTGAAAAGACAACAAATCTTTTGATAGGGTGATGGCACTTATCACTATCTCAAACAAGGGGATACCAACCATATATTAACTATGTAGGCCATTGGATAGTGTACAAACAAACTAAACTATAACATTTTCCATGTTTTGAATTAATCTATAACATGTAAACTAGAATGTGCCATTTTCCCCCTTTAATTTACTTCAAAATTCACTCTTTACCAAGTTTTCTACTAATTGTATGATTGTATAGGGTTCGATGAATTGGAAAATTAGTATTGGTCAATATTTTACATGTAGTTCTTTGCCTCCCATGTTGTACTCTAATATTTTGATCCCTACCATACTACCATCTATCACATTATTATGTGCCACCTTATTATGCATGTTAGTGAGTTCCATTTATTTTGCCACATCATCTACTTTATCAACTACCATGTCATCATAAAATATATCTTCCTACTGATTTGAAGCTAAAATTCTAAAAACAAAATTCCTTAAAATACAACATATTTTGTTTACCTCAACCAAAAAATATATCAAATTTTATTTTCTATGAAAAACTTGATTTGAAAAGTCATTGTCCTACTCTAGATGGTTGACTTCATAAGATCATGTCTCCTTTAATATTGCTAGGATTATTTTATATGACCACTTGATTTTAAGCATTTAGAAATTTTAAACAAAATTATTCAATAATAGATTGAATTAGACAACTTCATACAAATATATGGTTCCCAAAAAATAATATGTTTTGTTAAAAAAAGTGCAAAAAATTATAATCCACAAAACAATTTCCACTTTGCTACAATAATTGCTTTTATACCACTTATTATGATCCTTTATTTCTCATAAATATAAAGACATCCATAATATTCTAAATATTAATTTACACAAGTAGAAAGGGGGACAAAATCATGTTGAAGATGTGGAGAAATACAAATACCAAGTGAATATTTAGAGAGCAAAATAATGTTGTAAGCATGGAGAATTCCAGAGACCAAGCAAGATTTTAGACAACATCAAAGAATGAATATTAGAGAATGAAGTGAAAGCATGAGCATCTAAGAAATTATTTGAGAAATGGTAGTAGGTAGAATTATTGGTTGATGTGTGTGCAATTGATTGCTACTAGTTGGACTGTGGTAATGCTAAGGATAGGAGGCATATTATTGGAAGGTTGGAAGTGTTGGATGTGATTCATGCTAATGAAGCATTATTTTGTGTTGACATTTGAATGCAAAGGAAAAGCACTAAAGGTAAAATTTAACCTTTATATTATTTATGCAAATTGGGCATACATTTGATTTGGAAAGTTAAAGTGAATTGATTTAATTTTTGGAAGATATAATAAGGTGAATGAATGAATAAATTGATGGGAGATAAGAAAGAAAAATTAAATATTTTAAAGAAATAAGGAATTAATTAATTGAATTAATTAAAATAGAGATATAAGAATGAAGGATTTAAAATTTAAAATTGATCAAAGAAAATAATTTGACATTTGAAATTGAAAGTGAATTGAGAGAAGTGATTTAAAAATTAAAATTAAATATATTGAAGAAAGATAAATTGAAGAATACAATTGAGAAGAAAATTGAAAGAAGATATAAGAAGAATAAATTAATTAAATTATAGGTAGTTTAAAATCGAAGAAAAAAATTAATTTAATAGGAGTTAAAAGAAGAAATTTAAGAAAAATAAAAATTTAAGGAATGAAAATTGAAATTTGAAGAATTTGAAATTGAATAAAATTGATTGAATTAAAATTTTGTTGATAAAAGGATTTCTACAAAGTTGAAGAAAGATAAATTAAAAATTGGTTGAAGCTTAAAAGAAAATTTTAGTTTGGGAGCAATAAGGATTTCCACTTAAAAGGAAATAAATATAAAACAAATTTGTATTGATTGAAAGAAAATGAGTACATCAAAAAGGCCATATAGGTTTAAAGGACCAATATTCATGAAAAGAAACTTTCAAAAATAGAAGTATTTCCATAGACATATGCTAAGATATAATAAGCCACAATAAATTCAATCAAAACAAAAAATGGAATATGAAGATAATTCTTGGTACATTGACTCATGAACAAGTCAACATATGATAAACACTCCTTATTGGTTTGATTCAACTCAAGTAAAACCAAGATATAAGATAATAAAATTTATCATGTACAAGGATCAAGAAATTTAGTCTACCATTTTTGGAATATACATTTGAAAATGTACTTTATGTTCCTAATATAGCAAATAATCTTATTTAAGTATCACAATTTATAGACAAAGGAAGAATGGTGGAATTAAAAAACATGAATGGCAATCAGAGTTGTGTAATTAAGATACTAAATTGAATTGAAGCCATGGGATCCTTCAAAAGTGGTATATTTTCCTTGGATGTAATAGAAATTTCAAAAAAATATTTAGATTGACTATTGCCAAGAGAACGAGTTCAAAAGAAGCACTATATTGAACAGTAGACTCTTATGACAAAAGAACATGAGAATGTATTATTTGAAAACTTCTTCAAAAGTATGGGTAATAGAGATAGATACAATGATAGAACCTAATGCAGTACCAAAGCTAGCATTCATGAAGAAGAAGAAAGTACATGAAGGTAAAATGCCTTCATATCAAATCATGTAATATAGAGAGGGTGTTGGAGGTATTACATTCTTTGGTACCTTTGTAAATATTTAGATTAGGGTATTTGCTTGATATTTGTGCTTATAATACTTATCGAGTTCTTATGTGTGAGTATGTATAGTATAAATATGTGTGTGAGGTGTCTTGTTAGTAAGTATGTGTTATGAGTGTGATGTGTCAAGTATAGAATTAGGGAGTTATGTGCAATCATAGGCGACTTTGTATTTATGTAATATATTAGATTTATTATGTAAAAGGTAAATATGAAGAGTTGGTTCTATCATGGATTTTGAGGAGAGAAAAGGTCAAGAGTTATGTAATGTGAAGAGTCTTATGTATCTATATATTGAATATAAGGCCATGTAATATGTAACTTGAGGAAGCTTTGAATTTATGCATTACTTTAGTAGTTTAAATAAATATTTTAGAGTGCTTCATTATTTCTTATTATGAATTTGATATATGCATGTTATTGAGTTAGTTGTGATGAATGACCCATTAGAGGCCAATGAGACTTGTGCCATTATTGGTGTGGGACTCACCTTGGAAGGTAGGGTTCATATCTTTCTTATGTAAGTGAATTGCTTGTTTTTGTGAGCAAATAACACCTTTTATGGTTTTTTTTAATAATAATAGGTTTTTGTACAAATATCAATCAACCTATCCATCCTAGCACAATGCCATTTTGAGGGATGTAAGACTAAGGAGGGAGAAAATTTGGAAAGCAAAAAGGGAAATAATTGCAACATTTAATAGCCAATATTATGTATAAATACTTATTCTTATGGTTAATATTATTATTACACGAAGCAGAGGTGTTGCCTATTCATAAAGATAGATAACATTATACCTTCCATGGAGGGAAGTCTATATGCATTTGGACCTCTGATTTCAATGATCTGGTAGGGTCCACTTCACAAAGAATTGAACTTCTAAAGAGCACTTGGTTTCATATGATTCCCATACCATTTGAGGACCTTGTATTCCACTTCTACTACTCTTTTGTTAAAGTATTTTTTTATAGAATTTCTTTTGCTAAGCAATCTTCTTGAAATATTTTTCTCTTATTTTCCAAGGCCAATAATTTTGTAGTGAAAATACACTACAATGGGTAAATCCCATCGATAAGAATAATTTTGAGTGGGATGAAATCTGATGCTAATTTTTAAGGAGAATGAGATGCGGGGACTTGAGGCTCACATAATGTACCAAGTGGCCAACACCAAGATACTGCTAAGAAAACCATCAAGGAAAAGCCTTTGTCATAAGCTAATAGTAAATATCAATCTCTCTATGCCATGAGGCCATGCTAAACAACTAAACCATACAAAAATATCCTATAGCATTTTTGATGGTAGCTAAGCTAACCCTTACCATTGATAGAATTCTTGAATATTTTTTAGTGATAGGTAAAATGGCTCCACCTTTGGCAAGTTTTCAACCCATATAGTGGCTATATACTCATATTTCACCTAGAAGAGTGAGATTGTAGGTCAAACAATCTTTCATGTCTAATTGGGTATACAATTACTATCCACATGGTCACTCCCCCCTGGTGTGCTTACAAGACAACACTAACAAGAAACTATGGTACACAAATCCAATAGTTATGATAGAAAGAAGGGGTGACCCAAGGTGTTTAGCCAAAAAATCAATAGGATAAATATTCCTCCATCTATTTATCCCAATATTCCTCCATCTATTTATCCCAAAAAATCAATAGGATAAATATTCCTCCATCTATTTATCCAAATATGATGGATGGTGTACTTAAATATGTAACATAAATTTGACCCAAGAGGTGATCATAATCCCGAGGATATTAATTACAAAAAATCTTAGGGTCTAATTGTTATCCTCTCTATTTGTCTTAGCCACTAGATGAAAATACCAGATGGTCAAAACTATAAAACCTTGTGTAGAGTGACATAATAGGGAAACTCAAAGAACATGGGAGTTGGCTCAATTGGGTTCCTTCAAAGTTTTTAACAAAGCCAAATCCTTTTAAGATATGATCTTCAATGCACTTCATACCCTATCCTAATATAACTAGCTTTAAGGGGAAAAGGGAGAGAGAAGAGAATGACAACGAAAAGGAAAATATGCTAAGTAAAAAGGGGGATATGCCAAGATTAGGGTAATATTCCTCTATATAACAACAGAACACATGAATGCATGAGTGTAATGAACTAACAACTCAAAGGTGAATACTTCCTCCTCTTAGCATTTTAAGTATAATTTGTATATAAAGGAAACAAGACAAAAAAAATAGTTAGTCATGACCTCTAGTATGCACACATAAACACACACATATAAGAAATAGGATAGAAAGAACCATATAGTCATGGTCTCAAGCATATATATGAATATAAAAAATTATAGATAATGCTAGAAGTGGGGGATTAAAATCTTACTTGTAATACCACCCAAGGTTTAGGCGTTACTATACATACAAAATTGAAGGGAAAGTTATACAACTTGTTGATTCATTACAAAGCTAAAACTTCTACTATATATCATTCAAAGGAGAATTTTCCCTCTAAAAATTGAATAGGAATTTACAACCATCCTTCCTACTACTTGCTTGATTCTATTTTCATGATTTCATTGTGTAGACACCTTAAACACGTCATGTCTAGGAGATTACTCATATGGGCATACTTTGCAGACCATATGAATGATCTTGGACCTTTCCAAGATCTAGCAATGGTTCTAACCTCTCATTTAGGGTAAAATTATCCTATTTAGACTTAACCACTGATGATCAGAGCTATTTCTAGACTAGACAATGATGATCAGAGTGGATACAAGCTAGCCGCCTTGAGTGAGAGCAGCTAGCCCTAAAATAGACTTGGCCTCCCAGGCCAAGCCAAAAATTAGTTGCAACAAATTTAGCAATAGTTTTTGGAGTGGTTCAGGCTTGGAAGTGTCCAGAAGTTTCCTTCTAACTTCTCTAACCTCTCAAATATTTTTCTTGGCTTCTCCATGAAGCTAGAGCAAGGAATTGAGAGGGCTATAAGACCCCCCTCTAAATTAGATAAAAGAGAGAGGAGACCTTGGATTTTATGCAATGAAGCTCTATCAAAATGGAAAATGAAGTGATAACCTCTTGAGGAGAGTTGAAGTGCTAGCCAATTACAAAGTGACAAGCATGAATTGTTCAATGGATATTTCAAAGGACTGAGAAGCACACCTTGCGATTCCTTACCAATATGATGTAAATCAAAAAATTTCAACCACAAAAATATCTTGGGACACTCGGGAAACCCTTGATCATTAATTCAACTAGTGAATTATGCATTACAACCCTAGATTCAGCAGGCAGAAGAGTCTGTTCATGACTACTATCTTCAACAATGGCCTGTAAGATCAACCACTAACAACATCAATGGTTAGCAGATCCATCTACTCTAAGCGACTAGGGTTTGATGCACCTTTTCATCAGTTTTAGCTTAGCTTTTTATACATTTTTGCTTTATTAGCTTAGGTTAAAGTAGATTCATCATTTTTAGCACATTTGAACGGTCCATTAGCAATATTTAAGGTAGCTTTGACTAGATTTATTCATATTTTCTAGTTTTAGTTAATCTCCTTAGATTAGCCTTATTTCTTGTTTGTCTTATAAATTTGATGCTAGATTAGTTAGATCTACTAGTTTTCTAGCATACAATACTTTAATTTAGCATTCTTGCACATATATTTGCTCACATTGACATATATTTATGTTTTACTACAAGTCTTATTACATTCTTTGCAAATCTTTGACAAAAGCCTCATCATGAAAGGCCTCATATGCTCCTAATTATGCTATGTTATTTCTTGAATGTAGATTACAGATTATTGATATCTTTGAATTATTCTTGGCATAAACTTCCTCCAAGCAAGTGAGAAGAAGGTATCCATAAGCCTTGAGAAGTTTTTGTTGACTCTAGAAGACCTGTGGATTGTACCACCCCCGTTTAGGGGCTTCAAATATTGTAATCATTGTATCAAGATATTGGTATCCCTAAGAGGGACCTAATTATAACCAATTTTTATCAAGAATCAATAAAGGAGGCCCTATATTTTTGTTAACTCATGGTTCCATATGATTTCTTATTTTTACATGATATAATGATGAAAATAGTGTAGGTGCATGTTTTCTAGGATTGTACAGATGGCGATCACGATGGAAACACCCAAAAATTACACTGACTAATGATTTGTTTCATGTTTTTTATATGCAGATACAACTATTCTAATTGACAATGGCTAGCAGAGCTTAGCCACTTTTGAAGACAACGGCCAATCAGAGTCGCCCTGAGCAATAGCGACCAACAGAAAACATGCAACAACAAACAACCTGAGCATCAACAGACTTGGATTCTAGGTTGGTGGAATTCTCTACAATTTTTCACTTCTTTGTCTGTGTTTATTTATATAATGTAGTAGGTGAAATTTTGTTTAATTAGAAAACATAGAGAAATTTTAAGGTTAAATTCTTAGAATCTCTTAGATTTTCTACTAGTTGTTGCTAGGAATAGTGGAATTTTGATTGCAATCCACCCTAGTCGCCAACGGTCTAGGTTGTGTGTAGGATTTGCATGCTTGAGGTCCAACTAGAGGTTATTTATTCATAATTAAAAATTGCATTCTATGAACATCATATAGCATTAGACGTGCATTTTCTTAAAGTGAAATGTTCTTTTAAGCATGTAGGAACATCATTTGAGTGATTTATGTTACATTTCATTTTTCATGTAAGTTTAAAAAGAACAAACACACACCACATCACATGTAAACATTAGTGAGTTAGAATTCACATCCAACCACTAATAAAGTCCAATGATGGTGGGTTTCATCTCCATCCATTGGCTCAAATCCCATAAACCCATTATTTTGGCCAATACCGACTCTAAGAACCATCCTATCCATGCAAAATAGCACACATTCCTGTTCAAAGGGGTGTATCACTACACATAGTGTTCTGGATGAGGATCAGTAAGACTTGTGCTTCCTAATCAAGTGTGAGATTCATCTCCACACTTTGGTGGGTTTACGTGACCATGAATTTCATTGTCAATTGTCGAGCTATGAGCATACATGTGAAAACCATTAAACTATAAAAGAATTTCATCAAAAAATTTTCAAACATGATGAGAAATAGTTTAAGTTTTCAATAAATCAAAAACACACTAAAACAAGTTTTAGGTTTCACAAAAAAATATTTAAAAGATATAATCATACTTGTATACTTTGTTTACCCTAAAATTTACAAAGGAGATAGTACACACTATGGTTAATACATGGAGAGGATAACCTCGATGCATAACAGAGGTTGAGGCTAAAGCTCCACAAAATACACAAAACAACACATTGGACTCTCAACCACAGGATCCTCCCAAATGATGTTTGGTGAGTATTAAAGGGGATAATTCAATGTGTAGGGATTCTATTCAGAATACCCTAGTTAGAGGAGGTAACACACACTCCTCGAGGAATAGATCTGAGGGTGGCTTAAGGCCCCCATCATCCCAAGGGAGACAACAAGAAAATATTCCCAATTAGGGGTAAAAGAAAGGGCTACATCAGAGCGTAGAACTTTGAATACTCCAAACCCTAGTGGATTTAGAAATTTCACTATAGATTTGGTAACATTGGGAGTTAATGGTATGCCCAAAAAACAACCCTAGAGAACTAGATAGTTGGATGGACTAGACCAAGTCCTAGTCCAACTAGCTTATAAATCCTTGACTGATCATTCTCACTCTGTAAATTCACATAGCGAGAGCACACATACATAAATAATCGATCCAAGAGAGTGCTCAAAGTGCTCCTAAAGTGCACGTGCCCCATCCATACATGGGGCCATAGATAATAGACTACTACATAATATTAATGCCATCTACATAGACAATGGTAAGAGTATTGTAGATAAGTTTGTTGGGTCTTACACTAACAAAGCCCCTAAAACTAAGTTGAACAACCAGAGGCCTTACACTATCGATCATATAGATTGATCTCAAAGGCTAGTTTCAGATCAGAGGCAACATATATTACAATATCAATTGGAAGACATGCATGCAGAGTACAAATACCTTGAACATGAAGATTTTGAGCATCAAAGGTTTCTTAGGCAACGATTGTATGAGTAGCACATGAGAGAACAATGCATCCTAGATCAAAAGGAGTGTGAGAAGAGAGAGGATAGATTATATTGAGCTAATATTCTCCCTCAAAGTGAATATAAGGAGTGCAAGAAAATATTTGCTACATCATAGCCAGAGATGTGCCTCGAGTGAATTGAATAGTGTACTCATTGTACGACCTAGGACACACTACAAAACCATGTAATTGCACAACATAGGCATACCTAGTACATAGAAGTAGAAGGAAATGAGCAAGAACAACAATATCCTAAGATGTCCTCAGTAGACATGAAGGGTGAGACCAGTCCTCCATCTCAGCCCAAGAAGAATTTACCTCCAATAGCTCTATAGAGACCTCTTAGGGAAGATAAAATATTATCCTCATAAGCATACAAAGCCTTAGCAAAAAAGGTCAGAGCTATTGAGAAACAATGTAAGACCTATCAAAAGCCTACTTTGAATAAAATTCATAATGCACCCTTGTGCTCTTCAGTTCCTAGCCCAGCGTATCTCGTTCATTTCAATATGCCCAACTTGGATAAATTTCAAGGTGATGAAGATGCATAGAAAAATGTCACGAGTTTTGTGAACAAGTGCTTTCAAATACAGAGTAATGATGCCCTATTTCTCAAAACCTTTATTATAACCCTTTCTAGTCCTACCTTGGAATGGTTCAACCAGTTGAAGAGGTACAACATTACCAGCTTCGAACAACTAGCAAATGCCTTTCTTGAACGCTTTTCCTTTGGCATCAATAAAAAGACCAATCTAACTGACTTGGAAGGTCTAAAGTAGTATGATGACAAGCCAATCATAGATTATGGCAACATATGGAGAAATATGATGGCTAAGCTCCCATTTTACATTCCTGCCAGTGAACTGACTCGGATGTTCACTAAGAGTTGTGCAAAATACATCGTGCTATTGTTGCAATTGTTGCAATACTAGAAATTTGAGGAGGCCTTGGATCAAGCTAAGGTTAAAGAGGATATTAAGTTGTAAGAGGGCAACTTGAAACTCCAAACTAAAAAGTATTAGAACAATAAGAACACAAAAAATCAAAATCACCAAGCTAAGCCGACCCACATGAATCAAGTAGTGTTGAATCTCTAGAAGGGGTAAAAGGGCCAAAAAAACATAATTATTAGGCTCAACATTCCCCTATGTAGTACAATCAGTGCAATAAAAAAAAATAGGGTGAAAAAAAGAACAATGTCGTCCTCACCAGTTTACACTATTGTCAGAGACTATGGCATTAATTTTTCAACAATTGTGTGAGGCTAAGGCCATAACTTTACTCGAGGTCAAATTAATTGACCCTAACCAGCCTAGATCGAGAGGATTTAGAAAGGATATTTATTGTTTGTACCATAGGTATAAAGGGCATGATATTAAAGGATGTCATAGTTTCAAATATTTGGTGCAGAACATGATCGCCAAGAATGAGCTATCGTTGAAAACCCTCAGGCTCCAAATAATAAAAACATGGGGATATTAAAAAATTCCTTGCCCAACCATAAGCCTTCGAGGAAAAATGTTGACCAATTGAATCAAGTGTAGAATGATCTGCCTACACAGGGCTTCGTTGGTATGGTGAACATTATCAATAGGAATAGGGGGTACGATCAACCAGGTCCTCCTCCTACTCAAATCAAGATTCAAGCTACACCCCACAAAGGCCAGTACAGAACAATCTACCATGCCCATCAACTAGACTGGTGGTGACCATAAGAAATAGACTTATCCAAACCCTAAAGACAACCTCAACAAATTTGTCTATCTATGAAATAATACAACAATATCCTAGGCACAAGGAGTTGCTAATGGATATTTTGAGCTCCATAGAAGTTCAGTCCCAAGACCTAGAAGCATTTACTAATTTCATGGGACATGTGCAACAATATCGAGAGCCTGCGATTTAGTTTTATGACCATGAAATAAAAATAGTCTCTACTGTTATAGTGGACCCACCTTTTCATATAATTATGTGTGTTAATCACACACCTTTCAAGTAGATATTGATTGACACTGGGTCTTTGATCAATATTATTACTACAAAGGCCTTAGCATATTTTAAATTTCCAAAATTGCATATTGTGCCATCGACCTTCACACTATCCAAAATCACATATTGTGCCTTGCTGAACAACTAATCCATACAAAAATAGCCTATAGCCCTTCTGATGGTAGCTAAGCTAGCCCTTACCATTGATTGAATTCTTGAATATTTTTTAGTGATAGGTAAAATGGCTCCACCTTTGGCAAGTTTTCAACCCATATAGTGGCTATATACTCATATTTCACCTAGAAGAGTGAGCCTGTAGGTCAAACAATCTTTCATGTCTAATTGGGTATACAATTACTATCCACATGGTCACTCCCCCCTAGTGTACTTACAAGACAACACTAACAAAAAAATATGGTATACAAATCCAATAGTTATGATAGAAAGAAAAAGTGACCCAAGGTGTTTAGCCAAAAAATCAATAGGATAAATATTCCTCCATATATCTTCCCATCAAGAGGAGCTTAGAACCTATAATTTTTTGGAGCATATTCTAGGTGTAAAGTTGATATAGATTGACCAAGCTTGCTTGTTAATATGAATACCATCTTGGAGGTCCAATGGCTAAAGATAAAAGGATGTAAATCATCTACAACTAGAAGATGATAATGACTAGGGTGTTCCTACTAAGTCAAAATATCTAGTAGCCTTAGTTGAAAGACAATTTTCAAGACACTAAAAAGAAGTTATGGGTATATGGGTGATAAAAGATGTTTTTCAAACAAGGAAATGTATAAAAGGGAAAAATCCAAAAATCTGAATAGCATACAAGAAAATATCACATGAAAAAGGGCTAACCAAACTATGAAGAAGGTACACCACTAGATGACACAAAAATACCAAATGGAGCCAAGGGTGATCGAGCATAGGAAAATATCGATGAACCAATTTTGATCTTGCCACCTTTTTCATCTAAGCATAGTACCCAAATATGATGGATGGTGTATTTAAATATGTAACATAAATTTGACCCAAGAGGTGATCCTAATCCTGAGGATATTAATTACAAAAAATCTTAGGGTCTAATTGTTATCCTCTCTATTTGTCTTAGCCACTAGATGAAAAGACCAGATGGTCAAAACTATCAAACCTTGTGTAGAGCGACATAATAGGGAAACTCAAAGAGCATGGGAGTTGGTTCAATTGGGTTCCTTCAAAGTTTTTAACAAATCCAAATCCTTTTAAGATATGATCTTCAATGCACTTCATACCCTATCCTAATATAAGTAGCTTTAAGAGAAAAATGGAGAGATAAGAGAATGACAACAAAAAGGAAAAGATGCTAAGTTAAAAGGGGGATATGCCAATATTAGGGTAAGATTCCTCTATATAACAATAGAACACATAAACGCATGAGTGTAATGAACTAAAAACTCAAAGGTGAATACTTCCTCCTCTTAGCATTTTAAGTATAATTTGTATATAAAGGAAACAAGACAAAAAAATTAGTTAGTCATGACCTCTAGTATGCACACATAAACACATACAAATATAAGAAATAGGATAGAAAGAACCATATAGTCATGGTCTTAAGCATATATATGAATATGAAAAATTCTAGATAATGCTAGAAGTGGGGGATTAAAATCTTACTTGTAAGACCACCCAGGGTTTAGGCATTTATATACATAAGAAAGTGAAGGAAAAGTTATACAAATCATTGATTCATTACAAAGCTAAAACTTCTTATTTTATCTTCAATAAATTAAAATGAGAAATGAAAGAGCAAAAAATTTGAGATTGATCTATAATGAAGGAGAGCGAAGGAGGATCCGACGAGAGGATCCACACGGTGAAATGCAGAAAAGGATCCATCCCATTGATAGGAGGCAGGAATACCAACGAGGTAGATGAAGGTCAGAGGGGATCCAACGGGGATGAATCAGTGCACCCAACAGTAGAAGGTCAATAGGACGGATCGGAGAAGAAAGACAAGGACCCCCCGAACAAAGGAGGCCAAAGGGGGGCCCCCAACCCTAATGCGAGAGGATCCTATGCCCACATGGTGGTGAGCCATGCAACCCCAAACAACTACTTTACCCAAGAACTATTTCCATTTGGCGAGGATTTGGACATCCCTGATGAGGTCCTGAATAGTTTTCTAGAATTCAAAAATTTTACCCTAATTGGCAAGTTCATAGGAGGATGCCCAGACATGGAATCCATCTGCAAATGGGCTCTCTCCAAGTGGTGAATCTTTGGAAACATGGATATTATGGCACTAATCCTGGGTTTCTTTGCCATCATCCTGAACAACCGGGAGGATTACTACAAAATCCTGGTAGGAGGACCATGGTTCCTGGGGCACATAATCCTCTTTCTTTGAAAGTGGGGAAATGACTTCAACCTGGATACCCAAAACCTCAACATTGATCTAATTTGGGTAAGGCTTCCCAACCTTCTTCTTCACTGTTGGCATGAAATGTTATCAAAGGGATAGCATGGTCCATTGGAGAATTGGTCTCCATTGATATCCCCACTAAAGCTTGGTCCAGAATGACCTAGGATCGGTTCTATGTGCTAGCGGACCTAGACTCCAAGCTCCCCTCCTTCATCAACCTACGGTCAGGATCAACCTTCATCAAGAGATAGGCCATCGAGTATGAGAACAGACCCGCCTTTTATTCTCACTATCGCACTCAGGGGCACCTCCAGACTTAGTGTCTAGCTGCCAGGGGCCAATGAGCGGAGGAGCTGACCAAAGGATCCACATACCCTTGAGACTCATAGCTAACGATGAGGGAGAAACATAAGAGGAATCCTCCTCCCATTGACCAACTCTCGATAAATCCCAAACCTGACTCGGGCAGACAACAAGCTCAAGAGGAGGAACAAGACGAGTCTGTCAAGTAGCCGAAGTAAGGTTCACAGCAAGGTGGAAACTCCCTTTAGGAAAAGGAGCACCAAGAGGCAGGTTCAAGCCTTCCACCCCAAGATGAAGCAGAGGAACCAAATTCCTAGGTATAAATCTCTCCCTTCACTAACTCCCTATAATCCCTCATGGAAGATTATTTTCTAGGCAATAATAAAACCTCACCCCATCGCGAAAAGGGGGAGTTTCCTTCTCACCATCATGAAAAAATGGAATCCTCCTTATCAGGAAGGGTCAGCCCTAGGAACACCAGAAGTAGGAAAAAATCGATGGATTTTGGCAATGAGAGGAAAAGAGGAAGACCTCCTGGAAAATATTAAAGAGACAAAGAAACAACAGAGGATGTGGTGAATGGGACCCAACTATTGCTATTTTTGGATGATTTGGACACTCAGTGGGATGAAGCACAAGGAACCAAACCCCCTTCCATATGGTGAAGGGAGGTAAGAAAACCTCCAAATCATCAAGATGAAGGTTCTCTCATGGAATGTGAGAGGACTGATCGGAGTAGCCAAGCAGAGGATGGTTGTGGACCTCTAAAAATGATCAAATCCCTCTATCCTTATCCTCCAAGAGACCAAGGTTGATGTGGTCTCTACTAAAAAAGTAGCGAAAGATATCTGGGCCAAAGCAGAGCTCTTGTTTAGTCCAGGTCAAGGATCTTCAGGTGGGCTCATGGTCTTATGGGACCTGATCCTTGTAGAAGGAAGTCTTCTTTCTTCATCTAATAGGATTATCAATATCCTCTTTCATTCTAAGATAGGAAATCGGTCATGGATCCTATCCAAAATCTATGCCCCCAACTTAGTCATTGAGATGGCTGAGATGTGAAAGACCATCACCTAGATGCGAAGGAATTTCAATGCCCTCCCCTAGATAATAGGGGACTTCAACTACCCTTTACATCCTTCCAAAAAAAGGGAGGATCTGATATTGGTTCCAAAAGCATAAAAGACTTCAAAGATTTTGTTGACACCAATGAGCTAGTTGAAATAGAGCTCAAAGGTTCCTCTTTTACTTGGAGCAATAGGAGCACAGGGAGTGGCTTATCTAGGTCAAGCTAGATAGGTTCCTTATCTCCTAGGAGGCTATTCCATTCTTGGGGGATAAGACCCTCCTATCTCTTCCCAGGATCGGATTAGACTACAAACCCATCCTTCTTGAATCGAGCGAAGGGCCTAGTTTCAAAACACCCTTTAGGTTTGAATCCATGTGGACCCATCATAAAGATTTTAGAGTGTGGTTAGCAAGATGGTGGAAGCAAGAGGCAAAAGGATCTGCCTCAAAATGCCTAGCCTTGAAGATTAAATTTGTCAAAGAAAACCTCAAGATCTGGAATAAGCAGGTCTTCGAAAACATCTTTGAATCCAAGAAATCCATATCTGAAAGCGTCAAAAACTTGGAAATAAGGTTGGAGGCAGGTGTCTTCAGTAAATCTAACAAAAATGAAGAGAGAATCCTCCTGGCAGACTTTCACACTATCCTGGCTAGGGTTGATACCTTCTGGAGACAGAAATCTAGAGATCTATGGCTGAAGGAAGGAGACTCCAACACCAAGTTTTTTCATGCTTCTACCCTATGGCATAGAGGTTCCTATAGACACCAAAACAACACCAATCTGATTATGTGGCTATAATAACTGATCGAATTCGCATACAGAGCCCCTAGGGTAGCAGCCCCTAGAGGTTAAATAGTGGTCCTAACCACTCCCAAAGTAGTTTTGGAAGGTCAGAGTTCAATTTGGAACCTTTCAAGCATTTTTCTCCCTATTTGTTCCACCCTAGGATGATTAGAATGCTATTTGCCCCACCCCGGGATGATTAGCAAAAATCACTCCAGGGTGGGATGAATAATAGGTTTGACAGGCAAAAAGTCAAACCTTGACAAATGGTAGCCCAGATGCGCCACTCAACTCCACCTCCAAGGCATGGGAGTGCAAGTGAGAATTTCAGAGCTCAAAGAGGTAGTCATGGAGGCCTAAATCAAGGAGCCCTTAATCAGGGAGGAATATTCTCTACCTTGATAAGGCATGATGGCCAAGTGGCACCCCTGCATGCGCATTCAAAGGAGACCCTCAGGTCTATAAAATGGTGAGCCTTCTCACCCCAAAGAAAATGAGAGGAGGAAAATTTTGGAGCAACAGAGTGCTACCAAATTATACCCTCACCCCTCATTGTGCTTCCTACATCCTTGATCTCTCTTTTGGAAGGAAGATTATTGGGTGAATACTAGGAGCGCAATCTAGACCCAAAACCCAAACAATCGGCTACAATCCCACACAAAATTTTTTGACACAACCCCCTATGAGGTTTTGGACCCATCCCAAGTGGATTGGTGTCAAAACCAAGCCCCAAACGGTGGGAGTCCTACCCTCGGGCACCCCTCGCACTATTTGTTGTAATCACAGTGACACTGAGAGGGGGGTGAATCAGTGTGATCTTTAAAATTTCTAATATATATAGTTTTAAATCCAGCAACTATTTAAAACTGATAAAAGAAATATCAAATGCAGCAAGAAAGCATGACACACAACACAGTAATTTAACGAGGTTCACCAATGTGGCTACTCCTCAAAACGACTGCTTGGACTACCATCCAAATCCAGCCAATGCAAAGCTACAACTTTACAATATCTTTTACCAAGCACCAACCTGGAAGGAGCACCAACCCCTTAGCTTTATCTGTTACAAACAGAATGGAGCACCAACTCCCAATTTACCAGCACCTACTGGAAAGAGGCACCAACCCCTTATGCCAAGCTGCAACTTGGAAGTCAATAATGATAAAGAAAATTACAGAATAAAATTTTCACGTTATTTCTTACAGTCTGTTGTTTCTCTGCATTCTGCTACTTCTGCGCAAAACGCTTCGCACTGTCCGACCGCTTCTGTGAACTTCTTCGCACTCTCTATTGCAATCGGATGATCGATCACTTTTGCTATCTGCGTGCTATCACTTCGCACTTATAACTCCACCTCTGCACATCGCGCTCTTCATTCACGCAATCACGATATGCACACTTCGCTTCAACTCGAACTGTGACTTCGCACTCTGCTCGATACGAACTTCACTTGCGCAATCACTCTGCTCGCATTCGCACATTATCTTCACATAGCATCTTTCAAACTCGAAGTAGCCCTCCTTTTATAGAAGAAATTTTAGGATCAAACCCTAAAGAACGTCGACTAAGAAACCCTAGAAATTGTCGACTACAAACCCTAAAATCCATCGATCGCAAACCCTAAAATCTATCGATTGCAAAACCCTAGAAATTGTCAACTACAAAACCCTAAAATCTATCAGCCCAGATTCAACTTTGTCGGCCTCAACTTCTACTGCCACCTCTGTCACCTTCCTGTAACTATTGCTGTGAAATAGAAACATGTCGCGATATCGTGACACTTTTTGTAGCCGTACGCCTTCTTGTCCTTGCTGTCACGAAATCGTGACCCTTTTGGCCTTTGATAGCTTTGCCTCCGTTCTTGTCATGAAATCGTGACACTTCAAACTTTTGCTGACGTCATTCTCATTCTTGTCATGAAATCACGACGCTTCCGGCTTCCGAGGCTTTTCTTGCAACCTGTCATGAAATCGTGACACTTTCAGCTTTCGATGTCATCCTCATCTTTTGTAAATCGCAAATCTTTGCAAACCCTGCTTCCTACATTTCTCGCTTCATGCACTAGCGAAATCGTTACAACTTTGTGCCTTGTGCTACCAACTTTGCTTCGACCCGCAAAATTTTGACTTGTAGCGAAATCGCTACACTTTTGTGTTCTACACTTTTGACTTGTAGCAAAATCGCTACACCTTTGTGTTGTGCATTTTTGACCCGTAGCGAAATCGCTACACCTTTGTTTTGTGCACTTTTGACTCATAGCAAAATCGCTACACCTTTGTTTTGTGCACTTTTGACTCGTAGCGAAATCGCTACACTTTTGAGTTCTGCATTTTTGACTTGTAGCGAAATCGCTACAACTTTTCACTTAACACTTTCTCCCTGCTTCGGCCAGCAAAAATTCAACATGTAGCGAAATCGCTACAACTTTTCCACTTAACGCTTTCTCCTTGCTTCGGCCAAGAAATTTCAACATGTAGCGAAATCGCTACAACTTTTCCACTTAACGCTTTCTCCTTGCTTCGCCAGCGAAAATCCAACATGTAGCGAAATCGCTACAGTTTCTCGACTTAGCTTCTTGGCCTCCAACATGTCGCGAAATCGTGACAGTTTGCCTTGCGCCTTCTCTCTCCTCATTTTTGTCATGAAATCATGACATTTTCGACTGTGCCTTCTCTCTCCTCATTTTTGTCATGAAATCATGACATTTTCGACTGCGCCTTCTCTCTCCTCCGACTTGTCATGAAATTGCGACAGAAAACATGTCGCGATATCGCGACAGTTTTCTAACTTGTCTTTTTCTTCGAATTTTTGAAACTGGGTCACTTCTGTTTTCCAAGAATTGCACTTTACATAATCTGACTATCCTTTGAACTTCTGTCCTCTGCATCTGAATGACTCCTAAACTGTCTGTCCACTGCATCATTAGATCTAACTGCCTGTGTTGACAACAATGACAAACTTCTTGCAACACCTTGCTCAACAATCTCCCCCTTTGGAATTGTTGGCAACACCTGTGTACATTCCTGTAACTCTTCTCCCCCTTTGTCAATAATACCAAAGGGCTACTGCAAACTCCCCCTGAGTCCATCCTCACAATTCTCAGGCACAATTTGTTGCATCTAGCACAAATTATGATCATGAGCAAAAGAATAGTCAAATACTCAAATGCTCCCCCTGAGAAAATGATCCCTGTAGCTAGTCACTTCTTAGGAAGTGTAACTACTCCTAATTTGCTTCGAAGGTACTCAAACACTTCCTTGGGCAATGGTTTTGTAAAAATATCTGCTACTTGTTCTGTAGTTGGGACAAAATCCAATTTAACTTCTCCTTCGGCAACTTTCTCCTTCAAGAAATGATACCTTATAGCAATGTGTTTTGTCCGTGAGTGCATTACTGGATTCTTAGAGATGTTAATTGCACTGGTGTTATCACACTTAACTGATATTGGTTCACTGAAATTAATACCAAGATCTTTCAAAGTTTGTTTCATCCACAAGACTTGTGTACAACATGTTGTTGCTGCAATATATTCTGCCTCAACTGTAGATAAAGAAACTGACTCTTGCTTCTTACTGTGCCATGCAACCAATCTGTCCCCCAAGTAGAATGCACCTCCACTGGTACTCTTTCTGTCATCAACACATCCAGCCCAATCTGCATCTGAATATGATATAAGAGTGAAGTCTTTGCCTTTTGGATACCACAACCCATACTCCATGGTGCCCTTGAGATACCGAAAAATCCTTTTAACTGTTGTCACATGAGTCTCTTTGGGACTGGCCTGAAATCTAGCTACCATGCAAACTGCCTGCAGAATATCAGGTCTGGTAGCTGTTAAATATAGTAAACTTCCAATCATAGATCTGTACATGGTTTGGTCTACAGGTGGAGATTTGTCTTCTTTACTCAATTTGTAGCCTGTTGTCATGGGAGTGCTAACTGGCTTACAATCCTCCATAGTGAACCTCTTTAGCATTTCTTTCACATATTTGATTTGGGAAATGAATATGCCTTTCTCATTTTGATTAACTTGTAGCCCAAGAAAGTAAGACAGTTCACCAATCATAGACATTTCAAATTCATTCTCGCATCTTATTTGCTAAGTCTTTACAAGATTCATCTTTGTTGCTGCCAAATATGATATCATCTACATAGACAACTAGAACAATGAGATGCCCACCTTCTATTTTTACATACAGATTACTGTCCACTAAACCTTTCTTGAATCCTTGTTGAGAGAGATAGTTATCTAGCCTTGCATACCATGCCCGTGGTGCTTGTTTTAATCCATACAATGCTTTCTTTAATTTGCAGACAAGGTTAGGATCCTCACTAATTTGAAAGCCATCCGGTTGTTCAATATAGACCTCTTCTTCGAGTTTCCCATTTAAAAAGGCAGATTTTACATCCATCTCGATAAACTCTGAAGTTTTTGTGAACTGCTAAGGCCCGTAAACATTCTAATTGCTTCTAATCTGGCCACTGGTGCAAAAGTCTCTTCAAAATCAATGCCTTCGACCTGTGCATATCCTTTACAAACCAGTCTTGCTTTGTTCCTAATGACCTGTCCGTCTTCATTTAATTTGTTTCGAAATATCCATTTGGTGCCGATTACATTCTTATTTGCAGGTCTAGGTACTAATTCCCAAGTTCTATTCTTTTCAATCTGATCTAACTCTTCATTTATTGCCTTCATCCAACTATCATCTTTGCTTGCTTCATCTATGTTTTTGGGCTCAATGCTAGATAAAAGAGAGTAATTACTTATTACTTTCCTTCTTGTCTGAATACCAACTGTGGGATCTCCAATTATTTGGTCTCTTGGATGATTTTTCTGCCAGCTGCCTGTTTTGAATTTCTTGTTTTCTTGTACCTCTGAGTCATCAACTAATTCATCTGAATCAAACGTAGATTTATTTTCTGTTTCATTCACCTCATCTCCTTCAACGACTTCTTCATAGATTGGGTAGTTTTCCTCAAAGTCAGCTAATCGTTTCCCACCTTCATCGAATTTAACATCCTGCACTCGTCCACAATTTTCTTGAGTCTCTTGTTGTAGCATTTGTAAGCTTTGCTTTTTGATGAATACCCAACAAAAACACCTTCATCTCGCTTCTATCTTCAAACTTCCCAAGGTTGTCATCAGCTTTTTCTCGATGTAGCACCTACAACCAAATATTTTGAGATGTTTTGTTGTTGCTTTTCTACCAAACCACAACTCATAAGGTGTTTTGCATTCATGAGTTCTTAACATATATCTGTTTTGGATGTATACTCGCAGTGTGAACTCGCTTCTTTCCAGAATCTATCTCGCTATTTTATTTTTCTGCCAGCATGGTGCATGCCATTTCCTGTATAGTTCTATTCTTTCTTTCTACTACGCCATTCTGCTGTGGAGTTCTAGCCGCTGAATATTGTCTCTTGATACCATGTTTTTCATAGTATTCTATAAATTCATTCGAAATGAATTCTCCTCCTCTGTCTGATCGTAAGCATTTGACCCTTTTTCCTGTTTCATTCTCAACTAGCTGTTTGAAGGATCTGAACATTTCAAAAGCTTCTGTTTTATCTTTTAGGAAAAATATCCATGTCATTCTGGAATAATCATCGATACACAACATAAAGTATTTGTCGCCGTTTATGCTTTGAGTTCTCATGGGTCCACATAAGTCTGTATGAATAAGTTCCAAAGGCCTGCTAGTGTGGTATTCTTTTGTTTTAAATGAGACTCTGGTTTGCTTTCCCTTCTGACATGAAGCACAAACATTGTTTGAAGGTTTTTTAATGGTTGGAATATCTCTCACTGCTTGTTTCGAGCTGATTTTCACCAAATTATCAAAACTTATGTGTCCAAGCCTCTTGTGCCACAACCAGCTTCTCTTCTTCTTGTCCAATGAAACACGTACCTTCTGAAGTTTCTGAGAGTGTGTACAAATTTCCAGGACGTCCTTGAACCAGTTGCTATCAATTTCCCACTATTTATTTTTTTGACTTCACAACCCTACTTTTTGAAGACTACTTCATGTCCTTTATCACAGATTTGATTGACACTTAATAGGTTGTGTTTCAAACCATCCACAAATAAAACTTCTTCTGACTTGATTTTCCCTTCACTAATTTTGACAGATCCTTTTCCTATTATTTTGGCTCCATCATTATTTCCAAACTTCACAGAGCCACCCTCATATTTCTGTAGTTTTTCAAATTTTTGTTTATCACCTGTCATATGACTTGAGCAACCACCGTCAAGAATCCACGGTACACATTTATTCCGAGCCCTGAAAGCTATCTGCACTATTAAAGATTCCTTTTCTTCCCCGAACTGTTCTTTCTGTTTCCATTCTGTTTTGACTATGGTATTGGGTTCTAACTTGGATTTCCCCTTTTCAGAATCTTGCACATATCTTTCAGAAATATTTCTATTCTGTTTTGCCCTATATGGTTGAATTCTTCTTTTCTGAGATTGATTTGAAATAGAAGTACTATGACAGTTTCTAGCAATGTGCCCAAAGTTGTGACAATTAAAGCATTCTACTGCATAACTCATTAGAGGAGCAAAGGTATTTCTACTAGTGAAACTTCTTGGACCTATATTATACTTGCAGTTAGCAATTCTATGCCCATAACCATTACATTTGAAACAGAAACCATAAAAGTAATGATTGAACCTGAAAGATGGTCTTTGCCAAGTTGTTGCAGGAGCCTTAGATCTTCTTTTCTTTTGATGTGTGACCTTGGTAAACCCATCATTGTCAGTTCCTATTTCAGGACTGGCATTACTGCTTTCTTTTGCCTGATTTGTTTTTCTTTCAACAGCCTGTTTCTTGTCTTTACTCTTTTCACATTCAACATTGCTTGCCTTTGGTCCGTTTGATGATTCTCCTTCAATAAAGCCCAGACCGAATTTGATACCTGCGGGTCTTTGATCGCTTAAGATTTTGTCCAACTTCATCGAACTTTCTTCACGTTTGTAGTGGCAACTAATTTTTCGATCCAGCTCTTGTATTTGCATTCGAAGACCAAAATTTTCTTCTTCTAATTTGCAGCAATAATCTATCTTCATGGTTACCTGAATTTCCAGATCTTCGGACATTTTCTTGTATTCTTCTGTCTGTATTTTTAAACTGGTTATAATGTCATTTGCATCCTCAAGCTTTCTTAAAAGTTTTTTATTCTTTCTCTTCTCAGATTTCCATTCTTCAAGAGCAGAAACCAGCTCACCTTCTAAATCAACTTCAGCCTCAGCTTTTTCAATAGATACTTTAGGGTTCATATCTTCTCTCTTTTCTGGGTTTTCTGCCTCTTCTAATTTTTCTACTTCAAACGCCATAAAGAGAGCTTCACCTGTTCCTTCTTCAGAGTCTTCACTAGAGCTGTCCTCTGAAGAATCTGCATTTCGAGAGATAAAACTTTTCTTTTTGAAATTGCCTTTTCTGAAGTTTGTTTTCTTCCTCCATTCACTTCTTTCTTGATGCGGAGTTTCTTCACCTTTGTTTTTGTCATTGAGAGGACATTTTGTCGCAAAGTGCCCAATGCCTCCGTAGTTAAAGCATTTGAATGGTAGCTTTCCTCTGTACTTTCCTTTTCCCTTTCTCAGTTTTCTGACAAAATTTGCTTCCATTTCATCTGATACATCCTCTTCTTCAGACTCTGGTTTTGTGACTTTACCTTTTAGGGCTTTGAAAGCAGCTTCTCTATCTGTGGGATTAGACCTTCCTATTCTCATTTCAAAAGCAGTCAAAGAACCATGCATCTCATCCATACTAAAATGATTTAGATCTTTGGCTTCTTCTATGGCAGAGACTTTAGAATCAAATCTAGGAGGGAGCGATCTTAATACCTTTTTCACGATAGTAGCATCGTTTATATCTTCGTCGAGACCTCTGATTGAATTGGTGATCCCATTGACTCTTTGCATGAAAGTCTCTATGTTCTCATCATTGTCCATCTTTAAAGACTCGAATTGAGCTCGATGTGTTTGAAGCTTGGCCTCCTTGATCCTATCATCTCCTTCATGAATGTTCTCTAGTTTATCCCATACATCTTTTGCTGATTCACAATTTATGATCTTGACTAGCTCACTGTCCACTAGTCCACACATGATGGCATTTTTTGCTTTTGAATCATATTCAAATGCCTTTTTACCAAGAAGTGTCTGTTGGAGCGGTGGCGGGAGCTTTGTAACCATTAACTACTGCACCCCAGATGTCAAAACCCAAAGCACTGAGATATGTCTGCATTCTAATTTTCTAGAACGCATAATTAGTCCCATCAAACAATGGTGCTTTGTTCGAGGAGAAACCTTCACCACTTGCCATTGCGTCACTTCCAAGATCACCCTAGCTGTTTGAGCCTGTTCAGGAACTTGGCTCTGATACCAATTGTTGTAATCACAGTGACACTGAGAGGGGGGTGAATCAGTGTGATCTTTAAAATTTCTAATATATATAGTTTTAAATCCAAGAACTATTTAAAACTGATAAAAGAAATATCAAATGCAACAAGAAAGCATGACACACAACACAATAATTTAACGAGGTTCACCAATGTGGCTACTCCTCAAAATGACTGCTTGGACTACCATCCAAATCCAGCCAATGCAAAGCTACAACTTTACAATATCTTTTACCAGCACCAACTGGAAGGAGCACCAACCCCTTAGCTTTATCTATTACAAACAGAATGGAGCACCAACTCCCAATTTACCAACACCTACTGGAAAGAGGCACCAACCCCTTATGCCAAGCTGCAACTTGGAAGTCAATAATGATAAAGAAAATTACAGAATAAAATTTTCACGTTATTTCTTACAGTCTGTTGTTTCTCTGCATTCTGCTACTTCTACGCAAAATGCTTCGCACTATCCGACCGCTTCTGTGAACTTCTTCGCACTCTCTGCTACAATCGGATGATCGATCACTTCTACTGTCTGTGCGCTATCACTTCGCACTTATAACTCCACCTCTGCACATCGCGCTCTTCATTCACGCAATCACGATATGCACACTTCGCTTCAACTCGAACTATGACTTCGCACTCTGCTCGATACGAACTTCACTTGCGCAATCACTCTGCTCGCATTCGCACATTATCTTCACACAACATTCTTTCAAACTCGAAGTACCCCTCCTTTTATAGAAGAAATTTTAGGAACAAATCCTAAACAACAGTGATCGTAACCCTAAAAATTATCGCTCAAAACCCTAGAAATCTATCGACTGTAAACCCTAAGAATGTCGACTGCAAAACCCTAAAAATTGTCAACTACAAAACCCTAAAATCTATCGACCCAGATTCAACTTTGTCGGCCTCAACTTCTACTGCCACCTCTGTCACCTTCCTATAACTATTGCTATGAAATAGAAACATGTCACGATATCACGACACTTTTTGTAGCCGTACGCCTTCTTGTCCTTGCTGTCACGAAATCGTGACCCTTTTGGCCTTTGATAGCTTTGCCTCCATTCTTGTCACGAAATCGTGACACTTCAAACTTTTGCTGACGTCATTCTCATTCTTGTCGTGAAATCATGACGCTTCCGGCTTCCTGAGGCTTTTCTTGCAACCTATCATGAAATCGTGACACTTTCACTTTCGCTAATGTCATCCTCATCTTTGTCATGAAATCAACGCTTCCCTTCAGGCTTTTCTTGCAACCTATCATGAAATCGTGACACTTTCAGCTTTTTCTGACGTCATCCTCATCTTTGTCGTGAAATCGCGATGCTTTCGGCTTCCGTACATTTCTCGCTTCATGCACTAGCGAAATCGTTACAACTTTGTGCCTTGTGCTACCAACTTTGCTTCGACCCGCAAAATTTTGACTTGTAGCGAAATCGCTACACTTTTGTGTTCTGCACTTTTGACTTGTAGCGAAATCGCTACACCTTTGTGTTGTGCATTTTTGACCCGTAGCGAAATCGCTACACCTTTGTTTTGTGCACTTTTGACTCGTAGCGAAATCGCTACACCTTTGTTTTGTGCAATTTTGACTCGTAGCAAAATCGCTACACCTTTTTTTTGTGCACTTTTGACTCGTAGCAAAATCGCTACACTTTTGAGTTCTGCATTTTTGACTTGTAGCGAAATCGCTACAACTTTTCACTTAACACTTTCTCCTTGCTTCGGCCAACGAAAATTCAACATGTAGCGAAATCGCTACAACTTTTCCACTTAACGCTTTCTCCTTGCTTCGGCCAACGAAATTTCAACATGTAGCGAAATCGCTACAACTTTTCCACTTAACGCTTTCTCCTTGCTTCGGCCAGCGAAAATCCAACATGTAGCGAAATCGCTACAATTTCTCGACTTAGCTTCTTGGCCTCCAACATGTCGCGAAATCATGACAGTTTGCCTTGTGCCTTCTCTCTCCTCATTTTTGTCGTGAAATCATGACATTTTTGACTGCGCCTTCTCTCTCCTCATTTTTGTCATGAAATCATGACATTTTCGGCTGTGCCTTCTCTCTCCTCCGACCTGTCGTGAAATCGTGACAGAAAACATGTCGCGATATCGCGACAGTTTTCTAACTTGTCTTTTTCTTCGAATTTTTGAAACTGGGTCACTTCGTTTTCCAGGAATTGCACTTTACATAATCTGACTATCCTTTGAACTTCTGTCCTCTGCATCCGAATGACTCCTAAACTATCTGTCCACTGCATCATTGGATCTAACTGCCTGTGTTGACAACAATGACAAACTTCTTGCAACACCTTGCTCAACACTTAGTCCTAATCGCCCCACCCCAGAGCAATTAGAAATCTACATCAAATTTCTTTACTATTTATTTTGCATCATGTTGTATGTGATTTTTATGCTGTTGTTCAACTTTCACTACATTCTGACCTGTTTTGACTATGATTTTATCGTTTTATGTGTTCATTAACCTACATGGGGCACCTTCAAATATAGAGAAATCTGGACAAAATCTACAAAATCCGACCTTATGGGTCGTGTCAAAATGCCCCATTTTGCCTAACTCCAAGTTTGCAGGTATTTTGGAGGCCTCTAGATAGGACATTTGGGAGGTCGCCTTCGCACGTTTTGTGACAGTCGCCAGCGTCCCACCCCAGAGTGATTAGAAATCCATGCATGATTTCTTGATATTCTTTTTGCAATGTGTCCCTAATGATGTATGGATGCTCCTTTTCAAGTTTCATCTCATTCTGACACGTTTTGATTTTGTTTTATTATTTCATGTATTCACTAGCCGGAGGTCTTGGGGATTGCATGTTTCCTTCCATCCGCATATGCTATTAACCATTTTCTATTTCTCTGTATGCAATATCTCAACATTGGAGGGGCAGAAAGGAATGAAAAATGCACTCATGCAAGTGGCAGCAACGTTTGGCTTGCCCATTTCGAATGTGGGCATGCAAAAAATCCCGAAGGGAAGCATACCATCCGTTGGTGTAAACAAAATTGTATCAAATGCTTTGAGCCCTTGAAATGGGGGGAACATATTGTAACTAGATCACAAGAAACATTAATAAAAGAGGCTAAAATTTAGTTTTGCTTTACATCTCATTTCATTGCATCATTTTCCCTTTTCATGCACTTGTTCTTTGCATTTTCGTAGGACTTATTGTTTCATTACACATATGCTTTTGATTGCATCGCACCTGGTACGTCGTGCTTCTGTAGACATGCTTTTAGTGGAAATCATGGTGGGACCCTATCCCCTACTATTGGGATCAAGTTTTTGATCAAAATTTTGTGTTTTTCTTGCAGGTGTGTTAATCCTTAGGGCGTTGGGCTGCTGCTCATGCCACCCTAGGATGAATACAGGTTGGCATTCGTTTCACCCCGAGACGAATAGGAATTCACCCCACCCTATGATGAATACAAACCTACTATTCATACCACCCCATGATGATTAGCTCTCTGTGCATTTTTTGAGCAAAAACTCAGAGGCATCTGGTTTGAGCAGAGAAAAGGTAGGTTTTTTGGACATCCTCTGTGTTTTTCTATTTCTGTCTCTACAATTTTTTTGTTTTCTTTGCTTGCATAGGGAAGTTTGCTACATGTTTTATTTCTTTGCACAAGTAAAATGAACCACACACACCACATAATAGTATTAACATCAAGGATTTATTCTTAAAACCCCAACACTTGATCAAGACCAACAGTGGATTTCATCACCACCTTGGCTTGGATTATGCATACATAAACCTGATCACGACTATTGCTAGACATAAATCCTGACGAAAGTTGACCAAGTGTAGCGAGGGTGATTCCTAGCACATGAGGATAAGTCTTCTATGGTAGGTTTCAAAAATAGAGTGATCCCCCTTCCGTACCGCCTATGTTCCACATATTGTTATGCTCTCCTGTACCAATAGTTTCCATCACATAAGGATGGGTATATTGAGAGGTTCAGTATAACGACCTGGCAGTGGTATATTGAAGGGGTGACCATTTTGGAGATATAAGAGCCCTCATCATGCATGAATAACAAAATTTTCTTTACACGATTTGCACAACAAAAATCAAAACACACCGAACCAGATTTAGGACACACATTTAATCTATAAACAAGATAATCATTTCTTTGTTTGTGTGGTCCCTTTTGTTTGGTGTAGCATAAAAAAATTGTAAAGGAGATAAAAACATAAATATCTTGTAGAGAACCACCACCATGGTGTATACCCATATCCAAGCCCAATCATGGGTAGAAGCTACAAAAAGTGTATAAGGAGGCACAAGTCACCTCTGTTATAGCCCTAAGGACTTGGTCATACCACCTTGGCAGCCTGACCCACAAAGCGGTCCACACTTTGCCACTACAAAAAAGGACTATAGGGCACACCTTTGAGGGGAACTCCCATTCAACACAGACCCTCTCAGGAGGATTACATACATAGGAAGGCCCCCTTAGATACTCATTATGAGTGGCCACTGTGCGATGAAGCGCTAGAGCAGCATAGGGTTCATAAGGAGGGGCCACACGATTATATCATTCCCCCTCCACCCCTCACTACTGTTAGAACTAATAGACCAAGTATAGAGTACAGGGCTCTTTAGACAGGGTGAGTTAACTTCGCCCGTTCCTTTCACATGTACGAGAGGGAGCACAAGGAAAACTAGTATATTCCTCAAGAGCAATACATAGCGTAGGAGCAATGCACCTTTGCACCTGCTAATTATCAGGATCACCTACTAATGCCAAAGCCTTTGGTGAATGTCGCTAACCTTGACAGAGGGAAGTGACCTATAGAGATCTCGGATCACCATGATCGAGATAGATATGTAGGGGAGGCATCTAGGCCTCCTAGACCTAAGACGACAAAACAAATTGACTTGGCATTTGCCAAAATCATCGTTTGCCAAGCGTAAATCATGCAGCTTGAGCAAGATCAGCAATAGTTAGAGCACATGTATCATCTTAGCAAAGAGTGCATTTGGTGTCATACATATGAGTTGCTCCAGAACACTGTGCATGAGAGGATTCCAACCCATCGTACGCATAAGATAGAACTTTATGAGAGGCACAACCCCCTGGTGTGAGATAGGTCCCCATGACCTTATCAAGCGTTGCCTCCCAAACCTCCTAGACCTGAGTGGGAGGCCACTCCTAGAACCAATGACGAGCGCCTTCCTTAGGAACCCACCCATGTTTATAGGTCACACCCAAGAACTCCTCAAGAAGCCTATGAGGATTTTGAGCAGAAAGAAGAGCAGGCTAAAATGCCCTACCAAGGCAGGGGGGTGCTATCCGGCTACCCCTCCATAGGCCTCAAGTTCTCCTCAATTCACAACGGGAACAAACCAAGGAGGAAGAGATCAAATCCTTCGATGCATACAAAGAACTGCTAGAGCGCTTAGAGTCTATGGAGACCAAGACTTCGGGGCCCCAAAATCCCACATAACACCAGCTTCGTAGTCACCCTATGCATCCTTCAGTGTCAGCACCCCCATACCCTGAACACTTCAAAATACCTCAATTGGCAATTTTTAGAGGGGATGAGGATACTCAAGAGCACGTAAATATTCTTAAGTCAATGCTTTGGCATTTAGGACAACGATGCATTGCTTCTAAGAACGTTTATAACCACATTCGTAGGCCCTACCTCGGATTGGTTTACCTAGTTGCCGAAGCATAGCATTAGTAACCTGGACTAGCTAGTGGACGCATTCCTTGAACATTTTACCTTCAACACCAAGAAGAAGGCAT
The DNA here is from genome assembly GCA_028583015.1 of Wollemia nobilis. NCBI lineage: Eukaryota > Viridiplantae > Streptophyta > Pinopsida > Araucariales > Araucariaceae > Wollemia > Wollemia nobilis. Next base: position 4,669,140 of record JAQPPZ010001340.1, read on the forward strand.
CATTAAGCGACCTAGCTAGCCTCAGGTAGTATGAGGAGGAAACCATGGTTGCTTATGGAAATCGATGGAGGACGTTGCTTTCAAAGCTACCTTACCTCCCTCCCATGGCCGACCTGACCCAAATGTTCTTGAAGAGTTGCCTAAGGTCGATCTCCATGCTATTGCAGCTACAACAATATGCCACTCTCAAGGAATCCCTAGCACAAGCTAGGATAATTAAGGAGATCAAGATACAAGATGGTGAGATTGCCAAGCCATGCAAGAAAGAGTGGCCCAAAAATGCCAAAATTGGGCCCACGCAATCGAAACCCATCGTAGTCAATCAGGTTGCCATAAACATACCAAAGCCTACACAAATGACACAGCCCCCAAAGGCTAATTATCAGGTAGTTCCTCTTAACAACTATGAAAAGAAAGATCATAAGCAATAGCAGAATCAGCAGTGTCATCCTAGGTGACAGTTCACACACTTCACAAAGTCTAAAGACTCCTTTTTTGACGGCTTGTTCATGACAAACTTGATAAAATTGCCAAAAATTTGACCCATAGACCCCAACGCGCCAAAACCCAAGGGCTATACGAAAGACATATTGTAGATTTCATCGACAGAAAGGACACGACATCTACACATGTTGGAAATTCAAAAGCTTAGTGCAAGACCTGATAGACAACAAAATTCTAGCGGTGGATAATCTTGTAGCACTGAGCAACAAACAGATGGAGGTCTTCAAAGACCCCCTACCTACCCATGATGTGCAGGCAAAGACTTTGCAAGTAAATGAGGTGACACAAAAATGCCCCATGCAAGGGTACGTAAGGATGATAAGCATAGTGACACGTAACAAGAGATACCCAAGCACAATTGCCCCCACTGCAGCTATAGGAGATGTTCCATCAATGTCACAACTCCCACAACACCCTACACAACCTCCCCCACCTAGACCAGTGGCCATGATTCGGACTAAACTTACTCAAAGTTTAAGGACCACATCGGCTAGGCTCTCCATTTATGAGCTCATCCAACAATCATCGCCCCATCGAGAGGCTTTGATGGAGATACTCAAAGCCATCGTGCTATAGCCCCATGAAGCAAATTCTTTCAACAACTTTGTGGGACATGTAAAATGATGCACAAAACCAGTCATAACATTTAGAGAAGACGAATTGAAATCGGTGACTGGTGATATGGTGGATCCACCCCTACACGTCATTGCGTGGGTCAATGGGATTCCATTCAAGAGGGTGTTGGTAGAAATTGGCTCGTATAGCAATATAATAACAATAGCAACATTAAAACACCTTAAGCTACCAACATCTCATATTGTGGCCTCCACCTATACTCTTCGGGCATTCAATGATGCATTATGCTTGACGATTGGCACAATTATCTTGCCCATCCAAGTGGGACAAAAGACTATTCCTATGTTGTGTCACATCCTCGAGGGTGAGATGGCCTACAATATCCTACTAGGCCGGCCTTGGATCAGGGACATGAAGTGTGTCCCTTCGATATCCCACCAATGCCTAAAATATACATATGAAGGGCAAGCACATGTAGTCCCAGTAGACTTAGAGCCCTTTAAGTATTGCAATGTGGTGCAGTTGATGCCACAATCAACCCTACCATCGACACATTTGGACTTTCAATTGAAATCGTCCAAATAAGGTCCAATTTCACCTACAACCTCGCTGTTAAGTCCCTCAACTCACCAACCGAGCCCATCTTTGTCGTCTATTCCTTCACCAACAATGCCACCTATGGTGGCCACACCAAAGTACAATGGGAAGAAGCCCCTAGAAGAGATACCACCATTAGTCTCAACCATCTCTATCAAAGAGGTGCCTAGCCAAACGGAAGTCGAGACACCTGTTTCAACCAACATGGAGTGGACTCAAGAAGAACTCCCATTCCCTCCCCCTCAACCACCGATGATTATCATTAAGATGGCCAATACGGGCCTAGGGGAGTACCTAGTGTGGAACATTGTGGCAACACCCATGCTCAAATCCATGTAGGACATGGGGAGACCTTGCCTCCCCATCGACACTATTGTCCATTTAGGCTACCCACCAAATCAGACAAACTTTGTATATGGGGGCCTCGACAATGACATCGAACCTTACCTATAAGAGGAAGAGGATGAAGAACCATTTATTGAGAACGTCGACTATCTGTCCAACTTGGACTTTGCCTTGAAATACCTTGGCCAATGTAATTGGCATGGATATGGATTGGGCAGATACGAACAAGGAATGTGTGTTCTTTGTCAACCAAGATATCAGATGCCATACGATAAATCAAGAATAGGGTTCAACCACCCTTTGTTCCTTGACATCTTGGTAGAAAACATGCAAGGCCTAGGGCTAGGCAAAAAGGATGGGTTAGCACAAGATCCATATGCCAATCCCAACACAACATATACATTGGGGGATTATCTCCCATTGTTAACAACAAACCTTGTTGACCTCAACAACTCCTTCCCTTTGATCGAGAAAGGGGAAAGTTCAAGAACTTACCTCCAAGAGGGATATAGACAAGGTCAAGGAGGATCTTCTAAAGATGAGTCAAAATATGAGGTAGCACCTTGGGACCCTTTTGAATTCGATAGCAATCACTCGCAAGTGACACCCATAGACGACTATCAGGAGAACTTCGTGACAATGTTCCCCTTGAATGCTCCAATTGAGAAATTGCCACCTCAAGAGAATTTGGTCCTCCCACAGGGAGAACAACCCAAATGGGACCAAATCAACTTGCTCGAAAATAATGAGCCTCACATACTGCACATAATTTTTGGAGCCAATGAAGTCCTATGGATCTCCGATAGCAATTATGAGGATGAGATTAATATGGCATATCTCAACCATATGTGGCAAAAGCAACACCCCATGGACATTGACGATATGTTTGAACAACTAAACTTAGGGCTAAGGCATAGGTGGAATTTCAACTAAGCATAGTTGGACCAAGTACTACATTTGCCACTTCAAGCATATAGAGAGCACTTTCCACCCAGAGACCCTATAGAGCCATTAGTGCCAAGGGCAGACCCTATCCTTCTATCCGCACATAGGACTGATCCATTCATGCCAATACCCATAGAGCCAGATCTAGGGTATAAGGATCACCAAGGAAGTTTGAGTCAACACCCTCATAGTAATGGAGACCAAATTAATTTCATCAACATGATCTCCATTGACTTAACCGCCCCCATATGCAATCCAACCGATCCAGAATGACCATTGTACCTAGACCTAGATGCCATAGACTGGGATCGCGCTAACTCACCACCATCCCCATCAGAGTACTAGCCTTGCGATGAGATGCTTCATTTTGCCCCAGGACCAACTCAGGATATCTTCCATGCTGAAGAGGAACCCGACATTCCCAATGCAGATATAAATTCAGCAAATGATATCCACTTGATCCCAACTCCACACTAGTTGGAGGATGGGTCCCACATGTCAGTTGAAGAGAAGATTGACGTAGACATTGGCTCTGATCCAATGAATCCATAGATCATCAAGCTGGGGGTAAGTCTATCCCCTAAAGAGCAAACCGATTACATTGCCCTTCTCAAATAGAAGAAGGAGGTTTTTGCATGGTCCTACAAAGACATGCCAAGGCTAGACCCACAGCTAGTCACGCATAATCTAATGCTTGATCCGATAGTCAAGCCAGTCAAGTAAAAGCTATGTAAGATGCACCCAACTGTGGCCTTAATGGTCAAAGACAAGATACAAAATTTGTTGGATGCATAGTTTGTCATCTACATAGATTACCCACCATGGTTGTCCAACATGGTACCCATCAAAAAGCCTGATGGGAGGATTCACATATGCACTAATTTTTGAGATCTAAACAAAGCAAGTCCCAAGGATGATTTTCCCTTGCCTAGCATCAATGCATTGATAGATGCTACAGCAAGCCATGAAATGCTTTCCATCATGGATATTTCTCGAGATACAACCAGATTCGTATCAATCCCGATGATAAATTAAATATGGCGTTCATAATGCCTTGGGGGACATTTTGTTATAAGGTCATGCCCTTTGGCCTTAAAAATGCTGGTGCCAGCTACCAACGCGTTATGACACATATTCCATGATCACATGCATACAAATTTGGAAGATTATATGGATGATTTGTTGGCCAAATTTCTTTTGCACCCAGATCATCTCGATGACTTACGCAAGATCCTTGATTGCCTCATCGAACACAAAGTCAGGCTAAACCCCAAGAAGTGCGTATTTGGCATCACATCTAGAAAACTCTTGGGTTTCATAGTCTCAAACTGAGGCATTGAGGTCAATCCAAATAAAGTCAATGTAATCCTTGAAATGCTTCCCCCAACCACCATCAAGCAGCTCAGAAGCTTGTAGGGTAAGGTCATGTCAATCAAGTGCTTTATAGCACAACTATCTGACAAGTGCCGACCCATGAATAAATTATTACACAAGGGGTAGCATTTCATTAGGATGACGAGTGTCAGTTTGTCTTCAATGACATTAGACAAACTTGGCTTCACCACCAATATTGGCACCACCTAGACTAGGAGTGTCGTTCTATTTATACATCTTAGCTATTGAGGTGGCACTGGGTGCCATGCTAGCCTAGAAAAATGAACTACATAAAGAACAGGCTAATTATTATCTTAGCCACACCCTGGTCAGTTATGAACTTAACTATGCATACGTTGAGAATCTATGCTTAGCAGTGGTATTTGCCACAAAAAAGCTACGCCATTACATGCTGAGCAATACAACGTATGTTGTGTCTAAGGAGAATCCATTATGGTACATGATGAGTCATACTTATCATAGTAGTCGCATGGCAAAATGAATCATGTTGTTGATGGAGTTTGACATCGAATTCATTGGATAGAAGTCCATCAAAGGTCAACTCATCACCGATCAACTAGCAGAGGCTCCTCTCAAATATGATTAGCCTCTAACTACAGCTGCCCCATGATGGGGTCTTCCATGTCTCAGAATCGTTAGATTTTGATGAGCTTGAGTCACAGGCTGACATAACCCTATTTTTTGATGGTTCTAAATGTGAGCAAGGGGTGGCATGGGAATCATTTTCTTCACACTGCAAGGGGCTCTAATGCATTTATCATTTAAACTTGATTTCCCATGCAACAATAACAATGCGGAATACAAAGCCTTGCTCCTAGGTATTTAGACAACCATCACCATGAACATCAAACGCTTGAATATCTTTTGTGATTTGTTGTTAATTGTCAACCAAGTGAAAGGGGTATTCCAATGCAAATGCCCAGTTTTGTAGGCCTACAAAGCCCTTGTGGATAAATTCTTGGCAAAGCTTGAATGGTATGACATCGAGGCACTCCCTTGATCATCGAATCATTTTGCGGACACTATGGCCCCCTTGGTCACTAATCCCACAAGACATTTCTGGTGATATGACAACCATTCAAGTCAAAACATTATTGAAATCCATGATGGAGCGTGCAAGCTCTGACCTAACACCAGGAATCCACCTGGTCCAGATTGAACCATCTCAGGATAGATTCTATTGAATCCACGATAGTCTGAATCACGCCAACTAGGGGTCCTTGTTCTCCTCGACCCCTCTTAATAGCAACACAATGATATTCTTACAACTTCTTTCCCACTCAACTTTTTCTAGGGACAAAATTCAAGAGGGATTGGCCATTCATACCATCGAGGTTTCTGATTAGTAGGATTGGTACACACCCATAAGAGACTACCTCAAGTTAGGTAACCTCCCACTTGGATTGTCGCATGCCACAAAAATATCATTCAAACAGAAAGCGACAAAACATGTCTTGCTAGGAGAAATTTTGTACCATCAAAGCTACGAAGGAATCCTCCTCCATTGCTTGGACCAACAGGAGTCCACTTGGGCGATCACCCAAGCACACGATGGTACATGCGGTGGCCACTTCAGCAGTATGGCCATCACCAAGCGCATTCTTTGCATGGGCTATTATTGTCCATATTTAGAGCGAGATTGTTGCGCGTATGTGCAGAAGTGCATGAAGTGTCAACACCATGCTAATTTGACACACGTACCTTCTTAGGCCTTGTAGCTGATCCAATCGACTTGGCCATTCTCGTAGTGGGGCTTAGATCTAATCAAAAAGATCTCCCCTGCGTCGTCAGGTCGTCACATGTTCATCATAATGGCCATAGAGTGCTTCACCAAGTGGGTGGAAACAATTTTGCTTACCTCTACAACTGGAACCCGCATTGCAGAATTTATTTTACATAACATCATATGTCATTTTGGCATTCCATCCAAGATCATATCGGATAATGGGACATCATTTAAGAACAAATATGTGCATGCTTTGACAACAAAGTACAAAATTCAACACAGTTTTTTGACACCTTATTATCCATAGGCAAATGGGCAAGCAGAGGTGTCAAACAAAATGCTAGTTGCCATCCTTAAAAAGACAATCATAGATAGTCATAAGGATTGGCACATTCAAATACCACTTGCTCTTTGGGCTTATCGCACTAGCATTTGGAAGCCCACTAGGGCAACTCCATTTTTGCTCGTGTATGGCTCCGAGGCAGTCATGCATCTCGAGTTGGAAATACCTTCCCTGCGCATATCAATGCAAGAGTTCATCGATGATGACACTGCATGGTAGGCCCGGTTAGACCAGCTTACGTTACTCGATGAATGACGCGTCAATGCTCTCGAGCATTTACGTATCTACCAAGAGCGACTTAAGAAAGCATACAACATGAAAGTTCACCTGAGGGACTTTCAGGTTGGTGACCTGGTCTTAAAAGAGAACCAACAAAATTCTAACTTGTCACCCCATTTAAGGGACAAGTTCATGGCAAACTGGTTAGGTTCGTATGTAATCAATAGTAAAATAGGACCTGGAACATATTGGCTTGCCTCTCTTGAAGGAATCAAGGAACTAGAACCCTTGAACATCAGTAATTTGAGGACATTCCACATTTAGGGATCCATAGCCCACCCCAAAAGCTCCAAGGATTCCAGCAATCACTTGGTGAACCTAAAAATCTCCAAGGATTCCAACTATCACTTGGTCAACCCCAAAAATGCCCCAAAGGTACCCATAATCCCTTTGGTCAAACCAAATGCTCCAAGGATTCCCTCAATCACTTGGTCAACCCCAAAATGCCCCAAAGGTACCCATAATCTCTTTGGTCAAACCAAAAGCTCCAAGGATTCCCACAATCACTTGGTCAACCCCAAAATGCCCCAAAGGTATCCATAATCCCTTTGGTCAAACCAAAAGCTCCAAAGATTCCCACAATCGCTTGGTCAACCAAAATGCCCCAAAGGTATCTATAATCTCTTTGGTCAAAACCTCCAAGGATTCATAAGAATCACTTGGTCCGCACCCATTCGAGATAAACCAACCATAACGAATATTCAAAAACAACAAAATAATCAAAAATAACAAAAAAAATTGCATCTCACTTCCATGCATACTCTTAAAAAAAAAACATAAAAAAAACAAAAAATAATAAGTTGCATTAGGCATCACATACATACATTGCATATTTGTTGACCATACAGGTCAAATGCACCATAGACTGTAATTACTCGACAATTCCATCATTTTCCACATTTTTTCGCTTTGTAAATGATCCAACAAGAATATCGCCACTCACATTTTTCATCATATCATAGTCAGTTGTCTTCTAATGTATTTAGGGTTTTTTCATTCAGCTGTCTTTAGATTTCTAGCCAAAAAATATACAAAGTCAGACATATTTTACAAAGGTAGAGTTTTTCTTGGATCACACCTTGTTACGTAGCATCCCAATACAAGTTAAAACACATAAAAATTCCCAAGTTGTGTGAATGAAATATGAAACCTACAAAGAAATCCAGGATACCATACAATGAAAATGTTATCTCGCTCCTCCCCCTGTGCAAATGACCCCAAGAATGCTGAGAGTTGGAAAATGGACAAGCATCTTCCCTACCCAATTCCCCAAAATAAACAGTAGCTTTTACCATTGTCAAAAATCCCAAATTCTCAAGAAGTTGCAAAACACCCAAAAAAAAAAATCCAAAAGTCAAAAGTACAAACTCCAAAGTTTGACATCAAAATCCTCAAAGTGCACACATCAAAAAGCACAAGAAATAGTGATTCTCATCACTCAAAATTCAAATCCCTTGCTCAAAAGAAAAAAAAAAAACAACAAAAATAAACAGTGATTTTTATCACTACATACGAGAGCAAGTATCCCAATAAAATTGAAGAAAATAAGGGAGTCGAACTTGAATCCCTGGAACTCTCAGCATTCAGAAGGTCATGAGGTGATCCCTACTACCGGTTTGGTGGATATCCTGCTGGTCACTGGTGGCAAAACCTCCCGCATGATGATATATCTATCACATTAAATTGTGTACAAATCAATGTTTGCATGTGGATGAGCTAGCTTATGGTATCCTAGATTGCACCGTAGATTAATATTATTAAATACAACAAATGAGTTAGTGGAGCTAATTAGGTGATCCTCAGTACAAGTTTGGTTGACAGCCTATCTGGAACTAGCGGTAGCCTGACAAATACCACATAAACGAATTCAATCGCACACACAGAGAAGTGAAATAACTTGGTCAAACTCAAGTCTAATTCGTACCTTATTCAAAAGTCTTGTAAGATAAACGTACAGTTTTGGCTAGTTAGTTAAAATATCCGAGTCTCAAAAAAACCTTAACTACATTCTAAAACAACTGTGGTACATTTCATTACTTACATCACCATCAGAAAATACAAAACAAAAAGCAAATTGCACATGAAAAGTCATCTCACAAAGCAATCACATAGTACAGAAAGCCAATAAATCCTGTACAGTCTATGGTGCCACCACAAATATATCAACAAATCATTTCATCCATTCCATATGCATACATCCATATAGTCAGAAACATCTGTATTCAACATAACATATGCATACATCAACATAAATAAATGTGCATAAAAAAGCAATAAACCATAACAAGTAAATAATCCAAAAAGAGAGTCATGTATATATTAAGTAAAAAATGCCCTCAGGCTACAATAAAATGGTCCTCTAGCCTCACAAAAAAATCAAAAACTCAAAATCCCCAAAGCCTAGGGAGTCGGCCACCATGATCACGTAGGATCGGTGCGACTGGAACTACCCCCAGTGGTGTGGGTCCTATGGGACCTCTCCAGGTGGCTACTACCAGCCCTTGCATCATGCCCACTAACACTACCCTCACCCACCCACCTGTGATGAGAGGATGCAGACTACTCAGTCTCACAGCCTCTCGTACAATGCGATGATCCACCTCCAATTAGCTCAGGTAACTATCCACCAAGGTAGATAATCTTGGCCTCCAACTCCACCCGACATCGACCCCACTCCACATCCCACCGACGGTATGTAGCCAATGCATCATCTCGTTGTGCCAACTGAGCCTGCAAGAGATCCATCTCGACTTTGTGCTCCTCATCCCATCTCCATAGTAGATCCTCCAATCGCGCTATCTCAGCATGAAACCTAGCCTCCATATCCCCTGGGACTTCCTAAGGCATGGGCATCTTTGAGATGACATGTTGCTCCGACACCCACTGCTCCAGGACGTCCTATGTATCTGGCTGCTCCGAAATCCCTAAATCATCCTCAAGGAAGTCACCTACCTCCACCATATCTGTATCATCAAGTAGAGCCCCCAACCCTCCATCGATGCCTCTGGACCCCCACTACCTATTGCTACGCATCCGGACCTCCTAGAGACCCCTCACCCCGCCATCGTCGCATCGTCCACCACTGGTCATACTATGCAGTCACCCCGACATTGTCCATGTTAGGGACATTAATAACTGCATCAAACTCATCACCCAACGGCTCAATAATTGACCAAGCTAGAGTCCTCTCATTGCCCCAATGCCAATAGATCAAGGGCTCACCAGGAAATCCCTGGTGCACCCCAAACTATCAAGTCACCTAGACATACAGAAAGTACTCCTGCCCTGTCCCATGTTTCCTGATCAACCATCTCCCCCTGTGCACCAATCAGAGCCACTATCTAGCCTCAGGACAGGCTGGACAGTCTCGGTATTGCTGCCAGAATACCTCCCCTGGAGCAAGATGCGAGAAGGCATCAGTATAGTGACTTACATCACCTGCCCACCGCTGACTTTGCCCATTCTCCTTTGACCTCTGCCATAGAGCAGCATACCCAATCTCCCTGTCCACCATCTCACCCCGAGTGGTCCAAGGAAACCCCAGTAGCTGCTCCATAGCTATGTGTTGCCACCCCTAGCACTACAAAAGATAGCTACACCCGATCCCCTTCTGCATATGGCAACAGACCTCGTACAGCTTATCGTAAAGCTATGCCAATAGTGTCTGACCCCTCATAATAAGTGGCACTGCTATCAGACACTCCACTAGTTTGAACACCACTTCAAGTAGGTTCCAAGGGAACCTCACACCTAAGGAGTTGAGAGGCAGCATGTTGGAGATGAGGGTCATGAGCAACGCATGCCTCGCCCCCAAAATGCCCTTCTTCAACCACCATCGCACTAGAATCCTGCCAATCAGGCAGTCTGCCTTTGCCCTCTCCATAGCCCTATCCACCCCCATATCTGCCACCTACCCAAAGCATTGTGTCAACACCACCATCCACTAATCACGAGGAGTCATCCGAATGGGCAGTCTGTTTATCAAAATTCATAGAATTTGATACACGTCCTCCAAAGTAACCATCATCTCCCCTATTGGGAGATGAAAGGTGTTGGTGCAAGGATCCCAAAAATTTATTAGGGCAGTTAGATATGCCCGATCCCCCACCACAGGCACCAACCACATCACTTGATTGAGCCTAAGGGCATCAAGCCACTCCCAATATGCAACATTCAACACATCTCGAGCATATGAGAACACAATCGGTTGGCGATACCGACTCTTCACAACCTGAAAAACAAAAACAACACAAAAACATTAAAACATGACAACAAAACAAATGTACAGCAGTGTATACAAACAAAAACAAAAAAAAAAATGTACAACAACAAAACAAATGTACAAAAGTGTATAAAAACAACACCAAAAAAAACAAAAAATTAACTAGAGTTTAAACCTTAGTCTAAACGAAGAAAAACAAAAAAACAAAAACATTAACAAAATGTACAGCAAAAACATTAAAAAAATCAAATAAACAACGCAAACACAAAAAAAAACAAAAAAATCACTAGGGTCTTAACCTTAGTCTAAACGTAAATACAATAAAACAAAACATCGTCCTAGGGTTTCAACCTTAGTATGAACAAAAAATGAAATAAAACAAAAAAAATTAATACTAGGGTCTCAACCTTAGTATTAACGCAAAATAAAAATAAAATACCGTAGAAAAGAAACAATTATATCAAGTTTTTAACTTCATATAAAAAAAAACAATTAATAGGAAGGGAGAAGGAGCACCTACCGGTATCGCCTCGGCTCCGCCACTCGAAGATCCAGTCCTTGCACTCATGGTGTCTACGAAATTTCGGCAGCGCTCCGCTATGCAAACTTGCACTCCTCCTCCTCATAGCTCCAAATCGCCAAAAAAAAAAGATTGCAAATGAGCCCAAAACCTAGTTTTGGCCCTTATAAAGGCTCTTAGGCCTGTAATCATTCCACCCTAGGATGAGCGCTCTAGTTAGCGCTCATCCCACCCTGGGACGATTACATATCAAGAAACAAAGCAACCAAAACTGCATCCAAAAAATGCACCAAAAAAAGCAATAAAGCTGCCAAAAAAAGGTGCCCTTGCACCTGATACTCTTGGCATGAAAAACCTATGTCAGGGTCACAAATTTTCACTATGCTACTCCCTAATAAGGCTACCATAGCTGGACCGCTCCACTGGAGGATGGATTTTTGACAATTTCAACCCCAATTGACATCACAAAAAGGGTCAAAACCCACTCAAAAGCATCAATAACTTTGCCGAATATAGGTGCCTTTGCACCTGACATTATTGGCACAAAAAACTGACGTCGAGACCACAAATTATCACTATCCTACTCCCTAAGAATGCTACCATATCCGGACCACTCCATGAGAGGACGGATTTTTGAAAATTTCAACCCCAATCGACGTCACACAAAAGGGTCAAAACCCACCAAAAATAGGTCAGATTGTTGGGAAACTGCATAATTATTCAATGAAACACAACTGAAGGCACCCTTAAAAAAGTCATCTTGGGTCAAGCGACTCATCGCTTTTCTCATTTTGGTCATTCCCTCATCGATTCGTCGCTTGATGGGGTAGTCACACTCAGTTACCAATCAACAAATACACACCCGATCAAGGAAATGGCATGCATTCAAAGAATCATTGACAAAGACAATCACGTTCCTGCTTGGGACAGCAAACAAGCAATAATCACAAGCTGATCAAACACTTGGCATTCTAGAATCATGAACTCAAGATTCCCATAGACAAAAGGTTGTGCCCTTTGCCTATTCATGACTGAACAATGTCCAAGATCAAGTAACACCTCATCGAAAAAGGTTAACACTTGAAGTAAGCTCCTTAGCTTGTCAGAAGCAAGGATTCAAGAATGTGTGCCCTTTTCATACTTGGGGCATCAAAAGATTTGTTAGGTTACTGAGAAACCCTAATTATTAAGTGCTTTTGTTATCTATTTTTTCTCAGTATTGCGCCACGCACAGTGCATCCCAAAAAGGGGCATCTGTAGACACCAAAACAACACCAATCCGATTATGTGGCTACAAGCACTGACCGAATTGGCATACATAGCACCTAGGGAAGCCCCCAGAGGTTAAACAATGGTCCTAAGAACTACCAAAGTAGTTTTGTAAGGTCAGAGATAAATTTGGCACCTTTCAAGCATTCTACTACCTATTCATTCCACCCTGGGATGATTAGAATGCTATTCGCCCCACCCTGGGAAGATTAGTAGCAATCGCTCCAAGGTGGGACGAATAACAAGTTTAACGAGAAAAAAGTCAAACCTTGACAAATGGTAGCCTAGATGCACCACTCAAATCCACCTCCAAGGCATGTGAGTGTGAGTGAGCATTTCAGAGCTCAAAGAGGTAGTCATGGAGGCCTAAATCAAGGAGCCCTTAATCAGGGAGAAATCTTCTCTTCCCTGACAAGGCATGATGGCCAAGTGGCACCCCTGCACGTGCATTCAAAGGAAACCCTCAGGTCTATAAAATAGTGAGCCTTCTCACCCCAAATAAAATGAGAGAATGAACATTTTGGAGCAATGGAGTGTTGCCAAATTATACCCTCACCCCTCATTGTGCTTCCTACATCCTTGATCTCTCTTTTGGAAGGGAGGTTATCGGGTGAATACTAGGAGCACAATCCGGACCCAAAACCCAAAAAATCGGCCATAATCCCACACTAAATTTTTTGACACAACCCCCTAGGAGGTTTTGAACCCATCTTAAGTGGATTGGTGTCAAAACTAAGCCCCAAAAGATGGGCGTCTTGCCCTCGGGTGCCCCCCCGCATTGTTGCAGTCCTAATCGCCCCACCCCAGAGTGATTAGAAATATACATTAGATTTCTTTACTTTTTCTTTTGCATCATGTTGTATGTGATTTTTTTATGCTGTTGTTCAACTTTCACTACATTCTAACCTGTTTTGACTATATTTTTATTGTTTTACGTGTTCACTAACCTACAAGGGGTACCTTCAGATACAGGGCAATTCGGGAAGAATATGCCAAATCCGATCTTCTGGGCTGTCTCAAAATGCCCCATTTTCCTAACCCAAAGTTTGCAGGTATTTTGGAGGCCTCTGGATAGGACATTTGGGAGGTCACCTTCACACATTTTGTGATAGTCGCCAACGTCCCATTCCGGAGCGATTAGAAATCCACGCTTGATTTCCTGACTTTTTTTTTTGCAATATGTCCCTAATGATGTCTGGATGCTCCTGTTCAAGTTTCATCTCATTCTGACATGTTTTGATCTCTATTTTATTATTTCATGTATTCACTAGCCGGAGGTCTTGGGGATTGCATGTTTCCTTCCATTCACATATGCTATTAACTGTTTGCTATTTCTCTGTAAATGGGATCTCAACACCAAAGGGGAAAAAAGGAATGACGGATGCACTCACACAAGCGACGGTAACGTTTGGCCCACCCATTTTGAATGTGGGCACGCGGAAGCCTGAAGGGAAGCGTACCATCCATTGGTGTAAACAAAATTGTATCAAATGCTCCGAGCCCCTGAAAGGGGGGGAACGTATTGTAATTAGATCACAAGCAACATTAATAAAATAGGCTGCACTTTAGTTTTTCTTTACATCTCATTTCATTGTGTCGTTTTCCCTTTTCATGCACTTGTTCTTTGCATTTTCGTAGGACTTAGCATTTCATTACACATCTGCTTTGTTTGCATCGCATCCGGTACGCCGTGCTTCTGTAGACATGCTTTAAGTTCCAAAAAAATTAGGTAAATTTGGTGAAGTAATGGTATGACTACCAAGGACATTGTTGAGATAAGAACTGAAGCAGTGGGCTTCTTTCAGGATTTGTTGGGATCCTCCCCCGAAAGTGACTTACAGGCCCGAAGAGATAATTTGTCGAAAATCCCCCCTCTGGTACTCTAGGAGGCTAGCCTTAGGCTCCTAGATCCTTTTTCTTCTTTCGAGATCAAGGAGGCATTATTTTCTATGCAACCTGACAAAACCCCAGGTCCAGATGGGTTCCTCCTCGCTTTTCCAGACCATGTGGGAGGTTGTGGGGAATGATGTTTGTGATGCCATTCATGATATCCAAGCCTCTAGATCCATCCACCCTAGTATGAATGCCACCTTCTTAGCTCTTATTCCAAAAACCTCTACCTGCAGGACCTTCTCGGACTATAGACCCATCAACCTTTGCAATGTTTTCTACAAGATCCTGACCAAATTCTTAGCTAACAGGTTGAAGCCCATCTTGCCCTTGCTCATTGACCCTTGCTAAGGAATATTTGTGAAAGGTAGAAACATCCTTGATGGTGTCATTTCTATCCATGAGAATCTCCACTTTGTGTCCTTGTCTAATAAGGCTGCCCTCTTTCTCAAGCTTGATAGGGGTTTCCTCTACGCTATTCCCCTAAAGTTTGGTTTCCCTTCCTCTTGGATCGACCTCATCCAACGCTACATATCCACCCCTTACTTATCTATCCTAATCAATGGGTCCTCTACAGGCTACTTCCAGAGTGCCAGAGGGCTCAGGCAAGGAGACCCCCTATCCCCCATTCTATTCATCATCTTGGCAGAGGTTCTGGGCAAAACCCTCAAGGAGAGCCTCCAAAGATAGAGGATTTAGGGCATCATCCCCACATCTGGAGTGGAAGTAGACAACCACCAACAGTTGTGGATGACACCCTCTTGTCTACTATCACCTCTGTGGCACAGGCCAAACACATCAAGAGTATCCTCTCCCTTTATGAGTGAGCTATGGGCCAAAAAGTAAACTACACCAAGAGCAAGTTTTTCTTCTTGAATACTCCCCAAGGGTGGTAGACCCATATTTCCAGAATCCTGGGATGCACAATTGAATCCCTCCCTACCACCTACCTTGGGCTCCCCCTTTTCTACAGTGGTAGGGCCAAGGACAGCATGTGGAATATGGTGGTGGAGCAAATTCATAGGAAGCTGGCATCTTGGAAAGGCAAGTTTCTATCCTAGGCAGGCAAGGCTACCCTTACCAAAGCTTGCCTCCAAGGGATCCCGACCTACTTCATTTCAGTATTCAGCCTCCCAATGTTTGTCCACTGCAAGATCAAATAGATTTAGAGGAACTTTCTATGGTTTGAGAACGAAGATAAATCTAGGATCCCTTTGGTGGCATGGGACAAGGTGTGTAAAAGCAAAGACCAAGGTGGGTTTGGGCTAAGGAGAACTAGTCTGATGAACATGGCCCTTGTGGCCAAGCATGCTTGTAGGCTCCTAAAAAATGAGCCTGTGGAGTGGGTCAAAATTGTCAAGAAGAAATACCTCACCAACTTCTCCTTCTTGGATGTTGAGGCCCCCTCCGACGGATCTGATTTCTGGAAAGAAGTCCTCCAAGCTAGGAAGCTACTCAGCAAGGGAGTCTGATTGATTTTAGGAGATGGGCAAATAGTTAACTTCTAGAAGGATAGATGGGTCAAAGAAGATTCTGTATCTCAGAAGGTTGAAATTTCACTCCTCAAATCCTTGGTGGATCTTAACTCCCAGTAGAAGGCAGAAGACTACATTGTGAGGAAGGATGGTAGCCCCTAGTGGAACATCTCGACCCTCACCGATCATGAAGCTTAAGTCTCCTCTCTAGATAAGATCCTCCAGGGCATTACCATCCTGAATGCCAGAAGACCCGATAAGATGATCTGGACGGGCATTAACAATGGCATCTTCTCAGTTAGGACAACCTACGAGATCCTTTCCAATGAGGCTGAGGGGGATTTCCCGTGGTAGATAGTTTGGTGGAAAGGAGTGATCCCGAAGGTAAATTTATTTGTGATGAGCACCAAAAATGCTCATTTTATATACACGGTTAAGGAGAATTATCACTAGTTCAATTAGCATATGAAATGTATTTTATATAACTTATGCATATAATTGATAGAAAATCCGGTATTATGCTTGATTGGTATTTTTAGTGGGAAATGTGTATAAATGCAGGTATTGGTACTAATATGGTGTTTTCTAGTCTACATCCACTTGGACCCAGCATACTTCTGCTTATAGAGACTAAGGCAAGAGAGTAGGTGCCTTCCTCTTCAAGGAAGGCACCCAATAGAAGTAGGCGCCTTCCTACAACCGGAAGGCACCCACGAAAGACGAGCACCTCCCTGCAACCAGAAGGTGCCAACGAAAGAAGAGCGCCTCCCTATAACCAAAAGACATCGATAGAAGACGAGCACCTCCCTACAACCAAAAGGTGCCAATGAAATACAAGTGCCTCCTTGCAACCAGAAGGCACCAACGGAAGAAGAGCGCCTCCCTACAATCGGAAGGCATCGACAGAAGACGAGTGCCTCCCTACAATCGAAAGGCACCAATGGAAGACGAGTGCCTCCCTGCAACCGAAAGGTGCCAATGGAAGAAGAGCGCCTCCCTACAACCGGAAGGCACCTCCATGCCTTCATACTTTGCAAGATTTACCAAGTCAACTTTGTGTGGTTGACCAAGGACTATGGAGGAGGTTGCACGTGAAGACAAAGGAGATATATTTTTGCATTTATTAAATAGAATAAAGTGTTTGTTATTATTATCAACCGATTGGCCGGTTGACCTTGTAAAGTTGTTAAAGCATATTATTATTTTTAGGATGCATTAGTTTAGGATTTCTTGTTACATACACCTAAGGATATTTATATTTATCCTTCTAGTGAACGAACATACTTTAAAATAGAAGAATAAAATATGTGTAGAATCAATTGTAACTAAATCACATCACATGATTAAAATAGACCGATTTGTTATTGTAATGAGATCTGGCTACGCTTTATATAAAGACGCAGGCCAGATGAACAAAGGAGATCAAAGATCAATGATTAATTTTACACAACTTATTTTACTTTATTGTTTAATTAATTAAGAGTGCAACTCCTCTTATTCAAGCAAGCTCTACGTAGCTAGTCGGGCAGACTATCTGCGGGAGCTTGGGCCCACTCCCTGCAGTAGTCCTCCCCTCTTTATTTTTGTTCTTTATCTTCTGTAGATTATTTTATTTCTTTAGTTCTTTCTTTATTTAATTTAGGTGTGTGCTTTTATTTTCAGCATTTTATTTCCAGCATTGTATTTTATTTATTTAAATTCTCTGCACTCAGTTTATTTGGTTTGGCTGGAATACAATTATACAAACATCCCCACCAAACTAAATAAGGTACAACCAGATTTTTTCCCCAAAACTGCAGGAATATACTGTGTGAAACTCATAAGTTTACGAACTTACCGAATTGATAATTTATGGAAGAGAAATGAATGTTTTTGGGACATGAATTTCTGCTCACCACTTTGCTTGTATTTTTTTTTAGAATAAAGATCTAACCATGGAAAACCTCCACAAAAGAGGGTTTGCATTCCCCAATAGGTATTATTTGTGCATGGTAGATTGTGAATCCATATATCATCTCTTCCTTCACTGCTCGTTCACCACCATGGTGTTCGACGTGATCCTCTCCTTCTTTCAGGTCCCCTAGAGCCCTCCTAGGACAATCAAGGAAGCCTTTGCTCAATGGCCAAACCTGTTTAGAAATCCTAAGCTCCGGTTCCTTTTCAATGTGTCCTTCCATCACATACTTTGGAATATTTTGCTAGAGAGGAACGAAAGAGTCTTCGGTAATCCTCCAAGAGACCCCCCTTCCACAACCTTCATAACTCTTGTCTTTGTAGTAGAAAATTCAAATTTTACTCCTAGTCCCCTCCCCAGGATCCGATCGGAGGAAACTGTGTTCAAAAGGATGAACCTCAAGGAGGATCCAGACCACCTTAACATCTTTTCATCCAGGATCAAGGTCAAATGGAGAAACCCCTTGGAGTGTTGTCTTAAGTTAAACTTTGATGGTGCTGCTCGTGGCAACTCGGGGCCAGCAACTGCAAGAGGGGTGGTTAGAGATCATAGGGGGAGGATTGTCCTCACCTTCTATGAGAACTTGGGTATCCAATCTAATCATAGTGTGGAGGCCAAGGGTGTCCTCATAGGGCTTCAACTCCTCTCAGAGGATCCTCACCCTTTGGTCAATGAAGGTGACTCTTTGAATATCATAAGGTATCTATCGAATGGCAAATATCCTTCATGGAAAGTTTTCAATATTGTCTTTGAGGCAAGGATCCTCCTATCTAGATGGACCAATGCCCAAATCAATCACATCTACCGGGAGGGTAATAGGCTAGTATATTACATGGCTAATAAAGGTCTTTTGACCTCTGTGTTGGTAGTATGGAGGTCATCCTTTTCGGATGAGGTGGAGAAGATGGCCAGATCAAAGTTTCCTCATGAAGACACATAAGCATAAAGAGAAGGTGATCGGAGGTGGCACATCCTCTCGACAACCAATTCTCTGATCAAGATGCTGACCAAGATCAAGGAGCAGAATGTTAAGGATGACTAGGAGGATCCGGAGTAGCAGAGGATCCGGGGCTGCCTTGTGATTTTTTCCTTTTTTTTCCCATAGTTTTATTTTGCTTCCGTTTTAGTTTACTTTAGATTGGTTTTTGTCTACCGATCCTCTCACGAAGAGGCCCCTTTGTAAGCCTTGTGGGAAATTTTGAATCAGGTTTAGTTAGATTTTGCAAGTTTGTTTGATCCTAGCCCTTGAGGCCTGTAAGTACAGAATGGGCTCAGCCCTATTTTTGTACATAAGTTTTTGGGATCCTCTATAAAAACCCACTGTTAATACAATCAATCTACAAAAATAAAAAGCTAAAATTTCTAATATATATATCATTGAAAGGAGAGTTTTCCCTACAAATATTGAATAGGAATTTACAACCATACTTCCTACTACTTGCTTGATTCTATTTTCATCATGTCATTATATAGACACCTTAAATGCATTATATTTATGAGACTACTCATATGGGCATACTTTGTAGACCATATGAATGATCTTGGACCTTTCCAAGATCTAGCAATTGTTCTAACCACTCATTTAGAGTAAAATTATCCTATTCAGGCTTAACCACTGACGATCAGAGCTATTTCTAGAATAGACATTGATGATCAGAGTGGCTACAAGCTAGCCACCTTGAGTGAGAGCAGCTAGCCCTGAAATAGACTTGGCCTCCCAGGCCAATCCAAAAATTAGTTGCAACAACTTTAGCAACAGTTTTTGGAGTGGTTTAGGCTTGGAAGTGTCTAGAAGTTTCCTTCTAACTGCTTTAACCTCTCAAATATTTTTCTTGGCTTCTCCATGAAGCTAGAGCAAGGAATTGAGAGGTCTATAATACCCCCCTCCAAATTAGAGAAAAGAGAGAGGAGACCTTGTATTTTATGCAATGAAGCTCTATCGAAATGTACAGTGAAGTGATAACCTCTTGAGGAGAGTTGAAGTGCTAGCCAATTGCAAAGTGACAAGCATGAATTGTTCAATGGAGATTCTAAAGGACTGAGAAGCACACCTTGTGATTCCTTACCAATATGATGTAAATCAAAAAAATTCACACACAAAACTATCTTGGGACACTCGGGAAACCCTTGATCATTAATTCAACTGGTAAATTATGCATTACAACCCTAGATTCAACAAGCAGAAGAGTCTATTCATGACTGCTATCTTCAACAATGGCCTACAAGATAAACCACTAACAACATCAATGGTTAGCAGAGTCATCTACTATGGGCGACTACGGTTGGGGTTTGATGCACCTTTTCATCAGTTTTAGCTTAGATTTTCATACATTTTTTCTTTATTAGCTTAGGTTAAATTAGATTCATAATTTTTAGCACATTTGAACGGTTCATTAGCAATATTTAAGGTAGCTTTGACTAGATTTATTCATATTTTCTAGTTTTAGTTAATCTCCTTAGATTAGCCTTATTTCTTGTTTGTCTTATAAATTTGATGCTAAATTAGTTAGATCTACTAGTTTTCTGGCATACAATACTTTAATTTAGCATTCTTGCACATATCTTTGCTCACATTGACATATATTTATGTTTTATTACAAGTATTATCACATTCTTTGCAAATATTTGACAAAAGCCTCATCATGAAAGGCCTCATATGCTCCTAATTATGCTATGTTATTTCTTGAATGCATATTACAGATTATTGATATCTTTGTAGTATTATTGGCATCAACTTCCTTGAAGCAAGTGAGAATAATGTATCCATAAGCCTTTAGAAAGTTTTTGTTGACTCTATAAGACTTGTGGATTGTACCACCTCCATTTAGGGGTTTCAAATATTGTAATCATTGTATCAAGATATTGGTATCCCTAAGAGGGACCTACTTGTAACCAATTTTTATCAAGAATCAATAAAGGAGGCCCTATATTTTTGTTAACTCATGGTTCCATATGCTTTCTTATTTTACACTTGATATAATGATGCAAATAGTGTAGGTGCATATTTTCTAGGATTGTACAGATGACGATCATGATGGAAACACACAAAAATTACACTAACTAATGATTTGTTTCATTTTTTTATATGAAAGTGCAACCACTCTGATTGACAATGGCTAGCAGAGCTTAGCCACTTTTGAATATAGTGACCAATCAGAGCCACCTTGAGCAATAGTGGTCAACAAAAAACATGCAACAACAGACAACCTAAACATCAACAGACTTGGATTCCAGGTTGGTGTAATTCTCTGCAATTTTTCACTTCTCTGTCTGTGTTTATTTATATAATGTAGTAGGTGAAATTTTGTTTAATTATAAAACATAGAGAAATTTTAAGGTTAAATTCTTATAATATCTTAGCTTTTCTACTAGTTATTGCTAGGAATAGTGGAATTTTGATTGCAATCCACCCTAGTCGCCAACGGTCTAGGTTGTGTGTAGGATTTGGATGCTTGAGGTCCAACTAAAGGCTATTTATTCATAATTAAAAATTTCATTCTCTAAACATCATATAGTATTAGACGTGCATTAAATATTATTTTAAGCATGCAGGAACATCGTTTGAGTGATTTATGTTACATTTCTTTTTTCATGCAAGTCTAAAAAGAACAAACACACACCACATCACATGTAAACATTAGTGAGTTAGAATTCACACCCAACCACTAATAAAGTCCAATGATGGTGGGTTTCATCTCCATCCATTGGCAAAAATCCCATAAAGCCATTATTTTGGCCAATACCAACTCCAAGAACCATCATATCCATGCAAAATAGCACACATTCCTCTTCAAAGGAGTGTATCACTATGCATAGTGTACTGGGTGAGGATTGGTATCACTTGTGCTCCCTAATCAGGTGTGAGCTTCACCTCCACACTTTGGTGGGTTTACGTGACCATGAATTTCATTGTCAATTATCAAGCTATGAGCATACATGTGCAAACCATTAAACTATAAAAGAATTTCATCAACAAAATTTCAAACATGATGAGAAATAGTTTAAGTTTTCAATAAATTAAAAACATACTAAAACAAGTTTTAGGTTTCACAAAAAAATCTTTAAAATATATAATCATACTTGTATGCATGATATTAAAGGATGTCATAGTTTCAAATATCTGGTGTAGAACATGATCGACAAGAATGAGCTAATCGTTGACAACCCTCAGGCTCCAAATAATCAAAACATGGGGATATTAAAAAATTTCTTGCCCAACCATGAGCCTTCGAGGAAAAATGTTGACCAATTGAATCAAGTGCAGAATGATCTGCCTACATAGGGCTTCATTGGTATGGTGAATATTATCAATAGGAATAGGAGGTACGATTAGCCAGGTCCTCCTCCTGCTCAAATAAAGATTCAAGTTGCACCCCCACAAAGGCCAACACAGAACAATCTACCGGGCCCATCAACTAGACTGGTGGTGACCATAAGAAATAGACTTATCCAAAGCCTAAAGACAACCTCAAAAAAGTTGTCTATCTATTAAATAATACAACAATCTCCTAGGCACAAGGAGTTGCTAATGGATATTTTGAGCTCCATAGAAGTTCAGTCCCAAGACCTAGAAGCATTTACTAATTTCATGGGACATGTGCAACAATATCAAGAGCCTATGATTTAGTTTTATGACCATGAAATACAAATAGTATCTACTATTATAGTGGACCCACATTTTCATATAATTATGTGTTAACCACACACCTTTCAAGAAACTATTGATTGACACAGGGTCTTTGATCAATATTATTACTACAAAGGCCTTAGCATATTTGAAATTTCCAAAATTGCATATTGTGCCATCGACCTTCACACTACAAGCATTCATTGATGCATTATTCTCAATAGTTGGTACTATAGTCTTTTCTATTTAGGTAGGATTGAAGACCATCTTGATTATGTATCACACTGTAGAAGGTGCAATGTAGTATAACATCCTCTTTGGCAGGCCTTGGATAAGAGAGATGTGATGTGTACCCTAAATACTACATCATTGTATCAAGTACATACATTAGGGGTAGGTGCATGTGGTTCCTTTCGATGAGGAGCCATTGAAATATGTGAATCAAGTAGATTTTCTAGGAGATTCTATACTCCCTTCAATACATCTGGATATAAGACCAACATCGCTTATTAAGCATTTGAAAGACAAATGAAAGAAAGTGTGTGTTGGACCTTCGACATTAGCACCATGACCATATGCACATACAACAACTACTTTGATAAAGCCTACAACATCGACGATGCTTAAAAAATACTAGAGGCTCAAGATAGTAATGGGTGAGAAAGAGATAAAATAAATGCCCAATGTAGCATTTGATAAGGTCTGTAGTCCCATGGATGAGAGGGATGCATAGAATTAAGTTGAGGAGGTGCCTCAACCTACCTTACTTATCTCTTTAGCTGGGTCATCTGCATCGTAGGTGACCATTCGCTTGGTTAATCTCGACTTCGCATAATACATAGTGCATAATGTGACTTTTACACCTTTCATCAAAACTACACAAGATATGGGTAAACCTCAAGCCCCAACACTTTCTTATAGGGACAGTGGTACCACTAGGGGTGCCACCCAACCAAATCAACTTCATCTATGGAGGCCTTGATCAAATTATGAGTTGTACACCCATAGACAAAGATGATGAACGATTCGTAGTGAATATTAATTATCTGTCCAACCTAGAGTTCATCTTGTGATATTTTGAATGTTACCATTGGCATGGTTATGATCTCGATTTATTTGAGCAAGGATGATGAACTCCATATGAGCCATGATATCAGTTACCAACTGATCTATTTGGATTGGGCTATAATATCAGAGGTCAGGATGAACTGCTAGCAGCATATCTTGATCACCTGAATCTCAACTTAGGGGATAATATGGACTGGAACCCCTACCATCCTAACCCTTCTCATTCACAAAGGGGTAACTGGAAGGTGACCATGGTTGCTATCAAACAACCTGAGATCTATCATGACAACATTGTGGTGGAGGTCAATCCAAAGGATATTATAAAAACCAACTTGGTAATAAAAAATCATGAAGATGTCGATGACACTAGCATACAAATTCAAAATCTAGGCCTAATAGTAGACGCTAAATTAGAAGGCATTTTCAAGGAAGTTAGAGCAAAATCCATGTCTGAAAGAGATGGACCAGATTACAATTTTGAAAATGATGATGATGAGGAGTCCTAAAATAATGTAGAATATGAGGATGAGACGGAGAGGGCTTACCTTGGGCCCTGAAATTTACATCATCTCAATGAGATAGTGGCTACAGATAATAGATACTTCATAGATGATAGCAATTATGAAGATGAGACCAAAATGGTCTACCTTGGGCCTTGGAACTTATGTCATCGCAATAAACCATTCAAAATGGATGAGATGTATTGAAGAGTTTATCCTAGCCCTCACCTTAGGGGGAGACTGACTAATGCAGATGAAATTTATTACATAGTATTCCCTGATCCTCCTACATTTAGACAGCTCCTAGAGCCAAATAATCCCAATTTCCCATCTGTTCATAGATCGGATCTTGAGATCCCCATACCTCTAGAGCCACATCTTGGGTATGATATTTGCATAAATAATTTAGAAGTGCACACACGTGGTCCTAGAGATCTCATCCATTCCATCAACATGATCTCCATTGATTTGACCACTCCACTCCACACCCAACCAATCCTTCCAAACCATTGTATCTTAATCTAGATGCTATTAATTGGGATCATGTTGATTCACCTCTAGAGCCTAAATATTTCTTCCCCAATGAAGAAATGTTACAACCATTTCACTTTGCACTAGGTTGTGCACATGATATTTATTACACTGAGAGTAACTCCGATGTGGAACCTTTAATCCTAGTGGATGACATCCACCTGATCCCTACACCTCACCATATTGAGGAGGGATCACACATGTCAGTAGATGAAACCTTTGATGTGGGTATCAATGATGACCCCACAAATCCTAAGAAGGTTAAGTTTGGAGAGAGTGTATCTCCTAAGAAATGTGCCAACCTCATTCCTCTACTAAAAGAGAGACTTGATCTCTTTTCTTGGACATACAATATCGGGGCTAGATTCAAATTTTTTTACCCATAACCTTTTGCTAGACCCCTCTAAAAATATAGTCAAGCAAAAGATTAGGAAAATGCATCAAACCATCACTTTAATGGTTAAATATGAGTTGCAAAAACTGTTGGATGTAGAGTTCATAATATCCATCAACTATTCGAAATGGGTATCGAATATGGTACCTGTAGGAAATTAGATGGAAGGATCCGTATCTATACGGATTTTAGAGACCTAAGCAAGGTAATACCAAAGGATTTATTCTTGTTGCCCAACATATATGCTCTCGTAGATGTAACTGTAGGTCATGAGATGCTTTCCCTTATGGATGATATTTTTGGTTACAATCAAATTTAGATTAAACTTGAAGACTAGCATAAAATCACATTCACAATGCCATGGGGAACATTTGGTTATAAGGTTATGCCATTCGGTCTTAAAAATATTGGTTCCACATATTAGCGGGTCATGATATATATCTTCCATGAATACATGCACAAGATCCTAGAGTATTATATTGATGACTTATTGGTGAAGTCATTGCTACATTCAGAGCATGCTGAGGTTCTCAAAAAAGTCTTCGATCACTTGATATAACATAATGTTAGGTTGAATTCCAAGAAGTACATATTTGGCGTAACTTCAAGAAATCTCTTGGGATTTATAGTTTCTAAATGAGGGATTGAAGTTGACCTATAAAAGGTCAAGTCCATTCTAGAAATACGTCCTCCCACCAATATCAAAGAGTTAAGAAGCGTACAGTGCAAAGCAGCATCCATAAAGTGATTCATCATACAATTATCAAATAAATGCCAACCCATGAATTGACTACTACACAAGGAGGTCCCATTTAATTGGGATGAGGACTATTAAGAGGCCTTTGCTAAAATTAAGCAATACCTAGTAGCACCACCAATACTAGCTCCACCAAGGCCAAATGTGCCATTCCTTCTTTATATTGGCTACTAATTTTGTACTGGGAACCATGTTAGCCCAAAAGAACATGCAAGACAAAGAGCAAGTGATATATTATATCTATCGCATCTTGGTGAGTTATGAGCTAGGGTACGCATACATAAAAAGTTATGCTTGGCAGTGGTTTTTGTGACTAAGAAGTTGCGTCACTACATGCTAATTCATACGATGTATGTGAAAACAAAAAAAAATCCTTTGTAGTATATGATGAGCAAGACATCATAATATGCGTACTGTAAAGTGGATCATACTACTAAAAAAAATTGACTTGGAATTCATCAACAAAAATTCCATAAAGGGATAGGTCATAGTTGATCAGCTAGCAAAGGCACCTCTTCAAGATAGCAAGCCTCTTGTCATAGAACTTCTTGATGATGCAGTATTTGTGTTATCAAAGTCACCCGAACCCAAAGAATTAGATAACAAATATGATATGACTTTGTTCTTTGATGGGTTGAAGTGTGAGCAAGGGGGTGGTGCAAGAATTGCCTTTTTCATTGTACAAGGTTCTCCAATGATCTTATCGTTCAAACTAGACTTTCCTTGTATAAATAACAACTCTAAATATGAAGCCCTAATCTTGGGTCTCCAAATAGCAATCACCATGAAGATCAAAATAATAAACATCTTTAGTGACTCCCTTGTTGGACATTTTGAGTCCCTAAGTCAAAGTTGTCATTGATGTCACCAGATGAGGTCATCAGTAATTTCAGCAGGAAATAAAGGCGACAAAGATGGTTATTTGATATCCAGCAAGAAGGCAAAATATCGAGGGAAACAGTGCAAAAGACAGAAGTTAAAAAGGAGTTATAATATTTATTTTATAAATTATTTAAATTCAGCATGAATTTAAATTTTATAAATAAATATTAAAGGTACTTTATCGAAGGATTAATATTATAATGGTGGTTATTATAATATTAAAATTGCCATGGTGAAAACCCAAATAAAATAATTATAATCCTTATTATAATATTTTATAAGGCAAGGGGTTTTATAAAGTCCAAAAGTAATTTTTATTAAAACCCAAGGTTGGGTTTACTAAGGCTTTCGAAGCCTTAAAGCGCCGACGTAATGCATTTCAATAAAAGTGTCGACGTCTAGACAAAGGAGGAAGGGCAATATAAATACATGCCCAAAGTTGTTTATTATCTATCCTTGCTCGATTGATTATTGAGTGGCACATGCGAAAAATGAGCTCGTGGTTAAAATATTTGGAAAGGAGAGTACAGGATAACGTGGAGAGAGACCACCCCCAATTCGCATTGGGTAGTGTGGCCTAGTGGTAGCTTGGAAAGCGTGAAGGCATTGGTAGCATGGAGGTCGTGCGTTCGATTCTTGCGAAGAAGTTTTTGGTGGAGTTTTTGTGGAAGCGCCAAGGCACACATTTTTAAATGTGGGCAAGGAAAGTGCAAAGAGGAAGCACGTGGTGCTTCCCCCTTTGTGAACGAGCATGTAGCTCATGTGGCAACCTTAGCCATGGCTAAGGCGCTCACGGTGAGGGCAAGACATGGGGTCAAATCCCCTTGAGGCAAGTACATTTTTGTGTTAATTAATTTTATGGTTATGCCCTAAGGTTGGAGTGATAAGGATGTTATAAGGTTTATTAATGTTTTAATAAACTTTGTTAATTAGAGGTTGTTGTGATTATTTCTGAAGGTGAAGTGTTGATAATTATTTGAGCTTTATTATTTGGAAAGTATTATTTTGAGAGTTATATTTTAGGAGGTATAAGGAGTTATGGTAAAGTGTTAATTGAGATTTATTTTGAGACTTGTTGATTATTATTTTTGATAAGGGTTTTCTTCTAAAAGGACTTTGGTGGATGTGAAAATTAAGTTGGAGTAAAAAGGTGTATTTAAAGTTGTATTTTGCATTGTGATTTTAATTGAAGTCCTCTAACCCTTATGTGAGTTTGGAAAAGAGTTTTTGTGAAGTGTGGCAGATTTTGTGGACAACTTCTTGGCAACAAAAAGGTATGGGCAAAATTATTCTCTATTGAGTTGGTTGATTGGCTTGATTGAAAATTAAGTTTGGAGTGAAAAGGAATTGATTAGGGTTTCCTTTTCAAAAGTGGTTGAGTTAATGCTTCAAGGTTTTCTGAATTGAGAGTTGTGATTAAGCCTTGTTTTATTAGCATTGTTGTTGAAGCCAATTGGTTATGCAAAGAACTTGAACTTGAGTTAGAAAAGAACATGAGTATCATTGTTATGTGAGATTTGTTGTTGAGCATTGTTGGAAATATTTTGAGTTGGTTGATATATGC
This sequence comes from Wollemia nobilis, assembly GCA_028583015.1. Taxonomy (NCBI): domain Eukaryota; kingdom Viridiplantae; phylum Streptophyta; class Pinopsida; order Araucariales; family Araucariaceae; genus Wollemia; species Wollemia nobilis. The sequence continues at coordinate 4,697,503 of JAQPPZ010001340.1, forward strand.
TTGGACTAGGGTTTGTGAGAAAGGGTTGTTCCTTGAGGTGATTGGTTGAGTAGAGTTGGTTGAGCCTAGTCAAGTGGATGTGAAGTGGTTGTTCAAGTTCCATGAAACAAACTATTCTATATTATGATTTGAGTTGAGATTGAGCATTGAGTATAGAACATATTGAGTCTCTAACAATTCTCTTTATGCTTCTATGAGATTGATTTGAGTTGTGATTGAGCATTGAGTATAGAACATATTGAGTCTCTAACAATTCTCTTTATGCTTCTATGAGATTGAGTTGAGAAAGTGATTGAGCATTAAGTATAGAACATATTGAGTCTCTAAAAATTCTCTTTATGCTTCTATGAGATTGAGTTGAGAAAGTGATTGAGCATTGAGTATAGAACATATTGAGTCTCTAACAATTCTCTTTATGATTCTATGAGATTGGACAAGTTCTATGTGGACTTGTTAAGTTAATTTGAGGTAAGTCTTTGAGAAGGCTTGTGGACTAATTTTGTGTGAGATTTTGTGGAAGCTTGCAATGCAGATTTGAGCAAGTCCTAGAGAGGACTTATTGAGCAAATTTGGACAAGTTCTATGTGAGCTTGTTGAGCAGATTTGGACAAGTTCTATGTGAGCTTGTTGAGAGATTTGACCAAGTTCTATGTGACTTGTTGAGCAGATTTGGACAAGTGACTTTGAAAGGAGGGAGTGGTTCTTGGACCTATTGAGCAGATTTGATCAGGTTCTATGTGGACCTATTGAGCAGATTTGGATAGGTTTTATGTGGACCTATTGAGCAGATTTGAGCAGGTTCTGAGTGGACCTATTGAGCAGAGTTGTGCAGGTTCTGAGTGAACCTATTGAGCAATTTGTGCTAGACCAAATATACTATGTTTAGTGCAAGATATTGAGCAGAGTTGTGCTAGACCGACTAGACTATGTTTAGTACAATATTGAGATAGAGCTTTGGAGGTGATAGAGCAGAGAGGATAGAGTCTCCAGTGGATAGAGATCCATCAACCAAGACATTGAGGATAGGTCTTCTGAGTGAGGACAAGAGTCTTCAAGTGGAGAGAGATCCATAATCAGTGCGTTGGAGGTAGAGTCTTCTAGAGGATCACCAACTAGAGCAGAGGAGAAGGAGTTCTCCTATGGATAGAGATCCACATCTAGATTTAGGGGATCAACATCTCCTTTGGACAGAGGTCCATAAACATTGTAATTGGGAAGGATTCCCAAGATATTATTTGAGAAATATTTAGAAGAAATATTTTCTCTATGGAGGTAGCCCACATTGGGTGAACCACATTAAAATCTATGTCTCTATTGTGTATGGTGTTTTGTGCATTACTTTGATTACTGCTATTGATACTGCTATCTATACACTACATAATATTGATTTGAAAAGAAAAAGTAAAAAGTGGTCTTATACTATTCACCCCCCTCTCAGTATAAGCTTGTGTTCTTCAATTGGTATCAGAGTGGGTTCCTTCAGAAGAGTTTGATAGCTTGAAGGAAAAGTGGTCTAAGAACACAATGGATCAAAAGGATCAAAGGGATGGGTCCATCAATAATGCAGTACCAGTATTTGATGAAAGTGACTTCTTGTATTGGTGTATGCTAATGAGATTTCACCTGATGGCACTTGGCAATGAAGTTTGGGATGCAGTGGAACTAGGATATGATTCAGCAGTCAATCCTCCTACAGAAAAGGAAGGTAAGCTTCTAATGCATGCAAATTCAAGAGCTATGAATGCAATTATAAAAGGGTTGCGTAGATCAGAATCTATGAAGGTTATGGAGTGTACAATAACAAAAGATATGTGGGAACTATTGCATACCATATATGAAGGAGATAAAAGTGTTAGGAAAGCTAAGATCAAAAATCTCAAAGGAGAATTTGAGAATCTAAGAATGCGGGATGATGAAAATATTCATGACTATCTCAACAAGGTTGATGAACTTATACATGAGATGAAAGGTCTTGGAATGAAGGTTGATGAATCTGATGCTTGTGATAAGATCTTGAGAACTCTTCCAAAGAGGTACAGTGAAAAGGTTTCTGCTATAGAAACATCAATTGATAGTGATTCTCTGACAAGGAATTCTTTGCTTGGCATGCTTACGACTTTTGAGATAAGAACAAAAGATCCTATCCCTCCAAAAGAGGTTGCATTCAAAGTGAACAAGAATATGAAGGGTAAGAAGTCAGAATCAAGCAGTGAGTCATCTAGTGATGAAGAAGCTAACTATGGTAGAAGAGATAAAGGTTCCAGAAGACCCATAGATCTAAGATCTATTAAGTGTTTCAATTGTGGAAAGTATGGACATTTTGCAACAGATTGTAAAGAGCCAAAGAACAACAATGATGAAGAAAAATAGGATCATAGGTACAGGGAATCTGAAAGATACAAGTACCAGAAGAAAAGCAAGGATGGACAAAATAGACAAGGAAAGAAGTTCTTCCAAAGGCAAAAGAGAAGCTACTATGCGGATAATGCAAGTAAGTACTCAAATGATAGTGATGCTAGTTTTTCAGACAATGATAGAGATGAAGTCCTATTTATGATTGAAGAAAAAGAACCAGTTAAGAAAAGGACTCTAGTTATTCTCAAGTGTTTTAGATGTGGTAAATTTGGACATCTTGAAGATGATTGCACAAGGGATGGTTATAGTTTCAGTGATGATGATTTTGAAGATGCACTTGAAAGACCAGATGAAAATATTCTAATGGCATTAGAAGAAGAAGTGAGTGATCCTATAGAAGACAAGCCAAAAGAAATTAATGATATGGACAAAGGTAAAAAAATAGAGGATTATTCAATAGAAAATGGTTATGATCTCAAGGGAGAACTTATCTATGCCCTTGACATAGTAAAGAAGGTAAGAAAGCAACACTCTAAGCTTGAAAGTCAGTTTCAAGAATGTGATGAAGAAATATTATTGCTCATAGAGGATCTAGAAAAATCAAAGGCTAAGGCAAGCAAGTTCAAAGATAAGTTAGAAGCAAATATCTTGGAATGTGAGAAGTTAGCACAAGAAGTGGCTCTACTAAAGGAAGATGTAGAAGACTCCAAGAATAAGCTATACAAGTATGTAAATAGTGCAAAGAGTGTGGATAAAATAATCAAGATACAAAGAGGAGCAACAAACAAGATAGGTCTTGGTTCAAAATAGGTTCAAAAGAAAAAGGAAGAAGAGTCTACTTCAAGTCTTGAAGAAGAAGAAACTTCAGAAGAAGATACATCAGAAGAAGATAGTGTAAGTGGGAGTGAGACATCAGAGGATGAGTTGGACAACAAAGAGTTCAACAAAGATAGGAACAATGCACAGAGAAGATACAGATGGAACAACAATCAGAACAGGAGACCAATGAGGTCAAGACAAGGAAGCTTCAATGGAAGATGTTTTTCATGTCACAAGTTTGGGCACATGGCTTCATAGTGCAGGACACATGAAAGACATGAATATGGGAAAGGATAACTTTTCCAAGGGTATTGCTACTCATGTAATGAGTTTGGTCACAAGGCAATGAATTGCAAGATTCATGATAGAAGAAGATATGGCTTCACTAGGAGAAATCCTAAGATAGTTGCACCTCCAAGGAATAACAACATTAAGTGTTATAAGTGCAATAATGATGGTCACACAACAAGATGGTGTAGAGAAAATATTCCAGAAATAGGTATGAATAGAAATAGGAACATGAATAGGAACAGGAATATGAATAGGAACAGGAACATGAACAGGAACAGGAGCATGGATGAGAATAGGAACAAGAACATGAATAGGAACATGGATGAGAATAAAAAGAAATAGGAACAGGAATGATGATAGGAACAGGGATGATCACTTGGAAAGAAATAGTCAGAGGATTCAAAAAACTCAGAAAAGAAGAGAAAAAGATAAAGGTAAAGAATAGTGCTTTCGGGGAGTAGAAATACTCCCACCCTAGAATTAACCACCTCATATGGAGGTGGGGGAGGGGCTAAGCTAAGAGGCTCATTCTTAGCCCCGAGCCCCAAAGGTGACCCTTTGCCATTGATGTCAAAGGGGGAGAGATTTGTGTGATTTGTGTATTGGGGAGAGATTGGATATGGGGAGAGATTTGATATTTGAGAGAGCATTGTCCTAGGGGGAGCAATGTCCAGGGGAGCAGAAGAAAAAGAAAGGTCAGGTTTCAGTAAAAAGGATATGGGTTGCCATCAATGACAAAGGGGGAGATTGTTGGACATTTTGAGTCCCTAAGTCAAAGTTGTCATTGATGTCACCAGATGAGGTCATCAATAATTTTAGAAGGAAATAAAGGTGACAAATATGGTTATTTGATATCCAGCAAGAAGGCAAAATATCGAGGGAAACAGTGCAAAAGATAGAAGTTAAAAAGGAGTTATAATATTTATTTTATAAATTATTTAAATTCAGCATGAATTTAAATTTTATAAATAAATATTAAAGGTACTTTATCGAAGGATTAATATTATAATGGTGGTTATTATAATATTAAAATTTCCATGGTGAAAACCCAAATAAAATAATTATAATCCTTATTATAATATTTTATAAGGCAAGGGGTTTTATAAAGTCCAAAAGTAATTTTTATTAAAACCCAAGGTTGGGTTTACTAAGGCTTTCGAAGCCTTAAAGCACCGATGTAATGCATTTCAATAAAAGCACCGACGTCTAGACAAAGGAGGAAGGGCAATATAAATACATGCCCAAAGTTGTTTATTATCTATCCTTGCTCGATTGATTATTGAGTTGCACATGCAAAAAATGAGCTCATGGTTAAAACATTTGGAAAGGAGAGTACAGGATAACGTGGAGAGAGACCACCCCCAATTCGCATTGGGTAGTGTGGCCTAGTGGTAGCTTGGAAAGCATGAAGGCATTGGTAGCACGGAGGTCATGCGTTCGATTCTTGCGAAGAAGTTTTTGGTGGAGTTTTTGTGGAAGCGCCAAGGCACACATTTTTAAATGTGGGCAAGGAAAGCGCAAAGAGGAAGCACGTGGTGCTTCCCCCTTTGCGAACGAGCATGTAGCTCATGTGGCAACCTTAGCCATGGCTAAGGCGCTCATGGTGAGGGCAAGACATGGGGTCAAATCCCCTTGAGGCAAGTACATTTTTTGTGTTAATTAATTTTATGGTTATGCCCTAAGGTTGGAGTGATAAGGATGTTATAAGGTTTATTAATGTTTTAATAAAATTTGTTAATTAGAGGTTGTTGTGATTATTTCTGAAGGTGAAGTGTTGATAATTATTTGAGCTTTATTATTTGGAAAGTATTATTTTGAGAGTTATATTTTAGGAGGTATAAGGAGTTATGGTAAAGTGTTAATTGAGATTTATTTTGAGACTTGTTGATTATTATTTTTGATAAGGGTTTTCTTCTAAAAGGACTTTGGTGGATGTGAAAATTAAGTTGGAGTAAAAAGGTGTATTTAAAGTTATATTTTGCATTGTGATTTTAATTGAAGTCCTCTAACCCTTATGTGAGTTTGGAAAAGAGTTTTTGTGAAGTGTGGCAGATTTTGTGGACAACTTCTTGGCAACAAAAAGGTATGGGTAAAATTCTTCTCTATTGAGTTGGTTGATTGGCTTGATTGAAAATTAAGTTTGGAGTGAAAAGGAATTGATTAGGGTTTCCTTTTCAAAAGTGGTTGAGTTAATGCTTCAAGGTTTTCTGAATTGAGAGTTGTGATTAAGCCTTGTTTTATTAGCATTGTTGTTGAAGCCAATTGGTTATGCAAAGAACTTGAACTTGAGTTAGAAAAGAACATGAGTATCATTGTTATGTGAGATTTGTTGTTGAGCATTGTTGGAAATATTTTGAGTTGGTTGATATATGCTTGGACTAGGGTTTGTGAGAAAGGGTTGTTCCTTGAGGTGATTGGTTGAGTAGAGTTGGTTGAGCCTAGTCAAGTGGATGTGAAGTGGTTGTTCAAGTTCCATGAAACAAACTATTCTATATTCTGATTTGAGTTGAGATTGAGCATTGAGTATAGAACATATTGAGTCTCTAACAATTCTCTTTATGCTTCTATGATATTGATTTGAGTTGTGATTGAGCATTGAGTATAGAACATATTGAGTCTCTAACAATTCTCTTTATGCTTCTATGAGATTGAGTTGAGAAAGTGATTGAGCATTAAGTATAGAACATATTGAGTCTCTAAAAATTCTCTTTATGCTTCTATGATATTGAGTTGAGAAAGTGATTGAGCATTGAGTATAGAACATATTGAGTCTCTAACAATTCTCTTTATGATTCTATGAGATTGGACAAGTTCTATGTGGACTTGTTAAGCTGATTTGAGGTAAGTCTTTGAGAAGGCTTGTGGACTGATTTTGTGTGAGCTTTTGTGGAAGCTTGCAATGCAGATTTGAGCAAGTCCTAGAGAGGACTTATTGAGCAAATTTGGACAAGTTCTATGTGAGCTTGTTGAGCAGATTTGGACAAGTTCTATGTGAGCTTGTTGAGCAGATTTGGACAAGTTCAGTGACTTTAAAGAGTGATAGGTAAAGTGACTATTGAGCAGATTTGATAGGTTTATGTGGACCTTATTGAGTAGATTTGGATAGTTTTATGTGGACCTATTGAGCATATTTGGACAGGTTCTATGTGGACCTATTGAGCAGATTTGAGCAAGTTCTGAGTGGACCTATTGAGCAGAGTTGTGCAGGTTCTGAGTGAACCTATTGAGAAATTTGTGCTAGACCAAATGTACTATGTTTAGTGCAAGAGATTGAGCAGAGTTGTGCTAGACTGACTAGACTATGTTTAGTATAGTATTGAGATAGAGCTTTGGAGGTGATAGAGCAGAGAGGACAGAGTCTCCAGTGGATAGAGATCCATCAGCCAGGACATTGAGGATAGGTCTTCTGAGTGAGGACAAGAGTCTTCAAGTGGAGAGAGATCCATAGTCAGTGCATTGGAGGTAGAGTCTTCTAGAGGATCACCAACCAGAGCAGAGGAGAAGGAGTTCTCCTATGGATAGAGATCCACATCCAGATTTAGGGGATCAACATCTCCTTTGGATAGAGGTCCATAAACATTGTAATTGGGAAGGATTCCCAAGAGATTATTTGAGAAATATTTAGAAGAAATATTTTCTCTATGGAGGTAGCCCACATTGGGTGAACCACGTTAAAATCTGTGTCTCTATTGTGTATGGTGTTTTGTGCATTGCTTTGATTACTTCTATTGATACTGCTATCTATACACTGCATAATATTGATTTGAAAAGAAAAAGTAAAAAGTGGTCTTATACTGTTCACCCCCCTCTCAGTATAAGCTTGTGTTCTTCATCCCTTCTCATTGTTAACCAAGTGAAGGGACTATTTCAATGCAGGTGTCCTATCCTAAAATCTTATAAGGATATTTTTGACACTAATCTATCCCATTTAGAGTGGTATGACATCGATGCAGTCTTTCGTATGTCAAACATATTTGCAAACACTATGGAATCTTTAGGATCCTTGATCCCTTAGAATATGTCTATCGATTTCACTACCATTCATGTAAAGACACTTTTGCAATCCATGATATAGCATGAGGCTTTTGACAACAAAGAATTAGTCAACATGATTCTTATAAAACCAAACCATGAGTGGTTCTATAAAGCCAGAGACTTTTTTAAGAAGTTACCCTAGGGGTATTTAATCTCACAGGGTCCTACGAGGAATGATACCAGTACTCACCACAAGGTTGTATCCTAGTTTGCATTTGTGCATATCGAATCATAAAGGGAACAAGTCATCTTGTCATTCAAGTTTGTAGCTTATCAATATTGGATGTCACAATTGCATGACTTCCTTAAGCTTGGTTTAATCCTATAGGGATTATCACGTGCTACAAAGGGCACATTCAAATAGAAAGCAACAAAGTATGTCTTACTAGGAGATATCTTGTATCGTTGAAGCTATGATGGAATTCTCCTTCATTGTCTTGAGCCCCAAGAATTAGCTTGGGCAATATCACAAGCTCATGATGGTACATGCAATGGTCATTTCAATGGCATGGACATCATCAAGTGAATCCTTTGAATGGGTTATTATTGGCTCACTATGGAGAAGTATTACACCATGTATGTCAAGAAATGCATTAAATGTTAGCATCATGCTAATCTTACGCACTTGCCATTGCAGGTCTTACAGCCTGTTCAAGTGGCTTGGCCATTTTATCAGTGGGATTTGGATCTAATTGGTAAGATCTCTCCCCCAGAATTAGGCCATCATACATTTATTATAATGGCTACTAAGTACTTTAAAAATTGGATGGAATAAATCCATTTGATAATGAAAACTGGAGCATGTATTGTAGAGTTCATACTTCACAATATCATATGTCATTTTGGGATACCATCCAAGATCATACCGGATAATGGAACATCATTTAAAAATAAAATTGTATGGGTTTTGACGTCCAAGTACAATACATAACACAGTTTTGTGACTCCATACTATTCGTAAGTAAACATGCAAGTTGAAGCTTCTAACAAGACAATGGTAGCAATCTTGAAAAATACTATTAAAGAGAACCACAAAGATTGGCATATACAACTACCCCTTGCATTATGGGCTTACAAGACAAGTATACGGACACCCACTGAGACAACATCATTTTTACTAGTGTAAGGTTTTGAGGCCATTATACCCTTAGAGTTGGAAATTCCAACCCTATGGGTCACATTGAAATAGTTAATCAATGATGACACTACGCGAAAAGCTCACCTCAACCAATTGATACTTCTTGATGAACATCACATGAATGCCCTTGAGAATATCCAAGTTTATTAGGAATGCCTAAAATGAGCTTATAATGATATAGTCCATCTGAGAGACTTTAAAGTTGGTGATATTATATTGAAAGAGAACCAACGAAACTCAAACCTGCTACTACACTTACAAGATATATTTACGATGAACTGGTTAGGTCCATATACCATCTAAGAGTAGATAAGACCTAGAACATATCACCTAACATCGCTTGAAGGTGTTGAAGAGTCTGAACCTCTCAACATCCTTCATATTAATGTGTTCCACACATAAAATTTAAAAATTAAAAAACATTCACAAACATGGAAAGCATCAAAATCCATAAAAATAAAAAAAGCAATAAAATTCAAAAACATTGCAAAACTTCAAAATACAAAAACATTTGTATTTTGTAATGCATTTTCATTTTGCATATGCATTCATGTAATCACATTGCATTAGGCATATTCATCCATTGCATTTGCATTAGAATAGGTTGTGTTTGTAATCCTACAAATGACACCATGTTTGTATCTAAATCATGCATCTATTCATCATCATCATCCATCACCCATGTGAGTAATTGTGTTTTTCAACACAACTCTGCCTGTTTCTTTGAGGAATATACTAAAGTTTTTTGGTAATTCAACTATACCTAGTGATATTTTTAGATTTTATAGAAAGCTATATTTGCTTTTGTAGATGAGGTCTAGTTTTGATAGCACCTAGCATATGTCAAAATCCTATCACTAATAAACACATTAACAATACTAATTAGGACAAGGAAAGATGAACACTACAAAGTGGTCCTAGTCATCTTAAACAAAAGGTTTTTACTTGCTCATCTTGTGATGTGCATGGTCTAGAGTGTTGATCATTGAAAAAAGGACAAGATCCCCCCTACCCAAATAAATCCCTTGCTTTCACATAAAATAAGCAAAATTCCATGATCTAAGCAAAATTCCATGATCTAAGCAAAATTCCACGATCTAAGCAAAACCCCTTACTAAACAAATGGAAAATAAACAGTGATTTTCATCACTATGCATGAGCAAATATCCCAATAAATGTGAAGAAAATAAGGGGGTGAAGAGCTTGAATCATTGGAATGTTCACTACTCAAAGCTATTGAATGATCCCCAATACAACAATGGGCTAAATGAATCCCACCTGGCATTGGTGTAGCTCTAAGAAATTTACAAATGAGCTAGCTTTAGGTGGCCCATATTACCTAGTGGTCTAGTCTAACTACATCCAAACTTAGGATCAAGGTGAACATTTGGTGATCCTCATTACAAAAATGGGTTGAATGAATCCTGCATGGCAATGAGGTAGTCTTATGTTGCATCTAATATATTCATTTGCACACACAGGTATAATGAATATCTTGGTCTTCATAACAAAAAATTTTATCTTTCAGGAGTCTAGTATAGTTATTATACAACTTTTGATAAGTCAACTAGGGTCTCATGGAAAACATCATTAATTCCCAAATAGCAACAAAATATCTCATTCATAAATAATTACATATCATACTGTTTGCATCTCACATATGGATGTTTAAATGATTAATTCTTATGCTAAGAGTTACCATTTTCATTCATGATTTTCATACATTTTGTGGTGTCATCCATTTAGATTGTTAAACTCATATCACATTTATTCCTTATGTTTTAAATGATTAAAGCATACAGGTTCATTTACATTAGATCATATTCATGTAAATAATGCATTACATACACTACATTCATCATATCATAAGTTAGATGCATACAATTAAATCAAAATTAAACATACATTTAACACAAATCATTGTATCCATATATGCCTACATAGTAGTCCATATACACATCTAGATCATAGCATCTAACCATTCATACATCATATAACTATTATATGTCATCAATACATCATGTAATATAGCAGTAAGCAAATCATATCAACATTGCATTCATGTGCATCTAATAAACATCAACATAAAAATAAAATATATAATACACATAATGAGAAGCTAAAATATAGTATCATATATATTTGTATATTAAAGTACATAGAGGTATATCAAAAATACCCGTAGGCTACAACTGTATAGGTCCTCAAACCTTACACTAAAAAATGATACAATGTGCTCAAAACATGATCATGAATATCCTGCACCACTAGTGCCACCTCCACCCTCTCCACCCTCTATACAAGGTGGTCTGGAGCTAGTGCATACTGATATCTCTATCCAGGACCCTAGCTTGTGGTTGGGCTGCACTGAAGACTGCCCTGACTTGCTCTACCTACTTTGGTGGAAGCCTCCTATTGTAGACCTCTCTCAAGGAGTGCCACCCAACATCTTGATCTAAATTTGTAGAGATACAATGTACCTAGCATCTACTAACATTTGTGCATCACAATCCTCTAAAAGACCTTGTAGGTGCTATAACCACCAGAAAGGGTCACACCCGATTGCGGCTCCTATTGCGATAAATGGTAAAGATATAACATGCATACAAGTAAACGAAATTGACAACAAATGAAACAAGAAAGAAAACGCTTTATTCCATTATATTTGAAGTCAAAACCCAATTACAAGTACGTCCCTCTTAGGGATATTCATTTTGATACAATATTACAATAGGAGTGCTCAATTGTTTTCCCTCTTAAGGGTAGGTGTGATTTCCAAATGCCTCTCAGAATGGCACGAACTGCTCTAGGGTGGAGGTGCCCTCTTCTTCGCAATGGGGAAGGAACTTGATGGTTTGCTCTCCTTTGAAACTATTCCCTATGGTCAAGAAACAACAAGAATGTCAAAAATATAGGCAACCTCTCATGATGAGGCCCTTTTAGGTAAAATGCATAATGACACCATTAACATGCATAATCAAGAAAGTATAAAAGGTGCTTCTAAACTATGCAAATCGAATCAAGATTCATACAATAGCGTAAAGAAAGACAACAACTACTCTATGCATGGATCAGATATATGAAATAAGGCATGAAAGTGCATAAAGAACTTATTAATGTCCTAATTGAAGCATAAACATAAAGAAGCTAAACTAACCTAAATCTACGGTCAGAAGTCTGCTAAAATGTATTTTAACCATGAAAACAACTAATCTAACCTAATTAGCTAGACATAAATGAAATTAGGAAGGCGGTTATACCTCTGCTACAAACCGTAGCTCTGGTGCATGGTCTGCACTATAAACCATGGCTGACAATCATGGTTAGCACTCTGATAGGCTTACCCTCAATTCCAAGGGTAGTGGGCTTCACCTCCTTGTCCAATTGATGTTCAAGGGTCGCCTTCGATGTCCTTCTGATAGATTTGGTGGTCAAATCACTGTGATGGGCCTTCGTTTGCCCAGATTTGTGTTTCTTGATCCTCCTAGGCTCCTAGGGCTTCCATGGCAAACTGATCATTGGATGAATAGCAAAGTAGCCTTTGAATGCACAAATTTAGTATGCAATATGATAGGGCTTCATTGCTCGCTTGATCACTTCACACTCACTCGATAATTCATCAGTGCTTCACTATACAAATCATCTATATATTTTGCCCTCATTTGTAGGGGTACTTATAGGACTACCCAAGGGCTAGGGGTGGCTTCCTGGAGAAGCCAAGATCAAGAAGGGGTGGTTAGGATAGTTGGAATGGAAGCTTCCACCCTCTAACCACCTTCTTCTAGATCCAATGGTCATTTCAACCGATTTGGCTCGGATTGAAGGCCAACTGAACTTCAGTTAGAATCGGAGGTCACAGCTATGGTCTAGACTACAAACCATAGGTCTCAGCCATGGTTTAGCTATAAACCATAGGTCTAGGTGGCCAAGGAGCCCAAATTGAGTGGTTAGAACCACTGCTCTATCTTGGAGTCTATCCAAGATCTTCCATATGGTCTTGTAGCATGTCCATATGAGTAGTCGCCCTCGACATGACGTGTTTTAGGTGTCTACAGATGCCCCTTTTGAGATGCATTGTGAGATCGAACAATGCTGAGCAAAAATAGACCTCCTAAAATGATGTCGAAGGTTCTATGATGATCATTAGTCAGATCAACATTAGATGCCCCAGGTCCAGCAAAAGGATGTGCATCCTGGAATCATTGCTTCCAACTCTTTGGAGGCTTAAACTTGAAAAGCTTGTGCCCTTCTCATCTCATTCAGTGCGGTTGTGCTTTCCATAGGTATCTTATGACCCATAGATCCGAAATGCGGAGAACAACAAGCAAAATCATATTTGCTATTTACCCCAAGCAAAGGGGTAAGCTTATGATAGTTGTTTACAATGATTCGCAAGGACGAACACAATTTTGACAAGATCAAGGGATCTACGATCTCCGAGATCTTCTATTGATTTTGATTATGATTTGATATTATGACTACCCCCTCAAGCGATGAGTCGATGAGGGTAATGACAATGAATAAAGTGACGATGTCGCTTGACCACCATGGATGATCTGAACAAATTTAGATTTGAGCAAATTAATGCCTTGGCTAGGCCTAGTTCAACTTTTGATTTCAACTATTAATAGTATTTGCATACTTCTATCCCATGGAGCAGTTAGGCTACAATAGCCATCTTAGGGAATCGAATTGATACAAATCCAATCAGATTTGTGTTGAATCAAATTATCGATGATTTGCTAAAAAAGAGGTCATAGAAGAAATGACATGCAATGCCTCGTTCCCGTGGAGCAGTCCAGCCATGAAGGCCTTCTTAGGGATTGAAAAGAAGCATATCATATCGATGATGACAATTTTTTGCCCCAAATGTCCTTATGGTAATTTACTCATCTTGTCGGATTGCATGGATCGCAAGTCATTGCAACCGCCAAGTGTATAGGGTAAATTACTGAATACGAGGCGCATTTGGTGTTTTAATTATTTGATTTTTTTGTGAATATTTTGAATTATGCATTGAGCTTATTTATTTGGTTGGGAGGTGTGTCACTCCATGAAAGGATTTGTCATAGCGATGACCTCGGTTGTACTTTATAATCTCAGCCAAATTTTTTAATTTTTGATTGGATCCTGGTGCTTGATTATCACCAAATTTCCAAATTAACTTGCTTTTATTGCATTTTGACCCAATGGGAGGCATTAATTGATCTTTTTGGCCCTTCCCATGGTGGGATTTTCTAAAATTATCTGCTAGTTGCAAACCGTGGCTAGGGTCTACGGTTCCCATTTGCAAAATTGGGAACCGCGGCTAGGGCCTACGGTCCACGCTGAATATGAGAAGTCTATAAAATTTCCAAATTTCAAATATCTCTCATTATTCCTTGATAGTGACCTACAACTAGAGCTCTGATAGTGACAACTGACTAAACTGACCTGCAACCTAGCACACCTTACCCGGACACCGACTCACAACACGATGGCAGGGCACGGGCAAGCGTCTTCTAGCCACGGAGGATGAGGGGAGGGCAAGGTAACTCAAAAACCAAGACCTCACATCCATTACCAATAAAATGAACCCAATTAAGTAATCGGTAAATCAATCTCACTAAACTATTAGCAATGAACCTCATTTTAGGCTAGGATAGCTTAGGTTATTAATTTTTTGCATTTTTGGCCATGGTATCGCACTCGATCGGACTTCGAACGGAGACCGCAGGTACCAGCTATGATTCCCAATTGGTCAATTGGGGACCACAGCTACCAGCTATGGTCAGCATTCAAACTTCCAATAATCAAATTTTGATCGCATGTGGACCATAGGGTTGACCCACAGTTCATCGACTTTAGGAAAATTTTGCAAAATTTTTAATTTTTCTAAATTTTTAGAGGCAATTAATATCATTTAATGCATTTTTGACCTATCTGATTGAAAAATTGAATTTTTAGGCCTGCATGATGACATGTCCTTGCAATTTTATCAATTTTTTACTATTTTTGATGATTTTTAGATCAATTTTTAAATGTTTTTGCATGTTTTAGTTAGCTTTTTCCTTATTTTATGCTATTTATTCTAGAGATTGACCTCTAGAGCATGAGAGCCTGACATTCTAAAGACTCTCCATGGAGAGCTCACTGATGGTGAGCGAGAGTGGTTCGAAGCTATCAACTTTAGCTACATTCTAGATCTACCCACCATTAGGGTAGATCAATCCTATCTGACTACATTGGCCCATCATTGGAATATGTGGACCAACACATTTCACCTACCTACAGGTGAAATGATAGTCACACTAGAGGATGTCTATAGGATCTTCAGGATCCCCATTGATGGTGAGGCCATCATATGCTCCACTTCTAGGGCTAAGGAGTCCATCTTCGATGCTATCTTTGATGCTCGAAGTGAGGAGGCTCAGGGCACCATCGACCATGGAGGGGTCCACATCGGCTACTAGTAGGGGAAGAACATCTTCTCCATGTATGAGGCCATCTTCATGCACTTGGTGGTGCAATATGTGCTTCTAGACTCCTCGAGCATGAGGATTCCTTAGAACCTTCTAGCTACTATACGTAGAGTAGTACAGAGCTCTATCCACTAACCACTACTCCTAGCCTAGGGGAGCACACTACTAGCTCAGCTCTATCAAGAGCTATATCATATTACTGAGCATAGCCATAAGGGCATCAACTATAGTCTACTTTTGTAGATCTAGGGCTAGTAGCATATCAGAGTAGAGCATCCTAGGGAGCTACCCTTACCCATTACAGACATTGATGATGAGCATCAATGCTATGCTACCTATTAGCCTTGAGAGGAGGAGGGCTTCCAGAGTAGGACTCATGCTGGTGAGACCCAACATTACATCACCCAATTTATAACACTTGGGCCAGATGATATCCAATGGTGGCCCTACATGGATTGTCCTGACTAGCCTGAGGCCGATGAGAGGCTTCAATGGGCTCATCGAGATAGATGGCTACTCGATCAAAAGGCCGAGATCTAAGAGTTTTAGTTCTTCTCTCGCATCCTATGTTAGTTCGACATGGTGTAGGACATCCTGAAGATCCCATTCACCTACAAGCACCTAGCTTTGGAGAGGGATCTATCATGGATCCAACCTCCAACACTAGGTGATGCTCTAGATGACTTCTAAGAGACTAGGGTTGACATAGCGGTGACCACTCTAGAGTATGATGGATGGTGGTCTATATTCTTTGGTATGGGATAGGGCCTCTGGGATGTAATGTAGATCAGGCAGGAGCAGAGGTGGATCCTGATGGGCGTAGGGTGCACCAGCGAACAGAGGGTGGCTGGGGCATAGAGGCTACCACTAAGGAGGCTCCCGAGATTGATCCTAAGGAGGAGGCTCCAGAGGAGGGTGAGGTCCCTCCTGAAAGTGTAGAGGGGCTACTCTTAGCATAGGTGGCTGACTTGTAGAGTCAGCTCGATCGATTCTAGATGTAGTAGAGGGAGCGTGATACTACTATCGCTACTCTGTAGGTGCAGCTGATAGAGAGAGACCATCGAATGACATAGGTAGACCAACAGATTGCTAGCCTGACCACCCGAGCTACTACAATAGAGACCCAGGTTGGTGAGCTCACCCATGCTCATGACTTGGTAGAGGCATAGAGGGATGCGGCCATAGTAGAGTGAGATCTACTCAGGGCACAGAGGGGGGTTCCTCCATCCTCTCAATTGATTATGGGGCCTCTAATGGCACCAGTAGTAGTACTACTAGGTGGTCGGGATCCTATGGTAGAGATACAATGCCTACAGGGTTTACTTATGAGTGCCAATGAGAGGCACGCATCCAGGGTTTCTCGGGTAGACCAGTTGGTGGGCTACATTTAGATGTTGGGCGTAGAGGTTCCTGAGGATCCATATGTTATAGAGTCCCAATGGACTAGATCTCGGACTATAGGATAGTCCACTACTAGCTCGAGCCATCACACCCATCAGAGTGAGAGGACACATAGGTCCTCCAGTACGCATGGTGGTAGTAGTCATACCAGGACCAGGGAGGTAGGGTAGTCTACTATAGTATCCAATCATAGGTCCTAGTGGATAGAGGTGCCCATCACTCAAGGGGTAGTTGGATGAGTGCTAGGCCTCTTCGGGTTAGGTGGTACTCAGGGTGCTCAGTAGGATCCACAGTAGTCAGTAGGGCAGTAGGCAGAGCAGTCTCCTGAGCACAACACTGAGGGAGGAGGTGAGAGCTCTGGTATAGGGGGAGTAGATCAGAGCTAGAGCTCTAGATTATAGGACACATTTTTGATGTATCTCATTTTTGGTGTAAGGTCGAGGACCTACACATTTGTAGCCTACGGGAATTTTTGTACTCCCCATGTACTCTGAGACACACATATTTATATGATATGATCATTATTATGGCTCATTTATTGTGTACTCATTTATTTTTAATTTTATGTTTATATGATGCACATGGATGCAATGCTTATGTTATTCTGATGCTATATGATGTGATGTATGGATGACATGCACTAGATAGCTATTTGATTTATGATGATGATATGCAGTGATCTTAGATGCTTAGATGTGCTTTTTGATGGATGCATATGGATGCGATGTTTTTCTCTTAACGCATATTTGATATTGCTTTCTTTTTATGCATTAATGTATGTAATGCTTTATTTACATGATGCTAATCTAATGTAAATGAACCTGTATGCTTTAATCACTTAAAACATAAGGAATGAATGCAATTATGTTTATCAATCTAATGGATGATGCCATAGAATGTATAAAAATCATGAATGTAATTGAAAATCCTTAAGATAAGAATGTAATCAATTAATCACCCATATATGAAATGCAATGGTATGCAATGTTTTATGATGTGAATGATATAATGTGCCATTCGATTTTCTTTTGCAATTTTGAAAAATGTGCATGATATAGTCAGTGGTCATCTAAATATTATTGCTAATATCCATCCGGTATCTATCCTATATGTTGATTGTGCTTTTTATAATGATGTATCATGGGTTTAATACTTTGCAATTTGATGATTTATATGGTTGCCATTTTTGACACTTTGTTGCTATGGGAGAAATTTTTGAGGTTTTCCATGAGACTCAAACACCCTAATAGACTTATCAAAAGTTGCATACTAACCACACTAGACTTCTGAGATAAAAGGATTTTGCTAGGATAGACCCTAACTATTCATTATCCCTGTGTGTGCAAATGATTATTTTAAGATAAGACACGAGCGTTCCCCGATGTCAGGTGGGATTCTTTCAGCCCATTGCTAAGATAGGGGTTCCACAAATGTCTTATCCAATCTCAAGTTTAGATTTTAGTTGGACTAAGCCACTAGGCAATGCAGGACACCTGAAGCTAGCTCTTCCACATTCAAACATTGGTCTTGTTCATAAGCGAGATGCTAATGCGTCAGACATATCGTCATGCGTAAGGTATAGTAGTGCTGACAATTCTAGGGATTCAGGCTCATTCCTTTCTATCCTTCAATTTTTGGGATACTTGCTCATATGTAGTGAAGCAAGGGAGTCGATTCCATATTCTTTTTGAACTGTCTTTGGATCTTCATTTGATCTCTCTTCGAACTGGATTTTGGATCTTCATTTGATCTCCGCTCGAACTTTTGATTTATGATCTTCATTTGATCTTCACTTTGAACTTTGATTTAAGCCTATTTTTTGATCTTCACTTGATCTTCACTTTTTGGCATTTACATTTGATAATCTTCTTCAAAAACTTTCCTTTGGGGAGATTTACTTGGAAAAACTATTTCTGGTATATCGATTGAGAATATCGATCTTATGATATCAATATGGGATATCACTCTAGGGAGTCGATCTATGATATCGATCTAGGGGATCAATCATGAGGATTGATATGGGATATCTCTTTGGTATATTGCTCATTTTATCGTAAGCAAGGGATTATGAATAGGGAACTAACCTGTCCTTTTGCCAACTGCCAACATTTCCCATACCATCCACACAGAGGGATAAGCAAGAATAACTCTTTTCACTTCAGGATACCTGGTCCTGCTTCATGGCTTTCATATTCCCCTAGTCCTTGTTAGGATTGTTTAAATTTGTTGATTAGTGATAGGCTTATGATATGCTAAGGGCTATACTAACTGAACCTTAGCTACAAAAGCAAAGCAAGCTTTCTACCAACTCTTGATAAGACTACTAGGTATGACTGAGTGACCGAAAAACCCTAGTATATCTCCATAGCAACATTATAGGTTGTGTTGAAAAACACAATTACTCACATGAATGATGGATCATGATAAATGCAGAGATGCATGATTTAAACACAAACGTGGCATCATTTGTAAGACTGACAAACACAAATGCCTTCTATTACAGAATGCAACGGATGATGAATGCCTATATGCAATGCAATAATGCAGTGGATGCATGAGTAAATGCAAAATGAAAATGCAAAATTCAAATGCAAATGCAAATGTTTTTGGATTTTATGCTTTACCAATTTTTTTGGATTTTATTGATTTTATAATTTTTATGGGTTTTGAGCCTCATAATTGACCAAACGATGAGTACATGCCTCTGGAGCCTTTAGATTGACCAAGCAATTTTTAGGAATCCTTGGAGCTTTTGGGATTGACCAAAGGGATTATGGGTACCTTTGGGGCATTTTGGGATGACCAAGCGATTTTGAGAATCCTTGGAGCCTTTGGGGTTGACCAAGAGTTTTTCAAACTCTTGGTGCCTTTTGCATTTGACCAAAGGGCTTATATATGCCTTTGGAGCTTTTGGGTTGACCAAGAATTTTTCAGAAACTCTTGGTGCCTTTTGAGTTTGACCAAAGGGCTTAACTTTTGGTTAGTTTACAAAGGGCTTACAGATGCCTTTGGAGCTTTTTAGGATGACCGAGCGATTACAAGCAAATCCTCGAGGCTTTTAACTGACATGACCAAGCGATTTCAGGGACCCTTGGAGCCTTTTTGGGATGACCGAGTGGTTTTGACCAAACCCTCAAAGCTTTTGAGGTTGACCAAAGGGCTTACAGATGCCTTTGGAGCTTTTTACTTGACCAAACCACTAATGAAAGTGTTTGGAGCCTTTTAGGATGACCGAGCAGTTACAAGCAACTCTTAGAGCCTTTTACTATGCTCTTTAAGCATAAAATACCTTAATATGGATGATGTTGAGAGGTTCAAGCTCTTCAACACCCCCTAGCGATGTTAGGTGATAGGTACCTAGACCAATATTTTTAGATATGATGTAGGGTCCTAGCCAATTAGCCACGAATTTGTCTCGTATATACGCGAGATAAATTAGAGTTCTATTGGTTTTCTTTCAAGACAAGATCCCCAAATTCAAAGTCTCTCTAGTGGACTTTGACATTGTAAGCTCATTTTAGTCACTCTTGATAAACGTGGAGATGCTCCAGGGCATTCACGTGATGTTCATCAAGTAGCATCAGTTGATCCAGTCGAGCTTGTCATGTAGTGTCATCATCGATGAACTCTTTCAATGCGATGCACAGCATTGGAATTTCTAATTCCAAGGGCATAATGGCCTCAGTGCCATATACTAGTGAGAACGGTGTTGCCCTAATGGGCATCCGAATACTAGTCCTATAAGCCCAAAGCGCAAGGGGCAGTTGGATGTGCCAATATTTGTGGTTTTCTTGTACCATATTTTTCAAGATGGCTACCACTATCTTATTTGAAGCTTCAACCTACCCGTTTGCTTGCGGATAGTATGGAGTCACAAAACTGTGTTTGATTCTATATTTAGATGTCAAAGCTCTCATAGTTTTGTTCTTGAAAGATGTTCCATTATCCGATATTATTTTGGATGGAATCCCAAAATGACTTATGATATGCTCCAGTATAAACTCTGCTATACGAGCTTCGGTTGTCATTGTTAAGGGTATTGCTTCCACCCACTTTGTAAAATACTTAGTAGCCATGATTATGAATGTATGTCGGCCCGATGATGGAGGAGAGATCTTGCCTATAAGATCCAATCCCCACTGAGCAAATGGCCAAGCCGCTTGGATGGGTTGTAAGGCCTACGATGGCAAGTGCATAAGATTAGCGTGATGTTGGCATTTAATGCATTTCTTGACATACGCATTGCACTCCTTCTCCATAGTGGGCCAATAGTAACCCATTCAAAGGATGCGCTTGATGATGGCCATGCCGCTGAAATGGCCACTGCACGTACCATCATGGGCTTGCAAAATTGCCCATGATGCCTCTTGGGGCTCTAAGCAATGAAGGAGAACTCCATCATAGCTTCTTCGGTACAAGATGTCTCCTATTAAGACATATTTGGCCACTTTCTATTTAAATGTGTGCTTCACAACATGCGAAAATCCCTCTGGGATTATACTAAGCTTTAGGAAGTCTTTAATTTGTGACATCCAATTTTGATAAATCTCAGCTTCGACTGCCAAGATGACTTGCTCCCCCTACGTATTTACTTTTGCAAATGTAGACTCGAAAACAACCCTATGGTGAATGGTAGTACCACTCCCCATGGGACTCTGAGAGGTTAATGACCCCTAGGGTGCCTTCTTAAGAAAGTCTTCAGCTCTATAGAACCATTCAGCTTGTGGTTCTACATTGATCATGTTGACTGATTCTCTATTATCATAGGTTGCACGCTCTACTGTTGGATGAGAGAGCATCTTGACATGGATGGTAGTGAAATCAATAGATAGATTCTGAGGGATTAAGGATCCCAAAGAAGCCATGGTATCTACAAACCTATTTGATGATCGAGGGATTGCCTCGATGTCATACCATTCTAGTTTGGCCAAATATGTATCAACTAGATCTTTATAGGCTTTTAGTACGGGACATCGACACTAAAAAAGCCCCTTGACTTGATTTACTATGAGCAAGGAATCACCAAAGATGTTCAATCTCTTAATATTCATGGTGACAGCTATGTGGAGGCCCAGTAGTAGGGCTTCGTACTCAGCATTGTTGTTGGTGCATGGAAAATCCAACTTGAATGACAAGGGCATTGGAGCTCCTTACGGTGTGAAGAACACTATTTCGGCACCACCCCCTTGTTCGCACTTCGAACCATCGAAGAACAGAGTCATATCAACATTGTTCTCTAGTTCTTCAGGTTTGGGAGCTTCAGATACGATGAAGACTGCATCATTCAGAAGCTCAATTGTTAGAGGCCTACTATTTGATAGTGGCACCTCAACTAATTGATCTGCTATGACCTATCCCTTAATGGACTTTTGGCTTATGAATTCTAGATCGAATTCTATCAAAAGCATGATCCACTTCATAGTACGCGTATTGTGATAAGTCTTACTCATCATGTACTGCAAAGGATTTTGTTTGGATATAACATACGTCGTATGACTTAACATATAGTGTCACAATTTCTTTGTAGCGAACACTACTGCTAAACACAATTTTTCCACGTATGCATACCCGAGCTCATAGCTCACCAAAGTTTGACTAATGTAATATATGGCCTATTCTTTGCCTTGCACATTCTTTTGGGCCAACATGGTTCCCAGTGCAAAGTCAGTTGCCGA
Source organism: Wollemia nobilis (assembly GCA_028583015.1). Lineage (NCBI taxonomy): Eukaryota > Viridiplantae > Streptophyta > Pinopsida > Araucariales > Araucariaceae > Wollemia > Wollemia nobilis. The sequence goes on from JAQPPZ010001340.1 coordinate 4,719,678, forward strand.
TATATATAGTAGAAAAGGCACCTCTAGCCTTGGTGGAGCTAGCACTAGCGGCATCACCAGGTATTGCTTTATCTCAATGAAGGCTACCTTGCAGTCCTCATCCCAGTTGAATGGGACACCCTTATGTAGCAGTCGATTCATGGGTCGACATTTATCCGATAGTTGGGTGATAAATCACTTTATCGAGGCTACCTTGCCCTGAAGGCTCCTTAATTCCTTAATATTGGTGGGAGGATGCATTTCCAAAATGGCCTTGACCTTCACTAGGTCTACTTCGATGCCTCTCTTGGAGATGATGAACCCTAGTAATTTTCTAGAAGTTACGCCAAATACGCACTTCTTAGGATTCAGCTTGACGTTGTGCTCTATCAAGTGATCGAAGACTTTCCTTAAGACCTCTACATGCTCTTCTCATAGCAATGACTTGGCTAGCAAATCATCGATATAATCTTCAAGAATTTTGTGCATATAGTCATGAAAAATGTATGTCATGGCCCGTTGGTATGTGGCACCAGTATTTTTGAGGCCGAATGGCATAACTTTATAGCAAAATGTTCCCCATGGCATTATAAACATGGTTTTGTGTTGGTCTTCGGGTTTAATCCGAATTTTATTGTAACCAAAAAAACCATCCATTAAGGAGAGCATTTCGTGACCTGTAGTTGCATCTACGAGAGCATCAATATTGGGCAATGGAAATGAATCTTTGGGTGTTGCCTTATTTAGGTCTCTGAAATCCATGCAAATATGGATTCTTCCATCGGGTTTTCCCATGGGTACCATATTGGACACCCATTCTGGATAATCGATGGAAATCACAAATTCCACATCCAACAACTTCTGTAGCTCATCTTTCACCATTAAGGCTACTGTTGGGTGCATTTTCCTAAGCTTTTGCTTGACCGACTTCTTCGTCAAATCTAGCGAAAGGTTATGAGTAACCAATTTTGGGTCTAGACCTGGCATATCCTTATACGACCAAGCAAACAAATTTGGTCTCTCTTTCAACAGAGGGATGAGGGTGGCCCGCTCATCTGGAGTGAGACTCTCTCCAAATTTAACTTTCTTTGCGTTGGTGGGATCATCACTGATATCCACCTCAAAGGTTTCCTCTATCGACATATGTGATCCCTCCTCAAGCTGGTGAGGCGTAGGAATCAGATGAATGTCATCAGTCGGGTTGAGTGGTTCCACATTGGAAGCATTTTTGGCATGATAAACATCATATGCACAGCCTGGTGCAAAATGGAAAGGTTGCAACATTTCTTCATTGGGGAAGAAATCCTCAAGCTCAATGGGTGAATCAACGTGATCCCAATCGATAGCATCTTTGTTAAGATACAATGGTTTAGATGGATCTGTTGGATTACGAAGTGGAGTGGTCAAATCAATGGAGACCATGTTTATGGAATGGAATTGATCTCCAGGACCACATGGACTGACCTCTACAAAATTTGCATAGTCCTCATACCCATGATCTGGCTCTAATGGCACAGGCACAAAAGGGTCTTCCCTATGAGGACTATGAATAACTGGATCCTCCCTATGCACTGAATGCAAAATAGGATCATTCGGCTCATGGAGCTGCATGTAGGTCGATGGAAGGGGATTAACCAACCGATGGATTTGATCCAGGTTTAACCATCTTGCTCTCAGATGCGGACCAACATGTAGCTACCTATAGACCTCATCGATGTCGATGGGTTGATGGTGATGATGCAAATAAGGAGGACCAAGGTAGGCCCTCTCTAGCTCATCTTCTTCATCACTATCATAATAGAATCCTTCATTCACCCCCACTCCTGGAGGGTGCTCCTCTAAGTGAGGCCCCATAAATCTCACTTCTTGCATACTATCATCGCTATCCAAAAAAATTAGATAATTATACCTCATGTACGATGCTACCGAGAAAACTATCTCGGTCCCTTCCCCTGGATGATCAACATTGGGAAGGATCTCTTCGATATCCTGTACCGATTCCATAGGCAATAAATGATGTGCATACAAAGGCCTTACATAAGCACCTTCGACTTCATCCTCAGATCCATCATCATTTGAGGAATCCTCATCTGCATCATAGCCTGGTCCACTCATATCGGAGGTGGACTCTACTCCATCTTCATTACAAAGATCTCCTAACTCGAGATCACTTGCAGTAATGGGGTTGCACCCCTGCATGTCTATGTCATCGACTACATCATGGGTTTGGTGTCCCAGTTGATCTTTGGGGTTCATTTCTACCTCAATCTACTCAAGGAGCCCTTCACGATGATCTTCGAGTGGCTCAATGGTGATGGCAGATATCATAGGGTGATTCCTCTAGAATTTGGAAGGATCCGGATGATATGGATTAAAATCCACATCATCCGCCATGCTGAGGTACAGATGATCTAGGGATGCTATGAGCAAATCATCCTACCCATGTATCTATAACCCTAAACCGAATCTATCAGTGACTAACTGATAATGAGGTTCCAACAGAGTCCTCCATCCTTGTTCAAAGAGACCAAGGTCATATCCATGCCAGTGATATAGCTCAAAAATATGCATGGCATACTCTAGATTAGACAAATAATGAATGTTTACCACAAAAGGTTCCTCATCATCTTCATCCATGGGCTCTCATATTGGAAGCTGATCTAGCCCCACATAGATGAAGTTAGTCTAGTTAGGTGGTTCTCCCAGTGGAACCACCGATCCAACCAGATAACGATGGGTGGATGGTCTACCCATATCTTGTATAGTCTTCAGAATTGGTTCGAAGGTCACATTTTGCACAAGGTACTCACCTAATCTGGTATTAGCGAGATGTACCATCACCCACGGTGTGGATGACCCTACTGAAGATGCAGGTGAAGCAGGTTGAGGTGCCTCCTCGACTTTGTCTTGGGGTTCCTCAACTTCCATGGGAATGGGAACGTCCTCGATGATTGGCTCAGGCTCAAGCTCTTTCTCTTTTTCACCCATCTTCACCTTTAATTTCCTATCATCCCGATGCATGACTGATGTTGACGGCTTCAAGGAAGTGGTAGTGGTATGCTCCGATCTATGTGACACAGATGGCATCGGTTGAGCATGCACTACCGGTTTACCTCCTGGTTTCCTTATTGGTGATGACAGCCGAACATCCAGGTGCATTGATGGGAGTATGAAACCCCTAGGCAAATCTGCTAGGTTCACAAACTTAAATGGCTCCTCATCCGAAGCCACCACGTGAACCAGTCCCTCATGAATATATTTCATGCATTGATGTAGTATCGAGGGGACACAACGCATTTCATGAATCCAAGGCCTACCGAGTAAAATGTTGTACTGCATGGCCCCTTCTATCATGTGACACATTACTAAAATGGTCTTCAAACCTACCTGTACGGGTAGGATAATTGTGCCGATAGTCGAACATAGTGCGTCGTTAAACGCTCTCAATGTAAATGTAGTTGGCACAATGTGTGATTTAGGTAGCTTCAAATGACTCAGTGCCTTGGTCGTTATTATGTTGATCGATGAGCCAGTATCAATCAAGACCCTTTTGAATGGCATGTGATTCACACACGCGATTATATGCAATGATGGGTCAGCCGTAGTTGTAGAAACCGTCCTTATCTCATGATCATAAAATTGGATCATCGATTCCTGACACTATTGTACATGTCCCACAAAATTTGTGAATGCCTGCGCATCCTAGGCATGTACTTCAATGGACCTTAAAATGTCCATAAGAGTCTCCTTATGCCTCGGGGACTACTGAATTAATTCATATATTGACAACTTCATAGGAGTTATCTGCAGGTTTTGGACCAACCTGCTCCTTAGGGTCACCACCGGTCTTGTTGGTGGGCCTAGAATATTCTGTGTCGATCATTGATTCGGTATGGCTTGTATCTGGATAGGAGCATGAGGTTGATTTTGTTGTTCATATCTCCCATGCCTAGTAACAACATTGACCATGCCTACGAACCCCTGGGTAGGTGGTTCGACTCGTACCTGGTTAACTTGACCAACGTTGTTTCGAGGTGCCTCATGATTCGATAAGGGGTTCTTATAAATCCCCATATTTTTATTGTCTAGTGCCTACGGATTGTGAGGCACTACAAGCTCACCCTTGTCGATCATATTTTGCACTAGGTGTTTGAAAGACCAACACACCTCGATGTCATGTCCTTTCATTCTATGAAAGATGTAAAATAAATCATCTTGAAACCCCTTTGGTTTGGGTTGATTGGGGTCTATCATCTTGAATTCGGGTAATCTGATTACCTTGGCCTCGCATAACTGATGGAAAATCATCATCAATGATTCCATCAATGGTGTGAACTAGTGAGGTGGGCGTTGCTCTTTGTTTTTGCCCTTATAGTTATTGCGCTTATCATACTACGCAGGGGGAGGTTGGGCCTGATAGTTCTGCTTCTACTACCCCTTGTCCTCCCATTGGAGATTTAATACCACTTGATTTACATGGGCCTGCTTGCCCTGATGCTTCGTGGTACTCTTCTTCTATCCCTATTTCCTATTTTTGAGCTTCAAGTTGCCCTCTTGCAACTTGATATCCTCAATCACCTTGGCTTGCGCCAAAGCCTCTTCGAATGTAGCATACTGTTGCAGCTATAGTAGTAATGAGATGTGCTTGGCACAACTCTTCATGAACATCCGAGTTAATTCCATGGTAGGAATGGGGAATGGCAACTTCACCATTAATCTTCTCCACCTCTTTTCGTATTGTTCTATGGGCTCATCGTCACGCTGAGCTAGCACAGCCAAATCAAAAATATTAGCCTATTTCTTGATGCCAAAGGAATAGCATTCAAGAAAGGCATCAACTAATTGCTCGAAGCTTGTTATACTATGCTTCTTTAGCTGGTTAAACCACTCTTGGGTAGGCCCTAAAAGTGTCATGATGAACGTGCGCAACAATAAGGCATCATTGCTTGCTATCTGAAAGCAAGCATCCAGAAATCTCATTACATGTTCTTGTGCATCTTCATCACCCTTGAACTTATCTAACCTGGGCATGTCAAAATGCTCAGGGTAGGCCAGAGTAGGCACTGAAGGATCCAAAGGCTCATTATGGATTTTCCTTAGAGTCAACTTTTGAATAGTCATGCCTTGTCTCTCAATGGCTTTAATTTTCTCGACCAAGGCCTTATAGGCCTCTGAAGATAGAAAGTCCTCCTCCCTAAGTTGATGTGTAGGTGGCTTAGGAGGTACTATCTTCCTTGTGTGAGATGGAGGTCTTTGCTCTTCCTCCTCTTCAGCTTGAGAGCTTTTAGGATATTCTTGCTCATATCCATCTCCCGCTACTGCTTCATGTTGTCTCTACCTTTGAATATTGAGTGGTGGTAGCCACTCCCTTTGTTCGGTAGTAACATGAGTATGAGCATCTCTATGCTCTTGATGCATCTCGGCTTGTGAGAAAGCCTTCCTATGTGTGTGCTCATGATGCTCATCTTGAGGATATAGGCCAGCCCTAGCTAGCCGATCCTCCTATTCTACATGTTCCTTTTGAGCAAGGATACGCTCCTCGTGCATGCGCTGCTCATATAACCTCTGTCTTATGAGCCTTTGTGCTTGAATATTTTCATCTTCGATACGCTGCCTCTCTAGGTGAGCATCCTCCAATTGGTCTTGGAGGAGTTGGCATTTTTGCTCTGATGCCAGTCGATGTGACCTATCGATCTAGTCGATCATGGGAGGCCTTTGATACCCCTGCTCTATACGAGCAACTTTGTGGGTTCTGTACCCATCAGAATGATATGTTGTGCCTTTACCTCTATCTATAAATATGGCATTGGCCTCTTACTATGTCCTATATTGTGAACCACCATGTGTAGATAGTGGGTGTGTGACATGAGGGTGCTTAGAAGCCTCCCCATGTTCTCTAGTAGTGCGGATGACACTCCCACTATGCTCACTCGAGGCTCGAGTGGGTGGAGTGGAAGGCTTGTAGCCTAGCTACTCTAGAACACTACCTAGACCTTCTAACTACCTAGACCACCATCGCTCATTCGATGGTGTACCATTATCTCCCACCTTTGATATGTCAATGGTGATTTTGCATGTTGGACCATGCATGGGAGTATGGCTAGTTCTATGCTCGGTAGCGAGCCTATCTGCCTGCCCCTGAATGGGTGGGTCTCTAGTCCTTCTATACTCAGAAGGTGGAGCCATAGATCCTCCAGTAGACTTAGTATGTAGGGGCACCAATCTGGTCCCCTGCATAATAAACTCTTCAGCCGACCCCATGGATGCGCGTGCATTGCGGTCTCGATAATGGCTCTCAAGTGGAACACCCTCATGTTGGAAGGTTTCCTATTCTACTCTATGCCTAGAGGAGTGTACTGAAGCTCCTCTATTTGGGGTTTGCTCTATTGGCTCCCCCCATGTCGAGTTGTCTCCTCGAATGCTAGCCGAATGACATTCGGTTCGCTCATGTGGTTGAGGATTCGACACGTATTGTTGTGAACTAGTTAGGGGTTGGTCATCGACATTGGCTTTGGACCATTGTCGACCACCCCGTGTGTCCACCATTGTGTACCTAGAGTCTAAATGTATTATTATTAAGCAAACAAGGTATACAACAATGATTATCTCATTTTAAGTTTTAAAAGTGAGTCCTAAACTATTTGATGTGTTTTCAATATGTGTTGTATCAGTTGTAGAAACTCTTATCATGTTTTTGTAAAACTTGTTGGATTTTATTCTTGGTTTAATGGATTTCACCTGTACGCTCATAGCTCGACAACTTGGCTATGAACTCCAAGTCGCGTAAATCCCCTATGTGTGGTAATGAAGCCCACACTCGAACAAGGAGCATAGGTCCTACCAGATCCTCACCCAATCTCACCCAATCAACGTTATACCCTCCGAAGAGGAGTACATGCAAATTTTCTAGGCTACGGATGGTTCTTGGATCCGGTATTGGTCTATATATCAAGGGTTCATAGGATTTGGGCCAACGGATGGAAGTTACGCCCACCGTCGTTGAACCCTACTAGTGGTTGGATGTCAAGCCCAACTCACTAGCATTTAAGTGTTTCATGGTGTGTGTGGTTATTTTTAATGTACATAAAATAAATGCATCATATAGCACACATGCTCATTTTCTAAATGCTATGCAAATGAAAGACATTTTAGATTCAGAAAATGCAAGCTACTCTAGATGCTCTTTAGGACTATGCACATTACGATGCTAAATGGCCACTAATCGGGCCTCACACATGCAAACCATCAACACATATTTATCAAGCACGTTGTAGCCTAGGGTGGACTGCAATCAGAGGTCCGTTGTTCCCAACAACGCCTTTCTAGTGAAAGCAAAAATATGAAAAGCAAACTAGGACAATTGATTTACCATTTTATTTTAGTTGCTTTCCTAATTTGCATTCGAAATTGACCTACTGTAAAAACACAGAAAACAGAAAAGTGACAGAGGGCTGGAAAAAGGACCTACCTCATGTCCTGCACTATCTAGAATTCTAGAATTGTCTGTCTGTGTTGTCAGTAGGAAACCGTAGGTCTGACCTACGGTTTTGACTGTGAACCATGCCTTGTACCTACGGTTCAGTTGTTGGGCCACAGCTGATAGCTATGGTCTGTACCTACAACTACAAAAGCCAAAAAAACATAGTCAGATCCTAAAAATATAAGGTGCCACCGTGATCACCTCTATAACCACCAGAAAGGGTCACACCCGATTGCGGCTCCTATTGCGATAAATGGTAAAGATATAACATGCATACAAGTAAACGAAATTGACAACAAATGAAACAAGAAAGAAAACACTTTATTCCATTATATTTGAAGTCAAAACCCAATTACAAGTACGTCCCTCTTAGGGATATTCATTTTGATACAATATTACAATAGGAGTGCTCAATTGTTTTCCCTCTTAAGGGTAGGTGTGATTTCCAAATGCCTCTCAGAATGGCATGAACTGCTCTAGGGTGGAGGTGCCCTCTTCTTCGCAATGGGGAAGGAACTTGATGGTTTGCTCTCCTTTGAAACTATTCCCTATGGTCAAGAAACAACAAGAATGTCAAAAATATAGGCAACCTCTCATGATGAGGCCCTTTTAGGTAAAATGCATAATGACACCATTAACATGCATAATCAAGAAAGTATAAAAGGTGCTTCTAAACTATGCAAATCGAATCAAGATTCATACAATAGCATAAAGAAAGACAACAACTACTCTATGCATGGATCAGATATATGAAATAAGGCATGAAAGTGCATAAAGAACTTATTAATGTCCTAATTGAAGCATAAACATAAAGAAGCTAAACTAACCTAAATCTACGGTCAGAAGTCTACTAAAATGTATTTTAACCATGAAAACAACTAATCTAACCTAATTAGCTGGACATAAATGAAATTAGGAAGGCGGTTATACCTCTACTGCAAACCGTAGCTCTAGTGCATGGTCTACACTATAAACCATGGCTGACAGCCATGGTTAGCACTCTGATAGGCTTACCCTCAATTCCAAGGGTAGTGGGCTTCACCTCCTTGTCCAATTGATGTTCAAGGGTCACCTTCGATGTCCTTCTGATAGATTTGGTGGTCAAATCACTGTGATGGGCCTTCGTTTGCCCGGATTTGCATTTCTTGATCCTCCTAGACTCCTAGGGCATCCATAATGCAAATGATCATTTGATGAACTAGCAAAGTAGCCTTCGAATGCACAAATTCAGTATGCAATCCGATAGGGCTTCACTACTCGCTTGATCACTTCACACTCACTCGATAATTCATCAATGCTTCACTATACAAATCATCTATATCTTTGCCCTAATTTGGAGGGGTACTTATAGGACTACCCAAGGGCTAGGGGTGGCTTCCTGGAGAAGCCAAGATCAAGAAGGGGTGGTTAGGATAGTTGGAATGGAAGCTTCCACCCTCTAACCACCTTCTTCTAGATCCAATGGTCGTTTCAACCGATTTGGCTCGGATTGAAGGCCAACTGAACTTCAGTTAAGACCGTAGGTCACAACTATGGTCTAGACTGCAAACCATAGGTCTCAGCCATGGTTCAGCTATAAACCATAGGTCTGGGCTATGGTTCAGACTGATTAGGCCAAGGAGCCCAAATTGAGTGGTTAGAACCACTGCTCTATCTTGGAGTCTATCCAAGATCTTCCATATGGTCTTGTAGCATGTCCATATGAGTAGTCACCCTCGACATGATGCATGTTTTAGGTGTCTACAAGTGCCTAATCTCTATCCATGGGTCTAAACCTCTTGGCCCTTGAGTAGCTAGAGTGGCTGGTGCAACCTGTGATCACAAAGCATATCTCTCCATGGTGAGTTGCTCTATCATATTCAACTTTGAGTCTAGTCGATTCTGGAGGGAGGTCCTCTCCTCCTCATATCCTTACCAGGTGGTCTAGCCTACTACCAATTGGATATGTGCTATAGCAAGAGAGGTATCCTGATCTAATATCTATCATTGAGTGATCTGATGCTCGACCTTGATAATATGTAACTGAGCTCAGAGGGGATATTCCTACTCCTCTGGAGCTACCTCTTCCTTCTCCTCTAGTGTTTCCTACTCCTTGGCATCCTAGCCCCAACCCTCTATCTAAGGCCATAACCTCACTCATTAGGATACTCCTCAGGTGCCTCATCCCTGGATCATCCTAGGCAGCCACCACCCTTCCATAGTTGTGTACCCCACCACTGGGTGTACACCTCTATAGTCATGGAATCCTCTATATCGATATCAACTATAGTAGGATCTACTTCCTCTAAGAGAGTTGTGACCTAAGGGACTGGGAGATATATCTCCACCTGAATTCGTCTATAGAGAATAGGCTCCAATGTGATGTCCTACTGAATCTTGAACTTCCTGGTAACCTAGGATAAGTGTAAGAACTCCCTCACTCATACCTTGTGATCGATGATCCATCGATCATGCCTCACCTATGCCAAAAATTAGTCTACTTCTTCCCAAGAAAGGTAATCCACATAAGGCATCTAGATGATGTCCTAAGCCTATAGCTCGGTCAAAGAACCTACGTAGTGGGCCAAGTCCCCTACGTACTGACAACTTCATTACTCCTCTACATCTCATGGCCACCTAGACCCATAGCATTGTGCCCTCATAGCTATAGCAGTGATATCATAGGGTAATCTAGTTGGAAGGTCTAATCTAATGTGCTTCCACCCCTAGATCTATAGAATTAAGCTACATGCAATCCCATCTTGGCCTCATTATTGGATCCTATATAGCTCATCATAGATCTATACCAGTAATCCACTCCCCTAAGCAATAATTATGGGCTCGATGCTATCCATAAGGTCCTACACCATCATTAAGAGATTCTATGGGAACCTTGCTCTTGACATGTCGAGGAGAAGAACATTGCAGATAACATGAATCAAAATGGCCTGGCACCATGAGAATACTTGGACCTGATACGAGTGGGCTATAGGAACTCCTCCATGATGTATATCTCCCAGAGCTACCTATGCCTAGCCATTGAATACTATATCAAAAACTACTACCTTAGATCTTGTAGAGGATTTTGCGATGGCCCATCCATAGAATGGAATCATGAAGATCCTATAGACATCCACATGAGTAATGTGTTGGAAATTTTGAGTCCCTAAGCCAAATTTGTCATTGATGTCAAGATGCCAGTGAGAGTTCTTCTTCAGTTCGAGTGCAAAGTTTAATGGAAGTTTATAATGGGTTAAAATATTTTATTTACACCCAAAAATATTGGATCAAAAAGAGGTTTTTATTTCTCCATGGAAGCAATTCATCCGAAGCATTGGAAGGTTAAAAATATTATAATTGTTATTATAATATTTACCAAAGTGGTAAAAATCTAATTAAATATTATAATTTTTAATTATAATATAATTAGATTTTAAAGGATAAAGTTCATTTGATTAAAACCCTAAGGTTGGGTTTTAGAAAATTAAAATATATTTGAGCGTAAAGTTTTTAGAGATTAAAAACCCAAAGGTTGGGTTTTACTAAGGCTTTCTAAGCCTTAGAGCACCGAAGTGATGCATTCAAATCAAAGCACCGACATCCTAGACAAGGAGGAGGGCAATATAAATATATGCCCAAAGTTGTTCATTAATTATCCTTGCTCGAATGAAATTTGTGTGGCATATGCGAAAATGAGCTTGTGTGGTTTAAAATATTTGGCAAAGGAAGTAGAGGATAACACGAAGAGAGACCACCCCCCAATTCACATTGGGCAGTGTGGCCTAGTGGCAGCTTGGAGAGCATGAAGGCATTGAGAGCATGGAGGTCATGCGTTCGATTCTTGTGAAGTGTTTTTTTTTGGCAGTGTTGTAGAAGCACCCAAGGCACACATTTTTATTAAATGTGGGCAAGAAGAAGCACAAAGAGGACTTTGCAAATGAGTGTGTAGCTTGTGTAGCAAATTTAGCCATGGCTAAGGTGCTTGTGATGAGGGCAAGTCATGGGGTCAAAACCCCTTGAGGCAAGTGCGATTTTTTAATTAAAATTTTATGAGTTATGCCCTAAGGTTGGAGAGATAAGGTTGTTATAAAGTTTATTAATTTTTAATAAAATTTATTAAATAAAGGTTGTGGTGATTTATTTTTTATGATTTATGCCCTAAGGTTGGAGTGATAAGGTTGTTCTAAAGTTTATTAATTTTTAATAAGTTTTATTAAATAAAAGTTGTGGTGATTGATTTTTGAAGGTGAAGTGTTGATGATTATTTGAGTTCTATAATTTGGAAATTGTTGTTTTGAGAGTTATGTTTTAGGAGGTATAAGGAGTTATAATAAAGGCATAATTGAGATTTATTTTAAGACTTTTTGGCTATTATATTTGATAAGGGTTTCTTCAAAAGGACTTTGGTGGATGTTAAAATTAAGTTGGAGTAATAAGGTGTATTTTGCATTGTGATTTTTATTGAAGTCTTCTAATCCTTATTGAGATTGAAAATAGAAATTTGTGAGTGTGGCAGATTTGTGAGATCAACTCCTTGTCATTCAAAAGGTATGGGAAAACTATTCATTGGTTGATTTGGTTGTTTGGATTTATTGAAAATTAATTTTGCAGTGAAAAGGACTTGATTAGGGTTTCCTTTTCAAAAGTGGTTGAGTTATTGCTTCAAGGTTTTCTAATTTGAGAGTTGAGATTAAAACCTTGTTTTGTTAGCATTGTTGTTGAGATCATTGGTTGAGTGAAGTGTTTGAGTTAATTCTTTAAGGTTTTCTAAATTCAGAGTTGTGATTGAAGCCTTATTTTATAAGCATTGTTGTTGAAGCCATTGGTTGTGTGAGGAACCTGAGTTAGGGTTTGGAAAAATCATGAGTATCATTGTTATGTGAAGAATGTTTGATGAGCATGGTTGTTGAAGTGAGTTGTTATGCAAATAACTTGAACTAGGGTTTGAAAAGATCATGAGTGTCATTGTTATGTGAGATTTTTTGTTGAGCATTATTGGAAACATTTTGAGTTGGATGATACATGCTTGGAATAGGATTTGTGAGCAAGAGTTGTTTATTGAAGTGATTGGTTGAGTATAATTGTTTGAGCCTAGTCAAGTGGATGTATGAAGTGATTGATCAAGTTCCATAAAACAAACTATTCTATATTCTAATTTGAGTTGATATTGAGTGTTGAGAATAGAACATATTGAGTCTCTAACAATTCTCTTTATGCTTCTATGATATTGATTTGAGTTGAGATTGAGTTTTGAGAATAGAACATATTGAGTCTCTAAAAATTATCTTTATGCTTCTATGATATTGATTTGAGTTGAGATTGAGTTTTTATAATAGAACATATTGAGTCTCTAACAATTATCTTTATGCTTCTATGAGATTGAGTTGAGAAAGTGATTGAGTATAGAACATATTGAGTCTCCAACAATTCTCTTTATGTTTCTATGAGATTGGACAAGTTCTATGTGTACTTGTTAAGAAGATTTGAGGCACGTATTTGAGAAGACTTGTGGACTAATTTTGTGTGAAATTTTGTGGAAGCTTACAATACAGATTTGAGCAAGTCCTAGAGAGGACTTATTGAGCAGATTTGAACAAGTTTTATGTGAAATTGTTGAGTAGATTTGGACAGATTATGTGTGGAACTATTGAGTAGATTTGGATAGGTTCTGTGTGGACCTATAGAGCAAAGTTGTATAGGTTCTATGTGGACCTGTTGAGCAGAGTTGTACAGGTTTTGTGTGGACATGTTGAGCAGATTTGGATAGGTTTTGTGTAGACCTATTGAGTAGATTTGGACAGGTTTTGTGTGGACCTTTTGAGTAAAGTTGTGTAGGTTATGAGTGGATCTATTGAGCATATTTGAGTAGGTTCTGAGTGGACCTATTGAGCAGATTTGAGTAGGTTCTAAGTGGACCTATTGAGAATATTTTAGTAGGTTCTGAGTGGACCTATTGATTAGATTCGTGCTAGATCGAATGGACTATTTTTAGTGTAGATTTGAGTGAGCTTATTGAGTGGACTTGTGCTAGACCGACTGGACTGTGTTTAGTGCAAGAGTTGAGCAGATTTGTGCTAGACCGAATGTACTATGTTTAGTGCAAGAGATTGAGCAGAGCTATGCTATATTGAATGGACTATGTTTAGTACAGTATTGAGACAAATATTTGGACTTGATAGAGTAGAGAGGATAAAGTCTCTAATGGATAGATATCCATTAGCCAGGATATTAAGGACATGTCTTCTAAGTGAGGACAAGAGTCTTCAAGTGGAGAGAGATCCATAGTCAGTGCAGTGGAGGTAGTATCTTCTAGAGGATCACCAGCTAGAGCAGAGGAGGAGTTCTCCTATGGATAGAGATCCACAAACCAAATTTAGGGGATCAACATATTTTTTGGACAGATGTCCATAAAAAATGTAATAGGGAAAGGATTCCCAAGATATTATTTGAGAAATATTTAGAAGAAATATTTTCTTCATTGAGGTAGCCATATTTGGGTGAACCATGTTAAATTTGTGTCCCTATTGTGTGTGATGATTTGTGTATTTATTTGGTTATTGTTATTGATATTGCCATTAATTATATTGATTAATACTATTTGGGAAATAAAAGTAAAAAGTGGTCTTATACTGTTCACCCCCTCCTCTCAGTATAAGCTTGTGTTCTTCATAATGATCATCTCACCAATTGGGATATGGAAGGTGTTAGTTTGGCAGTCCCATCTATGGGCCAATGGAATGATGTAAGCCTAGTCCAACATCGTAGTCAAAAATCTAGCAGCATACATTAGGCCCTAGGCATTGAACCATGCCCAATATTCCTGGTCCATATGTGGTAGTAGTGCTATGAGTAAACCAGGTTCTCGAGCCTGCAAAAACAAGATCTAAATGTGCCAAAATAAATGCCTAATCAGATGCACTCACACTAAAAAACATCAGTAAATCTAAAATGGTGCAAAAATAATTCATAATCAAGAAAAGGTACAAAAACAATAAGAAAATGCACCAAACCATGTAAAAATTCAACATTTGCACTTGAAAAGGTCAAAAAAATCAATTAAAGTTAGCAAAAAAAAATCCCTAAGGTTTGCGATCGCTTAAGTTGATAACGACTACCATAGCAGTCATCAACGCTGACAGCATCTAGCCACCAATGGTAAAAAAATTGACCATTAGGGTTTCAAATCATCCACCCTCAATGATAACAACCCCTCTTTGTTAATTGGGGGCCACCCTGAGCGATAGCGGCCATGAGGCAGCACACCAATGGTGTCCGTCCTCACCTAAAAATCCAAAAAAATTAAACAAAACCTAAGTCTAAGAGGAACCCACCTACATTAGTCTAGTTCTAAATCTAGATATTGATGAGGTTCATTACCAATAATATTGATGAGGTCAATTTACCAATTTCTTAGTTTGGTTCATTTTACCCATGAATTAACAAGTTAGGGTTTGAGAAATACCTATGAAGCTCTGGCTCCACCGCTTGTAGAAGCCTCACCTTGCTTCACCATGGTATTAGGTAATTGTTGAACTAATCATGACACTGAGGGGGGGTGAATTAGTGTGTATTAAAAATTTAATCCAACTATGAAATCAAATAAAAACAAGCAATCACACAAACATGCATCACATAACACCATATTTATAGTGGAAACCCGATGTGGGAAAACCATTATGCTAATGGACTATTTGGACTCCCATCCAAATCCAACCTTGAAAATATTTTATCTTTATAATATTTTTGCAGCACCAACTGCAAGGAGCACCGACCCCTGTTGCCAAGCACCGACCCGATAAATTTTAAAAGCTCTGATAAAAGTTTTAAATCTCATAAAAAGACCCTGAGTGGTCTATCTCACAAATATTCTCCTCTAAAATATTCTATCTAACCTTTTAAATCTTCTCAACTCTTCACATTGATTATATCACGCCTTGCACATTTTTCAATCAAAATGTCAAAGAAAAAAATTCTTCACAACATGCACCGACAATCCTTTCTACAAAAAAAACCCTTTCTCTATTTTATTTTAAAACATATATATGCTTCACATTAAAAAACACAACTATTTTTTTTAGTTACACAAAAGTACCACTCAACCATTATATTCTTAGAAATTGCCAAAATTGCCAAAAAGAGCTGACAGGGCTTTTTGTAACAGTCATAACTTCCTCCTCAAATTTCTAAATAGGCTAAAAATTGAAACATATATTCTTGGATAAACCTAACACCTTTAGTTTAAATTTTATATTTTAAATCTTCACGAATTATTCATAGTACCTCCGACAAAGTGGCTTTTGACATTGATTTTACACCTGTCACATAAACTAGAAAAGTGCTGCAGAGCCATTTTGCAACGCTCACCGTTTCTTCTTCCAAAATTTTTTTGGGCTAAAATTTAAAACTTAATATATTAGTATATATAGCTACCTACAGTAAAATATTTGAGATCAAATTAATCTTGGATTTATTAATATTCCTCCCACAAAGTGACCTTCGATGCAGATTTTACACCTATCACATAAAGCATGAAACTGACCAACAATGCATCGGCAAAGCAACCGGTCATTACAAAACTAAAATAACACTTTATAATGATAAAAAAACCTCCAAATAGTATCTTGGATTGTCCAACACAATCCATTGATGTTGCAACTTTTGACGATTTTTGCAACTTTTGATGATTTTTGCAACTTTGACAACTTTTTGACGATTTTTGCAACTTTTGCAAATTTGCACGAACAACCTATAACAACTTCAACCAAACATAAAAAATCCTCATAATAATTGAACACCATTATACATACTCCAAAAAACCTCTGAACAACTGTCCACTACATCAACTTGTCCATCTAAGTGTGTTAACAACAATGACAATACTGTCGTTGCACCTTGCTCAACAGTAATCAGTAGTCTTCTAGGTCACTTTCTCACTTTATCTTTTAGATCTCACTATTGCAAATTTATAGCTAGAAAATAATGAATTGAAAATTCTAATTTTCTTTTTATATTTTTTATTTTTGCCACAGCTGTTGCTAGCATCAGTGGGTAGCAAGTGCGAGCCGCCTATGCTGACAACAGCTAGGAAATTACAAATTTGCACTGCCTATGCTGACAATGGTTGAGAATAAAAAATTAATTCCCTCAATTTATCACCATGGGAAGATTCAAAATGGATAATTAAGCATATCTAACAATCCAAAATCATTAAAAATTGCAAAATAACCAGAAAAATAATTAATTCAAAATTTTAAAAATAATTGAAAAATTATCAAAATTAAGGAAAAGAATCAACTAAAATCTAAATTTCAATTACACCTTGTACCTAGTTATTTACCCTACACACTCAATGGTTACAGTGACTTGCGCTCCATGCAATATGGCAAGATGAGTAAAATTACCACAAGGTCATTTGAGATAAACTAGTCATCATTGAATTACAATGCTTCACTTTAATCCCGAAGAAGGCCATGTGGTTAGACTACCCCATGGGAATGAGGAGTTCATATCATTTATTCCATGATGTTTGTAGTAGATCATCGAGTGATTCAACACAAGCCTAATGGAATTGCTATCATCTTGATTCCCTAAGAAGGCCATTACAGCTGGACTGATCCACAAGATAGAGATGTACAATTATCATTAATGGTTGACATCACACCTGTAATAGGACCTACCACATAACAAAAAAAAAATCATCTTAAAGAGTCCAAATCAATCATCTTGGTCAAGTGACTCGTTGCTTTATTAATTGTCCTTCCCTCTTTGACTCATCACTTGAGGGAGTAGTCATAATATCAATAATCATAATCAAATTCAACAAAGTATCACTCAATCTTGTAAATTGTGTTCATATATTACGAATCATTGCAAACAACTATCATAAGCTTACCCTTTGCTGGGGTAAAAAGCAAGTATGATAGTTAAACTTGAAGCTCTCCATCTATCAGAACAATTGTAGCACTAAAGCTACCCTATCATCATGGACACACAAAAGCTTTGCAAATTTAAGCCTTTCATCCTGTTAGAAGCAATGATTTTAAGATGTGTTTCCTTTTGTAGGACTAGGGCATAAAATGTTGATCAGATCAATTATCATCATTCAACCTATATCATGTCTTTAGGTAGTCTATTTTTGCTCAATGTTGTGTTTTCCCATAATGCATCCCAAAAGGGGAATCTGTAGACACCTAAAACATGTCATGTTTAGGAGACTACTCATATGGGTATGCTTTGAAGATCATATGAATGATCTTGGACCTTTCCAAGAGCTAGCAATGGTTCTAACCACTCATTTGGAGTAAATTTGTCCTATTCAGTATCAATCATTGATGATCAGAGCAGCCTCTAGACTAGCCACTGATGATCAGAGTGGATACAAGCTAGCTACCCTGAGTGAGAGTGACTAGCCCTGAAATAGACTTGGCCTCTTGGGCCAAGCCAAAAATTAGTTGCAACAACTTTGGAAATGGTTTTTGGAGTGGTTTAGCCTTGGAAGTGTCTAGAAGTTTCCTTTTAACTGCTCTAACCTCTCAAATATTATTCTTGGCTTCTCCATGAAGCTAGAGCAAGGAATTGAGAGGTCTATAAGACCTCCCCTACAAATTAGAGAAAAGAGAGAGGAGACATTGAATTTTATGCAATGAAGCTCTATCAAAATAGATAGTGAAGTGGCAACACCTTAAGGAGAGTCGAAGTGCTGGTCAATTATAGAGTGACAAGCATGAATTCATCAATGGAGCTTCGTAAGGACTAAGAAGCACACCTTGTGATTCCTTGCCAATCTAACACAAATTCAAATAATTTCAACCACCAAACCATCTTGGGACACTTGGGCGACACTTGATCATCAATTCAACTGGTGAATTGTGAACTGCAACTCCAGATTCAAGAGGCAGAATAGTTAATTCATGGTTGCTATCATCGATAGCAGCTTGTAGGCTCAGTCACTAACAACATCAGTGGCTAGCAGAGCCAGCTACTCTGAGCAATAGTGGCTAAGATTTGATGCACCTTTTCATCAAATTTAGCTTAGTTTTTCATACATTTTTGCTTTATTAGCTTAGGTTAAATTATATTCATCATTTTTAGCACATTTGAATGGTTCATTAGCAATATTTAAGGTATATTTGACTAGATTTATTCATATTTTCTAGTTTTAGTTAATCTCCTTAGATTAACTTTATTTTTGTTTACCTTACAAATTTGATGCTAGATTAGTTAGATCTACTAATTTTCTAGCATACTTTGCATTAATTTAGCATTCTTGCACATATCTTTGCTCACATTGACATATCTTTATATTTTATTGCAAGTCTTATTATATTCTTTTCAAATATTTGACAAAAGCCTCATAAATAGAGGCCTCATATGCTCCTAATTGTGCTATGCTATTTATTGAATGTAAATTACACATTCTTGACATCTTTGAAGCATTCTTGGCATCAACTTCCTCCAAGCAAGTGAGAAGAAGGCATCCATAAGCCTTGATCAGTTCATGTTGACTCTAGAAGACCTATGGATTGTACCACCCTTGTTTAGGGGCTTCAAATATTGTAATCATTGTATCAAGATATTGGTATCCCTAAGAGGGACCTACTTGTAACCAATTTTTATCAAGAATCAATAAAGGAGGCCCTATATTTTTTTAACTCATGGTTCCATATGCTTTCCTATTTTTATGCTTGATATAATGATGCAAATAGTGTAGGTGCATGTTTTTTGGGATCGTACACATTGTCATCCTCTAAAGTCTCTAGTTTTAGATTCATCAATGTTGATTCATTGGGTGCTTAATTACCACTAACATTCTTGAATTACCTCTTTTGGGATCTTGGGATCTAAGCAAGAGCCCTTTTTCATAATTAATGTTTGTCAAGATTGGGGTGGTTGTTGTTATAGCTTCCGTATTTTTACCTTTAATAGGGTATCCACCTTACCTATATTAGTGAATCCAAGCGATGCTAGTGGGTGTTTCTCAGTAATAGCTTACCAGTTTAAGTCACCTACCTTTTTAGAAGTTTGTACATCATTAGTAATATCTTCACAATTTAATCCTTAAATTGTCTTCTATTCTATGTTTAGCTTCTACACCAATGTCTATCGATGATCCTCCATTTGAAAGGTTGTCAAAATTTTTTACTCAGCTTGCCATATCAGTCTCTTACAAGCCTTTGAGGACTGATTGTGCCTTTATCGAATGTCTTTTAGACACTTTCATATTTTTTTTCATTAAAATTTTTGTATGATCCTCTTTTTTGGTACTTTTATTTTATCCACTTTTAGTGGTTTCTTGAGATTCATAGTCCAATTCTTAGGTTTTTTGTTCCTCTTTTTATTTGAGGAATTTCAAAACTCCAAATCCTCAATCATTATTTCTCTTCTTTTTTCCTTTATAAAACTTTTGATTCTTGAAAAATTTGTATGGATTAGGCTATTGAAACTTTTACCTTGGCTTCTTGGTTAGAAGTTTTAAAATTTTCTATTTTTTTCATATTTAGCCTCCCTTTGCATATCTTGGAACTTTTGACCATATTCTACCTTTTTGGAATCTTAGGTAGCTTTAACTATCAAAAAGTTTTGTAAAGTAGCACTAGCCCATGGGTTGGAATTATTTTTTTATAGGTTTGAAAATTCTTTGCTTTCCTTCCACCATATTTGGCTCTTAGCTCTTAGTCATTTTTCAAGTTTGTTTAAGGTAAAGTTCTACTAGGAATTATATCGAAAGGATGTGAACTATAGATGATGATATTTTTTTGGTCCACAAGTCCTTTGATTTGAAGTGCTCCAATATGCCACTTGCAACTCAACTATATTTAATTAATGGTCTCCTTTCTAAAGAATTAATTGGTGTAGTGAAGCTTAATTCAATGGCTCCCTTGACCAGATACATTAAAGGAAATGTATCATGAGATATTTTTATGTTGAACTTCTATGAGTCTTCATTTACCTCCCATAGCTATTGATTTACCCCAAATTAACTCTCTCAATGAATGTATCCTATTCATGTGGTGCAGAGATGATAGATGGGTGGTTAGAATTTTGAAATCCAAACAAATATGGATGATAGCTAGGTTTTCTAACTTGCCCACAACCACATTTTATGTCTAACCTCTACCATTAGTAGAGTTATTTTAGTTATCATCAAACTAGCTCTTGTGATACTAATGGTGGGGTTTGATTTAGTCATCATCCAAAGCCTATAAGGAATCATTGTAAGCTACTAAAAATTTAAAATGTGGTAGTTTTTCTAGCCCTATAGCTCGTAGAGTTTTTTCCCTAGTGGTTCTTCGACATAAGATTCTTGGTGGTCAGCAACATCTTGAGGGATTTTTCTTTTAAACATGGTTCTCAACATCAATCACATTCCCCCTCTTTAGTTGGATGGTAGTGAAAATTTGCTATAGATTTGGTGACTCATAGGGGTTTGTAGCTCAAAATGACTACACCAAGGGAAGAGAGGAGATTTCTTCTTGAAATTTTTCTAAGTACAAAAAATGGTCATGATTTCACGACCGACCAGGTTTTCACTGGCCAAGGACCTGAAAGGAGCGCAAGGCAAAAATGGTCATGATTTCATGATCGACTAGGTTTTCACTAGCCAAGGACCTAAAAGAGAGCAAGGCAGAAAATGGTCATGATTTCATGATCGGCCAGGTTTTCATTGGCCAAGGACCTGAAAGGAGCGCAAGGTAGAAAATGGTCACGATTTCATGACCGACTAGGTTTTCACTGGCCAAGGACCTGAAAGGAGTGCAAGGTAGAAAATGGTCATGATTTCATGATCGACTAGGTTTTCACTGGCCAAGGACCTGAAAGGAGTGCAAGGTAGAAAATGGTCATGATTTCATGATCGACTAGGTTTTTGCTAGCCAAGGACCTGAAAGGAGTGCAAGGTAGAAAATGGTCATGATTTCATGACCAACTAGGTTTTCACTAGCCAAGGACCTGAAAGGAGTGCAAGGTAGAAAATGGTCATGATTTCATGATTGACCAGGTTTTCGTTGGCCAAGGACCTGAAAGGAGTGCAAGGTAGAAAATGGTCATGATTTCATGATCGGCCAGGTTTTCATTGGCCAAGGTTAGAAATCTAGAAATGAACAAGTGGATGATAGTTGGGCCATGATATCTTTGAGAGGATTGAGCTAGATATGTGGTAACAAGAAGATCTCAACCATTTGCTATTGAAGACCCCATACTCTTCTAACTACCAATTTACCAGAATGAGCCTACGGGCATATTGTTGTAACAAGTTTTAGTTTTTCTATTATGGAAAATGTATATATATAGGATGAGCAACTCTAACTAAGGGTCGGCTCTTGGATGTTTACAAGGCAATGTATACAGACCTCTGAAAGCAATAAAGACTACTCATTCTAGTTTTTGGCTCAATGATGTTTGATCAAGTATGTATGGATTGTTAAATTCTATATAAGCTATGTTGGATATAAATCATTTTAATTCTCCTTTTGGATTTATGCACTTTAAATTTCACTAGTTCTAATATTAATTATTTTTATAGGTTTAAGATTGTTTAGATCTACACTAGAGGACTAGTTACTCTTATTTTGATGGTTTAAAGAATGCTTATCTATAAAAATTGTATGTGTTCCCTTGTTGTTGTCTAATCTATACCAATTGAAGTTTCTAGCAATAGCTATATTTCCCCTTCTTTATGCACTCTACTCTATCCCTTTTTCTATAACAAAGCAAGGAACCAACCTTCTCTAGAGATTGAACTAGGTAATCTCTATGTTAAACCCGATCATTCAATGTTGGCAAAGTCTTGGGCACAAACGTAACCAAAGGCAGATTTTGCACCAACAGTTTTTGGCATGCCTGGTGGGACACAATCCCACTATATATACAGACCAAAGTTTTGGTGGTTATCTTTGTCTTATATTTTTTATGAATCACCTAGTGACTCTATTCAAAGAAATAAAACCCAAGAAAAACCTTATCTATATTTTGGTTGAATATAGAGATATATGAAAACCAGATCCAAAGCAAAAAATTTTGAAGAACCCATCGAGTTCTTTGAGTTACACCTTGGTAGCCTCAGAGCCAATCCTGTACTCATTGCTAGATCAACCTCTTCTTCTACCATCACTACAGGATCTACAAATCCTTCCCCTATAGCCCTCCTTGGTGTTGTTGCTACCAGTAAATTATTAAACACTGTCATCCACACTACCGCAACATCAACCGACACTATAATGGTGATTAATCAACCAAATCTACCCTACCCTACATGGAATCATTCAGGTCCATTGAATCTGGTAGCTCAACATCAGATCCCTATAACAACTTTGAAAGCACTACCCCAATATGATGGTACAAGAAAAATGGCTTATGAGCACTGCCAAGATGTAGTTGCATTAGCACCAATACATAACATCACTGAAGAAGACGTTATGATAAGACTTTTAGTCATTTCCCTGAAAGGGAAAATGCTCTACTGGTATAGAGCCCTCCCAAATCAGACTATAGCTACCTAGGCCTAGCTCACTGGTAAACTAGTAGAAGAATTCAATGAACATGTAGATCCATTTTCCTTGCTAAACTAGTTCACTATCATCCAGAAGCATCCTCAAGAAGAAATAGTTGATTTCAACATAAGATTCAATCATACTTGGTAGAGAGTACCTGATGGATTAAGGCCAACAAATGAATAGTCTATGTATTATTATCTAAGAGCTTTCAACTCAGATATAAGCATGGCTATCCGATAGTCTCAAGTGTTTACTTTCCCTAAAAAATTTCAAGAAGCTCAGAAAGCAGAAAAGGATCTTATCGCTATCGGAAGGTTTCCTCCAAATATGATAATGCCTATCTTCCTAGATCTATCACAAGCATCCAATACCACTTTTCCAAGTTTTGCTTCTACTTCTAATGTAGATCTCCCCAAATGGACCGGAAAACCTACTATCCCAATGATACAGGCACCCCTTGCTCCTCCAATGTTACCTATCATTCCTACACTTCCTATATCAGTAGTTTCACCAACTCCTGATCCTCAACTCATATCTTTACAAGATCTACAATCAACCATGAAAACTCTAACAAATAAGATGACCTCAATGGAAAGAAGAGAAGTAGAAAGGAGTTTCCAACCAAGGATATTTCCACAAGTAATGAGAGACCAAGCTTCCACAAGTAGTAGAAATCAAGAGAGATCAAATGTGGTTTACGCTAATGAAGATGGTGAACCTACCAAATCAGCAACAGAATCAGACTTTTGGTGTTCTACATGTAATGATCCACATGGTGAAAACTCATGCATGATCCATCAACACTATGTCCAGAAGATAGTGGTTGAAAGAGCAGAAAAGACTCTTAAAGGGCAAGTAAACATGATTAGGGAGGAAAATCACAATCTCATGATGCCTTCGATGGAACAAGTAGCTATTCTGACCAGATCAGGGAAGAAACCCTTGTAGGTAGATCCCTAGGAGCTTAATCCCTTGAAAGTGCCTCCACCCATGAGAAACCAGGTTGAGAGAAGAGCCTCCTATGAAAAAGTTCCACAAATCTCAGGTTAAAAAGAAGTAGAAATACGAAAAGAATCTCCCCTATAGAAGGAAGTTGAAACACAGGAACAAGCAAGAGATAAGTTGAGATATCCCTCATTGACCAAGCATCAAAGGATAGATGCCACTCAGGGGTATAGGAATAAGTATGACACTATTACAAAATAAAAAGAGAAAGGTGTCGATCCCCTCCCCTTCAACATAGTAGAAGAAATGAAAAAGACTCCTTCTAAAGAAACTATGTATGATGCCTTGCAATTTTTGGGACAAATCAACTTATTACAGGAATCCCTAAGGTCTATGAAGAGCAAGAGTAAAACTCCCACTCAGTTGAATTCTGCACAAGCCAGTTTGACATCTGCTACAGAAAAAATAGACCTCCTCCCTTCTATTTGTCTCTTCAGATGGAAGGATGGGTGGTACATAACTGTATGATAGACTCAGGGGCTACAACTACTATAATACCCAAAGTTGTGTGTGACATCATGGGGATGGAATACACCAGAAGTAGCCTAGGTGTTTTGTAGTTAGATGGGACCCCGATCAAAATCGTGGGGGTGATAAAAGATATTCCCATAGTTCTACACAGAATGCCTCAACTTACGATTATACAAGAGGTAGTTGTAGTAGATTTAGAGCCTTATTTTGGTATGTGCCTATCCAGAGAATTCATAGCCAAGATAGGAGGATACCTATCTATGGATTACTCACACTTAGAAATCTCGTTCAAGGGGAAAAGAGTGAAAATATTCAATGAAAAACCATCTACCTTCCATATTGAAAAATTTGAAGAGGAAGGGAAGTAGGCCAATACAGTGAGCATAATGATTGAGGAGTTGGAAGATTTAAATTTAATGGAAGAAGCCTTAAATGTACTACAAGAAGAAGATCAGTTCTCCCTCCAAGACTTCAATGCCATGATTGAGATGGACCTTGGAAGCTATTCAATCATGAAACTTGAGAAAAGTAATCCTACCCCTTCACACGAAGTAGACCCATCTACCAACCAAACATGGAAAATTTTCTTTGATGGTGCTAGATGCAAGAATGGAGCTGGAGTAGGTATAGTCTTGATCTCCCCAATAGGTGAGGAAAAGGTTTTCTCCTATCGACTAACTTGGAGCTGCACTAACAATGCAGCTGAATATGAGGCTCTTTGCCTAGGCCTTAAGAAAGTTGAGAGACTCGGAATCAAACAACTGTAAATCTATGGAGATTCAGAACTGATTATCAACCAAGTCACAAAAAAATGTGTTAGTAAGCAACACTATCTCAAAGCTTACATAAATAAAGTATGGGATCTACTCGAAGCTTTTGAAGCTCTAAACATCAAGGCAATCCCTAGAGAGAAGAATACCCATGCTGACCTATTGGCATCAGTAGGTGCAAATTTCTATCCCATAAGTAATGTCATTCAAAAATCTAAGATGGTAAGACTTATATATAGACCCTCTGTACCAGAAAAAGACACCTTTTGGTAGGTATTTGAGAGTGATCAATAGATAGTAGATTTCTTGATCCATGAAATGAATTGTTCAAGTGATAGAATGCAGAGAGATGAAGAAGATGAAGGTATGATCCAATTGAAAAATAATCACATCCCAAGGGGATTGATTACTCTTGAAAGCTTATTCGACAATAATGATAGGTCAATCGACCACAAGATGAAGGTTGATAAACATAGGTATAGAGAAGTTCAGTTGGAACCAGAAAATTTTATCAAAGTAGGAGTAAACTACACATAGAGGAAGAATTGAATCAGATTCAAAGACTGTGCAAAGAATTCCCTGATATCATAGCTTGGACTTATGGTGACCTTAAAGTCTACTCCAAAGAGACCATACAACATACCATTGAACTCGAAGAAGGTGCAAAACCCTTCAGGTAGAAACAAAGGTCGGTGAACCCCAAAATCGAAGCTCTAATGAAACAAGAACTGTTGAAGCTACTTGAAGCCAAGATAGTCTACCCCATCAAACATTCTACATGGGTAGCCAACCTGGTTCTAGTCAGGAAGAAGAATGGAGACATTAGGCTATGCGTAGACTTCTAAAATCTCAATAAAGCTTCATTAAAGGATCATTACCCTCTCCCACAAATTGACCAGACTCTGCATACTATGGTAGGA
Organism: Wollemia nobilis; assembly: GCA_028583015.1. Lineage (NCBI taxonomy): Eukaryota > Viridiplantae > Streptophyta > Pinopsida > Araucariales > Araucariaceae > Wollemia > Wollemia nobilis. The sequence continues at coordinate 4,745,773 of JAQPPZ010001340.1, forward strand.
GCAGAGAGATTCTCCTTATTGGATGGGTTTTCAGGGTATAACCAAGTGTGGGTCAAAGATGAAGACCAATACAAAACAACATTCACTACCAAGTGGGGGACATTCACTTACCAGAGGATGCCTTTTGGATTATCCAATGCTGGAGCGACTTTTCAAAGGGCAATGGATGTGGCTTTTGGAGAACTCATCAATAAGATCATAGTAATATACTTAGATGATATGACAGTGTTCTCTCATCACAAAGAAGATCACGTTGAACACCTCAAAAGAGTTTTTGAGAAATGTAGAGAGTTTGGTATCTCTTTGAATCCAAAGAAGTCCATATTTGCTGTTGAAGAGGGGATTTTACTTGGACATGTCATTTCCAAGGTTGGGTTGGCTATAGACCCTAATAGAGTGAAAGCACTATTGGAACTCCCTTTACCTCCGAACAAGAAAGGTCTACAATCATTCTTTGGGTAGATCAACTTTGTACATAAGTTCATAGAAGACTTTGCACAAATTGTCAAGCCCATGATAGAACTATTAAAGAAGGATGTCGAATTCAAATGGATAGACTTGTGAAAGAAATATTTCACCAGTATAAAGGAATAGATAGCCCAAGCACCTATCTTAGTGAATCCAGACTATTCCAAAGGTTTCATCCTATATGTTGTAGGAGAACAAGAGAGTTACATCACAGTCCTTACTCAGAAAGGGGTAGACAATGAAGAAAGGCCCATAGCATTTCTAAGTTAGACCATGCAGGAACATGAGGAAAAATATAACTTCATCAAAAAGCAAGTTTATGCAATCATGAAGTCATTGAAAAAATTTAGGTATTTCCTTTCACAGAGTAGGACTATTGTATACGTAGTTCACCCTGATGTCAAAAACTTCATCATACAAGGAGAGCTTGGTGAGAAAAGAGCTGGTTGGGTATCAAAAATACAAGAGTACGATGTCGAGATTCACCCGACCAAGCTAGTGAGAGGTAGAGCATTATGTCAAGAACTCACCAAACAAGCCTCAACAAAGTATGTAGCTTGCCAAGTGCAAGAACCAATTCTAGAAGATGATCAATCTCAAAACATAGACTAGGAAGATGACTTGATCAAATATTTTTAGACTAGAAAATGCCCAGTAAGTTTGAATGCTTCACAATAAAGAAGATACAAGATCCAAGCTTCGAAATATACCTTACTACCTGAAGGACTATACAAAAAAAATTGGATGGTGTATTACTTCGATGCATAAAATATGATCAGAAGTAGAATATTTTGGAGGAGTTTCATGGAGGCCCATCAGGTGGACATTACTCAAGAAGAACTACAACTTTGAAAATAATCAGAACTGATTGCTATTGGCCATATATTTTTTATATGCATTCAAAATAACCAGAAGTTGTGAAGAATTCCAGAGGTATGTTGGGAGAAATAGAAATGCTTCAATGCCTTTGAAACCCATTCAGGTTGAAGAACCTTTTCAACAATGGGGGATGGATTTCATCAGGGTGATAGAACCTAACTCATATATTGGGCACAAATATATTTTGATTACCACTGATTACTTCACTAAGTGGGCTGAAGTAGTGCCTACTAAGAAAGTTGATCAGGAAGTTGTGATAGAATTCATTGAAAGCTTAATAACAAGGTTCGGCATCCCTGACGCATTGGTCACAGACAATGGCACATCTTTCATAGGTGCTAAAATGATTGATTTTTCTAGTAAATATGGAATCTATTTAAAGACTTCTTCAAATTATTATCCCCAAGGAAATGGATTAGCCGAATCAATAAATAAAAACCTACTCCGGATTCTAAAGCGGACTCTGAAAGACAATAAGAGAAGTTGGCATTCCTTGATAAACCAGGTATTATGGGCTGACAGGATCACGATCAAGAAATACATCAACACCTCTCCTTACTCATTAGTCTATGGTAAAGAAGTTGTCCTCCCGATACACATAGAAATACCTGCTCTAAAGTTGCTAAATCAAACTGGTATAGAAGAAGCGGAACCAATGGAGAACAGGTTGATACAACTCATGTAGTTAGAAGAATAGAAAGAGCAAGCTTACAACCATTATCAGAAACACATGGGAGACACGAAGAAATGGTTTGATAAAAAGGCTACTCTCAGGGAATTTAAAGTAGGAGACTTGGTTCTAAGATGGAATGAGAAAAAAGCAAAACCTAGGAATCACCAAAAATTTGATGCTTTCTAGGAAGGACCTTTCAAGATTATAGAAGAAAAACAATAGAATTCCTTTCAGCTAAAAGATGAATAGGGTCAAGTACAACCTATCCCTATCAATGGCTTCCACCTGAAGTTATACTTCAAGTAAGATAAAATTCCTTCCCACCACCACTTGTATTATATGTAAATATGTTTTGTTTTACTAAGTTCCACTTCAAGGAAAATGATCATGATTTCATGACCTTTTGGCATTCAGAGGCCACTTCAAGGAAAATGTCATAATTTCATGACATTTTGGTATTCAGAGGCCACTTCAAGAAAAATGGTCACGATTTCATGACCTTTTGCATTCAAAGGCCACTTCAAGGAAAATGGTCATGATTTCATGACATTTTGGCATTTAGAGGCCACTTCAAGGAAAATGGTCATGATTTCACAACCTTTTGGCATTCAAAGGCCACTTCAAAAAATGGTCATTATATGACCTTTTGGCATTTAGAAGCCACTTCAAGGAAAATGGTCATGATTTCATGACCTTTTGGCATTCAGAGGCCACTTCAAGGAAAATGGTCATGATTTCATGACATTTTGGCATTCAGAGGCCACTTCAAGGAAAATGGTCATGATTTCATGACCTTTGGCATTCAACAGTGAAAGTCAAATAACGACACCTTTTCGCTTTTGGTAGGAAAGTTAGTTTTCTTGAAATTTTAAATGTGCTCTATTCAAAGTACAACCATGCAAAGTTATTGGCCTGATAGAAGGGTGACATGAAGTTATTGGTCCAAAAGAGATGATGATGCATAATGGTTGGTTTCAAGAGGGTGGCACTCGAAACAAGACACCTAGTAACGTTCAAAACTATTCGTAGTACGTGCACCACCAACCACAATTATTGCATGGCACCTTAATGCATGCATGCACATTTATTTATGCCATGGGAGCTCTCTTCCTTACACCCCTATTTTTTGAAGATCCTCCTACAACGAATTCTTCAAATTTCTTCAAAATTTCTAAAAAGCACTTCCAGAGCTTTCACATGATGAAATCAAGACAAGCAACCATGGTAGGATCTTCTTCAGCCACTATGAAGATGCACAAAGTAGGAGAAAATAAAGGAGGTTTTATAGACCCAGATGCCTTCATAACTGATACTATCACCACCTAGAAATATCTAGAGAAAATTTAAAAAAATGTGGAGGCCAGAGTAGCAAAAGGTGTCACCCCATCGACTCCAAGTACTTTCTCTTTCCACTCTTTACTTTCATGGTATATATGCACTCCTGTCCACCCCTACCCTAAGCTAATCAGAGCCATGGTGATGTTTTATGATATTAAGCATAGGATAGTTAGGAATTCTAAGGGTGAAGTCATGTTTACCTTAGATCTTGATACAGTCAAGTGTGTCTTTAGTAGAGGTAGAAAACCCGTTGTAAATCCCATACCACTTGACCCAATTGTGTAGGCCAAATATTATACCCCCACCCTTAATATTAAATTGTTTCTACAAGAGCACTTGTCAAAACCCCCTCCCGATAGAGCTCTACCAGAAACACCCATTCCTTTGTCAAAATTCAAAAGTAAAGAATTGTTCTCCATGTTAGCTATGGTGGCAGGGTTAGAGTCAGATGCACAAGTGTATGGGTGGCATATTGTAGTAGCACAATGTATTTCAAACCCTAAGTTCTATGATGCTACCATCGTAGATAAGAATACAATACCAATTTTCTTTGATTGGCTAACATATCTATCCTAGCAAATACATGTAGGCTTGTCCAAAATACAGAGGGGTTCTCAGGAGGCTTTTACATTTTCTTCTTACCTAGTATGGATTTTCTTCTACTTTCAATCGAAAAAACTCCCTTTCATCCCTACAAACCAAAAATATCAAGAAGGAAAGCATTTACCTGTATATGAATGGACAATGGTGCTCTCAAGGGCCAAATCATACTATTATTTTAACATGGAATTCCTAGGCCCTGCCTTGTAAATTATGTATGGTGAAGTACATAGACTTCCCCAGAAAGTGTGAGATACTTTACAACACCCCCATGCAGAAGAAGGGGATTGGTTCATTTTAACACAAGGGGTGGTCATCAGACTATATGGTTTCATGGGGAAACCTTTCTTACTCCCATACTATGTCATTGAATGATTGTTTGCCCTGGAGTATGTAAGGTAGACTAAATACATCAAGCAAGTTTAGCACAAGGATTGGTAAGACTGGTACGTGCCTTATGCCCTTCCAATTTGAAGGGGTCATTGTATCTAAAAAAGGAGACCATGAGAGAATCACTCGAGCTTTGAAGAACCTGAAGTTAGTGGAATTGCCTTAGAGATGGAAATATGATCCCCTTGATAGGTTTATAGAAAGGTAGGCTTCCCTAAAAAAAACTACCTTCAAACAATTCCATCAGTCTAAAAGGGAAATTGACAAACAGGGTAGAAATAATGAAGAAGATGAAGCACTAGAATGGCATGTAGAGCAGATGCAACCATTGGCCCCATGGCACGATTTCTATGAACATGTGATAGATTGGAACCCCAAAGATAATCCAAGTCATGTGTTAGAAGAAAAAGTTATTAAGAGAATGCAAAAGAAGGGAGATGACTAGACATCAGCAAAAATCTTGGCTTGGTGGATGATGAGGGCCCAAACTGAATTGACCTCCAAGTGGGGACTAAAAGTTGATCATGAATTCTCCACCCAGTATGACAAGTATCATGCTACATGGTCTGAAACCCTCATAGAAAAAGTTCCACCAGGCATCAATGGCATCGAGATTCTACTTACCACTGAGAAAAGGTAGACCACCCAAGGAAAAGGAAAAGGAATTGCTATCGAGCAACCAAAAATTCCAAAGAAAGTAGCTCATAAATTCATTTCCCCCTCTACATCTGACATAGAGTTTGATGATGATCACCTTCTCATATCTAGGAAAAGGAGGTCAAAATCAGTAGTGATAGGGAAGCAGAAGAAGAGCAAGCAGATGAAAGCACACATAGACTCAGAAGTAAGGGACGAACAAGAAGAAGAAGATATACAAGAAAATGCAGAAGTAAATATAGAAGGGAACATAGAAAGAAATGTAGAAGATCCTCCTAAACATCAAGATGTCAACACTCAGGAGTTAAATAAATCAATCGAGGAAATGACTCCCACTGAAGGGTCAACTCCTATCGAAGGGGCAACTCCTTGCTAAATATCAATCCCTGCTCAGAATCCACCAAGCACTGAAGGCACAAATCTACAAGAACTATCAAGTATGATTCCTATCAACCTTTCTACATCCTCTTCTCAATCCCAAAGAGACCCCCCTTCCCATTCTACAAGTGAAGGTGATGTTTCCTCTCCCTCCAATCAGCAACCTCCACCATCACCACCATCAACCCAATCCAACCCGAAAGCATCCTCAGCTACTCCCACTGACCCACTCATAGAATCACTAAATGTGGATACCACCCTGATTAACATTCCCTTCCCCCATGCTGCCCATTTCTCTAGTTTTCAATCTATCCCTACCTCTTCTTCTCAAAGTCACCCCACCCTCTCCAAGCTCAAAAATATGAGGAGTACCAACCAAAATGCCTCAAACTGGTGGAAATCCCATTGCACCCAAGCCTCTAAGAGTATAGCCCATACCAAAGAGGGAATAGCTCTAGATCCCATCAATATGCAATGCTCAACAATGAATATGATACCCTTGGTACAGAATCCAGAAGAAGAAATGACTCTAGAAGATTACCAAGCTGAAATGATCACTGAAGACATCACTCAACTGCCTATGGAAGATGAATGGGGAAAGGCCCAAGCTCACATGGGTACCATATAATTAAATATTGAATATTACAAAGAGAAATACCTTAGATCTGAAGTGATGCAGGAGCATCTAGTGGCGAAGCTGCAATCTTGCATCACCCAAAATGTATTTTTTTCCTTAAGTACTAAAACTGTCGCGATATCGCGACGCTTTTTGAAGAAGGTCGCCAGCGGGCCAAACTGTCGCGATATCGCGACGCTTTTTCATGGAAAGGGCCAAGGCGTGAAACTGTCGCGAAATCGTGACATTTTTGAAGAAAAGCAGCTTCAGCGCCCAACGGTCGCGAAATCGTGATAGCTCCGAGGCAAAGTCACTTGAGCGCCAAATGGTCACGAAATCGCGACGCTTTCGGGAAGCAAGATTTGAAAGCACAGGGACATCTTCGGCAAAATATTCTAAGGCACAAGAATGGTCGCGAAATCGCGACACCTTCGAAGGCAAGCTTAAAGGACGTCACGAAATCGTGACACCTTCGAAGACAAAGTTTAAAAGACGTCGCGAAATCGTGACACTTCTGGGAGGCAAGACTTGAAAGCATAAAGACATCGCAACACCTTCGAAGGCAGAGCTCAAAGACGTCGCGAAATCGTGACACTTCCGAAAGAAAGGTTCTTAAACGCAAAGTGGTCGCGAAATCGTGACACTTCCGAGCCGAAGACTCAAGGGCGTGAAATGGTCACGAAATCGTGACATGTCGCGGTTTCGCGGCCCGAAACGAAGCAGCAAGTACGGAATGCAAAGATGTCACGAAATCGCGACATGTCGCGGTTTCGCGGCCCAAAGGAGGAAAGCGAGTAAGAAAGGCCTAGACGTCGCGATTTCGCGGCCCCAAGGAGGAGAGAGAAGCCTAACGCCAAAAACGTCGCGATATCGCGACCAAAGAGGAGAGAGAAAGTATTGGAGCAAAAACGTCGCGATATCGCGACCAGAGCTCTCACGACGTTGACCAGCCGACGATTGCAGAGACCAGTGCAGAGGGACACGTGGCATGAAGTTACAGGTGGCCCGAGAGTATGGAGCGGTTATAGGGACTCTGGCAAGGGGACGCGTGGCATCAAATTACAAGCGGCTGTGACGCATCCCTTTGAATGATGAATTGGCGAAAGGATTGACAGGTGGCCGTAGCGCACTTCGCCACCCCGCACCATGATAATACGGGGCACCCGGGCAAGGATGTTGCAAGCGGTCACAGGACATTCGTGCGAAGGGTTACAGGGAATCCCGCACTTGATGTAATGATGGAAAGAAGTTGGGGCCGGTGATATAAAAAGACCGCGCATGCATTGTATTGGGGGACTCCTGGCCATTTATTTTGGGAATTGCTGTGTATTCGAATTAAGACCTCTGTTTAATGAAACTTGCTAGAATTTTGGCCTGTGCATTGTTGATCTCGACACTCTTGCTATGTGTTGTTTATAGCCCTATATCAAGTGGTATCGGAGCAGGTTGGTTCTGAGAGTGCAAACCGATCGCCGAACAGAGAGGCAGTTTGCGCCAGGACTGTGGTTGTGGGTTGCGAAGAAGAAGCAGGATGCCTCCGCGTAGAGACCGTGGTGGTATAAGGCACAGGCGAGCAAGAAGGGAGGAGGTCGATCTAAGAGCCCTACAGAGGCAAGTTGAGGCCCTGCAAGAGGAAATTCGAAGAGGAGTCGAGCCGAGAAGGGAAGAACCCAGCGAAGATGAAGTGTGGGAAGAAGAGGTTCCATCCGACGAAGAAGAGGCTTTGGATCCAACAGAGGCTAGGCTGTATAGGGCCATCTCCCAGATCGGGAAGAAGCCAAAATTTGACGTCTCCACTTACTCGGGGAACCTCAACCCTGAGGAGTTGATAGACTGGATCAACGACATGGAGGAGTATTTTGAATACGAAGAGATATCAGATCCAAATCGGATCAAGTTCGCGAAAACCAAGCTGAAAGGACATGCTAGCATCTGGTGGAAAGGAGTGCAGTTGGAAAGGAATAGGAGGGGAAAGGAAAGGATCACCAGGTGGGATAGGATGGTAGAGAAACTAAAGAGGCAGTTCATCCCTGCAGATTATGAGCTGGACTTGTTAAAGAAAATGCAGAGTCTTCGACAAGCTAGTAAGACTGTCAAGGAATATACTGAAGAGTTCTATCAAATCTCAATCAGAACCGGCCATTCGAAGGCGAATAAGGAGAAGGTCGCACGTTACATCAATGGATTGCGAACCAGTATTCAAGAAGAGCTGGGGCTGGTTAGAATGAGCACAGTAGAGGATGCATATCAATTTGCATTAAAAGTGGAGGAGAAACTGAATAGGAGGTTTGATGGTAAGCAGAGAGGGAAGGACAGGGGTGGAAGAGCTGGTGGAAGAGGCAGTGGTGGAAGATACAAAGATTTTGGGAAAATTGGTGAAGCTAGCAATAGCCAAAAATAGAAAGAAGTGAAAGAGGAGGATGACCAACGCCCACGCAATCGGAACAACAACTACCCAAGAGGAAGAGGTAGGTCTGGGCGAGGGTTTGGCAGAGGTGTCTTTCGAGGAACTTGCTTCAACTACGGAGAAGAAGGACACAGGGCATACAACTGCCCGCAACATCAAGAGAGGCCAAATCGAAGACCTAAGGGTCAGGCCCGAGCTGCTGTAGCAGACGAAGGTGTAGAGTCTGAGCACTCAGAGGAGGCAGAAAGAGGAGAAGCGATGATCATCAGAAGAGTCCTGTTAAATGAAGAGAAAAGGGGAGACCAAAGGAACAACCTATTTCGAACAAGATGCAAGTGCGCAGGCAAGGTATGTAACATCATCATAGATAATGGAAGCACTGACAATTTGGTTTCTGAGGAAATGGTTGCCAAGCTGCAGCTGGAGAGGAGAAAACACCCGCACCCTTATCGGATTGCATGGTTGCAAAAGGACCATCGGGTGCTGGTCAGTGAGCAATGCATGGTGAAGTTCAATATTGGAACTTACCAAGATGAGGTTTTGTGTGACATCTTGCCTATGGATGCATGTCACCTGCTGCTTGGGAGACCATGGCAGTTTGACCGAAGTGCTGTCCATGATGGTCGAGCCAACACATATTCTCTCCTCAAAGAATGGAGTTCGCCACAAGTTAAAACCCCCGAAGGAGGCGGATGAGAAAGTATGCAGCAAGGGCACGAGTCCTGTCTAGTTGATGGCAGAAGATTCTTGGAAGGCCTGAAGCCGGATCATATGTGCTATGCTATAATCCCCAGGGTTAGGGAAGAAGGATGCAAGGAAATTCCAGTGGAAGTCATGGGACTGTTAGAAGAATTCCCAGATATCATTTCAGATAATGTTCCTGAAGGTTTACCGCCTGTTAGGAAGATCAGTCACCACATAGATTTGGTGCCCGGATCGAGCTTGCCAAACAAGGCCGCACATCGAATGACGCCTGTGGAGACCGAGGAACTAAATCGGCAAGTTCAGGATCTCGTTGAAGAAGGGACCGATTAGGGAGAGTCTTAGTCCATGTGTCTGTACCAGAGATATTAGCACCCAAGAAGGATGGAGAATGGAGGATGTGCACCGACTCTTGGGCAATCAACAAGATCACCATTAAATATAGGTTCCCACCGCCAAGGATGGATGATATCATGGACTGCTTGAGTGGAGCCGAGTACTTCACAAAAATTGACTTGAAAAGTGGGTACCATCAGATTCGCATTAGAGAAGGGGATGAGTGGAAGACAACCTTTAAAACCAGAGAGGGGCCGTATGAGTGGTTGGTTATGCCATTTGGATTAACCAATGCACCTAGTACCTTTATGAGGTTAATGAATGAGGTTCTGAAGGAATTTTTGGGCAAATTTGTTATTGTTTACTTGGATGATATACTGATTTTTAGCAGAACCTTAGAGGAGCACCTGATGCACATCAAGAAGGTTTTTGAGAAACTGCGGGAGGAGCAAGCATCGATCAATCAAGAAGTGCAACTTTGTGAAGAAGGAGCCGGTATACCTGGGATTTGTTATATCAGCTAATGGTCTCAAAATGGACCCCAAAAAGGTGAAGGCTATCCTAGAATGGCCTCGTCCCAAGAAGTGTGACCGAGGTTAGATCATTTCATGGTCTGGCCAGTTTCTACAGAAAATTCATTAGAAACTTCAACAGTATTTGTGCATCTCTTACAGAGACAATGAAGGGGAACAAGAAGGAATTCCAATGGACGGTTGGAGCAGATAAAAGCTTTGCTATGCTGAAGAAGAAGGTCACTGAACAACCCGTCTTAGCACTTCCAGATTTCAATAAGGTGTTTCAGGTAGACTGCGATGCGAGTGGCAGTGACGATAGGAGCCGTATTGAGCCAAGAGGGTAGGCCTGTAGCTTATTTCAGCGAGAAGCTCAATGATGCCAGGAGAAAGTATTCGGTATATGATCAAGAGTTCTACGCCATAGTCCAAGCGCTTAAGAAATGGAGGCATTATTTGTTGCCCAAGGAGTTTGTTCTCTATACCGACCATCAAGCGCTGCAGTATATTAACAAATCAAGGAAAATTGAATCAGAGGCACCCGAAATGGGTAGAGTTCCCTGCAGAGCTATACCTTTGTGCTGAAGCATCGGAGTGGAAGATCCAATAGGGTGGCAGATGCACTGAGTAGGAGGCAATGTCCGATGCTAGAAATGAAAGTGGAGGTTGTTGGGTTTGCTTGAACTCAAGAACTTATACCCCTGAGACCCCGATTTCGTAGGAGCTTGGAAAGCCCGCACCGCACTCGTTGCGTTGGACAGACTAAATGGTTGGATTACCCGATTCAAGATGGAATGTTGTTTAGGGGGAACCAGCTTGTGCATTCCGAGGAGCTCAATGAGAGAGAACCTCATTAAAGAAAAGCACAATGGGGGTTTAGCTGGACACTTCGATCGTGACAAGACCATCTCACTGGTTAGTGAAAACTATTATAGGCCACAATTGCAGCAGGATGTGGCAAAGTTTGTGCAGAGTTGCAGGATTTGCCAGATGGCAAAGGGTATGAGGCAGCCTACTAGTTTGTATCAACCGCTACCTATACCTGAAAGACCGTGGGAAGATATTAGTATGGATTTTGTGCTTGGTTTGCCCAAGACGCAGAGGGGGCACGATTCCATATTTGTGGTAGTGGACAGATTTTTGAAAATGGCACACTTTATCCCATGCCAGAAGACTAGCGATGCGGTCCATGTAGCTGGTTTGTTCTTTAAGGAAGTGGTACGCCTTCATGGGCTGCCAAGAAGCATTGTGTCGGATAGGGATACCAAGTTTGTAGGTTATTTCTGGAAGACCCTCGTGGAAGAAATTGAAGATGGAGTTAAAGTTCAGTTCTGCATACCACCCCCAAACAGATGGCCAAACAGAGGTGGTTAATAGGAGTTTGGGCAACCTACTGCGATGTTTGGTAGGGGACAAGCCCAAGGGATGGGATCTAGTTCTGTCGCAAGCAGAATTCACGTATAACAACTTGGTCAATAGGAGCACAAATAAATCCCCATTCCAGATTATCTATGGGAGCAGCCCAAGAAACGCTTCAGAATTAAGAAGGATAGATCCGAGGGAGAAATGCAAGTCATGAAGCGTAAGACTTTGCTTGAACACCCGAAGGGAGTGCATGAGGAAGTGACAAAACACATTGCCAAGATGAATGCTCAGGACAAGGCAAGGGCGGATCAAAAACGCAGAGCTAAGGAGTTCCAAGTAGGAGATTCTCGTCATGGTCCATCCGAGGAAGGAACGGTTTCCTGCCAAGACCTACAACAAACTAAAAATGAAGAAATTTGGGCCATGTAAGATCATTGGCAAACGGGATTCGGGTAATGCCTACGAGGTGGAGTTACCAAGCGAACTTAACATCTCCCCCGTGTTTAACATCTCGGATTTGACCGAGTATCATGAAGGAGAAAGCAGTGAGATACCCAATCCAGATTTGTGGAGCATTCCAGCAGTCATTCCAATTGCAGACGAGATAGAAGAAGTTCTAGATACGCGCGAGGGCCGAAGTACTCGAAACAAGAATTACTCTGAGTATCTAGTCAAATGGAAGGGCAGACCCATGGAAGATGCGACTTGGTTATCAAAGGCAGAGGTTGATCGCCTGGGTCTACCTCGAAAAGATCAGAAGTGAGGTCACTTCTCAAACTCACCCCGGTGTCTGATGCGAGAGCATCCGATGGCGAAGCTGCAATCTTGCATCACCCAAAATGTATTTTTTTTCCTTAAGTACTAAAACTATCGCGATATCGCGACGCTTTTTGAAGAAGGTCGCCAGCGGGCCAAACTGTCGCGATATCGCGACGCTTTTTCATGGAAAGGGCCAAGGCGTGAAACTGTCACGAAATCATGACATTTTTGAAGAAAAGCAGCTTCAGCGCAAAACGGTCGTGAAATCGTGACATTTTCAAAGGAATGCAGCTTCAGCGCCAAACGGTCGTGAAATCGTGACAATTCTGGAGGAAAGCAGCTTCAGCGCCCAACGGTCGCGAAATCGCGACAGCTCCGAGGCAAAGTCACTTGAGCGCCAAATGGTCACGAAATCGTGACGCTTCCAGGAAGCAAGATTTGAAAGCACAGGGACATCTTCGGCAAAATATTCTAAGGCACAAGAATGGTCACGAAATCGTGACACCTTCGAAGGCAAGCTTAAAGGACGTCGCGAAATCATGACACCTTCGAAGACAAAGTTTAAAAGACGTCGCGAAATCGTGACACTTCTGGGAGGCAAGACTTGAAAGCATAAAGACATCGCAACACCTTCGAAGGCAGAGCTCAAAGACGTCGCGAAATCGTGACACTTCCGGAAGAAAGGTTCTTAAACGCAAAGTGGTCGCGAAATCGTGACACTTCCGAGCCGAAGACTCAAGGGCGTGAAATGGTCGCGAAATCGTGACATGTCACGGTTTCGCGGCCCGAAACGAAGCAGCAAGTACGGAATGCAAAGATGTCGCGAAATCGTGACATGTCACGGTTTCGCGGCCCAAAGGAGGAAAGCGAGTAAGAAAGGCCTAGACGTCGCGATTTCGTGACGTGTCACGGAATCGCGGCCCCAAGGAGGAGAGAGAAGCCTAACGCCAAAAACGTCGCGATATCGCGACCAAAGAGGAGAGAGAAAGTATTGGAGCAAAAACGTCGCGATATCGCGACCAGAGCTCTCACGACGTTGACCAACCGACGATTGCAGAGACCAAGGGCAGAGGGACACGTGGCGTGAAGTTACAGGTGGCCCGAGAGTATGGAGCGGTTACGAGGACTCTGGAAAGGGGACGCGTGGCATCAAATTACAAGTGGCCGTGACGCATCCCTTTGAATGATGAATTGGTGAAAGGATTGACAAGGCGGCAGCAAGCACTCCGCCACCCCAGACCATGATAATACGGGGCACCTGGCAGCATGTTGCAGGCGGTCACAGGACATTCGTGCGAAGGGTTACAGGGAATCCCGCACTTGATGTAATGATGGAAAGAAGTTGGGGCCGATGATATAAAAAGACCGCGCATGCATTGTATTGGGGGACTCCTGGCCATTTATTTTGGGAATTGCTGTGTATTCGAATTAAGACCTCTGTTTAATGAAACTTGCTGGAATTTTGGCCTTTGCATTGTTGATCTCGGCACTCTTGATGTGTGTTGTTTATAGCCCTATATCATGAAGAGGTAAGAAAACATTTGTAGGTAGCCTTAAATGAGTAGAAAACCATTGAAAATGCCTTGAATAATTAAGCTAAAAAGTGGTAAAATGTTTTTGATGAAATAGCGCCATATAAAGAAGAAGTAAAGAAGGCTGCTAAGAAAATTCAAGTTTTGAGCAAACAAGTGGAAGACCTATAGAAACAACTCCAAGAAGGTGCCAACAGCACCAATGGGTTGTCCAAAGAAAATTCCAAGGTAGTAAAAAAAGAGATGTTCAATGACATATAGAAGATAGGCTTGAAGGCAAGGCCTACATTGTTATACCTGGCTAGGATGAAGGAGATATTAGACTGGGTGGAAGATGAGCTTATTTTGTCGATCACCTTCCTGCAAGCATGGCTATTTGTAGCAACAAATATCCAAGTCCTAACAGATAGCATGGAGGAAAAGGTTTGAAATAGAGTCCAATATCAAGCATGGTCCCAAGACAAAATAGCTTCTAGGAGTTTTTCAAAAGGTACAAAATTGTGATGGAAAGCACCAAGATAATGCAATAACTAAAAGTAGAAGCTAAAGGAGTTTTAAAATATATGAGCATAGTAGATAATTGTGGCCTACCAAGTTTTTGGGATGACAATTCAAATATATTAGAAGAAGATGGGCTTAAATATTCTTGGAGAAATTTTATAGAAGATGAATCAGAAATAGGTTGGGAAGAGCTAATCCAAGAAGATAAAATATTCAGCGTGGCTCAAGATCTTACCCAGATCAAATCTTGTCTGCATGAATTGTATATGAAGTCAAAAATTTTGTCCTATGATAAGATAGAAGAGTTAGAGTATTTATACCTAACATTCATGGAAACTTTTGACCCAGATGAAGAGACTTGGAATAAAGCCTACACTTCTTATAATGAAGTTGTTTAGAATATAGAAAAGCATAAAGGCCAAAAAAGCCTTAGTAAGTAGTCAGGAAAAAATAGAGGTAGTAAAATAAACTAAAGAAGAAACCCCTGATGAGTAGCTGCATAGAAGAAGAAACACAATTTTGCTCTATATCTCTTCCCTTTCTCTCTTTTGTCTTCCTACTCTGTTCTCCAATTGATAAAGACTATGGATTCTAACATTCAACTAGTATAATTTCCCAGGAGGCACCAATAATATAGGTCAAAATGACTACACCAAGGTAAGAGAGGAGATTTCTTCTTGAAATTTTTCTAAGTATAGAAAATGGTCGCGATTTTGTGACTAGCCAGGTTTTTACTGGCCAAAGACCTAAAAGGAGTGCAAGGTAGAAAATGGTTGTGATTTAATGATCAACCAGGTTTTCATTGACCAAGGACCTGAAAGGAGCGTAAGGCAAAAAATGGTCACAATTTCATGACCAGCAAGGTTTTCGTTGGCCAAGGACCTGAAAGGAGTGCAAGGTAGAAAATGGTCATGATTTCATGACCGGCTAAATTTTCACTAGACAAGGACCTGAAAGGAGTGCAAGGCAAAAAATGGTCGTGATTTCATGATAGGGTAGGTTGTCACTAGCCAAGGACCTAAAAGGAGCTCAAGGTGGAAAATGGTTGTGATTTAGTGACCAACCAGGTTTTCCTTGGTCAAGGACCTGAAAGGAGCACAAGGCCAAAAATGGTCATGATTTTGTGATTGGCTAGGTTTTCACTAGCCAAAGACTTGAAAGGAGCGCAAGGCAAAAAATGGTTGTGATTTTGTGATTGGCCAATTTTTTGCTGACCAAGGTCAGAAATCCAGAAATGAATAAGTGGATGACAGTTGGGCCATGATGTCTCTAAGAGGATCAGGCTAAATATGTGGTAACAAGATCTCAACCGTTTGCTGTTGAAGATCCCATACTCTCCTAACTACTATTTTACCCGAATGAGCCTATGGGCATATTTTTGTAACAAGTTTTAGTTTTTCTATTATGGAAAAATGTATATATAGGATGAACAACTCTAACTAAGGGTTGAATCTTGTACATTTACAAGGTAATGTATACAGACCTATGAAAGCAATAAAGACTACTCATTCTGGGTTTTGGCTCAACGATGTTTGATCAAGTATGTATGGATTTCTAAATTCTATATAAGCTACATTGGATATAAATTGCTTCAATTCCCCTTCTAGATTTTTACATTTTGAATTTTACTAGTTTTGAGATTAATATTTCTGATAGGTTTATGGTTG
Organism: Wollemia nobilis; assembly: GCA_028583015.1. Taxonomy (NCBI): domain Eukaryota; kingdom Viridiplantae; phylum Streptophyta; class Pinopsida; order Araucariales; family Araucariaceae; genus Wollemia; species Wollemia nobilis. The sequence continues at coordinate 4,761,553 of JAQPPZ010001340.1, forward strand.
TTTAGATCTACACCAGAGGACTAGTTACTCTTATTTTGATGGTTTAAATAATGCTTATCTATAAAAACTATATGTGTTCCCTTGTTGTTGTCTAATCTGTACCAATTGAAGTTTCTAGCAATAGCTATATTTTATTTTCTTTATGCACTCCAATATATCCTTTTTTTTCTATAAAAAATCAAGGAACCAACCTTCTCTGGAGACTAAACTAGGTAATTTCTGTGTTAAACCCGATCATTCAATGTTGGCAAAGTCTTGGGCGCAAACATAACCAAAGGTAGATTTTACACAAATAGGGTCTTATTCTCATAGAAGAAGATGGACCTAGACAATAAGGCCTCATCTATTGGGTACAAAGTCATTCAAAGGAAGACCTTGTGGTGGAGAAATGGCCAATTTAGCCTTTTGAGTAGAGGACAAGGAATGTGACGTGGTCTTATTATAACATTGTCCCTAAGTTGAAGGTACCAAATTCTATTAAATTTCCTACATGTGGATTGATATCCCACCATATACTTTCCATATCTTCATTAGGTAAATGTCTATCTTAATTTTTTTAGGGTGATGTAAGAAAATATCTACCTTCCCTTTGATATTTGGATTTGCATAATAAAAAATTACTTTTTCACGCTTTATAGTGGAAGATAAGACACATCCTCATCCTTTGCTATAATTTTATACTTTGTAACCTTGAAGTTGGCATTAATTGGATGGTCTTTATTTGAAAATCAAATATATCTAGGAATTCCCCTTTATAAGTGTTTGGGAATTTTACCACCTTTTGGAGAGTCGATTGCTTGTAGTTACCGCTTACTCATGCAACCTTATGTCTCTTGATACAATAACTCTCATTATCTTAGATTTTATTTGTGGTCCAACTTTACTTCTAGAGACATATTGTTTCTTTATCATTATAGCTCATACCACCTAAATTCAAGCAACTTTTTCCTAATCGCCTGCTCAAATATTTATCCCATGATTTTTTTTTGTAAAGATAATAAATGCCAAAATAAATTTTCTTATCCCATCTTTTTTTTAGGGGCTCAAGGATATAAATTTAAATGAATCTCATTGCCTAATATTGTGATATATTGTGATAATATCTCCCTCTATGGTTTTAATCTCAAAATAGTTTTGATCCGTGCAAGCAATTATGATATACGGTCCACTCCATATTTCATCAAACTTGGTATGATGACCTAGTTTAATTTTTTCTTCATCCCACTTAAGGACCAGATCACCAACCTCAAAATTTTGTGGAGTGGATCTCTTATAAAACCATATTTTGACTACCCCCTAATACATTATTATTAAATCTATATTTTCTTTTATTTGTTCTTCAAAATTTAGTAGTTCTCCCATTCTTATAGTCATGGTATCATTTTCTTACAATTCTAGTTTATGAAATAACTAGAGCACAAATAATTCTAGTTATATAGGTAGTTGTGGTTGATTTTTGTGTTCCCCTCACCCACACAATTTTTTTTTTAACAAGAATATATAAGGCTATGAATAGAGATGGCAGATGCAAGTACAACAATAGCCAGATATGCTTTGATTCAATAGCAAGAGGTAGATAATTGGCATTTGTAAATAAATTGGAAGAAAAAAGCTGAAGAGTCCAGACTTATCAAAAGGGTGTGATATTATGACATCACAACTTGTTACTACATCATGGTCATGGAGCATTGGAAAGGATTGAAGTAGAAAGGAGAGTGTACATCATGATGTGTTATTACATCGTGATCATGGATGCTTGTGGAAGAAAAAGGTAAAGAATTATTGCAATGTCATGGTGTGTATTCATATCATGATTGTGAAATCTCAAGAAGACTTAGGCTAAAGAAGTGGCATGACACCTTGATATGTTGCTATATTATTATTACCAAATCTAGATCAAGTCAAAATTATAAAGGAAGGTGTGATACCATGACATGTCTCTGCATCATGATTGTTAAATATTCAAGAATCTCAAAAGATCAAGAATTTTTGTGACATCATGACAAGTCCTCACATTACGGTTGTTATCGCCTAAGAAATCTGAAGGCACAAGATAGAATGTGACATCCTTATAATATTTTGTCATGATAGTTATAGGGAATATAGTTCTTAGAGGAAATTCAAATTGAAAATGTCTATTACAGATCAATGGTGGTATATAGTTTCAAAGAACAGAGGATGGACAAGATTCAAGCTCATATCAACCACTTCTCTGCATGTGTGAAGCATTTAACTAGTATTACCATTTTGGATCAACAAGACTACATTTTTGTTGTAATAGATTTTGGGATAAAAATTATTTTATATTTTTGTTGGAAATTTTGAGTAGTTTTGTTGTCATTGATTTCAAGAGAGTGTTGTTTCAGTTTCATCATCATTAAGTTCATCAAGTGGTTTTTTCAAAATCAAGAAGGTCTTGAAAAGGAATAGGATATAATATTTATTTTTAATATTATATTCCTAAAAAGGCCCAAAAGGATGAAGACCCAAGGAAGGAGAAGCAAGTTTAAATTAAATAATAATATTATATTATTTAATATTATCAGAAAAATTGATGAGGTGAATTAAACCGGGTCCAAGATATTATTAAAATAATTTATTCTTGAAAAGACCCATGAAGAAACTTGCAAAAGATTTAAATTTATTTATTTAAATTAAAATATTTTAACCCATGGTTAAAATTTTAATTTAAATAAATAATGGATGTTAAAGGTTTTTAAAATTTTAATATTTAAATCTAAATTCAATTTTCAAAATCGAATTATGGGTCGACAAATTATGTGCAAGTGAAAACATGTATAAAAAGGGAAAACAAATTCTCATTTTATTACCTTTGACCTATGTTATTAAGTGTTATGCAATGCTTATATAATTTGTGTGCTTCATGTTTTGAGAGAAGAGGTTTTCGTGCTTTGGAAAAAGAAGAGAAGGATCTATTTTGAAAACATGGAAGTCAAAGGAGGTACAACCAGTGGTGGTAGGGCAAATACGTGGGCAAATACGTGGGTTCGATTCATACCATGTGCTTTGCAAGGGAAAACATTTTGGTTTTTTGCGCTAGAGGACAAAATACATAAGGGAAAAAATGTAAATCATGCACCTTGAGTTTTGTGTGGGATCATAACCCAACCGGTTGCCTAGCATTGGCTAGGGTGTTGAGGAAGAAAGGTTGTGCATTCTATTTTGGCTGGAAATATTTTTGGGCAGAGTGAGAATTAAAGGTATGCAATTTATAATTTGATTTTTCAAAGGTTTTTTATATCCAAAAATTCACTTTAAAGGGTTGCGTGAAATTTGAAAGGATAGCTTGTGAGTTTTAAGGAGATATAAGGTGTAAGAAAATTAAAATATTTTATTTGAATATTGGTGGTTAGAATTTATTCAATGAGATAGGATTTATAAAGTTTGCAAAGAAAATTATATTTTATTTTGAGATAAAGCTATGATGTTTTAATTATTTTGAGAGGATAAATAAGGTTTCTGGAGAAGATTATTGTGGTTTTTTTCTTTATCAAAATTGTTGATTTATATTTTGAAAGTGTGGAGATTATAAGGTGTATTTAAGACTTGTTATTTTTGTGAAAAATAATTATTGGAAAAATATTTGCAAGGAGATTTTGAAAAAGATTATTGTAACCTAACCTTAGTATTGGCAAAGAAAATTTAATTGTGGTTAAGATAGGTTTTGAAGACATATCTCCATCAAAACAAAAGGTATGGGCACATCTTCCTATGAGTGAAATATTGTTGGATTGAATGTTGTGAAATGCAAGGTTGGAGTGAAAAGGATTGTTTGATAAGCATTGTTGGAAATATTTGAGTGAGTGTTCATATGCATGATTAGGGTTTGTGAAAATATCATGAGTATCATTGTTATGTGAATCATCTTGAGTCAAGGATTGAGATTCATAGTGTAGTGAAATACTTGTTTAGGGTTTTTAAGCAAGTTGTGTTTCATTGAGTGATTGGTTGAGTGGAGTTGATTGAGTATAATTGATTGGAAGTGTTGGAGTGATAGTTCAAGTTATGTGAAATAAATTATTCTTTATTCTTATTTGATTTGAAAAGAGTTGGAAGTGATTGAGTTTTTGTGATAGAAATATATTGAGTCTCTAACAATTCTCTATATGTTTATGTGGTTTAACAAGAGGACAGTAGTCTCTAGTGGATAGATATCCATTAGCCAGGTTAGTGAGGACAAAGATCTTTTGAGTGAGGACAAGAGTATTTAGTGGAGAGAGATCCACAAGCCAATGCAGTGGAGGCAATAGTCTTTAAGAGGATCACTAGCCAGATCAGAGGAGAAGAATTTCTCATGTGGATAGAGATCCATGAACCAATAGAGGAGAATGAGTTCTCCTATGGATAGATATCCATAAATTAGATTATGGGATTGGTGTCTCCTTTGGATAGAGGTCCATAAACATTGTAATAGGGAAGGATTCCCAAGAGATTTATTGAGAAAATTTTAGTGAAATATTTTCTTCGTGGATGTAGCCCACATTGGGTGAACCACGTTAAATTGGTATCTCTATTGTGTGTGATGATTTGTGCATTGCTTTGATTACTATTTTTGATATTGCCATTGATATATTGGATAATATTGTTTGAGAAAAGAAAATTAAAAAGTGGTCTTATACTATTCACCCCCCTCTCAGTATAAGCTTGTGTTCTTCAATTGGTATCATAGTGGGTTCCTTTGAAAGAGTTTAACAACTTGAAGGAAAAGCTCACAAGAACACATGGATGGATAATAGAATGGATCTTTAGGGAATTCAACACCATTTTTCGATGGGAAAAATTATGCACTTTGGAGTATGAGAATGAAGATTCACCTAATGGCACTAGGGAATGAAATATGGCAAGTATTTGAGGATGGATACATACCACCAGCTACTCCACCTACAGATAAATATGGTAAGCTCCTACAACTGAATAATTCAAAGGCAATGAATGGAATTTTAAAGGGTTTGCATGAAACATAGTTTATAAAGGTTATGCATTGCACATCAAGCAAAGGAAATTTGGGATAAGTTGAAAGGTATATATGAGGGAGACAAAAAGGTCAAAAGGGTAAAGTTGTAAAATTACAAGAGAACATTTGAAGACCTAAAGATGAAGGATGAGGAAAACATTGTTGCATATCTACTTCATGTAGATGAGGTTGTTAACTCCATGCAAGGACTTGGGCTTAAAGTTGAAGAAACAGATGTTTGTGATAAGATTTTAAGGTCACTCCCAAAAAGGTATAGTGAAAATATTTCAGCTATAGAAGAGTCAAAATATATTGAATTTTTGACAAGGGATGAATTACATGGAATTCTCATAACTTTTGAGATGAGAATAAAAGAGGAACCTATTCCCTAGAAAGAAGCAACCTTCAAAGTTACAAAGAAGACAAAGGGTAAGAAGTCAGATTCAAGCAATGAGTTATCCAATGATGAAGAAGCAAATTATGGTAGAAGGAACAAGGACTCGAGAAAGTATAAAGGTACAAAATTAGTTAGATGTTTTAATTATGGTAAATATGGTCACTATGCAACTGATTATCCAAAAGCTAGAAATAGTAGTGAAGATGAGAAACATGATCATAAGAACAGGGAAGCAGGAAAACACAAGTACCAAAAGAAAAATAGGGATGGACAAGGAAAACAAGGAAAGAAGTTTTTCCAAAGGTATAAGAAGAGTTTTTATGCAGACAAGGTAGGTAAGAGTTCAAGTGATAGTGATGACAGGTCCTCAGATAATGAAGAAGAAGAAATTCTATTTTTGGTAGAAGAAAAAGAAGTGGTTAGAAACAGGTTACCAATAATTCTCAAGTGTTTTAGGTGTGGTAACTTTGGTCATCTTGAAGATAGTTGTACAAGGAATGGATTTAGTTTCAGTGAAGATGAATATGAAGATGCTAGTGAAGGTCCAGAAGAAGAAAGTCTTCTTATGGCAATAGAAGAAGAAGGAAGTGCTTCTAGTGGAAGTAAATCAGAAAGGAATAAAGATGATTTTGAAAACAAAAGAATAGAGGAAGAATCAAAAAAATAAGAGGAAGGAGAAGTTGATCTTGAGGGTGAGCTTATTTCTACCCTTGATGCATTAAGGAAGGTAAGAAAGTAGAATTCAAAACTCAAGCTTCAATTTCAAGAATGTGATGAAGAGAAAGGAAAGCTTATAGAAGATCTAACCAACTCAATAGCTAAGACAAGGAGATTTAAAGAGAAGTTAGAAGCAAAGGTTTTAGAATGTGAAAGGTTAGAGCATGAAGTAGCTTCATTAAGGAAGGAAGTAAAAGAGTCTAAAGACAAGTTACACAGGTTTGGGAGAAGCTCAAAGACCTTGGATAAGATTATCAAGGTACAAAAATCTTCATCAAACAAGACAGGTCTTGGTTTTGAATAGGTACAAAGAGAACAAGGAGAGGAGTCAATATCAAGATCCAAGGAAGAAGAAAATTCAGAAGAAGAGAGTGTAAGAGAGAGTGAGACTTCTGAGGAAGTGTTGAACAATAGAAAGTTCAATAAGGAAAGGAACAATGCACAAAGAAGGAACAAATGGAATAGGAAACAACACAAGGTAAAAGAGACTAAGAGACCAATGGGATCAAGGCAATGTAGTTTCAATGGATGATGCTTCTCATGTCATGGATTTGGGTCACAAGGCTACACAGTGCAGGACACATGAAAGACAAGAATATGGGAATTTCAGAAACAAGCATCTCTTTCAAGGGTATTGTCACTCTTGTAATCAGTTTGGTCATAAGGTAGTTAATTGCAAGGTTCATAATAGGAATGGATATGGCTTCACCAGGAGGAACTACAAGACATTTGCACCTTCAAGGAATCACAACATTAAGTGCTATAAGTGCAATAATGTTGGGCACATAGCTAAGTGGTGTAGAGCAAAATTTCTAGAGACAAGCAGGGATAGGAATATTCAAAGGAATCAGAAGGATCAGTTAAGGAAGAAGGTGGAAAAAGGTAAAGAGTAGTGTATGTTGGGAGTAGAGATACTCCCACCCCAAAATTAACCACCTCAAGAGAGGAGGTGGTGGAGGGGCTAAGCTAAGAGTCTCATTCTTAGCCCCAAGCCCCAAAGGTGGCCCTTTGCCATTGATGACAAATGGGAAGAGATTTGAGTTAGGGGGAGAGCATTCAATCAGGGGGAGCAATTTCTCAAGGGGAGTAGCTTTTGAAAAAGGAAAAAGGAATGGTTAAAATAAAGGGGTTGCCATCAATGACAAAGGGGGATATTGTTGGAAATTTTGAGTAGTTTTGTTGTCATTGATGTCAAGAGAGTATTGTTTCAATTTCGTCATCATTAAGGACATCAAGTGGTTTTTCCAAAAGCAAGAAGGTCTTGAAAAGGAATAGGATATAATATTTATTTTTAATATTATATGCCTAAAAAGGCCCAAAAGGATGAAGACCCAAGGAAGGAGAAGCAAGTTTAAATTAAATAATAATATTATATTATTTAATATTATCGGACAAATTGATGAGGTGAAGTAAACCGGGTCCAAGAGATTATTAAAATAATTTATTCTTGAAAAGACCCATGAAGCAACTTGCAAAATATTTAAATTAATTTATTTAAATTAAAATATTTTAACCCATGGTTAAAATTTTAATTTAAATAAATAATGGATGGCAAAGGTTTTTAAATTTAATATTTAAATCTAAATTCGATTTTCAAAATCGAATGATGGGCCGACGAGTTATGTGCAAGTGAAAACATGTATAAAAAGGGAAAACAAATTCTCATTTTATTACCTTTGACATATGCTATCAAGTGTTGTGCAATGCTTATATAATTTGTGCACTTCGTGTTTCGAGAGAAGAGGTTTTCGTGCTTTGGAAAAAGAAGACAAGGAGCTATTTTGAAAAATGTGGAAGTCAAAGGAGGTACCACCGATGGTGGTAGCATAGGTGGTAGTTGAGGCCAAGCGAAAATGTTGAGAGGGCAAAGATGTGGGTTTGATTCACGTCATGTGCTTTGCAAGGGAAAACATTTTGGTTTTTTGTGCTAGAGGATAGAAGACATAAGGGACAAAATATAAATCATGCACCTTGAGTTTTGTGTGGGCTCATAGCCCAACCGGTTGCCTAGCATTGGCTAGGGTGTTGAGGAAGCAAGGTTGTGAGTTCGAATTTGGCTGGAAATATTTTTGGGCAGAGTGAAAATAAAAGGTATGCAATTTATGATTTGATTTTTCAAAGGTTTTTGATATCCAAAAATTCACTTTAAAGGTTGCATGAAATTTGAAAGGATAGCTTGTGATTTTTAGGGAGATATAAGGTGTAAGAAAATTAAAATATTTTATTTTAATATTGGTGGTTAGAATTTATTCAATGAGATAGGAGTTATAAGGTTTGCAAAGGAAATTATATTTTATTTTGAGATAAAGCTATGATGTGTTAATTATTTTGAGAGGAGAAATAAGGTGACTAAAGAAAATTATTGTGGTTGTTTTCTTTATCAAAATTGTTGACTTATATTTTGAAAGTGTGGAGATTATAAGGTGTATTTAAGACTTGTTATTTTTGTGTGGAAAAATAATTATTGGGAAAATATTTGCAAGGATATTTTGAGAAAGATTGTTGTTACCTAACCTTAGTATTGGCAAAGAAGATTTGATTGTGGTTAAGACAGGTTTTGAAGACATATCTCCATCAAAACAAAAGGTATGGGCACATCTTCCTATGAGTGAAATATTGTTGGATTGAATGTTGTGAAATGCAAGGTTGGAGTGAAAAGGATTGTTTGATAAGCATTGTTGGAAATATTTGAGTGAGTGTTCATATGCATGATTAGGGTTTGTGAAAATATCATGAGTATCATTGTTATGTGAGGGGGGAATCATCTTGAGTCAAGGTTTGAGATTCATAATGATGTGAAACACTTGTTTAGGGTTTGTAAGCAAGTTGTGTTTCATTGAGTGATTGGTTGAGTGGAGTTGATTGAGTATTATTGATTGGAAGTGTTGGAGTGATAGTTCAAGTTTTGTGAAACAAATTGTTCTTTATTCTTAATTGATTTGAAAATATTTGGAAGTGATTGAGTGTTTGTGAGTGAAACATATTGAGTCTCTAACAATTCTCTATATGTTTCTATGGTTTAACAAGATTCTGAGTGAAACTTGTTTGAGTGATTGAAGAGGTTTTCTAAAAGAGATTAAGTTGAGTTTTGTGAGTGTGAAACATATTGAGTCTCTAACCATTCTCTATATGTTTTTGAGGTCAAACAAGATTTTGTGTGAAACTTGTTTGAGTGATTGAAGAGGTTTTTGTGATAGATTGAGTTGAGTTGAGTAAGCTTTTGTGGAAGCTTACAATGCAGATTTGAGGTAAGTCTTGGTGAAGACTTGTTGAGCAGATTAGACAAGTTCTAGTGAGGACTTGTTGAGTATATTTGAGGTAAGTCTTGGTGAAGACTTGTTGAATAGATTGGACAAGTTATAGTGAGAACTTTTTGAGCATATTTGAGGTAAGTCTTGGTGAAGACTTGAGAGAAGTTAGAGCAAGTTCTAGAGAGGACTTGTGGACATATTTGAGGTAAGTCTTTGAGAAGACTTAAGAGCAGAGTTGATTGATTGATTTGTTCAAACCTTGAGTTAAGGTTTGGGGTAGATCTAGCAGAGTTGATTTATGATTGGATCAAGCTTTGTGTTAAGGATTGAGGATAGATTTGAGACAGAGATTGAGAAGATTTGTGCTAGACCAAAGGACTATGTTTAGTGCATATTTGAGATAAATATTGAGTAGATTTGTGCTAGACAAAAGGATTGTGTTTAGTGCAGATTTGAGATAGATATTGAGAAGATTTGTGCTAGATCGAAGGACTGTGTTTAGTGTATATTTGAGATAGAGCTGAGAGCAAGCTTTGGAGGTGATAGAGAAGAGGATAATAGTCTCTAGTGGATAGAGATCCATTAGCCAGGGTAGTGAGGATAGAGGTCTTCTGAGTGAGGATAGGAGTCTTTAGTGGAGAGAGATCCACAAGCCAGTGTAGTGGAGGTAGTAGTCTTCTAGAGGATCACTAGCCAGAGCAGAGGAGAAGGAGTTCTCATATGGATAGAGATCCATGAACTAGCAGAGGATAAGTTCCCAGAACCAACTAGAGGATTAGTGTCTCCTATGGATAGAGATCCATGAACTTGATTAGGGTATTGGTGTCTCCTTTGGATAGAGGTCCATAAAAATTATAATAGGGAAGGATTCCCAAGAGATTTGTTGAGAAAATTTTAGTGAAATATTTTCTCCGTGGATGTAGCCCACATTGGGTGAACCACATTAAATTGGGTATCTATTGTGTGTGATGATTTGTGCATTGCTTTGATTACTATTGTTGATATTGCCATTGATATATTGGATAATATTGTTTGAGAAAAGAAAAGTAAAAAGTGGTCTTATACTGTTCACCCCCCCTCTTAGTATAATCTTGTGTTCTTCAATTTGATTATTGAACCATAGAAATATAATAAATAATAACAATGAACTCTTGTGAAGGGGTTGGATCTTAGGCGTTTACAAGTTGCATGTAAAAATATTTTTGAAAAAAGTAATACAATTGAGATCTCTTTTTGACCTCTAGTTCAACATCTTGTAGATTATGTATGTATGAGTGGATGATTTTTTTTGCTTTAGCTAGATGAGTGTGCATGAAATTAATTTTACTTTCTAAATTTCTATACATGTTTACTTCTCTAGTTCTGGAAGTTATAATCTACTAAATTAAATATTAATTATAATTACTCTATATATGATAGAAAACTAGTTGGTCTGTTAGGAGATTTTGATGGTTGTTTTATCTCATGATATTTGTGCACTTCTTACTGTTGCCTAATATGTACCATATTAAGTTATATATTTGCTTGCATTTATTCCTTTTTGCACCCTTTTCCTCTCCCATCATAGATTTTAGCTAGTTAGAACCCTATAGGAGCCAACCTTCTCTAGAGATAAACTTGGTTAAGATCTATAGTTTTCTTGGTCATTTGATGTTGGCCAAGTCTTAGGTGCACATTTCACCATAGGTAGATTTTGGACCAACAAATTTTGGCACACCCATTGGGACTTGCATCCCACCATTTGGATAAACTAGGGTTCGATGATACCTTGTTTTGAGAAATTAATTTTTCCAAACACCTAGTGACTTTGCTAAATATAGACCCCAATATACAACTAGTTATATTTAGAACCCTAATTAGTTTCTACCTTTCTAGGGGATCCAAGGTTTGATGAATAGTCTAGACATCATCAACAAGCAAACCATTCTTATCTGGTGACTCCTACCTAAAGAAAGGACTCTATAATGCTGAAATAATCGATGGCTCAATATAATTACCTATAATGGAATGATACAAACCCTCTTAATATCCAATATTTGCACCATATTCCTAAGGCTACCTTGAAGACTTTACCAAGGTTTGATGGTATAGATAAAACTATGTTTGAACATTATTAGGATGTAGCTTCCTTGGATACTATGCATAATATCATATTTGAAGATGTGATGCTCATATTGCTCTTTATATCCATCAAGGAAAAATAATTGTTGTGGTATATATTATTAAAGGATAAAATTATCTACACATGGGAATATTTGGTGGAAGCTCTCGTTGATACCTTTGATGGCTTTGAAGATCCTTTCCTACTACTTACTCAACTCTCCTTCATCAAATGAACACCCCATGAAGATATCTTTAACTTCAATATCTGATTCAAAAGGATGTGGAGAAGGATTCCTCATGAATTCCAACCATCCCCTACTCAAGCATATCTATATTATATCCATGCTTTCCACCCAGATATAAGCATTCTTATTCAACAATCTGGAGAAAAGAAGTTCCCACAAATTTTTAAAGAAGCCATTTGTGTTGAAAAAACTTTGATCAAAGTAGAGAAAATACCATATAGGAAAACTCCATATCCTCTACAACCCTCTATAAGCTTAGCTTATGCAATTTCCCATAAATAGGTCATATCATGCCTATGCCAAATCATAGGGGGTGACATTCCTACCATTTGCTAGGAACACAGGCACCAAACCGAGCAGGATTTGAAGGTGAGGATTCAAAGACTAGTTGAAGAAGTTAAAAATATGAGAATACAAGATATCAATGAATTTGGGTTTGTTTTACATAAACCTCATCAACATCACTATTTTTAGCTAACAACAAAATCAAGAATAAATTCAAAAAATGAGGAATAATAGGATAATGATAGAAAATAACAAAGTGGTCAAAATTTGATTAAGCTCCCATTGCATAATGCATTCCACTTTGAGAAGAATATAGATCACTTTGTGTAGGTAAGAGGATTTCCATTTATGGATAATATAATGGTATGTAATGTAATATAATACTATGAACATCAAAAAAATATAGGTCATGGTATTTCAATCTAAAAAATGTGGAATATCCTATCTTCATCATCACAAATATTTGGTACGAGTGATCAAGTGCTTGTTTTTAGCCCCTCAATGTAGAATCAAACAATAAATTATAAGGAATTATAGGTATTCAAGAAGCTATATTTCCCTACTATAACAATTGAAAAGAGTGTGAAAATGGTGAAATGATTTCATAGTTTGTTCAAAAACTCCACCCCAATGTCTGCAAGATTGAGGAAAGAACAATTGGTGTTAGATCAAGTGTAATTAATTGATGTTTCCATTGGAAAGATCTTAGACACTAGTCGTATGCTTAGATAATCAAATCTAAAAGCCATCCTCATCCTTCCTATTTTTCTCTCTTTCTAGAAAAAGGTATATTCCATAACTGGGTAATGGATCTAAAGGTTGAGGCCCCAATTATGTCCATGGAAATTTGTAGAATTTTAGGTCTAATACCAGATACACAGAAGCTAGAAATGTTTCATTTCAAGTAAAACTAGTTGAAAAGGGTGGAAATACTACACAAAGTACCATTGTTGATATGTGGGAATCTGAATTTGGTTGTAGTTTAAGATGTAGAAGTAGTTGATGTACCTCCATTGTTTGGGATGTGCATATCCCAAAATTTTATAATATATCTAGGAGGATGCGTAACCCGATATAAGGATCATATACTAATTATATCGGTTGGAGAATTCATCACAGTATCCAATCAAACTTGCACACTTTTTACATTGAGGTATATAAGAAACAAAATATGAACCTTGTCAATGAGCCCATACAAAAAAGAAAGGCAAATTTTGGTAATATACCAAAAGTACGGTTAACTTAGCCTAAATATAACCTTTTTTTTATCACTTATCCTATGATGACTCAGTAATAAGTCTTCAAAATCAATGGGGTACAATGGACCATGATTTTCTTCATTGGAAAATGGCAACTCATGATGCAGATATGATCAAAGATCCAAAAATATGGATGATAGACAAAATGGGATCCTAGGAGGAAGAAGATCTGAGTACTAGTAGAGTATATTACATTATTTGGTACATGTCAATGTACCACCTTGGGTACATTTTTAGCTTAGGAGTTTACATTAGATTAAGGTTTGAGTAGTTACTTCAAGCAAGCAATAAATGCACAAGTGTTAGAATGTGCAATGATGTAAATGTGCATGTAGTCCATATGTACATGATTCATAGGATAGGTAGATGAAGATTCATGGGTAGAGTAAAGGCCAAGGAACACATCTTCCTATATATATGCCTTTGAGGTATAGAAGAAACAGAGAGAGAGAGAGAGAGAGAGAGAATTAACTTACTATAGTGATTTGTAGTTAGATTATAATGTAGTTCTTTAATTGAAATTATGGAATTTTCATGTCCTCCATTATAATATATTATACTATTTTTGTGAGCATCCATCCATTAATGGCATATTTCTAAGTTATTATAAAAGTTTTTCTTATATTTTTGGTATATATTATAATGCCATTATCATATACTTATCATTGCTTGCTCATTTTACATCTTGTGGTTGCATTTCCTTTAATATAAATTATCAAAAGCTAATAGTGGTATCAGAGCACATGGTAGATTGATAGGAAATAGGGAGAACCACAAGAGATATTGAGAGGAGATAGAAAATCTCATTTTTAGAATATTTGAAAATACATTTTGTTGAAGTCCTTTCATAGAGTTGTAGAAAAACTTGTGAAGACTAGGACTCAACATTGATTCCATTAGTTTGATAAATAAACTAGTGAAGATTCATGTAAAGTGTCTTCCATTGCATATTCCAATATTTGTTGCAAGAAAATGATATTCAAAGTGTAGACACTAAAATCATGTCAATATGATTAGGTGACCGAAAGCATTGGTTAATTGACATCATATGGTCCCCTTGGGCAACCCTAAAAGGTTTACTAGTGGTCCTAACCACTCTAGGAAGGCTATACCCCACTTTTGGGAGGTTTTTGGCCACATAGGCATGATCGTACCACCTTGGGATGGTCACAAATCATGGCCATCCCACCTAGGGATGGTGGAAAAGCGGTCATCCTTGGGTGGGATGACCACAAGGTTTAACTTCCAAAAATTCAAATTTGAAAAAATGCCACCCAAAAATTACCATTTATCTTACCTATGAGAGCATACACGACCTAATGGAATAGAATCCTTATGACATGCAACATAATGGAGGCCAAAATAGGAGATTATCTTCCCCTTCCAATGCATGCTTAGCTTTAGACAAGTGGTACCTCTTGCCCTATATGCCCTTGCATGACCATTTTCCCAAAGACCCCCTTTGGCTATAAAGTGGATCCATTTTCCATACAAAATATATAGAGGAGTTTTGAGATATAACAATGAAGTTCTGCCAAGATTTCCACTCACCTTTTTGTGCCTTTTTCCCTCAAAATATCTACCTAGCAAAGGAGGTTTTGCGAGTGATCTAGGAGGCACAATTTGTTTTCAAAACCATATAATATGAGTGAATTTCACCACAAAATTTGACAAAAATACTATTAAGGATGTCCCTAACCAATTCAGATAGGAATTCGTGACAAAATAAGTTAGAATTGGTGGTTGTCCCACCCTAGGATGGTCCCCAATCTATGATAATAACCACTATCCTTGCAAGGTATGGTGAAAGATATGTGTATGAGTTATTTACTTATTTTTTATATGCATATTCTAGGGTATTATATGAACCTCCTATCCAAATTTTATACATTTATGACTTATATTGAGTGAGATATTGTATTTTTAAGTTTTTGGAGGCTTTCGGGGATCATATAAAGATGCACATGAAACTATGATTGATTTTGAAAATATGACCATATTTTTTCTCTTAAAATAATATTTTATACATACTATCCAAGTTGCATTTTATTTGGATGTGTTTTGTTCCAAAAATTGCTTTTTTTGTGTTTTGTAGGCTTTGTAGGTAAACTGTGAATGCGCCATGCCATTAGATGCAATTTCTATTTTCTTTGTGATTAAAACTTCCAAAAATAATCTATTTTACATATATCTTCAATAGGGAGAACCACAAGAGATATTTATAGGAGATAGGAAATCTCATTTTTAGAATTTTTGAAAACACATTTGGCTGAAATATTTTCATAGAGTTGCAGAAAAACTTGTGAAGACTAGGACTCAACATTTATTCCATTCGTTTGATAAATAAACTAGTGAAGATTCATGTAAAGTTTATTCCATTGCATATTCCAATATTTGTTGCAATAAAAGGATATTCAAAGTGTAGACACTAAAATCATGTCAATCTGATTAGGTGACCGAAAGCATTGGTTAATTGACATCATATGGCCCCCTTGGGCAACCCTCAAAGGTTTACTAGTGGTCCTAACCACTCTAGGAAGGCTATACCCCACTTTTGGGAGGTTTTTTGCCACATAAACATGACCGTACCACCTTTGGGATGGTCACAAATCATGGCCATCCCACCTAGGGATGGTGGCAAAGGAGTCATCTTTGGGTGGGATGACCACAAGGTTTAACTTCCAAAATGTCAAATTTGAACAAATGGCACCCAAAAATTACCATTTATCTTGCCTAAGAGAGCATGCACAACCTAAGGGAATATAATCCTTATGACATGCAGTAGAATGGAGGCAAAAATAGGATATTCTCTTCCCCTTCCAATGCATGCTCAGCTTTAGGCAAGTGGTACCTCTTGCCTTGTATGCCCTTGCATGACCATTTTCTGAAAGGCCACCTTTGGCTATAAAGTGGATCCATTTTCCATACAAAATATATAGAGGATTTTTGAGATATAACAATGAAGTGTTGCAAATATTTCCCCTCACATTTTTGTGCCTTTTTCCCTTGAAATCTCTACATAGCAAAGGAGGTTTTGCGAGTGATCTAGGAGGCACAATTTGTTTTCAAAAGCATATAATCTAATTGAATTTCACCACAAAATTTGACAAAAATACTATTTAGGAGGTCCCTAACCAATTCACAGAGGAATTTGTGATAAAATATGTATAGAATTGATGGTCGTCCCACCCTAGGATGGTCCCCAATCTGTGATAATAACCACTGTGCTTGCAAGGTGCGGTGATAGATATGTGTATGAGTTCTTTAATTATTTTTTATAGGCATATTCTAGGGTAATATATGAACCTCCTATCCAAATTTCATATATTTTGGACTTATATTGAGTGAGATATTGTATTTTTAAGTTTTTATAGGCTTTCGGGGATCATCTAAAGATGCACATGAAACTGTGATTGATTTTGAAAATATGACCATATTTGTTCTCTTAAAATAATATTTTATACATACTATTCAAGTTGCATTTTATTTGGATGTTTTTTGGTCCAAAAATTCATTTTTTTGTATTTTGTAGGCTTTGTAGGTAAACTGCAAATGCGCCATGCCATTGGATGCAATTTCTATTCTATTTGTGATTAAATCTTCCCAAAATCATCTATTTTACATATATATACAATAGGGAGAACCAAAAGATATATTGAGAGGAGATAGGAATTCTCATTTTTAGAATTTTTGAAAATACATTTGGCTGAAGTCTTTTCATAGAGTTGTAGAAAAACTTGTGAAGACTAGGACTCAACATTGATTCCATTAGTTTGATAAATAAACTAGTGAAGATTCATGTAAAGTTTCTTCCATTGCATATTCCAATATTTGTTGCAATAAAATGATATTCAAAGTGTAGACACTAAAATCATGTCAATCTGATCAGGTGACCGAAAGCATTAGTTAATTGACATCATATGGCTCCCTTGGGAAACCCTAAAAGGTTTACTAGTGGTCTTAACCACTCTAGGAATGCTATACCCCAATTTTGGAATGTTTTTAGCCACATAGGCATGACCGTCCAACCTTGGGATGGTCATAAATCATGGCCATCCCACCTAGGGATGGTGGCAAAGTGGTCATCCTTGGGTGGGATGACCACAAGGTTTAACTTCAAAAAAGTCAAATTTGAACAAATGGAACCCAAAAATTACCATTTATCTTGCCTAGCAGAGCATGCACTATCTAAGGTAATAGAATCCTTATGACATGCAGTAGAATGGAGGCCAAAATATGAGATTCTCTTCCCCTTCTAATGCATGCTCAGCTTTAGACAAGTGGCACCTCTTGCCCTGTATGCCCTTTCATGACCATTTGACAAAATGCCCCCTTTGGCTACAAAGTGGATCCATTTTCCATACAAAATATATAGAGGAGTTTTGAGATATAACAATGACGTGCTGCCAAGATTTCCCCTCACCTTTTTGTGCCTTTTTCCCTTGAAATCTCTACCTAGCAAATGAGGTTTTGTGAGTGATCTAGGAGGCACAATTTGTTTTCAAAACCATATAATCTGAGTGAATTTCACCACAAAATTTGACAAAAATACTATTTAGGAGTTCCCTAACAAATTCACAGAGGAATTTGTGATAAAATAAGTGTAGAATTGGTGGTCTTCCCACCCTAGGATTATCCCCAATCTATGATAATAACCACTATCCTTGAAAGGTACGGTGATAGATATGTGTATGAGTTCTTTACTTATTTTTTATAGGCATATTCTAGGGTAGTATATGAACTTCCCATCCAAATTTCATACATGTTGAACTTATATTGAGTGACATATTGTATTTTTAAGTTTTTGCAGGATTTCGGGGATCATCTGAATATGCTAATGAAACTGTGATTGATTTTGAAAATATGACCATATTTTTTCTCTTAAAATCATATTTTATACATAATATCGAAGTTGCATTTTATTTGGATGTGTTTTGGTCCAAAAATTGTTTTTTTTTGTGTTTTGTAGGCTTTTTAGGTAAACTGCGAATGCGCCATGCCATTAGATGCAATTTCTATTCTGTTTGTGATTAAATATTCCCAAAATAATCTATTTTACATATATCTACAATAGGGATAACCACAAGAGATATTGAGAGGAGATAGAAAATCTCATTTTTAGAATTTTTGAAAATACATTTGGCTAAAGTCTTTTCATAGAGTTACAAAAAAACTTGTGAAGACTATGACTCAACATTTATTCCATTAGTTTGATAAATAAGCTAGTGAAGATTCATGTAAAGTGAAGAACATGGACTTATACTGAGAGGGGGGTGTGAACAGTATAAGACTTAACCAATTAATAATTTTAACTTTAGATAGCAGTGGCATCAACACAACATTAATCAAGACAGAAAGCATCACACATTGAAGACCCATTTTTAACGTGGTTCACCCAAAATGGTTGGGCTACGTCCACAAAACTTTTCTCTAAAAGTTATCTCAAGGTTCTTTGGGAGTCCTTCCCAATTACAATGTTTATGAGCCTCGGCCCAAAGGAGATACCTTCCCCCAATCAGAATTTATGAGCCTCTGCTCAAAGGAGATACCTTCCCCTCTGCTCCGGAAATGATCCCTCAGAAGATCAACTGCCTCTACCTCTTGCCAACACGTGGAACTCCTTTCCATCGAAGACCTCCTGTCCTCAATGCTTAGCCTAAGAGACCTCTGCCTTCTATGATCACGTCCATAGCAGCTCAAGAACCTGTACCAAACACAGTCAGTCGGTCTAGTACAAGTCTTCCTCTGTCTGTCAGATCTGTCCAACTCTTGAACAAATCAATCCTCTGCATACAAGCCTTCTCAAAGACTTGCCAAATCTGTCCTCAGGTTCTTCTCATAGAACCAATGCACCTCTGTCCTCAAGTTCTCTGATAGAACTATCAAACTCAGCTCACAAGTCCTCTGCTAGGACCTGTCCAAATCTGCTCACAAGTCCCCACTGGAACCTGTCCAAAAATTGCTCACAAGTCCCCACCGAACCTGTCCAAAAACTGCTCACAAGTCCCCACCGGAACCTGTCCAAAACTGCTCACAAGTCCCCACTGGAACCTGTCCAAAAATTGCTCACAAGTCCCCACTGGAACCTGTCCAAAAACTCAGCAAGCTCACCAAGAAAAACTTTCTTAGTAGGAAATCACAAAGTGAATTGTTAGAGACCCAATGTGATTTGTCAAACTCATAGAAGCATAAAGAGAATTGTTAGAGACTCAATATGTTCTATACTCAAATCCCAATCTCAAAACTCAACTCAAATCAACTCAGCTCAATCTCAATCTCAAATCTGAAAACTCAACTCAATATCTGAAATGGATAGGATAGAATGTTTTCTTTCAAGAACATGAAACCCCAACAATTGCCAACTATGCAAAGAATCACATAACAATGATACTCATGTTCTTTTCACCATCAATTAGGGTTTCAACAACAATGCTCATCAAACAAGGTTTAGTCAACCAACACCATTCAACTCAACATCAACCTTGAAGCATTCAACCAATCATCACAAGAAAAGGAAACAAGTAGAAATCCTTTTCCCTCCAAAGATATTTGAACAAAATAGCCACCAACACAATATCACCAAATGCAAAGAATAACTTGCTCAAATCAACTCAATGGAGTAAGCCCAATATCATGAATCAAGTAAAGCAATAACTTGATCAAACAACCTCTATGGAAGCAACTCAACCATCAAACTCAAAACAGCCAACCAAGGGTTCCACCAACTCAATGCAAGTAGCTAGACTCACAAATATAAACCCTAGTGCACAAAGCTTCCACTATCTCAAACCAAAAATTATGCATTCACCAAAAACTCTCCTTAAGGATAACAATGCATAAGTAGTCTTCAACAAACCAGAAAATAGGATTTACACCTAGCCAAAGGATACCTAGTAGAATACCTTTTCACTCCAACCTTATTTCAGAAAACATACACCAATCATACTCATAAGAAGAATGTGCCCATACCTTATTGGAGTAGAAGATAATTGAACCTTCAAGCTTATAAATCGCTGTCCAAGAAACTCCGAATTTCATGGCATAAAGACGTTTTAATAAAAACGTGTGTTACTCTAGCAAAGCACCCCTGCGAGACTCGAAACGGTGACCTCCGCCAATGCAGCGCCCAACAACAGCCTTCGCTGCCACTAGCCCACGCGGGCTACGAAGTTCACAAGTGAACTTCCCTCCACTTCACCCTCAAAAAAAACTCTCGAAGACTTTTCAACCGCACGTGCTTCTAAGTCTTCCTTCGATCGCAGCGAATACAGAGCACAAACACCGCAAATTGCATTTGGGGAATTTTGAATTAATTAGCCTTCCAACCTTAGGAGTTGGAGAATAAATAGTCTCTTCGAAGACACCTTGACGTCGATGGAAATAAAGACCATTTCGAAATTAATCAAAAGTCTTTTCAAAAAGGGTTTAAAAACCCTTAAATAATTTTAATAAATTAAGAATAAAAAAAGGTTTAAAAACCTTTAAGTATTTTTAATAAATTAAAAATAATTTCTCCCTTAATTAATTAAATAATTAATTAATTAAAACCTTGAAGGGTTTTAAATAATAATTAAATAAATAATAAAGAGAACCTCCATTGGTTTTAATAAAAACCCTATCCAACTTGGTTTTAATAAAAACCGGTTTGGTTTTAATGAAAAACCCTTGCCAATGGAATCTCTCCGGATTCTCTTAAAAATATTCTCTTGGAATCTTCCACCTTTGAAGCCAACACATCCTCTTAACATTAATGCCATTTCCTTTTGACATCAATGACAACTCATAGACAAGAAGCTAGGATCTCAAACCCAAAATTGCCAACAATCTCCCCCTTTGTCATTGATGGCAAACCATGCTTCTCAACAACACAGAAACTCAACATAAACAGCTCCCCCTGTCTTGAGGCTCTCCCCCTTACTCAAATCTCTCCCCCTTTGTCATCAATGGCAAAGGGTCACCTTTGGGGCTCGGGACTAAGAATGAGCCTCTTAGCTTAGTCCCTCCCCCACCTCCTGTTGAGGTGTTTAATTCTGGGGTGGGAGTACAACTCCCAATTTCTCCCTTAGATACTCAAACGTATCTCTTGGAAGAGGTTTGGTGAAGATATCTGCAATCTGCTCTTTAGTAGGCACATACTCTACCTTGACTTGCTTGTCTTGCACTTTCTCCCTTAGAAAGTGATACTTGATGGAA
Source organism: Wollemia nobilis (assembly GCA_028583015.1). NCBI lineage: Eukaryota > Viridiplantae > Streptophyta > Pinopsida > Araucariales > Araucariaceae > Wollemia > Wollemia nobilis. Next base: position 4,782,978 of record JAQPPZ010001340.1, read on the forward strand.
ATATGCTTTGTCCTTGAGTGCATTACCGGATTTTTGGAAATACTTATGGCACTTGTATTATCACAAAGTATGGAGATGGGTTGTTCATACTTGACTTTGAAATCCTCCAAGGTGGTTTTCATCCATAAAACCTGTGTACACCCAGCCACTGTTGCTATGTATTCAGCCTCTGCTGTAGATAAGGAAACCGAAGGTTGTTTCTTACTTAGCCAAGAAACCAAACTCTTTCCCAGAAAGAATGCTCCACCACTAGTGCTTTTCCTGTCATCAATACTGCCTGCCCAATCTGCATCTGTATAAGCTGTGAGGGTGAAATCATCACCTTTGGGATACCAAAGCCCAAAGTCCATAGTGCCCTTCAGATATCTGAATATCCTCTTAACTGCTATAACATGAGAATATTTTGGAGCTGCTTGAAATCTTGCTACTAACCCAACTGCCTCGCATGATATCTGAGTCTGGTAGCTGTAATATATAATAAACTGCCAATCATAGATCTGTACAACCTCTGATCTACCGCTGGAGATTCATCATCTTTACTCATCTTGCACCCTGTAATCATTGGAGTACACACTGGTTTGTTGTCCATCATCCCAAATTTCTTCAACATTTCTTTGATATACTTTCCTTGAGAGAGAAATATACCATCTTTTGATTGAGCAATCTGAAGACCTAAAAAGAATGACAGCTCTCCAATCATAGACATCTCAAATTCCTTCTGCATGGTGTTAGCAAAAACTTTGCACATCCGAGTATTATTTCCCCCAAAAATAATATCATCAACATAGACAACCATAATCAACATATCATCATCTTCATTCTTAATATACAAATTGCTATCTCGCCACACCTTTCCTGAAACCTTGCTCATGAAGATACCTGTCAAGTCTTGAGTACCAAGCCCTAGGTGCTTGCTTTAACCCATACAAGGCCTTTTTTAGTTTACACACATAGTCTGACTCTTTTGAGAGAGACACTCCTTCTGGCTGTTCTATGTAGACTTCTTCTACCAATACCCCATTTAGAAAAGCTGACTTTACATCCATTTGATATACCTTGAATGATTTGAAGCTTGAAAGGGCCAAAAACATTCTGATAGCTTCAAGACGAGCAACAGGAGCAAACGTCTCTTCGAAATCAACACCTTCTACTTGAGCATAACCTTTGCGGACTAACCTAGCTTTGTTTCCGACAATCTTTCCATCCTCATTGAGTTTATTTCTGAATATCCATTTTGTGCCAATGACATTCTTGTCCTTAGGTCTTGGAACCAATTCCCAAGTTTCACTTTTCTCTATTTGATTTAGCTCTTCATCCATTGCTTTTACCCAAAACTTATCTCGCACATGCTTCACTGAAATATTTTGGCTCAATCCGAGATAATAATGAAACATTTGTAGAATCATGTGAAGGAATGACTCTTCTTCTTGTTTGCCTGCTATTTGGATCACCAATGATCAAATCTTTGGGATGATGTTTCTGAACATATCGTGAAGGAGTTTTGGGAAGCGGTTGTTGTCTTTCCTCTTCTTCATCTGAAACCTCTCTGAATTCTTCTTGACAAATTTCATCACCGAGTTCCTTGACTGGTTCTCTTATCCCTGTCTTTTCATCAACTCGTTACATTTATGCTCTCTACAACTGTATGAGTTCTTTTGTTGAAGCATCTCTAGGCCTTGCTTCTGCTGGAATATCCAAGAAAGATTCCCTCATCACACCTAGGATCAAACTTACCCAAATTCTGATCTTCCCTTCTGATGAAGCACTTACTCCCAAACACTTTGAAGTATTTTACTATAGCTGGTCTTCCTTTCCACAACTCATAAGGAGTTTTATGATGATTGACTCTAAGTTGGGCCCTGGTGATAATGTAGACTGTTGTACTGACTGCCTCTTTCCAAAAGCCATCTGAAAGTTTTGACTCATTTAACATAGCTCTAGCCATATTTTCAATAGTTCTATTTTTCCTTTCAACAACTCCATTTTGTTGAGGAGTTCTTGGTCTGTTGAATATTCTCTTTTGATTCCTTGTTGCTCACAGTATTCCACAAATTCATTTGAAGTGAACTCTCCTCCTCTATCCGATCTTAAGCATTTGATTCTCTTGTCAGTCTCATTTTCAATCATTTCTTTGAAAGCTTTAAATTTTTCAAAAGCTTCAGATTTTTCTTTGAGAAAAGTAACCCAAGTCATTCTAGAATAATCATCTATAAACAACATGAAGTAGCTTTCTCCCTGAATGCTCTGAGTTCTAGTAGGGCCACATAAATCAGTATGAATAAGATCCAATGGTTTTGAAGAAGTATACCCTTTTGATTTGAAACTGGTTCTGGTCTATTTTCCATGTTGACAAGGACCGCAAATGATGTTATGGGGCCTTTTTATTTTGGGCAAGTCTCTAACTGCTTCCTTGTTACTAATATTGACAAGATTATCAAAGCTCAAATGCCCCAATATTTTATGCCATAACCAACTCTCATCTTCTTGAGTTAGAAAACACTTTTCCTTTTTTATCTCACTTAGCATGTAAAGATTGTTTGGAGTCCTTGTAGCACTAGCAATGAGTTTTCCATTTTTTTCTTTACTTATCTCACATCTATCCGAAAAGAAAGATACTATGTGCCCTTGATCACAAAGTTGACTCACACTTAGAAGATTATGTCTTAGGCCTTCTACATAAAGCACATTTTCTGTTTTGGATTTCCCATCCAAACTAAGAGTCCCTTTACCACAGATTTTAGCTGACCTGTTATCTCCAAAACTGATTGTTCCTCTGTTTGTTTCTTTTAAGACCAAAAACTTTTCCTTTTCACCAGTCATATGTTTTGAACAACCACTATCAAGATACCATTTTTCTACTTTGTCTTGAGCATGAAAAGCAGTTTGAACTATCATTGACTTAGATTTGATCTCATTTCTCTTTTTAGTGAACTCAAGGCTAGATCTATCCAAACTGCACATCCTTGCTATATGCCCAAAATTCTTGCACTTGTAACACATGACATTTTTATTCATAAGAGGTGCAAAAGAGTTAACATTTTCCTTACTATGGCTATTCAAAGACTTATTGCAATGCATAGCTTTGTGACCAAATTTCTTGCAGGAAAAACAATAGCCATGGAAAGTATTATGTAACCTGTTTTGATGCCTTGGATGATTGTTCTTCTTGTGACCAACTGGAATCCACCGCTCTTCAAGATGAAGATTGATCTTGCTCGAAGACCCTATTTCATGAATGGTGATACCATCCTTCTTTTGCTTTTCACATGGAGTATTCTGTCTGAGAGCCAACTGTTCCAACTTCACTCTAAGAGACATAATCTCTTCTTCTAGTTTCTCGCAATCAGCTTCCTTTTCTTTGAGAGCCTCTGTCAGAACCTGTTCAACCTTCTTCCCTTCTTCCGCTAGAATTTTGAAGTCTATAACACTTTGAGACAATTCTGATCTTGCTATCTCTTCTTCCTGACATTGATGCTTGAGAACAGAATTCTCTTCCCTAAATTTCTCAAGCTTTCTCAAAGCCAAGAAGAATTCACCTTTGAGATCGAACTCAAACTCTTCATCTCTTTCTGAATCTGTATGTTCCTCTGATAGATCCTTCTCCAAGCTATTAGGCTCTTTCTGGAGAGACCTGCTCTGATACCAATTGAAGAACATGGACTTATACTGAGAGGGGGGTGAACAGTATAAGACTTAACCAATTAATAATTTTAACTTTAGATAGCAATGGCATCAACACAACATTAATCAAGATAGAAAGCATCACACATTGAAGACCCATTTTTAACGTGGTTCACCCAAAATGGTTGGGCTACATCCACAAAACTTTTCTCTAAAAGTTATCTCAAGGTTCTTTGGGAGTCCTTCCCAATTACAATGTTTATGAGCCTCGGCCCAAAGGAGATACCTTCCCCCAATCAGAATTTATGAGCCTCTGCTCAAAGGAGATACCTTCCCCTCTGCTCTGGAAATGATCCCTCAGAAGATCAACTGCCTCTACCTCTTGCCAGCACGTGGAACTCCTTTCCACCGAAGACCTCCTGTCCTCAATGCTTAGCCTAAGAGACCTCCGCCTTCTATGATCACGTCCACAGTAGCTCAACAACTCTGTACCAAACACAGTCGATCGGTCTAGTACAAGTCTTCCTCTGTCTATCGGATCTGTCCAACTCTTGAACAAATCAATCCTCTGCATACAAGCCTTCTCAAAGACTTGCCAAATCTGTCCTCGGGTTCTTCTCATAGAACCAATGCACCTCTGTCCTCAAGTTCTCCGATAGAACTATCAAACTCAGCTCACAAGTCCTCTGCTAGGACCTGTCCAAATCTGCTCACAAGTCCCCACCGAAACCTGTCCAAAACTGCTCACAAGTCCCCACCGAAACCTGTCCAAAACTGCTTACAAGTCCCCACTGGAACCTGTCCAAAACTGCTCACAAGTCCCCACTAGAACCTGTCCAAAAACTCAGCAAGCTCACCAAGAAAAACTTTCTTAGTAGGAAATCACAAAGTGAATTGTTAGAGACCCAATGTGATTTGTCAAACTCATAGAAGCATAAAGAGAATTGTTAGAGACTCAATATGTTCTATACTCAAATCCCAATCTCAAAACTCAACTCAAATCAACTCAGCTCAATCTCAATCTCAAATCTGAAAACTCAACTCAATATCTGAAATGGATAGGATAGAATGTTTTCTTTCAAGAACATGAAACCCCAACAATTGCCAACTATGCAAAGAATCACATAACAATGATACTCATGTTCTTTTCACCATCAATTAGGGTTTCAACAACAATGCTCATCAAACAAGGTTTAGTCAACCAACACCATTCAACTCAACATCAACCTTGAAGCATTCAACCAATCATCACAAGAAAAGGAAACAAGTAGAAATCCTTTTCCCTCCAAAGATATTTGAACAAAACAGCCACCAACACAATATCACCAAATGCAAAGAATAACTTGCTCAAATCAACTCAATGGAGTAAGCCCAATATCATGAATCAAGTAAAGCAATAACTTGATCAAACAACCTCTATGGAAGCAACTCAACCATCAAACTCAAAACAGCCAACCAAGGGTTCCACCAACTCAATGCAAGTAGCTAGACTCACAAATATAAACCCTAGTGCACAAAGCTTCCACTATCTCAAACCAGAAATTATGCATTCACCAAAAACTCTCCTTAAGGATAACAATGCATAAGTAGTCTTCAACAAACCAGAAAATAGGATTTACACCTAGCCAAAGGATACCTAGTAGAATACCTTTTCACTCCAACCTTATTTCAGAAAACATACACCAATCATACTCATAAGAAGAATGTGCCCATACCTTATTGGAGTAGAAGATAATTGAACCTTCAATCTTATAAATCGCTGTCCAAGAAACTCCGAATTTCGTGGCATAAAGACGTTTTAATAAAAACATGTGTTACTCTAGCAAAGCACCCCCGCGAGACTCGAAACGGTGACCTCCGCCAATGCAGCGCCCAACAATAGCCTTCGCTGCCACTAGCCCATGCGGGCTATGAAGTTCACAAGTGAACTTCCCTCCACTTCACCCTCAAAAAAAACTCCCGAAGACTTTTCAACCGCACGTGCTTCTAAGTCTTCCTTCGATCGCAGCGAATATAGAGCACAAACACCGCAAATTGCATTCGGGGAATTTCGAATTAATTAGCCTTCCAACCTTAGGAGTTGGAGAATAAATAGTCTCTTCGAAGACACCTTGACGTCGGCGGAAATAAAGACCATTTCGAAATTAATCAAAAGTCTTTTCAAAAAGGGTTTAAAAACCCTTAAATAATTTTAATAAATTAAGAATAAAAAAAGGTTTAAAAACCTTTAAGTATTTTTAATAAATTAAAAATAATTTCTCCCTTAATTAATTAAATAATTAATTAATTAAAACCTTGAAGGGTTTTAAATAATAATTAAATAAATAATAAAGAGAACCTCCATTGGTTTTAATAAAAACCCTATCCAACTTGGTTTTAATAAAAACCGGTTTGGTTTTAATGAAAAACCCTTGCCAATGGAATCTCTCCGGATTCTCTTAAAAATATTCTCTTGGAATCTTCCACCTTTGAAGCCAACACATCCTCTTAACATTAATGCCATTTCCTTTTGACATCAATGACAACTCATAGACAAGAAGCTAGGATCTCAAACCCAAAATTGCCAACATAAAGTTTCTTCCATTGCATATTCCAATATTTTTTGCAAGTAAAGGATATTCAAAGTGTAGACACTAAAATCATGTCAATCTGATTAGGTGACCGAAAGAATTGGTTAATTGACATCATATGGCTCCCTTGGGAAACCCTAAAAGGTTTACTAGTGGTCCTAACCACTCTAGGAAGGCTATACCCAACTTTTGGGAGGTTTTTGGCCACATAGGCATGACCGTCCCATCTTGGGATGGTCACAAATCATGGCCATCCCACCTAGGGATGGTGGCAAAGTGGTCATCGTTGGGTGGGATGACCACAAGGTTTAACTTCCAAAAAGTCAAATTTTAAAAAATGGCACCCAAAAATTACCATTTATCTTTCCTATGATAGCATGCACGATCTAAGGTAATAGAATCCTTATGACATGCAGTAGAAGGGAGGCCAAAATAGGATATTTTCTTCCCCTTCCAATGCATGCTTAGACAAGTGGTACCTCTTGTCTTGTATGCCCTTGCATGACCATTTGCCCAAAGGCCCCCTTTGGCTATAAAGCGGATCCATTTTCCATACAAAATATATAGAGGAGTTTTGAGATATAACAATGAAGTACTGCCAAGATTTCCCCTCACCTTTTTGTGCCTTTTTCCCTTAAAATATCTACCTAACAAAGGAGGTTTTGCGAGTGATCTAGGAGGCACAATTTTTTTTCAAAAGCATATAATCTAAGTTAATTTCACCACAAAATTTGACAAAAACACTATTTAGGAGGTCCCTAACCAATTCATAGAGGAATTTGTGATAAAATAAGTGTAGAATTGGTGGTCGTCCCACCCTAGGATGGTCCCCAATCTGTGATAATAACCACTGTGCTTGAAGGTACGGTGATAGATATGTGTATGAGTTCTTTACTTATTTTTTATAGGCATATTCTAGGGTAGTATATGAACCTCCTATCCAAATTTCATATATTTTGGACTTATATTGAGTGAGATATTGTATTTTTAAGTTTTTGCAGGATTTCGGGGATCATATGAAGATGCACATGAAACTGTGATTTATTTTGAAAATATGACCATATTTATTCTCTAAAAATAATATTTTATACATACTATCCAAGTTGCATTTTATTTGGATGTTTTTTGGTCCAAATATTGCTTTTTTTGTATTTTATAGGATTTGTAGGTAAACTGCGAATGCGCCATGCCATTGGATGCAATTTCTATTCTATTTGTGATTAAATCTTCTCAAAATCATCCATTTTACATATATCTACAATAGGGAGAACCACAAGAGATATTGAGAGGAGATAGGAAATCTCATTTTTAGAATTTTTGAAAATACATTTGGCTGAAGTCTTTTCATAGAGTTACAGAAAAACTTGTGAAGACTAGGACTCAACATTGATTCCATTAGTTTGATAAATAAACTAGTGAATATTCATGTAAAGTTTCTTCCATTGCATATTCCAATATTTTTTGCAATAAAAGGATATTCAAAGTGTAGACACTAAAATCATGTCAATCTGATTAGGTGACTGAAAGCCTTGGTTAATTGACATCATATGGCCCCCTTGGGCAACCCTAAAAGGTTTACTAGTGGTCCTAACCACTCTAGGAAGGCTATACCCAAAATTTGGGAGGTTTTTGGCCACATAGGCATGACCGTCCCATCTTGGGATGGTCACAAATCATGGCCATCCCACCTAGGGATGGTGGCAAAGTGGTAATCGTTGGGTGGGATGACCACAAGGTTTAACTTCCAAAAACTAAAATTTTAAAAAATGGCACCCAAAAATTACCATTTATCTTGCCTATTATAGCATGCACGATCTAAGGTAATAGAATCCTTATGACATGCAGTAGAAGGGAGGCCAAAATAGGATATTCTCTTCCCCTTCCAATGCATGCTCAGCTTTAGACAAGTGGTACCTCTTGTCCTGTATGCCCTTGCATGACCATTTTCCCAAAGGCCCCCTTTGGCTATAAAGTGGATCCATTTTCCATAAAAAATATATAGAGTTTGAGATATAACAATGATGTGCTACCAAGATTTCCCCTCACCTTTTTGTGCCTTTTTCCTTCAAAATATCTACCTAGCAAAGGAGGTTTTGTGAGTGATCTAGGAGGCACAATTTGTTTTCAAAACCATATAATCTTAGTGAATTTAACCACAAAATTTAAAAAAAATACTATTTAGGAGGTCCCTAATCAACTTACAAAGGAATTTGTGACAAAATAAGTGTAGAATTGGTGGTCATCCCACCCTAGGATTGTCCCTAATATCTGATAATAACCACTGTACTTGCAAGGTACGGTGATAGATATGTGTATGAGTTCTTTAATTATTTTTTATAGGCATATTCTAGGGTAGTATATGAAACTCCCATCCAAATTTCATACATTTTGGACTTATATTGAGTGAGATATTGTATTTTTAAGTTTTTATAGGCTTTTGGGGATCATCTAAAGATGCACATGAGACTATGATTTATTTTGAAAATATGACCATATTTTTTCTCTTAAAATCATATTTTATACATAATATCCATGTTGCATTTTATTTGGATGTGTTTTGGTCCAAAATTTGTTTTTTTTTTGTGTTTTGTAGGCTTTGTAGGTAAACTGCGAATGTGCCATGCCATTGGATGCAATTTCTATTTTGTTTGTGATTAAATATTCCCAAAATCATCTATTTTACTTATATCTGCAATAGGGAGAACCACAAGAGATATTGAGAGGAGATAGAAAATATTATTTTTAGAATTTTTAAAAATACATTTGGCTGAAGTCTTTTCATAGAGTTGTAGAAAAACTTGTGAAGACTAGGAATCAACAATGATTCCATTAGTTTGATAAATAAAATAGTGAATATTCATGTAAAGTTTCTTCCATTGCATATTCCAATATTTTTTGCAAGAAAAGGATATTGAAATTGTAGACACTAAAATCATTTCAATCTGATTAGGTGACTGAAAGCATTGGTTAATTGACATCATATGGCCCCGTTAGGCAACCCTCAAAGGTTTAATAATGGTCTATACCCCACTTTTAGGAGGTTTTTGGCCACATAGGCATGACCTTCCCACCTTGGGATGGTCACAAATCATGGCCCTCCCACCTAGGGATGGTGGCAAAGTTGTCATCCTTGGGTGGGATGACCACAAGGTTTAACTTCTGAAAAGTCAATTTTGAAAAAATGGCACCCAAAAATTACCATTTATCTTGCCTATGAGAGCATGCACGACCTAAGGGAATAGAATCCTTATGAAATGCAGTAGAATGGAGGCCAAAATGGGATATTCTCTTCCCCTTCCAATGCATGCTCAGCTTTAGACAAGTGGTACCTCTTGCCCTGTATGCCCTTGCATGACCATTTTCCCAAAGGCCCCCTTTGGTTATAAATTGGATCCATTTTCCATACAAAATATATAGAGGAGTTTTGAGATATAACAATGAAGTGCTGCCAAGATTTCCCCTCACCTTTTTGTGCCTTTTTGCCTTGAAATATCTACCTAGCAAAGGAGGTTTTGTGAGTGATATAAAAGGCACAATTTGTTTTCAAAACCATATAATCTGAGTGAATTTCACCACAAAATATGACAAAAATACTATTTAGGAGGTCCCTAACCAATTCACAGAGGAATTTGTGACAAAATAAGTGTAGAATTGGTGGTCATCCCACCCTAGTATGGTTCCCAATCTGTGATAATAACCACTATCCTTGCAAGGTACGGTGATAGATATGTGTATGAGTTATTTGCTTATTTTTTATAGGAATATTCTAGGATAGTATATGAACCTCCTATCCAAATTTCATATATTTTGGACTTATATTGAGTGAGATATTGTATTTTTAATTTTTTGCAAGCTTTCGGGGATCATCTGAAGATGCACATGAAACTATGATTTATTTTGAAAATATGACCATATTTGTTCTCTTAAAATCATATTTAATACATACTATCCAAGTTGCATCTTATTTCGATGTGTTTTGGTCCAAAAATTGTTTTTTTTTGTGTTTTGTAGGCTTTTTAGGTAAACTGCGAATGCGCCATGCCATTGGATGCAATTTCTATTCTGTTTGTGATTAAATCTTCCCAAAATAATCTATTTTACATATATCTACAATAGGGAGAACCACAATAGATATTGAGAGGAGATAGAAAATCTCATTTTTAGAATTTTTGAAAATACATTTGGTTGAAGTCTTTTCATAGAGTTGCAGAAAAACTTATGAATACTAGGACTCAACATTGATTCCATTAGTTTGATAAATAAACTAGTGAAGATTCATGTAAAGTTTCTTCCATTGCATATTCCAATATTTTTTGCAATAAAAGGATATTCAAAGTGTAGACACTAAAATCATATCAAACTGATTAGGTTACAGAAAGAATTGGTTAATTGACATCATATGGCCCCCTTGGGCAACCCTAAAAGGTTTACCAATGGTCCTAACCAATCTATGAATACTATACCCCACTTTTGGGAGGTTTTTGGCTACATAGGCATGACCGTACCACATTGGGATGGTCACAAAACATGGCCATCCCACCTAGGGATGGTGGGAAAGCGATCATCCTGGGGTGGTATGACCACAAGGTTTAACTTCCAAAAAGTGAAATTTGAACAAATGGCACCCAAAAATTACCATTTATCTTGCCTATGAGAGCATGCACTACCTAATGGAATAGAATCCTTATGACATGCAGTAGAATGGAGACCAAAATAGGATATTATCTTTCCCTTCCAATGCATGCTTAGCTTTAGATAAGTGGTACCTCTTGCCCTGTATGCCCTTGCATGACCATTTTCCCAAAGGCCACCTTTGGCTATAAAGTGGATTCATTTTCCATACAAAATATATAGAGTGGTTTTGAGATATAACAATGAAGTGCTGCCAAGATTTCCCCTCACCTTTTTGTGCATGTTTCCCTTGAAATCTCTACCTAGAAAAGGAGGTTTTCTGAGTGATCTAGAAGGCACAATGTTTTTTCAAAACCATATAATCTGAGTGAATTTCACCACAAAATTTGACAAAAATACTATTTAGGAGGTCCCTAACCAATTCACAGAGGAATTTGGGACAAAATAAGTGTAGAATTGGTGGTCGTCCCACCCTAGGATGGTCCCCAATTTGTGATAATAACCACTGTCCTTTCAAGGTATGGTGATAGATATGTGTATGATTTATTTACTTATTTTTTTATAGGCATATTCTAGGGTAGTATATGAACCTCCTATCCAAATTTCATACATTTTGGACTTATATTGAGTGAGATATTGTATTTTTAAGTTTTTGCAGTATTTCGGAGATCATCTGAAGATGCACATGAAACTGTGATTGATTTTGAAAATATGACCATATTTGTTCTCTTAAAATCATATTTTATACATACTATCCAAGTTGCATTTTATTTGGATGTGTTTTGGTCCGAAAATTGTTTTTTTTGTGTTTTGTAGGCTTTTTAGGTAGACTGCAAATGCGCCATGCCATTGGATGCAATTTCTATTATGTTTGTGATTAAATATTCTCAAAATCATCTATTTTACATATATCTGCAATAGGGAGAACCACAAGAGATATTTATAGGAGATAGAAAATCTCATTTTTAGAATTTTTGAAAATACATTTCGTTGAAGTCTTTTCATAGAGTTGCAGAAAAACTTGTGAAGACTAGGACTCAACATTGATTCCATTAGTTTGATAGATAAACTAGTGAAGATTCATGTAAAGTTTCTTCCATTGCATATTATAATATTTATTGCAATAAAATGATATTCAAAGTGTAGCAACTAAAATCATATCAAACTGATTAGGTGACCGAAAGCATTGGTTAATTGACATCATATGGCCCCCTTGGGCAACCCTAAAAGGTTTGCTAGTGGTCCTAAACACTCTAGGAAGGCTATACCCCACTTTTGGGAGGTTTTTGGCCACATAGGAATGATCGTCCCACTTTGGGATGGTCACAAATCATGGCCATCCCACCTAGGTATGGTGAAAAATCGGTCATAGGGGGTGGGATGACCACAAGGTATAACTTCCAAAATGTCAAATTTGAACAAATGGGACTCAAAAATTACCATTTATCTTGGCTATGAGAGCATGCACGACCTAAGTGAATAGAATTCTTATGACATGCAGTAAAATTGATGCCAAAATAGGAGATTCTCTTCCCCTTCCAATGCATGCTCAGCTTTAGACAAGTGGTACCTCTTGCCTTGTATGCCCTTGCATGACCATTTACCCAAAGGCCCCCTTTGGCTATAAAGAAGATCCATTTTCCATAAAAAATATATAGAGGAGTTTTGAGATATAACAATGAAGTTCTGCCAAGATTTCCCCTCACCTTTTTGTGCCTTTTTCCCTCGAAATATCTACCTAGCAAAGGAGGTTTGCGAGTGATATAGGAGGCACAATTTGTTTTCAAAACCATATAATATGAGTGAATTTCACCACAAAATTTGACAAAAATACTATTTATGAGGTTCTTAACCAATTCATAGAGGTATTTGTGACGAAATAAGTGTAGAATTTGTGGTCGTCCCACCCCAAGATGGTCCCCAATTTGTGATAATAACCACTGTCCTTGCAAGGTACGGTGATAGATATGTGTATGAGTTATTTACTTATTTTTTATAGGCATATTCTAGGGTAGTATATGAACCTCTTATCCAAATTTCATACATTTTGGACTTATATTGAGTGAGATATTGTATTTTTAAGTTTTTGCAGGCTTTCAAGGACCATCTAAATATGCACATGAAACTGTGATTGATTTTGAAAATATGACCATATTCTTTCTCTTAAAATCATATTTTATACATACTATCCAAGTTGCATTTTATTTGGATGTGTTTTGGTCCAAAAAATATTATTTTTGTGTTTTGTAGTCTTTGTAGGTAAACTGCGAATGCGCCATGCCATTGGATGCAATTTCTATTCTGTTTGCAATTAAATCTTCCCAAAATCATCTATTTTACATATATCTGCAATAGGGAGAACCACAAGAGATATTGAGAGGAGATAGGAAATCTCATTTTTAGAATTTTTTAAAATACATTTGGCTGAAGTCTTTTCATAGAGTTGCAGAAAAACTTGTGAAGACTAGGACTCAACATTGATTACATTAGTTTGATAAATAAACTAGTGAATATTCATGTAAAGTTTCTTCCATTGCATATTCCAATATTTTTTGCAAGAAAAGGATATTGAAAGTGTAGACACTAAAATCATTTCAATCTTATTAGGTGACTGAAAGCATTGGTTAATTGACATCATATGGCCCCCTTGGGCAACCATCAAAGGTTTAATAATTGTCCTAACCACTCTAGGAAGGCTATACCCAACTTTTAGGAGGTTTTTGGCCACATAGGCATGACCGTCCCACCTTGGGATGGTCACAAATCATGGCCATCCCACCTAGGGATGGTGGCAAAGTGGTCATCCTTGGGTGGGATGACCACAAGTTTTAACTTCCAAAAAGTCAAATTTGAACAAATGCCACCCAAAAATTACCATTTATCTTTCCTTTGAGAGCTTGCACGACCTAAGGGAATAGAATTCTTATAAAATGCAGTAGAATGGAGGCCAAAATAGGATATTCTCTTCCCCTTCTAATGCATGCACAACTTTAGACAAGTTGTACATCTTGCCCTGTATGCCCTTGCATGACCATTTGCCCAAAGGCCCCCTTTGGCTATAAAGTGGATCCATTTTCCATACAAAATATATAGAGGATTTTTGAGATATAACAATGAAGTGCTGCCAATATTTCCCCTCACCTTTTTGTGCCTTTTTTCCTTGAAATATTTACCTAGCAAAGGAGGTTTTATGAGTGATCTAGGAGGCATAATTTGTTTTCAAAACCATATAATCTTAGTGAATTTCACCACAAAATTTGACAAAAATACTATATAGGATGTCCCTAACCAATTCACAGAGGAATTTGTGACAAAATAAGTGTAGAATTGGTGGTCGTCCCACCCTAGGATGGTCCCTAATATGTGATAATAGCCACTATCCTTGCAAGGTACGGTGATATATATGTGTATGATTTCTTTACTTATATTTTATAGGCATATTCTAGCGTAGTATATGAACCTCCTATCCAAATTTCATATATTTTGGACTTATATTGAGTGAGATATTGTATTTTTATGTTTTTGCAGGCTTTCGGTGATCATCTAAAGATGCACATGAAACTGTGATTGATTTTGAATATATGACAATATTTGTTCTCTTAAAATAATATTTTATACATACTATCCATGTTGCATTTTATTTGGATGTGTTTTGGTATAATTTTTTTTTTTTTTTTTTGTGTTTTGTAGGCTTTGTAGGTAAACTGCGAATGCGCCATGCCATTGGATGCAATTTCTATTATGTTTGTGATTAAATCTTGCCAAAATCATCTATTTTACATATATCTTCAATAGGGAGAACCACAAGAGATATTTAGAGGAGATAGGAAATCTCATTTTTAGAATTTTTGAAAATACATTTGGTTGAAGTCTTTTCATAGAGTTGCAGAAAAACTTGTGAAGACTAGGACTCAACATTGATTCCATTAGTTTGATAAATAAACTAGTGAAGATTCATATAAATTTTCTACCATTGCATATTCAAATATTTGTTGCAATAAAAGGATATTAAAAGTGTAGACACTAAAATCATGTCAATATGATTAGGTGACCAAAAGAATTGGTTAATTGACATCATATGGTCCCCTTGGCTAAAAGGTTTACTAGTGGTCCTAACCACTCTAGGAAGGCTATACCCCACTTTTGGGAGGTTTTTGGCCACATAGGCATGACCGTCCCACCTTGGGATGGTCACAAATAATGGACATCCCACCTAGGGATGGTGGCAAAGCAGTCATCCTTGGGTGGGATGACCACAAGGTTTAACTTCCAAAAAGTCAAATTTGAATAAATGGCACCCAAAAATTACCATTTATCTTGCCTATGAGAGCATGCACGACCTAAGGGAATAGAATACTAATGACATGTAGCAGAATGGTGGCCAAAATAGAAGATTCTCTTCCCCTTCCAATGCATGCTTAACTTTAGACAAGTGGTACCTCTTGCCCTGTATGCCCTTGCATGACCATTTGCCCAAAGGCCCCATTTGGTTATAAAGTGGATCCATTTTCCATACAAAATATATAGAGTAGTTTTGAGATATAACAATGAAGTGTTGCCAAGATTTCCTCTCACATTTTTGTGCCTTTTTCCCTCGAAATCTCTACCTAGCAAAGGAGGTTTTGCGAGTGATCTAGGAGGCAAAATTTGTTTTCAAAACCATATAATATGAGTGAATTTAACCACAAAATTTGACAAAAATACTATTTAGGAGGTCCCTAACCAATTCAGAGAGGAATTTGTGATAAAATAAGTGTAGAATTGGAGGTCGTCCCACCCTAGGATGGTCCCCAATATGTGATAATAACCATTATACTTGCAAGGTATGATGATAGATATGTATATGATTTCTTTAATTATTTTTCATAGGCATATTATAGGGTAGTATATGAGCCTCCTATCCAAATTTCATACATTTTGGACTTATATTGAGTGAGATATTGTATTTTTAAGTTTTTGTAGGCTTTCGGGGATCACCTGAAGATGCACATGAAACTGTGATTGATTTTGAAAATATGACCATATTTGTTCTCTTAAAATTATATTTTATACATACAATCCAAGTTGCATTTTATTTGGATGTGTTTTGGTCCAAAAAATATTATGTTTTGTGTTTTGTAGGCTTTGTAGGTAAACTGTGAATGCGCCATGCCATTGGATGCAATTTCTATTCTGTTTGTGATTAAATCTCCCCAAAATAAGCTATTTTACATATATATGCAATATGGAGAACCACTAGAGATATTGAGAGGATATAGGAAATCTCATTTTTAGAATTTTTGAAAATACATTTGGCTGAAGTCTTTTCACAGAGTTACAGAAAAACTTGTGAAGACTAGGACTCAACATTAATTCCATTAGTATGATAAATAAACTAGTGAATATTCATGTAAAGTTTCTTCCATTGCATATTCCAATATTTATTTCAATAAAAGGATATTCAAATTGTAGACACTAAAATCATGTCAATCTGATTAGGTGACTAAAAGCATTAGTTAATAGACATCATATGGCTCCCTTGGGCAACCCTAAAAGGTTTACTAGTGGTCCTAACCACTCTAGGAAGGATATACCCCACTTTTTGGAGGTCTTTGGCCACATAGGCATGACCTTCCCACCTTGGGATGGTCACAAATCATGGCCATCCCACCTAGGGATGGTGGTAAAGCGGTCATCCTTGGGTGGGATGACCACAAGTTTTATCTTCCAAAAAGTCAAATTTGAACAAATGCCACCCAAAAATTACCATTTATCTTACCTATGAGAGCATGCACGACCTAAGGGAATATAATCCTTATGAAATGTAGCATAATGGAGGCAAAAATAGGAGATTCTCTTCCCCTTCCAATGCATGCTCAACTTTAGACAAGTGGTACCTCTTACCCTGTATGCCCTTGCATGACCATTTGCCCAAAGGCCCCCTTTGGCTATAAAGCAGATCCATTTTCCATACAAAATATATAGAGGAGTTTTGAGATATAACAATGAAGTGCTGCTAAGATTTCCTGTCACCTTTTTGTGCCTTTTTCCCTCGAAATATTTACCTAGCAAAGGAGGTTTTATGAGTGATCTAGGAGGCACAATTTGTTTTCAAAACCATATAATCTGAGTGAATTTCACCACAAAATTTGACAAAAATACTATTTAGGAGGTCCCTAACCAATTCATAGAGGAATTTGGGACAAAATAAGTGTAGAATT